>BTHU01000002.1:63740173-66385173 GCA_036184795.1 Tokudaia tokunoshimensis | reverse complement strand
GATACCAATAAAGGCACATTAAGTGTTACTCACATGTTGGGGGTAACCAGAGCTGTTACCCCCAGGAGGGAACACCAAGCTTGATACTGGAAATTTAGCTATCTTGCCAGGGCTAGTGAGATCATGAATGTTAGTAAAATCTACTACTGCTCCTTTTTAGACTGGATTAAATTTTCACCCTATTATCAATCTTTCCCATCAACTCTGGAGTTATTGTTATTAATCAATACTCAGCAGTGTAAAATGTTGAAAAAATATGTTTAAATACCCAAGCAAAAGAACTTAGGTTTAATATAATGGAATAGAAGTTACCCACATATGAACTTGTGATGGAAAAGTCTAAAAAAGAAAAATAAATAAATTCTGTTCTGAAGACAAGAAAAGAATAAAAACTTAAGAACGGGATAGGATAGGATAGGATAGGATAGGATGCCTGAAAACATGGAGAAATAAGAACGATACAGCTGTGTGAAGACTCAGTGGAGAGGGCAAGGATGAACAGAAGAGTCCTCCAAAGGGTAAGCCAGCTACTGAGCCTGTTACTTGGCTTATGCCAAGGGAAAAATCTGTCTGCACTTCCACTGCCTCCTCAAAACAACCATGTAATTGTCCTGAACTATAGTCAGAGACCAGCACAACAAAAATCTACTAGCCAGAGGAAAGCAAAAAAAAAAAAAAAAAAAGGAATCAGAAACATACAGGTTCCCATGAAACAAGAAGCAGGTCTCATTTAGGGACATCTGGGTTCTTTCCAGCTTCTGGCTATTATAAATAAGGCTGCTATGAACATAGTGGAGCATGTGTCCTTATTGCATGCAGGTAAAGCCTCTGGGTATATGCCCAGGAGTGGTATAGCCGGATCCTCCGGGAGTGTCATTTAAAAGAAGGTTTCATGATGAGGAACTAGGCTATAGGGCTTCAAATTTATGTTTTATTTGGTGTGGGGAACAGGAAATAGTACTGTCTTCCAAAATCTCTTCATTTATCTAAGTTTAATGTTTCATCAAAAAAAAATTAGTATCTGCACAATGTCTAAAGAATTCAGCTTTTGTCTTTAATATAGATATTTTATCTATTATTTTATTTTCATACTCAATAGACACAGATATTTCTTATCCACTATTTCTGTCTTTCCTGACGATATTAATATGTCTGTATCTTGATTCTACATTTCTGTTTACATAAAGAAGCACATACAGTTAAGATTTTAAGATCTTTCTCTCTTAGGAAAAGATGTTGTGATATTTTAAGTAAAACAATATTATTTCACAATTATTGATAGACTATGCAATTTAATATTTTTCTTTCAGCTAAAATGCAAATCAATTTCTCCTTTCTTTCCAATGTTGACATGTGTGTTAATTATAAGGATTGCTTTCTTTTTCAAATGTGGAGAGATTTTCATAAGGAGTTACATCTATTGATTTCTTAGCCAAGAGAAATAATTGCTTTTATATAAACTGTATTTTATTAAGCATGCATTTTATATTTTCATTATTTAAGTATGACTATTCATTGCCCCAAACATGATCTATTCTTCTAAATTGTTGTATGGACTTGAAATGAATGCATATTCTGATGCTGATATTTGCAGGGTAAATCTCTGCATTGCCAAAGTTGGATGGCTGCATGTTAAAATCTGCATGTTTATGCTTACCTTTTTCTATGTACCATCAAGAAGAGATATTGAAATTTTGCCATAATTTTGTTTCTTTCTGTTTTTCTTTGGAATGCCATGAGCCATTATTTTACTTTTTCAACATTGTCAAGCATAAAAGCATTTAAATTGTTAAATATGCTGTATTAACTGACTCCTCAACAGTTCCCTCATTATGGATTATATTTTTGTTTTGATCTTGTGTTAATAGGTCCACTTCAGTGTTTTTGATTAATGTTAAGTATATTCCAGTCCCTTGCCGGGCAGTGGTGGTGCATGCCTTTAATCCCAGCACTTGGGAGGCATAGGCAGGCGGATTTCTGAGTTCGAGGCCAGCCTGGTCTACAGAGTGAGTTTCAGGACAGCCAGGGCTATACAGAAAAACCCTGTCTCGAAAAACCAAAAAAAAAAAAAAAAAAAAAGTATTTTCCAGTACTGTGTCTTGGATATCAGCTTGCATAAGACAGTTCACAAACAGATCTTGTGTTTTCATGCATTCTGACCATCTCTGTCTTCTAATCATGCTTTTTAGGCATTAACTGTTACAAAATCTATCTGACTAGAATTATATCTTTTATTATTATTAATCTACCCTTCTTTCATCTGAACCTTTCTCCTTTTCCCTGCATATTACTTATTGAAATTTTATGAGCTCATTTTATATGCATCCTGTTCAATTCTTTTTCCTCATTTTTAAATAATTCTTTGTAAAATTTTACATTGTATTTTGATTACATTCACCTTTCCTTCCTTAACTCTTCCAGAAACCACCTGCTATTCCCTACTCACCCAAATCTTTGTGTTCTTTGTTTTTTTCTTTCTTAAAAAAACCTAGTAGATGGAGATTAACACAGAAAACCACATCTGGTTAAGAAGCTGAAATAAGAAATTGCAAAATGTTCAACCATAAATGAGGCATCCCTAACATGCCACTCCTCCAAAGGTTCAGGGGTCTTTGTGGATGGTGAAGCAGAAAGATTCTAAGTGTCAGAGGCAATTGCTGACTACAAGGAAACAGTGCCTTCCAGACACAACAGGACAGCTGTAATAGGAACTCACAGCCGTTGAGAGAGCATACTCAAGACCTATGCAAGCTCAGGACAGACAAAATCCCACCCACAGTTGAGAATCATTCAATTCTTAATATCAGCATCTCTCATGTATCTTTAGGAATGCTTTGTTGATTGTAGTATATATGATTAATTATTTCAGTATGGTTCCAAACTACATTACAATTCATACAGAACATTCAAACTTTATAATTGGATTCTATAATTTATCCTTTTCATTTTATGTAGTCTGCTAATATATTTTATTTGAAAATGTTTCACATTTTATTTTTCTAATTATATTGCTCATATAATATTAACTTATTCATGTTTCATCTGATTTTAAAATTAAATTGTCTTTAAATTATATTTAGGTTATGAGAAATAAATCTACATATGTTCTTGTATAGATAACATTTTTATTTCACTCCTTTGTTTTAAAATCACATGTATGTCTAGGTGCATTTTCTTGGTGCTTGAGGTTACTTGACATTTACTATAGTGTAAGCCTTGTAGTCATGATATCTTTCAGCTTGCATATACATAAAATGTCATTTAGTTTTCCTTTGGGAGTTACTCTTGCTAAGGCACAGTGCCTTGAAATGAGACCTGCTTTTTCTTCAATGTTGAAGAAACGTTGCTTCATGATTGTTACATTATTTCCAATTAGAGATGCTGTATCATGTCTATGTTGTTGTTATATAATGTAGTTGACTTTGAGACTTACTCTCCCTCGCAGGTTCTTATTTGATTTTTGTTGGTTTGCACTATGTGGCTCACGATGTCATCTACAACAAAGTTCCCTGCCTCAGACTCCTGGCTGCTGGATTAGAGGTATGTACCACCACAACAAAATAATTGTCTCTTATTCAATGTTCTTACGCATGTTTTTGATGCTTGGTCATGAAGGTTGTGCATTCATTTTCTTTTTCTTAAGTCTTACTGAGATTAATGGATTTCATGGTTATGAATTATGTAGTTACAATTTAAATATAATTCCACGTCTTCTCTGCAGACTACTTAATGTATTTCATTTACATTTTCACAAGCCTTTTAATTCAAATTCTTAAATTTTCCTGAGAGTTGGATATTTAGATATCAGAAAACTTGTTGTTAAGCCTTAATATTAACTAATAATTTCTTTGGCAGAATTTACTATTTCATAACAGTTACATTCAGGAAGATTTCACATTATAGCTTTTATTTCCATCTTTGATTCAATATTTGAGAATTTTTATCTTTCATGTGTTACTATTTAACCTGTTGAACTTATGTGCTGATTACTTTAAAATTCATGATAAAAACAAAAATCCACTTTAATTCTTCATGTTTCTGTTGTTTAGCTTTCTGTTTGCTGTGAGCATCATCTCACTTATTTGTAGCACTGGTATCCACTGTGTACATTGCTTCCTTCAGGGATGAATCTTTTAAACAATCATTTAAATATCATCCTTTGAGTCTGGAGGAAAAAAAATCTACCTATTGACTCTTCCTTTGAAATCTTTTGAGGATGATTACATCAATGTTCACTCTAAAAGTAGACCATGCTCAATCAGAATGTAATAGACTATAACATATATTCTGAAAAGTTTTGTCAGTCTGTGGTCATTTACTCTGACTTGGATGATGGGCACTGTTTTGATAATGTGTGTATCCCAGACACACTTTTTTTTCCCTTTGGCATTTTAGCTAAGAGTCTATTTTTTATTTTATTTTATTTTTATTGGATATCTGATATATTTGCATTTAAAATATCCTCTCCAGGACCTTCCTCTCCCATACTCCCTTCTCTTGCTTCTGTGAGGATGCTCCCCCACCCACCCACCCATTCACTCCCACCTCACCACTGCCCTGACATTCCCTAACACTAGGGAATGGAGCTTTCACAGGGCAAAGGGCTTCTCCTTCTATTGATGCCATCTCTGCTACATATGCAGCTGGAGCCAGCGTTCCTCCATGTGTACTTGTTGGTTGGTAGTTTAGTCCCTGGGATCTCTGGGGTTGATATTGTACCAGTAAGTGCTACATTTTAAGATACTGAACTCTGGTTGTAGTGTTATTTTGGATTCATGATTTTGCTCATCTCTATTTGCCCTATCTCATGAACACTTCCATTGCAGTCCTTACTGATCCACTGGCTTGTCTTAGAAATCCTATCCTTCTTTTTCTGTGTACATCAGGAATCCATTTTTTGACTCAGGAACATGACTGAGATTTACCTGCTGCCTTCTCAATTTTTGCAACTTAGGATTTTTCTCAAAGTACTAAATTGTATGCACATGCATTTTATTTTATGTACTAGAAGACTTCTGTCCTTTCCCATCATATACCCACTGAATTTAAACCAATGGCTTCTCAATTTGTTGCATCATTTAGTAACTTCATGCATTGGTAAATTCAGTGTTCTTATTTTGTTTATGCTTAAACAACTGTCTAGTTTCAATTTTTAAAAAAGCCTTTTTCTGTTTAACATATATTTATAATAGAAAGAGACAAATAAATATATTTAGCATACACTTAATATTAGGGAGTTATTAATTTAATCTTAATATTTAAATCTAACCAATAATAGCATTTTTGTCAAATATACTTTAGTCAAAAGATATAGCATTCCATGAAAAATATCTTCAGGAAAAGAAAGTAATTTCTTGTGCTTAAATTCATTTTTCATAGTTTTAATATTGGAGTCTACTCTAAATAAAATATAGGATAACTGAGTAAATTTTACTTACATCTGAAAAATATCCTAAGGTTATAAATGGATTTTATTTTATTTTACCGACTAAGGTTAAACATAGTTAAGATTATATATTGTTCTACAGTGAATGTAAACTTATTGGAAATATTTGCGCTCTTAATAATAGATGACAAAATTTATCTATTTGTTATTTTACTTTATGAAAAACCTTTAATATTTAACTGGTTTCTTTTTAATATTGTTACCAAGTGAGTGGACTATATGCAATACATACAAAATAGAGTGTTTTTAACACTGACACAGATACACTATCCCAGAGACTTTAAAGACATCCTGTGAGTTTAATAGCTATCATTTTTTTTTGCTTTGTATTTTATTTGGTTTATTGAGAATAGCATAAACATTAGAAACTGCTTGTCTTGTTTCAATATGAAATCATTATTTCCATTCATCCTATAGTAACAGAATGGTTCTAGTACCACTAGACTAGCGACAACACAAATAAAACCACCTTTTGCTTAGTTATTTTGTCAATAGATTTTGTTACTTGACAATTTCATACATGTATATAGTAGATTTTGCTACGCTCCAACACCCTCTATTATCTACCTCACATTCCAGTCCCTCTTCTTTACAATAAATCTTTCTCTCCCACATTAAATAACTCTTTGTTTTATTTTTCACAGTGTTTAACTAAGGCCATCTGTCACCATTGTTTTGAAATTATCCTTTAAACCTTGGTAGAATCATTAGTAGATATTCAGTTGAATACAATGCCTCCCACCCTGGACTTCCAGAATCACTTTATTGGTAATAGTTCAGCAGTAAGTGGTATAGTTCTGTGATCCCTTTTTCCACTCATGGATGAGTGGTGGGGTTGGACCAACTTGCATAGACTGAGTGCCAATATATGCAGATGCTGTGACTCCTTGTTTATCTTAGCTCTGCTATGCTGTGAAGATATCATTTGGGGATGAGAAAGTAGCTCAGCAGGTAAATGTGCCTTCTACCAAACTTTTCAACTCAAGTTCTATTCCCAGTACCTAAATAGAATCGATCCATTTCAAAATTTGTCACCTAACCTACACATCCACATCATGACTCATATAATAATCACAAAATAATGAGTGATGTGAAGATGTTATCTTTATTCACCACAAAAAAAGATCCAAAAAGATCTAATGTTCCCTTAATAGTGACAGCATGAAGAAACTCCAACCTTTAGTCAATGTAGTAATAAATTTTCTGTTATTCTGTATTACAAATAGTAAAATGGATTTAGAAATGTAAAAGCTAATATGAAAGAATATGATGTTCTATGGCCATTTAACTATCTTCCTTTAGTCAGGGATACCTTACATCCCACAAGGTCTGAAATATCCTCTTCAGAGTCCATTAGCCTTTTTTTCTCTATAAATTTTATTTACATTCCAAATGATTTCCCCTTTCACGTTTCTTCCCTCCCCGAAAGTCCCATAAGCCCCCTTCCCTCCCTCTTTTCCCCATTCAACCCCCTCTCACTTCTCTGTCCTGGCATTCCCCTACATCCAGTGTTTCCAGGACCAGGGGTCTCTCCTTGCATCTTCTTGGAAATCTATTGATGTGTGAATTGCGCCTTGGGTATTCCGAGATTCTGGGTTAATATCCCCTTATCAGTGACTGTATACCATGTGTGTTCTTTTGTGATTGGGTTACACCACTAAGGATGATATTTTCCAGTTCTGAAAGAGGAACACTCCTCCACTGCTTGTGGGATTGCAAACTGGTACAACCACTCTGGAAAGCAGTCTGGCGGTTCCTCAGAAAACTGGGCATGACTCTCCCGGAGGATCCTGCTATACCACTCCTGGGCATATACCCAGAGGCTTCCCCTGCATGCAATAAGGACACATGCTCCACTGTGGTCATAGCAGCCTTATTTATAATATCCAGAAGCTGGAAAGAACCCAGATGTCCCTCAACGGAGGAATGGATTCAGAAGATGTGGTATATTTACACCATGAGTCTTAAAAACAGACAGTAATTTCCTCCCATTGATAAAACATTGTCCTGCTTAGAATTCCACTGACAATTATGTCCACAGAAAGAGTGCTTTCAGGCCAACACAATGTTACTGAAGCATTTCAGACAGTGGATAGTAAAGAAGAGATGGGCTGCACTTCCATGTTTCTAGTGTCTACTCCAGTCAAGTCTTAAATATGACTTAGCAAAGACTACAAAATGGAATTATAAATAAGGGTTGTATGAACACTTGGCTTTCATCTTAATGATTTGTAAGCTTACATAAATTATTCCCTTCCTCTCAATTTATGATTCCAAACCTAAAGTGTAAATCTTAAAAAGTCATTTCACACAAAATGAATTGCAAGAATAATGGGTAGTCTGTATCTCTGGACTGAGATCTTGAATAGTGACTTACTAATCATGTAGAAAAGAGCTTTAAAAATAGCAAGCCAGAAATTAATGTAGTTCAGTGGGGCTTGCCATTAGTATTATTTGGTTTGACAACAGCCTTAATTCTGAACAGCAGCATGCATACCGTGGCTGTATGCACCATCATGCCATGTGAATCTAGAACAAACTTCGTGAGACATCCGTACTCAGATTCCTATCTAGCCTGTTCTTGTATACCTCTTACTACTTGGAGTATTATTTCTGTGCACGTGAAGTTTCTGGATTTTTTTATTGGATATTTTCTTTATTTACATTTCAAGTATTATCCTCTTTCCCCTTTTTCCCTCCAAAAAATCCCTATCACATCCCCTTCCCCCTGCTCACTAACCTACCCACAGCGATACCTGTCCTGGAATTTCCCTACATTGGGGCAATGATCCTTCATAGGATCAAGGGCCTCTCCTCTCATTGATGTCCTACAAGGTAATCCTCTGCTACATATCCAGCTGGAGCCACAGGTCCCTCCATGTGTACTCTTTGACTTGTGTTTTAGTCCCTGGGAGCTCTAGGGTTACTGGTTGGTTCATAATGGTATTCCTCCTATGCAGCTGCAAACCCCTTCAGCTCTTAGAGTCCTTTCTCTAGTTCCTCCATTGGAGACCCTGTGCTCAGTTCAAGGGTTGGCTGAGAGTATCCCCCTCTGTATTTGTTAGGTACTGGCAGAGTCTCTCAGAAGACAGCTATATTAGCTCCTGTTAGCAAGCACTTGCTGGCATCCATAATAGTGTCTGGATTTGGTAACTGTATATGGGATGTATCCTCAGGTAGGGCAGTCTCTGGATGGCCTTTTCTTCAGTCTTTGCTTCACACTTTGTCTCTGTATGTCCTCCCATGCATATTTTGCTCCCCCTTCTAAGAAGGACCCAAGTGTTCATACTTTGGTCATCCTTCTTCTTGAGATTCATGTGATCTGTGAATTATATATTGGGTATTCCAAGCTTCTGGACTGATATCCACTTACCAGTGAGTGCACACATATGTATTCTTTTGTGATTGGGTTACCTCACTCAGAATGATATATTCTTGATCCATCCATTTGCCTAAGGATTTCAAGAATTCATTGTTGTTAATAGCTGTTGTGTAAAGATACCACATTTTGTGTATCCATTCCTTTGTTGAGGGACATCTGGTTTCTTTCCAGCTTCTGACTATTATAAATAAGCATGGTAGGAACATAGTAGAGCATGTGTCTTTATTACATGTTGGAGCACCTTCTGGGTATATGCCCAGGAGTGGTATAGTTGGGTTCTCGGGTAGTATTACATTCAATTTTCTGAAAACCATCAAACTGATTTCCAGAGTGGTTGTACCAGTGTGGTTGTACAAACTTGTAATCCCACCAGCAATGAAGGAGTGTTCCTCTTCCTCCACTTTCTAGCGAGCATCAGCTATCACTGGAGTTTTTGATCTTAGCTACTCTGACTGGTGTGAAGTAGAATCTCAGGGCTGTATTGAATGAATTTCCCTGATGACTAAGGATGTTGAACATTTCTTTAGGTGCTTCTCAGCCATTTGGTATTCTTCAGTTGAGAATTCTTTGTTTAGCTATATACCCCATTTTTAATAGGGTTATTTGATTCTCTGTAGTTTAACTTCTTAGTTTTTTGTATATATTGGATATTAGTCCTCTATTGGATGTAGGATTGGTAAGATTATTTTCCAATCTGAAGGTTGCTGTTTTGTCCTCTTGACAGTTTCCTTTACCTTACAGAAGCTTTGCAATTTTATGAGGTCCCTTTTGTCTATTGTTGATCTTAGAGCACCAGCTATTAGTGTTCTGTTCAGGAAATTTTCCCATGAGCCTATAACTTTAAGGCTCTTCACCACTTTCTCTTTAGTTTCAGTGTATCTGGTGTTATGTGGAGGTCCTTGATCAACTTGTACTTGAGCTTTGTACAAGGTAAGAACAGATCGATTTGCATTCTTCTACATGCTAACTGCCAGTTGAACCAGGAACATTTGTTGAAAATGCTAACCCAGGTTACTATACCCAGAAAAACTCTCAATTACCATAGATGGAGAAACCAAGATATTCCATGAGAAAAATAAATTTACACAATTCCTTTCACAAATCCAGCTCTTCAAAGGATAATAAATGGAGAACTCCAACACAAGGAAGGAAACTACACCCTAGAAAAAGCAAGAAAATAATCTTTTAACAAACCAAAAAGAAGATAGTCACATAAATATAATTCCACCTCTAAGAGCAAAAATAACAGGAAGCAACAATCACTTTTTAATGTCTCTTAATATGAACAGACATATTTCACAATGAAAAGACATAGACTAACAGACTAGATACATGAACAGGACCTGGCATTTTGCTGCATACAAGAAACCCACCTCAGTGACAAAGACAGACACTAACTCAAAGTAAAAGGCTGGAAAACAATTTTCCAAGCAAATAGTTCCAAGAAACAAGCTGGAGTAGCCATTCTAATATTGAATAGGATAAACTTTCAATTTAAAGTTTTCAAAAAAGATAAGGAAGGATACTTCATACTCATCAAAGGAAAAAAATACACAAAGGAGAGTTCTCAATTATGATTATCTATGCTCCAAATTCAAGGGCACCCACATCCATATTAGAAATTTTACTAAAGCTCAAAGCACACAATACACCTCACACCATAATAGTAGGAGACTTCAACACCCCACTCTCATCAATGGACAGATCAAGGAAACAGAAACTAAACAGAAAACAGTGAAACTAACAGAAGTTATGAACCAAATGGATTTAGCAGATATCTATAGAACATTTTATCCTAAAACAAAAGGTTATACCTTCTTCTCAGCACGTTCCAGTACCTTCTCCAAAATTGACCATATACTTGGTCACAAAACAGGCCTCAACAGATACAAGAAGATTGAAACAATTCCATGCATCCTCTCAGACCATCACAGAATCAGGCTGGTCATCAACAGCAACAAAAACAACAAAAAACACACATACACATGGAAGCTGTACAACCTTCTACTTAATGATAACTTGGTCAAGGAAAAAATAAAGAAATTAAAGACTTTTTAGAATTTAATGAAAATGAAGGCACAATATACCCAAATTTATGAGACACAATGAAAGCAGTCTTAAGAGGAAAACTCAGAGCTTTGAGTGTATCCAAATAGAAACTGGAGAGAGCATACACTAGCAGCTTGATAGTACACCTGAAGGCTCTAGAACAAAATGAATCAAATACATAAAAGAGGAGTAGATGGCAGGAAGTAATCAAACTCAGGGCTGAAATCAACCAAGTAGAAACAAAAAGAACTATACAAAGAATCAACCAAACCAAGTCCTGGTTCTTTGAGAAAATCAACAAGATAGATAAACCCTTAGCCAGACTAACCAGAGAGCACAGAGACAGTATCCAAATTAGCAAAATCAGAAATTAAAATGGAGACATAACAACAACAATCAAGGAAATCTTAAAAATCATCAGATTCTACTACATACGCCTAGAGTCAACAAAACTGGAAGTTTCTGGATCTTAAAAAACATAATTGTTTTGGTATGGTAAATAATGATGCTCTTGTTCTATCACCAATCTTGATACACAAGTATCAAATTAACATTGTTAAAGAGTTAGAAGGATTTAATTATTTAAGCTGTTTTGGTTTTTATATGTACATATATATATATATATATATATATATATATATGTTGTTTAGTTAATTTTGACATAGAATTAGCATATTCCTTCTCTTTTTTCAGATGACCCTACTTCAGATCATTTGTTTCCATAGGAAACAATGATGCAAATGCTCAGAAATATAAAATTAAAATACTGACTTATTCTGAAAGAAAAACAAATACTGTTTCTTTTCTATGAGCACTGTTGGTGTTACTTGCATGTGTGTCTGTGTGAGTGTCAGATCTCTAAGAACTAGAGTTATGAACAGTTTCGAGGTGTCATGTGGGTACTGGGAATTGAATTTCGCTCCTCTGCAAGAGCACTGAGCTAGCTGGCCAGCCCCAAGATTTGTTCTTTCTTTATCAAATATTCAGTCAAGCTTTAATACTTTATATAAAATAATAATATCTACCTCATTGCTATGTAAATTTGCTTTCATATCTGATAAATGGTAAAATGGCATAAAAACAAAACCTTTTAAAAGAAGTGCCTATGAGTCTTTACCATGGTGTACATAAAATACTGAGATATTGGGTCTTGTGAATGATTCTTTCACTCTCAATAAGTCATGACTAAATTGTAAAATCATGGAGAGTATAGCATTTCCTATATACATTCTGTGGTCATGGCTTTCATGATTCACTCAGATACAGGGCCCCAGGAAGATAACCTCTTTGATTTCTTTTTCTTGAAATATGTAATTGTGGAGAGGGGAACATGATCTGGTATTGGGCCAGGGAAAAGGACTAAAATCCCTGAGAGCCATCAGAAAGAATGGAAACATGCAACCTTGAGAGGTAGGAAGTTGGGGGTACACTCTAGAGTGTACCAGAGACTTGGGAGGTGAGAGACTCTCAGGACTCAAAGGGAGGGTGATACCTTAGATGAAATACCTTACACTGGGAGAGGAAACTTGAAGAACCCACCTCTAGCAGAAAGACAGGGAGTCAAGTGAGGGATGGGGTTGACATCTCATAGTCAAAACTCTGACCTATAATTGTTTCTGTCTGAAAGAACTGCAGGGATGAAAATGGAGAGGATCCTCAGGAAAAGAAGGTCCAGAGACAGGCTGAAAGTGTGATCTATCTCAAGAGGACGCCCCAAGGCCTGACACTATTACTTAGGCTATGGAGTGCTCACAAAATGGGACCTGTCGTGACTGCTCTTTGAAAAACCCAACAAGCAGCTGAAAGAGTCAGATGGAGATATTTGCCCCCAACCAATGAACAGAAGCAGCTAACCCTTGTGGTTGAATTAGGGAAAAGCTAGAAGAAGCTGAGGAGGAGGGCAACCCTGTAGGAGGACTGGCAGTCTCAATTATCCTGAATCCCGAGGTCTCTCAGACACTGGAACACCGACCACGCCTCAGCTGATATGAAGCCCCCAACACATGTACAGCAGAGGACTGCCAGGTCTGGGTTTATTCAGAGAAGATGCACTTAACCCTTAAGGGGCTGGAGGCTCCAGGCAGTTTAGAGGACTGCTGGGGTGGAGTTGGGGAGTGAGGATGTGGGGCAGGGATATCCTTGTGGAAACAGTCGGGCAGAGAGGAGGTATGGGATGTTGAACAATCAGACAGAGGGCAGATTGGGAGGAGAATAAAATCTGGAGTTTTAAATAAAAAAAAGAAATACATAATTGAAAATTTTGACAAACCAATTAATCTTAAATGATACCTAAAATTGTCTATAGGGTAGATATTGGAGAAATAAATTCATTTCCCAACAGCTGTTTAACAGTGACATCTCCCATTTGGAACAATGGTATTATCTAATCTAGTTTGGGATAAAATTCAGTTTCTATTATTTCCAATATTGCATTCATCACATTTTTTTTATAATTTAAATGATAAAATATGCCCAAGAGGAAAACTAAGTTTTCCATTCAAATAAGACAGACCAGATTTTTGATACAAACTGCTATGTTAATATTTTCCAGATAAATTTATTATGAATAATGATTCATTTTCTTTCGAATTAAGGAGATATTTCATAGCTCCATTTATCTTCCTTGGCAATATTCCCTTCCTCTTGCTCTGAAGCCTACATCCCCAGGCTACAAAAAGACACAATGTAATAAATTTTTATTTGGTAATCTTAACATCTCCTGAAATAGTACAACATATATTCATGTTACCATGAAAACTTTAGAATCATAAAATAGATATGGATCCCTTTTTCTAAGGAACACTTACTTTGCTCCCTGAGTCAGATGTTGACTATATCAGGTGACAGTCTGACGCAATAAAATACGGGCCAAATGGAACTGACTAACAGAACCGTTTTTATTTTCTACCTATCTCCTGATGTATCAAAAACATCTGTAGCACATCTTACTTTCCACGTCCTGGTGATGGCAGTCTTTCATATTGTGATGGGCTGAGAGTCTTTTGATGTAATAATTAGGAAGATAATTAATAATCAACAATTCTGATGCAGTATAATAGCAGTCTTGACAGTAAGGAAAAGATTAGTTGTTGGCAATGCTGAGACCTGCATACTTTAAAATTGCTGACAATGAACACACACACACACACACACACACACACACACACACACACACACACGCACACGCAGAACTTTCCACAATATTCCAAGTGTATAGATTGATTTTTGCTAATGTAGCATTCACAAATATCTCCTCTTCCACAATCCATCAAACATTAGATTCATTTTCTATTACTAGGATTTACATGATATATCTATATAAAAACATGATGTCATCCCAAGAAGATGATTATAAACCTCTAATCCCACAGCACAGCTCCTCTTTTACCTCCTTAAATTAAAACTGATTTCTGTGAGTGCATTTCCTGGAGGTTTAATTCTTTCAGAGCATAAGGTGACTACATGATTATGGACATGCTAATGTAAGTTTACATATGGCTAACCAAATCCTTTCCATTTACCTCTAAATTCCTTTTATATATCCTTTGTTTTAAGAGATGCCTCTGTCACGGATCAAAATCTTAATACTGCCCATTTAGAATATCTCAACAACTTTGAGCTAGTGCTGCCCCCAAACCTCACCCTTTGTTCCTTTTCTTTACCTTTGTTAGATTTCAGTTGCCCAAATTGATGCTTATGTCATTCATAAGAGTGTTGGCACACATAATGTCACAAAACAAAAGTCATGAACATTGTTGGGGTCTATAAACTATCCTTACTTTCTCTCAGTTTTTCACAGCAAAGGCAACAACAGAACAAACATATCAAATCAAGCATGCTGACATTCACTGAACTGTGATTGTAAATAAAAGAATGCAGTGTCTTGGCGACAATACATGTTAAGAGGAATAGGAGTATTCATAACTTTCAATATACTAACTTCTTTTTGTTCCGTTATTATTTTCTGTGAAGATTGAACTTCATGTGTAGCTTGCAGGATTTTAGAAGATAAAAAGAGTAATTGTGACAATGGGTATTCCATACACAGATTTTAAAACTGAATTACAAATAAGATGTTCATGGTTTTATGAGCATTTTAGAAATTTATCTATCTTGGAAAACATTAGAATTCTTTCATAAGTACTGAAATTCTGCTTATTGCCCTTTATAAAGCATAAAGACTCATGATAAAGGCAGACAGCTGAAAATTTAGGAAAGAATATTTTGTAATGAATTTCAGAGCCTCTAAGTACTTTAATATATTCCCAAATGAATGGTATTGTTTAATACATCCAGTTTATATTCAAAAATTCTATAAATAATTTGCTAGTGAAAACATTGACTAAATTAAGCAGTAAATATTGTGTAGACCAAATGTAATTCACATATAGAAACACTGCCTTAATGATTAGTATATAAATTACCTTAGTAAATGTAGTAAATATTGTTGTTAAATAAAATATTTGAATAAAAAATAATAGTAGATAGGATGTACTTTCATTTGTAAAACTTTACAAAATATTTGTATATTGAACAATAATAAATTAACTAATCTTGACTTCTTATTTGTTTTTCAGCTTCCATTTTTATATTTTAATAATAAATGGAAAATATATCATATTTACATTTTCAAATGTATACTTGTCATTTATTAAAAAATTATAAGACAAAATATACCTTCATAGATTAATAATTTCTTGTCTTCCAATCTCTTTTGGCACATTTATAACTCTAACAAGTGAAAAATCAATACCATTGTGTGGGATGTATGGAAAGTTATACCTTTTTAACTCCACAGCAATCTCTGTGGCATAACAGGAGCAATGGTAAGGACAGAAATAGTAAGAGTAGGGCTCATATCACTAAAAACAAGAACATTACATGCTGTATTAGACAGTGGTATGATCCACAGAATTTTATAATATGTAACCATACGGTTTATTAAATCTTATAGGCAACCAGATATGCCAACTGAGACAAGTCTTATGTTTATATGCAAAATAGACTATATTTTTAACTGAATGACTTAAAGAATATTCCCATTCCTTATCTTGTGCAGACTACTCTAGATAATCTTCTCTAAGAAGCTAACTAGATGTGATGAACTCTCTTATTTAATGGCTCTTCATTTGAGGTGTCTCCCTGTTGTTTTTTTTAAAGGCATACTTAAATCATGTAGAATTGAGTATTTGTTTCACAGTCCACATAAATTGCAAACAATAAAAATTAGCTAATTTTCACACCAAATTAGATAATATTCTTCTTGACTCTTTAGTGTTTAATGTTTAATCTTTAAGGTTTATTGTTAGTCATTTAAAATAGCAAAACTGATAGTACTATAAACTATACTTGCTCAGTTCAGAACAGCAATTGGAATCATTCTGTGTGAGCCTAAGAGATCTCAGATTGCCTTTATGAATGTATTTATGCTATGTATCTGTGCTGTTGTGTGCATTGTAATTTGACTGATGCTTATAGTATAGCTAGTACTAGACAGCATATCCGTGCTATAATATACTTATCCACCTTAACCAGTGGATGGTCTATGTGGAGATACCTGGATTTTGGCACATAAATCTACAGAATTCTCATGCCAGCCTAATTGTGAAAGTAAAACTATCACAAAGATAAAGACAAACAAGTTATAAAAACTGCTCTTTAGTTATAGAAATTCAAATATCACGTGATTTCTTGCAGATATGAACAACATTGTTCTATAACCTATGGCTTCTTATTTTTTTTTTTAGGACACTAGAAAAACTAAATGCATAATAATATTAGAGGATAGAGACTGGCTACATTTCTATAAAGAAATAAAAAAAACATTTAGTGTCTTGAGAAAGTGAGCCATCGACGTAGGTTTATTTATCAAGTAAGTTGTTGTAGAGTACACAATTATATTTCATAACTTTTTTTTGCTACTCATTCCTTCCACTGTTATGCCCATAAACCAAAACTGTTTCCCTATTGCTTTACACTCTACAATCTTCAAATTTCACTATTTTACAAGTACTCTCATTTTTTTAAATAAAATGGCCAAATGGTACACAGTTGTCAAAACTTGAGTTATAGATTATGATTTTAAAAAAGACTGGATGTAGGGGAACGCCAGGACAGAGTAACGAGAGGGGGTTGAATGGAGAAAAGAGGGAGGGAAGGGGGCTTATGGGACTTTCGGGGAGGGAGGAAACGGGAAAGGGGAAGTGATTTGGAATGTAAATTAAAAAAATAAAATAAAATAAATAATAATAAATTAAAAATTATTTCCCAGGCCTGCTATTGGTACATAGATAGTTATATTCAATTAACCATAGTTTAAAACTTTTGTATTTACATTGATGTCAGTTACAGATGTTTGAAATCAAAATAAGTTAAATATTCAGTGTGTCAATTAATTAATATTAACTAATTTAATAAATATTAAACTATCTGATATATTCTAAAAGGCTGAAACTTTTGCTGAACCTTACAGACAAAGTTAAAAATGCAACGAAAGGGTACTTAAGACTTGAGACTCCTAGCTTAGTGTGTGCTCAAACTCTTTCTTTAACCTGCCTTTAAAAGAACTATGTAACAACCAACTTTACTTGCATTGTATTCCCATGTAATCAACTTTTACAACCTAACTTAATGTGTAGCTGTAATCTTAAGTTATGTATTCTTTCATGCCCCTGACCTAAGAGTACTACATGTATGTTATAATAACTTTCTGAAAACAGCAAATAGGACAAAAATGGCTTTATAAAATAAATATCCACCATAAAAGTTGGACAGAACATGTGGATATTGCTTAATAAACAAGAAAGTTTGCTGTAGTGTATGTTATCTGGGTCAGTTGGGGTCAGTTGAAATCACTGAATCAATCCCTTGTGTACTCTTAAAGAGTTCTGTTAAGTCTCCTTTTTCTGTCCTCACATGATGCTTTCAGTGTTGTTCCACAAAGGACAACACAGGATTCAATTGTGAGGAATAAAAACACAATGAGGCCAATGTAGAGAATTCAAATATGGGACTACTCTTCATTAAATTGCACAAAAGGGAAGTGCAAATTCTCTCCCTACTTTGATACCTATGCATTATTGATGACTGTGAGATTATCATTAATGAATTGAAATAACCACAATTTGCATGATACAATTCAAAGATAGCAAAACATAAAGAACAGCTTTTCTGAGGGGAAACTGAAAAGGACAGGATCTGGGGGAGTGGGAAACTGAGGGACACTGGGGAGAGAGGGTGATAGGAAACTGCTATTGAGATGGGATGTAATAATACATGAGAGAAGAATAAATAAAAATCAGAGCATGAAAGAAATAAAGAACAACATGTACCTCCTCATCTGTCAACCACACTCCTCCCATAGCCAGCAGTAATCCACTACATAAACAATCTCAAAGAAAAAAACCACATGGTCATCTCATTAGATGCTGAGAAAGCATTTGACAAAATTCAGCATCCTTTCATGCTAAAGGTCTTGGAAAGATCAGGAATTCAAGGCCCATATCTAAACATAGTAAAAGCAATTTACAGCAAACCAGTAGCCAGCATCAATCTAAATGGAGAGAAACTTGAAGCAATCCCACTAAAATCAGGGACTAGACAAGGCTGCCCTCTCTCTCCATATCTTTTCAATATAGTACTTGAAGTTCTAGCTAGAGCAATTAGACAACAAAAAGAGGTCAAAGGGATACAAATTGGAAAGGAAGAAGTCAAACTATCACTATTTGCAGACGATATGATAGTATACATAAGCGACCCAAAGAACTCCACCAGAGAACTCCTACAGCTGATAAACGACTTCAGCAAAGTGGCCGGATATAAAATCAACTCAAGCAAGTCAGAAGCCTTCCTATACTCAAAGGATAAGCAGGCTGAGAAAGAAGTAAGAGAAATAATACCCTTTACGATAGCCACAAACCATATTAAGTATCTTGGCGTGACGCTAACCAAACAAGTGAAAGATCTGTATGACAAGAACTTCAAGTCTCTGAAGAAAGAAATTGAAGAAGACCTCAGAAGATGGAAAAATCTGCCATGCTCATGGATTGGCAGGATTAATATAGTAAAAATGAGCATCTTACCAAAAGTAATACACAGATTCAATGCAATCCCCATCAAAATCCCAACTCAATTCTTCATAGACTTAGAAAGAGCAATTCAAAAATTCATCTGGAATAACAGAAAACCCAGAATAGCTAAAACTATTCTCAAGAGTAAAAGAACCTCTGGGGGAATCAGTATCCCGGACCTCAAGCTGTACTACAGAGCAATAGTGTTAAAAACTGCATGGTATTGGTACAGTAACAGACATGTAGATCAATGGAACAGAATTGAAGACCCAGAAATGAATCCACACTCCTATGGTCACTTGATCTTTGACAAAGGAGCTAAAACCATCCAGTGGAAAAAAGATAGCCTTTTCAACAAATGGTGCTGGCTCAGCTGGAGGTCAACATGCAGAAGAATGCAAATTGACCCATCCTTATCTCCTTGCACTAAGCTCAATTCTAAGTGGATCAAAGATCTCCACATAAAACCAGACACACTGAAACTAATAGAAGGGAAACTAGGGAAGAACCTTGAACATATGGGCACAGGGGAGAATTTCCTGAACAGAACTCCAATAGCTTATGCTCTAAGACCAAGAATAGACAAATGGGACCTCATTAAATTACAAAGTTTTTGCAAGGCAAAAGACACCGTCAAAAAGACAAAGCAGCAACCAACTAACTGGGAAATGATCTTTACCAACCTTACATCCGACAGAGGGCTAATATCCAAGATATACAAAGAACTCAAGAAGTTAAACTCCAGAGAGGCAAGTAATCCTATTAAAAAATGGGGTACAGAGCTACAAAACAAGCTCTATACAGATTTTCAGAACATTTTGAAGCATTATAAAATCTATTATGTCAATTATGTAAAGTTAATTCCAAGCATTAAAAAAATCAGTCTCTAGAATGCCTTTCAGTTTGTTAAAATTAAGCAAATTGCTAATAAAAAACTTCTTACCCTCCATCTCAACCACTGCTGCCATTATCCTATTTTCTGTTCTATGAATTTGTCACTTCTAGATAGTTCTTATTTTTCTCTTTTTAATTAATATTTTTAATTTTTACTTTATTTATTTTACATTCAGACTAGCTTCCCTTCCCTACACTCTTACAGGCCCTCTCCCTGCATCTCCCCTCCTCCTACATCTATTCTTCCTCCATTTCTGTTCAGAAAAAGACCAGCCTAGGTGGATATCAACCAGCCATGGCATATAATGTTGCAGTAGGACTAGGCACTTCTATTAAAGCTAGACAAGGGAACCCAGTAGAGAGAAAGGGTCCCAAAGGCAGGCAACAGAGTCAGAGACAGTTTCTGCTCCTGTTATTAGAATTCCCACAAGAAGATCAAGCTACAGAACTGTAACATATGTGCAAAGAGCTTAGCTCAGTCTCTTGCAGGCTCCCTGATTGGTAGCTCAGTCTCTGTGTGTCCCTATTGTCTCAAGTTATTTGATTCCCTGGTTTTTCTTGTGGTGTCCTTGACCCCTCTTTCTACTACAATCCATCCTCACCCTCTTTTATATGATTCCCCAAGCTCTGCCTAGTGAGTGGCTGTGGGTCTCTGCATCAGTTTCCATCAATTGCTAGATGAAGTCTTTCAGATAGCAACAGGGCTAGATGCCAATCTATGAGTATAGCAAAGTATCATTAGGAATCATTTCATTGGCTTTTCTGTTCTTATTTGTATTTTATTCCATCATGGGTCTCTGGGATATCAGCCTCTGGGTTCTGGCTCTCCAGGCAATGTCAGGGCTGGGTTCACTCTCATGCTACAGGTCTCAAGCTGGACCAGTCATTTTCTGGTTAATTCACTCCCACAATTTCTGTACCACCTTTACACCAGCACAATTTGTAGACAGGGAAAATTGTAAGTTGATGGTTTTGTGGCTGGATTGGTATCCCAGTCCTTTCATTGGCAGTTTTCCCTGGTTATAGGAGATGGCCAGTTCAGACATTTATATATTGATCAGGAAACAATTGCCATTTATAACTGGTTTCTTTTATTTAGGACAATATCTTCAAATTTTGCTAAGTCTTTTTGTGTCAAGTTTGACAGAATCATTTTATTTATCTAACGACCTATTGCTAGATATGTGGATTGCTTCAGCTTATTGGCTAGCATCTTAGTTAAAGTGTCTGTTGCTGTGACTACAGCATGAATACAGCAACTCTTATAAAGGGAAACATTTAAATGGAACTGACTTTCAGATAAGAGATTTAGTCCATTATAACCAGTGTGGGAAGCATAGCAGTATACAGGCAGCCATGGTTCTAGAGAAGTAGCTGAGAGTTCTCCAATCGATCTGCAGGGAACAGGAAGACAGTGAGCTTCTAGACCTGGCTTGAGCTTCTTAAACCACAAAACCCACCCCTCAGTGACATACTTCCTTCAACAAGGCCACACTTTCTAATAGTGTCATTTTCTATAGGCTAATAAGGGATCAATTTTATTCAAACTACCACATTTCACTCCCTGATATCCACAGGCTTGTAGTCATATCAGAATGCAAAGTGTATTTAGTCTTTAGAACTTCAAAAGTTCTCCTAGTCTATCACAGTCTCAAACTTTTTTAAAAGTCCAAAGTTAAAAGTCTCTTCTGAGATTCATAAAATTTCTTAACTGTAATCCCCTGTAGAATCAAAATCAAAAAGAAGAACAAATATTTCCAACATACAATGATACAGAATATATATGATGATTCCAAAATGACGGGAAGGGAATATTGTAAGGAAATACTTGACCAAAGTAAAACTGAAAACCAGCTGGCCCAACTCCACACTCTGTATCTTTATGTCTGATGTCAAAGTGATCTTCAGATCTCCAATGCCTTCCAGCTTTCTTGACTGTAACACAATTCTTTCTCTTGGACTGCTTCTACTCTGTTAGTAGCTTTTCACAGCAGATAGTTCTCCGGCATCTCCAACACCTTGGGGTATCCAAGGCAATACAAGTTTCACCTTTACAACTTTAGGCAATGGATTTTGGGTCTCCATGCAGGGACACCCCTGATAATTTCCTTAGTCATGGGGGGGTGTGTGGAGATACTATAGTCCCTTTCTTCTAGCCTTGATTCTAATGCCAGAACCAGTGGCCAAAGCTGCCAATTTCTGCTGTTTCCTGGGGTTGGAACATAGAGCCCTTGTACAAATAGAGTTTCACCACCTTTCTACTTTCTACAGTTTCCATCAATACCTAAGCTTGGCTCTTCTGAAATGCACTCTGTAGACCAGGATGGCCTTGAAATCAAATATCTACTAGCCTCTGCTTTCCCAGTGCTGGGATTAAAGATATGTACTACCACACCTAGCCTCAAACTTTTCATTAATTCCTTTTCATTAATTTATTTCCTCGACACAAAATTGAAGCTTATCTGAGTGGAGTCTTGCTGAGGTTACTCCTCTATTCTACTTAGCTTTTTCTTTAATTTACTTCCTGCTGCTCTTTTCTCTCTCAACTGTAACTTTTGTATTTTTATTTGCTTGGTTGCCCCTTTTCATTATATATCTGCATAAGACTGACTACTATCAACCATGCAAACAATCAATGAATGCTATGTTGTTTTGCAATGTCCCCTCCTAAAGCTGTTGATCTAAAATTTTCAATTTAGCCTCAAGCAGACTTTTGGACATGGGCAAAAAGCAAAAACATTCTTTGCCAAAATATAACAAAAATCATCTCTAGACCACATGCTAATCTTCTCTGAAGCCTTTTGAGTAGGGTTCCCACAGTTCAACCTTATTAGCACCACTGTTTTCCATGATCCTACTAGTATGGTTCATTAAGTCTATCCATTAAAGGATTGAACTGCTTATCTAATCCAAAATCTCACAGATGACATTCTGTGAAGAAGAAGGCCTATCACAGAAATACTCCAGCAAAGACCTGAATGTGAGTTTTGGCATTATAAACTTTTTATCTTCTAATGTTGAAGTTATCTAGAAATAATAAAATGATGAAATATTTTAATACTTTAAAGATATGTTAAAATTTTAAAAGCATATTTTTAAAGTTTATTTTAAGTGCTCTGTGTTTGATTTAAGTTTGTTCATAGGATTCATCCTGTTTTTCTGTCAGCTTTATAACAACTTAAAGCTTGAGGTGGGATCAAAACACAAATTAAGTAAAAATGAGCACTATTCAACTAGTACCAGAAAGTGTTATCTTCTAAAATATATTAGTCTTAGTATATAAAATTTACTTCATTCTAAAAGTTTATTCTTGCACATCATGCTATTGTCCAAGAAAATTTCATGAAAGATTAACAGGGATGCCAACATAACACAAAACAAAATTTAATCTGAAATTGACTGCAGGCCATTCTCTTTGTCATAAGATAAGAAATCAAAAGTGGCTTGCAGATAAGAAAATAAAGAAAACATGCTTACTAGGAAATTAATATATTCAAATCTACAGCTGAACTGATTTCCAGAAATCCCAAGAGATATTAAGAGAACAAAGCCACCCTCTGTTCTCATGTGTCCAGGCTGAGTGCACAGAGTGTGCAAACACCTAGTAGAATGGCATGTTGGTTATATTCTACATGAAATCTAGTTGGTGTTGACCTACAGAGACTCATGGTTACCTACATACTGTATGGATTTTTTAGTAATTCTCTTTCAGAAAACTGTAGTTAACGGTATGTTCTAGGAATACTGCTACATTTCCAAACAAAACCCATTGGAGTCAACCTCTGGAACTCTGACAAGGAACAGCAACAACATGCTGACTGCTTCCTTGTTCTCTTTTCTTCTCTTTTCTTTTCTCCTTTTATCTTCTCTTCTCTTTCTTATTTCTTTCTTTTTATGGTTGACTTTTAATTATTTTACTTATTTACATCCCAAATGCTGACTACCTCATCTCCTCTTTCAGAGTTCTCCCCCCTTCCTTTTGCTTCTAACAGGAAGCTCACCAACCTGCCTGCCAGGTATTTACCCTCTGAGGCATCAAGTCTCTTTAGGTTTAGGTGCATCCCCTTCCACTGAGACTAGACAAGGCAGCCCTCTGCTACATATATGCTGGTAGCCTTGGACCAGCCAGTGATTAGTGCCTTTGGTTGACTCAGTCACCTGAGACATCGCAGGGGTCCAGGTTATTTGAAACTTTTGGTCTTCCTTTGGGGTTGCCATCCCCTTCAGTTCCTTCAATTTCTCCCCAGTTTCTTAGAAAATTGACTTGGGAAAATAGGACTGATATAATAGTCTCCTGAAATAGAGTCAGTTTCTGTGTTTGGAAACTTCTTCCAAAGGCTACAGAGCTGATAAAGCAGGGCCACATGAATCACAAGAGCATAGAGTCCTTAGAATTTACATTAGCCTTTCTCAGTCATACTTGGAACATTTTTTTCTTCTGAATATGAGAAAGTCAATATCACAGCTTATCACTTCCCTAAGATATTGCTATTTGCATTTTTCTTTTTTACTTCTTGATATTCCATAAATCATAGTATTTGGAATTAGCATTAAATTTGTGGGCTAGGAATATCTATTTTGCAGGCTATGTTTACAGAGATGTCTGATGTTCCTGAAATGAATTTCAATCAACTTCTATCTTAGGAAAAAACTCTTTTTCTCCATTTCTTTGTAGTTTCACTAAATATTTGCTTCTTTCTTTGGGAGAGTATTTTTCCACTTTGGCATTACATATGGATTTTGTTCTGCACACATGTAATAGCTTGTACACATTTCCTATTTTCTCATAATTACTGACTCTTATGTACTAGAAACCATTGAACAACTATATGAAAGTGTATGTAAATCTTGTGTCCCCTTTGGATTTTTGGGCATTGTACCATTTGTAAGTATTCTTCCTTTCTTTCAGACTTAGTTTATTTGAAGTATTTTTTATTCTTTTATTTTCCGTCTCTATGAGTCTCCTGTTACTAAGGAGACTTTTGTGCAAAGAGTAAAGTATTAGAACTTATTTCAAAAACTGTCAGGTGGGCACTGGGAGATAATTCACTGGTAAATTTCCTAGTCCACACACATTCCGACTGCTGCTCTGGTCTACAGAATGAAGGAAACAGGCAACACCATGGGACATGCCTGCTGCCCACCATTAGGGTAGCATGGTAACGGAGGTGGACTGCCGGAGCCTGTTGGACACTGAGCCTAATCAGTGTTTCAGGGTCAGTGAGAGGCCTAGTTACAAAAAATAAAGATGGAGAACAATTGAAGAAAGATCTGACATCAACCTCTGTTCCCCATGTGCAACAAGTACATTACACACACACACACACACACACACACACACACACACATCAATGAAGTGAAACCTTAAAAATGGCATTTGTTTCAAAGGTGAGACATAGTTAGAAAGTTTGTGCCTAACAAGAGTGATTTTGTCTTATAATTGTATTTATCAAGACAAAGTATGGAAGACCCTCAGAAAACTAAAATTTGTTCTACCTTATGACCAAGCTATAGCTCTCTTATCTATAAATCACTGAGATAATTATACATTAATGTTTAGAGCAACATTCTTTGCAATAGCAATTATGGATAAAACCTAGATATTTAACATCAACAATAACAACAACAAACTAATAGAAATATATATACATATATACAAATACATATATACATATACATATATATTCATTTTCAGACCATAAAGTAAAAGAAGGTAATGTTGTTGTAGAGAAATGGAGATAACAAAGATATTTGTGTTAATTAGTCTCAGAAAGAAATATAAGATATTTTCTTCCATTTGTCCTTCTTAGGTTTTTAAATTGGAGTCACAGAATCACTTATGCCTACATAGCATGAAAACAGAAGCAAGAGTCAAGCATGACTGGTAGGAAGGAAAAGGCTAAAAGAGGGAGGTAGGTAAGTGTGGGGAAAATAACTCAATAGGCAAATACTATAGAAATTTTAGAAAACGAAGGATAAAAGTTTGAAGGAAGATTCAGTCAGGCTGAATGATTACTTAAAACTGTGTGTGTTTGTATCTGTAGTGGTGGTGCATGGTGAATACACACACATGTATTAAGTGCTAAAGTGTATCTGTAAAACAAAAGGACAACATTTGTGAGATAGTTCTTTCCTTGTACCATGGAATTCTCTATGAACTTAGGTCCTCAGGCTTGTACAACAAATAATTTTACTCCAGAGCCATCTCACTGGCTCCCAGTACCACAAAGCTAAACAAAGAATTCTCAACTGGAGAATCTCAAATGACTGTAAAGCACTCAAAGAAATGTTCAACATCCTTAATCATCAGGAAAATGCAAATCAAAACAACCATGAGTTTCCACCTCACACCATTCAGAACAGCTCAAATCAAAAACTCGGGTAACAGCACACGCTTATGAGAATGTGGAGAAAGAGCAAAACTCCTCCACTACTGGTGGGACTGCAAACTGGCATAGCCACTCTGGAAATCAATCTGGTGGTTCCTAAGAAAATTGGAAATAGTTCTAACTGAAGACCCAGATATACCACTACTAAGCATATACCCAAGAGATGCTGAAACATATAACAAGTACACATGCTTCACTATGTTCATAGTAGCCTTATTTATAACAAACAGAAGCTGGAAAAAATACAAATATCCCTCGACAGAAGAATGAATACAGAAAATGTGGTACATCTACACAATGGAGTACTATTCAGCTATTAAAATCAATGATTTCATGAAATTCATAGGCAAATAGATGGAGCTAGAAAATATCATCCCAAGCAAGGTAACCCAGATAAAAAGGAACACACATGGTATGTACTCACTGATTAGCCCAAAAGCTCAGAATACCCATGATAAAACTCATAAACACAATTCACATATCAATTGATTTCCAAGAAGAAGGAAGGAGAGACCCCTGGTCCTGGAAAGACTGTATGTAGCAGTGTAGGGGAATACCAGGACAGAGAAGCTGGAAGGGGTTGACTGGGGAACAGGGGGACGGAAGAGGGCTTATGGGACTTTCGGGGAGAGGGAACCGGGAAAGGGGAAATCATTGGGAATGTAAATAAAAAATATAGAAAATAAAAAATAAAAAATAAAAAAAACCACAAACCATATGAAGCTTAAGAAGAAGGAACATCAAAGTGTGGGTGCTGACCTCCTACATAGAACAAAATCATCCTACATAGAACAAAATCACTAGATGTAGAAGGAGAGAGGTATCTGAGACGAAGAGAGGAGAGAGAGGGAAAAAGGGGGGTGGTCAGGATCCAGTATTGAAAGGGACAGGAGAGAAGTACAGAGGGTCAGGAAATCAAATAAAACCATGTAACAATGGGGCATGAGGAACTGGGAGTAGCCACTAAAAATTCCCGATGCCAGGGAAGTGAGAGCCTCCCAGGACCCAACCAAGATGACTTTAGCCACTATAGGCAACAAAGAGTGGCTAGTACCTGAAGAGATCACCTCCAGTAGGTAGACATGGCTTCCAGTTGAAGGATGGGGCTTCCCACCCATCTCAAAATTGTTAACCCAGAAATGTTCCTGTCCAAATGAAAGACAGGGACAAAAAAATGGAACAGAGACTGAAGGAAAGGCCATCCAGAGAAGATTATTGCAACCCCATAGAATGAATACTATCATCTAACAGGACCACTCAGAGCTCCCAGAGACTAAACCACTAACCAAAGAGTATACATGGAGGGATCCATGGCTCCAGATACATATGCAGTAGAGAAAGCCCTTATTTGACATCAGTAGGAGGAGAGGCCTTTGGTCCAAAAGAGGTTTGATGCCCCAACATAAGGGGATGCCAAAGCTGTGAGGCTGGAGTGGGTGAGTGGATAGAGGAAGATACTTATAGAGGCAAAGGGAAGGTGTGAGAGGGCAGATGGGATGGGGGGATTGTGGAAAGGTGACCAAGAAGGGTGATATCATTTGAAATATAAACAAATAAAATGATTAATAAAACAGAAAATTATCTAATGTGTCCTGTGTATTCATAATCACCCAAAGATACCAAATATAGTTTATTGAAGCCTCAGTAGATCAAATTAAGTCAAGTTCGATGCACTGAACTAGATTTTATTAGTATTACCATATTTGAAAAAAAGCAAGATCTTTCATAAGAGAATGAGCACACACAATCTAGAATTTGTGAAAAAGTGGATATTTCAAAAGTGTTCCTTGTATTTCTGCAAAATGTATAATCTAATATTAAATATTCTTCTCATCTAAAAATTGTTGCTGTGATAATATATGTTTGTAATAATAATAATCAGTAATAAAAAGATTCTGACATATGGTTTGGAAAGAGACTGTTCTGCCGTGGACTCCAGCCTAGAAAATGCAGAGTAGCAATGAGTGCTTTACCAATTCATATGCCTAACAGGAAAGGCAGAAATTAGAAGTTTATTTGTATTCCTTGCATTATGTAAATAATAATAGTAATGATCATAGTAATGCATATTTATTAAAGTTGGCAGTACAGCAAGGAAATTTTATACTTTGTTCAAATATTCTTCAAAGAAAAGCTAGCATCCCTTAGCAAGAATACTAAGCCCTGATAGATATGAACCTCTAGGGGGAAAAACTTAAACTGTATTAAATTTAATAAAAGTTTCAGGCCACTTGATTTATGTGTTTTATAATGTTGAAATAATTTGTACATACACTATCACAGAAGTGATTTCATGCAATATAATTAACAAAATGGCCTTTGAGAGATAATTATGGACTGTACAAGGGCTTGCCGCCTGATTCTGTATGTATAAGTTATTCTAGCCTTTATTTATATACAGTGTTAAGACAACAAGAATTAATTCAATTACTTCACTTTCTTAAAGTTATATGATTATGATGAGCTTCTTATGCATGAAAAAGTCCATATTTATTTTTTAATTTTCATAATAGAAACATGAATTATGTCTTTTTAAAGGAATAAACTTGCAAAATGAGCTATCTGAGTTGCCAAACTATAAGTAATGGAACATTAAAATTGAGAACAAAAATGAGGCCAGAAAAATCATTCATTAAAGTCCTTACAATGTCCATCAAATTACAAAATTGGAGGGAAAATTACAGTATATAGTCTCGTAATTTAAATATGATCTAACCAAAAACACCAGTGAAATTCGGTAATATCCTGAACTTTCCTATCTAAAATAAAACAACATGCTTCAACATAGCTTTGTGGGACGTTTACGATACAACAATTGAGAGACAGGATCAAAAGTATAAAATAAACTCATAAAACTCAGGGTTGTCATCCTTGTATCAATATGCATTTGTCAAAGTTAGACCTTGGAATTCTAAAAGTAGTTTTTAGAAAGCTTGAATAAATATCTACTATTTTATCCAATGCAAGGATAAAATTTACCTACCTTTCAAAAAGTCTTTGATTTCTTTCTTTCTTTCCACCTTGACCGAGTTATCATTAAGTAGAGCATTGTTCAGCCTCCATGTGTACGTGGGTTTTCTTTTGCTTTTGTTGCCATTGAAGACCACCCTTATTCCATAGTGATCTGATAGGAGGCATGGGATTAGTTCTATCTTCTTATATCTGTTGAGGTCTGATTTGTGACCAATTATATGGTCAATTTTGGAGAAGGTACCATGAGGTGCTGAGAAGAAGGTGTATTCTTTAGCTCTAGGATTAAATGTTCTATATATATCTGTTAGTTCCATTTGGTCCAAGGCTTCAATTAGATTCACTGTGTCCCTTTTTAGTTTCTGCTTTCCTGAACGATCCATTTCAGAGAGCGGGGTGTTGAAGTCACCCACTATTATTGTGTGCGGTGTGATGTGTGCTTTGAATTTTAGTAAAGTTTCTTTTACGAATGAGGGTGCCCTTGCATTTGGAGCATAGATATTCAGAATTGAGAGTTCTTGATGGTGGATTTTTCCCTTGATCAGTTTGTAGTGCCCTTCTGTGTTTTTTTTGATGACTTTAGGTTGAAAATCAATTTTATCTGATATTAGGATGGCTACTCCACCTCGTTTCTTGGGGCCATTTGCTTGTAAAGTTGTTTTCCAGCCTTTTACTCTGAGGTAGTGTTTGTCTTTGACACTGAGGTGCGTTTCCTGCATGCAGCAAAATGCTGGGTCCTGTTTAAGTATCCAGTCTGCTAGTCTATGTCTTTTAACTGGGGAATTGAGACCATTGATATCAAGAGAGATTAAGGCATAGTGATTATTGCCATCTGCCATTCTTGACGCTATCTTTATGTTTGAGTGGTTATCTACTTTTGGGTTTGATTCAAGAAGGTTATTATCTCATTTTTTCCAGGGTGTTGTTTCTCTCCCTGTATTGGAGGTTTCCACCTATTATCCGTTGCGGGGCTGGATTTGTGGAAAGATATTGTGAAAATTTGGTTTTATCATGGAATATCTTGGTCTCTCCATCTTACCTACCAATAATTTTTGTTTTAAAGAAAATTTCAGTGTTTACACTGGGCAACATCGCAAACTGATGTCGCTCTTTCTGTCCCTGGCTTTGAATTAGAATTTTCAGTGTAAAGAGAGCAAAGTTATTACTTATTAGTTACCAAGTTCATAACTTCACTGTTTTCAATTTCTAATAAGAACTTAAATTTGAAGAGCAGATAAAATTTGTGTAACTTTACCTTTTCTGAAATAAAGAAAACAATACTTGTCTGTTGTGGGTTAAACTATGGACAAGCAGATGAGGAAATATATGAGAGGATTATCTTAATCATTAGTAGTTTCACATAAAATATTTTAAAATACTTTTGAGTCGCTTTATATGCAATATTAATTTTTCTACCCTTAGAATTAAGGAAACAGAAGTATATTTATTCATATATCAGTGTATAGTAACCACATCTTGAGATAAGATGAAAGGATGTAGTCATGTCCATACTTTTTAAAATATTTCATTTTATTTATGTGTATAGTTGTGTGTCTATGTATGTGCATACCACTTGTTTGGGGTGCCCAGGGAGTTCAGAGAAAGACACTAGATTCCTTGCTCCTGGAGTTACAGATGGTGTGAGTCATCCAGCATGGGTACTAGTAACTGAACTCAGGTTCTCTGAAAGAGCAACTAGAACTCTTCCTTGAGGCTCATCCCTCTAGCCAGTAGGGTTCTTATTGTTGATGAATTGATGTTCTTGTTGTCACATGTTCCTCTGTTAGTTACTGATATAATTTTATATTCACTGCCTTCTTTATGACTTCTTTATGACTACATGAAACTGTTCTATTTTTCTGATTACAGAAATCCTACTTCATAGGAGTTTTTTCCTTGCTGATACTTTGTGTCACTTTATTGTCTCTAACTCCATTTATAAAGATGATAGCATTTTGAACAACATCACTGGCTAAAAATGTTCTATATAAAATGGAGCCACGGTTATGTATGCAAAACATGAAAATTACGTCTAAATATTGACATCTATAGAAGATATCACAAAAATACACAAGATGTTTATGAAACTCTAACCAAACCTAGATAATTTTGCAAATTGTTTACTGAGAACAAGACCTGTTTCCTGAAAACAATGAAACAAACATAATAAAACCAAAAGGGTGAAATGCACATATTTTTTAAATTGAAACCTCAGTATTTGTAGGGTATCTTTTTCCTCTAAAACAATGAAAAAAAAAACCAAGCAGTTTTGTTAGAAAGTCAAAACTTTAAGTAAGCTACTGTGTATAATTTTTGACATCAAGATGTACTGGAAGTGACAGTAGTTTCCATAGCATGACACTTAACATAATAGCAAAACATAGACTCAAGCATTGCATATCATCTTGAAAAAGGCACATGCATATGTGAAAACCTGACTTTCTACAAGCTGCAAAAGCAATTTAATGATGAAAATGAGTATTATCAATACATGTTGCTAAATCAATTATCTGTAAGACATGTAACAATCCTCAACCTGTACATTTCAGTTTGTATAAAAACTAACTAAAAGTGGATTTAAAAATTTAGAATATAACTAATTTTTGTATTTCTAGAATAAAACTTGAGAAAACTTTTTTTGAAAAATTCATTTATTTTTTATTAATTCATTTATTTTATTGATGAGTGCTCTATCTGCACATATATCTGCATGGCAGAAGAGGTATTGGCTATGAGCCACCATGTAAGTGCTGGGAACTAAATCCAGGACCTCAGTGCTCCTAACCTCTGACAATCTCTCCATACCCGCCTTCACCCCAGAATTCTTCTATGTAGGCTAATATTTTCCATGAAAATCAAAATCATGATTTATTGCAGTAAGGTAGATATCACACAAATTAAACTCTTCTGCATTTTAAAACAAAAATATTTTTAAAATGAATAACAACAAGCTATGGACTGAAAGAAAAGACATGTGAATGTCGCACTGGTAAACAACATTCATGTAGACATATGAAGAAACAAAATTAAAATACAATTGTAAAAGGAAAAAGACTTCAAAGATATTTTTATAAGTAAGCAAATATCAAATACACTTATGTAAAGGTAAGAGCATTACTAAAAATATGAAATAACATCTAAAGGAGAATTGCTACCTTTAAAAGACAAGCCAGCTCCTGCTGACTCCACATCCAGACTCACTCAGCTCTTTAACATTTCCACCAGGAACTTATGAAGTAGTTAGGTACCCTGCACACTTGCCAACATGTGAGAAACTACAGACCTTTGAGTTCACAAAAGAAACACCATGTGTATGTGTAGAGAATCTTGTTGAAGACAAATTGCTGAAATCATCAAGTGTGCTTCAGCTGTAGAGGTGGTCAGCCCTCTCTAGCCGCCATCCAAGGAAACACTATTCAGCCGCACTACCAAGAATGAGTTCTTGGCCTATCAACACATGGGTATGTCTCCAAGTTATAGTGCTAAGTAGAAGGAGGCTGAGAAAAGGCTCCTAATTTATATAGCTTCCTGAAAAACAAAACTTTTAGAATGGCAATAGTGGTCTTATAGTGTCCAGAAGGCACTAACTCACAAGTGTGATGGGAGAATCTTAAGAATGTTTGTCCTATTTCTAGTGGTTTTGCACAGTTTCATGTGTTCATAAAAACTCATCAAATCACACACTGAAAGAGTTAGTGAGACTGCAGGTACATTTTTTCTTCAAAAAATGGTATTAGTAAGTAGAAGAAAATAATACTAAGCATTATAGATCACCAAATGAAGTAAATATTCATACACATACACTGCCTAACCAATAGCAAGGGCAAAAATATTCATACACATACATACACATACTAATACTATTTATTAGTTTGGGTATAAAAATGGTACAAAAAAGGGAAACATTTATAGTCACAGAAATGAATGATAATAGGAAAATGTTTTATAAACTCACTTACCTCAAATTTATTCACCTTAAATTTATATTACACACACACACACACACACCACAAACACACAAAAGCAGAGAGAGAGAATTGAATTGCTATGTATTATTGCTGCAAAGACTGCATTTCATTTTAGATATACTACATGCATATAAGTGCAAATACATATATTTAGATAAGCTGTAGATACACTATATACATATAGATTTATATATTATTCTTTATATATACATATATATATGTATACATAAACAAACAAATGTATGTGTATATAAACATATGCAATTATACAAAATTCTTCTCTTGCCAAAATAATGTATGTAGACATATCTCATCCCAAGAAGCCTTACAGAATCCAGAAATTTTCCTACGGGGAAAATGTAATTGAAGATGTAACTGAATTACATAATTTTAAAATTGTAACATTGCTTCTGTATGGAGCAGCATTTAATTATGATCCCCTTTTCAGGTGCACATAACTTTTATATTTTGATGTACAAATAGTAGGAATACTTACAAACATATTACTTCTTTTAATTCCTACTTACTGGATTTCATTTTAAAATGTTCCTTTGCTCCTGATTTCTGACTAAATGAAGCAATTTTACTTTGGAATAAACTACTGGTTGCTCTTGCTATGAACATAAGCAGCATATATCTCTAGGAAACACTTTCATAGAAAAAATCAATGTAATGATAACTAAAATAATTACTTTAAAATAAATGGTGATACAGCTTCTTTTGTCAGTTTCTTCTATACTTGATTCTATATTCTACTCTTTTAACACTGTAGTAGTTTAGAATTCATCTACAAAAGTTTCCACAAATCATGTCCCTTGTTATTGTAAAAGAGAATTTAATTAATTTCTGGGGTAAATTCCAGATCATTATAAAAACCTGGAAGGGGACCATTGTTCATTTAATTAATAAATGGTAACGTGTGCTCAATTGTTCTATCCAACATGAGCACTGTAACTCTGATTATTGCTCAATATGAAATTCTTGCCAAATGTAATCATAGGAAAACACTCTGGAAGATAAATGAGCATAAGGAAACATCAGCAGTGCTGCAGAAAGAATTCAGAGGAAAAGACAGTAAATTAGGAGTAGAGATAATTCCACATGTTCTTTAGAGCTCCCTAGTTGAAAGTAAGCAAAAGCCTTGATAGGATTTATTTAATTTGGCCTTCCTAAAGTCAAATAAATGTTACACAATTTGTTAGGGCATTTTACTGTTTTTCTTGTCTCATTTTTTTAGCCCTGGCATCCTTGAACTTATGCTCCTCCTGCCTCTACTTACTATATGTTGGGATTATTGGTGTGTAACACCATCTAGCAAGGACAAAAATTGTGTTTGTATGCAAATGTTCACAGACGTTCAAGACTATGTGTGTACACAGGTATATATGTCTGAGTGTGTCTATTTATGGAGACAAAAGTATAACTTCAGATATCATCATCAGGAATGGCTTGATCTCCTTTCAGACAGGGTCTCTTGTTGCTTGAAGCTCAGCAATTATAGTACGCTAGATATTCAAGGAATCGCAGATATCTCCAGTCTCTGCCTACCCAATGCTAGAATTACAAGAGAGCATGTTGTCAACAGTGTTGTGCTGACAAAGCCATTACTCAACCGCTCCCAAAGTCTAATTTTGATCACAAAAAGGTAACAGGGGGAGGGGAGAGGGCTTATGGGAGAGGGGGAGGGGGGAACCAGGAAAGGGGAAATCATTTGAATTGTAAATAAAGAATATATCTAAGAAACAATAATAAATAAATAAATAATAAATAAATAAATAAATAAATAAACCCAAAAAAGCTAATTTAGACAAAGAACATGAGTTATAGACTAGCATGGGTTATGCAATAAAATCCTGTCTCTAAAAGAACAAAGAAATAATCAAGCAAGCATCTCAGGATAGTGGCCACAGAGAAGACAGTAAAATGCTGAAAATTAGGAGATGGAGTAATTCAATATGAACATCTAGAGAAGGAATAAAGAAACCTTGCTACAACTACATATTACATTAGTTTCCTAGGAAAGAAGATTTAAGCAGAAGTTATTCACTTAAAATGAAATACTGAAGATAGGCTTAGAAAGTGACACAGGGAAAACAGAGGTACTAGTATTTAGGTTACTAGACACAGTAGGCCACTTGCATCATATTCTACAGGTTAATGCAGAGAACAAAATTTACTTGACTCACAAATATCCTGCTGCATCAAGTTAAAAAATGCAGTGTTATTATGATGTAGTAAAATGAAAATTAGACTTATATCAATGTGCTTAATAGTGAGGTTAAAAATGTTGAAATAAAATACTCTCTTAGAGTCAACCAGAAAACTGAAAGGGCCTGAAACTGATCCATTTCATCTATTGTATGTTTAGGGAGACATGAACACCAGAAGATAACAGAGTATATTCAATGCCAGTGAAGGACAGTAACTATATTGAGATTTTTATATCCAGCATAAGTACACGAATTCCATAAGCTTAATGAAGATATTTATTATTAAATATTAAGAAAATGATAAATGTGTAAGTTCTTACTAAAAGTCTATTAGGGTTTGGATATGAAATGCCTCACATAGCCTATGTTTGGACAGATAGGTGCTGGGAGCCAGCCCCAGTAGAGATGTTTCTTTCTTCTTGGTTCTTCTTGAGGCAGCAGAGGGTGGAAGAGCATCGGTGGGGTTAAGACTTTGTCTTATGGAAAATTTAGGGTTGCTATATAATAAAAAGCTTACTTATCTAAGTCTAACCTTCTATGCCAATGTAGCTGACCTGCCTTCTTTGTTCCTCTGAAGCCAGAGACTGCAGTCTCAGGCACTTAGCACCTCATCCTAAAACAGCAGGAGATTAAGTAAAGGATTGGTTGTTAGAGCCTTTTCCCTATTGTCCAGATGTCTCTTGCTTGTCAGGCTAGGGGTAAGTTTAGAGCAATAAACTTCTATTGAACCAGGAGAAGAGAATGACACTCACAGAAAGAAAAACCTTTACATGAGTGAATATGCATAATCTCACATAAATTCATACACAGGTTCATGCAGATAGAATTTATGCAATTCCACACAAATTTAGTTGGGTCCAGCTTACATTCATTCTCACAATTTCATACTTATACACATACATGCATGCATTCTCACAATTACACACTTACACACACATCCATACTTACATATGCATATGGAGCAAAAGACCAAGCACTGGTGCAGAAAGAACTCACTCAGTCTGGATGAAAAATGAACTCCAATATTTGTTGCATCGAGAAAGAAAAAACTTCCACCCTTTTAATGCTAAATGAATTAAATCCATGTTTGTAAGAACTGGGAAATGATCTTTACCAACCTTACATCCGACAGAGGGCTAATATCCAATATATATAAAGAACTCAAGAAGTTAAACTCCAGAGAGGCAAGTAACCCTATTAAAAAATGGGGTACAGAGCTACACAAAGAGTTCTCACCTGAAGAATATCTAATGGCTGAGAAGCACCTAAAGAGATGTTCATCATCTTTAGTCATTAGGGAAATGCAAATCAAAACAACCCTGAGATTCCATCTCACACCAGTCAGGATGGCTAAGATCAAAAACTCAGGAGACAGCAGTTGTTGGCGAGGATGTGGAGAAAGAGGAACACTCCTCCACTGCTGGTGGAATTGCAAGCTGGTACAACCACTCTGGAAAGCAGTCTGGCGGTTCCTCAGAAAACTGGGCATGACACTCCCAGAGGATCCGGCTATACCACTCCTGGGCATATACCCAGAGACTTTACCTGCATGCAATAAGGACACATGCTCCACTATGTTCATAGCAGCCTTATTTACAATAGCCTGAAGCTGGAAAGAACCCAGATGTCCCTCAATGGAGGAATGGATTCAGAAGATGTGGTATATTTACAGAATGGAATACTACTCCGCAATTAAAAACAATAATTCACGAAATTCCTAGGCAAATGGTCAGAACTGGAAAATATCATCCTTAGTGTGGTAACCCAATCACAAAAGAACACACATGGCATGCATTCACTGATAAGGGGATATTAACCCAGAATCTCACGAATACCATAGACACAATTTGCATATCAATAGATTTCCAGGAGGATGGAAGGAGAGACCCCTAGTCCTGGAAAGACTGGATGTAGGGGCATGCCAGAACAGAGAAGTGAGAGGGGGTTGAATGTGGAACAGAGGGAGGGAAGGGGCTTACAGGACTTTAGGGGAGGGAGGAAACCGGAAAGGGGAAATCATTTGAAATGTAAATAAAAAAATTTAGAAACTAATAAAAAAAATAAAATAAATAAATAAATCCTTAGTTCCCTTGTTATGACCTTTGGTTAATTGTTTTTCAACCTCTTGTAATGTGCTCTGCATAGGAGAAAATCTGGTTGCCATCTAAGAGCAATTAACTCTTGACACTTGGGAGACTGGCAGAGTTCTCATTGGAGTTTTGACTATCAGAAAAAGACCTAGAGCAGTCCCATTGTAAAAGAGCTTAATAATCACAGATATAATTTTAGGAATTTTTATAGGATCATCATTAAAACTTAAGTCATTTATTTGTCTACATAGCATCAGTATAAGACTCTGTATCTTCATGGATCTGCAGAGATCTGCTCCAAAGGGGTGTGCTATTACTTATTGATTATTATATATGTATAATAATAACGGAACAAGCATATTACTAGCAGGAATCTTTCCTAAAATTTGTCTCCCACAGCCTTGCTCAATGAGGATTCACCTGTCACAGTTTATATAATAATCCAAAGCAGGCCATTTCAGGATGATCACCTGCTAGTATATTAGCTTGTCCCATTATGACTCTTGACAGATAGGTTCATAGATGTTTCCTTTATTGAATATGTAAGATAGGCCCATAGATGTTGTCTTTACTGAAACATAAGAAAAACTAGGATGCAAGACTGAAGAAGAGAAAATAGTTCATTGTGAGTATGCCTTTGAGGTATATCTTCCTAACTTTCTGTTTGCTATATCCATCATCTATCTATCCATCTATTGATTGATCTAACTTATTTATTGGTCTACCTAGCTAGCTAGTTAAGTTTTCAGCTATTATCTATCATCTACCTATCTTCTATTTATCTATCATCTATCACCTATCTATCATCTATCATTCATCTGTCTTTATCTATCATTATATTTTCATATATCATCTATCTATCTTTTACCTGTCTATTTTCATCTATCATTTATGATCTATCATCTGTCTACATATCATCTATTATCTATCTGTCTATATATGCTACCTGTATATGTATCTATGTATCTACATATCTATATACCTATTTATCTCTCTATCATCTATCATCTGTTTAGGCCTGTCTATTGTCAACTATTGTGTATTTAACATCTATCTATATGCCCATTTATAAATTTATCACCTAAATATGTGTGTGTAATGTATGTATGTATGTACGCATGTATCTATCTATCTATCTATCTATCTATCTATCTATCTATCTATCTATCTATCATCTATCTATCTACCTATCTATGTATGTATGTATCTATGTATCTATGTATCTATCTATGTATCTATGTATCTATGTATCTATCTATCTATCTATCTATCTATCTATCTATCTATCTATCCATCCATCCATCCATCCATCCATCCATCCATCTATCTATCTATCTATATCTAAATATATATTATATATATAAAAAGATATATATATATTTATCTATCTATTTCCATTCTTTCCTTCTTCAGACTTCCCCTTAGTTTCTTTCCTCCCTCCATTCTTGCTTCTCCCTTCATCTCTAGCTATCAAAAAGGTTCTACCACACCCTTTATATGTACTATTCCATCCCACCATAAGCCCAGAAACAGCAGATTCTAGTGTCCTCAGACTTAAATCTCTGAAACCATAAGCCACAGTAACCCCTTCCTCCTTCACACTGAATATCTTAGTTATTTTATCCCTGTAATAGAAAGCTATCAAGGTTGAATAGTTAATGAATCCATGCCACCAAAATTAAAAAGAAAAGAGTAAAGAGGAACCAGATAGCACATGCAGAATATTTATTGTCATAATCAGTGTCGTGAACAATTAAAAGGTCATGATATTTCAAAAGCAGTCTGCATGGAAGGGGACACTGTATATTAAAAGAGTTCTAGGGAGACTAAAAATAAATAAATTTGCTGTTTAAAGGAAGGTTGGAATGTGTATATCTTAGGATAAAAAAAAACTTTTGCTATAACTTGCAATTTTTATAATTATACATGTTTAAAATTTAAAGGAAATTAATAGTTTCTATATTTGAAACGTGTCTTTCCTTTATTTAACTAAACATTTCTTTTTGTTATTGTTATAAGTTTAGATATCGTTTTCAAAACTTTTACAAGGTAACTGATACATGTTTTATATATTGGTTTCCAGAATATATAGAATAGTCAATGTACATAAAACTCCATAAAAGCTTACCTTTGAAAATTGGCAAAATAAGACACCCAATAATATATTTCAATATTTTATAATCAAAACTAATTTGACTTACCAATATGCTTTTTAGTTTCTTTGTTTATGTGCCATTAAATCTTCAAGCTCATTTAAGGATAATTTTAATATGTGCATAGTGATGCACAAAAAACACTTGAAGCTAGAGAGATGATTCAGCAGATACTAACACTTCAAAAACACCCTAGGTTGGTTGTCAGCATGCTTTTCAGGGAGCTGGCTCATAGCCTTTTGTAACTCAAGCTCTAAGGGATCTAGCTCCCTCTTCTGGCATCTGTGGACACACACATACACACACACACACACACACACAACACACACACACACTTATTTACAAAATTTAAAAATGGATATTACAAAAAAAGAAGAGCTACCCTACTCAGGACACTATTCATATGAACATTTTATTTACTTCCAATAAAGAAATATATAATATATGTATATATTATATATGTATATATAATATACATACATATATACATATATATACATATATATATATATATGTATATATAATATACATACATATATACATATATATACATATATATATATATGTATATATATACATACTTTTTACAGCACATTGAACTTCTTATTCCTTGCCCCTTATGGTATCTGTCAATACTTATGAAAACTCTATCATTTGTTTTGAATTTATTTTATTCACTAAAGTCCAAAAAATAGCAACCATTCAAACTTGACTCTTTAGTTCCTCAGTTTGATTATAATATTTTGACCAAGGGGGGATCAGAAGGCACACACTTCATTTTCAGTTTTTCTTGTGTTAAATATTCCCACATCTGAGAATAAAGGAAAGGAGGATAACTAGGCAGAGACCAACTCATCTTCATTTTCTCTATTCTCTACCTCTTATTAGTATTTTTGTGTTGCAATTTTCTTGATTGATTAATTATTTTTTTATTTACATCCCAAAGGTTGACCACCCCACCCTGTCAAGTTCTTCCCTCCATCCCCCTATTCTTTGCCTCTAAGAAGGTGCCCCCCCTCCTGTTATTTTCTTATCCCGGGACCTCATGTCTCTACAGGATGAGGCACATCCTCTTCCTCTGAGGCCATACAAGACAGCCTTCTGCTAAGTGCCAGTGGACCTCAGACCAGCCCATGTGTGCTCTTTGGTCGGTAGCTTAGTCCCTTGGGGTTCCCAGGGGTCCAAGTTAGTTGACACTGTTGGGCTTTCTATGGGGTTGCCATCCCCTTTAGTTTCTTCAATCCTTCCCCTAACTCTTCTATAGGGGTCCTCAACCTCCATCCAATGCTTGAGTATGAGTATCTGCATTTGTCTCAGTCAGCTACTGGTAGTCTCTCAGAGCACAGCCATGCTAGGTTGCATATTTCTATTCATTCTCCTGGACCTCTGGACTTTGCTCATGTCACCCTATACATAATTCTGCACCTTTTCTTTTCCCTTACCTTCCTCTCTCCCACCCAACTTTATTCCTCCCTCTGCCTTCCATGAATATTTGGTTCCCCCTTCTAAATGGGATTTAAGCATCCTTGCTTGGCCTTCCTTCTGGCTTAACTTCTTAGGTTCTGTGGGGTATATCATGGGTATCCTGTACTTTATGGCTAAAATCCACTTATCAGTGAGGATATACCATGCATGTCTTTTGGGTCTAGGTTACCTCACTCAGGATGATATTTTCTAGTTTCATATGGGGAAAAAAGCCTTGAAAGAAGTAGCACAGGAGATAATTCCCTGAACAGAACACCAATGCCTCTGCCTCAGTTCAACAATTGATAAATGGGTCCTCTTGAAACTGAAAAGCTCATGTAAGGTAAAGGACACTGTCAGTAGGACAAAAGAGCAGCCTACAGATTGGGAGAAAATCTTCACTAACCCTATATCTGATATAGGACTAATATCTAAAACATATAAAGAACTGAAGAAGTTAGACTCCAAATAGCCCAATTAAAAATGGGGTACAGAGCTAAACAGAGAATTCTCAATAATTCTCTGTTTATTATATAATTATTACTATATAATAATTATATAATATTACATAATATTATATTGTATAATATTATATAATTATATAATTTATATATTTATGTATTATATAATTATTATATAATAAACAGAGAATTATTGAGAATTATTATATTTTATTATTATATATAATCATATAATAATCTTGAGTGGCCAAGAAGCACTTATAGAAATGTTCAAAATCCTTAGTCATCAGGGGATCATAAATCAAAAGGATCCTGATATTCTACCTTACATCAATCAGAATGGCTAGGATCAAAACTTAAGCAATGCCACAAGCTGGCAAGAATATGGAGAAAGGGGAACATTCCTCCATTGCTGGTAGAATTGCAAACTGGTATAATTGCTCTGGAACTCAATCTGGCAGTTACTCAGAAAATTGGAAATAGTTCTACCTGAAGATCCAGCTATACTTCTCTTGGGCATATACTCAAAAGATGCTCCACCATGTTAAATGGACATGTGTTCCATTATGATCAAAGCAGCCTAATTCATAATAGCCAGAAACTAGAAGCAACCCAAATGTCTCTCAAGTGAAGAATGTATACAAAAAAAAAAAAAACGGTTCATTTTTATAGTGGAATACTACTCAGATATTAAAAAATAAGACATCATGACTTTTGCAGGCAAATGGATGGAACTATAAAATAATTTGTGTTGCCATTTTTAAAAACTAATTCAATATTTGTACATAGGTTCATCTCTCTGCTGCTCTTCAATAACCTGACCTGTCATTCAATTTGCCATTTTGACTCTCAGCTCTAATCTGGAGATGGGATATCGACCCATTGCACAGTTTGAGGACACATATAGCCAAGGTGCATGGCACTGTCTGGCTTCAGACAATCCAGGAGTTGAATGGAACCTCCTGTGACCCGAGTGCTTTCTCTCACTTTGATATCAAAGAGATGGTATGCCAGTCAAATTTGTCAAGCTGATTCCTATCAAGTCAAAGGATGGACTCATAACAGTAGGTTTTAAATGCAAACTCAAGAGCATGAAAGAAGAAAGAGGTAGTCTACATTAATGCAATCAGACAACTGTCTATATGACACTAAAGTTATTTGGACATTGTGTGTGTGTGTGTGTGTGTGTGTGTGTGTGTGTTCAGGCTCATGCACCTCTCTGTAGAATGCTCACCACATACAGAACAGTGGCGGCATCATGAAACTATTACAAATAAACTAGGAAATGTGTGAGTCAAGAATTAATACTTGTATCTCCTAATAAATCTTTGAGCCTGAAATTTTGTGTGTGTGGCAGGAAATTGAAAAAGCCATTTCTTCATCCTGTGTCTTTTTAAAAATTAGTTAATTAATTAATTTGCATCTCAAATAGTACACTTCTCCTGGACCACCCTTACAGGATTCCTTTTTCATCCCACCTCCTTCCCTTCTCCTCTGAGAGATCCTCCCAAACCTCCTATATCAAATCTCTGTAGGATTAGGTACATACTTTCTCATTGAGGCCAGACAAGGCAGCACTGTTGGTGAACAGATGGTACAACCATTTTTTTTATTATTTTATTTTATTTTTTTAATTTACATTCCAAATCACTTCCCCTTTCCCGTTTCCTCCCTCCCCGAAAGTCCCATAAGCCCCCTTCCCTCCCTCTTTTCTCCGTTCAACCCCCTCTCATTACTCTGTCCTGGCGTTCCCCTACATCCAGTCTTTCCAGGACCAGGGGTCTCTCCTTCCATCTTCTTAGAAATCTATTGATATGCTGATTGTGTCTAGGGTATTCTGAGATTCTGGGTCAATATCCCCTTATCAGTGACTGCATACCATGTGTGATCTTTTGTGATTGGGTTACCTCACTAAGGATGATATTTTCAAGATCTGACCATTTGCCTAGGAATTTCGTGAATTCATTGTTTTTAATTGCAGAGTAGTATTCCATTGTGTAAATATACCACATCTTCTGAATCCATTCCTCCGTTGAGGGACATCTGGGTTCTTTCCAGCTTCTGGCTATTATAAATAAGGCTGCTATGAATATAGTGGAGCATGTGTCCTTATTGCATGCAGGTAAAGTCTCTGGGTATATGCCCAGGAGTGGTATAGCCGGATCCTCCGGAAGTGTCATGCCCAGTTTTCTGAGGAGCCGCCAGACTGCTTTCCAGAGTGGTTGTACCAGCCTGCAATTCCACCAGCAGTGGAGGAGTGTTCCTCTTTCTCCACATCCTCGCCAACAACTGCTGTCTCCTGTGTTTTTGATCTTAGCCATCCTGACTGGTGTGAGATGGAATCTCAGGGTTGTTTTGATTTGCATTTCCCTAATGACTAAGGATGATGAACATCTCTTTAGGTGCTTCTCAGCCATTAGATAATCTTCAGGTGAGAACTCTTTGTGTAGCTCTGTACCCCATTTTTTAATAGGGTTACTTGCCTCTCTGGAGTTTAACTTCTTGAGTTCTTTGTATATCTTGGATATTAGCCCTCTGTCGGATGTAAGGTTGGTAAAGATCATTTCCCAGTTAGTTGGTTGCCGCTTTGTCTTTTTGACGGTGTCTTTTGCCTTGCAAAAACTTTGTAATTTAATGAGGTCCCATTTGTCTATTCTTGATCTTAGAGTATAAGCTATTGGAGTTCTGTTCAGGAAATTCTCCCCTGTGCCCATATTCTTGCCAACCGAATCCAAGAACACATCAAAACGATCATTCACCATGATCAAGTAGGCTTCATCCCAGGGATGCAGGGATGGTTCAATATAAGGAAATCCATCAATGTAATCCACTACATAAACAATCTCAAAGAAAAAAACCACATGGTCATCTCATTAGATGCTGAGAAAGCATTTGACAAAATTCAGCATCCTTTCATGCTAAAGGTCTTGGAAAGATCAGGAATTCAAGGCCCATATCTAAACATAGTAAAAGCAATTTACAGCAAACCAGTAGCCAGCATCAATCTAAATGGAGAGAAACTTGAAGCAATCCCACTAAAATCAGGGACTAGACAAGGCTGCCCTCTCTCTCCATATCTTTTCAATATAGTACTTGAAGTTCTAGCTAGAGCAATTAGACAACAAAAAGAGGTCAAAGGGATACAAATTGGAAAGGAAGAAGTCAAACTATCACTATTTGCAGACGATATGATAGTATACATAAGCGACCCAAAGAACTCCACCAGAGAACTCCTACAGCTGATAAACGACTTCAGCAAAGTGGCCGGATATAAAATCAACTCAAGCAAGTCAGAAGCCTTCCTATACTCAAAGGATAAGCAGGCTGAGAAAGAAGTAAGAGAAATAATACCCTTTACGATAGCCACAAACCATATTAAGTATCTTGGCGTGACGCTAACCAAACAAGTGAAAGATCTGTATGACAAGAACTTCAAGTCTCTGAAGAAAGAAATTGAAGAAGACCTCAGAAGATGGAAAAATCTGCTATGCTCATGGATTGGCAGGATTAATATAGTAAAAATGAGCATCTTACCAAAAGTAATACACAGATTCAATGCAATCCCCATCAAAATCCCAACTCAATTCTTCATAGACTTAGAAAGAGCAATTCAAAAATTCATCTGGAATAACAGAAAACCCAGAATAGCTAAAACTATTCTCAAGAGTAAAAGAACCTCTGGGGGAATCAGTATCCCGGACCTCAAGCTGTACTACAGAGCAATAGTGTTAAAAACTGCATGGTATTGGTACAGTAACAGACATGTAGATCAATGGAACAGAATTGAAGACCCAGAAATGAATCCACACTCCTATGGTCACTTGATCTTTGACAAAGGAGCTAAAACCATCCAGTGGAAAAAAGATAGCCTTTTCAACAAATGGTGCTGGCTCAGCTGGAGGTCAACATGCAGAAGAATGCAAATTGACCCATCCTTATCTCCTTGCACTAAGCTCAATTCTAAGTGGATCAAAGATCTCCACATAAAACCAGACACACTGAAACTAATAGAAGGGAAAATAGGGTACAACCATTTTATAGCTTGATTGACAGCCCACATTCAAATTGTTGAGGGACCCACATGGAGACTGCACTGCACACCTACTACATATATGCAGGGTCATGGTCCAGACAGTATAAGTTCTGTGGTCAGTGGCTAAGTCTTTGAGAGTTCTATTTATTCAAAGCTGTTAAAACCATCCAAAGATTTATCCTAAAAATAGTGCATATTGGGAATTAGGAAGAAGAAAAACAGAAATACTGAAAACAAATGTTCCTGCGAACAAAACCCCCCTGATGGACATTGTTACCCCCAGGACAAGTAGGTTCTGTTCTCCTCTGAATAGCTTTATGACATATGTAGGAGGCTGATTTGCCAATGTAATTAATCATGTAATGATGACTCTTGTGTGTTCAATTTACTGCATTTATGGTTGATTACACTTTACAAAAAATACACTACCATTATTAGTTCACATTTATTCCATTTGCCCTGGGCTAGAAGGCCAAGACAGGCATGGAATAGACAAATATGAGCAATGTGCAGATAGAGTATTTTTCTAAAGCAGTATGTCAAGAACATATTAATTTGGGGTGTCAGAAATGTTTGTTTAGTGAAGCTAAAAGCATATAAACATTTAGTAACTGCATAACTTCTTTGTAATATTATCAACTTTTATGACAGTGTATTTCAACCTTGATATTAATATAAAGAACTTTAAAATGACTTTTATAAAGCCTCTTTAAATTTCTCAAATGGATGACAGACAGAATTCCACAAAATGCCTATGTTTAGAGATAAAATTGTTCATATAAGGAGTATAACTTCTTAGAATAATTTCTTGGAAAAACATCTCACAGTACTTCTAAATATATTTAATGCTCTTAAGATGACTGAAACTTAAGGAATACCCAATTTGTTATTGCTTTGAGAAAATTTCTTCTCTTTATTTGGAGAGAATGTGTTGAATTCATTTGACAAATGCTTAAAAACAACAGATAACTACAAGGAAACAGTGTTCCCAGGACACAGCTGGGCAGTTGCACATAATTAACTTATAGTGGTTATGACACCATTCTCAAGACCACTGCAAGCCCAAGCCAGATCAAATCTAAGCATGGAGAAAGAATTTGGTAACAAGTAAAGTCTTACCACTAGTAAAGGAGCTATTGGAAATTGACAGTTGTTGGGAAAGGGAAGGTCCATTTTCTATAAAATATAGTCCTTTATAAGTTGCCCCTATTCCAACTGAAGACCACATATTCAAAAACATTTGGGCATGTTGGGAAAAAAACATGGAGGGAAAAAAAGAAACAAACTTACATATATATGGATGGCATTTTGGACAAATTGGAGGCGTTAGGTGAATATGATCAAAATATACATGAAACCATCATACACATACACACATGCACATGCTATGTACACACATTATATATGTTCCTGATACTATGGGAACTATGGTAATAGATTTAAAGAAACATATAAGAATAAAAATCTAGCATACACATGAGGTTATAAGTTGTATCAGTGGTCCAGCATATTTCCTGAAATGTTATTCTATAATTATCTTTTTGTGTTTATTACTTGTTTATAGTGTATACATGCTAAGAGGACCATAGATGTTCTTTATGGAAATACTGCTATTAAATGTCTAGAATACTGACCCTCAGATATAGAAGATATGTAACATGTTGTTGAACACTTTTTGTGTTGTAATAAAATGAATAATAACTGATAATGTGCATTGACATTAAAATGAAAAAAATTATTGAATTGATAGACAGTATCTATGAATCAAGACAATTTTTAGGTATAGAAGATTAATAGACCATCAGCTTATGGCTAGATCTAGGAATCAGATGTGTCTATGGAGGACTACAATGTTCTCATAATTTCCTATCTCCAAGCCAATATGTTATCTGTAAAACATAACTTTAATTATACTTGTAACTTATTTATTGTCTTTATTTAATTTGAAACCTTGTTCAGTTTCTTATGTGAAAGTTGAGTCTGATCGGAATAATACCAAGAAGCCTAGAATAAGAGTATCAGGGAGGAGTTCATTAAAACTTGGAGTCAGTCATTCTGAAACTCCCTGACCATTAAATGGAGGTAGTCATCTGTGTTTGTTTATTTCTTTGGTATTGATAAAATTTCTGACATAGTCATGTGAAGAGAATGTCATATAAGAAAGCATGTATTCCTTTATTTACTACCACCAACAGTCTTTGTTAGCATCAAACCCACAATTAAATATATAATCATAAGCTATAAAACCAAGACATTGGGGTCATTTGGAAAGTACTAAGAAATTAAAGAAGGTATTTTTTTTTTAAAAAATCATGACTTTAGATGGAATGCTAGCTCTAGATCACAAGTTGGTATGGGTCAAGTGGCCACATTAAGCCACCAATACATAATGGTCTTATTCAGTTTAAAGACTTTCATGACCCTACAAAATATATTTGAGCTTTGGGGTCCTTGAACTCTTAAGAGCTTAGGACAATCCAAGTCACAGTAGTATCACTCATTCTTGATGAGAAACGAAATGGTTCAGGCACATCAGGAGATAATTTTTGCGGTAACTCTTATGACAAAACCTACTGCTATTATATTTTCCAAAAGTTATGGTCCTAGGGACTCACCCAATTAATGTAAAAACTTAGGTATCCAATGTAGAAACTTAAATGTTAATATTAACATTTATGCATAATTAAAGCAAAAATCACCAGGACTTCCCTTTTTGAACTTTAAATGGATATTTATTTCTTTGTCTATGTATGTGATTTTTTTAAAGATTTATTTATTATTATATTTAAGTACACTGTAGCTGTCTTCAGACATACCAGAAGAGGGTGTCAGATCTCATTACGGATGGTTGTGAGCCACCATGTGGTTGCTGGGATTTGAACTCAGGACCTTCGGAAGAGCAGTCAGTTCTCTTAACTGCTGAGCCATCTCACCAGCCCCTATGTATATGTTTTTATGAATGTTCTATTTGTATGTTTGCCTGCATGACAAAAGAGGGCATAAGATTCCATTATAGTTGGTTGTGAGTCACAATGTGGTTGTAGGGTTTTGAACTCAAGACCTTTGGAAGAGCAGCCAGTGCTCCTAACCACCTAGCTATCTCTCCAGTCCACCTAGATTTTCTTAAAAGGGCAAATTCACTGGCACACTGTAGTAATATTAAGGAATAACAATTAGCTCCTAACCCATGATTTTGGAATGAGAACCTTAAGGAAGCAAAACATGTCTAAGGTTCTATACTATCCATGATTCCAATTTTGTAACTTTCTGAAAAGGAAAAAATTATACAGCAAGGAAAAGCTAATGGTTAATAAGTAGCTGTGAGGAAAAAATATGCAAACCACTAAAGAATGAAGAAAAAAATCAGTTCTGGGTGTTACTATAGAAAGAAATGCTTGGTATTATACATTTCCCCCAAACACCTATTATGTCATATAAAGAATAAAACATTTATGTATGCAATGTCAAAATAGAAAAGCCAATTCTGTGTATGAGTAGTTCTTTTCACAAAGCAAAACCAAGTAAAAGACAAGATGACTCTGATATGAAGAAGCCCAACAGTCTTTATTAAGGTTATCAAGGTCACTGTCCACAGTTTTGACCACATGATTTATTGTCTTTGTAGTTGGTGATGAAATAATGCTATGTTCAATCTTTTTCTGCAAATCTACATCTTCATTCAATTACAGGGATGTTTCTGATGAAATTTTCTGATCAAAAGGAGATCAATATATAGTAACATTATGAGCTATGATGTCTAGTCTTGGAATATGCAGTAAAATGTTACATGGGCTAAAATCTAATGATGACCAAATGCAAACCTTAGCCAGTAACTGTGTCCGTGTGTTAGTATCCATCACCTCCCCAAACAGCACACTATTACTAAGCCTTTAAGCCATGAATCTGTGGGAAACATACAAGATGCAAATCATAGCAAAATATATGAAAATTTTCCCTACTACATATTAATATTTTATGTAAAATAAAATTCTTCAAAGTTAGATTTTGAAAGCCCCAAAGGAAATCATATCAATTGAAAGAAAATTCTTGCAGCAGTAGCATAGCTTAGTACTACAGACCTGCCTCTTATCCTTCCCTTCAAGGCATTGAAGGATGCTTACTGAAGTCACTGAACACTGGTAAGAAAGACACATTGTGATATTTCAATTTTTAACCATATTTTAGTTACCTTTCAAAATAATTGACATCGAGATGATTTTTCCATAGATATAAATATAAATAATACTTTTGATCCCCATTACCTTGCCTCACCTCTCTTTTCCCCTGTCTGCTTTCCTTTTATTTCACACAAAGTCTCCTTCATGCTTTCATGTCTATGGATGCCTTTTAATGAATATCCCTTACTACCTTTGCAATCCTGAGCATCATTAGGGTTACTGCAAATCCCCAGCCTGACTTAGAATGGACTTGAGTGTCATTTGGCAACTGGCATCTTGATGGAAGGTATGGGTTTTTTGATTTGTTTATTTAAAGATTTATTTATTTATATGAGTACTCTGTAGCTGTCTACCAGAAGAGTTCATCAGATCGCAATACAGATGGTTGTGAGCTTCCATGTGGTTGCTGGGAATTGAACTCAGGACTTCTGGAAGACCAGTCAGTGCTCATAACTGCTGAGCAATCTCTCCAGCCCTGGAAGGTACGTTCTTGTGTAGCAAGGAAGTGGTTCATTCTGTGAACAGTTCTTTAGTTCTGTGTATATGGTTGGAATTAATCTACTTGATGATTTTCAGAACTTTACTAAAGACTGTCTGACCTGAGGGAGTATAGCCAACAGAGTAGGAATGAATGAGAAGTCCCTAGAATTCCATAATTTATCATGTAGTTAACAAAAAGCACAATTTTAAACTTACACATTAAGGAATATAATAACATCAATGGGATGTCTATATTCTGCTGTGACCTAAGAGTAGAAGATAGGCAAGACACAAAATTTCTTAGAACTATAGTATATCATGGTCCATTAGAGAATAAACAATCCTAAAAGTTAGTGGTTTATAGATACCACACAGGAAACAAATTCTTGTGAAGGTATAGACTATAACATGTGACTGGAGACATTTTTAACAGGGATTATACATCCATGGCCTAAATGCACAGTATAAACTTGCTGAAATGCTCTAAAGATTCATAGGAGATTAGTTCTAAATTAGGGTCTATCTGCTAAACCTATCCTTCAGGAATTTGCTTTGGTTTTGTTATATGGGAAAATTTAGAATTCCAAAAGTCTTCTTTAGTATTATAATTAAAGGTATACATCATTCCAAAGACTACTCACCAATATGGGTGCCTAAAAATCACATTAACTGGGATGACATTAGCATACATACTGATGTCAGTCAGTTGGAGAGCAGATCATGAAACTTCAACACTAGAAAAAGAACTAAAATCAACCACAAGAAAAAATATATTATCCAGAGAAGAGAGTACCGATTAGTTTTCTAAATCTAAATTGTCAACCCTGAAAGCATATACACACAGATAACACTATACATATACATCATATACATATATACATGTAACCTGTATATACCTTATACAGTGAATACACTGAGCAGGTTGTCATTTTGTGTTTTTATGCATGTCATATATATTTATGTATCTTCATTTATATATATATATATATATATATATATATATATATATATATATATATGTACACACAACAAAAATTAGAGAAGGGGACCATGGATTTGAAAGAGAGCAAGGTGGAATATGGGAGGGTTTGGAGAGGAAATGACATAAATGTAATCTCTAAATATATTTTTAAAGAATCATAGGCATGTAGGATTATCAAAGGCAAAAGTCTATATTTATGATCATGGAAATAGAGGATGGAGAAGTTTAGATTGCCACTATCCATCATTCACCTCTTTTTTTACTAATATATAAGACAAGTATTAAATAAGGAATTTGTCTTATGTCCAACATGACTAAAACCCTACAAGACTCTTTATAAATCAAGATATCTGGAATGTCACTATTTATGACACTATTTATCTGGCTAATGCCCTTTCTGAACATTTTATAGAATGACTAATATCAATGTATATTTATATCTTTTCATATATATTCAATTTATTTTTTATTTAATTTTTATATTCAGTTAATGTATTTAGTATATACATTAAAAGATTTATGTAGTCTATATGGCACAATAGTATGTCTGAACAATGTCAGAGATAAAGAGTATGAGAAAATGTGGGAGATACACATAAAAGTATGCTTATCAATGACAATATATTAAAGATGTATATAGAGTGCTCACCAACATCATTTGTCACTAAGGAAGTAATATTGAAAATACAATGCAATAAGAAGTCAGATCAAGTGGCCATAGTTATAACAATCATTACTATATATTGAGGATTTGAAAAAATGAGTTTATATCTTCCTGGAGTAACTTCAATCAGACTCAATAACTTTCGAAAAAGTATGGGAGTTTCTTACACATGCAAATATAACACCCTATAACCTTCAGACTTTTCAATACTTCATATTTCCTCATCAATTATTCACATTTTTTAAGTTTCTAAGGATCCCAGAGGTTATTTCTTCTTAAACAAGATGAGTTTGTTTCCTGATAGTTCTGAAAGTAGGAACTCTAAGACCACTGTTTCTATGAGGTTTCTCTCCTGGCTTCTGTTGATCTCTCTCTATGTTCTCTGATCTTCTATGTTTGAAAAGGTCTAAGACCTAAAAATCTTATTTAAGTGAATAAATGGGAATGTTTACATCGAACTCGCATCCAACAAGAGACTTCATTTACTCTTAATTATCTGTCTAAATACTGTCTCCAAATATAGTCACATTTTGAGGCCTAGGGCTCACTATTTAAATATGTAAATTTCAAGAAAATATATAGACGTATTGAAAGGACCTAACATACTCAAGTTTATAACAGGCAGCCATGTTATGCTGTAAGTTTCAGTTTTTCAGAAAAGCAGGCAAGGATTCTCAGACAAACCACAAACAATGGGTCATTAATCAGTAAAGGTCCTGACATCTATCTGAGAGAGATAGCCAGACCAGAAACAGAGACAGTTCTTGGAATTTCTCTACGACCTGACCAAAAATGGTAAAATTAATATAGCAAGTAATCAGAAATGTACTAATATTACTGCTACTCACTTAGCCAATCATATTAAAAATGACCTAACCATTCTTGAAGTTTCCCTAACTATGCTTAAAAGGCACCTTCAAGCTTCTCTGGTGGTTGCCATTTTGTGTAAATAGTTGACTCCTGCATGCTGATTTTTTTTTCTGCAAAATAAATGCTTTTTGCTTTTGAATACTATCTGAGTCTGGATTCTTCCTTCAGCTAATCTCAGATCTTTATAATATGAGAGAGTTCATTACACATTGACTAAAACATGTTGGAAATAAACCACTGTTTATTAAAAAAATAATGACATATGTTGATAACATGTCAATAACAATATCGGAAATATCAGGGCTGGGAAGATGGGTCAGTTATTAAGGATTCTTGCTTCTCTTGTAGAAAGTTCTGGTTCAATTTCTAACAGACACATAACCATTAATAACTCCATTTTCAGAAGACGTTTCCTTCTCTGGCCTTGCATCATCAGGTATACACACAGGGTGCATACACTGGCAAACAGAACATTTAAACACATATAAATACATACATACATACATACATAAAGTTTTTTTATAGGAGAGAGAAAATGTAAAGTGATGGAGAGATACTTCAGCAGCTAAGAGGCCATATTTCTCTTATAGGAAAATGGAATACAAATCTAGCATCCATCTGTACCAGGCAGGTTATAACATTCTTGAATTCTATGCCTGGGAGTTCATTACACAGTGTTCTGCTGCCTATAGGCACACAGACTCATTTTTACAAACAGAAAGACCCATTATTAAAATGTTCAATCAATGTCTTAAAACAAAAAACAAATTTAAAGAAAAATGAATGATGGTCCATTTTTAACATAGAAAATTATTCAATAATAAAAAGATATCAAATAATATGTTGAAGGTCAGCCTGAGACTAAGCAAATCCTAGATGCAGATGTTGGCTGCCCTCACTGGGGAGGGTGTGACTAGATCTGCAGAGACTTAATGTGCCAGGGTGAGAGGATACTCAACTGCGGGCTGCACCTGCTCAGGGGAGAAGGAGAGGGGGGAAGGAAGAAGGTACCCTATGAGGGGACCAGGAGTGTGGTCACCAATTGGAATATAAAGTGAATAAAAAAATTAATGGAAAAAATAGTAATTGAACAGAGCATAAGAGATAATGTATTTGTTCTCATATATGGAATTTAAATCAGTCTGGTGGTTCCAGAACGTTGGACATAGTATTACCTAATGACCCAGCTATACCACTCCTCAGCACATATCCAAAACATTCTCCCATATATAACAAGGACACAAACTCCACTATGTTCATAGCAGCCTTATTTATATTAGGCAAAAGATGGAAAGAACCCATATGTCCTTCAACAGTGGAGAAGATACAGAAAATTTGGTAATTTACACAATGAAGTACTACCCAGCTATTAAAAACAATGAATTCATGAAATTCTCAGGCAAATGAATAGAACTAGAAAATATCATCTTGAGTGAGGTAACCCAATCACAAAAGAACACATATTGTATGTACTCACTGGCAAGTGAATATTAGCCCCAAAATTTGGAATACCCAAGGTACAAGTCACAGATCACATGAAATTCAAGAATAAGAAAGACTAAAGTGTGGGTGCTTTGGTCCTCCTTAGAAAGGGGAACAAAATACTCACAGGAGCAAATACAGAGACAATTTGTAGAGTAGAGACTGAAGGAAAGTCCATCCAGAGACTGCCCCCACCTGGGGATCCATCCCATATAGTCACCAAACTCAAACACTATTGTGGTTGCCAAGTGCTTTGCTGAAAGAAGACTGATATAGCTGTCTCTTGAGAGGCTCTGCTAGAGCCTGACAAATACAGAAGCAGATGGTCATAACCAACCATTGGACTGAGTGTGCGGTCCCCAATGGAGGAGCTAGAGAAAGGACTGAAGGAGCTGAAGGGGTTTATAACCCCATAGGAAGAACAACAATATCAACCAACCATACCCCACAAAGCTTCCAGGGACTAAAGCACCTACCTACCAAGGAGTACAAATGGAGGGACCCATGGCCTAACTGCATGTGTTTCAGAGCATTGTCTTGTCAGGCATCAATGGGAGGAGAGGTCCTTGGTCATGTGAAGGCTTGAAGGATGCCCCAGTGTAGGGGAATTTGACAGTGGGGAGGTAGAGTGGGTGAGTGGGTGGTGGAACACCCTTATAGAAGCAAGGGGAAAAGGGGTAGGATATGGGGTTTCTGGTCCGGGGGTTGTGGACTAGGGAAAGGGATAACATTTGAAATGTAAATAAGGAAAATATCCAATTAAAAAATAAAGCTTACCTGAGTTAGGAATATAACCTCTTGAGATGAAGAAGAATGGTAACTTAGAGATAAATCAAAGATAAGAAGTGTACACCAAATAGAGTAAAATGAAAGAACTAAGTTCTAGTGACTGAAAGCACTGTAGAATGGCTAGAGCTTATACTTAGATAGTAAATATTTCATAAATAATTAGAAGCAAGAATTGTAAGTCTACAAACAGGATGAAAAAGAAATTGCAATTGACTATTCTGATTTGATGAGTATGTGTTTGAACCTCTATTGAAATACTATATTCTGTTCCACAGGTCTGAGCAATTGTTCTATCAGTTAAAACTTCTAAATATTTTAGAGAGGAGAAAATGCTAACTATGGTATTATTACACAACATAATCAGTGTCACAATACAGTATGGATACATCTAATTAAATCAATGATAATAATACCACTCAGGATATAGTAAATAGACCGTATTCTACAGTCACTTTATAAGAGTTGTTACCCTGTTTAGTAGTCTCTAGATTAATATCTCTGTGCTTCATTATGCATATTTAAGATCTTTAATAATAAAATTTGAAGTCAATAATAATTTTAAAAGAAAAACAGAACAAACAAACAAATAGCACCACCAAACAAAACACCACTAACTTCACAATGACCACATTAACCAGCATTCATATTCGACATTTCTGCTGCGTAGTGTTTCCCTGAGGCTTGTTAGTAACTGCAAAGACCTGAGACTTTCACTCTGCAAATGAAGAAATAAGCCTGCCACAGCTTCATGGACTCCAGAAAATTTGTACTGTTTACTCCTGAGACACAGAGAGTCCCCTGGCAGTCTCATGGGTAGCACATTTGAATGGCCTCCAAGGAATCCCAAGTTCAGAAAATCAGAGTTCTTTATAATGCACAGCACAAAATCCTATTTGACCTTTCCATGGGATGGGAACATTTGGCTTGCTTTATTGTACCAAGTAAACAGACCTGCCCCCTGCTCAAAGGAAAGTGCTAACCTCTGTCTTCCAGAGGATTTTATTCTGCAAGCATCCACAGAAATATGGCCTGGATCAAAAGAAGCAAGTGCCTGAACCCGCAAAGCATGCAGAAAGGTAAGAAATCCATTACCAGCCTCCCAACAAACTTCACTTTCATGAAGCTTATAATTTTACATCAAAGCTGTGATATCATCTCTATTTTGAATCAGGTAAAGTTATAAATGAACTTTAAAATTGTCAAATGATACATGAAAGAGATTCCATTATTCCTTTTTGTTCATAAGATCAATAAGCACATGAAGCTTCACCAGTTGTTCCAAATATATCCAAATTGCATTGAAATATATCACATAATATACATAGCTTCATGAATATGTAATTTATCATTAAACTACTCCACCCTTAACTGAGGCATCAACCTGTCCCTGCTAGACATAAAATTAAATAAACAAATAAGGTTCTTCCAAACAGAAATGCATTGTTATAGAGAAAAAGAAACAAACAAAAATCCTTGTGTTTTTCAGTAACTAACACAGGATGAGAAATGCTATTTTAAAGGAAGCTAGAGCTAAGAAATGGTTTGCGAAGGACACAGAGTAATCAGCTATGATGTTGAGGATTCATATTGGATGAAAAAAGAATTAGGTGGACTCAGACTGATTTTTACACCCATGGTTCTCCTCTGTAAGTCATATTTTTCTACATGAGTTTTCTAACACATCACAGCTATGGGAAAAGATCCAAGAATGAAATTTATTCTCAAAGTTTCATCAGCCAGCAACTAAATAGATAGCTAGAAAATCTATTACAAAATAAAAAGAAGTAAAAAACTGAGCTGGACAGACTGAAGTCCCCATTTTCTATCTGAAGGAGTGAGCCCTAGGATGTAACTGAAATGAAACCATATCATGAAAAGAAAAAAAGAATAAGACTTAGACAAAAGTATACCAGAGCTGAGTACATTGACTAGAACTACTGCAAGGTTAAACAAAAGGAACAGCACTGTGATGAGAATCTCAAAATAAATTTTAGAAGTAATGAAAACTGTTGCTATCATCTCAACACACAGTAAGTGGCTAAATAAATGTGAAGTCATGGAATTATTAAATAATGCAGTCCACTATTGAAGACTTGGCCAGGAATACATCCTCCAAGATTGCACATAAAACACAATATATAACTTGAAAAAACAGCAAGATTTTGTTTGCAGTGGGATTTTGGATCTTAGCTTGATAAATTATACAACTATGATGTCTCTTCTATGTGTGTACAGTATTTTGCAGAGCTTATTATAAGATATTATATATCATATATTGTATGTGTAAAACCATGCAACATTTATATATTTCATGACTAGCATACAGTTTTCTAATATATTTAATGAGAAACCTATCATTTCCTGTTTTTTTTTCCTTTTATGAACTCTATGTTAGGTACTACATGCATTGTGTTCCTATTTGGTCATTGGACACATTTAAATTTCTAGTAAATACTATCCAACCATGGAAAAATGCATTTGAAACTCAAAAATTCATCTTTTATTCTTTGAATGACATTGAGTAAGTGTAAAGCTTGCTTTTATTCCCTCAGATAATGGGATTAGATGAGAGCTATACTCAAGTTGTGCAAATTGGGCTGAGCCCAGAGTGTTTTTTCTCTGTTCTAACTATCCCCAAGTCTAAGCCTGGATGCTTTTAGTCTCCTTAAATCTAATTTTCCAAGCTGGCTTCTCTTGGCTTTTGGCAAATTGCTCTGTTTGGCCTCATACTAATTTTGGCAATATGTTCTAATCTTCTGGCTCATTCTCAGGTTCTTACTGTGTTCACCTGTATCTAGCTTCTTCTCTCTGATATCTGTTTCTGTAAAACTATCCTACTAAAACTTCCATAACATTATCTCTGTCTCTCTCTGCTCTTAAGTAACTTCTCCTTCTAGGCCTGTTCTCATGTGAGTTGGGAATATTTTATCACTGACTAATTCCTTCAAATCTTTCTTTGATTTATCACTTTCTCTGTCCCTCAATTAGAGGGGCAGAGAACATGGGCACTTCCTTCTACAAAATTACCTTCATTGATAGGGATTAAAGGTGTGTGCTAAGGGTGAGTCTGTATTCCAGCCAGACCATACTGTAATCCAGGGCAGGTCTGAATTCTGACCTGATCATATTGACCTAGAAGGTCTTTGAGTATGATTCCTTAACAGAGGATCCACCTGTGACCTCTGTCCTGGAAACTTCCTTTCTCACAATTTTATGACTGTTTTTGTTAAATAAATAGATTCCTTTCTCTGAGAATAAAGGCAGCAAGAGGGGTAAGGGGTGGGGAGAAGAAGGTTATGGGAGGCAAGGAGGGAGGTAAAGCTGTGATGAGATCTAAATTAATAAAAATTACAATATTTCAAAAAGCACGTAATGAGAAGCATATTTATTTTTATGTTAAAATATTCTTCAGACACTTAAAAAAATCAAATACATTATGTTAGAAAGATACCTGCTGGTAAAGTGATTGCCTTGCACATATGAGGCCCTGTGTTTAATCCTCAGGTCCTCAAGGGAAAGATTGAGGTATGGCCAGTTCTCTTTTCTTCTCACTGCAGGGAAGACAGAGGCAGGTAGATATCTGAGGCTCCTTGACCAGTTTATACTAAGTGTAAAGTTTGGAGCTGATGAGAGATCCTGTGAAACTGATGGTGTGATTACAAACAGGGGCCTATCATGACTGCCCTCCAAAAGGCCCAACAAGCACCTGAAAGAGTCAGATGCAAATATTTACACCGAACCAATGAACAGAAGCTGGTGACCCCTGTGGTTGAATTAGGGAAAAGCTGGAGGAAACTGAGGAGGAGGGCAACCTCATAGGAAGGCCAGTAGTCTCAATTAACCTGGACCTCTGAGATCTCTCAGATACTGAGACACCAACCAGGCAGCACGTACCAGCTGACATGAGGTCCCCAACACATATACAGCAGAGGACTTCCGGGTCTGAACTGAGTCAGAGAAGACGCACTTAACCCTCAAGAGACTTGAGGCCCCAGGGAATAGGGACGTGTGGTGGGTTTGAGGTGGGGGAATGGGGACATTCTCTTGGATACAGAGGAAGGAGGTATGGAATGTGGAACTGTAAAGTGTGGACTATAAAGAAAGATTAAAGAATAAATTAAACAAAAAAGATATTCCACAAGTATAAGCTTTACGTAGGATCATTATTTGATAAGTTCATATGATTTTGGTTGTGAACCTATCCTTAATGGTGGAGCAATCTCCCAACTATACCCCCAAGAGCTCTCAGGGACTAAACCATTAACCAAAGAGTACACATGGAGGGACCCATGGCTCCAGCTGCATATGTAGCAGAGGATTGCCTTGTCTGGCATCAATGGGAGGAGAGGTCCTTTGTCCTGTGAAGGCTGGATGCTCTAACACAGGGGAAAGCCAGGGCAGGGAGGTGGGAGTGGGTGGGTCGGTGGGGAAACACCCTCATAGAAGCAGAAGGAGGAGGGAGGGGATAGGAGGTTTCCGGGGAAAAAACTAGAAAGGGGATGACATTTGAAATGTAAATAAAGAAAATATCCAATAAAATATATGTGTGTGTGTGTGTTCATATGATCTCTTATGTCTAACGAGGCTTGAAAAACAAAGCAGTACTTACAGAACTTTCATGTGAGCTCATTTGTAGGTTTTTCAGTTTTATTCTTTATAAGAGGGCACAGAAAAATGTTCGGGGTCATAACCTTAGCCCTCAGATTCTGAGGTACAGCCCTTATTGATCAGTCTTAGTGTGTGTGTTCAATAAACCATCCCTGTCTGACTAAACAAATCTTGATAGCCTCAAGCATCAAGAAGAATTCATGAGGCCATCCATCCTGCCTGGCAAACAGGCACATGACTACAAGTACATGTACATGTGCACACACTTGTGAAAATGTAAGAACAGGAGTGAGAGAACCCATGATCTTCAATTTCTAAAGCATTGACAAATATTTCACTTAATTCACTTAGGTGAAACTTTTTCAAAACAAGGGAAATGAAAGAGATAAAGAGGAATAAGAGAGAAATGAATGTGAATATGCCATTCATTTTTAATGAATTAAAAAAATTTTTAATACCTTGAAAAAAATCAGAATACAATTTCACTCTAGAGATATGAAGAGCTGAAATTTGGAAGATTTATGATTGGCAAGAGCTGGCTTACTAACACATTGTTACCAATAGATAATAGAATTTATTTGGTCAATTGCATTGACAATACTTGACTTAGCCCATTGGATTACATGATCACATTTTCCCCAAACACAACAATTTAAAATGTGGCCTTATGGGTTTGATTCTAATATTTTTAAATCAGTGAATAGATTGGAAGCATATGTTAAAATGTATCAGTATTGTCATGGGAAATACAGTAATTAATTCTTAATTGATTTTTATTACAACAAACGTTTCATTTATCACGTTAAACAGATTGCTTATCAGTTGAGAAAGAAATAAAAGGGATAATTAGTAATCTTTTGAAATGACTTAGAAAAGCCTATTTAATTATAAATTTTAGGCTCTGGGAATAAGATTGATTTTTTTGACTAAGTAGCAAATCTTTGTGACAACTGATCATTTAGGATTCCTGTATCAATAAAACAGAAGACAAAAGTATACAAGTCAGCTGGCAGAACAATTTACAATAGATTTGTGAAAAATCAGTATTTATAGAATATAGTTTAAAAAAGTTTAAAGAACTGATTAATACTGCTGATTACAAAGCATCATTTATATTTATCTCCACATTTAAATGAAGTAATTTCCACTATTCACATGTATAATGGATAAGGTTAGGAATAATTTTCATTGTAACAGTAAGCAATAATCACTGTGGGATGCATAAATTAAAAGTCTCCTCCATCTTCATACTTAGAAATATCAAAACTTACTGCTTTAGTGAATTTGTATGTGCTCTAGTTAAGATTAGGTGAAAATATTGCAAAATAATTTGTATAGAATTAGTTCAGCAGTCAATTATATTTTATTATAGATATGTTTATAAGTATACAATATGAACATATATACATTTTCTATTACTTGACTAATAGAAAATAAAAGTGGAAATTGTGATCAGACAACACAATTTTTTTATATTTAAACCTGTTAATATAAATTGTATCAGTGTTTTGTTTCACTTTATACACCTTAAAAATATTTTCTCTGAAAACTCAGATTTTAAAGTTTGCCACAAATTTGCCTGATGAAACTTTTAAATATTCATGAAATATCAAATTCATCCTTATAAATCAGTGTACACATGAAGTTTTCTAAGAAGATAGTCAAGAACTAGAGAGGTAGTTCAATGTTAAAGAGCAGACGACACATTTGTTTGGATACAGATTTCCTGCTACAGACAAAGCTATTTAACTTGAGTGATTATCATCATTCTCAGCCCACAGGGAGCAGGTTACATTCATTTGAGAAATGGTGTGTGTATTATGATGGTCTATTCATGAAGTCATTCAGCAACTGTTTCAATGACCGATGGTTCTGCTTGGAGGGTGGCACAGACATTAGATGACGGTAAGATTCATTGGCTGTGATGATTTTGAAAAGCATTCATCTTAGAAAAAGAGTAACTCATAAGGTCATCATCTTTAAAATTGATTCAAGAATTATAAATATCAAGCAAAACATTCAGTTTCACTCTTTGCTTTTCTCTTACAAGCCACCTCCCAAATTATTGTCTACGTTTCTTTTGGCTGTGTAAATAATTTTGAAATATGTAAGCTGTTCTGAAAATCATAGTATAGTGTAAAAATATCAAATAAATAATTCTACTTGTAGAGAGACTGAGATAGGAGAAGCATGATTTTAAGACCATTATGTGGTACACAACAGGACACTGTCATGTACAAACAAGCAGAAAGTATATAAGGATAGTACAATATTGGGCATTTCTCTCCAATTACCAAATTAGAGAGACCACTGGGTGATAGCCAACAAATTTCTAACTCATCATATTTTTGAACTTCAACCAATTAGGATAGCTTGGTAATATTAATTTTCATATTAAGAGATATTAAGGAAAAGTGATTGTTACTTTGTGTTATTTTTGTTGTTACAAGTGGAATTATGTTTGTGTGAGTTTCTTGTAATATTACTTTCTTGCTTTTACTAGGGTGTAGTTTCCCTCCTTGCGTTGTTGTTTTCCATCTATTATCCTTTGTAGTACTGGACTTGTGGAAAGATATCCTTTCATGATGTGAGGGACATTGAACTACAGCCTTGTAATAATTAACTCCAATGACTAAAAATTATTCTTATTTTGGGTTTCTACCACAGTAAGAGCCAAGAACTTAAGATCTACTAAAAACAAAACAAAACAAATAAATAAACAAAAAGACTTTATCTTTTTATGTTTGTTTAATAACATGTTCATTATTATTATGATTGGTATAATATGCATATATTACACACACACACACACACACATATATATTGTGTTGAATATAATAAAAAATAAAAATAAATCTACAAAAAGAGCAGATGACAAAAGTTTGGTTCCCAACAAAACATTGGAAGTCATACCTACTTACCAATAAAATTCTGTATGCCACCAAATTCATTTGTCAATGAATTCATTACAAAAGCAAACTTGTAATTTTAGAGACAAAAATAATAGTCTTAAGAAAAGGAAATATTTTTCATAGACACCAAAAGAAAAATAACAGGAAGATAAATGGGAAGAAATTATGATGAAAATGATGAGCTCCAATTTAAGAGAAAATAAAGAGCATGCATGTAACAAATAACGAAAAACATTAAATTAGATAAGGGTCCTATATTGATGACGTACAAACACTCAACAGCATGTGAATAATATGTTGAAAATGCAGGAACAGGCATTTTTTAGGATTCAATACACAAGTTTTGAGTAAATACGCTCCCTAGAAACAATTTTAATTAGAAATTAAAATGCAAACTGTAACAAATTCAGAGTCATGGAATTGATATTTTTATGTTTTTTCAATGCCAAAAAATATAGGTTTATTGCCAATTATTTTATTTTTTTTTTAATTTTATTTTCTAAGTTTCTTTTTTTTATTTAGATTCAAAATCATTTCCCCTTTCCCGGTTCCTCCCTCCCCGAAAGTCCCATAAGCCCCCTTCCCTCCGTCTGTTCCCCATTCAACCCCCTCTCACTTCTCTGTCCTGGCATTCCCCTACATCCAGTCTTTCCAGGATCAGGGATCTCTCCTTCCATCTTCTTAGAAATCTATTGATATGCGAATTGTGTCTAGGGTATTCTGAGATTCTGGGTTAATATCCCCTTATCAGTGACTGCATACCATGTGTGTTCTTTTGTGATTGGGTTACCTCACTAAGGATGATATTTTCAAGTTCTGACCATTTGCCTAGGAATTTCGTGAACTCATTGTTTTTAATTGCAGAGTAGTATTCCATTGTGTAAATATACCACATCTTCTGAATCCATTCCTCCGTTGAGGGACATCTGGGTTCTTTCCAGCTTCTGGCTGTTATAAATAAGGCTGCTATGAACATAGTGGAGCATGTGTCCTTATTGCATGCAGGTAAAGCCTCTGGGTATATGCCCAGGAGTGGTATAGCCGGATCCTCCGGGAGTGTCATGCCCAGTTTTCTGAGGAACTGCCAGACTGCTTTCCAGATTGGTTGTACCAGCTTGCAATTCCACCAGCAGTTGAGGAGTGTTCCTTTTTCTCCACATCCTCGCCAACAACTGCTGTTTCTTGTGTTTTTGATCTTAGCCATTCTGACTGGTGTGAGATGGAATCTCAGGGTTGTTTTGATTTGCATCTCCCTAATGATTGATATTTTTAATTGATGAGAATTATAAACAATAGTTAAAAGTGAATATGTATAAAACTTAATGGTGCTTTAAATTAGAAGAATCTTATGTTTTTAACTCTTCTTCTAAACCAACTGCACAATTTTTTAAAAAAAAATTATTGGTTACTTTGTTTATTTACATTTCAAATGTTATCACCCCTTCTGGGTTTCCTCTCCAAATTCCCCATCCCATCCCCCTTTCCCTGCCTCCACAAAGGTGCTCCCCTATCCACACCCATACTTCTGCCCTACCACTCTACTATTCCTCTATGCTGGGGCATCAAGCATTCACAGGACCAAAGGCTTTCCCTCCCTTGATACCGGACAAGACCATCCTTTTCTGCATATGTAGCTGCAGATAAGAGTGCCTTCAATGTGTATTCTTTGGTTGATACCAAAGTTTAGTCCTTGGGAGCTCTGGGCATCCAATTGGTTGATATTGTTGTTTTTCCTATGGGGTTGCATCGTCATTATAGTTCTTTAAAAAAATCCCATTTGTATAAAGATCAAATATAGAAGAATTTTTTTTACCAATATGCCCTTCATTCTTGTGGTTCAAGGCAATTATATCAACATGAAATGCAAGAAATTACTTCACAAAAAGAGTTTGAAATTGTCAATGTCTGTGAAATTTTTAATTTTTTAACATTAAAAACTGTGCTGTTTAAATGGCTCTATGATTAATAATCTTGCCAACATTTAGGTATGAGAGACATATGATTCAGTGGTAAATAAGATATTGATGATGCTTTCTTTTTTCCATTGTATGTTTTTGGTTTCTTTATCAAAGATCAATTGTCCTTAGGTGTGCTGGTTTACTTCTGAGTCCTCAATTCTATTCCACTGATCAACCTGTCTGTCTCTGAACCAATAACATGCAGATTTTGTTACTATTCCTTTGCAGTACAGCTTGAAGTCAGGGATGGTGATTTCCCCAGAAGTTCTTTTATTTTTGAGACTGTTTTGGCTATCCTTAGGTTTTTTTCTTTCCATATTAAGTTGAGAATTGCTGTTTCCATGTCTGTGAAGAATTGTGTTGGAATTTTGATGAGGATTGCATTGAATCTGTAGATTGCCTTTGTTAAGATCACCATTATAAATGGTGCTGGTCTACAGGCAGTCTGTATGTATGAGACTGGAAATAGATAAATATTTATCACTTAGCACAAAGCTCAAGGCCAAGTGGATCTAAGACCTCTACATAAAACCAGTTATACTAAATCTAATAGAAGAGAAACTGGGAAAGAACTTTGAACTCATTGGCACAGAGGGAAATTTCCTGAACAGAACACCAATGGCTCAGACTCTAAGATTAGCAATTGACAAATGGGACCTCATGAAACTGAAAAGCTTTTGTAAGGCAAAGGACAAAATGGCAACCCACAGATTGGGAAAAGATGTTTACAAAACCTACATTCAACAGAGGGCTAATATGCAAAACATATAAAGAACTCAAGTCTCCAAAAATCCAACTAACCCAATTTAACATGGGAAAAAAAGATATTGACTACTGGCAATAAGATATTGCGTATTTCAGTTAAACATAAAGACATGCAGTTAGCTAAAGAAAAAAGGCAGTAACTGAGAGCAATTGTTGCTTTTGTCCAGGACCAAGGTTCATTTCTCACTTCCAGATGTTTTGAGACTCTCTTCTGTCCTTCAGCGACAGCTATTATGTATGTGAAGTACATAAATGCATGTAGACATAGACATAATAAACAAATCTGAATATTTTCAAAGGAAGAAGTAAAGCTAACACAAAATATTCTGGTGCTGCCTCACAAGAAGTTTCCTTAGTGGGTGAGACACTTACCATGCATCATAGGGAGGTGAGCTTGAATCCCCAGAACACATGCAAATCCTGGACGACTCTGAGCAGTCCTTGCAAACACAGTATTTCCGAATACATACCAAATGTAGAGACATTCTGTGAAACTGATCTTCAAAAGCATAGGGTCAGCTACCCTAGGACACACTGCAGAAAAAAACAGAGACCCCATCTCAGCAAGGCAAAATGTAAGGACAGATAACTGAGGTAGTCCTCTAATGACTACATGTACACATACATATATGTACCCTTACATGCTCAATTGTGTGCACACAGATGTTTTATACATACATACACACACACACACACACACACACATCTTTTTTAATGACTTCCTCTGTGTCTGCATCATCGTGTGTGGAAAAAAAACAAAAGTAACTTAAAAATTCAAACACAAAGAAGAAATTAAGTGCCCTACTGTGTGTGGCCCTGCCATAACTGGCAGCATTCTTGGTAAGTTATACGTCACTTTCTTCCTCTTGAGTCATTTCTCTTCTATCAGATGCCAGTTCTCATAATAACTCCACGAGCATGATCTTAGCTCTTCTAAAGACCTTGACTCTCTATAATATCACATGGACAGCTAAAACCTCATGCAGATACTTTTAGGTGTAAAACCAGTTAACCTATTGAAGGTTCTGAACTTTGAGTGCAGAATTGCAGAAACTCAAGGATCAACATATTCACACTCATGCACAAAGGGCACATCAGGGAAGGAAATAGATCGTTAAAGGCTGGGAGGAATTTTTCATTTGCCCTTTTTATTCGTCATTAGAATAGTATTTATAAGGGATAAACCCTTCTTAACACCAAAGAAGATATTGAAGTCAAGAAAATAGCTCTTGAGTCTTTGCTGGAGGGTGACCTTTGGTGTGCTCTCATATCTCACTGTCCCTGTTCACATCCAATTCCAAACTTGAATAGGCAGCTGAAGATAAATAAGCACTTTAGGTTTCATCAGTTCTTCTTTTCAAACTCCATATAACCACCCACTGTAAATATTTGCAAAACTTTATTCATGGCAGTGGTAGATTTGCCGTCATTTTCTTCTTTTTCAAAAGTGTGCATCACAACTGCAGTGCATCACAACTGCAGAGCACTTGTGTTTCATGAGTATCTACTTGAATTCCCCATTTTGCAAAATCTAAAATTCTTTCCTGCAAGGTGCATACGGGAAGTCCTGATGACAGTATCCATTAATTAGGAATAGGTGAATTGGTTCAGGGTTCCTCTGTTTATTGCATAATAGGTAGCATTTATGGTTGTTCTTGGATTTTTGAAAAGCTTCCCAGAAGCTGAATTCCAGCACCTGTAATCCTTTGTAACTGCTTCAGCATTGGCCCAAGGATAGTGCTATTCACTCCAAACAGTACTAGCATTGATTTTGAAATAAAAGGTTCCCTATGGGATTCAAAGATTTTACAGTGACGCAGTAGGAAAGCAATAAGCCTGAACTTTTAGGGATTTGTTTTATAACCTGGAGGTGACTTAGACATACACACTTGTAATGCTGGTTGATAGACCTAGTTGACATTGAAACACTCAATTTGTTTTATTGTTTTTCCTTTAGGAGTACAAGTGCATTGGTCTTGGAAAACAAGCTTATGTTACTCTTTGTTTCCTATTGTGTCTAATACTTACAAGTTAACATTGAAACAATGTTTTATAATCATGTATCTCCTGACTTTATATAATTCAATTTGAATTCAATAGCTTTAACAACTGAAGAACATTAAGATGAAAATTATCTGAGTAATTGTCAAGAATATTAATAACAAAGAATTTTAAAAGTTTTGTAATCACACATTTTCTTGAAATGTTTGCCCATCATATATTTGATAATGAAATTATCTTCAAATTATTTTTACCACACTAAAGGTAAAAAATGTCTTAAAACAGATACAAATATAAAAAGAGGAACAATAAGTATATAAACATTGATGTCTCTTTTTAAAACTTGAGAACAATAATCCAACATTATTAGATTAAACAAAAGTCATAAAATTGATAAAGTAAGGATTAGCTATTAATTAATTTTCTCTATATCAAATAATTCCAGCCAGAAAATCCATTAAAATGATTCATGCCATAATATTTAAAAGGATTAATGTTCTTTATGTAGACTTCTGAGGGACAAAAAACAGCAATGTACTTATCCAGCTATGAACCCAGAAAGATAAAAGAAAACCAAATACACACAAGTAAAAATCAACACAAAAAGAAAAAAAACTAAAAGCCAAACTTGCTGAGCAAGAGGTGATCACAAGTGCAGTAGTGACAGGAGTGTGGTGAGTAAGCAACAGCCTGTAAACTTTGAGCAAAATAGAACTATGCACTCAATATTCCAAAGCTCTCTGTATATTTAATGAACCATTGGTGTATGAGTACATGATGCTGATAGGTATATCATAGCAAAAACATCTCACTGCTGGTGGGATTGCAAGCTGGTACAACCACTCCAGAAAGCAGTCTGGCGGTTCCTCAGAAAACTGGACATGACACTCCTGGAGGACCCTGTTATACCACTCTTGGACATATACCCAGAGGCCTCCCCTGCATGCAATAAGGACACATGTTCCACTATGTTCATAGCAGCCTTATTTATAATATCCAGAAGCTGGAAAGAACCCAGATGTCCCTCAATGGAGGAATGGATACAGAAGATGTGGTATATTTACACAATGGAAGACTACTCTGCAATTAAAAATAATGAATTCATGAAATTCTTAGGCAAATGGTCAGAACTGGAAAATATCATCCTTAGTGAGGTAACCCAATCACCAAAGAACACACATGGTATGCAGTCACTGATAAGGGGATATTAACCCAGAAGCTCAGAATACCCAAGACACAATTCACATATCAGTTGATTTCCAAGAAGGAAGGAGAGACTCCTGGTCCTGGAAAGACTGGATGTAGCAGTGTAGGGAAATACCAGGACAGAAAGTGGGAGTGGGTTGACTGGAGAATGGGGGGAGGGAAGAGGGCTTATGGGACTTTCAAGGAGGGGGGAACCAGGAAAGAGGAAATCATTGAGAATGTAAATAAAAAAATATAGAAAAAAAAACATCTCGGGGCTGGAGAGATGGCTCAGTGGTTAAGAGCACCAACTGCTCTTCCAGAGGTCCTGAGTTCAAATCCCAGCACCACATGGTGGCTCACAACCATCTGTAATGAGATCTGATGCCCTCTTCTGGTGTATCTGAAGACAGCTACAGTGTACTTACATATAATAATAAATAAATAAATCTTAAAAAAAAAAAAAAGAAAAAACCATCTCAAAATCAGCACTGCCAATAAGGGTCAATCGAGACAAAATGAATTTGGAATAGAAAATAAATTAGTAGCTTTTTAAAACAAAAGCATAACTAAGTATTCCAGTAAGTGCAAAGAAGTTTTAGTGAAAATGGCTTCTCTGTAATACTGGAATATGGACAATGGAAAGGTGCTGCTGAATAAACATGTGGGAATGGAGGGTAACAGTTTAAACAGATCTTACTGACAGAACTTACAAATATCTGTTCAGACGGTCTTCAAAAGACAAGCTGCACTTTCCTGAGAGGAAATGGATTATGTGGCATGATGTAGGACATATAACAGGAACATCTGTCTTTGTTTATTATGTTTTCTGATTCTTATTCAATTAGAGAAGTTTATTTACGAGTATTGTTTAATAAATTTTAATAAAAGTATTTAAAATTTTAACAAAGAAGAGACATTTCAGCTTTGAAATTCCAGTGAGCTAAAAATATCCATTTTAAAAAGAATTTCCTTTTAGAACTATTTTCTGTTGCTGTGACTACGAACTTGTGAATATAAAGTGTGTTTTTTATTTAACAGTTTCACCCAAGTGGTAAAAACAATGCCCAGAAGATTAAACTTCCATTGCTACATTTTGTTTGTTTTGGTTTTGTTTGTTTTTGATTTAGAAAATATTGTTTAATTTTATTGAATGTATTTTGTATGGAAGTATTGTTACTTTTGTTTAAAATTTTGAATTAATAGAGGTAGTTAATTATCATGAATCTATCTATCTGTGGTCCAGACAAGGGGAAACAGTCTGAAGAATTTAAAACAGGATGACGTAGTGCATATGATTGACAGGGCACTGTAAGATGTTCATAGCAAAGAAGCAGTCCTAGTGGATGATCTAACTTTGAGGGATAGTTGTCATTCTACTGATACCCTTTGTTATAGAAATTATGAACATTTATATGGTGGGATAGAAAAGGGTAAGGGAAAAAGGGAGAGAGAGAGAACATTTGTTAAGTCGTAACAATATTCCTAGTAATTTTAAATTAAAAATGGACTAATCTCCAAAAAAAAAAAAACTAATTGTAAAACTAATCTGGAAAAACTATTCTAATCTCAATGTTACATTGCTTCATTGCTTTCTTAAAGAGACCAGATTATATATTTAAAGTTGAGTGGTAATGAGAATTTATAAGAAAGCTTATTATAATTATAAAATTAAAAGAAATGAAAATTGAAGCTGTACCCATCAGAGCAATGATTAATAAACCTCAAACTTGTGGTTCATGTAAAAACAAATACAAACAGATCTTGAAACAACATGACTTTAATTAAATGTGTATTAGCATTAAGGACTGAATGAAGAACAATTCAGTAAGACTAGCCAGGACAAACTATACACTTAAAAATAAGAGGTACACGCCACACTAGAGAGTCATTCTATGCTCCAGGTAATAGGAGAATTAAAGATTTAACATCTTTTTCTTTTTTATAGCATTTACTCTCTTTCAGGTAATTATACAGAATAATAAGATTGTTTTATTAGAGTTTTATTATTTTTTATTTTATGTTTTTGGGTGTTTTATGAAATTCATACCTTTTGGCAAAATGTCTCACTGCATCCTTTATATAGTTGACTATTTGACTTTCTTGGTAAGAGTTTTCAGAGCATATTATTTACTATGGATATAGAGTCTTTACTCATTTCTGAGGTAGGGCAATTGTTTCTTTCATTCTCTGGCTTATCTTTTCAGATAAAACAAGTGTGTTTGAAATGCCAACTTTGCTTTAATATTTCGAGGAACTATCATGGGTAGAATTGGAAGTAGGAGTACTAGACATTAGAATTTAGTTAGAGGAGCTGAACACAGTATAAGAACATAAAAGAAAGGCAATCAATAAAGGAACAAAATACTCACAGGAGGTAGAAGGTTGGGGGGGGGCATGGGAGGAAGAGAGGAAAAGGAGGTGAAAAAGGGAGGCAGGTTCAAGGATGGGTGGAGACAGGGATGATATATAGTGGGTCAAGAATTTGAACAGAAATGTGTAGCAATGGAGGATGGGAAACTGGGGATAGCCACCAGAAAGTCTCAGATGCTGCAAGAGGCTCCCAGGACCCAACTGGGATGACATTACCTGAAATACCCAACAAAGGAGGGGAGAACCTATAGAGACCATATCCGGAGATTAGGCAAGGCCCCTAGTTGAGGGATGGGGTCACCTACTCATCTCCAAATTTTTAACCCAGAATTGATCCTGTTTAAAGGACAAAGTGTGTTGCTCAAACTGAAGAAAAGGCCATCCAGAGATGGCCCCAAGTGGGTATCTATCCTATATACAGACAACAAAACCGGACACTATTGCTGATGCCAAGAAGTGCTTCCTTACAGGAGCCTGGTATTATTGTCTCCTGAGAGGCTCTGCCAGAGTCTGACAAGTACAGATACTGATGCTTACAGCCATCCATTGGACTGAGTATGGAGACCCCAAAGGAAGAGTTAGGGAAACAACTGAAGGAGCTTAAGGGGTTTGCAACCCAATAGGAGGAACAACAATATCAACCAAACAGACTCCACCCCCCAGAGCTCCCAGGGATTAAATCACCAATGAAAGGGTACACATGGAGAGACCCATGGCTCCAGCTGCAGATGTAGCAGAGGATGGCCTTTTATGATATCAATGGGAGGGGAGGCCCTTGGTCCTGTGAAGGCTAGATGCTCTAGTGTAGGGGAATGCCAGGGCAGGGAGGCAGGTGGGGGTGGGTGGGTGGGGGAACACCCTCACAGAAGCAGAGGGATGGAGTATTAGATAGAGGGTTTATGGAGGGAGAGACCAAGAAAGGAGAAAACATTTGAAATGTAAATAAAGTATCCAGTAAAAAGGAGTTACAAATTAATATGGAATTTGGGATATATGGGGAAAATGTGTGAAGATTTCCACTAGAATTCCCCCATGGTAAAATAAACAAAATAATATATTCAATACATTTTATGTTAAATGAGAAGTGATTTCCATAAGGTCTATGTTCTGTTCATCTGTACCATGTGGAAAACTATGTTGGCATTAATTACCAGTGTCCATCTTTATAGTCACTATGGTATTTGATGTGGTAAGATAAAGGCATATTCCAGGTCTATTTATTTCTTCTAGATTTAAAACTCTGGTGATTAAAATAATTATTTATTGCTTCATAGTCCTGTGTCTGCTTCTCACCCATTTCTCACCCCAAAGTGCTGGTGCCTAGAAGAATGTATAATTTATCAGAGGAGGATTGTGCCCTACCAAAAGGAGAGTCTAGGACTTACTCAGTGGGTGACAGATTTCTCCACTATTGAACATTTTTTTCCAGCCATACTTTTGTGTCTAGCTAAGACCTAGCTAATTGTTAGTTCAAATCTTTCTTGTTTAATCTCTGTGGCCTAAAATTAATTTAATACTTTGTCCTTTTATAGAATGTCACTAGACCCACAGAGTATTCTAATCTACTATCATATGGCAAACCTTATTTATCTAATATTAAATATAGCTATTCACCTGAGATGAATGTTTTGAATATGTTAATGATATCAGATAGAGAAACAAATTTTAATTTAAGTTCTATATTAACTCACTTTAAATAGGGCTTGTAAGTTAAAACAGAACATTTAAAAACTGTTCAATTTATTTTCATTTCTATTGGTTTCTGTTTCACCATAAATAACACTAACCACATTCCACTAATCTTTAAAGAGCTAAAATACCAGAAAATATAAAGTAAGCATCACAGAATCATTGGAATGAATCATCTATATATTAAAATATTGGTTGAGGATCTATTTGTGTCCTCTTCAGTGAAGAATATTATTTCTTCTTCTTTTGGCATTTCTTGGTTTCTTATAGTTCCTTGTATATGGTTCAGTCTGAAAATATAAATATAAGCATATAAGAAATATTATATATTGTCATTATACTTATGTATTTAGGAATACACACATACACACACACACACACATATATATATATATATATATATATATATATATAAATACATACATACTCATATGATAAACATACATACACATAAATATAACAATTATTATTCCAAGACAGGTCCCATGCTCAAAAGTGTAAGCTATTCTAAATTGGGCTCCACTTGATTATTTTTAAAGAACCATTAAGTATGTGAGATTAGACAGAGAGCTAAAAAGGATATTAAAGGAGTTGGGGAAAGGAAAATATTAAGATTAATGTATATTTCATGGATTTTTTAAATAACTAATAAAAACATCTTAACATTTACAAAGAGGATATGTGGAACTCAAATAATTCCAAACATATAAATGGAGATTATTTATAAATAAAATAAATAATGAAAATTTGAAAATATGTAGTTCTACATGATTCTGTGAAATATAGTATCTGTTGCCCAATTCATTTTTGTTTTATTTTCTATATTCTTTATTTACATTCCAAATGATTTCCCCTTTCCCAGTTCCCCCCTCCCCGAAAGTTCCATAAGCCCACTTCCCTCACCCTCTTCCCCAGTCCACCCCCTTCAGTTTCTCTTTCATAGTATTCTCCTACACTGCTGCACCCAGTCTTTCCAGAACCAGGGGCCTCTCCTTCCTTCTTCTTGAGAACCCATTTATACGTGAATTGTGTCTTGGGTATTCCGAGCTTCTGGGTTAATATTCAGTGACTGCATAATATGTGTGTTCTTTTGTGATTGGGTTACCTCACTAAGGATGATGTTTTTCAGTTCTGATCATTTGCCTAAGAATTTCATGAATTCATTGTTTTTAATTGCAGAGTAGTATTCCATTGTGTAAATATACCACATTTTCTGTATCCATTCCTCTATTGAGGGACATCTGAGTTCTTTCCAGCTTCTGGCTATTATAAATAAGGCTGCTATGAACATAGTGGAGCATGTGTCCTTATTGCATGCTGGGGAGTCCTCTGGTTGTATACCCAGGAGTGGTATAACAGGGTCCTCCGAGAGTGTCTTGCCCAGTTTTCTGAGGAACCGCCAGATTGATTTCCAGAGTGGTTATACCAGCTTGCAATCTCACCAGCAGTGGAGGAGTGTTCCTCTTTCTCTACATCCTCACCAACTCCTGCTATCTCCTGAGTTTTTGATGTTAACCATTCTGACTGGTGTGAGGTGGAATCTCAGGGTTGTTTTGATTTGCATTTCCCTAATGACTAAGGGTGTTGAACATTTCTTTAGGTGCTTCTCAGCCATTCGATATTCTTCCAGTGAAAATTCTTTGTTTAGCTCTGTACCCTATTTTTTAATAGGGTTATTTGGCTCTCTGGAGTCTAACTTCTTGAGTTCTTTGTGTATCTTGTATATTAGCCCTCTCTCTGATATAGGGTTGATAAAGATCTTTTCCCAATTTGTTGACTGCCGTTTTGTCCAATTGACAGTGTCCTATGCCTTACAGAAACTTTGTAATTTTATGAGGTCTCATTTGTCAATTCTTGATATTAGAACATAAGCTATTGGTGTTCTGTTCAGGAAATTTTCCCCTGTGCCCATGTGCTCAAGGCTTTTCCCCCATTTCTTTTCTATTAGTTTCAGTGTGTCTGATTTTATGTGAAGGTCCTTGATCCACTTGGACTTGAACTTTGCACAAGGAGATAAGAATGGATCGATTTGCATCCTTCTGCATTTTGACCTCCAGTTGGACCAGCCCCATTTGTTGAAAAGGCTATCTTTTTTCCACTGGATGGTATTAGCTCATTTGTTCAAGATCAAGTGACCACAGGAGTATGGTTTCATTTCTGGGTCTTCAATTCTATTCCATTGATCTACATGCCTGTCACTGTACCAATACCATGCAGTTTTTAACACTATTGCTTTGTAGTACTGCTTGAGGTCCGGGATACTGATTCCCCCAGAAGTTCTTTTACTCTTGAGAATAGTTTTAGCTATCCTGGGTTTTCTGTTATTCCAGATGAATTTAAGAATTACTCTTTCTAACTCTATGAAGAATTGAGTTGGGATTTTGATGGGGATTGCATTGAATCTGTAGATTGCTTTTGGCCAGATTACCATTTTTACTGTATTAATCCTGCCAATCCATGAGCATGGCAGATTTTTCCATCTTCTGAGGTCTTCTTCGATTTCCTTCTTCAGAGACTTGAAGTCTTGTCATACAGATCTTTCACTTATTTGGTTAGAGTCACACCAAGATACATTATGTTGTTTGTGACTATTGTGAAGGGTGTCATTTCCCTAATTTCTTTCTCAGCCTGCTTATCCTTTGAGTATAGGAAGGCTACTGATTTGCTTGAGTTGATTTTATATCCAGCCACTTTGCTGAAGTTGTTTATCAGCTGTAGGATTTCTCTGGTGGAGTTCTTTGGGTCACTTAAATATACTATCATATTATCTGCAGATAGTGATAGTTTGACTTCTTCCTTTCCAATTTGTATCCCTTTGACCTCCTCTTGTTGTCTAATTGCTCTAGCTAGAACTTCAAGTACTATATTGAAAAGATATGGAGAGGGCAGCCTTGTCTAGTCCCTGATTTTAGTGGGATTGCTTCAAGTTTCTCTCCATCAAGTTTGATGTTGGCTACCGGTTTGCTGTAAATTGCTTTTACTGTGCTTAGATATGTGTTGCCCAATTCATATAGCAAAAATTTATTGACAATTTAACATTAAAGGAAGGAAAAATGCAAAAATATTCAGATGAATTATTCTAGGTTTTATTGGAATGCATTTAATAAATGCTATTTTTGAAAACTCCTAAACTACATTTATTTTATTTTTTAGCATAAATAAATGCTCAAGCCTACAGTAATAGACACTTATAAAATCATAATCTTGTCAGATTCATAAATTACAGGCAAACATGATGAGGTAACAGTATCCATATATGTTTCTGTAATGATTCCTGAAGGAAACACCCATTCAAGGAAATGGATGCTGTTGAAAGAGTTAGGTGGATTTTCATTATCTAGGTTGTTATTTTTGGCAAAGAAATCAGAAAGCAAATGAAATTCAAGATTTCTTCTATCCAAACTGGTCTTATCAATGAAGGTTTGAGGATAAAATTTGCCTTTGCACTTAGTTATAGCATCAATATATGGGCAAAAAATAAAAATATACTGATATTAACACAGTTTTAATTTATCTTTGATCTTTTAAAAGAACACCATTTCTATAATCTACTGTATTAATTTTGAGTAGCATCTATATGCATTTAATAAACGCTATTTTTGAAAACTCCTAAACTACATTTATGTTATTTTTTAGCATAAAGAAATGCTTAAGCCTCCAATAGTAGAAGGTTAAAAAATCATAATCTTGTCAGATTATGTCTCTTATCTACAATGATACAAAACAGAGTTTGCATGAAATAGTGTTAAGCTTATTGTTTTACTTCCTAATGCTTTATCAAATTCCTAAGACAAGACATTGAAGACAGACAAAGAGTCTTGTGATGAAGCAATGTGTTCATTGTTCTCTAATTAAGTAAATTCCATATAAATTCTTTAGGCATTTTTTTAAAAAATACCACTAATTTCATGTCATATGGCAATTTTTAGTAATTGTTATATTTTAACAAAAAGTATGTTCAACTGCCCTGCATAGCAATAGCGTCTATTTCAGTGCATGGTTGCTTATTTGTCTTCAAACGGTTGTCTCTAAATGATACACATATACTTATAAAAGTACATCAATTTTATTTCTAGTTGAACATTTTAACAGTTTGGAAAATTATGATGGTCTCTGACTGTTTCCACTTCTTTTCCATTGCTGTAATAAAATACCCTTACTCCCTCCCCCCGCCCCCAAATGTGAGGAGTGTGTGTTTATTTTACTTCACTGTCAAGGTACAGTCTTTGATGAGGCAGGTAGTCAGTCAAGGGATCAGGAATTTGAAATGATTTGTCACAGTATATCCACAATCAACAAACAGAAACCTAGTGAAGGCCTCTATTCAACTACCATTCTAACTTCATGTTGTCTAGGGTTTCTGCCCAGGAAAGGATTCTTCCCAAAACTGAGATAGATTTTTCCTATATGAACAAATATAATCTAGATAATTGCCCATAGACATGCCCAGAGTTTCTGGGTAATTTTTAGATCCGGTCAAACTGATAGTGAACACTAGTCATCACATTGACAAATTTAATAAGTAAAAAATAAGAAGTAAGATGAATATTAAAATAAATTCATACTTGGTACTGATCCTTACTAAAATAATAATGTAACTTACAGAGTAAAGAATAATAGTTATTGAAAATATTTTAGCATAGGAAATAAATTCTTAACAAATAAGTAGGCCTTGGTATATTCAGTCAATAATTGGTCGATTAAAAACAACCTCAGAAATGTACACATTAATTGGTATTAATTGATCAATTTGTGCTAATTAAATCATACTGATTAACTTACTTAGAAAATAAAATTAAAACAAGGCTTCACAACAAAGTTAGGACTTCTGTAAAACTGTAAAGTACATATAGTAGGCTTTGACCCCATCAAGTAAATAGCAAAACCAAAATAAAAATTAATTCAGTTAAAAGTACTGGTGTTTCTAAAAACTATTTTACAAATAGTTACAAAGTGTACTTTATGGTGATTCTACCCATTACTAATCAAAGAACTGTAACTCAAAACTACATAATAATATTACTATACATATGTTAGTATGGCACTATATTGATTTTTGTAAATAGAATCCTTATAATTGTGCCAATTGTACTTTTTGTTGGTTGAGGGAAGGAAGAAGTAAAAGAATTAAGCCCGCTCAAAAAAGTAAATAAAAAATAATTTTAACTGTTATTGAAAAACTAAAATACTGATGATCTATTGTAAGGATTTCATACGATTCAAACTTTTTACTTAAAAAAAAAGAGTAGCTTACTGAAAAGGATTGCAAATTATTCTATCAAAAGTTCCAGCCATGTAAGAGCAGAGGACTAGAATATTTGCTGAGATTTTGTGTCCTAGAAATGGCATATGTTCTCACCAAGAAAAACTAGAAATTATGGCTGCTTAAACAATACCTGAACAATTACAACTGTACAGATGTGCAATGTGGATGGGGAAATCTCAAGGGATCCATCACCAGACAAAGTACAGACAACTAATTCCTGCTGAGAAAGAAGGAAGTGAAGTATCTTTCCTAGTGTTGAACCATCTAATGGATTAATCTAATACTAAATGGTCAGTTCTGAAATCATATGCATACAAACAGCACTAAACAGACTCAGTAGGTTGTATTCACACACACACACACACACACACACACACACACACACACACACAAAATACAATCTCTTTTTTTCCAAAATTTACCCTTTGCTTTATTTATTTTTCCTTTTTCTTTTTTATTGGATATTTTGTTTATTTGCATTTCCTTCCTTGGTTTCCTGTCCGGAAATCCAATATCCCCTCCTCCCCTTGCTTCTATGAAGGTGCTTTCCCACACCCCTTCTCCCTTTCTAGGGTTCTAGTTGTATCAACTTGGTACAAAATCTATCAGTATAATGGTAAAGCCCATACCTGGGGTTAATCCTCAGCCCTGACTAAGAACACTGTTTTCTTGGGTGAGGTTTTTGCTGCAGGAGAGAGGTGTATGTTTGTATTCTCTAGAGCTGGTGGAGTTGAAATCTATAATGGGGATCACAAGATAAAGGTTTCCAACACACTGGAAAGCCCACAGGACCTAATAGCCCAACAGATGATGCCAGAAGTCCACGGAGCCTTGTTCGGTGCAAATGCCAATAGGAAGTTTCTGGGCTGAGCCTAAGGAGGTGCAGTTCATCCACGGCTGTGCTCCTGGAGAAGCAGATTATCTGTGTGGCTTCCTCTTTCTGTTCTAATACTGGTAATAGTGGACACCCTCTACAGCTAGCGCCCTTGACTCAGTGTCAACAGAAGGTCTACTTGGGATGAACAAGGATCCAGCCGCAGATCATCTGATGCCACAGCTGTGCACTGGATTTGCAGCAGGTTGCAGGTGGGAGGTTAGATGTGCTGTGTGGCCTCACCAAGGACCCATTCTTTCCCTGCTCCTGCTCTAGTTTAGACTGAGTTGTGCATGCTGTCCCCTGCTCTTTAGGAATAATATGCATGTGGGATTCTCATTCCTCTAGAAACACTAACTTCACTGTTACTATCTAGGTCTAGTTTCCTTATCTGTAAACGTGATTTAAAATCTAAGCCACAAATATTCTTTATTCATGCATTCACAGCAATTAAGTAGAATTTGGTAAGTTCAGTCAATAATTGGTTGGTTTAAAGTAACATCATATTTGTGTGTGTGTGTATATATATATACAGATGTAAATATATGCAAATGTGTGCATATATGTATATATGGATAATGTATATATGGCAATAATAATTAAAAGAAGAGAGCATCAATTTGAGATGGAATAAGATGGGAATAGGAGAAATTGACAATAGGGGTTATAAAGACAAGGCAGAAAGAGAAGGAAAAATTAATGTAGTAGTATTTTAGTTAATATTTTTAAAAGCTTAATTAAATAAACAAGTTATGTAGGTATCAAAATGCCTTATTCTAAAACATTCTATAAATGCCCTGTTTTTAAAGGAGATGTTCACCCACATAAATAATAGAATAAAAATATCTACAAACCCAGAAATAAGCTCATGTAATAGAAATCCTACGCATTTTGGTAAGTATGAAAAAAATTAGAGAAATTTGTTGAAGAAAAGTCTCAACAAGAAATGTGTTTCTAAAATGGTCCTTAGTAGCTTAAATAAATAAAATACCCAATTTAAAAAAAAAAAGCATGCAGAACTGACAAGGTGGATTGTATGGAGCTCAGAAACTACTTCAACAAAGAAAAGAATGATCTAAAGAAAAACAAACAACAGAATGAAAACAAATACTTTATCAGCTATTAACTTGACCAGGATTCAAAATGTAGGATTAACAAACACTCAAATATTTTGCATCAAAACAGAAATAATCAAACAATGGGAAATGTAAATGAATAGAGTATTTTAAACAAGAACAATTATAAATTGTCAATAGATGAACATTAAAAATTCAAGATCTTTAGCCATTACAGAAAATTGCATCAAAGTTATATTGCAATATCATCTCTTTCCTGTCAGAAAGGTATTTTGAGGAAAATAAATAACAGAACATGCTGGTAAGGATGGGAGGAAATTAGAACTCTTATATACTTGCTGCAGAATGTAAACTATCTTGGACAATATTCAGAATAAAGAGTTCTCAAAAGATAAAAAAATAGAACTCTGATATATTCAAGTTCTACCAACCTAAAACATATACCCAAATAATCCATCAGTGTCATATACACTTGAGCATCTCTTTATTGGAACACCATTAACAACAGCCAAGGAATAAACTGTCTTACGTAGCTTTGCCATATACATGCACAGTAAGATCTTACTCAGCCAAAAAGGCACGTCGTTCTCATTTGACCAAGGCAACCCTTAAAAATGCTTACATGTAATTGGGGCTAGGATGAAGGAATTGAGAGTTCTATATCTTGATCAAAATGCAGTCAGGAAGAGACTGTATTTCACCTCGATCATTTAAGAAATTAAAGCTGCACATTCACAGGGATATACTTTTTCTCACAAGACCACACCTCTCCATTATGGTCATGCCTCCTAATAGTGCCACTCTCTATGGCTAAGAATGCAAACACATGAATCTATGGGACCCATACCTGTTCAAAGTACCACATTCCACTCTCTGGTCCCCTAAGGCTTGTAGCCATAATATAATGAAAAATGAATTTAATCCAATTTCAAAATTCCTCATAATGTATCACAGTCTCAACATTTTTTAAAATTCCAAAGGACACAGTCCCCTTTGAGATTCACACAATCTCTTAACTATAATCCCTTATAAAATCAAAAGGAAAAGTCACATGATTCCAACATACATTGGCACTGTTCCAAAATGTAGGGAAGGGAGCTCAGTGAGGTAATTCTAGAAGAAAACAAGACTAAAAACCAGCTAGGCAAACCCTTAAACTCAATTTCTCTCTCTGATGTCAAAATGTTCTTCAGAACTCCAAATCCTTTCATTTTTATTGATTGCAACATACTTCTTTCTCTTGGGTTGTTTCCACTCTGTGTTAGCAGCGTTCCTCAAATGTATCATACTGATTTGCCATCTTTTACCTCTTGAGGACTCAAGGAAATCCAGGTTCATCTTCACAAATTCACACCATGGCTTTCCTGGGCTCCCATGCAAGGACATCCTGCCACATACCTAGCTTCAGTGACTCTCTTTAGCCATGGAGGAGGATTCCATAATCTCTTTCTTCTATCCTTGATTATAAAAAGAGGACCACGTGGTTGAAGCTTTTAAGTTCTGCTGCTCGTCGAGTCTAGAATATGCCCCCTTGTTATACCACATCTTCATCAACTTTGTGGTTTTGATAACTTTCTTCACTGCCTAAGCTTGCCTGTCTTCACTGTCAGTCTGCTCTGAGACTGACATTGAACTCAGAGATCTGCATATCTCTGTCTCTTGAGTGGTGGGATTAAACACATATGCCACCTGTTTCTCTTTAATTCCTTCTCATTATGGAACTTTATAAAGTAGAGATCATTTATAATGAGAAAGAACAGTAGCAAGGAGCTAAGAAAGATTATTTGGTATAAATGCTCTCAGTGCATGATGTTTTTAAAGAAAGCATTCTATAACTCATCTCTATTAAGTGAGCAACTTCTAATAGAGGAGAGATATTAATTTTTCAATTACTTTTAAAGTGTCTACAAATAAAATTATGTGATATTTGCCCTTGTTATTGATTCTTGTTATTATCATCACTGTTCTCATTATTTTGAAATTATTATGTAACTATGCAATGGACCAAATTTATATTATTTGAATTCAAAATGTTTATGTAGTAAATATAATAAATTTAGTTTCCATATAGGCTTTAATATTTCAAAATTAATCTAATATTCATCCTGTTAATATACACATATATTACTTTTATAAAATATTTATACTTTACTTAATGTCTCCTCCACCTATAACACTGTCTTCAATTGCCAAGAAAATCTTAACTTTCAGAGTCTGAAATTTTACCACCTTGTTCTAGTAAAGAATGAAGCACTTTTTAATAAGAGAAGACAGAATTGACTTTACTATTGGTTCAAATTTTAGTTTTTTCCTTTAAAATTCATAAATGATCAGCTTACTTAATTATTCAAGTTAAGTTGTGCATTAAAATTTCTTAAGATCTTAATAGAGAAGCAAATATTATGTCATTATGTTATAAAAGTATTGCTAAGTATTATAAATATATATAGTCTTTTTGACCCTAACAATATTTTCAAGTATGTCTTTTCAATTCAAACATATTCTCTCCCATTTCCTAACAAAATCATGGAGCAGATTTTTGAATGAAATGCTTTCTCAAAAACTGAAATATTGAATGTAAGTGGAAAGTTCATAGTTGCATTATCTGGTTTTGTTTGTATTTCCTGAAGCTAAACAGGAAAACTGAGTCACCCAAAGACTGTGGGCCCCCAGTGGACCTGCAGGACACAAAGGCAGAAAGAACACAAGGTATGGTAGAGCAAAAGATATAACCATCTATCACCAGGGAAGCAAAATTAGACCACACCCCCAAAGAGAGGGAAAGTGATAACATTAATCACAACAATTGTAAAGGTCAGTAGAATTATACGCTATTAGCTTTCCTTACTTCAAGAACCATAGACACATGTATACTGCACTGCATTGGAATTTTGTTCTTTTACATAATTAGAAATTGTATTTTATATATCACAAACATTCTGTTTTTGATAAGATGGAAATTATCTTTTGTTCCAAAACTTTAAACATCTTACACTTGTTTGATTTAAGAATCAAAGTTTGCCCCTTCTGATGGAAGCATGTGTAGAATGTATAAAATTCCCATTAACAGTGGAATGGGAGGTGTAAGTTCTTTATACTTGGCTGTGCTAAGTAGATCGAAATAGGTTCTAAAGTTCATTAAATGCTTGGTTCTCTTGTTCATCCCTGTACTAGATTACCTTAAGACAAAAAAAAATGACATGCAATTCATCATCTTTAATTTCACACATAGACAATGATGTATCAACGTCTTTCTATAGGAAATAAAAGGAAATGCTTGTTTTGGAGTCACATAAATGAATAAATGTGAAATACCCTGTCTATTTCTTCTGTTATCTCTCTCTCTTAAAATTATGGCCAGTGTTTCATTTTCTGATGGATGTGATTGGTATCAGAGATTGACATCTTGGAGCCAGGGCTTGATTCTCATTCAGTTTTCCATTCTTAGCAATTTGGGGAGAAATTTGGGGAATCTATCAGGTACTTGCTTTAAGTACACTCCCTGAGGACTAGAAATCTCTTCTGAATTTCTCCTCCCCATCACTACCTGTTTCAAGCCAAGGATATTAACATAAGAGAAGCATATTTAAGCTTCTGCTGGCTTATTTGTCTCTAAGTTCTATTCCTTAAAACTAGCAGCCTACTTCACATTAAAGCTCAAAGGGTTTAATTATATGAGACAGTATTAACTAACCCCTAGTTATCAATATCCAATACAAGGTGACTACTGTCTGCTAATAAGAATTTACACCTTGATACAGAGCAGAGTATGGAGGTTTCTATGCTTTCTTGCTCCTGTACCAGAGTGCTTTTGTGGAAACTCAGAAAAAATGTTTTGAAATTTAAATATATAAAATAATGACTCTCACAGAGAACAACAGGCAAATACCTGATAGCTGATTTTCACTAGAGGGCCTGAGATGGAAGCTTGTCAGGTATGTGTGTTGTACTCTGTAGAGAAACAAAGAGTGATACAAAACTATGGATATGGAATAAATATAAAGAAAAAGCATTACACTATATTTACATCTAGGACAGAAACTGTCCATTTCCAATGTGAAGCCCTTAAAAGTCTGAATTTTTTTTACATTTTTTCACCTATGGCACTATACTCGCTATAGTTAGTGCTTAACTGGTGTGTGCTACATGCATGTGGAGAGGTCCAAAGAATAAAGTGATATTGCTCTGTGCTTGATATATTTACACACGGAGGCTTTGTGACACAGAGAATGTGATCTCAGCTAAGAGGCTGGTACTAAGGGCCACAATTTCATATAAAATAATGGCCCTGGTATTAATAACTTTAAGAGCCCTAGAGTTTTAAATCTGAGATTCTATCAACATACATTTATCTTTATCCATGTTACAATTTCAACTCACTCATTGAAAAAAATCAAATAATTAAAACTTTTAAAGAGATATGAAGAAAATCAAGCCATATAGCATGGCATTTCCATTTCTGATACCAGTACTATGTTATGTAAAGCTGAATTTAAATTATGTTTCATTCAATAAAAGTTTAACCTAGAAGAGAGCCATATATGAAACAGGCTGTAACTTTTATGTACGTCTATGAAGATGTCTAATTTTATAAGGAAAATCATCATAAAGCTATTTAAATGATACTTCTACTAATGTTAAACTTTAATGAAACTTCATATTATGATATTGGAAGAGTTTACATTTCACATTTGGGGAGTTATTAAGACGTGACTCAACCTCTGCTTTAAATTTTATGATATACAATTATTTAAAATAATAGGCCATAGTTTCCTTACCTAGTATTTTGCATAAAAGTTCATCTAATAGATGATATTTTTACTACCACAATCATACATTTTACCTGAACTGCAAAAGAAATTATGCATGCATTACTTCATTCACATTCATAAAGGAAGTAGAAAATGTTCACAGACAGCTCTTTTAGCCTCTCTGCATGTGAGTACTTGAAACAGCAAAATTATTGAAGGGAATGGGACAGAGGACATCTGCTGTGCTGTGTGGAATTAGACACTTAAACCATGAATATCCAGCAATTACAGTCAGCAATGAACACTTCTCAGAGTAATGTAACATTTGAATTTTGTAAAAACAAAGTTTACTAAGAGTGTATAAGGTCTAACACGTGATAACGTATGGGACATATATAAAACAAAATGATCACTATTCTTTAGGATTTAAAGTTAAACATTAACAAAATTCTGTTTTGATAAACATAACTACAATATTATAACATTCAAATCTTTGTCTTCCTTATATTTGCTAGTTCTTGGTCATTTTAAGTTGTTCTACACCTATTTTAAGCTTTCATATTATTTGCTAATTATCATGATACAAAATCTCATTTCCAAATTATCATTTTTCATTATCTTAAAATTCTGACTTCCAACAGTAGTTAGTTATTAGAAAAAAATCCTACAAAATATTTCATGTTGATGATTAGTAGCATGCTAATGTTTATGAAATAATGGTTTTAAAAAGGTAATTTTATTTTTAATAGTAACAATACACTCTGTGTTTAGGGGCTCTCCATATCATTTTAATCTTTATTATTTAATCATCCCACAAATATTATGAAATATATACTATTAATTCACTTTAATCCATGAAGAAACTGAAGAACAGAGAAGCTGAAGATCAGCATGTAGAGTTGGACAGATGCTTAATGGGTGAGAGAGCCTATCATGTGATAGGAGAACCTGAATTTGAATCCATATCATCCATGCAAAAATTGGAGTGTCACCATGTTTGTGCCTATAGTTCCAATGAGATGAAGATTGGGAGGCAGTAGGGTCACTGGAACTTTCTGGCCTTTAGCCTAGACACACTCAGTGAGAGACCCTGTTAACAGAGAATAAAGTGTTGAGGGAGAGAACATAACACCCAGTAAAATTCTTGTTTGACCTATTAGTGATGTGCAGGCACACATATGCATACATAAAACGTAAGTGTATGTCATTCTTCTAAATGACTTGTATGTTATTATCAGGCTCAAAATACATACTTTCATGTTGTATTAAAAATAGAAAATTGACAACTATGTAGTTATTGTTTTACTATAATACTTTAAAGTAATCTATTATATTAAAAATTTAAAGAAGGACCTGATACTATAAACATGCTAGAGAAAAACACAGGAAAAAAAACTGCCTGATATTGATCCTACTAAATATGTTCTAGATTATAAAACCAGGAAAACAATGAAGAAATGAACTATTTTCATCAAACTAAAAGACTTCCATATACACAAGAAACAACATTAAAAATAAAATACCCCACAGAATAAGAGATTTTTGAAAGCATATTTCAGATAGGAGCTTTTGTATAATAGCAGGGAGTACTCAATATAGGCTTTTTAAATAAGAAAAATAGTTTATTAAGCTTACATTTTTAGAGGCTCAAATTCTTTATTTTAACATTTTTTTCATTTACTTCTCAATTGATATCCCCCTTCCCGGTTTCCCCTCCACAACCTCCCCCATCCCATCTGAACTCTCCCCTGTCCCTTTGCTTTATGAGGGTGCTTCCCTACACACCCAACCACTCCCGCTCCACTGATCCAGCATCCCCCTATGCTGGGGCATCAGGCATCCACAAGACCAAGGGCCTCCTTTCCCATTGATGTCAGACAAGGCAATTTGCTTGAACATGTTTATCTGGAGCCATGGATCCCTCCGTGTACACCCCTTGGTTTGTTGTGCTCTAGTGCCTGGGACTCTGGGTGATCTGACCAGAGCATCTTATTCTTCCTATGGGGTTGCAATCCACCTCTGCTCCTCTAGTTCCTCCCTAAGCTCCACCAGTTCCCAACCAGGGTCCTGGAGCTAGACTTAATGCTGGCTGAGAGCATTAGCATCTGAATTGGTCAGGTGCTTGGCAGAATCCCAGAAAACAGTCATACCAAGTTACTGTCAGCAAGCATAGAAGCTCAAATTCTAAACCTAAAGTGGAGGCCTAGTGAGGGATGGTGGGTATACAAGGTAGAAATTGTTGTACAATGGAGAGATTAAATCCTGACCCCCCCAAAAAAATAAATAGAGTTTCAGACAATAACGTTCAGTCATGAAGCTTATCAATGAAACAAAACATCATTCTCTTGTGATTTGGGGCTCTCAAGAGAGTTGCTTTCTTCCTTTCTGAGGAAAACACTGTCAGGGATCCAAGGTGCTTCCTTCCACCATGCTCTTGAAGGTCAAGTACTTCCCACATACCTACCTGGTGTGGAATGAGCATACAGAGCACGAACTTTGGGGGACAGACTCTTACAATATCTCAAGCATAGTTAGTTGAACATGCAATAGGCAAGGGATTCAAATTAAGAGCAAGAAAACAAGTAACATAGATTTATGAATGAACAAAGACTTTACACATCACACACGCACAAAAAACCCAAAAACAAATAAACAAACAAAAAACCAAAACCAAACCAAACCAAAACAAAAAATAAAGGCCAGAAGGAAAAGATTTGAGCATATTATTCTTTTGACTTATTTATGTTTTGAAGGTATTATTTTCTTTACTGATTGAAGATCTGTAGTAACTCTGAGATGAGCAAACCTGTCATCTCCATTTTTAAAATAGGATGTCCTGATTTTTTCCCTTTCTTTCTTTTTTTTTAATTGGATATTTTCTTTATTTACATTTCAAATGTTTTCCTCTTTCCAGGTCTCCCCTTTGGAAACCCCTATGCCATTCCCACCCACCACCAACTCCTGTCTTCCTGTCCTAGCATCCACCAACACTTGGGCATTGAACACCCTCTGGCCCAAGGGACTCCACTCCCACTGATGCCAACAAGGTCATCCTCTGCAACAGGCAGCCAGAGCCATGGGTCTCATTATGTGTACTCTTTGGTTGGTGGTCCAGTCCCCAGGAGATTCAGGGGGTCTGGAGGGTTGACACTGTTGCTCCCTCCCTGGGATGCAAGCCCCCTCCGCTCCTTCAGTCCATTCTCGAACTTCTCCACCTCCATCAAAGACCCCATGCTCAGTCCAATTCTTTTCTGCAAGCATACCCCTCTGAATTTGTCAGGCTCTGGCAGAACCTTGCAAGAGACAGCCATATCAGGCTCCTGTCATCTAGCACTTTCCAGCATCCACAATAAGCATCCCAGTTTGTTGACAGTATATGGGATAGTTAATATCCACTTCCCAGTGAGTGCATACCATATGTGTTCTCTTGTGACAGACTTACCTCTCTCAGGATGATATTTCCAAGTTCCATCTATTTGCCTGAAAATTTAAAGAAGTCATTGCTTTTAATAGCTGAGTTTTCTGTATTTTCTGAATTTTCTGTATCCATTCTCTGTTGAAGGACATCTGGGTTAGTTCCATCTTATGGCTATTATAAATAAGGCTGCTATAAACATAGTGGAGCATGTGTCCTTGTTATATGTTGGAGCATCTTTTGGGTATATATCCAGGAGTAGTACAGTTGGTCCTCAGGTAGTATTATATCCAGTTTTCTGAGGAACCGCCAGACTGATTTCCAGAATGGTTGTACCAGTTGGCAATGCCACCAGCAATAGAGGAGTGTTCCTCTTTCTCCACATCCTTGCCATCATCTGCTGTCACCTGAGATTTTTATCTTAGCTGTTCTGACTGGTATGAGCTGAAATTTTAGGATTGTTTTGATTTTCATTTCTCTGATAACTAAGGATGTTGAACATGTCTTTAGGTGCTTCTCAGTCATTCAAGTTTCCTCAGATGAGAATTCTCTGTTTAGCTCTGTTCCCCATTATTTCATTATATTTTATTTCATTTTATCTATTTTTTTAATTTTTATTAGATATTTCTTTATTTACATTTCTTTTTTATTTTTAATGAAAAAAGGAAGTAAAAACATTTTATGATAAAATTACAGATTTACATGGAAAATGTTTCTGACAAAATTGAAGAAGCATATAGAAAAACACATTAAGATTGACAATTTTCATGGAAAATTAATGAGTAAAATGGTAGACACAAAAAGCATTACTAAATTAATTGAAAAAGGAAGTAGAAACATTTTATGATAGAACTGAAGATTTACATGGGAAATATTTCTAATAAAATAGTAGAAAATTATAAAATAACATTAAAATTGAATATTAGCATGGAAAATTACAGATAAAATGGTATGGCAGGCATAAAATATTTCTAAGTTGATTGAAAGTGGAATTATAAACATTTTCTGATAAAACTGAAGATCTACAAGGAAAATATTTCTGATAAAATTCAAGAAATATATAGGAAAACTATTAGATATTTTCTTTATTTACATTTCAAATGTTATCCCCTTTTCTAGTTTCCCCTCTGAAAAACCCCTAACGTATCCCCTCTCCCACTGCTTACCAACCCACCCTCGGCCGATTCCCTGTCCTGGCATTCCCCCATACTGGGGCATCGAGACTTCTCAGAACCAAGGACCTCTCCTGCCTTTGATGTCCAACTAGGCCATCCTCTTCTGCATATGAAGTTTGACCCATGGGTCCCTCCATGTGTACTCTTTGGTTGGTGGTTTATTCCCTGGGAGCTCTGGTGGTACTGGTTGGTTTATATTGTTGTTCCTCCGATGGGGCTGCAAATCCCTTCAGCTCCTTGGGTCCTTTCTCTACCTCCTCCATTGGGGACCCTGTGCTCAGTTCAATGGTTGGATGAGAATTCCCCCCTCTGTATTTGTCAGGTACTGGCAGAGCCTCTCAGGAGACAGCTATATCAGGCTCCTGTCAGCAAGCACTTGTTGGGATCCACAATAGTGTCTGGATTTGGTAATTGTATGTGGGATAGATTACCAGGTGTGGAAGTCTTTGGATGATCTTTCCTTCAGTCTCTGATATGCACTTTGTCTCTGTATCTCCTCCCATGGGTATTTTGTTCTACCTTTTAAGAAGAATCAGAGTATCCATACTTTGGTTTTCCTTCTTCTTGAGCTTTGCTTGTTCTATGAATTATATCTTGGGTATTCTGAGCTTCTGGACTGATATTCACTTATCAGTGAATGAATACCATGTGTGTTCTTTTTTTTTTTAAGATTTTCTTTTTCTTTTTTTAAAGATTTATTTATTATCATATGTAAGTACACTGTAGCTGTTTTCATACACACCAGAAGAGGGCATCAGATCTCATTACAGATGGTTGTGAGCCACTATGTGGTTGCTGCGATTTGAACTCATGACCTTTGGAAGAGCAGTCAGTGCTCTTAATCACTGAGCCATCTCTCCAGTCCACCATGTGTGTTCTTTTGTGATTGGGTTACCTCAGTTAGGATGATATTTTCTAGTTATAACAATTTTCCTAAGAATTTTGTGAATTCATTGTTTCTAATAGCTGAGTAGTATTCCATTATGTAAATGTACCACATTTTCTGTATTAATTCTTCTGATGAGGAACAGCTGGGTTCTTTCCATCTTCTGCCTATTATAAATAAGGCTGTTATGAATATACTGGAGCATGTGTCCTTACTACATGTTGGAGAATCTTCTGAGTATATGCCCAGGAATTGTTTTTGGTTCTCTGGAATCTCACTTCTTGATATCTTTGTATATACTAGATATTATCCCTCTATCAGATGTAGGATTAGTAAAAATCTTTTCCTAATTTGTTGGTTGCCATTTTCACCTATTGACAGTTTCCTTTTCCTTACAGAAACTCTGCAATTTCATGAGGTCCCATTTGTCTATTGTTGATCTTAGAGCATAAGCCATTGGTGTTCTGTTTAGGAACTTTTAACCTGCGCACATGTGTTCAAGGCTTTTCCCCACTTTCTCTTCTATTAGATTCAGTGCGTCTGGTTTTGTGTGGAAGTCCTTGATTCACTTGGACTTGAGCTTTGTACAGGGATATGAGAATGGATCAATTTGTATTCTTCTACATGTTGACCACAAGTTGATCCAGAACCATTTCTTGAAAATTCTGTCTTGCTTTTCCACTAGATGGTTTTAGCTCCTTTGTCAACGATTAGATAACAATAGGTGTGTGGGTTTATTTCTGGGTCTTCAATTGTATTTCATTGATCTATCTGCCTGTACCAATACCATACAGTTTTTATCACTATTGCTCTGTAATACAGCTTGAGGTCAGCGATGGTGATTACCACAGAAGTTCTTTTATTGTTGAGAATAGTTTTTCCTATCCTGGGTTTTTTATTTCCAGATGAATTTGAGAATTGCTCTTTCTAGTTCTATGAAAAATTGAGTTTTCATGAACTTGAAATTCGTAGGCAAATGAAATTCTTAGGTAATGGAAATCTTGATGAAGATTGCATTTAATCTGTAGATTGCTTTTGGCAAGATGGCCATTTTTGCTATATTAAACCTGCCAATTCATAAGCATGGGAGTTCTTTCTGTCTTCTCAGGTCTTCGATTCTTTCTTCAGAGACTTGAAGTTCTCATCATACAGATCTTTCACTTGCTTTGTTAGAGTCACATCAAGATATTTTATATTGTTTGTGACTATTGTGAAGGGTGTCATTTACCTAATTTCTTTCTCAGCCCATTTATCCTTTGAGTATAGGAAGGCTGCTGATTTGTTTGAGTTAATTTTATATCCAGCCCCTTTGCCTGAGTTGTTTATCAGGTTTAGGAGTTCTCTGTTGGAAATTTTGTGGTCAGTTAAGTATAATATCTTATCATCTGCAAATAGTGATATTTTGACTTCTTCCTTTCCAATTTGTATCCCTTTGACCTCCGTTTGTTGTCTAATTGCTCTTGCTAGAACTTCAAGTACTATACTGAATAGATATATATAGAGAGGGCAGCCTTGTCTAGTCCCTGATTTTACTGGGATTGTTTCAAGTTTCTCTCTATTTAGTTTGATGTTGGCTACTGGTTTGTTGTATATTGCTTTCACTATGTTTAGGTATGGACCTTGAATTCCTGATCGTTCCAAGACTTTTAACATGAAGGAATGTTGAATTTTGTCAAATGTTTCTTCAGCATCTAATGAAATGACCATGTGTTTTTATTTCCTTTGAGTTTGTTTATGTAGTGGATTACATTAATGGATTTCTGTATATTGAAATATCCCTGCATCCCTGAGATGAATCCTACTTGGTCAGGGTATATGATCCTTTTGATATTGTACTGGCTGGTTTTGTGACAACTTGACACAAGCTGGAATTATCACATAGAAAGGAGCTTCAGGTTAGGAAACACCTCCATGAGATCCAGCTGTAAGGCATTTTCTCAATTAGTGATCAAATTATGAGGGCCCCTTGTCGGTGATACCATCTCTGGGCTGGAAGCCTTGGGTTCTATAAGAAAGCCCTCTGAGCAAGGCATGGGAAGCAAACCAATAAGTAACATCCCTTCATGGCCTCTGCATCAGTTCCTGTTTCCTGACCTTATTGAGTTCCAGTTCTGACTTCCTTTGGTGATTAACAGCAATGTGGAAGTGTAAGTTGGAAAAAAAAAAACTTTCTTTCCCAGCCTGCTTCTTGGTCATAAAGTTTTGTGCAGGAATAGAAGCCTTGACTAAGACAGATGTCCTCTTGAATTCGGTTTGCCAGAATTTTATTGAGAATTTTGCATCCATATTCATAAGGAAAATTGGTCTGAAGTTCTAATTCTTTGTTGAGTTTTTGTATGGTTTTGCTATTAGTGTAATTGTGGCTTTATAGAACAAATTGAGTAGTGTTTCTTCTGTTTCTATATTGTGGAATAGTTTGAAGAGTATTGGTATTTGGTCTTCTTTAAAGGTCTGATGGAATTCTGCACAAAAACCATCTGGTCATGGAATTTTTTGGCTGGGAGATATTTAGTGACTGCTTCTATTTCTTTAGGGGTTATGGGACAGTTTAGATCGTTTATCTGATCCTGATTTAACTTTGGTATTTGGTATCTGTTTAGAAAATTGTCCATTTCATCCAGATATTTCAGTTTTGTTGACTATAGGCATTTGTAGTAGGATCAGATGATTTTTTGAATTTCCTCATTTTCTGTTATTATATCTCCCTTTAAATTTCTGATTTTGTTAATTTGGATACTGTCTCTGTGCCCTATGGTTAATCTGGCTAAGGGTTTATCTATCTTTTTGATTTTCTCAAAGAACAAGCTCCTGGTTTTGTTGATTCTTTGTAGGGTTCTTTTTGTTTCTACTTGGTTGATTTCAGCCCTGAGGTTGATTATTTCCTCCTGTCTACTCCTCTTGGATGTATTTGCTTCTTTTTGTTCTAGAGCCTTTTGGTGAGTTGTTAAACTGCAATTGTATATTTTCTCCAGTTTCTTTTTGGAGGCATGCAGAGCTATGAATTTTCCTCTTAGCACTGCTTTCATAGTGTCCTATAAGAGTGGATATATTGTGCTTTCATTTTCATTAAATTCCAAATTTATTTATTTATTTCTTCCTTGACCAATTTATTGAGTAGAACGTGGTTCAGCTTCCATGTGTATTTGGGCTTTCTGTTGTTTTTGTTGCTATTGAAGACCAGCCTTAGTCTGTGGTGATCTGGTAGAATGCATGGGATTATTTTGATCTTCTTGTATCTGTTGAGGCTTGTTTTGTGACAGATTATATGGTAAATTTTGGAGAAGGTACTCAGGTGCTGAGAAGAAGGTATATTCTTTGTTTTAGAATGAAATTTTCTATAGATATCTGTTACATCCATTTGGTCCATAACTTCTCTTAGTTTCACTGTGTCTCTGTTTAGTTTGTCTTTCCATGTGCCCATTGCTGAGAGTGGGGCATTGAAATCTCCCACTATTATTGTGTGCGATGCAATAAGTGATTTGACTTTTAGTAGAGATTCTTTTATGAACATGGGTGCCCTTGAAGTTGGAACATTTTATTCGATGTTAGAATGGCTACTCCAGCTTGTTTCTTGGGACCATTTGCTTGGAAAATTGTTTTCCAGCCCTTTACTCTGAGGTAGTGTCTGTCTTTGTGACTGAGGTGAGTTTCTTGTATGCAGCAAAATGCTGGGTCCTGTTTATGTATCCAGTCTGTTAGCCTATGTCTTTTTTATTGGGGAAATGAATCCATTGATGTTAAGAGATGTTAAGGAGCTGTGATTGTTGCTTCGTGTTGTTTTTGATGTTATTATTATGTTTGTGTGGCTATCTTCTTTTGGGTTTGATGAAAAAAGATTTCTTTCTTGTTTTTTCTAAGTTGTAGTTTCCCTCCTTGTGTTGGTGTTTTCCATCTCTTATCGTTTGTAGGGCTGTATTTGTGGAAAGGTATTGTGTAAATTTGTTTTTGTCATGGAATATCTTGGTTTCTCCATCTATGGTAATTGAGAGTTTTGCTGGGTACAGTGGCCTGTGCTGACATATGTGTTTTCTTAGGGTCTGTATGACATCTACTCAGGATCTTCTAGCTTTCATAGTCTCTGGTGAGAAGTCTGGTATAATTCTGCTAGGGTCTGCCTTCATATGTTACTTGAAATTTTTCTATTAATGCTTTTAGTATTCTTTCTTTGTTTTTTGCATTTGGTATTTTGACTGTTATATGACAGGAGGAATTTCTTTTCTGGTCCAATCTATTTGGAGTTCTGTAGGCTTCTTGTATGTTCATTGGCATCTCTTTCTTTAGGTTAGTGTAGTGGCTATTCCTGGTTGTCAACTTGACTAAATCTGGAATGAACTAATCAAGAATTGGAAGGTTCACCTATAATCCTGATCTGGAGGCTCAGAGATACAAGTTTCTGACCTGGATCTTGGCATGGAGATCTTGAAGCATAGTGACTATGAATTCCAGAAGATTAAGATTAAGAGATCTCTGAGTTCAAGGTCATCTGGGATTAAAGGTGTGGTGGCACACACCTTTAATCTGGGCCACACCCTATGCTAGAGACCTATATAAGGACATTGGAAAAAGGAAGATTGACTCGGACTTTTCCTGACCTGCCTTGTGGGACTGAGCAATTGCTAGATCCTTGGACTTCCATCCACAAGTACTGCTGACTATTGTTGGGGAGTTGGACTACAAGCTGTAAGTCATTGAAAAATTCCCTAACTATATAGAGACTACCCATTCATTTTGTGACTCTAGAGAACCCTGACTAATACAGTTAGGGAAGTTTTCTTCTATAATTTTGTTGAAGATATTTACTGGGCCTTTCTGTTGTAAATATTTGCTCTCTTCTATACCTATATTCCTTAGGTTTGGTCTTCTCATTGTGTCCTGGATTTCCTGGGTGTTTTTGGTTAGGAACTGTTTGTGTTTTGCATTTTCTTGTATTCTATCAGTGATGCTTGTATCTATGACTCCAGATCTCTTTCCTAGGTTTTCTGTATCCAGGTTTGTCTCCCTTTGTGATTTTGTTTTCTTTCTCTATTTCCATTTTTAGATCCTGGATGGTTTTGTTCAATTCTTTCACCTGTTTGGTAATTCGTTAAGGGATTTTTGTGTTTTCTCTTTAATGGCTTCTACCTGTTTACCTGTGTTCTATATTTCCTTAAGGAAGTTATTAATGTCCCTCTTAAAGTCCTCTATAATCATCGTGAGATGTGATTTTCCATCAGAGTCTTGCTTTGCTGGTGTGTTGGGGTGTACAGGACTTGCTATGGTGGATAGCCAAATAGCCTGGTTTCTGTTGCTTGTGTTCTTGCCCTTTCTTCTTGCTATCTGCTTATCTCTGGTGTTAGCTGTCTTTCTTATTCTGACTATGGCTTGTCCCACATGCAAGCCTGTGTGTCAGTACTCCTGGGAGATCAGTTGTCTCCAGGAGGAATTTGGGTATCATATGATATGGCACAGGATGAACTTCTTGGTTCAGCTGGAAAGCAGAAGGATCCTGTCCCCAGATGTTCCTTGGTTCCTGTGTCCTGATGGCTCTGGGCAAGTCCCTCTTGGGCCAGGAATTTGAGCAGAATTGGTGGTCTTATCTGTACCTACAGGTGTGTCTATACTCCTGGGAGACCAGCTCTCTCCCAGTGGTGTATGGAGAGCTATAGCATAGGATCAGCTCCAGGCACAGACAGAAACATGAAGGTTCCTGTCCCAGACTGCCATGTCCTGACTTCTTGTCTCCACAAGTTTGGTGATTCACTCAATATTTAGAGTCCTTTCATTATCTTTATTAGTGATCAGTGACCTCAGATGTTTCTATTGAAGTCAGATAGGACACCAATCCCATAAGCTTACTGAGATATGTGCTTTTGAGTGCTACACCAATTACCATTCTTACCTACATTTACTTAGATTTAACCCCAGTCCCCAATTCCCTAATACAAATCATTTTTAAAATTAGACCTGATAATAAATACCCTGGTAATGGTCTGACCCATAAGTGTTCAAGTATAATGCTGGAAATATTTGCAAGAGAAACTGTGTTAAGAATAGAGAGGGTTGAAGAAAGGCATCTTCCACTTAAGATCCACCTTGTGAGTTCAATCAAAACATGCTTGAACTAAATCCAAAGTTCTTCTCCAGTGAATACACAAGTGATAAGGGATAAAACATAAAATTTCACTGATTTGGATAAAAGAGCTATAAAAATATCTCCTTAAACCAGGTATCCTGACGAAAGACCTCTAACTTTGACTTTTTGTTTTGTTTGTTTTTTGAGAGAAGTCAACTTTTAATAAATCCTGGAGGATTGTCCCTGTTTTTATCTTGGTTGTTTGTTTTTTGGATCTTTTTGGTTGTTTTTGTTTGTTTGTTTTTGTTTTTTTACTGTAACAGCAAAATTATATATATATATATATATATGTGTGTGTGTGTGTGTGGATATTTTCTTAATTTGCATTTCAAAGTTTATCCATTTTCTTGGTTTCTCCCATTCCTAGAGAACCCCTATCCGATCCTCCTACCCCCTACTTCTATGAGGGTGTTCCCCTACTCACACACTCACTCCTGCCTCCCTTCCCTGGCATTCCCCTGCACTCTGGCATCGAGCCTTCACAGGACAAAGGGCCTCTCCTTTCATTGGTGCCCAACAAGGCCATCCTCTGCTACATATGCTTCTGAAACCATGTGTCCCTCCATGTGTACTCTTTGGTTGGTGGTTTAGTCCCTGGGAGCTCTGGGGAGGGGGGGGGGCTGGTTTGTTGACATTGTTGTTCTTCCTATAGGGTTGAAAATCCCTTCAGCTCCTTCAGTCCTTTAACTCCTCCATTGGAGACCCCATGCTCAGTCCAATGGTTGACTTTGAGCATCAACTTCTATATTTTTCAGGCTCTGGCAGAGCCTCTCAGGAACCACTATATCAGGCTCCTGTCAGCATGCACTTCTTGGCATCCACAATAGAGTCTGTGTTTTGTGACTGTAAATGGGATGAATCCACAGGTGAGGAATTCTCTGGATGGCCTTACTTTCAGTCTCTGCTCACCACTTCATCTCCATATTTCCTCACATGAATATTTTCCCCCCATTCTAAGGGCCAAAGCATCCACACTTTGTCTTTCTTATTGAGCTTCCTGTGATCTGTGAATTATATATTGGGCATTCTAAGCTTTTGGGCAAATATTTATTTATCAGTGAGTACATACCATGAGTGTTCTTTTGTGACTCAGGTCACAAAAGTTGATGTTTTACTCAGGATGATATTTTAAAGTTCCATCCATTTGCCTAAAATTTTTATGAGTTCATTTTTTTAATTGCTAAGTAGTACTCCATTGTGTAAATGTACCACATTTTCTGCATCCATTCCTCTGTTGTAGGACATCTGTGTTGTTTCCACCTTCTGGCTATTATGAATAAGGTTGCTATGATCATACTGTACAGTGTGTCCTTGATATATGTTGGAGCATCTTTTAGGTATATGCCCAAGAGTGGTATAGCTGGGTCCTCAGGTAATACTATGTCCAATTTTCTGAGGAACTGCCAGACTGATTTCCAGAGTGGTTGTACAAGCTTACAATCCCACCAGCAATGGAGAAGTGTTCTTCTTTCTTTACATCCTCACCAACATTTTCTGCCACCTGAGATTTTTATCTTAGCCATTCTGACTGGTATGAGGTGGAATCTCAGGGTTGTTTTGATTTGCATTTCCCTAATGACTAAAGAAGTTGAACATTTCTTTAGGTGCTTTTTGGCCATTTGATATTCATCACTGGAGCAATCTTTGTTTAGCTCTGTATACCATTTTATTTGTTTTTTTATATGTTTTATTACATATTACATATTTATTACTTTATTTACATTTCAAATGGTATTGCTGGGGCTGGAGAGATGGCCCAGTGGTTAAGAGCACTGACTGCTCTTCAGGAGGTCCTGAGTTCAAATCCCAGCAACCACATGGTGGCTCACAACCATCCGTAATGAGATTCAACATCCTCTTCTGGTGTGTCTGAAGACAACTACAATACATATAATAATAAATAAATCTAAAACAAAATAAAACAAATGGTATTGCCTTTCCTCATTACCTTTCTGAAAATCCCCTGTCCTAATCCTCCTCCCCCGACTTAACAACCTCCTCTTTCCTGACCTTCTTCACTGGGGCATCGAACAGTCATAGGAACAATAGCCTCCCCTCTCATTGATGTCTGAAATGACCATTCTCTGCTACATATGTAGCTGGAGCCATGGTCCCTCTATGTGTACTCTTTGGTTAGTGGTTTAGTCCTTGGGAGCTTTGGGGTACTGGTTGGTACATATTATTGTTCCTCCTGTGGAGCTGCAAACCTCCTGAGTCTTATCTCTAGTTGCTCAATTGGGGACTCTATGCTCTGTCTATTGATTGGCTGTGAGCTATGGGTATTTTGATCCAACTTCCATGAAGGATCAAAGTATCCACACATTGGTCTACCTTCTTCTTGAGCTTCGTGGCCACCATTTTTTAATAGGGTTTTTTGGTTCTCTGGAGTCTAACTTCTTGAGTTCTCTCTATATATTGGATATTAGCCCTCTATCAGATGTAGGATTGGTAAAAATCTTTTCCCAATCTGTTGGTTGCCATTTTGTCCTTTTGACAGTCCTTTGCTTACAGAAGCTTTGCAATTTTATGAGGTCCCGTTTGTCTATTGTTGATCTTAGAGAATTAACCATTGGTATTCTATTGAGGAAAATTTCCCCCATGCCAATGTGTTCAAGGCTCTTAAAAACATTCTCATTTATTAGGTTCAGTGTATCTGGTTTTATGTTGAGGTCCTTGATCTACTTGAACTTAAGGTTTATAAAAGGAGCTAAGAATGGATCAATTTGCATTCTTCTCCATGCTAACCTAGTTGAAAAGCACCATTTGTTGAAAATGCTGTCTTTTTTCCACTGGATGGCTTTAGCTCCTCTGTCAAAGACCTAGTGACCATAGTTGTGTGGGTGAATTTCTGGGTCTTCAATTCTTTTCCATTAATGTACCTGCATGTCTCTGTACTAATACAGTGCAGTTTTTATCATTATTGCCCTGTAATACAGCTTGAGGTCTGGGATGGTGATTCCTCCAAAATTTCTTTTATTGTTGAGAATAGTTTTCGTTATACTGAGTCTTTTGTTATTCCAAATGAATTTGAGAATTGCTCTTTCTAACTCTATGAAGAATTGAGTTGGAATTTTGATGGGGAATGCATTGAATCTGTAGATTGCTTTTGGCAACATGGCCATTTTTACTGTATTAATCCTGCCAATCCATGAGCATGGGAGTTCTTTCCACTTCTGAGATCTTCAATTTCTTTCTTCAGAAACATGAAGTTTTTGTCATACAGCTCTATCATTGTTTGGTTCAAGTCACACCAAGGTATTTTATATTATTTGTGACTATTGTGAAGGCTGTCATTTCCCTAACTTCTTTCTCAGCTTGTTTCTCCTTTGAGTATAGGAAGACTACTGATTTGTTTGAGTATATTTTATATCCAGCCCCTTTGCTGAACTTGTTTATCAGCTGTAAGAGGTCTCTGGTGGAATTTTTGGGGTCAGTTAATATATGATCTTATCATCTGCAAATAGTGATAGTTTGACTTCTTCCTTTCCAATTTGTGTCTCTTTGACCTCCTTTTGTTGCCTATTTGCTCTGGCTCAAAATTTCAGTACTCCATTGAATAGGAAGGAAGAAAATAGGCAGCCTTTCTAGTCCCTGATTTTAGTTGGATTGTTTCAAGTTTCTCTCCATTTATTTTTATATTGGCTACTGGTTTGCTGTATATTGCTTTTACTATGTTTAGGTATAGGCCTTGAATTCCCCATCTTTTCAAGACATTTTTCATGAAGGGGTATTGAATTTTCTCAAATACCTTCTCAGCATTTAATGAGATGATCATTTTTCCCCCTTTGAGTTTGTTTATGTAGTGGGTTAAATTGATGGATTTCCATATATTGAACCATCCCTGCACCACTCTGTTGGAGCCTACTTGATTATGATGGATAATTCATTTGTTGTGTTCTTGGATTCAGTTTGCAAAAATTTTATTGAGTACTTTTGGATGGTTATTCATAAATGAAATTGGTCTGAAGTTTTCTTTCTTTGTTGAGTCTCTGCATGATTTAGGTATAAGCAAAATTGTGGCTTCACGGAACGAATCAATGTTCCTTCTGTTTCTATATTGTGGAATATTTTGAAGAGTATTAGTATTAGGTCTTCTTTGAAGGTCTTATAGAATTTTGCACTAAAACCATCTGGTCCCAGTCCTTTCTGGTTGGGAGACTTTTAAAGAGTGCTGTTATTTCTTTAAGGGTTATGGGAAAGTTTAGATAGTTTATCTGATTCTTATTTAACTTCTGCCTGGTATCTTTCTAGAAAATTGTCCATTTCATCCTGATTTTCCAATTTTGTTGAGTGCAGGCTTTTATAGTAGGATCTGATGATTTTTTGAATTTTCTCAGTTTCTATTGTTATGTCTCCATTTTCGTTTCTGAGTTTGTTAATTTGGATAGTCTAGAAAAGTTGATGAAGGCAAGGAAGCTAAAAAGGAAAGTCTGAGTTTAGCAGAGATTGACCTATACTATTTAAAGAATTTAAAAATATAACATAAGAGACAAGCAGAATCAACAAGAGGATACAAAATAGCAATAGGTTAGCAAGGGACCTAACAAAAATAACAGATGAAACTGATGTCACAAAACTGCTGTTAACAAAACAAAATATAAACTAAGCAGAACAACCAACCAAAATCAGAAACCAACAACAGGTACAAAAAGACCCCCCAAACCAAAACCAAATTGAAAACAAAATAAATAAAAAAATAAACAAACAAACAAGCAAACAAAAATCTCTTCTAGAAATTTTAATGAGAAGGGCCCTCTCAAGATCAGTCTCTGTCTCTGTCTCTCTGTCTCTCTCTCTGTTGTTCTCTCTCTTTCTCTCTCTCTTGTTCTCTCTCTCTCTCTCTCTCTCTCTCTCTCTCTCTCTCTCTCTCTCTCTCTCTCTCTCTCTCTGTGTGTGTGTGTGTCTCATGCATGTGGAACTGATATATGCTCATAGATACTGTCTTAGCACCATGCCCACCTGCCTTATGCCATGTTATGTACCATTATGACTATAACTCTGTTTGAAACTGCAAGCCTCAAATAAACTCTTTCTTCTGTAATATACCTTGGTTATTGTGTAGTATCAAACCAATAGAAAAGTAACTAAGACCACATTTAGTTTGTAAGTTGTCACCTAAGACTGAGCTAGAGACAGATGTGAAAAATCTGGCACCAATATTTGAAGAACATATTGATTTATTACAGAACAATGCAGAAGGTTACTGCAAGGCAATGTTCTTTCTCATAGAAGGGTTTACAAGAATTGAACCTAATTTACTCTACCTCTGGATTGTATATGGGAAAAGTAGCATTAACACAATGGTTTAACTTATTCATTAACTTCTGAGGACTACTGATCACAATAACTTCTTTCAAAATTTACAGTGAAATGTACTGTACCCATGACATTTAGTAGAAGTGTTCCCTAAGATTAATATTGACCTTATGTCAGGTAACAAAATGAATCCTGTATGTTTCTCATTGATAGTCAAGAAATTTTGATCTTCCAGTCTTATTACTTAGGAGATGGGGAGATGTCTTACATGGGGTATACAGATATTTATTCATATATTGTCAAGAAAAGTCACACAATAGTTAGATAAAGAATCTTATTAATTATAAGAAGTAAATTCTCTTAGACAATACTATTGAGATCTTGTTTTAAATGTGAATCCCAGGTAATTGTTTCATCTGCATGTGATAAATTCTAAAAGTAACAGGAAAGGAAGTCATTGCTGTTACCCAGCAGGAGTAGTTATAGAGGAGTAATGCTTTGTCAAACTCCTCAGGCTTCATATCTGATCATCTTTATCAGGTAAATTTGATTAGTCTTTACTTTTTGACTTGGTTATCTTCTTATTTTATATAGATATAATTTTCATTACAGATAGAAATTTTATTAGAGGGAAATTGTAGGAAAGGTAAGACAAATTTAGATGACTACATTGGTTTTTCAATATAGTTTTAACTTGGCCTGCAGGGTCTTATTTTTTAATTATTGGGTCTCTTCTTAGAATGCTGAAATGATCCATATTTTCAAGCCATTTACTTTTGTGTTTGTACCATAAAAAAGAGATCTCTAATCTAGCAAAAAAAAAAAAGCATCAAATTCTTAATGATGAAAGTCTACTCTTTGTGCCTTAATTTCAGAGAACATTGGCATAAGTGTTTTCTGATGGATAAATGTTCTCTATTTTCCATAATTGAAGTATCTAATAGCTCATTCAAACAATACTGTTATATCCATTTATGGAGATGATCATATTTCAAACTTTTACATTACTGCTATAGATAAAGAGAAAAAAAACAACCAAAAAAAGAGAAAGGAACTTACATGCATTGCTATAGCATGAAATCTAAACTGCATCCTTTAAGTTAAATCATCAGCTAAAGCCTTTTGAAAAATACTGTACAAAAAATAAAAGAAAAAAATGCATGAGATGTTATTAAGGTACAACAGTAAAAGTATGTACAGGAAACAAGAAATATGACATTAAAATAGATGCAGTTAAGAAAGATATTTCAGAATATCTGCAGAAGGGAGCTACTTCTGAAATACACACTCACATACACACAGAGAGGAGAGAGAGGGAGAGGGAGAAAGAGAGGTGAGGTGAGGGAGAGAGAATGTATAGAAGAATCTGAGATTTTTTTTCCCAAGGTCAGACTGAAAGAAGTTGGGACAGGTCTTAGAGATCCACTGTCCTTGTCCCTCAGGAGTCTGTGATCTAAACATCAAAGTCACACCACTAAGAAAGACTCTAGGCCTGAAACCTTAGAACATCCAAATATTTTATTTTCTTGAAGTCTATGTTCTTAAACTTTGGCACTTTTCTTGTTATTAAAAATTTGTCAGTTATATAAAGGTTCAACATGTATGGGTGGAACCAATAGTAACAGTGTACACCCGAACAAAGAAAATATCACATGTTCATAAGGGCAATACTAAATCTATTCAGTAGATTATAAAATAAAATAACAGTACATTAAGTTGAGATGAGATGTGGTTGGATGAAGAAACTTGTGGTATTTGGAAGTGAAGAGTTAGGGTTGAGATATAATCAAAACACACTGAAAACAAAATGAAATCCTCAAATAATAAATAAATGAATAAATAAATAAATGCTAGTAAAATACTCAAATAACTAATAACTCAATATAATGAAAAGATAACTCAATATAACATAGTTGTTTTGGTAAGGCACAATAACTCTAGGAATCCAGAGTTATAAAATATTCTACATAAATGTGAAAATGTCTAAATTCTACTTGAATAACCTGAAATTAGACTTAGATAAATAAATAAATAAATAAACAAGAAAGAATTAAGTTCACATTATAGGAACTTGTACAGAAGTAGTAATTGAGACAGAAAAAAAATGATAAGCAAACATAATAAATCATGTTCTCCTGGAGATAAATTGGAGAAGAAGAATGGGTCATTCAAGACATTGTCTCAGTCCTATACTTAGGAACTATGCAGATCTTAAGTTATAATGGCACTTTTTTATTCTTGTTTAATTGATATAGACTTCTAGTACTTAAACATAAAGTGCACAAATCCCCGACTCTATTTTGTTCTTTTTCTGCCATACCATTAATATTAAAGTTTTCTGTGTACACTGATTAACACAACACAGTACCAGGGTAGATGCTCAGATTCCAGAGTTTAGATACATAGCCTGGAATTTCAGCTTTCCTACTAATATGCTGCATGATCCAGGTTTACTACACGGAATAATAGATTTATGGTATTTACCTTCATCTCCAACTCTCACGTGGTGTGACTATTATTGAAATATATTTACAGTATCTAATGAGTTGCTTTTTACTTGATTATTAGAATTGTTTCTGGTAAACTTGGTATTTGCTTGCTAAATAGGTAATTGGAGATGAACAATAGATTTAATGACAAATAAGCATTATTTTGAAAGCTCTATTTCTATAAATAGCAAATAACAGAATGCAAATGTTTCCAAGAGAAATTAATTTGTATTTTCTCTAAACACCGTTCTCATGTTCTTGGCCACTGAAGAAATGTCAGGTACATATTCTACCTCATGATGTGTATCTCAAATTTAATCAAATATTGGTAGATTATTGATATAACCTTGAGACACTATGGTACTAGTGCATCTTACAGGCAGGGCACCATTGCCAATCAGAGGATGAGAGAGTTTGTAGCTGGGTGGTGTTTGTCCTTCTCCTCTGGTAGCATGTAATGTATCTTCTAGTAACATGAACTCTAGTCAGTTGTTTGGGAGGAAGGCACAAGGTAGGTACAAGCTTGACTTCTTGTGTTCAATGTTTTATGTAAGAGTGGTCTTCAACAACAGGGTCTTGACAAAGGAGCTAAAACCATCCAGTGGAAAAAAAGATAGCCTTTTCAACAAATGATGCAGGTTCAACTGGAGGTCAACATGCAGAAGAATGCAAATTGACCCATTCTTATCTCCTTGCACTAAGCTCAATTCCAAGTGGATCAAGGACCTCCACATAAAACCAGACACACTGAAACTAATAGAAAGGAAACTAGGGAAGAACCTTGAACACATGGGCACAGGGGAGAATTTCCTGAATAGAGATCCAATAGCTTATGCTCTAAGATCAAGAATAGACAAATGGGACCTCATTAAATTAGAAAGTTTTTGCAAGGCAAAAGACACTGTCAAAAAGACAAAGTGGCAACCAACTAACTGGGAAATGATCTTTACCAACCCTACATCCTACAGAGGGCTAATATCCAATATATACAAAGAACTCAAGAAGTTAAACTCCAGAGAGGCAAGTAACCCTATTAAAAAATGGGGTACAGAGCTAAACAAAGAGTTCACACCTGAAGACTATCTAATGGCTGCGAAGCACCTAAAGAGATGTTCATCATCCTTAGTCATTAGAGAAATGCAAATCAAAACAACCCTGAGATTCCATCTCACACCAGTCAGAATGGCTAAGATCCAAAACACAGGAGACAGCAGTTGTTGGCGAGGATGTGGAGAAAGAGGAACACTCCTCCACTGCTGGTGGGATTGCAAGCTGGTACAACCACTCTGGAAAGCAGTCTGGCGGTTCCTCAGAAAACTGGGCATGACACTCCCAGAGGATCCGGCTACACCATTCCTGGTCATATACCCAGAGACTTTACCTGCATGCAATAAGGACACATGCTCCACTATGTTCATAGCAGCCTTATTTATAATAGCCAGAAGCTGGAAAGAATCCAGATGTCCCTCAATGGAGGAATGGATTCAGATGTGGTATATTTACACAATGGAATACTACTCTGCAATTAAAAACAATGAATTCACGAAATTCCTAGGCAAATGGTCAGAACTTGAAAATATCATCCTTAGTGAGGTAACCCAATCACAAAAGAACACACATGGTATGCAGTCACTGGTAAGGGGATATTAACCCAGAATCACGGAATACCCTAGACACAATTCGCATATCAATGGATTTCCATGAAGATGGAAGGAGAGACCCTGGTCCTGGAAAGACTGGATGTAGAGGAATGCCAGGACAGAGAATCAAGAGGGGGTTGAATGGGGAAAAGAGGGAGGGAAGGGGGCTTATGGGACTTTCGGGGAGGGAGGAAACGGGAAAGGGGAAATGATTTGGAATGTAAATAAAAAAAACTTAGAAAATAAATAAAAAAAAAACCAAAACAACAGGGTCTTAACATAAATTGTGGAGAGTAAACAGTACCCCTTGAAATAACCTAGTTTGTTCCTCAATGTCCATGAACCCTTTGACTAACACCTTAATTAAATGAAAGCCATTCCTGGAACTGGAAGCTTTATTTAGTGGAAAGAGATATCCAGTGGTGCTCCATCTCCCCAGTCTTTTCGGTCTTGGTTACCTTACTCAGGATGTTTTTGTTGTTGTTGTTGATGATGATGATGTTTTTTGGCTGTTTGTTTTTTTTAGCTCCATTTATTTATTAACAGCAGTTAATATTCCATTGTGGAAATATACTACATTTTCTTCTACAAGCTACTATACTAGAGGAATGTTGCAATAAAATGACTCCTAATGACATTCTACTATACTAATATTTAGTGCCTTGCTTAGTCATCATCAAAGAAGTTTACTATTGCAGTAGATAAGAACAAAAACAGAGACTCACAACAGAAAAAAATGCAGAACAAAGTTGGAGTCATTGGTACATCCTCAATGGGATGTCTCAATTAAATCCTTCTATTCTGGGCTCAGGAAACTCACTAGAGTAGGTGGAAGAAAGGTTGCAAGAGTCAGTGGGAATAGAGGTTAGCAATGAAACAAGCACTTCTAGCTATAGATGGAATGGAGCACATGATGTCATAGAGTCAGTGTCATCAAGCACAGTTCCTGCACAGGTCTAAGTCAGATGGAGTCCCAGCACTAACAAGGGAACTAACTAGACATAAAGACACCTTCCCTAAGGAAGAAGCTATCTTGAATTGCTAATTGCTTGTAAATGAAAAATTAGGTATTTTCAATACAGTCTCATTATATATACAAACCACCCTTAAAGACAGACCCCATGCCTTGTAATAGATATTCAATACACACACATAATCAAACACTTCAATGAATCTATTGAAGATTTCTTGCTCATAATATTCTGTCTTGGCATTATTTTATTTTTCATTTCTTTGTTTCTTTTTTCTTACAGGCATTTTGTGTACATATTGTGGGTTCTTGTGTTGTTTTTTTTTTTGTGGGATTTCTGTTTGTGTGAATGTGTGTGTCTCTGTCTATATGTGTTTCTTGTTCATTTTCTGTAACACATTTTTCTCAAGACAGTTTGTTTGTTTCAGCCTAATTGAGTTTGTTTTATTTTTTCTTATTTTATTTAATAATTGTTTTTTGGATTCATGTTTATATTCTAATGAGAGAGAGAAAGGAGGGATATGTATTTAAGTAGGTGTGTCATCAGAGAAGATTAGATGGAGTTGGGGAAGGGGAAACTTAATCAGAATATATTGTATTAAAAAATATTTTCTTTTCCTTTTCTCTTTTACTTTTCTGGACAACTTATCAGACTGTTTTTCTTCTTTCTCTTCTTGATTTTTTTAAAATGTATTTTTCTCTCATACAATACAACCTGAACACATTTTCCCCTCTTTACACTCCTTTTAGATGGGAAAAGAGTCTTAGGAGCATGCAAAAGAGACATCATCTTTCGCACTGCTTGGAGTACCACAAAAACGTCAAGCTAGCAACCAAAACACACATGCAGAGGACCAAGCACAGATGTGTATAGGCTCTGGGATTGCCTCTTCTGTCTCTGTAATGCCCTATGAGTCCTGAGTCCTGTTTACCTACTGAGATTCTATCTTCCACCTGTCATTATGGCTAAGGTGAGTAACGTAAGTGACAGCCATGCAGGCAAGGATATAGATCAAGAAGCATACTCCTACATTGCTGGTGGGAGTTTAAACTTCAGGCTTAAGAAAACCAATGTGGCAGTTTCTCAGAAAACTGGGAATTGATCAAGACCAAGCAATACTACTCTTGACCATTTAAACAAAGGGTGCTCCATCCTACTACAAAGATACTGCTATATTTTTCTTTTCCAAGGAATTACATGTGTCATTGTTATTACTTAGCCTTTCTGAGTCTGTGGATGGTAGTATGATTATCATTTATTTAAGAGCTAATATCAACTTACAATTGAGTAATTGACTAATAATCCATCATGAAAAGGTACCCAATTTTCTTTGTCCATTATTTGGTGGAGGGACATTTAGGTTATTTCCAGTTTCTACCTATTATAAATGGGGCAACAATGAACATGGTTGAGTAAGTGCCCTTGTGGTAAGATGAAGGCTCATTTTGGTTATAAGGGTGGTAGGATTGATTCCCAACTTTCTAAGTACTAAGTAAATAATTCACCGGACATAGTTTCTGACTAGATAATAGTAATATCTACTCAACCCTAAGAATAAGGCAATACAGGTCATATCAACATGATCTTGGTGTGAACACAAGCTATGAACATGACCCTGAGTGGTAGCATGGTCCACATATACCCACATGGCCTGTGGTGGTATTAAGGATCATGGAAATATGGCCTCCTACACAGCACATACCATAGACATGGATTCCAGTCATAGCATGAACTAAGAACATCAAAGTGCCCCTTAGCAGCTGCAGAGGCCACTGAAATAAACACAACTATAAAGGGGAATAATGCTTCTTTTGCAGTGGTATCAATAACTGCAGATTCATAGTTGAGAATGAGACACAGACAAAGCGTCTATAACAACATTTAGCTTACCCCCTATCCTCTATCCCCAAACAAAGAGTTGAGACAGGAAACCATTGAAAAAAGTACTTAAAAATTCTGATAGGGATGCTGAAGCATAGCTCTTCACAGTTGATGGCTTCTGGTAGGGATGGGAATGACAAGGAATGTATTTTTCATTAAGGGGCTGGCCACTGAGAGTGTGACCACGCTCCAATGAGAATATGGCAACACAAAATGGAATTAATATTTCTTTTTCTGTTTTACTTTTTAATACTTTTTCTGAGAACAGGCCACCACATGGATATGGGGCTCTAGACTTGGGATAACTAGAAAGTGAGTGTAATTGGGATGCATTATGTGAAATTCCAAAATATTCAATAAATATATTAGACTGTATTTAAAAAAAAGAATAAAGCAATGTCTTAGTCAGGGTTTCTATTCCTGCACAAACATCAAGAAGTAAGTTGGGGAGGAAAGGATTTATTCTTACAGTTCCAAATTGCTGTTTATCATCAAAGGAGGTCAAGATTGGAACTCAAACAGGTCAGCACACAGGAACTGATGCAGAGGCAATGGAGGGATGTTTCTTACTGGCTTGCTCAGCCTGTTCTCTTATAGAACCCAAAAATACCAGCCCAGAGATGGGCCCTCCCCCCCTTGATCACTAATTGAGAAAATGCCCCACAGCTGGATCTCATGAAGGCACCTCCCAATTGAAGCTCCTTTCTCTGAGATAACTCTAGCCTGTGTCAAGTTGACACACAAAACCCGCCAGTACAGGTAATAATAGAAAAAAAAATAGTAGTGTATAGTAAATGATTCAATTAATGAATAACAAATCAGTTTGCATATCACTATGTATGAGGAATTATGTCTACGTGAGGTATTAATTCATGACACTATTACTTATCTTCAATTAATTTTCATTAATTTCTCAAGTTGTTATTTAAAAAAAAGTTCTGATTTTGGATTCTTATCAAAGAAGGTTGTCATGTCCTGGTTCACACATTTTGAAGTGATCTCTTTTATTTTCTTTCTTTCCCTTCATTCTTCCCTTCCTTTTTTCCCATTTCACTCTTGATTTATAGTATTGCCATCCATTTTTTTTCACAAATAAACCTGTTATATTATCAAAAAGGTCAAAGTCTTATTTTATTTGTTGAATTTTGTGGGTTGGGTTGACTATGAGTCTGTGATCTGTGACTCTCTGTTATAACTGATTTGGACAGTGATTATTTTGCTCTGCTTTTAATATCCATGTTAGATTTTTACAAATTTATATGAACATTTCTATACTAATTTTCTTTTGTATTTACCAGTTATAAAAATGGTCATTCATATTATTCTTACTTTAAAATATTCTTTTTCCTTATTATGTCTTTGAAAAATTAAAGAAAATTTTCCTTCTTTTAAATTATATTAAAAAATCTCAATTCTCCCTAAACTAGTGCACATTCAATATCATGGAGAAACTGAATACAGATGTTGCTGCATTTACACTGTCCAGACAATGTCAGACAACAGTAAAACCATCTAGGGATCCTAGTTGCTTACCCTGCTGCTTGTTACCCAACAGTTTAATCATGCTAAAACCCTCTCTTAGACCTCTAAGGTTTTGTTTGTTTGTTTGTTTGTTTTCCAAACTAAAATCAGGCTTTGGCTAGATGTGTATTCTATTCTTGAATGAAAGTAAATATTATGCTTCTTTCCTGCATATAAAAAATGTGAACTTAACATACTTTAATTCAATAAACATTTTTGCTTATCTATTGTAGGCCTATTCATTGCTCAGAATTATGCATATTATGTTACCAAATGACAACAAAACAAATCTATGACAATCCAGCAGACTGCATTAAAGAAATAAAATCAGCATATACAAATGCTACAATTTTACATTCACTTTACAATAGAAGCACAAAGAATTTTTGGCAGCAGACAAAATATATTTAGCATCCTTATGATAATTTCATATTTTCTGTAGGTATGATGGGCAAGAAAAATTCACAGGGGAGAGATTTCTCTTGGCAATTTTGAATGATTAGGAATTCTAATACCTATACAAGAAGAGAGATATCACAGAGAAAAGAACAACAAATGTAAAAAATTATGAATGAGTCTAAGGAGGAGGTACATACAATGCATTTGGAGGCTTCCACAGATGGTATTAAGGTATTGAAAGTCATATCCAGTGCAGGATGATTGTGTACTTAAAAGTGCTTCCTGCCTGCTATTTGAAGGAGTGATGACATCATAAAGATTTGTAAGAATGACTAAATAGAATGTTTATTCTAGAAATATAATCCACGAGAACACCACCTGTTGAATTTCTTCTTAATAGACTCAGGGAAAGATCTTTAAAATAAGGGGGAAAATGTCAAGTCACATATGCATTATGTAATTTCCTGTTATTGATTCAAAAATTCACACCAACCATTGTGCCTTAAAACATTATAATGTTATATTATGGAGTTATGTAGGTCAGAAATCTAAAATTAGACTCAAATTTCTAAATGTCAAATTGTCTACAGGATTATGATTTTTAGAGACTTTAAACCATGTTTTATACCTCTCCTTAAGTTCTGTTTCCTTTATCAAAGTCAGAAATATCTTACAATATTTTATTTATCTCTTCTGTCTCTCTCTTCCACTTATGAGGGGCCTTGATGATTTTGATGAACACTGTGTGGGCATGCAGAATCACCTCTCTCTGAAGCAATATTCTCAACTGCACCTTCAAATACACTCCTCCTTGCCTAAATAATATGATATTATATTACATTATTGCAATTTCTAATGAAGAAGTTTTGGCAAACTTGGACTGACTGTTCTCTACTGTATCAATACATACAAAAATGGTTCAAAACTCCAGGTCAGAAGTATGTAATGGTGCATAGCTGAGGACAAATGAAAGCATACCTGTTGTCAATGGAATTTATGCAATAAGCTAATGGAAAATGATGACTTCATTGCTGCAAAAATTGGTTAAGGATAAATAGCAGCCAAAGCCTTCATTTAATATCTGACGGTGTTACCAATGAAGGGAAGTTTTATACTGTTATCAGGAGCATATGCAAAAGTTAACAAACTGTGTGTATTTTGGTAATACTTTTGATATTTATTATTTTCTTGCCAGGCTAGCTGAGTACCTTCCAAGGAACAAGTGTAATGCTGTAGAATTTAGCTGGTTTATTATTGAATGATATCCAGTCAATCATGGCAGACAAGATATGGAAGTAAGGGTAGTTTTGTGGCAACAGGACTAGAACTTACTGCCCTTTTCTCAGAAAACCAGGAAACATAGAAGAAGGGATGTTACACTAAGTAGGATTTCCCTATTTTCCCTTTACAGTGTATCATGTCTATTCACAGATAGCTAGCTGATATTTCCCCATTCAGGATGAGTCTTCCTTAATCAGTTAATTTTCTATGGAAACACCTTCACAGATATTCCCAAAGGATGTTCCTGGGTGATTCTAAATTCAGTCAAACTGACAATAAGATAAATCTTTACATTGCATATTTTACATGAGATTGCAAATCAAAAATGCAATATAACAGAGACTCCATCTTAAAATCCTGAAAAGCAAGTCAGTTGCCCTGATTCTTCATATCTGTCTTCCCTTTCCTTTTATTTCATGCCATCTTGCCTATCTTTTCAATCTACACAAAACCCTGGAGAGGAATTTATGAAAATCATGACCGAATCTTAAAGCTGAGACTGTAGCCCTTCTCTCTGGTAACTTCAATAGAATACCACCAAATATTTATCAAACTGTTATAGAAATTAAATACTTACCAATGACATAAGAAGACAATGTATATACACCAGTCATAACATATTTCACAAATCACATTTATTTTTGAAATCATATCATTTATCTTAAACTAAAAACAAAAGAAAATAAACATTCATGGATGATACAATTGTAAAATGGCATAATTGCACAAAACACTGTTGTTTTCACAATCATGATGAGGCTCTCAAAAGTTCCCCTTTGTACTATTCTTGACTTTGGTATATATATATATATACATATACATATATATATATATATATATATATATATATATGTATATGTATATATATATATACCAAATACATATATATATATATACCAAATACATATATATATGTATATATATATACATATATATATATATGTATATATATATGTATATATGGATATTAACTTATTCTTGGTAAAAATTGAAACACAGTTAATCTTTGCTCTTCACAAAACTCATCAGTGGTTTTGTACCTGAGTAAAAACCTGAGCTGCAAGGAACACAACTCCATTCTCTGTGGTTTCCATTGTATTTCTTTGACATTCACTTTTGACTGTGGTTCCCTGGCCCCTCTTCCTACCTTCAGGATTTTTTCACTTGCTGCCATAGAAATGGAACTACAAGAACTCCACCCACCTATATCAGCAAACCGACCTTCTCTGACCACTTTCTATAAAGCACAGCCGGCAGTTTCCACCAACCAAAGGACTACTTCCTGACAGGCTGTTTTGAAATCCAACTATTTGAGGCCATTTTCTAGTTTTCTTCCTTGATTTCATTACCTTGATTTTATCACCCACTTTCCCACTGAAATCTAAGAAGCCCAGCTTCAAGGGTTTCTGTTTCCGTGGATTTTCATGGTCCTGTCTCCAATAATGTCCAGCATACATGGCTCAGGGTGAAAGTCAGAGCACTTTTATATTGGAAGGCAGAGATCATTGTAACTCTCATTGCAATCTATGGTTCCAGCTCTTAAGTTACTACATACTGACTGACTGATGAGTTTAGTGCTGACAACATCACATTCAGTTACTTCCCTAATAAGAAATGCAGGCAAGACTCAGAAGTCACTATTTTTTAGATGAACAAACTCTTACAACTCTAAAACCTCTGTAAATTATGTTAGATTTGCTGTCCATTCTTAAGAATTCATCACTGACAGGTTTGGGTTGCAAAATAAGTTTACTTCTTTAATTTTATAGAGAATTAAGAGTATTTTAGTCAGTGTACAATGAGAAATGAATTGTGCAGAGTTGTGTAATCTCTGGCTGTGCATTTGTTCAAACTTTGTATTTTTATGTAAACTACATGTTTGTTGACCATCTACTCTTATTAGCAAGTTTCACAAATGGTTGTTAATTTTATCTCCTCAGACAGAGTTCACCAATATTTATAAATAGAGCCTTGCATAGTATTCTTATCTTAAATTTGTTTTTGAATTTTGTGAACATTAAAATATCCATAGGTTTAAAATGATGCCTTGTTCCAAGAAACTTGATCAAAGTCTGTAAATTCTTGTTTAAATTTACATTTTAAGGAGCCATGTGTTCAGATTTCATTAAGTTTGGAAGGACTACAACAAACCAATAGTCAGCAATGTAAAACATTAATTCAGAGAGATAACTAATATAACAAAAAACTTGAAGTTTTGAGATCATAGCTAAAAACTTGAATTTCTATGCCAACACAAAAGTAGTTTAGATAGAGGAAAACTTTTCTTACACTTTCCTTACTGAGGTATAGTCATTAGATAACTGCTTCATTATGTAACCTTTACCCCAAGTAAAACAATTCTTTGGTTTATTTGTTTTTAATTCCTTGAAACTATGTGTGCTTAAATTCACGTATCTTAAATCATGAAGCTGTAAATGTGTGCCTTAAAAACAGTCGTATATTTAAATTTTATATCAATAAATAAATTGCTAAACAAAATTCTTTAAAGGAAACTTATTTTAAGATAAAACCCAGTTTACGAATTATTAGATCATAATTAGAATGTAAGTATATAGCTAGGAAATATGCAATCTACCAAGAAAACTATAACATGCACTCACATGATTTGTAGGTATCTAGAAAATTTTTCTTCTTAATGTAGGTGAGAAAATGTCTGATATCATACTTACTGTCTGTGATTCACTCCCATTCCTGATTCCCAGCTACTGATGTTCTTGATGAATAACTTTATAGCATCTCTCCAATCAGAGACACTGCTTATAAATGAGCACCTCACAAAGGATACAAGCAAATACTGTCTGAATATAACTATACAGGTTGTTGACTAATTATCATATATTAATCATTATATGTTAACTATAATTTTTAATATACTAAAATTCTTTGGGATATATAAATGTTGATCTGTTTAAACTACATTAATGAAGGCTATTTTATAGTAAACTTTGAAATCATTAAATCAAGCATGATTGAGACAATTACATTGTTATAATAACATTTACAAATATCATATATTGCATTAACATGTCCTAATTTAGACAAATTTCTAATTTTACTTTTTTGAATAAGCATAAATTCATATGATTGCTTTTCTACTCATGATCTAAAGGACTCCTCCCATGCAGAGAACAGAATTCGATCAAACCTAGAATCTTCTGAGGCTTTTCTCTTCATTGTCATAGGTCTGTGCCAAGCTATTCATTTACTTGATTACCTACGATACTTGATCACAAAGGCCTGTAAAGTTGCATTTCACAACAAATGGGAAGAGATGCTTGGAAATATATTCACAGAAGCACAGTTAATATCTCTGCTTATTCTGAACATGAACAAAAAGAGACTGAGGGGAAAACATTGGTTTAGATCTGCCAAGGAATTAGAACTTGTGTAGCCTCAGGAGAATAGAATGTGGCAAGACACATCTACATTTAGAAATGTTGGAAAAGGGGAGGAAGATGAGGACATGGCTTAGTTTATATAAAATTCATTTGAATTACATCTCTGAAAAGACATTATAATGTGTCTTCTCATATTGCTATCATGTTTTATTTAAAAGAACTTTAATCTATGTTGTTTTAGATAGAATACAAATATTACACACACACACACACACACACACACACACACATATATATGTGTATATATATGTCATTACTCATCAATCACCTGGATCCCATTTCCCATCATATTATTAATATGAACATAGCACTGCAGATCTACCTAACCACTATTCACATCAGTTATAACAGGTACTTTAACTTTTCTTTATGATGATTGGAGAATATGCTGAGGAAAATGTCTTCACTTTTACTGTACTGGCTGGTTTTGTGTGTCAACTTGACACAGGCTGGAGTTATCACAGAAAGGAGCTTCAGTTGGGGAAATGCCTCCATGAGATCCAGCTGTGGGCATTTTCTTAATTAGTGATCAAGGGGGGAGGGCCCCTTGTGGGTGGTACCATCTCTGGGCTGGTATTCTTGGGTTCTATAAGAGAGCAGGCTGAGTAAGCTAGGGGAAGCAAGCCAGTAAGAAACATCCCTCCATGGCCTCTGCATCAGCTCCTGCTTCTTGACCTGCTTGAGTTCCAGTCCTGACCTCCTTTGGTGATGAACAGCAATTTGGAACTGTAAGCTGAATAAACCCTTTCCTTCCCAACTTGCTTCTTGGTCATGATGTTTGTGCAGGAATAGAAACCCTGACTAAGATAGTTACTTTCCCCAGATGACTAATGAAATAATAATTCTATTCATCCTTTATCTATATACACCATCTGTGCTGTATGAACTTAACAATGTAAAGTTGAATATTGCTCTCTGGACACTGGTAACAATTGTACTCATCACACCTATATAAGAAGTAATTTTCCTTTTGTTGTATAGCCCACAAATTTCTCTGATATTCAGCAAATTCCAAACACCATTAATCCAAATGAATCACTTTTATTAGAAGGAAAAAATTCTGTAGTTATTGCTATAAAAATAGTAAAATAAAGACATTTTATACCATTTGATTAATGAGACAAAATTTAGGAAACTCAATTCTTCATAAGGAGGACAATAAAGTTAATGAAAGTAATTGTGAAAGATAATTTTTCTTGTCAAGTTGAATGGGTGTAGACTCACCTAGGAGACACGTCTCTGGGCATACCTACACAAGGTTCTCTTGATCAAGTTATTTGAAATGTGAAGGCCCACATTAAAGGGCTGAAGCTATCTGAGCAGCAGGGTTGAATTTCCTCTGCTTTCTATTTGTGAGTACAACTCAATGAGCTGCTTTCTCAAGTTCCTATAACCTGAATTTCTGCATCATGGTGTAATGTAACTTCTCAGAAACAAGATGAACCCCTTTTCTGTTAACCTCATATTTTTTCAGAGTGTTTTATCACAACAGAAACAGAGATCAAGATAAACTCTCCTTCATGGGACTGGCCAGGATATTCCAACACATTTTGTTTTGCAGCTCCTCCTGTCAAGACACAGTTTGCTTTCCTACCTAGTGAATGCAGGTTGGCTTTGTGAAATCCTTCTCTCTCTCTCTCTCTCTCTCTCTCTCTCTCTCTCTCTCTCTCTCTCTCTCTCTCTCTTTCTCTGTCTCTCTCTGTCTCTCTGTCTCTCTCTGTCTCTCTCTCTCTCTTTCTCTGTCTCTGTCTCTCTCTGTCTCTCTGTCTCTCTCTCTCTCTCTCTCTTTCTCTGTCTCTCTCTGTCTCTCTGTCTCTCTCTGTCTCTCTCTCTCTCTCTCTGTCTCTCTCTCTCTCTCTCTGTCTCTCTCTCTGTCTCTCTCTCTCTCTCTCTCTCTCTCTCTCTCTCTCTCTCTCTCTCTTTTATTCTTTAATCTTTTTTTTTATACTCCAGTCTTTGTCTCCCCCCAGGTCTGCTCTCTGACTGTTCCACATCACAAAAGTCCTTCCCCTCGGCCTCTGTCTCAAAGAGGATGTCCCTATTCATTCCACTACCACCCCAATCCTACCAGACCTCCCCTATCCCTGGGTCCTCAAGTCTCTTGAGCATTAGGTGCATCTTCTCTGACTGAGTCCAGACCATGCTGTATATGTGTTGGGGGCCTCATATCAGCTGGTGAATGTTGTATGCTGTCTGGTTGCTGGCTCAGTGTCTCAGGGGTCCAGGTTAGTTGATATTGCAAGTTTTCCTATAGGATCACCCTCCTCCTCAGCTTCTTCCAGTTTTTTCTTAATTCAACCACAGGGGTCAGCAGCTTCTTTTCATTGTTTGGGTGTAAATATCTGCATCTGACTCTTTCAGCTGCATCAGTAATAGTGTCAGCCTTGAGGCCTCTCCTTGAGCTGGATCCAAATTTGTGCTTCTCACTGGACCTCCTTTCTCTCAGGCTCTTCCCCATTTTTGTACTGCAATTCTTTCGGACAGGAACAATTCTGGGTCAGAATTTTTGACTGTGGGATGAAAACCCCATCCTACCACTTGATACCCTGTTTTTTATTTTCTAGTACAACTTTATGCTCCAGATACAAAAATATTAAAAAAAAATAGTATTTTTCCTGCCTGCCCTTCAGTGAGTTATTTCAATAAAAATCCGTATTTACTTTTATTGCAAAATGATGCTTAGGAAAACAAATGCATAGAAACTAGATTTTCTCGCTGTTCATAGGGTTATTACTTCTAGCCCTATCAGTAAACAAAATGGGAAATATATTTTTGTCCCGGCAGACATCAATATTTATTATCTATACCTGGTATCAAAAGACCCCATAGGTTGTCTCTGAGAACACAGCTCCATTCCCCACCACAATCTTCATTTTCAAGCCCTGTTCCATGTTTGTTATTTTTCCCCCTCTGATGGTGATCCTCACGGTTCAAAATATTTGTACTAAATTGCTTATTTGTTAAATCTTAAGCTACCAGAAGTAAAGTGTACATGGGCCTCTGAGACAAATTGATGAATAACTCTTTAAGTAACTTGGTGAAAAAAAATTATATGTTAATTCCTTAGAAGAACTTGTTCTGGGCTCAATAAGTCCTACTCCACCATAGCAGAAATTTCAGGATGCCATCCAAATATCTTCAGACTCTCAAGTCTTGTAATAAAATAATACTCTCCTAATATTGATTCTTGTTCAGTTGTTTATTTCATGGGTTACTGAAAAGTTTACATTGCTTGTTTTCTTTAGACATTTGAATGTAATGTATACAGGGGGTTGCTATTTTTTCTTTGTTATTCCTGAATTCCATTTACTGTATTTGCAGGTCTGTGATGTAGTTTTTGAAATTATTTTGTGATTGTTTAGTAATTACCTTTTTTGATATTGTATCCATTTTCTCTCTCTTTGAATCTAATCTTCTATGCGTTGTTTTAAACTGATTATCAGCAATTGGTATTTATCATTTAGTTGCTGATATTTAGCTTTTGTGTGTGTGTCTAGAGAGAATGCTTTTATTAACCTTCCTTTTAGTAAACTACTTCCTAGGTTGCTTCCAAGTTCACTGATGAGCTTCAAGCACCTTCTGTTTGAGGCATACTGATAGCTATGTTGACTAGATACTTCTTCCTATTCTTGATGACATTAACGTTAGCATTGGTTCTCATCCTGTCTTTAGAAATGTTTCATAATAATATATAGGAAGAAGTCATTTATGCTTGACCCCTTTATATTAGATGGTTTACATATAAATTATTAGTATCTCAATTAGCTGCTTCATTCTTTGAAAAGGTGTACCTCGGACTGTCTTATGACAGTATGTTTTACCTTTCTTACTGTTTGTCTTTCTTGCTTTTTCATAAAATTGTGGTTATAATATGTTTATAGATTTTGAGTTATGTAGCATTTGATTGCCAGAATGGACACAATCAGCTATTTGTGAAGTTTGTTACCAGTATGGTTACAACTTCTACAAATCCTCATAAGTTTTCTAGCACTATCTTTAGATAGAAAGAAAATTAGAGATTGTAGAGTTTATATGATAAACTACACTTTCATGTTTGGATTTGATGCCTCTTTGTGTACTGAAGTGTTAGAAGAAATCTCCATGTATTTGCCACTAATCAATAGTAAAGTGATTGCAGTTAGACAGTAGCTACTGTAATTAGGGAGATATGGTAGGATATAGGGGCCTGAAGTTTTAGGCAGGCTGTTATTGTAGGAAGTATGATTCTATGTTGGGAGGTGGGCTGCTATGGGGGGAAGCCGTCTACTATGATGGAAGGTGGTCTGCTAAGTTTGTAGGTAGACTGTTGTGGTGGTAGGTGGTATAATGTGCCAGTAAGTTATTTGCTATGGTTGAGAGTATACTGTTGTTTTCGAAGGAAGACAGCTGTAGCTGGTTGTGGACTGCTGAGAGCTATTGAGGTAGAAGGTAGACAGCTGTGGTAGTAAACAGGATACTGTAATGGTTATATCAAATCCACAGTGTGCACTCTGAATTATTCTATGCTCAAACCTGATCTTGTCTTCACGGTTTTCAGTTCCATAATAGTACAGTGACTTCTTGTCCTCCAGTACTCATCTATGTGTGGCTTTCAAGGCAATTCATGATTTTTTTTCAATTTCAGGGTTTTTCCTCCTTGGTGTCATGTGTGCTATGACAGGATATGTGTTTGAGCTTAAAATAATAACATCAACTTTTAAAATTTGGAAATCATTAAGTATAAGTAGGTATAAAAATTATAAATATTTTTTATTTTAAAAGATGTGTTGATAGATATTTTCCAGGGTTCATTATGAATAACGTAATTAAATATATGTGAATTAACAATGACCATTCTATTAATGAATAAACAATGTGAGTATCAAAATATATGGACAAACATAAGTGAGAAAAAATTATTTTTCACCCATTGTATAAAATTGGGTTTTATATGAATACAAGCTTAACACTGATTTATTGTTTTCATAAATGTATAATATAAAATATGTTGAATGGATATGAGTTTCTAACCTCAGAATAATAAAGGTTTAATTTTGCATTCATTATTTACACAAAATTATTCTGTGAATTTTAAATATTTTAATGATTAGTTTTGTATAGATTTATAAAAAGTTTATAGTAGTGATAATATGATACAATGAAATAGAGAAGAACACAAAAAAGCATACCATAGCTGCAGGCTATTATGTGGGAATTACTGTTATCCCTCTATTTATTCCAATAAATAGATATCAATAGGTACTAAGAGAAAATCACCTTCCCCATTGAGGAAACTTCTTGTTGCATATAATGCCAACTCTTTTCTTCAGTATGGCAGGGTCATGCTTCTGTAGACTATTACCTTTAATACAATCAATTGATAAGAAAATGAATTAATTTTTAATGTTATATGGAAAGGATTTTTATTTAGTTAGTTAAAACTAAAGATAAACTATCTATCTAGTTTTGAATCATTTTTAACAAGTGAAGGGATGGTTTAGACAATTCATGGTTCCCAAAAAGAAGTGATGTAACAGGGTAAGGCACTCACACCAAGTTAATCAATGAACTACTGGTAGATATACCACACACATACACTCATATAATTTCCCAGTTGTATTCATAGACCCAGCCACAAATTATTTTTCATGCATAAGTACTGGACATTGGCACTGAAGATGTGTTGTAGCTTTTTTTTTCAAAATTTATTTACTTTTTTATTTATGTTACATTACAGCTCTCCTCCCTTACCCAGTCCCACCCTTACAAATCCTACATTGTATGCTCCCCTTTTCTGAGGAGAAAGGAAACCCCCATTGGATATCACCCTGCCTTGAGACTTTTAGTCCCAGCAGGACAAGGCACTTCTTCTTCCAATAGGGCCAGACAAGGCAGTCAGGGACAGGGAAAGAAATCCAATGGGAATAAATATTGAGCAGCCCCAGTTCTGGTTGTTAAGAAATCCCCATGAAGATCAAACTGCACATTTGCAACAAATGTGAAGGAACCCAGGTCCAGTACCAGAAGGAGAATTCTAATTAGTTGTTGGTCCAGTCTCTGTGAGCCTCCATGGTCCCAGGTGAGGTGACTCTGGAGGTCGTCTTGTGCAGTCCTCGACCCCTCCAACTTGCTCACTTCTATCTTCCATTTTTCCACAGGATTCCCCAAGATCTGTCTGATGTTTGACTGTGGGTCTCTGCATCTGCCTCCATCTGGTGCTGCTTCAGCTGTCATTTAATTTTTAAAATTCCTTTGGTGGCACAGAGGCATATGATATGAATACAGAAGAGAGAGGACAGCCTGCACAAATCAGTTTTCTGTTTCTATCAGGTGGTTTCCAGGGATTCTGCTTCTATCAGGTGGTCAGGCTTATTGGTTAAATATTTTTTAACTGAAGGTGTCTCCTTTTTGTTTTTAAGGATAATTTTTACAGCTTAATTTATTTCATCCAAAAGTTAGAAACAATGACATCATTCAACATTGTAGTCTGCAGGTAAATATTTAAAGTACAATGAAAAGCCAGGCCAAGGTCCTGTGCTCAAATCAAGTGTGATATAACCAGGAAAATGAAGGAATCCATTTGGCTAAATTGTGGTGAACATGTGGGAGACTTTACTGACTGTTTTAAATATTCTAATGTATTTTCTTAGTTGCTATTCCTGCATGCCATTTACTGGTTTTTCATGTCTATGATCTAGCATTTGAAATTGTTTTGTGATTGTTTATTAATTAATATTTCTGATATTTTACCCATTTTCTCTCTCTTTGATTCTAACATTCTGTGTGTTGATAAAAATGTAATGTAATTTAGTATAAAAGGAATTTAGTCTTATTTCATTTCTCTGTTTTTATTAGTCTTTTCTATTAGTCTTTTAAAATGTAAGTTGTGAATAACAGGTTTCATTACATTATTTTAATACTTCATTCTTTTTCATCTTCCTCCATTAACATATTTGAGAAACAACATGATGGCAAGTGTAGGAAGAGTGATGGGGTCATAAACCAGACTCAGAAAGACAAATACAAGGTTTTGCATCACATGTAGAAAACACACACACACACACACACACACACACACACACACACACAGAGAGAGAGAGAGCGAGAGAGACTCTTTTAGAAACAAAACCAATATTATGTTGCTAGGATTGACCATGATTTTGTTCTGTAATACTACATACATTAATCAATAGATCTTGAGACAAATTTACTTTCTTCTTTTGTAGTCTGCCTTCTTCCATAGCTCCTCTGCTTCAGCAGTTTTCTGTTTCTGTCAGTGCCAGAACAGAATCCAGGTGCTTCTTTGCAAACTTTTGCTCCCCACATCTTCTTCCTTATTTGTTTTCTTTGTTCTTGTTTTATTTTAAATTTTGACAATTGCATACAAATTCAGGCATAGATGTGGCAAATGATCTCTAGGCTGCACTCCGTGCTGTGGAGCTATTGGTAGTGGTTTGCTGGAGGAGGCAGAATCATTCTTTACTGAAGATATTGGCAGGTTTCTCATGAGCCTATTTTCCCCATAAAAACAGTCCTTCAGCTACCATTTCAAATTCTCCATTTCAGATTTGAGCCTTTCAGAACTCTATCATAAGAAGTTCTGTGCAGCATCCTGGCTTCCAGGTCTTAATCTAATATCTTACAAGGCTTTCACGTTAATTGTGATGAATGGTAAGTTCTTCTGTTAGTCAGACCCAGCGGGGGAAATCAATAACTCTGAAGGATAGGGTTACAGCCACTGTGAATTTTATCTTCCAACAAACCCTTCATGCCTGTCCCTTATGAACTGGGTAATAATTTAGCCTGGGCTCCAAGAAAAGCTATTGTATGTTAATGTGTGGCATTTTCAGTAGGTTTTCGAAATTGTTCCGCCAAAGGCTTGCTTCTAGTGCTCAGTGAATTAGCACAAAACATAATGAGAAACTGATTGTAGGGGTGAGGGTAGTCCTAGGGTGGTGAGGCAGCAAAAGTGGACACAGAGAAAATGTTGGCTGATATGGTACTTTAAATTTATGAGGGTATCTTCAAAGGCAAAAAAAAAAACCCAAAACAAAACAAAAAACAAACAAACAAACAAAAAACAATAGAATTCTAAAGAGTCCAAGTCTTTCACAGTAAGAGGAAACAGCAGGTTTATTAAGAAATAAGAAATCAAGAAAGGAAGAAAGAAAGAAAGAAAGAAAGAAAGAAAGAAAGAAAGAAAGAAAGAAAGAAAGAAAGAAAGAAAGAAAGACACCAACTATAATTGTTGTAAAGATAACATGAATGCAACATGTAAAATATTCTGTCAATTGAAATGTTGATAAAAGTATCCATTCTACAGAATCTCAAACTTGAGAAAGGTACCTCAGAATCTTGACATATCCAATCTTTTAAGCTTATAATGAACTTGGAAATGTACAAAGAAAAAGTAGTAATAAAATAAGAAGTAGACTTAAATCGAGACAGATTTGTTTTTTATATTAAAGAGAAATTAGAACAATTTGAAAATGTTACATGGAATTTGTTTTTGTGTGTTTGTTTGTATGAGTGTTTGTGTATGTGTATAAATATCCACATGGATATGTGCTTGCATATTCTTATGTAGACAATATGTGGACATCAAATGTCTTACCTGATAACCCTTCACCTTATTTTTTTGAGACAGAGTATTTCGATGAACTTGGCTCTAGTCTGGCTGACCAGTGGCCTCATAGGGTACTCATCTCCTAGATACACATCTCCTCAGTGCTGTTATTAATAGCATGCATCATTGCACTTAAAGTTTTACATGCCTGCTAGGGATGAAAGTCAGGAGCTCGTGGTTGTGCTGTCCTCATGTACCAGCAAAGCCATTTCCTGAGCCCTCCATGGAATTTTATGATATACTTATCTGCTTACTAGGTCTTCTGAAATTTAACAAATGCTTAATAAGCCAATAATTCACTCTCTGTTTCTATACTTATGAACTTTCTGCTTTTATGCACTAACAGAACTTTGCAGAAGTTGATTTAAAGCTTCATGGCCTATTTTTTAAAGTTCAGTTCTGGGTGATTTTAGGAAAATAAGTCATTTCACCTTCACAAGTTTCACTGACTTTACATTTGAATGATTTTGTTAGCTGGCTGATCTCTAGAGCCTAAGTCTATAGAAAGAAAAGCTCTTATGAACAAAGAAAGAAGTAGAAAAGAGAAGATATATATAAAATGCCACATAATTCAATTTGAAATGGAAGCTCACTTACTTCAATTATTTCTATTAAGTCAAGGTTTATAGATATGTGGTCAGAGCAATTCTCCCAAGGCCAGTCTTGCATGCAATACTCACTTTATATGAAATCAAAACAATAATTTAGGAAGCTCCAGAGATATGCAAATCCATTAGAAAAATCCACTTGGTTGCATTTGTTAGAAATAGAAATGAAGGAAAAAAAGAGAGACGGAGAGAAAGGATTCAAATATTGGCAGAGGCCCATCTACTAAGAAGCCTAAATGTATTCAAGCAATAGTTCTACCTTTTGACATTGAGGATTATCATGTGTTCCTATCTGAGTTACTGTTTCAACATAGTTTGGCAATCATATTATTAAAAATTATTCAAGACTCTTTCAACAGAAGTTAATCATAAAACATACATATTTTACTTCTGAGCTAATTGTTAACTTAATTTTATTGAAACATAAACACAGAGGGATATTTTCTTTTCTTTTTTTTTATTTTCTAAGTTTTTTTTTTTTTTTTACATTTCAAATCATTTCCCCTTTCCCATTTCCTCCCTCCCCGAAAGTCCCATAAGCCCCCTTCCCTCCCACTTTTCCCCATTCAACCCCCTCTCACTTCTCTGTCCTGGCATTCCCCTACATCCAGTCTTTCCAGGACCAGGGGTCTCTCCTTCCATCTTCTTGGAAATCTATTGATATGCGAATTGTGTCTAGGGTATTCTGAGATTCTGGGTTAATATCCCCTTATCAGTGACTGCATACCATGTGAGTTCTTTTGTGATTGGGTTACCTCACTAAGGATGATATTTTCAAGTTCTGATCATTTGCCTAGGAATTTCATGAGTTCATTGTTTTTAATTGCAGAGTAGATATTTTCATCTTAAAAGAAAAAGGTATGTGAATCATATTGTAATATATGATTGTCTGTGTTATAAATTAAACCCTGTATTCTAAAGATAATTCTTTAATATACTTTAAATGATATAAGGAGCATATGACCCAAGTCCCTGTGTTTTACTCTCTGAACTCACTGTAGAAGAGATCCAAAAGAAATAGGGAAAATTTGTTAAGTACTAGATTAAATTTCAAGGTTTGCCCATGATATCCACTCCCTATATATCACATAAAAGATTGGGTCACATGACATAACTAGTGACATTTTTAAATAATCATAATAGTCCACTTCCTAGTAAAAAAGTTACACTGGTTAGTTGATCTTAATCATCTGAGTCTATAGAAGAAGAACTTACTCTGGTTGATAGCACTGTAGTTTATGGATGTTCAAGCTCAGGTAGCACATGATAGAGACAGAGACCCATGGTGATACTACATTGCTTGCTTGAAGATGAAGGTGATTATGTTTAGAGAATGTTCATTGTTCTTAAAAATGAGAAAGAATATCTCAAATAACATTCTGGAAGAAATGAGGCCCTTAGTACTACAAGCCTGATTTCTTAGATTCTTTCACAATACTACGTAGAGTGGTATCTCTTTCTGCTTCAGAAATAGTGGATCATTCCAAAGAACCAGAGCTCAAACTTATGAGAACTTAGATAAAGTATAAACTGCTCCTTTGTCTGGTTAATAATTGATGAATATTCTTCAAAATGCCAAGTTGTCAGTATATTTAATGGAAATAAAATACTATTTCTGAAGTCTCATTAATGTTATGTACAAAATTAAATTCAAATTTATAAAAACCCAACCATGAAAAATACAACTCTAAAATCCTAGAGAAAGCATAGATCTGTATTTTCATGGTCTCAGATCTAGGGAGGCTATTTTAAATAAATATTTTATAAACATACTGCATAAAAGGACAATACAGTAATTAATGTAGATACGTTAAAAAACATTGTACTACAATGTGAAAATAAATTATACATACAATTCTGTTTTGTTAACACATTACTTCATTAAATGATTGCTGCACAACAAATTGAATGTAACACCAATCATTAAGAAAAAGCCAATACATTAGAAAAATGAAAAATTTATGTAAAAATGGAAATTAAATGGAGCTAAAATGGCATTTGTATAAAAAGAGCAATTAGATAATTATGGGTATTTAAAAATAATTTATTTCATAGCCATCATATTGATCAACAAAGTTGGAGGATATAGATGCAAAGCATTGAGCTGATTATCAGATGAAAGGGCATTTAATGTAATTGTTTGGAAACTAATTAGAAATAATCACTTTATAATATAGTTTGTGAATATCTAATAACATTGAGGAGGCTAACTCCTCATAAATCAGCAAGTTTATTTCTAGGGTGCTCTTGATAGAAACTTTCATATATACTTATATATAAAAAGGGGGAAATTTTATTTTCAATATTTTTATATTGAAATAATATTTTCAATATTATTTCTATTATTCAAAACCTTTATTATTTAAATCAAGACACCCCAGAAGAATGTACATGTAATCCATTTTTTATTACTTTTACTTTTTTTATATTTTAAAATTTTTATTTAATCATTTTTATACACTCCAGGTTTTATTCCCCTCCATATCTACCCTCTGAATGTTCCCCACCCCATACCTCCTCCCCATTCCCCTGTCTCCACAAGGATGTCCCCACCTCACCAGACCTCTAAACTCCCTAGGTTCTCAATCTCTTAAGGGTTAGGTGCATCTTCTCTGACTGGGTCCAGGACCTGACATCCTCTGCTGTATATGTGTTGGGGACCTAATATCAGCAGGCTTATGCTGCCTGGTTGCTGGCTCAGTGCATGAGCAATCTCAGGGGTTCAAGTTAGTTGAGACTGCTGGTTTTCCTACAGGGCCATCCTCCTACTCAACTTCTTTCAGCTTTTTCCTAATTCAACCACGGGGTTATCAGATTCTGTCCATTGGTTGACTGTAAATATCTGCATCTGACTCTTTCAGCTGCTTGTTGTACCTTTCAGAGGGCAGTCATCCTGGGCTCCTGTTTGTAAACACACCATAGCATCAGTAATAGTGTCAGCCTTGGTGCCTCCCCGTGAGCTGGATCCAAATTTGTGCTTGTCACTGGACCTCCTTTCTCTCAGGCTTTTCTCCTCTCCATTTATGTCCCTGTAATTCTTTCAGACAGGAACAATTCTGGGTCAGAGTTTTTGACTGCTGATGAAAACTCCATCCTACCACTTGATGCCCTGTCTTTCTACTGGAGATGATCTCTACAAGTTCCCTCTCTCCAACATTTAATCTAAGGGTTCTCCCTTTGAGTCCTGAGAGTCTATCACATCCCAGGTCTCTGGTACATTCTTGAGGGTCCCCCTACCTCCTACTTCCTGAGATTGCCTGTTTCCATTCTTTCTCCTGGCTCTCAGGGCTTCATTCCTGTTCTCCCTCCCCCCATACCTGATCATGTTCCCATCTTCCCCTCCTTGTCCCTTTTCTCACACAGATACCTCCCTCCCTTCCCCCTTGAGATTGCTTTCTTCTCCCTCCCAAGTGAAATTAGGTATCCTCACTTAGACCCTTCAGTTTGTTAACTTTTTTGAGTTCTGTATCTTGTGTCTTGGATATTCTGTAAATTTTTGGCTAATATCCACTTATTCGTGAGCACATGCCATGCAAGTCCTTTTGGGTCTGAGTTACCCCACTCAGGATGATATTTTCTAGTTCCATCCATTTGCCTGAAAAAACTCAGGATGTCCTCATTCCCAATAGCTTTTTAGTAATCCATTGTGTAAATGAACCACATTTTCTTTATCCATTCTTCCGTCCTGAGGCATCTGGTTCATTTCCAGCTTCGGACTATCACAAACAAGACCTCTATGAACATAGTGGAAAACATACTCCTGTGACTTGGTGGGGCACAAGAGTGGTATAGCTGGGTCTTCAGATAGATCTATTTCTAATTTTCTGAGGAATCTCTAGATCGATTTCCACAGTGGTTGTATCAGTTTGCAATCCCATCAGCAATCGAGGAGTGTTCCTCTTTCTCCACATCCTTGCCAACATGTATTGTCACTTTAGGTTCTGATCTAAGCCATTCTGATTGTTGTAAGGTGGAATCTCAGGGTCATTTTGATTTGGATTTCTCTGATCACTAAGGACTTTGAACATTTCTTTAGGTGCTTCTCAGCCATTCAATATTCCTCTCTTGTGAATTTTCTGTTTAGTTGTGTACCCCATTTTTTGATGGGGTTGTTTGGTTTTTTGGTGGTTACCTTCTTGAGTTCTTTATATATTTTGGATATTAGCCCTCTATCAGATATGGGGATAGTGAATATTTTTTCCCAATCTGTAGGTTGCCAATTTGTCCTATTGAATATGTCTTTTGCCCTACAGAAGATTTCCAGTTTCATGAGGTCTCATTTATCAATTCTTGATCTTAGAGCCTGAGCCATTAGAGTTCTGCTTAGAAAATTTCCCCCTGTGCCAAGGAGTTTAAGGCTCTTTACCATTTTCTTTTCTATTAGATTCAGTATATCTGGTTTTATGTTGAGGTCCTTGATCCACTTGACTTGAACTTTGTGTAAGGTCACAAATATGGGTATATTTTCATTTTTCTACATACAGACAGCCAGTTAGACCAGCACTATTTATTGAAGATGCTTGCTTTTTTTCCATTGTATATTTTTGACAAAGATCAAGTGTCCATAAGTGTGTTGTTTTAATTCTGGGTCTTCAATTCTATTCCATTGATCAATGAGTCTGTTTCAGTACCGATACCATTTTTAATTGATAGAGTGTAAGGTCTTAAACTTAATAATATATAACTAGTTCTATGAAGTATCTCCATTCTCCTTCTTTTAAAATCAGATGTATAGCATTAGTGAATATACATACACCCACCCTTTCAGACATAACAACACATCCATAAACAAACATCACACACACATATACTCACACACAAACCCACCTATACACTTGCATGTGCATGAGCATGCACACACAGACACACACACTCACACATGCTCACACAAAGAAACACACTTCCATTTCTCTCTCTCTCTCTCTCTCTCTCTCTCTCTCTCTCTCTCTCTCTCTCTCACACACACACACACACACACACACACACACACACACGCACACACACACACGAACACACACACACAACTCTATTTAATATTTCATTATCATGGAAAATTGAATATCTCTATAATACCAAATAGTATTTTATAAGATGTGGGATTGTATTGATTAGTCATGTTACTGAAAATTCATGACAGCCATTCTTTTCTCTTACAAATGGAAGATACATGGTCATAAGAAGGTTTTACTGGCCATGATTAGGGTGAATTGTGAAATACAGACTGAGGAAACATTGGAAGCATATAAAAAGTTTTCCAATTGGTTTGAAATGGATTTTTCTATGCCCTACACTCAAAGCATGGTATTTTCAGCAAAATGCTTTAGCCATGTAGTTTTGGTGGTTAAATCAAAACAATGCTGAGATTTCACCTCACACCAGTCAGAATGGCTAAGATCAAAAACTCAAGAGAAAGCAGGTGTTGGCGAGGATGTGGAGAAAGTGGAACACTCCTCCACTGCTGGTGGGATTGCAAGCTGGTACAAACACTCTGGAAATCAATCTGGCAGTTCCTCAGAAAACTGGGCATGACACTCCCAGAGGACCCTGTTATACCACTTCTGGGCATATATCCAGAGGCTTCCCCAGCATGCAATAAGGACACATGCTCTGCTATGTTCATAGCAGCCTTATTTATAATAGCCAGAAGCTGGAAAGAACCCAGATGTCCCTCAACGGAGGAATGGATACAGAAAATGTGGTACATTTACACAATGGAATACTACTCTGCAATTAAAAACATTGAATACATGAAATTCTTAGGCAAATGGTTGGAACTGGAAAATATCATCCTAAATAAGGTAACCCAATCACAAAAGAACAAACATGGTATGCAGTCACTGATATGTGGATATTAGCCTAGAAGCTCGGAATACCCAAGCTTCCCAAGAAGAAGGAAGGAGAGGCCCCTGGTCCTGGAAAGACTGGATGCAACATTTTAGGGGAATACCAGGACAGGGAAGTGGGAGGGGTTTGACTGGGGAACAAGGGGAGGGAAGAGGTCTTATGGGACTTTCAGAGCGGGGGGTACCAGGAAAGGGGAAATCATCTGAAATGTAAATAAAGAACATAGAAAATAAAAAAAAATGCAACAACAACAAAAAAAAAAGAAAGAAAAAAGAAAAAAGAAAAAGAAAGTGAAAGCGCAATACCATGTGGTTTAGAGACTCCTAAAGACGACCTGACCTTTTTCTACTGCTTGAGAGAGAGACATCCCCTTCTGGATATTGCAAGTTTTCATTCACAGGCCATGTTTTCTGAGATTAGCATTGACATATGTAATGCTGCATATAATATGCTCGATTGGTATAGCATTCATAAAATAACAAATGTATAAAATGAATGAGCACATCAGAGGTTGTATTGTGTTGTAGAAGGTGATGTTAGGGAGATCAAATGACTATAAATGTGGAGTTGGAGGGAGCCATCTTTTAAAGAAACAATTCTGTAACTTGGTGTGTGCTGTCTGGAAAAGTCTAAACATAATTCAATAACAAAAATATCACACAGAGTATGCCAATGGCTATCTGCCAGTTTCTAATACTGTGCTTTAGTTATACATGATGAACCAATTACTGAGTGAATACCATGTAGCACCTCTGTGAACTTTGTAAATGAATGATTATTTCCCAGTAAAAGCAGTAGAAACAATTATAGCAATGGCATACATTTTCTTCACAATATCAACTTTATCTTTAAGTCTCCTATACAATCCAGGGTTACAGAAATGAAAAAATTAAATCAGCTTGTGCCTATGAGACTTACTCATGTTGTATTAAAGAAAACAGATAGTGAATCATTAATGAGATATTAACATGTATTTAGTAGTCTATGATACTAAAAAGACAGTGAAGTGGATCATTTATTTGTGGCTGTAGAAAGTAAGTAAGGATTTTATAGAAAATAAAAGAAGTTTAGCTGAAAATGAAATATTTGAATCAGGGTGGTCTTGTATGAGCGTGTTCTTCACTTATAATTATTGTTAATTCCATTCAGCGAATATTCATTTGTCTTTGAGTATTGTCTATATAGAATAATCTTTGTAAAAAGAAGAAATAAAATAAGGTGACAGCAACTGTGTGGCTTAAATATAATGGACATGCTTGAATAAACCATTGAAGATTTCACCAAGAATTCTTGACTGTGAGAAATGAGCAGACAATGTCAATGGCTCTAGTTTATCTGCTATCCATCTATATTAAACCTGTTTATAACAAATTTATACCATCTATTTTGAATACTTACTCTAAGATAATTCACTCATAAATTGAGGGCTATAAAGAAGGCATTTTACCTTCAACGTGATCTCAAGAAGAGTTCTTTAGAGCAAAGATTTTATAGTGTTGACTTTGTAAGAGAGTATTTTTTTTCAAGTCACATCAGAAGGTCAGTTTCATCACAAGAGCAATTATCAAAACTCTAATCCTACCAATACTGTTGTAAAATTTTAGTTGAAACATATCATTTCCCCACTCTCCATTGATCATTCCAAATAGACCTGTTTGTTGCTGGTTCACCCAAGCTAGCCTTACCTGCCCATCCTTCGTAATAATCTGTATACCCTTCCTTCTTATCTATTTCTGGGTGACACTTCAAACATACTCTCTGTCTTCATCCTTGCAGTGATTTACGTATGAGAATCAAATCCTCACCAATGGTCTCTCTCTAGTCCCTTGGATTCTACAAGCAATATAAGTTAGAAAACTTTAAAAAATAAATTGATGTTAATATCCACATATGAGAATAGATGACATTTCTTTCTCTGAGTCAAGGTCAACCCACTTACTAAGGTGTTTTTCAGTTTCATTCATTCACCTGCAAAAGTCATAATTTCATTTTTATAGATGAATAAATTGCCACTGGGTTATTTAGGGGCAACTTTTAAACAAAGGATGATAGTATAGCACTGGTGATATGAAGAAAAAGTGGAATAATAGAGAGGGCACTGTGGGTGGGGAGAAGGATGGTTGAGTAGGAGAGAAGATGGGGAGGAAGAAGGATAGTTAAATAGGTGCTTGAAATTGTCATATGGAGTATTTGCTTTTGCAGCACATATACTAAAATTGGAATAAAATTATCACATGGAAACCTACTATTTTATTAGTTTTTTAAAGGCATATTCACATACACAAGTATTTAATTGAAGTTACCCTATAAAGCAAGTAATACTCCTTCCACAGGTGACCTATGAAAAAGTTCAGTGCCAAGGGATACTAGCCCTCACATTAATTGTCAGAAATGTATTGGAGATCCCCGAAACAATGTAGGCTATTTCAATTGCTTTTGGTTGCCAACCAGAACTTCATGTTAGGACAGATTGGTGGAGATATCATACACTTTGATTACAGGGCATGGATAAATCACATTGGTGTTGGCCAAGAAGTATCTTTTTTTGTTGAATTGCTTTTATAGTACCTGAATATGCAATCTTGGGTGCTGGAGGAAGGGTAGTCATTAACAGTCTAACCTGGCTGTGAACTCTGTGAACAACAGTGATCTTGTAGCAAACCATTCCTATAGCATAGCAGCGGCATACACATTATTGACGTACATAGTTGCTTTCTGGTTGGAATTAAGGCTCATTCCCTGTGTCCAAGGCCTATGACCAAAGAGCCTAGAGGCTCTAGAGTTGACTCTCTTAGTATTATTTTGTTAAATGAACTTAGTATAAAACTATGATCTGAAATTGCACACTATATCTGCTATTTGAGAGCTCATCAGAGAAGTTACCCTATGCAGTGGATGGTGGTTAACACAATAGATTGAAGTATAGAAAATAAATGTCCATGGATACTAAAAGGACATCTATATCACCAAAGACTTGGAGACCATCAAGGAATAGAAGGAAAGATTGTCAGAACCAGAGATGGGAGGAATATAATGAAATAGTATCTTCTGAATATGACAGGACTATTGTACTCAAAAACTCATAGTAGCTTTTTATCAGCTGTACAATATCAAACCATGATATTGTAGCATAGATGGGGAGAGGTCTCTGAGCCATCTTCCATAACTAGGGAGTTACTGGCAGTTGAAGATCTCTGGGGAAGAATCATTTTTCTCTAAGGGTATGAGCCCTGGTAGATGAACCATGCTCCACATCTGTGAGTATATGTGCAGCATATTTTATACTTTTATGGGTTTTAGTTTTTAAAAAATGTGAAGGTGGGAGGAAGTAGAGTGAATCTAGAAAGATTATGGGAGTAACAGGGATTAATATGATCATAATACATTGCATAACATTCTCAGGTAATTTATACAATTATATTTTAAAATGACTACATTCTAAAACTCTGAACTGAAAAAAAATTGAGGTAATAATTTTCTCAATGTTCTTCTGATATGACCTCAAATATACAACAGCAACAAAAAACTTGACAAATTGGACCTCATCAGAATTAATTCTTATGACTTAGATAATATTACTGTGAGAACATAAATGCATCATGCAAATGAATGTATAAAACATTTATATTACACATATACATATGCTATATATAATATATATTATACATACTATATATACATATACATACATATATTTTTTCAAGAATCTCTTATCTATCAATCATAAATCCTTACAGATCAACAAAAAAGACAAGCACTGAATTAATAGCAAAGTAAATGAAGTTGGGAATAGGGCTTAATGAACAACCACATGTTTGTCATGAACAAGGCCCCTGGGTTCCATCTCCCGAAGTATCATTACAAACAACAAAATAGACAAATGATGTACATAACAGCATATGCAAAGGACCCACAAGAATTTTGACCTCTGGGGAAATGAAGCATAATGTGAATAGCTGTAAGAGATTTGCCACTTTTATAAACCCTACAATAAAATAGAATTTCATATCTAATGGATGGCCAAAGTGAAAAGATGCAAAATGCAAAGTATTATGCAGTTCTGAGGAAATGACTAAATTGTTGACTGCCCTTTAAATTAGTGTGGCTATTGTAGAAATCATTTGATATTTCACAAAAAAAAAAAAAAAAACGGTAAGGAAAGAGGTGTTCCACAGTGAGTGTCCACATGAGATAAATCCAAAGGCACAGAAATTGAAAGAAAGGAGGAGAAAGGAGGAGTAAGTGACTGTTGAATGGCTATGGCCTTTTTTTGTTTTTATGGAGTGATGAAAGTGTTTTAACTTCTCTTAAAGGTTTTGCTTATGCTTTGGTTATATGCTAATTGTCACTGTTTTAAAATGTGACCGTAATTGCTTTGTGTCATAGAAATTCCATTTAAAGTTTTTAAAGTATGAAGATGTTACAATGCCGGCTTTTGAAGTAAACCAGGAAAGAAATAAGAAATTCATAGTCCCGTGGGAAGAACAATGAGGTCGGCCACCCAGATGCCCCAGGACTCCCAGGACTAAACCATCAATCAAGGGATACACATGGTTCCAGCCAAATATGTGGCAGAGGAAAGCCTTGTCGGGCCTCAGTGGGAGGAGAGGTCCTTGGTCCTGTGCAGGCTCATAGGTACCCCAACATAGGGAAATCGAGGCGAGTGGGGTGAGGGAGGTGGGAGTGGGTCAGCTGGAGGGGCATATACTTGGAGGCAGGGGGCGGGAGGAGGGGTTGAGGGTTTTTGGGGAGCGGGGAAACTGGGAAAAGTTTTAGCATTTGAAATGTAAAGGAAGATTATATTCAATAAAAGAAAAAAAAAAAGAAGTTCATAGTATTCCAGCCCAAGGCTTCTGAGGACTGCGATTACAGGCACATGTCAGCATCAGATGAGCCTGGGAGTTTGTATGTAGTTCAAACTTATTCCACTCTTTCAAGTTCTAGGTCTTAATACAGATTTCTGTGATTATATTATCTTCTAGAAATTTTATGCTGAGAATTCTTCTCAGACTAATATTCAAAATCCGGGTGGGTTTTTATGTTTGCTATTTTCCAATTGCTAATAAATTTTTCTAATGGAAAGCACTATGTTGACTAAGATGCATCAAATGTGGGTCAAACATACTTGTTTCAAAAAAAGTATGGAATATCAATTGACCATAAGAGGATTTTAAACTGGCATAATGAGTCAATAAATTTATTAATTGAGCTTTTATTGAGGGCTGCTATGACAGAACTGGGAAATTGGGTTTTTTTTTAAAAATAGATTATGGCTTATTCCAAGTGCTTCTTTATTTTTTTTGGTGGGGGTGGTGTTCAGCTCTTCTTCCATTTTTATTTGACTTCCACATAATACAATGCATTTTGTAGCTGATTAAAAATCTAAAGAGTAAAAATCTTCCCAGTCTAACTATAAAAGGCTTGCCTGTGCTGTAGTTTACAAGGTGACTTCATGGTCTTTGCAGGAGCTCCTCTCTTTGTGTTCATTCACACACTACTCCCTCTGCTAGTAATAGTCCCGTTTCTACAGGGGACACTAAATCACATCTAAATCATATCCATTTTCTTACTATGTTCATATTTTCTTCATCTTTTCCCATTGCATCTCTGTCCAATATGCATGAAGAACAAAGCAGTAGTTGCCCTAAAACACTGTGTCTTAGGCCAGAACTCCTGCTGTGAGCAGCAAAGTGTAACCATCCAGACATAGATCCCAACTCCCTAATTTCTATACCTCCACAATTAGCTTTTGCAGCACAGAGAGCAAAAACTCTAATTCAGTTTGCATTTTTGATCTGGTGGAATCTTCCTGTCAGTGTATCTGTCCATCTTACATCTGTTTTGAGCATCTCACCCTACAGGGTGATATTAGGAGATGGCATGGTATTCTCTACTATGTATTATCCACACACACCAAGTATGAATTAAAGATACCAATAATTATTAATGGGGTTTAACCTTACAAAAAAATCATACATACATGATGATTAAGGCAATTCATAGTTATGACTGAAAACATCTAAATTGTTCAACTAGACTATACGATGCATCAATTTTCCTGGAGAATATGATACTGTTCTGGTGTAAATATCCACAACATTTGGGATATTTACAAATGCAGCAGCCTCTGAAGCAGAGATCCTTTGCCTTTGATTCATGAGTATATTCTGAATAAATTATATACAACCTATTGCTTTAACAGGCAAAAATAATGCACATTTAGACAAATATAATGTGATAACATGATTTTATTATTGTTCAGTGACATATTAAACTTTAAACCATTAAATATAAGTAAAATCAAATTTTAACATGGTGAATTACACACAGAACCAAATAACTAGGTGACTGTAAAAGCACCACGGCAATCTAGCGCCTTTGTAGACTCCTACACTGACCTTTGGCTTGATTTATGAACCAGTCCTGGGACTCTATTTTTTTTAAGATTTATTTATTTATATAAGTACACTGTAGCTGTTATCAGAAACACCAGAAGAGAGCATCCGATTCCATTACAAATGGTTGTGAGACACCATGAGGTTGCTGGGAATTGAACTCAGGACATCTGGAAGAGAAGTCAGTGCTCTTAACCTCTGAGCCAACTCTATTAACATCTAAAATGTTTAATACCCAAGACAATTTTAGACAGACACGATATTTACCTACTATTAATTCTCCTCACCTAAAATTCACATAGGATAACACAAGAGGGCATGTCTGAGGAAAAAAAAAACTTGCTTGGCAATTTAAGACTTCCTGTTTAGGAGATTGATTAAGGAAATTGTAACTAATGTTTGAAGATATATTTTATTTTTATTATGTGTATGTATATGTGATTGTGTGTGTGTGTGTGTGTGTGTGTGTGTGTGTGTGTGTGTGTGTGTGTACACATCAGTGACCTGCCTAGAGTATCCAGTAAAGAGCATCAAATAACCTAGAGCTACAATCAACAGGCAATCGTGAGATGCCCAAAATAGGTTCAGAGATCCAAATCCAGCTCCTCTGTAAAGGAAGCAGGTGTTCTTAACTGTTGAGCCATCTCTTCATCCCCACTGTTTCATGGTGGTTAAAGAAGCAATACATTTGCCTTTTCACATGTAGCTCTGACTAAATCCTAATACTGTGGGTAAATAAGCATTTTATTTCATTCTTTTATTCAATCTTCATATCCCTCAATGGTGCAATTCTCATGCACTTCAAATTATATTCAATATAAAACAAATACATCTGAATTCACTGTGCTTAAATGGTTCATTCCATTTGTTCAAGCCATATCAATAAAAAACAACATGAAGAAGAGTATTACCGTTCTTCACATAATAAATTTAGTAACAGTTCAATTCAATAAATGTTATGAATCTTTAAACATTCACATGTTTGGTTTAACCAGTTGCAAAACTTATTCTCACTACAAATCATTGTTGGGGTCAAAGGTTATATTCAGTATAAATGCTTGAACTTATTTCTACAAGAGTAAATTACATTCTTTCAGAAAAATAACATATTAGAAATTTTTCAAAGTCAGAAATGGTGAAAAATAAATCAAGAACATGCTCAATTGATAAGGCAGAGGGGGCAGGTCCTGGATGAGAGAGCAGGGGGGAGAGAAAAGGAGGGTGGGGTCAGGTATGGGAGGAGACAGGTAAGAAGCACAGAGGGGTCAAGAGAATGAATGGCAATGTGCAGTGGGAGGGGGGAACTTCTAGAAAGACCCAGATAACTGGATTGAGAGACTCCCAGGACTCAATGGGGATGACCTTAGCTGAAATGTCCAACGATGAAGAGGTGGAACCTGAAGAGACCACCTCCAATAGATAGAAAGGGCCTGTGTGGAGGGATGTAGTCACTAACCTACCATCAAAATTTTAACCCATAATTGTTCCTGATTAAAAGAAATACAGGGACTAAAATGAAGCAGAGACTGAAGGAAGTGATTGAAGCAGAGATTCAGTGACTGGGACCAATTTGTTATATGGGTAGTACTTATTCCATATTGTGCTTGTATGCAGGAGCCTACTATAGCTGTCCTCTGAGATATTCTACCAGCAGTCAACTGAGTCAGATGCAGATACTTAAAGTCAATCACTGGACTGAGGTCAGCGACCCTTATGGAAGAATTAAGGGAAGGATTGATGGAGCTAAAAGGGATGGCAACCCCATAGGAAGTCCAACAGTATCAACTAACCCAGACCTCTGGAAGCTCCAGAGACTAAGTCACCAACCAGAGAGGATACATGGGCCAGTCTGTGCCCCTCTGCCAGCTCATATGTTGCAGAGGACTGCTTTGTCTGCTTTAGTGGGAGAAGATGAACCTAATCCTGTAGAGACTTGATGCCACAGAAAAGGGGGACAAGCACGGGTTGGAGTGATCTATGGGTTGGAGGTGGGGTAGGGAGAACCCTCTCTAATGCAAAGGGAAGGGGAGCAACATTAAGAATGTAAATAATGAATCAATTTTTAGAAAGAATTAAATGCAAAAGAACATTATTTTTAAAATAGTCTAGAACTGGCTAAATGGCACAGAAGGTAGCCACCAACAATCCCCAAAAGACTTCAATCTTCAGGACTCACATGATGGTAGGAGACAACTTTCTCTTGTAATTTGTCCTAATCTCTACATACAAACAAAGTCCTTCAGACAAACACACACACACACACACACACACACACACACACACACACACACACACACACACCTAAGAACAAATTACAAGATCAACTTGAAGGATGATCATAGGATGTTATGTGTTGTTGGTTGGGGAGGGATTCTTTATTTCGTGTGTGTGTGTGTATGTGTGTGTCTGTGTATGTGTGTGTATGTGTGGGTGTCTGTGTGTGTTATTCATATTCTTGTGCCATGTCATGCTTGCCTGAAAAGACAACCTTTGGCATAAGTTACCTTCCCTTTCACATTATTTCTCATAGGATCTTTTGTTGGTCAGCACCACCTATGCCAGGCTAGCTAACTCATGAGCTTCCAGGTATTCTTTTGCATCTTCCTCCTATATCATTGTAAAAATGCTGGAATTACTTACATGCACTATTACTTCTAGCTTTAAATGCTTTGTAATAATGAAATCCTCATCTTTACAGTGGTACAGCAAGTCCCTTTTCCACTAAAACATCTATCTCCCCAGTATAACTTCCTGTATTTCATGAATCTCAAGCTTTTAGCACTCCATGATATGATTTCTATATACTGTGGTGGCTTAGTTAGGATTTCATTGCTGTGAAGAGACACCAGGACCAAGGCAATTGTTTGGGGTTTTTTGGGGGGACAGTGTTTTTGTTGTTTTCATAATTTACTTCTTTCTTTTATTGAAAATAGCCTTCAAGGCAACTTTTATAAGAGGCAACATTTAATTTGGGCTGGCTTACAGATTCAGAGGTGCAATCCGTTATGATCAAGGTGGGAGCATGGCAGCATCTACAGAAGCATGGCACTGGAGGAGCTAAGAGTTCTACATCCTGTTCTGAAGGCAAATAGGAGAAGACTGGCTTCTAGACAGCTTAGGAGAAGTATCTCAAGCCCACCACCACCATAGTGACCCACTTTCTCCAACAAGGTCATACCTACTCTAAGAAGGCCATAGCTCCTAATAGTGTCATTCCCTACACCAAGCATATTCAAACAACTAGTAGCATAGAAATCACAGTAAAGAGATGGATATGTGAAGGATAAATTGCACTTGTAGATCCCAAACATTATATTTAAGTACAGACTCAATTCAATTCCTTACCAGGCAAACAGACAGATTCCTATTAGCAATATATTTGTGGAGCTTTAAGACCACCACACAGTATTTAGTATATATGAAACTTTCAGAAATCAGAACCTAAATACCAAACATGGAATAGAGTTCATATGAAAAGACAGTGGTCAATAACTATCTGGGCTAAGATCCTACATATAATTTAAGTAAAACAACATAAAAGTAGATATGCATTGATTAAAATATTTTTTGAGGCAGAGTTTCTTTGTTTCTCTTGACTGTCCCAGAACTCTGTAGACCAGGCTAGCCTCCAAAAAAAAGAACTGCCTGCCTTAGTCTGTCAAATGCTAGAATTAAAGGCTATAGATATTGGTTTATTAGAATAATGTCTACATTGGTCTCTTAAGATAAAACCATGATTTTAAAATTCAAATATATCATCATATGGTTAAAAGCTACTCCCTTCCTTACATCTGTAATTGGGCAGAGATTATGACAACAACATAAATGAGCTATTTCGGATTCCTGTCTTAAAAATTTGAGTGTTTGGTAAGTATTCCTCCTTACCTATAATGACTATTTATTCCTGAAATGTACTAACACTAGCGTGCACAGTTTCAACTAACATATTACCTATAAACTTATCTTTTCTCCTAATTACAACTTTCTCAGAAAAACAAAATAACAATATTATAGGCAATTTTTTTTTGCAGTACTCACTCAGGATCCCTCATCACAGCAGACACTGATGTCCAAGTAGGTGTTACAATGCATGTGCGCTTCAATACAGGGTTTTCATTCCTTTGGATTTTCCTTACAAAAGCTATAATTCTGTTGATGGTGTTCAAATGATCTACAGTGACTAGTGCCACACTGATGTTGCATTTACTCTTATTTTAGTAAATATATATCCATCTGGCTTTAATTCTCTATTCCTGAGTTTGTTTTGATTTGAAATAGGATTTTATATTATTTTTTTTAGAAATTAATTTTACAGGTAATATCCTTTGGGACCTAGATGTTGACATGATTCCTGGAGATTACTTCAGTAAGGAATCAGGATTGCCCATGAGATCTGACGGATGTTTGGAAGATTGACTTAAGTCCTCCTTAGCCCACAGAGGAGTTCAAAGTATACATTTTGCAGGGAGAGGTTCTTATACTCCAATGAAAAGGCTATGAAGTTTTATAACCAGTTTGACTAGATACTCTTTGCAATCTGACCTGGAACACAGAGAATCAATTACCTTTTCTTTCCTCAGTCTCGCAGCACCTAAGAAAAGAGCTATCTCAACTTGTAAATGCAGAAGCAAAGTCTGATTGAAATTATCAACAGAAGAAATTTGTCTCTGATACTTTTCTCCACAAGGCTTTCTAATCCAAGTATAAAAAGACTGCATGAATTATTGTAATTTTTACTTTTTAAGCTAAGAAGTGATCAATAAAATGCTGGTTTCAATAATATTATCCCAAACTCTATTCACTTCTCTTAAATAATTCAGAACAGTCTATGGAACATTCATTGAAAAAAAATACCCTTTATCAATTTTTTGTAGATGTACATGAAAAAGTAAAAGGAAGATTTGACGGGCAACAATCCAACAAATGTAAAGGAAACCATATGTATTTTAGCAGTACGTTGTCTTCAATTATAGAAAAACATTTATTTTAAGTTTAACTAATCAGCACAGAAGAAAAATATGGTCAAATATAACATGTATGGAGATAATGGTTACAACAGTTTTTAGCTTTTCCTGTTGGGAATTTTATGTAAAACTGACCCAATCATTTAAAACAAGCTCAAAAGCCGTACAATGACTTCAAAGTAAGCATGTTGTTAACAGTGACTCTTGCTGTGTTCTGTGAATGGGCAATAATATTCTCCCCAAAATAACAGTTGGAAGTTAAATACTCCTTACTTTGAAATAAATGAGTCTGTCAAAATGCTACTTTTTTTTATTAGGGCACTACTAATCAAATGAAAAGGTTTCTCTTTCTCACCCTATACTATAATTATGACCCTAAGAATAGATACTAAATTTAATTTTTGACAAGCTATCACAGTTGTGACTTGAAGAGAATTGATTTATTTACAAAAATGTAGAGGGGGGCCTACCATGATTTGGACATTTATGTGGTAGATTCTATCTTGAGGCAATTTAAGGAATAAACTGCATGAAAACTCCTGTAAGCATAAATATTATACAGTAGGCTTCAAAGAGAAACCCATGCTGTGAAACAGTCACAAGCAAAGGATTTTTCAAAGCATCATTAAATGAATTTTACTTAAGGAAAAATCATAGAATCAAAGAGGCAGCCATATAAGATGCCAATACAAGCACAGAATTTGGAAAAAAAACTTAAAGTGAAATATTTTTTTTAAATAAACACAGGTTAAAGAATTGAAAATAAGTTGTATCCAGCACCATGTAACTTACTGAGGCCAAAGGCGCTGGCTCTATGACTGCGTTTCCTGTATCTATACCTCCCTTTGGATATACTCATGCCCAAATCATGCTGAATATATCAGAAATGCTTCAGAATGAATCTTCCTAACTATCAGAGTAAAATCCTTATGAGACTGGAGGCCCCACAGATTTTAGAGGTCAGGTTGGTTGGGGGGGGAAACTTCCTCATGTAGACAGGGGTTGGAGAGGAGGTGTGGGATGTAGAACAGTCGGAGGGTGAACATGAGTGGGAATAAAATCTGAAGTGTAAACTAAATTGATTGATTAATTAATTAATCAATCAATCAATTTTAAAAAGATGTCACATCCTCATATGAAATTTGGAATTAGTTTTAGGTTTTAGAATATATTTCATGATAACTTTTTAGGATTTTACTAAATTATATATAACATTGGGAATTGATCCCATCATATGTAATAGGTTCTAAATCTATGGACACAGGTTTGTATAGTTCAGGTCAGTCATACTTTTTGGTTCCAAATTATAGTTTTAATATATAATTGTATGTGTGTGTTCTGTCATATAAAATCAATTTATTTATGTATCTCCAAAAAATGAGAGTGGGGGATTAATTGAAAAAAAGTCATAAAAATTGTGTAACTTATGGAAAACATCAAGTGCTATAAGTAAGTAAGGAAAATAATAGCAAAGGCAATGCAAAAACAATAGGAAAATAATTTGAAAAAGAAATATTTACAAGGATATTTCAATCTCATAAGTGTTACTGTAAATGTAAACAAAAAAAAAATTGAACCTTAAATAGATGCATTTGCCAGGGTGACTGAAACAAAGAAGATAGGCAAAAATAAGTATTCATGACAAACTGGAATAATGTGAATTCTAACTCCTAATCAGAGTATAGTTTTGCACAAATTTTGAAGAATTACTTGGCACAATATATGAATGTTGAGAATGTACATATGGTTTATTAATATTCCTCATTTCATTGGCAAGCAATGTAGTAGGAACACAATTAAAATTATTCCAAAACTCCATCTCAAAATTTATCTCTCTTAACCTTTGGTATTCTTTTTCTATTTTGAAAAGGATTCACTAAGAAGATATTAAAAAACATCATTATTAGAATGCATATGATTTCAATATAAAATAGCAAGAAGGGACAAGAGATTATTTACCAACATATAATAAAATTAAGTCTTGTAAGATACCATAGGACCTGAATACCATGTCCAATAAAGTTGTCACATACTTTTCTTCCTCAAGACTAACACTATGCTTATTAGAGATGGTGTCACTATTTGGTCACTCTTGTTGAAGATATTACTGAGTTGTCAGCACAGACTTTCCACAGCTGTGGATTGTCAAGTGAGAAGCCAATGAGTTGGTAAAAATGGTGGCTTGCATTTTCCCTTGGCAGAGCTGGCTCCAAGATGGTAGATACAATCTGGTGATCAGAAATCATCCTGCCAGAGTGACATCAGGCCCAGGCTGGAAGGTAAAACACCACAGTGGAAGGTTGGCAAGTAAAGCTTGCTAAAGGCCAAGTACTGTGTGTGTTAGTCTGTATGCTTCTGGCACACATACTCTTAGATGGGTCACAGGGGAAGAAACATAATAGCTCCTGCAGCCTTAACCCTGTGAGAGCTGCCGAGAAAGGAATGCTTACTGAAGCTTCCATAGAGGTTGTTCCTAATTGTTAAAAATAAGAATCATTTGTCTAATAAGGAAAACACTGTTCAATTGTACTGAAAGGCAATAAACACTGGACACAGAGGGACATTATATTACTTGCAATCAAGCAATTCAAGTAGAAAAGTGGAATAAATATGCGTGGATATAGATTTTTAAGGATATTGTACCTAAATGATGATAATACCTATATATTCAGCATGAAATATTTGGCCAGGACTTCATATTGAATCTCTTGTCAAGAGTCTTATGAATAGTTTTAAGGTATTGCTGTCATGGACCTACTGAAGTCTGAAGGAGAGGATGGCAGAGAACACATGAACTAGAGACCCTGACACTCTCTTAAGCAGAAAGTTGACAATGTGAAGAAACAAAAAACTGATACCATTTATTGCAGATGATTTATGACACATACTCAGAAGACATTCCTTCGTATAGAGCATCCCAAATTAAAACAGAGATAAAAATGGCACTCAGGTACCTTGATGCTAAGAAATGTTGTGGAATGCTATTACTATCTGTGATTGAGAACTACACAGGAAGTAGAACACAACTGTTAGTATTAGCTACTGGAACCACTCTTATTTAAGTTCAAGCATTTTTATGAATAAAGAGCATTTGAAAAGTCTTATAGCTTGCAAAAGGATCTTGTAATGTTTTATTATAGTATACACTGAGATATCTATTGATAGAGTCCACAGCACCATAACATAGCACTATATGCTGAAAATGGAGAATATCTGTACTCTACAGAATAGTGTCAGAATTGAGTGTGTCACAGGGATATTATGTGGTACTACTGCCAGCATGGCTCACCAATTCTCGAAGTTACTATGGAAGAGTTGGAAATATCAATTCCTCAGTGACATCATTAGGGCTATGGATATACCCATCAGTGTTAGCACTATTTCCTTTTTATTGCCATTTATTCATTGTGCAAAATGTTGAGTTCCAAAGATATTTTTAATGTATATGATATAATTTTGCTCTACTTACACACAGTACACTCTCCTCCTCTTCTGGCTATTCTTTTGTTTTTTATTGATTCTTTGTGAGTTTCACATAATGCACCTGATCTCATGCACACTCATCAACTTGTCCCTCCAAATCCACCATTCGCCCTAACAGCCTCCCACTCCCTGATAAAACTAAAACAAACAAACACGCACACACACACACACACATACACACACACGCACACACACACACCCCAAAAACAAACTATAGAAAACAACTTATCTTGGAAGCTGTAGTATTTCTCTGAGAATTCCACAGTATATCCCTCAATTCAAACATCTTCACTTCCCAATGTTCATTGCAATAAGTCATTGGTCTGGTTGGAGGTCTCTGGATTTTGTGACACCATCAATACTGTATCTTCATTAGGACTCCTCCAGCTTATCCTGATGTTGCCCAGTGTCGTGAAGATCCCACAGCTTTGAAACAGCAAGACTGGCCCTTTCATGTGTCCCAAATGTTCACAGATGATATATATTTGGAGTGGGACAATTTAGAGCCCTGGAGCTGAGTCTGGGTGGTAGCTGAATTAGTCAACCCATCAGCTCTCACTTAACCTTATCACAATGGTGAGATATCAATTGTCAGAGGTGACAAAGAGTATGGGATGTGCGTTACCACTATACATATGCCACTCCACAGTAGACAAATGGTTGAGTCATATATTCCACACTCATGCACTTTAGGCTAGCTCACCAGTGCTCCCTCCACTAGAACCAGCTTCATTTTTTTGCCTGGTTGAGGTTCAGGACCCATTCTCCTGAGTGCTGCCACTAGTGAAAGATGGAGCCAGCTTTCTAGAGTGTTGCATCCATTGAAGTGTATGGACAGTTATACACAGCTCCTGGGTATCCGCATTGACCTCAGAGGCTGCCCCTTTAAAGGCATCCCTATGTTTTCTATTATGACCCAAAGACATTGACACTGACCCATGCTTAGCCACAGACTGAGACACGGCCCTCAGTTGCAGCTAAAGATGGGATCTCACCATGTCCCTAGGTGGCAGCGATGGCCACTCACAATAATCTACTTGTCTCCACCATCTCCAGTTCTATCTCTCTTCATGTTGCTCAAGCTGTTCAACCTCTCTTCTCTCCCATCTGACTATACTTGCACATTATGTTGGCTCTAACAGCAAGCTGGCCATGCAGCTGGCAGGCCTCTGGGTGAGATCCTCCTTCAGTGCTTTGTCTATGGCCCTCCTAAAGGGTAGGCCTGTGGGTGACATGTGGTCCACAGGCATCTGTCTGTCTTCCTCCTCCTGTAACATGCTGCCCAGATTTGATTTGATTTTTTTTGTTTTTTTGAGTCCTAGGCATAAGATGTACCTGGCCACCAAGCCAGGCATTAATCTAGGATGAATAAAGACTACTATCTGCTCTGCACCTGATTAACATAAGAACAAGACCACCAATAAGTTATCTCTTTCCCTATTCCCTAGAGTTTCTTGGCTATTCTTAGTAGCACTTTTCCTAGTCTCTACCTCCTAGCTTACCCCGCCCCCAAACACATACTGTGGATCTCTTTCTAAGTATGGCTTCTTTTCTCTAATACAAAGATCTATTGCTCCATTTATTTTCCTGAAAAGGAAATAGTTGTTCTTCTTTGTGGCTGAATACTAACTACTTCATTTTATAAGTATATTACATTTTCATTATCCATTCTTCTGGTAATAGACATCTATATCAATCCCATGATTTGGTCATTGTGAATAGTCCTTGAATTAATTTGGATAAGTGATTAGCTCTGTTTTAGAATGATGATTTATATTCCATTCAATAGCCTCTCTGTGTCATATGGCAATTCTATTTTTAGTTTTATAGGACATGTCATACTGATTTACATGGCAGAATCAATTATTCCATAATTTCTGAAGTAACATGTAACATGAATAATGTGTAACATATTTACATTATGTTTTCTTTCTTTGGAGCAGGAGACACCTTAGATGAGTTTGGTTTCTGTCAATCCCCTGTGTCCAATAAACTAAGTCAATGCTAGCTGCACAGCCTTTGCTGTAGAACAGCATCTACCTCCACTATTAAAGTATTGAGTTGTCACAGTTGTGGTTTTTTTCACATATCTTGACAGAACTCTATGAAAAAAAGAAAAACTTGCATTTGAGAGGATAATGATAAATAATGAATTTTTAAGTGTATATATGTGGGTATCTGTCTGTCTGTATGGAAGTATGTATGTTTGTACTCTGTATGTATGTGAGTGCACACTGAAGCCAGAAGAGGTCCTCAAATCCCAGGGAAGTTGCAGTCAGAAAAACGTAATGTGGGTACTAGGAATCAAACTCCAAGGCTCTGCAAGGGAATGGCTCTTGACTATTCAGTCATCTCTTGAAGTCCAAGCTGCTATCACAGCTACTTTCTGCATTATTAAACTTGCAAAAATGTCAAAACACTGTCTTTTACTAGTGTCTCAATTAAATTGTTTCTTCTATTGCTTTATAGTATTATTATTTCACCATCATGATATTCTCCATGAAATCATAACAGTTCTAAACCAATGCAGACCCTAATGAGTGAGATGTGACATATATTAAAAATGGCCAAAGTATAAATTTTAGAGTATGAAAGCCTAACATTATTCTTATGAAATTTTTCCAAAAATACCAAATAAACAATAGCTATAAAAACAAATTTATCACTAAAATACACAATTAGATGTAACAGTTTAGAGACAACATACATAATTGGATAAAAACCTATTTACCATATAAACTCCAATGTTTCTAGTTCATGAGGGGCTGAGGGCAAGGTATACAATATTGATTTAAGCCTCCATATATCTTGGACTATATATCTTGAAGTTGTAAGATGTAGACACAGTCCTGTCATTATCTTCTATGGATAGATGCCATCAGGATTCTAGAAAATGCAAAGGAAGGGATTTAGTTTAAGGCTGATAGAAGAAAGCAATACCTGTACTTCTACATTAAAAACATCTTTTGAACAATTTTCCTTCAAGAAGTAGCTTTGGATATACTAGTGACTCAGTGACCAAGTGAGCAGAACTGAATATTATCTGTTGGGTTGCATCCAAGAAGACATAAATTTAAGTCTGTAAACCAGCTAGATATCATCTGAAGGAAATGGCACATGAGATAAGACAGAGCAGAGTGAAGGTCTTATGCAAATTTGGTGAGTTAAGTGTCTGATTTCCCCTGCCACCTACAGTGATTACACCAAACTGCTCCTTTAACTCTCACATACAGACTATGTGCAATATCCCTATAGCAAGCTACCTCAATAGCTATGATCTCAAGCAGGCCAATGGAAGGTTTGACAAAAATTATAACAGTCCACATGGATTGTATATGACTGAAAAGATGATGGTCTGAGGAAATTCTTAAATTGAGCAGAGCCTAGAAGAGAGCCTACATAGCTCATATTCTGGATATTAAAGGTAGAATGAGATTTGCTTGTATTCAGGCTTCTGTGTAGCATCAAAAGTAACTCAGTTCATTCAAAGATTTAATAGCAAAGCACTGAAATCCTACAGGCAAATATGAATAAGAAACACATAAACAGGTTCACAGACATGAAGTCAGTATGCAAATGTCTTTCTATAACATATTCTAGTGGATGTGAGCATATCCTGTCTCTATTTTCCCTCAAGAAATAGCTCATTCCGTCACTTGATGAAAACATTTCCAGTGCTAGGCCCCAGAATACTTTCCATGTCAGAGAACCTTATTTGAGACTCACAAAGTCTCATCAAAATTCTTTTCACACCTTGTATTCTCATATTGTTTAACCCAAGACTTTTCAGGCTGGATAAAGGGACATTTAGTGATTTTACATGACTCAGTAATGTAGGTTGATGAATCATGCATTAAAAGCTATATTATTATGTAGTTATCTCTAGGAAAAATTGTTTTACTCAAACTTCCTGGGAAGATGGATCTTACATTATTCCTGTTACCTCTTCTGCACTGTATACAAACTATAAAACAAATTCATCAGGTTGTGTTTACATACACCCATATGTAACAAATACGTCAGTAAAAAAGAAGCTGTATTTTGAACATAGCAGAGCATGGCAGTAGTTCCATGGAGGATAGCTGGGAAAAACTGGATGCAAGAAAGAAAAGGAAGAATAAACAGGGCATAATTCTATTTCAATTAAAAGTCTGTCAAACCATTGGGTCATGGTAGTGCACACCTTTAATCCCAGTCCTTATGAGGCAGAGGCAGGCAGATCTCTGAGTTCAAGGTCAGCCTGGTCTACATACAAAACAATGAGCTCCAGAACAGTCAGAGGTACTGGGAACAAGCAAACAACCAAATGGGTACAAAACAACTTAAAAATGTATTGTTTCCTGTGTGTAGTGGTGCATATATGTAACCTTATAGCACCTGAAAGGTGTGGAAGAATTTTAAGCTCCAGGCCAACTGGGATGCATAACAAATTCGAGGCTAGTTTGAGCTCCAGATTCATGAAATTCTTAGGCAAATGGTCAGAACTGGAAAATATCATCCTTAGTGAGGTAACCCAATCACAAAAGAACACACATGGTATGCAGTCACTGATAAGGGGATATTAACCCAGAATCTTGGAATACCCAAGAACACAATATCAATTGATTTCCAAGAAGATGGAAGGAGAGACGCCTGGTCCTGGAAAGACTGGATTTAGCAGTGTAGGGGAATACCAGGACAGAGAAGCGAGAGGGTGTTGAATGGGGAACAGGGGGAGGGAAGAGGGCTTATGGGACTTTTGGGGAGGGAGGAACCAGGAAAGGGGAAATCATTGGGAATGTAAATAAAAAAACATATAGAAAAAAAGATATTCAAAAAAATTAAGTAAACATTTAAATACTACTATCAAGTTGTCTATTGTGTAGCAAGAGTATAGAAAGGATGGGTGCTGAAACAGTTGTGAATTGAAGTACAAAGTGACTTTTTGCTTATATGAAGTATGAGGTGACTTCAATTATCAATATTACATAGCTTCCAGCAAGGAAGTCTAATTAGGGAAAGACTGGAAGAAACTGAGAAGGAGGGTGACCCCATAGGAAGACCAGCAGTCCCAACTAACCAGAAACCCTGAGATCTCTTGGAAACTGAACCACCAACTAGGAAGCATACATGAGCTGGTTCGATATCCCCCAACACATATACATTAGAGGACTTGCTGGTCTGGCCTCAACGGGAGAAGATGTAACTAACCCTTGATAGACTTGAGGGCCTGGGGAGTGGGGAGGTCTGGAGGGGCTGGGGGTGAGGGAAAATTCTCCTGAAGACAGGGGGAAGGAGGAATGGGATGAGGAACTTTGGGAGGGCAGAGTTAAAAGGAGGATGGTAAGGACAAGATGTAAAAAGTAATAGTAATTTAAAAAAAAGAGGAAAATCACCTAACAAATAGAAATGAAACATTAGATTTTACAGAGGGCAAGGGCAACCACATGTCACTAAAATGGAAGTCTTAGGAGGGATTATATTATAGCATTTGTTTATTATTGTGTTTTCTTTTTCGTTCTTATCTGTAACTCCTGATTCACTCATATCTACATACAATCGTCTGGTTCTTCAAACATCCTAAGCACATCCCAATCTTATCATTTTTATAATTCTCCATTGAAGACTTTTCTTCATGGTTCTGTATGGCATCCTCCATTCATTCCTATGTGTATGAATACAAATTCTCTGTGATAGTGCTTCTGAAAATGAGCTCCTGTCCTAACTCTTCTCCACCGCCATTGCTTTATTTCTACTAATCACCATGGAGCGTGCTATCTGCTTTAACAGATGCATCTGATGATAAGGATGAACTCCTCTACTCTGACTCCTTGAAGCATAGATTATCAGAAGAGAAATGGCTTTCCCTGCCAAAGTCACACAATGATCAATCTTTTTAAATGGCAAGACTCAGAATGCATGATCCTATCACACGGGAGACTGATGCCCATTTTACTCTCAAATCAGTACCGCTGTCAGGAAGAACAGGACTGAAGTCAGACTCAACGCTCTGTCAATTTGCTCTTCTTGTCTTTTTCTTGAGTGTGGCAAGATGTATTCTGAGCTTTCTTAATGATGGAGTTGAAATCCCCATGGTTACAGTTAGAGTCTAGTTTGCCTGGGTCTTTTTACTGCCTTAGTATAAAAATGGTGAAGAGGGCACCCATTTAAACACTAATAACCCAAGCCCCATGGACCTGATATATGTACTGTTAGCCCATTTTTACTTATTTTTCAAACTATCTACTTACTGAATTCACAGATTTTTTTTCATTATTTTATAATGAGAACCAAGGATATGCCTATGCACAGAAAAACTAAATAACTGTGAAAATATTCTTCAAGCCCACTGAACTCCATCTGCTAATGGTCACAAAGGATGATATGATACAAAATCTGATTGATTTTTAATAGAATCAACTTAGGGCAATAAAGGAAATGGTGAAACAGAATGGTGGAACACCAGAAAAATACCAGACACTGAGATTGGGCCAATAAGCATTTACATGCAAAAAGTAGTAAAACTCTCCTGAACTATAAAAAGAACAAGAATACAAAGACTTCAGCTCCTTTGGGTGTGATATAAGCTACATGTATCATTTAACAGAGTATCTCTGTGATAATTAAGAATTCTGGGCAGATTTCAGGTTTCTAAGAATGAAAAGACTGGGGACAGGCAAAATGAAAGATACAGAAATATGTGATAAACAATTAGTTTATGACACACAACTCTTGAATGAGATGTGCACAGAGAGTATTTTGTAGTTTCTGCTTAATAATAATGTGATTCCATTCTCATGTCACAGTCAAAAAATGTTGAACTAAGAAATTTAAAGGAATGGTAAATGGTTGATGATCAAAGTTAGAGAAGAGGGATTGAAGCCCACAATGGTTGGATCTACCAGAGAGAACATAACAAATTGAATTAAAATGTTTGTGGCTGAATGTAGTTACAAGGTGTATTCATCTTCTACTCTGCTACCTTTGATAATACTGGAAGGTGCTATGCAGGCTTCTATAGGGGAGACATAATCTAGTTATTGAACCTAGCAGTGAACCCTAGTAAGATATGCTAATATAGCAGTGACATAGTTGTTAGGTCTCCAAAAGTCATTGTCTAATTGGATTATTGGCTTGTTCTGCAGAACAGATTAGAAGCATGGGACTGTAAATTTGTTCAAATATATTTAGCCTGTTTTTGTTTTGTTTTTCTTTGTCCTAAGATATTAGCGTTGATGGCTGTGAGCCTAGATGCAGTGAAATGATTATTAAGCATAACAAAATCACATAAACAGTAATACTTCCACTATAAAAAGAAAAGTATGAAGATGAGAATAACTGAAACCTTATTGTGATGGTTTCAATATGCTTGGCCCAGGGAGTAGCACTATTAGGAGGCCTTGTTGGAGAAAGTCTGTCATTGTGGGCATGGGCTTTAAGACCCTCATCCTAGCTCCCTGGAAGCCAGTCTTCTCCTGTTTGCCTCCCAGCATCTTTTACACCATGCCTGCCTGGATGCTGAAAAGCTCTTGCCTTGATGGCAATGGATTGAACCTCTGATCCCATAAGCCAGCCCCAATTAAATGTTGTCCTAAAAAGAATTGCCTTTGTCATATTTTCTGTTCACAGAAGTAATACCCTAATTAAGATACTTGTCTTTCGCTGCTGCTTAAGTAAGCTGGTTTCATGTTTCTGTATGTGCATTCAAAAAAGCATAGAATATTTGCTTTATGGGCATTCTAGCTTGTTGCTGTTAATGTAATAAATCATGGACTCTGACGAGCTTCACAAAGAAATAGTTTATTAAGCTTACAAGTTGCAACCTATCATCAAGGGAAAATCAAAATTAGAGAAACAAGATTGAAGGCTATAATAGTTGAATCTCTGCCAGGAAAGACATAACAAATTCAATGGAGATGTTTGTTTTGGCTGACTCTGAGTCTGACTGTGGTTACAAGATATAGAGAAATGAAGAAAGGTATAATTACCCTTTCTTCTGTCAGCATTGATAATAATGGAAGGTGCATATGTTATCGAATCCAGCTGTGAACCCTGGTTAAGACATGCTACCTGGTGCAGCCGTGGCATAGTTAGTTATTAGGCCACCAACAATCATTGTCTGATTGTATTAGAAGTTTGTTCTGAAGAAGGGATTACACATCAAGGCAAGTATCTTCAGGGAGGAATCTGGAGGCAGGAAATGAAACACAGACCAAAGAGGAGTATAGTTTACTGGCTTGATGTCCATTGCTTACTCAAGTTGCTTTCTACACAAACCAAGCCCACCTTCCCTACAGTGGTATCACACAGTGGGATAGGCCTTCTTAAATCAGTTATCCAATAGAAAATTTCCTATGGCCATTTAATGGAGTTAATTATTGAACTTGAGGCTCCAAAGAGAAATATCACAATACTTCCTACAGCAAATAACTTTCTCATAATTTCCCTTAATAACTCTTAGCATTTCTTTTCCTTATAGGAGTAAATCAAAACATACTTATGATCTAGGTCCTTGCTATATAGAATTTAATGGGACATATGAAAATGTGTACTTTAAAATGCATATAAATATTTTATTATCATAAGTACCAAAATATACATAACTACATATCCTAAATACTGTTGAAAATCTTCTATGCTTATTATTAATATATTCTATTGTTGAAATCAATGAGACAAAATTGCCCATTAGTTATCTTCAGTCATCCAAGACAGAAAGTTCACTTATTTTAACAAAACTACATGTAAAATTTTACAACAAGATAAACTTACAAAAATCTATTCAAACACTGACAAAATATATCATCACTATAACATGGAATAAAATGCACGATTGAATATAAGAATACAAATAACTATTTCATCACACTCTATTTTATGTGCACAATTTAACCAGCAAAATTCTAGAAGCTCTCTGGAGACAACTAAAATAACATAAAATTATATTGATGGACCAACAGTCCATTTGTAGGAAATATCAATGCAAACAGAAACTGTAACCTCAAATTGACACTTGCATTTATCTTGCAGATTATGTGAGGACATATTCATGAGTAAAGGAAGAAACAAAAGATGGAGTGGAATGTGTGTTCATGTAGGTTTAAGTATCTCGTATTTCACCAAGGACAAAGTTTCCCTAGTGTCATCAGTCTCTGCCTTCAGGAAACACTAAAAGTAAGGCTACTATTACCTATCAGGCTATTAAAAATAGGTTAATCTAAAATATGGACAAGGATGTGGCAAATTTGCATTTTTTTAAACAAGACTCACTGTGACATTGGATATCAACCTCTAATTCAAGGAACCTGGCAATCTGTAGCAGTATTGCATTTGTATGAACTTTTTCTCAAGAAGTCTCAATGAATGTGTACTGGTAAAAAATAGAAATGAAACAAACCTAGGATATGCAAAATAGTACTGTATATACTAGCAGAATATAGGCAGCATAGATGTTTATCAGAAGAGAATTAATTAGTATTTGTAAAATGTGTACTTGATTCAAGTGAAATTACTATGTAATTTCAAAACTGAATGAAATATATCTATACACACTAGTGTGTAGATTATTTATAGAACATTTCTTAAGATATTAGAAAAATGTAAAAGCTTTTGTTAGTAGCAAAATAAAACTCTCACTGAGTAAAAGCAAAAGGTCATAAATTTTAAATGTTGATTGTCCCTGAAGAATAAAAGAAAGTGAAATATATAGGGGTGAAAGGAATGTTTCACCTAGTACACATTGTATTAGGTAGCTCGATTTAGACCTATCTAAATGTTTTAAGCAACAACAAAAAAATTGAATTAAATGAGAAATCCCCAAGAAATCAAGAAAAGAAATGGTATAGACTAAATTGCAATGTGAATTTATGAGCAATGTGAAATTCTAGTTGGCATTCAATGCAACTTTATTGTGAAAACTGAATAAGTAAGAACTATAAAAGATGCAGGTAATTTAGTTACTTATACATTATATAGTAATATTGATGCTATAATATCAGTATACAAGAATTTAGTGTGTTATAGAATTACATAACTAGAGTAAGATGCTAATTTTTTCTCATAAGAAACATGATATTTCTACCATGGGGCATAAACAAATTTAAATGATTAGATGGCAATAAGATACTGGAAATTAAATATTTTTTCTGTCTTCTGTTTATCAAACTAGTATAAGAGCAGTGTATATCTCATAATTAGTTACATTTTTAACAGAAACACAAAAGAAAATAAAAGAAAAAGAATACCAGGTCAAATTATATTTCAAACATTTTAGTGTTATATTTTGTTTTTTATTTTTCTATTATATGTCTTTTTATAAGATTATTTCACAATCTTATTCAAAAATTCACAACCTTAAATGGACAACCTGGTCAATTTGCTCTTCTGTATATTATTGTAGGGAAATTTTAATCCAGCAATTTGACAGTTCTGGCAAGGGATTACATCTCAAGGTATGATTCAGCGGGAATACAGAACAGCAGCTTTAATCCCTCTGCCTACTATACAGACATTGCCCTTATTACAAAACCTTCCTCTGCCTGGAATATACCTATTCCTTTGGCCACAGCTTTAATTCCAAACAATGGTATAAAATTGAGAAGCAGACAAAGTGATGAATCAGAGAAAGATTTTACAGAATGAATCAGAGGTAGGATATACCCAACTTTCATGAGAACAGACAGGGAAAAGAGGCTACTTAAAGAGAAGTGAGTGAGATTATTTCAAGTTTCTCTCCATTTAGTTTGATGTTGGCTACTGGTTTGTTGTATATTGGTTTTCCTATGTTTAGGTATGGGCCTTGAATTCCTGATCTTTCCAAGTTTTATCATGAAGGGGTATTGGATTTTGTGAAATGCTTTCTCAGCATCTAATGAAATGATCATGTAGATTTTTATCTTTGAGACTGTTTATACAGTGGATTATATTGATGGATTTCTGAATATGGAACCATTCATGCATTTCTGGCATGAAGATTAATTGATTATGATGGATGATAATTTTGATGAATTCTTTGATTCAGATTGTAAGAATTTTATTATTATTGCATTGATATTCATAAGTGAAAATTGTCTGAAGTTATCTTTTGTTGTGATTTACAAAAGCGCATAATTGTGGCTTCATAGAAAGAATTGGGACATATTCTTTCTGGTTTTATTTTGTGGAATAGATTGAAGAGTATTGCTATTATGTCTTCTTTGAAGGCCACTAAAATCAGGGACTAGACAAGGCTGACCAATCAATTACCTATTCAATACAGTACTCAAAGTTCTACCTAGAGCAATTAGACAACTAAAGGAAGTCAAAGGGTCACAAATTGGAAAGGAAGATGGCAAAATGTCACTATTCACAAATGAAAAGATAGTATATATAAGCGACCCTAAAAATTCCACCAAAGAGCTCCTAAACCTGATAAACAACTTCAGCAGAGTGGCTGGATATAAAACTAACTCAAGCAAATCAGAAGCCTTCATCTACTCAACGAATAAACAAGCTGAGAAAGAAATTAGGGAAACAGTGCCCTTAACAACAATAGTCACAAATAATATAAATTTCCTTGCTGTGACTCTAACCAAGCAAGAGAAAAATCTGTATGACAAGAACTTCAAGTCTCTGAAGAACGAAATCAAAGAAAATCTCAGAAGAAGGAAAGAAGTCCCATGCTCATGGACTGGAAGGATTAATATAGTAAAAATGGCAATCTTGCCAAAAGAAACCTACAGATTCAATACACTCCCCATCAAACTTCCAACTCAATTCTTTGTAGAGTTTGAAAGAGAAATTTGCAAATTCATTTGGAATAACAAAAAATTCAGGATAGCAAAATGTATTCTCAACAATAAAAGAACTTCTGGGGGGAATCACCATCCCTGACCTCAAGCTATATTACAAGGCAATAATGATAAAAACTGAATGGTTTTCATACAATGACAGGCACATAGATGAATGGAATAGAATTGAAGACCCAGAAGTTAACCCACACACCTTTGGTCACTTGATCTTTGACAAAGGAGCTAAAACCATCCGGTGAAAAAAGACAGTACTTTCAACAAATGGTGCTGGTTCAAATGGAGGTCAACATGTAGAAGGATGCACATCGATCCATCTTATCTCCTTGTACAAAGCTCAAGTGTAAGTGGATCAAGGACATCCATATAAAACCAAATACACTGAAACTAATAGAAGAGAAAGTAGGGAGAGCCTTGAACACATGAGATGGGCATAGGGGAAAATTTCCTCAACAGAACACCAATGACTTATGCTCTAAGATCAACAATCAACAAACAGGACCTCATAAAATTGCAAAGCCTCTGTAAGGCAAAGGATACTGCCAATAGGACAAAACAGCAATCAATAGATTTGGAAATGATCTTTACCAATCCTACATCCAATAGAGAACTAATATCCGACATATACAAGGAACTCAAGAAGTTAGACTTCAGAGAACCAAATAACCCTATTAAAAATGGGGTAGAGATATACACAAAAAATTTTCAACTGAGGAATATCTTATTGCCGAGAAGAAGCTAAAGAAATGTTCAACATCCTTAGTCATCAGGGAAATGCAAACCAAAACAATCCTGAGATTCCACCTCATACCTATCAGAATGGTTAAGATCAAAAGTTCAGGTGACAGCAGATGCTGGCCAGGATGTAGAGAAAGAGGAACACTCCTCCATTGCTGGTAGAATTGCAAGTTGGTACAACCATTCTGGAAATCAGTCTGGGGGTTCCTCAGAAAATTGGACATAGTTCTATCTGAGGATCCAATTATACAACCCCTGGGCATATACACAAAAGATGCTCTACCATATAACAAAGACATATGCTCCACTATGTTCATAACAGACTTATTTATAATAGCCAGAAGCTGGAAACAATCCAGATGTACTTCAGCAGAGGAATGGATACCGAAAATATGGTAGATTTATACAATGGAGTACTACTCAGCTATTAAAAACAATGACTTCATGAAATTCATAGTCAAATGGATGGAACTTAAAAAGTTCATCATGCCCTCCGCCATCTTTGCTCCAGTGACCAGGTAGTTGGGACCGCCAGGCTCAGAGACAGACAGGCATAATATCGCTTCGGTTTCAGGCAGCTTGGGTGTAACCTGCTCCCAGGTGCTGGGCTGATCTGCAGTAACCAGCGCGCCAGTTCCGCGGTGGGACCTTCTGCCTGCTGGAGGGACCCCGCGCAGGGAGGGAGCCCGCCAGCTTCCCTTCCGCGACCTCTGTTCCCGCGGACTGCGCTGGAGAGACCGGTACCCAGGCTCTCCCCCCCGATATAACATCACTTGGGACACGGCCTGTTGGGGCTTCCGTCTGTGCCCGAGGGCGGGTTGGCGCTGTAGTCGTCTGGGCGCCAGATCGGCGGGCCATCGTGACCACAGGGTGAGCGGCGCCACGGAGACTGCCCTCCGCCATCTTTGCTCCAGTGACCAGCAGCAAGTCCTGGATACCCCACCACACCCGAAAGACAAGATCTGGATTTAAAATCACTTCTCATGATGCTATTAGAGGATCACAAGAAGGACACAAATAAATCTCATAAAGAGTTACAGGAGACCATGAATCAACGGTTAGAAGCCCTTACAAAGGAAACACAAAAATCGCTTAGAGAAATGCGGGAGAACATGGATCAAAAGATGGAGGCGCACAAGGAGACAACACAAAAATCGCTTAACGAGATGAATCAACGGGTAGATGCACTCACAAAGGAATCACAAAATTTGCATAAAGAAATGCAGAAGAATATGGGTCAACAGACGGATGCCCATAAGGAGGCAACACAAAAATTGCTTAAAGAAATGAATCAACGGTTAGATGCCCTTACAAAGGAAACACGAGAACTGCTTAAAGAAATGCAGGAGACGATGGATCAACAGATGGAATCCCATGAGGAGGAAACACAAAAATCGCTCAGAGAAATGCAGGAGAACGTGGGTCATCAGGAAGAAATCCTGAAAGAGGTAATGCAAAATTACCTTAAAGAAATACAGGAAAATACAAACAAACAAGTGAAGGATCTCAGCAAATCCATCCAGGAACTAAAAAAGGAAGTAGAAACAACTAAGAAATCACAAAGGGAGACAACTTTGGAGATAGAAAACCTTGGGAAGAAATCAGGAGTCATAGATGCAAACATCAACAATAGAATACAAGAGATGGAAGAAAGAATCTCAGGTGCTGAAGATTCCATAGAAAGCATCGACTCAACAGTCAAAGAAAATGCAAAATGCAAAAAAACGCGTAACCCAAAACATCCAGGAAATCCAGGACACAATGAGAAGACCAAACCTAAGGATTATAGGTATAGATGAGAGTGAAGATTTGCAACTTAAAGGGCCAGTAAACATCTTCAACAAAATTATGGAGGAAAACTTCCCTAACTTAAAGAGAGAGATGCCGATGAACATACAAGAAGCCTACAGAACTCCAAACAGACTGGACCAGAACAGAAATACCTCCCGTCACATAATAATCAAAACACCGAATGTTCTAAACAAAGAAAGAATACTAAATGCAGTAAGAGAAAAGGGCCAAGTAACATACAAAGGAAGACCTATCCGAATCACATCAGACTTCTCACCAGAGACTATGAAAGCCAGAAGATCCTGGGCAGATCTCATGCAGACACTAAGACAGCACAAATGCCAGCCTAGACTACTATACCCAGCAAAACTCTCAATCACCATAGATGGAGAGACCAAGATATTCCATGATAAAACCAAATTTTCACAATATCTTTCCACAAATCCAGCCCTGCAACGGATAATAGGTGGAAACCTCCAATACAGGGAGAGAAACAACACCCTGGAAAAAATGAGATAATAACCTTCTTGAATCAAACCCAAAAGTAGATAACCACTCAAACATAAAGATAGCGTCAAGAATGGCAGATGGCAATAATCACTATGCCTTAATCTCTCTTAATATCAATGGTCTCAATTCCCCAATTAAAAGACATAGACTAGCAGACTGGATACGTAAACAGGACCCAGCTTTTTGCTGCATGCAGGAAACGCACCTCAGTGTCAAAGACAAACACTACCTCAGAGTAAAAGGCTGGAAAACAATTTTACAAGCAAATGGCCCCAAGAAACGAGGTGGAGTAGCCATCCTAATATCGGATAAAATTGATTTTCAACCCAAAGTCATCAAAAAAGACACAGAAGGACACTACATACTGATCAAGGGAAAAATCCACCATCAAGAACTCTCAATCCTGAATATCTATGCTCCAAATGCAAGGGCACCCTCATTCGTAAAAGAAACTTTACTAAAACTCAAAGCACACATCGCACCGCACACAATAATAGTGGGTGACTTCAACACCCCGCTCTCTGAAATGGATCGTTCAGGAAAGCAGAAACTAAACAGGGACACAGTGAATCTAATTGAAGCCTTGGACCAAATGGAACTAACTGATATATATAGAACATTTCATCCTAGAGCTAAAGAATACACCTTCTTCTCAGCTCCTCATGGTACCTTCTCCAAAATTGACCATATAATTGGTCACAAATCAGACCTCAACAGATACAAGAAGATAGAAATAATCCCATGCCTCCTATCAGATCACTATGGAATAAGGGTGGTCTTCAATGGCAACAAAAACAAAAGAAAACCCACGTACACATGGAGGCTGAACAATGCTCTACTCAATGATAACTTGGTCAAGGTGGAAATAAAGAAAGAAATCAAAGACTTTTTGAAAGTTAATGAAAATGAAGGCACAACATACCCTAACTTATGGGACACAATGAAAGCAGTGCTAAGAGGAAAATTCATAGCCCTGAGTGCCGCCAAAAAGAAACGGGAGACAGCATACACTAACAGCTTAATGGCACACCTGAAAGCCCTGGAACAAAAAGAAGCAAATACACCAAAGAGGAGTAGAAGGCAGGAAATCATCAAACTCAGGGCTGAAATCAATCAAGTAGAAACAAATAAAACCATACAAAGAATCAACAAAACGAGGAGTTGGTTCTTTGAGAAAATCAACAAGATAGATAAGCCCTTAGCCAGACTAACCAGAGGGCACAGAGATAGTATCCAAATTAATAAAATCAGAAACGAAAAGGGAGAGATAACAACAGAAACTGAGGAAATTCAAAAAATCATCAGATCCTACTACAAAAACCTGTATTCAACACAACTAGAAAATCTTGAGGAAATGGACAATTTCCTTGACAGATACCAAGTACCAAAATTAAATCAGGATCAAATAGACCATCTAAACCGTCCTATAACCCCTGAAGAAATAGAAGTTGTCATTGGAAGTCTTCCAACCAAAAAAAGCACAGGTCCAGATGGTTTTAGTGCAGAATTCTATCAGACCTTCAAAGAAGACCTAACACCAATACTCTTCAAACTGTTCCACAAAATAGAAACAGAAGGAACACTACCCAACTCGTTCTATGAAGCCACAATTACACTAATACCAAAAGCACACAAAGATCCGACAAAGAAAGAGAATCTCAGGCCAATCTCTCTTATGAATATCGATGCAAAAATACTCAATAAAATTCTTGCCAACCGAATCCAAGAACACATCAAAACGATCATTCACCACGATCAAGTAGGCTTCATCCCAGGGATGCAGGGATGGTTCAATATAAGGAAATCCATCAATGTAATCCACTACATAAACAATCTCAAAGAAAAAAACCACATGGTCATCTCATTAGATGCTGAGAAAGCATTTGACAAAATTCAGCATCCTTTCATGCTAAAGGTCTTGGAAAGATCAGGAATTCAAGGCCCATATCTAAACATAGTAAAAGCAATTTACAGCAAACCAGTAGCCAGCATCAATCTAAACGGAGAGAAACTTGAAGCAATCCCACTAAAATCAGGGACTAGACAAGGCTGCCCTCTCTCTCCATATCTTTTCAATATAGTACTTGAAGTTCTAGCTAGAGCAATTAGACAAGAAAAAGAGGTCAAAGGGATACAAATTGGAAAGGAAGAAGTCAAACTATCACTATTTGCAGACGATATGATAGTATACATAAGCGACCCAAAGAACTCCACCAGAGAACTCCTACAGCTGATAAACGACTTCAGCAAAGTGGCCGGATATAAAATCAACTCAAGCAAGTCAGAAGCCTTCCTATACTCAAAGGATAAGCAGGCTGAGAAAGAAGTAAGAGAAATAATACCCTTTACGATAGCCACAAACCATATTAAGTATCTTGGCGTGACGCTAACCAAACAAGTGAAAGATCTGTATGACAAGAACTTCAAGTCTCTGAAGAAAGAAATTGAAGAAGACCTCGGAAGATGGAAAAATCTGCCATGCTCATGGATTGGCAGGATTAATATAGTAAAAATGAGCATCTTACCAAAAGTAATACACAGATTCAATGCAATCCCCATCAAAATCCCAACTCAATTCTTCATAGAGTTAGAAAGAGCAATTCAAAAATTCATCTGGAATAACAGAAAACCCAGAATAGCTAAAACTATTCTCAAGAGTAAAAGAACCTCTGGGGGAATCAGTATCCCGGACCTCAAGCTGTACTACAGAGCAATAGTGTTAAAAACTGCATGGTATTGGTACAGTAACAGACATGTAGATCAATGGAACAGAATTGAAGACCCAGAAATGAATCCACACTCCTATGGTCACTTGATCTTTGACAAAGGAGCTAAAACCATCCAGTGGAAAAAAGATAGCCTTTTCAACAAATGGTGCTGGCTCAGCTGGAGGTCAACATGCAGAAGAATGCAAATTGACCCATCCTTATCTCCTTGCACTAAGCTCAATTCTAAGTGGATCAAAGATCTCCACATAAAACCAGACACACTGAAACTAATAGAAGGGAAACTAGGGAAGAACCTTGAACATATGGGCACAGGGGAGAATTTCCTGAACAGAACTCCAATAGCTTATACTCTAAGATCAAGAATAGACAAATGGGACCTCATTAAATTACAAAGTTTTTGCAAGGCAAAAGACACCGTCAAAAAGACAAAGCGGCAACCAACTAACTGGGAAATGATCTTTACCAACCTTACATCCGACAGAGGGCTAATATCCAAGATATACAAAGAACTCAAGAAGTTAAACTCCAGAGAGGCAAGTAACCCTATTAAAAAATGGGGTACAGAGCTCCACAAAGAGTTCTCACCTGAAGAATATCTAATGGCTGAGAAGCACCTAAAGAGATGTTCATCATCCTTAGTCATTAGGGAAATGCAAATCAAAACAACCCTGAGATTCCATCTCACACCAGTCAGGATGGCTAAGATCAAAAACACAGGAGACAGCAGTTGTTGGCGAGGATGTGGAGAAAGAGGAACACTCCTCCACTGCTGGTGGAATTGCAGGCTGGTACAACCACTCTGGAAAGCAGTCTGGCGGCTCCTCAGAAAACTGGGCATGACACTTCCGGAGGATCCGGCTATACCACTCCTGGGCATATACCCAGAGACTTTACCTGCATGCAATAAGGACACATGCTCCACTATATTCATAGCAGCCTTATTTATAATAGCCAGAAGCTGGAAAGAACCCAGATGTCCCTCAACGGAGGAATGGATTCAGAAGATGTGGTATATTTACACAATGGAATACTACTCTGCAATTAAAAACAATGAATTCACGAAATTCCTAGGCAAATGGTCAGAACTTGAAAATATCATCCTTAGTGAGGTAACCCAATCACAAAAGATCACACATGGTATGAAGTCACTGATAAGGGGATATTGACCCAGAATCTCAGAATACCCTAGACACAATCAGCATATCAATAGATTTCTAAAAAGATGGAAGGAGAGACCCCTGGTCCTGGAAAGACTGGATGTAGGGGAACGCCAGGACAGAGTAATGAGAGGGGGTTGAACGGAGAAAAGAGGGAGGGAAGGGGGCTTATGGGACTTTCGGGGAGGGAGGAAACGGGAAAGGGGAAGTGATTTGGAATGTAAATTAAAAAAATAAAATAAAATTAAAAAAAAAAAAAAAAAAAAAAAAAAAAAAAAAAAAAAAAAAAAAGTTCATCATGAGTGAGGTAACCCTGTCACAAAAGAACACACATGGTATGTACTCACTGAAAAGTGGATATTACTCCAAAAGCTCAGAATATCCAAGACAAAATTCACAGGCCACATGAAGCTCAGGAAGAAGGAAGACCAAAGTGTGGGTGCTTCAGTCCTTCTTAAAAGGGAAACAAAGTACTCAAGGGAGGGAATACAGAGACAAATTGTGGAGCTGAGACTGAAGGAAAGGCTATCCAGAGACTGACCCACCTGGGGATTCATCACATATACAGACAAGAAACCCAGAAACTCTTGTTGATACCAAGAAATGCTTGATGACTGGTGTCTGACTGATATAGCTGTCTATTGAAAAGGCTCTGCCAGAGCCTGACAAGTACAGAAGTGAATGCTTGTAGCTAGCGATAGGACTGAGCTCCATGTGCCCAATGGAGGAGTTACAGAAATAACTGAAGGAGCTGAAGGGGTTTGCAACTCATAGGAAGAACAACAATATTAACCAATCAGATCCCCCAGAGCTCCTGGGGAGTAAACCACCAACCAAAGAGTATACATGGAGGGATTCATGGCTCCAGCTACATATGTAGCAGTGTATGAACTTGTAGTGGATCACTGAGAGGAGAGGCCATTGGTCCTCTCAATGCCCCATTGTAGGGGAATGTCAGGGCAAGGAGTCAGGAGTGAATTGGAGGGTGGGGGAGCACCCTCATAAAAGCAAGGGGAGAGAGGATGGGGTAGGGGATTTCCAGAGGGGAAACTAGGAAAGGGTATAACATTTGAAATGTACATAAGTAAAATATCCAACAAAAAAAAAAAGGAAAAAAAAAGAGGAATGTGGGTGAAGGAAGTGGAAAACAATTCAACTCTGTTTGGTTGAGTTGTGTGGTGCAACTCAGTTTAGTTCAGTTGAGCTCAATTCAGTTAGGAGGGAAGTAGTTCATGCTGAGTTGAGAGCATTTCAATTTACAGAATTCAGAATTTCTTTTACAAAGGAGAGATGTTTAGTCAGAAGCTGAGAGAAGCCAATTTGAATCAGTCAGCTTGCAGAAGATTAGATTTTATGGAGACTAGAAGATTTCAGTCATAGGCCAAAAGATAGTTAGAGAGAAACACTAATGTACATAAGTAAAATATCAAGTAAAATACCAAGCCATGTATTTACACAGCTTGGTTACAGCTCAGATCTTGTCGCTTTTGTCTGAGGAAATAAAAGTGCTATTTACATTTACATATACTTATTAACAACTACTCAGATCAAGATACAGAATTATGCCAGGACTCTGAAAGTCTCTGTGCTGTAACCTGGAGTTATTTAAGCTGGAGTTGTTTGCTTTATTATTGTAAATACACAATTTAAGAGTATATTGACTATATATTACATTATAAATATAATTTTGTGTATAGTAGTTACTGTGAAAAAGTTTGCTAAAGTGCATATGCCCTTGTGGATACTGAATAGGTGGAAGAGAACTTACGGCAGCCACAATAAGGCTGCCACCCTGAAAAAAATACTGCAATTCTAATTGCCCTCAAAACATGCTAAACAAGAATGGTGGTACACAGCTGTAATGCCAGACCTTGAGAAGTTAATGAACTCACAAAAGACAAAACAAAGATGTTTAGTCATAGATTAGGAAACAATCATGAAATCATTTATGGTTACAACACATTATCACAGTTTCATTGGTCAGTAAAGAACACGGACTATTAGTTGGCCCTCTGACTTGTCAAAACCGAGCTTTGATATTCAGGGTAAGCTCTGGAAGGCAGCAGGTATGGTGTTGTTGACTAAGGTAGGTGCTGATAGTAGCCAACTATGGCGCCTGCTGACAACAGCAGGCAATTTACAGCATCAGCACTCCTGTGATGATAGCAGCAAAATCTTAATTATATAGGGCTAGTACTCTCCTCTCCTTGACAAGTGGGAAACTCTTAAATGTTTTGACTAGTGAGAAAGAAAAGAGAAAATTCATATACACTCACACACACAAAAACTTAGTAGATGAAGCAAAGTGTCTTCTAACAATCAAGTTTCAACAAACAGGTTCCACCAATTTCACACATACATATATATGCATTCATAATTACATATGTACAGAAATACGTACATACATGCAGATATATGTTTGTATACACACACACACACATATATATATATATATGTATATACACATACACAAACACACATATGCCCACTTATTTACAGTAGATAGAGCAAAGTTCTAATAAGCAGTCTCTAACAACTTTTGTTTTCCCTTAAGTCCACTTATATCTCCTAATACAATGTTCTTTACATAAGAAAAAAATGCATCATGGATAAAATATTATATTAGAGGAAGTCACAGCTAAATGATTGTTGATAAGTTTAAAGGAGTTGCTTTATCTGTGTTTCATTCTATAAGCTCATTATAAGTTCAAAGCAATAGTTTTATATGCTTATGGCCTTGTTTTATCATTGTGCATACCTGTGGCCTCATCCTTGGGTCTGATCTAAAATGAATGTTTTTCTAATGATAAGTCTGTCTAAAGCCTACTTCTCTTACTAGTGCAGTTTATATCCTTTTTGGTGCATGAAAGTTCATTGTACTCCTTTTTATGCAGCCTTTACTTACTATTCAATGAGGACAGGAGCAAAACAATTAAAACCTTCTTTTTAAATTTTCTATCATTTATTTTACCTTCCTAAAATTATTGGAATGAAATAAGGAATTCTATAAAATCATTAATTCATCCAAACAGCATTATTTTATAAAAGTACTTCCTCATGTTGATGCACAGAACATTGGTTCAATGGGTTTCGCTAATACACCAGGAATCGGTCATAAGAGACTAGATATTCAGGGTCTTACTTTGCCCAATTATACCATTTCAGGTATATGAGAAATTCAGTAATGACAAATAGGAGAAATCATACCAGTAACAAGAAGCAATCCTGGAGTCATGGCTTTCTATGGTTTACCCATTCAACTCTGCAAATGGTGGGCCATTTCCAGGAAGCTTACTTGCCCAGTGCAGTTCCTTCTAAATGTCACCACTGACCCTTTGGTTTCACATTCTAGGTAGGAAACCTGATCATCGGGAGCAAGGTGTGAATCAGTAAGGTGACACTCTAATGGTTTCAGTTCAGAAAACTGAAGTAATATGAGAAGGTTAAAGGTAACAATTAACCAGATCAATAGATTTTGAGATTCAGGGTAGATGTGTATGACTCATCCAGGTTGGCAGGCTACAGAGGAATGTGCAGACTTCCATTCTCTTATCTGTCTACATTTCCTTATTTTATTAAAATCTTTTTTGAAAGCTTTATTTATTATTAATCAAAGATGTTGAAAGCCTCTTTACTTTCATGAAGGCTCGTTCCTAAGAAGGTGAGTCAATCAGGGTTCAAATGAGAGAGAGAAGAAATCATAGACTGTATATGATTATAATAACGGTATGTCCGGTTTATGGAGTTGTAGGCTAAATATTCCACAATGGTTAAATAAACATGAAAGCACAGATATTTTTTTTTTAACCTCAGACACTAAAGAGTTAGGAAAGTTTTATTGTAGGAAAAATGGAACTTGATAGGAAATAATACTGTGTAAGCTTCTTGTGCTCAAGACTTGTGTATTCAAAAACAATAAAATTTAGTTTCAAGTCTTTTGGCTCAAAGTGTCTAACCAGACTGATGTTCGTGACACACGCCTGTGGTCCGAGTATTTAGGAGGCTGAAGCAGGAGGATTGATAAGAGTTTGATGCCATTCTGAGCTACATCAAAAATACTAGACTAACCAGGTATACAAAAACAAACAACAGCCCCAAGAAACAAAAACAAAATCACCCTAAAGTTTCAAAATGTAGTCAAAGAACAAAGTATTGGAAATAAGATATGATTTGTCAAAGAAGTTTGGAATACAAAGTGTCAGAATCTATACTTTTCTTTTTTCAACTGTTGTGCACAAGGAATAACACATGTGAAAGACAGATTGTGAAAATTAAAAATGTATACCGTAATCTCTAGGACAGTTACTACAAAAGTAATACAAAGAAACATATCTGAACAGTCAATAAATAAGTTATAATAAAATTATTAATAATATATGAATAATACAATAGAAGCAAGGAAGTAAGAATAAATAAACAGAGAACAAAACTACAGAAAATACTGCTGAAAGGTAAAACTTGCAGACAGGATGTATACAGGATGCATACAAAATATAAAGACACATATGCTGGAAATGAAATAGATGGGGAGAATACTGTTGAGAAATACCTGAAGACAGAAGAGATTTTATTGGAGATATGCCTCATGGTGCTCATAAAATACAATAAACTTTTATATAAAGAATATAAAACTTTCTACAATAAAAGTTAAGGAAATGTAATGTCAAATGTATATGTACATATGTTATAGCCAAGGTTTAGAATAAACTAGTACAACTTTAGAGCACTAAACTCAGAAATACACAACTCCTCAATGAGATTTGAAAATTCCAGCAAATCAATCTTTTAATCAACAAAATAAGTGACATAATTTGTGTTCTGGAGAAAATAAAATAAAAGAATGAAATGTTTTAAAAAAGGTAATATATTTACCAAGACTCAATTCTATAACATGAAAGCCATTTTGTAAAGAATATTATAACTTGCACCATCACATCGTATTGTCTGATAACAATAAATTAAAAACCCATAAAAATAAGCTATAAACAAAAACACAGAGATAGTTAAAAGTACATTCATATTATTTATTAAAGATCTTATCAAAGTTGTTACAGGAAAAATGAGAAAACCATTAAGAGTAAAATGATAAATATACAACATAAAATTTTGAGACACAATTAAATGGATTATTCTGAGAAAATTATAACTGTATACTTCGAATAAGGTAAAATCAATTAAAATATACTAAGAGATGGAGAGATGCTTAAGAGCAAGCACTGCTGTTTCATAGGACCTAAGTTGAGTCCCAATATAGGTTCCCAATAGCCGGGTTAGACACCCTATAACAGTATGCAACCCCATGTCCATGGGGGACTCCATGCCACCAAGGGCACCACACTCATGCACACATTTTCCCACCTGCATAAGACAGCTATACTTAAAAACAAATAAAAATAAAAATAATCTTTAAAAAATATCTGAAAAATAACATTTTAAAGAACTTCCACAAAGTGTAACACATTGTAGCATTCTCTGATTCTTGAGCATATAATCAAATCCAATGTGTCTGAGTATAAAACGCTTGAAGGAAAACACAAAATTAGCACACATAGAAGATCAGGGAGAGCTCATAACTTTTTTTAGAAATGAGAAAGTTTGGTGCACTTAAACTTGAAGTAAGCTTTTCTACTAATTCAGGTCATAGAACTTCCAGTCTTAGACATTCATCCTGTAGAAATTTACAAGGAGTGCAAATTCACAAGCGAGAGGGGGTTGAATGGGGAAAAGAGGGAGGGAAGTGCCCTTATGGGACTTTCGGGGAGGGAGGAAACGGGAAAGGGGAAATGATTTTGAATGTAAATAAAAAAAAACACTTAGAAAATAAAATAAAATTTAAAAAAAAAGATGTAAAATTATGGTCACAGCAGCTTAATCCAAAAGGGAAAGTTGAATCATGGAACTTATATCCTGTGGGGAACCAACAGTCACCTAGTTGGACTTAAGGCTTGCTCAATAAAAGAGAAATTATGCCATGGAATTGTAAGTTTAGCGAAGTACCTGTGGCTGGTGAGACCATGGAATTAGAGGTAATTCTACTACTGCCACTTTCTTAAACCAGGAAACTGCTAACTGCACTGTAAGCATCTGTCCTTATAACCACAGATGTATGTGTAGCTCTCACCCAAGACACTTCATTTTCCAACAAACAGAGATTATTACAAAAAGCCACAACTGGTCAGACTAGGAGATCAGCTAACTATGAGGTATCTGCCCCTGAGAAATACCATTAGTACACAACTCCTACACTTAAGTCTCAAGGAAAAACCACAGACGAGGGGCAGAAAGTCTGTAAGAGCCAAAGGACAGGGACATGTGCTCTGACATAGTTTGTTCTAAAGGAAAGCAGCAGGACAGGAAGGCTGCAGGAAGAGAAGATAGAATTGGAAGAAGTGGGAGTGACAAGTAGGCAAGGTGTAATCAAGATACATTGTATGGAATTCTTTAAGATATAGAGTACTTACATTATTTTATAAATAGAATGACTAAATAAAACAGTGTATAAATGTAGAAATATATTAGTTTAAAAATATAATATAGATATATTATATAATGTGCATATGATATAACAGAATAATTGTGAACAGCACAGTCTGGAGTAAACATTTGCAATATTTAGTACAATTGGTCTTAGAATATTCTTCCAACTTTTCTATTTATTTTGAATTTTTCATAATAATGTACTATAAGAAATATATATGTATATGAATATATATGATTGTAAATGAGATATAATGGGCTCAGAAAGGTGTATGTATCTGTGTAAGCATAATTAAAGAAAAAGAGGTCATGAATTTATGAGGGACAGGGGAGACACATGGTAATTTGGAGAAAGGAATGATGGCATGGAAATGATATAAATACAATACTTACATATGAAATTATCAAAAAAATAATTACTAAAACTTAAAAAATGAATGTATTCATGAACAAGAATGTAAAACTATTTCCCTACGCATGTTTTCCAGAAGCATTTGTTTTGTTTCCTTTTTACAATGTTTATAAAATACATTTTGAATTAACCTTTTTTTAAAAGAAGTAGTTTCAAATTTTCTTATTTTCACAGATACTGGTACATCAAGAATCCTGTATTAAAGTTGTCATTCATTCTCCCTGAATTATCAGGATACCTTTCTACAAATAGAGTTTTTGTAAAGACCTGGGTCTGATTGAGATCCATATTCTACTGCCTTGTTCCCCTTGATGCACCTGCTTGCTGACATTTGTTTGTTCCTGAAATGTTTCTCAATAATTTCAGCACATCCTAACTTTTTCTTTACTTACTTTACATCTGGATCACTGTCTTCCCCAGTGTCTGACTCCTACTCCCCCACCCCCGCCACATTCACCATCCCCTTGTTAGTCAATCTGTCAACTTTTTAATTTTTTTCCAAGATCTTTTTGCGTTTACTAGGTTTCATAAATTTGGCCTACTTATAAAACTTGTTTTTCCAACAAGAATTTGTTAAGGGTATGATTGATATTGCATTAACTTTTTAGTTTGTGTCATATTGAAAAAATAAATACCACTTGCTGACACTAAAAAGGCATATCTAACATATGATGAAATTCTTTTTCTACTATTATTGTTATGACTCTGTGAGGCATTTATTGAAAAATATAGAGACAAACTGTTAAACATCTTGCTCATGATTATATAGCACAAATGAAGACATCATGTTAGAGAGTTTTTTATTTTAGAAAAATATTGGTGTGTTCTAGAGGGAAGTAAAACAGATTTCCTTTACCATAAATTTTTGTTATATTTGAGGGAGATGTGAAAATTCAGATTTACACTCTAGATCTAACTGGATGCACTGAGTTACCATACTGTGATTTTAAGTGGACAACAATAAATGTTCTTAGTAACTGGAAGAACTTCCCTTGAGGTCTCATTTCCACTATTTTAATAAACTGAATTTAGACCTTCCAACTGTAGACTCTGTAGTGGTTGTTTCTTATTCCTATACTTAGATATCTGACAAAATAACTTACAGAAGTAATGGTGTATTTTGTTTTACAGTTTGATGATCTACAGTCCATTTCAGTGGGAAAAGCACATTGGGACAAGTGTGACATATCTGATCAAATGGCACTGAGTCAAGAAGCAGAAACTTAACAGGATTAGGGACCTAGAAATAAAAAAAAACCTCCTGTCTTGCCCATAAAGAGTTACTTTCTCCAGTGAAGTTCTACCTTGTATAGACCCCAAACATGGCTACTACATAATTAGTCTGAGGAGAAATGAAAATCCTGGCATCATATTTGAGAGTGAAATTAGAATATTCTGTCTGGTCTATTCCTGATAATAACGAGGGATATAAGACTGTGTTCATTACTAGATCTGGTAGTATACATTTTTCTTATAATTTATTTCATTGTATCATATTTAATTTGATAACATTTTCACATGTCTGTCTCTGTTTCATCCTGCTTCTCTAATTTTAAATCATCATTGCTTCCTTTTTATACCTCATTTTGTTTACATTTCATATAAAAGACTGTTTTATGTCAGCTAATCTGACATAAATAATTGTATTTTCATTTTCTCTATCTTTCAATACTCTTTTCACTATTGTGTAAATTTACATAGCAATAATTCCTAAATAGAAAAAGGAAATATCTTTAACTCTGTTTGGAATGATACACCACATACACATTTTGCCTTTGCAGATAAATTAAAAGAAAATTCCATCCCAAACTGTTTGCTCTGTGATAGGATGTATGACAGTCTTGTTGCTTTGTGTTTATGGAGTCTGCAGGACAAGCTAATATACTGTAGACATGTCTTGTTAAATGTGATATACAATGTGAAATGTAAAGAAATATATGATGCCCCTAACACATATACAGCAGAGGACTGCTGGGTCTGAGCTCAGTCAGAGAAGATGCACCTAACCCTTAAGAGACCGGAGGCTCCAGGGAGTAGGGAGGTCTGGTGGGGTCAGAGGTGGGGGAGGTGGCATCCTCATGGAGACAGGGCAGGGCAGGAGGTATGGGATGTGGAACAGCAGTCAGAGGGTGGACTGGGAGGGAGATAAAACCTGGAGTGTAAAAAACAAATTAAATAAAATTTAAAAAAAAGGAAACCGATAGAATTTTATTAAGTGAGAACCCAATGAAGAAAGAAAAGATGGAATGAAAGGCAGGACATAGAAAAATTAAAGAAACGAGATCAGACTGGGGGAAAATCAGGGTCTGGGAGAGGAAAACTCATAAGAATTGACAGTCACATATGTCTTCTAATAACAGCCAATAAAGTCTTCTAATAACAGCCAATAAGCAAGTAAAACACTGACATATTTGACTGCAATGAAATTTTGTACAATTTGAATTTGAAATAATACATATTTATTAGTACTAAGAATATTGTAGATAAATAGTATCACCACTCATTGATCCACATAAGGTCCTGTTTAGCTTTAACGGTCAACACAGCCAGAGTGACTTGAGGGCTTAGCCTCAGAAGAGTAATTACCTATATCAGGTTGATCTGTGTATATACTGGGGGTGGGATTGTATTGATTTTAATTTATGTTGTAGGTCCCAGCCCAGTGTGGGCACTACCATCCCTAAGCAAATTGTCCTGTTCTGTTTAAGACAGCTCGTTCAGTTAAGCTAGCCAGCAAGAAGACTAAATCTATTTATATTTAACATTACAATTATACATGGAACTGTTTTTAAGGAAATAAACCCAAACTCTTTATCATGGTGTTAAATAATAGCAAAACACAGATCTAAAGTCCTAATGTCTACGATGAAGGAGTGTAAGAAATCACTCCAAATACATCTACTATATTATGCTTTCTAATAAAAGGATTATATCTGTTATATGCTGCTGCCATTTCTTGATTTCATTTTGAATTTGAAAAACTTTCTTTGCAAAATTTTATAATTTCTAATATTCAAATACAAAATATAAGTTAAAAATTCGAGGAGTATCCTTTCCTCATTTGGCTTGAAATGATAGAGAAGGTAGCAATAATAGTAGCAAAACATCTAAGGACATGTATGATGCTGTAACAGGCTCAGGGTATTGATGATACATGTAATTCAAAGATAACCTCTAGGCCTGGAGAGATGACTCAGTAGTTAAGAGCACTGATTGCACTTCCAGAGGTCATGAGTTCAATTCTCAGCAACCACATGGTGGCTCACAACTATATGTAACAGGATCTGATGCTCTTTTCAGGTATGTCTGAAGACAGCTGTACTGTTCTCATATAAATAAAATTGATAAATAGATAAATCTTTAAAAATAATAACCATCTATTAGTGTTATATGTATGTATATGTTTCCTATTAATCAAAAAATGGAGTAATTAATTCTGAAATAAATCTTGCATAAATTGAATAAATTGCTTGATAGAGGAAATAGCTGTAGTTGACACTACAGGAAAATTCAACATCTTCATCATACATGAGAAAGACTCTGGAGAATGCAACAATCAGAATAAATGTAAAGAGTACCAAACACATGTGCTCAAATATGCATCTCTCCACTTATTTTTCATACTTTAGATATCATAAACATGATGTTTAAAAATAACTAAAGTGGTGTAAAATGGAATTGTGAATATTAGACACTCTAGAAATGGAAACTCAGTCTCAATACTATGTTTCCTCAGCCAGAGTCAATGTATGGATTGTGCTCAATCTTGGACCAAAAAAAAAATTTTTTTTTTCTTTTCTTTGTTTAAAGAAAGAGACATTGCCTACAAAGAATATGGCCAGTTGGGAAGGACTGTTTCAGTACAATGTAAAGCCTCTGTTCATTTTCTCAGCATAGGTTCTCACAGTACAACAGCTGCATTTCAACCTGCATTCCTAGCACAAAGCTGACCTTCTCACACAACATCCTGCTGTGACCGAGCTCCCCAAAGTGATGTTTATCCTTTATCTGAAAGTAGGACCATGCATCACTTAAATACAAGCAAACAGTCTGAGAAAGTCTACATGGTAAAATTGTGTTATTATCTCTACATCATAGCCTACACTTAAACTAAGACAATTCAAAGGTCACAATTTAATCAAGGTATCATAGCTATGGATGCAATTCAGCTTTTATCCAATAGTCCATAAATGAATAGTACATGACTTATGAAATCTAGAAAAGAAATCTATAATTGTAATACAGTTGGGAAAAGCCTACTAGATGAATAAAATAATTCATTTAGAATTGGGATTAATGTGTTAAAAATTAGGCATGGAGAAGGGATCCACCTGATGAAGATAAGAGAATTCAGTGAGTAGAGACTAATTTATTATTGTTGTTTGAGAATTTAACACATACATATAATGTCTGTTGATCAACTTCACACCCATTTTCTCCCTTCTAATTCCTTTTCTTCTCCCTCTCGGCCAGTATTCCAATTTTTCTTTCTATTTTAAACTGAATGAGTCAACATAGTGCTTCCAATGCATGCTTGGGTGTCAGGCCATTGTCTGGAAGATGGGGCTACTTTCCCAAAGAAAGCCTACTGTCCCTCTCCTAGCAGGTGTCACTTGCAATGGCCAGTTAAAGACAATTTTTAAATCATCACTGAAAGTCCATGAGGCTGGTCTTCTGCAACATCCCCACACCCTCATACCAAACCAATCTGAGAGGAAGTTAAGATATCAGAAATGGCAACCAATTCTACTAGGAATCTTAATGCTTCCCCTCTTCTGTAACTAATGAAATACTTGGTCTTGTTTTTGGGAACATTCAATGCTTCCCTATTTTGACTGAAATACATCGTCTGCTTGTGTGCTTGCAGTCTAATGCTACATGTTTCATAAACTACTGTCCAACCCAGTAAGTATCTCTTTAAATAAGTCAATAAAAATGAAATAAAACCAAACATTATTTGATGTCCTCATTTATAGTTAAAACATAAGATTATTTTTCAAATTACAACAAATACATATTCTTTTGTTTGTTTAATTTTTATAATTTTAAGAACTTCATATCTGATCACTGTTTGTACCATATTCTACCCCCTCCATTCAACTGCTGCTTGTCTCTGATTCACCCTCAAGTTCATGACCACATCTTCTTTAAGTGATGTTATACACAAAATTGAGTATAGGACAATACTTGAAATTAAAATATATGAGATAGAAAAGTTCCAAAATCCAGGGGAACTTCTGATCCCAGGTGCTTTAACATGCCCAGGATCATAGGTGCAGAGGTTAGGAGGACTTAACATCTATCCCATCACCACTGGGAGTAACTTTGACCAGTGCAACACAGGGACACAAGAACCCTGCCCAAACAGTGGCACAGGTTCCTTCTGGTCTGGGCTAGAGTGAACTCCTCAGACAGCCTCGCAACACCAAGAGGAATTTCCACTCGCAGGATCACAGGATTATAGGAGCTTGGTCACACCAAGATCCAGAGGCAGCTTGACTCCCAGGAGCTCTGATACACCCAGGATCTCAGGATCACAGAATCCCAGAATCACAGGGCCACAGAGACAGCTGGACTCTGAGGAGTTCTGACATAACCAGGATTAAAGGAAGGACAGCGCACAGTCACGTATAGAGAGGGCAGGTAGCATTAGAGATAATCAGATGGTGGGAGGAAAGTTTAAGAACATAACAAACAGAAACCAAGGGAACATGGCATCATCAGAACCCAATGCTCCCACCATAATAAGTCCTCCAGTATAATACACTATCATACTGGAAAAGCAATATTCAAATCTAAAATCACTTCTCAAGATGATGATATAGGACTTTAAGTGGGACATAAATAACTCCCTTAAAGAAATACAGGAGAACACAGGTAAACAGATAGAAACCCTTTAAAAGGAAACACATAAATCCCTTAAAGAATTACAACAAAACACAATCAAATAGGCAAAGGAAATGAACAAAATCATCGAAAATTTAAAAATGGAAAGAGAAACAATAAAAAAATCACAAAGGGAGACAACCCTGGAGTTAGAAGATATATGAAAAGGATCAGGAGCCATATATGAAAGCATCACCAACAGCATTCAAGAGATAGAAGAGAGAATCTCAGGTGCAAAAGATACCATAGAAAACATTGAAACCACAGTCAAAGAAAATGCAAAATGCAAAAAGCTCCTAACCCAAAACATCCAGGAAATCCAGGACACAATGAGAAGACCAATCCTAAGGATTATAGGTACAGAAGAGAGCGAAGAATTCTAGCTTAAAGGACCAGTAAATGTCTTCAACAAAATTATAGAAGAAAACTTCTCTAACCTAAAGAAAGAGATGCCCACGAACATACAAGAAGCCTATAGAACTCCAAATAAACTGGATCAGAACAGAAATTCTTCCCATCACACAATATTCAAAACACCAAATGCTCTAAACAAAGAAAGAATATTAAAAACAGTAAGGGAAAAAGGTCAAGTAGCATATAAAAGCAGACCTATCAGAATTACAGCAAACTTCTCACCAGAAACTATGAAAACTAGAAGATCCTGGACTGATGTCATACAGACCCTAAGAGAACATTAATGCCATTTCAGGCTACTATACCCAGCAAAACTCTCAATTACCATAAATGGAGAAAATAAGATATTCTATGACAAAACCAAATTTACACAGTATCTTTCTACAAGTCCAGCTTTACAAAGTATAATGGGTGGAAAATACCAACACAAGGAGGGAAACTACACCCCAGAAAAAGCAAGAAGGTAATCTTTCAACAAATCCAAAAGAAGATAGCCACACAAACATAATTTCATCTCTAACAATAAAAATAACAGGAAGAAACAATCACTTTTCTTCAATATCTCTTAACATCAATGGAATCAATTCCCCAATAAAAAGACATAGACTAACAGACTAGATATGTAAACAGGATCCCACATTTTGCTGCATACAGGAAATGCACCTCAGTGACAAAGACAGATACTCCCTCAGAGTAAAAGGTTAGAAACAATTTCCCAAACAATTGGTCCCAAGAAAGAAGCTGGAGTAGCCATTCTAATATCAAATAAAATCAACTTTCAGCCAAAAGTGTCAAAAAAGACAAGGAAGGACACTTCATACTAGTAAAGGGAAAAATCTATCAAGATGATCTCTCAATTCTGAACGTCTATACTACAAATGTAAGGGCACCCACATTCATAAAAGAAACTTTGTTAAAGTTCAAAGCACACACAATAATAGTGGGAGACTTCAACACCCCACTCTCAGCAATGAATAGATCATGCAAACGAAAACCAAACAGAGACACAATGAAAGTAATAGAAGTAATGAACCAGATGGATCTAACAAATATTTATAGAACATTTCATTTTAAAGCAAAAGAATATACCTTCTTCTCAGCACCCCATGGTTCCTTCTCCAAATTGACCATATCATTTGTTTTTGGTCATAAAACAGACCTCAACAGATACAAGAAGACTGAATTAATCCCATGCACCCTATCAGATCACCATGGTCTAAGACTGGTCTTAAATTCCAACAAAAACAATGGAAAATACATGGAAGCTGCGCAATGTTCTACTCAATGATAACTTGGTCAAGGAAGAAATAAAGAAAGAAATGAAAGACTTTTTAGAATTTAATTAAAATGAAGACATATCATACCAAAACTTATGGGATACAATGAAAACAGTGGTAAGAGGAAAACTCAACTCTAAGCACCTACAAAAAGAAACAGGAGAGAGCTTACACTAGCAGCTTGACAGCGCACCTATAAGCTCTAGAACAAAAAGAAGCAAATACACCCAAGAGAAGGAGACAGCAGGAAATACTCAAACTCAGGGCTGAAATCAACCAAATAGAAACAAAAAGAACTGTACAAAGAATCAACAAATCCAGGAGCTGGTTCTTTGAGGAAATCAAAAGGATAGATAAAGCCTTAGCCAGAGGGCACAGAGACAGTACCCAAGTTAATAAAATCAGAAATGAAAAGGGAGACAAAACAATGTAAACTGAGAAAATTCAAAAAATCATCAGAACGTACTACAAAAGTATATACTCAACAAAATTGGAAAATCTGGATGAAATGGATAATTTTCTAGACACATACTAGGTGCCTAAGTTAAAACAGGATCAGATAAACCATCCAAACAGTCCCATAACCACTGAAGAAATAGAAGCAGTCATTAACAGTGTCCTTCCCCCTCCCAAAAAAAAGCCAAGGACCAAATGGATTTAGTAGAGAATTCTATCAGACTTTCAAAGAAGATCTAATTCCAATATTCTTCAAATTATTCCACAAAATAGAAGCAAAAGGAACACTACCCAACTCGTTCTATGAAGCCACTATTACATTTATACCTAAACCTAATGAAGACGAAACAAAGAAAGAGAACTTCAAACCAATTTCCCTTTTGAACATTGATGCAAAAATACTCAATAAAATTCTTGCCAACAGAATCCAAGAATACATCAAAATGATCATTCACTACGATCAAGTAGACTTCATCCCATGGATTCAGGGATGGTCCAATATAAAGAAATCCATCAATGTAATCCACTACATAAACAATCTCAAAGGAAAAAAAAACACATGATCATCTCATTAGATGCTTAAAAAGCATTTGACAATATTCAGCATCCCTTCATGTTAAAAGTCTTGGAAAGATCAGGAATTCAAGACCCATATATAAACATAGTAAAAGCAATATACAGCAAACCAGTAGCCAACATCAGACTAAATGGAGAGAAACTTGAAGCAATCCCACTAATATCAGGGACTAGACAAGCCTGACTATTCTCTCCCTATCTATTCAATACAGTACTTGAAGTTGTAGCTTGAATAGACAACAAAAGGAGGTTGAAAATTGGAAAGGAAGAAGTCAAAATATCACTATTTGCAGACAATATGATCATATACTTAAGTGACTTCCAAAATTCCACCATAGAATTCATAAAGCTATTAATCAACTTCAGAAAAGTGGCTGGATATAAAACTAATCAAAGAAATCAGTAGTCTGCCTCTAGTCAAAGAATAAACAGGCTGAGAAAGAAATTAGAGAAATGACATCCTTCACATTAGTTATAAAAAATATTATATACCTTGGTATGACTCTAACTTATCAAGTTAAAAATCTATATGACAAGAACTTCAAGTCTCTGAAGAAAGAAATCAAAGAAGATCTCAGAAGATGGAAAGATCTGCCATGCTCATGGATTGGCACAATTAATATAGTAAAAATGGCCATCTTGCCAAAAGCAATCTACAGATTCAATGCAATGAAAATTCCAACTCAATTCTTCATAGAGTTAGAAAGAGAAATTTGCAAATTCATTTGGAATAACAAAAAAAACAGGATAGCTAAAATTATTCTCAACAATAAAAGAACTTCGGGGAATCACCATCCCTGACCTCAAGCTGTATTACAGAGCAATAGTCATCAAAACTTTATGGAATTGGTACGGAGACAGGCAGGAAGTTCAAAGGAATAGAATTGAAGATGCTGAAATGAATCCACACACCTATGGTCACTTGATATTTGACAAAGTAGCTGCAGACATCCCATGGAAAGAAGACTGCATTTTTAACAAATGGTGATGGTTCAACTGGAGGTAAGTATGTAGAAAAATGCAAATCAGCCCATTTTTATCTCCTTGTGCAAAACTCAAGTCCAAGCAGATCAAGGACCTCCACATAAAACCAGATACACTGAAACTTATAGAGGAGAAAGTGGGAAAGAGCCTCAAACACATGGGTACAGGGGAAAATTTCCTCAACAGAACAACAATGGCTTAAACTCTAAGATCAATAATCAACACACGAGGTCTCATAAAATTGCAACGCTTCTGTAAGGCAAAAGACACTGTCAATAGGACAAAACAGCAACCAACAGATTGGGACAAGATCTTTACCAATCTTACATCCACTAGAGTGCTAATATTCAGTATATACAAAGAACTCAAGAAGTTGGACTATGGAGAATCAAATAACCCTATTAAACAATGGGGTACAGAGCTAAGCAAAGAATTTTCAACTGAGGATTATTGAATGGCCAAGAAACACCTAAAGAAATGTTCAGCATCCTTAGTGTTTAGGAAAATGCAAATCAAAACAACTTTGAGATTCTACTTCACACTATTCAGAATGATTAAAATCAAAAACGGGTGACAGCAGATAGTGGTGAGGATGTGGAGAAAGAGAAATGCTCCTCCATTGCTGGTGGGATTGCAAGCTGGTGTAACCACTCTGGAAATCAGTTTTGTGATTCCTCAGAAAACTGGACAAATTACTACCTGAGGACCCAGGCATACCACTCCTGGGCATATACCCAGAAGATGTATATGGAACATCATACTCCAACATGTAATAAGGACACATGCTCCACTATGTTCATAGCAGCCTTATTTATAACAGCCAGAAAAAAAACCGAGAGGTCCTTCAACAGACGAATGGATACATAAAATGTGCTATATTTACACAATGGAGTACTATTCAGCTATTAAGAATGATGAATTCATGAAATTCTTAGGCAAATGGATGGAACTAGAAAATATCATCCTGAGTAAGGTAATCCAATCACAAAACAACACAAATAGTATCCACACACTGATAAGTGGATATTAGCCCCAAAGTTCTGAATACCCAAGATATTATTTACAGACCACATGAAACTCAAGAAGAAGGAAGATCAAAGTGTGGGTGATTTGTTTCTTCTGAAAAACAGAACAATATACTTCCAGGAGCAAATATGTAGATAAAGCATAGAGCAGAGAATGAAGGAAAGGAGATCCAGAGACTGTCCCACCTGGGTATTCATCCCATATATAGTCACCAAACCCTGACACTATCATGGTTGCCAAGAAATGCTTGCTTAAAGGAGCCTGCTATGACTGTCTTCTGAACGGCCCTGCCAGAGTCTTATAAATACAGAGGCAGAGCTCACAGCCAACCATTGGACTGAGCATGGCATTCCCAATGGAGGAGTTAGAGAAAGGACTAAAGGAGCTGAAGGGGTTTGCAACTTCATAGGAAGAACAACAATATCAACCAACAAGATTCCTCAGAGCTCCCAGGGACTAAGCCACCAACCAAGGGGTACACATGGCTCTAGCTGCATATGTAGCAGAGGATGGCCTTGTCAGACATCAAGGGGAGGAGAGGTCCTTGGTCCTATGACGGCTTCATTCCCATTGTAGGGGAATCGATGGTGGGGAGGTGGAAGAGGGGTGGGTGGAGGAACACCCTCATAGAAGTGGGGGGAGGGAGGATGGGATTGGGGGCTATCTGGGAGGGAGGAAATAGGGAAAGAGTGTAACATTTGAAATATAAATAAATAATATACCTAATAAATAAAATCATTAAACTTAACAAAATAGTTCTAATTAATAGACAATCAGCAATAATTTGCAAATAGATTTTTCTCATATCAGTAACTGGAATAAAAAATACTAGGGCTTGAAATTAAAGTTTAATGAAAAGCCCTAGTTAATTTTAGCCTTAGTTAACTTTAACCTAACTTTAATTAGTTATTCCTAGCTAATTTTAAACAAAGCAAATAAAGAAAAAAAATATTAGACTTTAAGCCAGAACTCAAGGGCTATATCCATGCTCCAATTTAAGAGTCAGAATCAGACCAGATCTATTTTTGCAATTTAAAATAATTAGAAAAAAGAATAACTGTTTCTATATAAAATAGAAAATCCTGATGAATAAGAATTAAAATGACATGAAGCTTCACAACAGAATTATTCAACATGGAGACCAGTTACTATAAAGCAATAGGTAAACACAGTGAGTCAAAATTCTGATGTCAAATATACTGTGAGGAAACATTAACATTTGGAAAATATATCTGATATAATTATTTTAAGGAAATATTTTATAAACAGCTTAGAGAAAGGAAAGAAGAATAAAAAGGACATGGTGGAGGAGAGAGAAAGGAGGGGAGGAAAAAGAAGAGGAGGACAATCAAAAGGATCAAAGACGAAGAATATAAAGGAGGAAAAGAAAAGGAAGGAGCTATCCAATAAAGCAACAATCACGGAATAAAGGAAGAAGGAATCACCACAAGACTGGAAAAAAGAGAATAAAATATAGTAAATGAATCATTCCTGTCTAAACAAATCTTAAGCTAACTGCTCCCTGTTTACAGAGTATGTTCACCAATATTAAAGCAGATGGAGGATTTTGCAGGCTCTGCATGGTTCCCTACATGTCTCAAGTTTGACACTTACTAGGAGTTCAGGCCTTAGGAGTTCAGGCCTTAGGAGTTCAGGCCTTCAAGAGATGGTTAAGGACTAGAGCCTCTCTACTCTTGAATGGGTCAAGATTCTGCCTCTATCTATTTGTATGTAAGATTAAGACAGAAGCCAGGACATATATAATGATATTACAATGAGGATCAATGCTGAGCAATTATTAGTGAAGGTAAGAGGACAAGCTTTCAAAAGAACTCTTGTGTACAGTGGATTTTGAGCTTTCTTTCGTGAGCCGAACATAAACAGCAGGATCATGAAAAGCTGTTGCAATTAAGATTAGATAAAGGAAACGCACTGCACTGCTTCAAAACCACAGGTTCTTTTGCTCATCTTTCATTTTTCTTTCCTGTCTCCTCCTGGATACACTGTATAGTTTTATTCATTTCTGACTGGCAGGAAGAAATTTCAATAAATTATGATTGCCACTTTATGAATCTTCAGAATATCTGAGTAATGGAAAATGATATATTTCAACAGCGAAAACGATTCAGGTACTGAGCAGGCATTTTCAATAGGTTTAGAGAGCAGATGAAAGATGGTATTTCAAAGACTATTCTGAATGAACTATCCTTCAGAAAATGACTGCTCAAGTGAAAATGGCTCTTGATGTAACTAAGATAACTCTCTTTAGGGGTCATCTAGAGAAAAGGATACAATGGAAAAAACTCATATGAGATGTAAATGTTAACTACACCTTTAAAAAATAGATTCTAACCCCATAGATGGCATGGGAAGAAAAAAAGGTTTCAACTGTCCTCTTTTTCATTTGTCCTGTCTGCCATTACTTCTTTCTGGGAATTTTCCCATGGACAGAGCATATATAGGAGGAGTCTACGAATTTCTGACCTCTGAAATTGTGTCAAACTTCACTGCACAGTTGAGACCTGCACATCTTATGCCATGTCTGTGGATACAGTTAAAATTGAGCCAGAAGTCCATAATTTTTTTCTAAGATAGGTACATGTTGAGCCCAGTGTGATAGTGGACTCTACAGGATTCTGTACCTTACCACATCCACTTTCAAAATCACCTGATAGTTGTTACACAGCTCCCAAGAGTAAGAAAGAGAACTAAAAACTGAGATTTATGAGAATTAGCAGACTGAATTATTAATCACATTTGAAAAGGATACAAATGAGAAGCAATTGTAATTACATTTTCTTTATGTTGTAAAAGATTTCATGTTTTAGTTTATTTCATTTTTGTGAAAGAAGGAAAGGGAGTTTTAAGTATTGCTTCTAGAGTCTTAAATTGTTGTGAGCATCCCTCCCACCTTTGAGTTTATCTCGGCCCCAAGTTTTTAGATGCAGAAACAAAACAAACAAAAACCAAAGAAACAAAAACTGTGTTGCAGTTATGAAAGGAAAACTCTCTTCTAATAAACATCAGCCTAAATTTCCAGAAACATGACAAAAAATGTACACTCTAGTTTTTGAAATCTTTTTTCATTAATGAATAGCTCTAAAAGGAAAAATGATACTTTTATACTACTAAGAAACTCATTAGATATTTACTATTCATATTTATTCTAAATATCATATGATAAAGCATGAGTTTAAAATTATTTCTATTAAAAATTTGTTTTTATTTATTTTTGAGATTATAATTTGATTACAACTGTTCTCCCTTAAGCTTTAGCCCTCAAACCATTTCATGTACCCAACCAGGCTGCTTCAAATTCATGAATTCTTTTGTTTTACTAATTGCTATTGTGCACACACACCCCACATATATAACACACACACATATATGTAGGTGATTGTGTTATTCTATTGCTAAATACAACTAATTCAGCCCATATAATGCTACCTTTGTGTTTATTTGTGTGTGTGTTTGTGTGTGTGTGTGTGTGTGTGTGTGTGTGTGTGTATGTGTCTGTGTGTCTGTGTGTGTCTGTGTGTTTTCAGGGCTGTACAGTTGGCACTGTACAACCAATTGATGTGTTCTTATTTGAAATAAAATCTCATAAAATCAATAAAAATGGTGATAGGTTGTTGTCACTAAGCTGTTTGTGTATTGAGGAATTCCATAGCTTCACAAACTCACAGAACTCACAATATATTTAGACTAAAACTGCTTTAGGCATACAAAGAACAAATGGTGTCTCTGTTTCATCACTTGAGGCTTAATATCCCTGCTATATAGGTCATTCTGTTGACTGGAGAGTAGGTCCTTTTGCAATATCGGATTAAGGAGATCTGCTTGAATGTGCCCTGCTGAGATATTAAATGAGTACATGTAGTTAGGGCATAAGTGATTCCCAAGAAGCATCCAGATTCACTAGAATGTCTTTCTAATGTTGAACTTGCAAATTTCCTCTGAGTAAGCAGATGTCTCTTTAGTAATATCAGAACATCAGAAATAAAACAAGAAAACATCTATCATCACAATTTGGTGGTCAAGTTATCAATGAGAATCTATTAAAAATATTTTTTATTTCATTCGAAAAATGACACAATTACTTTCAAAATAGTTTATTTCCATTTCATTAAATGATGAGCTATAGTCAAATAATAGCAGTTGAAGACAAGAAGAATCAGTCTTATCCAGAGATTAACACCCTGATAGGTTCTTCATTGTCAAGTGGTTTACCCTAACATGTTCTTGCTAGCAACATTGAATAAACTCAGTAGACTGCATTTACACACACACACACACACACACACACACACACACACACACACACACACACTTAAAGAAAAAGAGGTCACAAATCTAGAGGAAGTGGGGATAGCATTGGGAGAAGTTGGAGCATGGAGAAGTAGAAGTAGAGATTCTGTAAATAAAATTAAAGGAAAGGAAGGATAATATGAGTACACATGGATGGATGGGTATGAGATAGAGAAACAAATGATTAAACATATCACCAAATAGTGATATGAAACCTGGAATTTCTCAAATTAAATTTAATTAAAAAGTAATCAGTGAGTGTCCCATATCCTTAGGCCATATCTATGTGATTAAACACTGTTATAGAATAATATAAATGAAACAGTATTAGAAATTGAGGGCAGGGAGAGGAGAAAACATTTGATGTCCTGCATAACATGCTATGGGCCGTAAATATATGTTGGTATCCAAAACTTGTAGATAGTTGTCATATTGTTACTTGGAAAAGTTATTTGCTCTTATTTATAAATTCAGTGTATGATACAAAATTTTAAAGACTGTAATAATTTGAATAACAAGTTTAATATTTACCATGTACATTATAAATCATACAGCTTCTTCCTCCACCCCTTCATGGTAAACATATTTCTTTTTTTATTATTTATTTTTTTAATTTACATTCCAAATCATTTCCCCTTTCCCGTTTCCTCCCTCCCCGAAAGTCCCATAAGCCCCCTTCCCTCCCTCTTTTCTCCATTCAACCCCCTCTCTTTACTCTGTCCTGGCGTTCCCCTACATCCAGTCTTTCCAGGACCAGGGGTCTCTCCTTCCATCTTCTTAGAAATCTATTGATATGCGGATTGTGTCTAGGGTATTCCGAGATTCTGGGTTAATATCCCCTTATCAGTGACTGCATACCATGTGTGTTCTTTTGTGATTGGGTTACCTCACTAAGGATGATATTTTCAAGATCTGACCATTTGCCTAGGAATTTCGTGAATTCATTGTTTTTAATTGCAGAGTAGTATTCCATTGTGTAGATATACCACCTCTTCTGAATCCATTCCTCCGTTGAGGGACATCTGGGTTCTTTCCAGCTTCTAATCAATCTAAATAGCAACAAAGGATAATTTGTTACTGAACAGAACTGTTACTATGGGCTGATGGATAAATCATGAAACCAAAGGTATAAAGTAGCAGATATATAGGGTGACTATATCCAGAGGCCCCAAGAACATGTGAACAAAAACCATTAAAACTGACTATATTAGAGGTTTTTTTCAAATACCAGATTTCAGCTACACTTATCATAAAATAAGTCTGACATGTCATGTTTATTTGTTTCATGACAATAAGCATAGTAAACTATGTTTTATTTCTGATATAATGTTGAAAGCCCCAAGAAAACACAAAACATGTACTAATTAAAGTTTAATAAAATGATATAAAATACTCTGAGATTCCACTTCATAGTAGTCAGAATGGCTAAGATCAAAAACTCAGGTGACAGCAGGTGTTGATAAGGATGTGGAACACTCCTCCACTACTGGTGGGATTGCAAGCCTGTACAACCACTCTGGAAATCAGTTTGGCAGTTCCTTAGAAAACTGGACATAGCACTACCTGAGGACCCAGCTATACCATTCCTCGGCATATACCCAGAAGATGCTCCAACATGTAATAAGGACACATACTCTACTGTGTTCATAGTAGCCTTATTTGTAATATCCAGAAGCAAGAAAGAATCCAGATATCGCTCAACAGATGAATGGATACAGAAAATGTGGTATAGTTACACAATGGAATACTACTCAGCAATTAAAAACAGTGACTTCATGAAATTCACAGGCAAATATATGTAACTAGAAAATATCATCCTGTGTGAGGTAACCCAATCACAAAAGAACATACATAGTATGCACTCACTGATAAGTGCATATTAGCCCAGAATCTTGGAATACCCAAGATACAATTAACAGACCAAATGAAGCTCAAGAAGAAGGAAGAACAAAGTATAGATACTCTGGTCCCTATTAGAAGGGGGAACGAAATACACCCAGGAGAAGATACAGAGACAAAGTGTGGAGCAGAGACTGAAGGAAAGACCACTCAGAGAATGCCCTACCCAGGATCCATTTCATATACAGTTACAAAACCCAGACACTATTATGTATACCAACAAATGCTTGCTGACAGGAGACTGATAAAGCTGTCTCCTGAGAGACCATGCCAGTGCATGACAAATACAGACAGGGATGCTCTCAGCCAGACATTGAACTGAGCACAGGGTCCCCAATGGAGGAGCTAGAGAAAGGACCCAAGGAGCTGAAGTGGTTTGCAGCCCCATAGGAGGAACAACAATATGAACTACTTAGTACCCCCAGAGCTCCTAGGGACAAAACCACCAACCAAAGAGTACACATGGAGGGACACATGGATCCAGCAGCATATGTAGAAGAGGATGGCCTGGTTGGACATTAAAGGGAGGAGAGGCCCTTGGGCCTGTAAGGCTCGTTGCCCTAGTGTAGGGAAATGCCAGGACAGGGAAGTGGGAGTGGGTGGATTGGTGAGCAGGGGAGGGGTGATGGGTTAGGGTATTTTCAGAGAGGAAATGAGGAAAGGGAATAACATTTGAAATGTAAATATATGATTTATCTAATAAAAATAAAAGGAAAAAACTGAAACTTCTCTAACGATGGATGAGGGATTCCCTAATCTATGGATATAAAGATAAGACCTTAGGAGGCAGCTTATCACTGTATCTATCTTAATTCCTTCTAATTTTGGTATAAATATTCCTTTTATTTACAAAATAATATAAAATACTGACAAAACACCTATAATCACAGTACATTAAATTATATGTATAAACATATATATATATACATGTATAAAAACACCAGAAATATTTAGCTTAATTTCCCATATTATAGAGCTTTATTTCATAAAATCAATATAACATACAATTTTGTGTTTGGACATAGGTATATCCTTGTGTTACTGCCATAACCTTATGCAAAATCTTTGTATCATTCTTAAAGAGAAAAACATGAAATGATAAACAGAGAAGTATGATAGAAAATGACAAGGGTGAAGCAAACTATCTTTCAAGCAAGTATTTAAGTTTTAAAAACTCTTCATGATTTAAAAAATGCTCTTTGTTGGGCAATAGTGTACATGAGTATGTGTGAGTGTGTTTGTGATTGTGTGTATGTGCATGAGTATTTGTGTGTGTGTGTGTGTGTGTGTGTGTAGGCATGCATGTGCTACTTACTGTGTGTACAGTTAAGAGGATAGCTTTCAGGAGTCAGTTTTCTACTTCCACCAACTGGTTCCACAAATCAAACTTAGGACGGGAAACTTAGGAACAAGCTCATTCAGTCACCAAGCCAGAAAGTGGGCTAATATTTGATGTCAACAAATGTTCTATAAAGGGTAGCAAAAATAATTTTGTCATTTGCTATTTGCATAAGAAAAACCTATAAATAGTATAGGCCACTTAACTTTCTAGATGTCACAAGAGCTAATATTCGTGGGAATGCATACTCCAAATGAGTTTCAAATATTTACTATTCATCACAAAAACGTCTAGAATAATCAAAAACTGTTTTTACTGAGAAGCAAGGGAATTAGCAAAAGCTTAAATTATGAAATCCTTTAAAACTCTAAACCTTGAAAAAGAAATATATTAAGCAAACAAGACAATATGAGCTTGAACAGAAAGTGTGTCAATGCCATTAACTTGACTTCAAAATCTTTTATTTTTGTTGTTGTTTTTTCTAGTCTCTTAATTACTATTGTTAGCCTTTTTTTCTTTTAATTATTTATTTTATTTTTTTTAATTTACATTCCAAATCATTTCCCCTTTCCCGTTTCCTCCTTCCCCGAAAGTCCCATAAGCCCCCTTCCCTCCCTCTTTTCTCCATTCAACCCCCTCTCATTACTCTGTCCTGGCGTTCCCCTACATCCAGTCTTTCCAGGACCAGGGGTCTCTCCTTCCATCTTCTTAGAAATCTATTGCTATGCGGATTGTGTCTAGGGTATTCCGAGATTCTGGGTCAATATCCCCTTATCAGTGACTGCATACCATGTGTGTTCTTTTGTGATTGGGTTACCTCACTAAGGATGATATTTTCAAGATCTGACCATTTGCCTAGGAATTTCGTGAATTCATTGTTTTTAATTGCAGAATAGTATTCCATTGTGTAGATATACCACATCTTCTGAATCCATTCCTCCGTTGAGGGACATCTGGGTTCTTTCCAGCTTCTGGCTATTATAAATAAGGCTGCTATAAACATAGTGGAGCATGTGTCCTTATTGCATGCAGGTAAAGCCTCTGGGTATATAGGAAACTGGGCATGACACTCCCGGAGGATCCGGCTATTGTTAGCCTTTTTGTGTATTTTGGAGATGCTTCTTCTAGTCCTGAAATGTGACGTGGTTACAAAGATGACTGTCTCTGTGTTCCCTGGATAAAACTTAAAAATACTATAGTGGATGAATGTGTTTCTTTGAAAACTTCTATCAGTAGGTGTTAGCTGTATTTTGTGGAATGCTAAGACACAAGCACCAGACTGAGGCTATCATCTTTCAAAGCCTGCCCAGGAAACATCACTTGATATCAGGGCTTATATGACTAAGTACCAGAACTGCTTCTCACAGAGACCTTAAATCCTATTCTTATAATATCATAAAATGTGAGTGTTTTCTGACCAGTCAAGTGAATCAATTACTTAAGGACTGAAAACAGCTTACTGTGACTCTTCCAGGTTGTGAGATGGAATTGTACTCCATAGTTCTTGTGTCATATAATCAAATAGGAGACAAACTATTCCATAACTAGAGAATTCTTCTCTTTAGGTGACAATCCTTGACTTACCATATCCCATATAAGCACTATTCCTGTCTATTTCCATTTCTAAAGATCCATCAACCATCCTACATGCTTTCTAAACCTGAAGTCTACTTTGATGTTTCTGTTACTTGGAATCCTCAACAGAAGTCTCTCTTTTTTTTTTCATTTTTTATTGGTTATTTTTTACTTACATTTCAAATGTTATCCCACTTCCCAGTTTCCCCTCCACAAACCTCCTATCCCCTTCTCTCTGCCTCATGAGTATCCTCTCCCACCCACTCCTACCTCAGTTCCCTCACATTACCCTACTCTGGGTCATCAAGCCTCCACAAGACCAAGTGGCTCCCCTCTAGTGATGCCAGATAAGGCAATCCTCTGATACATATCCAACTGGGGCCATGGGTTCCCCATACATAATCTTTGGTTGGTGGTTTAGTCCCTGGGAGCTTTGGGGGGATCTAGTTGGTTGATACTCAACTTCTACAGTCCTTGCTCTATTTAACTTTTTCATTGGGGTCCCCATGCTCATTGTGATGTTTGGTTGCTTACATCTGCATCTGTATTGGTCAGGTTCTGGAAAAGCCTCTCAGGGGACAGCTATACCAGGCTCCTGTCAGTAAGTGGTTCTTGCTATCAGCAATAGTGTCTGGGTTTAGTGTCTGCAGATGGGATGGATCCATAGCTGGGGCAGTCTCTGGATGGCCTTTCTTTCAGTTTCTGTTCCACACTTTGTCCCTGCATTTCATTTTGACAGAAGAAATTCTGGATTACTATTTCTGAGGTGGGTGGGCGGCCCCATTCCTCAAATGGGGGCCGTGCCTTTCCTCTGGGTATGATCTCTATCTCTCTTTCTACAGTTATTTCAGCTAATGTCCTGTCCTTCCTCTTGGATCCCCCCAAGGGGATCCCTGGTATCTGGAACTTTCTAGTGGCTATCTTCAGTTCCCCCTCCCCCACTGCTATACACCTCCTTTCAAATGATTGACCCTCTGTACTTCTCCCCCATCTCCTCCCATATCTGAACTGGCCCTCCCCTTTTCCCTCTCCCCCTCTCTCCGTCTAAGATTCCTCTCTCCCTCTACTTCCAGAGATTATTCCCCCTTCCAAGGAGGACTGTAGCATCCAGATTTTGGTGTGATCTTCTTTCTTCTTGGGTTTCATATGGTCTGTGAGTTGTATTGTGGATATTACAAACTCCTTTTTGGCTAGTATTCACTTATCAGTGAGTACATAGCATGTGTGTTCTTTTGTGACTGGGTTACCTCACTCAGGGTGATATTTTCAACTTTCATCCATTTGCCTAAGAATTTCATGAAGTCATTGTTTTTAATACTGGAGTAGTACTCCATTGTGTAAATGTTCCTCATTTTCTGTATCCACTCCTCTGTTGAGGGATGTCTGGGCTGTTTCCAGCTTCTGACTATTATAAATAAGGCTGTTATGAACACAGTGGAGCATGTGTCCTCAATATATGTTGGAGCATCTTTTGGGTGTATGCCCAGGAGTGGTATAGTTGAGTCCTCAGGTAGAAATATTTCCAAGTTTCTGAGGAACTGTCAGACTGAATTCCAGAATGGTTCCCAGCTTGCAATCCCACCAGAAATGAGGTAATGTTCCTCTTGCTCAACATCCTTGCCAGTATTTGCTGTCACCTGAATTTTTGATCTTAGCCATTCTGACTGTCCTATCCTGCACATACCTGCTTGTAGTCCACTGACCACTTTATGTTCTCATTCTCTGACATTCTAGGATAGAGTAGTATAGAAGGAATTACATTAAAACCTGGAATTGAGTAGTGACTAATACTAAGTTCATCCAACAGAGTTTATCAGCAGAAATCAACCTAGGCTATAGCAAACACTAAGTTAATACTTATTGGATGGGTGAACTGGAAATACAGTTTTATGTTTAAAATAATGTAAAATCAGTAGTACAAAAATGTCTCTGTGTTTTGAACTAATTCATACACAGTGATGTCAAATAAAGGCCTTGTATACATAAACAGCATTTCTATCAACTGTTGTTCTGAGAGAAAAGAGGGCATAAATGTTCACATGAAATCAATATTCTTTTTATTGCTAACAATGCCATAATAAAATTTCTATACTTCCTAACTTGCCTGGGAAGAAGACACATATTGTGATTCCTGGCTTCCTCCCTGGGATTATGTGCTCAGTCTCGTCTATGTCTATGCAGTGCTTCTCCTGAGATAGAGCATACATCCCTGTCCTTATGCCTTTGCCCCTACACAGTTATTTTTTATATACCAGTAACGATACCTTAACTCAGAGTAGAGACTTCAGGCTCTCTGAGTTGGCCTTTCCTTTGTGATATAATACTGTATAATACTATATACCCTAGAGTGCAGGTATGAGCAAGTATTGGCCCAGGACTAAAAATGACATCACACATACAAGAAGTTGACCTACAATCCTCCAGCTAACCAGCAATAAATAATTGTGTTGTAAGCCAGAGGTTTTCAAGGTGGTGATTTCTCCCATAAAAAAGCACTATTGAAGTTGAACTAAATTCTCAGAAGTGAGATTGTTGGGTCAAAGAATAAATGCAATTTTTATTTTGATGGGTATCATGAAATTCTGGCACAAGGGGATAGTTTTATTTTCTACTGCAACCACAACTTGCCAGTCTGCTTTCTTTGGCAATGGAGCATATTAAACTTGTGGATGTTCGCCAATCTGATAAGTGTGAGTTTAAGTTTTGATATTGTTTGAATTTGTACTTATGCAGTAGAGACTAAGATCAATCCTCTCCTTAGTTTAAGATTTCCACATTTCACAAAACTTTTAATACCCTTCCTCTGTCTAAAGTGATACAAATACATTTTTCTCGGTTTCTTCATGTCTTACTTGAGCAAGGTTAGCTCCTTCAAGTATGGCTGGCAAATGCTTTAACCTTATTTTCTTGTCTTTGGATCTATTACCCTATTTACCATTGACATCAAAGAAGCACTATTTACAAAGACCAAATGTGTGTATTTTTCTAATATGACAATTGAGCAGAAATCAATGGGATATTCCTAACATGTAAATTCATTTGATCGACATCTTCATGGGCATATTTTACCAAGTTGAGTCAACTAAATATGTAACACATGTTTCACAGTACAGATGTATCTGGAGTGTGAGGGTCACACCTATTTGAATCAATAGCTGTTGGCTTAACTTTTTAAAAATTGAAATTTACAGAATTAATTGTTAAAAACATGTAATTAGAAGTCCAATGTGGTATCCATTGACAATTTTAAAAGAATTCAGTAGAATATGATTTATATAGGAACTATAATCGAAATATCACAAGTAGCCGGGCGTTGGTGGCGCACGCCTTTAATCCCAGCACTTGGGAGGCAGAGGCAGGTGGATTTCTGAGTTCGAGGCCAGCCTGGTCTATAGAGTGAGTTCCAGGACAGCCAGGGCTATACAGAGAAACCCTGTCTTGAAAAAACAAACAAACAAACAAACAAAAAAACAAAATATCACAAGTATGTCCTATAAATATATTCTACCACTATACTAATTAATAAATTAATAAAGCAACACTATAGAATATTGTTTCCTAGATTCATAAAATAAAAATTTTTAAACCATTTTCTTATATTCCTTCACTCCATAATTTTACTGAAACCAATGGTGTAGTCTCTCTTTTACATAACAACTTTTATGTAATATGTTGATAATTTTAATATCAGAAACAGTACAAAACATCAGCTGCACTATACCTTGTGTACTTTCAGATATTATTAAGTAGGAGCCTACAACCATTCCTCAACTTAAAAACTACAGATTTTAGTGTAGAGTAAAAGTTAACTAGTTTTTAAAAGTTTTATGTGGAAAGATATCTATAAATTTAATTTTATTAATCATAAGTTGTGAATTTTTGCTTAATTCACAAGTGAATTGTATTCTAAAATTTTAAGTAATCACTAACTTTATTTCCAGAAAATATATAACAACAAAATTATAAAACACAACAAAGAAACCCATAAATAGATAACTTTAATAAAGCTAAATGCCTCTTAATTATACTGTTAATCATTCATTTTGACACATTCTGATTAAATCTGTGAAGCCAAGGAGATGTACACATATTGAAATATTGTTCATTTCAACATGTCTTTGATAATAAATGTTTTGGCTTAAATGCTTTAATCTTTCACATGCTTTGGTATATATTTGTCAAATCTGGACTCACAGATTTACCTTATTCAATTTGGAAAATGTCAGCCATATCACCTAATTGGCAAAACCAGTCAATATTTGCTACTAATCACAAAGATTAGAATTCTTTCTGTCAGAGAATGTCTCACTTCATTTTTCAATTTAAATATACATATTAATATGCATTCTTACAGCACCCATCTCACTTTCAAATTTAGTTCAAAAATGGGTAGATGGGAAAGAGACTGCCCATGAATATCTTGAATTGGTGAAATAGTGCCCTGCCACCTTCAATATTTCTTCTTGAAGCTCCTTTGTTTGGCTTTCATGCGATTCTCTCAGGAGTGATTAATTTCTTGGTGATGCTGGTGAATGGAGGAGGCAGGATCTCCACATTAAAACTGTCATATCTTCTCTGCTGTCTCACTTTGGAATGTATTCAGATGTCAGCCAGTATGCTTCTTCTTAGGCATTTTGAATATAGAAATGTTCATAAAAGAATAGCAAACAATGCTGTCTATTGCAAATGATTACTGTGAGTAATATAATCCCAAAACTTTTGATCATTTATTCAGTGAGTAGCAAAAAAGAAAGACATCAATCTTATACATCTTTAGATACCACAATGTCAACTTGATGAATTTTAGGAAGTATATATGTGATTTGAAATTCTATATAAAATGTTTGCAAACATTTGTCATTTAGACCAATTTACATGCATTATTGTACAATTGTACAGAGCATGATACTTCCCTTGCCTTAGTGAAACATTAGCAGAATTTCTGAGACATCAGACAAGTCACACTTTGTAAATAGGGAAAAGAAAGTTCTGCTGAAACAAAGGAGAACACACACACACATTTGGAGTGCACTGTTGTGAACAATATTTTTCTAAAGCTCACAACAGCCTGTAACCTTTGAATTTAACTTGACTTTCAAATAGTCTTTGTAAATTCTATTATTAATATGTATCAATGCTGGTGTAGAGTTTTCCCTCTGGCTAACATAGGTGGTGTTGTTGCAAAAGGGAGGCTTCGACTCAGAGTTGCAATACATAAGGAAATGGCCATGCAAAGATGAAAATAAGAAGGCAGTTAGGGAGTCATGGAACAAGAAGTTACAAGGGTCACGACAACCTGAATTGACACCAGCCAACAGCAAACTATTTCTTCACACCATAGAAAGGAAGCAAACCTTACAAAGATCTCATGCTTCTATAGCTGGTGTAGAAAATATTCTTGTTATTTTAAGTCACTTAATTTATGATACTATAATATAGCAGCCCTGACAGCACAATTTTATTAATCCATATGAGAGATATAACTTTAAATGGCGGATATATACATATTTTGGCATAGTATTGTTGGCATCCTAAGGAGCAAAGGTCAAATGATAAGATTCAAAAGGAGCATGTTCTCAGACAAAAAGAACTTGGCTTTAATCAATGCTTTAATTGTAGTTTACTTGGCTGAAAACCAAAGGGTCATTCTCAACATTGTAAAAGTACTCAATTCCTTCACTGCTGTATGCAAATATAGAACCCTTCTATCCACAATCTAATTCAAATTAACCTGAGACAGTTTGTTCTTTTTTTTTATTTTTTAAAAGTTTATTAGATATATTCTTTATTTACATTTCAAATGATTTCCCCTTTCTTGGATCACCCTTCCCTAAAAGTCCCATAAGCCTTCTTCCTTCCCCCTGTTCCCCAAACAACCCCTTCCTGCTTCCCAGTCCTGTTATTCCCCTACACTGCTTCATTGAGCCTTTCCAGGACCAGGGACCTTTCCTTCTTTCTTCTTGGGCGTCATTTGATATGTGAAATGTTTCTTGGGTATTCCAAACTTCTAGTCTAATGTCCGCTTATCAGTGAGTGAATATCATGTGTGTTCTTTCGTGACTGGGCCAACTCACTCAGGATGACATTCTCCAGTTCCACCCACTTGCCTAAGAAATTCATGAATTCATTGTTTTTAGTAGCTGAGTAATAGTCAATAGTGTAAATATACCAAACTTTATGTATCCATTCTTCCTTTGAGGGACATCTGGGTTCTTTCCAGCTTCTGGCCATTATAAATAAGGCTGCTATGAACATAGTGGAGCATGTGTCCTTACTACATGCTGGAGAATCCTCTGGTTATATGCCAATAAGTGGTATAGCAGGGTCTTCTGGTAGTATTATGCCCAGATTTCTGACGAACCGCCAGACTGATTTCCAAAGTAGTTGTATCAACTTGCAATCCCACCAGCAGTGGAGGAGTCTTTCTACACATCCTCACCAGCACCTGCTGTCACCTGAATTTTTGATCTTAACCATTCTAACTGGTGTGAGGTTAAATCTCAGGGTTGTTTTGATTTGCATTTCCCTGATGACTAAGAATGTTGAACATTTCTTTAGGTGCTTCTCAGCCATTGGATATTCTTCATTTGAAAATTCTTTGTTTAGCTCGGTACCCCATTTTTTAATAGGCTTATTTGTCTCTCTGGAGTCTACCTTCTTGAGTTCTTTGTATATATTGGATATTAGCCCTCTGTCAGATGTAGGATTGGTAAAGATCGTTCCCCAATCTGTAGGTTGCCATTTTGTCCTTTGGACATTGTTCTTTGCCTTACAGAAACTTTGTAATTTTATGAGGTTCCATTTGTCAATTCTTGACCTTAGAGCATAAGCTATTGGTGTTCTGTTCAGGAAATTTTTCCCTGTGCCCATGTGATCAAGGTTCTTTGCCAGTTTCTTTTCTATTAATTTCAGTGTGTCTGGTTTTATATGGAGATTCTTGATCCATTTGAATTTGAGCATAGTAAGAGGAGATAAGAATGGATCGATTGGCATTCTTCTCCATGCTGACCTCCAGTTGAACCAGCACCATTTGTTGAAAAGGCTATCTTTTTTTCCACTGGATGGTTTTAGCTCCTTTGTCAAAGATCAAGTGACCATAGTTGTGTGGGTTCATTTCTGGGTCTTCATTTCTATTCCATTGGTCTACCTGCCTGCCACTGTACCAATGCCATAGAGTTTTTAACACTATTGCTCTGTAGTACAGCTTGAGGGCCAGGATACTGATTCCCCCCAGAAGTTCTTTTACTGTTGAGAATAGTTTTAGTTATCCTGAGTCTTTTTTTATTCCACATGAATTTGAGAATTGATCTTTCTAACTCTATGAAGAATTGAGTTGGGATTTTGATGGGGATTGCATTGAATCTGTAGATTGCTTTGGCAAGATGGCCATTTTTACTATATTAATCCTGCCAATCCATGAGCATGAAAGATTTTTCCATCTTCTGAGGTCTTCTTCGATTTCTTTCTTCAAAGACTTGAAGTTCCTGTCATACAGATCTTTGACTTGTTTTGTTAGAGTCACACCAAGATACTTCATTTTGTTTGTGGCTATTGTGAGGGTGTCATTTTCCTAATTTCTTTCTCAACCTGTTTATCCTTTGAGTATTATAAGGGTACTGATTTGCTTGAGTTAATTTTATATCTGGCCTCCTTGCTGAAGTGGTTTACCAGTTATAAAGTTCTCTGGTGGAGTTTATTGGGTCGCTTTAGTATACTATCATATCATTTGCAAATAGTGATAGTTTGACATCTTCCTTTCCAATTTGTATCCATTTGACCTCCTTTTGTTGTCTAATTGCTCTAGCTAGAATTTCAAGTACTATATTGAATAAATATGGAAAGAGAGGGAAGCCTTGTCTAGTCTCTGATTTTAGAAGGCCTGCTTCAAGTTTCTCTCCATTTAGTTTAATGTTGGCTACTGGTTTGCCATATATTGCTTTTACTATGTTTAGGTATGGGCCCTGAATTCTTGTTCTTTCCAATACCTTTAACATGAAATGATGCTGAATTTTGTCAAATGCTTTTTCAGCATCAAATGAAACAACCACATGATTTTTTTCTTTGAGTTTGTTTATGTAGTGTATTACATCAATGGATTTCCGTATATTGAACCATCTCTGCATCCCTCGAATGAAGCCTACTTGATCACCGTGAATGATGGTTTTGATGTGTTCTTGGATTCGGTTGACAAGAATTTTATTCAGTATTTTTACATCGATATTCATAAAGGAAATTGGTCTAAAGTTCTCTTTCTTTGTTGGATCTTTGTGTAATTTTGGTATCAGTGAAATTGTGGCTTCATAGAACGAGTTGGGTAGTGTTCCCTCTGTTTCTGTTTTGTGGAATAATTTGAAGAGTATTGGTGTTAGGTTTTCTTTGAAAATCTGATAGAATTCTGAACTAAAACCATCTGTTCCTGTGCTTTTTTTTTTTGGTAGGGAGATTGTCAATGACCACATATTACTTTGGGGGTTATAGGACCGTTTAGATGGTCTATCTGATCCTGATTAAACTTTGGTAGTTTATATCTGTCTAGGAAATAGTCCATTTCTTCCAGATTTTCCAGTTGTGTTGAGTATAGGCTTTTGTAGTAGGATCTGATGATTTTTTTTAATTTTCTCAATTTCTGTTGTTATTTTTCCCTTTTCATTTCTGATTTTGCTAATTTGGATCCTGTCTCTGTGCCCTCTGGTTAGTCTGGCTAAAGGTTTATCTATCTTATTGATTTTCTCAAAGAACAAGCTCCTGGTTTTGTTGGTTCTTTGTATAGTTCTTTTCGTTTCTACTTGGTTGATTTCAGCCCTGAGTTTGATGATTTCTTGCCTTCTACTCTTCTTGGGTGTATTAACTTCTTTCTGTTCTAGAGCTTTCAGGTGTTCTGTAGAGTAGAGCCTTGTTCAGCTTCCATGTGTATGTGGGCTTTCTGTTGTTTTTGTTGCCATTGAAGACCACCCTTACCCTACAGTGATCTGATAGGAGGCATGGAATTAGTTCAATCTTCTTATAACAACAGGGATATTGAAACATTCCTTTTTGCAGGGACACTCTTAAAGCTTAGGAAGTAAACAACTCGAAGGCTTCAGAAGTCCCTAAAAGTTACATGGTTCATTAGGCACCCCTCTCTCTAAGCATATATAAGCAGCAATGACTGAGTGAACTACTGTTAGATAAACTAAGCTGATTGAAAGAAGCAAAGAGCAGCTAATCTGCCTGGAAGATGCTCAATATAAATATGAGCTACCTAGAAAGAACATACACTAGCAAACTGAAATGTCTGCAGTTTTTGCAGTGTTCTGTACGTATCTATCCTTCATGAGATGTTATTCATGCTGAAGTGGGCTTTCGGCAATGCAATCTTTGACACATTTCTGCTTTTGTAAATAGTCCCTTGCCCACACCCCTGTAAGTAGCCCAAGTAAAACCCACAGATTCACTAAATTTTGTAGTATCTGTACTTTGGTCTGTCATTGGTTCCATACCTGGTGTGAGTAGACATTTATTTACATAACCCTGGGAATAGCATCACATAACAGTACACTACCAAAGAATGATGATAACAAAATACAAGCCATTCTCCTGTACTCATTACTCTTATTCAAAAATAAGTCAACTATAAATATCAAATTTCTCCATTATATCAGATCAGCCATTGTAGGGTCAATCAAGTAAAATATAACAATATGCCCAAAAACGTCACTCTCAATTGGTGCCAAAATGGTATTTAAATATATTTATATGTTCATAGATAGATATTTCAGTGGGAAAAGGTTCTTGTTTACCACTCCTAACAACCTGGTTGTGATCCCCAGGACCCTCATAGTAGTACAGAACTGACTACTATAAGTTTTCCTATGACCTCCACATGGGCAACAGGTAACATTTTTATGTGCTAACACACACACACACACACACACACACACACACACACACAAAATAAGTATAATTAAAAATTAAAAATATTCTCCACATATATAGTATGTGCAATATGTTCTTCTATCTGGCCTGCTTTGTTGACCTCAGTGGGAGAGAAAGCATATAGCCTCTCAGAGACTTGAAATGTCAGGGTTTGGAGTTACACTGGGGAGCCCCCACCTGCTAGAAGGAGAAGGGGAGGAGGGATGTGAAAAGGATTGTGGGAGGAAATGACCAGGATGGGGGCAGTGAATGGGATATACAATGAATAAGTAAAATTAATTAATTAATTAAATTTTTAAAAGTGAAAAATGTATGTGTCTATATGTAACTTTGCAAAAATAGAAATAACAACTGCTTTTCCAACATTATAAACTTTTTTTTTAACTCTCTAGCATTCGATACTAAAAAATGGTACTATATTTTTCAACAATTTTTGTCATACTCAAAACACTGTTACATGCAGCAAATATTTCTTAATTTTCATGTTCTAATTAATGTTTACATTTACAAATTTTCTTATTATAAACTTGTAGAAGGACTTATGAATAATTACCATATATCATAACACCCTTATCTAATGGAATAGTAGTTGTAATCTGCTTACAGATGGGCATACTGACTTGGTGAAAGGAATATAACATGGCAGCTATCACACAGACAAACCAAGAAATTCCAAAAAGCTTCCCCAATATCAAAGACTGAGTCTAAAAAAAAAAATCCCAATTCGCATATTGTTAACCTCACAGTAAACATGAGTTAGCTCCAAATTTATTAATGGTTTCCTAAAAGCAGAGGATAAAAAGCAAAAGCATGGCTGTCTTCAAAACTACAGAAAAGGCACTTAGAGTCATTGGATTTTTCAAAAGCAACTTAAGAGAGGGAGACTATCTTGTATTCCACTGAACACTCACTCCAGAAGTCCTGCATATTAAAATCAACACCTGAAAAGGAATACTATTTAGCACCCTAGAACACCCCACAGATGAAGCAAAACTACAGGAGAGCACAAGGCACAGAATAATTAGGCTTCAATGAAGTAGGTCATCTTGAGACCCAGCAGAAGCACACTGAGGATAAAAAGAGGAATCGAATAGCAAAGACTAGTTTAAATAACTGGACAAAGGGAAGGGAGAAGAGCATGGCTTTCACAGAGAGGAGATCTAAGGTGGCTGAATCAAGGTGGCTTGCCTAATTCCGAGGAGAGAGAAACAGAATCTAGGAAATGTGTTTCAAATATTTGCATATTTTTGAGACGAGATCCTATTACAACATTAAATAGTTTTAACCTTTAAAAAAGTATGAACTGTATTCAAGTTCTAAGTCAATTAGGAAGATGAGAAATCTACAAAATTTCATAAAAATATCCTAAAGGGTTAAATTTTAGTATTCATTTTAAAAGACTCTTTGAAGCAAAAGTTACTTTGTTACCACCTAGTGCAAATATACCCATCCAGTTACTACATTTTTTAGAAATATTTATAATAATTCTAAATATATTACAGCAACAGAATTTTTATATTTGTCTGATTTATTTGATTTTTTACAGTTTTTTAAAAGATATATTACATGTATCTTTATTGCTTCAATTAAGCCTTAGCAAAACTCATGCATTTATGCAATGAATACCTATAAAAGAAAATAAGCTGGATGCTATGTTTTTAAAAATATATTAAAATTCCTATTAATCTGTTGACTCATTACTGGCTTGTTTTTTCAGATATCAAAATATTTCCATTATAGAATAGTTTGTGTAGACACTCTATGTGAAAAACAAAATTGTAAAATATCTAAAAAAAATAATGCTTGTCTTATTTCATTGCTGTTTTTCAAAAAGTTTATCACAACATTGGGCATAATTTAACTTCTATGGAAAACTGTTTAGTGAAGTCTGTATGCCCTCTAAAGAGAAAATGATTTTCAAATATTTTAAGGCTTATATTATATTTTCTATTTAAAATTTTTCTTTAACTTTAGGAATTTCATGTATGTATACAATGAAATATGGTCCTATCTATCCTATCCATCCTCCTCTCTAGTTCCCTGCATATTTAAATGAACATAACCTTCACTCAGTTTTAAACTTTTTCTGTAACTCCTAAAACAGTTCTTCCCCTATAGGCATGGGGTAATGCCATTTACTGAAGCAAGAAAAACTTACCAGTAATCCATATCTTCCAAGAAGAAGGATGCTTCCTCTCCCAGAAACAATCGACTTGGCAATGACTTCAGCAAGCCTGGGATATTTTTCTTTTTACTTTTTTCATTTTTTATTAGATTATTTTCTTTATTTACATTTCACATGTTAACCACTTTCCTTGTTTCCTCTCCGAAAACCCCCTATCTCATTCCCCATTCCTCTACTCATTAACCTACTCACTCTTGCTTCCCTGTCCTGGCATTCCTCTACTCTGGGGTAAAGAGCCTTCATTGGACAAAGGGCTCCTCCTCTCATTGATGTCCCAGGGCCATTCTCTGCTACATATGAAGCTGGAGCCATGGGTCCTTTCATATGTACTCTTTGGTTGGTGGTTTAGTCCCTGGGAGCTCTAGGGGAACAAGTTGGTTCATATTGTTGTTCCTCCTATGGGGCTGCAAACCATTTCAGCTCCTTGGGTCCTTTCTCTAGCTACACCACTGGGGGACCCTGTGCTCAGTCCAGTGGTTGACTGAGAGCATCCCTGTCTGTATTTGTCAGGCACTGGCAGAGCCTCTCAGGAGAATGCTATATCAACCTCCTGTCAGGAAGTACTTGTTGCCATACACAATTGTGTCTGTGTTTGGTAAGTGTATATGTGAAGGGTCCCCAGGTAGAGCAGTCTCTGGGTGGCCTTTCCTTCAGTCTCTGCTCCACATTTTGTCTCTGTTTCTCCTCCCATGGGTATTTTGTTCCCCCTTCTAAGAAGGACTGAAGTATCCACTCTTTGGTCTTCCTTCTTTTTGAGCTTCATGTGGTCTGTGAATTATATCTTGGGTATTCTGAGCTTCTGGGCTAATATGCACTTATCAGTGAGTGCATACTATGTGTGTTCTTTTGTGATATTTTTCAAAGATTAAAATAAGATGGCAGTATGAACAGAATATATGAAAAGAAGATTGCTCACTTAATTTAGAATGGAAACCTGTTATGACTGATACTTTGTGACAGATGAAATTATGATGACTTCTGCTATGAGTTTACAGTGAATCTTTATTTCTTGTTTGCTAACAGACTCTATTTCTGTAGTCCAAGCTCTCCTGAAACATATTATGTAGTCTAGGCTAGCCTTAAAATCAACACGATAATCCTGCTGAAGTGTAAGTTTTTGGATATGTCATGTAATGCAGACTCACTTGGTGTTTTGCTAAGGAAAGACATGTGGGAAGATGTGGTGTTTGGAGGGAGAATAAATAGGACTCAGCAGACAGTGACAGCACACTTGTACTGTGAGGTTTGCAACACTTTGTTGGTCTGGAGTCCTCATCCTTGATTGTCACTTCACTGAGAGAGGCATAATAGAGAATTTCTCCTGGTGTCCTGGCTGGTCCTGGTCACTCCTGCTGACTCAGGTTGATTCAGCAGAAGACTGGCAGTTTCTCCTGGATCATGCCACCACAGCTGATTAGTGTTGGCTATTCTGACACTACTGAACTCTATTGCTGGTATCTTGACAAAGAGAATGAAATAACCCCCAGGGATCTACTTCTAAACAGGTCCACATCCCCTTGTCCTATTTACCATTTTTTCTCCCCTATCTTTGGATGATGGATGATAAAGGGGGTTGAAACATTTGAGAACCCTTATTAAAAGTAGGTTTAAAAAATCTAAGCCTACATGTCACCTTCTGAGTGTGAGTATAATAGATATGAGTCATCGCATTTGGTTGCAAAACTTTTTGTTTGTTTAGCATACGGTAGTATCCAGAGTACCTTCCAGCAGCAATAGTCAGCAGTGATAAAACTTCTAGTTAGGAGTCAGCTTGACTTCTCTGTGTTCCATGCCTTCTTTGTCAATAGATCCTTACTCTGGGGTTGTATCACTAAAAGACTAATAGCCTTGGCAAAAGTTGGTGATGTTTGGGGATTTTATGGAAATATTAGACCAAGTATTCACAAAATGCAACCCATTTCTGGCCCTGGAGGTTTCATTTCGTGGCATAAGATTTCTGGTTATGATTATGTTTTGCCTATTGTTTGGTGACTCTATTTATATTCATCTCAAATATATATATATTTGGAACCTTCTTCAGAAGTAGTTTTCCATATTTTTTTTTGAAATACACTTTAGTATTAATTGTCCCTCTCCATAGTCCCTGTTTTATAATGATCTCCCATCTCCCTCCCCATTTAGGCCTCTATTCTAGTTTTCCCTTTATTTCTCTAAATACTATAATCTATTTACTTTTCCCAGGAAGATCTACATTCCCATCCCTTACTAGGTACCTAATATCTGTGGCCATTTGTATTGTAGCACAAATATTGAAAGCTGAAAAGCTAATATTCACATATATAAAGTTACTTTTATAAAGGTTCAGTGTCTGCATGAAGTGCTGCATACTCATCCCAGCACTCTAGAGGCAGAGGAAGAATCTTTTCTGTGAGTTTAAAACCATTCTGGACTGCATTTTGAATTCAAGTTCAGGATGGGATCAATGAAACCAACCAGCCAATATGCATAAAGTAGGATACAAGGCATTTGCTCCTGAGAGGCTCTGCCAGTGCCTGACAAATACAGAACTTGATGCTCCCAGTCAACCAATGGACTGAGCACAGGGTCCCCAAGGGAGGAGCTAGAGAAAGGACCAATGGAGCTGAAGGGGTTTGCCACCCCATACAAAGAACAACAAAGTCAACCAACCAGACCTTCTAGACCTGCCAGGGACTAAATCACCAACCAAATATTACACATGCAGGGACCCAAAGTTCCATATAAATATGTAGCAGAGGATGGCCTTTTCAAACATCAGTGAGAGGTGCGGCCCTTGGTCCTGTGAAGGTTCATGGCCCCAGTGTAGGGGAATGCAAGGACAGGGAAGCAGGGTTGGTGAGTAGAGGTTGGGGGAATGGAATAGGGGGTTTTCAGAGGGGAAAGGAGGAAAGGGGATACCATTTGAAATGTAAATAAACAAAATATCTAATAAAAGAAGATAAGTTTCAAGAGTACATTTCTTATAAAGAAAAAAACAAACCCTAATTTTATATTTCTTCAATTCTGAGGATTGGTTTCATCTATACCTTTATCATTCTTATATCTATTCGCTAAATCTGTATTGTTGCTTACTTTCTAACTCAGTGAGGAGAAAGACATGTAAATCTAAATGATTCAAAAATGAGCAGATATTGGAGGACAGAGATGACTCAGTAGTGTTCTAGTTAGGGTTACTATTGCTGTGATGAAACACCATAGCCAAAGCTACCTTGGGAGAATAGGCTTTATTTGGCTCTTACTTCCATATCAAGGTTCATCATTGGAGGAAGTCAGGACAAGAACTCAAGAAAGCCTGTAACCTAGAGGCTAGAGCTAATGAAGAGGCCATGGAGGGGTGCTGCTTGCTGGCTTGCTCATCGTGGTATGCTCAGTCTGCTTTCTTATAGAACCCATGGGATGGGTTCTACCAAAATCATCTAGGCTTTCTCTCATCAATCACTAAGAAAATGCCCAACTGTTATATAATATAGAGGCATTTTCTAAACTAGGTTTTCTTCCTTTCAGATGATTCTAGTTTATATCAAAGTGAGATAAAATTAGCTAGCACACTCTGTATCACATAAAGAAAGACAAATAATTTGAACATGGAAAAATCTGTTGCCTGGGAAATCTAGATCCCAAAATATTACCATAGGCCTACTATTCTAATTGCAGGATACCGGGACCTGCAGAATGTGCAGGACTGCAAATTGAGGGCAGCTCTGTGGCACACAATGAGAATAGTGTCTCCTCTAAAAGTAAATGAAATAAGAAAGACAACACAGGAAGTGTTTAATATTCCTGAGGAATAAGTTGAAATTACTCCAAATATCCAAATATGTTCAATCAATCGTGATAACTTGAAATGGATTAAACCATAAGATGTCCTTGTTAGTATAAAGAAGCTGTCATCTGAACTTGAGTTCAGAATATGACATTCTTAGACATTATTTCATAGAACAATAGCATTAAAATAGTCTAACTAAACATTCTATACTCTTCTTGCCCTTGGCAGTGACAAAACATTTATAACAAACCAAACAAACAAATCTCTGGTAAACTTTTAATTTCATTTACATAAAAAACATAAGCTATTAAAGGCCTATGTCACCATAAACTTTGAAATGTATATTTATTGTATGGACTCAGGCAAGCGGTTTTACATGCCAGCATGGATATATACAAAGCAATAAATAGTAAAATGTGTGTTTAATTCAACCACCTAACACTGAGTGCTACATAGTTTTATCTACAAGTTGCTGAGATACTATGTTAACAGATGGGGTGAAACTGGAATTATTCTTCCTAAATCTGTATGATGAATTAAGTCATTTTATATATAGCCTTTGTTACAACATTTGAATAAGAAGAAAGCATTTCTAAGAATAGAAATTGTACTAACTTAATAATCATATTTAACACACACTTTTATTATAGCATACTGCAGCACTACCAAGAATATGATGGCTGGAGTTGGAGAGATGGCTCACTGGTTAAGAGCACTGGCTCTTCTGCCTGAAGTCATGGTATGATTTACAGGACCAATAGTTGCTTGCAACTGTCTGTAACTGTCCTAAAGGATTCACAGCCTCTTCTTTCCTTTGTGGACACTGTATAGATATGGTACATAGACTTACATGCAAGAAAATCACCCATATACATAACTTTAAAGCACTACAAATTTTAGGAGAAAAATGTGATCACTGAATGAAGTTTAACTCTGGACTATCAAAGAACAGAGTATTTTCTAAAATTAAAATATTAACATTAATCTCTCCTAGACTAAACAAATGGAATTTTGAAGTAACTTAGTTTGAATTAGATTTACACCAATAAATAACAAATTCTTTCCACAAATCAGAAGCTAAAACCCAGTGCTCTGTACGACTGACTCAAACAGCTTCAAAATTCACTGAAAAGATATTTTGATGATGGAGGGAAGTACAAGAAAAAAAAGCCGTATAATGCTTTTGTGAAAAATGAAAGAAATAAAACTCATTTCTTATTATACACCCTTCAATATAGGTATCAATATTTCAACAAGCATGAATTTTATTCCCACTATTTTATAGTCAATTTGAGATACAGGAGTCTCTCATAAATCAAATGGCAGGGTGATAATAGTTCTGAAGTTGGGATTCTGTTTCCAGTCTGCTGATGAAAAGCTATATGTCTTCAGGGCCCTAACTGGACAATGCCATTTCTATCATGGCTAAATAATTGTTGATAAAGGAAATAAAGCCAATATTATAGCTATTCAATAGACAGAAAATCCAACAAAAAGGCATGCTACAGCACATAAACTAGAGTAATGGAAAGTAAATTGAAGACCAGGGAACAGAGAGAGTGTCAGTTCACCGGTTCATGGGTGCTTCCTGCTTTCATCTTGAAAATAGTCCCCAAATTCTCCAAACCACTTGTAAAAACTGAGAATTCTTTCCTTTGCTCTGGAATACATCTCTCAGATTTAAAAACAAAGAAGAGGCACATTTAGAGGTATCAAACACGGACCAGCAAACGGCAATCACCTCTCTGAAAATGAGCTGATTTTTCAGAGACAGGTATTTCACTGTGCTGTTTTGTGAACACTAGTGATAGTTTTGTCCACTAAGATTTTTTCTGATCTGCTATTAAGTGGTTCAAACTGAAGTTGGACTTTTAAATATTTTTATTCATTTGAAATTTCATACGTGCATACAATGTATTTTCATCGTATCCACCCACTCCAATTTGCCCCACACCTTTCTTTTTTTTTTTTTCCTCACAAGTTTTTGAGGGCCTCTTTTAAGCCACATAGTGCTGCTTGTATGTGCTTTATGTGTATGGGTGTGAGACAACCTACTGGAACATGGGTATCCTCTGAGAGGGCCCCGAAGACAGCTGCTTCTTTTTCCTAGTCAGGATCAGTCGCCAGTAGCTGCTTAGCTAGGAAGAGAATTTTATGAATCCTTCCCTCTTTCAACCTAGGAACTGGGCTGGCCAAATCTTGTCCCTGTCTTTGAATTTAGTTCCAGCCATTGTGGGTTTAGGTGTGTAATGGCCTTGTCATGTCTCCTCACATGATTTTGCTGCAGATGTCTACCACCCCGGTTCTTACAGTTTTCCTAGCCCCTCCTCTAAGGTGATAAAACCTGTTTTGTCCTTAAAGTATCTCCCTTTAACTTACAACTATAAAAAGGCTTAAGTAGATATTTTTAATATTTTGACCAATATAAGTCCTAAAATTATCATTTAAACAGTAAGTTTCAACATTTTAATTAGTAAAATTCAACACAATTTGTGTGCATGTGTGTTTGGAGAGATGATCAGCCATATAGAGACAAGAAAGTTAGATATTGATATCAGGTGTCATCAACAATTGATTTTCCACTTTATAGCTATTTTTATAGTCTGAAACTGAACCTGGAACAGGACATTTCAGTTAGATTGCCAGGACAGTCACTTACCTGTCTCAGACATATCCAGTCTTGTATGACCTATAATCTGCTTCTGTGTGCATGCTGGAAATCAGAGATTTGAAGTCACTATGCTTATTCAGCAAGTGCTTTACCCACTGAGTGATCTCCCAAGTACAATCCAATACATTGTAAAGCCAAATGAAATGAGTCCATTTTAGTGTGTGAACCACCAGAATAATTACCAGAAAGCAAGATAAAGACAATCTTCCTGAATGGCTCCCAGATCATCCAGGATGTGGCTATTATATTTTATTGCTGCAGTCCATACTTCTTATTGATAACTTCTAAGAAAACTTATATTATGCCAACAATGGTCCATTTAGTCTCTTAATGAGATTATGTCTACTGTTACAATTGTGAAGCATTTTTCATATCATTACCCACGCTTTCTTTTCTGCCTAATATCATTTTCTTAAATACTTCTATGGAGCATGGTCAACAATGTCCAATTTCAATTTCCTCATACCCATTAAGTTTTGACAATGTCCATAGAACATCTTCACACATATGTACATCTGATATTTTTAAAATCACTGACAAATTGGTATTTTTCACTTCTGTGTGCTGTTTCTTTATCTTAAGAAAAGAAAACTGAATGATGGTTAGTATTCGTAAGTTTTAGCTAAAAATAAAAGTCCTTAATAACCTTTATCTGAGGTTATTCTCAAAGTGTTATACATATCACTATTAATGGGTTTTATAAGACTATTCTTTGGATAGTTCATCCTAATCTTGAATATCTGTTATTTGGAATAAAATTATAAAGGGATGGTTCAATGTGTGATAAAATGGTTCTGAGTTTTAAGAAGTGAATATTCACAGCCTAGAGAATACTAAATTCAAGGTTGAGTCTGATAAGGAACTATGATAGGAGACACTTTCCAGGAATTCAGAATGCAAAAGCTTTCTTTGTTGCTGCTTTTATTCATTCCGCGTATTCTTTCTTTTTCTTTTAAGTTGAAAATAGATTCTTCTTTCATACAATACATTCTGACCACATATTTTGACATTTAAAATAGTGTCTCATGAATTGTGTTTTGACTATATTCACTCCACTCCCTCAACTATTTCCAGATCCATTCCTCCATTTCACAACCATCCAAATCTATTTTCTGCCCCTCCCAAAATAAAATAAAATAAACATCAATTTGTGCTACCAAAGTATTCTTGGATGTATGGTTGTCCACTAAAGTGTTCTCAACTTACTAGGGACTTTAAAACAGAACAAAGGAAAAAGCTTTTCTCCCTCACTCTTCATCAAACAATTGCCAATAGAACTGGATCTAGTGGTGGGAGTTTGTGTATACTCTCCCCCTCTCCATCTTCTACAATAGGATATAGTCTGGCTTGATTTTAGGCAAGTTTGTGCATGCTGTCACAACAGCTGTAAGTTTATATGTGCAGTTGCATTATAAACAATTGATGGTTAAAGAACTATACTTAAAAAAATAAAAAGAAACAAACAAATGCTAATTAGAACACTACAGCAGAAGAAATTTAGTCTTGATTAATTAAATCAAAATTAAATTCTATACATGAAGGGTACATTAGTTATGGTTTCTTCTTTTCTTGTAATAAAATATTATGTCTATAAGCAACGTAGGGGGAAGGGATTTATTTTGCTTATGTTCTGATCACAGTCCAACACAAAAGTCTGTCAGGGTAGAAACTAAAGGAGACTTGGAGGTAGAAACTGAAGCAGAGCCCATGGAGAACTGGTGCTATTGTCTTACTTCCTCTAGTTTACTTAGTCGTTCTTACTCCTCCCAGGACCACTTGCCCAGGAATGGCAACACAACATTGAGCTGAGCCCATCAACATAAACTTGTTGAGGAAGAAATCAGGGAGACAACAGCCTTCACAGTATCTACAAATAATATAACATATCTTGGTGTATCTCTAACAAAGCAACTGAAAAATGTGTATGACAAGAAATTCAAATCCCTGATGAAAGAAACTAAAGAAGATATCAGAAGTTGGATATATCTCCTAGGCTCATGGATTGGTAGGATTAACATAGTAAAAATGGAAATCTTACCAAAAGCATTCTACTGATTCAATTCAATTCTCACCAAAATTTCAACATAATTGCTTATAGATCTTGAAAGAACAGTTCTCAACTTCATGTAGAAAAACAAAAATCCCAGTATAGCTATAACAATCCTGTATAATAATAAAAAATAAATCTGGAGGTATCATCACCTCTTATACTACAAAAGCTATACTACAAAACAGTAGTAAAAGAAAACAACATGGTATTGGTACAGAAAGAGAATGAAATTAAAGACATAGAAATAAACCACACATCTAAGAACACTTGGATTTTGACAAAGAAGATGAAACCATACAATGAGAAAAAGAAAGCATCTTTAACACATGGTGCTAGTCTAACTGGATGCCTTTATGTATAAGAATGCAAATACATCCATATTTATCACCCTGTAGAAAACTCAAGCCTAAGTGGACCGAAGGCCTCAACATAAAATCAGATACACTAAATCTAATAAAAGAGAAAGTAGAAAATAGCCTTGAACTCACTGGTATGGGAGACAACTTCCTGAATAGAACACCAATGACTCACGTACTAAGATCAACAATTAATAATGGGATCACATGAAACTGGAAAACTTCTGTAAGGCAAAGGACAATTGTTAATAGGACAAGCAGTAGCCTACATATTGGTAGAAGATCATCACCAACCCTACATCTGACAAAGAATTAACATCTAAAACATATATAGAACTCAAGAAGTTAGATACCAACAAACCAAATCACTCAATTAAGAAAAATCTGATACAGAGCTAATCAGAGAATTCTAAACAGAGGAACCTCAAATGGTAGAGAAGCACTTAAAGAAATGCTCAACATCCTTAGTCATCAGGAAAATGCAAATCAGAAATGACCCTGAGATCCCACCTTATATCATTCAGAATGACTAAGACCAAAAGCTCAAGCAGTACCATACAAAGGCAAGATTATGGAACAAGAGAAATCCTTCTCCTTTGCTGATGGGAGTGCCGACTTGTACAACCACTGTGGAAATCAATCAAGTACTTCTTCAGAAAATTGGGAATAACTTTCCACCAATACACAGCTATACTACTCCTAGGCATATACCCAAAAGGTGCTCCACTATACCCCAAGGACATGTGCTCTACTATGTTCATAGAAACTTTATTCATAATAGTCAGAAGCTGGAAACAACCCAGATGTACCTCAACAGAATAATGGATATAGAAAATATGCATCATTTATACGAAGGAATACTACTCAACTACCAAAACCAAGGATATCATAAATTTTGCAGGCAAATGAATGGAACTTGAAAGTATCATCCAGAATAAGGTGACCCAGACCCAAAAGGACATGCATAATATGTACCTACTTATAAGTGGATATTAGCCAAAAATTACAGGACACTCATTCTACATTCCACAGACTGCAAGAAAATTGAACAAAAAGGAAAGTCTGAGTGAGGATGCTTATATCTCATTTAGAAAGGATAATAAAATAGTCATAGGAGGTAAATGGAAGGAGGGAACTGGGTAGAAGAGGGAATGGGAAGGATAAGGGAGGGTGGAGTTCAGGATCAAGTGTGGGGAGAGATAGGAGAGAGGGTCAGAGGAACAGAAGAATGAATGGAAATTGGTGGCCAGTTTGTGTGGGAGTGGGGCATCCCTAGGATGTACCAGAGACCTGGGATGGTGGAGGCTCCTAGGAGTCTATGGGATTAACTTTAGCAGAGACTCCTAGCAGTGTGCACATGGACCCTGATGTGGGCACCTCTGTAGCCAGGCAGGAACCCCAGTGAAGAGATAAGGGCACCAACCCACTCACAAAACTGTCTACAAGAAATCTAGGTATAAAGATGAAGTAAAGACTGAGGGAAAGTCCAACCAAAAAATGGCCCAATGTGAGACCCATCCCAATGACACACACCAATTCCTTACAGTATTAATTATACCCTGTTATGCTTGCAGACATGAACCTAGCAAAATGGTCATCTGAGAGGATCCATCCAGCAGCTGACTGAAACAGATGCAGAGATCCACAGCCAAACATTGGATGGGCCTCTGGGAATCTTATGGAAGAGTTGAGGGAAGGATAGAGGGTCTTAGAAGGAATAAGAACTCCACAGGAAGACCAACAGAGTCAACTAACTTAGACCCTTGGAGGCCCTCAGAGATTGAACCACCAACCAAGGAACATACACAGGTGTCCCACATATGTAAAACTCAGTTTTCATGTGGGTTCCCCAACAACTGGTACAGAAATTGTCCCCAAAGATGTTGCCTGTCTGTGAATCCATTTCCCATACTGGTATGCCTTAGAGGGAGAGGGTGTGCCTAGCCCTGCATAGACTTGATATGCCAGAGTGGGGGAATACCAAATATGGGAGTCTACCCTTTCAGAAAAGAAGGGGAGTGGGGAGGATGAGAAGGGACTGTGTAAGGCACAGGACCTGAAGGAGGAGTGAACTGATCAGGATGTAAAGCAAATAGATAAATTAATAATGAGAAAAGAAAAAGAAAATGGTCCACAGATGTGCTTAAAAGGAATCAAATGGGGGCATTTTCTCAACTGAGATTTTAATTTCCAGAATCTCTAGCATATGTCAAGGAAACAAAAGGCCAATCTAGACAGAGTGCTCTTAAGGGTTCAAAAATCCAGTGTATGCCCCCCCCAATCCAGAAATATTTTGTCAACACAAATGAAGACAATGAGTTAATTATTTAAGAAAATGGTAATTAAATTGGAGTATAAAGATGAATCTGGATGGTATTATGGGTATGAGTTATATGCATGATTGAAACACATTGTATGAAATTCTCAGTGAAAATAATTGTTTAAAATGTGTTACACTTGAACAACACCCTATAATATTTGTTTTTATTTTTTTCATTGATGTCCAATTTGACTGGAATCAGGGCTGTTGAAAAACAACAAAATGAAGATGAACTATGCTATATCAAAGGAAGACAGTAGGTAAGATACACAAAACATTTAGTTTAGAAACCTCTGGCTTCAATTTTTTAAGCATTTTTAAATTAGAGGAAGCAGAGGCATATTCTTTTAACTGAATTTATTTTTCACCTGTTATAAGGAATTTAGAGTCAGTATCATTGAATCAACATGGACTAACATACATCTTCAAATGTCTTGAGGTCTTGGCTTAAGGTGCTGATTGTTGATATTTGTACCTAATATCATGGCAACCTAAGATTTTAGAAATTTTGGACATACAAAACTGACTTCTAATATAGAACTGAGAAATTCCAGGTAATATGTGAATTTTGCTCAGCAAAAGACAATAAAATATTATTTTTCTCCTACTAGAATATCCTCTGGATATTTCAAGTTTATTGCAATAAAAAATAATATCCATTCTCTTACTACCCCTGGGTAGTTTGGCTAGGTTTCTAGTACCAGGTATTCCCTCCATTAAGCAGGCCTTAACACCAACTAGACAGCTGTTTCCAAGACAGGAGACCACAATTGCATCTTTATGGATATCTTGCCATGTTGGTCATTGTTATAGTTCACTGGCATCTCAGCTGTATAGCACCATAGATTGCTTCCTTCTTTGGTGACTTACATAGCAGTTTTGGTACCATAAAAGCTAGACCTTAGGAATGAGGCTTCCAGGTTCGATCCAAGTCATATCTCCCATGGTTCATAAAAAAAGAACCTGCTGCCACCACTCTATTCGTCTAGCAAATTCTGAACTGAATTCTAAACCGCATCAGACACATCCTTGTATCTACGATTAAGTAGAGTTTTAGTCTATCATCAAAGAACCGTCTCTTTCAGTCAACTAAAACCTCACTATGTATGTTTGCATGTGCATGTATGTAAAATATATAAATACTACCCTTTCAGTCTGTATTGGTGTTCTGTTCTCTGAAGAAATCTCTTTCAGCTTTCTTTAGTTGCCCGTAGTTGTTTAGGGTTGAGAAAACCCATGAAGTCACATCAATATGGCTGCCTAAACATGACACAAACAATGATGAAGCATGAGACCAGTAGACATGTTAACATACAGGGAGAAGCTCATGATTCTTAACCCGTTAATAACTATTTTTATATAATAAAATACAATATAAGATAAAAGAAAAGTAATTCATTGGAATTGGACAAAACAAACAAATAGAAGGAAAAGACCCAAAAGAAGGCATATAAAACTGAGACCTACTCATTAGAACACCCAAGAGTCACAGAAAAATACAAAACTGGAAACCATGATTTGTACCCAGAGGGCCTGGTGTATCTCCTGCAGTGTTTGAATGCTGCCTTCATTTCTGTGAGTTCACGTAAGCTAATTTAGAGGGCCTTGTTTTATTAGTGCTCTCTATCCCCTCTGGTACTTACATTCTTTTTTTTTTTTAAATTAAAAAAGCTGGATCTTTTTTTTTTATTTATTATTTATTTTATTTTATTTTTTTAATTTACATTCCAAATCACTTCCCCTTTCCCGTTTCCTCCCTACCCGAAAGTCCCATAAGCCCCCTTCCTTCCCTCTTTTCTCCATTCAACCCCCTCTCGTTACTCTGTCCTGGCGTTCCCCTACATCCAGTCTTTCCAGGACCAGGGGTCTCTCCTTCCATCTTTTTAGAAATCTATTGATATGCGGATTGTGTCTAGGGTATTCCGAGATTCTGGGTCAATATCCCCTTATCAGTGACTGCATACCATGTGTGTTCTTTTGTGATTGGGTTACCTCACTAAGGATGATATTTTCAAGATCTGACCATTTGCCTAGGAATTTCGTGAATTCATTGTTTTTAATTGCAGAGTAGTATTCCATTGTGTAGATATACCACATCTTCTGAATCCATTCCTCCGTTGAGGGACATCTGGGTTCTTTCCAGCTTCTGGCTATTATAAATAAGGCTGCTATGAACATAGTGGAGCATGTGTCCTTATTGCATGCAGGTAAAGTCTCTGGGTATATGCCCAGGAGTGATATAGCCGGATCCTCTGGGAGTGTCATGCCCAGTTTTCTGAGGAACCGCCAGACTGCTTTCCAGAGTGGTTGTACCAGCCTGCAATTCCACCAGCAGTGGAGGAGTGTTCCTCTTTCTCCACATCCTCACCAACAACTGCTGTCTCCTGTGTTTTTGATCTTAGCCATCCTGACTGGTGTGAGATGGAATCTCAGGGTTGTTTTGATTTGTATTTCCCTAATGACTAAGGATGATGAAAGCAATTTACAGCAAACCGGTAGCCAGCATCAATCTAAATGGAGAGAAACTTGAAGCAATCCCACTAAAATCAAGGACTAGACAAGGCTGCCCTCTCTCTCCATATCTTTTCAATATAGTACTTGAAGTTCTAGCTAGAGCAATTAGACAACAAAAAGAGGTCAAAGAGATACAAATTGGAAAGGAAGAAGTCAAACTATCACTATTTGCAGATGATATGATAGTATACATAAGCGACCCAAAGAACTCCACCAGAAAACTCCTACAGCTGATAAACGACTTCAGCAAAGTAGCCGGATATAAAATCAACTCAAGCAAGTCAGAAGCCTTCCTATACTCAAAGGATAAGCAGGCTGAGAAAGAAGTAAGAGAAATAATACCCTTCACGATAGCCACAAACCATATTAAGTATCTTGGCGTGACTCTAACCAAACAAGTGAAAGATCTGTATGACAAGAACTTCAAGTCTCTGAAGAAAGAAATTGAAGAAGACCTCAGAAGATGGAAAAATCTGCCATGCTCATGGATTGGCAGGATTAATATAGTAAAAATGAGCATCTTACCCAAAGTAATACACAGATTCAATGCAATCCCCATCAAAATCCCAACTCAATTCTTCATAGAGTTAGAAAGAGCAATTCAAAAATTCATCTGGAATAACAGAAAACCCAGAATAGCTAAAACTATTCTCAAGAGCAAAAGAACTTCTGGTACTTACATTCTTGTCTCCTCCCCCTCAGTGGAATCCCTGAGCCAAACTCTCTGCTCTGACAAAATAATGCAGGCTCATCTCACACGTTTCCATTTAAGTCTTAAAACTAAGACCTTTGGCTCCTGTCTCAGAAGGCTGTCATTAGCAACCACTCACTGATTCCCAGAAGAATTGTTACTACTGGATTTGTTTTTGTATCTAAAGATTATCTGTAAATAAACACAAGTGTGATTTTTTTTCATGTTAAAGATTAAATGTATCATGACTGTCTACTGGTACTTACATTTTGGTTTCAGGATGAAAGCAAATACCTGTATCTGTTTTCATTTAGGGATTTTAAAAAGGGTTGCTTTACAATATTCAAGTAAAGATTATAACTTCTTTCCTTCCCTTTCTTTTTCTTTTTTTTTTATTTTGTCTTTTAGCAGTACTGTGGTTCAAATTCATGGCTCTGTGCAAGATAGGAAAGTACTCTCCTATTGCATTATATTCCTAGTCCTTTAGTTTTCATATTGTGATAGTCCAGCATCGAACTCTGTCAATAAGAACTTGATTTATGATCATCCCATGTCAGCCTCTTGAGTAGCTGGTGTTACAGACTTGAGTCACCAGGCAATTCAGACTCACTCATTTTAATGTGTGTATTACATACTATCAGTACAACCACCTCAGAAAACACCCGCCATCATTGATCATAAAACTGGAAGCAGCATCTAGGATTTCTTTCCTGCGACTGTTTTTGAACTGCTTACTTTACACTAGGAACACACACCATAAAAGTTCTATGTTTAATACCACTTGGAAATTTTCATCTCTATGTGGTTATTTTATTTTTATGTACAGAGATTATTTTCAAATTTATTTTATGATTACATAAAATATTTATCAGGTCTAAAGAAGCAAATGAATAAAAACCAGTATTTTTAAAAGACTGACTTCAAGTCTACTACTTTCTTTCTGAGTTTCCTATACATGTTCATTTCTAAATCACTGATTTGAAATCTAATCTCTATTAGTGTATTGACTGAACACAGAGTCTCACTCCTGGAACCACCGCAGCCTTACTGAGCAATGAGGGCTGTCATTAAGTATCAGAGGTGCTTGCTTTCATCATGTCCACCAATTGATAGATTATCACTACTACATGGAGGCCGGTGTGAAGACCATGGTACCTGGTTCCTCCATTCTGCCGTCTCCTAGGATGTTAGAGATTAGAGATTGCCAATGCACAGATATTTTCTCACAGTCAGAGATTAGTAGGAATGTTTAATGAAAGTCTGTGAATAACAGATTCTCATCAACTTGGACTGGAATCACTCAGTTCTCTTCAACATGGATCAGACTTTTGCAAGAAGGCAGAAACTCTGCTAGACTCATAATGTAAAGATGCACAGAGCAAAGGCTCTGTTCTTACATAGTGACTGGTGGAAGGAGGCTGGCGCAAAGAATCATGGGTGAGTGATGCAATGAGTTCTATTATGAAAGGGTCATTCTTTGTGGGATTTGGAGATGGGGACTCCAACATGACATCTGGACTTAAGTGACACCCAGACTGCCGGAGTCTGGAGAGTAAAGACAGAACAGGGACGGTGCCACAGGAGATGGAAGCCCCTACACAGTAGACTGAGCAGTACCATCTTTAAACTTTGCATAAGGCTGGAAGCAGCTGCGGGCTCGACAAGCCTGTAAGTCAGGAGATGCCAACCCTGAGGAGGCTTCTTTTTTCTTTTACTGAAAATATATTTTCCTCCTGAAAAATCATGATATAGTTCTTCCTCTTTCTATTCCTCTTCTTCTTAGCACTGTCCCTAGTGGAATCTATCTCCTTTCTATGTCTATTATAAAACAGGGATAATAATAAAATAAAATATAATGAGACAAAACCCTAAAACAAAACAGGAAGAGACAAAAACAAAGAGAAGGAAAAGAACCCAAGAAAAGTTACAAGAAACAGATGTAGAAACAGAGACAAAGTCATTCACACACTCAGGTATCCATCCCAGGTAAATCACAAAACTGAAATCCATAACACTTTATAAAATAAAATAAAATTCAAAATAAAAGAAGCCTCAAAGAAAACAAAACAACTAATCAAAAGCCCTGCCAACATATTTTAAGACTTCCAAAACTGTAGCTGAGTTCATTTTCTATTGTCCATCTAATGCTAGACATGGAGCCTGCCCGTAGGAATAGCTTGTTTTCCCATTGAGGAACCCTTGGAGAAAACTAAATTTTTATTATCAATTGGAGAGAGCTTTTGGATTAGGAGATATATATATACATATATATATGTATATATATATATATTATTTCTCCAGAAAGTCATCATTAATGTATTTTTTATGAATGTACTTTTATGGACATTTTGTACAAATGAAATCATATGTGTTCCCTGTGACTGTTTTGTTTTGTTTGTTTTTCATTTGGCACAGCAGTTTAAGTTAAATATCTATAGCTTATTGGAGTAGATATAGTGACCTTCTTCTCTGATTGTGGTTGATCTATTTAGCATACTTGTTTTGCATTCTACCAGCCAACCTGTTTAGTGATTTAGAATGGAGAAAGGCAAAGACCTGATATTCTTGAATTGTGAGATTACAAATAGGGGTTGTGCAAAGGAAGCCATCTTAAAATTATGAGTTTCACTCACATGGAATTTAGGTGTACTACATGGAGTTGAAGTCAGGAGGGAGCAAGAAATGTTAGCGGCTCATATCTCCTGGGATGATAATGTAGTTTTCAATAGGCAAGGCATAGGAAGGAGGAAACGTCATCTTGCTCACACTCAATTGGAGAAAAGCTCCTGACATTTGTGAGTTGGGGAGGAAGGTGGTAATTCCTCACTCTATACCATAGCATCTCACTCTTATTGAGTTGTACTAGAACTGCTTGCAAGGATTTTTTTTTTTTTTTTTTTGGTTTTGGTTTTTCAAGACAGGGTTTTTCTGTGTAGCCCTGGTTGTCTTAGAACTCACTGTGTAGACCAAGCTGCCTCGAATTTAGAAGTCCACCTGCCTCTGCCTCCCAAGTGCTGGGATTAAAGGCGTGAACCACCACTGTGTGCACTGTGTGGCTTAGAGAACAATTTTCAAAGAGTTCAAAGTTTCATTCTAAAATCACTTGCACACAGTTGTGGCAATTTACTAGAGAGAGGGCCTGTGAGGATTATTACACTAGCATGGAAGATGTGTCACTGAAGTTTAAACCGTTTTGTTTGTAGTTTACAGTATTTTTATGTATCCCAAACAAGACTGAAGTACTCAAAAGACTGGATTAGGAAATTTATAATGGGTGTGGGATTGGATTAATGAGTTATATTTCTGTTGGGCTTACATTTATCTGTAATATCATTAAAGAAAATCAACTGTTTAAGGATTTTAAAAAATTAGAAAACAGTTCATTCTTTGGTATTTTTAACAATTACATCTCTCAGGACTCAAAGGGAAAAAATCAAAATATCTAAAACTGTCCTATATTTAAAAGGAATAATATTAAATAATTATCATACTGATATCTTTTAATTAAAATATGCCATTGACAAACATGGATTTAATAGTCAATGCTCAAATATACAAATAAATAATATCATTTTATTGTAAATTCAATTAGTATTTTAAGAATATTATTCATTTATCAAGAAAAACATCACAGGAACAGCACAGGAATTATTATTTTTTCTACATTTAGGGACATAATCTAATTAGGATAAAAGGCAAAACATATGTAGTGTTTCAGGGAATGGAAGTAATTATCCTTCTAATTTTAACCTTTTCTATATAGTTAACTCTTTAAAGCATCTATATCTAATCTCTGAACAAAACACACTCCTCTCTTTTTCAGTTAAAAGAGAGGTTGCTTCCTCTGTTACCCTAAGTTTCCATGAAGCAAGGTTTAAGACAGGGACATGTACCTGTATGGGTCATTAAAAAGGAAGCAGTAAATAGCCTGAAGTGTAGGAAAAGATAAAAGGTATATATTATAGGGTGTAGGGTAGAAAGTGAGACTCCAGGTGTCTCTGCCTCTCTCACAATTGGCTATACTAAGACCTGATATTCATTAATTCCTAATCCACACTAACAATCCATATCCTACTTGTCTGTTCACCAAGCAACCTTTCTAGAGTTCCCAAGGTTGGACTGGAGAGATGCATTTGTGTTTACCATTATTGTCTTTTCTTGTGGGTTCAGCTATTATCACCCATATGGTGCTCACAACTGCCTAGAGCTACCCTTAGTTGAGGTTCATAACCAGTCTTCTGACCTTAGCAGGAATCAAGAATGTAGGTAATAAACTTAATAATTGCAGGACAACACACATTTGCATAATATAAAAATAATTTTAAAAATCTGTTCAATGTTCTTTCCTAGAAGTCACAACCTCTTAGGGAAGCTACCAGAAAGCAAGAGTAGAAACTGAAGAATCCCTATTCCAGATATCAGTGTGGTTGCTAAATGAGACTGGCAATGTTGTGGATGAATCTGAAGTAAAGGATGCAATGGCCAGAGCTATGACTGTAGAAACTTGAGCACATTATGCTTTTGTGAGCTATGACTATATTTTACATGCCACCCAGACATTAAATTGTTTCTGGAAAAAGAAAGAATATAAATATAAAGTTAGTATATTCCATCAATATTCCTCTACTGGATTAGAGCAAAACTTCTTTTTATACCCAACCTGATTTGGTTTATGACAGAATTAGTATCCTCTAGACTATTGTTTGCTCAGCACTTCATCTTCATTGTGGTCCTCATTCTCATCTGATGCCACTTAAGACAGCCTTCAGAAGCTAACTAAACCCAGTGAGGACTTTCTATGCTGAAAGATATTCTTTATCAAGTTGTGCTAAAAAAGAACACCCAAATCCAGTAGTTCTTATGGACTTTTCTTTATTCTTCCCTACCGTAGCTACTCTATACTCTTTTTTCCCTTACTGATCTTTTCTCTAAGGATTTCTTCTTTACTCAATTATATTTCAATTCTACAAAATCTTGTCTATGTCAACCTAGACATAGCATCCAACTTGAAGATGAAGTCTTCTATATGTGACTTCTATGCATATAACATTACACTCTCTTGGCAGAAGTTCAGTTGTGATCAAATACATGCCAATGATTATATTTTTAAGTTATTCCTGTTCCTCTAAGCTATTAAATATAAAAGAGAATCATTTATTATTTTATCTCTGCTCAGCCCTATAATCTAGATAAATGCATCAGTGCCTGTCACTAAAATCAGCACAAATATGATTGATGAACAGAAAATCTAAAATTGCAAAGTCATGTATATTAAACCCAAAGCTTACAAGCTTTAATGAACTGCAACTTTAAGGAGAATGGTCAAATTCACGAGTTAAAGAAACCTAGAAATGAAATGAAATCAAAACCGAGGAAAACAAGCATATAATTAAATGATTCCATAGTTATACATGAAAACAGAGTAAAACCATGTCATGTTTGATGATTAATGTAACGAACAATGAAAAATGAGTATATCCAATATAAAAAGTATTAAATAAGAATACTTAAAAATATACAAATTTAGGTATAATAATTGAATAATTTTCACTATCAGTGGAATTGTCTCACATAAAGTATATTTCTTTATAAAAGTACTTTTATATCATTGCACAATGAATTTTAAATCTGAAAACATTCAGAAATTCTAGTCCCTAGGAATAAAAGATACTGCAGGATTTTATCAACACTGAGACTCTCCAATAAAGACATGGAATAAGATGTTAACACAAAAGTATATGCTAAATGAAGAGAAGGAATCAGGGGCCACAGGAAAGCCCTAATTCAGGATGCATGGAGGTGGTAATTTCCCCAAGGACAGGATATATAAAAACACTAAGGGACCAGAGGAAATTGATAGTTATTAAAATAGATTTTTGTCATATTGCATCTCGAATGTGAATAATAAAGTACAATTTCACAAAACTGAAGTCAAAGCTGTTAATTTTAGCAGTGAATAAGATATGTAGATATTTCAAGCAGAAAAATGGGAGGCAAGATAAAAGTTGGTATACACAGATTAAGAACACTTGAAATTGTGATTAGTATCAAGCACATTGGAGGTGAGTGCTGAGGATGATTGTTATACAAGTGAGTGAAAACGGCTACAAATTATGTATAACTCTTCATTTCAAGAGGAGATATCCAGGCCTGTTTGAGTTAGAATTGATCTTGGGATGAGTTTTTCCATAAGTGAAATGAAAAGATACGAAACTCCTCAGTCCAGGCTCTTAGAGGCTAGGTTCCTGAGTAACTGAATAACACCCCCAGGAAGTTCAGCCTGCAGTCACAGTCCTCCTGTGCATGAATGAAGCCATCGCGGACAATGAAAGATTGAATTGTTTTGCAATATCAAGAAAAAAAGTCTGCTTGCTGTCTCCAAAGGATCAAAGGACTAGGGTCCTGGGATACTGATTCATAGAATAATCAAAAGGGAACCTGGAAGAAACTACTGAATTGATATGGAAATAAAATCTGGGCATTTGTTCTACATGAGATGAACTAGCAGAAAGCAATAGCAGTACCTTCTTGCATAGAATTTTCTCTAGTGAGAACTGAGCTTTCTGAAGATCTCAGGAGAGTGAAAACAGCTTTTCAAGAATTTTTCTAAAAGAGGTTCTGACTTGGTTAGAAGATTCAATAATTTTTCACAGCAGCTTTTCAGACTTTTGTCAGAAAACCCACAAGCTATCCAGATAGATTTTGCCCAGAATAGCTAAAACTATTCTCAAGAGTAAAAGAACCTCTGGGGGGATCAGTATCCCGGACCTCAAGCTGTACTACAGAGCAATAGTGTTAAAAACTGCATGGTATTGGTACAGTAACAGACATGTAGATCAATGGAACAGAATTGAAGACCCAGAAATGAATCCACACTCCTATGGTCACTTGATCTTTGACAAAGGAGCTAAAACCATCCAGTGGAAAAAAGATAGCCTTTTCAACAAATGGTGCTGGCTCAGCTGGAGGTCAACATGCAGAAGAATGCAAATTGACCCATCCTTATCTCCTTGCACTAAGCTCAATTCTAAGTGGATCAAAGATCTCCACATAAAACCAGACACACTGAAACTAATAGAAGGGAAACTAGGGAAGAACCTTGAACATATGGGCACAGGGGAGAATTTCCTGAACAGAACTCCAATAGCTTATGCTCTAAGATCAAGAATAGACAAATGGGACCTCATTAAATTACAAAGTTTTTGCAAGGCAAAAGACACTGTCAAAAAGACAAAGCGGCAACCAACTAACTGGGAAATGATCTTTACCAACCTTACATCCGACAGAGGGCTAATATCCAAGATATACAAAGAACTCAAGAAGTTAAACTCCAGAGAGGCAAGTAACCCTATTAAAAAATGGGGTACAGAGCTACACAAAGAGTTCTCACCTGAAGAATATCTAATGGCTGAGAAGCACCTAAAGAGATGTTCATCATCCTTAGTCATTAGGGAAATGCAAATCAAAACAACCCTGAGATTCCATCTCACACCAGTCAGGATGGCTAAGATCAAAAACACAGGAGACAGCAGTTGTTGGCGAGGATGTGGAGAAAGAGGAACACTCCTCCACTGCTGGTGGAATTGCAGGCTGGTACAACCACTCTGGAAAGCAGTCTGGCGGTTCCTCAGAAAACTGGGCATGACACTCCCGGAGGATCCGGCTATACCACTCCTGGGCATATACCCAGAGACTTTACCTGCATGCAATAAGGACACATGCTCCACTATATTCATAGCAGCCTTATTTATAATAGCCAGAAGCTGGAAAGAACCCAGATGTCCCTCAACGGAGGAATGGATTCAGAAGATGTGGTATATTTACACAATGGAATACTACTCTGCAATTAAAAACAATGAATTCACGAAATTCCTAGGCAAATGGTCAGAACTTGAAAATATCATCCTTAGTGAGGTAACCCAATCACAAAAGAACACACATGGTATGCAGTCACTGATAAGGGGATATTGACCCAGAATCTCAGAATACCCTAGACACAATCAGCATATCAATAGATTTCTAAAAAGATGGAAGGAGAGACCCCTGGTCCTGGAAAGACTGGATGTAGGGGAACGCCAGGACAGAGTAACGAGAGGGAGTTGAATGGAGAAAAGAGGGAGGGAAGGGGGCTTATGGGACTTTCGGGGAGGGAGGAAACGGGAAAGGGGAAGTGATCTGGAATGTAAATTTAAAAAATAAAATAAAATAAAAAGATTTTGCAATTATTACTAGCAGACAGAGATGTCTCAACCATAGAGTTTTAGAATAGAAAAAAAAATTTGGCTATAGAAGAAGAAGAAGAAGAAGAAGAAGAAGAAGAAGAAGAAGAAGAAGAAGAAGAAGAGAGAGAGAGAGAGAGAGAGAGAGAGAGAGAGAGAGAGAGAGAGAGAGAGAGAGAGAGAGAGAGAGAGAGAGAGAGAGGGAGGGAAGGAAGAAGGGAGGGAGGGAGGAGGAGGAGGAGGAGGGAGGGAGGGAGGGAAGAAAGGAGGAAGGAAGGAAAAGATCTGGAAAACAATTTCATCAGAACCCAGCTTGGACCCATGATTTGACTTCAAGTCATTTCTTCTGTGGCTCTCAGATATACCTTCTCTCAGAACCCGTCTCTCATGCTGAGGATGGTACTTGGCAAGTGGCTGGAATAAATAGCTGTAAACTGAGAAGAAGAGAGGAAATAAAAATACTGATCTTAAGAAAATGAAAACAAAATGTCAATACAGCTAACAAATACGTATGAGCTATAGGAGGGAATGTTTACTTAGTTAAAGTTGGGTATATTTGAAGAGATTTCTAGATAGGTAACATATGAATGATATCATGCTACTTGTTTACTATTATAGTTATAGAAATACACAGCCTATCTGCAAGCATGTTTCAAGGGACATAAAATTAGTACCAAGTATAAAAAGTGTCTGAGAGAGCTAGAAACAGACAGACAGACAGACAGACAGAAAGACAGACAGACACAGACAGACAGACAGACAGACAGACAGACAGACACAGACAGACAAAATGGTATACTAATATTGACTGGAATTCATAAGAATAGTCAATTTCAATTTGAGACAGCTCAAATGAAGCTTAATATACACATACACAAACACAAACACACACATACACACACACACACACACTGAGAAAAGATTTTAAATACAAAAGTGCAAAGGCTTTATCAAGAGACTTAAAGAACAATGGTGAATATAATTTCAAAATATCTGAATTAGCTTCCTTCTTTGTTTTTTTTATTATTAGATATTTTCTTTATTTACATTTTGAATGTTATACCCTTTCATTTTCCCCTCCCCCTGCTCATTAATCCACCCTTTCCAAGTTCCCTATCCTGGCATTCCCATACACTAGGACAATGAGACTTCACTGGTCCAAGGGCCTCTCCTCTCATTGATATCTGACAAGGCCATCTTCTGCTACATATGCAGATGTAGCCATGAGTCCCTCCATGTGTATTCTTTGGTTGGTAATTAAGTCCCTGGGAGCTCTGGGGATACTGGTTGGTTCATGTTCCTCCTATGGGGCTACAAGCCCCTTCAGCTCCTTGGGTCCTTTCTCTAGCTCCTCCATTGGAGGTCCTGTGCTCAGTTCAAGGGTTGGCTGAGAGCATCCATCCCCTTCTGTATTTGTCAGGCACTGGCATGGCCTCTCAGGGGACAGATATATCAAGCTCCTGTCAGCAAGTACTTGTTGGCATCCACGATAGTGTCTGTTTTTGGTAACTATATATGGGATGGATCCCAAGGTGGGGTAGTCCCTGGATGGTCCTGAATTAGCTACTATAGAGGAAATATAGTATGCCTCTTAGGCAGGGGACTCTGACATATCCAACTAGATTTTAGAATTATTTGGGGTCAGTGAATGTTAGGGATTTATCCATTATTTTTGGAATAGCATATAATACCAGTACAAAAATTGTGGGACAGACATTCATCAAATAGGGAAGCCTCTTCTTAAATCAATTTAATTTATACCTGCTTTATAAGCAGCCTTAACCACAGAGTATGTAGAACTGATGTGTTCTTAGCACAGTCTTTATAGGTTCTTATCTTCTCTTGTTGGAAATACTCTTAAGAATACTAGGGGAAAAGAGGGAGGGAAGGGGGCTTATGGGACTTTCGGGGAGGGAGGAAACGGGAAAGGGGAAATGATTTTGAATGTAAATAAAAAAAAAACTTAGAAAATAAAATAAAAAAAAAAGAATACTAGGGCTTGAGAAATTAAGTCACCATCCAGCAGATCTGCGAGAACAGATGTCTTACTCACCTTATTCTTAATTTCTTATTCTTGTGTCCAAAATTCTGTGACCAAAGCAACTTAAAGATGGAAGGGTTTATTTTGGTTCATAGGCCAAAGTATAGCTCATCATTATGTGGAGGACACAGTAGCAGGAACCTAAGGAAGATAATCACATCACATCCATAGTCAAACACCAGAGAGCTCCACAGGCTTGTGCTCAACTAATTGTCCCCTTTTAATATAGCCCAGGAGCTAACTTAAGGATTGGTGCTACGCACTTTTATTGGGGAGTCTTTCCATCTCAGTTTGTGTTATTTAGAGAAGGATAAATAGCCCTCAGCATTGTTCCTGTTGGTTTGTTTCCAAGGAGATTTCAGACTTTGTAAAGTTAACAATTTTCACTAATCATCACAAAACCCATCCAGGTCCTTGGTGACACCATGTACTGCTTTTCAGTGAGTAACTATAGGAGATTCCAGCTGAGAAAAAAATCATTGAGCCCAAAGTCAATCACAGACCAAACACTTTTGTGTTAAGCAATGAATTGAAATGTTTCTTTTAACGCCAAAATCAATGAGAAGTCATGCTAATCTTTTATAACCAATCACAAAAGTGATTGAGCTTAGATCTGGAGATTACAGCCAAAATTCTATGCATAAAAGATGTAGACTATATTTTACATACAACTTTGAAAATGTCCTTTGTGACAACAGAAGAATATCATTGTGACACATGTTACTGTATGTAAATATTTTTCTTTTATATTTGGAGGATTGGGGTTTTTTTTTTGGATTTCAAGATGTCATTTCTTGGTTTAGCTGACTGGTTTATTCTTTTGTCTCCTTTTCAGAGGCATCCCAGAGTTAGCACACTATCTGTCAAAGCGTTTAAAGATGGTGAACTTATATTCTACCTAGCATTTCCCCCTATGCACTTCATAAAATAATTACATGTAAGAAAACATCTAGGTGGCAGATTGGAAATAACACCTCATGTCTGAGACCATGATCATTTTCACCTTAACATGACATCATCTTAATACTGAATGACTTCAGAGGATAGAGCTGCCATTAATATTTCATTCTAAAATGAACTATAATTGCTCAATAGAATTTTGCCAATGGGTATGATGACAATAGTTAAACTTAGGTGTGTTGAACTTTGTTTTATATTTCTCTAGTTAGTAAGTTTTAGAAATGTTATATCACAAAAAAATAGAGGTGAAATCGAGAGGTTGGTGGTGGCTACAATGGAGTTTATCATCCATTTTCACTTGACTTGTGTCCTGTGCAAATATCCTTTTCATATTATGAGGCCTGGGATTTACCAACATGTCTAATTTTGGTTTTAATGTGTTAATAAGAGCAACTCTGTGTATGCCCAGGAGTTATTTAGCTGGGTCCTCAGGTAATACTATGTCCAGTTTTCTGAGGAACCACCAGGCTGATTTCCACAATGGTTGTACCAGCTTGCAATCCCACCAACAATGGAAGAGTGTTTTTTCTCCACATCCTTGCCAGCATCTGCTGTTACCTGAGTTTTTGATCTTAGCTATTCTGACTGGTATGAGGTGGAATCTCAGGGTTGTTTTGATTTGTATTTCCCTGATGACTAAGGATGTTGAACATTTCTTTAGGTACTTCTCGGCCATTCAAGATTCCTCAGTTGAGAATTCTTAGTTTAGCTCTGTACCCCATTTTTAATAGGGTTATTTGATTCTCTGGAGTCTAACTTCATGAGTTCTTTGTATATATTGGATATTAGCCCTCTATTGAATGTGAGATTAGTAAAGATCTTTTGCCAATCTGTTTGTTGCCATTTTGTCTTATTGACAGTGTCCTTTGCCTTACTAAAGCTTTTCAATCTCATGAGGTCCCATTAGTTGATACTTGATCTCAGAGCATAAGCCATTGGTGTTATGTCCAGGAACTTATCCCCTGTGCCCATGTGTTTGAGGCTCTTACCCACTTTCTCCTCTATTATTTTCAGTGTATCTGGTTTTATGTGGACTTGTGTGTTGTACAAGGAAATACGAATGGGTCTATTATCGTTCTTCCACATGCTGACTTCGAGATGAAGCAGCACCATTTGTTGAAAATACTGTCTTTTGTCCACTGGATGGTTTTAGCTCCTTTGTCAAATATCAAGTGACCATAGGTGTGTGGGTTCATTTCTGAATCTTCAATTCTATTCCATTTAACTACTTGCCTGTCTCTGTACCTTGGCATGTACCCAAAAGATTCTCCAACATATAACAAGGACACATATTCTGCTATGTTCATAGCAGCCTTATTTATAATATCTAGAACCTGGAAAGAATGCAGACGTCCTTCAACAGAGGAATGAATAGAAAAAATGTGGTACATTTACACAGTGGAGTACTACTCAGCTATTAAAAGCAATGAATTCATGAAATTCTTTGGCAAATGGATTGAACTAGAAAATATCCTGAGTGAGATAACCTAATCACAAAAGAACACACATGGTATGCACCCACTGATATGTGGATATTAGCCCCAAAGCTCCAAATACCTATGATACAATTGAAGCTCAAGAAGGAAGACCGAAGTGTGGGTGCTTTGGTCCTTCTTAGAAAGGGGAACAAAATACTCATGGAAGCAAATACAGAGACAAAGTGTGGAGTAGAATCTGAAGGAAAGGCCATCCACAGACTGCCCCACCTGTGGATCCATCCCATTTAGAGTTACCAAACCTAGGCACTATCATGGATGCCAAGAAGTGCATGCTGACAGGAGCCTGATATTGCTGTCTCCTGAGAGACTCTTCCAGAGCCTGACAAATACAGAGGCAGATGTTTATAGCCAACCATTGCACTGAGCACAGGGTCCCCAATGGGTTCCCCAATGGAGGAGTTTAATAAAGAACTGAATGAGCTGAAGGGGTTTGCAACCCTATAGAAAGAACAATAATTTCAACCAACAACCCCCCTCCCCCAGCTTCCAGGGTCTAAACCACCAACTAAGGAGTACACATGGAGGCACCCATGGCTTCAGATGCATATGTAGCAGAGGATGGCCTTGTTGGGCATCAGTGGGAGGAGAGGCCCTTGGTTCTGTGAAGGCTTGATACCCCAGTGTAGGGGAAATCGAAGGCAGGGAGGTGGGAGGGGGTGGGTGGGGGAGTACCCTAATAGAAGCAGGTTATAGTGTCTTTTGGGGAGAGGTAACAGGGAAAGAGGACAACATTCAAAATGTAAATAAGAATATGTCCAATAAAATAGAACTGTAATTCTAAAAGAAATATGAGTAACCTTAGTGCCTACCACAATAAAACAGAAGCCACAAAAACTAAATGCACCATGTCAATAATGGGTGATGATTACTATTTTCACCTGTAGACACTGAACGTAAATAGAAAAGTAAGACAAAATGTTAAAGTTGACTTATTCAATGAGTATCAAAGTCATTGAAAAAATCATAAAAACATGAAATGATAATGAAGTCTACAAGAATATTGTTTGGACAGGATATAGTCTTAGTCATGTGAGCATTGGTCATGAATTCTGGGGCATATTATAACAGATGAATATTTTTTACGTGTATGTATAACAAGTGAAAGTCTGCGTGAAGATTGCTTATCAGTTAGGAATGAGGAATCCAAATGGGAACCTGGAGAACCAGAGCCTAACACTGAAGGTAGTTGATACATATAATGCATTCACAGTTCTTTTGGGCCACAACAGATCCACCATGAGACTGAGGATGAAGAATAAGTTTCAGCCTTAAATCATCTTAACTTCTGATAAAGAAATAATCTGAAACTATTTAATCTAGAAGTACAATTTTCAGAGATTAAAAACAAAGATAAATGTAGTAGATTATTGCCCACAAATTAGTTCTTCAGTTTTGCAAATAAATGCGCTGAACACTATAACCTAAAAAAAATAAAAGAACATGAAAAGGAAATATGTATTAAAAGTTACCAGAAGTCATGGGCTATGGAATCAGAGACATGGAGGCTCCCAGTTAGCTGAGGCATCAAAGAGATTTTGAAATAAATACACTTTCCTTGTCCATTTACATGGGAATGGGAATACCAGCAATAACATGAAAATAATTAAAACAATTGAAAAATTTAGTACTGAAAAAGAGTTAAGGAAGCAATGCTGTCAAACTGCCTTCTAAATATTTATGATTTTGTATATCCATTTCCCATGCTCTACTCAATAAACTCACACTCATTGGATAAGGATGTGTGAGTGCTGTGGGGGCGGAGGTAGTGTCTCTTTAATCATGGAGTTTCTCTGCTTTCCTACGGCCTCAGATTTTGTTCCCACAACATTGGAATTTACTTTTAACAATGTTTAGAAATAAACATTAGACAACAGGAAAACCCCACCCTTTAGCTAGATAACAGGATAATATCATCAGGTAAGGATCCTAAATTAATTTTATCAGTGGATTCCTTTTTGTTTTTTCTTGGAACAAGTAAACATTCCCAGTTCATGAGGATGAGGCAATCTGATGGGGGACTGTTTATCCTGTCTAGCACACAACTTAGACATACCATCCCCCATTTTCTAAAATGTATCTTCAGAGGAAGGGTGGGCTCCCTAGTGATGTTTTAAAATCAGCCTTGAAATGTATCAGTAAGACCTCTCAGCTCTCCTCATCTCAGCAGTTTGTCTGAGCTTGCCTGGGGCCTCCCCTCAACTTGTCTATCAATAGGACAGAGTAGGAAGACAGTATGAGAGAGACTTACTGAGATTAAAGATTTTCTCTCTCCAGTTGCTTTCAATTTTATACATCCCCTGTGATCAAATGTTGCTGATGATATTTTTTTCTTATTTGGTTTTTATTTGTAGTTCTCTCTGTGTGACTGTCCTCATTGCTGTAACAGGGAACCCTAGGTTGTAGAACTTAAAAATAATAGGATGTTTTCTGTCAGCTCTAGAGAGTAAAAAGTTCAAGATCAAGGCAGAGAGGTATGTGGTGGGGACCTAATTCCTCATCAATGGCACCTGCTGGAGATATCCTAACCTGGTAAACTTGCAAAGAAAGAGATTCCAAAAGGGCACTATCTTTAATTATGGAGTTCATCCTGTTTGCCATCAAAAGCCTCAGATCTTCCTGCCATCATATTGGGGATTTCTTTTCAGCATTTGAATCTTAAATGGGAGACAGGAATAAACCTTAGACCATAGAAAAACCACACCCTCTTGCACATCAATTCATGACACATGTTTTATTTTGTTTGCATACTTTTTAGTAAAAATTGGGAGAGCTGGAGCTAGGTGACACCATAATCTAAGAAGCTTTTTAAAGAGTGAATCACTAAGCTTTCTGTGTTTATAATGGACAGAAGTTATTGTATTCCTTTAAAGTGTTTGGTGTTGGCTCAGCATGCAGTTGAGTCCCTTGTGAATCTAATCTCTCATTCTGTTTGAGGGTTTCCTTTAGCATTTTAAAGATGGTTCTAGGACAGTTTTTGTTCTAGTAAAAATCCCGCTGACCTGACCTTGAAGTCATGACTCTCATGGAATCTTTTCATCCCTGGGACTATCTCTAGACTCTCTTGTCAGATCATGCCTTTCTCTGGGAATTCTTTCATCCACTCAATTTCTGATAAGCTATCCTTGAATGCAAGCATTTCCCTCAACTCCTGCTTACCCCAATGCTTCACTGCAGTCTAGAAAATGTGTCACCAAAAAGCATTAATTTCAGAGACTTGAAGTTCTTGTCATACAGATCTTTCACTTGTTTGGTTAGAGTCACTCCAAGATACTTAATATGGTTTGTGGCTATCGTGAAGGGTATTATTTCTCTTACTTCTTTCTCAGCCTGCTTATCCTTTGAGTATAGGAAGGCTTCTGACTTGCTTGAGTTGATTTTATATCCGGCCACTTTGCTGAAGTCGTTTATCAGCTGTAGGAGTTCTCTGGTGGAGTTATTTGGGTCGCTTAAGTATACTATCATATCGTCTGCAAATAGTGATAGTTTGACTTCTTCCTTTCCAATTTGTATCCCTTTGACCTCTTTTTGTTGTCTAATTGCTCTAGCTAGAACTTCAAGTACTATATTGAAAAGCTATGGAGAGAGAGGGCAGCCTTGTCTAGTCCCTGATTGTAGTGGGATTGCGTCAAGTTTCTCTCCATTTAGATTGATGCTGGCTACCGGTTTGCTGTAAATTGCTTTTACTATGTTTAGATATGGGCCTTGAATTCCTGATCTTTCCAAGACCTTTAGCATGAAAGGATGCTGAATTTTGTCAAATGCTTTCTCAGCATCTAATGAGATGACCATGTGGTTTTTTTCTTTGAGATTGTTTATGTAGTGGATTACATTGATGGATTTCCTTATATTGAACCATCCCTGCATCCCTGGGATGAAGCCTACTTGATCGTGGTGGATGATCGTTTTGATGTGTTCTTGGATTCGGTTGGCAAGAATTTTATTGAGTATTTTTGCATCGATATTCATAAGAGAGATTGGCCTGAGATTCTCTTTCTTTGTCGGATCTTTGTGTGCTTTTGGAATTAGTGTAATTCCAAAGTGGCTTCATAGAACGAGTTGGGTAGTGTTCCTTCTGTTTCTATTTTGTGGAACAGTTTGAAGAGTATTGGTGTTAGGTCTTCTTTGAAGGTCTGATAGAATTCTGCACTAAAACCATCTGGACCTGTGCTTTTTTTGGTTGGAAGACTTCCAATGACAACTTTTATTTCTTCAGGGGTTATAGGACGGTTTAGATAGTCTATTTGACCCAGAAATGAATCCACACTCCTATGGTCACTTGATCTTTGACAAAGGAGCTAAAACCAGCCAGTGGAAAAAAGATAGCCTTTTCAACAAATGGTGCTGGCTCAGCTGGAGGTCAACATGCAGAAGAATGCAAATTGACCCATCCTTATCTCCTTGCACTAAGCTCAATTCTAAGTGGATCAAAGATCTCCACATAAACCAGACACACTGAAACTAATAGAAGGGAAAATAGGGAAGAACCTTGAACATATGGGCACAGGGGAGAATTTCCTGAACAGAACTCCAATAGCTTATGCTCTAAGATCAAGAATAGACAAATGGGACCTCATTAAATTACAAAGTTTTTGCAAGGCAAAAGACACTGTCAAAAAGACAAAGTGGCAACCAACTAACTGGAAAATGATCTTTACCAACCTTACATCCGACAGAGGGCTAATATCCAAGATATACAAAGAACTCAAGAAGTTAAACTCCAGAGAGGCAAGTAACCCTATTAAAAAATGGGGTACAGAGCTACACAAAGAGTTCTCACCTGAAGAATATCTAATGGCTGAGAAGCACCTAAAGAGATGTTCATCATCCTTAGTCATTAGGGAAATGCAAATCAAAACAACCCTGAGATTCCATCTCACACCAGTCAGGATGGCTAAGATCAAAAACACAGGAGACAGCAGTTGTTGGCGAGGATGTGGAGAAAGAGGAACACTCCTCCACTGCTGGTGGAATTGCAAGCTGGTACAACCACTCTGGAAAGCATTCTGGCGGTTCCTCAGAAAACTGGGCATGACACTCCCAGAGGATCCGGCTATACCACTCCTGGGCATATACCCAGAGACTTTACCTGCATGCAATAAGGACACATGCTCCACTATGTTCATAGCAGCCTTATTTATAATAGCCAGAAGCTGGAAAGAACCCAGATGTCCCTCAACGGAGGAATGGATTCAGAAGATGTGGTATATCTACACAATGGAATACTACTCTGCAATTAAAAACAATGAATTCACGAAATTCCTAGGCAAATGGTCAGATCTTGAAAATATCATCCTTAGTGAGGTAACCCAATCACAAAAGAACACACATGGTATGTAGTCACTGATAAGGGGATATTAACCCAGAATCTCGGAATACCCTAGACACAATCCGCATATCAATAGATTTCTAAAAAGATGGTAGGAGAGATCCCTGGTCCTGGAAAGACTGGATGTAGGGGAACGCCAGGACAGAGTAACGAGAGGGGGTTGAATGGAGAAAAGAGGGAGGGAAGGGGGCTTATGGGACTTTCGGGGAGGGAGGAAACGGGAAAGGGGAAGTGATTTGGAATGTAAATTAAAAAAATAAAATAAAATAAATAATATTAAAAAAAAGCATTAATTTTCTGAGTGCATTAGCTTCTTTTCCTGTTGCTGTGACCAAGTACCTCCAAAAAAAAAAGTTACGAGAAGGTTAATTCTGATGTACAGTTTGAGGGTACAGTCCATCATGGCAGGAAAGGCAGGGCAAAAGGAACATGAAGGAACTAACCTCATGATACCTAGACACAGAAAGCAAGGAGCAGACAAAACGTGGTTCAGGGCTGTCAGTCTACAAGTCCACCCTTTAAAATCATCCCTCAGACTTCACACTTGCCATTTTTATACCAGTCACCTAACATTATCTGCGTAATGTATCAGCTCATGTTTTCAACCAATGAATTGTTAGAAACCTGAAAAGTCAATAGATTTGAACCTGTCTATACCAATGCAATCACAACAGGAAAAGAAAAAGATAAAAACAAAAAAAAAGAATATAGCCGCTTTAAGGCTATATGCACTGCTAAGAATTTGAACATTTGCAAGTAAAGATGTTTAGGCAAAAGTGCATACGGTGTGAGACATCATGACATACTCAGCTGCCACAGGGAGGTTGTTCTTTTCATGTTTTGTTTTCTTTGGGAAGGATTGCAAAGGCAGAGGGTAGATATGAAAGGACAAGGAAATGAGTGGGATTTGGGTGCATTATATGAAATTCTCAAAACAATAAAATGTTTTTAAAAAGAGAGAGAAGTGGAAGAATAAGGGAATAAGAGAGAAAGGCTGAGGAAAAGTAAATTCTGAAAAATAGAAAACAAAATGAACAGGTAGAAAACAGCAATAACTAAATGGTACTAAAGTATGTAAGTTAAATTTTAGTATGGTCATCCCCAAGATTTCTTTTAAGTAAATTTTATGTTAGATTTGCTGCATTCAAAAGCAAAAACATAAGCATCACTTATGTAAATAAGTATGTACACATATGTGTGCTTGGGATAAATGGTAAAACAACTTTGGGTTGGACTGGTTTATTCTTATGTCAGTGTTGGTACCCTTTCAAAACAAATTTTATCCAATGGTATTCCACAAAGTCATTTCACTGGACCTTGGTCTTCAACAAAAACCGAACTATTTTTTATTACTAACTGTTACTGTGTGCATACATACCTATGAAGTACCTTGGCATTGTTTATTTGATCCCCTTCAAATCTGCTGACTGGAACATGCTGCTAGATGCCCTCTCTTAGATCTTCCCTTTGAAAGGTCAGAGAATTTTTGTTTACTATATCCCAAAAGTTTAAGACTGTTTTCCAGAGCAAAAGAAACATCACAGAAGAGCCAGGCTAGAATAGGGCTTGGTCCTACCCAAACCTACTCTCTTCCCAAGTGTTTGTGGATATTTTGAACTCAACTAACAATCAAAACAGTTTTCCTCTCAGTGATAGCAGGTAACTATGAATGTAGTTTCTGTTGCTTTGTGAGCAGCAGGCTGACAATGACCTCTTAGGTTTGAAAAGAGTTTGGAGAAATGAGCAAATCAATGTTGCTAAAATCAGAAAAAGGAGTTGTCCAGATTCTGTTAAGTGTTCCTGTCTGACTGAATTGTGGCCTGCTGTTTCTTTTCACTGCTTTCTGACTGTTCCTGGCTTGAAGTTTATTTCATTTTGAAAACCAGATATTAGGAATAAATGGAAATGAAATATCACTCCTCTGAGATGGACAAGTTTACCTGAAATCCTTCCTTTAGATTTCTACCTCCACAAATAATTCTAAAACAATATTGGAGTCATGTAATAAATGCTTCAATCATGACCACTTATGAATGGGTAATTGTGAGCCATCATCTTAAGGTAAAAATCAAGAAATAGAATTTTTTCTGTTTGCTTTTGACTGGTGTCTGAGGATGAACTCTACAAATCTATAAGGGTATCATCCTTTGCTTCCAGTGGAAATATTCCCAGAACTTGGGAATTGAGATAAATCTGTCTCTGGCGCAGAGCCTCCCAGAACAAGAACAGAAATTGGTTTCTCCTACTTCCATGTGTAGTAAACAAAGTTTGTAAATTACCCTGGATTTTTTTTCCCTAAGATAAGTGGTTTTTTGTTTGTTTGTTTGTTTGTTTTCTGAGAATGACTCCAAAGAAAACAAGAAGGTCATTGAAAACGTCCATCTATCTGAAAGTCATTTTCTGACATTTAACATTCAGCACTGTTCATCATGGATTTGGGAAACGGTAATGTAGGGTGGATTTTAAGAGTTTACAAGGAAGCAGGGTTCTCCACTGTAGCCAGATGTTTCTGGAATATATAGTCACTGATTCGTTAGGCATTGGCTGTTCCCACTTAGTGGAGACACAATCCTTCATCTATGAAAATGTACTGCTGTACATGGAGTAACTATCATAAAGGTCAATGCTATGGTGGCAGCTTTTCAAAGCATAGCATGAATATGTAATCATGTACTAAATATTTCACAGCTTTCTTGTCTCTGCATTTAAAGCAACATTTATAATCCCAGGCACCATTGTTACTAACATTATTGACTTTATAATAGTAAGGCTAAAATTAGTTCTATATTTAAAATTTCAAATGCCCCCTTGCATTATTAAAATAAACATAATGGACTTGGAGTCATCAAGCTGTCAATATTCATATGGGACCTGAGACCTGAGATTCTGAACAAAGTCTTTTTCCTTCTCTATTGGCCATTTTATTTTATTGCAACCAACAGTTGTCTTGAAGTCAAATTTAAATTCAATTTTGGCATTAAAATTTTTATTTTGGTAAGCACATAGTGATTGCATCACATGAATACAAGTTTGGTGTCCTTCCAGATTTATAGTTTTCTTCCCCATATATTTGCTTCTCACATGTGGAAAGTCTGTATTCCATTATGTAGTCTAAAAGTCACTTAATTGCTGAACAGAATTTAAGATGGGATGTGGATAGATGAGTCAATGGTTAAGAGCACTGCCCTTGCAGCAGAGCCAAGTTCATTTCCTAGAACTCACATGGCTATTCACAATTATCATTAACTCTATTTCCAGGGGATTCAACACTCTCTCTGGCCTCCTGTGGCCTCAATAAATACCATCCTTTGTGTACATACATCAAGTAGACAAAGCCTACATCCACATAAGATAAGACAGATAAGACAAATGTTTTAGAAAAGAAATTAAGATGGACATTTGTTATCTAAATTTAGACAATCTAACTTACATCCTGGCCTTTGAAAGTGCTGAGCTTTTAGGCAGTACACTCAGTGTAAGAGTTTAATATGTTCCTTTTTTAAAGTAAATCTTTTTTTTAAACTACTAACGTGAATTGAAAAAAATTAGTGTGTGTAGAACATAGCAAAAATATTGAAGGACATAATACATTACAGAAAGAAAGTGACAGGACAATGGGAGGTCATGAACTCACATCAGCTCTAGTTACCTGCAGGAGGTCTGCACAAGATAAAGCCAGAACAGATTATATTACTGACCTAGGAGTGCCTCATTGTTCTGCACCCCTAATTTTGAATCTGTAGACACTTGGTGGCTTTGAGGAAGAGAGTCACTTTTCTCAGTGATTTGACTCCTAGAAAGTCAGCCACACTCCAATAAATGATCCAACACCCAGAAGTATATGCATAATACAGATTGAAATTTTTTTTGTATATAGATGTGGGCTTTGTCTACTTATATGTATGTTCACCACACCATGTATGATGTTAGTTTGGTGGCAGAGGAGGCCAGAAGAGGGTGTCGAATCCCCTAGAAATGGAGTTACAAATAGTTGTGAGCAGCCATATGAGTTTTAGAAACTGAACCTCGGTCCTCTGGAAAAACAGTGAGTGCTTGTAATCATTGACCCATCTCTCCACTCCCCATCTTAAAGTTTATTCTAGTAAATTTATTAAAAATAAAACATATTTGGGTGGGGAAGTGAAATGGGGACAAATCTTGATCTCAGACAAGGTAAAGAGAAGTTATGTTCCTAAATCATTATATGAATTTTTCAAAGTATTAGTAGAAATATTTGTCTAACAAGAGATTGATCTATAATTATACTCTTTACCTGACATATTTAAGGGACATTCACATAATTATAAAATATTCCAAGTAATTAATATTATCAAGCAGTAGAAATAAAGCCTAGGTTCTTATATAATTCTTTTTTTTTTGACTCATATTGTCATTAGCCTTCACAAGTATCACATTAAAATGTGATTAGATACATAGCAGAAACACTAAAAATAGTAAATAAGTCATAATTTGTCAGCACAGTTTGGGTTGATTAGGGCAGATAAGTGGATATTTCAGTGGAGAACGGGTTCTCAATTTTCCTAATCCTGCAGTCATTTGATACATGTCCTCATGTTGCAGTGACCCCCAGTAATAAAATTATTTCTGTTGTGACTTCATAACTGTAAGTTTGCTTTTGTCCTGAATTATAATGTAAATATCTATGTTTTCCAATAGTCTTAGGTGACCCCTGTGAGAAGGTCATTGAATCCTCCATCCCCTCCAAAAAGACCCTCAGGTTAAGAACTACTACAGTGGAAGGTTGTAAATGTTCTCTTTAACAATTAATGACAATTGGGAGCACACAGGCCACTAATTTTATTCATAGCAACTTATAAAATCTTTCTCTCCCTATGGAAAGTTTGTCTTAATTTTAGGTCAATCCCCCTTCTCAGGTCAATTTTAGGTCAAAACTTTTCTCCTCAATTGAAATTGAAAAATTTAATGTCCACAGCAGATACACAATTGGTACCATCTGCATTGGGCTGTTTTCCCTTGGTTGGCATCTGGATAGAGGCAATCATGCAGTTACTGTTTCGTTTCTACAGCAGACGCTTCCCCTGTGCATGCAAATTCAAGTGATGACTCTTGTGGCTGTGTATACTTATGACTACATGATGTTTATTTAAAGGGCATAGCTTCAATAAGGAGACTCACCTCTCTATCATTTAATTAAGGGCAAGTGATTTTATCCTACATAGGTATGCTAGTTTCAGAACCATTAAGCGCCTTTTAGAAAAATGAGTAATGAATCCAGACGTAGAGACTGAGATAAAAATGCCTCTAGTGTGATCTTCTTAAATAGGGTAATATTGGACTACTTTTATTGTGGAAAACATTTAAGAACCTATGCATAAATGATGAAAGTATATCTTTTTAATCTCTGTTTTTCTAATAATAAAAAACTTAAGGAAAAGCTAAACAAATTCAATTTAATTCCTAGGTTAATACTTCCTGGTGACATAAATAGCTTAATATACACTTACTTGAGAATAGCTAACCTTTTATTGTTAAACATAAATGGCTTTAGACATGGAGCCAAGAAGGAATAGTTTTTATGTACATACATTCATTCCCTTTTCTGAACAAAAGGTCTAACTTTAAGTCCTGAACTTACATGAAGTTATCCCAATGTCGTCTACCTTTAGGGATGGATCCTTACAATTGTATAAGACATCAAAGAACTCAACGATGTCTTTCTCAACAGAATTTAGATGACTTTTCACTCCTGTGTATTAATATGGTCAATATAAAGAAATACCCATGCACAGATGTGTTCTAAAAGAGATTGTAGTTAAATAAGTTGCAGAAACATTAGGTTATAACAATTTTGGAAAATGCTTGCCTTCCCTAAGTTAGTATACTCTGCTTCCAAGTAAGTTTATTGATTATATATTGATTTGTCTTTTATATTTACATAAATACTCATTTTCTGACAAATATTTTAAGTTATGCTGGGCTATCTTTATAATAAATCAATTGTTCATATATATTGGGTTGTATAGAATATCATTTCTTTGCATTGACACATTATCATAATTATGCAATATAAATCTAAGCATAGCAAAGCCTCATACTTTAATAATACAGGTGGCCACATGGAATTCCATTAAAAGCTCACAAGAGACAAATCAACATACACACATACCCAGTGATACAGTCATATACTTGGGGGAGAATTTACTTTGGTCTTATACTGAATTCATGAACACTTTAGAAAATACTATAACACCATTTTTATGAGGCTGAAGCACTACCTATTGCATTAAGGCGGCACCTAAGACCACCTTTAATATACTGTTTTCTTATCTCCAACACACAGGTTTTTTTTAATTGGCTTAATTCTTCAATTGAGCTCTAATTGTTTTATAATTCTTCTTAAGTACATATATCATAGTTTTAGAGCCACCCCGAAATATTCAATATACTTTAATTTCATTGTTATATAAACTCTTAAATTCTAATTCTTAAATACTCCTGGTATCTGATTTTTTTGTGGAAATTAATTTCAGCTTCAAGAACTTTTAATGACAAGTCCCCTAGTCTTTGACAATGTTTTTTATCACACACACTCTGATAAAAACAGCAATCATATATTCAATGTCTTTCATGATAGATTATAAAATAAACAGTAATTATATTATAAAAATCTTTACAGCCATATTTTCTTCATTTTTTCATTTTTTATCCTTTGTGAAATTGAGTGTAATCTATCTCAAAAATCTGAAAATGGTAATACATTTAATCTTTCTTTCTCTGACTTTTGAATTGTACACAATCATCTTTCATAAAAGGACAGAATTTAATTGTTATTGTTAATATATTTGAGAAAAAGATGTCCTGAACATGAGGTAGAGCGAGAGAGGTCTTCATGAAGAAAATCGATGGATTATAACACATTTTAATTTTAAAGTTACATATATTCACAAATATTTACTGAATTCTCATGATTTAAATTTCTTCGTTTTATCCCTGGGTGATTTTAAATAATGTCTACCACTGAAGACTGGAGAACAATGTTAAGCATGTCAAGTAGAAACACATGCAGACAATGATAAACTTTAGACTCATGATCTAAGCCTTTTCAACTGTGCTGGCAAAGACATGGAGAAGGCAAGTGTGAAAGAGTTTGAAACTCTTGAGTTGAGATAGCACATATATGGTGGTCTATTTTAGAAAATGTAACAGGATATCTGAGATTCAACTCAAAGAACTAAAAGATTTTAAAGGCTAGGGAAGTGGGTCAGTGCAACAGCTTCCAAAAGAAACAACTTTTTTTGTATTTATTCTCTTATTTAGCATTGTGTTGGTTAGAGTTTAAAAAATAACTGTACTGGGTCTGGAAGGTAGCTTAGCAGATAAGAGAACTTGCTGCCCATGAAGAGTTCAGTTCCCAGAAAACACATGAAAATTAACAAGACTCTAGCTCCAGATCCAGATGTAGCAGCATTCCCTTCTGGCATTTTAGGGCACTAAAATGTGGTACACAGAAAAACCTGAATGGGAAACACCCATAGACATATGATAAAAGCTTTAAAAAGCTTTTTTAAAAGAACTCATTCTTAAGTGTTTTTAATTTTGACAGGCTTGGTAGTGTGGAAGCTTACAGTTTCAATATTATAGTACAATCTTTATGAAATTAGCTTCATTCAAAAGATTGTCTATTGTTTTGTCCCACCTGTCTATTGTTGAGCCAAACTCTGTTAAATTTTGTCATTTATTTTTAGCTGATATATTAAATAATAAAAAGATTCATGGTTTAAAAGAGTGCCATGTGGTCATCATTTTAAAAATTAGTTTGCCTCGTATTTCTGGTTCTCTCCACCATTTTAAAAATCAAATTTTACATATACTACATCTGAACATATTTGTGTTTTATTTGCACCATCATACTTTTGCAAATTTCATAAGCTGGTAAGAACAATTTAATTCCAAGCAAAATGCAAATAAGAAATGTAAATACAATCAAATAAAGTTGTAAAAATATCATTTATTATAAAATATAAATAATAAAAATATGGCAAGAATGTGGATAATGTCTATAAAAGACAGTCATACCATTTAAAATTATATGTGCCATATTTTACTGATATAACCCTCACTACATTTTTTTCTGTTTTTAAAATAATGCTCTATTTAACATCTTCACAACTAATATGTATATATAGCAAAAATTATATCCCAGTATAAATTGCTAAAGTAAAACTGTGAGTTGAGAAGACATTTATAGTTTTAATTATTTTGATAAATAACTTTTAAAGTTCTGGTTTTCACCAATTTATGAATGCAAATAACATCTAATTTACAATATTAAAATATCATCATAGCCTAAGGAATTGTATTATTCTGTCCTACAAGCTCAAAATGCATTACAGAAATCATAAGTGATTAGAGAGAGTAGAAAGCTCAAAGTTTAGACATAAGGATTGAGGAAGAAAGTAGTTGGTTGATTTTTATAATTTTATGAAGTTGAATGAGGTTGAAAGTGTGTTTAATTATATTATTGGACTTACAATATAGTCATTCCAAATCTTAGCAATGATCAATGAAATGTATAAATGGTTTGGAACATAAATTCCATAGATGAAAAGAGTTTGGTTTCCAGAACTTATGATGAATGACTTATAACTACTTGTTACTGTGACTATGGGGGATTTGACTCCTTTTTGTGACCTCTGTAGTTACCTGCACACATGTGCAAAAGCTTTCACACAAATACACACATTCACTCATAATTATGAATAAAATAAATCCCTAAACATAGTGGAAATGACAATGGAAAACAATAAAATACTATCCATTATGTGAGAGGGAGAGAAATGAGCAAGCCATATTGTACCCTGGATACTAGCAAAACCAAAACAAACAAGACACTATTCTGTGTAGACATAACCTACAGATGTGGGCTATTATTTTAAAATAAAGCACTCTAATTTTGACATAGTTGGGAACCCCCTTCAAGAAAGAGTTGCACTATACCACTGTAGGAGAGAGATGGCCAGTGAACATGATCTATTTCTGTTTATTCAATTAACCATCTTATTCTAGAGAAAACCTGCTAGTGCAAAAGGCTGCCCTACATATTCAACAAGTAAGTAGACATGGGTATTCCTGCTGTATTAGTTAATCATGTACACTGTTCCTGCCCTTGATGGACTGTTATGGATTACAATATACATAAAGCAGAACAGATCATGAATGGAGAAAATAAGCCAAATGTCCAAAATATGTGGCCCTAAAAACAAAGGTTGTCTACAGTGAGAACAAAGTCACAATACGAGTCACTTCAAAACCTTCTAGAGCAGTGGTTCTCTATCTTCTTAATGCTGTGGCAATTTAATACAGGATTTCATGTTGTGGAGATCCCTAACCATAAATTATTTTTACTGTTAATTCATAGCTGGGATTTTGTTTCTGTTATGAATGACAATATACATGTTTTTGGAGATAGAGGTTTGCCAATTGTGTCATGACCCACAGGTTGAGAACTGCTGTTCTAGATAATGCTTTTCTAAAGTAAAAGTTCTGCATTAAATTAAATGAGATATAACTCTCAGAAAAGAACCTTTAGAAATTAAAACTGAATAGACAAAATAAATACAAAAATCAGTAAGAACATAGAAGAGGAATACGTACATTGCTCATCCAAATGGAAACATGTTCCAACTCACATGGAACATATTTACTCCAATAGTAAAACTCACAAAAGGCAGTGAAATGGTAGATATTGTAGTTCCAGACTTCAGAATATATGGTAAGTGAGAATTTCAAGGGCAGGTGGGGGGAACACTTAAAAACAAAGATCATCATCACACACACACAATATATATATATATATATATATATATATCTCGATATATATATATACACATATATATATATATCGAGATATATATATATCAAGTAGCAACCCAGGGCTGAGAAAACTATCCCTGCAGCCACACAAAGTGATGAAGTCTGTGTAGAAATGAAATTTCAAAGTACACATTTTAAAGCTTCTAGAACAGCATGTTCTAAGCTATCTTCTTGCCTAACCCTGTTCCCATCTTAGAAGTTTTCTTCTGATAATTTTCACCGATTAGTTCACACTTCAGTGGTACCTGCACTGTTATTAAACCATTCCTAAGCTATTAGTTTCACCTTTCCACCTGAGAACCATTATAGTATCTTGGAATTCTATTGCCAAAGCCTCTATCCTGCTAATTAGCCCCAATATCATGTTCAGCAGTTATTTTCAACTATAAATGAAAACACCAAAATTTATGTCCTGGGATTTAATTTTTATATGATCGATTTCTCTTGAAGCTCTGACAATCTTTTCAATGTGGACTGATTTTAGTTACTATTAAGCCCCCTTAAATATAATTTGTTGGTCATTACTGTGGAAAATAAGACTATTTTAGGGTTCTGAATGCAATCCTGAAGGGCATAATTTATATCTTGCAGTATGTTATCTGTTTCAGAAAATATATCATACATTCAAAGAAACTGAACTTGTGTGAGATCTTGCAGCCAAGTTAACAAGGTACCTTGATGTAATTTAAAACTGTGTGCCTAACCTGCTGTAGTTTTATATGCTTGGAATGTTCAAGTGTAATTGGCCTTTAAAAAAGCACTACAGTTGAAACACCATCTCTCCTATTTTCACATATTTTAGAAAGTTATCACATTAACTTTCCATACCATCTCTCAAACACCTCTCAATTCTGTTCCTCTCTTCATTCAAACACATCTCTCTCCCCACACACCCCCACATTCCCACCTGAAACTCCTTTTCCTGTCTCTCAATAGACTACCAATCATTCCAGAAAATCTATTTCCCTCTCTCAAAGAAATTCAAATAAATGTCTACCTTAGGTTTGTCTGTAACTCATGATCCCCCAGCTTCTGCAACCTTTAAGAAATCCTACAGGCATATACCACCAGCTCTTGTCACCAATCAAAACTTCCAATACAGGGACTGTATTATCTTCCAATTGAATTTTTACCCAAAGGGGTCCCATGAATATCCACCCAAAACCTAGGATTTTATCAAGACAATGTGTTTCCCTCCACAAATTGATACCAATACCTTATTGTTAAAGACAATACACAAGCAACTGATTGAACATGGAGAAGTTGGGCTAATGCCTACCTAAAACATTTACCCCTGTGTGATAATATCTTTGGTATGAGAAGATACTCTGCAGGCTACCAAAAATGAAACAGAAACATCAAGCCAGCTATAAAACTTTTATTTACAATGCTGTCCTTACTGAAAAATGTGGGAGAAACAAACCAATGTTTGATTTAACTTAAGGTCCATTCCATGAGATAGAACACATACAAAAATCAGTTTAGGTAACCATGACCTCTAACTAGATAGTCCAGAGACCTGCAGTAAAACCAAATATATTTTGTCTTAAAAGAAAAAAGTAGTGATAAATGAATAAATGATCCCTAATTAGATTCTGTTACATTCATAGATAAGTGCTTTGTCCAGTCATCATCAGAGACGTTTTATCCTGCAACAAATGGGAAAAAATACAGAGACTTCCAGCCAGACACTATGTAGGGAGCTTGGAGCACACAGCTCTTTATGGGATTTCTCCATCGAATCCCTCCCCTCATAGCTCAGGGAATTCCTCAGAAAAGGAGGCAGAACAAATATAAGGGCCAGAGGAAATGGAGGACAAGAGGAGAACAAAGCTTTCTAAACCAATGATCAAAGGTCCTATATAGGTCTGCACCAGATCCTTTGCACACATATTCTAGTTTATTTTTATGGGCTTCCTGAGTGTGTGAATGAATGGGGCTCTCATTCTTATGCCTTCTGTTGGGTTCTTTTTCTTCTGTTGGCTTGTCTTGTCAAACTTCATGGTATTCTTTGGTTTTAATCTTATACTTAATTTGATATGTTTTGTTGGTATGTCTTAGAAGTCTGTTTTATCTAATGACAGAAATTGTTTGAATCTGAAGAGGAGTCAAGGCAGGGAAGAGCTGTGAGGAATAGAGGGAGGGGAAACTGCAATCAAGATATATAGTATAAGAAAAAGAACTTATTTTCAATAAAAAGGGGAGAAAGAGAGAAAGAGAGTGTGTGTGTGTGTGTGTGTGTGTGTGTGTGTGTGAGAGAGAGAGAGAGAGAGAGAGAGAGAGAGAGAGAGAGAGAGAGAGAGAGAGAGAGATTGAGATTTCTATGCCTTGAACTTCCTATGCAATTAAATATTCAGCTTTAATTTTAAATGCTCCCATACCTCTAACTGAGAAAAAGTTACATGTGTACTGTGATATTAATTTCCTAAACATAAACAACAGGCTGAATGTAATTTTAAGCAACAAATATTCCATAAAAGCTAGAAGTTATATATGACTATAGGTTTGTAACATCTATGAATGCTGCTCTAAGCCAGTTTGGTTTAGTAAAGAAAAATCTTACTTTGCAAAGCTCTCCTGTAAGATTTTGATAGAAAAGTATCTCTTACTCCTTTTCCATTTCATGCTTTCTGATTTGTAAAATAAATACATAGAAAAGTCCTTTCTCTTGAAAAACAAGAGGTATAAATCAGATACAGAAAATAGACTGACAATTGACAGATCACAGACAGATAGGAGACACAATGTGAGAAATGTTGATTGAAATTTAGGTTCACTCTAAACTAGTTCCTGAGTACATCCCATTTTCACTAATTAATGTGGCATCAGCACAGAGAGTTCTCCTCTAGGGTTTCTTTAATGTCTTGGTAATATACTACAGATTACCTTGTTATGAACAAATTGACTATTCAATGACCAGGCAGATATCCGATGGTTTCAGATCTTAGGAAGATGTGTTCCAAAAAAACTCATTTAGCCTTTTTCAATCCCAATGAAATATGTGTTTATTTATTTTTTCCTGACAGATTATGAACTCCTACTATTTTCCTTTTCTGTGAAATTGTCAGTTGATCTATTTACTTTCTCAAACTCTCTCCCCTCCTTTAGTCAGTCCCCCAGGATCTCAGCTGACATATTTTGGGGTTTTCGGTTTGTTTCATTTGATTAATTTTGTTTTGTTTTATTTTTTTAGGTGGTGTTCTTTGTTGTTTTTTGAGACAAATCTTGTTGTGTAGAATGGCTGAAACTCACCATTCTCCTGCCTCCCCTCCACAGTTTTAGGATAACTAAGTGTGAGTCATAACGTTGGGCCTCTTTGATGAGAATATATTTACATGCTTCTACATAGCTAACATTGACACTTGAAATATAAGCCATTACAAGCAAAATTCTCTAAATACTGAAGGATAATCATCAAACTCAGAAATACATAATACCTACTATCTCATTTTCATATATATATATTTTATCACTTTCTTTTGCTTTATTGAAACATGTATACACTGAAGGGAGTTTTGTGAGCTTGTTTTTTGTTTGGTTTTATATCTTTGTAGGGGTGTGTGTGTGTGTGTATGTGTGTGTGTATCTGTGTATGTACATGTGTATGTTGGCTTATCACTAAAAACTGTAAGTCTATAATTTTATAGAACAATATAATCTCAATAAATATTAATAAAATTAACCATGCTTTAGTTTGCGGGACTGTTTTCTTTCATAATATTAGTAATATAGAATATTCACATAATATTAACACATAATTAATATATTAGTTGTGGTAATATACACCTTAAGTCCATTTTCTTAGACAAAGCACTTATGGTATCACCAGTCTTTTATTTTAATTATATTATTTCCCTCTTTCTTCCACCATCAACCCCTCCATATCATATATATATATATGTATATATATATATTCATATTATATATATATGATATATATATCATATATATATAATATGAACATATATTTGGGGAGGGAGTTTTGTATATTTTTAACTTGTTATTGGTTTGGCTTTGTATCTTTGTGTGTGTGTGTGTGTGTGTGTGTGTGTGTGAGTGAGTGAGAGAGAGAGAGAGAGAAAGAGAGAGAGAGAGAGAGAAGAGAGAGAGATAATTGCATGTTTTTAAGATCTTGTCATATGTACTTATATTGATCATTTCTGACAAACATAACTGTGTTTACCTTCTGCAATGATGCCTTCAATTAAAAATAAGAAAAACAGTTGTTCTGGTTCATGTTCCACTTTACTTAAGAAAAAAGTAGCATCACATCATTTTTTTTAAATAATGATATTTCAAAAAATAGCAATATGAACTAGTGATGACGAAACATTTCTGTTGAAGAAATAAAATTAAGTGGTCAAGACTGTCTGTCTTTGATGTTTCTAGTGGAAGAGCAATTTCAATGAAAATGCCATAAGTAACCCTGTAGATGGAAAAGTAATGAACATAGTGGAGCATGTGTCCTTATTGCATGCAGGGGAAGCCTCTGGGTATATGCCCAGGAATGGTATAGCTGGATCCTCCGGGAGTGTCATGCCCAGTTTTCTGAGGAACTGCCAGACTGCTTTCCAGAGTGGTTGTACCAGCTTGCAATCTCACCAGCAGTGGAGGAGTGTTCCTCTTTCTCCACATCCTCGCCAACAACTGCTGTCTCCTGTGTTTTTGATCCTAGCCATTCTGACCGGAGTGAGATGGAATCTCAGGGTTGTTTTGATTTGCATTTCCCTAATGACTAAGGATGATGAACATCTCTTTAGGTGCTTCTCAGCCATTAGATATTCTTCAGGTGAGAACTCTTTGTTTAGCTCTGTACCCCATTTTTAATAGGGTTATTTGGCTCTCTGGAGTCTATAACTTCTTGAGTTCTTTGTATATATTGGGATATTAGCCCTCTGTCAGATGTAGGGTTAGTAAAGATCTTTTCCCAGTTTTTTGGTTGCCGCTTTGTCCTTTTGACAGTGTCCTTTGCCTTACAGAAACTTTGTAATTTTATGAGGTCGCATTTGTCAATTCTTGATCTTAGAGCTTAAGTTATTGGAGTTCTGTTCAGGAAATTCTCCCCTGTGCCCATATGTTCAAGGTTCTTCCCTAGTTTCCTTTCTATTAGTTTCAGTGTGTCTGGTTTTATGTGGAGGTCCTTGATCCACTTGGAACTGACCATAGTGCAAGGAGACAAGAATGGATTAATTTGCATTCTTCTGCATGTTGACCTCCAGTTGAACCAGCACCATTTGTTGAAAAGGCTATCTTTTTACCACTGGATGGTTTTAGCTCCTTTGTCAAAGATCAAGTGACCATAGGAGTGTGGATTCATTTCTGTGTTTTCAATTTTGTTCCATTGATCTACATGCCTGTCAGTATACCAATACCATGCAGTTTTTAACACTATTGGTCTGTAGTACAGCTTGAGGTCTGGGATACTGATTCCCCCAGAAGTTCTTTTACTCTTGAGAATATTTTAGCTATCCTGGGTTTTCTGTTATTCCAGATGAATTTTTGAATTGGTCTTTCTAAAACTAAAATTTGAACTGAAATTCAACTCTGTCTTCTGACAGGAAGCAAAATAATACAAAATTTAAAAATCTTTGTGGATATATTACCAGTTCTGCAAATTTTTCAAATTGTTTTCTTTAGTAAGGATACCATTTTTTCTTCCTAATCTAAGAAATCAACCAAAACTCCCCACTTACATCACAGCCAAAACTCCTAATCTTCTCTAAATAAGAAAAGACAATTTTAGCACCTTTGTTTTGTGTATGGTTTTAGAGATTACTGCTACAAATATTCCACATTTAAAGTTTAAAACCTATTTTACTAGTAACTGAATTATTACTCATTTGATAAAACTATAGTTTATTTTGATGACTCCATTTCACAAGAATTGCAGGTAAATGAGATATACTTAGATAGCTACTTCATTTTTAGTCATCAGTCAATTAGGAGAATTGAAGTTAAAAATTATAAAATGTTAGCATTTACTGTTATCATTACTACTTTACCCTAAACTTTATTGTTATTAACTAGATTTTCTACTGTTGTTACAGGTTTGGGGAGCTAAAATGGGCAAGTAAATATTGATATCCAAATATGTCCACATTCCAATGCAAGAATCTGTTCTATTATATTTCAAAAGTGAGTCAAGGATACAGGAAACAGATCTGCCAGCATTGCAATATTAGTCATTTGGACATAAATTAACCATAGACCTTTAATAATCATGGGCAATGCAGCATAGAACACAGTTGCACATAGATTCAGCGACCTCTCCTACACTCTGGATTTTAACTGGCAAAACACAGCCATAATCTACTAAATATCATGGCTTCTATAAGTTAGGAATGAGTCTCAATAGACAGTCAGAAACATTTTATTTGTCTTGGAGCTACAATGATACACATTTGCTAGCAACATGTATAAGCACAGAAACAAATCTTCCAGGAACTCTTTTGACATCTGCATGCAACACTTTGGGTCCCTTTCAGATACTAAGTCACGTAGTTAAACTAAGTTGGTGTCACTTCTTAGTGGCAACCATGGGAACTTGTACACCATAGCTTGTCAATCATCTTTCAAAGGGAGAAAAATACCTATTTCAAATAAATTGTTATAAATGTGCTAAAACATGCATGTGCACGAACATATTCAAATCCTCTTGAAATACTTGTGATTATGGAGGCTACTTTAAAATCTTCATAGTGAAAGCAATTTAAATTTTGTAGAGAAAATGCCACTGGGGCCTTATACTTATTGAAATATAGTAAACACTAATATTCCCTCATTTCAATTTGATAGCAACCTTCAAGTATATGCCTTATTAGTTTAACCTTTATTCAATCTTGGGAAATCTGTGTTGATAGAAAATTCAAATGCCGGTGTTAGCTACTTGTTTAGTCTTGAATATAGTTGACATTAGATTTTTAAATCAGGGTCTGTAAAGTAAAATGATGTTACGGTTGGCTTTAGATGACAGACTTTAATTATTTCCTGTATTTCTTCTGCCCTAGTTTTTAGGTCACAGGCAGAAAAATATATCTCTTAGATGTAAGACAGATTATTGACAAAGGACTGAATAATATCCCATCTCATAAAATTTCTCAGTGAAGATATTATTTGGAGAAAAATTATGACCACAAAAAACTATTGTACTGTATAGCAAGTATTCTACACCAAAGAAATGACCAATTTCTGTACGAATGTTTGGTCTCAAATATTTTTTTTAAATGCTGAGACTCAGTGTTCTGGCTAGATATTTTTGTCAGCTTGACACATGCTGGAATCATCTGAGAGGATGGAACCTCAATTGAGAAAATGCTTCTATAAGATTGCCTGTAATCAAACATGTGAAACATCGTTTTTGTTGCACAATCATTCCTGTAAAACAATATAAAATGTATTAGACGTAATTTTCATTGTAGACAACATAAATCACAGGATTTGTACATTGTTTCATTTTTTTAGTTAGTTTGTTTATGTTTTAACACTGGATATTACTATGAGTTATCCTTTAACTTTTAAGCTCAGATTTACAGATTCTTGATACTACAGACGGTTATCACTCTGATCTTGCCTCCACAGTCTTACACATAGTCAAATACTACTATTGCTACCACTAATCCAGAATCATCAGCATAGTGGAATTTAGTGAATTATCCCATTGCTTAGTAATCATAAAGATTTAAAATGATTTTCCATGTCTTGTATAACTCAGAACCTAATATTAACAAATCTGAAATGATAAAATGCTGAAAAAAGACTGACATGCAAATCAAGTCAAAAGTCCTTATGTAATTTAATGCTGTATATTGAGTGTTTTAGTTAGGGTTGTATTACTGTGAAGTGACACTATGATCACAACACCTCTTATAAAAGGAAACATTTAATTGGACTGGCTTACAGTTTCAGAGGTTTAGTCCATTATCATCATGATAGGAAGTGTATATGCAAGCATAGTATTGGTGAAGGGAACTGATAGTTCTACATCTTGATCATCAAGCAGCAGAAGGAGACTGCCACACTTGGCCTAGCTTGAACATATAATACCTTTAACCCTGTTCCACAATGATACTATTCCTCCTACAAAGACATACCTTCTAATAGTGCTACTCCCTATAGACCACGTATTCACATACATGAGTCTATGGGGACCATTCTTTTTCAAACCACCACATTGAGAATATTTGCTATTCCTTGTAGCATAGTTTAAAATTGTCCATCTTTTCTGGACACACACACACTGAACTTATGCTTTTCTCCATGTCTTATTTTATCACTCCACTTGAAATTATTGATAATCTTTGTGTTTATGTTCAAGCAGTGTATAGTAGGAGATTTCCAAGCATCTTCTCTGTTATGCCTTTATTACCTTTATCAGAGATCATTTCACCATGTAATTAAAAATGCAGAAATATAAAGGAAATAAGATAGCAATATATGCAGACTGCTTAACCAGCACAAGGTCATTAACAACAGAGTAAGTAATGAGAAATAAAAGGAAATTGAAAGCATAGACAAAATTCAGTTAGTCAGTGAAGTGGTCATTAATGCCAGAGAATAGTTAAAAACATAAGCATATCATCTCGATATGTATATTTAGTTTTTATATTAGGATATTATATTGTGCAGAAAAATAATATTATAATATGACTAAGGTGCCTGGTGTGAATTAGATGGCAGGTGTGGCTTTCCAGCACTTTTTATTCTACAGAAATAATCACCATAATTAAGTTCACATTTATAAATGTACCTTCAATTGACATAAAGAAGCAACCAGCAAGGAAACTGTAAAACAACTTGTAAAACTAGATACAGATAGTTGGAGGGCATGATGGACAGAGTTACACTGCCCATACCAGATTTCTGCTAGCTTCAGTTGGAACATCACATGAAGAGATACCCATCTGGGGTCAGGAGGGGAGATAAGAACTGCAATGCATCAGCATTCCCTGAAACGTGTACTGTAGCTTGATACCAATGGACCAAGTCGAAATGTTTGACTCCAATTCAAGATGAACAACCATAGTGCCACATTTTAGGCATGACCTACAGATTCATACTCCAGGTTTATTCCACTATCTGGATGATCAAAGTGGGGCCCATGCAGAAAGATAAGAGCAATTGATGCTTATGGCCTGATAACTGTCTCTATTCTGTACAGTTTAAGACTTCAATCTGTATAATGGTCCCAGTCACATTTAAGTTAAATGTTCTTATTTCTTGCAGACACATTCAGAGGCTTATATTAGATCCAGTCAAGTTGACAATCAATATTGACCATCACAGCAAGAAAAGAATAACAGAGAGTAAGACTACTTCAAAGCTACGGCTTATAGACAACAAAAAATCAATGGAATGAAAAAATAAACTACAGAGTGGAAGGATATAATTGCAAAATATGTATCTGAGAAAAGACTGATATGCATTCTATATAAGGAATTCAATCCAACAGTAAGGGGGAAGACACTAAATATAAGTGATTTGAAAAATATTTCTCAAAAGAAGATATACAAATATACATTTGCCACAAAACTGTGTGAAAATATTCAATATCACTAATCTTCAGGAAAAAAGAAAGTCTGATTCATCATACATACTATATAACATTTGTTAAAATAAATAATTTTAAAGAAAAATAATACTACACTGTACATCATACATCATACACACTTATCTATCTATATCTACATATCTATAGCTATCTATCATCTATCTCTCTATCTATCTATCTATCTATCTATCTATCTATCTATCTATCTATCTATCTATCTACCTATCTATCTATCTATTGTTGAATACTCTCTAGTTACAAGATTATGGTACAGTGATGAGATTGATCATTGTGGGAAATCAACTTATGTATTGATCAGTAGAAGTGTATGCAATGGTAGGATTAGGAAGCTTGAAACACTTAAGGCAGATCATAGGTAAGTATCTCATATAGGAATAGGTACCACAGTCTGTAGACAGACTGACTTTTCTCAAAAGTTCTTTTGCTATAATGACTTGTTATTGATCAGACTAGGCCTGACTAAATCACCTCTATTAATCACTAAGAAAGGAATTAACAGGAAAAAAATTAGATCAGAAAGGTGAAATGGGTCTGTGAACACAAGCATAGTACATATATAAATATATAAAAATGGCATAACAAAGCCCATCATTTTATACAATTAATATAACTGATAAAACTAATAAATTGAAATTTATAGTCTGAGAACAAGTAGTTATGGAGGTTGAGCACATTTACCATATCCCTTAACAACCACATTTAGACTGTTTGGGAGACTAAAAACATTCTGTAACCTAATATAGTCGATAACATGTGCCATGAAACTTTGAATAAATTTTCTACTTACTACAGTAAAATGTGTCAGTACAATATAATTATTTTCTAAAAATCATCTCAATAACAAAATAGGGAGAAAGTGCAAGGAAAGATTAAAAGGAAATAGCACATAAAATATGCATGAAAATGCCTAAGCAACAAAGACAATTCTCCTTAAAGATCGGCTGTCAATTCTAGCAAACTTGAGTTAGAATTTTAGGTACCTTACATAAGAAGGCTTTGTCTCACAGATAACTTTCAAAGAAATTTGTTCATTTCACTTTAAATCAGTTTCCAAGCCTTGCCTCTCAGTGTAAGGGTGGACCAACATGAGAAATGCTCCAGATGTTCAGGCACGAGAGTAAAGTAAGAATTCCTTAATGGTAAGAGAAGGAGCAAAAGACAATGAGGACAGTTTGTGATAAGTGTTGTAATTGAAGTGTTACAATAATGGAAGTCTCATGGAAATTTTGCAAGATGTCATGATTCAAGGGAAGTCTCAGTTGAGAGACTTGTGAGCAACTGTTCATATAGTCAGGTACTCTGTAAAAGTCTTAGACATTTTTGCTCATCTTGATGTGGAAATAACTCCTTAATCAAGATATAGAAGAGCATGAATAACACTGTGTGTGTGTATTAATCTAATTAAACTTAATAACAAGATCAAAAAACACTGACAGCTATATGAATTAGGAAGTGGTAGATGTTGATTAGGTACCTACAAAAGTATTATCTAATAAGATAAGTATTAACAAGCTGTAAAGTGTTGTCACTGATCTAAAGTGAGTATAGACAAAGCATAATTTTATGTTTTACATTAAAAAAATATTCAAGTAACAAACATACAAGAGGAAGTCGATTTGCAGTGAGGAGGTTGCTTATTTTAAACATTTAGAGGGGCTGGGGATATGACTCATCACTTGAGCATTCATACTACTCTTCCAGAGTTTGGTTGTATCATCCACGTAGATTGGCTCACAGTTTCCTATAACCTCTATGCCAGTAGCCTCCTTGGGCAACTGAACTTGTTTGCATATACCTCTCATCTCACATATATATTGCTAAATAATTAAAACTAAATGAAGAGAATAGTATGAGCATGAACAGGAACATCGCGCTGCACTGTATTACATTATATTGTAAGGATATGAACTAATAGGGTGACTCTTTCCAAATAAGTGTGCAAGAATTAGTGGACTATCAATAGTGTTATACCCAGCTTTGTATACTTTTGAGTTTTGATACTCTCTTTGAAAACATGCATACACCAGCTCTGACAAATATATTTAATTAATTAAAAATATGTAATTAATATTTAATTATTTTAAATATTTAAAATTTAAATATTTAAATTTAGTAGGACCTCCTTACATGGACCCCCTCTGTGTCTCTGACCCTCCCCACTGAGACCCTTCCCCTGTTCCCTCTCCACTTTTTCTCCAAGAAGATGGGGCCTCCCTGGGTATCCCCCACTCTGCCAGATTAGGCACATCATTGCCCACTGATGCCAGACAAGGCAGTCCTACTGGGGAAGGGATGCCATTGTCAGGCTACAAATTTAAGGAGAGCCTTCATTCCAGTTGTTAGTGTGTCCACATTGAGACTGAGTTGCACATAGACTGCACATAGACTTCATTCCAGCCCATGTGTGTTATTTGGTTGGTGACGTTGTTTCTGAGAGCTCCCAGAAGTCCAGGTTAGTTGACTATGCTGTTCCTTCTGTGGGGTTCCCATCCTCCCTCAGGGATTTTAATCCTGCTCCCAATTCTTCTTTAAGAGTTCCGAACCCCCATCTAATATGGTAAAACATAAGATTGATTAACATTCCTTCAGTCTCTGATCCATCTTTGTCCCTGTGTTTCTTTTAGAATGGACAAATTTGGGGGGCCGGATTTTGTTGGCGAGTTGGTGTCTTTATCACTCCACTGGCTGTCCTGCCAGGCTAAAGGAGGTAGTATCTTCATGTTCCATGCTGCCATGATTAGGTAGCTCCGCTAAGGTCTCCGACATTAAATCCTGGTAGCCTCCCCCCATTTCAGGTCTCTGGGACTTCCTAAAGATTCCCCCCACACACCCAGAACCCTAGCAACTGCAAAGTTCCATTCATTTTCTTGGTCCTCTGGGTCCCTCTCCTGTCTCTCCCCATATCTTTTCCTCTCCTCCTTCCCTCTCCTAACCACTTCCCTCCTTCCCATTGCTTGCTATTACTGTCTTGTTCTTCCTTCTAAGTGTGATTCAATATCCTTGCTTGGGTCTTCCATCTTGTTTAATTTCTTTGCCTCTATGGGAGTTATCATAGGTACCTATGCTAATATGGTTGTGTATGGCCAATATCCACTATTCAGTGAGTAATTATCACACATGTCCTTTTTGGTCTGGGTTACCTCACTTAGGATGATATTTTCTAGTTCCATTGATTTGACTGGAAAATTCATACTTTCCTTGTTTTTAACAGCAGAATAGTATTCAATTTTGTAAATGGACCACATTTTCTGTATCCATTCTTCTATTGAGGGACATCTATGTTGTTTCCATCTTACAACTATTATAATTAATGCTGCTATAAACATAGTGGAACACATATCTAGTGATATGGTGGAAAATATTTTGGGTATATGTCCAGGAGCAGTATAGCTGTGTCTTCAGGTAGAACTATTTCCAATTTTCTGAGAAACTGCCAGATTGATTTATCCTGTGGTTGTACTGTAAGGTTCTGTGATTAACTGAAGAATGATAATGCAGACTCAAATAGTATGCAAAAGCAAAGAGTGTTTTATTCTGCAGAATTTCAGAAGAGGAGGTCTACCATTTACTGAGATGGAGACACCCAAGTGAGCTCTCAGGCCCAATTTAAAGCACTTTAGTGGAATTCTAGAGAGGGGTAGCTGACCATTATCTTTATTTGTTGGCTCAATCTCTAAAAGTGTGGGGGTCTTTCAGATTAGCCAGGGCTCTGGGCACATTCCAGAACCATTGCTGAGGTTTGGGGGATTGGAAACTATTGCTAAGGAAGCGTGGAAACTATTGCTGATTCATTGTCCTTGCCTCAGGCCAGATGGCTGGGTAGCTTCTGATGGTGGGACAGTTTCTGATTGGCTTTTTGGTGCCTGGGGGGATTTTTCAGTAACTGACTTGACAGGATTTGCCTAGTTCTAAGAAACAAAAATCTAGGCCTAGTCTCCTGACCTGTCTAGTTTGAAGCCTGTCATGGAGTCAGCCTGTCTCAGACCCCTCAGTACAAGTTTACAATCTTACTAGCAAAGGAGGAGTGTTCCCTTTTCTCCACTGACAAGTTTTGAGTGTCCCTGATAGGGACAGAGTGACATGGATACTGCCCATGGGACAGCCCTCCCATCATCCCTTCCCCTGCCCCATGTGAGCCTACATGAGTGTCAAAGGCTGCTGTGAGCATAAGGCTTGTATGTGTAATTTGTGTAATATAGTACATATTTTCTGGACCCACTAGCAGAGGAGGACTCCTTCCTTCTGAGGAATGTCCTCCTAGTTATCCTTAATGACCCAAAGATAATTAGAAACAGCATGAGCCCAGGAGTCAAGGGTGTGGTTTTCTCAGCAAAATAGTAAACACAGGAACCTTCTGGACAGCCCATAAGGCTATAGGAAAGAGCTCTTAATATATGAGTTCAAAAATATATAATTTCTCAACTATGTAAAAAGCAAGAGTGCAATATGAATTATATGAGGGGCTTCAAGAACCTAAAGGAAAAAAGACAGCTGTGCTGTGATCCAACTTGTTAGAAAATTACAAAGAAAGGAGATGAAGAGATTTAGGGAATGGTGATTGAAGGAGATCCAACCCAGCTAAGTTTATTGCTTATGGTTACAAAAGTAGATCCCGAGTTCAGGATCACCTTAGAACAGAGCAATTATAGGCTCAGGCATGGTGGAAATGGTAATTTTAGGTCAGGGTCCCACTCAACAGGTTTAACGTCTGTACTTAACAAAGGCAGACAGAACTCTGAATTCTTTTGCAATGTTAATGGAAAAAAATGTATGCTTGATGTCTTTTAACAGCAAAGGTGATGGGATGCTGATTCATTAGATAATCAAAAGGGAAGCCTGGTGTAAATGACTGGATTGATATGTAAAATTAAAGGCTGGACCTCTGTTCTGCAGGAGATGAGCTACTCAGAGAATTTGTTAGGCTAAAAAGAGAGAACTACTTGGAGAACACACATACACCTAAACACACACAAGCAAGCAGAACATGGACAGAGACCACTCTTAGAATAGCAATCAAGCAGTACATAGACAAATCTCAAGACAGAAAGAGGAACATGGAGTGAGGCATACTAGAAATGCTGTATCAAGCAGAACATAGGTCATCAGCTTGGATCCATGATTACATTTTGAGTAATTCTTTTCAACTCTTTCATACATCCCTTCTCTCAGAACCCTTCTCCAAGCTGATGCTGGTCTTTGGTCCTCAAAATTTTTGATCTTAGCCATTCTGATTGGTATAAGGTGGAATGTTAGTGTCATTTTGATTTGCATATCCTTGATGACTAAATGGATGTTGAACATTAAGTGATTCTTGGCCATTAGAGAAATCGCCAATACAAGGAGAGACACTACACCCTGGAAAAAAATGAGATAGTAACCTTCTTGCATCAAACCCAAAAGTAGATAACCACTCAAACATAAGATAGCATCAAGAATAGCAGGTGGCAATAAACACTATTCCTTAATATCTCTTAATATCAATGGTCTCAATTCCCCAATGAAAGGAATAGACTAACAGACTGGATACATAAATAGGACCCAGCATTTTGCTGCGTGCAGGAAATGCACCTCAGTGTCAAAGACAAACACTACCTCAGAGTAAAAGGCTGGAAAACAATCTTACAAGCAAATGGTCCCAGGAAACAAGCCAGAGTAGCCATCTTAATATCAGATAAAATTGACTTTCAACCTAAAGTCATCAAAAAAGACACAGAAGGACACTACATACAGGTCAACAGAAAAATCCACCAAGAAGAACTCTAAATTCTTAACATCTATGCTCCAAATTCAAGGGCACCCTCATTCATAAAAGAAACTTTACTAAAGCTCAAAGCACACATCACACCTCACACAATAATAGTGGGTGATTTCAACACCCCACTCTCTGAAATGGATCGTTCAGGAAAGCAGAAAATAAACAGGGACACAGTGAAACTAATTGAAGCCTTGGACCAAATGGAACTAACAGATATATATATATATATATATATATATATATATATATATATATATATATATATATATATATATAAAACATTTCGCCCTAAAGCAAAAGAATACATTTCTTCTCAGCACCTCATGGTAAAAATCAACGATATAATTGGTCACAAAACAGACCTCAACAGATATAAGATCAAATTAATCCCATGCTTCCTATCAGATCACTATGGAATAAGGGTGGTCTTCAATAACAACAAAAACAACAGAAAGCCCACATACACATGGAAGCTGAACAATGCTCTAATCAATGATACCTTGATCAAGGAGGAAATAAAGAAAGAAATCAAAGACTTTTTAAAATTTAATGAAAACGAAGGCACAACATACCCTATTTTATGGGACAAAATGAAAGTGGTGCTAAGAGGAAAATTCATAGCCCTGAGTGCATCCAAAAAGAAACAGGAGAGAGCATACACTAACAGCTTAATGGCACACCTGAAAGCCCAGGAGCAGAAAAAGGCAAATACACCCAAGAGGAGTAGAAGTCAGGAAATCATCAAACTCAGGGCTGAATTTAATCAAGTAGAAACAAATAAAACCATACAATGAATCAACAAAACTAAAAGTTGGTTCTTTGAGAAAATCAACAAGATAGATAAGTCCTTGGCCAGACTAGCCAGAGGGCACAGAGACAGAATACAAATTAACAAAATCAGAAACAAAAAGAGAGATATAACAACAGAAACTGAGGAAATTCAAAAAATCATCAGATCCTACTACAAAAATCTGTATTCAACACAACTAGAAAATCTGGAGGAAATGGACAATTTCCTAGACAGATACCAAATACCAAAATTAAATCAGGATCAAATAGACCATCTAAAGCGTCCTATAGCCCCTGCAGAAATAGAAGCCGTCATTGGAAGTCTTCCAACCAAAAAAAGCACAGGTCCAGATGGTTTTAGTGCAGAATTCTATCAGACCTTCAAAGAAGACCTAACACCAATACTCTTCAAACTATTCCACAAAATAGAAACAGAAGGAACACTATCCAACTCATTCTATGAAGCCACAATTATGTTGATACCAAAATCACACAAAGATCCGACAAAGAAAGAGAATCTCAGGCCAATTTCTCTTATGAATATCGATGTAAAAATACTCAATAAAATTCTTGTCAACCGAATCCAAGAACACATCAAAACGATCATTCACCATGATCAAGTAGGCTTCATCCCAGGGATGCAGCGATGGTTCAATATAAGGAAGTCCATCAAAGTAATCCACTACTTAAACAATCTCAAAGAAAAAAAAACCACATGGTAATTTCATTAGATGCTGAAAAAGCATCTGACAAAATTCAACATCCTTTCATGTTAAAGGTGTTGGAAAATCATGGAATCGAGGCCCATATCTAAACATAGTAAAAGCAATTTACAAAAAATTGGTAGCCAGCATCAATCTAAATGGAGAGAAACTTGAAGCAATCCCACTAAAATCAGGGACTAGACAAGGCTGCCCTCTCTCTCCATATCTTTTCAATATAGTACTTGAAGTTCTAGCTAGAGCAATTAGACAACAAAAGGAGGTCAAAAGGATACAAATTGGAAAGGAAGAATTCAAACTACCACTCTTTGCAGATGATATGATAGTATACTTAAGTGACCCAAAGAACTCCACCAGAGAACTCCTACGGCTGAAAAACAACTTCAGCAAAGTGGCCGGATACAAAATCAACTCAAGCAATTCCGTAGCCTTACTATACTCAAAGGATAAGCATGCTGAGAAAGAAGTAAGAGAAATGATACCCTTCATGATAGCCAAAAACAAAATAAAGTATCTTGGTGTGACTCTAACCAAACAAGTGAAAGATCTGTATGACAAGAACTTCAAGTCTCTGAAGAAAGAAATTGAAGAAGACCTCAGAAGATGGAAAAATCTGCCATGCTCATGGATTGGCAGGATTAATATAGTAAAAATGACCATCTTGCCAAAAGCAATATACAGGTTCAATGCAATCCCCATTAAAACCCCAACTCTATTCTTCATAGTGTTAGAAAGAGCAATTCAAAAATTCATCTGGAATAACAGAAAACCCAGGATAGTTAAAACTATTCTCAAGAGTAAAAGCACTTCTGGGGGAATCAATATCCGGGACCTCAAGCTGTACTACAGAGCAATAGTGTTAAAAACTGCATGATATTGGTACCGTGACAGGCATGTAGATCAATGGAAAACAATTGAAGACCCAGAAATGAGTCCACACTCCTATGGTCACTTGATCTTTGACAAAGGAGCTAAAACCATCCAGTAGAAAAAAGATAGCCTTTTCAACAAATGGTGCTGGCTCAACTGGAGGTCAACATGTAGAAGAATGCAAATTGACCCATACTTATCTCCTTGCACTAAGCTCAATTCCAAGTGGATCAAGGACCTCCACATAAAACCAGACACACTGAAACTAATAGAAAGGAAACTAGGGAAGACTCTTGAACATATGGGCACAGGGGAGAATTTCCTGAACAGAACTCCAATAGCTTATGCTCTAAGATCAAGAATTGACAAATGCGACCTCATAAAATTACAAAGTTTCTGTAAGGCAAAGGACACTGTCAAAAGGACAAAGTGGCAGCCAAGAACCTGGGAAAAAAATCTACACTACCAACCCTACATCCAACGGAGTGCTAATATCCAATATATGCAAGAACTCAAGAATTTAGACCCCAGAGAACCAAATAACTCTATTAAAAATGGCGTACCGAGCTAAACAAAGAGTTCTCACCTGAAGAAAATCCAATGGCCGAGACACACCTAAAGAAATATTCAACATCCTTAGTCATTAGGGAAATTCAAATCAAAACAACCCTGAGATTCCACCTCAGACCAGTCAGAATGGCTAAGATCCAAAACACAGAGGACAGCAGTTGTTGGTGAGGATGTGGAGAAAGAGGAACACTCCTCCACTGCTGGTGAGATTGCAAGCTGGTACAACCACTCTGGAAAGCAGTCTGGTGGTTCCTCAGAAAAATGGGCATGACACACCCAGAGGATCCTATTATACCACTCCTGGGCATATACCCAGAGACTTCCCCTGCACGAAATAAGGACACATGCTCCACTATGTTCATAGCAGCTTTATTTATAATAGCCTATGTATAAAAGCCAGAAACTGGAAAGAGCCCAGATGTCCCTCAACAGAGGAATGGATTCAGAAGATGTGGTATATTTACACAATGGAATACTACTCTGCAATTAAAAATGAATTCACAAAATTCTTAGACAAATGAATATCATCCTAAGAGAGGTAACCCAATCACAAAAGAAAACACATGGTATGCAGTCACTGATAAGGGGATATTAACCTAGAATCTCAGAATACCCAAGACACAATTCACCTATCAATAGATTTCCAAGAAGATGGAAAGAGAGACCCCTGGTTCTGGAAAGACTGGATGTAGGGGAATACCAGGACAGAGAAGTGAGAGGGAATTGAATGGGGAACAGGGGGAGGGAAGAGGGCTAATATTCCAACTCTATTAATTGCAATGGAAAATTTGTAAATTGGAAATTTATACAAAATTTAAATTTGAGGATAGTCTGAAGTAGAAGTTCATATGACAGTCAGATATATGTAGTTATGTATTCCAGAATATACACATAATAGTACAGATAAGGAATATTATAGTTTTAGAGAACTGGACGAGGTGAGGGCATAGTTCAGACATTTGACTGAATGCCTACCATGCAGAAATTTTTCAGTTTGGTCCCAGCAAAATATTATTGCATGTGGTGCATATCTTTAATCTCAGAATTTTGAAGCTGTTTTCAGGAGGATCAAAGTATAAGATCAATTTATACTACATAAAGACTAAAAAGTCATCTGGGCTACAAGAGACACTATCTCAAAAGGTAAAAAAAGTTTTTAAATTAAAGAAGAAATCAGCAAAGGAGTCTACTTACTCACTATTAGATAAATAGATAAATACTTGTCTATTACAAAATGAGTGTTTTCATCCTTGATGTTAAACCACATATTCACAGTGTGCTACTCTCTAGATCCATAAATGAAGGGATGCTAGACATTTAGAGTGCACAGAGAAAGATCATACTGATAGAAAGCATCGAGATTTGTTTTTTGCATGAGATTAGAATCCATAGAGACAGTAGTTATTAGCATAGCACTCAAATCACTAAAAAAATCCAAGTTCAGAAGAATTATATTGTGTGTGTGTGCATGTGCATGTATTTCCACGTGCATGTGTGTGTGTGTGTGTGTGTGTGTGTGTGTGTGCTGCAAAATTAATCAGAAATGACTGTACAGACAAGACTTATTTCATTTGAGGCTCCAGATGTAGAGTTACAATTTGTGTAACAGAGAGGGGAGAAGAAATACAAGTTAGAGAAGGGAGGTTCTGATGAATTGTAGTAAGAATGAAGTAACAAGAACAGTGATGGATCTAAGGTTATATATTGCCTTCTATTTCTTGATGAGAATCAGAGTGTAGAGATTATACTTTTAATTCAGAGTAGTCTATTTTTTTAACTTTTTTATTAGATATTTGCTTTATTTACATTTCAAATGTTATCCCCATTCCACATTATTCTTCTGAAAATCCCCTATCCCATGCCCCCTTCCCCTGCTCAACTACCCCACCCCCATGCTTTACTGACTTGCATTCCCCTATTCTGGGGAATCGAGCCTCCACAGCACCCATGCTCTCTCTCATTAATGTTTGAAATGGTCATCTTCTGATACTTATGTAGTTGGAGCCATGTGTCCCTTCATGTGTACTCTTTAGTTGGTGGATTAGTCCCTGGGAACTCTGGGCATACCGGTTCGTACATATTATTTTCCTCCTGCAGGGCTGCAAACCTCTTCAGATCCTTGGGTCCTTTCTCTAGCTGCTCCATTGGGGTTCCTATGTTCATTATATTGCTTGGCTATGAGCCATGGGTATTTTGATCCACTTTCAAATAAGGATCAGAGTATCCACACTTTGGTTTTCCTTCTTCTTGAGCTTCATGTGGTCTGTGCGTTGTATCTTGGGTGTTCCAAGTTTTTGGGCTAATATCCACTTATCCGCGAGTGCATACCCTGTGTGTTCTTTTGAGATTTGGTTACCTCACTCACGATGTTATTGTCTAGCTCCATGCATTTGCCTAAGAATTTCATGAATTAATTGTTTTTAATAGCTGAGTAGTACTCCATTGTGTAAATGTACCAAATTTTCTATATCCATTCCTCTGTTGAGGGACATCTGGGTTCTTTTCAGCTTATGGATATTATAAATAAGGCAGCAAGGAACATATTAGAACATGTGTCCTTATTATATTTTGAAGAATCTTCTGGGTATATGCCCAGAAGTAGTATAGCTGGGTCCTTAGGTAGTGCTATGTCTAATTTTCTGAGGAACCGCCAAACTGATTTCCAGGGTGGTTTTACCAGCATGGAATCCCACTAGCAATGGAGGAGTGTACTGTTTCTCCAGATCCTCTCCAGCATTTGCTGTCCCCTGAGTTTTTGATCCAGGCATTCTGATTGGTATGAGGTGGAATCTCAGGGTTGTTTTGATTGGCATTTCCTTTATGATTAGGGATGTTGAACAATTCTTTAGGTGTTTCTCAGCCATCTAGTATTCCTCAGTTGAGAATACTTTGTTTAGATCTGTACCCCAGTTTTTAAAAGTGTTAGTTGGTTCTCTGGAGTTTAACTTCTTGAGTTCTTTGTATATATTGAATATTAGCCATCTGTCAGATGTAGGGCTGGTAAAGATCATTTCCCAATTTGTTGGTTGCCATTTTGTCCTATTGACAGTGTCCTTTGCCTTACAGAAGCTTTGCAATTTTATGAGTTCCCATTTGTCAATTCTTTATCTTAGAGCATAAGCTATTGGTGTTCTATTAAGGAAATATTTCCTTGTGCCCATGTGCTCCAGGTTCTTTTTTTTTTTATTTTTTTTATTTTATTTTTTTAATTTACATTCCAAATCACTTCCCCTTTCCCGTTTCCTCCCTCCCCGAAAGTCCCATAAGCCCCCTTCCCTCCCTCTTTTCTCCATTCAACCCCCTCTCGTTACTCTGTCCTGGCGTTCCCCTACATCCAGTATTTCCAGGTTCTTAGATTCAGTGTATCTGGTTTTATGTGGAGGTCCTTTATCCTTTAGAACTTGAGCTTTGTATAGGGAGATAAGAATGGATCAATTTGCATCCTTCTACATGTTGACTGCCAGGTGACCTAGCACTGTTTGTGGAAAATGCTGTCTTTTTTCCACTGAATGGTTTTAGCTCCTTTGTCAAAGATCAAGTGACCATAGTTGTGTGGGTTCATTTCTGGGTCTTCAATTCTATTCCATTGATCTTCCTGCCTCTCTGTGTACCAATACCATACAGTTTTTTTCACTATTGCTTTGTAGAAGAGCTTGAAGTCAGGGATGGAGATTCAGTCAGAAGTTCTTTTATTGTTGAGAATAGTTTTCGCTATCCTGGGTATTTTATTATTTCAGATAAATTTAGAAATTACTCTTTCTAACTCTATAAAGAATTCAGTTGCAATTTTGATGAGGATTGCATTGAATCTGTAGATTGCTTTTGGCAAGATGTCCATTTTTACTATATTAACCCCGCCAATCCAAAAGCATGGGAAATCTTTCCATCTTCTGAGATCTTCCTCAATTTCTTTCTTCAGAGACTTGAATTTCTTGTCATACAGATCTTTCACTTGCTTGATTAGAGTCACACAAAGGTATATTGTAGTATTTGTGGCTATTGTGAAGGGTGTCATTTCCATAATTTCTTTGACAGACTCATTATCCTTTGAGTATAAGAAGGCTACTTATTTGTTTGAGTCAATTTTATATCCAGCCACATTGCTGAAGTTGTTTATCAGGTTTAGGAGTTCTCTGGTGGGGTTTTTGGAGTCACTTAAGTATACTATCGTATCATCTATAAATAGTAATACTGTGACTTCTCCCTTTTGGATTTGAATTCCTTTGACCTCCTTTTGTTGTCTAATTGCATTGAATAGAACGTTGAGTACTATATTGAACAGGTAGGGAAAGAGTGGACAGCCTTGTCTAGTCCCTTATTTCAGTGGGATTGCTTCAATTTTCTCTCCATTTAGTTTGATGCTGGCTCCTGGTTTGCTGTATATTGCTTTTAGTATGTTTAGATAAGGGTCTTGAATTCCTAAACTTTCCAAGACTTTTATAATGAAGAGGTGTTAGATTTTGTTAAATGCTTTCTCACTGTGTAATGAAATGAACGTACGGTTTTCTTTTCTTTTAATTTGTTGATATAGTTGATTACATTGATGGATTTCCGTATAAAAAACCATCTCTGCATCCCTGGGACTAAGCCTACTTGATCATGGTGAATGATCATTTTGATATGTTCTTGGATTCGGTTGGCAAGAATTTAATTGAGCATTTTTGCATCAATACTCATAAGGGAAATTGGTCTAAAGTTCTCTTTCTTTATTGGGTTTTTGTGTGGTTTAGGTATCAGAGTAATTGTGGCTTCATAAAATGAGTTGGGTAGTGTTCCTTCTATTTCTATTTTATGGAATAATTTGAAGAGTATTGGTGTTAAGTCTTCTTTGAAGGTCTGGTAGAACTCTGCATTGAACCCATCTGGTCCTGGGCTTTTTTTGGTTGGGAGACAATTAATGATTACTTCTATTTCTTTAGGGGTTATAGAATTGCTTAGATCATTTTTCTGATCCTTATTTAACTTTGGTACCTGGTATCTGTCTAGAAAATGGTACTGTGAGCTGCTGAGAAGAAGTTATATTCTTTTCTTTTAGGTTAAAATGTTCTACAGATATCAATTAAATCCATTTGATTCATAACTTCTGTTAGTTTAACTCTTCTCTGTTTAGTTTGTGTTTCCCTGATCTGCCCATTGATGTGAGTGGGGTGTTGAAGTCTCCCACTATTATTGTGTGGGGTGCAATGTGTGCTTTGAGCTTTATTAAAGTTTCTTTTATGGATGTTGGTGCTCTTGTATCCAGAGAATATGAATTGAGAGTTCATCTTGGTATATTTTTCTTTTGATGGGTATGTAGTGTCCTTCCCTATCTCTTTTGATTACTTAGAGTTGAAAGTTGATTTTATTCAATATTAGGATGTCTACATCAGCTTGTTTCTTGGGACCATTTGCTTAGAAAATTGTTTTCCAGTCTTTTACCCTGAGGTAGTGTCTGTCTTGTCACTGCAGTGTGTTACTTGTATTCAGAACAATGTTGTATCCTGAATATATATCCAGTGTGTTAGTCTATGTCTTTTTATAGGAGAACTGAGTTCATTGATATTAAGAGATATTAAGGAGAAGTGATTGATGCTTCCCGTTATTTTTGTTATTAGAGTTAGAGTTATGTTTGTGTGACTCTCTTCTTTTGGGTTTCTTAAAAGAACATTAATTTCTTGCATTTTCTAGTGTGTAGTTTCCCTCCTGTTGGTGCTTTCCATTCATTATCCTTTGAACGGTTGGATTTGTGGAAAGATATTGTCTAAATTTGTTTTTGTCATGGAATACCTTGGTTTCTCCATCTATGGTAATTGAGAGATTTTGCTGTGTATAGTAGCCTGAGTTGGCATTTGTGTTCTCTTAGTGCCTATATGATATCTGCCCAGGATCTTCTGGCTTTCATAGTCTCTGGTGAGATGTCTGTTATATTTCTAATAGGTCTACCTTTATATGTTACTTGACCTTTTCCCTTACTACTTTTAATATTCTTTCTTTGTTTAGTGCCTTTGGTGTATTAATTATTATGTGATGGGATGAATTTCTTTTCTGGTTAAATTTATTTGAAGTTCTATAGGCTTCTTGTATGTTCATGGGTGTCTCTTATTTTAGGTCAGGGAAGTTTTCTTCTATAATTTTGTTGAAGGCATTTACTATCCCTTTAAGTTGGAAATCTTCACTCTCTTCCATACCTATAATTGTTAGATTTGGTCGTCTCATTTTGTCCTGGATTTCCTGGATGTTTTGGGTCAGGAGTTTTTTGCATATTGTATTTTCCTTGACTGTTGTCAAAGATGCTTTTTATGGTATCATCTGCATCTGAGATTCTCTCTTCTATCTCTTGTATTCTGTTGTTGATGCTTGTATCCATGACTCCTGACATCTTTCCTAGGTTTTCTATGTCCTGAGTTGATTTCTTTATTGATTCTACCACTATTTTTAGATCTTGGACAGTTTTGTCCAATTCCTTCACCTGTTTGGTTGTGCTCTCCTATAGTTCTTTAAGGGCTTCTACCTGTTTACCTGTGTTCTCCTGTATTTCTTTCTTTCTTTCTTTCTTTCTTTCTTTCTTTCTTTCTTTCTTTCTTTCTTTCTTTCTTTTATATTATTTTCTAAGTTTTTTTAATTACATTCAAAATCATTTCCCCTTTCCAGGTTCCTCCCTCCCCGATGGTCCCATAAGCCCCTTTCCCTCCCTCTTTTCCCCATTCAACCTCCTCTCACTTCTCTGTCCTGGAATTCCCCTATATCCAGTCTTTCCAGGACCAGGGGTCTCTCCTTCCATCTTCTTGGAAATCTATTGATATGCAAATTGTGTCTAGGGTATTTCGAGATTCTGGGTTAATATCCCCTTATCAGTGACTGGATACCATGTGTGTTCTTTTGTGATTGAGTTACCTCACTAAGGATGATATTTTCAAGTTCTGACCATTTGCCTAGGAATTTCGTGAATTCATTGTTTTTAATTGCAGAGCAGTATTCCATTGTGTAAATATACCACATCTTCCGAATCCATTCCTCCATTGAGGGACATCTGGGTTCTTTCCAACTTCTGGCTATTATAAATAAGACTGCTATGAACATAGTGGAGCATGTGTCCTTATTGCATGCAGGTAAAGCCTCTGGGTATATGCACAGGAGTGGTATAGCCGGATCCTCAGGGAGTGTCATGCCCATTTTTCTGAGGAACCGCCAGACTGCTTTCCAGAGTGGTTGTACCAGCTTGCAATTCCACCAGCAGTGGAGGCGTGTTCCTCTTTCTCCACATCCTCGCCAACAACTGCTGTCTCCTGTGTTTTTGATCTTAGCCATTCTGACTGGTGTGAGATGGAATCTCAGGGTTGCTTGGATTTGCATTTCCCTAATGACTAAGGATGATGAACATCTCTTTAGGTGCTTCTCCGTCATTAGATATTCTTCAGGTGAGAACTCTTTGTTTAGCTCTGTACCCCATTTTTTAATAGGGTTACTTGCCTCTCTGGAGTCTAACTTATTGAGTTTTTGTATATATTGGATATTAGCCCTCTGTCAGATGTAGGGTTGGTAAAGATCATTTCCAGTTAGTTGGTTGCTGCTTTGCCATTTTGACAGTGTCTTTTGCCTTGCAAAAACTTTATAATTTAATGAGGTCCCATTTGTCAATTCTTGATCTTAGAACATAAGTTATTGGAGTTCTGTTCAGGAAATTCTCCCCTATGCCCATATTTTCAAGATTCTTCCCTAGTTTCCATTCTATTAGTTTCAATGTGTCTGGTTTTATGTGGAGGTCCTTGATCCACTTGGAATTGAGCTTAGTGCAAGGAGATAAGAATGGGTCAATTTACTGCATGCAGGTAAAGCCTCTGGATATATGCCCATCCTGGCATATACCCAGAGGCTTTACCTACATGCAATAAGGACACATGCTCCACTATGTTCATAGCAGCCTAATTTATAATAGCCAGAAGCTGGAAAGAACCCAGATGTCCCTCAACGGAGGAATGGATTCAGAAGATGTGGTATATTTACACAATGGAATACTACTCTGCAATTAAAAACAATGAATTCACGAAATTCCTAGGCAAATGGTCAGAACTTGAAAATATCATCCTTAGTGAGGTAACCTAATCACAAAAGAACACACATGGTATGCAGTCACTGATAAGGAGATATTAACCCAGAATCTCGGAATACCCTAGACACAATTTGCATATCAATAGATTTCTAAGAAGATGGAAGGAGAGATCACTGGTCCTGGAAAGACTGGATGTATGGGAACGACAGGACAGAGAAGCGAGAGGGGGTTTAATGGGGAAAAGAGGGAGGGAAGGGGTCTTATGAGACTTTCGGGGAGGGAGGAAATGGGAAAGTGGAAATGATTTGGAATGTAAATTAAAAAAAACTTAGAAAACAAAATTAAAAAAAAAAAAAGAATGGGTCAATTTGCATTCTTCTGCATGTTGACCTCCAGTTGAGCCAGCACCATTTGTTGAAAAGGCTATCTTTTTTCCACTGGATGGTTTTAGCTCCTTTGTCAAAATCAAGTGACCATAGGAGTGTGGATTCATTTCTGGGTCTTCAATTCTGTTCCATTGATCTACATGCCTGTCACTGTACCAATACCATGCAGTTTTTAACACTATTGCTCTGTAGTACAGCTTGAGGTCCCGGATATTGATTCCCCCAGAAGTTCTTTTACTCTTGAGAATAGTTTTAGCTATCCTGGGTTTTCTGTTATTCCAGATGAATTTTTGAATTGCTCTTTCTAACTCTATGAAGAATTGAGTTGGGATTTTGATGGGGATTGCATTGAATCTGTATATTGCTTTTGGCATTATGGTCATTTTTACTATATTAATCCTGCCAATCCATGACCATGGCAGATTTTTCCACTTTCTGAGGTCTTCTTCAATTTCTTTCTTCAGAGACTTGAAGTTCTTGTCATACAGATCTTTCACTTGTTTGGTTAGAGTCACACCAAGATACTTTATTTTGTTTTTGGCTATCGTGAAGGGTGTCATTTCTTTTACTTCTTTCTCAGCCTGCTTATCCTTTGAGTATAGTAAGGCTACTGACTTGCTTGAGTTGATTTTATATCCGGCCACTTTGCTGAAGTTGTTTATCAGCTGTAGGAGTTCTCTGGTGGAGATCTTTGGGTCGCTTAAGTATACTACCATATCGTCTGCAAATAGTGATAGTTTGACTTCTTCCTTTCCAATTTGTATCCCTTTGACCTCCTTTCGTTGTCTAATTGCTTGATTAATTTCAGCCCTGAGTTTGATGATTTCTGCCTTCTACTCCTCTTGGGTGTATTTGCTTCTTTTTGTTCCAGGTCTTTCAGTTTTTCCATTAAGCTGCTAGTGTATGCTGTCTCCTGTTTCTTTTTGGCGGCACTCAGGGCTATTAATTTTCCTCTTAGCACCGCTTTCATTGTGTTCCATAAATTAGGGTAAGTTTTGCCTTCATTTTCATTAAATTTTAAAACGTCTTTGAATTCTTTCTTTATTTCCTCCTTGACCAAGTTATCATTGAGTAGAGCATTGTTCAGCCTCCATGTGTATGTGGGTTTCCTGTTGTTGTTGCCATTGAAGACAACCCTTATTCCATAGTGATCTGATAGGAGGCATGGGATTAGTTAGATCTTCTTATATCTGTTGAGGTCTCTTTTGTGACCAATTATATGGTCGATTTTGGAGAACATACCATGAGGTGCTGAGAAGAAGGTGTATTCTTTTGCTCTAGGATGAAATGTATTATATATATATATATATATATATATATATATATATATATATATATATATATATATTAGTTCCATTTGGTCCAAGGCTTCAATTAGATTCACTGTGTCCCTGTTTAGTTTCTGCTTTCCTGAAAGAGCCATTTCAGAGAGTGGGGTGTTGAAGTCACCCACTATTATTGTGTGAGGTGCGATGTGTGCTTTGAGCTTTAGTAAAGTTTCTCTTACGAATGAAAGTGCCCTTGCATTTGGAGCATGGATATTCAGAATTGAGAGTTTTTCTTGGTGGATTTTTCCTTTGATCAATATGTAGTGTCCTGTGTCTTTTTTGATGACTTTAGGTTGAAAGTCAATTTTATCTGATATTAGGATTGCTACTTTGTCTCGTTTCCTGGGTCCATTTGCTTGTAAAATTGTTTTCCAGCCTTTTACTCTGAGGTAGTGTATGTCTTTGACATTGAGGTTCGTTTCCTGCATGCAGCAAAATCCTGGGTCCTGTTTATGTATCCAGTCTGTTAGTCTATGTCTTTTTATTGGAGAATTGAGACCATTGATATTAAGAGAGATTAAGGAATAGTGATTATTGCAACCTGCTATTCTTGACGATATCTTTATGTTTGATTGGTTATCTACTTTTGGGTTTTATGAAAGAAGGTTACTGTCTCATTTTTTCCAGGGTGTAGTTTCTCTCCTTGTATTGGCGGTTTCCACCTATTATCCTTTGTAGAGCTGGGTTTGTGGAAAGATATTGTGCAAATTTGGTTTTATCATGGAATATCTTGATCTCTCCATCTATGGTGATTGAGAGTTTTGCTGGGAATAGCAGTCTAGGCTGGCATTTGTGTTCTCTTAGTGTCTGCATGAGATCTTCCCAGGATCTTCTGGCTTTCATAGTCTCTGGTGAGAAGTCTGATGTGATTCGGATAGGTCTTTCTTCATATGTTATTTGGACTTTTTCTCTTACTGCTTTTAACATTCTTTCTTTGTTTAGTACATTTGGTGTTTTGATTATTATGTGATAAGAGGTATTTATGTTCTTGTCCAGTCTGTTTGGAGTTCTGTAGGCTTCTTGTATGTTCATCTGCATCTCTCTCTTTAGGTTAGGGAAGTTTTCCTCCATGATTTTGTTGAAGATATTTACTGTCCCTTTAAGTTGCAAATCTTCACTCTCATCTATACCTATAATCCTTAGGTTCGGTCTTCTCATTGTGTCCTGGGTTTCCTGGATGTTTTGGGTTTCATGTTTTTTGCATTTTGCATATTCTTTGACTGTTGAGTCGATGCTTTCTATGGTATCTTCAGCACCTGAGATTCTTTCTTCCATCTCTTGTATTCTATTGTTGATGTTTGCATCTATGACTCCTGATTCCTTCCCAAGGTTTTCTGTCTTTAAAGTTGTCTCCCTTTGTGATTTCTTAGTTGTTTCTACTTACTTTTTTAGATCATGGATGGATTTGCTGAGATCCTTCACTTGTTTGTTTGTATTTTCCTGTATTTCTTTAAGGTATTTTTGCATTTCCTCTTTCAGGATTTCTGTCTGTTGACCCAAGTTCTCCTATATTTCTCTAAGCGATTTTTGTGTTTCCTCCTCATGGGCTTCCATCTGTTGATCCATTGTCTCCTGCATTTCTTTAAGCAGTTCTCATGTTTCCTTTGTAAGGGCATCTATCCGTTGATTCATTTCTTTAAGCAATTTTTGTGTTGCCTCCCTATTGGCATCTATCTGTTGACCTATATTCTTCTGCATTTCTTTATGCGATTTTTTGATTCCTTTGAAAGTGTATCTACCTGTTGATTCATTTCTTTAAGCGATTTTTGTGTTGCCTCCTTGTGGACCTCCATCTGTTTACCCATGTTCTCTTGCATTTCTCTAAGCATTTTTTGTGTTTCCTTTGTAAGGGCTTCTAACCGTTGATTCATGATCTCCTGTAATTTTTTATTAGATTTATTTGTGTCCTTATTGAAATCCTCTAATAGCATCATGAGAAGTGATTTTAAATCCAGATATTGTCTTTCGGGTGTGGGATATCCAGGACTTTCTGCTGTTGGAGAGTTGGGTTCGGATGATGCCATATTACTTTGATTTCTGTTAGTAACGTTCCTACATTTGCCTTTTGCCATCTGGTTACCTCTGGTGTTAGTTGGTCCTGCTGTCACTGGCTGTTGGTTGGACCTCCTGTGAGCCTACAAAACTATTTCTGGCCCCCCTGGATTACCGGGATTCCCCTATCAACGATTTCTGGCACCTGCCCTGCTCCTGAGTGACTTTGGAGCCCTGATGTGCCTTGCCCCAAGTGATATTTTATTGGGGAATCCCTGCACAACCAAAGGCTCAGCATAGTGGATTCCTGGAGCAGAATTCGCCAAAGGGAGGCTGGTAGGCTCCCTCCCAGTATGGGGGTGTGTGATCTCTCCCAGAGGGGTGGAAGGGGGTGTCCCTCTGCAGGGCAGAAGTCCCACAGCAGAGCTGGCGTGCCGGTTACTGCAGTCCTTCCCAGCTCTTGGTAGCAGGGTGCACACAAGCTGCCTGAGACCCAAGCGATATTATGTCTGACTGTCCCTGCATCTGGAGGTCCCAATTGCCCTGATGCCAGAGCAAAGATGGCAGAGTGCACTCTGACTCTCTCGGTGAAGATCACTCTGCAGGGTAGATGGCCCATAGCAGAGCTGGCGCCCAGATGACTGCAGCGCTCTCCTGCTCTTGGGCGCAGATGGAAGCCCAACAGGCTGTGTCCCAAGCGATGTTATATTAGGAAGAACCTGGGTACCTGTCTCCTCAGTGCAGTCGATTCAGGAACAGAGGTCACCAAAGGGAAGCTGGTAGGCTCCCGCCCTGTGTGGGGGTGTGTGATCTCTCCCAGAATGGGGGACCCTCTGCAAGGCAGAAGTCCCACGGCAGAGCTGGCGCATCGGTTACTGCAGACCTGCCCAACTCTTGGGAGCAGGGTACACACAAGCTGTCTGAGACCCAAGCGATATTATGCCTGTCTGTCCCTGAGCCTGGAGGTCCCACCTGCCCTGATGTTGGAGCCTCTCCTGTATTTCTTTAAGGGAGTTATTTATGTCCTTCTTGAAGTCCTCTATCAGCATCATGAGCTGTGATTTTAAATCCAAATCTTGCTTTTCCAGTGTGTTGGGGTATCCAGGACTTGCTGTTGTGGGATCATTGGGTTCAGATGGTGCTGTGTTACCTTGATTTCTGTTGGTAATGTTCCTACATTTGACTTTCACCATCTGGTTATCTCTGGTGTTAGTTGGTCCTGCTCTCTCTGGCTTGTGCTTGTCCTTCCTGTGGGCCTGCAAGTCTGTCTCGGCACCACTGGGTGAGTTTCTCTTCTCTGGCACAGAGTGCTGTGGCACTGCCCAGCTCCTGGGTGCAGGTGGGACCCTGGAGAACCAGCTTTTCTTGCATTCTGGTGTTCCCTGCACTTGTGGCTGTACCTGCCTGCTCAGTTGCAGAGCAATTCACCCCTGGCAGGATAGGTGCACAGAAGGCTGTGGTGCTGCCCAGCTCCTGAGTGCAGGTGGGGCCCTGGCAGACCCTGTCACAGATGATCTGGCACTCAGGTGTTCCCAGTGCTCCTGGCTGTACCTGCCCACACAGTAGCTGGAGAGAAGATCGAGTAATCTCTTTCTTGCTGTATGATTTATCTGAACTCCTTTTCCATTAACTCATTTTATGAAATATTTCTATTCACATAGTAGGAAAGACTGGGTTAGCTCACCTGTGACCTGATATCAGAGCATTGGCATCCATGTAAAAACTGGATATTATCTGCATGTAACTCCACCACTAGAAGAAGGAGTAAAGGCAAATGGATTCTGAGAGCATGCTAAACTCATTCTAGCCATCAGTGAGTCACTGGGTTCAGTGTGACAGACACATATTTCACAGATAAGATGGACCACTCCTGACATCGACTTCTGGCTTCTATATAGGCACATGAGGGCACATACACTCACATGTACATCACACATACATCACAAGACACAAATTTGTATAAGCATACATTGGTTGTAATTTTTAAATGTTTTAGTCTATTACTCCAAACATATTTTCTGAGATTAAAACCTTTAAATTCCAGTGAAAGACATCATAAATAAAAACTCTTACATCAGATAAGAAAGATTTCAAAGCTAACATTTAGGTTGAGAAAAATGACAGTGATTTCCTGCAAAATAGCACAGAGGCAAGGTCTTCAGAGGAATAATAGTCAATATTAGAAAATTACACTTCTCCAAGCATGCCTGCTCTTGCCACTAGGATGTCTCTTCCTGGAAAATTCTTAAGCATTGTTCAAATTGTTGTCCACGTATTATCAACACAGAAAATTATTTTCTGGACAGGTCAGTGTTTCTCAACAATGATAGCTACATTGTTCATTTGTACTACTGTCTTGACGTGCACCATAGGTTGACATGTCTATTATTAGCTCTTCACTCCAAAACCACTGAAAAACTGGACCATGTTCCTATGCAATTTATACCAATACCAATACCAAAAAAAAAAAAAATGACAGTAACACCTTCGTGTCATAAAACAGAAGGAAAGCGAATGCTCCTGAAAGTAAAACACAGGCAAGTGAGGACTGGGGAAATGTTGTCTTGATTTAATGTTTATTTAAGAGTGATTATTCAAATTAACTTGTAAAGAAAAATTGCAGAAAACCAAAATTCAACCCTCCCAAAAGACTCAGAAAACAAACAAACAAATAATCAAAAAAAAAAAAAAAAACCACCCATAAAGGTTGAAGAGAAAGAGAGAAGGAAAGCAGAGAGAGAAGTATGAAATGAATCAAAAAACCAAGAAAACAAAATTGAGTAAATGACAAAGCTACTGTGTACAACAGAAAGCATTATTAGGCACAAGAGATTGTTTAGACTCCATGTGATTAGAACATCCATTCTCTTACTATGAGCCATCTGTTAGGTTTCTACTAATTTTGTCAAAGCTTAATCTTACTATTTTTGTTGTAAAAGTCATCATAATAATATATTATTTGGAATTATTTCATAAGATTTTGGATCTCTTGACTTATTTATATAGACTAGAGGACTGGGTTGCTTTGTGAATTACAAATAGAAATATTCATAATTAAGGCCAACATATGGAGGTACCAGGTGGTAATCTCCCTCAATATTGTCTATGATATGAGTTCCTTTATGATTTTAAATTAAAAAACAATCATTTCCAAAATACATAACCCATGCAAATGAAGATCTCATTGAGGACTATATCATCAGTTATCCACTGTTTCAAAAGTATGATATATATTTTTAACACTGTTGCTCTATTAATGAAATGCCATAGTAGATTTTGTAACAAAGCACCATGACCATGGCAGATACCAGCATTATTATAAGTAGGAAAATACAAAGTAAATTTCACTTGAATATGAATATATGTAAATCACGTAAAGTGACCCTTGTGGGTCACTGGAACAATTTCATAAAAAACAGTTGAATTAGTAGTTTATCACAAATAACAGTGTGTGTCTTGCTGACCTAGTACAATGGCAACATTAAAAATGAAAGAGCAATGTTTATAATCATAAAATGTTTTATAATTACCATGTGTTTTTTTAATATTAGTTTACAATATTTATCAGTATCAATACCTCAGTGCCAGAAAAGAAATCATACAACCAACTCATTATTTACTGATTGTTATGGTGTTCTTACCATAGGGAAATACTGATTTCATCTAGAAGAGAAGGGGTGTGAGATTTGTAACAGGAGGAATTATAAAAATTACTTTTTACAATAATTAGGAGGATGGCATGGTAGTTCTTTAATCTGATTAGTAAGTAATGCAAGATATATTAGCACATCTTACTGGTCCCATTCATAGAGTTAGATAATACACATATAAAAGGCAAAGAAATGGAAGACAGGAATGGAGAAGTATGAGAGATTTTTAAGTCTTTGAAGAAAAAAAAAATTGAGGAAGATAGCAGATCAGAATACTTCAAATGCTCATGAGTCTGTAGGATTAACAAAGTGAAAAGGCCATCCTACTATCCTATCAATCAATCAACATATTAAGTGCAATCCACATCAAAATTCTAACACATTTCTTTATAGACCTTGAAAGAAAAATTCTCAACTTGACATTGAATAAACAAAAGACAAAACAAAACAAAACACCACCGCCAACAACAACTACAAAAACAGAATAGCTAAAATCCTGAACAATAAAAGAACCTCCTAGGGTATCAACATCTCAAATTTCACATTGTACTACAGAGCTGTACTAATAAAAAACACATGGTATTGGGATAAAAACATGTTGATAAATAAAATGAAATTGAAGACCCACACATAAATCCATACATTGATGGACATGTGATTTTTGATAAAGAAGCCAGAAATACAACTGGGGTAGGGCAGCTTCAACAAATAGTGCTGGTCAAATTGAATGTCTGCATGTAGAAGAATTCAAATATATCTATGTCTAACATTCTGAACCAAACTCACGTCCAAGCAGATCAAAACCTCAACATAAAAACAAACACTCTGACCCAGATAGAATAGAAAGTGAGAAACAGCCTTGAATGCACTGGCACAGGAGGAAACCTTTCTGACGAAAATTCCAATAGAACAAGCACTAATAGTAACAATTAATAAATGGGACCAAACATCTGTAAGGCAAAGAACACTGTCATTAGGGCAAAAGAACATTCTACAGAATGGGAAAGATTTTTGCCAACTCCACATCTAATAGAGGTAAATATCCAAAGTATAAAAAAGGACTTGAGACTAAATATCAACAAACCAAATAATCCAATTATTTGGGGTACAGATGTAAACCAATAACCTCAATACAGGCATATAAATTGGCTAAAAAACACTCAAACATTTAACATCCTTAGCCAGCAAAGAAATGCAAATCAAAATTAAGATTCTTTCTGTTGGAATGGTTAACATCAGTAATGCAAGTGGCTTCTCATGCTGGTGAGGATGTGGTATAAGGTTCATTAATTGTGGGAGTGCAAACTTGAAAAACCACCATGGAAATTAATATGATGGTTTCTCCAAAAATGTGGAATCAGTCTACCCTAAGACTCATATATACCACTCTTGGCCATATACCCAAAAGGCACTCCATCCTACCACAAGCACACTTGCTTAACTATGCTTACCATGAATTTTTCATAATAGTTCTGAACTGGAAATAACCTAGATATCTCTCAACTGAATGGATAAAGAAATTGTACTACATTCACACACAGAGTATTGCTTAACTGTTTAGAAATAATGGCATCATGAATTTTCAGGCAAATGGATGCAACTAGAAAAATAAATCACCCTGATTGAGATAACCCAAACCCAGGAAGACAAACATTACATTACTCACATTTAAGTGAATTTTAGCTGTTAAGTAAGTGATGATCAAGCAACCATCCACAGAACCAAAGAGGTTTATAGAGAGCTTTATTGGGGTGCCATGCCACCTGGCAGGAACTTGATATCAACCAAGGTGAAGTTCCTCTCCCAGCCTTTGAGCAGGAACTCATGTGTTAGCCATAATCCCCTCCACCTAGGGTGGATCGCTCAGACCAAGGCAAAGCCCATTGTTCTTCAAGGACCTGCAGTTTCCTGAGAGACACTAGCCACCTGCGGAGCTACCGAACTGATTCTGCAGAGAGTTTCCAGCATTTGGGGAAAGGGTCCCCCCCGCTCCCCCCGCCTATATATTTGGAATCCTCCATTAAACCTTGAGACTTTGAACAGCAGCTATTGTCTTGGTCTCGTTCTCTTTTTGCAGCCTTCCCATATATTCCTAACTTCTCTTTCAGATAACCTGTTTGATGTAACTGCAGGCAGTTACAGAGGTTAAGAAAGATGAGGGGAAGCATGGATATCCCTGGGAAGGAGAATTAGATTTTGTGGATTGATTGGAGCAGGAAGGGATGCAGGAGAAATTTGAGGGAAAACAGGTAGAATTGAGAGTATTTTGGAAATGGTTGGAAGCGTAGCACATTGGAAATTTACTGAAATCTGTGGGGATGGTATTAATGAGGACTCCTAGTAATGGGGGGTACAGAATATGAACTAATCATCTTTTGTGTCCAGGCAAGGTTTCCAGTGGTGGGATCAGGGGGTACATTCAGTTGAGTTGTTGGTTAACCGAATCCCGTGGAGATTTCTAAACAATCCAGGGCAATGGTAGGATGGAAGGTCATAGTGAAAAACTGACAGAAGGACCTAATTGCTGAGAATGGCATCTTTTTAACTCATTGAACATAGTAAAGTTGAACTAGTGCTTATATGGTGACTTAACCCTTATCTGATAATCTCTTTTTTGTAAGAGGAACTCAGCAGGCTATGGAAAGAGAATCTAAAACATCAACCCAGCCAATGAATACTTGACCTACAATAGGCCCTGCCTAAAAGATGTGTTGGACAATGAAGGCACATACTTGTAGGAGTAGTCAAAAAATGTCTGGCTTAATGTAAGACCCATGCCACAAGAGGTAGTCTATGCCCTACACTACCTAGATGGCCAGAAACTGGAGACTAGAAAGTCTAGAGATAAATGTGAATACATACATACATGTTTATATATATATATGTGTGTGTGTGTGTGTAAATATATGTGTATGTATATATATGAAATGTTTGTTAATGATATTATGCTATACTCATAGGTCATTACCTTTTCTCTCTGTCATCAGAGAGGCTTCTTCCAAAGGGTCTCAGGGGGTTGCAGATGCAGAGATCCATAGCAGTTATACTGAGAGAGAGCCTAAATTCTCTCATCTCATTGGTTTCCTCATCTCAGAGATCAGGGAACCCATGGAAGAGGGGTCTAAATGTCTGAAAGAGTCAGAAGGGTTGAAAACACTAGAACACAGTCCACAGAATCCACTAAGCAGGGTTCATATGGGCTTACAGAGTCTGAATGGCAAATACAAGCCACCTATACAACCTCTTCTGCATGCCACCTATACAACCTCTTCTGCATACATGTTACAGCTGTTAGCTTGGTGTATTTGAGGGACTCATAAAAGTGGGTGGGAGTAGGTACATTGTCTTGCATAGAAAGAGTTTGCATTGCCTTACTATGTCTTGTTTTGTGCTGGTGGATTGTAACTCCTTGGAGGTCTGTTCTTTTTTGAAGGGAAATCGAAGGGGATGGCCCTGGAGGAGAATCAAGGTGGAGGGTGGGTGATGAGAGGGATAGTGGGATGTTTTGTATGAGAGAATAAATTTAAATTTTCAATTTAAAAAAGTTAAAGGACTTCTGGAATTCTCTCCTGTCTCTCTTCATACTAAGTTCTGCCCACATTTTTCCTCCACCTCCTCTCTCCTACCCATGCTCCTCCCTCCCTCTACCTCCCTTGATTAATTTATTTCTCCTTCTAGGGGGCCTGAAGCAGCCATACTTTGGTTTTCCTTCTTGTTAAGCTTCATACGGTTTATGAGTTGTATCATGGGTATTCTGAAATTTTGGTTACTATCCACTTATCAGCGAGTACATACCATATATGTCCTTTTGAGTCTGGGTTATCACTAAGGATGAGATTTTCTCATTCTGTCCACATGCATACAAACTTTATGCATTTGTCATTTTTAATAGATGAGTAGTATTCAATTGTGTAAATATACCACATTTTCTGTATCCATTCTTCCCTTGAGGAACATCTGGATTGTTTCCACCTTCTAGCTTTTATAAATAAGGCTGTTATGAACATAGTGGAGCATGTGTCCTTGTTATATCTTGGAACATCTTTTGGTCTTATGCCCAGTAGGGGTATAGCTGGGTCTTCAAGTATAACTATTATCAATTTTCTGAGGAACCACCAGATTGATTCCCAAAGAGTTTGTACCAACTTGCAATCTCACCAACATTGAAGGAGTGTTCACCTTTCTCCACATCCTCACCAGCATCTGCTGTCTGCTGAGTCTAACTTCTTTGTTTTCTGTTTTTATTAGATATTTGATTTATTTACATTTCAAATGGTATCCCCTTTCTTCATTACCCCTCCGAAAACTTGCTATTCCTTACCCCCATCCCCCTGCTTAAGCCCCCTCCCAATTTGCTGACTTGCATTCCCCTATTCTTGGAAATCAAGACTTCACAAGACTAATGGCCTCTCCTCTCATTGATGTCTGAAATGGTCATCTTCTGCTACCTATGTAGCTGGAGCCATGGGTTCCTCCATTGTATTCTTTGGTTGGTGGTTTATTCCCTGGGAGCTCTGTGGGGGTACTGGTTGGTACATGTTATTGTTCCTCCTGTAGGGCTGTAAACATCTTCAGCTCCTTGGGTCCTTTCTCTAGCTGCTCCATTGGGGACCTTATGCTCAGTCTATTGGCTGGGTCAAAGCCATGGGTATTTTGATCCACCTTTCAATAAGGATCAAGTATCCACACTTTGGTCTTCCTTCTTCTTGAGCTTCATGTGGTCAGTGAGTTATCTGACTTCTTCTTGAGTTCTTTGTATATTTTGGAGAGTAGCCTGCAATCCCATATAGGGGTGGTAAAGATCCTTCCCTATCTGTAGGTACCATTCTGTCCTGTTGACATTGCCCTTTGCCTTACAGAAGATTTTCAGTTTCATGAGGTCCCATTTGTCAAATGTTGATCTTGGAGCCTGAGCCATAGGTATTCTGTTCAGTAAATTTTCCCCTGTGCTAATGTGTTTAAGGCTCTTTCCCACACTTTCTCTTGCATTAGCTTCAGTGTATCTGGTTTTATATGGAGGTCTTTGATCAACTTGGATTTTAGCTTTGTACAAGGATGTAAGACGGATCAATTAGCATTCTTCTACATGTTGTCCACCATTTGGACCAGCTGCCTTTCTTCCACTGGACGGTTTTGGCTTCTTTGTCAAAAAAACAAGTGACTATGGTGTATGGGTTAATTCCTGGCTCTTAATTTCTATTGCATTGATCTACCTGTCTGTCTCTGTACCAATATCATGCAGTTTTATATTTTATACTATTGCTCTGTAGTACAGCTTGAGGTCAGGGATAAAATAAAATTTACTTTATTGTTGAGAATAGTTTACACTATCTTAGTTTTTTTATTATTCCAAATGAATTTAAGAATTGTTCTTTCTAACTCTATGAAGAATTGAATTGGAATTTTGATGGGATTGCATTGAATCTGTAGATTGCTTTTGCTAAGATAGACATTTTACTATGTTAATCCTGCTGATCCATGAGCATGGGAGATCTTTCCAACTTCTGGGGTCTTCCTTCAGAGACTTGAAATTCTTGTCATATAGATCTTTCACTTGCTTGGTTAGAGTCATACCAAGATTTTTAATATATATTATTTGTGACTATTGTGAAGGGTATTGTTTTCCAAATTTCTTTCTCAGCTTGTTTATCCTTTGTGAAGAGGCAGGCTACTGATTTGTTTGAGTTACTTTTATATCCAACCACATAGCTGAAATTGCTTATCTGGTATAGGAGTTTCTGGTAGTATTAATGGAGTTGCTTATATATACTATCATATCATCTGCAAGTAATGATATCTTGACTTCGTCTTTTCCAATTTGTGTCCCTTTGACTTTTTGTTGTCTAACTAGAACTTGGAGTACTATATTGAATATATAAAGTGAGAGTATGCAATCTTGTTTAGTCCCTGATTTTAGTGGGAGATGGACAGGGAGTTTGTGGAGGGGACCAGAAAGAGGAACATCATTTGAAATATAAATAAAATAATTAAAAGGAAATTCACTAAAATGTTAAAGGAAAAAAACAGAATTCTGAATTTAAAAAATAGAGAATGTTATTTTTCCCAGTGGCAACAATCAGATCAATGTAGTTTCCAGTGAATTTTTTTAGATTACTTGCAACTTAGACATGGTTCAGACTCATAGAAAATATACACAATGCCCAGGTAAACTCAAACAGCTCCAAATCCTGCTAGATTTTAAATTTTGTTTGGTCATGTCTATAACAAAATAAATACAGTTAGAAAACTCAGGACTTCTCTACTCAATGATGCCCTTCTCTTTTTTTATATTTGGTTGAGGGTTTCTGGTTGTTTACTTTTATAATCCCAATGCTTCTATCACCAAGAAAATTATATTAATTTTTGATGAGACCAATTTGTGATAGATATAAATTATGAACATAAACAACAGGTTATATAAGGACTGAGCATTCATAAAAGCTACTGAATCCAAGATATACACTTGGTTCTTCAATATATATCTAGAACATGAAAATAAATGAAAAGACACATGACTAAAGTCAGGAGATTTCATAGAGTCTTGGACAGAATAGGTAGTAAGTGTGTACCAGAGGGAAGGGCAGAATCAATAAAACATAGTAATCAACTGAATGTCATTGGGTATTAGATAAATAAATCTGAAAGGATCAAGTATGAGGCTCAATCAAAGAATATAGCTAAAATTTATATTTATATATACATATTAAATAAAAATTATACTAAATATAGTAAATAAAACTTGATATATTCTTTATTTACATTTCAAATGTTATCCTCTTTCCATGTTTCCCTCATAAAACTCCTGATCCCGTTCTCACTCCCCCTGCTCACTAACCTGCCCACTCCCACTTCCCTGACATTCCCTTATACTGGGGCAATGAGCCTTCAAGGTCCAAAGGCCTCTTCTCCCTTTGATGTCCAATAAAGACAACCTCTGCTACATGTGCAGCTGGTGCCATAGATCTCTCCATGGTTGCTGTTTAAGTCCCTGGGAGCTCTGGGGCTATTGTTTGGTTCATAATGTTGTTCCTCAAATGGGGCTGCAAAGCCCTTAAATTCCTTGGGTCCTTTCTCTAGCTCCTCCATTGGGGATCCTGTGCTCAGTTCAAGAGTTGGCTAAGAACATCCCCCTCTGTATTTGTGAGGAACTGGCAGGGCCTCCCAGGAGACAGCTACACCAGACTCCTGTCAACTATCACTTGCTGTATCCACAATAGTGTCTGGGTTTGGTAACTGTATATGGGATGGATCCCCAGAAGAGTCAGTCTCCGGATGATCTTTCCTTCAGTCTCTGTACCAAACTTTGTCTCTGTATTTCCTCCCATTGGTATTTTGTTCCCCCTTCTAAGAAGGACCAAAGTATCCACACTTTTGTCTTCATTTTTCTTGAGCTTCATGAGGTCTAGGAATTATATCTTGGGTATTCCAAGCTACTGGGCTAATATACATCAGTGAGTACATACATACCATGTGTGTGTTTTTTGGGATTGGGTTACCTCATTCAGGATGATATTATTTAGACCCATCCATTTGACTAAGAATTTCATGATTTCATTGTTATTAATAGCCAAGTAGTACTCCATTGTGTAAATATACCATATTTTCTGTATCCATTCCTCTGATTAGGGACATCTGGATTCTTTCCAGCTTCTGGCTCTTATAAATAAGGTTGCTATGAACATAGTAGAACATGTGTCCTTATTACATGTCAGAGCATCTTCTGGGTATATGCCCAGGAGAGTTATAGCTGAGTCCTCAGGTAGTACTATATCCAGTTTTCTGAGGAACCACCAGACTGATTTCTAGAGTGGTTTTATGAGCTTGCTATCCCACCAGCAATGGAGGAGTATTCCTCTTTCTCCACATCTGCTCCAGCATTTGCTGGCACCTGAGTTTTTGATTTTAGCTATTCTGACTGCTTTGAGGTAGAATCCCAAGGTTTTTTTTTTAATTTGCATTTACCCAATGACTAAGGATGTTGTACATTTCCTTCGGTGCTTTTCAGCCATTTGGTATTCCTCACTTGAGAATTATTTGTCTACCTCTGTACCCCATTTTTAATAGGGTTATTTGGTTCTCTGGATTCTAGCTTCTTGAGTTCTTTGTATATATTAGATATTAGTCCTGTATCGGATGTAGGATTGGTAAAGACCTTTTCCTAATCTATTGATTGCCATTTTCTCCTATTGACAGTGTCCTTTGCCTTACAGAAACTTTACAATTTTGAGGTCCCATTCGTCAGTTCTTGATGTTAGAGCATGAGCTTTTGGAGTTCAGTTCAGGAAATTCTCCCCTGTGCCCATGTGCTCCAGGGTCTTCCCCACTTTCTTTTCTATTATTTTCACTGCGTCTGGTTTTATGTGGAGGTCCTTGATCCACTTGGACTTTAGCTTTGTACAAAGAGATAAGAATGTATCAATTTGCATTCTTCTACATGCTAACTGCCAGTTGAACCAGCACCATTTGTTAAAAAGGCTATAATTTTTCAACTGGATGATTTGAGCTCCTTTGTCAAAGATTAAGTGTCAGTAGGTCTATGGGTTCATTTCTGGGAATTCAATTTTATTCCACTGATCTACATACCTTGCACTGTACCATGCAGTTTTTGTCACAAATGCGCTGTAGTATAGCTTGAGTTCAGGGATGTTGATTCTGCTGGAAGTTCTTTTATTGTTGAGAACAGTTTTGGCTATCCTTGGTTTTTTGTTATTCCAGATGAATTTGCAAATTTCTCTTTCTAGCTCTATGAAGAATTGAGTTGGAATTTTGATGGGGATTCCATTGATCGGATATGCCTAAACTTTCCTATTTTATTTTATTTTATTTTTATTTATTTTTTTTTGTTCACCTGCACTCACAAGTATTTCTTTTTTTTTAATTTTATTTTCTAATTTTTTTATTTACATTCAAAATCATTTCCCCTTTCCCATTTCATCCCCCCCCGAAAGTCCCATAAGCCCCCTTCCCTCCCTCATTTCCCCATTCAACCCCCTCTCCCTTCTCTGTCCTGGCTTTCCCCTACATCCAGTCTTTCCAGGACCAGGGGTCTCTCCTTCCATCTTCTTAGAAATCTATTGATATGCGAATTGTGTCTAGGGTATTCTGAGATTCTGGGTTAATATCCCCTTATCAATGACTGCATACCATGTGTGTTCTTTTGTGATTGCGTTACCTCATTAAGGATGATATTTTCAAGTTCTGACCATTTGCCTAGGAATTTCGTGAATTCATTGTTTTTAATTGCACAGTAGTATTCCATTGTGTAAATATACCACATCTTCTGAATCCATTCCTCCGTTGAGGGAAATCTGGGTTCTTTCCAGCTTCTGGCTATTATAAATAAGGCTGCTATGAACATAGTGGAGCATGTGTCCTTATTGCATGCAGGTAAAGCCTCTGGGTACATGCTCAGGAGTGGTATAGCGGGATCCTCCGGGAGTGTCATGCCTAGTTTTCTGCGGAACCAAAAGACTGCTTTCCAGAGTGGTTGTACCAACTTGCAATTCCACCAACAGTGGAGGAGTGTTCCTCTTTCTCCACATCCTCGGCAACAACGGCTGTCTCTTGTGTTTTTGATCTTAGCCATTCTGACTGGTGTGAGATAGAATCTCAGGGTTGTTTTGATTTGCATTTCCCTAATGACTAAGGATGATGAACATCTCTTTAGGTGCTTCTCAGCCATTAGATATTCTTCAGGTGAGAACTCTTTGTTTAGCTCTGTACCCCATCTTTTAATAGGGTTACTTGCCTCTCTGGAGTTTAACTTCTTGAGTTCTTTGTATATATTAGATATTAGCCCTCTGTCGGATGTAGGGTTGGTAAAGATCATTTCCCAGTTAGTTGGTTGCCGCTTTGTCTTTTTGACAGTGTCTTTTGCCTTGCAAAAACTTTGTAATTTAATGAGGTCCCATTTGTCAATTCTTGATTATAGAGCATAAGCTATTGGAGTTCTATTCAGGAAATTATCCTCTGTGCCCATATGTTCAAGGTTCTTCCCTAGTTTCCTTTCTATTAGTTTCAGTGTGTCTGGGTTTTTTGTTTGTTTGTTTTTTGTTTTTTTTATTTTCTAAGTTTTTTTTTATTTACGTTCCAAATCATTACCCCTTTCCCGTTTCCTCCCTCCCTGAAAGTCCCATAAGCCCCCTTCCCTCCCTTTTTTCTCGATTCAACCCCCTCTCCTTTATCTGTCCTGGCATTCCCCTACATCCAGTCTTTCCAGGAGCACGGGTCTCTCCTTCAATCTTCTGAGAAATCTATTGATTTGCGAATTGTGTCTAGGGTATTCCGAGATTCTGGATTAATATCCCTTTATCAGTGACTGCATACCATGTGTGTTGTTTTGTGATTGGGTTACCTCACTAAGGATGATATTTTCAAGTTCTGACCATTTGCCTAGGAATTTCGTGAATTCATTGTTTTTAATTGCAGAGTAGTATTCCATTGTGTAACTATACCACAGCTTCTGAATCCATTCCTCCGTTGAGGGACATCTGGGTTCTTTCCAGATTCTGGCTATTATAAATAAGGCTGCTATGAACATAGTGGAGCATGTGTCCTTATTGCATGCTGGTAAAGCCTCTGGGTATATGCCCAGGAGTGGTATTGTCGCATCATCCGGGTGTGCCATGCACAGTTTTCTGAGGAACCGCCAGACTGCTTTCCAGAGTGGTTGTACCATCTTGCAATCCCACCAGCAGTGGAGGAGTGTTCCTCTTTCTCCACATCCTCGCCAACAACTGCTGTCTCCTGTGTTTTTGATCTTAGCCATTCTGACTGGTGTGAAATGGAATCTCAGGGTTGTTTTGATTTGCATTTCCCTAATGACTAAGGATGATGAACATCTCTTTAGGTGCTTCTCAGCCATTAGATATTCTTCAGGTGAGAACTCTTTGTTTAGCTCTGTACCCCATTTTTTAATAAGGTTACTTGCCTCTCTGGAGTTTAACTTCTTGAGTTCTTTGTATATATTGGTATTAGCCCTCTGTCAGATGTAGGGTTGGTAAAGATCATTTCCCAGTTAGTTGGTTGCTGCTTTGTCTTTTTGGCTGTGTCTTTTGCCTTGCAAAAACTTTGTAATTTAATGAGATCCCATTTGAATATTCTTGACCTTAGAGCATAAGCTATTGGAGTTCTGTTCAGTAAACTCTCCCCTGTGCCCATATGTTCAAGGTTCTTCCCTAGTTTCCTTCTTATTAGTTTCAGTGTGTCTGGTTTTATGTAGAGGTCCTTGATCCACTTGTAATTGAGCTTAGTGCAAGGAGATAAAAATGGCTCGATTGGCATTCTTCTGCATGTTGACCTCCAGTTGAGCCAGCACCATTTGTTGAAAAAAATATCTTTTTTCCACTGGATGGATTTAGCTCCTTTGTCAAAGATCAAGTTACCATAGGAGTGTGGATTCATTTCTGGGTCTTCAATTCTGTTCCATTGATCTACATGCCTGTCACTGTACCAATACCATGCGGTTTTTAACACTATTGATCTGTAGTACAGCTTGAGGTCTGCGATAATGATTCCCCCAGAGGTTCTGTCTGGTTTTATGTGGAGGTCCTTGATCCACTTGGAATTGAGCTTAGTGCAAGGAGATAAGAATGGGTCAATTTGCATTCTTCTGTATGTTGACCTCCAGTTGAGCCAGCACCATTTGTTGAAAAGGTTATCTTTTTTCCACTGGATGGTTTTAGGTCTTTGGCAAAGATCAAGTGACCATAGGAGTGTGGATTCATTTCTGGCTCTTCAATTCTGTTCCATTGATCTACATGCCTGTCACTGTACCAATACCATGCGGTTTTTAACACTATTGCTCTGGAGTACAGCTTGAGGTCCGGGATACTTATTCCCCCAGAGGTTCTTTTACTCTTGAGAATAGTTTTAGCTATCCTGGGTTTTCTGTTACTCCAGATGAATTTTTGAATTGCTCTTTCTAACTCTATGAAGAATTGAGTTGGGATTTTGATGGGGATTGCATTGAAGCTGTATATCGCTTTTGGCAAGATGGTCATTTTTACTATATTAATCCTGCCAATCCATGAGCATGGCAGATTTTTCCATCTTCTGAGGTCTTCTTCAATTTCTTTCTTCAGAGACTTGAAGTTCTTGTCATACAGATCTTTCACTTGTTTGGTAAGAGTCACGCCAAGATACTTTATATGGTTTGTGGCTATCATGAGTGGTATCATTTCTCTTACTTCTTTCTAAGCCTGCTTATCCTTTGAGTATAGGAAGGCTACTGACTTGCTTGAGTTGATTTTATATCCGGCCACTTTGCTGAAGTTGTTTATCAGCTGTAGGAGTTCTCTGGTGAGTTCTTTGGGTCACTTATTATACTATCATATTGTCTGCAAATCATGATAGTTTGACTTCTTCCTTTCCAATTTGTATTCCTTTGACTTCTTTTTGTTGTCTAATTGCTCTAGCTAGAATTTCAAGTACTATATTGAAAAGATATGGAGAGAGAGGGCAGCCTTGTCTAGTCCCTGATTTTAGTGGGATTGCTTCAAGTTTCTCTCCATTTAGATTGATGCTGGCTACCGGTTTGCTGTAAATTGCTTTTACTATGTTTAGATATGTGCCTCGAATTCATGATCTTTCCAAGACCTTTAGCATGAAAGGATGCTGAATTTTGTCAAATGCTTTCTCAGCATCTAATGAGATGACCATGTGTTTTTTTTTTTTTTGAGATTGTTTATATAGTGAATTACATTGATGGATTTCCTTATATTGAACCATCCCTGCATCCCTGGGATGAAGCCTACTTGTTCGTAGTGAATGATTCTTCTGATGTGTTCTTGGATTCGGTTGGCAAGAATTTTATTGAGTATTTTTGCATCGACATTCATAAGAGAGATTGGCCTGAGATTCTCTTTCTTTGTCGGATCTTTGTGTGCTTTTGGTATTAGCGTAATTGTGCCTTCATAGAACAAGTTGGGTAGTGTTCCTTCTGTTTCTATTTTGTGGAACAGTTTGAAGAGTATTGGTGTTAGGTCTTCTTTGAAGGTCTGATAGATTTCTGCACTAAAACCATTTGGACCTGTGCTTTTTTTGGTTGGAAGACCTCCAATGATGACTTCTATTTCTTCAGGGGTTATAGGATGGTTTAGATGGTGTATTTGTTCCTGCTTTAATTTTGGTATTTGATATCCGTCAGGGAAATTCTTCATTTCCTCGAGATTTTCTAGTTGTGTTGAATACAGGTTTTTGTAGTAGGATCTGATGGTTTTTTGAATTTCCTCATTTTCTGTTGTTATCTCTCCCTTTTCGTTTCTGATTTTATTAATTAGGATACTGTCTCTGTGCCCTCTGGTTAATCTGGCTAAGGGCTTATCTATCTTGTTGATTTTCTCAAAGAACCAACTCCTCGTTTTGTTGATTCTTTGTATGGTTTTGTTTCTACTTGATTGATTTCATCCCTGAGCTTGATGATTTTCTGCCTTCTACTCCTCTTTGGTGTATTTGCTTCATTTTGTTCCAGGGCTTTCAGGTGTGCCATTAAGCTGTTAGTGTATGCTGTCTCCCGTATCCTTTTGGTGGCACTCAGGGCTATGAATTTTCCTCTTAGCACTGCTTTCATTGTGTCCCATAAATTAGGGTATGTTGTGCCTTCATTTTCATTAACTTTCAAAAAGTCTTTGATTTCTTTCTTTATTTCCACCTTGACCAAGTTATCATTGAGTAGAGCATTGTTCAGCCTCCATGTGTATGTGGGTTTTCTTTTGTTTTTGTTGTTATTGAAGACCACCCTTATTCCATAGTGATCTGATAGGAGGCATGGGATTAGTTCTATCTTCTTATATCTGTTGAGGTCTGATTTGTGATCAATTATATGGTCAATTTTGGCAAGGTACCATGAGGTGCTGAGAAGAAGGTATATTCTTTAGCTCTAGGATGAAATGTTCTATATCTATCTGTTAGTTCCATTTGGCCCAAGGCTTCAATTAGATTCATTGTGTCCCTGTTTACTTTCTGCTTTCCTGAATGATCCATCTCAGAGAGGGGTTGTTGAAGTCACCCACTATTATTGTGTGAGGTGCAATGTGTGCTTTGAGCTTTAGTAAAGTTTCTTTTACAAATGAGGGTGCCCTTGCATTTGGAGCATAGATATTCAGAATTGAGAGCTCTTCTTGGTGGATTTTTCCCTTGATCAGTATGTAGTGTCCTTCTGTGTCTTTTTTGATGACTTTAGGTTGAAAATCAATTTTATCTGATATTAGGATGGCTATTCCACCTCGTTTCTTGGGGCCATTTGCTTGTAAAATTATTTTCCAGCCTTTTGCTCTGAGGTAGTGTTTGTCTTTGACACTGAGGTGCGTTTCCTGTATGCAGGAAAATGTTGGGTCTTTTTTACGTATCCAGTCTGCTAGTCTATGTCTTTTTATTGGGGAATTGAGACCATTGATATTAAGAGAGATTAAGGCATAGTGATTATTGCCACCTGCCATTCTTGATGCTAACTTTATGTTTGAGTGGTTATCTACTTTTGAGTTTGAAGCAAGAAGGTTACTATCTCATTTTTTCCAGGGGGTTGTTTCTCTCCCTGTATTGGTGGTTTCTACCTATTATCCTTTGCAGGGCTGGATTTGTGGAAAGATATTGTGAAAATTTGATATTATCATAGAATATCTTGGTCTCTCCATCTATGGTGATTGAGAGTTTTGCTGGGTATAGTAGTCTAGGCTGGCATTTGTGCTCTCTTAATATCTGCATGAAATATGCCCAGGATCTTCTGGCTTTCATAGTCTCTGGTGAGAAGTCTGATGTGATTCGGATAGGTCTTCCTTTGTATGTTACTTGGCCCTTTTCTCTTACTGCTTTTAATATTCTTTCTTTGTTTAGTACATTTGGTGTTTTGATTATTATGTGACGGGAGGTATTTCTGTTCTGGTCCAGTCTGTTTGGAGTTCTGTAGGCTTCTTGTAATTTGATCGGCATCTCTCTCTTTAGGTTAGGGAAGTTTTCCTCCATAATTTTGTTGAAGATGTTTACGAGCCCTTTAAGCTGCAAATCTTCACTCTCATCTATACCTATAATCCTTAGGTTTGGTCTTCTCATTGTGTCCTGGATTTCCTGGATGTTTTGGGTTACACGTTTTTTGCATTTTGCGTATTCTTTGACTGTTGAGTCAATGCTTTCTATGGTATCTTCAGCACCTGAGATTCTTTCTTCCATCTCTTGTATTCTATTTTTGATGTTTGCATCTATGACTCCTGATTTCTTCCCAAGGTTTTCTATCTCTAAAGTTGTCTCCCTTTGTGATTTCTTAGTTGTTTCTACTTCCTTTTTTAGATCCTGCATGGATTTGCTGAGATCCTTTACTTGTTTGTTTGTATTTTCCTGTATTTCTTTAAGGTATTTTTGCATTACCTCTTTCAGATTTTCTCCCTGTTGACCCAAGTTCTCCTGCATTTCTCTGAGCAATTTTTGTGTTTCCTCCTCATGGGATTCCATCTGTTGATCCATTGTCTCCAGCCTTTCTTTAAGCAGTTCTCGTGTTTCCTTTGTAAGGGCATCTATCCGTTGATTCATTTCTTTAAGCAATTTTTGTGTTGCCTCCCTATGGGCATCCATCTGTTCACCCATATTCTTCTGCATTTCTTTATGCAATTTTTGTGATTCCTTTGAAAGTGCTTCTACCCGTTGATTCATTTCTTTAAGCGATTTTTATGTTGTCTCCTTGTGGGCCTCCATCTTTTGATCCATGTTCTCTTGCATTTCTCTAAGCAATTTTTGCGTTTCCTTTGTAAGGGCTTCTAATGACTGATTCATGGTCTCCTCTAATTCTTTATTAGATTTATTTGTGTCCTTCTTGTGATCCTCTAATAGCATCATGAGAAGTGATTTTAAATCCAGATCTTGTCTTTTGGGTGTGATGGGGTATCCAAGACTTGCTGCTGTTGGAGAGTTGGGTTTGGATTTTGCCATATTACTTTGATTTCTGTTAGTAACGTTCCTACGTTTGCCTTTTGACAGCTAGTTACCTCTGATGTTAGTTGGTCCTGCTGTCACTGGCTGTTGGTTGGACCTCCTGTGAGCCTGCAAAGCTATTTCTGGCCCCTCTGGATTACCAGGATTCCCCTGGTACCGATTTCTGGTGCCTGCCCTGCTCCTGAGCGACTTTGGAGCCCTAATGTGCCTTGCCCCAAGTGATGTTATATTGGGGAGTCCCTGCACATCCAAAGGCTCAGCATAGTGGATTCCTGGAAAAGAGGTCGCGAAAGGGAGGTTGGTAGGCTCCTGTCCTGTGCAGGAGTGTGTGATCTCTCCCAGAGTGTGGGGTAGTGGGCGTCCCTCTGCAAGGCAGAAGTCCCACAGCAGAGCTGGCGTGCTGGTTACTGCAGATCTTCCCAGCTCTTGGGAGCAGGGTACACACAAGCTGCCCGAGACCCAAGCGATATTATGCCTGTCTGTCTCCGAGCCTGGCAGTCCCAACTACCTTGCCACTGGAGCAAAGGTGGCGGAGTGCACTCTGTACTCTCTCGGTGGCACAGGTCACCCTGCAGAGGGAATGGCCTACAGCAGATCTTGTGCCCAGACGACCACAGGCTGTCCTGTTCTTGGGAGCAGACGGAAGCCCCAACAGGCTGTGTCCCAAAATACGTTATATTGGGGAGAACCTGGGTACCTGTCTCTTCAGTGCAGTCTACCAGAACAGAGGTCGTCAAAAGTAAACCTTCCTATTTTAAACAAATATATGTATAAATGCTTAAACTATACATATATATATATGCTTAAACTGTACATATATTTAAACGATGTATATGTTTAAACTATATATTCATATATAGAGAGGCTTCTTAAAAGTATATATACAAAATAAAATAGGTTTATCTACATATAAATATAAACTAGCATTTTATATATATATTATATAAAATAAACATATTATGCATAAATATTATACATATATAAAACATACAACTAAATATATGAATTACATATATATTCACATTATATATATTCTAATAATATATCATATATGATTGTGTTATATAATAATAATGTAATATAACATATGCAATATGAATATTACATATACTAAAATATATAATTTAGAATATTGTATTTGCTATGTGCATATATTATATATAATATATACATATACTTTCTATATTTTCATATTATATAAGATTAAACAATGAAGGTAGAAAAATATTTGAGTAATATATACATGTGTATGTGCATATGCATAAGTTTATATGCATGTACATATATATGGACATGTGTACATACATATATGTATTTATAATATATAATGATACAATTTAATATATATAGCATGTATATAACATGTGACACAATATAATATAATCCAATATTATTTATTATTTATATGTCTACCACATATGATATTATATATTAATGTAAGTTATACATTACATTTGAATATTCATATGTATTATACATATAATATTTACTTGCATTTACATTGTATGTAATATACATATAAACTTATATGTATATTATTATATATGTATATATATGATGTACTATGCTATTGATGATATGAAGCCATAAGATTCTTTATTCTGTTCATTTTCTTTCATATGTCTGTTTCTTAGAATTAGTAACCATATATGCTTAGTTTTAGTATTTTTACATTGATTTGATTTGAATCCCTTTTTATCTCTTCACTTTATACCTATATATAAAAATTATATAAAAGCATACACATATATCAAGTCATGTGTTTATTATATATATAATGTCATATATAAGATGCAATATGTATATCAGATATGTTATATAACATCAATATAAAAAAGTGTGTTATTTTTGGTAAGTGGTTATATCATGTATAATATAAATATATACTATAAAATATAATTATGCATTATATATGATAAGTTATATGCAAGAAAATATTTGTCTTATAGATCATATATTTTTCTATGTATTGCATATAATATATTAATATTTAAATATTGTTCATATTATATATTATGTAATATGTTATATGATTATATGCCATGTGTGTAATATAAGATATATATTGCATAATATCAATACTGTACATTTATAAAAGTGTACATATATGAACTATATAACTATTTATATACATATGGATACATAACATATGATACATATTATGATATACTTTATATTTTTTACTGCATGTTATACTTATAGTATATATTTATATATGATATAAAAGTATACTATATATATATATAAATCTAAGTATTATATAGATTTTATTATAAAAATGTAATTTGAGAATTGCACATATATCTCTTCCCTGTTTGCTGAATCCTCTTTGGCACACCAGGCTGTCCTGAGTAGCCAGCTGTCCCAGGGTTACCTCAATTTTCCACTCATCTCTTCTCCAACCTTCATCAGATCTGCAGATCCTGAAACATATAGGTAAACTTCCCTTCTCCCACACATATTCCCAGCTTGCTGGGTTTTCTTGGACAGAACAAGCTACCCTAAGCAGCCTGCTATCTCCTCTGGACCTCCATACTCCCCAGACATCTCTGCCCACCTTCATCAGACATGCAGATCCTGAACCATACAGGTTAGCTTCCTTTACCCCACCCATCTTTCTTTCCTGATCCCTGAGTCCTCTGGGGTATCCTAAAAAGCCCTGAGAAGCCTGCTATCCCCAGGGGACATCCATTCTACCACCAACACTTTGCCAACTATCATCAGACCTTTGGCTCCTGAACCATACAGATCTGCAAATCAGGGAAGTATACAGCCCAGTGATACCCATCAAAGGATGGCTATACCAGGACAATCAAAGTTAACCCCCTACCAATACCCAATATAAAAGGAATATACAGGGACCAAAGCTATCCAGATGGATAAGGTCCTTGAAAGAACACAATCAAAAAGCAGGGCAATATGACACTTTCAGAGTACAGAAACCTGATTACAGCAAGCCCTTGATATTCTAACATAACCGAAATACAGAAGAGATGACCTTAAATCCAATCTTATAAAGATGAAAGAGGCCTTTAAAGAGGAAATTAATAAATTCCTTTAAGAAATACAAGAAAATACAATCAAACAGTTAGATAAACCCTTTAAAGATATAAAGGAAAATACAATTAAACAGGTGAAGGGAATAAATAAAAATGTACAAGACCTGAAAGTGGAAATAGAAGCTATACAGAAAACACAAACTGAGGGAATCATAAGGGTGGAAAACCTAGGGAAGGGAACCGAAAAAACAGTTACAAGTATTATCAACACCATAAAGAAGATGGAAAAGAAAATCTCAGTAATAGAAGATACAATAGCAGAGATTGATATATCAGTCAAAGAAAATGTTAAAGTTAAAAAATTCTTGACACAAAAAAATCCAGAAAATATGTTATGTCATTAAAAGACGAAACCTAAGAATAATAGGAATTGAAGCTGAAGAATCCCAGAAATTATTTTCAACAATATAATAGAAGAAAACTTTCCCAATGTAAAGAAAGAGATGCCTATAAATATACAAGAAATTTATAGAACACCAATGAGATTGACCAGAAAAGAAAACCTTCTTACCACATAATATCAGAGCACAAAATATACAGAACAAAAATAAAAGAGTATTAAAAGCAACAAGGGAAAATGGCCAGGTTACATACAATGGCAGGCCTATCAGAATTACACCCGACTTCTCAACAGAGACTCTAAAACCTAGAAGGACCTAGACAGATGTCTTAGAATCTTTGAAACACCACAGATGGTCTACCTAGACAACTATACAAAGTAAAACTCTTAATCACAATACATGAAAAAAACAGATATTTCAAGATAAATTTAAATTTAAACAATACATATCCACAAATCCAGCCCTACGGAAAATACTAGAAGGAAAAGTCCAACCCAAGAAGGATAACTACATCAAAGAAAACATGGGAATAAGTAATTCCACACCAGCAAAAACAAGGAAAGCACATAAACACACACACACACACACACACACACACACATACTCACACACATACACCACACAAATACCACCAACATCAAAATAAGAGGAATTAACAATCACTGGCTATTAATATCTCTCAATATCAATGGAATCAATTTGTTAATAAAAAAGGCCCAGGCTAACATAATGTATGTGAAAAGAGTATCTATCATTTTGCTGCATATGAAAGAAATTGCTAAGCAACAAAGATAGACATTATGTTAGAGTAAAGGGCTTGAAAAAAGATTTCCAAACAAATTAATCCATGAAGCAAGTTAGAATAGCAATTATAATATCTAATAAAATAGATTTTCAACCAAAATTAATCAATAGAGATAGGGAAGGTCACTACATACCCATCAAAAACTTCTACTAAGATGATATCTCAATTATGAGAAGCTATGCCTCAAACACATGGGAACCCAGATTTGTAAAAGAAATATTGCTAAAGCTTAAATCACATATAGAACCCCACACATTAGTGGTAAGCAACTTTAACATCTCACTCTTACCAATAGGCAAAAAGTAAAGGGAAAAATAGCAAAACAAACAGACATTATGGATAAAGTGGACCTAATAAACATCTCTAGAGTATTTCAACCATACAGAGAATATATCTTCTTCTCAGTACCTCATGGATTGTTCTACAAAACTAACTATAATCAGTTACAAAGAAAGTCTCAACAGATACAAGAAAACTGAAATAACACCTTGTATCTTATCAGACCACCATGGATTAAATCTGGCTCCCAAATGGATAGGAACTCCACAGGAAGACCAACAGAGTCAACTAACTTGGATCCTTGGTGCTCTCACAAACTTATATACGATCCAAGGAACATACAAGGGCTGGACCTAGATTTTCTACACTTATGTACCAGATGTGTAGTTTGGTCTTCATGTGGATACTAAATAACTGGAGCAGGGCTATCTCAAAAGCTGTTTTCTGTCCCTGGGATATCTTCTTTTAGATGGTCACTTTGTCTGGCCTCAGTGGGAGAGAATGCGCTTAGCCCCACAGAGATTTGATATGCCTGGGTATGGGGACACCCAGGGTCCTTTAAAATCTTATGATAACAGTAATAATAGCATAATTCATGACTCCCCATTTTGATGTGAAATATATAGAAAGGAAAGCAGGAAGAACATGTACAGTAAATACTAGCATTTTTGACTTTGAGTCAATAAAAGCAATCTTTTAAGTATCTAATATATAGTGAAGTTAACTATTGGTGGTTATATGACTGTTGTGTCTTAGTTTTGTTTCTCAATAACCTCTATATGAAACCATCTGTTAAAATCTTGTCTACAAACAAAAGAAAGCTAGTGTAGAGTTGAGGAAATATAACAGGTATGGTATCAAATGTGACATATAACACTGATGTCCTTGATCATCTTTTTTTTCTTTTCTAAGTTTTTTTATTTACATTACAAATCATTTCCCCTTTCCTCCCTCCCCGAAAGTAACATAAGCCCTCTTCCCTCCCCCTGTTCCCCATTCAATCCCCTCTCACTTCTCTGTCCTGGTATTCCCCTACATCCAGTCTTTCCAGAACCAGGGGTCTCTCCTTCCATCTTCTTGGAAATCTATTGATAAGTGAATTGTGTCTTGGGTATTCCGAGATTCTGGGTCAATATCCCCTTATCAGTGACTGCATACCATGTGTGTTCTTTTGTGATTGGGTTACCTCACTAAGGATGATATTTTCCAGTTGTGACCATTTGCCTAGGATTTTCATGAATTCATTGTTTTTAATTGCAGAGTTGTATTCCATTGTGTAACTATACCACATCTTCTGAATCCATTCCTCCGTTGAGAGACATCTGGGTTCTTTCCAGCTTCTGGCTATTATAAATAAGGCTGCTATGAACATAGTGGAGTCCTTAATCATCTTATCATGAAGGCAGAGATGAGAGTACTGAACATTTACATGGTAGAGAAAATGTATTCTTCTTGTTACTTTTGTGGGAAATAATTGTACAAACACATCTACATAGATTCTTTTCTCATAGGAAGGATTACAACTTCTCTCTGCACCCAAACATGAGAAACATGAATTCCTTTATCCCTCTTCTTCATATTCCTCAGGGTAAATCATATCCACAGACGAACAAGAGGCAATGCTTCAAGTCCAATGAGAACATTTGCAAGATTTCATTTCAGACTGTGTGCTGAGCTGATGAATATCTTCAGCTGCTTCTAACAAATTAGACAACACTTGAGTGAACAGTTAATTATGCATTTGACAGTTTTGAGTACAAGCCAAATGCAGATGTAAATATGATCACTGATCCCAAGCATCTGAAGAGTCATGTGCCCAATAAAGTCAACATTCTTATGCTCTGCATGACAAAACCAATCAATGTGAATGGATCAAAACAGAAAGTCATGATCTTACTTACCTCAACTATTCTCTTTATTTTTTACACAGGGCAGATTTTAAAAGGAGTACATAATTTTACAAGTACCTTCAATGTGTCTTAGCACTAACAGAAAACACGATTATTGTCTGCATACATTATTACTATATACATTGTATGCATACATTCAGGATTTGATGGGTCAAAAACAATTCACCCAATGTTGTATCTTTATAAACAATAAAGAAAGAGTAGAAAAAATTTTAGTCTCATCAATAAAATACATTACAATATGTAAAAATTTTAAACTCAAGATTAAGGGAGGAGGTTATTAAATGAGAGCTTCAAATGAAAGTTAATAAAGATGAAGCTTCATTATTCTCCCATTGAACCTGGGTAAAACCAAGGTTATTGTAATTATATTTCAGGAGATGAGAAGTGATTGTATTTCTCTATAGTTTGCAGACTTATGTTGTCAAGATGGCTAAGAGGAATATCAATCACAAACTTAGATATTTCCAACAATGCCTGCAATAAACTTGAATTACCCGAATTATTTTCACAATTTTCAGATGTCAATTTCTTGGGGTATGATGGATAAGTCACTTAAACATATTCTAAGATTCACTTCTGATGTGCCTTTATCCAAGTTCAACCATTCACTTATTCATATTAAACTTGCTCTCCTTGAGTGTCTCAGGTTTTTCTCCTGCCTCCTTTTCCTATGCCTTTTCACTCCATCCATTTTTTTTTTCTTTTTCTTTTCATGCCATCCATTTGTAATCTTCATGCCTGGCTTCCTTTCTGAAGTCCTTCACTTATAAACTCTTCCTCACAGTTAACTCTCATTAACTTAATAATTTTTATAATTCTTCTATATAGGTCTTTTATGAATGTTTGCCTACCTTTTGTCTTTGCACCACATGCATGCCTGGCACCCACAGAGGCTGAACAGTACATTGGATTCCCTGGAACTAGAGTTACTAGTTGCTATAAGTCATGTTGTGAATACTGGAAAAACATCCTGTTTCCAATTCTTATTTGAAAAGGTTTAAAACATTTCTGATTATGCAAGATCCAAGTAAAGTGTCAATCATAATACATTCCTATCTATGTTTTCCACCTAGCCCCATTTTCTCTTATTTGCCATGACTTTTCCATGTGATACTATCCATAAGATGAAATGGTTTATAGGTTGTTCCACATTCAAATGAATGCTTTTTAAATATATATTTCCTAATGTGGAATATCTCTAGCATTCTTATCTATCTCTTAAAACATTATCTGTTCTTCATGAGCAAATTTAAAATTTATGAAAATCTTTCTGAAACTTTAGTAACTACTTTCTCTTTTTTAAAATTGCATAATGGTTCTCAGGATGCACAGGATCTTCTTACTGTCCTATTTATCTTCTCTTACTTACTTCCTATTGACACATAAAAAACAATATATCCTTTGAGGTTCAAAGACATCTAGCCAACTTCTTCATTACACCAAACACTTAGCATTTGGCTTTGTGCTTATAACTGCATAAACACTTGTGGGTGAAATTTCTCAGAGAAAGTTGTAAAACTATATACAATACAAGGTGATAAATTGTCTGTTTGTTTTTCTTCATGCATCATTGTGTCCACTGTGCTTCAAAATAATTACTATCCTAAAGATAATTTTATATTGTAAAGTCTACTACCAACTAACACATAACACCTAAGTTTTATTCTTTTGCGTAGTGTATTAGTTTTTTCTTTTTTTATTATTATTTTATTTTCTATATTCTTTATTTATATTCCAAATGACTTTCCCTTTCCCAGTTCCCCCCTCCCTGTAAGTCCCATAAACCCTCTTCCCTCCCCCTGTTCCCCATTTGCCTAAGAATTTCATGAATTCATTGTTTTTAATTGCTGAGTAGTATTTCATTGTGTAAATATACATGGAAAATATCTCTGATAAAATTGAAGAAATATATAGAAAAACACGTTAAGATTGACTATTTCATGGAAAAGTTATGCAGATAAGAGTTTTTTTTTAAAGGACATTTCCATCATGGGCTTGGGTCATAGCCCAGTATTTAAGAGCACTTGGAGTTCTTACATAGGACCCAGGTTCAATTTTCAGAACCCAAATGGCAGCTAACAACCATTCATGATTGCAGTTCCCAGAGATCTGACATTATTTCTGTCCTCTGAAGACACCAGCATATATGTGGGGCACAGACACATATGCAGACAAAATACCAATGAATATGACACAAAATAAGGAAATATTTTAAAAATATGTTTCCAGTAAGGAAACAAACTTCTTTTTTGAATACATAAAATGACAATTAGGTTTTCAAAGGCACATCAGTGAGAGGTTCTGGAAAATAAGAAGTAATTGGATTGGAACAACCAATTTTAAAACTCTGTTTGGACAGAGAAATATTTCCTAAAGTTCCCCTGAATTTTCATTTGGACATGAAGTATCCAAGGTCCCAGTGAATGCCACTTGAGTACAGTTGACAGAGTGGAGACCTTCCGTGACATTTTAACTGCATTGTCCTCTTATAGCATCTCACATGCAATTAGCCAAAGTTCTCCATTTGTGAGCTATTACAGCAAGGTTTTAAAAGCACTTCAGTAGTCTATCCAGTTAGAAATCCTTCTATTTTTGGTATTTTAATTCTAAAAATACCATTTTCCCTACAGCCTACTATTTCTACGTAGCTCTTCTCTTGCTGTTCTCTTTCTTTCTTTTTTATTTTTTGGGACAAGATTTCACTATGTGGCTGTGGTTGGCTTCAGACACACAGATACTGTTTCTCTCTGCTTTCTGAGTGCTGGCATTAAAGTCATGTACCACAACACCCAGAAAGTTTTACATTTTCAATATAATTGAACAATGCATTAAAATTTAAAGCCAGCAAAATTAAGATAATAAGCAGGAATTTTTAAAAATTCTGAAATGCTTGTTCTTTATTAGAAGAAGCCCTGAAACATGATTTCCAAATGTAACGTTTTTATAAAACAGTACAGGCAAATTGTATACAAACAGTATTTCCATGTTAAACCGAAGATTCCACATTAATCCACAATTATTAAAGCAATAGTAAAATAACCTTAAAAACATAATGTTATTTTTATGATTTGTATAAAATGTGGAGGCTCATTGTGTAGCCTTTCCCTGCTGACTGCATTAGTATGAATTACAAAACTAAAAAGTAAAATCCTGAAATCCTTATTGAATGAAATTCCTAGTCAAGTCAGATGATAAAATTGACTACCAATGGTCTGAAGATATCCTGCCACTACCACATGGCCACTCATATTTGTAGTCCACAGTGAAGATTTCCTGAGATTTTTGCCAACGTGGAATCTTCCCACATTCAATAAGCCAAAGGCACACACCTTCAATGCTGCGTGAACTTCAGTTTTATAAAGGGATTGTGACTGGGTGTTCTGTTGCAGATAACTTTGTTTGATACAGAGGCGATATACACAGGCGGTACCATTTCAGTTCAAACACAATTGTTTGTTTGGGAAACCTACAACAAGGGGTCTGAAGTGCATCTCCAGGAAGATCCTACAAAACTAGAGCTGCTATATGAGTCCTTCAAAGTCAAAAAAGAAGAAATCAAAAAACATCAGAAGAAAAGCATCCTGGAAAATTGTGGTGTCCAAGAACACCTGGATGCTTCTCCTACTGAGCTACTCTTAGCCCAGACAGAAGACTATGTGGAGTACTCCAGGCATGGCACAGTAGTTAATGGTCAGGGGCGGGCTGTTCCCTTTTCCAAGTATGAGGAAGATGTGAAAATCAATAACCACATGCATATCTAGGGCTTTTACTGGAAAGAAGGCCACTGAGGATTACAAATGTTGCCACTCCTTTTTTTTATTAATTATTTTTATACACTCTGTATTTTATTCCCCACCCCACCAACCCCTGTTCACCCTCTTGACTGTTTCACATTCCATACCTCCCCCCTCCCCCTATTTCCACATGGATATCCCTAACCCCTTCTCACCTGACCTCTAAACTCCCTGGGGCCTCTAGTCTTTAGAGGGTTCGGTGCATCATATCTGGATGAACAGAGTCCCGACAGTCCTCTACTGTATGTGTGCTAGGGGCCTCATATCAGCTGGTGTATGCTGCTAGTTTGGTGGTCCAGTGTTTGAGAGATCCCAGGATTTCAGATTAATTGAGACTGCTGGTCCTCCTACAGGGTGCTCTCTGCTTCATTCAGCTTTCCCTAATACAGCAGAAGGGATCACCTGCTTCTATTCATTGGTTGGGTACAATATCTGCATCTGACTCTTTCAGCTGCTTGTAGGATCTTTTGGAGTGCTGTCATGCTAGGTCCCTTTTTGTGAGCACTCCATAGCCTCAGTAATAGTGTTAGGCCTTGGAACCTCCCCTTGAGCTGGATCCCACCTTCTTTTCCTCAGGCTCCTCTCCATTTCCATCCCTGTAATTCTTTCCAGACAGGAACAATTTTGGGTCAGAGTTAATGGCTGTGGAATGGCCCCTCTCTCCCTCATTTGAATCCCTGTCTACCTGCTGGAAGTTCCCTTTTCTTACTGTCAGGCATTTCTTCTAAGGTCCCTCCCTTTTAGTCCTGTGAATCTCTCACTTTCCAGGTCTCTGGTGCATTCTGGATGGTTCCCCCAACCTCCTGTCTCCCAAGATTGCCTGTTTCCATTCTTTCTGCTGGCCCTCAGGGCTTCAGTCCTTTTCTCTCCCCCAATGTCAGATCAGATTCTACTCTCCCCCCTCTCCCTCTCTCCCCTGCCCCATCCACTTTCCCTCCCAGGTCTCTCCTTCCCTCCCCACTTGTGATTGCTTTTACTCCTTTTTTTAAAAGTATTCCTATTGTAATGGAGAAGCTGGAAAGGAGAGTGTTAATTCAGAGGAATGTATTATAAATGACGCATACAACTGAAGAAGACTCTGTGAAGAAACCTCAGACACTCATGGAGCTGCATTAGGAGAAACTGAAAGAGAAGAAGAAGAAGAAGAAGAAGAAGAAGAAGAAGAAGAAGAAGAAGAAGAAGAAGAAGAAGAAGAAGAAGAAGAAGAAGAAGAAACACTGAAAGAGCAGATCTGACAGCGACAAGGAAAAAAAGCAGGAAAAACTGAAAAAGGCACTGAATGCAGAGGAGGCTTGCCTTCTTCACACAAAGGAGATCATTCAGATTGTCGAGCTGAAGCAGCCCTACAACAGCATACATGAAATCTGAGAGCCCACAGAAGAGGAAAGGGTGGACTACAGGATTGAAAGACAGAGGCCGGTTGACCCCATGGCCTCTTACCTAGGACAACAACTAGTCCAACTAGTCAGGATCGGACACATACACAGCATGTTCTTTTCAGCTTCTTACCTGTCCTTTTTGCTACCAGACATTAATATATTTTTCTTAAGTCTCAAAGTCAGTCTCAACAATCAGGAAACAAAGCAAGTGAGTACATACCATGTATGTTCTTTTGTGATTGGGTTACCTCCCTCAGGATGATATTTTCTAGTTCCATCCATCTGCCTAAGAATTTCATGAAATCATTGTTTTTAATAGCTGAGTAGTCCTCGATTGTGTAAATATACCATATTTTCTGTAACCATTCCTCTGTTGAACAACATCTGGGTTCTTTCCATCTTCTAGCTATTATTAAATAAAATAGGCTTCAATGGACAGAGTGGAGCATGTGTACTTATTACATGTTGTAGAATATTCTTGGTATATACCCAGGAGTGATATAACTGGATCCTCAGGTAGTACTACGTCCAATTTTCTGAGGAGTTGCCAAACTGATTTCCAGAGTGGTTGTACCAGCTTGCAATCCCACCAGCAATGGAGGAGTGTTCCTCTTTCTCCACATCCTAGCCAGCATTTGCTATAACCTGAATTTTTGATCTTAGCCATTCTGACTGGTGTTAGATGGAATTTCAGGGTTGTTTTGATTTGCTTTTCCCTGATGACTAAGGGTGCTGAACATTTCTTTAGGTACTTCTCTGCCATTCAATATTTCTCAGTTCAAAATTCTTTGTTTAGCTCTGTACTCCATTTTTAATAGGGTTATTTGATTCTCTGGAGTCTAACTTCAGAATAGCTAAGATACAATTCATGGACCACATAAAGCTCAAGAAGAAGGAAGACCAATGTGTAGGTGCTTTGGTTCTTCTAGGAAAGAGAACAAAATACTCACAGGAGTAAATATGGAGATAAAATGTAGAGCAGAGACTGAAGGAAAAATCATCCAGAGACTGTCCCACCTGGAGATTCATCCCATATACTGTCTCCAAACCCCAATAATATTGTGGATGCCAAGAAATGTTTGCTGAAAGGAACCTGATAAGACTGTCTCCTGAGAGGCCATACCAGAGCCTTGCAAATACAAAGGCAAATTCTCCTCGAAGCCAAATGTGGTGGTTTGTATATGTTCGTCCCAGGGAGTGGCACTATTAGAAGGTGTGGCCTTGTTGGAGGAAGTGTGTCACTGTAGGGTTGGGCTTAGAGATCTTCCTCTTAGATGCTTGAAGATGCCCAGTCTGTTCCTGGCTTCCTTTGGATAAAGTCATAGAACACTCAGCTCCTCCTGCACCATGCCTGCCTGGGTGCTGCCATGCTTCTGCCTTGTAAGCCAGCCCCAAGTAAATGTCTTTTATAAAACTTGCATTGGTCATTGGTGCCTGTTCACAGCAGTAAAACCCAAACTAATACACCAACCATTGGACTGAGGATTGCCTTGTCAAGCATCAAATGCAAGAGAGGTCCTTGGTCCTATGATGGCTTGATAGATGCCCCAGAGTAGTGGAATCAAGGAGGTGGGAGTAGGGTAGCTGGAGGTACACCCTCATAGAAACCGAGGGAGGGATAATGGGATAGTGGGTTTGTAGGAGGGGGTAAACTGGGAAATGGGATAACATTTGAAATGTGATAAAGAAAATAGTCTATAAAAAAAGAAAGAAACCAAGAAAGAGTATACAGTTGTCATTAGGGTTAATATCATCCATCCTAATTAATGATTTGGAAGGAGAGTTTGGCTCTCTTCCAATTGAGTGTCTTGAGGAGTCTGCCATGATGGCCAATCTTGTAATGCCAGTACCTGAGAGTGGAATAGGCAGTGGGAATTAAACCTGCAATCCTAGCAGTCAGAAGACTAAGGCAAGAGCCTCTTAGTATCAGCTATATAGCAAGTGTGAAACCAACCTGCACTACAAGAGGTTTTGTCTCAAAATGGAAGAGTTTGAGGCTGTCCTAGGCTACATAGCAAAATGATTTAAAGAAAGAGATGAAGGATGCAAGAAGGAATAAAGGAAGGAAGGAAGGAAGAAAGGAAGGATAGGTCTCCAGCTGTGTGCTGTCAGTCCTCTAGTGTCTTGTATAAAGCCACACCCTATAGGTCCTCTCAAAGCCTGAGCCCAGTTCTTAAATTACTAGTGATTTTAGTAGTGACATCATTAGTTATTTAACTCCATAATTGCAGTTACAGCATTTGGTTTTGCCATCTAAGATTTTCTTATATTTACACAACAAATATTCTGCCTTCATCTGCATCATAGGAGGGAAATCTGCAGGTATACATATCTGTCTCCCATAATCCTAATAATAAATCTCATTTTCGTTTGGTTGTTAAATAAAAAAAGAAGAACTCATTATAACATACTGGTCAGTCTCGATTTTTCTGATCCCTGTCTGATAATGTGGAATGTACTACTTCATTAAAGGTGACAAGGAGAAAGCTTTCAGAGTATGCTCATATGCAGTTGTTAGAAGAATGAATACAAATGAGTTCTAAAATGAAAGATATTTAAATATAAGTTAGGGAGAAATACACTAAAATGCCTGTGTTGTATATCTACTATTAGGACTGCACAAGTAAAATTCGTTGAATATTGGAAAAGAAGCAGAAAGAGCTCACTTACACATCATGTATCTGTGAATTAGAATTGATAATGTGATCTACATAATTGACCATATGTCTAAAGGCTACAGATGACTTAGCAATTCTCATTTTTGTTAGCAATTGAGTTTGGTAATTTCCCATTACTGTATGATAAACAGCACTTATTGTTTTCATTGGTATTCTTTTACTCAATATTGTTTCAATAAATTACTATATTGCTGATTTTTTAAATGAATTGCTCAGAGTGATACTAACCAAAGTCATTTTCAGTTTCTAGAAAGTAGAATAATATATTCTGAATTTATATGATCATTTATTTAGCCACACATAAAACTGAAAAGGAAAACTTTGATTAAAATATAGACATTATATTTATATACCGTTTTCACGATTTTTCTTCAATTTTCCATATGCTGTAGGAAAAAAAATATAGTTTATAAGAAAGAACAGAAAATAGTTTTCAAAAATAGAGAAAAAAAGATCAAAATCACTAAATCATCCAAATAATATATAAAGGGATAACACAATAGAAAGAAGAAATGATGAACAAATGAGGGCTAAGTGACTGAGAGCAGCTGCATTTTCAGAAGATAACAGTTCAATCTCCAGCTCTCACATAGTAGCACAAAACTATCTGTAACCTCAATTCCATAGGCTTTAACACCATCTTTGTGCCTCCATGCATACTGCACACATGTGGCACATACATATACACATGCACACACACACACACACACACATACACACACACACACACACACTAAGCACGCACATGTGTGTGTGGTTGTGTATGTGTGTATATCTTACCCATATACATAAATTAAAATTAAAATTAATAAATTTAATAGTCAATGGAAGTAAAATGATAAAGAATCAAAGTTTCCTAAAGGGTTTTTAAATTTTCCACTTCATTAAACCAATGAAAAACAGTTGCTACAACAAGCATTGTCATGGTAAACTTTAGATAGCAAAATTAATAATCAAATTTAACATGTGCTCTAGTGGGTAGAACAAAGAAGTCTTCTATAAAAAGGATTATGCTTTGGAATTTTCTGGAGCTTTTCATTAACTCTTAGATAAAATGATGAATTAGAAATATCAAGAATTAATATCCACTTGAATATTCAATTATGAAAATGTTTATATACTACTAATGCTGTTGTTTGACTTGGCTTAAGTTGGTGAGATAGGTGAAATTATATCAGCAAAAATAACTCCTCATATTTTATATCAATGAATTACCTTAATTTGTAATGTTCTATCTCTTTTTGTCATTTTTACTTCCCTTATCGTATTGCTTTTTTGTCTTAATAATCAATTTTCTATCTTCTAAGAGATACCCATATGTGTCTTCAGACATTACTGGCCAATGAATTCTTTTCCTTCAATTATTCAGACTTTTTGAGATACTGGGATTATAAAATCCTTTGTAAAATACATGCATACTTCAAAGATGCTAAGAGATAGGATCCAAACCACTGCTCTACAGTGAAAACATCAATGTATTCAAGCATTGAACTGCACTGCAGCCTAGATGTACAAAGGCATTTTCAGCTGCAATGATATAACATATGTACTGCTTCTAAAAATAATGGTAGTGATCAACAAAGTTAGAATTAATGCTTGTTAGAATTCTTTTCTGAACATCTCACCTCTGCCCTGGCAGTTGCTGAATGACCAGAGTTATAGATGCTGAAAATTAGAGTATTTCATTCCATCTCTTCAGATAACAAAAATGGTTGCTGAATTCACAGAACTCCCTCAAAAAACATATGCTGATTCATGAGAAGCTGTGTGGTAACATTTAGCCTACACTGGAATTTCTTTGATAATGAGAATAATCCTCAGTCAGACAACGTTTCTACCTTATCCAGAAAAATAATACTCTGAATCTTTTATTTGCTTAGCATTATTCATATTTTTGTGGTTAACCTTATTTTTCAACTTAAGTCAGCCAGCCTTGATTCATCTGCGAAGAAGGGCCTCCACTAAGAAACAAGCTAGGCTAGCTTAGTTTGTATAAGTCTCTTTTGATAATTAATGTAGGAGGTCCCAGTACACAGTGTATTGCAAGATGTTTTTGCAGGTACTCCTGGGCTGAATTTAAAAAAAAATGAAAGAAAGACAAATTCTTAGGCATAAACCTGTAAGAGAACCAGAAGGTGAGCTAACTAGAAACATCCTGGACTATGAGTTCGCTGTTGAGATGTAATGCTACATAAAATGAGAAGCAACTTTTCAGCTTCTTAAATCCTTCCCCTAATTCAGCCATATGGGTCCTCAACATCAGTTCAATGGTTGGGGGTTAAGTACCTGCTTCTGTCTCAGTAGAGCCTCTGAGAGAAGAACGGAATATAAATAAATTAATAATAATAGTAATAATAATAATAATAATAATAATAATAATAATAATAATAACAATAACAAACAACTCTGGCTGAAGCATCCTGTCTTGAGTCCCTGTCTTGACTTTCCTTAATAATACACTGTGACCTGCATGTATAAGATAAAATAAGTCCTTTCCACTTGGTTGGATATGACTAGGGTTTTATTATAGCAACAGAATTAAACCAGAACATGCAGCAAGTTCAGCATCAGATTGCACCTCAAGAAACTATTTACTCTCTCCTCATTCACAAGAAAGAAACTTTTTAATGCTTAAAATTAGATCAAGAGATTTCAGCAACTCCTTCTCCAGGCTCCACTTCTATATCCATGGATATTTCCATCTTATATTGGTCCCCCACTACAGTCTTGAATCTTTCAAAGTAACCATAGAGACTGAAATCAACATCTTTCAAGCTTCCATGTGTTTAGATATTTTAATCTCATCTCAGTCTCATTAATCATACCATCATTAATGACACCTAGATTATTATGTCCATTCTGAAAAGGTTTAATTAGTTTTGCATGCATTCCCTAGGAAGAATGATTCAATCTCTCTGCCCTCATCCCCACCTCCTGCTTCTGGGATGCTGCAGTGAGCAGTTCATTTTCTCTGTGGTCCTGCCATCCTAGTGTTCAATACACCTGAAGCCCAATGCCAGCAGATTAGAGGATAAAACTTTGAAAATACATTTAAACACGATTTCTAGACAGACTGTCCAAGGATACCAAGTGTCCTCTATTGGGCTATAATAAGTCCCTCTATCCTTCTCAAGGTAAAGTAGCAAGAGCCACAGGGCTAAGAGACAACAGCAACATAGAAAACTCAAAGATCAAGACAAGACAGTGAGAATGCAACCAAGGCTCAGCCCTGGAAGTTTTCTCAATCTATGTGGAGAAACTACATGTTAGCTATTGAAGATGAATAGCTCCACTTGTAAGCTTCTAAAGGATTGTCCTCAGGTGGGGCAGAATGAAACAAGCTGGCAACATTAGAAACTGATTCAAAACCAGAATCTATCACTTTCAAAAACATTGTTCTCAAGCAATTCATTTCACCCCTTGTTGCTTTAGTTCCTATTATACACAACAGAGGTCATGTGTCAGAACTTAAAGTATTGAGAACACTTAACTAATCAATACCTGGATGTCAACAGCAGTAACAACAATTACTTGAATTGAAATTAATCCTTGAACCATGAACTACAGAATGGTTACTGTGTAAACAACATTAACGCAGTTGTATAGCCCGTCAAAGCTCTTGAGTGATCAGAAGCATTGTGAGTTGCACCAATAATGTTAAAAGAAACTTCATTTTCTGAGCAGTAAGTCTCAAGTGAGTTTAAAGGTATTCAATATGCTATGCTATAAACTTTCGTATTTCAATTTGGGTTGTATTCTATTTAAAGACCACATTCAGAGTAGAATTAGTTTAATTGTTAAATGGTCTAAGATTTTCAGGGGGACAAATGAACATTGACTTCAGCATTAAACCACAAGTTACATCAGCCTGGCAAGAGAGTTGGGCTGTCTTTGAAGCTTTGGAGATGTATGAACTCTGTCTATATACTAATGTCTTAGATTGTATCTTCTAGAATAAAGTTCATTCTTCTGTGTTAGAAATCACTTTTTTAAAGTAGCCATCTTCATCAACAATCTTCAGTAGACCTAGATAGCCTGTTGTAATTTCCATACCCTCATGTAAGAGTTTATCTTTTTTTTCTTATATTGAAGAGATACCATCTTTTCTGAAACCTCTTAAGCCAAACTCTGCTAACTTCAGACTTTTATTTTGCAGCTTCCTATCTTTCTCAGCCTTATAGTGACTAGAGAGTTAGGGCCATGACTAGGATTAAAGTTCTGTTCAAAGCAATGTTATGACTGATAATCATCCCCTTGAAACTCTGTCCTTATCAGCAATAAATCTATTTGGCTTTGTTATCATTATTGGGTCACTGGTTACTAAAACTGGGGTGCCATCTGTAAGTTACACAAATAAAATGAACATTTTCATTATATTTACAGATAAGTTGCTTGATGTAAGAAGCCAAGTGGTTAGACTATCTTGATGTACAATGTATTCTTTTTTCTAAGTTCTTATTTTTTTGTTTGACTTCCATTAAGTGAACAAAACTTGGAGATCATTTTAGTTAACTAGCTTAATTTCAATATTGTACAAAAAGAAATAGACCTCTGAAGGTAGAGAGGGATGGTGATAGGTTTAGTACCCAAATTCCAAATATAGAGATTGTTCCAATTAAGTTTGGCACCCTGGGTAAGTACAGTTGATGGTGCCCCCAAAGTAGCTTACATTGCCATAAAAGATATTATAATGATGAAAATCATTTGAATTTCCGCGAGAATTAGATAAATAGGACATGGAGACACGACACGTAATAAATAAAACTGTGGAAGACTATTTTGACAGATTTGTAAACAATGTTTCCAAACACTTTCTTTCTTTTATTTTTAAGTTTTTTTGATTACATTTCAAATGATCTCCCCTTTCCCGTGTCCTCCCTCCCCGAAAGTCCCATAAACCCCTTCCCTCCTCTGTTCCCGATTCAACCCCCTCTCGCTTCTCTGTCCTGGCATTCCCCTACATCCAGTCTTTCCAGGACCAGGGGTCTCTCCTTCCATCTTCTTGGAAATCTATTGATATATGAATTGTGTCTTGGGTATTCCGAGATTCTAGGTTAATATCCCCTTATCAGTGACTGCATACCATAAGTGATCTTTTGTGATTGGGTTACCACACTAAGGATGAAATTATCCAGTTGTGACCATTTGCCTAGGAATTTCATGAATTCATTGTTTTTAATTTATGAGTAGTATTCCATTGTGGAAATATACCACATCTTCTGAATCCATTCCTCCATTGAGGGACATCTGGGTTCTTTCCAGCTTCTGGCTATTATAAATAAGGCTGCTATGAACATAGCAGAGAATGTGTCCTTATTTTGTGCAGGGGAAGCCTCTGTGTATATGCCCAGGAGTGGTATAGCAGGATCCTCTGGGATTGCCATGCCCAGTTTTCTGAGGAACTGCCAGACTGCATTCCAGAGTGGTTGTACCAGCTTGCAATCCCACCAGCAGTGGAGGGGTGTTACTTTTTCTGCACATCCTCACCAACAACTGCTGTCTCCTGTGTTTTTGATCTTAGCCATTCTGAATGGAGTGAGATGGAATCTTAGGATTGTTTTGATTTGCATTTACCTAATGACTAAGGATGATGAACCTCTCTTTAGCTGCTTCTCAGCCAATAGATATTCTTCAAGTGAGAACTCTTTGTTTAGCTCTGTACCCCAATTTTAATAGGGTTACGTGGCTATCTGGAGTCTAACTTCTTGAGTTCTTTGTATATATTGGATATTAGCCCTCTGTCGGATGTAGGGTTGGTAAAGATCATTTCCCAGTTAGTTGGTTGCCGCTTTGTCTTTTTGACAGTGTCTTTTGCCTTGCAAAAACTTTGTAATTTAATGAGGTCTCATTTGTCAATTCTTGATCTTAGAGCATAAGCTATTGGAGTTCTATTCAGGAAATTCTCCCCTGTGCCCATATATTCAAGGTTCTTCCCTAGTTTCCTTTCTATTAGTTTCAGTGTGTCTGGTTTTATGTGGAGGTCCTTGATCCACTTGGAATTGAGCTTAATGCAAGGAGATAAGTATGGGTCAATTTGCATTCTTCTGCATGTTGACCTCCAGTTGAGCCAGCACCATTTGTTGAAAAGGCTATCTTTTTTCCACTGGATGGTTTTAGCTCCTTTGTCAAAGATCAAGTGACCATAGGAGTGTGGATTCATTTCTGGGTCTTCAATTCTGTTCCATTGATCTACATGCCTGTCAGTATACCAATACCATGCAGTTTTTAACACTATTACTCTGTAGTACAGCTTGAGGTCTGGGAAACTGATTCCCCCAGAGGTTCTTTTACTCTTGAGAATAGTTTTAGCTATCCTGGGTTTTCTGTCATTCCAGATGAATTTTTGAATTGCTCTTCTTAACTCTATAAAGAATTGAGTTGGGATTTTGATGGGGATTGCATTGAATGTGTATATTGCTTTTGGCAAGATGGTTATTTTTACTATATTAATCCTGCCAATCCATGAGCATGGCAGATTTTTCCATCTTCTGAGGTCTTCTTCAATTTCTTTCTTCAGAGACTTGAAGTTCTTGTCATACAGATCTTTCACTTGTTTGGTTAGAGTCACACCAAGATACTTTATATGGTTTGTGGCTATCGTGAAGGGTATCATTTCTAATATTTCTTTTTCAGCCTGCTTATCCTTTGAGTATAGGAAGGCTACTGATTTGCTTGAGTTTATTTTATATCAGGTCAATTTGCTGAAGTTGTTTATCAGCTGTAGGTGTTCTCTGGTGGAGTTCTTTGAGTCACTTAAGTATACTATCATATTGTCTGCAAATAGTAATAGTTTGACTTCTTTCGATTTGTGTCCCTTTGACCTCCTTTTGTTGTCTAATTGCTCTAGCTAGAACTTCAAGTACTATTTTGAAAAGATACGGAGAGAGAGGGCAGCCTTGTCTGGTCCCTGATTTTAGTGGGATTGTTTCAAGTTTCTCTCCATTTAGATTGATGTTGTCTACCGGTTTGCTGTAAATTGCTTTTACTATGTTTAGATATGGACCTCGAATTCCTGATCTTTCCAAGACCTTTAACATAAAAGGATGCTGAATTTTGTCAAATGCTTTCTCAGCATCTAATGAAATGACCATGTGGCTTTTTTCTTTGAGATTGTTTATGTAGTGGATTACATTGTTGGACTTCTTATATTGAACTATCCCTGCATCCTTGGGATGAAACCTACATGATCATGGTGAATGATCATTTTGATGTGTTCTTATATTCGGTTGACAAGAATTTTATTGAGTATTTTTGCATCAATATTCAGAAGAGAGATTGGCCTGGAATTCTCTTTCTTTGTCGGATCTTTGTGTGATTTTGGTGTTAGCATAATTATGACTTCATAGAACAAGTTGGGTAGTGTTCCTTCTGTTTCTATTTTGTGGAAGAGTTTGAAGAGTATTGGTGTTAGGTTTTCTTTGAAGGTCTAATAGAATTCTGCACTAAAACCTTCTGCAACTGTGCTTTTTTTGGTTGGAAGATTTCCAATGACCACTTCTATTTCTTCAGGCATTATAGGGCGGTTTAGATGGTATATTTGATCCTGATTAAATTTGATATTTGGTACCTGTCTAGGAACTTGTCCATTTTCTCCAGATTTTCTAGTTGTGTTGAATACAGGCTTTTGTAGTAGGATCTGATGATTTTTTAAATTTCCTCAGTTTCTGTTGTTATCTCTTCCTTTTCGTTTCTGATTTTGTTAATTTGGATACTGTCTCTGTGCCCACTGGCTAGTCTGGCTAAGGGCTTATCTATCTTGTTGATTTTCTCAAAGAACCAACTCCTAGTTTTGTTGATTCTTTGTATGGTTTTGCTTGTTTCTACTTGACTGATTTCAGCTCTGAGTTTGATGATTTCCTGCCTTCTACTCCTCTTGGGTGTATTTGCTTCTTTTTGTTCCAGGGCTTTCAGATGTGCCATTAAGCTGATAGTGTATGCTCTCTCCTGTTTCTTTTTGGAGGCACTCAGGGCTATGAATTTTCCTCTTAGCACCGGTTTCATAGTGTCCCATAAATTATGGTAAGTGTGCCTTCATTTTCATTAAATTTTAAAAAGTCTTTGATTTCTTTCTTTATTTTCTCCTTGACCAAGTTACCATTGAGTAGAGCACTGTTCAGCTTCCATGTGTATGTGGACTTTCTTCTGTTTTTGTTGCTATTGAATACCACCCTTATTCTATAGTGATCTGATAGGAGGCACGGGATTAGTTCTATCTTTATATATCTGTTGAGGTCTGTTTTGTGACAAATATATGGTCAATTTTGGAGAAGATACCATGGGATGCTGAGAAGAAGGTGTATTCTTTTGCACTAGGATGAAATGTTGTATATATATACACACATATATATATATACATATATATATATATATATATATATATATATATATATATATATATATATACATACCCACATATATATATGTGTGTGTGTGTATATATATGCTTATATATCTGTTAGTTCCATTTGGTCCAAGGCTTCAATTAGTTTAATGTGTCCCTGTTTGGTGTCTGCTTTCCTGAATGATCCATTTCAGACAGAGGGTGTTGAAGTTACCCACTATTATTGTGTGAGGTGAGATGTGTGCTTTGAGCTTTAGTAAAGTTTCTTTTACGAATGAGGGTGCCCTTGGGTTTGGAGCATAGATATTCAGAATTGAGAGTTCTTCTTGGTGGATTTTTCCTTTGATCAATATGTAGTGTCCTTCTGTGTCTTTTTTGATGATTTTAGGTTGAAAGTCAATTTTATCTGATATTAGGATGCTTGTAAAAGTGTTTTCTAACCTTTTACTCTGAGGTAGTGTTTGTCTTTGACACTGAGGTGCGTTTCCTGCATGCAGCAAAATGCTGGGTCCTCTTTACGTATTCAGTCTGTTAGTCTATGTCTTTTTATTGGGGAATTGAGACCATTGATATTAAGAGAGATTAAGGAATAGTGATTCTTGCCACCTGCTATTCTTGATGCTATCTTTATGTTTGAGTGGTTATCTACTTTTGGGTTTTATGAAAGAAGGTTACTCTCTCGTTTCTTCCAGGGTGTAGTTTCACTCCTGTATTGGCGGTTTCCACCTATTATCCTTTGCAGGGCTTGGTTTGTGGAAAGGTATTGTGCTAATTTGGTTTTATCATGGAATATCTTGGTCTCTCCATTTATGGTGATTGTGAGTTTTGCTGGGTATAGTAGTCTAGGCTGGCATTTGTGTTCTCTTAGATTCTGCATGAGATCTTCCCAGAATCTTCTGGCTTTCATAGTCTCTGGTGAGAATTCTGATGTGATTTGTATAGGTCTTTCTTCATATGTTTTTTGTCCTTTTTCTCTTACTGCTTTTAATATTCTTTCTTTGTTTAGTCCTTTTGGTGTTTTGATTACTAATCCAAAAACAATGTAATAGCTAGAGAAGCCAAATTTCTTAAACAACCAGACATAGAATGTAAAACTATGTATGAATAAATCAATGCTATAGCTGAAACCTTTTAAATAAGAAGTCATTCTCTCTGAAAATAAATCATATTTTAAAATGAAATACACAGAATACCCATGGGTAACTAAAATGTTTCTGTTTAAGGGTGAATACATATGTTTATAGTGAAAGAATATATACTAATTCTTTCAAGGGATTGCAGTTAAAAAAATATTTCCCTTTAGTTTGCTGTGATTAATTATGGAAAAATACTCTACTATAGATGTCCCAGAAATATAGTTTCATGATCTGGAATGCTCTCAAATACTTCTTGTATTAAAACAAAACTATGAAAATATCAATCTTCTTTATGCAATCTCTCATTATTTTTCTATTATTTTTTTCTTTATTTCTCCTTTAATTTTTCTTTCCTTTTCATTTTTTTTGCAAATAAGGCATAATAGACTTTGTCTTCATAATCTGCCACCAAAAAATTCTAGGCTTAAATAACAAATATTTAGTTTTTCATAGTTGTGTTAGAGAGCGGTGATCTTGAGATCAAACAATGGCCAGTCTGGTTCCTGATGAGAACTTTCTTCCTACTTCTCAAAACTCATACTTCTGGGCATGACTATGGAGGACAGCAGTTTTCAATTTTCTTTATGCTGTGACATTTTAATATAGTTTTTCATGTTGTGGTGACCTCCAACAGTAAAATTATTATTGTTGTTACTTTATAAGTAAAATTTTCTTACTGTTATGAATTGTAGTGCAAAAGGTTTTAGAGATAGAGGATTTCCAAAGAGGTTGAGACCTCTAGGTTGAGAATCTCTGATGTAGGGAAACCTGATGGGATGTTTTGCTTCCATTTCTTCTTTTTCTTTTTAAGTATTTTTCTTTGCATTCCAAATCATTTCCCCTTTCCTGTTTCCTACCTCCCTGAAAGTCCTATAAGTCCCCTTCCCTCCCTCTTTTCCCCATTCAAACACCTCTCGCTTCTCTGTCCTGGCATTCCCCTACATCCAGTCTTCCCAGGACCAGGGGTCTCTCCTTCCATCTTCTTGGAAATCTATTGATAAGTGAATTGTGTCTTGGGTATTCCGAGATTCTGGGTTAATATCCCCTTATCAGTGACTGCATACCATGTGTGTTCTTTTGTGATTGGGTTAGCTCACTAAGGATGATATTTCCAAGTTCTGACCATTTGCCTAGGAATTTCGTGAATTCATTGTTTCTAATTGCAGAGTAGTATTCCATTCTGTAAATATACAACATCTTCTGAATCCATTCTTCCTTTGAGAGACATCTGGGATCTTTCCAGCTTCTGGCTGTTATAAATAAAGCTGCTATGAACATAGTGGAGCATGTCTCCTTATTACATGCATGTAAAGCCTCTGGGTGTACGCCCAGGAGTGGTATAGCCAGATCCTCGGGAAGTGTCATGCCCAGTTTTCTGAGGAACCACCAGACTGCTTTCCAGAGTGGTTGTACCAGCTTGCAATTCCACCAGCAGTGGAGGGGTATTCCTCTTTCTCCATATTCTCGCCAACACTGCTGTCTCCTGTGATTTTGATCTTAGCCATCCTGACTGGTGTAAGATGGAATCTCAGGGTTGTTTTGATTTGCATTTCCCTAATGACTAAGGATGATGACTCTTTAGGTGCTTCTCAGCCATTAGATACTCTCCAGGTGAGAACTCTTTGTTTAGCTCTGTACCCCATTTATTAATTGGGTTACTTGGCTCTCTGGAGTTTAACTTCTTGAGTTCTTTGTATATATTGGATATTAGCCCTCTGTCGGATGTAGAGTTGGTAAAGATCATTTCCCAGTTTGTTGGTTGATGCTTTGTCCTTTTGACAGTGTCCTTTGCCTTACTGAAACTTTGTAAATTTATGAGGTCCCATTTTTCAATTGTTGATCTTAGAGCCTAAGCTATTGGAGTTCTGTTCAAGAAATTCTCCCCTGTGCCTATATGTTCAAGGTTCTTTCCTAGTTTCCATTCTATTAGTTTCAGTGTGTCTGGTTTTATGTGGAGGTCTTTGATCCACTAGGAATTGAGCTTAGTGCAAGGAGATGAGAATGGGTGAATTTGCATTCTTGTGCATGTTGATGTCCAGTTGAACCAGAAAGCCACTAAACTTGTAATTGCAGACTCTGTCTCTATAACCTTTTAATTATGTCCAAAAATATTTTTACAATAGTTTTAGGACTTTAAAACATCATTTTGGGATGGATGCAAGCAGTTACTGCATGACATGTTCTAAACAATATACACCATCTCCCATTTCTCTCAATTATCTCCAGAAGGCTCTGCTGTAGGATAACCAATGTGTCTCCACAGCCAATGGGCAATTTTCATTTTTCAAGCTATAAACTACTTACTAATTTCTTTATTCATAGTTTTATAGTTCAGTTGAATCTGCTAATATTCTCCTTCCATATGAAAAAAATCATTTCTCCAATAAGTATAGAGCTTTAGAATCTTCCCCAAGTTCTTAAATACTGTATCAATATTTTCCTAAAAGAAATTGTCCGGACCGAGACAGAACTGTGGTCGCCTGGGCGCCAGCTCTGCTGTGGGCCAACCCCTTTGCAGGGTGACCTGGGCAGCCGAGAGAGTGCAGAGTGCACTCCGCCATCTTTGCTCCAGTGGCCAGGTAGTTGGGACCACCAGGCTCAGAGACAGACAGGCATAATATCGCTTGGATCTCAGGCAGCTTGTGTGTACCGTGCTCCCAAGAGCTGGGCAGGTCTGTAGTAATCTATGTGCCAGCTCTGCTGTGGGACTTCTGCCTTGCAGAGGGATGCCACCTCCGAGATCACACACCCCTGCACAGGGCAGGAGCCCACAAGACTCTCTTTGGCGCCCTCTGCTCCAGGAATCCACTACGCTGAGCCTTTGGATGTTCAGGGACTCCCCAATATAACATCACTTGGGGAAGGCACATCAGGGCTCCAAAGTCACTCAGGAGCAGGGCAGGCCCCAGAAATCGGTGTCAGGGGAATCCTGGTAATCCGGGGGGGGTCAGAAATAGCTCTGCAGGCTCACAGGAGGTCCAACCAACAGCCAGTGACAGCAGGACCAACTAACATCAGAGGTAACCAGATGGCAAAAGGCAAACATAGGTACGTTACTAACAGAAATCGAAGTAATATGGCACCATCCTAATCCAACTCTCCAACAGCAGCAAGTCCTGGATACCTCACCACACCCGAAAGACAAGATCTGGATTTAAAGTCACTTCTCATGATGCTATTAGAGGATCACAAGAAGGACACAAATAAATCTAATAAAGAATTACAGGAGACCATGAATCAAAGGTTAGAAGCCCTTACAAAGGAAACACAAAAATCGCTTTGAGAAATGCAGGAGAACATGGATCTAAAGATGGAGGCCCACAAGGAGACAACACAAAAATAGCTTAAAGAAATGAATCAACAGGTAGATGCACTTTCAAAGGAATCACAAAAGTTGCATAAAGAAATGCAGAAGAATATGGGTCAACAGATGGATGCCCATAGGGAGGCAACACAAAAATTGCTTAAAGAAATGAATCAACAGATAGATGCCCTTACAACGGAAACATGAGAAATGCTTAAAGAAAGGCAGGAGACGATGGATCAACAGATGGAATCCCATGAGGAGGAAACACAAAAATCGCTTAGAGAAATACAAGAGAACTTGGGTCAACAGGCAGAAATCCTGAAAGAGGTAATGCAAAAATACCTTAAAGAAATACAGGAAAATACAAACAAACAAGTGAAGGATCTCAGTAAATCCATGCAGGATCTAAAAAAGGAAGTAGAAACAACTAAGAAATCACAAAGGGAGACAACTTTGGAGATAGAAAACCTTGGGAAGAAATCAGGAGTCATAGATGCAAACATCAACAATAGAATACAAGAGATGGAAGAAAGAATCTCAGGTACTGAAGATACCATAGAAAGCATCGACTCAACAGTCAAAAAAAATGCAAAATGCAAAAAACGTGTAACCCAAAACATCCAGGAAATCCAGGACACAATCTGAAGACCAAACCTACGGATTATAGGTATAGATGAGAGTGAAGATTTGCAACTTAAAGGGCCAGTAAACATCTTCAACAAAATTATGGAGGAAAACTTCCCTAACCTAAAGAGAGAGATGCCCATGAATGTACAAGAAGCCTACAGAACTCCAAAAAGACTGGACCAGAACAGAAATACCTCCCGTCACATAATAATCAAAACACCAAATGTACTAAACAAAGAAAGAATATTAAAAGCAGTAAGATAAAAGGGTCAAATAACATACAAAGGAAGATCAGTCCGAATCACATCAGACTTCTCACCAGAGACTATGAAAGCCAGAAGATCCTGGGCATATCTCATGCAGACACTAAGAGAGCACAAATGCCAGTCTAGACTACTATACCCAGCAAAACTCTGAATCACCATAGATGGAGAGACCAAGATATTCCATGATAAAACCAAATTTTCACAATACCTTTTCACAAACCCAGCCCTGCAAAGGATAATAGGTGGAAACCGCCAATACAGGGAGAGAAACAACACCCTGGAAAAAATGAGATAGTAACCTTCTTGCTTCAAACCCAAAAGTAGATAACCACTCAAACATAAAGTTAGCATCAAGAATGGCAGGTGGCAATAATCACTATTCCTTAATCTCTCAATATCAATGGTCTCAATTCCCCAATAAAAAGACATAGACTAGCAGACTGGATGTGTAAACAGGACCAAGCATTTTGCTGCATGTAGGAAACGCACCTCAGTGTCAAAGACAAACACTACCTCAGAGTAAAAGGCTGGAAAACAATTTTACAGCCAAATGGCCCCAAGAAACGAGCCGGAGTAGCCATCCTAATATTAGATAAAATTGACTTAAACCTAAAGTCATTAAAAAAGACAGAGAAGGACACTACATACTGATCAAGGGAAAAATCCACCAAGAAGAACTCTCAATTCTGAATATCTATGCTCCAAATGCAAGGGCACCCTCATTTGTAAAAGAAACTTTACTAAAGTTCAAAGCACATATTGCACCTCACACAATAATAGTGTGTGACTTCAACACCCCCCTCTATGAAATGGATCATTCAGGAAAGCAGAAAGTAAACAGGGACACAATGAATCTAATTGAAGCCTTGGACCAAATGGAACTAACAGATAGATATAGAACATTTCATCCTAGATCAAAAGAATACACCTTCTTCTCAGCAACTCATGGTATCTTCTCCAAAATAGACCATATAACTGGTCACAAATTAGACCTCAACAGATATAAGAAGATCTAACTAATCCATGCCTCCTATCAGGTCACTATGGAATAAGGGTGGTCTTCAATGGCAACACAAACAACAGAAAAACCACATACACATGGAGGCTCAAGAATGCTCTACTCAATGATAACTTGGTCAAGGTGGAAATAAAGAAAGAAATCAAAGACATTTTGAAATTTAATGAAAATGAAGGCACAACATACCCTAATTTATGGGACACAATGAAAGCAGTGCTAAGAGGAAAATTCATAGCCCTGAGTGCCGCCAAAAAGTAACGGGAGACAGCATACACTAGTAGCTTAATGGAACACCTGAAAGCCCTGGAAGAAAAAGAAACAAATACACCAAAAAAGAGTAGAAGGCAGGAAATTATCAAACTCAGGGCTGAAATCAAACAAGTAGAAACAAATAAAACTATACAAAGAATCAACAAAACGAGGAGTTGGTTCTTTGAGAAAATCAACAAGATACATAAGGCCTTAGCCAGACTAACAAGAGGGCACAAAGACAGTATCCAAATTAATAAAATCAGAAACGAAAAGGAAGAGATAACAACAGAAATTGAGGAAATTCAAAAAATCATGAGATCCTACTACAAAAACCTGTATTCAACACAACTAGAAAATCTGGAGGAAATGTTCAATTTCCTAGATAGATACCAAATACCAAAATTTAATCAGGATCAAATAGACCATCTAAACCATCCTATAACCCCTGAAGAAATAGAAGTCTTCATTGGAAGTCTTCCAACCAAAAAAAGCACAGGTCCAGATGGTTTTAGTGCTGAATTCTATCAGACCTTCAAAGGAGACCTAACACAAATACTCTTCAAACTGTTCCACAAAATAGAAACAGAAGGAACACTACCCAACTCGTTCTGTGAAGCCACAATTACGCTAATACCAAAAGCACACAAAGATCCGACAAAGAAAGAAAATCTGAGGCCAATCTCTCTTATGAATATAGATGCAAAAATACTCAATAAAATTCTTGCCAACCGAATCCAAGAACACATCAAAACGATCATTCACTACGGTCATGCAGGCTTCATCCCAGGGATGCAGGGATGTTCAATATAAGGAAATCCATCAATGTAATCCACTATATAAACAATCTCAAAGAAAAAAAAACAACATGGTCATCTCATTAGATGCTGAGAAAGAATTTGACACAATTCAGCATCCTTTCATGCTAAAGGTCTTGGAAAGATCAGGAATTCAAGGCCCATATCTAAACATAGTAAAAGTAATTTACAGCAAACCGGTAGACAACATCAATCTAAATGGAGAGAAACTTGAAGCAATTCCACTAAAATCAGGGACTAGACAAGGCTGCCCTCTCTATCCATATCTTTTCAATATAGTACTTGAATTTCTAGCTCGAGCAATTAGACAACAAAAAGAGGTCAAAGGGATAGAAATTGGAAAGGAAGAAGTTAAACTATCACTATTTGCAGACGATATGATAGTATACTTAAGCGACCCAAAGAACTCCACCAGAGAATACCTACAGCTGATAAAGAACTTCAGCAAAGTGGCCGGACATAAAATCAACTCAAGCAAGTCATTAGCCTTCCTGTACTCAAAGGATAAGCAGGCTGAGAAAGAAGTAAGAGAAGTGATACCCTTCACGATAGCCACAGACCATATAAAGTATCTTGGGGTGACTCTAACCAAACAAGTGAAAGATCTGTATGATAAGAACTTCAAGTCTCTGAAGAAAGAAATTGAAGAAGACCTCAGAAGATGGAAAAATCTATCATGCTCATGGATTGGCAGGATTAATATAGTAAAAATAACCATCTTTCCAAAAGCGATATACAGCTTCAATGCAATCCCCATCAAAATCTGAACTCAATTCTTCATAGATGCGTTAGAAAGAGCAATTCAAAAATTCATCTGGAGTAACAGAAAACCCAGGATAGCTAAAACTATTCTCAAGAGTAAAAGAACCTCTGGGGGAATCAGGATCCCGGACCTCAAGTCGTACTACAGAGCAATAGTATTAAAAACCGCATGGTATTGGTACAGTGACAGGCATGTAGATCAATGGAACAGAATTGAAGATCCAGAAATGAATCCACACTCCTATGGTCACTTGATCTTTGACAAAGGAGCTAAAACCATCCAGTGGAAAAAAGATAGCCTTTTCAACAAATGGTGCTGGCTCAACTGGAGGTCAACATGCAGAAGAATGCAAATTGACCCATACTTATCTCCTTGCACTAAGCTCAATTCCAAGTGGATCAAGGACCTCTACATAAAACCAGACACACTGAAACTAATAGAAAGGAAACTAGGGAAGAACCTTGAACATATGGGCACAGGGGAGAATTTCCTGAATAGAACTCCAATTGCTTATGCTCTAAGATCAAGAATAGACAAATGAGACCTCATTAAATTACAAAGTTTTTGCAAGGCAAAAGACACTGTCAAAAAGACAAAGCAGCAACCAACTAACTGGGAAATGATCTTTACCAACCTTACTTCCGACAGAGGACTAATATCCAATATATACAAAGAACTCAAGAAATTAAACTCAAGAGAGGCATGTAACCCTATTAAAAAATGGGCTACAGAGCTAAACAAAGAGTTCTCACCTGAAGAATATCTAATGGCTGAGAAGCACCTAAAGAGATGTTCATCATCCTTAGTCATTAGGGAAATGCAAATCAAAACAACCCTGAGATTCCATCTCACACCAGTCAGAATGGCTAAGATCAAAAACACAGGAGACAGCAGTTGTTGGCAAGGATGTGGAGAAAGAGGAACACCCCTCCACTGCTGGTGGAATTGCAAGCTGGTACAACCACTCTGGAAAGCAGCCTGGCGGTTCCTCAGAAACCTGGTCATGACACTCCCGGAGGATCCGGCTATACCACTCCTGGGCATGTACCCAGAGGCTTTACCTGCATGCAATAAGGACACATGCTCCACTATGTTCATAGCAGCCTTATTTATAATAGCCAGAAGCTGGAAAGAACCCAGATGTCCCTCAACGAAGGAATGGATTCAGAAGATGTGGTATATTTACACAATGGAATACTACTCTGCAATTAAAAACAATGAATTCACGAAATTCCTAGGCAAATGGTCAGAACTTGAAAATATCATCATTAGTGAGGTAATCCAATCATAAAAGAACACACATGGTATGCAGTCACTGATAAGGGGATATTAACCCAGAATCTGGGAATACCCTAGACACAATTCGCATATCAATAGATTTCCAAGAAGATAGAAGTAGAGACCCCTGGTCCTGGGAAGACAGGATGCAGGGGATTGCCAAGACAGAGAAGTGAGTGGGGCTTGAATGGGGAAAATAGGGAGGGAAGGCGTCTTATGGAACTTTCGGGGAGGTAGGAAACGGGAAAGGGGAAATGATTTTGAATGTAAATAAAAAAAAACTTAGAAAATAAAATAAAATTAAAAAAAAATAAGCAATCAAAAAAAAAAAGAAAAAGAAAAGAAAAAAGAAATTGCCCAACGTCCATAGCTCCTGTTCAGGCACATATTGATAGCGTTTATACCCACGATTTACCATCTCTAGTCTGTTTAGTATAACTTATGTAAACTAATGTGTGTGTGTGTGTGTTTATGTGTGTGTGTTTGTGTGTCTTTGTGTTTATGTGTATGTTTGTGTGTGTGTAGATTCTAGGTGTTAAGGTCAGAAACCTTCCAGATCTCTCTCTCCGTTATCATTTGAGATAAGTCTATCATTAAACCTGAAGCTCATTAACTATTGACCTGTAAACCCCAGAGATGAACCCTTTCTCCATTTTGCTAGGTTTACAGACATGGGAATGAACTTGACCATGCCTCATTTTTGTACATGAATGATGAATGAGAACTCAGGTCCTCATGCATGCCTGGCAAGTGTTTATGCTTTAAAGTGTTCTGTGCAATAGAGTAATTAATTTACCAATGAATGGGGCACTAAGTACTTTGTTTTTAGAGTGTTGTTCTTTTAGGAAGAATTACAAAATTTGACCTAAAGAAGTGAAAAATAATTTTAGTGTTCATTTCAAAAATACTTGTTTTCTAAGATACACTTAAGCTTTAAATTATCTTTATCTCCTTTATCTCCTCTTTAAACTGATTAACACATATATACATCTTCCTTCTTCCTCCTTATTTTTGCATAGCAAATTCCTGAAAGCAGCAGTTTAAAAATAGTATTTTTCCCACTGCAGTATGATCACTTTGAGTCCTAAAGAAGAAATATATTATTTTTTTCTATGAAGCAGGCCAGGTCATATTACAGGAAGTCCACATTAAATCACCTCAATCAAAACTTGCTTTGATTTGTTTAACTCTTCTTGATTTATGCTAATTATGTGGATTTAGAATGATGGCTTGTAGTGGCTATTCCTGGTTGTCAACTTGACTAAATTTGAAATGAACTAATTAAGACTTGGAAGGCTCACCTATAATCCTAATCTGGAGGCTCAGAGATACAAGTTTCTGACCTGGATCTTGGCATGGAGATCTTGAAGTATAGTGACTATGAATTCCAGAAGATTAAGATTAGGAGATCTCTGAGTTCAAGGTCATCCAGAATTAAAGGCACGGTGGCACACGCCTTTAATCTGAGCCCCACCCTCTGCTGGAGACCTATATAAGGACATTGGAAGAAGGAAGATTCACTCTGGCTTTTCCTGGCCTGCCTCGTGGGACTGAGCAACTGCTAGGTCCTTGGACTTCCATCCACAACTGCCTCATGTGACTGAGCAACTGCTAGATCCTTGGACTTCCATCCACAAGTACTGTTGCCTATTGTTGGGGAGTTGGACTACAAGCTGTAAGTCATCAGCAAATTCTCTAACTATATAGAGACCACCCATACATTCTGTGACTCTAGAGAACCCTGACTAATACATGGCTCATTATGATCCCAGAAAGAACATTAACTTTAATTTCTCTTCCTAATTTTCTGAAGTAGCAATAATTATCATTAATCTAAGAGTAACCTCAGTATGAACATTATTTAAGTAAAAAATACTTTTTTAAGATACATACATTGTATTTTGAAAGAAAAATGCAATTAACCCCAAAAGTTTAACTTGCATCTCTAAGATTTTCTTTGACATTAATTTCAGCAAGTCTTTCTGCTGCCCAGATGCATCAGCTTCTGGTTACTCATAATACTGTATGGCATTTCAATTTTAAGTTTGCCCTCAACATACAGGATGAAGAATGACTGTGTTCAGGTATAAACTGCTTTGTGCCTCAATGTTTATCTACTCTAATCAATAACACCTAATTCAAAAAGAATGAAAGTCTATGAAATGTAAAACAATTTTAGTTCATATACTCACCAAATTATTTGCTCTGTTTTGGAGTAGAAAATATTTATAAAATAGTAAATGCAACAGAGAAGCTGCCCCCATAACATTTCTAACTTAAATCATGCAACGGCATTTATGATTCTGCTTAGGTGCTTTTGTTTATGTACTTACCAATTTTGTCTAGTGTGACACTGACTTTCCCTCCTGTGTACATCAGCTTTAATGACCTCTGTAAACCCTCAAATGATGTTACAGACATTATCTACAAGAATGCATTAAGCTACAAAGTGACTTTCTGTGTGATGATATATCTAAAAAAAAATCAAACAAGCAATGTGGCCATCAGAAAACTACATTGAAAAAAATAACAATTACAATAACATAAGAGCTTCAACTAATATAAAACACAATACAATATCATTCTCATAATAAAATTATATGATAAAATCTGCATTCCCCAGACTGTTCTAATTATCATTGATGTGTGAAGACACAAATAGGAAAATAATATTTTTCTAGATATAGATTAATTTATGCACCAGAGACCTGGATGGTGAGAAACTCTCAGGACTCAAAGGGAGGGACCTTATATGAAATTACTGGCAGTAGGGAGAGGGAACTTATAGAGTCCATCTCCAGTAGGAAGACAGGGCATCAAAAGAGGGAGGGGGCATCCCAGAGTCACATCTCTGACCAATAATTGTTCCTATCTGAAAGAATTACAGGTATGGAAATGGAGAAGAGCCTGAGGAAAAGTAGGTCCAACCACAGGCCAAAAGTGGAATCCAGCTCAAGGAGAGGTCCCAAGGCCTGATACTATTACTGAGGCTATGGAGTAGTCATAAAAAGGGACCTAACATGACTGCACTCCAGAAGACCCATCAAGAAGATGAAAGAGTCAGATGCAAATATTTATACTCAACCAATGAACAGAAGCGTCTGACCTCCGTTGAATTAGGGAAGAATGAAAGGAGCTGAGAAGGGCAATCCAATAGGAGGACTTACCAGTCTAATTAATCTGGACCCCTGAGATCTCTCAAACACTGGACCACCAAACAGGCAGCATACATCTGCTGATATGAGGCCCCCAACACACATACAGTAGAGGACTGCTGGGTCTGTGTTTAGGCAGAGATGATGTACCTAGCCCTTAAGAGACTGGAGGCCCCAGCGAGGTTAGAGGTCAGGTGGGGTAGGGAGTGGGGATATCCACATGGAAACAGGGGGTGGGGAAGAGGTACAGGATGTGGAGGAATAGTTGGAGGGTGGACTGGTCTGGGGGGCAATAAAATATGGAGTATAAAAAATTAATTAGTTATCAATAGGTCCTCAATTATACATGTAGCCTATTACCCTGACCTCGCCAGGAACATACACAGATCTCATTATGACTGTGGTGTTAGTACATTATTTCTTAAGCATGTGTCAGAAGACCACAGATACATAACTGCTGATGGAAATAATAATGGCAAGTGGGACCCATAAATTCTTACTAATACTGTCTCTAAATGCAGAGTAATGATATTTGAAACTTTAGGAACAATTTAGGTATATTCAGAATATGGGTGTCATTTCAAGTACTGGTAAAGGGAACAATGTGATGAATTCAACTCCACACCAACAGAATCATTTACCACTATCCTCAAGGGTACATCCTGCAATACCAGAATAGCTGAACATATGGAATCAGTAGAAAATATCAACCAGTGCAAAGATTAAATGTGGAAAGTGATGACAATGGCAATATCAGTAAAAACAAATATTATGCACGTTCTCCATGATCTTCATTGTTCATTTGAATGAATTTAAGATCACATGAAAACACATCTCAAAGTATATCTGTGAACATGATGCCAGAAATTGCACAAAGAAAAACCTAGTTTCACTAACCCGCATGAAAAATGGTGTGAGAACTAAGACTGGAGTAGAGGAATGCGGATAGTAGGATGAGGCTGAACATGATCATTTTCATTTCTCTGTCTTCTGAGTACAGATGTAACATGACCAATGGCCTCAAAATCTTGCTTCCATATTTCCCCTAGCATGTTAGACTGTACCCTCAAAGTAGGATAGAAAATAATGACTACTGTCCTTTAGTAGTTTCAGTCAGGAATTTTGTCACCACAACAAGAAAAATGAGTAATTCAGATAAGTATGTGGGAAAAAAATACTACACTGTCAATTCTTTGTATTTGTAATCAGAATGAAATTTTAAAATATGACAGGAAACAAACAAGCGAATGAGATCACCAGAGCCTGGCAGTCAGTCAATGCAGGAACCATGCCTGGGAGAGTAAGAACAGTTATAGAATAGGCAAAAAGAAGATGTAAGAGACAGATATGGAAGGACTGCTGGTTACTCCAGGCCAATGAGCAAGTGTATTCTCTTGGTGACTTTTAAATGGAAGCAACACAAAGCATGACCAATTCCAGGAAGATAAACAATGACCACAAATGCTCATATGGTGAGTTTATTGTTCACATTGTCTAGGTGTCACTAAGGCCATTTCCTTCAGGCTAGGACAGTCTCTCGAGGACATATGTGTAAATGGAGGAAGTTGGCAGGGTATAACATTTATTTTAATTAAAAAACAAATACAGATGTCAGAAGACTCATTCATGATCAATCACAAGCAAGAAGTCAACCAAAGTTTACTCCAGAAGTGCTCCTCACATGAGATGAATGACATTTCCAAAGCAAATGAAGAAAACCACAGGCTTGTCTCTCTCTATAAAAATGTCTAATATCCACTTATCAGTGAGTACATACCATGTGTATTCTTTTGTTATTGGGTTACCTCACTCAGAAAGATATTTACTTGTTCCATCCATTTGCCTGCAAATTTCATGAAGTCATTGTTTTTAATAGCTGAGTTGTATTCCATCATGTAAATCTACCACATTTTTTGTATCCATTCCTCTGTTCAGGGACATCTGGGTTTTTCCAGCTTCTGGCTATTATAAGTAAGGCTGCTATGAGCATAATACAGCATGTGTCCTTGTTATATGTTAGAGCATCTTTTAGGTATATACCCAGGAGGGGTATAGCTGGGTCCTCAGGTAGTACAATGCTCAATTTTCTGAGGAACCTCTACACTGATTTCCAGAGTTTTTGTACCAGTTTGCAATCCTACCAGCAATGGAAGAGTGCAACTCTTTCTCCACATCCTCGCCAGCATCTGCTCTCACCTGAGGTTCTAATCTTAGCCATTCTAACTGGTGTGAAGTGGAACCTCAGGATGGATTTGATTTGCATTCCCCTGATGAGTAAGGATGTTGAACATTTATTTAGGTGCTTCTTAGCCATTTGAAATTCCTCAGTTCAGAATTCTTTGTTTAGCTCTGTACCCCATTTTAATAGGTTTATTTGGTTCTCTAGAGTCTATCTTAATGAGCTCTTTGTATATATTGGATATTAGCCCTCTATCAGATGTAGGAATGGTAAAGATTTTTTCCCACTCTGTAGGTTGCTGTATTGTCCTGATGACAGTGACTTTTGCCTTATAGAATCTTTTCAATTTTATGAGATACCATTTCTCTATAGTTGATCTTAGAGCCTTGGCTATTGGTTTTCTATTCAGGAAATTTCCCCTTGTTCATATAAGTTCAAGGCTCTTTCTCACTTTCTCTTCTTTTAGACTCAGTGTATCTGGTTTTATGTGGAGGTCCTTGATCCACTTGGACTTGAGCTTTTTACAAGGAGATAAGAATGGATCAGTTTGCATTCCTCTACATGCTAACTGCCACTTGAGCCAGCAACATTTGTTGAATATGCTGCCTTTTTCCACTGGATGATTTTGGCTTCTTTGTCAAAGATGAAATTTGTTTGCAAATGGATGGAAATAGACAATATCATCCTGAGTGAAGTAACCCAGTCAGAAAAGAACACACATAGTATGAACTCACTGGTAAATATTAGACAAAAGCACAAAATACCGAGGATACAACTCACAGACCACACGAAGTTCAAGAAGAAGAATGACCAAAGTGTGAATACTTCAGTCCTTCTTAGAAGGGGAAACAAAAGAATCATGAGAGGTAGAAGGATAGAGGGATCTGAGAGGGAGAGAGGAGGGGGAGGAAATAAAAGGGGACAGGACCAAGTGTAGGATAAAACAGGGGGGATGTACAAAGGGTAAGGAAATTGAACAGAGTTGTGTAGCAGTGGGGGATGGGGAACTGGGGGTAGCCATCAGAAAGTTCCAGATGCCAGGAAATGAGAGGTTCCCAGGGTGCAACAAGGATGACATTAGCTGAAATACCTAAAAAGGGGGAAAAAGAACATGTATAGATCATATCCAGAGGTTAGGCATAGCCCCTAGTTGAGGAATGGGACCACTCAACCATTTCAAAAATATTAACCCAGTATGGCTCTTGTCTAAAGTAAGTACAGGTATAAAGAGTGAAGCAGAGACTGAAGAAATGGCCATCCGGAGACTCCCCACCTGTGGATCCATCCCATCTGCTGACACCATACTCAGACACTATTTCTAATGCCAAGGAATGCTTGCTGACAGGAGCCTGACAGAACTGTCTCCTGAAAAGCTCTCCCAGAGCCTTTCTGATACACATGTAGATGCTCACAGCCAACTATTGGACTGAGCATGGGTTCCCCAGTGGGAGAGTTAGACAAAGGACTGAAGGAGCTGAAACGCTTATCGAACCTTCAGGAAAAATAACAATATCAATCAACCAGACGACCCCCCCCCAGAGCTACCAGGGACTAAACCACCAACCAAAGAGCATACATGGATGCACTCATGGCTCCTGCTGCATATGTAGCAGATGATTGTCTTATCTGGCACCAATGAGAGTGGTGGCCCTTGGTCCTGTGAAGGCTCAATGCCCCAGCACAGCAGAATGCAAGGGCAGTGGGGTGTGTGTAAGGGAGCAACCTCATAGAAGCAGGGGACTGAAGGGAATAAAATAGGTTTTCGAAGGGGAAACTAGGGGGAAGGATAATATTTGTAATGTAAATATATAAAACAACCAAGAACAAAAACTCATTCAAACATTTTCATGTAAAATCTCTTAACATAGTACAGATAATAAGTGTATATTTTCAACTTATAAAAATTAGCAAAATTTTTAAAATTTCTGGATTTAATGTCAGTGTTATACAAGTTTTACTTTTGTTATAACTAAGGAAGAACATATGCTAAGGAAATTTTAAAAGAGTCCAGTTATAATAGCAAAAAAAATGAAAATGATATTTTTATACAATTGTAATCAGGGGCAAACTGTCTGAAAATGAAAATTACAAAAACACTAATTATATAGAAATATTTTGTGTTCGTGGATTACAAAAATTAATATTTTTTCCTATAAAGGAAAATGTTAATTGGGGCTAGCTTACAGTTTTAGAGTTTTAGTCCATTATTGTCATAGCAAGAAGCAAGGGAACATGTAGACACATGGTGCTGGAGAAGGAGCTGAGAGTTCTACAGCCTTATATTTGAGAAGAGTCTTCCACAGCCTCTAACTCTGACAGTGATTACATTTCCAACCCTTCTTTTCCAGACCCCAAGAAGTTTGAATTGCATAATTGCACCACAAAGTCCAAGTTCTGTCTTCTTTATTTCTACTTTAGTATAGTCCCTGATCCATAAACTTTGAATTCCATAACTTATTAATATGACATTTGTAATACATTACAAATCACTTTAATGTTATTTCCATCAGTAATTTTATAAAATATTTTTATTGCTCTTATATAAATTGTTGAGTAAAATGAATATGGCAATGTATAATAGAATTTTAAATTTCTGACTGTGGTTTCTTTTTGCAATAGGCATAATATGAGGATAATAAAGCTAAATATTAAATAAAATAATGAGTTAAACATTAAGTATTTCTCACATGGAAATGATTAGCACTTCTTATGACTACCACAATAGAAGTATGTCAAAATATCAGGATATGCCTTTATAATGCACCTAGGAAGAAAAAATGCTTGTATTGATTTTGCCATCAAGTTAAAAATTTACAACCACAAGAGATGAGAACCCTCAATTTATCTTCTTTCAATGGAATAGGAAAAGGAAATTATTTTTTACTTAGGGTGATTTTGATTTGTTAGCTGTGTAGCACTTCATCCAATTGAGTTCTGGCCCCATGGATATTCAGCAAGTGCCTACTACTTGCCCAAGATCCATTTAGAGTCTGGAACTACAAGGGGGAACAAAGAAAACTAAATTGTGGTCTTTCCTTTGAGGAACATATGTTCTAGTGAATGTGACAGGAATTGAAACATTATTGGACAGCTAAATTAGATATAAAAAGCAAAATACCAGGATGGAAAGTGATGGATATATGAGTCAAGAGAATGCTCAGAGAAAACTCTGAGGAGATGACATATGAGGAGAATCATCTGAAGTAATGGAATAAGGAAAGTTGTGATCATTTATGGCACAAAGAATATTTAAGTACAGAGGCTATAAAGTGAGGGAGAATGCTGGGAGTTTGGGGATGGGAGGAAGGAAGGAAGAGTGTATCCCTAGGATACAACAGGGAATAAATTCCAATATACTCAGACTGCTACACATGCAAACTCAGATTGTGTGGGGCTTGAACACCACAGTATATCAGTTTGGATAATCTATAGGATGGGGGAAATCTTCAGAGTTTTTGAATGGGAAATAACCAGAATGTATTTTACTGTAAGAAACTCACAGTTGTTGCTGATGGAGACTGTAGAAGTTCTTTAAATTTTTGAAACCAAAATTCTTGCTTGTAAATGGGAATAACGGAGATTAGTTGCTTAGTCTGTCTCTGGGGCACTAACTGAGTTAGCCTGCACAATACCCAACAGAATAAGACCTCAATAACAAATGTTTAGCTTCTAATTTGCTATTTGGAAGTAATTCTCCAGAGTTAAATAAAACAATGTACCTATACCCTTTTAAGCCAGTTTCATTTAATGATCATTATTCTTTTATAAAGCAATTTTTTACTTTACACACTTTGTTTTGTTTCTTAGTGGCTTAAGAATCAAAACCATGATAATCTCACACATAATCAGAAGAGATTTATGCCTTAGCCAAATCTTTCTCTCTCTCACACACACACACACACACACACACACACACACACACACACACACACACACACGGGAGACAGAAAGGGGAGGAAGAAAGGAGGGAAGGAGAGAGGAAGAAAGGGAGAAAGGGAGGAAGGGAAGGAGGGAAAGAGAGAGATACTTGAACTCCTTTAATCTCTTTCTCCACATCTATCTTCTATACCAAACTCTCCCCACACCAGCTTTCTTGTAAATGTGTAATCATCTCTGCCTACTGGTATATGTATGGTCTTATCTCAAAGAAGACAATTTTGTATTCAGTCCTGGAAATACAGCTGTTACATCAGAAAACACCATTTCCATTACTTTTGTGCCAATTTTTTTCTAAAGCCAAAAGTCAATATATAACGCTTCCATTTCTTCCACACTTCATTGTTCCTCATGTTTACAGACTGGCATTTGCTGTTACAATTCTAAGGAGGGTAACTCTGACAGTTCTACTCAGTACAGAAGTCAGGAATATTCTTTAATCATGATGACAGCTAAATAACTCTGCTGATGTAGGTTCAAGACCCCAAGCTTTTGAAAGATAGAAATGTATTCTTATAAAGGCATACATTTGCCATAATTCATTTCTGTAAAAGGTACCAGCATAAGTAAGCTAAAGAAGTAAGGCAGTAAAAATAGTTCTTCAAAAGTCACTGGTCTTTGGAGAACTCCAACTAGACATTTCTGTACTGTGAGAGCCTCCTCCTGTGGTAATGAGTAACTACTACTACACATTGTAGCACAGATTGAAAGGTAAAAAAAGACATAAAAATGGTTAAGACCTGAGGCAGAAAGCATTGCAGATATCTGAGCAATAGTGTTAAGAGAACTAATAGGATGCTGCTCATAATTGTTGGATTACTCTCTAGAGTTTATCTTTGAACTACATCCAAGAAGGGGAACAAATGGCTTTCAGTGATCTAAGAAGAGATTTGAGCATCTATTCAAGGATACCATGGTGATGAGAACTTATTGTGAAGAAGAATTGAAGCAAAGGAGCAAGCTTTAAGCAATAGGCAGAAATCTTTGAAGTATCCCTTTGAATGTGTTCTTGGATAATAATCAAAAACCATTAAGATACAGGATGTCAGGAAAACAAATATCAGGAAGACAAGAGACAGAAACTGATTTCTGGAACTCGCACTAGAGAAAATGGTCTTCTGAAATGTCTTCAGACAGAAAAGCCAGTTGCCCTAAATCTACCTCATGACTGCCTAAACAGATTTCATCCAACTTCCTTTACCCTCTTAAACAAAGCCTTAAAACCTTTTGTTAAACCTTAAACAATACCAGGTTGTAGAATGCACCTCCTTTTAAATGAACATTTTGCAACTTGGTCTACCAATCATTGGATGAATACCCATTATTTTGTAGTGCCAGGGAAGGGTTGAACCCCAAAAACCAGACAGGTGCCGATCAGATGCAATCACAGTAGGGTCTTTGTATTCAAGCTAGGTGAGGAGTCCTGAGTACTGGAGAGGAGGCTCAATGGTTAAATCATGACAGAAAATAAAATAATTTAAGTGAATATTAATTCAGGAGGAAGACTTCCCATAAATATGGCAAAGACCATGCCAAAGGTGGGGATTCCAAACAAGAATGAGAAAGCAAGTTGAGTGCCATCATTCATTACATTTTGCTTCCAGATAGGAAATATATAGAAATCATTTATAAATCAAATATATATATAAATCAAATCACACTTCTACACCTATGTCTTCCTGGGCATACTGGACTGTGTCCCTTAAAACTGTTAGCCAAGATAGATCCTGTATTCCTAAAGTTGTCACTCAGGATGACCCAACCTCGAACTCAATGGGTATCCCAGACTGGCCTTGAATTCACAGAAGTCCTCTGCCCTTGCTTCTCTAGCAATGGAATCCTTGCAACCTAGCAAGATTTAGCATAGTACTTTTCTATTGCTATCACAACCTATTGCTATCAATTCAGTGTTAAGGATACAGAATAATAATAATGTTAAATGTATCATGTTTCTCTTTTAAAGACTGAAAGGCTAGACTGGATGAGCTGGTTGCTTTGATCCTTGATATAGTGAATGAAATCACTGTAAACACTGGCCAGACCACTATGAAAGACTTTTGCCTGTTATCTATAACTAATTTCTTTTGCTAATAATCTATTGGCCTCTATTAACTGCAAAGGATATGGTCTTGTCTTTGCACATGATCACAATCTTCCACACACAAGGCAGATTTTTTGACCCTTGATATACTTTGACATTACTTGTTTTCTACAACATCTCCCTCTAGCTCAAGGTCCTCATTTCAAGGGGCTCATATAGCTGGGTTGCAGACTCTCAAATAATTCATGATTATATTCAATCTTAAGTTCATAACATGAATTATATCTCTGAAGTTCATTTGGTCATATGTTACATCCTTATGTGCTCCAGATAAGTGTGTTGATGTTTGAGGTTTGAAGAATGGAGAAGAGGAAGGATTTGTTTGCTCACTATACTTATCAGAGAAACCTAAAATGCTGATTATTTCTTATTTTAACCCTCACCTGAAAACAACTATTATACTCATAGCCAATATTTTCCTTAATTAGGAACACATATAGAATATGTCATTTATATATTAATATAGGAAATATGAAAACAAAAATATTTTGCCATAATTAGAAATGTTAAATAACAAGGAAATCCCATAATAAAATCATCATTCTAAGACTGAAAAATCAATTTGTTCCCTATTATTTGCTCTTATTTTATATTCCAGATTCTAGTATATATCTTTAAAAGCTGCCCTATTTGTCAATCTGTCATGAAATATATTTCAGCTTCAAGCTTCTTGCTCCTGGGGAAATCACAAACATCTCATTTGGCTGAAGAGGCTGAAATTCTAAGCAGTGCAATTAATATCTTCCATTTTTGCCATCAGCAGAGAGATCAGTTCCTTGGAATGTGAAACACTAATTGTATCTAATAGCTTACATCTGGCTTGTACCAAGTTCAGCACATTAGGACATGCTTATGTGTCCTGATCACTCAGCTCTAGTGACCTGAACTTCAGAGTAGCTATCACATTCTAACCTTTCTAAGCAATAGAATATTCATGAGTGAATGAAATCTGCCCTCAGGATACCATCCGTAGACGTTTATCCCACTGGATGTTGCTTTATTATAACTAGTAGCCTCAAAAAAGATAACAGATACACCATGAAACGGAATCTTTTCCCCATGAGTCCCTCAAATGAAGTTTTGTTTTAAAATCAGGCAAACAGGGATGCTGTCCTGATCCACTTAATTTCAGCTTCATACTATGAAATCTCAAAAATCTTGCATTTATTAATTTTAATAGATACTTCAGAAACCTCACATCTAAGAGCACCATTGAGAATATACACAATGACACCAGCCTCTGCTTATAAAATACCTCTTTCAATTAAAAAATAAATTCCTAACATTTCCCTTAATGAGTGTTCCAGCTTTGTCCACATGGGTTTTGAATACCAGCATTTGAGATTGGATAACAAATTTCCTTGATTAAGAGGACGACTGAAGTTGCAGAGTCTGAGGAAACACCCAGATGCTGTGTACTTGCGAAGTTCCTCTGGATGTAAGCTGTCAAAGCACGATTGGGTCTTACATTTAAAGTAGACTTCTTCTATATTTTGTTTTTATCATGTGCCTCCATGGTGCAGTGACTTCTGGTTCCTTCAGAGGAATTCTCCTTTTAGTTTCTATATCCACCTATCTCTGCCTTCCATTAGTAGTTTTGCTATTGGTTGGAGGAAGAGCAATAGGGATTTTAGAATTGGAGTATTTTATACAATATGCATTCGGTTATGTAACAATATTTTTGAAGATAAAGAACAGTTTGGACATTAATTTCTTTGGAAGGTAGTGTAGAAAGGTGCTAATGCTTTCATTGGTTAATTCCTTGTTAAAAATAGAAAAATGTGCAAAGTTTAATGTAAACAGGAAAATCAAGAAAATAACAAGTGAAAGAGATTTCAAAGAAAGAGGAGAGAGACCTTTAAAAGTTATTCACTATTTGTTATTTCTAAAACACAGAGGTAATACTTTTCCATTCTGATAAAAATATTTTACAGAACAACTTAAAGGAAGGAAATATTAATGTTAACAGATGCTCTCTGAGATTATAGCACATAGTGCTCTGATCTGGAACACTGGCAAGGCAAGACATCAAACTGATGGAGGCCATACATCCCAAGGTAGGCAAGAAGCAGAGAAAAGGCATCCAAAATTATATTCATGTGAGACAGCCCATAAGGACATGCCTCCCCACACATCCATGAGCTACTTCTGCCAGTCAGGTCACACTTCTCAAATTATCCAGCATTTTGCAAAATAGAAGTCCAACTGGGGACATGGGTTTCAACACTTGAGCATGTTTTAAACCATAACAACACAACGTATGTAATAATAGTTGTATAGAGTCTGTTGCTATATAGAATGCTCTTTTTAAAAAGGCTAAGTCTTTCAGCTTTACAAGATCAATAGAAACATGGTAGTTCATTGTCTAGGGCTACTAAACATGACACTGTGATACATATATATGTGTTAATATTATCTTTTAAATTGATTTTTCATGGAAGTAGAAGAAAAAAAAACAGAAGCTACAATGATTAAAATATTTAACACAGTGTATCTGTACTAATAGAAACACTAAGAAAAATATGTCTGTACTTATATATTCTATATCTGGGCTCTGAATGATGGATGTTTTTGCATGCCTATTATACTTCTCAGGAGAACTGAAAGCAAGAAGTTTAGATCATTGGTTGGTATAATCTCTCTAGGTGTTCATGAAAAAGGTAAAAGCAATATTCCTTAAGAACTGCTTAATGAAAGCATGGGTAGAAATTGGACCACAGGCTGAACCTGATCATGCATGCAAGCACTTGGCAAGGAGTTGAGGAGCTAACTAACCAGCTCCCTGGGCAGAGGAGTAACATCTGTTTGGTGTGGAACAGAGAATGAGGTGACTCAGAAATGTTGTAGATATTACAAGCAGAAACAAGCTCTGTGAGTGACAGATCTTGTCTTTAATTGCGGGCAGGGGGTACTCAGTAAGCTAAGATAGGACCCCTAGCAGAGAAGGAAGGCTTCTGATTGACTGATCAAGCTAAAAGAAAAAGGTTTCCAGACAAAGGAATTGTCAGTCTTTAGCAGTCATACAGTAGAGTGTCAGTATTTACTGGACTGTAGTGAAGAAACTGGAGGCAAAGAGGAGGGGACAGTGTGGTGCTTAGTTTAATGGGTCCATCTGCTTCACCCTCACCTTCTTGTTCCTTCTTCTTGTTCTTAGTACTTAAATCAATTAAACTGCACATTTCCAAGTCTCGGTTGGTCCAATATAACTAAAGAGATTTGTGTCAGCTGAAATGACACTTTCAAGAGAACAAGAGGCCCATGGCTATCAACATGATTAAACAGAAGTAATCAGACTGAGAAAGTCCCACGAGAAAAGGAAATGGAGGGTGATTGAATAGAGCTCATACTGGGGTGAAAATTTTGTTTTCTTTTTAGTTGAGAGCAATCTGAGAAGCAGGATGAGCTGTTTTTAGTAATTCTTTTCTTTTTATCTTATGTGTGCATTTTTCTAATGAAAAAGTATGTGCTCTTCAAAAATGTTGAAATCACAAAATCGTAGGATTATCTGAAAAAATAAAGAGATGGTCAACTTGAACTGAATGACAAACAGAAACACTTCAGAAACAAAGGTCCATTTAAAATAAATTCTTACTTAGTATATTTCAACAAAAGAAAATATATACAGAAGAGCACATATTGAGACACAATAGATTATGGTATCATCATTATGAGAAGTATACTGTGGATCATGAAATGTGAAAATGAGAGCTATATAAAAATTGATGCTTCATATATACATAGATATGTATATATGATTTACATTTGTATGTGTTTATATATATTCATATATACTACTTGTAAATAAAAGTTTCTAAAATTTGTAATATTGTGTGATTTCATTAAGAAATTTTGTTTTACCAATAAGTATCCATGATCTACGGTAATATTTAAATTGCAGTCTACACTTGAGCAAACTCTAAGCTTCAGGGAAAAAAGACATACGTTATTAATGCTTAAACTTTTAATTTATTATTTATTTAACTTATTTTAAAAATTATTCTATTTTATTACATTTCAAATGCTGTCCCCCTTCCTAGTACCCCTCCCTGAGAACTGGACACAATACCTCCTTACCTCTGCTCCTAAAAGGATGCTCCTCCACTCACCCACTCACCCACCCACCCACTCCCACCTTATTCCTCTAGCATGCCTCTTTTCTGAAGTATCAGTCCTCCACAGGACCGAGTATTATTCCTCCCACTGAGGCCAGACAAGGCAATTCTCTGCTACATATATAGTGGGGGCAGGACCATACCATACATGCTCTTTGGTTGGTGGCTTAATTCCTGGGAGCTCTCAGGGGTCCAGTTAATTGATACTGTTGTTCTTCCTATGGGGCTGTAATCACCTTCAGCCCCTTCAGTCTTTCCCCCTAATTCTTCCATAGGGGTCCCAGGGATCAGTCAAATGGTTGGCTGTGAGTATCTGCATCTTTCTCAGTAAAGTGCTGGTAGAGCCTCTCAGAAGACAGCCATGCCAGGCTCCTGTTTGCAAGTACATCTTGGTATTAACAAAAATGTCTGGATTTTGTATCTACAGATGGGATAGATCTCAAGATGAGATGGTCTCTGGATATCCTTTCCTTCAGTCTCTGCTCCATTTTATTTTGTCCCTGCATTTCCTTTGGACAGGAATAATTCTGGGTCAAAATTTTTGAGATGGGCAGTTGGCTCCATCCCTCAACCAGGGGCCATGTCTATCTTCTGCAGGTGGTCTCTTCAGGTTCTATATCCCCACTGTTGATCATTTTGGCTAATGTCATCTCCATTGGGTCCTGGGAGTTTCTCACATCCCTGGGGACTGAGGCTTTCTAATTGCATCCCTGTCCATCATTTCACACTACTGCTTATTTCTGTTCATTCTCCTGGCCCTCTTGGCTTCTCACCTGTCTTCCCCCACACCTGAACCTTTTCCCTCCATGCCCCCGCCACTCAGATCCCTCCCTCCTTCTGCCTCCCGTGATTAGTTTTTCCTCCCTTCTAAGTGGGAATGAAGCATTGACAATTTGCCCTTCCTTCTTGTTAAGTTTCATATGGTCTATGAGTTGTATCATGGGTATTCTGAACTTTTTGGCTAATATCCATTTGTCAGTGAGTTCATACCGTGGTTGTCCTTTGGGGTCTGGGTTACCCCACTCAGGATATTTTCTAGTTCCATCCATTTGCCCACAAAATTTCTTATATCTTCATTTTTAAAAGCTGAGTAATATTCTATTGTGTAAATGTACCAAATTATCTGTATCCATTCTTTCGTTGAGGGACATATGGGTTGTTTCCATTCTCCGGTTATTATAAATATGACTACTATTAACTTAGTGGAGGATGTGTTCTTGTGATATGGTAGAACATCATTTGAGTATATGCCCAGGGAATGGTATTGTTGGGACTTGAGGTAGAATTATTTCCCAGTTTCAGAAGAGCCATTAGATTCATTTCAAGATTGATTGATTTTTACAGGTTTGCAATCCCACCCACAACAGAGGAGTGTTCCTCTTTCTCCACATCCACAACAGCATCTGCTGTTACCTGTGTAACATTTTAGCCATTCTGATTCGTGTATGGTAGAATCTCAGGGTTGTTTTGACTTGCATTTCCCAGATAACTAAAGATGTTGAACATTTCTTTAAATCCTTCTGGACCACTCAAGATTCCTCAGATTAAAATTCTGTTTAGTTCTGTAGCCCATTTTAAACTGGGTTATATGGTTTTCTGAAGTCTAACTTTTTGAGTTTTTTTAACTCTTGGATAATAGCCCTCTATCAGATGTAATATTCATAAAGACATTTTCCCAATCTGTAAGTTGCCATTTTGTTCTATTGACAGTGTCCTTTGCCTTACAGAAACTTTTCACTTATATGAGGTCCCATTTGTCAATTGTTGATCTTAGAGCCTAAGCAATTGATATTCTCTTTAGGGAATTATCTCCTACACCAAAGTAGTCAAGGATATTTCCCACTATCTCTTGTAATAGAGTCAGTGTATCTGGTTTTATGGGGAGGTCCTTGAGCCACTTGGAATTGAGCTTTGTACAAGGAGTGAGCGCACCCCCACAGGGCCAGAGCACACCAACCTCTCCTTGGCGACCTCTGCTCAGGGGATCTACTACGCTGAGCCTTTGGATGTGCAGGGATTCCCCAATATAACATCACTTGGGGCAAGGCACATCAGGGTCCAAAGTCACTCAGGAGCAGGGCAGGCCCCAGCAATGGGTGCCAGGGGAATCCCGGTAATACGGGGTGGGGGGAGGCAGAAATAGCCTTGCAGGTTCAGAGGAGTTCCAACCAACAGCCAGTTACAGCAGGACCAAAAAACACCAGAGGTAACCAGATGGCAAAAGGCAAATGTAGGAACATTACTAACAGACATCAAGGCAATATGGCAACATCTGAACCCAACTCTCCAACAGCAGCAAGACCTGGATACCCCATCATACCCGAAAGGCAAGATCTGGATTTAAAATCACTTCTATTAGAGGATTTCAAGAAGGACACAAATAAATCTCATAAAGAAATAGAGGAGAATATGAATCAATGGGTAGATGCCCTTACAAAGGAAACACAAGAATCACTTAAAGAAATGCAGGAGAATATGGGTCAACAGATGGAAGCCCATGAGGAGGAAACACAAAAATCGCTTAGAGAAATACAGGAGAACTTGGGTCAACAGGCAGAAATCCTGAAAGAGGAAATGCAAAAATACCTTAAAGAAATACAGGAAAATACAAACAAACAAGTGAAGGATCTCAGCAAATCCATCCAGGATCTAAAAAAGGAAGTAGAAACAACTAAGAAATCACAAAGGGAGACAACTTTGAAGATAGAAAACCTTGGGAAGAAATCAGGAGTCATAGATGCAAACATCAACAATAGAATACAAGAGATGGAAGAAAGAATCTCAGGTGCTGAAGATACCATAGAAAGCATCGACTCAACAGTCAAAGAAAATGCAAAATACAAAAAACATGTAACCCAAAACATCCAGGAAATCCAGGACACAATGAGAAGACCAAACCTAAGGATTATAGGTATAGATGAGAGTGAAGATTTGCAACTTAAATATCATCCTTAGTGAGGTAATCCATTCACAAAAGAACACACATGTTTTTCTTTACAGGAGTTATTTATGTCCTCCTTAAAGACCTCTCTAATATTCATGAGATATGATTTTAGGTCATTTTCTTGCTTCTCAGATGTGTTACGGTAACCAGGGCTTTCTGTAGTAGTAGAACTGGGTTCTGGCAGTGCCAATTTACATTAATTTCTGTCACTTATGTTCTTGTGCTTGCCTCTTCCCTTCTTGTTATCTCTTGTGTTAACTGGCCAGGTTGTATCTGTCTGTATCCTCTCCCTCCTTGTAGTCAAGTAGAACTCTGTGATCTGGGTTAGGTCAGGTCTCCTGTGTCCCTGGTAATGAGATACCTCCTATGAGACAGATTATCTCTGGGGTGTTAGATAGGGGCCGAAGTATCCAATCTACCCCAGGTAGAGTTGTATACTAGAAGGTTAATTTACTTTTAAATTAATATCGCTACTTTAGTAGATGATTCTTGTGTCATGAGGAATTATCTAATGTACTTTCCATTAATGTATGGCCAACTCTTTGTAGATAAAAGAAAATAATCCCATAAGAATATCTATAAATGCAGTTTTCAGAATATAGTATGAATAATAATTTCATGTGATTTGGAAACAATAAAATATTTAATTATGAAATGAATAATTCCTAGGTACACATTATTGAATTATCATGCTGTCCTTGTCAATAAATATAGGTGAAGTCTCTGTGCCATTTCCATTGATGTTAAGGATTTAAATATTTTAAGTGTCATATACTTTATATTTTAGTCTTTCAGAATCTTTTTAGAAGTAAAATTTATTCTATGCATAGTTCCTCACTTCAGAATATGCATTGTGTTATGTAACAATATTTTTGAAGATAAAGAACAGTTTGGACATTAATTTCTTTGGAAGATAGTGTAGAAAGTTGCTAATGCTTTCGTTGGTTAATTCCTTGTTAAAAACATAAAAATGTGCGAAGTTTAATGTAACAGTTACAGTTTTTAGAAATGTATGAATATGTTCTTGAATAACCACTAGTAAAGTCACTGATCTTTCTAAAAAAAAAAATCTGTATTATTGCCTGCTTTACTGAATAGGATTTCTTGATAAATTCCAGAAATAATCATACTGGCTCCTGTTAGGTCTCCCATGCTCCAGTAATAGCTCTCCACCCATAAACATAAGGGCAACTGAAACTGTACTCATCAGATTTAAGAAAAAGAGAGAATTCATGAAATTATTAGGGGATATGAATAAGAAGTGGATCTAGGTGGAGTTAGGAGAAAGATGGAGGTGAATACAATCAAAACATATTGTATGTGTATTAAGTTCTAAAAGAATGAATAAACATTATACATATTTAAACAAAGCAAAATCAGCAATTTATTCGAAATTTAAAGAAATATATCAATCAAAGCACGTGGATCTTATATGAATCATCAAAATACTCTAATCAAAATATGAAAGTTACCAAAAGGAAAATAACCTGATGAAATATATGAGGAAGCAGACTGGATGTAGGGGAACGCCAGGACAGAGTAGCGAGAGGGGGTTGAATGGAGAAAAGAGGGAGGGAAGGGAGCTTATGGGACTTTTGGGGAGGGAGGAAACGGGAAAGGGGAAGTGATTTGAAATGTAAATTAAAAAATTAAAATAAAATAAATAATAATAATAAATAAAAGTTTGATATATATTGAATCACTTTGTTTATGATTTTATAAATTTTGAGGAAACCATATTGCAGATGTCCTGGATAAAAACCATATAGAGAAGTTCTTTCTTAATCAGTTGTTTGAAAAGAGTTGAAGAATAATAACAAATTTCCTGGCAGATATTTAAGTTAATTGTAATTGTTACTAAAAGTCTATTTAATGGAGAGGTATACAAGTCCCATTCAATCAAGGTGGGTATTTATCCTGTTTTGGAACACAATCTAATCATCTCTTAGATTAAAAACAAAAATCTGCAGCACAGGCCAAACCAATTCACTGACTCACAAAAGAGGAAAATGAATGATATGATCTTTTCAGGACTCATGGAAAATAGACACAGAATCCAGGTTCCACATTGTTCAGCTCTTAAAGTCAAATTATGTCAAGCAGGTGGTGACATTTTCCTCAGAATACAATTTTGTAGCATTACTAATCCTCTTGAAAGTATTCATCCTCAAGGAGAACAAAAGGCTACACCACAGTTTTATAACAGTTGCGGTCATTCTTGCCCTATGTTCCTGGCATGTATCTAATGATATTCCTAACATCTCATTTATCATGTCCAACTTGTTTTTACACTAGCAAAAGAAGTTATCTTAGAGCTCTTTTGAAATATTTCATAAGGCTTAAATTTTCAAAAATGATATAAAGATAGACTGAATTACCTTGTAGAAACGTTTAGACTTTAAAGAGTTTACCTAATATGTTAAAATAATTTTAACAAAATTATTTTAATATGCTAATTCTATTCAGGATGATTTAACATGATCAAATATTGAATTCAATAACAGGCAAAAGAATACACAGCTTTCATGTCTGTATTCATAAATATGTTTTATCTCTCCTCAGGTCATATTCAATGTCACCATTCTAATAAGTAAATTTATAAATATTTATATTTATATTACCACTGAATTCAGAAAGAAAATAGATCTCATGTCTTCTGGAAAGAAAGTAATAAAATTGATTATCTCTGGTTTAACTTGTACTTGTAATCTTCAGTGACAAAATCAATAATTTTAACTCTCAATTTTAATAAAGTTGTATCTATATTAAAACAACCTCAAATGAATAGATACTGGCACACCTGATTTACTGTTTGCCTCAGAAGAGAAAGTTTATAAGAATTTCTTTCATAATGGGAAACAATACACAATGTCAGATAATAATAATGAAAAATTAATGAAGCTCTCTCCTCATGAAATCTGGGCAGTAAATGGAATTCATAGATTATAGAAAGATAGATAATAGATAGGATAGATATGCAAATTAATGCCACATGGAAAATAGGAACACTGAAATGGAAAATAGATACTGAGGAAACAAGAAAATTAAAACAAAGCATTAGTCTGGATTTAGTCATGGACCATGAGAGGGTATCAGTAATCAAAATTCCCATGATGTCTAGTGTTGTTAAGATCAATATATTAGAGATAATTTCTTGATATTGATAGATATACTAACATCTTAACAACCCAGTAAGTCCAAAGCCCCACCAATATTATTTTTGCAACAATTTTATAGATCTAAACCTTTCTAAAGTAAAATATTTCATTAGGACAGAAGCATTGTGATGTCAAGTAAGTGTCTTATCAGGGAAAGGTACTTGATGTTGGAGCCTGACAGTTTAGTTTGATCACTGAGACCCATGTAAAGATCAAAGGAGATAATCTACTCCACAGTTTGTTCTCTGATTTTGCCATGCATGCAACAGTACAGTAGTACAAGCAAATGTGAATAATAATAATTTTAAAAGATACTAATTCTTCACTGAATCTTAAGTACCTACATATATTTATATGCTAGCATACACAGACACACACACACACATAAATATCAGGTATAAACAAAACATAAGATATTTTAAGAGAAATGTTTGATAACTCTACTACATATGGAAGATTATAAGTTATAGTTTTAGAAAAATGAATAAGAAAAAAGTACAAGAAATAAAATTATTCTGTTAAATAAGTAAACAAAAAAGTAACAAATAAGTAAATTGCAGATCTTCATATCTCTCTCCTCTATTACAAATCTAATCTCATAGTCTAATCCCAGTCTTGGTAGCAGACTACCTGTTGCAACTTCCCTTCTCTACATTTGCCATTTCCAATGAACCACACAGGTCTTTCCATGAACCCATTGCTTTATCCTAGCCTCCAATCCCAACAGATAGCCCCTGAGAACCAAAAGGCCACTCCAGCCAGCAAATCAAGCAGACTGATAGCAGATTTTCACCTTTCACTCCATCCCTCCAAGTGTAGTCACTCAGACTCATACCCAGTTCTGAAACAGACCACTTGTTTCTATAATCCCTAGGAAAATAGAAGCAGTCATTAAAAGTCTTCCAACATCAAGAAGAAAGCCTAGAACCAAAGACTTTTGACACAGAATTCTAGCAAGATTACAAAAAAGAGTTAATTCTAATACTTTTAAAATTACTCCACAAAACATAGCCAGAAGGAAGGAATATTGTGCATGTCATTTAATATGGCCAAAGTTACCATAATACCCAAACTATGTAAAGACACAACGAGAAGAGAATTACAAACCACTTCCCCTCATGTACTTGGGTGCAAAAACTAAATAAAATACCTGCAAATCAAATTCCAGTATTTATCAAAATAATCATCCACTAAGATCCAGTAGGTTTCATTTCAGAGAGGCAGGAATGGTTTGACATATGTAATTTAATAAATATAATTTACTACATAAAATTCTGAAAGACAACCTCATGATCATATGATTAGATGGAGAAGAGGCCTTTGGAAGAATCTAACTAACATTTATGATAATGGTCCCAGAGATTTGAGGGTTACAAGAGACATAAGTAAACATAATACAGGTAGTTTATGGCAATCTGTAACCAACATCAACTTAAATGGAAAGAAACTCACAACAATTCCACTAAAATCAGGAACAGGACAAGGTTGTCCACTCTTTCAGTGACTATTCATTATAGTACTTGAAGTCTCAGAATAGTAAGACAACTGAACAAGATTAAGAAGGATAAAAAGTATAAAGAAAGAAATCAAAGTATCTTTATTTTCACATGATATAATAAGATGTATAAATGACCATACAAATAGAAAGAGAATTCCTATAGAGTTGTAGGGGGACACAAAATTTACTCACAAAATTCAGTAGCTATGTATTCACTTTCATTTTGCTATTTCCTTTTAAGTACATAAGATCTTAATACAATCTGTAAAATCACAAGTGTGAGGTATAGCATAAGGAACAAAGAGATACAGTTAGATCTTGTTAGGAAAGGGAAATAGAATAGATAGTTATGGATTGATGGTAGGACTGAAATAGAAAGATAAAATGGTAAAGAAGGGAAATGGGAGGATGGAATGAATACTTGGAGAAACATTTAAAATTAAGGGCCATTTGTGGGATAATATGGAAATGTAATAGAGTAGAAGCTTCCTAATTATAAACACATTTGAAGAATATACATATACATAAAACTGCTAGATTATCATCCTTATACTACTTAGGATAAGGAATAAGGAGAAATAACTCTGTTGCTGGGAGTGTAAACTTGTAAATTCACTATGGAAATCAGGGTGAATTGATATACCTCACGATCCATCTATACCACTCTTGTGCATCTACCCAAGGGACGAGTCATTGTAACACAAAGACACTTGCTCAATTATATTCATTGCTGCTCTATTAAAAGTAGCCAGGAATTGGAAAACAGAAACAAAAATGTAGATGTCCCTTAACAGAGTGTAGATGAAGAAAATGTGGTATATTTTCACAATGAAATATTATTAAGCACTTGAAAACTGAAATTCTCAGTAAGGGGATGGAAGTAGCATCATACTGAGTAAAATATTGCAGACCTAGAAAGACAAATGGGATATATTTCACCTATATGTGAATATTTGCTGACAATGGTAATCAAGCTGCAGTTTGTAGAATCATAGAATTTTGGTATAGAATAAGGAACTAAGGATAACAAGTAGTTCTTCCATAAGAAAGGGAAATGGAGTAGTCATGGATGGATGAGATGGGGGTTTGAAACAGGAAGTGTGGGGGCAGATAGGGGTAACTAGTAGGGAATACAGGAAGAAATAGATAAAATTGAGGGATAAGAGTAGGGTTGTATGGAAATCTAAAACAGTATAAGTTTCCTAAATTACATAAATGTATGCAGGTAATCTAACTGAAATTACCAAACAATATGAGAGGCAGAGCCACAACTAGACACCTCATGTCACCAAATGATGGTTACATCTAATTGACTTGTTGGCCAAAACATGTCCCATGGATATTCCCAAACAACCCAGACTGTTTCTAAGACTTAGGTTGCCCTCCACATACTGACAATTTGGCTCCATTGCTGAAGACAGCACCTATATGACTCATTAGACACAGAAGTCAAGCTGCTATGTACATAGTATACACAGACACAACTGTATATTTGATACTGGAAGGTACTTTTTTTGTTGCAAAAGTAAAAATGTAAACACCAACTGAGCCACAAACCCATTGATTTACAATGGTGTCTTCCATGCAAGATATAATGGTATAATGGTGGACCAATGCTTGCATGCTTAACCGACCAATATATGATCTGGGTTAAGTCCTACTCCACAAAGAGAAATGCAACCCAACAGTGCTTGGCTGACCAAGAACTTGAGATGAGATAGCCAAGAAAATAAGGTAAAGCCAAATGATGCTCTTCTAAAATCAGCAATAAGATGACTCCTAATGTTATTCTGCAATATTCATATATCAGTGGCTTGCTCAACCATCGTTAGAGAAGATTCCTCCTGCAGCACATGGAAACAAATACAAAGGTACACTGCCAGATTTTATCCAGAGAATGAAAGTCTTTAGATTATTCAGACCTAAATGAGATGTCTCTGTCAAATCTCTATCTTCACTGCTCAGAGAACCTGAAGAAGAGAAGGTAGAAAGAGTATAGCAACCAGAAGGGATAGAGGACACCAAAGAAACAAGGTTCTCTAAATCAACATGAGTAAAGCTCATATGAATTCATATGGACTGAAGCCCCATGCCCAGGGTCTGTATTTGTCTGCCCAAGATGGGATCCTAGAGGTGAAAGAAGTGATTACTTGACCCCATACCTGACCCAAAATCTATTTCCAAATGATAAATCCACTAGCAAAAGAAAATTCAGTTTTATGCAAGGGAATTTCACTGGGGATATAAACTGCTTTTAAAGATAGATGTAGAGGAATTATAATACAGCAACATCACTGCTCCGGAAAGAATATACAAAGACCTTTTAAGTCTCTGTGATCCAGCAAAATGACCCACTTTTAATCCCTCTGGCTGGAAAACAAACACACTCTTAGTATACATCTTTAATCGCAATCAATGAAGGTAAAGTTAATTTGTAGTAGGAAGCATCTGTGTATGAATGTGGCATCTAATGTGGCAAGCAAAGTGATGAATCAGAGAAAGACTTAGCAGAATGAGTCAGGGATAGGGTATGCCCAACTCTCATGAGAACAGTAAGGGAGGAGAGGTTACTTAAGAGCAGTACCGGAAAAGAGCAAGACACAGGTAGATTGTGGTGTATGTGTGGCAGTTTAACTGGGAGATTTTACAAAGAGAGGTTGCAAAGAGAATAAGCTAGTCACAGGTAAAGACTAAATCAGCCAGAAAATGAGGAGACAGAAGATTATAATATATTGCCAAAGTTAGTATGAGGTCAAGAAGAGAAAATTTCCGTTCTTGGGAGCAGACGGAAGCCCCAACAGGCTGTGTCCGAAGCGATGTTATACTGGGGAGAACGTGGGTACCTGTCTCCTCAGTGCAGTCTACCAGAACAGAGGTCGCCAAAGGGAAGCTGGTAAGCTCCCGCCCAGTGCGGGGGGGGGGTCCCTCTGCAAGGCAGAAGTCCCAGTCCCACAGCAGAGCTGGCGCGTCGATTACTGCAGTCCTGCCCAGCTCTTGGGAGCAGGGTACACACAAGCTGCCTGAGACACAAGTGATATTATGCCTGTCTGTCTCTGAGCCTGGCAGTCCCAACTACCTGGCCACTGGAGCAAAGATGGCGGAGTGCACAGGGGAGAATTTCCTGAATAGAACTCCAATAGCTTATGCTCTAAGACCAAGAATTGACAAATGGGACCTCATTAAATTACAAAGTTTTTGCAAGGCAAAAGACACTGTGAAAAAGACAAAGCAACAACTGGGAAATGATCTTTAACAACCCTACATCCGACAGAGGGCTAATATCCAATATATACAAAGAACTCAAGAAGTTAAACTCCAGAGCGGCAAGTAAGCCTATTAAAAATGGGGTACAGAGCTAAACAAAGAGTTCTCACCTGAAGAATATCTAATGGCTGAGAAGCACTAAAAGAAATGTTCATCATCCTTAGTCATTAGGGAAATGCAAATCAAAACAAACCTGAGATTCCATCTCACACCAGTCAGAATGGCTAAGATCAAAAACACAGGAGACAGCAGTTGTTGGCGAGGATGTGGAGAAAGAGGAACACTCCTCCACTGCTGGTGGGATTGCAAGCTGGTACAACCACTCTGGAAAGCAGTCTGGCAGTTCCTCAGAAAACTGGGCATGACACTCCGGGAGGATCCGGCTATACCACTCCTGGGCATATACCCAGAGGCTTTACCTGCAGGCAATAAGGACACATGCTCCACTATGTTCATAGCAGTCTTATTTATAATAGGCAGAAGCTGGAAAGAACCCAGATGTCCCTCAACGGAGGAATGGATTCAGAAGATGTGGTATATTTACACAATGGAATACTACTCTGCAATTAATCCTTAGTGAGGTAACCCAATCACAAAAGAACACACATGGTATGCAGTCACTGATAAGGGGATATTAACCCAGAATCTCAGAATACCCTAGACACAATTCGCATATCAATAGATTTCTAAGAAGATGGAAGGAGAGACCCCTGGTCCTGGAAAGACTGGATGTAGGGGAACGCCAAGACAGAGAAACAAGAGGGGGTTGAATGGAGAAAAGAGGGAGGGAAGGGGGCTTGTGGGACTTTCGGGGAGCGAGGAAACGGGAAGGGGGAAATGATTTGGAATGTAAATTTAAAAAAATAAAATTAAATTAAAAAAAAGAATATTTAAAAAATAAAATAAAATTAAAAAAAAAACAATGAATTCACGAAATTCCTAGGCAAATGGTCAGAACTTGAAAATATCATCCTTAGTGAGGTAACCCAATCACAAAACAACACACATGGTATGCAGTGTCTGATAAAGGGATATTAACCCAGAATCTCGGAATACCCTAGACACAATTCGCATATCAATCGATTTCCAAGAAGATGGAAGGAGAGATCCCTGGTCCTGGAAAGACTGGATGTAGGTGAATGCCAGGACAGAGAAGCGAGAGGGGGTTGAATGGGGAAAAGAGGGAGGGAAGGGGGCTTATGGGACTTTCGGGAAGGGAGGAAACCGGAAAGGGGAAATGATTTTGAATGTAAATAAAAAAAAAACTTAGAAAATAAAATAATATTTAAAAAAAAGAAGAGAAATTTTATGAGAAGCATAGAGAAGCCATTCTAATACTACTCAGCTATTAAAAACAATGAAGTCATGAAATTCTTAGGCAATTGTGTAGAACTGGAGAATATCATCCTAAGTGAGGCAACCCAATCACAAAAGAACACACATTGTATGCACTCACTGATAAGCGGATATTAGCCCAGAAGCTTGGAATACCCAAGTAACAATTCACATATCAAATGATGCCCAAGAAGAAGGAAGGAGAGGCCCCTGGTCCTAGAAAGTCTCAATGCAGCAATGTAGGGGAACACCAGGACAGGTAAGTGGGAAGGGGTTGATTGGGGAACAAGGGGAGGGAAGAGGGCTTATGGGACTTTTAGGGAGGGGATATCCAGGAAAGGGAAAATCATTTGAAATGTAAATAAAGAATATATCTAATAAAAAAATTAAGTCAGTCTGTTGGAGAGGCATTATGATCCAGAACAGCTGAGTTGAACTACACAGATAGAGTTCAGAAAGAACTAAAATGTTTATTCAACAGTAAGACTCTGAGTATACAATTACATTTGGTGAATAAATGTTACATTTCCAGGTAACTTGCATGCTGGGCAGTAGATGGTTAAAAGAAAGCAAACAATATTTGATGAGTCAAGGTTTTGCTTTTCTTTTTTCTCTTGCCTTATTATTCTTTATTTTTATATTTATTATGTTTATTGATATATTTTTATCACTTTTAAGACTGTAGGTTTCTTTCATATATATTATGGCTTCCAGTTCAATGCTTTTATGTGATTCCTGAGTGTGCAAATGAGTAGGCCTGTTTCCTAGTCCTTCTCTTGGGCACATTCATTTATTTCTTCCATTTAATCTTGTTACACTTTTATATTAGGTTATATTATAATATTATCTCTCAGAAACCTGTTTGTTTTCTAACGGGAGAAAGAAAGGAGATAGATGAGGATGGTAGAACATGTGGGAAGGAACTGAGAGAAATAGAGGGTGGGAAATTATAATCATTATATATTACATAGGAGAAAAACTATTTTCCCTAAAAAGAAAAATATAAAAGTAGCATTTAACTTGAAAAAAATTAAAAATAGAACACCATACCAATTAATCTTATCCAGACATTAATTTTTTTTTTGTTTTTGGTTTTGTTTTCGGTTTTTTGTTTGTTTGTTTTGCTTCTCCAGATTCCCTGGAACTGGGATTGCATGAAATTGTAAATTATAAACCTAATCACTAGAAATTGACTCAGATCCTCAAGAAGAACTGCAAGTATTCTTAACACTAGAACACTCTAGTTCTCTCCAACCTTATAACTAGCTTTCTTAAATAGCCTAGAACTAATAATACAGGCAATGGTGCCACCAACTTTAGTTTAGTCCTACCTACAACAACTAACAGTCAGAACTCTGGCCCATAGTCAATCCTACACATCAACCTAACTCAGGAAATAACAGAGACACCCTTCTCAGTTGTTTTTATGTTCTATCAAGTTGATAGCTCAAGATAACTAGGATAGGAGGAGTAGGTGGATGAATAATAACTAAATGCATGCCATGTATATATGAATTCAATGAAAAATAAAAAAAAATATTTCTTTTTAAAATGAACTTAATTGTTTAGAAAAAACATGCACACAACTTCATTTTCATTTCAAATCACCAACGTCATTTTTGAAGAGCTCATCTAATGAATATCATTAGAAATATAGCTACTGTATTGGATACACAGATAACCCTGTGCAATGATAGATATATACATTGTTTAATTATAATAATGATTTTATTATGTACAAGTGTACTAAAATATCTTCAAAATATATAATAAAAACAAAAAAGATATTTCTTCAATTTAATCCTTAGCTTTACCTCAGATATTTCTTTTTTCTGATGTCTTATTTTACTAAGACGTCAGAAAGGAAAATTCAGTATTTACAAAACAATTACCTTTGGCTGCAGTTATTATTCAACATTTGTTCTTGTTTGTCTCCTTGGAAATCTGGGCATCTGTACACATTCATCTCTGCTTTGTTTTAGTCATAATGCAATGCTTGGCATAGAAAAATTACTGCAAAGTATGAATGCAACAGAAGATTGCTTTGATAAAACTGATACTTCTGAACTCTTTACTCTGGGGTCTGAAATTTTTAAACCTTTTACATAAAACAAACTGTGAAGAAACTTAAATTATCAATATCCATTATAGCATCATAATCCTCTCTCAGTAGTCTCTGTCTGTGTCTGTGTATCTGTCTGTGTGTCTGTGTGTCTGTGTGTCTGTCTGTCTGTCTGTCTGTCTCTAGGTCCTTTTGTCTCTCTGTCTCTGTCTTTGTGTCTACTTCTATCTCTCTGTCTCTGTGTTTCTGTCTCTGTGTCTGCCTGAGTCTCTGTCTCCATATCTCTCTGTCTCTCTCTGTCTCTCGGTCTCTGTCTCTGTCTCTGTCTCTGTGTCTTTCTCTCTCTGTCTTTATGTGTGTGTGTGTGTGTGTGTGTGTCTGTTTAGGTAGGGAGATATGTACATACACATGTGCAAGCCAGCTGTCAATCAGGAAAGCTATTCTTTAGGCCCCACAGAGCTGGTTTCTGAGATAAATTCTCAAACTGGTGATTGAGGCTTGTTGATTCATCAAGACTGACTGACCAGCAAAGAACAATGATAACATTTTTCTGTATCCTCAGCATATGATGGTAAATATCTGAAAACTTTCTAGGCCTTTTGTTTAGATTCCTTGGTTAAAACTCAGGTTGTCATGAATATGTAGAAAATACTTTACAATTGAGCTATCTATGTGGTCAGTCTATGAGTTAAAAAGATAGAAATCTACACTTTTGCTAATTTCTAGAATCAAAGAAAGGATAAAATGTTCAATTTATTCAGTCATTAAACAAACATATGTTGCTATGTACCATTGCCAGATATTGTTCTAGGCACTATTGACTGGAGGATGACAAGAATAAACTTTTAAATCTACATTAGAGTAAGACTATCCCAAAAAGCTGATCCCCAAAAGACACATAATATTGTGATTGTTTGAGGGTGACAGAGACTCAGTTTCTTGGTGACTTTCTTCTGTCATGGAATAATTGAATTCTGAGACAATCCTACTTCCTGAATCATTACTGGGTAGATTAAGGTTTCAGATTTAGTATAACTTTTGTTTCTCATTTGGATTTCTGTTGATTGCCACAAAGAAGCATCATGTTTGATTACCTGCTATGCTGAATGCCAGGTAAATATCTTTAGAATGTGCAGCACCTGATAGTCTACAGTGATGTCTATAAGAAACATAGTCAGCTGGACAAAGAGAAAACAAACCTGGATGTTGAACATTTCTTTAGGTGCTTCTCAGCCATTCAATATTCTTCAGGTGAGAACTCTTTGTTTAGCTCTGTACCCTACTTTTTAATAGGGTTACTTGCCGCTCTGGAGTTTAACTTCTTGAGTTCTTTGTATATATTGGATATTAGCCCTCTGTCGGATGTAGGGTTGGTAAAGATCTTTTCCCAGTTTGTTGGCTGCTGCTTTGTCATTTTGACTGTGTCCTTTGCCTTACAGAAACTTTGTAATTTTATGAGGTCCCATTTGTGAATTCTTGATCTTAGAGCATAAGCTATTGGTGTTCTGTTCAGGAAATTTTCCCCTGTGCCCATATGTTCAAGGTTCTCCTAGTTTCTTTTCTATTAGTTTCAGTGTGTCTGGTTTTATGTGGAGGTCCTTGATCCACTTTGAATTGAGCTTAGTACAAGGAGATAAGGATGGATCGATTTGCATTATTCTGCATGCTGACTTCCAGTCTGAGAAGCATCTAAAGAAATGTTCAACATCCTTAGTCATTAGGGAAATGCCAATCAATACAACCCTGAGACTCCACCTCACACCAGTCAGAATGGCTAAGATCAAAAACACAGGAATCAGCAGGTGTTGGCTAGGATGTGGAGAAAGAGGAACACTCTTCCACTGCTGGTGGGATTGCAAGCTGGTACAACCACTCTGGAAGTCAGTCTGGCGGTTCCTCAGAAAACTGGGCATGACACTCCCGGAGGATCCCATTATACCACTCCTAGGCATATACCCAGAGGATTCCCCAGCATATAATAAGGACACATGCTCCACTATGTTCATAGCAGCCTTATTTATAATAGCCAGAAGCTGGAAAGAACCCAGATGTCCCTCAATGGAGGAATGGATTCAGAAGATGTGGTATATTTACACAATGGAATACTACTCTGCAATTAAAAACAATGAATTCATGAAATTCTTAGGCAAACGGTCAGAACTGGAAAATATCATCCTTAGTAAGCTAACCCAATCACAAAAGAATACACATGGTATGCAGTCACTGATAAGGAGATATTAACCCAGAAGCTCAGAATACCCAAGACACAGTTCACATATCAATTGATTTCCAAAAAGGAGAGATCCCTGGTCCTGGAAAGACTGGATATAGGGGAATACCAGGACAGAGATGTGAGAGGGGTTTGAATGGGGAAGAGGGGGAGGGAAGAGGGCTTATGCGACTCTGGGAGGGAGCAACCAGAAAAGGGGAAATCATTGGGAATGTAAATAAAAAAAATAAAGAAAATAAATAAAAAAAAACCTGAATCTATACTTTGACTTCAGCTCTCAAATGAATTTTGTATAATTCATAATGAGAATAGTCTTGTGCATATCTCCAGTATTATAAACTGACTCAGACTTCATAACCTCTACTCCTTATTGTTACACTGAGTTTGTGTTTTGGTACCCTGGAGAAGAGATTTTACAAATGTAATTTAAATATATAACTTGTTGCTATTGTAAAGGTGGTCATCTTGGTGGTTCTAATGTAGTCATTTGAGCCACAGAAAGTCCATTTGTTTCTCTAGTAGAAAGAAAATGCAAAGACATTTAAAGCACAAGAATTGTTGAGCTTGTTAGCTTGAAGTTCCACATGAAAGAAATTAGGAAGAAATATGTGTCAACAACCCATACTATTAGAAGAAAAGGGACCAAAAGTCAAATAAACCACAGCTTAAGCCAAGTTAGTAAGTAAACAACTGACAACCTGAGCAAAGAAACTATCTTCATGGTCCCAGTCTTTGCCCTGCAGAAGACATGAAGTTAGGAGCATATGCCACAAAGTGTGAAAGTTATGGGACAGCCTCAGGATTCAGTCCTTGTCTTCAAAGTTCTTGAGATATTATCTCTTGATTGCTGGTGTTAGCCAGCATTCCTGGGATTCTCATTCTCTCTGGGGGAGTTCTGGCACTATAGATACACAGACTACAGCAACTGGCTCTTTGCAGGTTCTAGTATGACATACTCAGATCCTCATGCTTTTATAGCAAACACTTCCCCCACTGAGTCATCTCCCCTATCCTCTGCAAAGCTTTTAAAGCAAGAATGCTAGCTAGGCATTACCATGTTTGCTTTTAGCAATTGTTTCCTTTAATCTTTATTCTTGTGGAATACTTATGCTGAATGTAGCCTTCTAAGGTTAAAAATTATTCAGTATTTATAAACAATCTTTTTCTTCTTATGTTTATGTATTCTGATAAAATTATTAATAATCATGCTTTATAAATAAAGTCTCATTTGCTCTGTTTTTTCTTTTTTTCTATTCTGATTTAGTTGTTGGTGTTAGGAATGTTGTATGTAAGTGTGAGCTTATGTAAATTCTTTTTTTGTATGGTAAATGTCTTTAATCTCTAGGCTTATGCTTTTTACCAAATTTGGAAAAATTTTAGCCATTAATCTTTAAATGTGTGTGTGTGTTCTAAATTCATATCACAATGATATGAACATTGACTGAATTTTAGTCTTCAAGTCTTAATATTTACATATTTTCCTTTCTGTTTTTAAAATTAGATTTCTGCTGATATTCAAGTAGGTGGCAACTTTAATTTCCTCTATTTTCTTTGTGTTGTTATTGTTCTTTGTTATTTTGTAAAAATATTCTTCCATTTAAGGTTTGTCAGTTTTATGTCATCTAAAACTTTGCTAAAACTTTCTACCGTTGTATTTTGGTCAAATATTTTTGTATCACTCAGAGAATTTCCATAATTTGTTTGTGTGTGTGTGTGTGTGTGTGTGTGTGTGTGTGTGTAAATTCTTTTATGTGTGTATGAATGTGTGTATGTGTATGTATATGGGAATGTTTGTTCCTGTGTATGCATGTGTGAGTGAATATGTGTGTGGATATGAGTATTTGTGTATAGGTGTGTATGGGTGTGTGTGTGTGGGGGTGTGTGTTATGAATCAAACCTTCCTGGTGCACATGAAGAATTCTTTTCTGTTTCATTTGAACATATTAGATTTTATACTAGTTTATAGTATGTGGTTTCTGTTTCAATTTTAATAAATTATTTTGGACATTTTTGTCCCACCACCAATCCATTCCTTAGATTTAGACTATAGATTTTACTCAGCCATTTGTGGTTCCTAGCCTTGTTGTGCCCTGTGCCTATACAAATTAGCCACTTCACACTCTGGTTACCTGGTCTTCTGCCAGCTTTCCTGAACCACTGCTTTTCTGAGATGTCTCAAGTCATGTTCAATTTCTAGGAAACACCTACCAGTCATCTGACTCAAAGCTATGTCTTGATTTACTCCTCCTCTTCTGTGATTTCTGAAAATGTAGCTCCACTGATGCAAAGCAAGAAAATAGAGAATCAAGTTACAAGAACTTGATCCATCTTCTTGAGACTTCAGTTTCTCTGATCAATGCAGGGCACCTCCTTCCCTCAGAACCTTACTCTCCTACAGTGATCTGCACAACACTACTCTCATAGAACTTGTGGCATGAGAAAAGGGGGAAACATACGAGAATGCTCTTATTTTGGGCTTTTAGAAAACCCATTTATTTGAGCCAGAATTAGATGGCTTCCTCTGGAAATCTCTCTGCCAACTTTCTGATTTGGTGCAGGTTTGATTGGCGTACTGGGAAAAAAGCAATGATAAACCTGCAGTCAGACTGGTGATACTTCATCTTTGAATTGCTGCTCCACACATTACATCAAGGTTTATAATGTGATTCCATGGGAGTGATGGGGTAGAATTGGCTGGCTTCGTTTTCCCTCAAAATGAAACTCGTTTTCACTTAATGCTAAAACTTTTTAAAAGCTAACTCCGCCATTCCATAGAAAATATATATTTAATAAGAATGCTTTCCTTATGATTTATTGCATTGTCTTGCAGTAGAAAGAGTCATCAAGAACTGGCTGTGAATTCAGCTCATGGTAAATGTACCATGAGAGGTGACAGATAGTGTGATGTTGAGTGAGAGAGAATGAAAAGAGAACACCTTAGAAAAGGATGAATATGTGGGGATTAATCAAAATATCAATATTGCCACTCTCAGCGTTAATATTTTATTATTGTATGTGTATGTGTATCTGTGCAAGTGTGTGCAAAGTCGTGTCTTTGAGTACAGGCATGTGCATACTAGGTATGCATATGATGGTGAAAAGACAACCGCAATGTTAGTCTTCTTTCCACCTTGTTTAAGACAGGGCTTGTTCAGCATATGCCTGGCTATCTGGTTCATGTGCACACTAGGTATGTTTCTGTCTTTCCCATCCATTGCACTACTTCATGATAGGAACATTAGGATTATAGATGTTTATTAGCGTACCTAAGTATATAGGAATTGTGGGATTCAGAACTGAGATCTCTATACATGCACATCAGGGAACTTTATTCATTAAGGCTTTCACCTATTTTCCACAGTCCATAATATCAAAATTTGTACATTAACTAATATATAATATCAAATAAAAATTCAGTAAAATTAGATGTATTCAATAGGAAACCATCATTACAAAAATTGTGTTTTGTTTAAACACATCAAATTTAAACACAAGGGATCATAAAGCTCCTTTAAAATACTTTTGGAGCAGATGTACTGATTACATCTTCAATAAATAAAATTTTATAGTTCATTTTTGAACCTGGGTGCACTTATTACCACTCTTAGCTGGTAAGACTACACACAACAGAATTCCAAGGCTATTGCATTTGGGAGTGATCCTGTAATGGTTGACATGCAAATTATCCAGTGGAGACCCATCCTATATTCACAATTACTACCATGGAGCCCTTGTTCTTTCAATACTTCAAGCATCCAATATGCCTGGCTCTTCTGGTAACTATCTAACCATATCACCCTCTCTTAGATTCTCGGTGGAGCACTATCAGTGATAGCAGAAGAAAATATCCTTGTAGCCTAGCCACATTTATTATTTTCTTTTTTCATTCTTTTATTAGATATAATCTTTATTTACATTTCAAATGTTGTCCCCTTTTCTGGTTCCCCCCTCCCCCCAAAAACCCATAAGCCATCTCCCCTTCCCCAATCAACCCTCCCCATGCTTCCCTGTCCTGGTATTCTTCTACACTACAGCACTTGGTCTTTCCAGGACCAAGGGCCTCTCCTCCCTTTGGTATCTAACAAGACCATCCTCTGTTGCCTATGTGTCTGGAGCCATGGGTAACTCCATGTGTGCTCTTTGGTTGATGGTTTTGTCACTGGGAGCTCTGGGAGTACTGGGTGACTCATATTTTTGTTCCTCCTGTGGAGCTGCAAACCCCTTCGTCTCCTTGGGTTCTTTCTTGAGCTCCCCAATTGGGGACCCTGTGCTCAGTTCAATGACTGGCTGAGAGTGTACCCCTCTGTATTTGCCATGCACTAGGAGAGCCTCTCAGGTGATAGCTATATCCGGTTCAGGTCAGCCAGCACTTGTGGGCTTCCACAATAGTGTCTGGGTTTTGTTACTGTATATAAGATGGATCCCTGGGTGGGGTAGTCTCTGGATGCTTCACCTTTTGTCTCTGTGTCTCCTTCTGTGGGAACATTTTTCCCCTTTCTACAAAGGACCCAAGGATCCCTACTTTGTTCTTCCTCCTTCTTGGGAATCATTTGATATGTGAAATGTGTCAGGTATTCCAAGCTTCTTGGCTAATATCCACTTATCACTGAGTACTTGCCATGCGTGTTCTTTTGTGATTGGGATACCTCACTCAGGATGATATTTTCCAGTTCCATCCATTTGTCTAAGAATTTCATGAATTCATTGTTTTTAATAGTCATCAGGAAAATGCAAATCAAAACAACCCTGAGATTTTACCTCACACCAGACAGAATGGCTAAGATAAAAACCTCAGGAGACAGCAGGTACTGGAAAGGCTGTAAAGAAAAAGGAACACTTCCCCACTGCTGATGGGATTGCAAGCTGGTGCAACCACTCTGGAAATCAGTTTGTCGGTTCCTCAGAAAACTGGGCATAATAGTACCAGAGGACCCTGCTATATCACTCCTGGGCATATTGCCAGAGGATTCTCCAGCATGTAATAAGGACACATGCTCCACTATGTTCACAACAGCCCTATTTATAATAACCAGAAGCTGGAAAGAACCCAAATGTCTCTCAATGGAGGAATGGATACAGAAAATGTGGTATATATACACAATGGAGAACTATTCAGTCATATCATTCTTAATAGTGAGCTTGGAATATGCCTCAGGTCCTCAGTTGTTGACTCCTCTTAAACATTTCAGCCTCTATGACTCGACACCCACTGTATATGGAGAAAAAGACCAGGAATATCTTTGATCTAGATTCATTCTCCAGAATGGTAAAGCTCTGACTCATAAATTTCCAAATTTCCATTAATTAAGACTTTGCCATATTACCAGCTCATTTCACAGTTCTACTTCACAGTTCCCTAGGATCTCCCCTAATGCTGCAGACACTTAACTTTATTCTAGAAGGAACATTCATCAGCATGGCACAAACGCATCATACAGCAAATTTACCATGCATATGCAGTTCCCATCGATTCAATTAAATTAGCCACAATCCTCCAAAGACTTTAGAAGACATTTTTATTTTCTATTGGGCTGATTATCATCCAATCTTCTACATAACAAAATTGTTTCTCAGCCATCTATATTTCTTAACAAGCAAACATATCCTCTTTTAAAATATAAACAACAACTGGAACCCTTGTCTACTCTTACATATGTGGCCTGTTGTCAATGACAATGTATATCTTCCTGACGTGTACTATCAATTTCCTTTGAATGGAGTTTCACAGATATTTTGCAATATGTGCACACTCACTTAAGTACTTTATAAGATGTTAAGACGCACCTGTCCAAGACCTAGACCAATGCTAACTGTTTAGGCAAATATTTCATATCAAATGACAGGCAGAATTTTTAAAAAAAAAAGTGAAGAAAATTTGGTATACCTGAGAGTCATTATAATGTCTACATACATGCATATACATTTGTTATCAAATAATTGTCTGATTGAATGTGCATTATTTTAGCCCATTTTATAACAGCTAAATACTTAATTCTAGAATATATTTTCTTTACTGTCTAGAAAGGTTGAAAATTCCTCTGTATTAGTTTGCTTAGGATGCCCAAACCAAAATAACATCAAAAACCATTGATATGTGACTTCAATAATAGATATTTGTTTTCACACATTTGTAAATTTTGAGAAGCCAAAGATAAAAATGCCATCAGATCTGAGTTTGGGAAGGCTCTTTGATATTTCTTCTTATAAAATCACAAATCCTTTGACTAACCCTACCATAATATGAGGACCTCTTTTTTATGACCTCATTTATAAAGACCTTATAGGTCTTTTCTCCAAGAATGGTCAAACTTAGAGCTTTTCTTTAGATAGTCTTGATTTGATTTAAGGCTCACTTCACAAGATGGAACAGATACCTGATTGCATGGGTGATCAGGAACCTTCACTGACATTGAAGCTTACTTCTTTGAGATCCAGCATATACTGAAACCAACTAGACATCTAGTCTTGTGAATTGAGCAACTACTAGATTCTTGAAACTTCTATTGTTGGACAGTTATTTTTGAACAAGATGTACTGCTTCATATAAGATAAAAAATATACGTGTGTGTCTGTGTGTGTGTGTGTGTGTATGTTTTACAAGTATGTATTTCACTTTAAGAAATCTAGGAAGGTAACTGATGAACCCAAGTATAACATGAGATTTTAGGATAGTCTGTGTGACACATGGTTTTATATGAGAGATCTCTTACTTAAGAACTCGCTATTGTTTATCTTGAGAATAGGTGGATTTATAGATGGATAGATAGATAGAAAGAAAGAAAGATAGATAGATAGATAGATAGATAGATAGATAGATAGATAGATAGATGATAGATAGATAGATAGATAGATAGATAGATAGATAGATAGATAGATAGATAGATAGAAGGTTTAATCAAGTTGGTTATATAAAAGGTTTTATCTGTGAGGTTTTATCTTATTCTTAATAGAATGTCTATAGCATTTGTCACCTTCTGGTTTAATGCTTATTTGATGATAAAAATTGCTTCTCTTCTACCAGTATGAATAAATGCTCCTTGTTTATGAAGGACACATTATTTTAAAACTTACTTCTATAAGATCTTCAGAGCAAATAGGTTTTTATAAGTTGCTTTGTCTAACTGCTTTCAATAGAGGAAAAGAAAGTTGATGGAATAAAGAAATAAATCATGGATATTCTGAATATCTCAAAACTTTTGTGAACACAGTTGAATAAAAATAACAAATCGGTGCTTGCCACTAATCAACCAGGTAGTTGTAATAAAGCCTCCTGTGAAAACACAGATGTGGTACAGGAATTATTCTTGGAAAGAAATTTTATCTAATACCTAGGTAAATAGCTGAATGAAAATACACAAAAATTGCCCAAAAGATTAATTCAGTCCTTCACTTTTCTGTATGATTCTCATGTCTACTTCCTACTCTTTAGTTCCCATCTCCTGCCTAACTCTGCAATTGGCTCAAAACTTCAATTCACTTGTCACTCAGAGACTCTTAACTTTTCACTCTTACTAGTCCCATTCTGCAGTGATGATTTACTAGTGTATGTAAATAGACAACTTTATCCCTACTACCTAACTCCCAAATAACTGATGTAGAAAATAATAAAATTCAAGTGTATGAGAATGGGAAGTCTATTTTCTCAGAATTGCTTTATAGCAAAAGATGTCTGTCTACCACTCACTTGGCTAGTGATAGGTGGAGGATGGAGATAGGTTCGATGCAGTGCTTCCAGTGTGATAGATTGGAAGCACACATGGTTTCTCTCACCTGTCTTTAATTTGAGAAGGGACCAGATTTGAATGCCAGCAGTTATTGAAGTCTTGATGATTTAGGCTGACTGCTGAAAAACGAAAACAAAACCAAAATGTTTGTGTGTCCCTTTCTGATTGCTATAGTTTAAAGTCAAAATTCCATCTATGTATTCAGTTTGTTGACATCCATATGTTTAATCTCTTAACTATCCATGTGTGAGCTCATGTTTTATTTTAGTAATTTAATAAATACCCTTTACTCTCACATTGATTCCCCCTTAAGATTCAAGCAATATCCCAAATCTGGACTTTCTTTTACTCTTTCTTCCCATAAAACTGCGCACCATCTTCTGTGTCTATTCAAATCTTAAAGACTATTTAAGATTCATTAATACCTTTAGATGCCTTCAGTACATTCACTAAATGCCAATCTTTGTCTTCACGAAACTTCTGTATCCCTGACACTTTCTTCTACTTTTCCTTACGGATACAGTCCTATCAAATTAATTTGGTGTCTCACTTTCTTGGACACTGAACTCAGATCTTAAACTTTTCTCCATGGCAGTATAGATTGCTGAAAGTACATTTTAGCCACAGGATTGGAATTTAAATTTAGAGTCTATTATTTATTAGTCCAGGATTGTACATGTTGAGATTTATTTGTTTTTTATTGTTGTTGTTTGTTTTTTTGTATTTCTTTAATGTTTAAAGCAGAAAGTGCTGATGACATTTTACTAGCTAGAAACGAGTAAAGGAGGTGATATAGAACTTAATGGTCTCAACCTATAGAAAAACATTTTTTACTTTTTATTGACTGTTCACCTCATAATAATAGTGCTGGCATAATGCTTGTATCAGAAAAGACCAAGTCTGCATAGATTTAGATACCATCCTGGGAACTTTGGTCACCTGAGAATCAGGTATCATAATAGTAAAGTCATATATATTCTTCCTGTCTTCTGAATTAAGAAGATATATGTCTGTATGGCCTCAAATCTAGAGACTACCTTATTTATTAAAGTTGCTTAACATCTCAGTTTTCAATGGCACTCGTTTTTCTAAATAAGGATATAAATTCATATACTAATAAAATATTTGTGGAAAGAAAGAATTTATGAGTATTGCTCGATAATTCAGGCTGTTCTTGAACTCTGGATTCTGATGTCTCCAGTGCCCCAGGGACAATACTATAGGAATGACCTTCATATTTGGTCTGTGTGTTGATATATATATGTGTCGAAGAATGGTATGGCAAGCAGAAATAGCTTAGTTCAGCTTGTTTCACAACTGCAATTTTGTGTGAGAACTGTAAATTTGATGTGAGAATGAGTGAATCTCTAGATCAACTCCTTATTCAAATACAGTGGAAGTGGAGAAGCCAATCACAGACAGCAGGGAGGAACTATACCATTTGAAGAAGCTATGAAGGATATATTCACTTTCCTTTGCAACACTCTATCTTTCCAGTGTTCGGCTTCTAGTTTTAGTGTCAGTGAAAAATAACAGTTTTGAAGGCTTTGAGAACTCACAATCTTTCTTCAAGACAGATTTGGAGGTTTTACATCTCCGCATCTTTAAAAGTGGCTTAAACTCCAGAGAGGCAAGTAACCCTATTAAAAAATGGGGTACAGAGCTCCACAAAGAGTTCTCACCTGAAGAATATCTAATGGCTGAGAAGCACCTAAAGAGATGTTCATCATCCTTAGTCATTAGGGAAATGCAAATCAAAACAACCCTGAGATTCCATCTCACACCAGTCAGGATGGCTAAGATCAAAAACACAGGAGACAGCAGTTGTTGGCGAGGATGTGGAGAAAGAGGAACACTCCTCCACTGCTGGTGGAATTGCAGGCTGGTACAACCACTCTGGAAAGCAGTCTGGCGGCTCCTCAGAAAACTGGGCATGACACTTCCGGAGGATCCGGCTATACCACTCCTGGGCATATACCCAGAGACTTTACCTGCATGCAATAAGGACACATGCTCCACTATGTTCATAGCAGCCTTATTTATAATAGCCAGAAGCTGGAAAGAACCCAGATGTCCCTCAACGGAGGAATGGATTCAGAAGATGTGGTATATTTACACAATGGAATACTACTCTGCAATTAAAAACAATGAATTCACGAAATTCCTAGGCAAATGGTCAGAACTTGAAAATATCATCCTTAGTGAGGTAACCCAATCACAAAAGATCACACATGGTATGAAGTCACTGATAAGGGGATATTGACCCAGAATCTCAGAATACCCTAGACACAATCAGCATATCAATAGATTTCTAAAAAGATGGAAGGAGAGACCCCTGGTCCTGGAAAGACTGGATGTAGGGGAACGCCAGGACAGAGTAATGAGAGGGGGTTGAACGGAGAAAAGAGGGAGGGAAGGGGGCTTATGGGACTTTCAGGGAGGGAGGAAACGGGAAAGGGGAAGTGATTTGGAATGTAAATTAAAAAAATAAAATAAAATTAAATTAAAAAAAAAATAAACAGACATGAACATGAAAAAAAAAAAAAAAAGTGGCTTATCTGGTTTACATTCTGAACCATTCAGTGCTTTTGTCTAAACATAAGACTACAATATTCTCGCTAAAACAGGGACAAAGCTTGTCACAAAAGCATCATAGGCCTTACAAACAAAGCGAAAATACCAAAGAAAATAACTGCCTGCCTCTAAAACTTATTTGAAAGAAAAGCAAAAAGAAGAATAATTTATTTGTTTTTTTAACTATATTATCTAGTACATAAGAAATACATTGTTACTGTTTTAGGATCTTAATATCATTAATTTTAATATCCTTAATTTCTCTTTGAGGCAGTCGTATAACAATAGTCTGTCCTTAAATAATAATTTGAAGGATGAATATTCATAATTATTGATAAATATTAATGTATTAAAACACTTATAAAAAAGTTATATTTTACAAAACCGAATGGAAGAAAACTTACTATAATACATGACTTTGAAAATGTTATATAAATTTATATTCTCACCTTAATATAAAAATAAATCTATGTATTTTTAAAAGTATTTAAATTACATTTGTTTTTAATTTAAACAATATAATAAATCTAAAGGCCAATTATGGTTCTGATCCTTCATAATATGCCTATTTCATCACTTTTATTATATACATACATTTATTTATTTACATAGACCAGAATTCAAACAACATTAACTATCAGTGATGTCATTTTTGCTCATTTTATCAGGCAGTTCTGTAAAGATCTCAATATCCTTTTTCCTAGAACCTGTAAATATGTAATAATTAAATATAAACTTTTAGTTATTATTAAGTATCTTTAGATATTTAAAAACAGGTGCTTTTCTTGGTTTATCCAAATGGACCCACTGATATATTATGGAGAACAACATAGTCTACCATATTGTCTTCAAAAATGGGAAAAGGAGTTTTACTAGGAATGACATCTAGAAGGTATGAAGACAAGGCACTAGTGTCTCCTATGAAGTCAGTTCCTAAAAGACTGCAAGCCTGCCAGGTCTTTGACTTTAGATCTGCTTTCTAAACCCATGCATAGTAAATGTATTTACAATTAGAAGCGGTTTTTTTTCCTTAAGTTTTTAAAACTTAGCTTAAAAATACCTATTAGCGTACAATGAATTGGCATTGATGAAACAAAACTTCTTTCAGTCTTCCCTGCTCTCACTTTACCTTGTCTGTTTCATCTACCCATAGTTTCTTTTCTACTTCCATATCTTACGTGACGTTTCACTCTTACCAACTCCATTTTTATAGCACTTTCTCTTCCCCACCCATGATCTATTTTTTCATATCCCAGTCCAACAATCACACATTTCATTCAAGTTTATACACACATTATAAGTGGGCATCTGAACACAACAGAGAATATGAGATGATTTCATCTCTGAGACTGAGCCACCTCATTTAATATACTTTTCAGCACTTTTGTTTTTCCTACAAATTTCAGTTTCTGTAACATCTAAGAGAAATTCTATTTTATATATGCAACAGTTTTCATTACTCATTCTTCTATTGATGGATGTCTAGTCTGGATCCATTTCCATTATGTAGTGAGCTGTACAACAAGAAACGTGAGAAATCTTTTGACAGCAACAACAGGAAACTCATACAGTCACTTTAAGATCTGATTTTACTGCAACAAATATATTATTATGTATGAATACTTAACTAAGAGTATTGAAAATCTGCTATGACAATTTTTTTCCTTTTTATTTTCTATATTTTTTATTTACATTCCCAAAGATTTCCCCTTTCCTGGTTCTTCCCTCCCTGAAAGTTCCATAAGCCCTCTTTCCTCCCCCTGTTCCCCAGTCAACCCCCTCCCGCTTCTCTGTCCTGGTATTCCCCTACACTGCTCCATCTAGTCTTTCCAGGACCAGGAGTCTCTCCTTCCTTCTACTTGGAAATCAATCGATATGTGAATTGTCTTGGGTATTCTGAGGTTCTGGGTTAATATCCACTTATCAGTGAAATGTGTGTTCTTTTGTGATTGGGTTACCTCACTAAGGATGATATTTTCCAGTTCTGACCATTTGCCTAAGAATTTAGTGAATTCATTGTTTTTAATTGCAGAGTAGTATTCCATTGTATAAATATACCACATCTTCTGTATCCATTCCTCCGTTGAGGGACAGCTGGGTTCTTTCCAGTTTCTGGCTATTATAAATAAGGCTGCTATGACAAATTTTATTTATTGAAAAAAATCTGGGATCAAATATTATAGAGTTATTTTTATCTTTTTCTTCCAAATAAGAATATAATCAAAATACATCATGGAATTTGCAAAGCATTTTTAAAACAAGCATTTAAAAGATATAACATTGCAGAATAAAACTCATGAGCACAGTTTTCTTGGAAAGCCATGTTTTGCAATACAGAGATCTGGATGAAAACTGATTTTTCACTACATCTAGTGATATGAAACAAAGAACAATACAAACATTGATGTCACATTAGTATGCAACCTACAGACACCTCTTATTTTTTATTTTATTTTCAAAAGTTTTCATTAAATCAACTAATATATTCTTTAATAATTCCACACATACCGATAATTCATGCTGACCACAATTGTCCTCCACTATCACCTACTTCCCTATCACCCCTGTGAAACCCCCATGTACCTGCAAGTTTCACATTTTTACATTCCTGTCTGTTAGTTTTGTTTTGCAGTTGACTCTATCTAAGTAGAGTCATCAATGTGACCATAGGTTTAGATGTACTTTTTGGAGCTTGAAAAGGTCAATAGTAGGCACACAGCTAAGGAAAATGATTTCCTCTTTCCCCAAATCAATCAGTAGGCAATAGTACAGTAGTAAAGGGTAAGGGCCCATATATCCTTCATCTATCCTATCAAAGGGCAAATTTGTGAAGCCCAAGTGCAGGAATTGCAGTTGTTTTGTGTTCGTAATGAAATGGTTAAGTCTATATGATAGTCTTAGGTATATAGCACAAATATTTTGTTTAGATATATCTCTCAACCGTAATTTATTCTGAGCATCTGAAATTTCAGGATTATTGATTCAGAACAGTGTGTGTGTGTGTGTGTGTGTGTGTGTGTGTGTGTGTGTGTGTGTGTGTGTGTGTGTTTAGAATGAATACAAGATAAAGAGGTTACAATAGAGTTTCAAAAAGTTTCAGAAGTGCATTGATAGGAAAATAAATAGAGTCTATGATGATAAAAATTTAACCCAAACCCGACAAATCAAGACACCTTTGCTTTAGTTATCAGGCCTGTGAGAGAGTCAAGGTGGAGAGCAACACAAGAGTAAACTACAGAAATTGGTCAGAATAAGGAACAGCCAGTGCAGAAATGTGAGCAACTAGACAGACAAACAAGTAGATTTTCTGAACAAATAGTGAACAACAACAACAAACAACAAACAAACATAAAAAGCTTAAGCCTCAGGGACAGTTATGAGTTCTCTGCATTATTGGTTCTAGATCCACATCAAGTATCACATGACAGTTCAGTGGGGGGCAGTTGTCATTCCCACATTATGTATGATCCACCATTTTATTGGGCTGGGTGAAGGAGTTACTTTCCTTCCTCAGTCCTGGTATCATTTGAATATACCCATTTTTTCCAACAGCCTCAATCCACCCTAGTAAATTTATAGGGTGATAGCCTTTATATTATGTGCTTAGCGAGTGGTACCAGACAGATGGTGTTTTCTGGGAGGTCTAACCAGGCATGCAATTATCTTCTACCCTTAAAATTAATTCAAAGATGTTTGCAAAATAAAGGAGATCTAAGGATAAGGCTACAGGTAGAAAAATCTACTGTCTTAACAATATAGAGTAACTTAGAGTGAGTAGAGGCTGATATTAACACCCTGTGCACGCACACCATAAACTACAAACATAAAAATATAAGTATGATTACCATGTACTATGATACATAATATTAGTAATTGAAATTAGAATAAAAGAATCACCTGTTACAAATTATCAAGGGAAATCGTGACTACTTGGGAAATTGTAGCCGAGGAAATCAAACAGCTCATACATTTATTCATTGAATTCTGAGATTATAGAAAATCACAAATACCTTTATGTATGTTTCTGGCACAGCATTCTCACAACATCCACTATGGCCCTTCATATTTGGTTTTGAATAAACTACTTTATATTTCTTTTTATCACAGTAGTTATTTTATAATAGCATTATCCATATTACCTGCTTGAATTATCAAAAGTATTCAATCAATAATGTTCATTGCATTTTCCAATCAGTTTGGGAAAATCATTGAAATTAAAATATTTATGCATTTCCCATTCCAAAGATTTTATTTCACCTCTCTTTGCTGTTCATGCAAAATACTGAAAGCTAAAATGTCTTAAGCATCTATGCCTGACATTTTCTTTCAAAAGGAAATTAGAAGTAATCAATCATGAGAGCCTCAGGGAGTTTCCTCTGGAGAGAGCCATTTGAATATCTGACTTGGACATCAGCTCCTAATTACTTATGAATATGCATCTCTCTTTTTTTTATAAAATATAAGAAAACAAGAGTATTTTCCAAGTATGTAGAACAAACTATTTTGAAATAGTTATAGGATATATATTAACTTTGCATTTAGGAAACATTAAGCAATGTACAAATTAGCTACATTCCAGCACTCACTCTTCATTTATTTATACTCTATTAATATAGTGTCTTTGTTCTACGCTCATAGAATTACATGACCATATACAGACTAATAAAATAGTAAACTGTTATAACTTGAGAAGAAATGAACAATATTTTGTCTAAAAATCTTTCTATGGAATATCAAATATATTTTATGGCAATCCTCACTTCCACACCATAAAGCAGGTTGTCACCACGAGCAGATGTCATTATATCCTAAGCCCTTTAATTTACCAACAGTTTTCAGTATTTAAAACCTCTATTGCCCTGATCACTATGCCTTCTGTCACTTAAGGAAAAAGAAAATATGAGGTTTCTAATTTCTTCTCCTTGGCACAGAATACAAGCAGGGAGGATTGAGCTCTACCCATCCACAATGTAGACTTAAAAGGCCTCAAAAATTTTCTTGTGACTAGCAGTGCTTATTATATATAAAACTACATACATAGGTTATATTTTCTAATTATTCAAAGACTAAAATTTTAAAATTTAATTTTATGTTTGTTTGTTTGTTTTGCCTGCATGTATGTTTGTGCATCGTGTGTGTATCTGGTGCCCATGAAGAAGATAAGAGAGCATCAAATACCCTGTACAGACTAATAAGCTGTGAGCTTCCATGTATGTACTGAGAACTGAACTCATGTCCTCTGAAGGGGCAGCCAGTGGTTTCAGTTACCAAGCCCCCTTTCCATCCCAAGTCTGGTTGTCTAAGGGATCATTATGCAAAGTGCACATTAGCTACCTTCTAGTATTAACTCTTCATTTATTTATACTCTATTAATACAGTGTATTTGTTCTCTGTTCATATCATTACAAGGCCATGTACAGACTTGTAAAATAGTAAACCATTTAACTTGAGTAAAATGGAACAATATGTTTTCTCTAAGAAAATTATTATGGCATATCAAATATATTTTGTAATAAACCTCATTTTTTTTTAGCAGGTTGGGTGTGCGGTAACTGAACAAGGAGGAAGTGAAGCCTCAGTATGTTAATGGCTTGAGGAAGAAATAGTAATATTCATGCTCACTAGTGTGTTGCTGTTTTTGATTTCTGTAATACTGGAGATCATGCTATGTTAATCAAGTGTTCTACAACTGCAGTCTGCTCTCTGCCCTAGGCATTTTCAATTGCTATGCTGTGACTACTGGTGGAGTCATGTTGGAAAACATAGTTAAAGACCTTCCTTAGTTCCTAACTTGGTTAGCTTCCTATCACTCCAAGTGTAGCTCCGATAACTAATGGAAGAAGATAAATATTTCATTCTGACTCACAATACTGAACATTCCAATATATTTCAGTTGGCCCTGCAGCTTTGAGGACTGTTGGAAGACAAATATTATGGCAGGGAAATCCACAGTGGAACAAATTCATTTAATGGCTGCCAGGAAAAGGAAACAGAACTAGTGAGAGTGAGAAGAAAAGAAGAATGAATCACCCTCACTAACACTTAAGCCTCCTACTAGACTCCAAGCATTAAAGGCATCTGCCTCCTTCCAACAGTGTCAAGCTGAGGACTAAATTTCAACTCACTGCCACTAGGGAATATCCCAGATCCAAATATAACCAAGTATAACTTTAGATACATTTTAGAGATGTGCATAGGAATAAAAGAATGGTGAAAGTCAGTGTTAGCTAAGGATTCTATCTCCATTAGATAGATATATCCGAGTAGAAAACAAAATTTTATAAATAAAAAACCTTGTCTTGTGGTAGAGGACAGAAAAGAACACTCTATCTTGGAAGCTATAGATTAGGAAGAAAGAAAAAGGGAGAAAACTGAACACATTTTATTATGGGAAGCTCACTATTGCAATAAAAGAGATAGTAGAACATGACATAAGCTGGGACTATCTACCTAGCTTCGTACAGTTTGGCTGAATGATGATAAACCTCATGAGACATTTATTACTGTGTCTCTTTCCTTTACTCTTATTCATTTGGCAAAATTCTTTAAAATAATATCCTGTTTCATTGATTTGCACATTTAAGATACAAAGATGAAGTTATTGTATCAAAACGTATTATTGACAATTAATATAACTTTAAAAAATTAATATTGCAATTAAGGGTAAAGATGATTATCACTGTTTCTTATACAAGGGAATAAGTATCTCTCTTATATAAGGAAGAAACATAATTGAATAAAATAAGCAGCATTGTTGATGAATATATTCTGTTGTATATGTTGAGGGATTCTCATCTAAAGCCCACTGATGAAGTCATTGACTCTAATTGTGAATTTCTTATTCACTACTGAAAAGAGAACAATTCATGTTTTTGTAGGAAAACCACATAGCAAAACAAGAGAAGAGAATGACATGAAGCCCCCATAATAAATGTGAACCTTGATTAAATGACACATTTCTGACCATGAGGTCCAAGCATATTGTTCTTGTTGTCTGGGAGTAGGCTTGGATGAGATCATGTGACCTAATTCCTACCAGTCTTCTCCTGATCACTTAATGGAAAATAGCAAGATGTGTTACATCTGCCTGCATTTTATGATTTCAAAACAAAGCTCCTCTAAACTAAACAAAGCAAGCCAAACAGAACTGACACTGATCCCCAAAAATCATAACTAAGACTAATGTTGTGCCACATGATAGCTCACATTAAGCCAAGTACTAGGGAGGCAGAAGTAGGTGAATCACTATAGTTTTAAGACCAGCCAAGTATGTACTATGAGTTACATACTGGCCAAGACTACATAGCAAATCCTTATTTAAAAAAAAGAAAAAGAGAAGAAGATTTAGGAAATGAATTAATATTGTTTTATCAATGTTATATCAAAATTAGCTAGTATTTATCATATATAGTCTAATTGTTTCTGAATATTTGGGTAATATGAAAAATTTCTTCATATCCAAAGAAAGTATATAAAGTACTGAAGCATTCAGAATTTTGGATATATTTAATCTTATTTCTTTGTTCAATAAAATGTATTATAATAATCCAATATAAAAGCCAGAGTACAGATCCTGAAGGAGTAAAAGTTTGAGTCATGCTGGCCGCTCAAAAAATAATATTGCCTGTGGTGATGCTGACTGAGAGCAAAGGGAATATTAAACCAACAGTGGAAAAGGAAAATGACAAATACCAACTATGGCTTTATGACTACTTGCAGAAATACAAAAGCTAGAATAAATATTCTCACTTGTTTTCATTACTGTATTTCTATATCTACCTTATTAATCTGCCTAATGAACATCTTTAAGATACAGGGACACTCTCTCTCTCTGCCATATTTGATATGGCAACAGAGCAGTTGGGACTTCCAAGTGCAGGTATGACAGAGCATAACATTGCTTGGGACACAGCCAGCTGGTGTGCTTCCTGCACCCAAGGGTTGGGCAGTTCTGTGGTCATCTACACACCAGCTCTGCTGTAGGACATCTGACCTGCAGAGGGACCAGTGTCAGGAGAGAGCAGAGCACCCTCCCCTTAGTCACCTCTGCTCCAGAGAGTGACTACACTGAGACTCCAGGTACTCAGGTATTTCCCAAGTAGAACATCGCTTGGGAAACAACCTGCTAGGCTTCCATCTGCACCCAAGAGCAGGGCAGTTCTGTGGTCATCTACGCACCAGTTCTGCTGTGGGACATCTTCCCTGCAGAGTGATCTGCGCAGGGATGAAACACAATACCCTCCATCATCTGTGATCTGGCAACAGAGCAGTTGGATCCTCCAGGTGCAGGGATAACCGAGCATTACATCCCTTGGGATTCAGCCAGCTGGTGTGCTCCATTCACACAAGAGCTGGGCAGTTCTGTGGTCATATACGTGCCAGATCAGCTGTGGGACATCTGTCTTGCTGAGGGACTCTCACCTGGAGAGAGCACAGCAGCCTCTCCCTTAGCCATATATGCTCCGGGGAATGACTACACTAAGTCTCCAGGAAAGGACCCGGAATAGTCATCCTAATAGCAGATAAAATTGACTTTCAACCTAAAGTCATCAAAAAAGACACAGAAGGACACTACATACTGGACAAAGAAAAAATCCACCAAGAAGAACTCTCAATTCTGAACATTTATGCTCCAAATGCAAGGGCACACTCGTAAAAAAAACTTTACTAAAGCTCAAAGCACACATCACACCTCACACAATAATAGTAGGTGACTTCAACAACCCGTTCTCTGAAATGGATTGTTCAGGAAAGCAGAAACTAAACAGGGACACAGTGAAACTAATCGAAGCCTTGGACCAAATGGAACTAACAGATATATATAGATCATTGCATCCTAGAGCAAAAGAATATACCTTCTTCTCAGCACCTCATGGTACCTTCTTCAAAATCGACCATATAATTGGTCACAAATCAGACCTCAACAGATATAAGAAGATCAAACTAATCCCAAGCCTCCTATAAGATCACTATGAAATAAGGGTGGTCTTCAATAGCAACAAAAACAACAGAAAGCCCACATACACATGGAAACTGAACAATGCTCTATTCAATGATACTTTGGTCAAGGAAGAAATAAAGAAAGAAATCAAAGACTTTTTAAAATTTAAGGAAAATGAAGGCACAACATACCCTAATTTAAGGGACACAATGAAAGTGGTGCTAAGAGGAAAATTCGTAGATCTGAGGGCCTCCAAAAAGAAACGGGAGAGAGCATACACTTAATGGCACATCTGAAAGCCCTGGAACAAAAAGAAGCAAATACACTCAAGAGGAGTAGAAGGCAGGAATTATCAAACTCAGGGATGAAATCAATCAAGTATAAACAAATAAAACCATACAAAGAATCAACAAAATTAGGAGTTGGTTCTTTGAGAAAATCAACAAGATAGATAAGCCTTTAGCCAGACTAGCCAGAGGGCACAGAGACAGTATCCAAATTAACAAAATCAGAAAAGTATCTCAAGAGTAAAAGAAATTCTGGGCTAATCACTATCCTGGACCTCAAGCTGTACTACAGAACAATAGTGTTATGTTCATAGCAGCCTTATTTATAATAGCCAGAAGCTGGAAAGAACCCAGATGTCCCTCAATGGAGGAATGGATTCAGAAGATGTGGTATATCTACACAATGGAATACTACTCTGCAATTAAAAACAATGAATTCACGAAATTCCTAGGCAAAGGGTCAGATCTTGAAAATATCATCCTTAGTGAGGTAACCCAATCACAAAAGAACACACATGGTATGCAGTCACTGATAAGGGGATATTGACCCAGAATCTCGGAATACCCTAGACACAATCCGCATATCTATAGATTTCTAAAAAGATGGTAGGAGAGACCCCTGGTCCTGGAAAGACTGGATGTAGGGGAACACCAGGACAGAGTAACTAGAGGGGATTGAATGGAGAAAAGAGGGAGGGAAGGGGGCTTATGGGACTTTCGGGGAGGGAGGAAACGGGAAAGGGGAAGTGATTTGGAATGTAAATTAAAAAATAAAATAAAAAAAAAACTGCAAGGTATTGGTACAGTGACAGGCATGTAGATCAATGGAACAGAATTGAAGACCCAGAGATAAATCCACACTGCTATGGTCTCTTGATCTTTGACAATGGAGCTAAAACCATCCATTGGAAAAAAGATACCTTTTCAACAAATGGTGCTGGTTCAACAGAAAGTCAGCATGCAGAAGAATGCAAATCGATCCATTCTTATCTCCTTTCACTAAGGTCAATTCCAAGTGGATCAAGGACCTCCACATAAAACCAGACACACTGAAAGTAATAGAAAAGAAACTAGGGAGGAGCCTTGAACATATTGGCACAGGGGAAGATTTCCTGAACAGAACACCAATAGCTTATGCTCTAAGATCAAGAATTTACAAATGTGACCTCATAAAATTGCAAAGTTTCTGTAAGGCAAAGAACACTGTCAAAAGGACAAAGCATCAGCCAACAAACTGGGAAAAGATCTTTACCAACCCTACATCTGACAGAGGGCTAATATCAAATATATACAAAGAACTCAAGAAGTTAGACTCTAGAGAGCCAAATAACTCTATTAAAAATGGGGTACAGAGCTAAAGAGAGAGTTCTTACGTGAAAAATGTCATGGCTGAGAAGCAGGTAAAGAAATGTTCAACATCCTAAGTCATCAGGGAAATGCAAATCAAAACAACCCTGAGATTCCTTCTCACACCAGTCAAAATGGCGAAGACCAAAAACACAGGAGACAGCAGGTGTTGGTGAGGATGTGGAGAAAGAGGAACACTCCTCCATGGCTGGTGGGATTGCAAGCTGGTACAACCACTCTGGAAAGCAGTCTGGAGGTTCCTCAGAAAACTGGGCATGACACTCCCGGAGGATCCGGCTATACCACTCCTGGGCATATACCCAGAGGCTTTCCCTGCATGCAATAAGGACACATGCTCCACTATGTCCATAGCAGCCTTATTTATAATAGCCAGAAGCTGGAAAGAACCCAGATGTTCCTCAATAGAGGAATGGATTCATAAGATGTTTTATATTTGCAATATGGAATACTACTCTGCAATTAAAAACAATGAATTCCTTTTTACAGTGTCTTTTCCCTTACAGAAACTTTGTAATTTTATGAGGTCCCATTTGTCAATTCTTGGTCTTAGAGCATAAGCTATGGGTGTTCTTTTCAGGAAATTCTCCCCTGTGCCCATAGGTTCAAGGTTCTACCCTAGTTTCCTTTCTATTAGTTTCAGTGTTTCTGGTTTTATTTGGAGGTCCTTGATCAATGAACTAACTGGGAAATGATCTTTACTAACCCTACATCCCACAGAGGGCTAATATCCAATATCTACAAAGAACTGAAAAAGTTAGACTCCAGAGAGCCAAGTAACCCTATTAAAAAATGGGGTACAGAGCTAAACAAAGAGTTCTCTCCTGAAGAATATCCAATGGCTGAGAAGCACCTAAAGAGGTGTTCATCATCCTTAGTCATTAGGGAAATGCAAATCAAAACAACCCTAAGATTCCATCTCACACCAGTCAGAATGGCTAAGATCAAAAACACAGGCAGCAGCAGTTCTTGGCGAAGATGTGGAGAAAGAGGAAGACTCTTCTACTGCTGGTGGGATTGCAAGCTGGTACAACCACTCTGGAAAGCAGTCTGGCGGTTACTCAGAAAACTGGGCATGACACTCCCAGAGGATCCGGCTATACCACTCCTGGGCATATACCCAGAGGCATTACCTTCATGCAATACGGACACATGTTTCACATAGCAGGCTTATTTATAATAGCCACAAGCTGGAAAGAACCCAGATGTCTCTCAACAGAATGGATTCAGAAGATGTGGTATAGTTACACAATGGAATACTACTCTGCAATTAAAAACAATGAATTCACAAAATTCCTAGGCAAACGGTCAGAACTAGAAAATATCATCTTTAGTGAGGTAACCCAATCACAAAAGAACACACATGGTATGCAGTCACTGATAAGGGGATATTAACCCAGAATCTTGGAATACCCTAGACACAATTAGCATATCAATAGATTTCCAAGAAGATGGAAGGAGAGACCCCTGGTCCTGGAAAGACTGGATGTAAGGGAGTGCCAGGACAGAGAAGCAAGAGTGGGCTGAATGTGGAAAAGAGGGAGGGAAGGGGGCTTATTGGACTTTCCGGGATGGAGGAAACGGGAAAGGGGAAATGATTTGGAATGTAAATTAAAAAAAAACTTAGAAAAAAACAATGAATTCACTAAATTCTTTTTTTTTTTGTTTGTTTTGTTTTGCTTTTTTGTTTTTCAGGGGAACTTATTTTCTTTTTTTTTATTATTTATTTTATTTTATTTTTTAATTTACATTCCAAATCACTTCCCCTTTCCCGTTTCCTCCCTCCCCAAAAGTCTCATAAGCCCCCTTCCCTCCCTCTTTTCTCCATTCAACCCCCTCTCGTTACTCTGTCCTGGTGTTCCCCTACATCCAGTCTTTCCAGGACCAGGGGTCTCTCCTACCATCTTTTTAGAAATCTATTGATATGCGGATTGTGTCTAGGGTATTCCGAGATTTTGGGTCAATATCCCCTTATCAGTGACTGCATACCATGTGTGTTCTTTTGTGATTGGGTTACCTCAGTAAGGATGATATTTTCAAGATCTGACCATTTGCCTAGGAATTTCGTGAATTCATTGTTTTTAATTGCAGAGTAGTATTCCATTGTGTAGATATACCACATCTTCTGAATCCATTCCACCGTTGAGGGACATCTGGGTTCTTTCCAGCTTCTGGCTATTATAAATAAGGCTGCTATGTACATAGTGGAGCATGTGTCCTTATTGCATGCAGGGAAAGTCTCTGGGTATATGCCCAGGAGTGGTATAGCCGGATCCTCCGGGAGTGTCATGCCCAGTTTTCTGAGGAACCGCCAGACTGCTTTCCAGAGTGGTTGTACCAGCTTGCAATCCACCAGCAGTGGAGGAGTGTTCCTCTTTCTCCACATCCTCGCCAACAAATGCTGTCTCCTGTGTTTTTGATCTTAGCCATCCTGACTGGTGTGAGATGGAATCTCAGGGTTGTTTTGATTTGCATTACCCTAATGACTAAGGATGATGAACATCTCTTTAGGTGCTTCTCAGCCATTAGATATTCTTCAGGTGAGAACTCTTTGTGTAGCTCTGTACCCCATTTTTTAATAGGGTTACTTGCCTCTCTGGAGTTTAACTTCTTGAGTTCTTTGTATATATTGGATATTAGCCCTCTGTCGGAAGTACGGTTGGTAAAGATCATTTCCCAGTTAGTTGGTTGCCGCTTTGTCTTTTTGACAGTGTCTTTTGCCTTGCAAAAACTTTGTAATTTAATGAGGTCCCATTTGTCTATTCTTGATCTTAGAGCATAAGCTGTTGGAGTTCTGTTCAGGAAATTCTCCCCTGTGCCCATATGTTCAAGGTTCTTCCCTAGTTTCCCTTCTATTAGTTTCAGTGTGTCTGGTTTTATGTGGAGATCTTTGATCCACTTAGAATTGAGCTTAGTGCAAGGAGATAAGGATGGGTCAATTTGCATTCTTCTGCATGTTGACCTCCAGCTGAGCCAGCACCATTTGTTGAAAAGGCTATCTTTTTTCCACTGGATGGTTTTAGCTCCTTTGTCAAAGATCAAGTGACCATAGGAGTGTGGATTCATTTCTGGGTCTTCAATTCTGTTCCATTGATCTACATGTCTGTTACTGTACCAATACCATGCAATTTTTAACACTATTGCTCTGTAGTACAGCTTGAGGTCCGGGATACTGATTCCCCCAGAGGTTCTTTTACTCTTGAGAATACTTTTAGCTATTCTGGGTTTTCTGTTATTCCAGATGAATTTTTGAATTGCTCTTTCTAACTCTATGAAGAATTGAGTTGGGATTTTGATGGGGATTGCATTGAATCTGTGTATTACTTTTGGTAAGATGCTCATTTTTACTATATTAATCCTGCCAATCCATGAGCATGGCAGATTTTTCCATCTTCTGAGGTCTTCTTCAATTTCTTTCTTCAGAGACTTGAAGTTCTTGTCATACTGATCTTTCACTTGTTTGGTTAGAGTCACGCCAAGATACTTAATATGGTTTGTGGCTATCGTGAAGGGTATTATTTCCCTTACTTCTTTCTCAGCCTGCTTATCCTTTGAGTATAGGAAGGCTTCTGACTTGCTTGAGTTGATTTTATATCCGGCCACTTTGCTGAAGTCGTTCATCAGCTGTAGGAGTTCTCTGCTGGAGTTCTTTGGGTCGCTTAAGTATACTATCATATCGTCTGCAAATAGTGATAGTTTGACTTCTTCCTTTCCAATTTGTATCCCTTTGACCTCTTTTTGTTGTCTAATTGCTCTAGCTAGGACTTCAAGTACTATATTGAAAAGATATGGAGAGAGAGGGCAGCCTTGTCTAGTCCCTGATTTTAGTGGGATTGCTTCAAGTTTCTTCCATTTAGATTGATGCTGGCTACCGGTTTGCTGTAAATTGCTTTTACTATGTTTAGATATGGGCCTTGAATTCCTGATCTTTCCAAGACCTTTAGCATGAAAGGATGCTGAATTTTGTCAAATGCTTTCTCAGCATCTAATGAGATGACTATGTGGTTTGTTTCTTTGAGTTTGTTTATGTAGTGGATTACATTGATGGATTTCCATATATTAAACCATCCCTGCATCCCTGGGATGAATCCTACTTGATCGTGGTGGATGATCGTTTTGATGTGTTCTTGGATTCGTTTGGCAAGAATTTTATTGAGTATTTTTGCATCGATATTCATAAGAGAGATTGGCCTGAGATTCTCTTTCTTTGTCGGATCTTTGTGTGCTTTTGGTATTAGTGTAATTGTGGCTTCATAGAACGAGTTGGGTAGTGTTCCTTCTGTTTCTATTTTGTGGAACAGTTTGAAGAGTATTGGTGTTAGGTCTTCTTTGAAGGTCTGATAGAATTCTGCACTAAAACCATCTGGACCTGTGCTTTTTTTGGTTGGAAGACTTCCAATGACAACGTCTATTTCTTCCGGGGTTATAGGACGGTTTAGATGGTCTATTTGATCCTGATTTAATTTTGGTACTTGGTATCTGTCAAGGAAATTGTCCATTTCCTCAAGATTTTCTAGTTGTGTTGAATACAGGTTTTTGTAGTAGGATCTGATGATTTTTTGAATTTCCTCAGTTTCTGTTGTTATCTCTCCCTTTTCGTTTCTGATTTTATTAATTTGGATACTATCTCTGTGCTCTCTGGTTAGTCTGGCTAAGGGCTTATCTATCTTGTTGATTTTCTCAAAGAACCAACTCCTCGTTTTGTTGATTCTTTGTATGGTTTTATTTGTTTCCACTTGATTGATTTCAGCCCTGAGTTTGATGATTTCCTGCCTTCTACTCCTCTTTGGTGTATTTGCTTCTTTTTCTTCCAGGGCTTTCAGGTGTGCCATTAAGCTGTTAGTGGATGCTGTCTCCAGATTCTTTTTGGCAGCACTCAGGGCTATGAATTTTCCTCTTAGCACTGCTTTCATTGTGTCCCATAAATTAGGGTATGTTGTGCCTTCATTTTCATTAACTTTCAAAAAGTCTTTGATTTCTTTCTTTATTTCCACCTTGACCAAGTTATCATTGAGTAGAGCATTGTTCAGCCTCCATGTGTACGTGGGTTTTCTTTTGTTTTTGTTGCCATTGAAGACCACCCTTATTCCATAGTGATCTGATAGGAGGCATGGAATTAGTTCGATCTTCTTATATCTGTTGAGGTCTGATTTGTGACCAATTATATGGTCAATTTTGGAGAAGGTACCATGAGGAGCTGAGAAGAAGGTGTATTCTTTAGCTCTAGGATGAAATGTTCTATATATATCAGTTAGTTCCATTTGGTCCAAGGCTTCAATTAGATTCACTGTGTCCCTGTTTAGTTTCTGCTTTCCTGAATGATCCATTTCATAGAGGGGGGTGTTGAAGTCACCCACTATTATTGTGTGCAGTGCGATGTGTGCTTTGAGTTTTATTAAAGTTTCTTTTACGAATGAGGGTGCCCTTGCATTTGGAGCATAGATATTCAGAATTGAGAGTTCTTGATGGTGGATTTTTCCCTTGATCAGTATGTAGTGTCCTTCTGTGTCTTTTTTGATGACTTTGGGTTGAAAATCAATTTTATCCGATATTAGGATGGCTACTCCACCTCGTTTCTTGGGGCCATTTGCTTGTAAAATTGTTTTCCAGCCTTTTACTCTGAGGTAGTGTTTGTCTTTGACACTGAGGTGCGTTTCCTGCATGCAGCAAAATGCTGGGTCCTGTTTATGTATCCAGTCTGCTAGTCTATGTCTTTTAATTGGGGAATTGAGACCATTGATATTAAGAGAGATTAAGGCATAGTGGTTATTGCCATCTGCCGTTCTTGACTCTATCTTTATGTTTGAGTGGTTATCTACTTTTGGGTTTGATTCAAGAAGGTTATTATCTCATTTTTTCCAGGGTGTTGTTTCTCTCCCTGTATTGGAGGTTTCCACCTATTATCCGTTGCAGGGCTGGATTTGTGGAAAGATATTGTGAAAATTTGGTTTTATCATGGAATATCTTGGTCTCTCCATCTATGGTGATTGAGAGTTTTGCTAGGTATAGTAGTCTAGGCTGGCATTTGTGCTGTCTTAGTGTCTGCATGAGATCTGCCCAGGATCTTCTGGCTTTCATAGTCTCTGGTGAGAAGTCTGATGTGATTCAGATAGGTCTTCCTTTGTATGTTACTTGGCCCTTTTCTCTTACTGCTTTTAGTATTCTTTCTTTGTTTAGAACATTCGGTGTTTTGATTATTATGTGACAGGAGGTATTTCTGTTCTGGTCCAGTCTGTTTGGAGTTCTGTAGGCTTCTTGTACGTTCATCGGCATCTCTCTCTTTAAGTTAGGGAAGTTTTCCTCCATAATTTTGTTGAAGATGTTTACTGGCCCTTTAAGTTGCAAATCTTCACTCTCATCTATACCTATAATCCTTAGGTTTGGTCTTCTCATTGTGTCCTGGATTTCCTGGATGTTTTGGGTTACACGTTTTTTGCATTTTGCATTTTCTTTGACTGTTGAGTCGATGCTTTCTATGGAGTCTTCAGCACCTGAGATTCTTTCTTCCATCTCTTGTATTCTATTGTTTATGTTTGCAGCTATGACTCCTGATTTCTTCCCAAGGTTTTCTATCTCCAAAGTTGTCTCCCTTTGTGATTTCTTAGTTGTTTCTACTTCCTTTTTTAGTTCCTGGGTGGATTTGCTGAGATCCTTCACTTGTTTGTTTGTATTTTCCTGTATTTCTTTAAGGTATTTTTGCATTACCTCTTTCAGGATTTCTTCCTGATGACCCACGTTCTCCTGCATTTCTCTGAGTGATTTTTGTGTTTCCTCCTCATGGGAATCCATCTGTTGATCCATTGTCTCCTGCATTTCTTTAATCAGTTCTCGTGTTTCCTTTGTAAGGGCATCTAACTGTTGATTCATTTCTTTAAGCAATTTTTGTGTTGCCTCCTTATGGGCATCCGTCTGTTGACCCATATTCTTCTGCATTTCTTTATGCCAATTTTGTGATTCCTTTGTGAGTGCATCTACCCGTTGATTCATCTCGTTAAGCGATTTTTGTGTTGTCTCCTTGTGCGCCTCCATCTTTTGATCCATGTTCTCCCGCATTTCTCTAAGCGATTTTTGTGTTTCCTTTGTAAGGGCTTCTAACCGTTGATTCATGGTCTCCTGTAACTCTTTATGAGATTTATTTGTGTCCTTCTTGTGATCCTCTAATAGCATCATGAGAAGTGATTTTAAATCCAGATCTTGTCTTTCAGGTGTGGTGGGGTATCCAGGACTTGCTGCTGTTGGAGAGTTGGGTTCGGATGGTCCCACATTACTTTGATTTCTGTTAGTAACATTCCTACGTTTGCCTTTTGCCATCTGGATACCTCTGATGTTAGTTGGTCCTGCTGCCACTGGCTGTTGGTTGGACCTCCTGTGAGCCTGCAAAGCTATTTCTGCCCCCCCCCCCTGGATTGCCAGGATTCCCCTGGCACCGATTTCTGGGGCCTGCCTGCTCCTGAGTGACTTTGGAGCCCTAATGTGCCTTGCCCCAACTGATCTTATATTGGGGAGGCCTTGCACCTCCAAAGGCTCAGCCTAGTGGATTCCTGGAGCAGAGGTCGCCACAGGGAGGCTGGTAGGCTCCTGCCCTGTGCAGGGGTGAGTGATCTCTCCTGGGGGGGAGGGGCGTCCCTCTGCCCGGCAGAAGTCCCACAGCAGAGCTGGCGTGCTGGTTACTGCAGATCAGCCCCGCACTTGGGAGCCGCATACACACAAGCCGCCCGAGACCCAAGCGATATTATGCCTGTCTGTCTCAGAACCTGGCTGTCCCAACTTCCCAGTCACTGGAGCAAAGATGGTGGAGTGCAATCTGCACTCTCCGAATTCACTAAATTCTTAGGCAAATGATCAGAACTGGAAAATATCATCCTTAGTGAGGTAACCCAATCATGAAACAAAACACATGGTATGCAGTCACTGATAAGGGGATATTAACTCAGAATCTTGGAATACCCAAGACACAATTCACATATCAATAGATTTCCAAGAAGATGGAAGGAGAGACCCCTGGTCATGGAAAGACTATGTAGGGGAATACCAGGACAGAGAAGCGAGAGGGGGTTGAATGGGGAACAGGGGGAGGGAAGGGTGCTTATGGGACTTTCGGGGAGGGAGGAACTGAGAAATGGGAAATCATTGGGAATGTGAATTAAAAAAAATAGAAAATAAATAAAAAAAAAATGATACAGGCACAATTAAAAAAAAAAGAATGCCATAGGTAAAAGAAACATGCTATAGCATTATCTATCTTTAACACTCAATGATGTAGGATATCTTATTATTTTTTTCTTTTTGCAATTGTGAAATCTTTTTATTTTTTCCATTAATTTATTTAATTGTTCACTTTACATCCTGTTCACTGTCCCCTCTCTCTTCCCAGTCCCTGAATCACAAGTCCCATCCTCCTCCCTTTCTTCTTCACCTATAAGAAGAAGGAGATCCACTCTGAGTACTAACCCACCTCCTACCTCAAGTCATTGCAACACTAGATATGTGTTCCCTCACTGGGCCACACAAGGAGGCCCAGTAGGGGAACCAGGATCCCCAGATTGACAACAGATTCAGGGACAGCCCCTACTCCTATTGTTCAGGTACCTGCATCATGACCAAGCTATGTATATCTTCTACATATGTGCAAGTGAAGGGTCAGGAGGTTCAACCCATGCTTGATCTTTGGTTGGAGTTTCAGTCTCTGGGAGCTCTCAAAGGTCCAGGTTTGCTGACTCTCTTGGTCTTTCTTTGGAATCTCTTTTCTCTTTGGATCCCTCAATCCTGCTTACAACCCTTCTACAAGACTCCCTGAGCTCCATCTTATGTTTGGCTGTGAGTCTCTGCACCTGTTTCCATTGGGCTTCTGCATGGAGCCTTTCAGAGTACAAAGTGCTAGACTCCTGTCTGTGAATCCAGGATGAGATACACAAACATAGCCTGAGGCTCCAAAGTAGTTGAACAAGGAAGTAAGGCCTGCAACGTTTCCCTATTGATCCTCTGAATTGGAAAATGTTGCTACTGCATTCATTTCTGGCAGTCTAACACAAGCTCACATGATAAGAATAACCAGTGAAGGACGGGTATTTTGTTCTCTTTTGGGTTAATTAATATGACACTTTATAAAAGATAATATAATTATGTTGATTGACTATTTTATTAGTATTTATCTTTTGCTTCTGCAAGTATATAAAATAATAAATTTCATCAGGAGATATGGTATATATCTCACCCTATATTGCTGACATTAATTCTCTCTAGTCAATCACCCAACCCAGCCAGTCTTCCCACTAAACACTTCTTTTTGTACTTTGATGTTATATTTAGACATTTTTAATTTCAATATAAAGTTAATACAAATTTGAAGTAATCAAGTTTTGAGAATTGTGGTGTCTCATGGTCATTCTTCAGCAACATATCCCAAGAGGAAATAAATGTGAAAAAATGTTTATTAAGATAGTTTTCTTGAGATGAATAATTCTGGAAGAGATGGAGATCAAAAATGCATGGTATAATGGCGGAATGGAAACAACAAAACTTCAAGGGTCTTAGCTAACCCTACAGGCAGTGCTGAACTGGAATAGGTAAGAAGATGAAGTGAAGAGTCTGGATTTTAATGCCCACCTTCATGAACTGATTGCAAAAGGATTCCCTGGACAGAGGTATGTTTGGAGGCTATATTGTGCTCTTTATCTGTGGTACACCAAGATAAGACATAAAGTAATGACAGCGATAGACATAGTAGATGACTAAAACCTCCATATCTACAAATTATGTGAGTGTTTGAAAAGAGCAACCACCTAGGCTAGAATCCCAGAATTTCCATTTTCCAGAATCTACTGCCAATGTAGTCCCAGTGTAGATTTCTCAGTGTGTGTTTTAGAATAGAGAAGACAAGAAGAGAAAATTGCTACACCTGTAAGTTATTTTCTTCATTTTCTGCTTTAGTAAGCAACAGATATCTTTAAGGATGATTTAGTAGAGTCCAACTCATAACTATGTTCTTCCCCCTCAACAATTTATTTTGTGAGTAGGTAGGCTCTATTACAAAAATAATCAGAAATATTTTCTGTCTTCAAGTTATGCTAGCTTCTGGGAGTTTTATTGAATAGTATATTGTACATTTGTATTCTTGAAAATCACATATCGTGGACTTGGTAGGGTTGATAAGATGGCAAAATGGTGATTTATACCTTAAAAATATTTGTATTTTGCTATCTACAAAACAATAACATCTCCCATAAAAGATACGAGTTTTATGAAGAAATGCTGAATGTAAAGAAGTAATAAAATAAATGTTAGTCCAACTAAACTTGAATGTGCATACAAAATTGAAAAGAAAAATATAATAATCCCTTCTTAAAGAACAATCCAGACCAAGCCACGAAGCACTCAAAGTTCATTCTTCCCATGTTCTCCATTCAGCTAATAGTGCAACATAACAAAATGTTGATCCACTCCTTGAAAACAAAGCTTCAAAACTAACTAACTCATAAGCTGTGAATTAGTGTGTATGTATGTGTATATGTGTGTGTGTGTGTGATTTATGTGTATGTAAATGTGCATGTACAGGTACATAAATGTGTATATGAGTGGTATGCATGGGCTTGTGCATATGTAAGTACATGAGTGTGTGTGTGTGTGTGTGTGTGTGTGTGTGTGTGTGTGTGTGTGTGTGCGTGTGTGTATTTTACCAGTGAGTATCCACAGAGAGAGAAATCCATGGAAGTTTTCTTGATTACTTCATCTCTACCTTACATTTTGAATCAAGGTCTTTATTTGAAACTGAAGTTTACCAATTGCCTAGCCTGACTGCCCCATGAGCTCTGGCAATTCTATGGTTTCCGCTGCCCTGCATCAGGATCCAAGGCACATTATGCTATGACAAAATTTGACATTAGTTGTGGGGACCCAATTTCAGATCCCATTTAGCTATCTCCTTAGTATGATGTGTCAAAACTTTTCAGGCCCAATGTCAACATTCTTTTATTTAGTGACTTGTTTAATAATTCAAGATGGAAAATTCCATATTGTAGCAAAACCAAATGTCATCTCTTTCTGTTGTTTGTGACTAAAAAACACACTTTGTATGAGGTTAATGACAACCCTGAACTATTAACTATTTATCTTGACTTATAATACTGTTTACAAGTGTCAGATAGCACTTCTTGCTGATTTTGTGAATAAGAAATTCAAAATCAATATTAGAGACTTATTTGTTCATTTTGCCTAAGTTAAATATATCTACTTTTTTTAAGTTTGCAAGAATTTTATTGAGTATTTTTGCATCGATATTCATAAGGGAAATTGGTCTGAAGTTCTCTTCCTTTTTTTTAAATGTTTTTATCAATATTTGCTTTATTTACATTTTAAATGTTAACCCCTTTCCATGTTATGTCACCAAAACCCCCTATCCCTTTCCCTTTCCCCTGTTCACCCCCCCCCCAACTTCCTGACTAGCATTCCCCTAATCCGGGGAATCGAGCCTTCACAAGACCAATGCCTCTCCTCTCATTGATGTCTGAAATGGTCATCTTCTGCTACATAGGAAGCTGGAGCTATGGGTCCCCCCTCATGTACTCACTGGTTGGTGGTTTAGATTGGGAGCTCTGGGGTTACTGGTTGGTATATATTATTATTCCTTCTGCAGAGCTGCGAGAAGATGTGGAGAAAGGGGAATACTCTTCCATTGCTGGTGGGATTGCAAGCTGGTAAAACTACTCTGGAAATTAGTTTGGCAGTTTCTCAGAAAACTGGACACAGCACTACCTGAGAACCCAGCTATACCACTCCTGGGCATATACCCAGAAGATGCTCCAACATGTAATAAGGACACATGCTCCTCTCTGTTCATAGCAACCTTATTTATAATAGACAGAAGCTGGAAAACCCCAGATGTCTTTCAACAGAAGAATGGATACAGAATATGTGGTACATTTACACAACGTACCACAATGGAGCTATGAAAAGCAATGAATTCATGAAATTCTTAGGCAAATGGATGGAGCTTGAAACTACCATCCTGAGTGAAGTAACAAAATCACAAAAAAACAAACATGGTTTGCAATCACTGATAAGTGGATATTAGCCTAAAAGCTCAGAATACCCAAGGTACAACTCACAGACCACATGAAACTCAAGATGAAGGAAGACCAAAGTATGATACTTTGATCCTTATTGGAAAGTGAATCAAATCACCCATGACTCACAGCCAACCAATAGAATGATAATAGGGTTCTCAATGAAGCAGCTAGAGAAAGGACCCAAGGAGCTGAAGAATTAAACATATCTTAATGAACATCCTTTTGATAGTCTTGTCCATATTCCAAGATAGATTCTCATCTACAAAGTCACATAGTTAAAGATCATTTCTTTTTGAGATCTTCAATAGTTATCAACAAAATATTCAATCCTGGAAATACCTATGAGATCATATAAACTTAGACCTTTGCTGTTTTATAACTTCTTAATCTCTTCACTATCCTTTCTTTCCTTTTCCTCTTTCTCAAATAAACCAAATAAACTAAGTGACTCTCAAGGTCAATCTCTTTATGGCTCATAATTTCTCTCCATTGTTCCATGAGTTAATTTTATTATTTCTATGACTGAAGACTTGACAGAAGCCAGTGATGAGGGTGTCTGTTTGTTTGTTTGTTTTTGTTTCACAGTTTAGGATGGCACACAATCAATCATGGCAAATAAAACAACATCAGGAACATGAAGTAACTCATAGTGTCCATAAGAGAGAAAATGATGAATGTTGGTGCTCAGTTCCTTTTCCCTTTATAAAATCTGTTCTGGACTCAAGACCAGAGGTTCTGCTGTGTACATTGAGATTAGGTCTTCTCTCTTCAGTTAAATCTCTTTAGAATCATCTTCAAAGATGTGGCCAGAAATGTATGTCATTGGTGAATCCAAATCTTGTAAAATTGGTAGCTTTATTTCTTTCTCAGAAGGACTTTCTCTGTTCTCTAAAAAATATTATTATTTCCAACAATTTATTTATTATTAGACATCTATCAATTATCTATCATTTATCTTTATTTATTATTAAATATCTCTCTATTTATTATCAATCATACACCTTTATTCTCTCCCTGCAAATTAGCAACTTGGATTTCAGATTCACAAGGATGGATTTAAATCACTATTCACTACCATTTTAGCATCTACAGCAATGTGTATCACACCTAAAGAAATCATAAATATGTTATCTAGAGTATTTAATGGGCAAGTTAAACATAATAAAAATGTCAAAATAGATGAGAATATTTTAAACTGTAGAATAAGAGATCAAAAGTGGTGGTCATGCTATTTCAAATCATTTGTTTGCTCACCACTCTGTTTTCTGTATGGAGTCTAGGTATCTTCCTTTGAATGTAAAGAAATAGTTCCCTAAATGGACTGTTGATATCTTCCCTTTTTGGCTATACAACAGTTGTTAAGAATTACATTATAATATAGAATTTGTATATTTTGTCAATAAGGTAAGACATGTATGTAATGGATTTGGGATAGGTGATGAGCCTTTAGTATTTTGTTGTACAAATGTTATCCTTATTTTTTATTAGATATTTTCTTTATTTACATTTCAAATGTTGTCCCTTTTCCTGGTTCCCCCTGAAAATCCTCTAACCTGTCTTCCCTCGCCCTGCTCACCAGTCCACTCACTCTCGCATTGTCCTTATCATGAACATGTCTTATATTTGTGATATATTTTAAAAAGAAAAGAATTTTCTACACATATAAAATAGAGAATTATTTATCAATATTTTCTCATGATTTTTTTAAGTTTCAAATCCATAAATAACTTTCTAGTCTTTTATTAATCTCTTAATCACATGATAAGGTAAATAAGGTAAAGGCTATCTCTGATTTTAAAACAACTAGTAGTGGATATTAGTTAAGATCAGTAATCACAACTTTCTATAGAGTTAGAGAAAGAAGAACACTTACATAAGTAATTATCTCACATTCAGTTGCTTCAACAGAAAAACATGAACAGGTGTCTTACGACAAATAGGCCAATATTCTTCAAAGGTCTGAAGTCTGAATGTTTGAGATCAGTACAACTAGATGGCAGATCTGCCTGAAAGAACCTTTTCCAAGTTAATCCTGGATTGTGGATGGGTGGGGAAATAAAACATGACTCTTCATGTGTCCACACTCTGAAGGGAGCACAGAGAGGAGATGTGGTGTCTGATCATCTTAAAATTGCAGAGTTCCATTCACAAGGGTTACTTTCCTGACCTCCACTTATGATGATTACCTCCAAATGCTAACACAGTGCAGGCTAGACTTGTAGCATGAATTTAGGGAAGTACAAAAAAATCAGTCTGTAACATACTAGTAAAAATGTAGCAGTAGCATTTGAAAGATAATGCAATAGTTTTTCTAAAACAGAGACTGCAGGAACTAAATGCAAGTGTCATTTGTGACAGAAAATAGAATATGCTTTGCCTCTCCTGCCTGTTATTTTCCTTAGTTTACAAGCTTGGGGGTTTTCTTTTCATTATACAAAAAGTAAGTCCTTATCTGCTGTATCAGCACTATGCTTTAAGTCTTTAATGTTTCTATATAAGAAGTCCCTGATATTGGTACTTATTTATTACTATGTGGTTAAGTAACTCTCGCTAATACTTTCTCAGCACACATGCACTTTCGTATGATTTAACTGCATGATAGATACAGAGGTCCAATCTCTGTGAGGGGGATGCATAGTGTACATACCAGAGTCAGGAATGATCTCTGCTGGCATTGCATATTGAGACAAAGTTGAATGACATACACATGTCTGAAATATCGAAAGTGAATGTTGGCTTCTAATAAATACATCCTGTTAATTTGGACAAACTCCTCATCCACTGAATGCTATCTTCTCTGAGAATGGCATTAATTACTAGACATTTTAAGTAGAATACAAGAGGAGAAAATATAGAATATTTATGATGCATAAGTAAAATAAAAACAGGAATTTATAAGCTTTAAATAGACATGGGAGACAATAAACCACTAAATCAACACAGTTTTTAATGCAAACATCTAAAGAGGTTGCCATCCCATGATCAAAAACTCGTACCCAGAATCGTTCCTGACTAAAAGAACTGCACAGACAAAAATAGGGAAGAGACTGAGGGAAAGGTGGTCCAGTGACCCACCCAACATGAGATCCAGCTCAAGGGAAGCTCCAAGGCCTGACACTATTACTGATGCTATGGTGTGCTTGCAGGCAGGAGCCTAGCATGACTGTCCTCCAACAAGCAGTTGGAGGCCCAACAAGCAGTTTAACTGAGACAGATGCAGATACTTACACCCACCATTGGACTGAAGTCAGTTACCCTGTGGTTGAATTAGGGAAAGGCTGGAAGAAGTTGAGGAGGAGGGCAACCACATAGGATGACCAGCAGTCTCAACTAGTAACCATATAGTAAGACCAGCAGTCTCAACTAGTCCGGACCCCTGAGATCTCTCAGACACTGAACCACCAACCAGGCAGCATGCATTAGCTGGTCCGAGGACACTTACACATATACAGCAGAAGACAGACTGGTCTTGCCTCAGTGAGAGAAGATGTGTCTAACTCTCGAGAGACTTGAGGTCCCTGGAAGTGGGGGGACTGGGGTAGCAGTGACATCCTCTTGGAGACAGGAGGGAGAAAGAATGGAATGAAGAACTGTGGGAAACTAGAAAGGGAGGGTGTGATGACTGGACTGTAAAAACATAAAAGCAATAAAAATAAAGAGTAAAAGTCATCACTGGAACACAAATGAAATGAAAAAATAGATTAAATGGTTATAGTATGTTTAAATCTTCACAGATAAAAACAGTACAAAACAAAAATTCAGCTTGAGATCTGCTTGAACAGCCATGGGAGTGGTCAGCAACCACAAGCTCCAACACTGAGTGTGTGTACTGGAATCAACTGAGCTGTGCCTGAACTATGAAAAGAAAGTAAAAAATAATCTTTCTGATGGAGAAAAATTAAGACTATTCTTAGATAATTTTTCAGCAAAACTAAATTATATGTAACACTAGAGAAAGTGCTTATTAAGTCTTAGGGAAATCTCTGTGACTCAGTAACCTTAGATTCTAGTTTTGTTTTGTAATTTTTTTCTTTCTTTCCTGTGAGTGCATCAAAGGCATGTCCAATCTCTGTAGGTGGAAAATGTAAAAAACTACATGTAATTGTGTGTGTGTGTGTGTGTGTGTGTGTGTGTGTATTTATCCATTTTTCTCTGTGGGAAGATCTTTCTTTAAGACATATCTATAAATCCTACAGCACACAATTTTAATTAAGAAATTATCAATTAAATATTTTTCATGTATCCTATCTGGAAATATAAAATCATACCCTTAATTCAACAGGAAGTACTTAAATCTCATTCCTTCCCTGAAATATTTAATAAATGAGAGGCTTCACTCTTTGTGATCCAATATTTGAAAAGTAACATGAACTATGAAAAAAAAAAAAACAAAACAATATGAAGGAATATGTGAGGAAACATACAAAATAGACAAATCATCAAAAGGTGAGAACATGCACATAAAGACAGATTTCATAAATATTTTACATAACTAGTTGTTATTTGTAATAGAACCACACTGTTATATTGCTACTGATATTGCCTGTCATTATCAAAATTACCACTAGCATTTCTGCTGCATTAGGGATTCCACTTAACATAAATTATAAATATCATGCATGATCATTTTCATGGTTGGAATGAGAATAAAAATGATCCTCTTAATGCTTTTGTATTTGACTACTTGATCCCAAGTTGTTAGAACTGCTTGGAAATAATCAGAAATTGTGCTATTATTGGAGAAGATGTACCTGATGGCAGGCTTTGAGGTTTGAAGTCATTCCCAGTTTGCTGATTGATATGCCTCATGCTTGAGGACCAGGATTTGAGATCTCTATTGTTCTTGCCTCAGTGACTTTGCTTTGCCAACTTGGACTCTAACCCTCTTAAAGTTTAAGCCCATTAAAGTGCTTGTTTTGTATGTTGCCTTGGTCACAGTTTTGTCATATCATGAGAAAAATAGCTAAGACAAACATATATTCTTTATACCCTCAGTCACTGTAAGGTACGCTTTAGGTTTGATGCTTGTAATAGTTCCTTAAATTTTATATTACTATATTTAATTTGTGAATATAGATAACGAGATTCAGAAACTTTGAAAAAATTCCTAATAATCTTACCAATCTATCACCATGCTATCAAAGTTTAAAAACCAAAACAATTTTATGAGTCCCAAAACTTTATTAAATAAGCTTGTAATTAGATTTTAGAAATGCCATGAAAACTCTTGGCTTAAGGCAACATGGGCCAAGAGATTCACGGTTTCCTTTTAATATAATTATATTCATTCAAGTAAAAACACACACAAAAGGATAAATATTCCCAAGTGTTAACTGGTACCTTAACCCTGAAGTGAATATTATTAGAATTAATTCTGCTTTCTGCAGTAGCTAAGCTATAAATGCTATGTGTTTCATGATGAAAAACAAATATGAAGAAAAAGCAGAACCACTGACAATAGCCCAGAGGTCTGAAAATACCCACAGCACATTAACAATTGGTCAATAAAACATTTTATAAAGTATCACCTCTAGCCTTTGGGCAATTTTACTTTACAGTGCAGAACAGTAATAATGAAGCTAGAAAAGAGAAAAATTTATCATCTTCATTTTATTATCAGATTAAGGATGTGAATCAATTTTTGAAATTTTATAATTGCTGATTAAATTCCAAGGAAAGCTTTGACAGGCAAAATTATTCAGAAATACAAACAAAAGCCTCTGAAGTCAAAGGCGTGTGCAATAAATTTGTTCATTTTAATGGACAGTCAGCGTTATCAAATGGGTACCTTCACTATTTCTGCATACGTTCTTGTTTCAGCATGTATTTGCCTCCCAATCCCACCCAATATCTGCACATTCCAATCTTTATTCTGCACAATATAGCCCTCAGATACAAAGCCATTCTTGCTGACAGGATAAAAGATGTGGTTGGGTCAATTTTCATTTTGTTACACACCACTTACAAGTTATACCAGCATCATTTATTGAAGATGTTTTCTTGTTTCCATTATATATTTTAATCTCCTTCATCGAAGATCAAATGTCCATAAGTGTACGGGTTTATTTCTAGTGGGTCTCCACTTCTATTCAATTGGTCTGCCTGTCTGTCTCTGTACCAATACCATGCAGTTTTCATCACTGTTGCTCTGTAGTCCAGCTTGAGGGCTGGGATGGTGATTACCCCAGAAGTTCTTTTATTGTTAAGAATTGTTTTCCCTATCCTGGGTTTTTTGATTTTCATATGAAATTAAGATTTGCTCTTTCCATGTCTGTGAAGAATTGTGTTGGAATTTTAATGCGGATTGTGGTGAATCTGTAGATTGCTTTTGGTAGGATGGCCAGTTTTATTATGTTAACCCTACCAATTCATGAGCATGGGAGATCTCTCCTTTTTCTAAGGACTTTTTCAATTTCTTTCTTGAGAGACTTAAAGATTTTGTCACACAGATAGTTCACTTTTTTCGTTAGAGTTACTCCAAGATATTTTATGTTGTGACTCTTGTGAAGGGTGTTGCTTCACTATTTTCTTTCTCATCTCATTTACCACTTGTATAAAGGAAGGCTAATGATTTGCTTGAGTTAATTATATATCCAGCCACTTTGCTGAAGTCGTTTATCAGCTGCAGAGGCTCTCTGGTACAATTTTTGGGGACGCTTATGTATACTATCATATCATCTGCAAATAGTGACACCTTCATGTCTTTGCCAATTTTTATTCCCTTGATCTCCTTTTGTTGTCTTATTGCTTTAACTAGTTTTGCGTACTAAATAGAATACATACAGGGAAAGTGGACAGCCTTGTCTTGTCCCTGACTTTTGTAGGATTGCTTCAAGTATCTCTCCATTTAAGTTTATATTGACTGCTGGTTTTCTGTATATATTTTTTATTATATTTAGGTATGGGCCTTGAATTACTGATATCACCAATACTTTTAAAATGAAGGGGTGTTGTATTTTGCCAAAAGCTTTTTCAGCATCTAATGAGATGATCATGTGATTTTCTTCATTGAGTTTGTTTATACAGTGGATTATGTTAATGAATTTTCATATATTGAACCAATTTTGCATCCCTGGAATGAAGCCTACTTGATCATGGTGAATAATAGTTTTGATGTGTTTTTTGATTCAGTTTGCCAGAACTTTTTTTTTTTTTTGGTTTTTTGAGACAGGGTTTCTCTGTATAGCCCTGGCTGTCCTGGAACTCGCTCTGTAGACCAGACTGGACTCGAACTCAGAAATACGCCTACCTCTGCTTCCCAAGTGCTAGGATTAAAGGCGTGCGCCACCACCACCCCAGAATTTTATTGAATATTTTTTCATTGATATTCATATGCTAACATTGTCTGAAGTTCTCTTTCTTTGTTGGGTCTTTGTGTGGTTTTAGCTATCAGAGTAATTATAGTTTCATAGAATGAATTATGTCACCCTGCAAAAAGCTCAAGTCTAAGTAGATCAAGGCCTCAAAATAAGACCAGATATAGTGAATCTAATAGAAGGGAAAGTGGGAAAGAGCCTCAAACTCATTGGCATGGGATGAAATACAGAACTCCAATGACTCAGGCTCTAAGATCAAGAATTGATAAATGGGACCTTGTGAAACTGAAAAGCTTCTGGAAGGCAAAAGGACATAGTCAATAGAACAAATCAACAATCTACAGATTGGGAAAAAAATCTTCACTAACCCCACATCCAGTAGAGGACTAATATCCAGAATATATAATGAGCTCAAGAAGCTAACCTCCAAATTAAAAAAAAAATAAATCCCAATCAAAAAATGGGAAATAGAGCTAAACAGAGAATTCATGACAGACGAATCTCAAATGGTTGAGGACATCATGAGCTTTGCAGGCAAATGGATGGAACTAGAATACATCATCCTGAGTGAGGTAACTCAGTCTCAAAAGAACATGCATGGTATGTACTCACTAATAAGTGAATATTAGCCAAAAAAAAAAGAACAGAATAGTTAGGGTACAATCAACAGTACTCAAGGTTAACAAGAAGAAGGGCCCAAGGGATGATATTTCAATCTCACCTGGCATGGATAAGTAAACAATCATGGGAGGTAGAGGGAGGGAGTGGTCTAGGTGGGAGAGGGGATGGGAAAGGGAAAAGGGGATCATGATCAGATGTGTTTTGGGGTAGGGGGGCAACAGGAGAGAAGCCCTGAGGCCCAGCAGAAAGAATTGAAATATACAGCATCAAGGGGTATGAAGTGTGTGTGTGGGGGGGGTAGACCCTCTAGAAAGTACCAGATACCTGGTAGGTAAGAGACTCCCAGGACTCAAAGAAAGGAATTTTAGATTAAATGCCCAACAGAGGATAAAGGGAACTAGTAGAGTCCACATCCAGTAGAAAGAGAGGGCATCAAGTGGAGGGTCCATGCCAGTCAAAAACTTTGACCCAGAATTGTTCCTATCTGAGAGAACTGCAGGGATAAAAATGGAGAAGAGCCTGAGTGAAAGGAGGTCCAAATTAGAAACCTACTCAAGGGGAGGCTCCAAGACCTGACACTATAACTAACGCTATGGTTTGCTTACAGACAGGAGCATGGTTGCCCTCTGAGAGACCCAACAAGAAGCTGACTGTGACAGATACAGATATTCACACATGACCATTGGACTGAAGTCAAGTACTGTGTGTTTGAATTAAGAAAGGGCAGGAAGAAGCTGAGGAGGAGGGTGTCCCATAGGAAAACCAGCAGTCTGAACTAACCTGGAACCCTGATATCTACCAGACACTGAATCACCAACCAGGTACATATATGAGCTGGTCTGAGGCTCCTAACACACATACAATAGAGGACTTCCTGGTCTGGCCTCAGTGGCAGAAGACAGACCTAACCCTCAAGAGACCTGGGGCACCAGGGAGTGGGGAGGCCTGGCAGGGGATAGGGTAGAGACATCCTCTTGAGAACAGGGGGGAGAAGGAATGGGATGAGGACCTGTGGGAGGGTAGACCAAGAGGGGGATAACAACAATTGAACTGTAAAAAAAAAGTAATAAAAATAATAAATAAATTCAAAAAATTAAAATTTAGAAGATGTAAATGGGAGTGGAGATAACACTGGGAATTACATTCTTTTTCTAAAAAAAATCTAAGGCCCTTCACTTGTATCAAACAGCAACATTTTCTTCATAGTATGACAATCTGGTATTATCTGCCCCTTTTCTTGCTTACTTAATTTTTGTCAGCTGGAAATGTGGAACATACAACAAATATTATCTTGATTCATGTGTTAGTTCACTCAACTATTCTCTTTGGTCCAACCATTCCCCTGTTTCATTACTATATCAATCTTGACAGCAAGGCCTTCAAGATAGAAAACATTGTCAAGTTCTACCAAGTACTCCAGTCACCAATCCTTCTATGCAGAAAGAACACCACTTATAATTCAATAATAAATCTCTTTATATGTAAGGAATCTTACCTCATACATAAGTATTACCAATATAGTTGACCCCACAGACAAATATGCTTACTTTCTACAAATGATAGCATTTGTTATTCCGAAACACCTTTATGTAGCATTTACATATTAATAACTTCTGAGTTCAATTAGTTCTGCGTCTATGCATATGGGTGGATGACCCTCCAATGGGACACAAGCAACCTACCAGTGATGACTGTAACTTTAATTTTTTCCAATTCAATTTTTTTTTAATTTACATTCCAAATCACTTCCCCTTTCCCGTTTCCTCCCTCCCCGAAAGTCCCATAAGCCCCCTTCCCTCCCTCTTTTCTCCATTCAACTCCCTCTCGTTACTCTGTCCTGGCGTTCCCCTACATCCAGTCTTTCCAGGACCAGGGGTCTCTCCTTCCATCTTTTTAGAAATCTATTGATATGCGGATTGTGTCTAGGTTATTCCGAGATTCTGGGTCAATATCCCCTTATCAGTGACTGCATACCATGTGTGTTCTTTTGTGATTGGGTTACCTCACTAAGGATGATATTTTCAAGTTTTGACCATTTGCCTAGGAATTTCGTGAATTCATTGTTTTTAATTGCAGAGTAGTATTCCATTGTGTAGATATACCACATCTTCTGAATCCATTCCTCCGTTGAGGGACATCTGGGTTCTTTCCAGCTTCTGGCTATTATAAATAAGGCTGCTATGAACATAGTGGAGCATGTGTCCTTATTGCATGCAGGTAAAGTCTCTGGGTATATGCCCAGGAGTGGTATAGCCGGATCCTCCGGGAGTGTCATGCCCAGTTTTCTGAGGAACCGCCAGACTGCTTTCCAGAGTGGTTGTACCAGCCTGCAATTCCACCAGCAGTGGAGGAGTGTTCCTCTTTCTCCACATCCTTGCCAACAACTGCTGTCTCCTGTGTTTTTGATCATCCTTAGTCATTAGGGAAATGCAAATCAAAACCCTGAGATTCCATCTCACACCAATTCAATTTTTAATGATGGTTCTTAAACACTTTAACCTTCTTTGTGATCTACAACCCACCAAAGTAAGTGTAAAATAAAGAAGACTGTGAGGGAGTTGGGGGGGGGGACTAGTGGACCTGTTTAGAAAGGTACTTTGGAGCAACTCCTATCTATGTTGTCTGCAAGTCAGAATTTCAGTTCACAGGTTAGCAGATAGTGGCAGCTCGCTCCACTTGAAAACACCTCACAGATATACCAGCAGTCCAGTTCAGTTAGCAACAGCAGTGACATGAGCAAGCAGAGATAACCAGGTCTCAGCCTTGACTTGAGTCAGCAGGAGGGGCCAACAGGAACACCAGAAGAAATTCTCAGCTATGCCTCTTTCAGGTGAGTGAAAATCAGTGAAGACACAAGATCCACAAGTGTTGCACAACTAGCTGTATCAGCAAGCCAAGCTCTGTCTCCATCACTCTGTAGAGTCCCATTTATCCCCTCTAAACATCTTGTGTCTTCCATGTGCCTTGCCTCAGCATGTGCCTTGCCTCAGCATGTGTCTTGCCTCAACATGTACATCCAATCAGTCCAAATCCTTGGAAGTGGCAACAAACTGCAGCATACCACCAGAACTTTTTTGGTGTTTCTCTCTATGGTGTCCGAACAAATGCAGCTCAACTATGCAATGTAAAGCAGACAAATACATGCATGTCATGAGCAAAGAATCCTCCATGACATGTCCATGCTTTAGCAGAATATCCTCTCTCCTGTGTCTGTTTCAGCGGAACATTCCTTCCAAAATCTGTGTCAGACTTTCACACCTGTGTCCACTTTAAGAAAACATTCCTTCATATGTTTGCCCCAGCAAAACACCGTCCAACTGACTTTCCAAAGAATCCTTAAGTTTCTACTTCAGACCACATCTTTAAAAGTGAATAACGCTCCATCCCTCAATAATCACCAACTGCTGGTAGCTCCTGTATTACAGATGGGGATTTGGGAACTCTTCCTCATTCCTGCTGAATTCTAAAGTGCCTTTATCTTGTGCAGGTCAATAGCACAAGAACAATAAGTAAAGTGTACACACACACACACACACACACACACACACATGCTTTATTTCTTTCTCTATTGGTTAAGCATTTTAATATTAAAGACTAACCATGTAAATCTGATTTCTACACAGATATTCCTTTAAAGAATGTGTGTACTGTGGTTATTTAATATAATATTTATTTTGAACTCCAAGGCTGATTAAGTCTGACCTGGGCCCTAAATTTTACAGGCAACTGTCAGACAGATGTCTCTAATTGCTACAATTACATGAGGTTATAAAATGAAATCTTTATCTTGCCTTAGAATGCACATCAATGCTACCTTTGTCAATTTCAATTTTCCATTCTCCTACGACAAAATTTTCAGTTCCCCTTTCCTTGTTCTGTCTTCCACTTTCAACTGTTATCTAAAACTAGAAGGCAGACATCCCAGTGCTAGTAGAAAAGTCCTGTATCCCTTCCCTTTGCTCTACCAAGACACAGATTAATTAATGCAGCTCTGCTTCTCATCCCTCTATGACCTCTCTTCTTGACTTGTTTTGTTGGAGGCAAAGACACTTCTTCTGATATTAGAACATTAAGCATCTTAAAATATGACTTTCATAAGATCTTCTGCTTAGTACTTTCCATTGTCTTCTTACACTGAGATTATGAAATGCATTCTTCTTGAGTTTTAAAACCAGCCTTGAACTGGCCCTGACCTTCTTTTCTGACATTTATTTCTTTTCGTCAATACAATTTGTTTGTTTATCCACTGTCCTCTAGAATTTCTATTTTTCCCAATCCAGCCACTCAGTTTCTGTCTCCTTGTAAAAGTAAATGTCACTTTTATTTCCTTAGATGAAGGGATCAGATGAAAGCTATACCCGAGATTTTCAGATACATAGCTTGGGCAGAGCAAAGAGCATTTCTAGGCCTAGGCCTAGAAGCTTCTAGCCACCATGCAATCTAATCTTTTGCAAGCCTGGGCCTTCAAGGCTTCAGATTCTAGCTTTTGTCTGCTAATCTAGGTCTATAATGTTTCACCCTCAAAGGCTTATTACTGAGTATGCTCATACTATCTCTTTCTGAACTCTGGCTGGCTGGTTCAACTCAGCTGTTCTGGCTCAAACTTCTCTCCATGCTGACTGATTCAGTCTTGCTTCTCTCAAATTCTGACTGAATGTCTCTGCTTGGCCTAAAACTAACTCTGAAAATTTATTCTAATCTTCTGGTTCCTTCTTATTTTCAGGCTTTAACTGCCTCTGCTGACCTGCATTGAATTACATGAACTCATGAATGAACTCAAGTCCACTGCACTGCACTCACTGCACAGACCTATTTCTCTGCCTGTACTGCTCTTAAATAGCTTTTGTTTCCTACACTGTTCTCCTAAGAGTTAGGCAGGAATATCCTATCTCTGAATCATTTTGTCAAATCTCTCTCTGAGTTGTCACTTTGTCTGCCATTCATATGGCATCACTTTCAAACATGGACACTTCCTTCTACAAACTAACTTTACCTTAAAAGTGTTTACTAAGAGCATGTTTGTATTCCAGCCAAAAGTATTAAAGGTAGGTGGTATGTCTGCATTCTTCCTGGTTCACACAAACCTGTATCTTTGTGATCCCTTGCCAAAGCAGCCATGTTGCTGGATTAAAATATCTCCACATCTCCTCCTCCTTTTTTAGACTGCTCTCTCTTGCGTCTTCTCTATTACACACAGGACATAATTGGTAAATGTGTGACAATAAAAAATAACTACGCAAGTTATATCTCCTTTGACAGCAGTCTGCATGGCTCAGATAATTGCAACAAATAGTTGATAATATCAAATACCTCCTTAGCAAAGCCACTTAGTGATATTCTCCAATCAATATTTCAAGGCTTATTTATATGACCATAGACAAAATGATTGGAAGATATAAGTTACCTCCCTGGAATTTATATTGGCATTAATAATGCAAAATTATATTGTGTTCATACAGCAGAGAACTGCCTGGCCTGGCCTCAGTGAGAGAAGACACACCTAAACCTTGAGAGACTTGAGGTCTCAGGGAGTGGGGAGGTATGGTGGCTTGGTGTGTGTGTGCGGGGGGGAGCATCCTCTTGGAGATGGGAGAGGTTGAGAGGGAATGGGATGAGGAACAGTCAGAGGGCAGAATGGAGAGGGGATAATGACTGGATTGTAAAAACAGATTAAAGAATAATATAAAAGTATATTGTGTTGAATGAAATTATCTTAGTGCTATCTATAAAAATAGTTTTAGGGTTGCGGAGATGACTCAGTCAATAGAGTACTTGATGGGCTATTAAGGACCTAAATTCTTCATCATAGTACCCACACAAATGCCTACATGTCAGTGCAAACTAACCTATAATCCCAGGTTGCTAAAAAGAAGAAACAAAAAGATCATTGGATCTTTCTTCTTAGTCAACTTACCTGATTTGGGAGAGACCCGGGCTAAAAATTATGAGGGAAAGCATAGTAGAAGATGTAATATATTTAAAAAGGGACTTCATACACACACACACACACACACACACACACACACACACACACACACACACACATGCACGCATGCACGCACACACACACAAGCATGCACTCTCACCAATATAGCTTGGCAGTAAGACTGGAGATACCATATATAGTCAGCCAGGCCGAGAAGATGTGCAGAAAAAGATTGAAGAAAGCCTATGCTTATGACAGGACAAGAAGGAAATAAATGTTTAACATCTTTCATCAGCATGTGTAATAGAGTTTAAATATCAGCATAGAGTAAAGGAAGAGATCACTCAAATAATGTTTTTAATGTTCTGTGCTTGAGCCAGCAAGACACAAAAGGGCTTATTGCCATCCATTGATCTCCAGTGCCCAGATAGTAGAGGAAAGCCAAGTTCTTCAACTTTTCCCCACAAACCTCCATCTGTTCACTGTGACACAGAAGCCCTTGCACTCCTACACTAAAAGACAAACATTTCAGTGTTTAACAAAACTTTATATTTGAGAAAGAAGTGGATTAAAGACCCATCTGAAAGAGGAAAGGAATTAGTATTTTGGGGGAAAAATCCATATTTTATACTATTTATCACAATATTCCTGTTATATAGCTAAGTGTTCAAATCAGAGACATTAGAGTTCACAGAGCATAAGAAGAACACCGAGCACTGAGACCATGGATGACCATCAGTGCATCCACACATTACAAAAAACAAGGGAGGAAAACTAGAAGAGGACATATAAGTTTCATTGGAAGTTTAAGGAAACCAAGAACTGCATGGGAACCAAATTGCATCTCTCAAAAAGGAACACAGACAATAACTATCACTTCCAGTTCAGCCTCCTGCAATGGATGATGACTGACATCACATTAATGGCTGCGGGTGCTTTGACAGCTTTCAACCCTCACTCTGCCTATACAGCCCAATGTTTTCCACACAACAGGCCTTTCAGTAAACAGTCATTAACTATCAGCTGTGTTAGCTATTGTCACTGCAACGTCAGAATGTCAGGTAAAAATTTACAGTGACAAGACTCCTAGAGAAAGAACCACCCTAGCTGATCTTGAGAGTAATTTGGAGGCACTACATCCAACACAAGCTCTGAAAGTCCTCCAATTAGTATAAATCCTTCAGGAATGGGGCACATTTCCAAGTACAAAGTGGCTGTGGCTAAGTGGCGATAGATATTCATCCCAGCCTCTCTTTTATTCATGCTCACTTTAGTCACATTTACCATTTGAGGAGTCTATTACTTCAAAATGCCTCCCAAGAGGAAGCAAGGCCTACTAAATAAATCAGTATATATGTGTGTGTGTGTGTGTGTGTGTGTGTGTGTGTGTGTGTGTGTGTATGTATGTATAATATATATATCTCAAAGAGTATTACATACGAAATTTTTTTTTTCTTTAGAATTTCAGGCCAGAAACCAATGTAGTATTAGTAGAGAAAAAACAAGGGTAAAAATGTGTTTTTAAGATGCCCTATTATTTCCGCATAAAAACTCGATATTATCTAGTACTCACAATAACCCTCATAGTTAGGAGGAGACTGTGGGTGGCTTAAGAAAAAAACATTCCCTGAAAAGACTCAAATGCATTCTAGTCCCAAGCTTCTAGTTCACAGTATTTCAACAGGCACTGTTTAGAAGTCTAAGAGAGGACCAAACTTTTCCACTGCCTGCTGCCTTGCAGGCCTGATGACCTTTATAAATGACAGAAAATCTCAGTTGAATGAAAGATGAAGGGAAAGAGGAAAACATTAAGATGTTTTGTCCTATTTTTTTTTTTGTGACTTGTTGAAAATAATCATGGGACCTATTTGTCACACTACAGCTTTGCCTCTTTTTTTCCCATCGCAGTTGACAAGCTCAATGAAAAAAGTGTAAGGGAAGATGAATTGGCAGCAGCGTCATTGCTGCTCTGTCTCCTGGTCTTTCTAATTTTTCTTCAGATGAAATATATATACAATACCAAGCCAGTTAAGTGGAAGAAACATCTACAGGGAAAAGCAGAGTAACCAAGTCCTGTCTCTAGTCTAGGAACAACTATTAAAAAATATCTGTCTCTTTCACTTTCAATAGCCCAGGCATACTGCTTGTCTTTATGTCTGTGAGATGAAAATGTATTTTCCTTTGGAAAAAAGAAATGACAAATAGTTCGAGAAGGAGGAGACTAAAGGACAATGGAGAAAGGGACAGACAAGTGAGGGTAAATAAATACTGGCAACAATAAACTAAGATAAAGACTTCATTCTACAGTACATTCTCAGGAAATACATTATGCTCTAAAACATAACAACAAAATAGAGAATGGAAATTCCCTTGTAGATTAACCTAAAGAGTTAATCCCCTTGGGGATGGACTCCCTTAGTGAGATAATATACTTTTCCTGCCCAGAACTCCTGTGAACTCACTGTGCAGTCCCACCAGATCTGCTGTGAGATTGTGTAGGGTCTGTCCACCTTTCAGAGTCCTGACTCAGAAAGACATAATTCTTCATTTCTCTCCTCTTCTGTCACTGTCTGTTTCCTTCTTCAGAGGCTGGCCAAAGCGGAAGCTGCCTTTCCTTTTTATTCAAAGCTTCTTAGCACTTGCTCTAAAGCTCCAATCTCTACTGTGTTGCTGTGTTACATGACTGACCCCCATGTGGGTGACCCCCATGCCAGCTTAATTAAACAACGTGGCTTTTTTTCTTTCCTTCGTCCATCATCATCAACTGGGCAACTGCTGAGATTTTACCAGTTCTGGGGTTTTTCATTTAAAAATTTTTGTCCTTGAACATTCGTTTCTATACTCCCCTGTTCTGATGTACATATGCTTGTGTCTAGAATTTACAATAATAAATATTATGTCCAAAAAACTAAAATTATGACACAGGTTCATTGCCAGGACTCCTGTGTCACCTGCTCTAAGGACCCCTTTCTTCGGCACTTAGTTGAGCTATAATGTTTGGGTTTAGTTACTCAGAAACAGAAAGCTCCTATTTTAAGACATTCAGTGTGAGTCTTCATCTCATTATTTTAGACTAATGCTACATTTTTTCATCAGTCTTATGTTAACTATGCTGTGTTATTCATGATAAGTTAAACTTTTACTTTATATCTTGAGGAAGAAAGGTTTCCCCAAACTATAGTCAAACCATCTAATAAGTTTTATTTTGTTTAGTAAGTAATACTTCATGTCATTATTATTATCTCCTATATTATATGTTTTTAACATAATATTCATGTACTAATTTGAAAATAGTCTATCCAATATTCGTAACTCACTTTTGTGTGGCAGTTAATTGCTTTTTATATTGTTACTGCTATATTGTATTATACTAGTGTTTAAATAAACTAGGAAACTATCTTCCTTGATTCCTTTATTCCCTGAAGAGGAACTGACTGAAAGTTTTTGTAATTTGTTCCTGATCAAATGTGGTACAACATTGCTATGACATGATTTTGCAATATTGGAATTAAAAGATAGAATGAAGATTCCATTTCTTTAAGATGTCTGCCCTGAATCAGACTTAAATGAGGAAAAATTAGAAAAATTAGCCCCAGGAAATCGTAGCTTATCCCACCCATTGAAAACAACATAATTATAAAATCTACCAGAGACATACCCATGTTAGGGGTAAATAAAGGATTTCTCTGGTAACTTTCCCACCCAGTCCACAAAGATTTCATCTTTGTGTGCACCCAGTATGGAAATTCATGCAATAGCCATTTAGTAGAAATGATAATAAAAGTTGGGCAAACCAAAAGCTAAGAGCTTCTTGATATTTCAAAACTTTTGGTGAAGGAAAACACCATAACTGCTTATAGAAATCTTAACTTTTCTCGGTTTAGTTTTTGCTTACTTGCTTACCACTTATGACTTGCTAAGCATACTTTCTTATAGCATCCTGGACCACCAGCCTAGGGGTGGCACCATCCTTAATGGCTGAGCCCTTCCACACATCCCCAAAAATACACTACAGATTGCCCTTTGAGCCATTTTTGTGGAGGCATTTCTTAGTTGAAAGTCCTGCTTCCCATATGACTCTAGCTTGTGCCAAGATGACATAACTTTATAAAATGTTAAAAGATCATAATTAAAAGTAGACACCATTAGTTTCCATTGGTAGTAAATAGTCTTACTCTTAAATGTAGCATTTATCTTTACAAAATTAGTGCATATTAAGACAGGAAATAAAAGAAAATGACCCACTGGAAATTAATAGGTGAACAGCTGCTAAAATTATTGTTATTTTAATACAGGAATATTAAATGGTGGCAAGGATCATCATTTGTATTAGTTCCTCTTTCTTCATTTGGACAAATGTTACTTAAGGAAGGGAGGACATATTTTGCTCACATTTTAAGGGTAAAACCCCTTATGTTGAGGAAGATGTAATGGGAGGTGTTTGATACAGCAGGTCACATTGTTTCCATATTCAAGATGCAGAGAGAGGTATGCTGTTAGTACTCAGATCACTTTATTTTTCAATCCAGGACTACAGCTCATGAAGAGTGTCACTCGTATTCATTGTAATGCTTCCCTCCTCAATTAAATCTCCCCAAAATTACCCTCACAGAGAGGTCAACAGGTGTGTCTTATAGGTGATCAGACATCCCAAATCCGTAACAAAATTCAAATCACAGTAATGAAGTTTTGCCTAAATACCAAGTCTATACATCCATAAGTTCAAGAAACTAATCAAGAAAGAGGAAAAAGACAAACATCTCAGACAACAATCAAGTAAAATAAGGCACCAGCAAAATATACTGGATGATTTAAATGTGAAACTGGCTTTATAGAATTTTAGAGAACCATTACTAATTCCCAATGATTCAGGCATTCAGATTGGCACAACAATTTCACAGAAAATATATTGAACCACCCATGAAAATAAGATTCAAACACACACACACACACACACACACACACACACACACACACACACACAAACATACTTATATCTATGTGCATATAGTAAAGAGGAACTGTGTGACAGTATAGGCAAAGTTAACAGTTGTTGAACCTAGGTGATAATAAGTAAGTGTTTACCATACAGTTGTATCTACTTTCTTTTTTTTCTAATTTTTTTTATTTTCTAAGTTTTTTTTATTTACATACAAAATCATTTCCCCTTTCCCGTTTCCTCCTTCCCCGAAAGTCCCATAAGCCCCCTTTCCTCCCTCTTTTCCCCATTCAACCCCCTCTCGCTTCTCTGTCTTGACATTCCCCTACATCCAGTCTTTCCAGGACCAGGGGTCTCTCCTTCCATCTTCTTGGAAATCTATTGATATGAGAATTGTGAACGTTTTATATATTTTTCTAAGTATAGATTAAAGAAAAAAGTGTCCCAGTTGCAAAAAACAGTAACATATTGAATATATAGAGAAATAACTTAGGAGTGGAAAGTCTATAGAGAAAGCAGGATTGAAAAGGGGGTTATGATCAAATTCCTAGAGGTTTCATAACTCAGTCCTTATAAGATGATAATTAATCACCTATTTTGTAAGTATTTTTTAAAAATCAGTGATAAAAATAAGCTAAATTACATTATGCTTCAAAACACAAACATTTCAATGAGCAATGTCACTAAGCAAAATTCAAAAAGTATTACTAATTAATGTTAAAGCAAACCTCTATTATGGAATAATAGTAGAATATATGTATTCCATTTTACATTAAAAATGCTTCATTAAACTTTACTAAGGATAGAGACACATCCTATGTGATTCTCATACTTCAGTGCATTCTTTACCTGTGTTGGGAGCCTAACAAAGTGTAAATCCTTTCAAATGGTCTCCATATAAGACTGCAAAGTCTTTAACAATTTTAACATTCCTTTGAATAATAAAATCATCTCCTGGACCAGTGTATTTGATTGATTAAAGTACTTTAATGAAGAACCAAGGTCTGGGTACATGAAATAAGAGAAAATCCTCTCTCCCGGCTTGGAGATGTTTCTATTAGATTCACAGCCCATACAGATGAACCTCTTTAAGATTAGCTGCCTAGTACATGATTTATTACCAAAGAAAAACACACTTTGAGATGCTATGGGTTGAGATGCACGTGACCTATGGGAAGAAACAACTCAATCCACACTAATAATGGAGTCCTCATGTTTCATTTAGTCTCTTCCCCACTCTGTCACCTCCAACCTTTGTATGAAAAACTGACAAAGCACTGATTCTTATATTGAAGTCTAGAGAAATCCTCTAATTTTTGATCAAAAAAAAAACCAACCCACCACCACTAACAACAAAACCTCCAAAACCCATAAAAATATCATGAAAACTTTTCACATATTGATGTAAAATCTTGTCTTAAATTTATATTCAACATTGTCTTTCTAGCATGAATCATAGTAGTTTTTGCCAACTTATACATGGAAGAACTTGGAATAAAAAGTTAGTGCAAAGGTATTAAAGCTACAATGCTAGTGGTTTTCTCTAAAGGAAATATAGAAGTCATATGATCTGCAGATTGTAACAAATGAGCATATGCGTGGTTCAGCATTCACTGACTGCCTGTCGTGTTCTGAGCACTGAACAGGGAGCTAGTGAAACAGCTCAGGCACATTTTCTTCTTCACTGAGCTGAAAATCTAATGAAGACACAAGTCACTGACTGCTATGTAATGACTGCTGCATGGAGTGGAAAGCAAATTAGACTGTCTTTGCATGATGATGATGCATGTCAATCAGGTAAGCGATGGCAAAGGGAACTCCACCAAAGAAAACTGTTAGAAATCATAAAAACATACAAGTACAAAAAAGCAGTAACATGAAGCTTAGGATTATACATAACTCAGTATGGTTGACAGAAACACACACGTGTGGAATGGTAATGGTTGAAATTAAATAAATAAGCAGAGATAGATCTTCTGATGCTAAGTAGATGGTAAATTTTTCATCAGAATTTCTATATCCCTAATCGATTAGAAGAAAGGGGTTAGAACAGATTCATAGGTTAGAAGCATAGAAATAGAAAAGGTTAGGATATCTTGAGAATTAAAAGGATCAGGATGCCTGCCATTTGCAGAGACAATGTTTTGCTTAGAGTGCTAGGCACAAATGAATAGTGTCCTAAAATATAATGATTCCAGCAAATAGCTCCATGTTGGTGTAGAAGTTTGTCATCAATGACACCAATATAGGGGCCTAATTATAGTTAGATGTGGAAAATATCAGAAAAAGCAATTTGATATACCAGCCTAGATTAGAGGTCGAAATGTCCAACTGTTTGAATTTTATTTTTCTTGAAAAGGTTTTTACTTTCTGGTCTTAAATCTGCTGGTATGCTATTACAGTAATGTTTCTCTGCTACTGTAGACCTAGATGACTGCTTTTATTCCAAAATATTATATGTCATCTGTACAGTTTAGATTCATACAATTGTTTTCATGTTTGTATTTAAGTTAACTACTACATGTACCGTCATTGTGTAAAGTACATAGCATGTTAATTCTGTAAGGAGATACAGATTGGTTCAGTTTTGTCAGCTGCCTCTTCAGTTTCCTGTTATAGAACTCTTTGTAACTGCATGTCCTGATATATTTGATCTCATACAATCCAGTAGATTTGAAAAAATATAGATAAGAGTAATTTGAACACTATCATAAGGAGCATATACTCCAAAGAAAGCCCAGGCTTATTTTCAGAAGAGCATGACAGCAGTAAACTGAAGTAACAGATTCAAATTTGAGACTCCACGCTTCAAAAGGTATTGATTTACTTCAGGCTCAATCATGTGAGTTTTCAGACAATAGTAAAGGATATCCATGTTCCAAGTCCCTGTTTGCGTGCCCCTTTTGCCTTCTCCATGAGCACTTTGTTTAACTCTTTGAATTCATATTTTGTTCAGTTTTTAGTTCAATGTAGGTACTATTTAAAATACCAAGACTCTTATCATTTACAGAAAGTAATTTTGGGTAATTGAGTGGTTTCAATGGTTTAAAACCATTTGTTTTAAATTGTCTAAAATACCATTATTAGAATATATATGATAAATATGTAAATAATAAAAGCAACTTCTGTATCAGTCAGGGTTCTCTAGAGTCACAGAACTTATGGGTAGTCTCTATACAGTCAGGGAATGTTTTAATGACTTATAGTCTGTATTATAACTCACCAACAATGATAAGCAGCAGCTGCAAATAAAAGTCCAAGAATCTAGCAGTTGTTAAGTCCCACAAGGCAAGCAGGTGAAGAAGAGAGAGTTGAGGCCAACTCTTTCAAAATATCAAACTGTTGGGACAAGAGGTTATAAAAGTTATATATAAAGAGGTGTAGGATTTTGAGGAAAGTAAAACCAACAAAATTGTAATAGAAGGTCAGGAGAGGAGCTGGAATATGCATTGGAGACTACCCAGAACAAATGTAGCAACAACAATAAATAATGCAAAGCCAGAAAAAAATAATTAATGGCATGTGCATATGAAAGGGTTAGTAATCTTGATAATAGCACTTTCAAGAATGGAGGAAACTGAAGCCACATCAGCACTATGTGAACAGGGAGTGGTGATGAACAGCCAGCAAAAGATGCTATCAGGGGTTTTTATGGGGATAAGAGGAAAGAGAAAACCAAGTAGTCCAGATTGAGCATTTTATATATACTGTTGTATATTGAGAATGACCTCAGGAATAAGCATCTTCGTTGCAAAGCTACTATGGACAAAGTAGCTAACAGCAAATGAGACATGCATTAGCAAAGTTTTGTTAAATAACAGTAAATTGAAGCCATTTGAAACTAATTCATACATGAAGATATTGTACTATATTGAGAAATTGTAATGATATACCAAGAGTCCAGTGGTATTAGCATCCAACCTTCCATCTCTCCTCAATGTTGTCTCTATGAGATGAGGAAAGCAATGGGGAGATGTCTATCTCGCTTACTGACTTTTTAATTTTAGCATTGTAGTTTTTGTTCTGTTGCTGTCATGAAACACCCTGACTAAATGAAAGTTTGGGGAAGAAAGATTGCATTTCTGTTGACAAGTCACAGTCCATCATTGCAGGACTCATGGTAGTAACTCATCCAGGAGCTGAAACAGCAACCATGGAAAAAAATCTTGCTATATCGCTTACAGGTAATCTTGTATTGAGCAACCTTCATAGAGACAGGGCTATCTGCCCAGGGAACGATGCCTCTCACAGTGGACCTCCTATATCAAGTAGCAATGAATGAGGTCCTAGTAGCTCACAGGCTAGTCTAATCTGAAATATTCCTCAATTAAATACAACTTCTTGTGTGACTTAGACTAGGACAAGGAAGACACAGTAGATTAACAAGCTAAATGAAAAAAACATTTTAAGAAAGAAAATTAATTAATTTAATTGATTAATATATCATACAATAAAACACTGGAACATGAACACCTTATTTGGCAAGAAGATTACTATTGTAATTTGAAAGTTTCACTAAGATTTTTATAACATTAAAAAATAGGATACTACACCAGCACAACCATTTTCTTCATGGAAAGCTTTTAACTTTATAAGTAAAATTTTCATTGTATTTCCTGTTTCTTCTTGTAACACTTTTAGTAAGATAAAAGTTTTAATTGGTTATTTTATTTATTTACATTTCAAATGTCATCCCCTTCCTGATTTCCCTCCATAAAGCCCTCATCCCATTTCCCCTCCTTTTTGCCTTTATGAGGGTGTACCCACCCCTGCCTTATCCCTCTATCTTCCCCTTACAACCTAGGGCATCAAGGCTTCACAGGTTCCTGTGGTCTGTGAATTGTAACATGTTTATTTTCACTGACCACAGGAAGCTCACGAAGAAGGTAGACCAAACTGGGGGTGATTTGGTTCCTCTGAGGAAGGAAAGAAAATAATCACAGGAACAACTGTAGAATACAGAGTGGAGCAGAGAGTGAAGGAAAGGCCACCCAGAGACTGTCTGTCCTACCTGGGGATTCATCCTATAAATAGTCACCAAACCCTGAAATTACTATGGATGACAAGAAGTGTGTACTAAAGGAGTCATTTATGGTTGTCTTTTGGAGGGGCCCTGCCAGAGCCTTAGAGATACAGAGGCAAATACTAGCAGCCAACCATTGGTCTGAGGGTGGGGTTCACTATGGAGGAGTTGGAGGGCAAGCTGAGGGGGAGGGGTGCAGCCCCATCGGAAGAACAACAATGTTGGTCAACCAGAAGCCCCAGGGCTCCCAGGGACTAAGCCATCAACCAAGGGGTACATGTGGTTCCAGCCAAAAGATTGGCAGAGGAATGCTTTGTTGGGCATCAGTGGGAGAAGAAGTCTTTGGTCCTGTGAAGGCTCAATAGAGGCCCCAGTGTGGGGAAATCGAGTGGGGTCATGGGACTGAGTTGGGTAGAGGAGCATATTCTTGGAGGCAAGGAGGTGGGAGGATGAGTTGGGGGTTTTTGTGGGGGAGGGGGAACCGGGAAGGGGTATAACATTTGAAATGTAAATGAAGAATATATTCAATAAAAAAAAAAGAAGGCTTCATAGGACCAAGGGCCTCCCCTCCCACTGATGCCAGATAAAGCGACCCTCTGCTACATATGTAGAAGGAGTCATAGACATATCCATGCATACTCTTGGGTTGGTGGTTTAGTCCCCGAAACTCTGGGTTATCCAATTAGTTACAGTATAAATTTAGGAGACATTTCCTCCACTTCAATTAAAGTTGAGAGCATGATCTCAATGATGTTTGTTATATTCCTTATTTATCTCTTGAAATTAGGTGACATATTGTAACATACTTTGATGTTTTTTTCTGAAATAAGATGTTAAGTGATTAATTTTGCATGGATTGATCACTGTAGTTTATCACTTCATAGAATAAATTTTCTTGGTTTTTCTTATGTTTTGTTTTGTTTTTGTTGTTTATTTCTTATTTTTTGCAGAATGTGGAATAGAACCCATAATCAGTTATTTTTTAATTTTTTATTTTCTATATTTTTTATTTACATTCCCAATGATTTCCCCTTTCCAGGTTTCCCCCTCCTTGAAAATCCCATAAGCCCTCTTCCCTCCCCCTGTTCTCCATTCAATCCCCTCCTGCTTCTCTGTCCTGGCATTCCCCTACACTGCTACATCCAGTCTTTCCAGGACAATTTTTTTTATTTTTGTTACTTACTTATTATTTTTATTTATTTTATTTTATTACTTACTTTTATTATTCTGAGCAGAATAATAATGAAAGATGCTGGACCTCAGGAGAAAAAGAAAGAAAAAGGAGTACACAACATACCACCATGATTTATACAATAGAGATAACTTCTGTATGAATAAGGAAACTAAATTCTGGCATGCCAAAACCTTCTTAAAATTAAAATCTCCTCAGAAGCATTTAATTAGTTGGTCAGCACCTGTTTAATCTTTTAACAAATTCTTTTGAATTTTAATTCTAAATATTCTTCTAACAGCCACATATACACTTCTTTAATAGTGTCATTTTTCAGCCACTTAAATTATAGTTTGACATTATGTAGTCAAAGAACACACCATCTGACTCTACACAAAAATGATAACTCATATTTTGCTCTGAACTATCAACATCAACTCAGAAATATCTAAGTGACTTCTGTGTGTATGTGTGTGTGTGTGTGTGTGTGTGTGAGTGAGTGTGTGTGTGTGTGTGTGTGTGTGTGTGTGTGTGTGTGTGTGTGATTTACAAGTCTGTCTTCATAATCAGTCCCTCATAGGCCAACACAGAAGAATTATCATAAACATATCCTCTATGTGATAGTGAAATAAAAAGAAAATTAGTTCTACACCTAGCTATACACACATCACAGACACTAAGAAAAACACTACTAGACATTTTTGGTGTTGTTGTTTCAGCTAGTGTTGACACTATGCCAGAATTTATAAGGCTTTTTTACTTCAATTCTATTTTTAGTATTCTTTAAGCCATGCCACAGAAACTGGCAATTATTATACATGTGGGTAGTAACATTTTTCCTAAGAAATCTGGCCTGTTTCAGCTGCTACCAAGTCAGGGCATAATTGCCTTATGTTTGCTATCTGGCCATGAAGAATCCCCTAAATTCTATATGATTCTCCCCTCTGTGCATGACTTACCATGCTTTAACATAGTCAGAATCACTAGGCCAGTAGAAACTCTGAAGTGGTTCCTGGCCCCTGCCACTCTGACTTGATAAATTTGTGTAGGTGTTAGCCAAGTAGAATAAAACATGTTGAATTATCTAAAATAATTATTTACTTGTGATTTATATATGTTCTATGTGCATGTCTCTGTGAATGTAAATACTTTATAAGCACACATATAAGTGTAAGTTGCACATCTCTTCTAGCTAGCAATTCAAATACTATATTGAATAGATATGGGCAGAGTGGGCATCCTTGTCTTGTCCCTGATTTCAGTGGAATTGCTTCAAATATGCATCCATTTAATTCTATATTGGCTGTTGGTTTGCTGTAAATTGCTTTTATTATTATGTTTAGGTATGGTCCATGAATTCTTGATCTCTCAATACCTTTAACATGAAGGGGTGCTGTACTTATCAAATGCTTTTGCTGCATCCAAGGAGATGATCATGTAATTTTTTCTTTGAGTTTGTTTATATAGGGGATTATGTTAATGGATTTTCATATATTGAACCAACCTTGCATCCCTGAGATGAAGCCTACTTGATTATGGTGAGTGGTTTTGATGTGTTCTTGGATTTACAAGAATTTTATTGAGTATTTTTGCATGGATATTAATAAGCAAGATTGGACTGAAGTTCTCTTTTTTGGTTGGGTTCTTGTGTGGTTTAGGTATCAAAGTAACTGTGGCTTCCTAGGCTACTATACCCAGCAAATCTCTCAATCAACATAAATGGAGAAAACAAAATATTCCAGGACAAAACCAAATTTAAACAGTATCTTTCTACCAATGCAGCCCTACAAAGGAACCTGGATGGAAAACTTCAACACAAGGAAGGTACTTACACCAAAGACAAGACAAGATCTCACAACAAAGTCAAATGGAAAGAACCACAAGCATATGAAGCCACCTACAAAAACAAACATATCAGGAACCAACAATCATCTGTCTTTACTATATCTCAATATTAATGGACTCAACTCACCTATAAAAAGACATAAGCTAAGAGACTGGATACACAAACCACATCCAGCATTTTGCTGCATACAAGAAACACACCTCAATAACAAAGACAGATATACTATCTCAGATTAAAAGGTCTTAGTCTTTCATTGATATCCACTTCAGCTAAAAATTCCTTCATGTGTTTGCCCTAGCAAAATACCATCCAACAGACTTTCCAAAGAACCCTTAAGTTTACACTTCAGCCTCACCTGATTGTTTTGTTCCCCCTTCTAAGTGAGATTTAAGTATCCTTACTTGGGCCTATCAGATATAGGGTTACTGAATATAGTTTCCTAATCTGTAAATTGCCATTTTGTCCTATTTACAGTGTCCTTTGCTTTATAGAAGGTTTTCAGTTTCCAGAGGTCCCATTTATCAATTGTTGATCTTAGAGCCTGAGTCATTAGTATTCTGTTCAGAAAATATCCCTCTATTCCAATGTATTTGAAGCTATTTCCCACTTTCTCTTCTATTTATGTTGAGGCCCTTGATCCACTCGGACTTGAACTTTTTGCAAGATGATACATATGGATCAATTTGCATTCTTCTATATGAAGATGACCAGTTAGACCAGCATCATTTGTTGAAGATGTTTTCTTAGTCACAGTGTTTGGCCTCCAGTTTCATGAAGTATAGTTTGAGGGAATCAAGCAGAAATATCTAGCTCTCTGATTGGGAGGCTTAGTTAGCTTTATGTTAAAATATTATTTAACATTTTCTTTAGCATTTTATCAACCTAAAACATGTCTCAAGTATGAAGTTTCCCGTTTTTAAAATGAGTAGTAGATTTTTTACATTATATTTAAGGTGTAGTAACTTTAAATATGTGTACTTTGCTTTTTTTTATTACTGTGATTAAAAATACATACATAGAGTATGCATGCATAGAGTCATCCAACCCCAAAGTCAACCATCTGAGTTCATGAACCAAAATTAACTTCCCATTTTTAATATTAATTTATTTTATTTTAGAATGAGAACATGGGCATATTGGCATGAGCATGTAACACCAATTAATAGGAGGCTGAGCGGGAAGAAGCAGGAATTTGCAAATAGTGGACATACAACTTCTATGATAGCTTCATGGTATTCATAATCTGAATACTGAATTGTGAGCAGGAAGTCCTAGAACTCTCTTCTCAAAGATTCAAATGAGTTCTCATATTCATCTTTCTTTGTATCTGACAAGGACCATCTGGCCAATCCTGACATGGCCTTATGTCTTCTCTATTATGATTAAAACTAGCATATTTGGTTTTAGCAATACTAACCCCTTTATCAACCAGTACCTTCCATCTAACTTTAAGAAACTAGACCTCCAATCCAACATTAATTCTGTCCCATTTCTGGCCAAACCACAATTTGTTCACATCTTTCCATTGTACTATTTACTCCCTCCCAGTTCTCACTATAAACCTGCAGGAATTTGTCAAATGTTTTCTCAGCATCTAATGAAATGATCATGTTTTTTTTTTCTTTCAAGTATGTTTATATAGTAGATTACATTGATGGATTTCCATATATTGAATTATCCTTGTATCCCTGAAATGAAGCCTACTTGATCATGGTGGATGATCCTGTAGATATGTTCTTGAATTTGGTTGGCAAGAATTTTATTGAGTATTTTTGCATTGATATTCATAAAGGAAATTGGTCTAAAGTTCTCTTTCTTTGTTGGGCTTTGTGTGGTTTAGATATCAGACTAATTGTGGCTTCATAGAATGAATTAGAATTAATAGACCACATGAAGCTCAAGAAGAAGGAAGACCAAAATGTGGATACTTTGGTCCTCAGAAGGGGGATCAAAATATGCATGCCTCACAGCCAACCAATGGACTGAGCATAGAATCCACAATAGCTAGAGAAAGAACCCAAGGAGATGAAGACATTTGCAGCCCCATAGAAGGAACAATAATATGTACCAACCAGTACCCCCAGAGCTCCCAGGGACTAAACCACCAACCAAAGAGTACACATAGAGTGACCCATGGCTCCAGCTACATATGTAGCAGAGGATAGCCTTTTCAGATACCAATGAGAGGAGAGGTCATTGGTCCTGTGAAGGCTCAATGTCCCAGTGTAGGGGATGCCAGGTCAGTAAAGTGGGAGAGGGGGGTTGGTAAGCAGGGGAAGCAGGGATGGGATAGAGGTTTTCAGAGGGTAAACAAGGAAAGGGGATAACATTTGAAATATAAATAAAGCAAATATCAAATAAAGAAACCCACAGGAAAGTCTTCAAGAACCCACTACAGCATGATGGCTATGAAGTCTTTGTTTTGTTTTGTTTGTTTTGCTAAGTTATTAAACCTCTTGCTTTTTAATTCAGCTTCATTCAAACTCTCTGGGTATAAGTAAAATGGCAACTTATTTACCAGACTGCAACATCAATGTGCTTCCAAAAATATTCACTATGGATTTTGTTTCCATCTAAAACCTCATGAGGCATACCCTCATGCTATCACTATTTGCAGATGATATGATATACTTAAGTGTCCCAAAAAACTCCACCAGAGAACTCCTACAGCTGATAAACAACTTCAGCAAAGTGCCCAGATATAAAATTAACTCAAGCAAATCAGTAGCCTTCCTATACTCAAAGGATAAACAAGCTGAGAAAGAAATTAGGGAAATGACACCCTTCACAATAGCCACAAACAATATAAAGTGTCTTGGTGTGACTCTAACCAAACAAGTAAAAGATCTGTATGACAAGAATTTCAAGTCTCTGAAGAAAGAAATCTAAGAAGACCTCAGAAGATGGAAAAATATTCCATGCTTGTGGATTGGCAGGATTAAATAGCTAAAATGTCCATCTTGCCAAAAGCAATATACAGATTCAATGCAATCCCCATCAAAATCCCAACTCAATTCTTCATAGAGTTAGAAAGAGCAATTCAAAAATTCATCTGGAATAACAAAAAACCCAGGGTAGCTAAAACTATCCTCAACAGTAAAAAACTTCTAGGGGACTCAGTATCCTGGACCTCAAGCAGGACTACAGAGCAATAGTGTTAAAGACTGCATGGTATTGGTACAGTGACAAGCAGGTAGATCATTGGAATAGAATTGAAGACCCAGAAATGAACCCACACACTATGGTCACTTGATCTTTGACAAAGGAGCTAAAACCATCCAGTGGAAAAAAGATAGCCTTTTTTTTTTTTACATATTTTGCTGGTTCAACTGTATGGTTTCATTATAAACATGTATTTAATGTTAATCAAAGAGTAGTTTCTATGCGTATAAGCTTCACAACATAATCAAATGTACAAGCCAAAGTTGAATTATCACAGAGTAAGGATCCTGCATGAGGGCAGGGCAGTACTGGCTCATGCCTTTAGTCCCAACACTTGAGGCAGAGGCAGGCAAATTTCTAAGTACGAGGTCAGTCCAGCCTACAGAGCAAGTTCCAGGAAAGCCAGGGCTATACAGAGAAGCCCTGTCTTAAAAAAAAAATCAAAAAGGATCATGTATGAGATAATCATGAATAAATTCCAAGTTTTTTAATTTCTGGTAAGAGTATTATTGCTAGAAAACTAAATTAAAGTAGCCTAAAATTAGCTTTCTCCAACATGGTAAAAATTCCCTCAGGTTCAATTTATACATGTGTCTCTTATTATGCTCCCTACTTCACATAACATTAGCAATATTCTGACATCTCTTGCCATATGAACTTCTCTACCAAGACCGACTAAGTGACTGGTCTCTTGCACATATTGGAATAGGATTCTAATTATAGGTCTGGAGATAATGAGGAGTGATGGAAAGGGACAAGAGGAAAATTAACTTCCTCTTGAAAGATAAACTTCCATGACAAGGTGCCAACAGTATCTATTCAAACAAGATAAGAAAAGTACTATCAGATAAAGTGAGAGCTGTGAGAGAGAGTTGATTCTGATATTTGTAAGATCCTTCTACATTATCACACTGAGAATCTAAATTATTCCACATATTTAAATTCAGCACTCTATCTAGACCACAATGTCAGAAAGTATCAAAGTTTTTAAATCTACATTTCGCTTCCTGGCATCACCATATTTAGGCCAGTCCTTTATATGGAAAGAGTCTATGAAGTTCCCAAGGACCAAAAAATCATTTATACTTTGCAGTGTAGGCAAAAATACCTGGCATTAGGGCATTTAAAGTTTTTTTATTTATTCTATAACATTAATATAAATCTGATTTAAAAACAATACAATTATATTTTAAAAGATATTTGAACAAGCCACTGCACTGCTCTGAATTATAAAGCAAAATGTAAAAGTGAAATGAAAGTACATCAAAGTGGCCACTTTAGCAGTGATGGTCGAGAATGGTCCATCTTGGCATTTTCTAAGAAATATTGTAATGAAGTTCACAATAGTAATGGGTAAATGGAAAAATAATGACATAATTTTCTCATTAACACTTAGCAACTTTTCTAAGTTAAAAAGTTAGAATGTTTGAACAGAAACAACATTCAGAAGTTAATATAGGCTATGTACCTGAGAACCTCAGGGAAAATGATTAATCACATTCTTTTAAATTCATGACCAAAAGTAGTTGCTTTTGTCTCAAAGTTCCTATCTACTAGAATACCACAGGAAAAATAAAGTAGATATACACATGAATATGTATAAAAGTCAAACTATAACTAATTACAATAGACAGGCTTTTGTACAGAGAAAAAGTAATGCAATCCAGTGTTAGAGCATCATTTCCTCACCAGTAAGGAACAGTGCCTAGGGAGAGTCACTAGTCCCCATTTGTGGATTCATATGGATGAGGTTGAAATTTATTGTGACCTACTTCTCCAAGAAGTAGATTTAATTTTTTAGATTTCCCTTTCCACTTGTGGGGATCTTCCATTGGCTCCTGTCCTTCATTGTGGATGTGGCTCCTCTCAAGCAAAACATGTTTTTCTTGTAATTTCAGATTCAGTGCCCAGTGAGGCACAATTCCTGCTGATAGCCCCTTTGTTCAGGACAGGCAGATAGTTTAAAAACAGCACTCATTCATGAAGACCAGACAGCTTAATGATGGCCTTAGGTTTAATATATTTTTAAAAGTTAAAAGTAAAGGTGAGTTGTAAAAATCAAATCTCTTTGTGGTTATTGGGATCACAAGAGGGAAAAATTCAAATTGTTTTATTTTTAAGGCCTAATATCAATTATTTTTAAATACTTTTATCAGAAATATTCTTAGAATGCCTTCATTAAGATGAAATAATAAATGAAAAATACATAGGACATTAATACTTAACACACCTAGTATAAAAACTGATATATAATACATATTGTATAATATATAATACATAAAACATAATACAAAATATTTTTGACCCTATAATTTGTAAACTATCAGCAATAAAATTAAGATCTTGAGAGTGTAGATGAGAAATATCACAATGACATACTGACAATGTAAGTCAGTGGAAAAGCACAGGTGTGAAAGTCCTTAGATTTAATCCCAAATACCAGCCCACACACATGATTCCAAGTACCAACACCCCCCACACACACATAGAAGCAACTACAACAACAGACAAAATAACAGAGGTTCAGGTACAGGGGTCTGATAGTTTTAGATGAGAAAAAACAAGGAAAAAAATTTAAGATATTGAAACAGTAAACATGTTACAAAATTACTATAAACACAGCAGAAAATTATTGAGAAAAAGAAAGACTAGAATTCAATAAAGTAAACACATGGAATAGCAATGTCCACACTCACAGGTGGACACAGTAAATGATGTGCATACCATTTGGATAGGCAGAACCACAGAATTGCACAGAAGATGCAGTAGACAGAGGAGCCCTACTCTACTAAACAGTAACTACCAATTATCAAACAGGGGCATAAAAACCTAACTGAGAACAAAGGCAGCATGGAAAAAAATTTTTTTAAGATTGATTTATTTGTTATTTATATGAGTACAACTGTAGTTGTCTTCAGACACACCAGAAGAGGACATCAGACCCCATTACAGATGGTTGTGAGCAACCGTGTGGTTGTTGAAAGTTGAACCTAGGACCTCTGGAAGGGCAGACAGAGCTCTTAACCACTGAGCCATCTCTCCAGCTCGGAAAATGTTTTTCACATTAAAATGTAGTGGGGAAAGAGATCGTGACTGCAGGTGAAAGTACATGACCACTGAGTCCTCAAAATGGCTCCTGCCACCACCCTGACCACCTGAGATCAATCCATGGAAGCTACGTAGTGGTAAAAAGATGTTACTAAAAATTGACCTTCAATATGCAGATGTATAGCATGCAAATGGAGTACACAAACATACAAAGACACATACACACAAAGACACACACAACAATATGAACACCTAGTTTAGTAAAATAAAATGGTTCAAATGTTAATAATCAAATGTTAATATCAATAATATATCATGCAACTAACTTCTTCAATTATAAAGATAAGAACTATGCATTCAAGTGGTTGGATATAAAAGACAAAATATAGTAGTAACAAAATGTATGAATATTAATTAGCACACTAAATTATATCAAACTATTGATTAAATTAAAAGCATGAATTTAAAAATAAAATAACATCAAATTAGTCATTACTTATGAAAGTGTTAAAGTCTAAAAGCCTTTACTTTTTGACTGATAGTAAGAGTTCCAACATTATCACTATTGCTGGTTCTTACGCTGAAGAGCATTTCAATGTAATATTGGAAGGAATTCCCATTCCTTATAATTTACTAATCTTCACACAATAATTACACTTGAAAAAAATGTGACCAAGTAAACTACTGGCATTTGCACATGAAAATATCAATTCAAGGCTACTCACTGTAGTATCATTTACAGTTTTAGAACTTTTTTCTATATAATTTCAAAAATTGAATATGATTAATAATGGAAAGCCTTATTTCTATAGAATATTGTGCAAGAATTATGGGAGAACAGATAACTATTAATGATTTCATGAAAGATCTTTGGGGAAAACAGAATCAATGGAAAAGACAGAGTTGAAAAGTTCATCATTACTCCATAGACTAGAGAAATTCGTAAGTGTTTGTCTTGTTTTGTTATAGAATCACACACAGTAAACCAGGCTGGCATCAAACTTCTTACCTTGGCCTTTTGAGTCCTGGGACTATATTATGGACTTCTAGCCTTCTCTCAGTGTTTCAAAGGCATTAAGTACTTAAATATTTCTTTCATAACAGTTTAACAAATTAAAAGGGCATAGCTATACAGAATGCTGATAGATGCTACTATTGGTCCAATTTACACAATTATGTGTGTTCCTGTTACCAACATTCATCAAGGAGCTTCAATTACATACAGGTTATAATTGGTCCAGTGCTAACATATGAACCATAGGATATTGATATTAGCATAGATTCTAAACTTCAGAAGCTCATAATAAAAGACATAAAGTATTCATCTATCAGCCATGTACTTCAAATCTCCAGAAAGCCCATTTGTCTTCTTTCTAATTTTTTTTTGAGAATAAACTATGGAGGCCATAGTAGTGACAAGCACTCAGTAATTTTAAAGTGTAGATAAATAGAATGAGAGGTGTGAGTAACCTTGTAATAAAATAGCAAGTGATCATTTTGTGTCTTATGTTCCATCAGTTCTCTTGAGATTTTAAGTTTCTATTTCTCTATGATGTTGAATCCATATACTGTCGTTAAGTTATGAGTTAGCTTGCCATTTTTGTCACAACATACCTGAGATAAACAACCAACATGAAGGAATTTACCCCAGCTCCAATTTGGAAATTTCAGTCATAAGTTTGATCCCTTGCTTTTGAACCTGTGGTGAAATAACACATTATGGTGGTGATAAGTCTAGAGGGAGGGAGGGAGGGAGGGAGAGAGTGAGTGAGTGAGAGAGAGAGAGAGAGAGAGAGAGAGAGAGAGAGAGAGAGAGAGAGAGAGAGAGAGAATCTTGTGTTTCAATGTCTTCTTTGAGGGTACACTCCAATGACCTAATTTCTTTTACTTAGTCTGCATCACTTAAAAGTTCTTGCCATCTTTCCAGAGTTTTAAAGTTATTAATGAAGTCTTGATCTTGGAACATAGGAGGATGATTATAATATAAACCATAATAGGTCTTTAGTAATAGCTGTGCTTTCATGTTTGAATTTAAAACAACATGTGGTCTAGCATGTGGAATTTCCAGTTATGTTTCCATTTAAGGTTGCTTAATGTTCTAATCCCCCTAAGAACAAATATGACAACTAATTTTTAAATACATTAATATTTTGGATACAGGAGTACAGGTGTATATGGGCTTATAAGTAAACATTTTATGAGTACATATTATATAGATTGCTATCAGCTCTAAATGATTCCACCGAACCAGACTCAGTCAGAATTTTAAGAAGATTCTCTTTTAACTTGTGATAAAGTATTGATATTACCCTGATGTTTTTAACATTTCATCAGAGATCGTTAGGAGGAAAAATAATATTCATCATGACAATGCTTGCTATGATTTAGACAAATGCCCTGCATTTGTGTCAAAGATTCCAGCCCAATAATGGTGGTATTGTAAAGTGATGAAACCATCATGAAATGAGCCCTACTGAGAAGTCCATAGATCTCTTTCTATCTTTTGTTTCCTTGTAAAGAGGTGAATGGATTTGTGCCATCATTTGTTCCCACTATGGCACTGTGATACACTGCTTCTTGTCAGGACCAAAACATCAAGAAAAACAGAACATGGACTAATGCCTCTGTTCCCATGTCCATGCCAACCTCTGCCTCGTTATTAGTTCAGTATCATTACTCATATCAGGACAATTTCTACAGATCTGCAGAAGACAAGGTTTGGGTTCTTTGGTTACCTAAGGCATAGAGTTCCTAATGTGATTGCCATTCAGAATGAGTTCACCAACCTGTAAACAAACTTCTACAGGGTCAGAGATAATACATACAAATAGGTAATATTGGCTGCACTAATATTAGATTATCTTGTGTTGCATTTTGGTTTACAACTAATTTTAAATAGTAAAACCTAAAGATTATCTGAACCATGTCACATTTTCTTTGTCTGCAAAACAAAGAAAGTGTCAGATGTAGCTACAGAGAGAGAAGTAGTCCTGAAAAGCAAGCTCTTCCTATGATCCCTTTGGCAAATGTGTTCTTTGATAAATCTCCAGGTGCCTAAGACACTAATTCTAAGTTAAAGTCCTTGATCGAGAAGAAAGAGCACAGGTATCCTTCCTTAGTTACTTTTACGACTAGCCCCAAACCTTAACTCTGAGAGAAGAGTTCATGCCAATGATTAACCCCAGAACAAAACTCCTCTACGATATTAATTGATCTAATAAAATATTCTTCCTTAGGCTGCTTTTCACGCATTCATTTTATTATCAAGTAGGCAACCAGTCATGGGAGTTATAACTCTTTCTTATTTTCATATCCATATGCTGGGATGAAGTAATAGATAGTGTGATGAGCAAGCCCTTTATAACACTACTTCAGAGAAATTGAAAAAAAAAGGCTGTAATTTAGATCACAGAAATTACCAAGGTGAAATTTTCATTTGTAGTGTCCTGCACAGGAATAGAATGATTGTCTGTCTGGAACTTGTCCTCCGTTAGGTCCTTCACATGCTCCCCTGACTGTTATTACAGCTGCTATGAAGGACATCTTTATAGTTTATTAAAATAGTAAGGCTTTGTAATTTTTGCTCATAAGTGGGTAAACCTAATCTTGAGCATAACAAACTCTGAAAACATTATCATAGGTACTACATATCAGAATTCATATTTAGATGATTTTCTCTTATGCAAGCAATGGTTTTGATAGTTGTATGTCAAGCATCATCATGAACATGCCAGAAATCCTATGCTTCTATATTACTGCATGATTTTCTGGGAAATCTTTCCAAGTATTCACTATTCAGGTTGCTTTCAAAGAGAATGGCCAAGTGACTGTTTTCCTTCTTTTTATATTTGTTAATACCCAGGGGCTAATCTCATCGTAAAATCAATCTAACAATCTGGGTTACTTATTAACCCCTGAAGTAAATGAAGGGGTTCTCCACAGTGATTTTGAGTCCAGCATTGTTTACATGGTTATGCCCTCATCTCAAGATAATATAAAAATAGCAACAGCAACAACTGCCCAACCATAAGTGGAGGTTCTTTACATTTGACTGATTTTTGGCAAACTCAAAACAATATTATTAAATTATTTTTTCCATAAAATCCTCAGCCAATTTTTAAAGTCAAATCCTCCTGTTCCAGATATTTTCTTTGTAACTCACAAACAAAACTACTGACTTTCCTAACAGTAGATTCTCAACTTCAGAGAGAAATCCAAAGAACCCAGAATAGCTAATACAATCCTGAACAATAAAAGAGCTTTTGTAGGTATCAACATCCTGACCTCAAGCTGAACTACAGAGCAACAGTAACAAAAATGCATAGTATTTGTATAGGAACCGATAGACTGATCAATGGAATCGAGTCGAAGACCCAAAAATAAATCCACACACCTATGGACACTTGATTTTTGAAAACAATGCTAAAACCATACAATGAAAAAAGAAAGCATCTACAGTAACTGGTGCTAGACTAACTGGATGACTACACATGGAAAAATACAAATAGATCCATACTTATCACTGTGCACAAAACTCAAGTCCAAGTAGATGAAGGACCTCAGCATAAAGCCAGAAACACTAAATCTAATAGAAGACAAAATGGGGAATAGCCTTGAACTCATTGATATAGGAGACAACTTGCTAAACAGAACACCAATGTCTCAGGCTTCAAGATCAAACAACTGGTAAGTGAGACCTCATGAACTGACAAGCTTCTGCAAGACAAAGGACAATATCATGAGGTCAGAATGTAAGTCTATAGACTGGGAGAGGATCTTCACCAACCCTCCATCTGATAGAAGGCTAATATTCAAAATGCACAAAAAAATTCAAGAAGTTAGATACCAACAACCCAAATAACACCATTTAAAATGGGGTATCGAGCTAAACAAAGAATTATCAACAGAGGAATCTTGAAAGCCGAGAAACACTTAAAAAAAAGTTCAAAGTTCTTACCCATTAGGGAAATAAATGCAAATCAAAATGACTCTGAGATTCCATTTTCCACCTGTCAGATTGGCTAAATCCTCAAGTGATAGCACATGCAGGCAAGGATGTGGAGCAAGGAGAATACTCCTACACTTGTGGTGTGAGTACAAGCATGTACAACCACTTTGGAAATCAACCTGGTGATTTCTCAGAAAACTGGGAATACTTCTACCCCAAGACCCAGCTATACAACTCCTTGGCATATACCCTAAGAATGTTTCACTATACCACAGCGACACTTGGTCAACTATATTCATAGCAGCTTTATTCATATTAGCCAGAAACTTGGAACAACTTAGCTGTCCCTCAACTGAAGAATGGAAAAAGAAAATGTACTATATCATCATGATGGAATACCCTTGAAGTATTTAAAACAATGGCATCATGAATTTTGGAACTTGAGAATATCCTGATCAAGGAAACCCAGATCCAAAAGGACATGCATGGTATGTACTCACTTATAAGTGGATATTAGCCATAAAATATAGGATACACATGCTATACTCCACAGAACCAAAGAAGCTAAACAGAAGAAAATGTTTGAATCTAACATAGAAGAGAGAATAAAATAGTTGTATGAGGCAGATAGAGGGAGGGAACTGGGTGAGAAAAGGGATGAGGAGTGAGAAATGGTTTGGGTGTGAGGATTCAGGATTAGGTGTGGGGAGGTGACAGCCAGATGGCCATGAAAATTAATGGAAATATGCAGCTGGCAAGAGTTGGGGATGGGGTCATCTCTAGGAAATGTCAGAGACCTGGGAGAGTGGAAACTTCTAAGAATCAATGGGGGCAACCTTAGCTGAAACTCACAGCAGTGGGGATATGGAACCCAAAGAGGCTACCTCTTGTCACCAGACATGAACCCCAGTGGAGAGATAGGGACATCAACCCACCTACAAAACTTCTGACTCAAAATTTATCCTGTCTACAAGAAATGCAGGGATGGTGGATTGAGCTGGGACTGAGGGAATGGCCAAGAAATAACCAATACAACTAGAGACCCATCCCACTGGCAAGCATTTATCCCTGACACTACTAATGATAATGTTATTCTTACAGAAAAAAGGCTAGCATGTGTGTCCTCTGAGAGGTTTCACCTAGCTGCTGACTCAGAAAGATGAAGAGACCCACAGCCAAACACTGAATAAAGCTTGGTGAGTCTTATGGTGGAGTTGCAGGAAGGATTAAGGGTCCCAAAATTGTTAGGAACTTCACAGAGTGAACAGCTGAGTCAACTAACTTGGACCCTTGTTGGCTCTCTGAGACTGAACCACCAACCAAACAACTTACACGGCTAGACCTAAGTCCCACATCCATATGTAGCAGATGTTCAGATCAGTACTCATGTGGATCCCAAAAAACTGGAGCGGTGGCTATCCCTAAAGCTGTCGCTAGACTGTAAAATCTATTCCCCTAGCTCGGGTTTCTTGTCTGGCCTAAGTGGGAGTGGATATGCCATGCCCCACAGACACCTGATGTGCCAGGGTCAGAAGATTCCTAGGGGAAACTCCACTCTTTCAGAGAAGAAGAAGAGAGATGGGGATAGTTACTGTGGGAGGAGGCACTTGGGGGTGGGGAGTCATCGAGATGTAAAGTGAATAAATAAAAACAAAACAATAGACTCCCTAACTTCCTGAGTCTCTATGATCTACAATTTCACAGAATCAATAATTACCTTGGCTAGTGACCACTCCGTTACCTCATATAAATTCTGCAGCAGTTCTTTGAAAATGATTCTTTCAAAGTCATCAAAATCCTATATATAAGCATTTTAAAGATGATGAAGCATGCGACTTGTTACAAAGGTCAGACCCATGCTCACTGGTGTGCCGTGTTTTCTTCCTAATGCTTTCTTTCTGTTAGCCTCCATGCTTCAAATCTCAGGTTAAAAATAAATAAATAAATAAATTCTGTCTGCTCCTTGCTGGGGCATCTTGAAAGTCTTTTCTGCAGTAAAATCAAGGAACGGGCTGTCCCTGGGGAAAGGTCACTATAGGAAAAGGGAACTTCTTAGGTTACTGTGACAGTTCTTGGGTTTGTCTGCTGTAAACAGGTGACACACTGAATGTTAGGAGCGGAGCTGCTAGCCAGAGAAAGAAAATGATTTCCAAATTCACTGGCTATAATTCCTAAGCACTCTTCTTTAAACCTGGAGGAAGTACATCAAGGCAATTTTTTCGGCCTGTCTTTCCATTTCACCCACGATTATCCCTGGTTGTATTAGTTTACCTTCTGTTGCTGTGATAAAAATTGACCAACGTCAACTTGTGGAAGCAAAAGTTGATTTCAGTGTACAGTTCATTATCACAGAGAACCAAAGCAAGAAGTTTGAGCAGGAACATAAAGCAGAAACAATGCTGCTTACTGACCTGTTTTGCATTGCTTGGTCAGCTACCTACACACAGTTCATGTCCATTTGCCCAGGGATGGCACCATTTGTCATATACTGGAACCTATCAAATCAATCACCAATCAAGAAATGCCCCACACATGCCCACAGACAAACTTAAGTGCAATTCTTCAGCTGAAATCCCTCTTTCCTAAGTATGTCCAGGTTTGTGTAGAGTGGACAGTACCTAACGAGCACACTGGGCAATACAAGGTTAGTGAATTCAATGAAACATTAATAGTTTTTTTTCACGTTCTCATCCATATAACTGTATTTTTAATGAATAAAGAAATGTCCCTTCAAAGATTTGATAAGGGAAAAAAAGAATAATATATACTCCAAAGGGGACATAGTTATTGCCACTGGCATTTAATTTCTAGATATTTTCAAAATTAGTTTTATTTTTTTCTCTCATTCATTTGGACAACTCTGTAGTGATAGAGCTATAGTCCATACATAGAAGAGTAACATCAAGAGTATATAAGACTCCATTCTGCACACTTTGCCCAGAGTTGGTTTTGTTTCTTTGAAATAGAAAAGAAAATCTCAAGATTCTTACAAATTTGTTAGCCTACATACTGAGAATCCAACATGTAGATTCTAGTAGCTTCAGTAGTCTATAGAGTGTCTTTAAATATGATAAAAGGATCTTCAAAATCAAGAGTTCCAAACTTGCAAGTCTAAGCATTTCTTTCATGCTTTTCCTGAGAACAGCACTAATCACTTATTTCAACGCTGCTTCCTGGTGAGTAAGCTGGACTACAAATGACAACTTTCTCAAATAGACCATTTATGCTGTGGTACAATTATAGCACCTATCTAACCTCTTTACTCAACACTAAGATCTCAATGATGTTTTTATCTTCCAAAGTCATGGGTTAAAATTCTGACCATTAGGAAGATGTTATTAGGGTATGAGGCTTTGGAAAAGGATAAATCACTATATCACAACTCTCACTAATAAGAGGAGTATTCTTTGAAAATAGACCACAATGGGCTATCTAATTTCTATCTGATGAGAAGGTGTCATCTCTGATAAATAGGTTCTCACCATTATCACCTACATCTTGACCTACATTCCAGAAAGCCCTCAAAATTCTTAGAAAGAGATGTGTGCTCTTTATCAGTCATCTACTGTATGACATTTTATTATTACTATCCAGACTAAAACAGAGATTTCCTCTGCCCTGTGTGAACTGTAAACATGTCAACTACAATTACTACATTCTATAAAGTGGGTAATTATCAGAAAACAAAACAAAAACAAAACTTCAGAACCAAGGACTGAAGTTTATGTTATTCATTAGTAAAACCAAAATCCATGACCATTGTATAAGCATTCCAGTTACTGTGTTGCTTTATAGTTTCACTTTAACATCCAAAGTAGCCATGTAACACATATACTCCTCACTTTGCCACTGAGAAAACTAAACCACAAAGCTATCTTTCTCAAAGTCATAAATAAGATCAGTATTTTAAATCAATACTATCAAGTCCCCAGAGCCTATCTTCTTAAACATTTTTTTAATTTCTTTTTGTCTTTTCAGTGACTTCATGTAGTTTACCAAAGGAGTTATGTTGTGTGACTCTTCCATAATATTAGAAAGTCACAGCCTTAGACAAGTCAAAAAGATCTAGGATGTAAACTGCTTCTCTGCTAACATTTTTTTTTTAAAATTGAAATCAACAGATAACTGATTTAAAGTGTTTGAAATAGCTTTCTAAATGTAGTAGTCTTTAAATTACATTTCTCATCCAGTTAATAGAGGTTAATAATACTTAATACTTGACAAAACCTTAGGATATAATTGATATTCTTTTCATTAGTAAGATGTATTAATTTAATTTCAAATGTATGTCTTACTTGAAGTATATATTGAGAATTCTTTTCTTCTCATTTTTGAATTTTGTGATGGCTGCTTATAGTGTGAAGAAATGGTTGCTCTAATTTAGAAACTAAATGTTGGAGACTCCTTGATACACTTCATGGCAGATACCACAGTTTTAAAAATTATAATAATTTACTTTTATTATTTTTTCACTTCTGTGTCTGTGTGACCAGAAATATTAGATTTCAAATCGTAATTTTATTAGTGAACATACAAATAAACAAATTATAAAAACAGAAAAAACTGCTATATGTGTGATTGGCTAAGCCCACATTACTTAGCTATATTATTATTATTATTATTATTATTATTATTATTATTATTATTATTATTATTATATAATCGTCTCCTTTTGGGGGAATAAATTAAAAATGAAGCAATACCCCTAATTGCATGCTATTATAAGGTTCTCCTAGTTGGCTTCTATTGATGTGGTTAAAACCACTATTAAATGTCATTTGGGGGGAATGAAGAGTCTATTTGGGTTATAGATTTCAGTCTGTCGTCCAGGAAAGCCAAGATGGGAACCAAAGACAGGAGCTTGAAGAGAAACCACAGAAGAATGATGCCCAGTATTTTGCTCTCCATAGTATACTCAGTCTGTTTTCTGACACAATTCAGGACAACCTACCAAAGGGTGACACTGCCCACAGTGAGTTGAGCCCTTCCATATCGGTCATTAAAAATGAAAATGCACTACAGACTTGCCAAGAGGTCAACTGATGGGAACAATCCCTCAATAGAGGGTCCCTCTTCCCATATGACCCTAGGTCCTATCAACTTAACAGAAACTAACAAGCAGGCAAATTATCAATATGGATTTCAGCTTGCATCATCCTTCTTATAACATTTGTAAATTGTTAATGAATTCATAATGAACAGATGTATATCTTATATCTATAACTATTACAGCTGATAAATATAAACATAATTATGGGATAAATATCTGTGTCAGTTACTTACAAATGTTTTCTGAATAGATTAACATATTAAGTATAAAAATAACAATCACATTTAAAGTCTTCCATATGTTTGGAGAAGGGTTTTGGTTTACATAATTAAATATAAATATTTAATTTAATCTTCAACTGTTCTGGTACACATTAGAAAATTTTACTTGGTGAAAATAATGTAAGAAAATACTGAAAATCAGTATCTTTATTAAAAAGTGTTACTATATGTAAGTAAAAGTAAATCCCTAATCAGCTTCTTTAGCATATAAATCTCATGTATCAGCAACTGAAAATGAAAACATGTAATGTTTTATTACCTACATAATTCCTCACCCATAGTTCTCAGCCTGAAAAATTCTAAAGTTTAATATTTTCTAAGTCTTAATTAAGACTTAATTCAAGTCCTGAGTCTCATGATTGGAAAATTATATATTTAATTATATACTCTAACCCAGATTATCCTTATGTGTGATTATACATTATGTTATTTATGCATGTATTTCTTCCAAATTCTGAATTGAAAAGATCAACTTTCTAAGTACATGCATATTGGGGTCAAATATTAGACGACCTCAATTATATTCCACCACACATATATTAAAGTATCCCTTTATAAACAATGTAATATATATTATGAATAAATGTAAATAAGTATAAATATTTGTTTTTACTAAAATTATCTATCTATCTATCTATCTATCTATCTATCTATCTATCTATCTATCAATTTGCATCCAAACACTGCTTCCCCCTCCCAGTCCCTCCCTCACAAAATCCTTTTCCCCCTTTCCCCTCCCCTCTCCTCTGAGAGGGTAGGATCCTCCATGGGTATCCACTCACCCTGGAACATCAAGTTTATGCCAGATTAAGCACATCCTCTCCCCCAGAGGTCAGACAAAGCAGCATGAAGACTACCTTTGTGCCTAGGGGAAGGTGAAGGGGCTCTTTCCAGTTCCTCTATGTTCTTTGGTTGGTGGCTCAGACATTGAGCACTCCCAGTGATTCAGGTTTGTGACTCTGGTGGTCTTCCTGTTGTGTTCCCTTCTTCCTCAGGGACTTCAGTGTTTCCCCCAACTTTTCCACAAGTGTTCCTGACTTCCATCTAATGTTTGGCTGTGGTTATCTCCATCTGCTTCAGTCCGCTACTGAGAAGAGACTCTCAAGACAGTTATTCTGGGCTCCTGTCCGTAGCATAACAGAATATCATTAATTTCAGGGATTGGTGCTGGTCCATGAGATGGGTTTCGAGTTGGGCCAGTTATTGGTTGGCCTTTCTTTTGATCTCTTCTCCACTCTGCAGTTCTTTTAGACAGGATAAATTTTGAATCGATGGGTTGATGTCCTTATCACTCCACTGGGGGTCCTGCCTATCTACAGGAGACAGGCTCTTTAGGTTCCATGTCCTCACTGTTAGTAAGGTCACCCACAATGACTCCTGGGTGCCTCCCCTATCTCAGGTCTCTGGAACTCCCTAGAGATTCTCCCCTCCCCAGAAATCCTACCAGATTTCCATTCAGATGCAGATTTCAATTAATTTTCCTGGTCCTCTGGGCCTCTCTCCCCTCTCTCCCTGCACCTGATCCTGCCTCCCCTTCTCCTCCCCACCCCACTCCCAGCCCTCCCCCCCCTTCTGGTTCTTATGGCAATTTTTTCCCCTTTTAAGTGTGATTTAAGCATCCTTTCTTGGGCTCTCATTCTTGTTTAACTTCTTGGGTGTGTGGTTTGTATGATGGTTATTCTGTACTGAATCACTGGGAGCTCTCAATGTCTGAGCCACCAACCAAAGAACATAGAGGAACTGGAAAGAGCCCCTTCACTTACCAGTGAAGACATACCATGTATGTCCTTTTAGTTCTGGTTTTCATCACTCAGGATGATATTCTCAAGTTCAATCCATTTGCCTGCAAAATTCATAATATCCTTGTTTTTAATAGCTGAATATGATTCAATTATGCAAATGAATCACATTGTCTGTATCATTCTTCAGTTGAGAGATACCTAGTATTTGGTTCCAGTTTCTGACTATTACAACTAAGGCTTCTATGAATATAGTAGAACATGTGTCCTTGGGGTATGGTGGACCATATTTGGGTATATGCTCAGGAGTGGTTCTGCTGGGTCTTCAGGTAGAACTATTTCCAATTTTCTGACAAACCACAAGATTGATTTCTAGAGTGGTTATACAAGTTTGCACTCCCACTAGCAATGGAGGAGTATTCCCCTTTCTTCAGATTCTCACCAGGAGGTCTACACATCCTCACCAGGAGATTTTGTTGTTGTTGCTGTTTGGTTTTTTGGTTTGGTTTTGGTTTATTTTCTTTGTATGTATGTATGTTAGGACAATGTCACTCTCTTCAGACTCACTAGAAGAGGGCATTGAATCTTATTACATATGGTTGTGAGTCACCCTGTGCTTAATGGGAATTGAACTCAGGACCTCTGGAAAGAGCAGTCAATGCTCTTAACTGCTGAGCCGTCTCCCCAGCCCTTCCCTTGGGTTTTATATCTTAGCTATTCTGGTTGGTGTAAGATGGTATCTCAGGTTCATTATGATTTGCATTTCCCTGCTGAGTAAGGATTTTAAGTGCCATTTGAGATTCCTCTGTTGAGATTTCTGCTTACATTTTTTAGTTTGGTTATTTGGTTTGTTGGAGGTTAGTTTCTTTAGTTTCTTATATTTTGGATATTAGCCCTCTGTCAGATATAGGGGTGGTGACAATCCACCTGAATCTGCTGTTTTGACTTCTTAATTGTGCCTTTTGTATTACAAAAGCTTTTCAGTTTAATGAGGTGTCATTTATCAATTGTTGATTTTATGGCCTGAGTTTCAGGAGTTTTTATCAGGAAATTTTCTCCTATACCAATGAGTTCAAATTTCTTTCCCTCTTTCTCTTCTACTAGGTTCAGTGTATCTGTTTTTATTTTGAGTTCTTTGATCCACTTAAACTTGAGCTGTGTGTAGGGTCATAAATGGGGTTCTATTTGCATATTTCTATATGCAAACATCCTGTTAGATCAGTACCATTTGTTGAAGATGCTTTCTTTTTTTTCCATTGTATGTTTTAGGCTTCTTTGTCAAAAATCAAGTGTCCATAGGTATTTGGGTATATTCTGGGTCTTTGATTCAATTCCATTGATGAACCTGTCTGTTTCTGTACCAATATGGTGCAGTTTTTAATCACTATTGCTCTATATAGTACAGGTGGAGATCAAAGATCATGATTTCTCCAGTGGTTCATGTATTGCTCAGGATTGTTTTCTCTCTCTAAGTATTTCCCTAATTAATATTTTAAGTTTCTCTCTTAGTCTATGCCCATGTTTCATATCTCTTCTTTCATTGTTCATTCTGTTCCATAAGTTCCTCTATCCTTTGTTCAAGGTTCTGCTTCCACATTTTAATTGTTTTATATTATATACTTTATAATTCTGATATTCTGATATCTATTTTATTTTGATTGATTAATTTTAAAAGATTCTCATCCAAGCCCTGCTTCTGATCTTCATTATTTTTTCTCCACTGCTCAGTCTGATCTGTGAGATGTTTCATCCTTTGTTCTAGTGCCTTCTCCAGCTCCTGTTTCCAACCTTCATTTTCCTTTCTGTTACTTATCTTGACCTATAAATTCCTATACCTTTAGTTCTAGTGTTTCCTCTAGGCCATGTTGCTAAGTCTTAAATTTCTCTCTGCTGTTGTTCAATCTGCTCTATAAATTCCTATATCTTCTGTTCTAAACCTTCTTCCATAATTTTAATTTTTCTTTATGTTGTAATTCTAATACTGTGGCGTCTACCTCATTTTGATTTACTAACTTTAGTAAATTGTCCTCCAGGCTCTGCTTCTACTTTATTGCTATCTCTCTCTTGTTCAGTCTGATCTATGAAATTCTTAATCTTTTGTTCTAGCATCTTTTCCAGCTCCTGTCTCCAGCTTTCCTTTTCATCTCTGTTGCTTATCTTGACCTGTAATTTTGTACCCAGCCACCTTGCTCAAGGTGTTTGTCAGCTCTAGTGGTTCTCTGGTAGAATTTTCAGAATCATTTACATACACTGTCATATCATCTGGGAATGGTGATTTCTTCCTTTCCAGTTTGTATTCCCTTTATCTTTTTCTGTTGTATTATTGCTTTAGCTAGAACTTCAAGTACTATACTGAATACAGAAGGAGAGAATAGGCATCTTTGTCTTGTCCCTGATTTTAATGGAATTCCTTCAACTTTCTCTTCATTTAATTTGATGTTACCTATTTTTTGTGTGTGTAGATTGTTTTTATTATGTTTAGGTATGTGTCTTGAATTCCTGATCTCTCCAAGACTTTTAACATGAAGGGATGTTGGGTTTATTGGAAAGTTTTTCAGAATCTAATGAGAGGATCACATAAATTTTTAGCTGTATATATCCTGGATTGCACTGATGGATTTTCATATATTGAGCCATTCCTCCATCCTTGGGATAAAGACTACTTGATGGTGGTGAATGATGGTTTTGATGTATTCTTGGATTTGGTTTGCAAGAATTTTATTGAGTATTTTTTCATCAAAGTTCATAAGGAACTTCATGGTCTGAAGTGTTCTTTCTTTGTTGAGTCTTTATGTGGATTAGGTATCAGCATAACTATGGCTTCACAGAAAGAATTGGGAAGTGTTACTTCTGTTACTATTTTGTGGAACAGTTTGAAGAATATTGATATTAGCTCTTCAATGAATGTTTGGTAGAGTTCTGCACTAAAATCATCTGGCCCTAGGTTTTTTACTTCTTTATTTTTGTTTGTTGCTTGTTTGTTTGGTTTGGTTTTTTGTGTTTGTTTATTGGTTGGTTGGTTGGTTAGTTGGAAGATGTGTAGTGACTACTCCTATTTCCTTAAAGGTTATGGAACTATTTAGATATGCCTGATCTTGATTTAACTTTGTTATGTGATATCTGTCTAGAAATTTATCCATTTCATTTAGATTTTCCAGTTTTGTGGAGTACAGTCTTTTGAAATAAGATCTAATTTTTTTTTATTTCCTTAGTTTCTATGCTTATGTCTCCCTTTTCATTTCTGATTTTGTTAATTTGGATACTGTCTCTGTGCCTTTTCATTTGTTCAACTAAGGGTTTATCTATTTATTTTCTCAAAGAACTAACTTTTGGTTTTGTTGATTCATTGTACTGTTCTTTTTGTCTCTAATTGATTGATTTCAGGCATGAGTTTGACTATTTCCTGTTGTCTACTCTCTTGGTTGTGTTTGCTTCTTTTTGCTCTTTAGCTTTCAGGGGTGCAGTCAAGTTGTTAGTATGTGATCTCTCCATTTGTTTTTCAGAAAGGCACTTACTGCTATGAATTTTCCTCTAAATTCTAATACTGTGGCATCTACCTTATTTTGATTTACTAACTTTAGTAAATTATTCTCCAGGCTCTGCTTCCAAAATTTATTGCTCTCTTTCTGTTGTTCAGTCTGATCTATGCCTTTGTTGAAAATGTTTTATGGCCTTTTGAGCTTAGAATCTTCACCCTCTTCTACTCTTATTATTCTTAGGTTTCTTCTTTTCATAGTGTCCCAAATTTTCTGGACGTTTCATGGTAGTAACCTTTTACATTTGGTATTTTCTTTGATAGATGTAACCTTTCCTTCTCAGAATCTTCTATGCTGAGATTCCCCCTTCCATCTCTTCTATTCTGTTGGTGATGCTTGCATTTATAGTTACTATTCTCTTTCCTAGGTTTGCCATCTCCAGGTTTTCCTCCATTTGTGTTTTCTTTATTTCTTCTATTTCCATTTTTAGATCTCAGACTCTTTTATTTATTTCTTTTGCCTGCTTGATTGTATTTTCCTGTATTTCTTTAGGGGACTAATTTGTGTCCTCTTACAGTTCTACAAGTTTGTTTCCCTGCATTTCATTAATGCAGGGAAACAATTTATATCTACTTTAAAGGCATCTATGATCTTCATGAGATGGAATTAAAAGTCACAGTTTTGTTCTTTCAGTATTACGACATCCAGGGCTTGCTGAAGTAGGAGAGCTGGGTTCTAATGGCGCCATATTATATTGTCAACTGTTGATTATGTTCTTGTGTTTGCCTTTTGTGCTGTTGCTGTCTCTGGTATTGGTGGCCCTGAGTGTCCTGCATTGAAGCAGCCCTTCTGGAGGGAGGTGGAGCTGTGTGGTTTCGGTTAGAGCCTACCTCTCATGAGGCAGGCATGGAGGTGGCTTGGGGCTCTGTGGGATGCTCCATAACCACAGCTGAGTGATGATGGAGTTCTGACTTCCCCAGACAGATCCTACTTCTGCTATGCATTCTAGGGGTATTGTGGAAGGAACTGTGTGTTGAGTATAGCATAGCTCTATGGGAGTAGGGAGTGTAATGGAATGGAACATGATTTGCTGCTCTGTGGCTACTGGTGAGGGCATTGACTACTAAAAGCAAGAAATACTTTTAGAAGACAGTCTACTGCACAATTTTCTACTCTTATCATTAAAAACTTATGGAAAGATACTTTTTTACTTTTAGTGAATTGCTTTTTAAAATTGATATTTTAAATATATTTTAATGTATTAATTAAAAACTACTTAATATAGCTATTTTTCTGAGTTGCAGAATCATGTTCACTATTGCTAAAAATTTGACATCAAATTATAAAACATCATTTGTACCATTAATGAACAAAATACTGATCACATTCAGATTCACAGACTCACCATGGCCTGGCCTCAATATCCAGTTAACAAACTACGTTATATTGCCTTGCAAGCAAAGTATTTCTCATAAGGTTTTATGCCCTGTAATAAGTTCACTTTTTTTTTACAGCAGATTATTAGGAGTGTTTGACACCAACTCCAGGCCAATAGGCAAAAGGCATAAAACTGGAAAAATGAAAAGGATCACACTGTTTTGCAAGGAGCTGATTGCCTTCTATTTTCTACCTCAAATCAAATGGCACTCACTAGAATTTCTATCCTTAACTACTTTGTAAAGATATTTACTTGAATCATGTATGCAACTATTACAAAGATATGCAAAGAACTCAAGAAGGTAGACTCCAGAGAGCCAAATAACCCTATTAAAAAATGGGGTACAGAGCTAATCAAAGAATTTTCACCTGAGGAATATCGAATGGCTGAGAAGCAACTAAAGAAATGTTCAACATCCTTAGTCATTAGGTAAATGCAAAAAAAAAAAAAAAAAAAAAACCAACCCTGAGATTCCACCTCACACCAGTCAGAATGGCTAAGATCAAAAACTCAGGTGACAGAAGATGCTGGTGAGGATGTGGAGAAAGAGGAACACTCCTCCACTGCTGGTGGAATTGCAAGCTGGTACAACCACTCTGGAAAGCAGTCTGGCGGTTCCTCAGAAAACTGGGCATGACACTCCCGGAGGACCCTGTTAATGTCATAATTCTAAACCAGAGCTGTTAATTAAAATGCAAGAATAATGAGAAGAAAGAGAAGGTGGAGGAGGAGGAGGAGGAGGAGGAGAAGAAGAAGAAGAAGAAGAAGAAGAAGAAGAAGAAGAAGAAGAAGAAGAAGAAGAAGAAGAAGAAGAAGAAGAAGAAGAAGAAGAAAATACTGACAAACACTTAGTAATGTTGGGAGGATGAGTCCAAACCAATCTCTTGAAAAGCTATTCATGTAACTTAGTTAAAAAAAATAGAGGCTTTACTGAGGTTTCAGTTTTCTTAGTACACTTCATGATTTGATTAGATTTATTTGGCTTGAAGTGGCAGAATGAAATATGTCTTCCATAGATATTCATTCCACTCGAATGCATTTATTCTGAAAAAAGTCCTCTATTATGAAAAGTCTATAAAATGGCTTTCCAGTATCAAATTATTAATTCCAGAAAGATAGTCTCTGCATCGATTACTGTGAGTGCAGCAGTGTTCAGAGCTATTTTCAACATCCTTTTCTGTCTTCTAAGCCATAGACTATGTCAACAGGTATCAGTATTTCTATTGGTATCTGAATATAAACACATAGTTAAAACATACTAGTGTCCTAAAATACCATCTAACAAATAATTTTAAGATCCTTGGTATCTTTTCTCCAGATCACTTATTCCTGTAATGCACTACAGATAGAAGCATTATCTAGTGAGAATAAAGTAAAAGAAGTGTTATTTTATTAACTAAAATGACAGGTTTATCCTACACCATTTGAAATGCAGATGTGCATATATTTTTCTGAATTTGTCTTAAATCAATCTACTCTAATTCAGAATAAAAACCTATTATAAAGAGCTATGAGGTCATTTTTAAAAAGAAATGGAATGACTATTACATACTGAACATTGAGTACTATAAACATGTGTTCATTATGTTTTTAAATATATTAAATGAGGATTTATTCACTTAAGACTACCCAGCTTAGAGCTGAAATGCCCAGAATCTAAAACTCCAGCCCCAAATGTAAATTCCTATCATAATGCTATATTATCTCTCAGAATAGAATAAACATGAATATTCATTATAAGCTTTTGCAAAATGTTAGTAAGTCATTCATATACAGATATATCCATAATAATATGCAATATTCAGTATATTTATTTGTATTTCTCTGACAACTGCAAATGATTTCTTTAAATTATCATAGATGTAGATTAATTCCTAGCCACAGGTATTATATAATGTAACCCTAGCATCACATTCATAAATACTATGTCATTTTTCCCAAAATGCTTTTATAGGATCTCAAACAAACACAAGAAAAGATGATGCACGTGGGTTGCTTTCCAAAAACTTACATCAGTAAACTCAATACCTGTAAGTCCTGTTCCAGAAAATCCAGCACCCTCCTCTGGTCTCTGTGAACATCTATATGCACGTGGTGCAAACATAGAAACTCCAGCATACACATAAAATAAGAAAATCTGATTTTATGTAAAATGTATAAAACATTGTAATATAAATGTGTAAAATATTGTATAATGTTAATGCAAATTGTATAATGTATAAAACATTAACCAACTCAATTATCCCTGTTTAGAAGTTGGATTTAGGATCTTGACTAAGTTATATTTCTTCAAAATCACTATCTAGGAAGTATCAAAATACAAAAGACACTAAAGTCAGCTATTTTGTCATTAGACCTTTTCTAAAGAGTGGAACTCTTTCCCTCTACACAGTATCAATTTCATGGACAGGTTGTTAAGATTGGTAGCTAGTTAGGAACTGAGATAATTAGGTTCCGTTTTAGGACTGGGCCTCTTCCAATCATATTATTGTACCTTACAGGAGCAACACACTCTTGGTTATGTTTTTTTTTATATATATATTTTAGTCAGTGTCTCTTTGTAATAGCTTCCCATAATACTGCTTTTAAAATCTCTGCTACCAATTTGCTTCTGGCTTGAAATTCAATCATTAAACGTCTAAAATAAGGATGTGTAGTATATAAAAGGTCATTTTAACAAAAAGGATATGAGTTACAGTTTATAGGAGTCTGCTTTGGTATTTTTTCTAACTATAAATTTACTGGATTCATTGTTAATATTTATAAACTATACAGAGGTTAGTTTTAAGTTAGTATCCCATTCCCTACATCTTCTTATTTTTAAAAATGTGACAGTTTATATCTTTCTTTTTTTTTTCATCTAGAGTTTCTCTGTACTTCATGCTACCCTAGACCTCACCATGATGCTCCTATTTCTGTCTCCCAGAGTACTAGATTTCTAAGCATGAGCCATTACCCCTGACTTCCTATGATTTTACTTGCTGCATAAATCAAACTATTTTGCCATGTTGGTAAGTGACTTTCAAACACATAGTCCTTGATTTTCACGTAAATTTTATGTGAATATGCCATAACATATTATTTTCCCTTTGTTCCAAATATTATTACTATTGTTTGAATTTGGGGCCTTAATTCTATAAAAATCACTTTTGATCAATCTAAATGTTGACTTAGATTTCTACCTGTGAATTCAAGAACATGAAGAATTTAGGCTCTTGATGTGGGTAGCCCATTCTCAAACGTTTTGTAATGTCCTCCCATTCACATTAAATGAGCTTGAGACACTTTATTGGCATTCTATAACATGACAAATTTTGTCCCTTGTTCAGAACAGCCTAGGTGGTTGTACTCCAAGCATTTTAAGTTAAAGGTAAAAATCTGAAGCATATGGGATGCAGCAGAAACCACAGTGCAAGCTTTTCTTCTCCCTCCTGCTGCTCTCATCATCTTTCAAATCCTTTTTGTTGTTGTTGAAACAGCCCCTGTGTGTGTAGCCCAGGCTGTACTTGTACTTAAAGTCTTCCTTCTGGAGTCTCTAGAGTACACAGTCTGGTTGGTCTTATCTTCAGGTCAGGGGATGATAGCGCTCAGTCACTGGCTTCACAGGAGGCCTAAACTGAAAACTACCTTCAGAGCACTTGTGGACAGCTCACAGAGGCATCTGGACTCTTCCTCACTTTCCTCTTTGGATCCATATATAATTGAATCCAGAATATTTGTTGGATATTACATGGCATTCTGAAACTGTTCAAGAATGTAAAGTTTAATTTCTTTGTGCTGGTAGCAAATCTGTGGGAATGGGGATTAGAACTATCATTAACTATAATCATTTTCTTTTTAAATGTGTTTTAATTGAAAATAAATTCTTCTCTCATGTAATAAATCCAGACCATAGTTTCCTCTTCCTCTACAACTTCCCTTTTTGCTAGATCTACCCCTACCCCCCTACCCCATTTTGCTTCAGAAAAGAGTAGGCCTCCAATACACAACAATCAAAAATGATAAAACAAGATCCAATAAGAGACAGTAAAGGCTCTCTTATCAAGACTGGATTAAGCAGCCCAAAAGGATGAAAAAGAATCCCAAGAAGAGTTAAAACAGTCAGACACACACACACACACACACACACACACACACACACACACACACACATACTCAAAATAACCTTAACAGATTGGGACATATATATGTATTCTTCACTGTATACCTGAGTCTTCCTGCAACATGGAACATTATTTGAGAATGCTCTACTTTCTAATTTATTAGATAATTCTAGTAAAGAGAATCTAGGTTCAAGATGTACAAAGAGATCTCAGAGTGAATACCATTCCAATACTAAGCTGTGTTTCCACTGTAGGAGGGTACATCTCACCAGCATTCACAGAGAACTTTATTCTACGGACCCAGTGTTCAGAATATTTCAGTCTCTGATTCACTAGCATCAGTAAATGAAATGAAACCCAAAATTGAGAAAATTCTGTTAAAAAAGCAAGAGAATCCCCGTTTATTTTTCAGTGATATCATTCAGCTGTATTCACTCAAAATTGTAGGTCCCTCTGTGCGTACTCATAAAGACTATGAACTTCCATGTTTGGATTACTTTCTCCATGTGAATTTAAAGCTGACTCACTACCCTTATCCTTCATTAGGTTGTGAGTAGTGCATGTTTATTCAGAAAATCTCCAAACCTTTTCTTGGAGACTTTCATAGGAAGTCTTTCTATTTCCCCCTGCCAGCTTTCATATTCAGGCTTGATTTATTAACAGTTTAGTTGAAGCCAGTTTACTTGAAACCTTAATGTCTCTACTAGATCAAAGCACAGGGGTTCTCCTGGTTCATTTTTTTCTTACCTGCTGTTCTTCACCTACCTCTCCTGATTTATATTGGTATCATGGGCAGGATATTCATCTCACATCATTTTTATTAGATATTTTTATTTGCATTTCAAATGTTATCCCCTTTCCTTGTTTCCCCTCTGAAAACCCCTATCCCTCCCCCGCCCCTGCTCACCAACCCACCCACTCCCACTTCTCTGTCCTCGCATTCCCCTACACTGGGGCATCAAGCCTTCACAGATCCAAGACCCTCTGCTCTTATTGATGTCTGACAAAGTCATCCTCTGCTACATACATACATGGCTGGAGCCATGGGTCCTTCCATGTGTACTCTTTGATTGGTGTTTTAGTCCCTGGGAGCTCTGGGGATACTGGTTGTACCTCCTATGAAGTTGTAAACCTCTTCAGCACCTTGGATCCTGTCTCTAGCTCTTGCATTGGGGACCCTGGCTCAGGCCAATGGTTGGCTGAGAGCATCCACCTCCATTGCTCCCTTCTCACCTGTTTGTCAATCTTTGTTCCCCTTTTCTGCTGAGAGGAGGGTAAAAAGAAAAGGGAGAGGGAGAAAGAAAAGAAGGAAAAAGGCATGACTTGATTTTCAAATGAAACTCCGACAGGGAAAAAAAAAAGCTCATGGATTGAAAGTATCAATATAGTAAAAATAGCCATATTGCTGAAAGCAATCTACAGAATCAATGCAATCCCCATCAAAATTCCAACTCAATTCTTCATAGAGTTAGAAAGAATAATTTACAAATTCATCTGGAATGACAAAAAACCCAGGATAGCAAAAACTATTCTCAATAATAAAAGAACTTCTCAAAGAATCACCATCCCTGATCACAAGCTGTACTACAGAGCAATTGTGGTAAAAACTGCAGGTAGATCATCTCACATCCTTATCCCTCTTCTTCAGGCTCATTAACCAGCACTGGTATTTTTACATTTACCTTATAGCCAACATTTCTCCTAAAGCACTGTTTCTCAACCTTCCTAATGCTGTGATCCTTTAATATAGTTCCTCATATTGTGGTGACTACAACCATAAAATTATTTTCACTGCTACTTCATAACTAATTTTGCTCATATTGTCAACCATAATGTAAATATCTGTGTTTTCTGAGTGTCTTAAGCAATCCCACATGAAAGAGTCCTTCTACCTTCAAATGGGTTGTAACCTGCATGTTGAGAATCCCATAACTAGCTGAGGGTTGAGAGTTAGAGGAGAATTGTGATCTCACACTGCATATATTTATTTCATTTTAGAATATCCTGCCACCCTTGATAAAACTGATGATGCACCATTGCCTATGTTTATATCCTGATCTTACTATCAAGTAAAGTAAAGACAGAAAACTTAAGGTCATCAATGCAAAACAGCTGCTCACTTTAAAATATTTTATGTAGTTGTATCTTATCTGAAGAAATTTATGTATGTGTACCACATGAGTTCAATACTCTTGGGGCCATAAAAGGACATCAGATCCTTTGGATCTAGAGTTACATATGGCTGTTAGCCATCATATGCATGCTAGCAGCCAACCCATTTCCTCTGGAAGAATAGCCAATGATCTTACCCATTGACCCATCTCTTCAGCCCATCTTTCTCTTAAGATCTATGCAAATTTAATACGTTCTCCTCATGCATAATATAGTTTTACCTCCAGTACACATGAGTTTATTTTAGTATTGAAAGATTGTTTCATTGTCCTTTTACCTTTAATACCTATCTAAATATCCTTGGTCCCTAAAATGGAAATACACTATTTTCTATTCCTGTATGTGGTTAAAGTAAGAAAAATCAAAGTCCCTTTTCCATTTCTGTTATTTGTCAATAACTTTAAAGTTAGAAAACTGCTCTATGAACACTAGGAAAGATACCTGGAAACAAACGCCCCTTTGACACTTGGATTGAATAAGAAAAGGCAGAATGACTGGTTCTGAATTCAAATGTGTAAGTGTTAGTGAATGGATAAAAACATACTATATTGGGTCAGAGACTTGGCATGGAAAAACTTCTACTGTCGCATTGTCAGAAGAATGCCACCTAGTATACTTAAAAGCCTTAGGCTATGTACAGAAATGTTTAAGTCCAGTGGGATGGTACACATGCATAATTTCAATAATGGGGAAATGGAGGCTGGAAAATCAGAATTTCAAGGTCATCTTCGAGAACATTATGAATTTAAGGCTAGCATGAGATACAGGCAATCCTAGTCCAAGGAAGAGGCAGGTGATCTGAAATGTCATTAGCTACTCTTACAATTCCTCAGTACACATGACAATGATACCATGTTTGTCCCATTCTCTCATTTCAAGCAGCCTGCAAATAGTGCTTGCAACATTGAAGCAAACAGCAGATAATATGTGAAAACAGTATTATTTACAAGTAAACATTAATGTCAGTGTGGTTTTTCTTTTGCTTTCTCAGAAAAGTAAATTTGTCTTTTGGCTTTTTTATTTGAACTCTGGCCAAAAGTAAGAAAAAAATATGACATTTTGACAGCCTTTGGTATTTTTCTCCTGATTCGTGTGCAACGGCTATTTGGAATCAAGTAATTCACTTTCTATTCTCTAAAGATGATTCCTGTATTTTACAATTGGTCTTACACTGACTAATTTTTATACAGTATATTGATTTCTAATGTGGTTGCTGGCAGCCCATCACTCAGCCCACAAGACATAGCCTTTTTTCTCTGAATAGAACTTTCACATTATCTCCCTTGATCTTTTCCTTTAGACTGCATCACCTTCTTTCCATACACTTCAGGTCTTTCCTTCCCAAAGGGACTTATCTTGTTCTAAAAATGCACATTTCTTGATATGGCTGCTGTTAAAGGGACATGAAAATTTACTCTCAGTCATTCAAGAAGAATCTAGGAGTTTAATTTTTGTAGAACTGGACACATATTACTCAGTTAACTTTAATATTTCACTAATGACAGAAGTATACATGCCAGATCCTCTTAAATTACATGGAAACAGAAATAGCGAAGCTTGTGAAACATTTCCTAGTTTTCTTTAATTGTTTTCTTTCTATGTTTACATAGAGATTTTTATCAGCACTGTGACATATAATTCTTTTTTATTAGATATTTGCTTTATTTACATTTCAAATGTTTTCCCTTTTCCTCATTACCCCTCCAAAAAACCCCTATCCCATCCCCCTCCCCCTGCTTATGAACACCCCTCCCACTTTCCTGCCCTGGCATTCCCTTACACTGGTGCATCAAGCCTTCACAGGACCAATGGCCTCTCCTCTCATTGATGTCTGAAAAGGCCATCCTCTGCTATATATGTAGCTGGAGTCATTGGTCCCTCCATTTGTACTCTTTGTTTGGTGGTTTTGACCCTGGAAACTCTGGGGTTACTGGTTGGTTCATATTATTGTTCCTCCTATGGCGCTGCAAACTTCTTCAGCTCCTTGGGTCATTTCTCTATTTCCTGCATTGGGGACCCTATGCTCAGTCCATTGGTTGACTGTGAGCCATGGGTACTTTGATCTCCCTTCTAAGAAGGACAAAAGTATCCACACTTGGTCTTCCTTCTTGAGCATCATGTATTCTGTGAATTGTATCTTGGGCATTCCGAGTTTTGGGCTAATATTTACTTATCAGCAAGTGCATATCATTCGTGTTCTTTTGTGACTGGGTTGCCTCACTCAGGATGATATTTTCTAGCTCCATCCATTTGCCTAAGAATTTCATGAATTTGTTGTTTTTAATAGCTGAGTAGTACCCCATTGTGTAAATGTACCACATTTTCCGTATCCATTCTTCATAGAGTTAGAAAGAACTATTTCCAAAATTATCTGGAATAACAGCAAACCCAGGGTAGAGAAAATTGTTCTCAACAATAAAAGAACCTCTGGTGGATCACCATCCCTGACTTCTAGCTATACTACAGAGTAATAGTGATAAAAACTGCATGGTGTTGGTACAATGGCAGGCAGGTGGATCCATGGAATAAAATTGAAGACCCAGAAATGAACCCACACAGCTATGGCCACTTGATCTTTAACAAAGGAGTTAAGACATCTAATTCTTTTGAGTGATAGAAGATTGATGATAAAGCTTTTAGGAAGAAACAAGGGATGCATATATCCACTTATGTTGGTCTCTAAAGTTAAGCACCCTCTGCATTCACTCTGAGAAGACCAAGGCGACTGAAACAGCAAAGAAATCTTGTCTGTAGGCTAAAAGGCAGCATTAGTGGGGCAGGGCAAGGAAATGAGGACTTTGGACTTGGCAGGGACCCTGCAAACTTCTCAGTAAAGCATGTATCACTAGAACCCATATCTCCTCACTTTATAGCTCTTTGTACACCATGCTGTACATTGCATCCATACTGACATTTTAACATTTCCTCACGACACTCCATGCAGCAGAGCCCCGTAATGCGTGGCCATAAAGGTTCTAGGACTTCACATTACCAGAGTTTCATTTGCAAACTGCATGTTTTTCATATATTATCTTTTTTTTCTCATGATAACAGTCTCAGTGCTTTAGATCAAGCTCAGATTCTTGCCCTCCTAGGAGTGCTAACGTCTTCTTGGCCTTTTGCTCTTCTTTCACTCCTCTCCATAGGGACCCTCAGCCCTCCTTGTCTCATTATAGACTAAATTTGTTTTTATTTTTTGCACATCCCTTTCCACTAGCTATCCATTCTCTTCCCCTCAGGCTTCAGCTTCATTTTCCTCCCTCTGGTGTCCAGGAAGAAGGATGCATTCTGAGAGTAATTAGCAGTCCTACATTCACAGAACCTGACCTCACTCAGTCAGTTTGTACAGTATACAGTCTCCTGTCACTCTTGGACACTCTTTGCCAATGAGGTTGTTTCTGGTGACCCATTTGTTCAGCTGCTTGTCATGTGGCCTTCACCTCAGTTTACATGAAGATTGAAATTTGGCAATAAATAGATCCTCATCAAACTTCTCCTTCAACTCCAGGTTCCCCTCAATTGATGAACAGGTGCTTGCAGCTTTCATAAGAAACCAAAAGGAAGTTGAAGAAGTTCTAGAAAGAATGCGAAGGAGAGTGGTAGGGTAAAAGTAATTTGAATGTTTAGGGGTTCAGAAATAGAGAATTCTCATCATTTCAGGCCCTCTATTTGGAAAATTGTTGTAAAGGGAATAATTTTTCTTTCTCTTAGCCATTGTCAGTCCCTTCCTCTGTATTTCTTTTTATGCCTAATGTTTCTCATTTCTTCTTTTTTTTCTCTTGTATCTTCTTTCTCCTCTTTCTTTTCTTTTTTTCTTTTACTTCATTGCCTTTATATCTTCAAAGAATTTTTGGTTCCAATAATTATCATTTGTTATTGAATATGACCATAATTAAATCACGTCCCATGACATGTGCCATGCTCTCAGGTCAATCTCAGGCTAGCTACAGTCCCTCCCAGGGTGTGATATGAACTCTCTGTTCTGATAGTATTGAATCCTTTATCACTGTCTGTTCCCAGGCTGAGATAATGCACATTGATTTCTTGTGCATATTTTTCTGGTCTCTATCTAACCATAAACCTGTGTAGGTAGTGTCACCAGTTGTCCAGCTGTGGCTCTACACCTTTGCTCATGTCTCCTAGGCATTTTGATGGGTTCAGGAGGAATCTTAAGATGAATCCACACTTTATCTTGACCTCCCTAGTTTTGATAGAAAAATTGTCAATCATCAGGTCTTGTTTCCTCCACAGGTAAGGTGACTTTCTTCCCTAAATGTTAAAGATTATTTTGAATTATCTCTATGTATTTTTGTGCATTTTCAAACTGGACCTATTTTATTTGCTTCCTGTTGAATTTTTAGTTTCAAATAAATTTGATTATTTTTGTTTTTAGATTTCAAAAGTTTGACAGTGTTATATTTTACGTATAATACCTTTAGATTTTTATATATGAAAAATTTGCAGATTCTTCAAACATTATATCCTTTAGCCATTATTTTGTTGCATATCTTCACACTGCTATCATCCTTCTGTCTTCTTCTAGACTCTAACACATGATATACTGCATATCATTCAGGGTATTTTTTTTAATTTCCTGTTTGACCTCTCTGTGTGTTCAAATTTGTTGGATTCTACTCTACTTTCTCTCTCTCTCTCTCTCTCTCTCTCTCTCTCTCTCTCGTTTTCTTCTTCTTCTAAGTCCACTCTGTACTTTGTGTTTCTGATATTGTAGAGAAGCAGGGCAGACAGTGACAACAATCAGGTTAATGAATTTTAATTGCTATTTCATCACCAGGTTACTTCTGACACCAAATCAGAGACATGAAAAAATATATACCAATATGGGCAGCCTTGTTATAGTTTCCAACCAGATTAGAACTACCCCTTCCCATTTTTCTAGTGGACACTGGATTCTAAATAATTATAAAGTTAGTATAATTTTTTTTTTACTGAACAGTGACTAATTTAATTCCTTCTCTTAGGAAATTTTAAAATTTTTCTAGCTTCTAAGTATGCTATGTAATTTTGGTGTCATAATGATACAAGCATGTAGGAGTAACCAAGCACCTCCTGATTGTGTTTAAGTTCCACTCTACAAGTTAAACCAATATCTGGCTAGACATGTTATAGTCCTAGAGGACTACATACTACTATTATTCCACTAAATTGACAAAATACTAACTATTACTTAATTCCTTATAGTTATGCTTATAGATTACTGATACATCACTGAATTTTCACCAGAGAAAATTCTACTTACCATAGACAGTGATTAACAGAGACACACATCTGGTCAGTGTGCAGAGAATAGAAGACATTGGAAAGCTCAGACCTAACTCAAACATCTGTAATATAGACCCCACATGTAAAGCATAGGGATTATGGCAGAAGGGGAGCTATAAGCATATAAGAGCCAGAGACAGATAATTAAAAGAAAATCGAATTTTCAGGACACACCAGGGTAGATGCCCATATAAATTAATGTGGTTATTGCCAAAGGCCAGGATTGACATCAGAGGATTAAGAGATGCTGCCAGCAAAAGGGAATATGACATTGGCTATTTTAGTCCTGCTGATATCAGACTGACTCAGTGACATTTATTGGGAGAGTACTACTGACAGAATAAAGCTTAATAATTCCAAGCTGGCAAGAATGCCCAGTGAGAAATTCTGAACTCTTTTAAATCTTAAGTATACATACATATAGTCAAACTGACATATATATTTGGTGGTTGGGGCTGAGTCTCCCAAACCATGCTTTATTTCTTCTCTCTGGCCTTCTTATACTTCTTAGATAAAAGTTATTTAGAAAATTACGCCATAGATAAAATGTCACACAAAAGGTGAGTTACATAATGATTTTGATATTAAGTTCAAAGCGGTATTTCATTCTATAAACTCATTATAAGTTCAGCATGACAGTTACCCATGGCCTCCTTTTATCACAGTGCACATCTGTGGCCTCTTCCTTGGACATGACCTAGAATAAATGTATTTTCTTGATTGAAAATCTGTTCTAAGCTTGCTTGCTTATCCTAATGCAATTAGCCCATGATACCTAAAGGTTTACAAAGCCCTATTTGCAGCTTTTTAGAGAGCTGGAAATTATTATATAAATTTAAAAATGATAGAAAATCAATATCAGGAATTATGAAATCATCAATTTGTCTACTGAGCATAAGTACATGATAGTACATCTTCATTGATCTGTAGAAAATCTTCCCAATAGGGTAGACTAATGCCCAGGAATTATTAGGCTATGTAATAATAACAGAAAAGGAACATCAGTAGCAAGAAACAGTCCTCGGATAATAATCTCTGAAGGCCCTGAAATTCAGAAGTTATGCATAACAGTCATGCAAAGCAGTGGAACATTCCCATAAAAACCTACTTGCATGCCTTTAGCCTTTCTTATGGCTCTGGACAGTTATGATTGCGTGTACAATATCTGTGCAAGCTCAAGTCAGAAGAATTTCTAGAACAAAAAGGGAGGTAGCTATGAAGTGCCACCTCTAGACAAGGATTTGGCAAAAGATTGTTGCTGGAAGAGAGATAATCAGTTTTGTTTAAGAGTATAGATGCTAGTAAATCAACCATATTCTAGTGGAAGAACACATATGCAAGAATATGTGGAGAGCACAAAATGGACTTGGGCTCCCCTTGGCAACCTCTGCTCCGGGGATTGACTGTGCTGAGCCTCCAGGTATATTAGGGAATCCAGGGATTCAGGGATTCCCTAATATAACATCAATTGGGACACAGCCTGTTGGGCTTCCATCTGCGCCCAAGAGCAGGGCAGCTCTGTGGTCATCTGGGCGCCACCTCTACTGTGGACCATCTGCCTTGCAGAGTGATCTGCACCTAGAGGGAGCACAGTGCACTCCGTCATCTTTGCACCAGCAACAGAGCAATTGGGACTTCTAGGTGCAGGGATAATCAAGCATAATATCGCTTGGGACTCAGCCAGCTTTTGTGCTCCCTGCTCCCAAGAGCTGTGCAGTTCTATGGACACCTACACTCCATCTCTGCAGTGGGACATCTGCCCTGCAGAGGGACCCACACTGGGAGAGAGCACACCAGCACAGGGAGGGAGCACACCAGCTACCCCTTGGCGACCTCTGCTCTGGGAATTGACTAAGCTGAGCCTTCGGATGTGCAGGGATTCCCCAATATAACATCACTTGGGGCAAGGCACATCAGGGCTCCAAAGTCACTCAGGAGCAGGACAGACCCTCAGCAATCAGTGCCAGGGGAATCCCAGTAATCCAGGGGGTGCAGAAATAGCCTTGCAGGCTCACAGGAGGTCCAACCAACAGCCAGTGACAGCAGGACCAACTAACACCAGAGGTAACCAGATGGCAAAAGGCAAACATAGGAACATTACTAACAGAAATCAAGGCAATACAGTAAAATCCGAACACAACTCTGAAACAGCAGCAAGTCCTGGATACCCCATCACACCCAAAAGGCAAGATCTGGATTTAAAATCACTTCTCATGATGCTTGTAGAGGATTTCAAGAGGACACAAATAAATCTCATAAAGAAATACAGGAGAACATAAAACAATGGTTAGAAGCCCTTACAAAGGAACACAAAAATTGCTTAGAGAAATGCAGGAGAATATGGGTCAGCTGATGGAGGCCAATAAGGAGGCAACACAAAAATCACTTAAAGAAATGAATCAATGGGTAGATGCCCTTACAAAACAAACACAAAAATCGCTTAAAGAAATGCAGGAGAATATGGGTCAACAGATGGAGGCACATGAGGAGGCAACACAAAAGTCGTTCAAAGAAATATAGGAGAACTTGGGTCAACAGGCAGAAATCCTGAAAGTGGAAATGCAAAAATATCTTAAAGAAATACAGGAAAATACAAACAAACAAGTGAAGGATCTGAGCAAATCCATCCAGGATCTAAAGAAGGAAGTAGAAACAACTAAGAAATCACAAAGGGAGGCAACTTTGGAAATAGAAAACCTTGGGAAAAAATCAGGAGTCATAGACGAAAGCATCAACAATTGAATACAAGAGATGGAAGAAAGAATTTCAGGTGCTAAACATACCATAGAAAGTATCGACTCAACAGTCAAAGAAAATGCAAAATGCAAAAAACATGAAACCCAGAACATCCAGGAAGTCCAGGACACAATGAGAAGATCAAACATAAGGATTATAGGTATAGATGAGAGTGAAGATTTGCAACTTAAAAGGCCAGTAAATATCTTCAACAAAATTATGGAGGAAAACTTCCCTAACCTAAAGAGAGAGATACCAATGAATATATAAGAAGCGTACAGAACTCCAAACAGACTGGACCAGAACAGAAATACCTCCCGTCACATAATAATCAAAACATCAAATGTACTAAACAAAGAAAGAATATTAAAAGCAGTAAGAGAAAAAGGCAAAGTAACATATAAAGGAAGACCTATCCGAATCACATCAGACTTCTCACCAGAGACCATGAAAGCCAGAAGATCCTGGGCAATCTCATACAGATGCTAAGAGAACACAAATGCCAGCCTAGACTACTATACCCAGCAAAACTCTCAATCACCATAGATAGAGAGACCAAGATATTCCATGATAAAATCAAATTTACACAATAACTTTCCACAAACCCAGCCTTGCAAAAGATAATAAGTGGAAATTGACAATAAAAGGAGAGAAACTACACCCTGGAATAAATGAAATAGTCACCTTCTTTCATCAAACAAAAAAGTAGATAACCACTCAAACATAAAGATATCATCAAGAATAGCAGGCGGCAATAATCACTATTTCTTAATCTCTCTTAATATAAATGGGCTCAACTCCCCAATAAAAAGACATAAACTAACAGACTGGATATGTAAACAGGACCCAGCATTTTGCTGCGTGCAGGAAACGCACCTCAATGTTAAAGACAAACACTACCTCAGAGTAAAAGACTGGAAAACAATTTTACAACCAAATGGTCCCAGGAAACGAGCTGGAGTAGTCTTCCTAATATCAGATAAAATTGACTTTAAACCTAAAGTCATCAAAAAAGACACAGAAGGAGACTACATACAGGTCAAAGGAAAAATCCAACAAGAAGAACTCTCAATTCTGAAAATCTATGCTCCAAATGCAAGAGTACCCTCATTCGTAAAAGAAATTTTACTACAGCTCAAACCACACATTGAACCTCGCACAATAATAGTGGGTGACTTCAACACCCCGCTCTCTGAAATGGATCGTTCAGGAAAGCAGAAACTAAACAGGGACACATGAAACTAATTGAAGCCTTGAACGAAATGGAACTAACATATATATAAATAGATAGATAGATAGATAGATAGATAGATAGATAGATAGATAGATAGATAGATATAGATATAGATATAGATATAGATATATAGATAGATAGATATAGATATATATAAAACATTTCATCCTAAAACAAAACAATATACCTTCTTCTCAGCACCTCATGGTACCTTCTCCAAAATCAACCATATAATTGATCACAAAACAGAGCTCAACAGATATAATAAGATTGAGCTAATACCATGCCTCCTATCAGATCGCTATGGAATAAGGGTGTCTTCAATAACAACAAAAACAACCAAAAGCCCACATACACGTGGAAGCTGAACAATGCTCTACTCAATGATACCTTGATCAAGGAGGAAATAAGGAAAGAAATCAAAGACTTTTTAAAATTTAATGAAAATGAAGGCACAACATACCCTAATATATGGGACACAATGAAAGTGGTGCTAAGAGGAAAATTCATAGCCCTGAGTGCCTCCAAAAAAACTGGAGCGAGTATACATTAGCAGCTTAATGGTACACCTGAAAGCCCTGGATCAAAAAGAAGCAAATACACCCAACAGGAGTAGAAGGCAGGAAATCATCAAACTCAGGGCTGAAATCAATCAAGTAGAAACAAATAAAACCATACAAAGAATCAATAAAACTAGGAGTTGGTTCTTTGAGAAAATCAACAAGATAGATAAGCCCTTAGCCACACTAGCCAGAGGGCACAGAGACAGTATCCAAATTAACAAAATCAAAAAAAAAAAGGGACAGATAACAACAGAAACTGAGGAAATTCAAAAAATCATCAGATCCTACTACAAAAGCCTGTATTCAACACAACTAGAAAATCTGGAGGAAATGGACAATTTCCTAGACAGATGCCAAATACCAAAATTAAATCAGGATCAAATACATCATTTAAGCCGTGCTATAACCCCTGAAGAAATAGAAGTGGTCATTGGAAGTCTTCCAACCAAAAAAAGGACAGGTCTAGACAGCTTTAGTGCAGAGTTCTATCAGACCTTCAAAGAAGACCTAACACCAATACTCTTCAAACTATTCCACAAAATAGAAACAGAAGGAACACTACCCAACTCGTTCTATGAAGCCAGGATTACTCTAATACCAAAATCAAGCAAAGATCCGACAAAGAAAGAGAATCTCAGGCCAATTTCTCTTATGAATATCAAAGCAAAAATACTCAATAAAATTCTTGCCAACCAAAATCAAGAACACATCAAAATGATCATTCGCCACATTCAAGTAGGCTTCATCCCTGGGATGCAGGGATGGTTCAATATAAGGAAATCCATCAATGTAATCCACTTCATAAACAATCTCAAAGAAAAACACCACATGGTCATTTCATTAGATGAGGAGAAAGCATTTGACAAAATTCAGCATCCTTTCATGCTAAAGGTCTTGGAATTCGAGGCCCATATCTAAACATAGTAATAGCAATTTACAGCAAACCGGTAGCCAACATCAATCTAAATGGAGAGAAACTTGAAGTAATCCCACTAAAATCAGGGATTAGACAAGGCTGCCTTATCTCTCCATATCTTTTCAATATAATACTTGAAGTTCTAGCTAGAGCAATTAGACAACAAAAGAAGGTCAAAGGGATACAAATTGGAAAAGAAGAAGTCAAACTGTCACTATTTGCAGACTATGTGATAGTATACTTAAACGACTTCAAGAACTTCACCAGATAGCTCCTACAGCGGATAAACAACTTCAGCAAAGTGGCCGGATATAAAATCAACTCAAGCAAATCAGTAGCCTTCCTATACTCAAAGGATAAGCAGGCTGACAAAGAAATAATAGAAATGATACCCTTCACAATAGCCACAAACAATATAAAGTATCTTGGTGTGACTCTAACCAAACAAGTGAAAGATCTGTATGACAAGAACTTCAAGTCTCTGAAGAAAGAAATTGAAGAAGACCTCAGAAGATGGAAAAATCTTCCATGTTAATGGATTGGCAGGATTAATATAGTAAAAATGACCATCTTGCCAAAAGCAGTATACAGATTCAATGCAATTCCCATCAAAATCCCAACTCAATTCTTCATAGAGTTAGAAAGAGCAATTCAAAAATTCATCTGGAATAACAGAAAACCCAGGATAGCTAAAACTACTCTCAAGAGTAAAAGAACTTCTGGGGGAATCAGTATCCCAGACGTCAAGCTGTACTACAGAGCAATAGTGTTAAAAACTGCATGGTATTGGTACAGTGACAGGCATAGAGATCGATGGAACAGAATTGAAGACCCAGAAATGAATCCACACTCCTATGGTCACTTGATCTTTGACAATGGAACTAAAACCATCCAGTGAAGTTAGACTCCAGAGAGCCAAATAACCCTATTAAAAAATGGGGTAAAGAGCTAAACAAAAAGTTATCACCTGAAGAATATCGAATGGCTGAGAAGCACCTAAAGAAATGTTCAAAATCCTTAGTCATTTGGGATATGCAAATCCAAACAACCCTGAGATTCCACCTCACACCAGTCAGAATGGCTAAGATCAAAAACACAGGAAACAGCAGGTGTTGGCAAAGATGTGGAGAAAGAGGAACATTCATCCACTGCTAAGGGTATTGCATTTGGCACAACCACTCTGGAAAGCAGTCTGGCAGTTCCTCAGAATACTGGGCATGACACTCCCAGAGGACCCTGTTATACTACTCCTGAGCATATACCCAGAGTCTTCCCTTGCATGCAATAAGGACACATGATCCACTATGTTCATAGCAGCTTTATTTATAATAGCCAGAAGCTGGAAAGAACCCAGATGTCCCTCAATGGAGGAATGGATTTAGAAGATGTGGTATATTTACACAATGGAATACTACTTTGCAATTAAAAACAATGAATTCACGAAAGTCTTAGGCGAATGGTCAGAACTGGAAAATATCATCCTTAGTAAGGTAACCCAATCACAAAAGATTACACATGGTATGCAGTCACTGATAAGGGGATATTAACCCAGAATCTCAGAATACCTAAGACCCCATTCACACAGCAATAAATTTCCAAGATGATGGAAGGAGAGACCCCTGGTACTGGAAAGACTGGATGTAGGGGAATACCAGGACAGAGAAGTGAGAGGGGGTTTAATGGGGAACAGAGTGAGGGAAGGGGGCTTATGGGACTTTCAGGGAGGGAGGAAACGGGAAAGGGGAAATTGATTTGGAATGTAAATTAAAAAATATAGAAAATAATAATTAAAAAAGTGGACTTGGCATGTCTATAAATAAATAAATAAATAAATAAATAAATAAATAAACAAACAAACAAATTATACTCAAAGATAATAATGCAATGGAAAAGATTATCTGTAGTATTAATGTCAGTATCAGGAAGTGATATCAATGAGTAAGCATATTTTTCTAGGAAATACCATAGTGGAGACATGAGAGACATTAACTAAAATAAGATCTGATGTTGTGATCTGTTCTTATTTAAATTATCTGTTCTAAGGAAAACTTGGTCACGCTTATTATGAAACAAAAGTAAAACCATTATTTATCTAAAAATGAAGTATATATTTACTACATTTACTAAAATATAAGCAGAATATTGTCCAAAGAGTACATGCTCAAATTGTCCCTTTGTGATGGAGAAAATATTCAGTTACTTAATGGGCTATCTATGAAGTCCTTGAATACTGAATAATCTCATAGTAGATCTGGTTTTGAGATAGGCTGAGGAATTACTCCTCTGAGAATTCTGGTGTTGTTTTAATTTTTTTTCTAGCTCTGCAATTGAAGACTTTGGATTAATGGAATCAATGTCAGACTCACACTGATGTTTTAGACACTGACGTAAAGATTTATGAACAAACCAATGGAGCTTAATGGTAGTTAAATGACTATAGAGTTATCATAGATGGAATTTTAAGGATAAGAAAACACTTTGTCATGTAGGTTGAATGAGTATTGGCTTCTTCCCCAACATACATTTCTTGAGGTGAGATCTCTTACAGCTCATCCTGGCGTTGAACTCACTGTATAGTTGAAGCTGGACATGATTGTTGCTCTTCTTACTTCAGCTTTTATAGAAACAAGATTATAGGCATACGCCACCATGCCCATCTTAGACTCTTTTTAAACATCATCATCCAAATTTTTCCAAAGAAAGAAAGCAAGCTATGAAAGTGAAAATTTAATTTAAATCCATGGGTTTACAAGATCATGGTGGATGGCAGCTTAAGATTAATAGGTAAACTAATGGCTGGTGAACTAAAAATTCATACAGAGTTTCCATGTCATACTGTTAAAGCAAAATTGGTTCTGAAAAATCTCACATTTTCCTTTTAATGTCATAAAATAAGTAGATGAGGCCTATCCCATTACTTTGAGAAATATTAAACTCAACTGATACCAAGAGTTAATTAGCTTTACAAATCCTTCAGAGTAAAATAAAGATTAGTGTTTGTCCAATGAAAGGAACATGATAGCCTAAGATCTGATCACATAATGATTGCATATTATGATTCTGTTTCTTAGCACCTGAAGCACTTAATATATTAGTAGTTTAGCAAAACGTCTCAGATAATTTCCAATACAATCCTACATAATATTTTCATTTTTGCATGAAGAAACTGAATTTGAATATAAATTATCTATCCAAAATCATAGAGTAAATGAAATGTTACATTCATCAGTTGTGACCACATTCCTGGTAGAACAATCAAAGGGAAGAATCCTTTAGAGTATCTCTTAGTTCCATACAGATTACTCCATGTTTGTCAGTCAGTTGATGGGATCAGTGCTCTCATGTTTTATCTCTGAAGCTGACTTAACAGACACATGAAGAGGAGCACTTCACTAACCTTCTATCCATGTGATTGACAACAATGTTGGCAATCAAGATTAATCATCACTTATTCCTAGGTGTATATAACCTGCATAAATCAACTTAAACATTATGGAATGAGCAGAGATTGAAATAATAATAAATCCTCCACACAAAGAAAAGCTCATGACTAAATGGAGTCAGTGTCAGACTTTTCAAATAATTTAAGAAAGAGATAACATCAAAACTTTTCAAGTGGCAGGAGAAAATCATATCAAACTCATTCTGGGAAATCATAGCCATGACAATGCATGTGTGCATTTATAAACAAAGGCACACACACACACACACACATACACACATACACACACACACACACAAGGTGGGGCATAGATACATAGGCACAGACACAATAGAGAAAAAACAACTATAAAGCAATTACCTTGAAGTACACAGATTTAAATTTTCTTAATTGCATAACTGCACATAAAAATTCAAGAACATATTAAAATATCATCTACTATGGACAAATAGGTTTTGTCCCTGAGATGCAAGTTTGGGTCAATGCACACAAATCAATAAACATGATATAACACACAAATATACTCAAGATAAGAAGTTACAGGATTATTAGGGGCTTTTGGCAAAGTAATCCATCAAGATAAAAGTTCTGAAAAAATAGTAGAGTGTATCTCTGCATAATATATACTGTATGTGTTCAAACTACAAACAACATTATATAAAATGGGGACAATAATAAAGCTTTTCATCTAATCTGCAACAAGACATGTCTATCAACATTCTTGCTTTGTTCAACATAATACTTGCATTCTTAGGAGCAGTAAAAAGAAAAAGCAAAGAAATGAAAGGAATTTTAAATAAGGAATGATGAAGTCAAAATACCCTTCCCTTCAAATGACATGTTCCTAGACTTAAAAGATCCTAAACACTCCACTTGAAAAATCTTATACATGGAAAACAGTTTCAATAAAGTAGCAACATATAAAACAATATAAAAAGATCAGCAGTCATTCTATATAGAAATAATGTACTTACTGAAAAAGAAATCAGAGACAAACTAATTCACAATATCTTCAAGAAATAAAAAGGAAAATGATACAGTGTAACAACAAATCTAATGAAAGCCAGGAAAGAACTCCACAGTTAAAAGAAGAAAGCTTGAAAATATTGACTGTAGAAGAGATTAGAAGATAGACCACTGTGGTGGTTAGGGTTGATTATCAATGACAGGATCTGGAGTCACCTGGGACACTGCCTACAGGCATTGCTGCAAGGAAATACTTGGTTAGCCTCTGGGCATGCCTCTGAGGGAGTATCTTCATTTTATTAATTCAGAGAGAAATATTCAACCTGAACTTGGATAGTGACTTTATCTCAGTTTGGGTCTTAGACACTACCTCAAATTGAAAATTTTTTGTGGACCACAAGCCTTCTCTATTTATCTTCTTGATTGCAAATAAAATGTAACAAGCTTCTTCAAGCTCTGTACACTTTGATATTCCTACAATTCTGAATCCTAGAACTTTGGACTGAAACAAGTCATTTCTTCTTATTTATGCTATTCTTGGTTTTTATCTCTCAGTGTGATAAAATATGCAATGATCATACATTGGCAGAATTAATATTTTACATATGATTAATTTACATATATATGTGTAAATTCAATGAGATACTAATCAAATTTTGAAAGACGTTTATCAGAAAGCTAAAACAAAAATTCTAAAATTCATGTAGAACCACAATAATCACACAAATGCTAAAACACTTGTAAGCAAAAGAACAACATTGGTGGTATCAGAATACTTGATCAGGAATTATACTATAGAGATATAGTAACAAGTTCAATAGTAGTAGCACTAAGCATGCATGAAGAGCAGTAGGCTAGAATAGAGGACCTAGCAATAAATACACAAAACTACAGTCATGTGATTTTGACAGAGGTGTTGAGAACATACATTCTCTGATGTGAAAGCATCTAACAAACGCTGCTAGAAAAAAATCAGACAGCCACCAATAAAAGTATGTCTATTGATTTGTATTTCCCACACTGAACAAAAATCAGTTCAAAATTTACCAAAGTCCTAATATAACCTCTGAGACTCTGAATGTGCTAGAGAAAAATATAAGGAAAATAAAAGTTCTTCAAGATATAAGAAACGAGGTCAAGAGGAAGTGATAATGGTAGTGCATATAATTTAATTCTGATTCTGAAGAGAAAGCAAACAGAACAGGAAAAAATTACTAAGTACTTGCCCAAGTGTGAGCTAATATCTAAAATATAACTTTTAATTGTCAGAATTAAACACCCAAATATCATTGTATTAGTCAGGGTTCTCTAGAGTCACAGGACGTATGGGTAGTCTCTATATAGTCAGTGAATTTGTCGATTCCTTACAGTTTGTAGTCCAACTCCCCAACAATAATCATCAGCAGCTGCAGATGGAAGTCATCTAGCAGATCTAGCAGTTGCTCAGTCCCACAAGGCAAGCCAGCAAGGAAGAATCCGAGAGTCTTCTTCCAATGTTCTCAAGAAACAAGCTGAAGCAGTCATTCTAATAACAAATAAAATTGACTTTCAATTAAAAGTTATCAAAAGAGATAAGGAAGGACACTACATACTCATCAAACCTCATCATACTCATCTACCAAGATGAACTCTTAATTCTGAAAATCTATGATCCTAATGCAAAGGTATCCCCATTCAGAAAAGAAACTTTAATGCAGCTCAATGCATACATTGTACCTCACACAATAATAGCGGGAGAGTTCAACACCCCACTCTCAGCAATAGACAGATCATGAAAAACAGAAACTGAACAAAGACACAGTGAAACTAACCAAAGTGAGGAACCAAATGCATTTAACAGATATGCATAGAACATTTCATCCTAAAACAAAAAATATAGACAAATTTCTCAGCACTTCATGGTATCTTCTCCAAAATTGACCACATAGTTGGTCACAAAACAGTCCTCAAAAGATAAAAGAAGATTGAAATGATCTCATGCATCCTATCATATCACCATAGATAAAAGCTGGTCTTCAAAAACAACAAAAACAATGGAAAACCAGCATACATGTGGAAACTGAACAATGCTCTACTCAATGATAACTTGCTCAAGGAAGAAATTAAAGACTTTTTAGAATTTAATGAAAATGAAAGCATATCATACTAAAACTTTTGGGACATAAAAAAAGCAGTGTTAAGTGGAATATTCATAGCTCTGAGTGCCTCCATAAAGAAACTGGAGAGAGCATACACTAGCAGTTTGACAGCAAACCTGAAGGCTCTAGAATAAAGATAAACTAATACATCCAAGAGGACTATTTGGCAGGAAATAATCAAACTCAAGGCTGAAATCAACCAACTACAAACAAAAAGAACTATACAAAGAATTAACAAAACTAGGAGCTGGTTCTTTGAGAAAATCAGCAAGATAGATAAACCCTTAGCCAGATTAGACAGAGGGTCCAGAGACAGTATACAGATTAATAGGAGAGGAGACATAACAAGTGAAACTAAGGAAATTTAAAAAAAAAATTATCACATCCTACCTCAAAATCCTATACTCAACAAAACTGGAAAATCTGGATGAAAATGGATAATTTTCTACACACATACCAGGTACCAACATTAAATCAGGATCAGATAAACCATCTAAACAGTCCCATATCACCTAAAGAAATAGGAACAATCATTAAAAGTCTCCCAACCAAAAAACAGCCCAGGACCAAATGGTTTTAGTGAAGAATTCTTTCAGACCTTCAAAGAAGACCTAATACCAATTTCCTTCAAACTGTTCCACAAAATATAAACAGAAGGAACGCTACCCAGTTTGTTCTATGAACCCTTTTACCTAAACCACACAAAGAACCACCATAGAAAGAAAACTTCCCAGCAATTTCCCTTATGAATATCAATGTAAAACTACTCAAGAAAATTGTAATAAAACTAATCCAAGAACTCATCAAAGCAATTATCCATCATGATCAAATAGGCTTTATACCAGGAATGCAGGGAAGGATCAATATATGGAAATCCATCAATTCAATCCACTACTTAAACAAACTCAAAGAAAAAAGAACACATGATCATCTCATTAGATGCTGTGAAAGTATGTAACAAAATTCAACACCCCTTCATGATAAAAGTCTTGGAAAGACCAGGAATTCAAGGCCTATACCTAATAATAGTAAAAGCAATATACAGTAAATCAGTAGACAACATAAAACTAAATGGAGAGAAAATTGAAGCAACCCCACTAAAATCAAGGACTAGACAAGGCTGTCCTCTCTCTCCATATTTATTCAATACTTGAAGTCCTAACTAGAGCAATTAGACAACAAAAGGAGGTCAAAGGGATACAAATTGGAAAGGAAGAAGTCAAAATATCACTATTTGCACATGTTATAATAGTATACTTAAGTGACCCCAAAAATTCTACCAGAAAACTCCTAAACCTGATAAAAAAAAACTTCACCAAAATGGCTGGATATAAAATTAACACAAAAAAATCAACAGCCTTCCTCTACTCAAATGATTAACAATCTGAGAAAGAAATTAGGGAAACATCACCCTTCACAATAGTCACAAATAATGTTACATAACTTGGTGTGACTCTAACTAAGCAAGTGAAAGATCTAAGTGACAAGAACATCAAGTCTCTGAAGAAAGAATTCAAAGAAGATCTCAGAAGATAGAAAGATCTCCCATGCTCATGATTGGCTGGATTAATATAGTAAAAATTGCCATCTTGCCAAAAGCAATCTACAGATTCAATTTAATCTCCATCAAAATTTCAGCCCAATCCTTCATAGTGTTAGAAAGAGCAGTTTGCAAATTCTTTTGGATTAATACAAAACCCAGGACAGCATAAACAGGATAGCATAAGTTATTCTCAATAATAAAAAACTTCAGGGGTATCACCATCCATGACTTCAAGCTGTCCTACAGACCAATATTGTTAAAAACTGCATGGTATTGGTACAGAGACAGGCAGGAATATCAATGGAATACAACTGAAGACCCAGAAGTGAACCTAAACACCTTTTGTCACTTGATCTTTGACAAAGGAGCTAAAACCATCCAGTGGGAAAGACAGCATTTTCAACAAATGGTGCTGGTTCAACTGGTGATCAGTATATAAAAGATTGCAAATTGATCGATTCTTATATCCTAGGTCAAATCTCAAGTCCAAGTGGATCAAGAACCTCCAGATAAAACCAGATACACTGAAACTAATATAAGAAAAAGTGAGGAGCAGACCTGAATACATGGGTACAGGGAAAATGTTCCTGAACAGAACACCTATAGCTTAAGCTTGAAGATCAAGAATTGACTAATGGGACTTCATAAAATTGCAAAACTTCTGTAAGGCAAATGATACTGTCAATTGGACAAAATGGCATCCATCAGACTGTGAAAAGATCTTTACCAACCCTATATCCAATAGAGAGCTAATATCCAATATATATATATATATATATATATATATAAACTAAAAAGTTAGACTACAGAGAACCCAATAATCCTATTAAAAATGGGGTACAGAGCTAAACAGAGAATTCTGAAATGAGGAATCTCAAATGGCCAAGAAGCACCTAAAGTTCAACATCCTTAGTCATTAGGGAAATGCAAATCAAAACAACCCTGAGATTTCACCTCACACCAGTCAGAATGGCTAAGATCAAAAACTCAGGAGACAGCAGGTGTTGGCAAGGATGTGGAGAAAGAGGAACACTCCTCCACTGCTGATGGGATTGCAAGCTGGTACAACCACTCTGGAAAGCAGTCTGGCAGTTCCTCAGAAAACTGGGCATGACACTTCCAGAGGACCCTGTTATACCACTCCTGGGCATATACCCAGAGGCTTCCCCGGCATGCAATAAGGACACATGATCCACTATGTTCATATCAACCTTATTTATAATAGCCAGAAGCTGGAAAGAACCCAGATGTCCCTCAATGGAGGAATGGATACAGAAAATGTGGTATATTTACACAATGGAATACTATTTCGCAATTAAAAACGATGAATTCATGAAATTCTTAGGCAAATGGTCAGAACTGGAAAATAACATCCTTAGTGAGGTAATCCAATCACAAAAGATCCACATGTTATGCAGTCACTGATAAGGGGATATTAATCCAGAATCTCGGAATACCCTAGACACAATTCGCATATCAATTGATTCCCAAGAAGAAGGAAGGAGAGGCCCCTGGTCCTGGAAAGACTGGATGTAGCAGTGTAGGGGAATACCAGGACAGAGAAGCTGGAGGGGGTTGACTGGGTAACAGGGGGAGGGAAGAGGGCTTATGGGACTTTCAGGGAGGGGGGAACCAGGAAAGGGGAAATCATTTGGAATGTAAATAAAGAATATAGAAAATAAAAAATAAAAATAAAAAAACAAGAAAAAAATAAAGAAATGTTCAAAGTCCTTTGTCATTAGGGAAATGCAAATCAAAACAACCCTGAAGGGCTGGTGAGATGGCTCAGCAGTTAAGAACACTGACTGCTCTTCTGAAGATCCTGAGTTCAAATCCCAGCAACCACATGGTGTCTCACAACCATCTGTAACGAGATCTGCTGCCCTCTTCTGGTGTGTCTGAAGATACCTACAGTGTACTTGCATATAATAATAAATAAATCTTAAAAAAAAAATACAACCCTGAGGTTCTACCTCACACCAGTCAGAAGTACTAAAATCAAAAACTCAGTTGACAGCAGATGGTAGCAAGAATATGGAGAAAGAGGAACACTCCTCTATTGCTGGTGGGATTGCAAGCTGGTACAACCATTCTAGAAATCAGTCTGAAAGTTTCTCAAAAATTGGACATAGTATTACCTGAGGACCCAGCTATATCACTCCTGGGCATATACCCAAAAGGCGCTTCAGCATATAACAAGGATAATTGCTCCACTATGTTCATATCAGCCTTATAATAATAAGTAGAAGTTGCAAAGAACCCAAATGCCCTTCAACAGAAGAAGGGATACAGAAATTATGGTGCATTTACACAATGGAGTACTACTCAGCTATTAAATACAATGAATCCATGAAATTCTTAGGCAAACAGAACTAGAAAATATTCTCCTGAGTAAGGTAACCCAAACACAAAAGAAAGCAAAGGGTATGCACTCACATGTAAGTAGATATTAGCCCAAAAGCTTGGAATACCCAAGATTCAATTCACAGACCACATGAAGCTTAAGAAGAAGTAAGACCAAAATATGGGTGCTTAGGTCTTTCTTAGAAGGGGTAACAAAATCATTACAATAGCAAATACAGTGAGAAAATGTGGAGCAGAGACTGAAGGAAAAGGCCAGAGACTGCTCCCCCGGGATCCAACCCATATGCAGTCACCAAAGGCAGACACTATTATGAATGCTAAGAAGAGCATGTTGACAGGAGCCTGATATAGATGTCTCCTGAGAGGCTCTGCCAGAGCCTTACACATACGGAGACAGATTCTGTCAGCCAACCATTGAACTGTTCAAGGGGTCCCCAAAGGAGGAGTTAGAGAAAGGACAGAAGGAGCTGAATGGTTTGCAACCCCATAGAATAAATAGCAATATGAACCAACCAGATCTCCTAGGGTCTAAACAACCAACCAAGGAGTACACATGGAGGGAACCATTGCTCCAGCCCTATATGTAGCAGAGGATGGCCTTGTCAGGCATCACTGAAACGAGAGGTCCTTAGTCCTGTAAAGGTTCGATGCCCTGGTGTACAGGAATGCGAGGGTGGAGAGGTGGGAGTGGGTGGGTGGGTAGGGGCACACTCTCATAGAAGCAGAAGGAGGAGGAGGAATGGAATAGGGGGTTTCTGGGGGAGGAATCAGGAAAAAGGATTACATTTGAAATGAAAATAAGTAAATTATCCAATTAAATATATGTAACTATATATAAAATTAAATATACATACAAGTATATGTATAATTGTATATATATTTAATTATATATTAAACATATTAAATATATATTATATAATTAATATACATATATAAAACAATCTGTGTGGTAAATATTTGATATATAGGATATTTGAAATGCAATCTCCAAAGAAGTCCTAGCCTATAAGTTTATGACCACTGCTCTAAAGAACCCTAATTAATATAGTTGTTATTTTAGAACAGAGTATATTTAACCACCTTTCTTTTAGAATGCATTCTTGCCCTTCTGTGCCCCTTCTGTAGACCTTTGGGTTTGGTTGTCTGTTGTGATGTGTCAAGATCATGTTTTGCTGTTGGATTATTCAGTTACAATGAAGAAGAGACAACTGTAAGGGTTACTTTTCTCAGTGCTGAGACAAAATACCTGACCAAAAAAAATTTAGAAAGAAGGGTTTGTTTTAACTTTTGGTTTAAAAGTACAATCCATCAAATTCAGAATGCATGTCAGCAGGCACTTGGGACATTGCATCCACAATCAGGGAATCAAGAAAAAATACCCCTGTTCAGCTTTTCTCTCCCTTTTCTCCCATCCTGGAAACACAGCCCATGACAGGGTACAGTCCACAATCTGTATACCTTTTCTCTCATATGTAATTCCTCAAGGACATTCTTGGAGATTTGCTTCTATGGTGATTCTAACCACATCAACTTGAAATCCAAACTAACCCTCATACCAGCCAAGATAAGGAATTGTGAATATATGAATTAGGAAGAAATCCTGAGGTTTTGTTTTGCCTGCAAGCATTTCTGTCTACATTTGCAGTATAATGAAACAAAATGCAATTTAATGGGAAAGGCAGCACAAAAACTGAACCAAACCGTGAGGGAAGCTTTTGCCAGATGGTGAGTTCTGCAGAGCTTCACCCAGTGATGCTCTTCTCCACAGGTGTCTTGGCAGAGCATCTACTTCGCTCAGTAACAAAAAGCAAGTCCCTATCATCATTGGCTCCTGCTGAACCAATGCACTTATACAAAGGCAGGCTGGATCCTTTCTGTCTCATGCATCACCTACAACACTGGCAGCTGCGTTCCATTTGTAGAATCTTAATTACCACTCCTTATGTCACAGCCAAAATCACAACCCGATTAATAAGTGACATTGGAGTTTATTTTAGTATATCAACAGCTAGCAATGATCTTTTGGTTTGTAAGCCAAGAACATTCAAAGTAAAAATCACTATAACTGAAAAATACGTGAAAAAAATTACAAGATCATATAAGAAATTATTCTATTTGTAATCAAAACCTAAATGTCATTTAGTAGTTGTTGTTCTTGTTTTCTAGTGTATGGCTTTTGTTCATGTTAGACCCTCTACTTTTCTGAGGGAAATCATCATAGTGAAATCCACAACAAGACCCTCTGCTCATCTTCATGAACACCTTAAGTTCATTCCAAAAGAAGAGAACATGAGTGTATGTGATCACTAAGGATAGAAAGAACATTTTATTCCTTCACACCTGTGTACTTCTGAAAGTCCCCTTTCTGTAATGTAGTTAATATTCTCACTTGCTGTGAAATTAACATTTTATAAGTTAAACAAGCCAGATACCAACTTTTATCTGCACTTCTACATATACTCTTAATACACACAATATCACATTTTATTATCTTAAGTTTTGTTACTCACTGACCCAGAAGGCAAGGATAAAAATGAAGATTTCCCCTTCTTATTTAAAATGGAGATACAATTAGTGCCATCTCCCCATAAACACACTGATAGAATGTGGAGCATTTAACTACTTGTGTATCTGGTAGTGTATGTGTAGTGCAGGTGTGGAAGTGCATGTATACATGTGTGCTTGGGTAAGTAAGAGACAGGTATCAGGTATCTTCCTCTATTGTTTTACATATCACACTTTTGAGAAAGCAACTTTCACAGAATGCAGAAGTCACAGCTTGGCTAGACTGACTGCCCAATAAGCTCTGAGGATTTGCCTGTCTCTAAACTGCTTCTCTTGGGCTAGGCTCCCAGAAGTACTTTGTCACAAGCATAGCCTTCATTTGGGGTAGGGCTAGCAAACTTGGGGTCTCATGGTTTTATGGCAGACATTTTTTATACTGACTATATCCCAAACCCCTGTGATTCCCTTTGAATAATCATACAAGTATAAATAAGACAGATTTAGAATTATCCTTACGTTTGTTCATATCAAGATTTTATGTAAAGTACAAGAGCACGTTTAGACATCATACTTACAGTATTTCTGTGCCTTTAACATTTTAAATTCACATTTGGATAATAAAACTTTACATAATTATAGTATAGAACATATTGTTTTGAAATATGTATGTATCACAGACTGACTAAATCAAATAATAATAATAATAGTAATATATTATAATTTTTTCCTGTACTTTTTTGACTGAGACCTTTCTCTTCTCAGATTGTTTTAATTCTCATTTTTTATTGATAGAATAACAATACTCTCTTTTTGAGTGAATAGAGTTGAATTGCCTATTTGTGCACATTCTTTCATACAGCTAACATTAATTAGTGGAAATTCAAATGTTAAACTTCACCAGAAATGAAATAGAGTACAAGTCTATGTCAGAGATGATCACAATACACTTGAAGGTAGGCTTTCAAAAAGCATGTCACAATCAAGTCTTTGTGCCTTACAGAAATTAATATATCTCATTATACTACTATATAGTAAATATATATGTAATTTCTCACATTTTTTTTAGGAAATATAGTCACGGTCTGAAAAACAATTGGCTTAACTTGACATGTAAGCCTCTCAATCTGGGAGTAAAAGGAATAAAATAACCCTGAAAGATTTTCTCTAATCTACAGATATGTACTGTGACATACACATGTGTGTGCATACACAAATGTGCACATGCACACACACACACACACACACAGTAGATATATATATAAAGTAATGAATACATTTAAATTTAAATGTAGTTACATGTGTCCTTATATTTTATGAAATTTATCTCAAATAAAAGTTTGTAAAACAAATCCAAAGATGCAGTTGTTGGCTCTATCTCTCTGAGGGTGAATGATTAATGCTTTTTCTATTCTGATTCTCTATAGTTATTCATATATATCTAAGAATAGCATTACAAAATTTACCTCTCTGATTATTTATTCAAAGGCATAGCAGGTATCCTTCTAAAAAAGTTAACAGATTTGAACTTACACACAATTTGAGTTTATGTTCAATTACCTCCAAGTTAATTTTGAGTCAGTCTCCTAAGTTAATATGACATCAATCTTAGCCTTGGTAGAAATGGATTTGTGCTGATTCCTAATGCCTCAGAAGTGTCAAGGTTTGTGATAGATAATATATTGTGAAGATTAAGAGACAGGCACAGGCTGTCTTCAACTCATCTATCCTCAAATCAGGAGAGATATACCCTCCTTATGAACATGACCTTCAAGACCATCACCCTCTTGTACTGTATGTCGTGCAGCCCATAGCAATGTGTCTGATAAACCCCACCAAGTCATAAACACTGAAATTTTGTCACTTCCTCTGTATATTCTAGAGTGAATCTCTCACTGAGTTGTTTGTTAATTGAGCAACACCCTAAAAGGAGCAAGACTTCATTTGTAGCACCCATACATGTCTGTGATGTAAACACTTCTACCACAGCAAATTTCAAGCTGTTCATATAAAGTCACTGAGCACAGCAGGTGCACAATTAGATCTTGAGATTGCTATGAATTGGACCCTTCACATCACTGTGTCAATCCCATTCTCTTTTATCACTACAACTTTCCCCAGGTACACTGGAAGGCACCTAAGGAAAAGCCAGAAAAGGATATTGTCCTCTTTTACGCAATTTTTCCACTCCTTTGATTAAAAAAAAAAAAAAAAGACTGACCTAATGCCACATTTTCTTTTTAATTTTTATCTTCGGAACAAAAGATACAAATATTTACGATACATTTCTATTTTAAATATTGCCGCATTATTTTCTTGAGTCACTGAGCAAGTGGTTAGTTGCTTGAACAAAGAATATAGGTGCATGTTGACCTCCATCTGAGCCAGCACCATTTGTTGAAAAGGCTATCTTTTTTCCACTGGATGGTTTTAGCTCCTTTGTCAAAGATCAAGTGACCATAGGAGTGTGGATTCATTTCTGGGTCTTCAATTCTGTTCCATTGATCTACATGTCTGTCACTGTACCAATACCATGCGGTTTTTAACACTATTGCTATGTAGTACAGCTTGAGGTCCGGGATACTGATTCCCCCAGAGGTTCTTTTACTCTTGAGGAAAGTTTTAGCTATTCTGAGTTTTCTGCTATTCCAGATGAATTTTTGAATTGCTCTTTCTAACTCTATGAAGAATTGAGTTGGGATTTTGATGGGGATTGCATTGAATCTGTGTATTACTTTTGGTAAGATGCTCATTTTTACTATATTAATCCTGCCAATCCATGAGCATGGCAGATTTTTCCATCTTCTGAGGTCTTCTTCAATTTCTCTCTTCAGAGACTTGAAGTTCTTGTCATACAGATCTTTCACTTGTTTGGTTAGAGTCACGCCAAGATACTTAATATGGTTTGTGGCTATTGTGAAGGGTATTATTTCTCTTACTTCTTTCTCAGCCTACTTATCCTTTGAGTATAGGAAGGCTTCTGACTTGCTTGAGTTGATTTTATATCCGGCCACTTTGCTGAAGTCGTTTATCAGCTGTAGGAGTTCTCTGGTGGAGTTCTTTGGGTCGCTTAAGTATACTCTCATATCGTCTGCAAATAGTGATAGTTTGACTTCTTCCTTTCCAATTTGTATCCCTTTGACCTCTTTTTGTTGTCTAATTGCTCTAGCTAGAACTTCAAGTACTATATTGAAAAGATATGGAGAGAGAGGGCAGCCTTGTCTAGTCCCTGATTTTAGTGGGATTGCTTCAAGTTTCTCTCCATTTAGATTGATGCTGGCTACCGGTTTGCTGTAAATTGCTTTTACTATGTTTAGATATGGGCCTCACTCCTGGGAATATACCCAGAGGTTTTACCTGCATGCAATAAGGACACATGCTCCACTATGTTCATAGCAGCCTTATTTATAATAGCCAGAAGCTGGAAAGAACCCAGATGTCCCTCAACGGAGGAATGGATTCAGAAGATGTGGTATATCTACACAATGGAATACTACTCTGCAATTAAAAACAATGAATTCACAAAATTCCTAGGCAAATGGTGAGATCTTGAAAATATCATCCTTATTGAGGTAACCCAATCACAAAAGAACACACATGGTATGCAGTCACTGATAAGGGGATATTGACCCAGAATCTCAGAATACCCTAGACACAATCCGCATATCAATAGATTTCTAAGAAGATGGAAGGAGAGACCCCTGGTCCTGGAAAGACTGGATATAGGGGAACGCCAGGACAGAGTAATGAGAGGGGGTTGAATGGAGAAAAGAGGGAGGGAAGGGGGCTTATGGGACTTTCGGGGAGGGAGGAAACGGGAAAGGGGAAATGATTTGGAATGTAAATTAAAAAAAAATAAAATAAAATAAATAAAAAAAAAAGAATATAGGTGAAAAGAGACTAATTCATTATTCAATCAATCTGTCCTCAGGTGTTAGGATAACAAATTCAAATGTTTCAGCACATAAACGAGAACATTATATTTTGAATATTTTTCCCTTTTAGAGCATTTTTCATTTGTGTGAAAATTGAGAGTAAGATCCGGAAGTTACACACACTCTCTTTCCCAACATTAGCACTGCGGGATTCACCCTTACTGTACTGCAGCACCAGACTGCTTCATTTGTTGCATTTTAACTAACCACTGTTGACATCTTGCTATCACATAAGGTCCATAGTTTACATTAGGCTCCCTTGTTAGTCTGCATTCTATGATTTTTGACAAGTGTAAAATGACATGTGTCTGCTCTTGCCGTGCTGAACAGAATGGTTTTGTAACTGCTCTAACTCTCCTACACCTGATCCTTTTATTCATTATTCTTTATTGCCCTAAATCCCCAAAGTTATGTTTCTCTAAACACTTTGCATGTTTCTTTTTTCTTTTAGATAATCATAGACATAAAACTATTCATTGTGTAGCCTTCACAATTGACTTCTTTGATCTATTAATATGCATTTATGACATTTTTGAAGAGTTGATATTTCTAGCATGAGGTTCTCATGTCGACTGCTTGTGCCCATTGACACAATGATGGACACTGGCTACTTGTAAGTTTTACCAATATGGTTAAGGTTTCTCGAAGTATCTGTCTATCATTATGCTTGTCATTATTACTTTTGAGTAAGTCAAAAAGTGTAATTGGTAGACTATATAATAAGAATGGGTTAGTTTTATCTAATATTACCAAAGTTTCTTCCAAATATACTATTTTTATGCCTAAAAGAAATGAATGTGGGGCCTATATTGTTACATAACTGTCAAAATTATAAATTTGGTCAATTTTAATATGTGTTTAGTTTTCATTCACCAATAAACTGATATCCAACATCCTTTCAAGGGCATATTTATTATCTTTGCAAGAAACCTTGTAAATTTTCTTTGATGAGATGTTCTTGATTACCTTTTACCCATCTTTTAAATTAATTATCTATTTTTACATTGTTGAGTTTTTAAAGTTATTTATATGTATTGAATAATAGTGTTTTATTAGACACATTTGAAATATTTTTCTTCAACTATAATTTATTTTCTTAGTCTTTTATATGCATACATTTATAATTTTCATGAAGCCTACTTCAACAATGACTTCCCTGATGGATACTGAGTCTTTGGCATTATATTCAAAATCATCATGATGTCCACATCACATGCATTAGTTTTTAGTTATCTTTTAGTAGTTTTATGATTTTAAAATATTTACACTGTTTATTAACCATTTTTCTTAACCTGTAAAAAGAAACAAGGCCTGTGGCTGTCCAGTTTGAAGACTATCTTCCTTTCATTATGTTGCCTCTCCTCCTTCATGAAAGGTTATTTATAAAAGCATAGTTCTATTTATGTGAATGTGTACATGAGCATTTTAGTTTGTATCATTGAGTCATCTGCTATTTTATCAGAATGATATATTCCTAATTTCTATTTTCTTCTTTATATTGGGACAGTGAACTCAACATACCTGGTCTCATAACTATGTTTGCTTTGTTTGTTATTCATAATATATCAGTATATATATAATATAATCAGTATAAGAATATTATTAAGCATAACTACACATCTTCATCAGCATCATTTTCTTGACAATACAGTCTACATAGCCAATATTCTTTTCTCAAGTCTGTTTCAGGTTCAACTAATCCAAAGAAGTTCTTAGTAACAGCCTTTATAATATTAGGAATAAACAAGAACATGGACCAAGATTAGAAAATCCTATCAATGCTTTTGCAATGAATCTCTCCTGTGGCTGTTTTCATCCTGTCACATCCTGTAGCTGCTTACACTACCATATCCTCTCATCCTACATACTGCAATTTGTGACTACCATGGTAATTAGAGAAATTTGAAAATTTTTCTAATAGAGTTTTAGGCAGTCTTTTCAAAAGTTTTGTGTACAAGTTAAATGATTGCCATGAGGAGGAGGAAGAAGAAGATGAGGAGGAGGAGGAAAACGAAGAGGAGGAGGGGGAGAAGAAGAAGAGGAAGAAGAGTTATAAAGGAATCTGGAGATCTAAACTCTGCTAATAATTATATATATCCTGAAAAAAAAATCCCTATACTTATATAATCTATTCTAGAATGAGTTCTAACAAGCCATGTTTTTTCTCAGGCCTCAGTTTATTGTAAAAGTCCTTATAAGAATTATTAATGGAATATATATGTAAATATACTTCAGAATTATCATCCAAGCATTTGTGCTTGATTATAAACACAAAGACAGAAATTATATTGCTGATTCAATCATGTAAAATTTATTAATAATATATTTGAATATATTTTAAAATTTTTAATAATACATTTTTTTGTTTCTACAAGAAACGACTGTTGATAATAGGAATTACTACAAGAAAGTGGGCCCCTTGGGGACTCTTTAAATCTCCATAAATATTCTACTGCTCCAAGAGCATTTGTGAATTACAGAATATATTATATATGTGGGGTGATTATTTTTCCTCAAGTAAGATATATATTGAAATTTAAATATTTTACATGAATTAATGAAATTAGAGAATATTTCATTAATTTTGGCAAACTGCTTAATAAAGTCCTTTATAAGGTTATTTGTATATACTGTGAACACAAAACTGTCTTGGGCCTGAGGGTGTTCGATGCCCCAATGTTGGGAAATGCCAGGGCAGGAAGATGGGAGTGGGAGGTAGGTGGGGGATTACCCTCACAGATGCAGGGGACGAGGGATGCGATAGGGGGTTTCCAAGGGGGGGACCAGGGAGGGGAAAACATTTGAAATGTAAATAAAGAAAATATCCAATTAAAAATAAATAAATAAATAAGAAATATACTATAAATAAATAATAAAGAACCTTCAGGATCTTAATATGAAGCTTATGGTTATAGAGCGAGCCAGTGGTATTCAACTTAGCTCAGTGGTATTCAATACCACTTATACTTAGTGGTATTCAACTTAACTCAGATCAAGGTTTTGTTTTGCCTATCAACATTATCTCAACTCCAATCTCCCTTGTTAAGGTTGCTTGTTTGTTTATTCGTTTGACAAGTTGTACATCCCTCAAAGAGGAAAGCTCCCTGTGATTCCTGGGCAAATTCCAATTTCTATTGGTCCATTGTCTTCATATTCTGATAGCCAATGGGATATAAATGACTCTTTAGAATAAATGCTTTTCTTTCAGGATGGTTACAATCAATATCAATAGTGGTGATGATATGGGAAAAGAGAGATTTGTGTGTTTGCTTTACAGACAATAAAATGAGGAGTGCTAACTACCTTTTAATATTTGAAGGGTATCCTAAGCAGAAAACACAGAACATAACAGGAACTGAGCAAATGAGTTACAGAAATTCTCTCTCTCTCCTGAGATCTGCTTAATCTTCAAAAGAAACATCAGTGAATCACATTATTGTTTTTGCTGATTATTATTATTATTATTATTATTATTATTTTAGAGATTAAACCTAGCACCCAGAAATACTCAGCAGCTTCTACCACTGAAAATTTAAATTGAAAACACACTTAATTGCATTGGAAAAAAGAGGAAACAGAGCTTCAATTTACTGTAGCAAACTCTCTTCTGCAGAACAATTTGAATTCTTACTCCTCTGTAATAGTTTAATATTGCTTACTCATAAGAACATATGGACTCAGAAATGCATAAGCAACAAGACCAAGTCTTAAATTCCAAATAGACTCATTTAAAATGAAGGATATGTCCTTAGCACCATGAACTGAGCTGCCAATTTTCCATTTGTTAAAGAGGCTACAAGAAAATGTTTCCTCCTTGACTAAAAGGCACTCATAGTTTAAATAAGTCTTTCAATATTCAGATTTGATGGAATTATTTGTTGGTGAGATATATATTGATAAGTGTGTGTTCAATGTATAGGGTTTATTTTTTTAAAACATTGTTTTAAAATATCATCACATTTTTAAACATTGTTTTGAAATACTATCAGATGAAGTATTGAATTCCCTACTCTCTCCAGGGAATATGAATCCAAGGAAACTGATATGCATTTTCTTGGTCTGTGCTCCAATGCACCTTTCCAAGGTCTTCTAGTAAAATTCAGTTTAGGAGATTAATGGTGCTATATTCTCATGACATCTATAGTGCAGAATTAGCCTCTATAATGGCACTTATGTACCTTGGTCATAAAATTCAACACTATAAACTCTCTGCTTCAGGTTCCTCGATGGCCTCTATATTGTCCACTAAAATTATTTCCACACTGATAAATTCTCCTTTGACCTAAACTTGTCAAAAGGCTTACCAAGTTCCCTCAAAGTCAGAAAAAGCTCCCAAAAAGATACTGCTTTCATGTTAAACAATTATATGTGTTCCATGGGATAAAAGTAGACATTTAACATGGCATTATGAAAGGAGATTAATTTAAACAACCAAGAAGACAGATGTCCATTTTATTTGTTTAATTTTGATCAATTTCTTAAAATTTTATTCCTGCCAGGTTCATGTTACACACAGTAAATATAACATCTGCATGGGCTTGCCTAGCATTCAATCTGGCTTTAAAAAAAACTAAACTTATTTTTATTCTATTTGGTATATGTATTATGTGCTGTTTGTTCTTTGTGTGGTGGATGTAATTGTCACTGTGGGTGTTTTGGGGAACAGATTGTGTGTGTGTGTGTGTGTGTGTGTGTGTGTGTGTGTGTGTGTGTGTATGTGTGTATTTGAATATTTTTACACATATGCATGTTTGGAGGCCAGAGGATGACATGGTATAACTAGATAGCCCTCTACCTTTATTAGTTAAGAAAGTGTCCCTCAGTGAACATGAAGTCATCAATTCAGCCAAACTGGATGGCCAATGAGCTTTAGGGATTTCTCTACTACTCCAACCTCAGCTAGGAATTAAAGACATATGCCACCATATTAGGATTTACTTGAGTTCTAGGGAACAAGAAAGTTTGTGCCACAGGAACTTTATGAATCAAACAATTTCACAATTTCCCAAATAGTTCTGTTTTGTGGCAATATTGCATTGATAATAGAATGTTTTATCTTTACTTCCATATTATCATTTTCAAATTAAACTAAACAACCACACAGTCAAGTTTATTCATACAATAAGCATTTAATGAAATGTAGTTGTTTTGGTCATTCAAAAATTATATATGGAATAATTATAATTGTGATAGTGGAAGTGTTCTAAATGTTATGGAGTAATTCTTGAATAAAGCAAATATACATCTCTGGGCAGTTTTTGTTTGTTTGTTTGTTTTTGTTTTTTAATGTGTTCAACTTAATATGTAACTGAATCTGTCACTGCCACCTTGATCCAAGCACCTCCACTTTGGCAGCTCCATTGCAATGTTCTTCCTCTAAAATCTTCCTGCATTTGAATTAAGTCACTGGCTTCCCTCTTAACTTTCTTTGTCTATGCATAAATCATTCCTGCTTGTTTTAGCACACTGAGAAATCTTGTTTCACATTCACTTTTTCTCAGGGTAGGGTGTTATCCTGGCCATATTTCTTGAAGAATTTTTCCAAAAGAATATTAATAATTTTCACCATGGGACTATTTCTTAGAAATGTAAACTTTGCCAGTTTTTTTTGAGGTAGGTTTCCTTCGTTAGTCAATAAGTCTTTTGGTTCCTCAAGATTCACAGGAGGCTATGAGCAAAGGTCAAGGATAAACACAGCATTAAGTTCTTTTCAGGGTAAAGAAAATAAATACCTCTTACTACAGTACTTAGTATGCCACTCACACTCCTAGTCTAAAGATAAGACTTATCACAATGTCATAAGTAAGTAACAAGAAAGTACTGTCTGAGCTTATAGCTTCTATTAGATGTATTTGAAAAACAGTGTGCTATACAACAGAGACAATCAAAGAAACACATTTGGGCCTCTTCTGACCTCAGTCAGAATTGTCGAACAAGATATATTATACCCAGAGAGATCATCAATATTTGAAATTAAAATAGTCCCATGTCATCTATAACATTTAGCAGAACCAGAGAACTGATTAAGTGCTTATTCATTGCATATGTATACGGAGACGTTTTAATTAAAAGAAAAACCATATCACTAATAATTAGATTTTAAATTAAAACCTATGACTAATGTAAAAATAATAAGCAATGGCATTAATTCATTTAACAAATCAGGAAGTTAATGATTTGGTATTTCTAACATGGTCAACATTACTGGATTTACTTGCTGATACTCAAAAAGGGGAAAATGTATTGCCTCTGTTTCAAGGAAAAATTAATCAGAGTTTATATTATAACTTGAAAATACTTCAAAGCAATAAACCATTCTTTTATTGACTCAGTAATGTAAGGCAGGTAGTTAAGGAAGAACTGACAGGGGTAGTGGTCAAACACATTCTTATATAATAGACTTCAGATTGCTATTGATCAATAATTGTGAGTGCTTGGTCTATTTCTACTCATCTCAGTTAGTATAGGAATTGAGCCCACCAGAGCCTGCCTCTCCTTTATATGATTTACATGATGAACTCCCAGGCTAAGTATGGAAGGAAATGCTAGTCTTCATGTAGTGCTCAGTGTAATAAGTCCTAAGCATACTCAAGATTGCTGAGACAAAAGCTGTCTGTATATTATTGAATCTCATCTTCATCATTTGTTGTGGGCAGGAAGCAAGGAGAAAGGTGAAGCTTGGCTTTAGGTTTCATGGCCACATGTAATATAACATTTTCAATCCCTAATAAAAATTAACATGTAAGTAAAACTTAAAAATCAATTATGGGGAAACAAACAAACTACATCGTGAACAAATGGGAACCGGGCAAGAAACTGGGTAGGAAACCAGAAGATAAGGCATGAGTATACAAATTAACTATTAGACACAGAAAAGAAATTCATGTGGAATGCTGCAGCTCTTTCACTGACTATAACACAAGATACATGAAAGCAAATTATAAACTAAATACTAGAAAAGCTGTATGAGGAATTTTAAGCCATTGATAGGTTTCTCGTGCTCTTCTCATCTCCTCCTTCCACTTTCTTTTTCTCTGTTCTTGCCTCATGGCTGCTCTATTCTTTTTTTTTGTTAGATATTTTCTTTATTTACATTTCAAATGCTATCCCCTTTCTGGTTTGCCCTCTGAAAACACCCTATTCCATCCCCACCTTCCCCCTGCTCACCAACTCACCCACTCCTGCTTCCCTGTTTTGGTATTCTACTATACTGGGGCATCTAACTTTCTCAGGGCTAAGGGTCTTTCCTCCCTTTGATGTCCAACAAGGCCATCCTCTGCTACATGTGCAGCTGTTCTCATTGATCACTCAGCTTCAACTAAGGTACTTAGGACATTAATTGATTGACACTGAAGTTACTTATAGAATGTTGTATGCATCATTACATAGTAGAAAATAATCAGAGAATTTATGAATAAAATAATAAAGGAATTAATTTGTTCTCATCTTCTTCTCCATCACGTACTACATGGTTATATGGAAAGTTATGCAAATCAAATGCTTGGGGGCGCATTTGGGGAATGATAATGTATAATGGAAACTCCTTGGAATCTTCAACCCTAGTAAGATTCCTAGTAACAGATATATGGACCATGAACTGACAATCTTCTATAACCAAGTAAGGCTTCCAGTAGTGGGATTGACTTCCAAACTAGCCACAAAATTTTTGATCTACAATATGTCTTGCCTCCAACACATACTGGGGTAATTGTGGAGCAGAAAGTATGGGAGTGACCAACCAGCCAATGACTGGGCAAACTTGAGGCCTACACCATGAGAGAGAACCCATGCATGGCACTGCCAGTATGACCAAAGTCTGGACAGACCTAAAAAAACAGAAAAGAATGAACCATCAATGGAAAAAATATGCACTGGTATTCTGCTATACTTGTAGATTAGTATCTATCTCATTTGTCATCAGAAAGACATCATCTAGCAACTGATTGGAGGAGACGTCAAGATCAATAACAAAGCAATAGGCAGAACCAGGAGAACTCTGCAAATCTAGGGGGAGGGATTAAAGAGTCCAGAGTGGTCAAGGACACTACAGGAACACACACACAGAATCAACTAAGCAGCTCTCATAGGGCATTACAGAGACTAAAGTAAACATCATGGACCCTGAGTGGGTTTGAGCTTTGTCCTCATCATACAGGTTGTGGTTATGTGTTCTCATGGGACTCTTAACAGTGAGAATGGGAGGTATCTCTGACTCTTTTGCCTACTCTTGTGATCCTTTTCTCCTACTAGGTTACATCATACAGCCTTGATACGAAGCTTTGTGCTCAGGTTTAATGTAAGTTGCTATGCCATATTCAGTTGATATTCCCGGGAGTCCTGTTTTTTTTTTTTTTTTTTTGGTAAGGAAAGGGAGTAGATCTGTGGGAGAGTAGAGATTGGGTATGGGAGTTGAGAAAAGTAAAGGGAAGGGAAACTGGTCAGGATGCAATGTATGAAAGAAAAGAAAATGTTAAGGTTATTCTAAAGCAATTGAGAATTTATGAAAAATAATATTTAATAAATTAAAAACTAATTTGAATCAATTGATATACAACTCTCTATAAAGTATATCTTTTAATGTTCTCAATAAAACTATCCATTAATTAAGATTCTTCTAGCCTTTTATGATGGTTAATATTAATTGGCATATTTACAAAATCATGCAAGGAACTTTCTTGGCATCATTGTGAAGAATTATCTACATTAGGTTAATTGTTGTGTAAAAAACTATGCTAATGATATGTGGTATTATTATATAGACTGGAGATATAGAATGAATTAAAAAAGAGAAGATGAGCTGAGCATTGTCATCATCACTCTCTGCTTCCTGATTGCAGTCCCAATGTGAAGCCATGCCTCAATAAGAGACTGAATTCACAAACTTAAGCCAAGATAAGCCCCTTTATCCTAAAGTATCTCATAAGATATTTTTGTCACTAAAATGACTATAGGAACTAAAAACAAAATTGGTACTAGGAATGGGACTATTGTTTTGACAAACCTTACCATGGAGTTCTGAATTATTTAATTGGTTTTCAAGAAAGAAGTGGAAGACTCTGGGACTTTAAGCTAGAAAGGTCTTGGAATAATGTAAGAATTTAATGGTCCTTTATGGTAAGAGTTTGTAAGAACAGAAATAAACATGAATAGTAAAGTTCTAGTTCATGAAGTTAAAGAAGATAACAAGGATTTTCATCAGAAATGAGTCTAGAGACCATTCATGTGCTATTTTGGCAAAGAATCTTGCTTTAATTCACCCATGTCCTGAGAAATTAAGTAATGCTAAGAATGTTAAAGTTAGGACAGAATCAAAACTGTGATAAGTCTACTGCTTAATTCTCGAATCCACATCTACATTAAGAGAGAGAATGGAGAAAAAACGGTGTAAAGAATATGACATTTGGTAGAGTGTAAATTTCTGTAATCTTGCAGAGAAGTCAGGTGCAAGAGCAGTCATAATTGTTAATGACTTTTTATCTGAAGGTACTATGTAAGTTTCCAAGAGAGGAGAAACCAACAGTCATGTTCAGCTATGAGACCTGTGAATCACATCAACGAACTTGGCATAATAACACCTCGAGTGTAGGAGCAGCATACACAACTTAACAGTAACCAGCAACTCTCTAATTTGATGTAAGACTTAATCAACAAGGACATCATTTGTGTATAGCTATGGTTTTATCCTAAGCTACAGCACAGTTTGATAGCATCTTCCCCATGGTATTAACTTTATTGATATGAAAAAATGCAAAATTGAGGTAGATATGGGGTCATGTACCACAGTGCTAGATAGCTGTAGTCAGGCTGTGTTATAGAGTAGAAGTCTCAAGAAAGAGTCACTGTATATAACTGAGGGTGAAGCCTAAGCTTTAATGAAGATCCCAGAATGTTGAAGATGTCAAGACCACTGGACTTACATCAAAACTGTGCAGTCAAGTATAATAAGAAACAGAGCTATAATAGTAGAAATATTTAAGTCCTTTATAGCCCAGATGATTACATCATGAGCCCTATAAGAAATTGCGGAATTTGCTGTTCTTATTGCTGAATTATGTGCTTGCTTTGGTCTGATATTCCCTTGGTATGGCCCTACTCTTTTGTCTGGAATAAGAATGTTTACTCTGTTTTATTGTATGTCAGTAATAGGCAACTTGCTATTTTGTTTGTATAATAGCTCATAGTTAAGTAATTACTCAAGTCTCAGAAGAGTTTCTATGTTTACACTTTTGTGTAAGAAGTGTTAGAAGTATTAAAAACTATGGGGAATTATGCAGTTGAACTGAATGTATTCTGCTCTATTTAAGTGGCACACGATTGGAGGGGGTGCGGAACGGGTGGAATATTAAGAGCTTCAAGTAATAAGTTTTAGGAGTCAAGTTTTCAAGAGCTAAACTTTTGATGATTCACACTGATTGTTAACTGGGAAGGGTTTAGAGTTAGCATGGAAATAAACCTTGGGCATGTTTGTAAAGAATCACAACAGTTTCATACTCTCTTAAACTCTCTCGTTGGAACTTTTTGCATTATTCTTTACTGTATTCATGATCATTGATCTCATGTGGCCATCTTATACATTTTCAACACAAAGAAGAATCGAAGCCCATTATCATAGGGAAATACAGCTAGAACTGGAAAGCCTATGTACTCTGCCACTATCCTTTCAGTACTCAAAATCCTCTCTGGACCTCTCTAATTACTTCTAAAATATGTCGGTCTAACCCTATTAAATAATATTACAAGTGGACCCTTTGGAGAAAAATCAATCTGAATAGATATGCTGAGGCAAACTGCCAAAAATAAAATGTCAGTACCCAGGTTAAACATTTCACTATGTAAATTCATTCCAGTAATATCTCTTTAAATGTCATTCTAGATATTCCCCCAATACACAGCAAAGGTGGTATCTAGAGACATACAGAAGCTTTGGTCTGGCCACAGAGTCAATTATAAGTCTCCCTATGAAATGAGGAGTCCACTGCATTAGAAAAGAAGCTTTCTGCCCTCACACTCCAAAAATTAATTTTAATTTTCCTGAGTCTTTGAAATATTCTATACTTGGAGATTATACATTGGGTGGGATAAACTGCACTCTCAACCTTACCTTAACAAAGATTCCCTAGAACTTTATGCTGAAATAATTAATAACCTTTGGCCTAGAGGTTTTTACTTTAAAATAACATTGATATTATATGCTATTTGATTTCTCATCATATAATTACTCAACTTTTTCAAATACCTGTGAGCTTATGCAAAGACATTTCCAAATATTTATGTTTTGAGTTAAAGTAACTTCTGTCTGTTGTTTTCCTTTCCTTTCTAAGAATGTCTTCAAGCTTATCTTCTGTCATGTTTTTGTGTTCTAGATTCTGTTGCTGCTATATTGGCCTCCTGGTCTCAGTTACTTGTGAAAAAAGCACCCTAGATTCTTTCTTATCATCTATTCACCTAATACTCATAAATTCAAAGCTTCTCCAAGTAACGAGACGTAGTTGTTTGAATAGAAATGTCCCCATAGACTCATATTTGAATACTTAAGGAGTGGCATTAGGAAATATGACCTTGTTGGAGTAGGTATGTCCTTGTTGGAGGAAGTTTGTCACTGGAGGTGGGCATTGGGGCTTCAAATACCTAAGCAGGCCTCATGGATCCTTTCTGTTGCCTACTTATCCAGATGTAAAATTCTCAGATACCTTTCCGGTGCCATTTCTGCATGCCTGCTGCCATGTTTCCCACCATGACAATAATGAATGAACCTCTGAACTATAAACCAACTGCAATTAAATGTTTTCTTTTAAATAAGAGTTGCTGTGTTTATGATATCTCTTTATAGCAATAAAACCCTAACTACATCAAAAGTTGGGACCAGAAGTAATGTATTGCTGATAGACTAGATCATGTTTGTTTGGAAAAATATGGAACACTTTGGACTTTGGACTAGAAAAACACCTGAATACTTTAAACAACAACTGATGTGCATTCCTAGCAGAAACATGGAAACAATTGTGCTAAGGGTTATGTGAACTGTGAGGGCCCAGATTAAGAGGTTTCAGAGGAGAATATTAGTATGTGACCTAATTCTTCAGATATTTTAGTGAGAAATGTGGTCACTTCCTGTCCTTTTTCTAAAAGAAAATCTACCTGAAAATAAATTGAAGCGTTTTATTTTAACAGTGTTGGCATAAGAGATTTCAAGCCAACCGAATATTGACTATATTGCTGGATTATTAATAGCTAAACTTATGGAGATCTATAATGAAGAGAAACAAGCTGAGCAAGAAAGAAATACAAAGTGTACAATTGGAAGAGCAAAGGACCAAAAATATAGGGAGTGAGAACCTCAGGCCAAGATGTCACCAAGTTAAGTCCAACTTGTGAAAAGGAATTAAAGAAAAAGTTCAGATCCTGGCATGGTGGAACACACTTTTAATCCTAGCATTCACAAAGCAGAGGCAGGCCAGCCTGGTCTAGAGATTAAGTTCCAGGACAGTCAAGCTTAGGCAGTGATGGAAACTATGAAAAGCAGAAGTTTGGTAAAAATGTATTTGAATGAGGGGACCGTGTTCCAGCCCCAGCAAGCTCCAGAACTTGGTAGGTTCAGCCATGTGTTCCTGGCTTTGGGGTCAAGAATATAAAAAAGGGATTGTGGAATCTCTTTCCAAGGCTAAGTAAAGCAACTGAGGCCAGCTGTTTGTAAGCAGTTTCTCTGTATGGAGGCCTAGAGAAATTATTGTATAAAGCTATAAAGGTGAAAGGTAGGTTGCTTTGAAAATCCAAAATATATTGCAGATGTCAGAGCAAAGGGATACCTTCCAAGGAAAGCTGCTAACAGCGAGTTGAACCAACCCAAGAGAGAAAAGTATGTCACAATCAACAAAGCTGATAGGATTTGGACATCTGAAGAATGCTTTCACACCTGGAGATATAGAGTTTGGAAGTTGCCTAGATGATTTCCCTTTCTTTGGTTCATAATTTCTTCATTAAACTCCATTTTGGAATGGTAATACATATCCTGTGCCAGTGCATGTTGGAAGTACAGTAGCTGCTTTTCTATTTTGATGTTAGAGAGGGCATTGCCATGAATCTCAGAAAAGACTTTGGACTTCAGACTTTTAGAAAGGTTTAAGAATGATAGTCTCTGGGGATTTTTGAAGCTGGACTGAATGCATTTTTCATTATGATATGACTACAAGCCTATTATTGTGAGTCAATAGAATGCAGTTGTTCGAATAAGCATGCTCCTCGTAGATTCATATTTAAATGTTAGGGAGTAGCATTATTAAGAGGTAAAGCCTTGTTGGAAGAAGTGTCTCTGGGGGTAGGCTGTGGGGTCTCAAAAGCCCAAGCAAAGCCCAGTAACTCTCTCTTTCTACTGCCTGCCAATCCAAATGTAAAGCTCTCAACTACCTCTGCAGTATCATGCCTGCCTTCCTGCTGTCATGTTTCTACCATGATGACAATGGACTAAACCTCTGAACTGTAAACCAGCCTCAATTAAATGTTTTCCTTTTGACCAGTTGCTATGGTTATAATGTCTCTTCACAACAATAAAATCCTAACTAATACATGAGGACTTCAGAACTCTATCACACGTGCTATAGTAGGGCTGCAGGACCTCTGTGTTCATTCCAGACTAAGTCAGAAGTACAGAGGTACATCTAGATCAGACAATGCAATCAATGAAGGCATGATGACAGAGGTGGGTTTGGAACGTAGGTCAGTGTTAAGAGTATATATTTGCCTAGCATAGTCAAAACCTTAGAAATATGAAACATGACTAAGAGGAGAGGTTGATCAGTAAGGTCTGAGTATGAAAACAAACTACTATGTCTCTTGCCTGGCTCTATACCATGTTGAACCTGTTTAAAAAGGTCTTTTGGAAATCTGCCTCATAAGGAAGGAATTAGTTCTGTAACTGATAAGGCTGTTTGCCATGGTTACCCCTATTTGTTTACAATTATACTCCAATCTTGCCTCACCTATGTACCCTAGAATTGTAACTTCATAGTGCAACAGTATTAGCTGAGCTTCAGTCATTGATTTCAATGAGACCAGCAGAACACTTTTTCTACCACTGTTACAGGATACCACTTAAAACCAAGATGCTTAGTCAGGAGATATGTTTGTTCACTTCAATATTACCACTAAAGCAGTTTTCAAACAGATTCTAAATATAAGTTTAGTAATATATAAGTATAAAAATCATCATGCAACATTTTTGCTATCTTGATTAAAACATGCTATATTCTATATTTTGCTATTCATTATGAAGATTTACAAGAATTATTTTTAACTGAGGAAGACAAGTCACATTTTATTTTTATATTTTGTTTTATTTCTGTGTCTATGTAGTAACACCTACTTTAAAACACGAAAGGCCACTGCCAGAAAATTTACTTTGCTGCTAGTTTAAGGTCAACAATTTAATTTTGTGTAAGCACTTCCATTTCTTTTATTTCCATATATTCATTATAGCTCACTTTCACATAAAGCTAAATGTAGTCTTCCATTGCTAAGGCAGTAAAAAGGTTAATTTAAAGCAAGAGTAAGAAATAAAAGAAAAAAGTCAGCACTTCACCACTGCCGAGCTCTGATTCTCTGAAACCTTCATGGAAAAAGTCCTACTGGCACCAAAATAGGAAAACCAAGTAAATCACCACCATGCACATACCTCACCCTTCTCCATTCCAGAAGCAGGCAAGTATTAGTCAAATTGTTTTCAAATATGCAAGACATTTATGGAGTTAATATCACATTGCCAGACTTTCTACTATCATTTCCTTCATCCTGTTCCATGAGAAAATTCATCTTTGTTTGTCTGAACTTGAGTTACTATTATGTATCATGTGACAGTGTTTTCATGTAAATTACATGAAGCAGAGAATTTCATGATTTAGTTAACTCATACTGTGTATACTTCCTATACTATCTGCTACCAAACAATCTAGGGACTGCTCAGATAGGGAAAAATATTATTTTTCAACTTTGTAAACCAGTTGATGAATGAGACAGATAGATTTGCAATATGCTGCCTGGAATTGAAAACTGTTTTTAAACCCTTATTCTTACTAAATACTAAAATGTGTTAGAGCATAAGGCACTAAACCATTTCAGCCCATAAGCAAAACTGTGAATAAAATCCTTGACATAGACAGCTTAGTGAGAGGAGCCAAGACTTTCTACAGCAGCAACAGAAGCAAAGCTATGCTCAGTGATTAGTGATGAGTTCAAGAGTGAGCAACAACACACCTATGTTCCAGAGACTCAAAAGCTGGATGCCCAAGTTCTGAGCTTTACAGTCTTAAGCCTTGAGAAGTAGGGCTTTCCAGTGTCTGGACCTTAGTGTTCATGATGCTCAAGGCAGTCTTTTGGCTCTATGTAGTGTACCAGTGCCCAACAGTTAAATAGGGTGATGTGTTACTATCCCACTGACTTTATTGAGGACTTAAAAAATTCATAGTAGTCAGAGAACTTTGTAGGACTAGGATTTGCTAAAAATGTTTGAGCAGTGTTCAAAGTACCCACGATGACATGGTGAACAAGCATGAGTAAGAGTACCTAAGCAAGAGTAGCCCTACTAACAACTCCCAGACAAGGTAGAGCAACACAAGAGAAGGTGTGGCAGCTTCTAGTAAGTCGATTCAGCCCATCCACCATCAGAATAAGTTACTTGAAGGAAAAGAACAGACTAAAGTGTTTCTAATGAAGACTTATGGTTAGCATGCACACCCTTAGCAGTATTTCATAGTGTTTAACTCTAGCCGTACACAACTCTCTGTCTCACAGTTATTCACCAATACCCAGAAGTTCCCTGGAGTTTATGGACTGATGAGTTCAAGTTCATCACTAACTCTACCCTTCGCTTAGATGGGTTAACAAAAAAAAAAAACACCTTTTTTGCCCTGTTTTCTAGTTTTCTTAAGGATTTAAGTCCTATGTGCTTCCATGGTGGAGCCTAATTTGACCTTTGGCTTATTGTGGGCTAATCTCTAAGCATACATATCATGCTCAAAACTACTTGAACTACAATATTACTACAGACTTCAGCCAGGTTTTGTTTGTTTTGCTTTTTGTTTGTTTGTTTTGTTTGTTTGTTTGGGTGTTTTCCTTTTGTTTTGATTGTTTGCTTGTTTGTTAGTGGCTAATGACCAAGAAGCTCTTCAGATCATAGACAGCTCTCTCAGTCTCCTCTACCATAAATCCCCTCTATGTCAGTACCTGAGAACTATCCCAGGCCATATATCTCTCAGGCTCGAATCTTTTTCTACTGTCTCCAGTCACCAGTCAGAAAAGAAAAAGAATCATCTTCAGTTTTAATGGACCTACATGCTCTGGCCAGGCTCAGTCAGATAATTTCTACAATGTAAAGTCAACCAGTGGGGGATCTTGCAGCTGCATATAGACTAGTGTTTGAATAACCAAAGGCCAGAAAGCCTGGAGAGCCATTTGAGAATTCTGACAACCACAGCAGTTATTTTACTTTAAAATGAGATGGTGATGATGTTCAGACAACTCTGTAAATGTATAAATAATCATTGAATTGTGAACTTAAAGCAGATGGAGTTTATGGTATGTAACTCCCACCACAATAAAGCAGGAGAAAATTACTTCCATTTGCACTGTCAGTCTTTAGAAAGATTAAATAACCACATTGCAGTTACTATTACTGCAACTCTGCAGACAAAGAAGAACCAAGATTCACAGTTTAAGAAATTCCGTGTGAACTGTCAGAATAAGAAACAGAATTATATGAATAGTTTCTTACAGATTCCATTATTTTGTCTTACATAATTACTGTCTGTTTTTGTGAAAACATAAGAACATTTTAGGATCCTTAAATTGTTACCTGAAAACTTTATCTCTTTTAAAAGATGATATTTTACAAATGGTTTTATACTTACTCTATAGAATGACTCAGTATTTACAAATTCAAATGGCTAAAACTGAATAAAGTATTTCTTAATACAAATGCCCTTTTCTATAAAACCATCTCATAGATAGAGGAAGACTAGAAAAGGCATAGCAATGAGTGGTGAAGAGAGATTGAGGAGGAGACAGATGTAGATAACAACAGTAACTTTTCTCAGCAAAAAGACCAATGTGTGATGGATATATCATACACAGGAGATGGGATATTTTATACTTTACACGTTGTTCCTAAGAGTGTGGAATCTCAAACACACATGAACAGTCACAGCTGTTACATTCACTCTTTCAGAAACTGCAACCCTAAAATAAATCCCATACTTAATTAGCAATTCAAATATTGCAGAAAATATTTCTAAGCTCTATTTTTCTTCAGCTAATAAAAATTCAGGTTTTTAATAAAAAATACTAAAGCAACAAAAATATTGTAAGTCCAAAGAGAATGCAAAATTAAAATTGATTTTAATTGTATTTTATCCCCATAAGGAAAAGCATTTCTTCATGTAAAGTGTGTTTTAGGGATCACTAAAAATTTTTCAGTTGCTTAACAACTGCTTAGCACTGCCATAGAAGAAATACATACATTGAGCTTTACTTTTATCTTTGTGGTAAAAGTTTTGAAGACTGTCAAAAGAATATACCAGAAACACTTGAAACATAAAACTGCAAGTTGCTTTCAGTTCTATAAATGATACAATAATCCTCAAACAAAAAGAAAATGTATATAGACATTCATTCTATTCAACCTGCATTACTTACTATTAGCTACTATTAGTTACTATTAACTCAGCATCTAGGGGCTTTCAAGGCATTTTTCTTTCCCTTGCCCTCAATTCACACAGGATGAATTGCCACTGTAGATTTGTTGTTGTTGTTGTTGTTGCTGCTGCTGCCATTGTTGTTGTTGAAAGTCTTACAATAACTATTCCTTGTCTTTTCATTTTGTCTAATTCTACACAGATATAAGCTGTCAAGTACTGCTCCGCCAGCATGCTTCCCTACCTGCTACTATGGTCCCACCATAATGGTGATGGACTCTCTCTGAAACTATAAGCCTCAACACTCTCTTTTTTCCTTTTTTAAAAAAATTCATTTATTTATTCCCCTTACAACCCAATATAAGCCCTACCTCTTCTTCCAATACCACCTCACTAAAGTTGTCCCATTCTTTCCCCTTTTTCCTTCTCTTTTGAGAAGGGGAAGGCCCCCTCTGGGTGTAAATGCCCCACCCCCATGCCTGGGCTTCGCATCCTCTAGGCAAAATCTCTAGACACATCCTCTAGGCACATCCTCTCCCATTCAGATCAGATAAGGCTGTCTATTTAGGGGCAGAAGTTCCACAGGCAGGCATGCAGGCAGGCAAGCAGGTAGACAAGTGGTCTTCATGCTCAGGGACAGCCCCAGCTCCAGTTTTTCGGGGGACCTACATGAAGACCAAGCTGCTTATTTGCTACATATATGTAGGGAGCCTAGGTCCAGCTCCAACTCACTCTGGTTGGTGATTCAGTCTCTGGGAGCACCAAAGTTCCCAGATTGGTTGACTCTGAAGGTCTTCCTATAGAGTCCCTGCTATCTTTGGGTCCCTAAATCTTTCTTCCAACTCTTCCATAAGACTCATCAAGGTCCATCTAATATTTAGGTGTGAGTCTCTGCATCTTTTTCGATTGCCTACTGGGTGGAGCCTCTCAGAGGAAAGTTATGTTACCTTCCTGTCTGCAAGCATACCAAAGTATCATTAATAGTGCTGGGGACTGGTTCTTGACAATGGAGTGAATCACAATTTGGGGCAGTCATTTGTTGCCCATTCCTTCAGTCTCTGTTCACCTTTGTCGCTGCACATCTTGTAGGCAGGACACATTTTTAGTCAAGGGCTTTAGGGGTGGGTTGCTGTCCTTATCTTTCCACTGGGAGTCCTGCCTGGCTACAGGAAGTGGCCACCCGAGGAGCCATATCCCCACTGCTAGGATTCTTAGCTATAGTCTCTCCCTTAAGACCCGTGGTCTTATTTCCCATCCCATGTCTCCAGCAAGTCCTAGAGATTGCCATCCTCCAGCAGATCTCCCTTATCTCTCCCCTAATTTCCCTACATACAATCTTCCTGACCCAGCTCCTGTCCCCATCCTATCTTGCAACCAGTTCCCTTCTTCCATTGATCTCTGATACCTATTTTGTTTCCCCTTCTGAAAAAGAATCAAACTTCCTATCTTGGGAGCTTCTTGTTTTTTTGACTTCTTTGGGTTTGTTGATTATAGCATAGTTACCTTATATTTATTGCTAGTATCCACTTATAATTGAATACATACCATGCGTATGTTGGCCTGGGTTACCTTACTCAGGGTGATATTTTCTGGTTCCACCCATTTGCCTGTAAAATTCATGATGTCCTTGTTTTTAATACCTGAGTAGTATTTCATTGTGTAAATATATCATATTTTCTGTATCTATTCTTTAGTTGAGAAATATCTAGGTTGTTTCCAGTTTCTGGCTATTACAAAAAAGTCTACTATAAACATAGTTGAATAAGTGTCATTGTGGTATGGTGGAGCATTTGGGGGTATATGTTCAGAATTGATATAGTTGGTTCTTGAGGTAGAATTATTCTCAATGTTCTAAGAAGCTGCCACATTGATTTTAAGGATAATTGTACAGGTTTGCATTTCCATTAGCAGAGGAGGAGAGTTCACCTTGCTCTACAACTTCCCCTAACATTTTGATTTTTTCTTTTATTCATTCTGATGGGTTTAAAGTAGAATCTCAGAGTTGTTTTGATTTGTATTTCCCTAATGACTAAGGATGTTGAACTTTTGTTTTTCATTAGGTCCCATTTATTAGTTCTTGACCCTACTGCCTGAGCCATTGGCATTCTGCTCAGGAAGTTGTCTCCTGTACCAATGAGTACCAGGCTATTCATCACTTGCTGTTCTATTAGATTAAGTATATCTAGTTTTATGTTGGCATTTTTGATCCATTTGAACTTGAGTTTTGTACAGGGTGATAAATATGGATCTATTTGCAAACATCCAGTAAAATCAGCACCATTTGTTGAATATACTCTCCATTTTCCATGTATGGGTTTGACTTCTTTGTCAAAAACCAAGTTTCTGTAGGTATTTGGGTTTATTTCTGGGTCTTCAATTCCATTCCATTGACCAACTTGTCTGTTTTTATACCAAATACCATGCAGGTATTGGAAAATATGAGCAATCTATATTTTCAATATACTTTTGGAGATGTATGTACTGTTCTCAAGGGAACCTATTCATCCAGGCTTAATATTTTTGATTCTGTACTGTCTTATTTCTTATGTTTTCTACTATCTGTTGTTTGGCTTTAAAGGCCTTCCAAAATCCCACTACCTTAGCATTTGTCTTTCTGTTCATTTTTTCTTAAAATATCCAGATCAGAATAAAACTTGTCACATTTACCTTTAAATGGCTTTGCCTACTCCTTTGTTTTATATTTCTCTCATCCCCTATTGATAGTTTAGCACTTTACAAACCTGATGGGCTTGTCAATCCATGTCTTCCAGCCTCCTCTCCATTGTAAATGCCATGCTATATCACAGGAGAGGGGCACGGAAGGCTATACAAATTCTAAGGTCTGTGATGAATCAATCTCATTCTTAACTCTAATGTCTTTTAAACCCAGTGGACTGAGTATAAAACTTTCCATCTCTTACCACCTTTTTCTCAGTAATGCCCATCATCCTTTTATTGTCTTCTATTGCTGGTGTTGATGGAGATTTCATCCAGTGATATTCAAGTGTCCTTAAAAGCTCACATGAGCTTTTCTATAGGAATGGTGTCTCTCATATTTCCAAAAGTTACACATCCCTTTTCACAAGGAAGTACATATATTTATATTGCTTAGTTTGACTGCTTCCATGACACCAATACTAAAACCATTGGTCCCTACATTTCTCAGCCCAGGAGGTAGGCTCTGAAAGGCTTTATAATATCTTATTTAAAAGACTTTGAATATTCAAACAGTTCATGGACAGTGTGTCCCCAGATTATCATAGTTTTCATTATTGAATCATTCTTAAGGCCTCTATCTGCATGCTAACTCACTGACATTTTTTTAACCAAAAGTCAAACCTTGGCTATTACCTATCAATTCTACCCATTTTTCTCTTCTTCAAATCCACAAATCCCAAGATTTTGTTTCCTAAGAAGGTTTCTTTAGCAAAGATAAAATTTATACTCTCCTTTATATTCGATTAACCAACTTCTCTTTGTCTATCTGTCTTTCTCTGTCTCTCTCTTGGTCTGTTGCTGTCTCTCTGCCTCTCTCTCTGTCTCTCTCTCTCTGTCTCTCTCTCTGTCTCTCTCTCTCTCTGTCTCTCTCTCTCTCTCTCTCTCTCTCTCTCTCTCTCTCTCTCTCTCTCTCTCTCTCTCTCTCTCTCTCTCATTCTCTCCTGCTCTCCCACCCCACCACATAATTTTCTGTCCAAATTTGGAGAGTCACTGCTTCTTCAAATTCTTTCTTTGCAACAAGCTTAGAATAAGATCAAATAGCAAAGGTCATGCAAGTGATACCACAACCTGTTGACAGTCCCATTACCTATTTGGTGGAATTGCAGCATATCAGTAGCCCATGAGACCATAACTATATTTTCATACAAGGTCTCATGCATCAAGGATACATGTCAGATCATATCCACAGAAGAAGGTAGCATCCTTTAAGATACTCTACTAAAATGGCTTTACCTTGATTGCATATCTTATCATTAATTCCAGGGAACACTAAAAGACTGCTACTTATTGAGAAACACTTCCGTTTAAGATTATATAGGGGAAGTTAAGCATATTAGTATTGGTTCTTTAGGCACTCTACTCTCAGACAGATAAATTTCAGTTTTATGTCTCCTCAGTCATTTCAGAGGCCATGTAATCTCTTGTCCCAAAACATTTTTTGGTCTGTCAGGCCCTGCTCAGGTTCAATTGTATTATGAGACTTTTCCTAAGGGAATGTGAGCAATCATCTGTTAATTCCAGATAGAACACAAATGATGAACCAATGAAGTCATTCCATTCAAGACTTACTTTGTAAATCAATACATTTGCTGATATTTACTTACAGAAGCACCAGTAAAGTGTTACAAAAATAGATTTGGTTCAAAGGCAACTGCATTGTCAAAATACCAACCAAATCATCATGACAAAACACAAAAGCCATGTCCCTAGTTCTATGTCCAACTGGCCAAGCAACTCCTATAGAAATAATGTGATGGTTTGAATGAGAATGGTCTCCATGGGCTCAGATATTTGAATATCAGGTTGCCATGTGGTAAACCGTTTAGGGAAAACCCATAAAAAAACTTCCTTCTATATATTGCCATGACAATGGTGTTATGTTTTTCTATTTGTATTTTGTTTTCATAGCAATAGAAACTCTAACTATGATACCTAGTAAATGTTTACTGTACACATAACCTTAGCCTCAGGTATGTGAACTTTGTAATTTTCTGAGTTTCCTGAGCCTTGAATGTTTCTTTAGTTTCTTTAGTTTTAGGAGCATCCTTCCTCCCTCAAGAACACAGTATTTAAATAGAAGAAAACAGCTACATACAGACATCTTAGGGTCTGAGAATGAACTGAAATCCAACACCAATATGGTAAGTAGTAAAGAAAACAAGTAAAGAAAATAACCCACTGAACTTATGATGAGAATGATGCATGGATTCTAGGAGCATTTATGACTGGATACTCCATAATCAGCCTTTAAAATCTAGATAGCATGATTATTCTGAACAACAGAAGCAAAATGACCAATTATAGCTAACTCAGGAAGAAAACATAGATGCAATACACTAGGAGATACTAACAGCGTTAAAGTAGCAAGTTTGATAGGGAGAGTGTGAGTAGACCCTGCAATTCCCAGGGGCTGACTACAGTTGTAGTAGAACAATATACTAGACAGGTAGAAAAAGCAGAGACTCCGGGAAAGCCAAAATTTGAAAGACTTTTACAGGCTCTTTACAGTCTCTCCACAGTATTTGAAAACAACACTGATTTATCTATACAGGACTAAATTTTATTTATCTAGGTTTGTAACACATCAAAACTTTAATAAACCAGTAGCTGACTATAGAAAAAAAAACCTTAGTAATTCAAAACTAAATTTATAACCAATAATAAAAATTGTCACAATGGATTGAATACATAATCCAAGAGTCAAAGATTCTTTAAGTTAAGTATAGACAGGTTACTTATGAAATGAGAAAGAGAACAGAAATGAGGAAGCAACTTGGAGACAAAAAAATTATAATGCAGAGTTGCTACACCATTAAATCATCCATTTTCAACTAAATTATATGAGCTATGCAAAGAACAGCAAAGTATGCCCATGAGCCAATGAAAAAGCAATTAGCTGAATCTGTGTCAATGAGCACAGCCAGATGCTGTGTTAGCAGCATTGAGTTCAAAAAAAGTATAGCCAAAATGCTTGTAGAATTAAGGAAGCCAAGTGTAGGAACCACAGAAATATACAAGGACAGCAACTCAACCAAAAAGAGATGATTCATAAAACAAAAGAAACTATTCAAAAAATAGTTTAGATATTAGATATTAGAAAGATATAAACTCTAGAGTTGAAAAAATACAATAACCTTACCTGATGGACTCCATAGTAGATCGAAAATGGCACAAGAAATAGTCAATGACTTTGAATATAAATCAGTAAAAAGTATGCAGTCTGAAATACAGAACAAAAGAAAATACTAAAAAATAGCTGCAGAAGAATAGGCATCATCCTAGTACCTAATAGAAGTTCCATAGGAGAAATATGAGAGAAAAGGGAGCTGAAAAATAATGCTTTAAAAAAAATCAATGTAAGTGAACATTTTTAGAGACTCCACTTTGCCAAATCCTATGACTTTTTTGGTGTTTTGTACATTTGTTTTAAATATAATTAACCATGTTCAAACTTAAGTAATCTATGTTTAGATCTGCTGATATTTTAATTTCTGTCTTTTCCATATTTGCTTACCTTTGACACACTCATACGTTCCCTTTTATTTATTATAATTTCAACTAAAATTTTATGATTGTATTACTTTTCTTAGATTATGAAGTGCATACCTAATAATGGTGCATGTATAGTTTGTTCCCATTTACTTTCATGAACATGCACAGGTTTATTTATTTATCTACACTGTGATGACATTGTCTTCCTTTTTTATTTTTTATGATTTTTTTATTTTATTTATTTTTTTATTTTCTATATTCTTTATTTACATTCCAAATGATTTCTCCTTTTCCGAGTTCCCCTCTCCCCGAAGGTCCCTCCAATGCAATGTTGAATGCAACATTAAAACTCACCAATGCAGCTTAAAGGACTCAAGATAACTGTCTATCATACACTCAGTAGTGATAATGTCTCTTCTGTCCTTCTACAATGATGTTTCCAATTTTCTTTTAGAAAATATTCTGTCTAGAATATTCTATTTATTCTTTACTACAAAGCAATTCTACAGGTTCTTTAAAAATGCTTTTTGTATGAGAATGTGTCATTTCACTATCATTCCTGATTGTAAGTGGGCAATTTTACTAAAGTAAATTGGCATTGTTGCCTGCATTCAAACTATTTTCTCACTTTTTCACCTATATATTTGGTCGGCTTCCTGGCCTATCTTCCTGCTCACTCTCTCTTTCTTCAATTGCCAAACATTTCCTTTTGAGTCATTTCAATTTGTGTTAGTATGGTTTTCCACAGTTCTAAAACATTTATTAGTTGACTTTATATCATCTATTTGTCCATTTCTTTTCTGTGTATTTCTGTCTTATGTGTTTTTAAAGGATGTTCAAAGTTGTCATCTGAGCTTTATTTTTTTTTCTCTTTTTGCAACAACTGGTTTTGAGATATTTACAGCATTTGTACATTGCGTCTTACATGTTTAATGTCTTTTCAGACTTAACTTTGACAAATAATTTACCTAAATAGTACCAGGTATTGAAGCCCATCTTGGATTTTGTGGATTGGGTTTCCAAGATATTTTCTTTTTAAATTGTTTTCCACTTTCTAGAGACCTATGCTAGAACTTTCTCACTGATTGGTCAGGATTTGTGGAAAGTTTTATATCTTTTAAGTCATTTGGTAGAGGTTTTAAGTGTGCCTAGATTAATAGCCACATGATCTTTCTTAAGCATATAACTTTCTAAAAGTAGAGAAGGCCTGCAAAGAAGCATAGTATAATTTTTGCACATAGACACTAGGTCATAATATCAAGGAACCAAAATCAATAAATATATGAAATATTAGGATAACTTATTATTCCTAAATATAGTGAAACCTTATACTTTATGTTAATCATATATCAGATGAGAGAAAGTCTCCCATGTTCATGGATCAGTAGGATTAATATAATATAGGTGGCCATCTTATCAAAAGCAATCTACACATTCAATGCAATCCCCATCAAAAATCCAAAATAATTATTCATAAATATTTAAAAGATAATTTTCACCTTTAGATGGAAACACAGAAAAAAAACACAAGATAACTAATACAATCCTGAATAACAAAAGAACTGCTAGTGGTATCACTATCAGTATTACCAATCCCAAATTTTAATACAGAGCTGAAGTAAAAAAATAGCATGATACTGGCCCCAAAACAGGCATGTTGACTAATCAAATAAAATCAAAGACTCAGAAATAAGTCCACACATATGGCCACTTGATTTATAAGGAATACAGGAATACACACTTGGGATAGACACTCTTCAACAAATTGTCCTGGCCAAACTGAATGTATGTATGTAGACAAATACAAGTAGATCTACAGTTATCATCTTCTATAAAACTCAACTTCAAATAGATCAAAGATCTCAGCATAAGGTTAAATACACTAAATATTATAGAAAAAGTAGGAAATTATGTTGAACTCATTAGCACAGGAAAAGACTTTAAATCACTGTTAGCACAGACATTAATATCAATAATTAGTAAATGGGACCTCGTGAAACTGAACATCTTTTATATGGAAAAGAACACCATTATTCAGACAAAATATAGAATTGGAAAAGATTTTTTTCCAGCAACACATTGGATAGAGGTCTAATATCTGAAAATACCAAACAAACTAGCCATTAACAAAACAAATACCTTAATCAAAAATAGGATACATATCGAAACAGAACGGTCAGAGGAGGAAACACAAATTCTGAGAAACACTTAAAAAACTTTTCAACACCTTTATTCAACAGGGAAATACAAACTAAAACTTCTTTGAGAGTTTATATTAATGAGTCCTAATGGTCAAGATCAATATAACAAATGACAGATCATGTTGCTGAAGATGTGGAGTAAGTGGAACTCATATCCTTTACTGGCAGAAGTTCAAACTTGTATAGCCAATATCAAAATCAGTGTAGCAATTGCTTAGAAAGCTGGGAATCAATCTTCTTCAAGATCCTGCTATACCAGTAATTCAGTAATTCTTGGGTATATACCCAAAGGATTCTTCATCCTAATAGAGAGACATTTACTTAAGAATATTCTTTGTTGCTGTATTCATAATAGTCAGAATTTGAGAAAGAACATGAATACCCATTGATGGATGAATTGAGAAAGAAACTACAGTACATTTACACATTTATACATTTACACTATGGAATATTACTCAGCTATGAACAAAAATGAAAACATTATTATTATTTCTACATGATATAACTTAGACCCAGAATTACAAACATGATATGCATTCACTTATATGTAGATGCTAGCTATTGAGTTATTGGTAAGCAAACTACAGTCTTTATAACCACAAAGTTTATGTATAGAGGAGAGACTAGATTGGAGGAAGATATATCTATAGAAAAGTGAAATATGTAGATGGTTATGCATAGGTTGGGGCAGGAAATGGAACAAGATGATCACATGGGAAGAAATGGACAGACAAGGACAAGGATGAGAATGTGGAAGGAAAGACTAACAATAAGGGTCACTTGAGGAGTTGTATTGAAATACAATACAGTAGAAGAATCCTAAAATATATACATATATGGCAGACAGCCAGATAAATGAAATTTTCAAATAATGGTCAAATGCAGAGCTCCAACTCTATATCTCTTATCTCTAAATAATGCTACCAGGACCAAGAACGTGTTACAAACAATCAAGATTAGGCAAAAGCAGCTCAATGTGAATCCTCAAACAATATAGGTTATTAAAATGCTACTGATTGCTCTGTACAAACTGACAATTATGTCCTATTACTGAAAACAACAACTACACAACTCATTAAACTTATAGAACTTGAGATGATGTCAACCTAGAGCCATTACCACTAAATATTAGGGTTCATGTTAATACAACGGACTTTGTATGCTACCAAAGGAGAAGTGTAACACCAACATTAACTACAAACCATTCAATCTACTGTGATGATGTGCCTGCAAAACATTCTGATACAATAGTGACACAAAACTCATGGGATTAACCAAGCAAGATCTGAATTGATTTAAAGCCCACTCCATGAGATGGAACCTATATCCCACAGTGCTTGCATGATTAAGAACCTGAGACTAAATAGGCACCATGCCCAGCAGTAGTTGACCAAAACAAAATCAAATTAAAAGGCATCTTTTTGTAGACAAGGTTGGTCTTGAACTCACAGAGATCCGCCTACCCAAGTTCTGGATTTATTGAGTGCCCCACCTCACCTTGCTGGTTGACCACAATTTTATCCTCACAGAAGGTGGGGAGGGAGGGAGAGAGAGAGAGAGAGAGAGATACAGAGACAGAGACAGAGACAGAGACACAGAGAGACAGAGACAGAGAGACAGAGTCAGAGACAGAGACAGAGATAGAAGAAGAGGAGGAGGAGGAGGAAGAAGGAGAAGAAGAAGAAGAGGAAGAAGAAGAAGAAGAAGAAGAAGAAGAAGAAGAAGAAGAAGAAGAAGAAGAAGAAGAAGAAGAAGAAGAAGAAGAAAATGGGTTCAAGATATAAAACCTTAAAGCCCATTCCCATTGACCTATTTCCTCCAATATGACTCCAACTTCTAAAGGTTCCATAATCTTCTCAAACAAAGCCACCAACTGTGGACAAGTGTTCAAATGCTTGACCCTCAGAAGGGCATCTCTCATTCAAATTGTAACAACTAGTTATTCATATCTTTACATTGTATACAAAAATAATTGCTAAAGCTGAGACAAAGATCAGCATAGTTTGCTTAATCTTACCCTTAACTGACCAATAACACAGACAAAATTGCAAATGTATGCACAAGAAAATATCACTAAGTGTTTTTAGGCCACGGATTATTAATATTTATTAAAATAGCTAAAATTATTTAAACAACCATCCTGAGTATCTTGCGTGTGCTTTCTGAATTGCCACGCTTAAGTTTGCATTGTTATAGGGTGACATGAAATTTTCTATTATTATATACATAGAATTTTTAAACTGTTTAAATTGCAAAATTAAATACAGATCAATCTGCAGAAGTACTTTGCTTTTTCATTACTTGGTGTGGGTGTTTTCTCCCTTTGAATCAACTATTTGAATCTCCATTTCTGCTTTATCTATTTCTGACTTTGCTTCAGTATTGCATTAAGCTCCTAAGTAAACAAACAATTCTCTAAGAAGGGAAGGGAGTGGTGAAGGTATGCCAAATGCATTATGATGAGGATGTTGAAACTTATATATTTACTCATGCTGGCAAACTAGGTATTCACCATGAAAAAAAGGCAAAACAAATGTATTACAGGTAGGAATGCTATAGCATAGAAAATTTCTCTTTATAATAACAAAATTTATTTTCAAGACTGAGTAAGGAATTCAATTTCCTCCACTTAATGTTATTTGTTTAGCAAGCTTTTGTATAGTATGCATTTTCCTCACCTTGTAACTACAAATTCATACAAGATTTTGCTCTCCCACTGAGATTGTAGTGCTAAACTTGAACTATTGATCTGTGGTGTTTTAACAACAGCCTTTGGGTTTACCAATAAAACTAAAATTTTAGTGCTTAGATTTAATACCTATGCTGGGAATAACACATGAAGATACATGATAAAAGCTTCTCTTTATAAATACCTTACTCCTATTGAGACTAGATAAAGATAGGATTTCTGTCTCTTCTATCTAAATGCCTAACCAGTTATTCTCCTGAAGAGCATTCCTAGTAATTTACATAAGTAAGAATATCCTGCCTTTCACACTAATATTTAATGAACACTATTGCTCCAGTATTTTTTATGAAAGCTAAATTTCATGCCTTGGTTAATTTTCATATGGGCTAGTTTTATGACAGCATAAATTGTCCTTAAAAATAACTCCCCCCCCAAAAAAAAACCAAAAAACAAAAACAAAAGATGTCATTCTACTTTGAGATGTGTCAGAAGTAAATATCCTAGTTAATTTGTCCTTCATAGAACTGGTTCCTTTTATGTAAACTATTTAAGTATTTATCATCATTGTACTCTAACATTCAAAATCAAATGAAGCATGAAATAAAAATCAATGCAAGTGTCTAAAATTCATTCATAAATATAAATTAAAAATATGTAAGCCTCAGCATGGAAGCAAATATCAAACACAGAGCATAGTCTTATTTCTAAAATTGATGGACCACTACTCTAGCACAGCGGGCACTTTCTAAAAAATATCCTCTTGCAAGAGAAGTACATTAGCTCTAAGTTTTACCAAAAGATATCGACAATAAGGTAAGGAAGAAAAGACACAAGCATGCCATTATTGTTTCTTATCATGTGCAAGAAACATACACTTATCCATTTTTTTTCTAATAACATTCAAGCATTTGATTTCATTTTTTTTCATCATCTTCATTCTGAGTACACAAAGTTGGCTTCTGATTCATTGTGAAAGACAGAGGCACTGCCACATTTACTTCCTAACCTATCGATCAGCTGCCCATTCATGTCATCTTTCCATCGGTTGCTTCAATGGACTGTCCATTTGCTTTGTTTGAATATCCAATCCATTATTTCACCCACTGAATTATTTTACCATAGTAATTATCACTTCTGTTATATATGTTTTTCTTCTGTATAATGCTATAACACAGGAAAGATCCCAGAGATATGCATTTTTTATCATCCTTAAGAGGTAACCCAATCACAAAAGAACACACATGGTATGCAGTCACTGATAAGGGGATATTAACCCAGAATCTCGAAATATCCAAGACGCAATTCACATATCAATAGATTTCCAAGAAGATGGAAGGATAGACCCATGGTCCTGGAAAGAATGGATGTAGGGGAATACCAGGACAGAGAAGCAAGATGGGGTTGAATGGGGAACAGAGGGAGGGAAGGGGGCTTATGGGACTTTCGGGGAGGGAGAAAACGCGAAAGGGGAAATCATTTGGAATGTAAATTAAAAAATTTAGAAAAGAAAAAAAACACATCCAGTAAGACCTAAAACTTGGTTGATACCAACTGTTTGTTGGTTTCCTGTCAGAGTCGGTCAAATGTTTTGTTATGTACTCCACATGACTGGTTAAATGTATCGAAGAGCAAGTACAATGTGTAAGTCAATGTCTCCCATGTGATAAGTGCTGTATAGCTGTTAACATCATACTGAGAATGAATATTAAAGGAATGTTTCCAAATATAATAAGCAAAGAGGAAGTGAGTGCTGGAAAATTATTAAGAGGACAGGAAAGGGGAAAAAAACAGAAACTTCCTCAAATCCACACTTCTTATCAGCTACAACACTTTACATTGCTTTTTTTTCCCACGTGAGCTATCTAAACTCACTTTAAGCAATCTGTTCTCTTTCTAGCCTGCTTTAAACCCTCACCATGTAAATGGCTGTACCACTACTTGAAGAAACTTATTTTGTCAAAATAAGCCTTGAATTTCTCAAGCCAACAGTCAACTCTCAGCCCTCTTCTTATTGGACTGTTATCATTGTATGTGTTACTTTTTTTTTCATGAAGATGACAAAATACTTCGCTAAAGCAACTTAAAGGAAAAAATGCTGCTGTGTGGTTCAACTGGAGACATGTTATGAAGCCTGAGATACAGTGGAGACCTCAGGATATCAGAAATGCCAGAAACAAAGACTAAGGAAAACCATATGCATTATGTGGAGCCACCCAGGGAGGAACAATCAAATGTGCCATAATGTTAGGGGGGCATGGTGACAGGAGAAGCTTTACACTGTGGTACCAGGAAATTTCATTTAGAAAAGTCATAAAGCAGAGGCAGGATAGGAAGCAAGTCAAAACTCTAATCTGGACGACCTCTCAGAGAGCATCATTCTCCAAGTACCAACAGCTAGGGACTAAATACTCAAATGCATAAGGATGTTGAAGCACATTTCATATTCAAGCATGACATTCTGTGATACCCCCACCATGGATGATTTATGGCTATCTCACAGTGCAGGATGTACTCGGTCAATTTCAAAAATTACCAATAGTCTTATAATTCCAGTAGTGTTAAGAAGTACAAACCATCTTCTGAGAGTTAAGGAAATTTCTTAACTATGAGCTCTTAGATAATCAAACACAAGTTACACACTTCCAAAATGAAGTGGTATAGGGTAAATATTGCCATTCAAATAGAGAGAAATGGCAAGAAAAGATAGAGGCAAAGTAAAATTTAAACTGAGCAGGGCCTACACTAAACTCTAACACTCCGTGTCTGGCATCTGGGATTTATTGTATCATCTGCATTGTATTGGGCTAAGATAACCCATTCTCTCCAGTATTTTTGACCAGCACACACATAATTTATGTTTTGGACTGGCTCCAATATATATATGCATATATATGTATGTATATAGAGAGAGTCAAACACTTGTTTCTAGAATCTCTAGTAACCTGGGGTCTCCACTGAATCTCTGGATTCTGCTTTACACATTCATACACAGTTTCTTAGGAGTTCCATATAGAGAATCTGATCCTGATATAATCCAGATATGATGCCATACTCATATCTACACAAACACTAAAGCAGTAATTCTATCAGTTCTTTTGCCATGCTGAGATTGAAATCTTGCTCTCCCATAATATAAGTTCAGTCTTTGAGAACCTTCCTGTATGAACCTCTAGATTCATACACTCCAGCAGAATGTCCTGGTTTACATTATAATAACTTGGATGACAATGATTGAGTGATAGAAATATCTCTACTTGTTAATCACATATCTTATTTAGTGGTGCGTGAGTTTGTGTAAATGAGATAACATAAGAGATTACTATGTGGCTGTAGGATAAAACTTATCTTCACAAAATCAAATTAGTATATAGGAGGTTTTCTTCAACCTCACCCACTGACCTCCAAGTAAGGTAGGGAAAGTGGGAAATTAACCTCTATAAAATTCACAAATGAAGAGATTCGGACAGATTTCCAGTTGGTATATACCTGTAGATGCTTGCAAGATGTGCCCAGAGAAGACAACAGCACAATGCACTCATACTGTGTACCTTACTCTGTATACATTTTCTATTTACTGCTCCAGTGTTGTACCCTTTTCAAACCAATGAATATACATAAACTACCATCCTGAGTTCTGTGAGAATTTCTTGGAAACTAATGAAAATTAGGAGGTCAGAACACCAATTTACAGCTGAACAATTAGAAATATGAGGTGCACAGTTTGTAAGTAATTTGCAAATTAGGATCAGATTCTAGAGGTTGAAAGTGTTTGACTTGTCTATCTCCTAGAAGTTAGAAGTGGAATGAAGTAACAGTTCATTGAATTGTTGAGATTTCAATGTCTAAAAGGCAAGAGAATTAATTACTGGTGTTGGAACACATTTCTACTCCACACAAGTCCTTTCCTATGTTATGTGGCCAAAGAGACTTGACCCTAAAATGCATGTGCCTCCAGTAAGAACATAAAGTCCCCAATGAATGCCAGAAAGGAATGAAAACCTCTGTCCTAAATCTGCAAGGAATAGAATTCTGCCAAAAAAAAAAGTGAGTTTGGAATTTGTCCTCATACTCTCTGGAAAGGAAAGTTTCTTCCTAGTTATTTCATGAAAGAGAATGAGAAGTGTTTAGTAGGAAGATTATAACAAAAGTCTAGGTTAAAGTAAAGGGAAAGGACACACAATAGTGGCAGAGTTCTCAGGATTTCAGCTTGTTTTAAGATAACGTGTAAGCTCATATGAGGAGTCAATATGTTTTAGTAGAAGCAGCTTCTATGTGTCCATTTCAGTAGCATTTTAGAAATTGAAGTTGAAAATATATGGATGAAATTTGGGACTTTGAAAGGACACTGTCATAAAATGAAATTTCTTTTGAAATCTTAGGCTATGATGAAAGAATTTCTCATTCAGGGATGACATGACTCTTTGACGACTAGAAGGAAAAAAGATAAGCACATTCTAAATTACAGTTTTATAAACATTAAGTACTTGCAAGAGTTTTGGCATATGTAGTTAAAGTCCCAAGTCAATTGACTTAAAATATGAAGATTATTGTGCAGTATGGATCCAATCAGACTATGCCCTTAAAAGCCCAGAGTTTTCTCATCTTGAACTTAGAAGCTATACAAGATGTAAAATACAAGAAATTGTACAGTTGCTAGTTTGCATATGAAGGGAGCACAAGAGAAGGACAGCAGGCTTCCTTGGGAACATGGACAGAAGCCCTTCTCTATCCACTCGTAGTGGGTAGGAACCTCAGCTACAGGATATCTAATTCTACCTACAACACAAATACAGAAGACAATATGTTAAGATCAAGATTGCAGTTCTCAATATGTACAGAGCTAGCCCTGAGGTACAGCTATGGGATTCCAAGGCCAGGGCTGGAATAAATAATAAAAGAATCAATAAAAGAGAATGACAGATATAACTGCATAAAATCAACTCCAAATGGAAGTAGATTTTCCACAGACTATACTGAAAAGAAAATCACTAACTAAGGAAAATACCTTATTTTGGTTAAATATTAGCAATTGATATTCTTTTCATTGAGGTGAGAAATTCAGAAATTAAAACTAATCTAATCTTTTGCATAGCTGAATAAAGAGAGTAAACTTTTTTAACTTTATAAATTTATATAGCAAGTATTAATTCATGTCTATGTGACAGAAATCAAAATAAAATCATACTTTAATACGATTCACTGATTGGCAGCTACCTAAAAAGAGTTCTTTTCTACACAAGAGACTTATATGGGGCAGTAAATAAAAGGCTCTCAATAATTTATTATGCATATTGGTTAGCATGAAAGTAGGAGCGAATTCTGGTAAATTACCCTTTAATGAAAAGTTCAAAATGTTGAAAACTGTTCTTGCTTTTATTTCCCTACCTCTAAATTGAGAAAAATATTATATGCCTATAGAGGTATGTAATGTGATAATGGAATAGGTTGTGTTTTATGAAGAGATTGTAAAACCCATGAAAAGTTGCCCACAGCCAAAAGGAAATTAGGCCAAGCATAAAAAGCATATAGCCAGTGGAAAATAAGAATTTTAATAAAATTGAAAATACAACCTATCTCCCTCTTTTATACTTCTCCAGGCTACCAATGTTCTTCCCTGGCCATGTTTCATTGTTACAACATTGATAAGGAAGAGAGCAGACAGTTTTGAGAGCTGACAAAATAGTTTTGGTGAGCAAATCATTCAAGAACTAATATGGCAATGAAATTTCAGTCATAGCATTAAATTTGGCTGCCATGTGAATGGTGTAATAAATTACATCATTAGAAATAAGTGATATTTTATATCAGAGTACTAAGATGAAATGATTATTAGCTATTGGATGGAGAAAATAACATTAAGAACTCTAACTCAGACTTTCAAGTCACAACCTAGTTATAAACAAAGTGATTACAATTGTTGTGTCCAATAAAGTAGGGGATACTAAATTTGAGCCTATGTATCTGGTCTTATCTCTGTATACTTGATTCTCACTCAGGAGCAATTAGTAGTAGAGTTCATATGCCTTATCAGCATGGAAACAGTAACCTAGTAATAACATTTCCCTCCTTAATTTGTTTATATTGCCAGGTTATCATCAAAAACAGTCAGAAAAAAAAGTTCCAGTACTTTCTACAAGAAAGGCGACAAATCAGTCAAGGGATTCTCCAGCTGAATCTGCATCTATACAAATATACAATTAACAGTTCAGTTTTTGTCTTGCCTCAATCATATTGAAATTCATTTCTGGGATGCTCTGGATCTGTGGTAGACCTAGGCTGAAGAAACAATAAGTCAGGACCTTTCAGGATGTATGACAGAGACTGCTGATAGCATGTGCGATGCTCAGCCATTCCCTGCATCAGAACTCAGCCTCACTACATCTACATGTTGCATCACATACACAGTTGTGAGTAAATGTGACATTTATCTATGTAACATTTTATCAGCATTTAGAAAGATAAGAGTCTGAACTCCTGCATTAATCCCTGAATTTTCAACTGTTTATTTTCATGGAAGTTTTCCAAGTGCCATGGAAGAATCAAATGGCATTATGAGCAAACACTATCTTACAAACCCTCCTACCTCATTCAGTGGTCTCCCAGAACCCTGTTGCCTATGGACAAGGGTCATCTTCTCCAACAGGTTGTTGACTGGAAGCAGTTATTACAGGAATAGCATGGGTTCTTCTCTTGTGACCAGGTGATGTATAATGATAGAGAACACAGAAGTGATGGAGGCAAGTGTCCTCATGTGAAACATCAAGGTACATACTGAAGACTTCACAACAATGGTAACTATATACTCTGCAGCCACAATCACAGAGACAGTGGTTTATTCCACTACTTCACATAGGAAATGAGAGGAAATATAATAGAACAACCTCAGTAAGCTTTGTCTTATGTTGTGGGGTAATTAAAGCCAAAGACTCACAACAACTGATCTACTCTGGAGTAAAGTACATTAGTGACTAGGATATCATAAGAGGTGTTGATTTTTAAAATTTCATACCTGTATTTACTTTGCGTGCCATCTTTCAATATGATCTCTTCAATGTGGAGTATCTACCTATCTTACACAGCCTCCATAAACAAGAAGTTTGAAAATCATTAAGGCTGTTTTCCAAGGATGTAGCATTTATATATTGAATGTATCCTGTTAAAAAGAACATAAGATGAACATGAAATTTTCTTAAAAAGTTCTAAAATGACAGATACTATACTCATTATATTCCAAGATGAATTTAGATGGAAGTATATCATGTTTACAGATCATTCTGAAAAACAAGATGGAGATGTACATGCATGCATACATGTATGCTGATATTGGTCCATGCCTGGAGAGGAAGAGACCCCACAAGGGAATCTAATATTATTTTGACAAATGGTCATGTCATCAAAATTTGTTTTAAATATTTGTGCTTAAGGTTTGAGAGTTGGTTCAGCATTTAAGTATACTCGATGCTCTTATAAATGATCCAGGTTTGATTTTCATCATTCCTATGATGCCACAGAACTGACTGTCCCTCCAGATCCAGATCCAATGCTGTCTTAGTCAGGTTTTCTATTCCTGGACAAAATATCATGACCAAGAAGCAAGTTGGCAAAGAAGGGGTTTATTCAGCTTACACTTCCACATTGTTTTTTATCATTAAAGGAAGTCAAGACTGGAACTCAAGCTGATCAGGAAGCAGGAGCTGATACAGAGGCCGTGGAGGGATGCTTCTTACTCACTTCCTTCCCTTGGCTTGTTCAGCTTGCTTTCTTACAGAACCCAAGACTGCCAGCCCAGGGATGGTACCACCCACAATGTGCCCTTCTACCTTGATCACCAACTGAAAAAATGCCCCAGAGCTGGATCTCATGGAGGCACTTCCCTAACCAAAGCTCCTTTCTCTGTGATAACTCCAGCCTGTGTTAAGTTGACACACAAAACCAGCCAGTACAAATATCCATGCTAGCCTCTGATACATCAAGCATGTACATGATACACAGACTTACATGTCACCTAAACATCCATACACATAAAATTCAAAATAAAACTCTATGTATTTACATTTGTTTCAGTAGACCTGGGTTCTTCTCAACCTTTACCACTAAAACTTCTTTTGGCAGTATGTGTGGTGGTAAATGAAGACACATACCTGCTTAAATTACTGAAAATATGTGAATGTAAGTGTTCCACCCTAAATGACTGTTCCTCTCAATTCTCCTCTGCCACTCTACCAAGATTTAGAAAACATTGCAGAATAGAAGGCAGAACAAAACTAGTAGCTGGAGGAAAAAGAGGAGTGCTGGACAAAGCTGCTTCAGAACAACATTGCTGTAGCACTCATGAAACCACAATATGTCTGGCACATGATTAAGCCAGCAAAAATTCTAACACAGATGAGAAAGGAATGCATGAGGCTCCATCCCTCCGGCTGTTGGCAGTTGATAGCTGCTGGGTGAAGAAAAACCGTTCTCTGGGGTGTGTCCACAGATAGGTTGACCATGCTATAGTGGCCACTCCACATCCACATTCATCTGAACAGCACTAAAGAGACTTAGTGAGTTGTTTGGTTTGCTTTAGTTTTCAATGAGCATGAAGTTGGAAGGTGATATGTAGACGAGATACTGCAGGCATTTGGAAGGGAGAAATGGAAGGCTGATTATCATTCATTGCAGCCACATTAAATTTACAAAGGATAAAATAGCAAAATTTACAAAAAAAAAACCCCACAAACTAAAAAATCAAGAAAGTCTCATGGGTAAATTCAGAGTCTTGTCTAGGGTCTCAAGTCCACCCAAAAAGTACAGGTAGAGGGAAGTGAAGATCTTTTTGAACCTCAAACTGAGTCAGATTCTGAAGATGAAACGAAGCCTATACTGATTCAAAACACTTCTGATATGGAAGAGAAAGAACCAATTACTTTGAATGTCAAATAAGAAAGTTACTCTGATGAAGGAAATTGAAAATAAGTCAAGAGGAACTGCCAGACTGCTTTCCAGAGTGGTTGTACCAGCTTGCAATCCCACCAGCAGTGGAAGAGTGTTCCTCTTTTTCCACATCCTCGCCAACACCTGCTGTCTCCTGAGTTTTTGATCTTAGCCATTCTGACTGGTGTAAGGTGAAATCTTAGGGTTGTTTTGATTTGCATTTCCCTAATGATTAAGTATGTTGAACATTTCTTTAGGTGCTTCTCAGCCATTTGAAATTTTTCAGGTGAAAACTCTTTAGCACTGTACCCCATTTTTAATAGGGTTATTTGGCTCTCTGAAGCCCAACTTCTTGAGTTCTTTGTATATATCGGATATTAGCCCTTTGTCGGATGTAGGGTTGGTAAAGATCGTTTCCCAATTTGTTGGTTGCCATTTTTTCCGATTGACAGTGTCCTTTGCCTTACAGAAACTGTAATTTTATGAGGTCCCATTTGTCAATTCTTTATCTTAGAGCATAAGCTATTATGGTGTTCTGTTCAGGAAATTTTCCCCTGTGCCCATATGTTCAAGGCTCTCCCTAGTTTCTTTTCTCTTAGTTTCAGTGTGTCTGGTTTTATGTGGAGGTCCTTGATCCACTTGGAATTGAGCTTAATACAAGGAGATAAGCATGGATCGATTTGCATTCTTCTGCATGTGGACCTCCAGTTGAACCAGCACCATTTGTTAAAAAGGCTATCTTTTTTCCACTGGATGGTTTTAGCTCCTTAGTCAAAGATCAAGTGACCATAGTTGTGTGGGTTCATTTCTGGGTCTTCAATTCTATTCCATTGATCTACCTGCCTGTCACTGTATCAATATCATGCAGTTTTTAACACTATTGCTCTGAAGTACTGCTTGAGGTTGGGGATACTGATTCCCCCAGAAGTTCTTTTACTGTTGAGTATAGTTTTAGCTATCTTGGGTTTTTTGTTATTCCAGATGAATTTAAGAATTACTCTTTCTAACTCTATGAAGAATTGAGTTGGAATTTTGATGGGAATTGCATTGAATCTGAATATTTCTTTTGGCAAGATGGCCATTTTTACTATATTAATCCTGCCAATCCATGAGCATGGAAGATTTTTCCATCTTCTGGGGTCTTCTTCAATTTCTTTCTTCAGAGACTTGAAGTTCTTGTCATAGAGATCTTTCACTTGTTTGGTTAGAGTCACACCAAGATACTTTATATTGTTTGTGACTATCATGAAGGGTATCATTTCCCTAATTTCTTTCTCAGTCTATTTATCCTTTGAGTATAAGAAGGCTACTGTCTTTCTTGAGTTACTTTGATATCTGGCCAGTTTGCTGAAGTAGTTCTCTGGTGGAGTTTTTTGGGTTGCTTAAGTATATTATCATATCATCTGCCAATAGTGATAATTTGACTTCTTCCTTTCCAGTTTGAATCACTTTTATCTCCATTTGTTGTCTAATTGCTCTAGCTAGAATTCTAGTACTATATTGAAAAGATATGGAGAGAGAGGGCAGCCTTGTCTACTCCCTGATTTTAGTGGAATTGGTTCTAGTTTCTCTCCATTTAGTTTGATGTTGTCTACTAGTTTGCTGCATATTGCTTTTACTATGTTTAGATATGGGTCTTGAATTCCTGATCTTTCCAAGACTTTTAGCATGAAAGGATGCTAAATTTTGTCAAATGGAACTGGAGAATGTCATCCTGTGTGAGGTGACCCAGTCACAAAAGAATACAAATGGTATTCACTCACTGATAAGCGGATATTAGCCCAGAAGCTCAGAATGCCCAAGTAACAATTCACATATCAAATGATGCCCAAGAAGAAATAAGGAGAGGCTCCTGGTCCAGGAAAAGCTCAATGCAGCAGTGTAGGCAAATACCAGAACAGGGAAGAGGGAAGGGATTGATTGGGGAACAGCATCAGGAGGGAAGAGGGCTTATGGGACTTTTGGGGAGGGGTGATCCTGGAAAGGGGAAATCATTTGAAATGTAAATAAAGATTATATCTAATAAAAAATGTGTAATAAAGGGAGTGGTGCCCTCAGAGCAAGACACACCCAGACAAACTTGAAACTTGTGAAAAGAAGTTAAAGAAAAACAAACATAACAAAACAAATGAAACAAAAGTAACTTTCCAAACCAGAAAGCTGATGCAAATGTAATTCCAGAAGGGAGACAAGTTCCAGCTTCAGCAAGTGGAAGAATTGGCAGCTTTGCCAAGAGGTTTCAAATTAAGAGTCAAGAAGAATACAAGAAAGGAGTTATGGAGTCTTCCTCTGAGGCAAAGGAAAGTCACTGAGTCCAGGCATTTGGCAGGACAGTACCTGCATGGATGCCCAGAGAGAACGTTGCGTGGAGCTGTGAAGGTGAAGTATGGATTGTGTTGATAACACAAGATGTTGAAAACAATAGATTCCTTTGAAGCTTCCCAAGAGCTACTAACAGGATATGGAATCAGTTCAAGACTGAGAAGTGTGTTTCAACTACTCTGTAAGGAATTGGAGAACTGAAGTTAGACACAGTAATGCAGAACTTGGATTCTCCATGATAGAGTTTGGTCTTATCTTGGGCTAATATTTTCCTTCTATGTCCCCTTGCCTTCCTTTTGGAATGGTGATGAGTATTTTATGCCATTGTATAAATATGTAACTGTGTTTTGATTTTATAGGGATTATAGTTAAGAGATTATGTTGAGACTCAGAAGACACTTTGGAGTTTTGACTTTTAAAAAGTGTAAGACTGTGAAAGACTATAGGAACTTTTAAACTTTAGCTAAAAGCATGCTGCATTATGATAAGGCTACAAGATTCTGAGAGCTAGAGAGTGGCGTGCAGTGATTTGAATGATCATTGTTCCTCATAAGCTCATATTTCAATGCTTAGTTTCAGGGAGTGGCACTTTATAAGAAATCAGGGTTTCTCTTTAGAGAAATAGAATAGTAACTGAGCCACCATCGCTTGGAATGAGTTCTTGGGAGTACAGGTGGTTATACAAAGCTAAGGCTCATACCTGCCTCTCTGTTTCTCTGTCTGAGATGTGCCCATAATATTTTATATAGTCCCCTAAAGAGTCAACGACATATTGTCATGATTTTGAGCATCTAAAACTAAACTAATAAACCCTTTGTAATAAAAAAAAAAGAAAAAGAAAGAAAAGAAATCAAGAGACAAAATTACCGAGGATAGTATATATAAAAGGCTAAATGGGAGCAACATTCCTCCTCCTGTAAAATTATCCTCAGTCACTAAAACAGCAATTAAATAAATATACTCTGAAACAAAGAGTCCCCAAAGAACAAAGAGACAATATAACAAAAAGATGTTGAAAAAAACAATCCGTGGAAAATGGGACATTTTTTAGTACAGTAGCTGCTCCCTCATCATCGATATGAGTCAAACAGGTGTGAGTTACAAAAGGTTTGTTGCTTCAATACCATCTTTCAAGTTTTACTGAGGTCTCCTCCTCAATATAAGTGTAAACATACAAGAAATAAAACATGAAAATGATCTGAGTTAACAATAGAATCAAGAATTATAGATGGAAGAAAAATGATAAAAATATTAAAGATTATAAAATATTTTAAATAAAAATACCAAAAAGCTCTGTACCCCATTTTTAATAGGGTTACTTGCCTCTCTGGAGTTTAACTTCTTGAGTTCTTTGTATATATTGGATATTAGCCCTCTGTCGGATGTAGGGTTGGTAAAGATCATTTCCCAGTTAGTTGGTTGCTCCTTTGTCTTTTTGACAGTGTCTTTTGCCTTGCAAAATCTTTGAAATTTAATGAGGTCCCATTTGTCTATTCTTGATCTTAGAGCATAAGCTATTGGAGTTCTATTAAGGAAATTCTCCCCTGTGCCCATGTGTTTAAGGTTCTTCCTTAGTTTCCTTTCTATTAGTTTCAGTGTGTCTGGTTTTACGTGGAGGTCCTTGATCCACTTGGAATTGAGCCTAGTGCAAGGAGATAAGAATGGGTCAATTTGCAAAAATGGGGTACCGAGCTAAACAAAGAGTTCTCACCTGAAGAATATCTAATGGCTGAGAAGCACCTAAAGAGATGTTCATCATCCTTAGTCATTAGGGACATGCAAATCAAAACAACCCTGAGATTCCAACTCACACCAGTCAGAATGGCTAAGACCAAAAACACAGGAAACAGCAGTTGTTGGCAAGGATGTGGAGAAAGAGGAACACTCCTCCACTGCTGGTGGGATTGCAAGCTGGTACAACCACTCTGGAAAGCAGTCTGGCAGTTCCTCAGAAAACTGGGCATGACACTCCCAGAGGATCCGACTATACCACTCCTGGGCATTAACCCAGAGGCTTTCCCTGCATGCAATAAGGACACATGTTCCACTATGTTCATAGCAGCCTTATTTATAATAGCCAGAAGCTGGAAAGAACGCAGATGTCCCTCAACGGAGGAATGGATTCAGAAGATGTGGTATATTTACACAATGGAATACTACTCTGCAATTAAAAACAATGAATTCACGAAATTCCTAGGCAAATGGTCAGAACTTGAAAATATCATCCTTAGTGAGGTAACCCAATCACAAAAGAACATACATAGTATGCAGTCACTGATAAGGGAATATTAACCCAGAATCTCGGAATACCCTAGACACAATTCGCATATCAATAGATTTCCAAGAAGATGGAAGGAGAGACCCCTGTTCCTGGAAAGACTGGATGTAGGGGCATGCCAGGACAGAGAAGCGAGAGGGGGTTGAATGGGGAAAAGAGGGAGGGAAGGGGCTTATGGGACTTTCGGGGAGGGAGGAAATGGGAAAGGGGAAATGATTTTGAATGTAAATAAAAATAAAAAAAATACCAAAAAGCATGATAACAAAAGTTCAAGGAATGAGGAGATTGGTTCATTGTGATGATTCTCTCATCTGGTAGGTAACAGAGACACGTGGACCCACCTGACACTTGTAAAGTTGTTTTCATGGTCTTTTAGATAGAGTTAGAGATAACTTGAAACATTATCCAGTTCTGATCTTCTGCTGAGGCAAGTTATTTTATTATTCTATCTATTGCCCTTTAATTACATACTGGCAATTCTTTGGGTTGGTAGAAGAGGAACTATTCCACTCTTTTTGAGGACTATAAAGTATTCACACTAATCTGTTAATCTGCTTGGGTGACTCCTCAGCAATCTCTTCTTTCTTTTCTCTCTTCTTTCCTCTCTCTCCTCTCTCCTCTCCTCTTCTTCTCTTTCTCTCTCTCTCTCTCTCTCTCTCTCTCTCTCTCTCTCTCTCTCTCTCTCTCTCTCTCTCTCTCCCCCCTCTCCTCTCCCTAGAGCTATTTAAACACTATCTCATATGTTGCTTCTGTAAATCACTGTTCCATATATTCTGTCCTCTTTTTCTTTACTGGCTTCCCATTGAAGACATTTCTGTTAGCTGCTATTCCATATTCCTAAAAATATTTTAAGACCTTCTTTGCCATATTATTGCAAAGGAACAATAAATTTAGAAGCAGAAAACCTAATTTTAAAATATAATTTGATTCTAACTGTCAGTATTCTCTCTCTACCTGGCTTTGTTAACTAACTCTAGGAACTTTGGCAGGAATTTATAAAGTGCTTTAAACTGCCTTTCTCACTTTACAATATGTGTTTCGTTATGCATGTTCCACCTGTCAAAGAAATGAGTAATAAGTTACATAGAATTCTTTTAAAGTATCCTATCAAATTCTTTCTCCCAGATCTCCAGTTTCTCTGATTGTTCTCTACACTAGCTATACGATTTAGGCATAGGTGATGGACAACAAATCATTCAAAATTCTGCAGGGATTTTTAAATATTTCCTACTTTATTTACAAATGTAGTTGAACATTACCAACTCTGGATAATTCTCTATGGGTTTATATAACTCCCAATCTAAAGAATGAGGTGATTTCCTATGAATTTAACATCCAGCCATGAATGCCTGTTGAGAATAGGTTTTTTTTTTTATTTTTAGAATTTGGTATCTGTATATTATTATGACCAATCCCAAATGCTATTTCTGATTCTGCTCAATTGAAAAAGTTCATTGCTGCCTAATAAGCTTACTCACATGATACATACTAATCATACTCAGCAGGTTGCATTTATATGTTAATATGTATAACAATAATAGTTAAGTAAAATAGTTATGAATTTGAGAGAACAGGATAGGAGCATGGAAGGATTGGAAAGAGAAGAAAGAGAGGAAATGATGAAAATATATTTTAATTGAATAAAAAAACTACAGCATTTTCAACCAACTGTGTAGAAAGTGAAGAATTATAGTGAGCATAATGACAAGACTTCATTGTGATAATGAAGGTGACTGTCATCTTAGAAATCACTACACAAAGTACTTAGTTTGTGTTAGTGGGGCTTTATTTTTAGTACTAGAAAAAATACTTTTCTTACTTCTCTTTTCTTTTCCAAAATGTTCATATTCTCTTTTCCTCTCTGCCTTAGCTTAGTTTCTGTTGCTGTGACAATTGTGACCAAAAGCAACTTAGGAATGGAAAGGATTTATTTCAGCTCAATGATTATAGTTCATCATCAGTGGAGGTCAGAGCAGGAACACAGGCTTGAGGCTGAATCTAGAGTGGGGTGTTGTTTCCTGACTTGCTCTCAGATTCTCACTCAACTCCTTTTATGATATAGTCCAAGGCCACTTACCCAAGGATGTTACTGCCCCACAGTGGGTTGGCTCTTCCAGGGAACCCAAGTTCAATTCCCAGCATACACATGGTGGGCGACAAGCTCCTGTCACTCCAAACCCAGAGGTATTGACTGTCTCCCTTCCTCTATTGGCACTGGATGAATGAAGCACACAGAAATTTAAGCATGTTTTCATACAAACACATGAAATAAATTTTAAAAATCTAAAACAGTATGCCCCACAGGCATGCTTATAAGCCAGGAAGGTGATGCTTTGATAGGGCTTCCCTTCATCACAAGCGTGTCAGTTTGACAAACAAGATTAGCCATCACCCACTCATTATGAAGACATAAAATCCATAATGCTGAAAAACCTGCTACAGAAATTACTTCCAAGAGATGATTGTGCCTTTGTATTTTCGTTTCATTCAGGAAAATAGAATGGAATGTACCCTGCAATATACCTTCAACCAGAGAAAGTGTGCCTAAAGTAAATGACCTAATCCTGATTCTTCCATTAGTCTCTAAATGAAGAACTGATGGTGGGAATTGAACAGTTGCCTAGGAATTATTGAATAGAAACAATAAGATATTCCACTGTAGTGGGACCCTCAGAGGGATGCAAAGCACATGAACGAAAATTACAAAATTATTTTGAGACTTACCTCTAGGTCAGAATCTAGTTCTTCCTCTATAACCTTTGGCATACACTTCTCGTGATAGTTTTCTCCAGTTCAGCAACAAAAACAGATAAAATTCAGAGTTTATCTACATCACTTAATAGTGCAATCCCACACTGAAAAATGTTTGCAAATTGAAACATACTTGCGAAAGATGTAGGAAATTACTGTTACTTAGAAACAACACTTTATCAAGGGGAAAAGCACAAGCCCCTTAAATACAAACAACTATAAGTAATTTTCAATTTTTTTCACTTCATTTTCAGTGTGGAAGGACTGAAGGTCAGAAGAATCAGCCTTTGTTAAAGTTGCTTAATTAAAGTTCTGATCTCAGTGATCACTTGGTACTGTTCTGTCATCTCTGTTACTCCACACCTATTACACACAGTCCTCTTTACTAAAACCTTGTGACGTTTGTCAGGAGAATAAAGTTCATGGCCAAATTGATCTTAACTTAAATCTATCATGAACCTTCTCTCAGCTGATTCCCAGAGTTCCTAAAGAAAACTATTTTGAGTGTCAATATGCTTTTTATCTTTTTATTAAAAATGCTCTTTTATCTCATAGAATATATCCTGCTTACTGTTTTTCCAACCTCTACTCCTCCCAGTTCCTTCCCACTTCCCCTTCTATCAGCATCCTTTTGTCTCTCAATCAATAAAACCCCAAAAGTCTGCTCTATTTATTTTTAATAATAAAATATGATTTATTTTTAAAAACTAATATATCAGAATAGAACAAACTAAACAGTAGGAAAAGAGTCCAATAAAAAAACTAAACTGCAGGCCATGATACTAAAAGGATCTGTAGGACAAAATCAGAGGAGAAAAGTATATATAAATAAAAAGTTCAAAAAGTCTTGCCTCAATATTATTGGACAAGAAATATCCAAAGATTCTGTTGAGTTCATTCTCTGTTGTTATCTTCAGCTGTGTATTCAGCCTGCCCTTAAGAGTAATTTGGTTCCCAAGTGAAACTATCTTGTAGAAAACTAAATTTTCATTTGTTCGTAGCTATGAATTACAAATAGCTCCTGGGGGAGGGATGGAACCATGTGTCCACTTCTCATTTCAGCTCTAGGACCCCAACGGGTGCAAACACATGCAGGTTCTGTGCATGCTACCTAATTCTCTGTGAGTTTATATGTGAATCTATCATGTTGATTTAGAGGGCCTTGTTTACTTGAGCTCCATTCTGTCTGGCTCTTACAATCTCTCTGACTCCTCTTCCGTAGGGTTTCCTGAGCCGTGAGAGAAATTTGAAAGAGATAGCCCATTTAGTGTTGAGTGTTTCAAGGTCTCTTGCGCTCTACAAACTATTTCTGTGGGTCTCTTTTGTTTTTGTCCACAACAGGAAGAAGTTTCTCTGATGTTGACTAAGCAATATACTGATCTAAGAGTATAACAGAATGTCATTGGAAGTCATCTTATTGCTTCCTTTTTCTTTCAAAACAGTAGTATTTGCTTTTATCCTAAACTATGGAATAACAAATTTCAGATTCTTGGACAGCCAAGTAAATCAGGTCTGGGCTCCATCTTGTGGAGTAGGCCTTACGTCAAATCAGATATTGGCTGGTTACTCCTACAAGCATTGTGCTACCACTGCACTAGCATATCTTTCAGGCAGGACACCACTGTATCTCAAAGGAACTGTAGTTGGGTTGGTGTTCCCTTTTCTCCTTTGGTAGAATGAGATTATCTTCCTATACCAATGATGGCTTGGTACATAAGAATGAAGGCACTATAGATTCCCAAGCTTAACTTCTCCATAGATAGTAAGTTTCATGTGTGCTGCCTTCTACAATGGGATCTTGCTACAAATTTTGTGGAGAACAACCTATAGTCTTGGCAACAGACTTGGCAGTTTATGGGTTCCTATGGGACCCCTTTGGACAATAAACTTGAGTGTAATCCAATCCTTGTATGGAAACTTCATTTGGTGACAAGAAATATCTAATTGGGGCTCTGCCTACCATTATTTATCAACTTCATAAATAATGCCTTCATATATGTATATTTTTTAGGAAGTTTCTACTGTATTAGGCTTTCATAAAAACTCTACAATAGTCCTTAATTTTAATTCTCTCCCTATATTTTCTCCTTCACCTGCCTCTTTCCTCTCCCTCTCCTCCTATTAAAATCCCCAACCTATATACCCATAACTATCCATTTTTTGCCTTTCCTAGAGAGTTCTACATGCCCCCTCATCCATTACTTTACCTTTGTGGTTCTTTGGATTTTAGCTTGGTTATCATTGACTTACTTGATCTTGATTTAACTCTGGTAAAAATTGAGAAAATTGTGATTTCTTTTCTTTTATTTTCACATCCGTTGTTATGTCCCCTTTGCATTTCTTATTTTTTTAATTTGGGTATTCTTTCTTTATTTTTTAGTTATTTTGGATAATAGTATGTCAATCTTATTTATTTTCTCAAAGAGCTTTTTGTTTCCTTGATTGATTCTTCTCATTGCTTGTGTTGTTGTTTGTTTCTAATTTATTTATTATAGCCCAGAGCTTGAGTATTTGCTTGCCATCTATGTCTTTTGATTGTGATTTTGTTCTAGGTCTTTCAAGTGTGCTGTTAAGTTGCTATCATGAGATGTCTCCATTTTATTATGTAGTTATATAATGCTATAAACTTGACTTAGAACCACCTTCATTTTGTCCCATAATCTGGGGTATGTTGTATAATTATTTTATTTCAATTCTAGAAAATCTTCATTAATTTCCATCTAGACATATTTTTCAACCTGTAGAGAGTTGCTCAGTTACAACAAGTTTGTAAGATTTCTTTTGTTTTTGTTATTGTTGATACCCACCTTTAATTCAGAATGATCAAATAGGATGTAGAGTGTTATTTCAATTTTCTTGTATCTGTTGAGACTTATTTCAGTACTTATTTGAGTACTTAGTTATTTTGGGAAAAAGTTTCCTGAGGTGCTAAGACAGAGCTTTTTGTTGTTGTTGTTGTTGTTGCTGATAGGTTTGGTTTGGTTTGGTTTTTGTTTATGTTAATGATTGGTTGAAATTTTCTGTTAATATATGCTAGTTTCATTTGGTTTATAAATGCAGTGATGTCAAGAATATTTTTGTTTAGTTTTCTCTTGATTACATGTGTATTGATAAGAGTGAGGTATTAAAGTATCCCACTATCAGTTTGTTAGGCTCAATATGTGACATAAGCTACAATACTGTATCTTTTATTAATATGAGTGCCATTTTGTTTGGTGTACAGATGTTAATTATTGTAATGTCCTCTTGGTGGATTTTTCTTTGATGAGGATGTAATCTCATTCCCTGTCTCATCTGATGAATTTTGACTTGAAGTCTGTTTTGTGTGATATTGAAAATAACTTCACCAGCTTGCTCTTATGAGCATTTTCTTGGAATATTTTTCCCCATTCATTTACTATAAGTGGATGTTTGTCCTTGATGTTAAGGTATGTTTCTTGCATGCAACAGAAGGATGAATCTTGTTTTTGCATCCATTCTTTTAGTCTTCATTTTTTGTTGGGGAATTGAGGCCACTGATGTTGAAATAAACAGTTAGCAGTGTTTGATACTCACTTTTAATTCAGAATGATCAAATGGGATGTAGAGTGTTATTTCAATTTTCTTGTATCTGTAGAGACTTATTTTGTATCTGAGTACTTAGTTATTTTGGGAAAAAGTTTCATTTTTGTCATTATTGGTCGCAGTGATGATTGGGTGTGTGTGTGTGTGTGGTGTTCATCCTTTCTTCTGATTTTCTGGATTAAAATTATTTAATCTGTGTTTTCTAGGGTGTGATTAACTTCATTAGGTTATAGTTTTCCTTCTAGCACCATCTTTAGGGCTAGATTTATAGATAGATATTTCTTAAAATTAGTTTTATGGTGAGATATTTTATTGTCTTCATCTATGATGAGTTTTGCTGCATATAGTAGTCTGGACTGGCATCTGTGATCTCTTAGAGTCTGAAGCCCAACTCTTGAAGTCCTTCTGATTCTTAGAGTATCAATTGAGAAGACAAGGGTTATTCTAATAGGTTTGCCTTCTTTATGTTACTTGGTCATTTTCTTTTTTTTTATTTTATTTTTTTAATTTACATTCCAAATCACTTCCCCTTTCCCGTTTCCTCCCTCCCCGAAAGTCCCATAATCCCCCTTCCCTCCCTCTTTTCTCCATTCAACCCCCTCTCATTACTCTGTCCTGGCATTCCCCTACATCCAGTCTTTCCAGGACCAGGGGTCTCTCCTTCCATCTTTTTAGAAATCTATTGATATGCTGATTGTGTCTAGGGTATTCTGAGATTCTGGGTCAATATCCCCTTATCAGTGACTGCATACCATGTGTGATCTTTTGTGATTGGGTTACCTCACTAAGGATGATATTTTCAAGTTCTGACCATTTGCCTAGGAATTTCGTGAATTCATTGTTTTTAATTGCAGAGCAGTATTCCATTGTGTAAATATACCACATCTTCTGAATCCATTCCTCCGTTGAGGGACATCTGGGTTCTTTCCAGCTTCTGGCTATTATAAATAAGGCTGCTATGAATATAGTGGAGCATGTGTCCTTATTGCATGCAGGTAAAGTCTCTGGGTATATGCCCAGGAGTGGTATAGCCGGATCCTCCGGAAGTGTCATGCCCAGTTTTCTGAGGAACCGCCAGACTGCTTTCCAGAGTGGTTGTACCAGCCTGCAATTCCACCAGCAGTGGAGGAGTGTTCCTCTTTCTCCACATCCTCGCCAACAACTGCTGTCTCCTGTGTTCTTAGAACAGAATTGAAGACCCAGAAATGAATCCACACTCCTATGGTCACTTGATCTTTGACAAAGGAGCTAAAACCATCCAGTGGAAAAAAGATAGCCTTTTCAACAAACGGTGCTGGCTCAGCTGGAGGTCAACATGCAGAAGAATGCAAATTGACCCATCCTTATCTCCTTGCACTAAGCTCAATTCTAAGTGGATCAAAGATCTCCACATAAAACCAGACACACTGAAACTAATAGAAGGGAAACTAGGGAAGAACCTTGAACATATGGGCACAGGGGAGAATTTCCTGAACAGAACTCCAATAGCTTATGCTCTAAGATCAAGAATAGACAAATGGGACCTCATTAAATTACAAAGTTTTTGCAAGGCAAAAGACACCGTCAAAAAGACAAAGCGGCAAACAACTAACTGGGAAATGATCTTTACCAACCTTACATCCGACAGAGGGCTAATATCCAAGATATACAAAGAACTCAAGAAGTTAAACTCCAGAGAGGCAAGTAACCCTATTAAAAAATGGGGTACAGAGCTACACAAAGAGTTCTCACCTGAAGAATATCTAATGGCTGAGAAGCACCTAAAGAGATGTTCATCATCCTTAGTCATTAGGGAAATGCAAATCAAAACAACCCTGAGATTCCATCTCACACCAGTCAGGATGGCTAAGACTTGGTCATTTTCTTTTACAGCTTTTTAAATTAATTATTTTATTTATTTACATTTCAAATGTTGCTCTCTCCCAGTTCCCCATCCGAGAGTTCTTCACCCCATTCCCTCTCCTCTTCTCCTCTGAGAGGGTACCCCCCAGGCATTCCCCTACCCTAGGGTATCACGTCTCTAGAGGACTAGGTACATCCTCTCTAACTGAGTCCAGACAATGCAGTCCTCTGGTACATATGTGCCTGGGGGCTCCAACCAGGTCATGTATGCTTTTTGGTTGGTGGCTTAGTCTCTGAGAGCTCCCAGGGATATAGGCTAGTTGACACTGTTGGCATTCCTATGGGGTTGTTATCTGTCCAGCTCCTTCATTCCTTCCTCTAACTCTTCCATAGGGATCCCAGATTTCAGTCCAATGTTTACTGTAAGTATCTACATGTCTCAGTCAGCTGCTTGTAGAGCCTCTCAGAGGACAGCCATGCTAGGCTTCTGTTTGCAAGCACATTATAGCATCAGTAATAGTGTCAGGGTTTGAACCTATCCATGGAATGGATTCTGAGTTGAGTTTGTCACTAGGTGAACTTTTCTTTAGTCTCCACTCTATTTTTGTCCCCACATTTCCTTTAGACAGCAAAAACTCTGGGTCAAAAATTTTGAAGGTGGTTTGGTATCCCCTTCCCTCCAGTGGGAGCCCTGTCTAACTGCTGGAAGTGGTCTCTTCAAGTTCCATCTCCCCACTGTTGAGCATTTCCAGTAAGGTCACCTCCACTTAGTCTTGGGAGCCTCTCACATCACAGGTCTCTGGGACTTTCTAGAGGTTACCCCCCACTCCCCACCACCCATCCCAACAGCCACATGTTTCAATTCATTCTTCTGGCCCTCTAGGCTTCTCTCCTGTCTCCTTCCATACCTGCCCCTGCCCCACTTCTCTCCTCCCCTCCCCCTCCTCTCCTCTTTCCCTCTCCCACCCTGGTTCCTCCTTCCCTCCCATGATTATTTTTTTCTCCCTTCTAAGTGGGAGTGAAGCATCCTCACTTGGACCTTCCTTCTTGTTTAACTTCTTAGAGTCTGTGGGGCATATCATGGGTATTCTGTACTTTAGTAATAAGTAATAAGTAGATATTAAGCTAATATCTACTTATTAGTGGGTACATAAAACACTTGTCCTTTTGGATCTGGTTTATCTCACTCAGGATAATGGTTTCTAGTTGCATCTATTTGCCTGGGAAATTCATAATGTGCTCTTCTGCAGTTTTTAATATTCTTCTTTGTTCTGTATATTTAGTGTTTGATTATAATTTGATGACAGGAACTTCTTTTCGGGCCCAGTATATTTATTGTATTATGTAATTTATACCTTTATAGGCATCTACTTCTTTAGGGAAATTTTCTTACTTAATTGTTGACACTATCTTACCTTTGACCTGGGTTTCTTCTTCTTCTTCTTGTATTCCTATTATTCTTTTTTTGTTTTACATTTTGTCTTTTCACACTGTCTCAGTTTTCATGTGTGTTCTGTGCCATGATTTTTTTTTGATTTAACATGTTCTTTGATCATCATATCCAGTTATTCATTTCTTCTATGGAGACCTCAATGCCTGAGATTTTTCTCTCCTGTCTCTAGTATTCTGTTGGTAAAGCTCGTATCTGAGGTTCCTGTTCAAGTTTCTAATTTTTTTATTTTCAGACTTTTCTCATTTTAGGTTTGCTCTATTGATTCTCTTTATACTTTCAGGTCTTAAGCTGTTTTAATCCATTTGCTTCCACTGTTTGTGCTTTCATCAATTTCTTTAAGGGACTTGTTTATTTCCTTATTAAGGACATCTACCATACTCATAATGGCTATTTTAACATCTCTATCATATGCTATCATAGCTAATTCTAGTTATTGGCTTTGTTAAGTGAGTGTTTTGTTCCTTGATTTCTATTGCCCCGTCTGGTTCTTAGAAGGGTATGGTGGCTGTCTGTTGCCTAGAAGATAATTCTTGGATCCTAATAGATATGGTTGCTTGGTATTCCAGGTAAAATGTGTTTCTAAATATTAGGAGCTGAAAAGAATGGTAATATGCTATGGGATGCAGAGATTGGGGTCAGGGACTCCACAGAAGTAAAGAAAGCAGGATATTCTACCTGGACCTATTTGCCCCTGGAGATGAAGACAGAGTGGGAGTAGATGTCACAATAAGTAGTTTAGTACTGACATTGGGATGAGACTGGAGGATTAGTTTTGGAGTCCAGGAGGGAAAGAAAGGATCAGAAGCTTTTCTATCTGCTTAACCAACCTATTCCTTTCTCCTTCAGGCTTGTGTGGAGGGTTCTCAGGGAATGCCTGCTGGTTTGGGAAGTGGATTAACAAGATGAATGAAGAGGAATATTGGAAGAAAAGATCTGTTTGTTTGCTTCACCTGATGAACATGGGGTCAAAGAAGATAGGAAGGCTACAGCAGGTGGTCTCTGTTGAAAGTGAGACTACTGGTGACTGGCTTGGAAGAGAAAAGAAAGGTGATGATCTCTACCTAGGCTTCCTTTTCCCAGATCAGAGTGGTCTGTATGTTCCCAGGAAATGCTGCTAGAATTGGATACTGTGATAAAGTCATGAAAGGGAAGAAAGGAAAGTTGAAGGAGAAATTCTGAGTGAGATGGGGCAGGGAGAGAGATGAGACCACAGCAATTGATCTGCTGCAGTGATTGGGATGAGCCTAGGGAATTGGATTTGGAAGATATTCAAATGAAATTGGTATTTTACTTTAAAACTGTATTATTCAATATTAACTGAGGCAAAAAATGATACATTGCTGTTGTTGTTGTTCTGAGAACATCCTAACTTGCTTTTGAAGGGAGGCTGAAAATATTTCTTTGTTTATTAAAGAGAAAGTTAAAATAGATTTTGAAAATTTTAAACTGTTTTGAATTTAAAATTAGTGTACTTATGAACTGTCTTGCTTGTGCATAGATCAATGGTTATTGATACGTTAAATTGCCCTCATGTTGATAAAAGCATACAGCAAGACTTTTGTCTAAGTTAGAGTTTCATTGCTGTGAAGAGATACCATGACCAAGACAACTCATAAAGGACACCATGGCATTGGCTTATAGTTTCAGAGGTTCAATCTATTACCCCCATGCTGCAGGAGCCCTCAGTTTGGCATCTTGATCCACAGACAGCAGAACGAGACTCTTTGGGTAGAGCTTGAGCACTAGATCTCAAAGCTGCCTACACAGTGACACACTTCCTACAACAAGGTCATACCTATTTCAAGAAGGCCATATCTCTTAATTATGCCACCTCCCATGGGCCATGCTTATTCAAATCACCACATTCAACTACCTTGCCTCTATAGTCTTGTTCAAACATAAGAGTCTATGCACACATGTGGTGTGCCTTTGTATACCTTTGTATACATATCATTGTATACATAAATAATTTTTTGTGAAAATGTATAACTAACTAAATCTGCAGCTCAGTCTGGCCTTAATCTTATCATGTGAACTGATTTAACCTTGAACTTCTGCTTCAACCCCTTGACCACTGAGATCACAGGCAAGCATCTGCACACCTGCCTCATAATCTAGTTCCTCTGTTTTCTAGGCTTCATACAAGGCACTTGAGATAGAATGATAAAAAAAAAATTATTCTGGTTCTCAGAGTAGTAAAAGCCAAATGAAAGTAGTATACAAAAGTGAGAATAATTAACCCTAGAGAGACTGTGAATGTTTATTGAGGTAATATTTACCTAAGTTCTTTGATGAATGAAATAATTTATACACCAGAGAGAAGAAAACAATAGGCAAGACAAATGAACAGAGCAAAAAGCATAAAGTAGGATTAGAACATTCCAGAAACTAGGAAAAGTATTTGCTATAAGAGATTCACAGTATTGGGAATAGAAGCAGGAATGTAAATTAATAAAACTCTCTGAGAAGTCTAAAACCATGCAGGCTGCACACTAATTTTTAAGGATTTGTCAGCAGGAATGTAACCATAAGAATGATATAGTCAGATAACTCCTGCAGAAAGATGACAGCTTAGAAAACACATGTAAAGGAACATTAGAAAAGTGTTGAAATCACACAGCTGAAAATTGTCCAGGGGGCTGTGAACATACTGACAGTGGGAATGGGAAGATGGTAGAAACTGGAGTGAAGTGCTACATTGGATTTAGGAAGATTTTATGATTTGTTGATGGTTTCAAAAGGTGACTGAAGGAGGAGAGCTGAGGACTTGAACATTTCATGGTTGAGAGGCTTAAGGTGAAAGTTACCAATTAAACCAAAGTATAGGTGAAGAACCTACTTCTGTTCCTCAGCTGTGTATTTGTTGTACTGAACTGTGTTCACTTTCAAATAGGGAAAATCCCTAAACCAACAAAATTATCTTATAAAAAAAAGATCATGGATGTTGGTGCCTGAGGAGATAGCTCAATGGTTCAATTCCTTTTTACACAGGCATAGGATGTGAATTTGGATTCACACTCAACATATAAGTTGGCAGCACCTGTATATAGACCAAGAGTTTGAGAGGCAGAGTTTGGAATATTCTAGAGCTTGTTGATGCTATAATCTATAAAAATTGGCGAGCTGCAGGTTATTGTGAGACCTATTCTCAAAAACAAAAGAATGATTGAGAAAGATATGTATTTTCAGCCTCTGACATTCACAAACACAATAGTTGTGGTACACTATACTAGAGTATTTATTTTTACCACTGCGTAGTAGTCCTTTATCAAGATGTGCCTCAGTTTTCCTAAGCAACTTTTGTGGGCATCTAGGTCATCTTAAAATTCTCATAACTATGCTGAAAGTTGCAATAAATATCCCAGTGCAGGTTCCTGTGTTAAAATACAGTTACAATTCATGTGTACACATACAGAAGAGTACAGTTGGTGAATGGTCTGTGGTAATATGCTTTCTAAGAAACACCCAAATTCTCTTCTAAAGTTTCTGAACTACTTTGAATTTACCAGCAATCTAATGACAAGATTCTGGGCACATTTTAATGCATGAACTCAAAGAGAAACTCAAGTTTTTGTGTTGGGCAGGCTTTAAACATTGGATAAATATGTCATTTAAACTGTGATATCTATCTAATTCTATAACTTCTTCAATTCAATACCCAAAGTGGACTTGTACATTTTTGCCACCAGCCAGGTATACACAGAATGGAAAAAATAGGGACCTAGATTTCCAATTTAATTGCCGATCTTGACAATTCCATTTCATGTTTTAGAATTCTGATCTTCTGGTTCAGAAATTATATTAAACACACAGTGAAATTCTATAGGTGTGTAGACATTAAAATTGGGGCATAAGAAATAAAATTCAAAGGAAAAAATTTCATTTTTGAAAGTGATGTTTTGTAATCTTTGCCAAATAGCACAGAGTATCCCAATCTGTTACCATCATTGTAATTATGAGGCCCAACAGACTAACATTTCACTTGTAATTTCCTCAGTAATTCAAATAGATTTCTGAGAACGTCCATCTTGCAGAGATAATAGCTTGAAAATTAGGCAATAATTTCAAAGTCAATTCTTTGATAATGCCCCATTTGGCAAAATATGGAAACACTCTTTGCCTATAAAAACAGAGAGAGTTATAGATGTTTCAAGATGTTAGCTCCCCATTTGAGGTGAGGCATATGCTACAAATCTACTCTTGATTTGACAGCTTTTGTTGTGTTAACTTCACTTTATTCTACCATCTTACAAACAAAATTTTATTTTTAATAAAAAGGTTATTATTAAAATGGTTGTTAAATAAAAATGAATAAATAAATAAAAAAATAAATAAATAAATAAATAAATAAAAATGAAGCACTAGGACAGTGAATTAAATGAAATTGTGTCTGAAACACCACTCCTAACTTTCTGTACTTCCACAAAAGCTGTACTGTGCACAAGGGCACGCTCTAAAAAAATAAGATGCAAGAGAGGATGGGTGGCAGGTGCTGATACTCAAAGACAGAAGATCAACACTGTTTATTTTCCTAATACCATTTCTTCTACTTCGGCACTTGCACTACAAAGTAAGTCATTTGATTTATTTTGCTTTGCTTTCAATGTACGTACTAAGTTATGGTAAGAAAATTCTATAATATGTAATGTTTCTTATTTCAATTAGTGACACTAATTTTCATAATTTAAGCTACACTTAAATTATTTAATCATTTCAAAAATATTTTGACAGATAAAATATGTATGAAATCTAGAACTCCTGAAGTGCTCACCATATGCAAACACTGTATATTTATGAACTTTAATTCTATAAATGATAATATGTAAAATTTGGATTTTACAAAATGTTTGAAGTGACTTTTAGGCTTCTAGTGTCTAATGGCAAAATAAGGAAAATCATGACAATTTTACCTAAAAAAATTATATTATACCTACAGATGATCAGATGTCTGTAGCAGTGAATATTTAATCCACTTTGGATTGTGTAGATACACCTACCCAAGGGCTTAGGATTTGTGAATGAAAGACATATACATGCCAGCTAATTTTGATATGCCGTAATTAGCTCAATGTCAAGCTACTTCTAAACCTCCCTGCGGCTAGGATACACTCTCCTCCAGTAATCCTGAATTAGCATCTTTTAAAATCTTTATTTCATCTTTGGTTCCCCACATTCAAGCAGGGAAGTGGCCCCTGGGACTGCTTCTCCTGGTTCTTACATGTCCTCTGGCCTTTTAGTTTGATCTTTCTGCTCCCCCCTCCCCTCCCGTCATGGTGATTTTCCTCTCTATATTTCCTCCATCTCTTGCCAGAACAGTCTAAAAGTTCAGCCTCCATCTCCCTGCCTAACCATTGATTGCAAGGCAATTCTTTATTATCAAACAAAGCCAGCTGGCAGCAGGGACCCTCAGCATCTGGAAGCATGGTATTTGGGAGCCAAACTAGAACAAAGAATTAGAACTAATCCCCAATATCTCACCCTTTCTGACCAAATTTTTTAAAAAGGCTCCTCTCTCAGACCTAAATTGAACAAAACTATAACAGTTATGTACATTACAAAGTATGATATACAATTAACATGCAGTCCATCATATTTGTTAAAGTACTCTACAGTCTATCCTGACTTAAAGACTTTACAATTCTATATCAGAATGTATTCTGACTTTAACTTGCATTACTATCTGGAAACCATCCTTTCTATATCATCTTCTTCAATGCTAAACAGCTTAGGTTTGATTATGAAACTATAATTAGTCTTTAAACCCATCAGAAATATGAGAATGAATTAAATATTACCTGAATATATAGCAAGCACAAAAATGTAGATTCCAAAACTTAACCAAACTGTAGAGACAGCTGACTACCTGTATAGGTCTCTATTACTCAAGATGTTGAAGCATCTGTCTTCAGCCTTCTGGCCCAGGACCATCTGGCAGACCTTGAAATGATGCAGAAACTATGAAGGACTAGTTCACTGTATCTTGACAAAGCTAAACTGTTGACTATCCTACATTGTGTGTCATTTCCTGGACAGTATTTTTTTGTCTGTAGATGAATAGGGCAATTTTTGTCCAGTAGCTATCTTGTCATAACTGAAGCAACTCCATATGGAGGTTTTGATTCTCAATTTCTTCTTTGAACCGTGAAGGAGGTACTGTCAGGAACAGACATGACATGTCTCTAGTCAAATGATCTTTAATAATGAATTAATATTAAATTTGATATATTGTGGATTTTTGAAGTTTTTGAAGACTATCTATCTAAAGTATATCTGAATTGTTAAACTTTGACTTCTTTGAGCTATTACTCTTGAACATATTTTTTATTATGGAGAGGATTCTATTCCAGAATCAAGGTTTACTTTAATTTGTAACCACCTGACTCAGTACCATAATCACAAACAAAACTAAGAGTGGCTTAAAATCAAAATGAATTTTGCTCTTCATTTTCTATGTGTTTGTACAAAGTGTTTAGTAGAAATTAATGAAATAAAAAAAATGATGATATACAAGAAGAAATGTAATTATTCAAGTATAGAATACACTCACTACCTCTATCACTCTTATTATTATATGTGAAACACACACACACATACACACACGCACACACATACACACATGTGTGTGTACATGCACATGAAGGGGGTAGAGACTATGGCTTTCCTCCATTCTATGCATGTAAAGAAGATCTTTTAACAAGACTGTTTGACTCTTTATTATCAGGTACTCAGATGGCCCTTCAGAGACAATAATGATGCATGCCTCCCAGCTTCATAAGCAGTAGAAACTAGCAAAAGACTTTCATTGTACCAGTTATCATTCCTTAAGGGCCTGTTCCCATAATCTTTACATCCTGGATCAGAAAGCCAGATGTGTATGTGCTAGAGATGAAGGCAGAGAAAGAGTCAGAACCCTAAAAAACTTTAAAGATACCAAAGCAACAGTGCTAAGTTCTACAGAAAGAGCAGTTTGAGCCTCAGAATGTATTAAATAACAATTATTCAATAATCCTACATGCACACAGTGCCTTTGTAATTATTCCTACATTAACTTCACTAAGTGCTAGTATTGTGGTCATGTTTTCAGTGCATTATTTTCTAAAATTAATTAGCACCAGGAAAATAAGTCTTTGAGGTTAATGCTACTATTGCTACTGTTGTGGGTGATATAGATGACAGTCTGCATTCATAATAGTGACCAAGTAATCGTTCTTCAATTGGAACTCCATGAGACCGAATACCTTACAGTTACCAGACTCCCTACATTTCCACTGAGGATAAGACTACATAGCAAATACCCCATGGAGAGGCTCAGATAGTAAATGATGCTGAACAAGAGATACTTCATTTAGGAGATAGTCTCTGAGATAAATCTGGTCTACACACGGGGTTTACTTCCTTTAATCTCTTGTTCTGTATTCTTTAAGTGTGAAATAGCTACAACTATAATTAAATAAAGGAAACTAAACACTATAATATTAATTACATTACTTTAAAAACTTCAAAACATCTGACAGCCTACTCCACATTCATAAATGACAAAAAAAAGACAAAAGAAACCAACAGGATGGAGGAGAAGGAAAAATGACCCACAAATCTTGCAATTCCTTAAACTGATGTTAAAAAATATGATTATAGGCCAATGCTCATTTGCGAAAGTTGGTTGATAGGTTCTGTTTGTATTTGTTTTCTTACCCCTCATGTAGCTGAGTAACTTCATAGGCCAACGAAAAACATCTGCGGTGGTAAAATCACTGAAATCCAAATTTTGATCTACTAAGTAGAAACATAATGGATTTTAGTGGGGTTTTCTCAATGATCAGGTATAATTATCCTTTTGTGTGTATGTCAGAGATTTAGACAGCAGCTCATCTATCACTAAATAAATAGGAATCTGCTTTGGACACCTATACAATCATTTAATGTATTTGATTGGTTAGCACCAAGGAGGGAGGAGAAGGAAGGCAAGCTCAATCATTTGCATAGTGTATTCCCCTTTATTATTTTTACTATTTAATGTAGTCAAGGAATAGCATAATAGAAAATAAAAAAGGAATGTTAACTTCAAAGGGGATAAAAATTCTACATGCTGACTTTAATCTTCTTAAATCTTTAAGTCTCTTAATCCTGTATCTTAATCCAGAGGCTGGAGAGATGTCTCAATAGTAAAGAACACTGGCTACTCTTCCAGATGACCCAGGTTCCATAGCCAGAATCCATGTAGTGGCTCAGACAGTCTGTAACTTCAATTCCAGGGGATCTAAAACCTTCTTCTGGCCTCCATAGACACTATAAGTATATATGGTATACAGGACATTCATGCAGCCAAATACTCATCCCATAAAATTAAATTAAATTAAATAAATAAATACAATGATAAATAAATAAGCCCGCTGTATCTACTAGCAGATGCTTTATGACCTTATGCCCTGACCTTCTCCTTTAAACCTAATTTCAAGGATTACTGTCACTTACTGTAGATAACAGAACACACAGAATGACTACAAATTCACCACTACACAGCTAGGTAGAAGAGAGGGAAGAAAGTTTTAAGAGAAGTTCATATTCAGCAATAAGAGTGGTGGCATATTTTTGCCTGGCTTTCTGTTTAAAGCTTTTCATGGTATTGTTTACTTCTGTCTTTATTTTGGTGAGGTTTTGTAAATGTTTCATGCTGTGTGGTTTTCAGTTGGAGTCCTCCTTTGTAACACAGGTTCATCTTAAATTCATGGTCTTCCCAGGTCCACCTCCTTCATTCTGAGATTTAGCTGTCTACCAGCACACTTAATAGCTTTATGGTTTTGTAGTATATGTAGTTTATTGTATGTAAGCTATACTGTAATATAACAACTGTTGATCATGGGCTCCTCCTGTTCCCAAGAACAGGAAAACATCATTTTTCATGGATCATTAGTAAAGCAAGCCAATAAGCCAAGACAATCATGCATATAGATGAAGATAGAGGCCTTTTATGTGGTCAAGGTACTCAGTGTTGAACATCAACCACCTCAAACACAATCATCACCACATGTTTTATTTAACATTTAAATCACTATTATATTAGTATATAAACTACAAAAGTAGTGCTCAGAACTTCAATCTCATTGACAAAAAATTTGTGTGCATAAAAATAAACAAGCTCAGTAATTAAGAACACTGACTGCTCTTTCAGAAAACCTGGGTCCAGTTCCCAACACCCATATGGTAGAACAAAACAACCTATATCCCTAGTTCTCAATGATCCAGTATTGTCTTCTAGCTTCTATCACCAACCAGGCAAGCATGTGATACACATATATTCAGGCAAGCAAAGCACTCATATACATAAAATAAAAATAAATTAGCTAGAACAAGTAATGAATTAATATAGGTATCTATTTTAGAATGTAGTATTATATTAAAATAGATTTTTAACAACATCTTTTATTTTTAGCTCAGGTGGGTTTAATGTCACTTATTAAGAAACAGAAATGTCTGGTGATACTTTTCTTCTCAACTGAAGGGAAAAGACCATGTTGATTCAACCTATGGAAAAACACTCAAATAAACTTGGATTCTGGAGATTAAAAATTGTCTTATGTTTGTTATTTTTCAATTCTTTTTTTTTTTTTTTGTTTTTTTTTTTTTTTTTTTTTTTTTTTTTTTTGGTTTTTCGAGACAGGGTTTCTCTGTGTAGCCTTGGCTGTCCTGGAACTCACTTTGTAGACCAGGCTGGCCTCGAACTCAGAAATCCTCCTGCCTCTGCCTCCCAAGTGCTGGGATTAAAGGCGTGCGCCACCACCGCCCGGCTTGTCTTATGTTTATATATAAGCAATATCTATAGCATACCTAGGCAGACCCTCATACACATGCCTGTCACAGATTCTATATGGAGGTCTGAGTAGACATTATGGGTAAACTTTTTCTATGTAGGTTTCGAGATCAAACTCAAGTAGTCAAGCTTGGCAGTAACCTGTTATCCCCTAAGCCATCTTGCAAGCCCTAAATATTTGTTTTAATAAGGTTAATTTTACTCAAATATGCCAAATAGTAAATGGATTAAATAGTATCTTATTTTAACTTGAGTTTTCTCCACTTCCCAACATTCTTTCAACTCAGGTTCATTCTAGCACCTCATGCCATATTATTAATTTGTGCAATAAGAACATGAATATAAAAATGTTTCCCTCCTGTGATAGGCATTTGTACCTATATACTCTAGACATTTGCAGAGAACTCTGTTACATGGTAGCCTTTGAGGTCAATTAAGAATCACTGGGCACCCAAATATATTCAATATATTTGTTTTATTCCATAAACTGCTATAAAATCCTAAAGCACAATTTTTCATATTTTTCATAAATGCAAAATAAATCATGACTTTATGATAATCCTCAAATGAGAGATATGTCCTAAAATTCAAATTTCAACTGTCCTATATTTCTCATGAGGACAGCTCCTGATAGCTACTCAGATTTTTAGATGCATAAATGATAATGATGAAAGATTTTTGGCGTGTGTTTTCCCTTCCAAAAAGTAGTGGTCACTAGGAGACTGTGGGGAGAGTGTCAGGAACACTTTGTGATGAAATCACTGTTTGAGCATCTCATCTTCAGGCACACAAAACTTAGCTAACAGAGAATAAATAACAGTAAAGGATTCTGATCTGTACATACATACTCAAGTAGATGAGTGTGAATTAGGGGCTTTCAAGGGAGAAGGTTGCTTTTGTCTCTTGCCTGAAAAATCAACATTGAGTTCCATGTATTCTGAAAATGTTACCCACACCTATCTTTCCAGGGTGAAAGCTCCACCCCAGAAAGCAGACGCCTCCTACATCTATGGCACATACAGGGCATAGTCAGCTTGTTCTAACACTTGATATTAAGTCAGACCAGTGATGAAAATTATGATGATTCAAGACCAATTGAAATGCTTTATATAGTGTGCCTGTGGGTATGTAAGCCCTGATTTACTTTTCTGGCCTTCATCATTTCAGACTTCAAAAGTAAACCTAGGGCACCAAATAAAAATTCAAGAATACAAAGTTCACTTGAGAGAAGAACACAAGATTGCTGACATTATGAAGGTGTGTATTAGAGTTAGCATTTTATTATTACAAAAATATCTGTGGGTTTGAAATAACACCTTTATTAAGAATGATATTGTCATTCTTCTTAAAATATAAAAAAAAATGTCTGTGGGTTTGGAATAGCACTTTTATTAAGACTGATATTGTCTTTTTTCTTTAGAATGAAGCCAAGATACTACTGTAAGGTAATGTGATTAATTCTACAAAATATTTAAGTTTCACTTTTATATTATTTGCTACTTTTTATGATCCTTCCCCAAGTGAACCACATGCTGTCCTATGCCATGATTATTTCTTACTTTACATGAAGTATGGGAATTTTGCCTGATTCCTTTAGTCTTTGTTCTGGTGTTTTCTAGAGGGTGGCTTTCATATTAAAAATAGACAAAAATATATTGAATACAAGTTTGTTATATAAGATTAAGTATCACATCTATTCAATAAATGAAAATAGTGGCATGCATCAAAAACTGCTAATTGCTTTTTTAATTATTATGTTTCCATCTATAATACATAATTTAGCTCGGTTTAATGAATCTTAATTATATAAATAGTTTGCAAACTTGTTTCTCAGAGTGTTTTCTATGACTTGAAAAACTTAGGAAAAATCTCAATATATATAAAGAACTCAGCAAAACAGTTCTGTGCATGGTTGTTCTCTCGAGGTTGAATCCAACCCTCCTCCTCCAGAGGGCGCTGTGAGTTGCAGTCTTGTGATCTATTTGCCTCCCTTAGTCCATAAATTGGGAGCCTAAATTCTTAATCTCTGTCCTTAACAAATAGGAATCATGGGTTGTATTAACTCTACTTCAAGGAGAAAAACCTAACCTTTGTGGCTAGAGGTGGCCTTACTCGGTTAGTGGAGGACATATTTATAAGTAATGAAAATAAAATGCCAAGATACCAATAGACTTTGTAAGTATTATGGATGGATGGCGCTCTCCTATTCGACATGTCTGGAAATGATTTGTCTTCGGTAATATAGAAGAACTGTGGTGTGCCAGTAAATGGTGCTGCTGGGAATTACTTTAAAAGTAGTTATTCCCCTTAGGAATTCAATGCTTGAATCTAAACAAAAAAAGCAATATCTCCCCAAATACTAACAATTTTAACAGCAGAGCTAGAAGTTTCTTGCATTCCATATTGAGATAAAGCTTAGTGTCTCAAGAGTAACCTTGTAAAATTCAAATAACAACTTAGGCCTCCAGGGTATGTTAATAGGTCCTGCAAATGCAGGACATGGTTTGTATGTTGTCTAACTGTGTGTGTGTGTGTGTGTGTATGTGTGTATGTGTGTGTGTGTGTGTGTGTGTGTGTGTGTGAGCATGTGTGTATGTGTGTGTATGTGTAACAGAGTGATAATTCCAATGTGTCACTCTTAATATATATTTGGGAATTAATGAGTTAAAATATTTCTCATATCATCCTTCATTTTATTTAATAATGAATACAAAATTTGTACCCAAATCAGAGTTCCTTTATGTTTATTTTATACAGAGACACATAATATTTGTCATTATTTAAGTATGTACTGTGATATAAATGTAAGTTAACTCTTAAAAATCCCTGTTTATTATTTTTCTACATGGTTGTGATAATTACCAATAGAGCACACTGATCATTTTACTTATGTATAATTACATATTCAATAACATGTCCTTGAAAAACGAGCAAAATTTGATTCCCTGTAAATAAAAATGGTTTGTAATAATATGACTGACAGTTACCAACACCATGCATACAAATTGAGCTAGGTTTGAACGAGAGAAATTGCTTAGCACCCAGGAGCACTGACTCTTCTTACAGAGGACCAGGGTTTGATCCCTAGTACCTACATGGTTCACAACCAGCTATACCTTCAGTCTCCAGGTATTTAATATCTTTGCTGGCATCCATTGATTCCATATATGTAGTGTACACATATATAATCAGGTACACACAATATATTCATGTACAATAAATAAATAAAACTTTTCAAAGTAATGGAACTGGTCAATGACCTAGAGTTTCAAAGGCGTAATTCATCTAATCAACACAAGACCTTTAGTGAAGGAAAACTATTTGATAGTATGTTTTACATTTAGATTATAATTTTGTGATAAAGGTTTCAGTGTTTTGTCATTAAATTTATATATATATATATATATATATATATATATATATATATAGTTTTTATGAGCTAAAAAGACAATGCAAAAAAGGTATAATGCATAAGGGATATATATGTATATATATATATATTATAACCTCAAGCCATATTGTTATGGTAAATACAGTCAAACATTGCAATAATGAGTTTGGAAGATAGTATAACATTCCCAAATCTCAATTCTCTAATCCTTAAAATAAGCATGATTGCATACAATTACAGAGCACAGATTGAATCAGAATGGACACTGGTAGTGTTTCTCAGAGAGGACATTCAACTCACATAATTATTCGGCTTTATTTCTCCTTCTAGATGAGGTATACACAGTAGTTAGAGAAAAGATTTTGATATCACTACATTTTTATTTGGTTATCCCTCTACTATTTGGTAATTCTCTACAATCTATAATGTTGATTAAATTATATTTAATTTTTTCATTGTTAAATTGAGGATATAGGAACTAATTTATTTATATGTATAAAGCATTACATGTCTAACACAGAGCAAACACAAAGTAAGTCCTCACTCGTATAGAAAGAGATGAAAATCAAAGCATTAGAAGATTTCAACATTATGTTGAAACAGTACTGCAACATTGAAAATGTACCAAGTTGATATTCAATCCACATTTATTCTTCATATTTAAGGACAGTTACCTTTAAACATATTAATAGTAACTGTACTTGTGTCATATTCTTAAAATTAATTTCTATATCTCAAAGAAATAACCTACAATCCATCTCTATGAATATGGTATTTCTCTTTATTGTGCCCAGGAATTTGGTATTACAACCACTTCAAACAAAGACATTTACTCCTCTAGCTAAAATTGAACCAAACATAATTACTTTATACTTTATAATGAAGGAAGATACATTATCTGTGTATCAGTAGCATCATATATAAAAGAGAATATAAAATGGCCTTTCTAAGAAGAAATCTGGTTTTAAAGAAGAAATTCATTCTTTACTCAATAGTTAGATGTGCTGGTAGGTCTGGGAGAGATGCTGAGAAGATAGGTAACTCCACACTTCTTTCCTATGCAAAACAATATTATTGAATCTGAGCCTTCAGCTCTATGTTGTACTATATAATTGATTTATGCTAAATTCTCACAAAAAATTTTCAATGCTTACTTGCTTTATCTCTCTTATTTACTACTGTATCCCTAGGACACAGTATAATGTCTGGCTAAAACAGGAATCACTATTTATTGAATCCATATTTGGAAAGATGGTTGGCTGAGTACATGTATAGATTTTTTTGTGGTCCCACAAGCTCAATCATAGACTTCCTCCTACTTTTGTTATATATAGTAAAAAGAATAAAACTTTATATTTTCATAAATATATGCCAATATAAGTACAGTAGGAAAGCTTAGGCTTCTATGGAAACACTCATTCTTGTGTTTTCATAGTGATAGTTGGTGATATCTGTTATTTATTCAAATAATTTTACTTTCAATTCTATGGTTTCACCTACACTCTGAAATGTAGAGATTACCCCATTTATTCTGAAGCAAGAGACAAAAGACAGAAGAGGTAAGTAAATATATGAATTTGGACACACTATAGCCAATATAACTTACATCAGCATTTATTAGACTATTAAATTTAAAAACTTTCTTTTTCATTCTCTTATTAAACACATTGGCCCAATTAGCAAAAAATAAAAAAATAAAATTAACTTATTATTTACAGTGAATAGGTTGCTGAAAATTTGATTTTTAAGTTAGCCTTCACCAACTATTTAGATGTTAAACAAGTTAAAGTGTTTAGACTTATGCAGTGAAAATACTTATAGCACTGTGTCAAGGATTTACTATGAGCAAAGAATAGAAGCAAACTTTTTATCTCAATATAAAGGATATTTTCTATCTTCAGGAAGGGCTAGTTATTTAACTCAAGGGTAATGAAAACTTTTCTGAGTTGACTAGGCCACAAATATATTAAAAACCTTTTGCATTATTTAATCTGAAATTTAGAAATTAACTTGAAGACATGGAGCAAGATGGTTTGCAAGTCTTCTAGGAATCATTTAATCTTAATCACACAAAACTGAACAGCTAATCACACAGCAACATATCTTCTCAAGAGTTAATAAGGATAGGTAGGAGAATGTAGTACTTGGATTTATTACAACAGTAAAACTAGGAAGAATGAGCTACTTGGGTGGTCCAGCACCATATAGTCAATTCCTGTGTGAGAAATAGAACAATATTGGAACTCAGACCTTAAACTTAAAACCCATAGAAATCCTACTGCGGTGAAATAAAATGATACTAATGTCCTATAACCTCGGTCCTAGGACAGCTCTCAAGAACTAAGCCATTCTAACTGTATTAGTCAAGTGACCAAGATACTCCTGCTTACACTATTGTAAGGCAACAAAAAGGGAAACAGAATTGCAACCACTGGTGACCAATGTTCAAAGCATAGAACAGCCCTTGCTTTTGAGTTCAGTGCCAAGCTTAAACCTAATGCCAGGCAAAACCCAGCCATCTCTGAATCCAGCCCTGAGATAGAGCCTCTTGACATTCAGTAAGCAAAGGCTGGAATATCAACATACAGACTAATGTTTGAGTTACATCAATGTTGGCCTGGTGCTGTTCCTACATCTCCCTTTTCCTAAGATTACACAGGTTTCTGCAGTTGTGAGACAGATATATATTAGTTTGGTATTAGCATTGGGAACCAAAGGATTGTCTGTAAGACCTGTCTTTTACCTTATGCAGCATATAAGCAGTCTCTAAGTCACTCCTCACCAATGGAGACTCTAGTCATATTTTTATACCAGGAAGCCTGTGTCCCAGTGAGGAAATTCTATTTTTTTGCCTGTAGCTCATTGGCTCACAGCATGAATATAGACATCTCACTGGGTAGTCTTTTAAGATCTTAATAATCAAGTGAGATACATCTTGAAATCAACCTCTGGGGCCACAGAAATGCTTTAGCCAACAATATTTCAATTTCAGGAAGCATTAATGCAAACCAAGAAATCACAGGATAATAGAGACAGTTTGGCCATGGGACCTTGATAACTAAGCCCAGAAATGAGAGGATATATTTTTTTTTAAATTGGATATTTTCTTTACTTACATTCAAATGTTATCCCCCTCATGTATTTCCCCCCAGAAACTCTCTATCCCATGCCCCCTGCTTCTATGAGGGTGTTCCCCCACCCAATCCTGTCTCCCTGCCCTCTCATTCCCCTATACGAGGGTATCTAGCCTTCACAGAAGCAAGGGCCTCTTCTATCATTGATACCCAACAAGGCCATCCTCTGCTACATATGATGCTGGAGCCAAAGATCCCTCCAAGTGCACTCCTTGGTTGGTGGTTTAGTCCCTGGGAGCTCTAGAGAGGTCTGGTTGGTTGATATTGCTGTTCTTCCTATGGGGTTGCAAATCCCTTCAGCTCCTTCATTCCATTCTCTAACTCCTCCATTAGGGACCCAGTGCTTAGTGCAAAGGTTGGCTGCTAGCATCTGCCTCTGTATTTGTCAGTCTCTGGCAGCGCCTCTGAGGAGACAGATATACCAAGATCCTGTCAGCAAGCACTTCTTGGCATCCACAATAGTGTCTGGGTTTGGTGACTCTATATGGAATGATCCACAAGTGGGGAAGTCTCTGGATGGCCTTTCTTTCAGTTTCTGATCCACACTTTGACTCCTTATTTGCTCCTGTATTTTGCTTCCCCATCTAAGGACTGATGCACCCACACTTTGGTCTTCCTTCTTCTTGAACTTCATGTGGTCTGTGGATTGTATTTTTTATGGCAACCGTTTGGGCTAATATCCATTTATCAGTGAGTGCATACCATGTGTGTTCTTTTGTGATTGGGTTACCTCACTCAGGATATTTTCTAGTTCCATTCATTTGCCTAGGAATTTCATTAATTCATTGGTTTTTTTTAAATAGCTGATTAGTTAGTACTCCACTGTGTAAATGTACCACATTTTCTAAATCCATTGCTCTGTTGAAGGACATCTAGGTTCTTTGCAGCTTTAGGCTATTATAAATAAGGCTGCTATGAACATAATGGAGTATGTGTCCCTGTTATATGTTCGAGCATCTTTTGGGTATAGGCCCAGGAGTGGTATAGCTGGGTCTACAGATAATACAATGTCCAATTTTGTGAGGAACCACCAGACTAATTTCCAGAGTAGTTAGTTGTACTAGTTTACAATCCCAGCAGAAATGGAGGAGAATTCCTCTTTCTCTACATCCTCACCAGCATCTGCTATTACGTGAGTTTTTGATCTTAGCCATCCTGACTGGTGTGAGATGGAATCTCAGGGTTGTTTTCATTTGCATTTTCCTGATCCCTAAGGATGTTGAACATTTCTTTAGGTGCTTCTCAGAAATTTGAATTACCTCAGTTGAGAAGTCTCTATTTAGCTCTGTTAGATGTTTCCAGGTTTTTAAAAGGGTTATTTGATTCTCTGGAGTCTAACTTCTTGAGTTTTTGTATATATGGGATACTAGCACACTATCAGATATAGGATTGGTAAAGATCTTTTCCAAATCTGTTGTTTGCTGTTTTGTCCTATTTACAGTGTCCTTTTCCTTATAAACCTTTTGCAATTTTATGAGGTTCCATTTGTCTAATGTTGATCTTAGAACATAAGCTCTAAGATTGGTGTACTGTTCAGGAAATTTTCCCCTGGGTCCATTCGAGGCTCTTCTTCACTTTCTCTTCTGTTAGTTTCAGTGTATCTGGTTTCATGTGGAGGTTCTTGATTCACTTCAACTTGAGCATTATATAAAGAGATAAGAATGGATCAATTTGCATTCTTTCACTTGTTGACAACCAGTTGAACTAGCAACATTTGTTGAAAATGCTGTCTTTTTTCCACTGAATGGTTTTAGGTTCTTTGTCAAAGATCAAGTGACCATAGGTGTGTAGTTTCAGTTCTGACTCTTCAATTCTATTCTACTGATGTTCCAAACGAATACCATATAGTTTTGTTTTGTTTTGTTTTTTTACCACAATTGCTCTGTAATACAGCTTGAGGTCAGAGATGGTGATTTCCCCAGAAGTTCTTTTATTATTGAGAATAGTTTTAACTATACTTCTTTTTTTTGTAATCCCAGATGAATTTACAAATTGTTCTTTCTAACTTTATGAAAAATTGAATTTGAATTTTGATGGAGATTGCATGGAATCTATAGATAGCTTTAGCAAGATGACCATTTTTACTGTGTTAATCCTGCCAATTCATGAGTATGAGAGATTTTTCCATCTCCTGAGATCTTCTTCAAGAACTTTCTTCAGAGACGTGAAGTTCCTGTCATACAGATCTTTCACTTGTTTTGTTAGAGTCACACCAAGGTATTTTATATTATTTGTGACTATTGGGAAGGTTGTCCTTTCCCTAATTTTTTTCTCAACTTTTGTGTACTTTGAGTAGAAGAAGGCTACTGATTTGTTTCAGTTAATTTTACATCCAGCCACTTTGCTGAAATTGTTTATCAGCTGAAGGAGTTCTCTAGTGGAATATTTGAGGTCACTTAAGTATATCATATCTTCTACAAATAGTGATATTTTGACATTTTCCTTTCCAATTTGTATCCCTTTGACCTCTTTTTGTTGTCTAATTGCTCTGGCTGGGACTTCATGTACAATATTGAATATATAGGGAGAGAGTCGGCAGCCTTGTCAAGTCCCTGATTTTGGTGGGATTGCTTCAAGTTTCTCTCCATTTCGTTTGAAGTTGGCTACTGGTTTGGGGTATATTGTTCTTACTATGTTTAGGTATGGGCCTTGAATTCCTGATCATTCCAAGATTTTTACCATGAAGGGGTGTTGTATTTTGTCTAATGCTTACTCAACATCCATTGACATAATCATGTGGTTTGTCTCTTTGAATTTGTTTATATAGTGGACTACATTGATGGATTTCCCTATATTGAGTCAACCCTGTATCCCTGGGATGAAGCCTACTTAATCACGATGGATAATAGTTTAGATGTATTCTTGGATTTGGTTTTCAAGAATTTATTATTTTTTTTCATTGATATTCATAAGGAAAAAGGTCTGCAGTTCTTTTTCTTTGTTGGGTCTTTCAGAATGGATATGTAAACAGGACCCAACATTTTGCTGCATACAGGAAACTCACATCAATGACAAAGACAGACACTACCTCAAAGTAAAAGGCTGGAAAAAATTTTTCCAAGCAAATAATCCCATAAAACAAGGTGGAGTAGCTAAACTAATATCAAAAAAAAATCAACTTTCAACCAAAAGTTATCAAAAAAGGTAAGGAAGGACACTTCATACTTGTCAAAGGAAAAAAAATCTACCAAGAAGAACTCTCAATTCTAAACATCTATGCTCCAAATGCAAAAGCACCCACATTCATAAAAAAAATTACTAAGGCTCAAAGCACACATTACTCCTCACACAATAATAGTGGGAGACTTCAACACTCCTCTATCATCAATGGACAGACCATGGAAACAAACTAAACAGAGACACCGTGAAACTAACAGAAGTTATGAACCAAAATGGATTTACTATTTCAACCTAAAACAAAAAAGGTGCTTCTTCTTTGCTCCTCAGGGTACTGTCTCCAAAACTGACCATTTAATTGGTCACAAAACAGTCCTCAACAGACAAAAGAAGATTGAATTAATCCCATGCGTCCTATCAGATCACCACAAACTAAGACTGGTCTTCAAATAGCAACAAAAACAATGGAAAGCCCACAAACACCTAGAAGTTGAACCACACTCTATTCATTGATAACTTGGTCAAGGAAGAAATAAAGAAATTTAAGACTAGTTAGAATGTAATGAAAATGAAGGCACATTATACCAAAACTTAGGGGACACAATGAAAGCAGTGCTAAGAGGAAAACTCATAGCTCTAAGTACCTCCAAAAAGAAACTGGAGAGAGCATACACTAGCAGCTTGACAGCACACCTGAAAGTTCCAGAACAGAAAGAAGAAAATACACCCAAGAGGAGTAGAAGGCAGGAAATCATCAAACTTGGGGCTGAAATCAACCAAGTAGAAACAAAAAAAAAACTATACAAAGATTCAACAAAACCAGGAACTGTTTCTTTGAGAAAATCAGCAATATCACTGCCATGTTGGACTCTGTTCCCCTCAAGCTGTAAGCTTATTCTGAATACTTGTAAACTAAATGCTTGTTCTCAAACAATACTTTTGTTAGGAATTTTTCATAGTGATGTTACACAAATATGGGCTATTGTTAAAATAAATGTGACCATGTCTCTGTGTTTTCCTCTTTTTTCACCCCTTATGTATTATCAGTGTTTACCTACTTGTATATATTTATTTTGTATCTATCTGCCTTTTATAATTAAATACCATATAAATATGTTAAGATCTACATTGAACTAAAGTTATTAAAAGTTACATATGAAATCAGTTTCATTATTGTAAAGTAATATTACAAAATAATGTATTACTTCATGTATAACTCATAAACAAAATTTTAAATATACTGGGGAAGAGGAAATTGCAATTACAATGGGAAAAAGGCAAAACAAAATATGAGGTGTCTAGGGAAACTGAACATAAAATATGCAAAGGGTTATATGAAGACCATTTTAAACATATAAAAAATAAAAGAATATTGTACAAATGAAAAGTAGGCTATTACTCTTATTTTAAAAATGTACCACAGTAAAGGTCTACAAGGATATTTCCACCCACCAAAACCTTCAAACTAACACACACACACACACACACACACACACACACACACACACGCACAGAGAGAGAGAAGCAAAGACAGAGACAGAGACAGAGAGAGGCAGACACAGAGACAAAGACAGAGACAAAGACAGAGACAGAGAGGGATTCTGTCTTCCTTCTTACTTGCTCACTTTTTCATGTTACAAAGTACTTTGCTTATATTTTACTATTTTTGCACTTTCTTCATTGTTTCATTCTGATCACCAAAATGCCAATTTTATAAAGTCAGTTAATATTAATCAAGTAAGAAGGGCATAGCACATAGACAGTGATAATAAATAGGTCCCCAATAAACAAAATGAAATTACTAAACTGAAGAAAATATGTTACTGCCTACATTCAACATTAGGTAGATAATAAATATACAAAGATAAGCAAATAAGTAGATACATAAACCTATCAATTGATTGATAGGTGTTTTGATAGACAGATATTAATAAAAGTTACATGAATAGAGAGATAGATAAGAGAAAAAGATTAAACATATACACAATCAGTTCAGTGAAAACACAATACGTTCATTCAGGTCTTCTGTACTCCCATTTTTCCCACATTAAGTTTCAATTAAATCCCCATCAAAATCCCAACTCAATTCTTCATAGAGTTAGAAAGAGCAATTAAAAAATTCATCTGGAAAAACAGAAAACCCAGGATAGCTAAAACTATTCTCAAGAGTAAAAGATCCTTTGGGGGAATCAGTATCCCAGACCTCAAGCCGTACTACAGAGCAATAGTGTTAAAAACTGCATGGTATTGGTACAGTGACAGGCATGTAGATCAATGGAACAGAATTGAAGACCCAGAAATGAATCCACACTCCTATGGTCACTTGATCTTTGACCAAGGAGCTAAAACCATCCAGTGGAAAAAAGATAGCCTTTTCAACAAATGGTGCTGGCTCAACTGGAGGTCAACAGGCAGAAGAATGCAAATTGATCCATTCTTATCTTCTTGTACTAAGCTCAATTCCAAGTGGATCAAGGACCTCCACTTATAACCAGACACACTGAAACTAATAGAAAGGAAACTAGGGAAGAACCTTGAACATATGGGCACAGGGGAGAATTTCCTGAATAGAACTCCAATAGCTTATGCTCTAAGATCAAGAATAGACAATTGGGACCTCATTAAATTACAAAGTTTTTGCAAGGCAAAAGACACTGTAAAAAGACAAAACTGCAACCAACTAACTGGGAAATGATCTTTACCAACCCTACATCCGACAGAGGGCTAATATCCAATATATACAAAGAACTCAAGAAGTTAAACTCCAGAGAGGCAAGTAACCCTATTAAAAAATGGGGTACAGAGCTCAACATAGAGTTCTCACCTGCAGAATATCTAATGGCTGAGAAGCACCTAAAGAGATGTTCATCATACTTAGTCATTAGGGAAATGCAAATCAAAATAACCCTGAGATTCCATCTCACACCAGTCAGAATGGCTAAGATCAAAAACCCAGGAGACAGCAGTTGTTGGCAAGGATGTGGAGAAAGAGGAACAGTCCTCCACTGCTGGTGGGATTGCAAGCTGGTACAACCACTCTGGAAAGCAGTCTGGCAGTTCCTCAGAAAACTGGGCATGACACTCCCAGAGGATCCGACTATACCACTCCTGGGCATATACCCAGAGACTTTCCCTGCATGCAATAAGGACACATGCTCCACTATGTTCATAGCAGCCTTATTTATAATAGCCAGAAGCTGGAAAGAACCCAGATGTCCCTCAATGGAGGAATGGATTCAGAAGATGTGGTATATTTACACAATGGAATACTACTCTGCAATTAAAAACAATGAATTCATGACATTCCTAGGCAAATGGTCAGAACTTGAAAATATCATCCTTAGTGAGGTAACCCAATCACAAAAGAACACACATGGTATGCAGTCACTTTTAAGGGGATATTAACCCAGAATCTCGGAATACCCTAGACACAATTCGCATATCAATAGATTTCCAAGAAGATGGAAGGAGAGACCCCTGGTCCTGGAAAGACTGGATGTAGGGGAATGCCAAGACAGAGAAGCGAGAGGGGGTTGAATGGGGAAAATAGGGAGGGAAGGGGTCTTATGGAACTTTCGGGGAGGGAGGAAATGGGAAAGGTCAAATTATTTTGAATGTAAATAAAAATATAAAAAATAAAAAAAGTTTGTATATACAACTTGTAACATTTAAACTGCTGTCCTACTTATCATTTACCTGCTCCCCTTGCCTATTTCCCAATACCAAGAAGAAATCTCCTTGGAATACTGATGGGTTTTATTTGTTACATTTTGTTTTCTTTTCCTACTGCTGGAACAGAGACTGGTAATATAAAGCATTATGGACATATTTACGATACAAAAATTTCTTAAACATTTAAAATGAAGCAAATACATAAGCTTAAGCATTTCTTAGATTTATATAAATAAACATTAAATTATTTGATAAATAAGTCAGAATATCCATTACATTTTCAGGTAATGACCAGTGAAAGAAGGCTAGACCTCCTTAGTTACCTTAATCAAATGCTAATTTCAAGTTTTTCAAAAAACTCAAAATCACATATGAGTTTTATAATATTCAAAAATTTAGTACATAACTTGGCAAAGTTATAAGTAAGTAGTTCATCAGTTACACAATTACTTACTCTTCAGAGGGCAACTGGGCAATATTTACCAAAACCCAAATGAATATGACTTTTGATCAACAACCTCATGTATAGAGTTTTCCTACCCAATGCTTTTACATGCAAAAATACCTGAGGCATAATACTGTTTTTATGTATGTGTATATATATATATATATATATATATGTATATATATATACATATATAGTGTGTATACATATATTATAAGAATATTATATATACATATACATTTTAAGAAAAATTTTTATCTATGTAGATATATAGATACATGTACACATAGAGGTACATTGTATTATAGAGATACAATTTTTCCTTACTATTGTCAGAACTCTTTAAAAGTGTCTTAGCTTAGAGTTTGCACTATGAATGTTAAGAAATGGGGTAAACAGTTATTGCAAGATATTTGATCATACTATTAACCCCAGGATTGTGTTTACTGGATAACCCCATTTATATTTATGTGTGGTTCAGCCTTAGCACACACCTTTAATCTCAATGACTATAATAAGAATACAGACAAACACTTAGTACACACCTTTAATCACAAACAGTGAAGGAAAAGTTAGTTTGTAGAAAGAAGCATCCCTGCTTGAAATTGATGTATAATTGAGTGGCAGGCAAAGTGATAAGTCATAGAAAGATTTAATAGAATAAGATATATCAAACTCTCTGAATAAAAGAAAGAAAAGGGAAGCAATGCAGAAAAAAAACAGAAAAGGAGGCAGGGCAGATGACAAGAGAGATTGAAAAGAAAATAAACTAGATACAGGTAAAGCCAGAACAAGCCAGAGTATGAGAAGAAACCAGAAGACTAGAGCAGATTGCTACAGTTAGATGAGGCCAACAAGAGCAATTCAGTCAGATTACAAAAAGCAAGTCAGATTAAATCAATCATTTTTGAGAGGAGTTTGAGCCAGGACAACTGAGTTGACTAGCTACCTAGAGCTCAGAAAGAACTAGGAAGTGGTGAGTTTATTTAGCAGCTTGTCTCAGAGGCTGTAGTGGTTTGAAAATTCTTGGCCCATCGAGTGGCACTATTAGGAGGCATGGTCTCATTGGAGAAGGTGTGGTCTTGTTTAGAGAAAGTATGTCACTGTAGGCATGGGCTTTGAGACCCTCCTCCTAGATGCCTGAGGGCAGTCTGCTTCTGGCTTCCTTTAGATGACAATGTAGAACTCTCACATCCTTCTCTAGCACCATAATTGCCTGGATTCTGCTGTGCTTCCTTTCATGATGATAATGAACTGAACCTCTGATTTTGTTAGCTGTCCCCAACTAAATGTCATCTCTTATTAGAGTTGCATTGGTCATGGTTACTCTTCACAGCAGTAAAACCCAAACTAAGACAGAAATTGGTACCATTGACTGGGTATTGATGTGATAGGCCTGACCATACTTCTGCTTGGAAAAATTCGGATTTGGGGACTTTGGAAAGCAGCAGAATGCTTTACATGGGACTTTCTAGGCCACCATAATAGGAATATGGAAGACATTGCTACGGAGGGTGATTTGAATTGTGAAGACCTGGCCCAAGAGGTTTCAGTGGAGACAAATTTCAACATGTGGCCTAGAGGTTATTTTTGTGGTATTTTGGTGAAGAATATGGTTGCCTTTTGCCTTTGTCTGAAGAGTCTACCTTAGGTTAAAGTAAAGAGATTTATATTAATTGGATTTACAAAGGAAGTTTTGAAAAAAAAAAGTCCAGGACAGATTTTGTTTTTTGATTTAATCTCATTAAGAGTATGGTGATCAAGCATAGTAAGCTTGAAAAGAAAAAAACACAAAATGTGTGCTTCAAGTAATAATAAGGGGCATCAGAAAGTAGAAAAAAGCTTAATCCTGTGTTCAAGTATATTAAATGGAATTAAGGGAGTGGTGACCTAGGGGCAAGAGCTCATCCAGCTAAACTTATGCTTTTGCAATTTAAGAAGAGATAGTTTTATCTAAGCATTAGTAAGATCTGACTATTGTTTTCACTTAGCATTTTAGTCTGGAACGAAGTACAATCCAGAAGTGGAAGGCATACCTGTGATCCAGATCTTAAAGAATCATGACTATGAAAAGCTTAGGCCCAGGAGTGGTGGTACACACCTTTAATCTCATCAGACAGAGGCAAACAGATTCCTTAGTTTAAGGCCTGTCTGGGACACAGAAAGTCCCAAGTAGAGAAAAGCTTAGGTCCAGGCTTGGTGGTTCACTCCTTTAAGCACAGAATTCAGAAGACAGAGGCATGCAGATCTCTGAGTTCAAAGTCAATCTACAAAGAAATTTCTAAGGCAGACAAGCTTAGGCAGTGAAGGAGTTGGAAAACTGCAGGCTGATGATAATGTAATACAAGGGAGTATGTTGCATCCCCTGCAAGCAGCAGAACTTGGCACCTTTGCTCCTGTGCCTCTGGCTCTAGAGTCAAGAATAGAAAAGATTACTGGAACAATTGATGCTGGTTAGTTGGAGCTAAGAAATTCGTGGTGATTAAGAAGAGACCAGCATCACTGAGGTGAAATATTCTGGGAAGTGTGTTCTAAGAGCACAAAGAAACTGTTTCAGAGAAAACCAAGATTGTACTTCATGCTAGTAGCTGGAATTGGTAATGTGTAAGAATCACCTAGATAGTATAGGTTTGAAGGTATGAATGGGTCTGGAGAATAGCTGAAACTTGATGCTGTGAGAGACCACTGAAGGCCATTGTGAAATTACAGCCTCAGTTGCAGTTGACATTCTGGGACTGAAGGGGTCATGCAAAGAAGTTGAGACTTGGCACCATAGAGGAAGCTTATGAGAGACTATTGATTAATTCTAATTGCAACAGGATACCCAAGAGTATTCCCATGTGATGACCACCGAAAACATTAGCAGCATTGGAATGGAGTCAACCAGAGCCTAGAGTGCTACAGAGGGCAGAGTTGGAGAAGTGACCTAAGATCTTTTGAGAAGCCCATAATATCCTGTGTGGATCTCAGACATTGAAGCAAGGAGCTGTATGGTTGAAGTTGCCTTGGAGGCCCCAAGATGTTAAAGATGCCAGAGCAATGGTATACCTGCCAATGAAAGTTGCTAACAGGGAACACACCCAGAATTGTGTTGCAGTCTGCAAAGCTGAAAGGAGTTGAGCATCAGACATGAAGATGCAGAATTTGGAGTTTGCCCAGCTGGTTTTGGGTTTTGCATTTATTCACTATTTCCTCACTATGATGCCATACATACATAGATACATACATAGATACATACATAAATATGTACATACATATGTACATACATACATATATACATACAAATACATATACATATATATATATATATATATATATATATATATATATATATATATAAAATGTGTTTGTGTATGTGTGTGTCTGTGTGTGTCTGTGTGTATATATAAACTATGATGTTGGGAGTATGCGATCTGCTTTTTTATTTTGATTTTATGAGGGATTACAGTTAAGAGATTGTATGAATCTCAGAAGAGGCTTTGAACATTTGACTTTTAATATTGTTAAGACTATTATAGACTATGGGGCTTTTGAAGATTGGCTGAATGTATTTTGAATTATACCATGCCTAGGTATGACCCCCCCCATAGACTCATGTTTGAACAAGCAAGCCTATGAGGGAGTAAAATGTGGTGGTTTGAATATGCTTGGTACAGGGAGTAGAATTATTAGCAGGTGTGGCCTTTTGGAGATTTGACTTTGTTTGAGAAAGTGTGTCACTGTGGGCAGGGTTCTGAGGCCCTCCTCCTAGCCCCCTAAGGACAATCTGCTCCTGGCTTGCTCTGGATAAAGATGTAGAACTCTCAGGTACTTCTCTAGCAGCATGCCTGCCTGGATGCTGCCATGCTTCCTGTTATGATGATTGATAATTAACTGGACTTCGGAGCTTTTAAGGTAGCCCCAATTAAATTTAACCATTATAAGAGTTGCCTTCATCATGGTATCTGTTCACAGCAATAAAATCCAACCTAACAGAGAGGCTGAAAACATTCTAGGTCTAGATAAGATTGTTTGGAGGAGAGAAGCTTTTAGGACTAAGCCTAGGTTAGCAGACAAAGATATTAATTCTCTGAGATGACAACTAAATCAGAGGAATAAAAGATACTTCTACAAAAGTCTGTAAGGGTGGCTTTAATTTGTCATATTGAGTTAGTTACTATTCTGCTGATGTGATAAAACACCATGACAAAGGCAACTTACAGAAAGAAGAGTTTATTTGGGATTATAGTTGTACAGAGAGAATCTATAATAGGCAGTGAGGCACAGCAGCAGGAGGACAGAGTAGGAAACTGAGAGATCACATTTTCAACCACAAATCATGAAGCTGAGAGGGAATTGGAAACAAGGGAAGAGTATCAACTCAAAGCCTATTTTTTTTCATTTTATTATTATTATTTTCTTTATTTACAGTTCAAATGTTATCCCCTTTCCTCATTTCCCCTCCAAAAGCCCCCTATCCCATTCCCTCCCTCTCCCCCTGCTCCATAACCTACCACCCACTCCTGCTTCCCTGTTCTGGCATTCCACTACAGTGGGACATCAAGCCTTCACAGGACCAAGGGTCTTGTCTCTAATTGATGTCCAACAAGGTCATCCACTGCTACATATGCAGCTGGAGCCATGGGTAACTCCATGTGTACTCTTTGGTTAGTGGTTTAGCCCCTGGGAGATCTAGGGGTACTGGTTGATTCATATTGTTGCTCCTCCTAGGGGGCTGAAAACCCCTTCAGCTCCTTGGGTCCTTTCTCTAGCTCCTACATTGGGGACCCTGTGCTCAGTCCAATGGTTGACTGAGAGCATCCCCCTCTTTATTTGTTAGGCACTGGCTGAGTCTCTCAGGAGACAGCTATATCAGGCTTCTGTGAGCAAACACTTGTTGGCATCCACAATAGTGTCTGGATTTGGTAACTGTATATGGGATGGATCCCCAGGTGGGGCAGTAAGAATAAAAATTATTCTTGTAAAACAACAATCCAAAGAGGCCCACAGAAGACTCATTCCCAGTAAAATACCATATATATATATATTTGTGTGTGTGTGTGTGTGTGTGTGTGTGTGTGTGTGTGTGTGTGTAGTTCTGTATTTATAGGTTGTGGGCATTTGTATTCTATGAGATGTACATGAAGATACTGAATTGCATGCCCTAGTTGTAATGAATATAAGTATCTACATACACTTATTACATTTTAGCCAATTAAAAAGTACAAATGGTGTTAGGAAAGAAAGGAAATATTTTTCATGATCAATGTACATCAGTTATAAAATATTGGTATGATCATAGAGAACTGAATGAAATATAAATTTCCTCTCCTAAGGTAAAGTTAATGAATTCCTTTGCACACAATTAAATGCAGTATTACAATAGGGGCTTGTGCTATGATGCAAAGCTCCTCCTATGCAAAACTGTATGGTCAGAAATCCTCAATCAATTGAGCGATTGGGTTGGCTGGACATCCTCAAGTACTATATAATTTAGGTCATACAGGTTAATTAGCATATTATTGTTTGGCCTAATGGACACAGTGACATTGCCATACTTAAGATCTTTAAATAGGAACACATAAATCTTAGAACTTCTATAGATGGCAGTTCGCTATCAGACAGAAGGAGATGCTTGAACAGAACATTAAGGTTCCAAATAGCAAGAGAAATTTACACTAAACACATGTCACAGGGAGGCAGAAATTTATCACATTTGTTTTGTCACTGTAACTCACATCTTGCCAACTCAACTCAAAGCAATAAGGGTCATACACAGAAGGTAACAAAAGTGTAAGTTAATAAAAAATCAATTTATGCAAAGCAGTGAGCAATGCTCAGAAAGGAGTGGTGCAAAGTGTATCATTGCTTTCATCTTATGAACAGTGTCAACTCCAATGTCTCTTTTGTTTCCTTTTTAATCTTTCTTCTTACAATTATTGCACAATATATTACAATATATTTTCAGAAGTATCTGGTCAAGTACTGCTTCTCCATCATATTGCTTTCTGCCTTCCATCCAATTGGCATTATAGTCACCCTTAAGTAAAAACATAACCTCATATACCACACTATGACAGCAGACTCTGGAAAAATGTTTGATAACTACAAAATACAGCTTAACTATGCGATATGGGATTGTATAAAAACATAAAAATCTGGGTCTGAGAGGTTCATCAAACCAGCTTTAGGCTCAATGTGTCATTACAAAGATTTATGGGACCAAGAGAGCTTTTCCAATCACAGCTATTGTTTATTACAGTGGTGCTGCATAGATTACGTTTGTCACAGGTAAAAGGATATAGAGAGAAATCAAGAAGGAATCAGCCATAATCTTCAGTTGTGTTGCCCCAGTGGTGGCAGAGTCAGCATGCAGCAAGAGCTGCATGAAAGATAAAAGATCACTGGCAGTGTGTAACATCAAGAAAACCTTGCTAGAGCCCTGAACCCAGAATTTTATTTAGGGGTCTCTTTTCTTGGGATGTTGAGTCTTGGTGTCTGACTTTTACCTCATATTTGCCTTCTTTAGCATTCCAACTGGTACAGTATGGCACAAAGTCTCCTAAACTACTGTAAATAATTCAAAACACGTATTCAAATTGTCAAGAAACCCATATGTGAGCAGATTTACAAATTGTATTGGCACTGAGTCAAAAGCCCGAGACAGAATAAATAGTAAATAGCAAATCTCTAGGTGATAAATAAGGGCAAACATTCCAGAAGTTATGATTTAAACCACTAAAAACACAATCTTGAGAATCTGGCCATAATTTAGGACATTCTAATGCATTTTTCCGTCATTTCTTATTCTCCTAGAATTAAACATGTTCCCCTCTACCCACATGCAGACAGTACTACAGGCTTCCAGTCTTGCCCACAGCAACTGGTTCAGAGTTGGGGACATAACTCAGGTAATGATAGGTAAATAATAAAACCTGTTTTCTTATGTTTGTGGGAAATAATATCATTCTTAGCCATGGAAGTTACCAAGGAAACTCTTCTCTTTATCCTTGGCAATGTGTGAATGTTAAGTCTTTTAAAAATGTGGGGTCTGAATCCCAAGGGAGATAAGCCAAGAGGTGCATGTAACCTTAAGATCTAAGTTAAGAATCTTAACATCTACAACCTGTCAAAGAGGATCCTAAAAACATAGCAGACTCAGAAGGAAAGGGAGCAGGACTTCTTTGTGGGAAGAAATTGAATGTGTTATTCTAGGAATAATATAAGGCCAGATTTGGAAGCAGTCTATGGCAGTTTGCCAGATAAGAAGTTAAAAAGTGAAAGACACTTACCCAAACAGTTGGGAAAGAGAAATCAAACAGGAATTCTCTTGATCACAGGAACTAGCAAAGTACCATTGCAAAGATCATTTATAAAAGATTTCATTTTGGAGTAGAATTACTGAGGGAAAAGAGTCCAATTATGACAACAAACAGCAGGCACAGGAACAGGAAGCTAAGAGCTCACACCTTGAACCACAAGCCAGAAACAGAGAGCAAAATAAAGTGGTAGGAGAATGTTCAAGACCCTTTCCCAGCACAGCCACAGCATCTAAACCTCCTCAAACAGCATCGCCAACTGGAGACCACAAGTTCAAAACCCTGAGGCATAGGGGATGTTTAAAGGAGAAACTTTAAACCATAAGAGAACTCAATAGTAATAATTCATGATATGATGTGGATATGTATCAGGTCAAAACAAATAGGGAGTGGTAGAAATGGAATCCAACCATCTAATGAGCTTAATTTACTAAATGTTAGTTTTACAGGGCCAGTTCTTCCCACTGATCCTTAATATTTTTTACATAGTAAACTGTCTATGCATTCCAACAGTTTTAATAGAGGAGAAAATATGATTTCTCACTGTCAATATTTATGAAATTTGATTCCATTTTATATTTAAAAGGTTCTGTTTTTATCCAATAATTCCTCCTATTATGAACTTCTAATTTTATGTCTAATTTTCTTCTTCTTTATAATTACTTAATTTTTTTGTAATTAGTTTATAAGCTTTAATTAAAAACATCAGAATTTAGTACTCCTTTTTTTCATTTTTATTACTCCTTTGAGAATTTTGCACAATGTGCTTTGATCATATTTACCCGTCCCACACCACCTTAATGATTCACAACTTCTATACCTACCAGGTTTGTGTCTTCTTTTTATAAAACTCATCAAATCAATTTGTGCTGCCCAAATATTTTTGGATGTTTGCTATTCCATTAGTGCATGGCTGACCTACCAGGTCTGTTTTCATAAAGAAAGCTAACTCTCTCTGCCCTGATCGATTCCCAGTAGTTAATGACCTGGGGGTAAGAATTCATGTTGGAATTTGCTCTGGCTTGAGTATGTGTATGTCTTGTATACGCTGTCACAACTAGTCTGAGTTCCTACCCGTAACTAACCCACTGTGCACAGGGAACAGGTTTTTGAGTGTTACCCTCCACCTCTGGCACTTAAACTTACCACCTGGAACAGAGCTAGCAGGACATGGGTCTTCCCAAGTACCGATAGTTACTGTAGGAATAAGGCTTGTTTATATAGTCTTGTATATATTCTACTTTACATTCTGTCTTAGTTAGGGTTTTACTTCTGTGAACAGAACATGACCAAGGCAACTCTTATAAAGGGCAAATTTTAAAGACAGCATTGGGGCTGGTTTACAGATTCAGGGATTCAGTTCATTATCATCAAATTGGGAGCCTGGCAGCATTTAGGCAGGCATGGTGTGGGCAGAGTTGTGAGTTCTACATCTTCATCTGAAGGCTGCTAGTGGAAGACTGGCTTCCAAGCAACTAGGAATAGGGTAATAAAGTCCAAAACCATGGTGACACACCTATTCCACAAAGGCCACACCTACTCCACAAGGTTATACCTCCAAATGGAGCCATTCTCTGGGCCAAGCAAATACAAACCATCACACATTCCTCATTCAGAGAATGTTCTCCCTGCCAAGGTTAATGCCACCATGATAGTCAGAAACAGAAAAACTCCAGGAAACAAGAATGTGTCTGGTGTTCCTTAGCAAAATGGTAGCTGTGACCTTCTGGACAGTCTTTAACAGTGTAGGACAGAACTTTGAAAACATGAGTTCAAAAAGATATAAATCACTGTGAGAAGGATTTCTCAACTATATAAAATATAAGGGTGTAAAATGAATTGTACGAGGAGCTTCACAGACCTGAAAGTACAAATGCAGATGTACTAAGGAACTATCTTGGTCAGAAAGCTATTAAGGAAGGAGATAAAGAGACTTAAGCAGCTGTGATCTCACGGCAAGATGTCACCCAGGTAAGCTTATTATTTGTGTTTTCAGTAAAACAACGAATAGTCTGGTTTTGGTCTCCAGCTTGGGTCCATCCTCTAGCACAGAGCACCATACACAAGTGGCGCAGGGAGGCAGCTTAACAACCCAGGAGTGCGGAGATACCTGCCTGCACAGGTAGAACCAAGTCCACCGCCCACTGCTCAGAGGTTCACATGGAAGCCCTCTGGTTTCTGTAGCCGGCTTGGGTCCGTCCTCTGGCACAGTGCACCATACGCATGTGGGGCAGGGAGGCAGCTTAACCACCCAGGAGTGCAAAGGGACCTACCTGCACAGGTAAAACCACCCTCGCTGCGCAGAGGATCACACCCGGAACTCTCGGGCAGAAGCCCTCCAGTTTCTGTCTCTGCTCTGGGACCACACTCTGCCACCTCATACCATATCCAAGATACTCACAGAGGTAGCTAACCACTCAGGAGTGTAGAGAGGCCAGGCCGCAGAGATAGGACCACCTCTGCTGCTCAGAGGAAACAGCTGGATACACTGAGGACACAAGAGCCCAGGAGCAGCCTGGGACAGCTGTCTTTCAATTTCTGCCTACACCCAGAGTTGATCTAGGCCACAACACAACATACCCAAATAAAACCACAAGAGAGCAGGTCTCCCAAGAGCACAGATACAGAGGCTTGCATGACAGATAAGACACAGTCAGAGACAGCAACACCAGCTAACACCAGAGATAACCAGATGGCAAAAGGCAAACACATGAACTTTACCAAAAAAAAAACCAAGGCATTATGGCACGATCTGAAAGAAGTTCTCCCACAACAGCAAGTCTTGGATATCCCAACACACCAGAAAAGGAAGACCTGGATTTAAAATCACATTTCATGATGCTGATAGAGGATTTTAAGAAGAACATAAATAACTCCCTTAAAGAAATACAGAAGAACATGAGTCAACAGGTAGAAGCCCTTCAAAAGGAAACACAAAATCGCTTAAAGAAATACAGGAAAACATGGATCAACAGGTAGAAGCCCATAAAGAAGAAACACATAAATCACTTAAATACAGGAGAACATGGGTAAACAGGCAGAAGGCCTTAAAGAGGAAATGCAAAAAACCCTCAAAGAATTGCAGGAAAGCACAAACAAACAAGTGAAGGAACTGAACAAAACCATCCAGGATCTAAAAATGGAAGTAGAAACAACTAAGAACTCACAAAGGGAGACAACTTTGGAGATAGAAAACCTTGGAAAGATATCAGGAGTCATAGATGTAAACATCAACAACAGAATACAAAAAATAGAAGAAAGAATCTCAGGTGCTGAAGATACCATAGAAAGCATTGACTCAACAGACAAAAAAAAAAATGCAAAATGCAAAAAGCTTGTAACCCAAAACATGCAGGAAATCCAGGACACAATGAGAAGACCAAACCTAAGGATTATACATATAGAAGAGAGCAAAGATTTCCAACTTAAAGGGCCAGTAAATATCGTCAACAAAATTATAGAAGAAAACTTCTCTAACCTAAAGAGAGAGATACAAGAAGCCTACAGAACTCCAAACAGATGGGACCAGAACAGAAATACCTCCCATCACATAATAATCAAAACACCAAATATACTAAACATAGAAGAATATTAAAAGCAGTAAGAGAAAAAGGCCAAGTAACATATAAAGGAAGACCTATCAGAATTACACGGGACATCTCACCAGAGATTATGAAAGCAAGAAGATCTTGGGCAGATTTCCTACAGACTCTAAGAGAACACAAATGCCATCCCAGACTACTATACCCAGCAAAACTTTCAATAACTGTATTAGTCAGGGTTCTCTAGAGTCTCAGAACATATGGGTAGTCTCTATATAGTTAGGGAATTTGTCGATGACTTATAGCTTATAGTCCAACTCCCCAACAATAGTCAGCAGTACTTGTGGATGGAAGTCCAAGGATCTCGTAGTTGCTCATTCCCACAAGGCAGCTGTGGATGGAAATCCAAGGATCTACCAGTTCCTCAGTCACACGAGGCAGGCCAGGAAAAGCCAAAGTGAATCTTCCTTCTTCCGATGTCCTTATATAGCTCTCCAGCAGAGGGTGTGGCCCAGATTAAAGGCATGTGCCACCACGCGTTTAATACCAGATGATATTGAACTCAGAGATCTCCTATTCTTAATCTTATGGAATTCATAGTCATTATGCATCAAGATCTCCAGGTCAAAAACTTGTCTCTCTGAGCCTCCAGATTAGGATTATAGGTGAGCCTTCCAAATCTTGATTAGTTCATTCAAGATTTAGTCAAGTTGACAACCAGGAATAGCCACTATAATCCACCTATTGTCAACTTGACACAAAAACACATGAAACAATAACAAGGTCATGAATATGCTTAACATGATATAACAATTCCTCCTACAATCGCAAACGCATTTGTAAATTTAAAAGGAGGCAATGTCCCTTGGGAACATTCTTTTTCATTTAAATTGAAATGTTAAATATATTTATTTGAGAAATTAAGTAAAGAGCAAGGGGATTTTTTTTAAATTTTATTTTCTAAGTTTTTTTTATTTACATTCAAAATCATTTCCCCTTTCCCGTTTCCTCCATCCCCGAAAGTCCCATAAGCCCCCTTCCCTCCCTCTTTTTCCCATTCGACACCCTCTCACTTCTCTGTCCTGGCATTCCCCTACATCCAGTCTTTCCAGGACCAGGGGTCTCTCCTTCCATCTTCTTAGAAATCTATTGATATGCGAATTGTGTCTAGGGTATTCCGAGATTCTGGGTTAATATCCCCTAATCAGTGACTGCATACCATGTGTGTTCTTTTATGATTGGGTTAACCTCACTAAGGATGATATTTTCAAGTTCTGACCATTTACCTGGAATTTCGTGAATTCATTGTTTTTAATTGCAGAGTAGTATTCCATTGTGTAAATATACCACATCTTATGAATCCATTCCTCCGTTGAGGGACATCTGGGTTCTTTCCAGCTTCTGGCTATTATAAATAAGGCTGCTATGAACATAGTGGAGCATGTGTCCTTATTGCATACAGGTAAAGCCTCTGAGTACATGCGCAGGAGTGGTATAGCCAGATCCTCCAGGAGTGTCATACCCACTTTTCTGAGGAACAGACAGACTGCTTTCCAGAGTGGTTATACCAGCTTGCAATTCCACCAGCAGTGGAGGAGTGTTCCTCTTTCTCCACATCCTTGCCAACAACTGCTGTATCCTGTGTTTTTGACCTTAGCCATTCTGACTGGTGTGAGATGGAATCTCAGGGTTGTTTTGATTTGCATTTCCCTAATGACTAAGGATGATGAACATCTCTTTAGGTGCTTCTCAGCCATTAGATATTCTTCAGGTGAGAACTCTTTGTTGAGCTCTGTACCCCATTTTTTAATAGGATTACTTGCCTCTCTGGAGTTTAACTTCTTGAGTTCTTTGTAAATATTGGATATTAGCCCTCTCTCAGATGTAGGGTTGGTAAAGATCATTTCCCAGTTAGTTGGTTGCTGCTTTGTCTTTTTGACCGTGTCTTTTGCCTTGCAAAAACTTTGTAATTTAATGAGGTCCCATTTGTCTATTCTTGATCTTAGAGCATAAGCTATTGAAGTTCTATTCACGAAATTCTCCCCTGTGCCCATATGTTCAAGGTTCTTCCCTAGTTTCCTTTCTATTAGTTTCAGTGTGTCTGGTTTTATGTGGAGGTCCTTGATCCACTTGGAATTGAACTTAGTGCAAGGAGATAAGAATGGGTCAATTTGCATTCTTCTGCATGTTGACCTCCTGTTGAGCCAGCACCATTTCTTGAAAAGGCTATCTTTTTTCCACTGGATTGTTTTAGCTACTTTGTCAAAGATTGAGTGACCATAAGAGTGTGGATTCATTTCTGGGTCTTCAATTCTGTTCCATTGAACTACATGCCTGTCACTGTACCAATACCATGCAGTTTTTAACACTATTTCTCTGCAGTACAGCTTGAGGTCCAGGATACTGATTTCCCCCAGAGGTTCTTTTACTCTTGAGAATAGTTTTAGCTATCCTGGGTTTTCTGTTTTTTCAGATGAATTTTTGAATTGCTCTTTCTAACTCTATGAAGAATTGAGTTGGGATTTTGATGGGGATTGCATTGAATCTGTATATTGCTTTTGGCAAGATGCTCATTTTTACTATATTAATCCTGCCAATCCATGAGCATGGCAGATTTTTCCATCTTCTGAGGTCTTCTTCAATTTCTTTCTTCAGGGACTTGAAGTTCTTGTCATACAGATCTTTCACTTGTTTGGTTAGAGTCACACCAAGATACTTTATATGATTTGTGGCTATCGTAAAGGGTATCATTTCTCTTACTTCTTTCTCAGTCTGATTATCCTTTGAGTATAGGAAGGCAACTGACTTGCTTGAGTTGATTTTATATCCGGCCACTTTGCTGAAGTTATCAGCTGTAGGAGTTCTCCGGTGGAGTTCTTTGGGTCGCTTAAGTGTACTATCATATCGTCTGCAAAGAGTGATAGTTTGACTTCTTTCTTTCCAATTTGTATCCCTTTGACCTCTTTTTGTTGTCTAATTTCTCTAGCTAGAACTTCAAGTACTATATTGAAAAGATATGGAGAGAGAGGGCAGCCTTGTCTAGTCCCTGATTTTAGTGGGATTGCTTCAAGTTTCTCTCCATTTAGATTGATGCTGGCTACTGGTTTGCTGTAAATTGCTTTTACTATGTTTAGATATGGGCCTCGAATTCCTGATCTTTCCAAGACCTTTAGCATGAAAGGATGCTGAATTTTGTCAAATGCTTTCTCAGCATCTAATGAGATGACCATGTGTTTTTTTTTCTTTGAGATTGTTTTTATAGTGGATTATATTGATGGATTTCCTTATATTGAACCATCCCTGCATCCCTGGGATGAAGCCTACTTGATCATAGTGAATGATCGTTTTGGGGTGTTCTTGGATTCAGTTGGCAAGAATTTTATTGAGTATTTTTGCATTGATATTCATAAAAGAGATTGGCCTGAGATTCTCTTTCTTTGTCGGATCTTTGTGTGCTTTTGGTATTAGCGTAATTGTGGCTTCATAGAACGAGTTGGGTAGTGTTCCCTCTGTTTCTATTTTGTGGAACAGTTTGAAGAGTATTGGTGTTAGGTCTTCTTTGAAGGTCTGATAGAATTCTGCACTAAAACCATCTGGACCTGTGCTTTTTTTGGTTGGAAGACTTCCAATGACGACTTCTATTTCTTCAGGGGTTATAGGACGGTTTAGATGGTCTATTTGTTCCTGATTTAATTTTGGTATTTGATATCTGTCAAGGAAATTGTCCATTTCCTCGAGATTTTCTAGTTGTGTTGAATACAGGTTTTTGTAGTAGGATCTGATAATTTTTTGAATTTCCTCAGTTTCTGTTGTTATCTCTCCATTTTCGTTTCAGATTTTATTAATTTGGATACTGTCTCTGTGCCCTCTGGTTAGTCTGGCTAAGGGCTTATCTATCTTGTTGATTTTCTCAAAGAACCAACTCCTCGTTTTGTTGATTCTTTGTATGGTTTTATTTGTTTCTACTTGATTGATTTCAGCCCTGAGTTTGATGATTTCCTGCCTTCTACTCCTCTTTGTTGTATTTGCTTCTTTTTGTTCCAGGGCTTTCAGGTGTGCCATTAAGCTGATAGTGTATGCTGTCTCCCGTTTCTTTTTGGTAGCACTCAGGGCTATGAATTTTCCTCTTAGCACTGCTTTCATTGTGTCCCATAAATTAGGGTATGTTGTGCCTTCATTTTCATTAAATTTCAAAAAATCTTTTCTTTCTTCCACCTTGACCAAGTTATCATTGAGTAGAGCATTGTTCAGCCTCCATGTGTATGTGGGTTTTCTGTTGTTTTTGTTGCCATTGAAGACCACCCTTATTCCATAGTGATCTGATAGGAGGCATGGGATTATTTCTATCTTCTTATATCTGTTGAGGTCTGATTTGTGACCAATTATATGGTCAATTTTGGAGAAGGTACCATGAGGTGCTGAGAAGAAGGTGTATTCTTTAGCTCTAGGATGAAATGTTCTATATATATATATCTGTTAGTTCCAGTTGGTCCAAGGCTTCAATTAGATTCACTGTGTCCCTGTTTACTTTCTGTTTTCCTGAATGATCCATTTCAGAGAGCGGGGTGTTGAAGTCACCCACTATTATTGTGTGAGGTACGATGTGTACTTTGAGCTTTAGTGAAGTTTCTTTTACAAATGAGGGTGCCCTTGCATTTGGAGTATAGATATTCAGAATTGAGAGTTCTTCTTGGTGGATTTTTCCCTTGATCAGTATGTAGTGTCCTTCTGTGTCTTTTTTGATGACTTTAGGTTGAAAATCAATTTTATCTGATATTAGGAGGGCTACTCCACCTCGTTTCTTGGGGCCATCTGCTTGTAAAATTGTTTTCCAGCCTTTTACTCTGAGGTAGTGTTTGTCTTTGACACTGAGGTGCGTTTCCTGCATGCAGCAAAATGTTGGGTCCTGTTTACGTATCCAGTCTGCTAGTCTATGTCTTTTTATTGGGGAATTGAAATCATTGATATTAAGAGAAATTAAGGCATAGTGATTATTGACACCTGCCATTCTTGATGCTATCTTTATGTTTGAGTGGTTATCTACTTTTGGGTTTGAAGCAAGAAGGTTACTATCTCATTCTTTCCAGGGTGTTGTTTCTCTCCCTGTATTGGCAGTTTCCACCTATTATCCGTTGCAGGGCTGGGTTTGGGGAAAGATATTGTGAAAATTTGGTTTTAACATGGAATATCTTGGTCTCTCCATCTATGGTGATTGAGAGTTTTGCTGGGTATAGTAGTCTAGGCTGGCATTTGTGCTCTCTTAGGGTCTGCATGAGATCTGCCCAGGATCTTCTGGCTTTCATAGTCTCTGGTGAGAAGTCTGATGTGATTCGGATAGGTCTTCCTTTGTATGTTACTTGACCCTTTTCTCTTACTGCTTTTAGTATTCTTTCTTTGTTTAGAACATTTGGTGTTTTGATTATTATGTGATGGGAGGTATTTCTGTTCTGGTCCAGTCTGTTTGGAGTTCTGTAGGCTTCTTGTACGTTCATTGGCATCTCTCTCTTTAGGTTAGGGAAGTTTTCCTCCATAATTTTGTTGAAGATGTTTACTGGCCCTTTAAGTTGCAAATCTTCACTCTCATTTATACCTATAATCCTTAGGTTTGGTCTTCTCATTGTGTCCTGGATTTCCTGGATGTTTTGGGTTACACGTTTTTTGCATTTTGCAATTTCTTTGATTGTTGAGTCGATGCTTTCTATGGTATCTTCAGCACCTGAGATTCTTTCTTCCATCTCTTGTATTCTATTGTTGATGTTTGCATCTATGACTCCTGATTTCTTCCCAATGTTTTCTATCTCCAAAGTTGTCTCCCTTTGTGATTTCTTAGTTGTTTCTACTTCCCTTTTTTTAGGTCCTGGATGGATTTGCTGAGATCCTTCACTTGTTTGTTTGTATTTTCCTGTATTTCTTTAAGGTACTTTTGCATTACCTCTTTCAGGATTTCTGCCTGTTGACCCAAGTTCTCCTGCATTTCTCTAAGCGATTTTTGTGTTTCAACTTCATGGGATTCCATCTGTTGATCCATCGTCTCCAGCCTTTCTTTAAGCTGTTCTCGTGTTTCCTTTGTAAGGGCATCTATCCGTTGATTCATTTCTTTAAGCACTTTTTGTGTTGCCTCCTTATGGGCATTCATCTGTTGACCCATATTCTTCTGCATTTCTTTATGCAATTTTTGTGATTCCTTTGTGAGTACATCTACCCGTTGATTCATCTCGTTAAGCGATTTTTGTGTTGTCTCCTTGTGCGCCTCCATCTTTTGATCCATGTTCTCCCGCATTTCTCTAAGCGATTTTTGTGTTTCCTTTGTAAGGGCTTCTAACCGTTGATTCATGGTCTCCTGTAATTCTTTATTAGATTTATTTGTGTCCTTCTTGTGATCCTCTAATAGCATCATGAGAAGTGATTTTGAATCCAGATCTTGTCTTTCGGGTGTGGTGGGGTATCCAGGACTTGCTGCTGTTGGAGAGTTGGGTTCGGATGGTGCCATATTACTTTGATTTATGTTAGTAACGTTCCTACGTTTGTCTTTTGCCATCTAGTTACCTCTGGTGTTAGTTGGTCCTGCTGTCACTGGCTGTTGGTTGGACCTCCTGTGAGCCTGCAAAGCTTTTTCTGGCCCCCCTGGATTACCGGGATTCCCCTGGCACCGATTTATGGGGCCTGCCCTGCTCCTGAGTGACTTTGGAGCCCTGATGTGCCTTGCCCCAAGTGATGTTATATTGGGGAGTCCCTGCACCTCCAAAGGCTCAGCGTAGTGGATTCCCAGAGCAGAGGTCGCCAAATGGAGACTGGTAGGCTCCTGCCCTGTGCAGGGGTGTGTGATCTCTCCTAGAGTGTGGGGGGGGATGGGGTGTCCCTCTGCAAGGCAGATGTCCCACAGCAGAGCTAGCACGCTGGTTACTGCAGATCTGCCCAGCTCTTGAGAACAGGATACACACAAGCTGCCCGAGACCCAAGCGATATTATGCCTGTCTGTCTCCGAGCCTGGTGGTCCCAACTACCTGGCCACTGGAGAAAAGATGGCGGAGTGCACTCTGCACTCACTCGGTGGCGCAGGTCACCCTGCAGAGGGGATGGTCCACAGCAGAGCTGGAGCCCAGACGACCACAGTGCTGTCCCGTTCTTGGGAGCAGACGGAAGCCCCAACAGGCCATGTCCCAAGCGATGTTATATTTGGGGGAACCTGGGTACCTGTCTCCTCAGTGCAGTCTACCGGAACAGAGGTCGCCAAAGGGAAGCTGGTAGTCTCCCACCCAGTGCGGGGGGGGGGGGCTCTGCAAGGCAGAAGTCCCACAGCAGAGCTGGAGCATCGATCACTGCAGACCTGCCTAGCTCTTGGGAGCAGGGTACACACAAGTTGCCTGAGACCCAAGTGATATCATGACTGTCTGTCTCTGAGCCTGGTGGTCCCAACCACCTGGCCACTGGAGCAAAGATGGTGGAGTGCTAGGAACATTCTTCAAGTGTCTCAATACCAATTGATGTTAAAGAAATTGGAAGAAAGACAAATGTATCCTTAACAAAATAAGACGGATGAAATCATATTACTTATAGTCCTCATTTCTGCAGCTGGTTACGCGGACTTAGCTGGTATTTATAACTACCTTCCTCTGCTACCCATTCTGTATTTCCTTCAACTTTGACAAACACCTCAGCAGGTCTTGGCTCATTTCCTGGAGGACTGACCCATACCTTCATTCCTGATGAGTCTGTATCATGTGTCATCCTGCTTGGATTAGGCTGTTATAGTTTGCCATTGACTTTAGTCACAGGACATGGTAGTACCAAGAGACACCCTAAGGGATCTCGTGCACTCCAGATATAATCCTGCTTACCTCCATTGTGGAGAGGCAATCCAATTTTGCCATGGTAATCTGGATCTATCACCCCTCCTATCACTGTTACTCCTTTCTTAGCCTGTTGGTTTAAGGTCATTAGAAGCCCAAAATGGCCAGGGGGAAGTCTGAGATTCCAGTTCAATGGAATGTTTGTTGTGGCTCCTGGTAGGAGCACTCCCCCCTCTGGAACCAAAACTTCTAGGCCAGCAGAACCTAAAATTGTGGGGACAGGAAGCAAAAATTTTCCTAGAGGGTCACTAAGAGTGATAGTGAGTGAAAATATTCCCTTTTCCACCCCTTGATTCCTGGACCCATGGATCCTGGTTATGGGAGAAACTGTACCATATATTGAACGCTGATTCAAAGCATATACTGCCTTTTGAAGAACTCTGTGCCAGCCCTCCATACTGTTGCCACCTAATTGGCGCTGTAACTGTGTCTTCTAAAGGCCATTCCATATTTCTATCAGACCAGCTGCTTCAGGATGATGGGGAACATGGTAAGACCAGTGAATTCCATGATCATGGGCCCATTGTCGCACTTCTCTGGCTGTGAAATGGGTTCCTTGATCAAAAGCAATACTGTGTGGAATACCATGATGATAGATAAGGCATTCTATGAGTCCATGGATGGTGGTTTTGGCAGAAGCATTACATGCAGAAAAGGCAAATTCATAGCCAGAATAAGTATCTACTCCAGTAAGAATGAAACATTGTCTTTTCCATGGAGATAGTGGTCCAATGTAGTCAACCTGCCACCAGATTGCTGGCTGATCACCTCGAGGAATGGTGCCACATCTGGGGCTCAGTGTTGGTTTCTGCTGTTGGCACATCTGGCATTCAGGAGCTGCTGTAGCCAGGTTAGCCTTGGTGAGTGGAAGTCTGTGTTGCTGAGCCCAAGCATAACCTCCTTCTCAGCCACCATGACCACTTTGTTCATGTGCCCATTGGGCAATGACTAGGATGGCTGGGGAAAGAGGCTGACTCTCTACAGAATGAGTCATCTTATCTACTTGATTGTTGAACTCCTCCTCAGCTGAAGTCACCTTTTGGTGAGCATTTACATGGGACACAAATATCTTCACAACTTTTGCCCATTTGGAGAGATCTATCCACATACTTCTTCCCCAGATGTCTTTCTCACCAATTTTGCAATTGTGATCTTTCCACGTCCCTGGCCATCCAGCCAATCCATTGGCTACAGCTCTTGAGTCAGTGAGCAATCATACATTTGGCCATTTCTTCTTCCAAACAAACTGTAATACCATGTGTACTGCCCGAAGTTCTGCCCACTGTGAAGATTTTCCTTCACCCGTATCTTTCAGGGTTGTCCCAGAAAGGGGTTGTAATGCTGCAGCTGTTCACTTCTGGGTGGTGCCTACATAATGTGCAGAGCCATCAGTAAACCAGGTCCTAGTCTTCTCTTCTTCAGTCAGCCGGTCATAGGGAACACCCCATGAGGCTATAGGTGCATGCTTGGCAACAGATGGTATTGTAACAGGAGTAGAAACCATAGGCATCTGAGCAACTTCTTCATGGGACTTGCTTGTTCCTTCAGGACCTGCTCTGGCTCGATCACGTATATACCATTTCCATTTGATAATAGAATGCTGCTGTGCACGTCCTACTTTGTGACTTAAAGGCTCTGATAACACCCAACTCATGATGGGCAGTTCAGGTCGCATAGTAGCTTGGTGTCCTATTGTCAAACGTTCAGTTTCCACTAAGGCCCAATAGCAAGCCAAGAGCTGTTTTTCAAAGGGAGAGTAGCTGTCTACAGATAATGGTAGTGCTTTGCTCCAAAATCCCAAAGGTCTCTTCTGTGATTCACCTATAGGGGCCTGCCAGAGGCTCCAAACAACATCTCTGTCTGCCACTGACACCTCAAGTACCATTGGGTCTGCTGGATCATATGGTCCAAGTGGTAGTGCAGCCTGCACAGCAGCCTGGACCTGTTGAAGAGCCTTCTCCTGTTCCAGGCCCCACACAAAGCTTGCAGCTTTCCAAGTCACTTGATAAATAGGCCTGAGTAACACACCTAAGTGAGGAATGTGCTGTCTCCAGAATCCAAATAGACCCACTAAACGTTGTGCTTCTTTCTTGGTGGTGGGAGGGGCCAGGTGCAATAACTTATCTTTCACCTTAGAAGGAATATCTCTGCATGCCCCACACCACTGTACTCCAAAGAATTTCACTGAGGTAGATGGTCCTTGAATTTTGGTTGGATTTATTTCCCATCCTCTGATATGCATATGTGTTACCAATGAATTCAAAGTGGTTGCTACTTCCCGCTCACTTGGTCCAACCAGCATAATGTCATCAATATAGTGCACCAATGTGATATTTTGTGGAAGAGACAAATGATCAAGATCCCTTCTAATTAAGTTATGACACAGGGCAGGAGAGTTAATATATCCTTGAGGCAAAACTGTAAAAGTATACTGCTGGCCTTGCCAACTGAAAGCAAATTGTTTCTGGTGGTCCTTATGGACAGGTACTGAGAAGAAGGCATTTGCCAGATCAATAGCTGCATACCAGGTTCCAGGAGATATGTTAATTTGCTCAAGTAACGAAACTACATCTGGTACAGCAGCTGCAATTGGAATTACTATCTGATTTAGTTTCTGATAGTTAACTGTCATTCTCCATGATCCATCTGTCTTCTGCACTGGCAAGATAGGAGAGTTAAAGGGAGAAGTTGTGGGAACCACCACTCCTGCATCTTTCAAGTCCTTGATAGTGGCAGTAATTTCTGCAATTCCTCCAGGAATACGATACTGTTTTTGATTCACTATTTTCCTTGGCAGAGGCAACTCTAAAGGCTTCCATATTGCCTTTCCAACCATAATAGCCCTCACTCCACAGGTCAGGGACCCATTGTGAGAATTCTGTCAATTTCTGAGTATATCTATCCCAATTATACATTCTGGAACTGGAGAAATGACCACTGGATGTGTTCGGGGACCTACTGGACCTACTGTGAGTTGGACATCAGTCAAAACTCCATTAATCACCTGTCCTCCATAAGCTCCTACTCTAACTGGAAGACCACAGTGTTTCTTGGGATCTTCTAGGATCAGTGTCAATTGAGAACCAGTATCCAATAGACCCCGGAAAGTCTGATTATTTTCTTTTCCCTTTCCTTTACCCTTGTAAAAGGCCATAGGTCCCTCTGGTGAAGAATTGGGGAAAGACTAGCAGCAAATTTTTAGGTGTCTTATCAAGATCCTTCTTCAGAGGAACCTGGCCATCCCTTCATTCAAGGGGTACTAACTCTGCAAACTGTCAAGATATTCTATGAAATAACCAAATTTACACAATATCTTTCCACAAATTCAGCCCTACAAAGGATAATAGATGGAAAACTCAAAAATAAGGAGGGCAACTACACCCAAGAAAAAGCAAGATAGTAATGCTCTTTCAACAAACCCAAAAGAAGGTAAACACTCAAACATAAAAAGAACATCAAAAATAACAGGAGGCAACAATCACTATACCTTAATACCTCTTAACATCAATGGACTCAATTCCCCAATAAAAAGACATAGACTAACAGACTGGATACATAAACAGGACCCAACATTTTGCTGCATATAGGAAATGCACTTCAGTGTCAAAGACAAACACTACCTCAGAGTAAAACACTGGAAAACAAATTTCCAAGCAAATAGTCCCAGGAAACATGCAAGAGTAGCCATTCTAATATCAAATAAAATAGACTTTCAACGAAGAGTGATCAAAAAAGACATGGAAGGACATTCTTACTCATCAAAGGAAAAAAATCTCCCAAGAAGAACTCTCAATTCTGAACATCTGTGCTAAACTAAACAGAGGCACAGTGAAACTAAATGAAGTTTTGGACCAAATGGATTTCTCTCTCTTTCTCTCTCTCTCTCTCTCTCTCTCTCTCTCTCTCTCTCTCTCTCTCTCTCTCTCTCTCACACACACACACACACACACACACACACACACACACACACACACACACACACACACACACACACATATATATATATATATATATATATATATATATATATATATAGAGAGAGAGAGAGAGAGAGAGAGAGAACAGTTCATCCTAAATCAAAAGATTATATCTTCTTCTCAGCACCTCATGGGACCTTCTCCAAAATAAGACCTATAATAGTTCACAAAACAGATCTCAACAGATATAAGAAGATCAAACTAATTCTATGCCTCCTATCAGATCACTATGGAAGAAGCTGGTCTTCAATAGCAGCAAAAACAACAGAAAATCCACATGCATATGGAAGGTGAACAATGCTCTACTCAATGATACCTTTGTCAAGGAAGAAATAAGGAAAGAAATCAAAGACATTTTAGAATTTAATGAAAGTGAAGGCACAATATACCCAAATTTATGGGACCCAATGAAAGCAGAGTTAAGAGGAAAATTCATATCTCTGAGTGCCTCCAAAAAACTGGAGAGAGCATACACTAGCAACTTAACAGCACACCTGAAAGCTCTAGACCCAAAAGAAGCTAATACATCCAAGAGGAGTAGAAGGCAGGAAATCACCAAACGCAGGGCTGAAATCAATCAAGTAGAAACAAATAAAACCATACAAAGAATCAACAAAACTAGGAGTTGGTTCTTTGAGAAAATCAGCAATATAGATAAGCCCTTAGCCAGACTAACCAGAGGGCACAGAGACAGTATCCAAATTAAAAAATATATCAGAAATGAAAAGGGAGATATAACAATAGAAACTGAGGAAATTCAAAAAATCATCAGATCCTACTACAAAAACCTATACTCAACACAACTGGAAATTCTGGATGAAACGGACACTTTCCTAGACAGATACCAAATACCAAAGTTTAATCAGGATCAGATAGAAAAAGAAAACCCCACAGGACCAGATAGTTTTAGTGCAGAATTCTATCAGACCTTCAAAGAAGACCTAACACCAATATTCTTCAAACTATTCAACAAAACAGAAACAGAAAGAATACTACCCAACTCATTCTATGAAGCCACAATTACACTGATACCAAAACCACACAAAGATCCAATGAAGAAAGAGATCATCAGACCAATTTTCCTTATGAATATTGATGCAAAAAAACTCAATAAAATTCTTGCCAACCAAATCCAAGAACACATTAAAACGATTATTCATCACGATCAAGTAGGTTTCATTCCAGGGATGCAGGGATAGTTCAATATATAGAAATACATCACTGTAATCCACTACATAAATAAACTCAAAGAAAAAGACCACATGGTCATTTCATTACAGGCTGAAAAGCATTTGACAAAATTCAGCATCATTTCATGTTAAAAGTCTTGGAAGGTCAGAAATTCAAGGCTCATATCTAAACATAGTAAAAGCAATTTAAAGCAACCTGGTAGCCAATATCAAACTAAATGGAGAGAAACTTGAAGCAATCCCTCCAAAATCAGGGACTAGACAAAGCTGCCCTCTCTATATATATCCATTCAATATTGTACTTGATGTTCTAGCTAGAGCAGTTAGACAAGAAAAGGAGGTCAAAGGGATACAAATTAGAAAGGAAGAAATCAAATTATCACTATTTGCAGATTATAAGATAGTATACTTAAGCAATCCAAGAAACTCCACCAGAGAACTCCTACAGCTGATAAACAACTTTGGAAAAGTGGCTGGATATAAAATTAACTGAAACAAATCAGTAGCCTTCCTATACTCAAAGTTTAAACAAGCTGAGAAAGAAATTAGGGTAATGATACCCTTCATAATAGTCATAAATATAAAGTATCTTGGTATGACTCTAACCAAACAAGTGAAAGATCTGTATGACAATAACTTCAAGTCACTGAAGAAAGAAATAGAGGCAGACCTCAGAATATGGAAAGATCTCCTCATGGATTGGCAGGATTAATATAATAAAAAGAGGATCTTGCCAAAAAGCAATCTACAGACTCAATACAATCCCCATCAAAACTCTAACTCAATTCTTTATAGAGTTAGAAAGATCAATTCTCAAATTCATCTGGAATAACAAAAAACCCAGGATAGTGAAAATTATTCTTAAGAGTAAAAGAACTTCTGGGAGAATCTAGGGTATCCCAGACCTCAAGCAATACTACAGACCCATAGTGTTAAAAACTGTATGGAATTGAGCTTAGTGCAAGGAGATAAGAATGGGTCAATTTGCATTCTTCTGCATGTTGACCTCCAGTAGAGCCAGCACCATTTGTTGAAAAGGCTATCTTTTTTCCACTGGATGGTTTTAGCTCCTTTGTCAAAGATCAAGTGACCATAGGAGTGTGGATTCATTTCTGGGTCTTCAATTCTGTTCCATTGATCTACATGCCAGACACACTGAAAGTAATAGAAAGGAAACTAGGGAAGAACCTTGAACATATGGGCACAGGGGAGAATTTCCTGAATAGAACTCCAATAGCTTATGCTCTAAGACCAAGAATTGACAAATGGGACCTCATTAAATTACAAAGTTTTTGCAAGGGAAAAGACACTGTTAAAAAGACAAAGCAGCAACCAACTAACTGGGAAATGATCTTTACCAACCCTACATCTGACAGAGGGCTAATATCCAATATATACAAAGAACTCAAGAAGTTAAACACCAGAGAGGCAAGTAACCCTATTAAAAAATGGGGTACAGAGCTAAACAAAGAGTTGTCACCTGAAGAATATCTAATGGTTGAGAAGCACCTAAAAAAATGTTCAACATACTTAGTCATTAGGGAAATGCAAATCAAAACAACTCTGAGATTCCACCTCACACCAGTCAGAATGGCTAAGATCAAAAACACAGGAGACAGTAATTGTTGGTGAGGATGTGGAGAAAGAGGAATGCTTCTCCACTGCTGGTGGGATTGCAAGCTGGTAAAATCACTCTGGAAAGCAGTCTGGCTGTTCCTCAGAAAACTGAGTATGACACTCCCGGCGGATCCTGTTATACCACTCCTGGGCATATACCCAGAGGCTTTACCTGCATGCCATAAGGACACATGCTCCACTATGTTCATAGCAGCCTTATTTATAGTAGCCAGAAGCTGGAAAGAACCCAGATGTCCCTCAATGGAGGAATGGATTCAGAAGATGTGGTATATTTACACAATGGAATACTACTCTGCAATTAAAAAAAATGAATTCATGAAATTCTTAGGCAAATGGTCAGAACTGGATAATATCATCCTTAATAAGGTAACCCAATCACGAAAGAACACACGTGGTATGCAGTCACTGATAAGGGGATATTAACCCAGAATCTCAGAATACCGAAGACACAATTCACATATCAATAGATTTCCAAGAAGATGGAAGGAGAGACCCCTGGTCCTGGAAAGACTGGATGTAGGGGAATGCCAAGACATAGAAGCAAGAGGGGGTTGAATGGGAAAAAGAGGGAGGGAAGGGGGCTTATGGGACTTTCGGGGAGGGAGGAAACGGGAAAGGGGAAGTGATTTTGAATATAAATTAAAAAAAACTTAGAAAAGAAAAAAAACTGTTTGATATTGGTAAAGTGACAGGCAGGTAGATCAATGGAATAGAATTGAAGATGCACAAATGAACCCACACACCTATGGTCACTTGATCTTTGACAATGGAACTAAAACCATCCAGTGGAAAAAAAGATAGCCTTTCAACGAATCGTGCTGGCTCAACTGGTGGCTATCATGCAGAAGAATGCAAATCAATCCATTCTTATCTCCTTGTACTAAGCTTAAGTCCAAGTGGATTAAGGACCTCCACATAAAACCAGACATACTGAAACTAATAGAAAAGAAACTGGGTAAGAGCCTTGAACACATGGGCACAGGGGAAAATTTCTTGAACAGAACATGAATAGCCTATGCTCTAAGAACAAGAAATGACAAATGGGACCTCACAAAATTACAAAGTTTCTGTAAGGCAAAGAACACTGTTGATAGGACAGAATGGCAACTAACAAATTGGGAAAAGATCTTTACCAACCCAACATCTGACACAGGGCTAATATCCAATATATACAAAGAACTCAAGAAGTTAGACTCCAGAGAACCAAATAACACTTTTTAAAAATGGGGTACAAAACTAAACAAAGAATTATCATCTGAGGAATATTGAATGTCCAAGAAGAACCTAAAGAAATGTTCAACATTCTTAGCCATCAGGGAAGTGCAAATCAAAACAACCATGTGAATTCACCTCACACTTATCAGAATGGCCACAATAAAAATCTCAGGAGACAGCAGATGTAGGAGAGGATGTGGAGAAAGAGGAACACTCCTCCACTGCTGGTGGGATTGCAAACCAGTACAACCACTCTGAAAATCAGTTTGGTGGTTCCTCAGAAAACTTGGCATAAAACTCCTGGAGGATCCTGTTACACCATTCCTGGGCATATACACAGAGGATTCTTCAGCATGTAATAAGGACACATGCTCCTCTATGTTCATAGCAGCACTATTTATAATAGCCAGAAGCTGGAAATAATCATAGATGTCCGTCATTGGAGGAATGGATACAGAAAATGTGGTATATATATACAGTGAACTACTACTCAGCTATTAAAAACAATGAATTCATGAAATTCTTAGATAAATGGATGGAACTGGAAAATATCATCTTGAGTGAGGTAACCCAATCACAAAAGAACAAATGTGGCATGCAGTCACTGGTAAGTAGATATTAACCCAGAAGCTTGGAATACCCAAGACACATTTCACATATCAAATGATGCCCAAGAAGTAGGAAGAACAAAGTATGGATACTCTGGTCCTTTGTAGAATGCAAAACAAAATACCCACAGAAGGAGATACAGGGACAAAAGGTGGAGCAGAGTCTGAGGGAAAAACCATCCAGAGACTTTCCCACCCAGGGGTCAATCCCATATACAGTTACAAAACCCAGACACTGTTATCGATGCCCACAAGTGCTTGCTGACTGGAGCTGGATATAGCTGTCACCTGGGAGACTCTGCTAGTGCATGAGAAATACAGAGGGGGACACTCTTAGCCAGCAACTGAGCTGAGCACAGGGTCCCCAATGGAGGAGCTAGAGAAAGGACCCAAGAAGCTGAAGAGGTTTGCAATGTCATAGGAGGAACAACAATATGAGACACCCAGTACTCTCAGAGCACCCAGGGGCAAAACCACCAACCAAAGTGTACACATGAAGTTACCCACAACTCCTGATATGTTGCATCAGAGGATGGCTTTGTTAGACACCAAAGAGAGGAGAGGCCCTTGGTCCTGGAAAGACCTGCTGCCATATTGTAGTGGAACACCAGGACAGGGAAGCAGGAGAGGGTTGTTTGGGCAGGGGAGATGGCTTATGGGATTTTCAGGAGATGGGGGAACCAGGAAAAGGGACATTTGAAATGTAAATAAGAATATATCTAATTAAAAAAAATAGATTGGTTTTTAAATATGAAATGAACTACAATCCAGAAATGGAAGGCACACTTTTGATCCAGATCTTGAGGTTGGAAGACCCAGGATTTTGATCAGATCTTGAGAAATAGTGGCCATCAAAAGCTTAGACTCAGGCATCCTGGTACACACCTTTAATCCCAGGAGACAAAGGCAAGCAGATTTCTGAGTTCAAGGCCACCCAGGGACAGAGCAAGTTCTAGGTGAAGAAAAGCTTAGGTCCAGGAGAGATGGTATGTGCCTTTAATCCCAGCATTTAGGAGACAGAGGCATATAGATCTCTGAATTTAAGGTCTGTCTACAGAGAAAGTTCCAGGACAGTCAAGCTTAGGCAGTGAAGGAAGGAATTGGAAAAAGAAAACTAGTGATAGTGTAAAAGATTCAGCTGTGGGGCTGTCTTTAGATTCAATGGGGCTAAGTTCATAAAATGCTGATTTATGCAATAATCAAAACAATCTAGTATAAGTGATTGAATTGATATGCAATTCCTAAGGAAGTAGCTTATGTAAAGTAAAAGTCTGGGCTTGGGTCTGAAAGAGAGAGTTATGTTAAGCAGAGAGCTATGTCAGGCAGAACACAGAGGTGTCAGTTTGCATCTATCATTGACGCCAAGTCATTATTCCACAAATTCTAAACATCCCTTCCTCAGGACCCTCAACCAAGCCAAGGCTAGTTCTCTGCAACTCCCCTTTCTTTACTGTTCCATGAACCTTATGGGAAGAATGTTTGATATAGATTTCCTATTCAGTTGAGCATTTTGTAGTCTCATATTGTCTATACTTTTACCAGTTGTGAGTTTCAGTGCTAATCATTATCTACTGAAAAAAGAAGCTTCTCTGCTAAGACTTGAAGTAAACATCAAACAGTCTGTATAGAGAAAAATTATTAGGAATCTGTTTGCTACCATGTCCATTTAGCACATAGGTAGTAGGTCTTCCTCAAAAGCTTATGAACTACCTACCCACAGGTTCTTGTTCCAATAGGGGTGCCAGTTATGGGTTCCATTTTGTGGAGTGATTTAAATCCAATCAGCAAGTGATTGTTTATTCCCTTGATGTTTTTCCAGTATTGAACCAGTGGGCATAACTTAATGGTATGTACTTTAGCATCAATAATCATTGAGTATTATATTAATATGGCTATTTATTCAGAATAATTTTCAGAAAGTTGTATTTTATCATTACAGATTAAGATATTGAATACTTGAAACTTGATTATTTTATACTGTGTTGAAAAAACAACTTCCTAAAGACGGAAAAGACATGACTATCCGACTTGAGCTATATGAGTTAGCCAATAAGAAACAATCACATTCAAAAACAACCATGGTTTAATTCAAATAAAATATTATGATACATTTGTGTCTGAAAAGACACTCTATTTACATAATCACAACTTTGCAAGATGATATAAGCAGGGACATGACTATCCTAAAATACTAATAGCAAATTGTGAAGGCAAGAACTTAAATGTGGGTATAATATTGTCATGTATATTCTCCAACATAGGATAGAATATTTAATTAACTTAGCTCTTAATTCCAAAGAGCTGTTTCCTTAATAGGATCATTTGGTTGTCCCTTTTAAAAAGTATTAATATATCCAGATGTATTTTTAAATATATATAATAAAAGATCTATCATTTTTCAAAATCAAAGCTTGTATGCTGAGGCATTTGATATTCAGGGCTTTTTCATATTTTCATATATGTTATTATAACTGTAATTTACAAGATTTGAATCTGAGATAAAATATACTAGTTGTGTTTGGGACCCATGAACTGGGAAAACTTAATATATCATAATATATCTCCTAATGAAACTTGTCACTTTTCTTTATAATCTCAAGACAGTTCCCTCTCATTTGTAAAAGTTTTCAGTAGTAACCATTGTTGTAATGGGTTTCCATAGATTAAAACGTTGATTCTATTTACAACACTTCTTTGTGATAAATTGGGGCATAATGAGAGCACCAAGAATAGGGGACTTATATTTTATGGCACTTCTTTAATTACAACTCTCCAGATCATTTCATTTATTAATTAATGATGTCGATTTGAAGTCTTTCTAGACTGTTCCACCTTTAACTTACTCATTCTCATGTGTTAACATTTCACATCTTCCTGGATCATAATGTTATTTTGTACTCAGAGAAGGTCGTGTGTGCTTGTTGGTGGCTATTTTATATTGAGGGACTTGAACTTCTAGGTTTGATGAATTGATTTTGCAGTAAGAAAAATTGTATGTGAAATGCTCTCTGAATATCCTATTTTCAAATCCTGTGAATGCATACAGTGTGTAAGTTGACATGACTTTTCTTAGAAGACTTGATAAATGAACCATGAACAATACTTAAGAAATAACATTACTAGCAATTCCAAAAAAACCAAAGGAAAGAAACAAAGATGTCAAGGACAGCTGAAAACACAGAGGGCAACACAAATGTGACTCAGTCAATAGTGTACTGTTTACCTGCACCAGAATTAAAGGGAAAATAGACAAGGCCAAATCATTTTTTTCTTTTCTAATATTTCTAGGGGAAAATGCATGTGCTTCAATTTTTCAGTGATAATTTGTTGGGTTATGAAGTCAAGGCAACAACCAAGAACAATCTGAGACAGTGGTAAGGGAAAAAATGCTTTGCCCAATTTTCTGCCTCAGAAAATTACAACAGAAGAAAATAAAGGCAAAGGTTGCATTTATCACTTTCCTGAGAGATAGCACATTGTCACTTTCCTATGGGCTGTATTTTTGTATGCAGTAAGGGCTACCATAGTGAAGTCTATTGGTAAGAGACTTTTTAACCAATATTTTTGAGAATATTTTCTGATAAAATAAAAGACTGTATTCAGTGAATCAAGCATCTAAACAAGGAAGATGAGAAGATACTATGCCAAACAGGAGAGAAATTTAGCTGTAATTTATCTGATGTGGAGTTTCTCGGGAGTACACTAACAGGGAACTTTTTGTCAGAAAGCATTCATTCTAATAAAAGCTATTGTCAGGACAGCTGTTAACAGCATTAGCAGCACCAATAAAAATTAAGATGACTCTCCTACTTATGTTTAAAAGTGGATAAGTCTGTCTACTTGAATTGTATTACTAAATAGAAGAATATAAATGCAGCAATACACTCTCATGCAATAAGCAAAAATGATATGATACAAATCATTTTCAGAGACTGTACAGCTAAGAACTCACTGAGCACTAAGAAGCAATGTCCACTGTTGTACTGGTCCATTTAGACCGCATACACACTGTATCCTCAGTTTAGGTATTTGAAATAATCCCATAGAATGTATCTAGTTTGAACTGTCATATAAAGGAAAAGACTATTTGCAGTGGTTACAGGACATTCATGAAATTAATCCCTAGAGCCATAAATGCAGGCTTCAGATCAAAAATCAAGCTAAAGAATAATATTCTCCACATCCTTCATTGGCTTGTATTCCTCAAACTGCAAGCAATACAGCAAGCTATCTCATGTGATACTTCCTCAGCCACAAGAGTACTGACTGGAAACATAGGCTCTGTTCTTTCTGATTCTCTTTTTTTTTTCTTTTTTCTACAATATGATAATTTATTAACTCTTGGGAAATTTCATCCATGCCTATAAATGCATTTTGATCAGTTTTGCCCCACCCCCACCCCATTCCTCTTCTTAGTTTTTTCTAGAACTATCACTTTTAATCTACTCCCAAATTTGGGTCATTTTTGCCTTCCCTTAATAATTTGCCAAGTAGTTTGTTCTGCCCATGTGCTCATTATTGTGGGGGCACTCACTGGAGCACAACTGACCTATCATGGGCCACACCCTTAATAAAACTAACTTTCCCTTCCTCCACTCTCAAAAGTTTCTCAACTAGGGGTAGGATCTCATGAGTTCCTCCTTTATCCAGGCTGGAATGCTCACTGGTTTGATCCTGTGGAAACCTGTGTAAGTAACCACAACGGTTGATACATGATGAGTGGAGTAGCCTTACCATGTACAGAGGCCATCACTGTGCACTAGCCCTTCCAGATGTCTTACAGTCTTCCTAGCCCTCTTCTGTGATGAATCCTGAGCCTTGGTCAGGGAGCTTTATATAGATGCCCTATTTGTAGCCAAAGATTATTTTTGTACTTTGTCCAGCTGTGAGATTCTATGTTAGCCACTCTTCACTGTACAAAGTAAAATCCTCTAAAGAGAATTGAGAACTACACTGAGGTACAGGTAGAGAGTTGTGAATCCAGGACATGATGGGCAATTTGCCCTGGAAATGAACTCACTATTTTAATAGGTGGATATAATATCAAATATCCCTCAGAGTTCTTATCTCTTTCTGATTCTGACAAAGGTAAGGTTGGATAGAATAGCTACTACAAATTTAGAAAGTGATTTCAAACTCCCTTAAAAATATTAATTCTATTAGGGAAAAGGCAAATGGTGGTGAAATAAAAGAAAAACATGGCATCTTTCATTGACAACCAATTCATATTAACACTCACAGTTGAACCATCTCTCTCTGTATTTGTGTTTTGCTCCTGTAGGATTGGGAATTTTAGCTTGGATATTAATTTACAAAAGGGGAAATGTTCAAAGGAAACAAAGTGATCCCATTCCAAGAATACTTTCTGTACTTCAAACTTTCTATTCTAAGAAACAAAAAGCTAATACAACAACAAAAATCTCTTGAAATGCATTGTTTTATTTATTTTCAGGTATAATGCTTAAATATTGAATAATTTCAAGAGAATGAGGTGTTGAGCATTTATGTAGTCTGTCACGAATGAATCAGGACACCAACCACTAGATTAAGTATAATATCGCAGTCTCATTGTAGAGAAAGGAAGATGGGACGCACACACACAATTATCATAACTCAAGCCAAGAAGGCATAGCTCCATGGAATAAATTTTCTACCCAAAATAGACAAGAATATATTTTCATTTTTCTCATGCAAAATACACTACTCTAAATATTTGATGCCTCTTAAGAATAATTCCTATGGAGTGGCTTGCATTTTAAAGATAGAGACATTTTCCACCTATGTATACAAAGACATGACTGAGTATCAACCATCATCACGTTATCCACTCAACAGTCTTCATTGAACCAAAATATGAAATCCTTCATTTTGTATTATATGAAACATTTTGAAAGTTAAGGCATTTAACAATAGACTTATTGATGAACTATGCATAAAAAAACAGATTTTAAATTGCTCAGCAAAAAGAAAATAAATAGTGGTTCACAAGTAGAACAATTATATATGTTCTTATATCAGTTACTTAACAATGTTTCATTAAATTGGCAATGATTAGATATGATTTTTATGTAAATCAACTACAGTCCAGACATGATTTATGAGGATGAAAATTCATTCTTTAAGAGAAGTTAATCCAAAAGTCATTATGGAGAAGTAACACAGAATCTACTCTCTAGCATAAACTGGAAGTAGTATTTTGGCCAACTGGATTTCCTTAGTGGAAAACTCCTTCTAGCAACAGTCTTGTTTGCTTGTACACAGGTACTTAGAAACATAAATTGCTACAGATTCTCACAGACAGAATGAGGTTGTATCATTTAGCCAAAACACTCATCAGTCAGCTGCTGGGGGTCCAGAAAGTCAGTATTTTCTTTCTCAAGCACAAACACTGGCCCAGTGACTGCCTGGAACTCTGCAGGCCTGAGATAAGGCCTCGGAGGAGTGTCCTTGGAGAAAGAACAAATGCAAAGAGCAGGAAACTGCAGCGGGAAGAACTCTGATAAAGGTAAAAGATAATGTTGAAGGGAAGCATAAAAAGGGAAAAATTCAGATAAGGGGTCAAAGTTAATGTTTGATCAGGCTCTGTCTACAGTACTATCTCTGGTAGTTATGGAAAAGCCATAAGGAAAAAAATATAAGTTGATAGTTCTTTAAGTGACCCAGTGTTGTGTCTATCTGCACCATTAACATCTCTTCCACGTCTCTGGGATGACCATGGCTGTGCTGACCAAGGCAGTCAGAATGCTATTGAAGTCTATATATTTGCAGCTAAAGAAATGGTCCCACAACTAGGAATCCAGGTTTAAATCAAACCACTCTTATGGAAGCTCACACAAAGCTGTAACTCCAATTCCAGGAGATCAATGCCCTTTTCTGCCATCAATGAGACCCAGGCATATACACAGTACACATACATGTATGCAGGTAAAACACCCATACATGTAAAATTATACTGCATTTAAAAAGTTTTAAGTCTACCTATTTGAAGCATATAATAAATACATTTTTATTGCTGTAACACAACATTATTATCAAGGAAACTTAAAATGAAGAGTCTTATTTGGACTCTTGCTTTCAGGGTTATGAGAGTGAATGAGGGTGGAGGACAGGCAACAGGTAGTAGGGTTGTGGAAGGATGCTGAGATCTCACATATTGGAACATGCAAGCACAAAGCAGGGAGAGCACAGAGGGAATAATTTGAGTAACTCTCAAGGCCTGCCTTTAGTGATAGCCTTACTCCAGCAAGTCCACACCTCCTAGCCTCCCAAACAGTGCTAGCAAGTGGGACCCAAAGACTGTGGGGGATATTTCTCATTTAGACTAGCACAAAGAACATGAGAGACATATGTAAAATGAAGAAATATACATTATTTTGAGACAGGATATAACTCTGAAGCTGAGACTAGACTCAAATTTGCTGTGTAGCCCAGGTTAGCCTCAAACTCATAATCTCTTGCTTCAATCTCCCAAGTGTGAAGTTCACAGATATGTGATACCAAGCATGACAGAAAAAGAAATATTGCATTTAGTCTCTGAAGCAAGCAGCTAAATATTAGACCACGAAAGTTACCTCACTTATCATCCTTAGTGAGGTAACCCAATCACAAAAGATCACACATGGTATGAAGTCACTGATAAGGGGATATTGACCCAGAATCTCAGAATACCCTAGACACAATCAGCATATCAATAGATTTCTAAAAAGATGGAAGGAGAGACCCCTGGTCCTGGAAAGACTGGATGTAGGGGAACGCCAGGACAGAGTAATGAGAGGGGGTTGAACGGAGAAAAGAGGGAGGGAAGGGGGCTTATGGGACTTTCGGGGAGGGAGGAAACGGGAAAGGGGAAGTGATTTGGAATGTAAATTAAAAAAATAAAATTAAATTAAATTAAAAAAAAAAAAAACTAAAAATAATCCTTCAGAGTAGAATTATCAATAAAATAGGAAGTAAATCATATAAAATCCCGTAGAGCCTTATGAAATGTCCAAAATCTAAGGATTTTTATCCTTGTATAACTAGATGTCCAAGGTATGCAACTCAGACCTAGTTCTAAGAAATGTTAAGATTTCATTTATTAAATCTATCCTATTTTAGATGCATATGAACTTGGGAGAGCATAAAAGTGCCCCTCATTTTTAATATTAGGCATAGAGGGGCATTATTAATACACACACAACTTAACAAAGCTCATGGAGTTTCATAATCTGTTGTTTGTCAGTAGGTGTGAAAATACAGCTTTATCCAAGATGAGGGAAAAATATCTCAAACTTTAAGGAAACTGTACAGTGCTATGCTTTTTATCTGCAATCAGTATGATTTTTCTTTCTTGTCTATAACGCTGGGCATTACTCTTTGCAAGTGGCCAAGTAGAAACTCGAGTTGTCAGTTATGCATAGCATCATGTTCATGGGTGGCTAGGAGCATAATTTAAAGTTCAGCTTACTGAATCACTGAGCAAATCCTTGTCTCTGAAAGAAACTTGCTTTGCTCCAAACCTGACAGACTGACAGCGACTGAGAGATCTTTAGTGAATCGAGTTTAGCAGCATCATCAGTTTTCAAGGCAAGGAAACATGTTCTGATTACAGTTGGAAATGCTTTGAGGGATATTATCTGTGGTCAGGAACGGCATCCTGGAGGTGATCAGTGGTTTGGTAAAGTAGAACTCAACTTCTATTGAGGATAGTCTCATTTCTTTTTATAATTGTGTTTTGTTTTTTCAATTAATATGCAGTATTAGATATTACTGTGACACTTTGAACACAGGGCATTTTAGTGAATTTCCCTTCCCCCTCATCTTCCTCACCTGTTTTAAGTTATTATTTTTCTTCCTCACGTTCTTCCTCATCCTCCTTTTAAATCTTGGTCTCTCAGTTTTTCTCTTTCATGTCCCATGTGTCCTTCTACCCAACTTTGTCATTTCTCATCACCCCCTTTTACTTATTCTTGGTCTCTTTTCTAGTTCTGCTTTGTCAGCACATCCATTTGTATTTACATATATACTACTTACTAGGAGTCACATATGACTTATTTTTCTCATTTTTCTGTTTGGGTTGCTTCCATGTAGTAGTATACTTTTCAGGTCCATTAATTTTCCTACCAACTTCTTGATTTCTTATGTTTTTTGGGGTCTGAGTAAGATTTGATTGGGTGTATGTATTACAGTTTCATTATTTATTCATCAGTTGACAGACAACTGGAGTGATTCCATTTCTTTGCTCTCATGAACAGATCATCAATAAATTTTAGTGTGAAAACATCTCTTTAGCATGATATGGATTTTCTTAGGTGATGTACATGTTCTTGTACACAGGGCAGCCACCACTAAAAGGGTCACAAAAAAAAAAATCCTAACAGGCCAAAAATGGTCTTTTATAGCCAAACACATCTCAATCCAGGTTAGTGGAAAAGCCACTTGTGTAAGGGTCACCTAGATACATCTATTTTATGTGTTTGAATTGTTCTAAAAACACAGAAAGAAATATATGGAAGCCACAAACATAATCGTAATTTCACAACTAGTTAGCTGTGGGACTCTGACCTAAGAATATGACCTCTCTCATAGGACAATATGATCCATTTTAAAAAATGGTACGGCTTGCACTACCTACCACACCAAATTCCTATAATGTTTGAATGAATTGTGAATGTGCATGTGACATTCAGATTTGAAAGGCCATACGAGGGAGATCTTTACAATCTTTGCTTTATTGACATTCTCGTCATTCCAGGGTTACCTTCTTCTAAAACCAGTTTAAAGGAAGATAGCTTTTTTCCCTCTTCCACCTAAAGCAGCTCACAATTTTCTTTCAGATTCATAAGAGATACTGTCTTGGCTGCACTTGGCAGCAGTATCTATAAGCTTACATTGCCACAAAAGGGGCCCGCACTTCTTAGAAGGGACAGATATTCTTTTAATCACTTTGCCTTTTGTTACTCCTATAACAGTCCAATAATATGCTATTATGTTGACCGATCAGGAGGAGTTCTGAATAATGGAAGTAAAATTATATAGTGTAGCAAAAAGAATGAAAAGAATTCTGCAAGCATAGGGTTTCTTTGATGTCTGAAGATGAAACGGACACATGGTCAAGTGTGCACACACACATGCACACACACACATGCAAGCATAAACATACATATATGTTGGCACACACAATTTGCAATTTCCCTTCAAAGATAAGCAGCTACAGACTTAATAGATCATATCCCTCTCCCATTTTCTAACCTACAAATCTTAAATCCAATTTAATTTCTTGTCATCCATTGCACAAGGTAGGCTCAATTTGTGTCAGTTCAGCCCCTGTCACATGAGACTGGGTAAAAAGGTAAACTGTATCATTCTATTCCAGTTGTCTCACCTTAAAGAATAATTTAAGTTTCTGAAATGTTCTTTCTAAATATGGTTCTGCAGGTAGGCTGTGGTTGGTGTATCTACGTGCTAAAGTTCTTAAAGTTATCGACAAAAGTATCAAAAGAAAAGAAAAGAGAGAAAGTTGATCGTGAGTTATAGAGAGAGAACATGAAGTCTGGGTGACTAGGGAGGTGGGAGAGATCTTGGAGGAGCCAGAAAACAGAAAGAATCTTTAAAATCTATTTTGTGAATGGAGTGTGTGTGTGTGTGTGTGTGTGTGTGTGTGTGTGTGTGTGAAGAGAGAGACCTTTCTATGTAAAAATCAGTATTATGCTTATAGTGGTCATACTGCCTGATTTTTAGACATACTGCAGAACTGTAAAAATCAAAACAGCATCATATAAGGACAAACATTTACATAATGGAGTTCTACTCAGCTATTAAAAGCGAAAACTTCATGAAATTTTAGGCAAATGGATGGAACTAGAAAATAGCACCCTGAGTGAGGTAACTCAATCACAAAAGAACATACATGATATGCACTCACTGGTAAGTGGATATGAGCCCAGAAGCTAGGTATACCCAACATACAATTCACAGACCTCATGAAGGTCAAGAAGAAGGAAGACAAAAGCGTGAATACTTCGGTCCTTCTTAGAAGGGGGAACAAAATACCCATGGGAGGAGCTACAGAGACAAAGACTGAAGGAAAGGCCATCCAGAGACTGCCCCACCTAAGAACCCATCCCATATACAGTTACCAAACCCAGACACTATTGTGGATGCCAACAAGTGCTTGCTGACAGGAGCCTGATATAGCTGTCTCCTGAGAGGCTCTACCAATGCCTGACAAATATGGAGGGGGATGCCCTTAGCCAACTATTGGACTGAGTACTGGGTCCCCAGTGGAGGAGCTAGAGAAAGAACAGAGGGAACTGATGGGGTTTTGCAGCCCCATAGGAGGAACAACAGTATGAACTAATCAGTACAGTACCCCCAGAGCTCCCAGGAGCTAAACCATTAACCAAAGAGTACACATGGAGGCACCCATGGCTCCAGCGCATATTTAGCAAAGAATGGCCTTGTTGGAAGAGAGGAGATGTCCTTGGTTCTCTGAAGGTTCAAGGCCCCAGTGTAGGAGAATGCCAGGTCAGGAAAGTGGAAGTGGGTGGGTTAGTGAGCAGGGGGAGTGGGGATGTGATAGGGGGTTTTTAGAGGGGAAACAAGGAAAAGGGATAACCTTTGAAATGCAAATATAGAAAATATCTATTAAACAAAAATTGACAGAATCAATTAAAGAATGATAGAAGTCTTTCAAATATGCCCACACAAATGTAAATGATTCTCAAAAGAAAACAAAAAATAACCAAACAAATATACAGAACCACACAAAAGAGACAGTAAAACCTTCACTGGGTCACTAGAAATGATAGTGTCTTCACCACATGGGTATAAGGAAAATAGAAAGAGAAATGGCCACCAAATGGAAACAATTCACCAATTTTAGTCACCAGGAAAAGTCCAAATTACAGTGTGATGTTATATTATTTACACGGCTATCATGGAAAAAATGCTGATGAGAATGGAGGGAGGGCCGTTATAAGCAAACTTGACTGTAAATTAGTTCAGGAATTAATTATGAATAACAATTCTCTGAAGACTAAATCTATATCTACCATATTATATCATTATCTCACATCTGGTCACATATCTAAGGGAAAGGAAATTGACATCTTAATGTGATGCATTGTCTAATATTTATCTGTGTGGCACTATTCTCAACAGTCAAGACACAGAAATCTAAGTATCTAGTGACAGATTCATGTATATACACAAAATGGAACTTTATTAAATTACATTAACATGTAACATATTAATCATAGTATATTTTATAATAAATAAGAAAGAACTCTGCCTGTCACTTTTTGCAATTAGAGGCAATTGTATGAAGTGAAATAAGCCAGAAACAGAAAGATGAATACATTGTAATGTATAATTTATGAAGGCCAACTTGAGTGTTCAAATAGTGATTATTACAGACTGTGGGAGGGGAGAGATTGGAATTGATCAGTCACTGCATGTTTTATGCATGTATTAAAGTACCACATTGCTCCAATAAATGTCCACAATGAAAACAAATATATAAAAGCAACATATATTTTTAAAATTCAGAATCAAGTTAAAAGCATTGAATCATGAACTTGTCAAATTTATTCTAATATGTTAAGAATGTTTGAAATATTAAATATTTCACATGTCTTATACCTTACAATTAGAGATAAAGGCTGCATTAACTTAATAGATGCTGAAACTGTATTTGATAAAATTCTTACATAAGTTATTCTAGAACATCTGAAAACTTGTGCAATTTAAAATAGATTATATACTGTCATTTAATATATAAATATGTTTAACACGCATATGCATGCATACATACACACACACACACACACACACACACACACACACACACACACACACATGTACCTGATGAACAGGTCATGGTATGTTTCCCACACAGAAAAATCCAGATAGAAAATTTATTGTTACATTAAAAAAAAAAAAACTACAGCTGAATGTGTATGAGAATATTCTTTAGATTCCAAGATACAAATACAGAGACACTTAAAATATGGTTTGTGCTTTGTATTTAAAACAATATTGGGAAAGGGAACATAATTTTGTGGGTAAAGTATTTGCATAACAGTTGTACTGTGGATCCCCAGTCTGGTGTGGTAGTGCGCACCAATATGAATTGTGGCTACTCTCTGACTATTTTGTTCTAGTCAAGAGTTATTTCGTGCTTCAGTGATAGCTTCTGTCTCCAAAAATAAGGTGGAAAAGAGATTGATGAAGCATTCTAATAAATTTTGAAAACCTCTGGACATCACATCCACTCACATGAACAAACAAACTTTCATACATGCACAGATCACACACACACACATGCACGCACGTATGAATACATGCATGGACACACACCACCATCACCATCATCATCATCACCATCATCACCAGCAGCAGCAACAACAAAAATATACATGAGTATCAACAAAATAGACTTCACAAAAAAAATGTGTTTAATATAGATAAAGTAATATTTTCTAACAAAAAAGGGGATTAAGTAAAAATAAAAAACAAACCATTTGAACATAAAACATAACTGTGCCAATAAGCAGAGGACCAACATAAAGCAAAAACTTGGGGAAATGGAGCTGAAGTAAATATTTCAATCAAATAATTAAAGACTTCATTTTCTCCACTTTAATAGCAGATAATACAAATTATATTTGTAACAACTTCTGTGTGTGAGTGTGTGTGTGTGTGTGTGTGTGTGTGTGTGTGTGTGTGCATGCAAAATATAACCACTAAATTTTTAATGAGGATAATTTTGATATTCATTTTTTTATTTTTTTAAAGATTTATTTATTATTATATGTGAGTACACTGTAGCTGTTTTCAGACACCCCAGAAGAGGGTGTCAGATCTCTTTACGGATGGTTGTGAGCCACCATGTGGGTGGTGGGATTTGAACTCAGGACCTTCAGAAGAGCAGTCGGTGCTCTTACCCACTGAGCCATCTCTCCAACCTCTTGATATTTATTTTAAAACAAAATATACTTGCTTATTTTTCAAAATGGCTTGTCACATTATAAAATCATCTTATCTGTTGTATGTTTTGATATATATATATATATATATATATATATTTTTTTTTTTTTTGGTTTTTTCGAGACAGGGTTTCTCTGTGTAGCCCTGGCTGTCCTGGAACTCACTTTGTAGACCAGGCTGAACTCAGAAATCCTCCTGCCTCTGCCTCCCAAGTGCTGGGATTAAAGGCGTGCGCCACCACCGCCCGGCGATATATATATTTTTAAATCTCTAAAATTTTATGAACTAGTTCATTTTTTTTAATAAGATTCACTGAATTTCACATTTTGATTGTGAGAATTACCTATGGCCTGAGTTCAAGAATTTACTCCAAATTCTCTACTCAAATAAGGCTCATGTCTTGATAATTTTTTTTTCAGTATACTAAGAGACTTAAAGGGAGAAGACATGCCAGGGCAGATCCTTGACTTTGTTTTCTTCTTTGCTTTGTATCATGTTATGCAATGGATGAAAACAGAATGCTTTAGAATTAAATCTACTGTGCAAATATAGTCTGTGGAAAACCATCAACATTTTACAGAGGAAACGCTGATCCTATAGAGCTGTATGCAATGGTCAGGATCTATGCTTTACCTCCAGTATCAGACTGTAGGATGCTATCAAACCCAAGCTATGAGAAACTCATTTGCCAGTGCCCACAGGGGAGAGGCAGACTCAATGCACTTATCTTTGCTAGAGTTGTTTCATTTAAAAGTTCCCCTGTTATTTTTCCTGTCTATTTGCTGGATTATAAGATGAGTTTTTAAAAACCTAATTTTCTAGTAGTATTTATTGCTTTTAGAGGGAGGGTTGATCTAAGTAACCTCAACTTTTATTACCTAAAACAAGAACTATCTTTGATTTGAAAATTTGTTTTTGATAGGACTATAGATAATGTTGATAGCTGTAGGCTAAGATGTTTTCAGAATATAACTAATATCTTTTTCATTATATTTTAAATATACTCTTTTCAGTTGAGTGATAATAACCCTACTGAGAAGCAATCTAGTCAAGCTGCAATATTACTTTGAAATCAGCATTCATAATAGTATGTTCAGCAAAAGATATTTTGTTCTATTTTATAACTATTGCACTATAATATTGTGAATTTTTCTGTGACTTATGAGAAACCACTATAAAAGTGTTATAAAGCAAAAATCACAATTTATAGGTAATTACAAAAAGGCAAATAACATTTTGAAATAATAAATTAAATATTAATCTAAGTGTTCTCTTAGGAACTAGGGGGATGGCCATGTCTTTCTTCCATTTGCCTTACAATATTTTCTTTAGAAAATTTTCTTTCTTCATATTTTATATAGAAATAACTTTAAAAGTAAAACAATTCTTTTTCTAAGCTTAAAATTTAGAAACATCTTTCTCAGAACCCTGAAAAATATTTCTTTATACTGTACACATTCATCAAGGAAAACAAAATCCATAGTTTCAAATATCCCTTCAAGAACAGGAAACTGGATAGACAGTGCTCCAAATACCAAAAGTATCTTCCAATACAAAGATATAAAAGTTGATTTTTTTCTTTAAATGAAGCTAGCTAATCAACTCCTAAATTAGTAAATAAATGGATAATGAACAAATGATGCTGCCATCACTCTTATTTGAAAGTTAGTTGTTCTTTATCTTAGAAAATATATACAAAAATGTGTCTACTTGGGCACAAAGAAGCATTAGTTATCTCTACTTCTGCACTCACTGTAGTACCTTCTAGTACTACTAAATTAAAATTTAGTAGACATCCTAGAACATATATCACATTTTGGTTTCATACTTATTCAGTAATAGAAAATGCGTTATTTTTGATTTACAAATTTCTGGTTCAGGAAGACACTCTGATAACTATATTTTCTAAGTAGAATTTACAGTATATTTTTGGTTATGATCCTGGCCTTTAACAGGTAAAGTTTGTCTATGACAAAAGTGTTGAACCTTTAGATAAGCTAAAACACACAGAGAACACTTCAATAACAGGAAAAGTGTTCACTATAGGTAGAACTAAGCATTGTTCCTGCATCTAGAAATACAATTGTTTAATATACATCAAAGGTATATTGTTTTTTTAGATTTTAGTTTGATATAGCTTCTCTAACAAAGGCCTATATTTTGTGCTTTTGAAGTATCATCTACAATCATGTTTTAGTTTTACAAACTTATAACAGATTTAATATATAAAATCTTTGGTGTTTTCTATATTTATTTAAAACATATTTAGAACTTAATAATTTTTTATCTATATTCATATAAATTAATAGTGATAAAATATAAAAAAAATGATTTGTACCATAGTACAAATCACAAGCAGAGTTAAAAATTGCTTTAGCAGCCATCACACTTACCAACACTCAGTCTTTAAAATTCACACTATGTCAGTATTTTCTTCATTTAATAGTTAATTTTGATTGTGACCTTATGGATTGAGAAACACTTAGGAGAGTAGTAAGCCAAAGACTATTGGGAGGGATGGAACTTGAGAGTAGAGCCTTGTTGGAAGGTGTCAGTGTCGTGCCACTGAGGGCTTGTCTTTGTTGCCTGTGTTTTGTCTTCTTTCTTTTCTGTATTCCCTCTGTATCTTTCCTGTCTACCACATAGTATCAGAGAGTGTGTCTTATATTTCTAACCCCGTGATATTCTTTTGCCAGTAAATAAAAGTTATAAGGAACAGAGTTTACTGAAACTGTGTGAAAATAAATATTTTTTCTTTTAAAAATTGGTTACATAGCTGACTTTATTATAGTCATCTAAAAGCAGCTAAAATAAGCTTCAAATACAAGAAAAATAAGTATTACTATTTTCACCCTCTGTGTAGACAAGGTTCAATTATTCCATTTCATTAACTCATTACTATTTACTCATTACTATTATTATTGTGTGCTGCTTAAAGTAGCTAACTGTTGATAATTCCATGTTTCAAGTCATGTGATTTCTCCTGGTGTTCTTTTAGCTACATGTTTGTGCGTATATATGTGTAAGTAAGTGTAATCAAACTGTTAATTGTTCAACTATACAGCCTTAGTCCATTTAAGTTAAAATAACAAATTATAATATACTTCATGGCTTAAAGAGCAAATATATATGATACTTCTAGAAGCTGCAAGTTCAAGGTCAAAGCACAGCAGAGGTCCTATCCAGTAAAAGTTTATTTTCTGGTGCATAGAAAAACAAAATAAACAAAAACATACCAGTTATATCTCTACATTAATGAGGGAGGCCGTTGTGATTTTTTGTTTCTTTGTTTTTTTTGAGAACACTAAACTCATACCTTAGTGGTCCACTCAGGACATAATCACTCCAAAGATCCAGCTTCTAACAAATATCACATAAAAGATTAGCATTGAACATATTAATTTAGGGGAGCACAAACCTTCAGAGTAAAACTGTAAAATAAAATTTATTTAATGGGATAGAGTTTTAGTTTCAGATTTTAGAGAAATATGTTTTGCATTGTGCACTTTAAAACAGTGAAGGTGGCTGGTTATGTTTATATATACCTTTAATCCTGGCACTGAGGGGGCAGAGATGCTCTCCATTCTTGGTCTATATCCCCAAAGCAATATTACAAATTATAAAAGAATAAGACACAAGACAGGAAATCTATAACATGCATTCACCCATGTATTTTAGATTCTACCACAGAGATAAGATTTTCTACTGATTTCAGAAACCAGGACTTTTTGGACATAGGGCATGGTGTCGATTTTCTCAGTTTATTTTATATATGGTATTAATGATATAAGATTATTAGGCACTAAATTACGAATCAAAGATTATACATGGGGGGACCCATTGCTCCAGTCATATATGTAGCAGAGCATGGCCTTGTTGACCAACAATGAGAGGAGAGACCCTTGGTCCTTTGAAGGCTCAGTGACCCAGTGTAGGGGGAATGCCAAGCAGGGGCAGCAGGAGTGGGTGGGTAGGTGGGGGTACACCCTCATAGAAGTAGGGAGAGAGGGGATGGGAAAGAAGGTTTTCAGAGGGGAAACCAGGAAAGGGGATAAAACTTGAAATGTAAATAAAGAAAATATCTAAAAAAAAAAAAAGATTGTTTTGTTAAACCTAACAGAGAAGGAGTAGCATGATGTTAACATATGCTCAATTCTCTGAACTAACTAGTCATTCAGAAATATGCTTCCCTGGATCTTTCTTCTGCAGCACTTTCATCTGTTAAGGCTTAATGTATGCATCATTCTGTGCTAACATCTACCAAGGATTTACACAAGAATGTAAAGACTAGGAGACAAGGAGAGAATAGTGAAGCAAATAAGGAATAGAAAGGGGGAGGGGTTACAGGTTCAAAAATTATTATTGCCGAGCTCCAAGGTCCCCTCTTTGTTGTTAAAGCCAAAGTTTTCTAGTGTGTTTTACTAGTCCATGATGATAAACTCAGCCATCCCTTGCTGCTTTTTGTTCTTTTCCTTTGCAAGCAAACTTTCCTGAAAATGCATTTTATTTATTTATGGAAAAAGACAAACACTCTCTAGCTTGCGTATTTTAACAGTACTTTAAAATTTAAACACTGGGACACTATATCAAGTTTCTACTTACCTGGAAAATCCTAACTCAGACCAGTTTTCATGATTTTTTCCTTTACAAAGCAGTATATAACATATTATGTTTTGGATGACGCCTATCAAATTCTAGAGTATTCCTCAGAGATTTACATAAATTAGGACCAACCATTTATCTTGAACAGCATCATACCCTTAAAGTTTCAACATCCAATCAAATCTGATAACATAATGAATGGGTGATAAAATCAGTGGTTTTCCTTGTACTGATGGGAAGCATGTAGAAGATTCCTAAAAAGAAAGCCTGGGTCTGGAGAGACATTCAGCAACAAAAGCTTAGCCATATAAATATGAAAACTGGACTCTGGATCCTCTGATTTGACAAAATAATTGGGTGGATGTAGTTTGTCCCAACCTATAATACAACCCTATGGGAGATGAAACCATGGACTGTCTGATGTTCACTGGGTATCTAAACTAGAAAAATCACCAAGATCTGGATTCAGCAAGAGACCCTGGCATAAGGTAGAAAAGGATTGTGAAATATATTTAGCATCAACATCAGAACTTTTTATGCATGTGCACAAACTTGTACATGTCCTTGTACATTTATGGATCCATACACATGTGAACACACAAGCACATGTATACCACACACACACACACACACAAAGTTATTTATATATGGCTTAGCAAGATGATTGACTAATGGCTGTAGAGTGAAGTGAGTGTCTAGAAGAGTTCTATTTCTAATTGATGTACACACACACACACACACACACACACACACACACACACACGTTGTTCATTCCCACTCTGATCAGCATGGGCTGAATAGTTGGTGTAAACATAAATACTTGAAGCTTGTCACAAAGTCACCACATAATCAAGTGAACTAAACTCTGGAAAATGACAGATCCCTCAGGAAAACGGGGGTGGGGGTGGGGAGGGGAGGAAATGTGTAGTTCACTTTTGCCAGAAGCAAGTCACCCCCAAAACAGGAATAAGAATGCGACTGAATATTTAGTGTTTTCCTAAAAACAAATTATAAGTGTGCCTGGCGACTTAGGGATCACTGAACAACAGTCAGTCGGCTGTGTATTTCACTATGAAAAATGAAGAGGATTTGAGCCAGAGTAAAGGTTAAATATGTTCTTCAGTTCTCGACTGTGGAGTCTAAACAAACTGAACAAAAATTGAGCATCTCATTTTCCAATTGGAAAAAAAGATAATAATAAGTCCATTCTGAGAGTAAAATAGATAACAGAATAACAAACACCAAAGCAGATAGTAAGGTATATATCAATGATATCAGTGACTGTCAACTCTATTCAAACTCAGTCTTTGAATTTAAAGCTCAATTTCTTTGCTCATTGGATAATTTATAATCCTATTAGTATCTGTTTCTATTATTTCACATTTAACTCAATTGAGCCATGTTCACCAAGGACCTTAAGACCCTGAATATTCTGGAAGTCTTTTAAAGTTGCACTCCTGAAATGTGTTTATGCTGGTTTTCTAAGGCTTTTATTGTCTACACCAAGAGTTTAGTACACTAACAACCCCTAGTTAGCTCATGAAATCCTGAGACAACCATAATTTATACCTCTCTCTACCTATTATACTTTGACTGAGTTTATTTTTAAAAACTATTTCATTTTTTGAGGTTACAATATGATTACATAATTTTCCTCTACCCTTTCTTCCCATTCCTCTGCTCTCTTCCAAATTTATAGCCTCTTTTTTCACTAATTAGTGATAGTTACCCATATGTAATATAAATGTACATATATATTTATAAATGCATAAATACAACCTACTCAATCTGTATAACATTTCTTGTATGTATGTTTCCTGCACTTTTTTCCCTTACCAAATTCAACAAGCAAAAAGGCAAAAGTCTGTTCTTGCAGTATCTTGCATTAAGTCTCTCTTTTTAAAATTCTCATATCACACAATGTTGACATTCATCCAATCATATAAGTTGAAGGACACAAATTTATATCTTCCTATTTCCAAAGCAATTTTCTTTTGAAATCCTAGATGTAGCCATATAGCAAAGAAATCTTTCTGCATCACTTCCTTTATTGTCTCCAAATGTTCAGCATTGGATTCTGTTTTCATTTAAAATTCCATGTTAACAAGAGAGCACTTATATATGAAAAAAGTCTGTTAAAAAATATGACAAAGTCTCCCAGTAAAAGTGGTTTCCCTTGAATGCAACAGAATAGATGTTCCACTAGAATACAAGGAAGAAAAACTCAATTATCTTTTATGATAAATGAGTGTGAATTTTTTATAAACCATCAAAGATCAAAATGACAAATATAATTTAATCGAAAAATAAACACCTCTGTATTTAATTCACATTAAGAGAAAGAGATTTGACAGGCAAAACTCAATAGCCATGACACTTGCTGTCTTCACAACTGCCACAGGACTAAGCCTGTTAACACTTAACAGTAACATATAAAAACAGGCAGTAATACCATCAGATTATGCAACCTTGACTAGTCTTTATCCCCATCCCTGATATTCATCTGAGTACAGTTAGTACTATATTTTAGGAAGTATTTATGTTTTCTGGAATTTCAGGTAAGGCGAAGCTGAGAGCTTTCCTAGGGCTTTTTATTTATTTTTTTTATATTTTCACCTTTTATTTCTTGATGAAATCTAAGGTAGACTCAATTTCTTGAAAATCCTTTAACTGGTCTCTGAAAATTCTAGCTTTTCTTGAACTACTAGCACCATTTTAGACCTGTGCTTTTGAGATCAAGATCCTTGCTCTACTCCCCAAATGCTCACACACAATAAGCCTTGAATAAACATACAGTAAGTCAATAATAAGTTCCAGAAAAGACAAATTCATCTTTTTTGGACAAATGAAAGAACTAAAGACACAAGATAAGCTCATAGGGAGGTGATAAGAAAACGATGGATAAAATTTGGTTCTCTAGATGTCTGTCCACAGATGCCTTCAAATATTTTGTGCTGTTATTTACAAACTTAAGCGTACGTGTTCTTAATAACCAGGACAAACATCCTAGTGTAAGTTCTGAGATATGAGAATATTGATCTAGATCTTGCCAGTAAAAAAAGTATTATTTTATTATTTCTTTATTTTCTATATTTTTTTAATTACATTCCAAATGATTTCCCCTTTCCCAGTTCCTTCCGCCCCAAAAGTCCCATAAGCCCTCTTCCCTCCCCCTGTTCCCCATTCAATCCCCACTCGCTTCTCTGCCCTGGTATTCCCCTACATCCAGTCTTTCCAGGACCAGGGGTCTCTCTTTCCATCTTCTTGGAAATCTATTGATATGTGAATTGTGTCTTGGGTATTCTGAGATTCTGCGTTAGTATCCCCTTATCAGTGACTGCATACCATGTGTGTTCTTTTGTGAATGGGTTAACTCACTTAGGATGATATTTTCCAGTTCTGACCACTTCCCTAAGAATTTCATGAATTCATTGTTTTTAATTGCAGAGTAGTATTCCATTGTGTAAATGTACAACATCTTCTGTATCCATTCCTCTGTTGAGGGACATCTGGGTTCTTTCCAGCTTCTGGCTAATATAAATAAGGCTGCTACGAACATAGTGGAGCATGTGTCCTTATTGCATGCCGAGGAAGCCTCTGGGTATATGCCCAAAGATCTGTATGACAAGAACTTCAAGTCTCTGAAGAAAGAAAGTGAAGAAGATCTCAGAAGGTGGAAAAATCTTCCATGCTCATGGATTGGCAGGATTAATATGGCAAAAATGACCATCTTGCCAAAAGCAATATACAGATTCAATGCAATCCCCATCAAAATCCCAACTCAATTCTTCATAGAGTTAGAAAGAGCAATTCAAAAATTCATGTGGAATAACAGAAAACCCAGGATAGCTAAAACTATTCTCAACAGTAAAAGAACTTCTGGGGGAATCAGTATTCTGGACCTCAAGCTGTACTATAGAGTAATAGTGTTAAAAACCGCATGGTATTGGTACAGTGACAGGCATGTAGATCAATGGAACAGAATTGAAGTCCCAGAAATGAATCCACACTCCTATGGTCACTTGATCTTTGACAAAGTAGCTAAAACCATCCAGTGGAAAAAAGATAGCCTTTTCAACAAATGGTGCTGGTTCAACTGGAGGTCAGCATACAGAAGAATGCAAATCGATCCATGCTTATCTCCTTGTATTAAGCTCAATTCCAAGTGGATCAAGGACCTCCACATAAAACCAGACACACTGAAACTAAGAGAAAAGAAACTAGGGAAGAGCCTTGAACATATGGGTACAGGGGAAAATTTCTTGAACAGAACACCATAATAGCTTATGCTCTAAGATCAAGAATTGACAAATGGGACCTCATTAAATTACAAAGTTTCTGTATGGCAAAGGACACTGTCAATCAGACAAAACAGCAACCAACAAATTGGGAAAAGATCTTTACCAACCCTACATCTGACCGAAGGCTAATATCCAATATATACAAAGAACTCAAGAAGTTAGACTCCAGAGAGCCAAATAATCCTATTAAAAATGGGGTACAGAGCTAAACAAAGAGTTCTCACCTGAAGAATATCGAATGGCTGAGAAGCACCTCAAAGAAATGTTCAACATCCTTAGTCATTAGGGAAATGCAAATCAAAACAACCCTGAGATTCCATCTCACACCAGTCAGAATGGTTAAGATCAAAAACACAGGAGACAGCAGTTGTTGGCAAGGATGTGGAGAAAGAGGAACACTCCTCCACTGCTGGTGGGATTGAAAGCTGGTACAAATACTCTGGAAAGAAGTCTGGTGGTTCCTCAGAAAACTGGGCATGACACTCCCAGAGGATCCCATTATACCACTCCTGGGAAATATGTATTATTAATACTCAGCAAGTCAGATGAATCCTTTCTTCCCAAATGACTCTGATTTGAGGGACGAAGACGCAATAGACACATCTTTAAACAAGCTATACTTAATTTTGACAGAATTCACTAGAATGTTTAAAATTACTCAAGCCAGTAGTGGAATTATATTTTTTCACACATCAAATCTTTAAAATATAAATAACAGATAACAAAACAGTATAAGGACAAGCATCCATGATGAATTTCCTTGTGTTTTGGTAATCCATCTAATTTACTGATGAATGCTTTTAAATGCATTTAATATGTGTATATATGGATATCACGTATATGTCATATATAATTTTCATTTTTCTTGAGCTAAATCATCCATACCCAGAGCATATCTTGTTGTCCCAGGACACATATGATTACTGGAGATATAGGGGCAAAGACTACTAAAAAATACTAAGGATTTGGCTATGTAATGGCAGACATGTACTTACAGTAATTATGAGGTTAAGGCAGAAGGATCAGGCATTCAACATTACTGTCAACTACATAATCGTAAGTTTAATACCATTTTGAGCTATGTGAGACACTGTGGCATCTCTCATTTCTAAGCTAAAAACAAAACACAACACAACAGAAATAACATAAAACAAGGACAATTATAATGTGAGATAACTTCAGACTTCTCCTTTGACCCATCTTTCCTAACAATGATGCCTTTTGATGTTAATCAAAATCTCATTTCAGCATACTATTTTCTAAGACTGTAATCCTTCTTGCACTTTATCGTGTCAGCTTCTCAGATGCTTTCTTTGCTACCATTTCAGATTGCTTGAGGACTGTGGAAGACGTAAGATCAAAAAGTAGCCATCACCAGACTTGGAACTCCAAAAGAATCAGACCCAACTCTTATCACTCATTCCATATATACATTTCCCCCACTTCTTTACTATAGCTTTGTGCCCATAAGCTGAGTCTGAGACTGCATCATATCATCATTTTGTAAAATACAATGTCCTTAGACAAAACCTATCAATGAAGCAGGATAAGACAGAAGAAAGAATTCTGAGTATGATTTTCCTTCAGGAAGGCTAGCTCAGCCTGATCTCATGGCCTAGTTCTTCAAATCAATTGTATCCATAGAGCAAGTTACAACTTGAGTAAAAAGATGTCACAGCCAGAGTCTTTGTCCTCTAAGTTGATGCTCAATTTCTCCAGGCAAAGATTCACTATTTGTTCATAAATTCAATGTCATTTTCTCAATTCATACTCTGCTATATATAGTATTCACCGTAACTGGTTAACTCCTTTTGAATTTTCTCCTATTGAGCGAAAAGATACAGAAAAATATATCTTTTCTACTTAATGAATTATCATAGAGGGAAAGCATCATTTATGTTTAGGGGCAATTCATAAACGAACCCATCTTAGCAACAAAAGAAATGAATCTAATTCAAGGTCCATGTGTTGAAGGTGAATGGGACACAAGGACACAAAACCTCCTAGTATGTTTATTCAAGCCAGTGTTTAGAAAATAATTCTTTAAAATAAATGATAGAATGACTTACCTATGGTGAAAAGAGAAAGAGTCACAATAATAAATTTAATGAGTAGAAACTTTGGGAAATAAAAACTATGTGGATTTTTTTAAGTGAAATGTATACTCTAGGATGTGCTTCTTTGTGTCAGTATCACTAATAAGATCACAGCAGTTATAAGAAGCCTACTAGACTTCATTTCTGGTAGAAACCAGAGCTGCCTGATGGATTCAGACCTAACACCTCCAGCACACAAACATTCCTGACTTCTGTGGCATTTTACTAAACCTTCCTGCTTGAAGCTACTCTTCAGTAACACATACAAGTGACAGAATAGTGATGGTGGCAGAATCGAGCTGGGAAATGATAACTTTAAGGGAGTACTTCCCAGCACTGTGATGAACACAGCACGAATTACCTCATTTAATATTCAAAATCAATATGGCAGCAATACTATTGACTTCATCTTTCAGAGAGATAAGTTGAAGAAAATCATGTTTGCTCAATACTGTCTCCTTTCTGCCGAGAAAGTATTAAGGAATTTTTTTTTTTTTTGGTGTTTTGAGACAGGGTTTCTCTGTATAGCTCTGGCTGTTCTGGAACTTGCTCTGTAGACCAGGCTGGCCTCGAACTCAGAAATCCACCTGCCTCTGCCTTCCAAGTGCTGGGATTAAAGGCATGTGCCACCACTGCCTGGCTAAGGAACATTCTTATATTTTAGTTTATTCTTAAAGTAGTTCCTCCAAAAATACTTCTGTGGTCTGTAAAACAGAGGCTTTATGTATGTCTTGTGTCAATGCAAAAAAAAAAAAAAAACCCACAGTGCTCATCTTGAAAGAGATAAGAGATAGCTTATTCTGAAGTCAAATATTAATGGCCATGTCCCAGGAAGAAAGGTGTGAGTTATGAAAAAAACTATGTTCTGACATGACAACAGTTTGGAAAATCCTTTATAATAACAGAGCAAAGAAAGTCGAATTAACACACTTTCAAATACTTTTGCAGAAACACCAGTTTGGTAGGTTATATCCAAGTGTGAGTCTCTCCCCTACAAGTCTCAAACTCTCTGGTGACATTTTTGGTTTGTTGTTAAGTTTTGGGCTGTTTATACATTCTAAATGATTTATTTAGTACTCACAAGATATTAGGCCATACAGAGAGGGGCCAATCAATGATTGTTATGTGGTATAAAGATAAATAATCAAAGCTAATTTGCCTCTGGACTTTCAGTATTTAACCCCTCCACACAACTCTGACGTTCTAACAATTCAATTAGCCTTCATCATCTCTTGCAGCTTCTTTCAGGAACTTCCATTCACGTTTGGTGCCATTAATGTCTAGGCAAATGTATGGGGTTGAGAACAATTCAGTACATACCCCTAAATTTATAAAATACTTCCTAAAACATCCCTTACAAGCAGTATGAGATATACATGTGGCTTACATTTTCAGTAGCTTTTATAAGATATAATGTAGGAACTGTTTATCATGACTAAAAATGATCCTATGGACCACTGATTAGAAAATATATGATACAATATCTTTGACATGACAGCAAAAACTATGCCTATTGGATACATCTTTTATAAATGTATAGTATTAAGAATGGTAGGTTAATGATAACTATTTGGCTGTTGTTGTAACTGAATAATTGAAGAATAAGCCATAGAGAATGAATAAAAGGGGTCAAGAGTGGAGGAGGGGAAAGGCAGAATGATGCTCTAAGACTTACTGTACTATACTTATTCTAAAAGGCATTTGTTGATGTGTAAACCCCTTCTTCCAAAGGACATAAAGAAAATGTTTTTTTTTAAATGTTTCTTTTCAGTAGTTATGTTTCACCTAAAGGCAAGTATCTACAGCTAACATTTCTGTCAAAACAAGTTAGTTTTCTTCATTCTGCCTACATCTGAGAATTTGGCATCTTGAAGGGCCATTTTCTCTTTACTAAAAATCTAAAGCATTTTCCCTGTCTCAAAATGGTGCTTCAGGAATGAAGGGTTGGGAAAAATCATCTTTAGCTTCCTTTAACCCCTCATATATGCATATATTCTCATTGCAAATAACATTTGGAGAAAATCCATTTCATTTATTGAAGGAAGTCCCCTTTAAATATTAAGGAAGGTTAATATTTAAGGCCAGAGGAGACTGACTGGTAGCACAGCCCTCACCAGCTTCTTGTCAGAAAATCACATGAGCTTGTGATTTGAAACTTAACAAATCTACCACAGAAGTCACCGGGATGGTTAAATGGACTTCCCTGATTCCATTTTTACCCTCTCCATTTTGTGGTTATAACTGCATTTAAAAGTCAGCAAAGCTGTCACACTGATTCGTCTTGGCACTTTGGCTGCCCCACTGTGTAGCTGATCTTGCAGCTCTCAGCATCAGTGCCTCTAGTGTGAATGTGTGGAGCAACAGGAATAGGGATTTCAGCATTCACTGGATGTCTAAATCAATCATCTTTTGAGCATGAATAAGTCATGCTTTAATGGATAGCTTCAATCTACATTAGGAAGCACTTGTGTGAGAAGAAGTTTTAAAAATAGAATAAATTTAGGTTTGGGGATACCATGTTGAATTCTTTTTCAGTGAGTGTCATTTCATTTTCTCCTCCACCCAAATGCTCGATATACCAATGTTGTAATAAAAAACCCTGCTTAAGTCTCCTGAAACTGATCTAATGGAACAGCTTGTGATATTGTAGCAGAGAACTCATTAAGGAGGTTCACGATTCTAAAATCAAAATAGCATTGCTGCCTTTCAGACATGGCATGATAGATGGAAATGTCTCGCTATGCATGTTTACCAGCAGGTAGGTGTATTTCACACTCTTGATCCCTGAAAGAAGAGCTGAAGGATTATTTTTTCAACATTGATGCATTGACGTCTCTCTTTCAAATTCAATCATCAATCTTTAATTTATTTTAGGAAGCCTTTTAGCTGGACAGTTGTCTCTGACGGTTTTAGTTGATCTTTTGAAGGTCATATTTTTGTGAGAGGTTTTAGTGGACCTTTTACTCCCATAGGAAGTTTGGATTTTGTCAACAGAGAGAGGCTGTATGCTGAGGGACCAGTCTCTATCATCTTGGTTTCAAATATACTATATCCTCTGGCGTGGTTATATTTATACACATTTCTAATTTATGTATATGAGTGTTTTGTCTGCACATATATATGTATGCCATGTGCACTCCTGATGCTCATGAAGGTCAGAAGAGGGTGTCAGATCCTTTCGAGCTGGAGTGACAGTTGAGAGTTTTCACTCAGGTGCTGACAAATGAATCTGGTCCTCTGCAAGAGCAGCCAGTGTCCTTAACCACTGACCTGTCTCCTCAGTCCCCTATGCTATGCTAATCACATGAAATTACAAGAGGAATTCCATGCCCCTTCCACCACAATCCTTAATTATATTTATTACATAAATATAAATATGAATATTTGATTAAGGGGTTAATCTAAGTATGGACAATGAAGAAAAATTCCCATGCTGTAATACATGTCCTAAATACTATATGTACTATACTGATAACACGTTTAACTAAACAATTTCAAATTTTCACTTTCAAGGTTCCTCCTTTATATTTTGGTCTCATTGTCAATAAGCTTAGATATAATGTCCTGCTTTGCATCGCAAGGATCAAATTTAAGAAAATGTGGACAAAATAGAGAAGGAATTCCAAAACTTTATCAGTGGTAAAATCAAACCAAACCAAACCATAACAAACCAACAAAACAGAACAAATAAACCAAAACCTAAACAAACAAAAAAACAGAGAGTAAACCTTTCCTGCCTCAGAACCATGTGGCTTCAAGTACACTGCACACATTAGCATTTCTGACCCTGAGTTGTATTCCATAGCAAATTTCAGCAAAGCTTTATTTACAAACCAGTCACCTAGCACAGGTAGGTCACTAATGACTGGTGATAAATTTGGTGAGAAACTGTGGACATATTAAAGCATATTTTGTAAAGTAAAAAGATGCCTCAGCATAGGGGGATGCTAGAGCTAGAGTGGTGAGGCAGAAGTGGGTGAGTGGATGGAGGAGCACCCTCATAGAGGCAAAGGAGAGAGGGATGGGATGGGGGTTTTCGAGGGCAAATCGGGAAGGGAGACATCATTTGAAATGATAAATCATAAAAGACACCCAGTTGAGATATACAAATGCCATATTTGTTGAATTATATGAAAAATGTTCTCCAATGTATTATGTGTTTATTTCTACACACGTACTTAAAGCATAACATACTGCAAAACCATGAAATACAATATCTGGGTCTGGAGAGATAGTTTAGCAGTTAAGACCACATAATGCTCTTGTAGATGACCCAAGTTCACTTCCCAGCACCCAAACTCTCTCTCTCACACCTTCTATAACTCCTGCTCCAGGGAATTTTAATACCCTCTACTGGCCCTCATGGGCACTGCATCCATGATTGCATACACAAAGAAACACTCACATCTGTGCACACATGTCCTCAAATGAACCTGTACATACACACACACACACACACACACACACACACACACACACACACACACTATAGAGTGTAGTGATTAAATTTGGAGAGAAAGCATTCATAGTAGGAATCAATCATATTTTAATAATTCTTAAACACTTTCTTGAATAGAAACATAATTCAATATATGTTATATATTAGGTATTTTTCTATGCCTATATTGTGTCATAACCAAAGAAAAGCGATTCAGCAAAAGCCAGATGATGTAGTAACTCACTTTAATAGAATTAAAAAGCATTATTCAAACTTAGTATCTCTGAGTTTAAGAGTTCGCATGACTCAACCACTCAAATTGTAGTAACCATGAACTTACAAAAATAAAAGAAGAATTAAGCTTAGTACAGAATGTTGTTAAAAATTAAGACACATTTAAAATGTAATTTTAAAGTAAAAGTAAACATTTCAGACAGTACTGTATTAATGTTCATAGTGTTTTCTGCTTTAATTGCCTATATGAAATGATTATCTGACTTATTTTAAAGAGTTTAATATATTACAATATTTTAATCTAGCAAAAATTGTAGTTTATATGTGTGTCTTCATGCTTCTTTAGATTTCAGAAAGTCTCATCCTAAATACTCTACAATGGAAAGGGAGGCCCTTGGTCCTGTGGAGGTTTGATGCCCCTGGCATAGGGGGATGCTAGAGCAGTGAGGAAGGAGTGGGTGAGTGGGTGGAGGAGCACCCTCATAGAGGCAAAGGGGAGGGTAATGGGATGGGATTTTAAGAGGGGAAATCGGGAAGGTAGATATCATTGGAAATGATAAATCATAGTAAACTAATAAAATGATTGATTTAAAAAGTGACTATTAAAACAGAGACTTATACAAGATCCTACTGCCAAAACTTTCCCCAACAAGCTAAGTAAAATTTAAATCTGATTTACATACTAGCCATGATGGTCAGAGCTGTTTTGGGAGGTTACATCTACTTCTTTAAAAGACTGAAATTTTCATACTACATCATATATATATATATATATATATATATATATGATATTACATCATATATATGATATTACATCATATATATATAATATTTTAGTCATACTTCCTGCTTCCTGTCTTGCTTCCCACAAATCCTTTACAATATATCTGCCACAAAAATTTACAGCTGTTTGTTTAATAACCTGGTGGGTCCAATTACTTTTATCCATGTGCTCATGGGATTGGGGACACACTTTCTGCACTGTGCATGACCATCATACAAATGGCCATTCCATCACGGAAAAGTGACTCTCCCTCAGTAGCCATCAACTGCCAATAGATCCTCAGGTAGAGGTTGGCTGTCTGGAAGCCCTACCTGTTCCAGGCTGGACTTTTTAACTGGTCTGGGCAGGACTTGTGCAAGTCACCATAGTTGCTGCATATCCATGTGTGTGACAGCCATAAGGACAGCATTTTACACTAGGCTTCCCAGTCTGTTGGCTTACCTATTTATTCTGCTTCCTTTTTGCGATGCTCCTGAGCCTTGGGTTGGGGGTAAATATATACATTCCTTCTGTGAAGGCACTCAGGATAACTTTGCCTGGGCATTTTGAACAGGTTGTATTCTTCCTTTTGCAACGCTAGAAGTTAAATTGAGGGCCTTGTTTATGCCAGGCAAGCTCACTTCCATTCAACCTATCTATTTAGACAGTCAGTTTTAGGAATAATCTAAAAGTCAAGTAATTTTTAAAGTCAGGGGATTTTTTGAGAGGCATTTTAGTATTATTTGTTCCATGAGTGCCTTATTACCATTAACAAGCAATGCAATCAGTAGCCACAGTAATAAGCATGATACATGGGGAATAATGTCTTTCTACAAAACACACAATTTTAAAGATTGTCTCTTGAAGGCATTATATGTGTTTGCACTTAGTAAGAATCAGAATAACAAACCACAGAGGTTATAGCCTCACAGAAAAGCAATAAAGAAACCACCTTGCATCCATACTTTAACCATAGTAATCAATAATAGATAATATTTTAATTCCTAAAAAGGCAATTATATGCACATGTATATTCCCTTAATCTACCACTTGGTAAGACCTACAAATAGCCAGCCATTAGCAACACCCACAGTAAGTACCAAACAGCGAATTTGCAATGTCTTTCTTTAGTAAAAGGGTTTCTGCTGCATTATAGAATTAACTGATAACTCGAATTCAAGTTTGGACAACAGATGCAAAAGATGATTATAGAGCAGTTCGGTGTGTCACATAGGAACTAAGTATACGCACAATACACACATGTACATGTACCTATGCAAAGGCACTAATGCATGTACATTCATACACTCACACGAACACGTAATCACATACATGCATACACACACTTGAGCAAACAGACGCACACACACACTCCACAGACTCATATACTTAAAAGAGGATCATAGGATCTCTTGGAGAGCCCCTAAATGATCAATGTAGGAATTATTTGAACAACAGTTTTTTAAATAGTATTGATTTAAGACCAAATATGTAAAGTAACATGGAATCCCTTCTCTTTTTTTATTTTCTAAGTTTTTTTATTTATATTCCAAATAATTTCCCCTTTCCTGTTTCTTCCCTCCCCAAAAGACCCATAAGCCCCCTTCCCTCCCTTTGTTCCCCATTCAACCCCCTCTCGCTTCTCTGTCCTGGCATTCCCCTACATCCAGTCTTTCCAGGACCAGGGGTCTCTCCTTCCATCTTCTTGGAAATCCATTGATATGCAAATTGTGTCTTGGGTATTCCGAGATTCTGGGTTAATACCCCCTTATCAGTGATTGCATACCATGTGTGTTCTTTTGTGATTGGGTTACCTCACTAAGGATGATATTTTCCAGTTCTGACCATTTGCCTAGGAATTTCGTGAATTCATTGTTTTTAATTGCAGAGTAGTATTCCATTGTGTAAATATACCACATCTTATGAATCCATTCCTCCGTTGAGGGACATCTGGGTTCTTTCTAGCTTCTGGCTATTATAAATAAGGCTGCTATGAACATAGTGGAACATGTGTCCTTATTGCATGCAGGTAAAGCCTCTGGGTATATGCCCAGGAGTGGTATAGCCGGATCCTCCGGGAGTGTCATACCCAGTTTTCTGAGGAACCGCCAGACTGCTTTCCAGAGTGGTTGTACCAGCTTGCAATCCCACCAGCAGAGAAGGAGTGTTCATCTTTCTCCACATCTTTGCCAACACCTGCTTTCTCCTGTTTTTTTGATCTTAGCCATTCTGACTGGTGTGAGATGGAATCTCAGGGTTGTTTTGATTTGCATTTCCCTAATGACTAAGGATGTTGAACATCTCTTTAGGTGCTTCTTAGCCATTAGATATTCTTCAGGTGAAATATCTTTGTTTAGCTCTGTACCCCATTTTTTAATAGGGTTACTTGAAAAACTATCAAAAAATATTAGAGAAAAATAATAAATATCCCATGGAGAAAAATTCTGTTTTTTTTTCTCAATAAAAGAACTTCAGTCCAATCCCTCAGTTCTGGACTGCACATGGTAAGTTAAACAACACTTTGTACAGGAAAGCATATGGTGTTTGACTATCATGCCTGAGAGGCCTTGAGTTCGTCACACTGCAAACATAATATGAGAGGGAAGGAGTAATTTTATAACAAAGATACCTAAAAAAAATGATACTTTGATCAGATGGTCAAGGTAAGTCCTCTAGATGCCATGCATCCTCGATGTGACTAGAGACATATGTTAACTCTGTAATTTCTTTCCTCCCCCAAATTCAAAACCCGGGAATACAACCTGAGGAAAATATCAGACAAGTCAAAGTGAAATTTGCAAAATAACTACATAGTATTTCTCAAAGCTGTGTATGTCATTAAAACCTAGGAAACGTTGAGGACATGGCAGAGCAAAGAGCATGCTGAAGAGATATAACTAAGTCTAACATGGCACAGGCATAGGATTCTAGAAATATAAATTTCAGAAGGTGAAAATTAAGGACATCTGAATAAATATGGACTACACAGCAACTTATCATTAGTAGTTGACTCATTGTAATGAACGGTCCATATAAATGTAAAATGTGAATGAACATGGAATCGGTGTGTACACTGAACAAGAAGTGCTTGCTGACAGGAGCCTGATATAGGTGTCTCCTAAGAGCCTCTGCCAGAGCCTGACAAATGTGAGACAGATACTAGAAGACAGTCATTGGACTGAACACAGGCTCCCCAATGGAAATAATTAGAGAAAGGACTGAAGCTGAAGGGATTTGCTACCCCATAAGAAGAACAACAATATCTACCAACCAGAATATCCAGAGTTCACAGGGACTAAACCACCAACCAAAGGGTACACATGGAGGGATACATGGCTCCAGCAGCATATGTAGCAAAGGATGGCCTTGTCAGGCATCAATGTGAGAAGAGGCCCTTGGTCCTGTGATGGCTTGGTGCCCCAGTGTAGGGGAGTGACAGGGTGGGGAGGCAGGGGTGGATGGGTGTGTGGGAGAACACCATCATAGAAGCAGGGAGAGGAGGAATTGGATAGGGGTTTCTGGCAGAGTGGGGGAACCTGGAAAGGGGATAAAAATTGAAATGTAAATAAATAAAATATCCTATAAAAATCACTCTTAACTATAAGCACCATATCCTACAATAAATTGCAAAACAGAACTTAAAAAAATTTCCTTCATAAACCCAAGTCAACATCTATGTTGCAAATGATATGGTCATAGATGAGAGAAATAAAGGACATTATTAGTATACTCAATTCATCATAAGAACTAGGACACTGCAGGGCACTGAGAAAACCTAGAAATACTTGTGAATTCAAGAATGAAACACAACTTTCTGATTACCAAAATATCTGTATGTACCACATCTCTATATGAAGCCACAGAAATTGTCTTTATGAAATTTAAGGTGTCACAACACATATGCAAACATAAATTCAAATAAATATCAAAGCAGTTTTTAGTAAAGAACCATACATTTAGCATTTCCCATCATTAAAGTATATATGTGTGTATCTATGTGTAGACATGTGTTGGTATATATGTGTGTAACAATGAGTCTATGCTTATTTGTACGTGTGCATAAATGTGTATGTCTATACATATATTCATATATATGTGTGTGTTTCTTTCTTTTCATTGTGAGACATGTTGCTTACAGCAAACTGTTTTAATAAATATATTAAAAACAGAAATAATAATCCCAGTGGGAAATACATAAAGTAACATTGTAGCTGTTTATTATCTTTATCAAAGTTCATCTCCTGGCTGCAGTTCTGTGTGCCTTCCTTTTCTATGTCTGGTAACATAGAAAGTTGACTCACACCAGGGTCTCCACATGCATCGCACTGTGATGTGATTATGGCTCTGATTTGAGTGGGTGATGGGAAGTTTTCCACACTGTTATGTCCTTATAGAATCACCTTTGCATATGCATTCCTTGATGGCCTGGTGTCAGATTGTGACTTTTGAGCACTGGCTGGTATCAGTAACATTCTGAGTAGCCCAAGGTCAGGGGTACAGAGTAGTGTCTTCTTCTGAGATTGACCAAATGAAAAGTTAAAAAAACAATACTGATCTGAAAGAACCCACGACAAGACTAATCTGTAGGGCCCTCATATTGCCACAGTGTCTTGCAAATATTGGTCTAGTCTTTCTTGCCCTGTCTCCTAATTATATGTGTGTGTTTCTGTGCATACAAGTAAGTATATATGCACATGTATGTATACATCTGGGCTTTCGATAAAAGTACTCTGCTTTATCTTTATGTGGTTTTCTATAAAATTTTAATTATTCTACTTTTAGAATAAACCTCTATATCTTGTAATATATGTCTCCTAACAATCTTCAGAAAGATCATTGTCTTAGTGTTTTATTGCTGTAAAAAGACACCATGACCAAGGCAATTCATATAAAAGAAACATTAAACTGAGACTGGTTTACTGTTTCAGAGATTCAGTTCATTATCATAATGGCATGAAGAATGACAGCCTGCATGTAGACATGGTGCTGGAGGAGGAGCTGAAATTTCCATATCTTGATCAGAATGCAGCCAGAAGGATACTGTCTTCTTCAGGCAGCTAGAAGGACACTGATTTACACAAAGAAAACTAGACAAAGTTTCAGGACTAGGAGATCTCAAAGTCCATGCCCATAGTGACACATTTCCTCTAACAAGGTCATGGCTCCTAAAAGTGACACTCCTTATGGGCCAAACATTCAAAAATGCATCTGTGGGGGTAAAAACATAGCTAAACCACCATAATCTCTTTGCCTTTGAAATACATTTTTGACTCTTTGCCATTCCAATACATTTACAATTGACTTTTCATCCATAGTAATTGATTTTGATGAATGCAGTATTCAATCTATAAATTTTAGGACAGAATTGATCTGTTTACAATACTATAATATATGATCATGGAATATCATTTTATCTTTCTACATTCTCTTTGGTACAGGTTCTGGTATGGTAGGTCCAACAATGGCTCTTTCCTGATAGAAAGGTCAAAAATCCAGTAGTTGGTTGAGTCCAGAAGGCTGGATTTCTCTGCTGGACTTCTGTCTATGTTGAAATCCTGAAGAAGCAGGTTCTAGCACCAGAAAAGGAATGCTTCAGCAATTGGATAGATGAACTTGTCAGAGAGAATGAAGGGAAGTAGGCAAAAAGCAAAAGGTTCTTTCTTCTTTGTTCTTTTCTGTAGGCTGTCAACCGAAGACTGAGGGTAATTTTCCCCACCTCAGATGAACTGAATATAGGGTGAGTTCTCCCACATCATTGATCAAATCAAGAAAAATCTCTAATAGGTGTGTCCAGCTGCTTGAGAATTAGTTAATTCCAGATGTACTAAAGTTGGCAATCAAGATTACCCATCACAACTTTCTATTGCTATTTTCTGAAATATAATATTAAATTATATGCAGCATATTTATACAACGGATTATTTAGCCATTTAAAAAATATAAAAATTGCTGATAAATTGATGTAGCTAAAAGAAATCATCCAAAGAGAGTTATCTAACACCAAGTAAATCAATATGTTACGTATTTGCTTATGCATGAATATTAGCTGTTAAGTGATAACACAGCTACAATCCATAGAACTACAGAGATTAGATATAGAATAAGGGACTAGGGACAACAAATACATCTCCTTATAAAAATGAAATAGAATAAATGGATGGGTGGTCTGGAATGTAGACTTTGCAAGGACCTCATATACTTAATATATTTATCTTTTACCTTCAAAGATTTTGCTAGTTTTTGATACTTTAGTCACAGACATTATTCTTTGAATAATGACTCTTCCTTTTAAATATAGATATTATAAATATATTTGAATATTATAATAATTTTGTCTTTTTTCCTCAGTCATATGTAAAATTTTCAGCCATTTTATTTTTCTTTCAATCTCATTATTTTTCAATTCATAAACATAGATGAGTTCTTCTCGATTAATCCTTGAACAATTCATTGATATCTATCTACTTTTCATTTCAATAGTCACTGCCACTCTATTACTTATGAATTTTTGTATGCACAAGTACCATATTTTCCTATGCATTGCATTGTAGATACTCTATTGTCTTTTTCTTCTTCACTCCTCATCAACTTCTCCATTAAATTGTTTCATAGTACTACATAAACAACTGGTCCAGTGTTCTGTGAGTACTTGACTCTTAGTGGTTCTGAAATTCTTCTGCACAGGGTTTAAAATTCTAAAAGTGCTTCTTACTCCTGAATTTGCAGTTCCTTCTTCCTTGAACTGTGCATTGGTCAAACTGTTACTTAATTCAACTAAACACTGCAATTTATCTTTTTGAAAACTGAGCTTCTTTTTTTCCTCTTGACATATTATCTATCTTTTATTACCAATTACATTTTTTACCTTTTGTCCTAATGTGTTAGAGCTTTCTGACTGACCATTTCAGATGAATTTTAATTAAGCACTGCTTTACAATATTTCTTACACTTCTCATGTACTAGCACTGAAAATTTTATGAATCAGATTTTCAAAATCCAATCTATGATTTTATAATTCAGTTTTAAAAAAATATTTCATGAATTTTGTTTGACAGACACTATTGAGACATGGTAGCTTCCTACCCTGATCATAAATCCTAATAATAAAGCACACAAACAAATTTTTAAATAAGAAAAACTCATGTTTTGATAAAGTCTAGAGGAAATAACAATGGGTTGTATTAGAAAAAATAGAGAGAAAAACAAATCAATATTGTTCAAAAAGTAATTCTTTAGGAGCTATTTGTGCCAATAAAGAGAGCCAAGGAGAGGAAAGCACAAAAAAAAATAACCTTGCAATGGCACTCTGAGTGGAGAGACAGTTAACTACAGATCCTCTGATCTATGAAGGTTCTGGTGCTGAAGCAGAAAGAGAAACAAGTTCATGAATAGCATTGCAGATAAAGCACATATGAGATGAAATTGGAGAGGCAAACCATGTCAATAAATGGCTAAAAACACTTTGAAGAGAATTAGATTTCTTTCTTTAAAGAGGATTGCAGGCTGTCATCTTTGCTCCGTGACTGGGCAGACAGGTGCAGACAGATACACAGAGATGACCCAAGTCTAACATCTCTTGGGACATGGCCCGCCTAGGCTCAACCTGCACTCAGGAGCTGGGCAGTGCCACAGCTGTCGGTGCACCTACCTTGCCAGGGGATATCTGCCCTGCAGGGAGTCCCACAGTTAGAGGGAGTCCCGCTTTTAGAGGTGAGGCCGCCATCTTTGCTCCTGTGATTGAGCAGACAGGTGCAGACAGGTACACAGGGAACACTCGACTGTAAGATAACTTGGGACTCGGTCCGCCAGGGCCCCACTTGCACCCAGGAGCTTGGCAGCCCCACAGCAATCTGTGTCAGGGGAAAGTCGGTCACCTAGGGGTGCTTAGATAGGATTGCAGTCATACAGGAGGTTCAAGCAACAGCCAGTGACAGCAGGACCAACTAACTTGAGAGATAACCAGATGGCAAAAGGCAAACGTAAGAATGTTACTAAGAGAAATCAAGGCAATATGGCACCATCTGAACCCAGTTCTCCCACAAACCCCAACACACCAGAAAGGCAAGATTTGGATTTAAAATCACATATCATGATGCTGTTAGAGGATTTCAAGAAGGACATAAATAACTCTCATAAAGGAGTACTGGAGAACATGAGTCAACAGGTAGAAGTCCTTCCAAAAAAAAACACACAAAAATTGCTTAAAGAAATTCAGGAGAACATGGGATAACAGAAGCCCATAAAGAGGAAACACAAAAATCACTTAAAAAAATAACGGGGAACTTGGGTCAACAGGTAGAAGAGCTGAAAGAGGAAACACAAAAATCTCTTAAAGAATTACAAGAAAACACAAATAAACAAGTGAAGGAACTGAGCAAAATCATCCAGGATCTAAAAACAGAAGTAGAAAAAACTAAGAAATCATAAGGAGAGACAACATTGGAGATAGAAAATCTTGGAAAGAAATCAAGAGACATAGATGCAAACATCAACAACAGAATACAAGAGATGGAAGAAAGAATCTCAGGGGCCAAAGATACCATAGAAAGCATTGACTCAACAGTCAAAGAAAATGCAAAAGACAAAAAGCTTGTAACCCAAAACATCTAGGAAATCCAGAACACAGTGAGAAGACCAAACCTAAGGATTATATGTATAGAAGAGAGTAAAGATTTACAACTTAAAGGGTCAATAAATATCTTCAAAAAATTATAGAAGAAAACTTCCCTAACCTAAACAGAGAGATGCCCATGTGCATACAAGAAGCCTACAGAGCTCCAAACACACTGGACCAGAACAGAAATACCTCCCATCACAAATTAACCAAAACACCAAGTGTACTAAACAAAGAATATTAAAAGCAGTAAGAGAAAAAGGCCAAGTAAAATATAAAGGAAGACCTATCAGAATTACACCAGACTTCTCAACATAGGACATGAAAGCTAAAAGATCCTGGGCAGATCTCATATAGACTATAAGAGAACACAAATGCCAGCCCAGACTACTCTCAATCACCATAGATGGAGAAACCAAAATATTCCATGACAAAACCAAATTTACACAATATCTTTCCACAAATCCAGCCCTACAAAGAATGATAGATGGATGACACCAATACAAGGAGGGCAACTACACCCTAGAAAAAGCAAGATAGTAATCTTCTTTCAAAAAACCCAAAAGAAGATTACCACTCAAACATAAAAATAGCATCAAAAATAACAGGAAGCAACAATCACTATTCCTTAATATCTCTTAAAATCAATGGACTCAATTCCCCAATAAAAAGACATAGAAAACAGACTGGATACGTAAACAGGACCCATCATTTGCTGCAAACAGAGAACGCACCTCAGTGTCAAAGAAAAACACAACCTCAGAATAAAAGGCTGGAAAACAATTTTACAAGCAAATGGTCCCAGGACATGAGCTGGAGTAACCATTCTAACATCGGGCAAAATTAACTTTCAACCTAAAATCATCAAAAGACACAAAAGGGCACTTCATACTGGTCAAAGGAAAAATCCACCAAGAAGAACTCTCAATTCTGAACATCTATGCTCCAAATGCAAGGGCACCTTCATTCATAAAAGAAACCTTATTAAGCTAAAAGCACACATTGCACCTCACACAATAATTGTGGGTGACTTCAACATGCCACTCTCCTCAATGGACCCATCAGGGAAACAGAAAATAAACAGAGACACAGTGAAAGGAATTGAAGTTTTGGACCAAATGGATTTAACGGGTATATGTATGTGTATATATATATATATATATATATATATATATATATATATATATAAACATTTCATTCTAAAGCAAAAGTACATACCTTCTCAGTACCTCATAAGACCTTCTCCAAAATCGACTATGTAATTGGTCACAAAACAGACCTCAACAGATATAAGAAGATTGAAATAAACCAATGCCTCCTATCAGATCACTATGGAGTAAGGATGGTCTTCAAAAGCAACAAATACAACAGAAATCCCAGGTGCACATGGAAACTGAACAGTGCTCTACTAAATGATACCTTGGTCAAGGAAGAAATAAAGAAAGAAATCAAAGACTTTTTAGAATATAATGAAAATGAAGGCACCACATACCCAAACTTATGGGACACAATGAAAACAGTGCTAAGAGGAAAGCTCATAGCCCTGAGTGCCTCCAAAAAAAAAAAAAAAAAACTGGAGAGAGCATATTTTAGGAGCCTAACGGCACACCTGAAAGCTCTGGAACAAAAAGAAGCTAATACACCCAAGAAGAGTAGAAGACAGGAAATCATCAAACTCAGGGCTGAAATCAACCAAGTAGAAACAAAAAGAACTATACAAAGAATAAACAAAACCAGGGCCTGGTTCTTTAAGAAAATCAACATGATAGATAAACCCTTAGCCAGACTAACAAGAGGGCATAGACACAGTATCCAAATTAACAAATTCAGAAATGAAAACAGAGCTATATCAACAGAAACTGAGGAAATTCAAAAAATCATCAGACCCTACTAAAAAAGCCTATACGTAACTCACCTGGAAAATCTGGAGGAAATGGACAATTTCCTAGACAGATACCAAATGCCAAAACTAAATCCGGATAAAATAGACCATCTAAACTGTCCAATAGCCGCTAAAGAAATAGAAGTGGTCATTGAAAGTCTTCCAACCGACAAAAAGCACAGGACCAGATGGTTTTAGTGCAGAATTATATCAGAACTTCAAAGAAGATCTAACACCAATACTCTTCAAACTACTCCACAAAATAGAAACAGAAAGAACCCTACGCAACTTGTCCTATGAAGCCACAATTATGCTGATACCAAAGCCACATAAATATCCAACAAAGAAAGACAACTTCAGACCAATTTTCCTTATGAATATCGATGTAAAAATACACAGTAAAATTCTTGCCAACCAAATCCAAGAACACATCAAAACGATCATTTACCATGATCAAGTAGGCTTCATCCCAGGGATGCAGGGATGGTTCAATATAAGGAAATCCATCAATATAATCCACTATATAAACAATCTCAAAGAAAAAAAAACACATGGTCATCTCATTAGATGCTGAGAAAGCATTTGACAAAATTCAGCATCCTCTCATGCTTCATCCTTTCATGGAAAGGAAGAAGTCAAACTATCACTATTTGCAGATGATATGATAGTATACTTAAGCGACCCAAAAAATGTCCACCAGAGAACTCCTACAGCTGATAAACAACTTCAGCAAAGTGGCCGGATATAAAATTAACTCAAGCAAATGAATAGCCTTCCTATACTCAAAGGATAAACAGGTTGAGAAAGAAATTACAGATATGATACCCTTCACAATAGCCACAAACAATATAAAGTATTTTGGGGTAACTTTAACCAAACAAGTGAAATATCTGTATGACAAGAACTTCAAGTCTCTGAGGAAAGAAATCGAAGAAGACCCTAGAAGATGGAAAAATCTTCCATGCTTGTGGATTGGCAGGATTAATACAGTAAAAAGGGCCATCTTGCCAAAAGCAATATACAGATTCAATGCAATCCCCATCAAAATTCCAACTCAATTCTTCACAGAGTTAGAAAGAGCAACTCTCAAGTTCATCTAGAATAACAAAAAACCCAGAATAGCAAAAACTATTCTCAACAGTAAAAGACCTTCTGAGGGAATCAGTGTCCCAAACCTCAAGCAGTACTACAGAGCAATAGTGTTAAAAACTGCATGGTATTGGTACAGTGACAGGCAGGTAGATCAATGGAATAAAATTGAAGACCCAGAAATGAACCCATACCTATGGTCACTTGATCTTTGACAAAGGAGATAAAACCATCCAGTGGAAAAAAGATAGCCTTTTCAACAAATGGTGCTGGTTCAACTGGAAGTCAGCATGCAGAAGAATGCAAATTGATCCATTCTTATCTCCTTGTCCTAAGCTCAAGTAGAAGTGGATCAAGGACCTCCACATAAAACCAGACACACTGAAACTAAGAGAAAAGAAACTGGGGGAGAGCCTTGAGCACATGGGCACAGGGGAAAATTTCCTGAACAGAACACCATAATAGCTTATGCTCTAAGATCAAGAATTGACAAATGGGACCTCATTAAATTACAAAGTTTCTGTATGGCAAAGGACACTGTCAATCAGACAAAACAGCAACCAACAAATTGGGAAAAGATCTTTACCAACCCTACATCTGACAGAGGGCTAATATCCAATATATACAAAGAACTCAAGAAGTTAGACTCCAGAGAACCCAATAACCCTATTAAAAAAATGTGGTACAGAGCTAAACAAAAATTTTCAACTGAAGAATATTGAATGGCTGAGAAGCACCTAAAGAAATGTTCAACATCCTTAGTCATAGGGAAATGCAAATCAAAACAACACTTAGATTTCACTTCACACCAGTCAGAATGGCTAAGATCAAAAACTCAGGAGATAGCAGGTGTTGGCAAGGATGTGGAGAAAGAGGAACAATCCTCTACTGCTGGTGGGATTGCAAGCTGGTACAACCACTCTGGAATCAGTCTTGCAGTTCCTCAAAAGCTAGGCATGATATTACTGGAGGACCCCATTATAGCACTCCTGGGCATATACCCAAAGGATTCCCCAGCATGTAATAAGGACACATGCTCCACATGTTCATAGCAGCCCTGTTTATAATAGCCAGAAGCTAGAAAGAACCCAGATGTCACTCAACACTAGAATGGATACAGAAAATGTGGTATATTTACAGTATGGAATACTAATCAGCTATTAAAAACAATGAATACATGAAATTCTTAGGCAAATGTTTTGAACTAGAAAATATCATCCTAAGTGAGGTAACCCAATCACAAAAGAACCCACATGGTATGCACTCACTGGTAAGCGGATATTAGCCCAGAAGCTCTCGAATACCTAATACGCAATTCACATATCAAATGATGTCCAAGAAGAAGGAAGAAGAGGCCCCTGGTCCTGGAAAGGCTAGATGCAGCAGTGGAGAGGAATACCAGGACAGAATAGTGGGAAGGGATTTATTGGGGAACAGGGGGAGTGAAGAGGGCTTATGGGACTTTCTGGGAGGTGGGAACCAGGAAAGTGGAAATCATTTGAAGTGTAAATAAAGAATTTATCTAATAAAAAAAGAGAGAGAGAGAGAGAGAGAGAACTGCCTTGTAGGACATCAATGAGAGGAGAGTCCCTTGTTCCTGTGAAGCCCCAGTTAAGGGAAATGCCAGGACAGGGAAGAGGGAGTGGGTGGGTTAGTGAGCAGGGGGATGGGGGGATTGTATAGGGGGACTTTGGAGTGAAAATGAGGAAAGGAGATAACATTTGAAATGTAAATAAAGGAAATATCTAATTGTAAAAAGGAAAGAACCCCCCCCCCAAAAATAGGATGAAAAGCCAGATATTGTAGACTAAACTAGCAGACTAGCATCTGTAGTCTCTTAGATTTTACAGGACTTATGTGCAGGCCCTTCATATTTTTAAAGTTTCCATTAAAAATTCTGGTGTGATTTAATAGGTCTGTATTTGTATATTAATTTCCTTTTCCCTTGTAGCCTTTAATTTTTTTATTTTGTATGCTAAGTGTTTTGACTATGTTTTGGCAAAAGGAGTTTGTTTTCTGTTTCAATCTAGTTGGTTTCTATATGCTTCTTGTATGTTTATAGGCATCTCCTTTATTAGGTGAGAAAATTTTTCTTCTATGATTTAGTCTAAATTATTTTCTGCGCCTTTGAGCTGGATTTCTTCTCCTTTTATTCCTGGTATTCTTGGGTTTAATTTTTTCCACCTTGCAACATGTGCCAGGGCAATGGTGGCTCAGAGCTTGTGAGAGTGGCCAACCAAAGGACTGGTCTTACTTAATATCCAAGCCATGAGAGGAAGCTGCCTAGATGTTCAGAACCTGGAAGATGCATAGCTCAGAGACCTGGGGTAGAACTGAACGTGATTGGGTAAAAAATAAAAACAGTCAGTTAAGTGATTCAATATTCAGCTATACTCATAGACCAGTCCTAGCCCAATCATTATCAGAGAGGCCTCCTCCAGCAGCTTTTGGGATCAGATGCAGAGACCCACACTCAAACATTATGGCGACTTTGCAGAACTCTACAGAAAAGAGAAAAAATGATCAGAGGAGCTAGGCGTTCAAGGACAACAGGAAAGCACAGCCCACAGAATCAAGTAATCAGGAATCATAGGGTCTCACAGAGACTGAAGCCGCAATCATGGAACTTTTGTAGGTCTGAGCTAGATATATAATATGCATACATATTATACTTGTTTGGCTTTAAAGATTATTTATAGGATTCCTAAGAGTATGAGTTTGGGTGTCTCTGAATATTTTGGCTCCTTTTCAGACCCTGTTCCTCCTATTGTGATGCCTAGCCCAGCCCTGGTATGAGTGTTTGTACATAGTCTTATTGCATTATGTTATGCTATGTTCATTGACATCCCTGGGAGGCCTCTCTTTTCTTAAGAGAAGACCTGTGGATCTGGGGGAAAGGGAGAGTATGGGAGATGGAGAATTTGGGGGGAGTGGAAGAAGGGGAGGCTGTGATCAGACATATTGTATGAGAGAATAAAAGAAAGAAAAAAGAACAAAAAGGAGATGGATAGCTGATGAGTGGATATAAACATGGGAATAACATATGACTTCTTTTTAAGCTCATAGAGGTGATGTGAGGAGAATAAGCTGAAAAAATAAACAAGAGAAGGAGAAAGAAGATAAGACTTAAAGATAATTCCACTTTCCTTGGTGATTTATGACAATAACTTCCCATGAGTGAAGGGAGTAAAGATTGAGATGAGTAGATACATTTGAGAGATGTTATATAGTTATGCATGAATTTTTATATACAAAAATGGAAGATATATTACACTTGAAATTACTGAACAACAGTGATGGCTTTCTGATGAGGGTGTTTCCATTCCTAATAATGCTAGTCTGTCTATTAGCACTACCCAAATGAGCACTTGAATGTAAGCTACACTGAAAGAGTTTATGTCATAAAGACTAAAGCCATGAGATGATATATCTAACATGCTGTGTTTGTGAAAGAGAGGCATTGACAAGTTCCTTTAGGCATTTTAGAGTTTGAAGTTCTGATAGAAGGGATGCTAAGAAGATGTTAAAAAGAGCAATCAGAAAAGAATTAAGGAAACTGAGAGGGTATAATGTCATAAACATCAATAGAAGAATGTGAGAAAGAATAAAGTCCTGGATAGAATATTGCTGGGAAGTTGATAAAATGGGCAAACACTTCTAGACATTGGCAACATAGCAATAAATGGATTTCTTAAGAGTGACCAATGAAGAGAAAGTCAAATTGAAGTGAATTCAAGAGGGGGAAAAAGGTGAAGATTGTGATATTGAAGTTAGATCACCATATTAGGAGACTTTTCCTGGTTTTAAGAGGGGCAAAATTATATGCAGCATTGAGCACCTGGATGCAAAAGCCTAAGGAAATTTTAAGTTCAGCTCTTTTGTTCTTTTGGTTTGGACTGCATTATGTATTTTCAAAAACATGTTTCTGGAATATGTCTATGCTGATGGAAAATTGAAGATTGAGTAAGAAAGACTCATGATATATGAGCCTGAATCTCTAAGTGGAAAGTGATGTTTTAAAATGCTCCTGAACTGACATGACCCCCAGCTCTTCAGGCTATAAATACAGACTTCTTATTGCCTATATTAACAGGGACCTGGGTCAGCACAGTAGCAAAGAACTTGGCAAAGCACCAATCCGCACGCAGGCAATTCATCTCAATCTGCCTGCTTCACCTTCACATACTAATTTATATTATATCCATAGCTGAATATCAGTAATGACATCCTTCCGACAGTTCTTATTGAATGAGAATAATGTCTTTAAAAGCAAATGACTGAAATTATACACTCAGCAGAATAAAGAAACAATAAGTATCAATCTAAAAATTAGCAGACCAGTTTTTTAATGTGAGGAAGTTAATTATACATTATTTTTTATGATTTTTTTTCTTATACATACTCTAAGTGCCACTATGTGGAAGCTCTATGATTTTACACCAGGTGGCCAGATTGTATCAGGAAGGGAAGTGAGCCTCTACTGAGAGGGAGAGACCAGCTAGATAAAAAGGCTGGGAACAAGCAATGGCAACAAGATGCTAAAGGGTACAGGAAGAGCCTCAGGCCTGCCCACATACTTCTGTTAGACTCCTCTGATAGTGCATATGCATGTCCATCAACATGGGCAGGTTTTCTATCTACAATCCTGCTTTAGAATTTTCAGAGAGCCAGGAAAGATCCAACCTAAACAACCTTAGCTTTTGCCACATAATGCTGCGACCCAGACCAAATGCTTGAGGAAGATTAAGACAAAGGTGAAGATTTTGAGTTATTTTTAGATTCCACGAAAATAGATAAAGTGAGATCCAGTGTCAGGTAGAACTAAATTCTGGCTTTGGCACTGAGACTCTGGTGCCACATGAAGCCTACATGCATTAAGTCTTCTCTTTGAGGCTCTGTAAATGACACTAAGAAGTGGACTAGCCCATGAAGCTGAGAATGCTATGCTCAACTAAAAGTATACTAACTATGGATCTCTTAAGAAAGAAAGAAAAAAATCCTCCTACTTTATCTATTGAATCTTCCAATCAGCAAATATAATGATTTAAAGTACCTAGCTATTAACACACAGAAAGGCTGTTACAAATATCCTAAATGTTATGAATTTGATGCTTATAAAACTGACAATTATTAAACAAACACTTCCTCTGAATAACAGATACAGATTCCAATGATTGGCATAGTTTTCTTGAACAGTAGACACATATAATTATTTTTACAAATTAAGTTTATTCTTCATTTCTACTAGAGCAACATTTAAATTCTATGTGGTAAATTTTTGTAATACATAGTCATGCTAGCTGCCATTAAAGAATTGTCAGAACATGGTCAAAAGAGTGACCAATGGTGAACAATGCTTTTGAGAATTGTGAGAGAGTCTCCAGGAAAAAAGGAAGTATATAAGTTTATTTTGTTTCCTGGATTGCTCTTGGGTGTGATTTCCTGCCTCCTATGACAAACATTTACATTTAATTTATGAGACATGTTTATTCATCTTGAATGCCTGAACATAGCTATAGAACTCAAACTGGTCACTGTGTCCTGAATCTGGATATGGCCTTCAACCTTGCTATTGTGTTTTCCCAGATATATTCTCTATATGCCAAGCAATTATGTTTAAGCTGGTCTGTCTTGGGAAAGTTATGGGAAAGAACTACTGAATTAATATTTAGTGTGTGCTTACTGAGGTTTATTTACATGTTTTTATGATTATGTTTATCTGAATGAACTCAAACTTCCCTTAGATATTGCTCTCTTTGTTACATTCATGTATAAAGGTACACAATAACTGATTGTAAGATTGTCTACAGCAGTAGAATGCAATCTGCCCCATTCTTTCATGTTCTCAGATTCCAAGTCCAGCAGACAAGATCTACACAAATTGGCTGAAAAGTGAGCAATAATTATAAAGATTTTAATCCATTTTCAACTCAAAGCAAATGAAAATTACATTCTACATTCTTATCACAAGCTAATTTCTGTTGGTTGTCTGTCTGTGTGGATAAGACTTGGACCTTGGTGCCTTCATTCTTTCTGTGCTTGCATAACAAAAGTTGAACATTATTTTTGGTGGCATTTTTCACTTGAACTTAGCCAAAAGATTGAGAAGCAATTTTGGTGGCATTCTTTATCCCTAAAATTTCTAAATGTGTAAAACAAATTTTCTACAAAGGTTACCAAATGCAATATGCTATACATTTATTTCTTGTATTATTACATTTAAAAATTTAAAGTATCAGCTCATTGTAGTATGCATGTTTGCAGTTTGGTTACATACATTCTTTATGAATACTGCACATGTATATATCTCAAGCATTTTTATTTATTGAAATATAAAGTTAATTATCATAATAAGCTGAGAAATCACTTTGAATAAATTAGTCAAAGGAAAAATTCTGAAATACAAGATTGAATTTGAAAACAGATACATTAAACAATCACGAGAAATATCAAGAGTCTTTCAAAATCATGAATTTATTCACACTTAGAAAGAAACAAATATTATCATTTTAATAATTTGAGAATTAGAGACATTTTCCTAAACCTGTTACTCCCATCCATCAAATTGTCCAAAATCATATAAAACTTCATGAAGTTAAAGTTATGACTGGTTCCTAGATTAATAGGATTCTTTTTTATAATTTTCAGACTGTGCTACCCCATAATACTTGTGTAGTAGATATTATTATAATCTAAAGAAGGAGGAATAGGGAGGGGGCATCTGTAAAAGTGACTGCTGTCCAAATACCAAAGCCTGATCTGACATGTTCAGGGGATACTTTCCAGTCTCTCCATGACTATGAGGTTGTGAGTTGAAAAAAAAAAAGATACTCTAATAAACATGGTGAGTATAAAACAGCCTGTCTGAAAGAGTCAGCATTTCTTAAACTCTTAATCATGTCTTAGGAATATAACTTTTATCTATTTTTTTCTCTAAAAATTGCACAAGTAACATGCTCAAAGACTTAAACACAGAAAATTATAAATTCTCCAAATTATTTTAGTATAAACTCAATAGGAAATTTGAGGAAAGATGACTAACGTGAATGACACCACCTTAGAAAAATCTTATCAGAAGTTTGGTCAGAAATACTTATTTTTCTGGATCTCATCAAGATTTATCATGGATGATAAAAGATAAATTTGATGTTATACCTATAATTTAGATTTTTTTTTACTTTAATTTTTTACACTGCAGATTTTATTCTCCCCCTCCCCGGGATCCACCCTCTGATTGTTCCACATCCCATACCTCCTCCCCACCCACGTATCTCCACGAGGATGTCCCTACCACCCATCCCCCAAAACCAGAAGACCTCTAAAATCCCTGCTTCCAGTCTCTTCAGGGTTAAGTGCATCATCTCTAATTGAACACCAATCTGGCAGTCCTCTGCTGTATATGTGTTGGGGGTCTCATATCAGCTGGTGTGTGCTGCCTGGTTGGTGGTCCAGTGTTTGAGAGATCTCAGGAGTCCAAATTAATTGAGACTGCTGGTGCTCCTACAGAGTCACCCTTCCAGCTTCTTCCATGCTTTCCCTAATTCAACCACAGGGGGCAGCGTCTTCTGTTTATTGGTTAGGTGCAAATATCTGCATCTGACTCTTTTAGCTGCTTGTTCAGTCTTCCAGAGTGTGGCGATGCTAAGTCACTTTTTGTGAGTGTTCCATAATCGCAGTAATAGTGTCAGACCTTAGGACCTCCCCTTGAGCTAGATCCCACATTGGACCTGTTGCTTGGACCTTCTTTTCCTCAGACAGTTCTCCATATCCATCCCTGTAGTTCTTTCAGACAGAGCTATTATGGGTCAGAATTTTGACTGTGGGTAGGCAAACCACTCCTTCATTTGATGCCCTGTCTTCTTGCTGGAGGTGGGTTCTATAAGTTTCCTCTCCTTATTGTCTGCCATTTTATCTAAGGTCTCTCCCTTTGAGTCCTGACAGTATCTTACCTCCCAGATCTCTGGTGCATTCTGGAGCGTCCCCCTAACCTCCTTCCTGTTTCCATTCTTTCTGCTGGCCCTCAGGGCTTCAGTCTTTATCCCTCACCCACTCCACCCCCTCCACTTTCCCCTCCAAGGTCCTTCCCTCTTGCCCCAACTGTGATTGCTTTCTAGTCCCTCCTAAGTAGGACTGAGGCATCCTTACTAATAAGTGGATATTAGCACCCCTCCCCCCAAAGTACAGAATACCCAGGATACAGTCCACAGAACTCAAAAAGATTCAACAAGCTGGAGGGCCAAAGTAATTAAGAATTTTTTTTTATATTCTAAGTTTTTTTATTTACATTCCAAATGATTTCCCCTTTCCCGTTTCCTCCCTCCCCGAAAGTCCCATAAGCCCCATTCCCTCCCTCTGTTCCCCATTCAACCCACTCTCGCTTCTCTGTCCTGGTATTCCCCCACATCCAGTCTTTCCAGGACCAGGGGTCTATCCTTCCATCTTCTTGGAAATCTATTGATATGTGAATTGTGTCTTGGGTATTCTGAGATTCTGGGTTAATATCCCCTTATCAGTGACTGCATACCATGTGTGTTCTTTTGTGATTGGGTTACATCACTAAGGATGATATTTTCAAGTTCTAAACGTTTGCCTAGGAATTTCATGAATTCATTGTTTTTAATTGCAGAGTAGTATTCCATTGTGTAAATATACCATATCTTCTGAATCCACTCCTCTGTTGAGGGAAATCTGGGTTCTTTCCAGCTTCTGGCTATTATAAATAAGGCTGCTATGAACATAGTGAAGCATATGTCCTTATTGCATGCAGATAAAGCATCTGGGTATATGCCCAGGAGTGGTATAGCCGGATCCTCCAGGAGTGTCATGCCCAGTTTTCTGAGGAACCGCCAGACTGCTTTCCAAAGTGGTTGTATCAGCTTGCAATCCCACCAGCAGTGGAGGAGTGTTCCTCTTTCTCCACATCCTCGCCAACAACTGCTGTCTCCTGTGTTTTTGATCTTAGCCATTCTGACTGGTATGAGATGGAATCTCAGGGTTATTTTGATTTGCATTTCCCTAATGACTAAGAATGATGAACATCTCTTTAGGTGCTTCTCAGTCATTAGATATTCTTCAGGTTTAAGAAAATTGGGGAATTCCTGTTTAGCTCTGTACCCCATTTTTTAATAGGGTTATTTGACTCTGTTGAGCCTAACTTCTTGAGTTCTTTTTATACCTTGGATATTAACCCTCTATCAGATGTAGGATTGGTAAAGATCTTTTCCCAATTTGTTGGTTGCCGTTCTGTCCTACTGACCATGTCCTTTGCCTTACCAAAGCCTTAAAGCTTCATGAGGTCCCATTTGTCAATTCTTGTTCTTTAGGGTATAAGCTATTGGTGTTCTGTTCAGGAACTTTCCACTTGTGCCCATGTGTTAAAGATTCTTCCCCACTTTCTCCTCTATAAGCTTCAGAGTGTCTGGTTTTATGTGTAGTTCCTTGATCCACTTGGACTTGACCTTTGTACAAGGAGTTAAGAATCGGTCGATTTGCATTTTTCTGCATGCTGACTGTCAGTTTATCCAGCACCTTTCGTTAAAAATGCTGTCTTTTTTCCACTGGATGTAGAATTCTCAAATGAGGAAACTCAAAAGGCACTAAAGCACCTAAAGAAATGTTCAGCATCCTTAGTTATCAGGGAAATGCAAATCAAAACAACACTGAGATTCCATCTCACATTGGTCAGAATGGCTAAGATGAAAAACTCAGGGGACAGCAGATGTTTGAGAGGATGGTTGGGAAGAAGAATACTTCTCCATTGTTGGTGGGATTGCAAGCTGGTAAATCCACTCTGGGAATCAGTTTGGCAATTCCTCAGAAAACTTGACATAGTACTACCTGAGGACCCAGCTATACCACTCCTGGGTATATACCCAGATGCTCCTACACATAATAAGGACACATGCTCCACTATGTTCATAACTGCCTTATTCATAATAGCCAGAAGCTGGAAAGAACCCAGATGTCCTTCAACTGAGGAATGGATACAGAAACTGTGATATATATACACAGTGGAGTACTATTCAGCTATTAAAAATAATGAATTCATGAGATTCTTAGGCAAATGGATGGAACTAGAAAGTGTCATCCTGAGCGAGGTAATCCTATCACAAAAGAACGCACATGGTTTGCACTCACAGATAAGTGGATGTTAGTCCAAAAGTTCAAAATAAACAAGTTACAATTCATAGACCACAGGAACCTCAAGAAGAAAGAGGACTGAAGTGGGGGTCCTTGGGTTCCTCTGAGCAAGGGAATATACTCACAGGAATAATAATGGAGGCAAAGTGTGGAGCTGGGACTGAAGTAAAGGCCATCAGGGGACTGCCCTACCTGGGGATTCACCCTATAAACAGTCACCAAACCCTAACACTACTATGGACAACAAGAAGTGTATATCAAAAGGAGCATGCCATGGGTGTCTTCAGAGGGGCCCTTACAGAGCCTTACACAACCAGAGGCAGATGCTAGCAGCCAACCATTGGTCTGGGAGTGGGGTCCCCAATGGAGGAGTTGGAGGGCAGTCTGGAGGAGCTGAAGGGGTTTACAGTTCCCCGGGAAGAAAGAACAATGTTGGCCACCCATATACCCCAGGACTCTCAGGGACTAAACCATCAACCAAGGGGTACACATAGTTCCAGGCAAAAATGTGGCAGAGGAATGCCTTGTCCAGCACCAGTGGGAGGAGAGGTCCTTGGTCAGGTGAAGGCTAAATAGATGCCCCAACAAGCGGAAATTGGGGGGGGGTGGAGGTGGGAGTGGGTCGGGTGGAGGGGCATAGGCAAGGAGTGGGAAGAGCGGTTGGGGGGTTTTGGGGAGGGAGGGAACGCAAAAGGCTGTACCACTTGAAATGTAAATGGAGATTATATTTAATTTAAAAAAAAAGAAGATTGGGGAAAAGATTGTCTTTGCTTATATAAGCAAAAACTGAAAGCCCCAAGCTCTAATCTCTGTACATGTACACACATAGACACATAGATGACAACTGAAGAAAAGTGCTTGTCCTTTACAATATAACATTGTTTTCAAAAACCTTGAGAAGTCTTCAAATCTATATTTATCCTACTTAATTGAAGTTGTTGTATTTTTATTTGCTTTTTACACATATCATTTGAATTTTCTGTCCTAAGATGAATATTTGTAAGAAATACATTTTTTTTCCTGAAAACTGTTCAGAGAAAGTAGTGGAGATAATTAAGAGCAACACTCCAGATCAGGTATTGAGGATAGTCAACCTAGCTCACCAAAACTGCCCACAAGATTCTTCATTTGCAAGTCCATGAAATCAACACTGAGTTAGTCTCTTTCATTACTAAATTAGATTTCATATCTTTAAAATAAAACATATCTACAACACTGTTATTCTAACCATAAAAGAATGGCTTGCAATATTATAGAAAATCCAGAAAGACAAAAATATTAGTATCTGTCTCAGGCCCACCACACTAGGAAATTCCTTATTATTGTGTGAGAATCCATTTCTACTTCCTGTGTCCTTCATGTCTAGCCTCAAAGCCACATGTTTCTGGGAAAGCAGATATTCCTCATACTTCAAGGAGTACACAGCCAATGCATCACTAATGTCTTTAGCTATCATCATGAGTAGAACACAAACTCAATGGTAAAAATGCTTCTTATCCCAAAGGGAATTGAGTCATCATATTTATTCCTAATATTTCACAGTAAATTTTTGACTTCTTTGTTTATGGTGCATTAATACTTTGGAAGTTTATATGCATGCGAACACATTTTTCCTTTAAAGTTATATCACCATTTTTGTAATTTAAAGTCCACTCTGGTTTAGAATGAGCCATGCCCCCTTATATAGGTGTCCAGGATTTATGGTATCATTGTCTACATTAAGGAAAAGTGTTAATGCTAGTTCTAAAAGCAACTGGAAAAATCGAAATGTGCTTTCTTTTCATTTGGTGCTAAGGCTATTCTTCATCTCCATGCTATCCTAATTCCTCATTATTCAATGCTCACCACATTTATTGATTTGATACTGTGTGTAGAACAATGTGAAAGATGCAAAAATCAGAGCTCCTGTTAGAATAAGTTCACTATTATAATGTTATTCCTCAAAACCACACTATGGAGAATGTAGGAGAGACTTTCCTCATGTATGGAGGAGGTGTGAAGGATAAGGAGAATAAGCAATAACAAGCAATAGGAGAGAAGGTGATAAGGGATGTCATAAAAGGATTGTGAGAAAGAGCAGAGCAGAGGAAATGATTCCCTTTGCTGGAACTTGGACAGGACAGGTGAGAGAAACTAGTTAAAGGAAAGACTACAAAGACAGAGCTCTCATAATGCATAGCTCCTAAGAGCCAGGAAGAAGAATGGAGCCCACTTTAGTTCTGAATGGGCCATTCTAGTGGGTTTGGGGGACATATTAAAGAGATGTGTTTTAGAGCTGTGTAATTGCAATTACATATTTCTATATCTCATTAGGAAAACAACTTCATACCTATACTTCTTTTAGCATCATAAAAGAAGAATCCTAAGATGAATTGAACCACAGCCTCAATTTTCCACTATGAAAAATAACTAAGCTCGATCATCACATAGAGGAAAATTACTGCATTGAGCTCTCTTCCCACTTCGCAGGACACAAACATGGTACACATGCCAACCCTCTGTCCTCTCCTTCCTACTGTCATAAGTTCAGGAACAAAAAAAAAGTATTCTAAAATTCTAATGAATTTTAGAGAAGAATTTTAGAGAAGAATCAGCAAGAAGCAAAAAAAAGTGACTGGGTGGGCTTTGTTCCATCTGCCTCCCAGACAGTTCCCAACATTGCCTTTAAATTGTGATAGAAATTCTATTCTTCCTTTACATTTTTAACTGCTCACAGTTGTGTCTTTGGAAAGACTCGGAGTCCCATTTTCAGCCCCTGTGCATGTCTAATTTCTATTCACACATTGGGCATTTTGCTGCTGTGAAACTAAATTTGAGCTTAAAGTGGATTTTTCCCCTGCTGCATTAACTCTCTCTATCATACACTGCACAGCTCAAATCATGTTGCTCCTCATAGCTTCTCCTGGGGGCAAAGTGGACTTCATAGAGCCAATTTATGGTCTCCTATAACATTTTTATGGGCCTGAAAGTGTGGAGCTATCCCTCTGTGATTTCCATGCACATAGGAAAATCCTCTCCTATTTTGTACTATAGAATTAATCTTTATATCATTTTCCATGAAAATTTCATATTCCTGCTGCCATACTTGCTCAAAATGACTAGAGATAATTCATTATAAAATATCAAATATTGCAAACAATGTGAGGTCCGGTTAAGCAAGATATCCAGATTATAACCAAGAGCTTTATTTGAACTGAGTCCTGATAGAAAGCCTCATTGTAAATGTGACCCCTAACTTTTTATGGCCAGACTATAGTTTGAATGAAAAATTGCCTCATTTTAACAGAGTTTCGGGTAATGTTTTTCTTGACTTTTACACAATGAAGTGTTTTACTGCAGCTGCTAGTGGATCAGGTACAAATTTTCACTTCAATGTACTCAGCACTTTTTGGGGAAACCAATCCACACTTCATAAAGAAGCAATCATATATATTTATATTGAAGCATTAAATTTCTAGAAATAGTCCCTGATACATATCTAATGTGGTACATTAACACTTTATTTCTAACCCAATCACTTCAGGATTACAGTTAAACTCTTAATAACAAAATCAAAACTCCTTAGGACAGTGTCCCTAAAAATTATGTCCATTTCTAATTTATATTTGGGCACAAAGTCATCACCTAGGAAATCAAACTGTTTTCTTGAATATTATTATATCATTTGTTTTGATGAGTGCATAATATTCTTTTATGTTTATCCCTATACTCTATTTCATAATCAGGTAGTTACTGAATGGAAACTCAGTAAAATCTCCAGAACATTTGCAAATAAATTTTAACAAGATATTGTATTTGATAAAAAAATGTACAATAAATATTTATCATTTTTTAGAAATAACACAAAAATAACAGAAATGATAGGAGACAGAAATGGAAGTGATTTGGAGAGAAAATTAATAATATCCTTTGGCAGTAGTGTGATATTGTTTGAATATAGGTTTATAAGTTCAACTAGGCTTATACAGTTAACGCACATGATTCAAAAGAAACTTCTGTAATGAAGAGAAAATAAGGTATGACTACTAAAACACAGATAGAAATAAATTGATTTATGAAATAATAACATAGAAAAGTTTGAAGAGAGAGATTCAGGAACAAATTTAAAATCAGACTACAATTTATAAGTTTAAACCAAACAAATTGCCAGTAACATTAAATATAAATGGCTCCTAATAAAAAATATCAAATTATCTGAATTTAATAATATATGATGTCAGAATATATTAATGGATTTTCAATTAAATAAATAGATCAATATTAAATTCAAAAGAAAATATAACACATTTTCTGTAATAATAAAATGTAAGTAGAAATTGATGGCACAAAAGACATAGGAAAAAAATCTCAAAACATAGGGAGAACATATATTTTAAATGAGCAAATGATGAAATCCAAGATTGTTAGGAAATATCTTGAACCCCCAAAATAAAGCTAACACAATGACACTTTTTGAATGTAGCTTAAGAATGATTTATTTAAAATAGCTATAAATATTTATGGTAATAAAATGAGTCAGATATTAAAATCAACAAGTTAAGCTTTTACTCTAAGGAACCAGGAGGAAGAGAGTACAATGAACCCAGACAATCAAAGAACAGAAACTCCCCAGTCAGAGGGAGAAGACAGGGAGTGGAAAGCAGAAGAGTGAAAAGAAAGCACAGTGCTACTGAAAAGGATGCCATGATAGAAATGCTAGAGTTTACAAACGCACTAGCCATGATCCTTTTTTAAAAGCAATATCCAAGGACATGCAAATCTTATGAAGGAAAGCAAAAGCATTGCTTCAGATTACACTCAATGCATCTTCACTTGAAAGAATTTGAAAATTCAGATGAAATGGATGAACAATTTGAGAAACAAGACACATATCTCATTCAAGTTTAAATAGATAACACGCAGGACTCAGCAGGTATTGTTTTAAATAAATTTGGATATAACATATCCCACAAAGAAAACTGAGGCTCAGAGTGCTTCACTTCTAAATTCTTTACTGAAAAACAAAATTTACCCACACTCATCGGCAAAACAGAAAAAAGGGAAAGATGCCGTATTTATTTTGCCCTGATAAAAGCATACTGATATGAGAACCAGAGGAGTGAGCAGGGGAAAGGAAGAAAAATTTGTTCATAATGAAAATGCTCATAAGATTGATTTCAGAACTTCTCTTTGTCAGAGAAGGAAACCATTGCAGAAAACCACAACCAATGAAAATGCACACTCATAAAGCCCAGTCCCATTGGCTACACTTACAGAACATTCCTGCACCAGAGGCTCAGGGATCATTGCTAAAGAGAGGCCAGAAAGATTATAGGAGCCAGAGTGTGCTCTGAGGTTCTGTCTCCTAGTAACATTCAAAGATGATATACATAATAAAGAAAGTGTGTACATATTCAACTTGCAAACAGAAGCAAAGCAGATATGCGTACCCTTTCCTAGCCTATACAGAATAGTACTCAAGGTTATCTAGTTACACCAATAAGGCAAGAAAAAGAAGACAGGAAATCAAGTTGATGGTATAGAAAATCAAAGCTGTCTTTATTCACAGACAAAATTATTATGTAGTAAATCCTCAAGAAACTGGCAATGAAAATACTAATTCTGTTAAGTAGGCTAAAAGGTTTCATATACAAAGTATATTCTATATCTACATGTTATTAACAAATAATTTAAAAGTGAACTTTTTCTTAAAAGTGGCATTATCATAACATCAGTAAGTTTAAAGTTTTTCATTTAATAAAATACTTTAAGACTAGATGATTGTTATGTTATAGGATTTTTTTCCTCTAGGAATAATAAAATAAATACCTCATGCCCATCTTGGTGTGTAAATAACTCTAGCTTGGTAGCCATAGATATGAAATAATCTGTGGCAAGAGGCTGTGAGTGACTACCAGAAAACAAGGTCTACTGATACAGCATGGAAGTTGCATATATGAACTCACAGAGGTAGGAACATCTTCACAAGAGTTGTACAAGCTTAAACCCAAATCCCCTTATGGAGGAGTTAGGCACAAACTTTACCCATTACCTGAGGAGTTTTTGGCAACTTTTTTTTTCTAAAATGTAGCCTATGAAATGCTGATCATGCTACCTTGGAAGGCCACACAACCAAGATTTGGGGAGTAAAAATTACCCTTGATGGGAAAAAAAAAGAAAAAAAAAGATAAAAAACCCCATAAAATTGGGTTTGAATGGGGATGATCTTGGGAGAGTTAGGAAATATCATCAATATGACCAAAACATGTTTTGTGAAATTCTCAAAGAACTAATTCAAAAGGCGGTCATAGGAGAATCAGCTTGGATTATAGACTTTATTCCCCTCTCTACCCCTTAGCTAGAAGTGTTTTTAGGAGAAACTAGAATATATAGGAAGTGTATGATGAACTGAAAATGAGACCCCCATGATGCTATTACAAAGTCATAATCTAGGATGGAAGTGGCTGTGGAGTGATGTAGCTGTTTAGAAGATACTCACAAACCTATAATAAGCTTTCATCTGAGTTCTGATAAGTAAGCTGAATAAAGTCATTAGTTTAATTCAGAAAGTTGACTATAGGGAAGTCCTTACTATTATCTGTCATCAGACTCCTGTTTGGGGTGAGAAAACATTTATTTTCTTCTTTCCAGGAAAAAATAATGTAATGGTACTAAAAAATTACTATAGCTGAAAGAAGAATTTTATATGTTTTTATATTTGTTTATCTGTCTTATAAGAGATATAATTTTACTACAACTATTCAATCGTTAAGGTTTTGCATGTGAAGCTATACCCAGGTTATGTGTCTGGAACACTCCCTGTGGATTCTTTCAAACCTTGATTGATCTGTTATTGACTCTTTAATAGTTAGTTAGTGAAATATTAGGGTTTTTAATAAAGGTAAAACCAAAATAATGTGAATACGTAGAATTCTAAAAGGACCTCCATTCTGAAAATTGGCTCTCACATCATGGGGACAGGGAGGGGGTTCTGAGAATTCTTTTAAGTGCCATGGACTAGCTGTAGTATTAGAAAATCTTGTGATATCATTTAGTCTGAGTTCAAGCACTAGATAAATGGTGAAATTCCTAGTCTGTAGATAGCTCTGAAAATGGGAAGAGTGGAAGCTGACTTGTATAAGCTCTGGAATCTGAAAACTCAAGGACTTGAGAGTGCTGATGTTCCAGGCAATGGGGGATGTTGTCTTTTATGTTTTATCTAGGCCCTCAGCGAATTTGATGACATCACCAATATCAATGTCTTTTACTCTATTTCCTCAGTCAAATGATTCAAATGCTTGTCTTTTCCAGACATATATAGGCATACTCTGAAATGATATTTTTAAAATTACCTAGATATAACCTAGCCCAGTCAAGATAATACATCAACCATCAATCATCATAGCTACAGTCTAGGCCGTTTGAGGCATGTGACCTTTTACAAATAAGTTAGAAACTATACTTTTCTACTCAAGTTTCTTTTATATATAAGAGGGCCTGATATCCTCTTCAAAACATGTTTGCATCCATGGATATGCTTCTACTTGATGGAATACCACGAAATTGCACTGAGAAATTCAAATCCTCTATGAATAGATGAAGGGTGTATTTCTTATGTATTCTTTCTCAGTGAATACATATCATAGGCATAGACATGACCATTTTTCACTAAAAAAAATCTCATTTCACAAGCTAGAAATATGTAATTCAACTCTCTATATTGGAAATCCTAGTTATTAAAGATATGTGTTCTTTTATAATGAATTTTGTCTGCTTGGCTGAAAGCGTCATGCTATTTCTAAACATAAACAGGAGGTGTATTTCTGTATTACCCCATTGTTCTTAGATTATGTATTTTAAGCTATGAACTAACGCTAATTTAAAATTGAATGATAACTTTTAGGTCACATAGAAATTGCAAACATAAGTAATGGCATGCATTCTGTATATCTGGTATGAGACAATACCTAAGTGCTACTAAAATTTTACTTGAGCATCTTTGAATGTCTTGATGCTGCTGTCAGGAAAGCCACGGCTTCTCACTGTTTTGTCATTCTTCTTAAAATAAAATACTAAACTATTGGCATAAGAAGCATTAATTGGTATGGGTATTAGAGGACTGGAATGGAACAAAATAAAAGAAAGAAGATACCAGCCGGGCGGTGGTGGTGCACGCCTTTAATCCCAGCACTTGGGAGGCAGAGGCAGGTGGATTTCTGAGGTCGAGGCCAGCCTGGTCTACAGAGTGAGTTCCAGGACAGCCAGGGCTACAAAGAGAAACCCTGCCTCGAAAAACCCCCAAAAAAGAGAAAGAAGATACCAAATTGGTTGCTTTCATTCTGACACCTAGTGAAGTTCTGGATCACTTAGTGTTTTCCAGGTTGGGGTAGAAAAAGATAACAGAAGATGGGAGGGATAGACTGTTGTAACAGTTTCATCTGGCTCTGTGACATGCAAGTATTCTTGGAGAGATGGAAAAATTGTTTGTCAAGGAGCTGGAGAGATGTCTCAGTGGTTAAGAGCAAAGACTGCTCTTCCAACGGACCCAAATTCAATTACTAGCACACAAATGGCAGCTCAAAATAACAACCTCACAAAGACATACATGCATACTAAACCTTAATGCACATAAAATAAAAATAAATTTTAAAAAAGAATATCTATTCATGTCAGAGAAAGAGGACACTGAGAGATTTAAGAAATGTTTTGTAAACCGAGCTTAACCCAACAAAATGAAGCAACAAATTTATTGCTGTTATTGTAAAAAATGTGGCTGACTCTGTGGTAGCTACACCACCATGAAGCCCCTTTTCCACATCAGTTGCTTATTTCTTATACAATAGACTCTAGAAAATAAAAATGGCCCTATAGGCCTTATGAGTCTCATTGGCATAGAGTCTCACTCCATGAGAAATGTGTGTATATGAGATATTCCATGCATCAGCACAGTTGCTGTGTTTGACGATGGTATTATCCATATCCAATGCAAAGGAAAATAACTTCATTCCACTCTCATCTTTCCTCTGCCCCCATTTCTCTCATATTCTTTTCACACACACACACACACACACACACACACACACACACACACACACGCACACACACCCATGTACGCACACTCATGCACACATGCTTAGCATCATGATGTCCCTGACACTAGGAATGATGAAGAGTTAAACACTGAACTGTAATGGACTAACCACAGTCAGACACAAGAATGGATCATTATTCTGGGCACAGTTTGTGAGTGACCACAGTAACAGCTGACCACTGTCAAAAAGAAAGTTCTCATAGATGAGAACACATATTTAGAAGTCAGTTTGTCTTTTATAGTATATCTATTCAACAACCCAGTAACTGTATCTTTCCCACTTTTGCCTATGCTTTTTCTACCATAGGTTTTTGTTCTCGCTTACAATATCAAACTCTAGATTTTCTTATGAGGCAGGCCTTATATTAATAGGAAAATAATTGATTGTACGGATCACGACTGTACCACTATTACAGCAGTGAGCATACATTTCCTCCAGGCTGAAAGCATAATATGCAGAGTCAATAGCTGAGCTGGACCATTGGTGACAGCTCTTCAAGCAGCCTAAATAGCACATTTGGCATTTATTTTTATGTGTGCCGGTACAGGGGAAAATTCCAGCTCAGTTCCACCTTGGTATCTCCTTATCTAATCAGAGCATGTAGCAATAGGAACATGTTGGTTATGGTGTACAATCAACAGCATTAGCAAATCCTATATTAGAGGAAGATTCAAGGTTCTTACTAGACAGTTTACATGGTATGATAGCCAAGGTCTGGAACTGGCATTTTTTTTTTTATAACCAATGGCTTTTGGGAGCACTCCCATCCACTCTCACTGTTGCCTTTGTTCAAACTCTTTACTTGCTGTTTTACTATTCAAATCAATAGTTTTCCAAATCTAGTAGACATTAAGAGGTTTGTATTATAACATTGATATAATGAAGTATATCCTACCTATAGATAGCTGACCCTTTACAAAAAATAGGTAGGATAACAAAACGTAGATTAACACCACCATTTTTGGAAAAATTAGACTGTGAAGGCGACATTCCTGAAGGCCTTTGGAGGGTCTCAGATGATTGTTTCAAGTAAGTGTAAGTTGGTCTTGTAGTCCAGCAGCTACGGCAATGTTGAAAAGAACCTTAGCAAATTATAATACAGTATGCAAGGACCCCAACACTGAATCAGGTATTCTGTCACGAGAAATGTTTACTTAGCTTCCTAAAATCAATAGCCATTCTTCATGAGACATGTGCTTTCTGTAATGAACAGGTCTGGCTCTTCAAAGAGCTTTGGAGAGGATATATAATGTGAATCTTTATAGGTTCCCATTACATTCAACTATCTTTAAAGATTTGACCCTCAGACAGAACTTCCTAATGATAATTAAGCAAGACTGCCCTAGCACTGTATACATTGCTAGTGTACTTTCATACAGGAGAGTAATATATGCAGTACATTCTTTGAGAATATGATAGATTGCCTTTAGGAAATGCTTATATTTTTACACAGTTAATTCTCTGTGTCTATTCACTGTTTCCTATTGCCTCTCCAACATTAGTTACTTGGTTCCTGTATCTACCAAAAGCCCAATTTTTCTTTCCACAAATAAGCTACAAATAAATCTGCTCTCAATTGCAGGCAACCTTGTCTATCCTGTTGGAGCAGTGGCTAGAGTGGCTACTGGAGTAGTCTATCTATTTACTCTACAGAATTATAATCATGGAGAACCATCATCTTCTCCTTCTCATACACTCTGTCACTGAATATCAGTTCGGGTCTTAATGATTCCCAAAGGATCATAAGGATAGCATTCAACATTTTGCCAGTTATTACCCTAGGAACTTCAGCTCAACAAAACTCTCACAACATTCATTTTAAAATACAATCTTTTGTAACTTTCCCATTTTCCTAATATAATTCCTGATATATGAAGGCAAATCCCCTATAGGTTCAAATTAAACTCAGATGCCTGTCTGATCTTCTATAGCAGAAGCCACAGCACACAGCACAGCAAAGAGGCAGGCACCTCATACTATACAGAGGAAGATGTGCAAATCAGGATTTTCTCTGAATACTATCCAGGCTCCTGTCAAGACAGTTCAGGCTCAACTACATGTCTATCACCATAGTAGAGAACATGCAAATCCCACTACAACAAAAAGGCAAACTACCATATTAAACCTAGTAAGATGGCCACACAGGTTTTACCTACCACAGTTCTTTGTTTCAGTTGGTCCATGTTTGGTGATCTTTCCACAACTGTGTAAAGATGCTTTTATTGATAACCTAGTAAGCTCTGTGAATCTCATGATCATGTGAGGGAATGTTAATAGGCCCAGTTTAATGAATGTCTCTTTGATATCCTCAGAGGATTTCTGCTTCAATATGGTAATGGGCATATACAATCGAACGGAAAAAGCTATATTGCTGTGGTTAACCCTTAAATATACCTGTGCATTTCTCCACTCCAAATCTCCTGGATTCTCTTATTGTCTACCACTATCCTTTTTATGAATATCTCTCTTCCCATCCTGATAGATGTTAAGATTAATGACGAATTAACAAAAATGCCAGGAATGCCTTAGTTGCTTTTTATTGCTATAATAAAATATTTAATTAGGCCTATGGTTTCAGGGAATGAGAGTCCATGACAGCAGAACCCACCCCAAAATACCTCCTTCAACAAGCCCATACCTCTTAATCCCTCCCAAACAGTTCCATAAACTTCTTACAAAGTATTCAAATGTAAGATCCTATGGTGGCTATTCTCATTCAAACCACCACAAGGCAAATGGTCAGATCTTGAAAATATCATCCTTAGTGAGGTAACCCAATCACAAAAGAACGCACATGGTATGCAGTCACTGATAAGGGGATATTGACCCAGAATCTCGGAATACCCTAGACACAATCCGCATATCAATAGATTTCTAAGAAGATGGAAGGAGAGACCCCTGGTCCTGGAAAGACTGGATGTAGGGGAACGCCAGGACAGAGTAATGAGAGGGGGTTGAATGGAAAAAAGAGGGAGGGAAGGGGGCTTATGGGACTTTCGGGGAGGGAGGAAACGGGAAAGGGGAAATGATTTGGAATGTAAATTAAAAAAAATAAAATAAATAATAAAAAAAGAGAAATCAATTCAATCATCAACTACAGAAAAAAAAGAGAGAAAATTAAAGAAAAAATAATTGAAGAGAATTAGCTGAAAGAAAAAAGTTTTTCATTTAGAAAACAGCCACAATTAATTCAAGAAAAGAAGCTAAATTGGGCTGAATCACAATAAAAGGAATAGACACAGATGTGATTTATACCTCTCCTTTGTTACCTTTGTGAGGAAACACAGAATCCCCATTCACCAAATCCTTACTACTTATAGGAAACTATACTTAAATAAACAGTCTGGCGGTTCCTCAGAAAACTGGGCATGACACTCCCGGAGGATCCGGCTATGCCACTCCTGGGCATATACCCAGAGACTTTATCTGCATGCAATAAGGACACATGCTCCACTATGTTCATAGCAGCCTTATTTATAATAGCCAGAAGCTGGAAAGAACCCAGATGTCCCTCAATGGAGGAATGGATTCAGAAGATGTGGTATATCTACACAATGGAATACTACTCTGCAATTAAAAACAATGAATTCACGAAATTCCTAGGCAAATGGTCAGATCTTGAAAATATCATCCTTAGTGAGGTAACCCAATCACAAAAGAACATACATGGTATGCAGTCACTGATAAGGGGATATTGACCTAGAATCTCGGAATACCCTAGACACAATCCGCATATCAATAGATTTCTAAAAAGATGGAAGGAGAGACCCCTGGTCCTGGAAAGACTGGATGTGGGGAACGCCAGGACAGAGTAACGAGAGGGGGTTGAATGGAGAAAAGAGGGAGGGAAGGGGGCTTATGGGACTTTCGGGGAGGGAGGAAACGGGAAAGGGGAAGTGATTTGGAATGTAAATTAAAAAAATAAAATAAAAAAAATTAAACTCTACACATGTGTGTGTACATGTGTGTGTATGCATTTGAACATCAATGTCCTTGAGCTTTTAAATATTTCTAACATTCTCACAAATATTAGTTGCCACAGAAGAGCAGTATTTTATGCCAAGGTATTTCCAATTACATTTCAAAAAGCCATCCATACATTATTCAAATAACAGAAAGAAAAAAAAACCCACTGGAAATCTCTCTTGCTGTATCTTCACTTTCCCACATTAATCCACAGAACACATGCAACCCTTACACAGGTGAGTTGGAAAATCAATATTGCAAAAGAAATATCATTGGCATCCTTTTCTTATCTCAGCCATGGTACAAGTGAGGAGGAGTAATGTCTCAATAAATAATGTTGAGCTTCAGTCTCTTTTACCTTCATTCTAAAGAGATGAGCAATTTCTGAAAAGCAACTGTAGAAGATGCACTTTTACCTCTTCATCAAAAGCATATAAAAATGAAATATATTGTGATATTTATTACCAGGTGTGTTATAAACCGCCATGGTGATCTGATACAAATGGCTTTTTTCTCTGTGGTGCCGACCTTCAAAAACGATGATGGGAAAAGCTTCAGACTTTATGACAGCTTAACTAAAAATACATTGCAGCTGCTATATTAATATGTAGTTGTGGCTTTGCAATAAAGTTTGAATATGAAAAGAAACTCTGAACCTACCCTCGGCTATAAACTTTAAATATGCAGAGAAATACATTCACAAAAGCAGCAGGAGGTGTTTGAGATAATGTTTATATGAAATGATGCTGTTTCCTGTTCTTAGACCCAAAGCTTCACAGCAATTTTTATGTAGCATAAATTCAATATTAACAATCTAATGACGTGTATCCTTCTTAGCAGAGTAAATTAAAAAACTTGCGCAGAAATGTATGCTTGCAGATTTTCACATCATGCAAGGTGCCAGTACCTATGTATATGTGTGTGTGTGTCTGTGTATCTAAGTGTCTGTGTGTGTCTGCTGTGACATATGAATCGCTAACTACAAATATAATTAAGATCCTTAATAAATCAATAATCATATTTCAGTAAGGAAATGCTGGGTAGTTAAAATCTGATCACTACTGAGATTTAACTTTGGAAGTACCAGACTGGTTTCCCCTCAGAGTCCTTTTGAATGCATAAATGTCATGGAGCTATATTGTAAGTAGCTTATGTATAACACCTAAAAGAATTTTGTCAATGTTTTGATTTAATGTAGGTATATTTTTCTATTGTATGGAAATATCTTTGGTCCTTATCAAAATAGTGTTTTCAAGGTCTCAAAATCATTTCCAAACATCCCAAAACAGAAATAAAATTCACTTTTTCTGACACTAAAAGGATTTGTTAAATTGTGTAGCCTTGGGTCAAATGTATATTCAACACATATCATTTATTTAGTCAAAATCAATTAAATAGAAAATGTTTAGAAGAAAGTTGGGCTGACTGTTATATTTCTGCTATTGTCCATGATTATTTGTTTTGCATACAGGGTGCAGCTGTTGTCTATAAGACTTATATAGTTTATAAAAGATGTCAATAACTTGTCTTAGGAAGAATATACAGAAAAAGAGAAAAGGGAGACCTAGGTAGAAAATTTGGTTACAAAAACTTTTTCCACCAGAGTGAAATTAAATTAACATTACAAAACAAATTTCAAGCATTAAGACCAAGCAATGGACTAACATTTGGAAGTCACTTACGGTGTTTCATACTATGTTGTATGCATTTTGTGCACATAGCTCCAATTAATACATGCTACTTTTAAAAAGAAAAAATGTTAGCCTAGTTTTATTATGAAAACAATCATTTGCCTGAAGGTGACATGGCTGATAGAATAGAGTTCAGAATTCAAACTCCATCTGCTGAGCTTCAAAGAGAGAGAGCGTGGCACCCTCCCCAACTTTATATGGACTCAGACACAGCAGGATAGAGAGAGTGCTACCCTTTGTAATGAAAGTGCTATGGATGACAGAATAAATTAAGGAGAAAAGTACAGCAAGCCAAGAATGACGCTTAAGAAGAAAGAAGTTGTGATAATGATTTAAATTATTGTGTTTTGATATTTTCCTGGCCCTGCATGCTTCATAAGTGATTATTGTATTTGTTCTTTGAAGTTACACTTATAAGAACCTTCCTTTTAATCACTGCTAATCTGTTCCACTATGACAGAAGCCTCCTAATGTTTCAAGATCTATATTGCACCTCCTCAGTGTCGTCACCACTAGGGAGATGTGCTACTTAATTAAATTCTAAAATGATATAAAATAAAATTTATTTTCCATTCCTACGTCATGAAAGCCACATACTAAGCATGTTAGCAATGGGGAATTAGTCATTATTATAATTACTAATGTAAATGTCAATCATGGTCAGACTCTACTTAGACATTCTGCTGTGCAGCAAGGACTTACAAGTCACTGCTGCTGAGGTAAATGAAGATAGCCATCATGTGGTTTTGTATATAACTTGTCATTGGAGCACCCGATTCTCTTTTCCTTATGTTTTATGGTCTTTGGTTAGTTTTGTTCTGCCAGTGAAGAGTTACAAAAAAGGCACAGTGCAGATTGATGCCTAGCCGCTTATAGGATAAATAAATCCCAATGTCTGTTCTTGAAATGGGATTGCTTGAAGATCTGGAATTTGAATCTAAAGTAAAATTTGATTTATTTGTCTAAGTATTTTAAGTGTAAAATTTGAACTATAGTGTCATTTCTATACATGTAATCCTGCATTATATAATCTCACAAAGTTTGGCAAGGATTGGGTAAGAGAATATATGAAAAACTATTGCCATAACTGATGCAATGTAAGCTCACAAAAGGTATTTGCTGTTGTTTATTATTGGTATTTTCATTGCTGCTGTAAAAGGCTCTTAAGATGGACAGAGATTTCTTTCTCTCAAATCTCCAATGAGAATAACAGATCAAGGAGTGACAAACCCATCAGGCCCAAGTCCTCATATTCCTAGTCATCACAATGCCCTTTGAAATTATGCTGTCTTAAAACTAAATTCCTATTTTTATATATTATTTTTCCCTAGATGTCAGCACTAAACTATATTGAAATATATGCCTATAATCCAACAATTCATGTTTTAGATATATTATGTCATAACATATATTACATGTTAATATTACATGTGATACAGTGGATTACTTAAATTTGTACGTTTGTTCATCCCATTTTCTAATTGTTTTATACTTCAGGAAAGTAAACTTCCTTGGTTTGATAATTATGGTTATGGACAACCTCAATGCATTTCTCTGAGGAAAACTATCTGCTTGCTATCTCATGGATATCACTAGTAGATATCTTACTCTTAACTAACAGTGAAGCGTGTCACATAACTTTGTCACTAAAAGAGTTGTTTACAGATGACAAAAATCACTCTTCAATAAGTTGTAATTAAGGTATGTACCCATGATGCCAATCTTTTGTCTTCTCATTTCTCCTGATTTAGGGATTTCTCTCAACCTCACTTCACCACTACTAGTTGACAAAATCCGATGAATTCCTTGGTCTACTATGACCCACCTGGCACTTTCTTCTGTGTGCTAATTACCTAGACTGGTGCCACATACCTGACAGTGTTTTGAGTGTTGGATGAAAGCCTGGCTTATCACCATATAGAACATGAAACAACCTAAAACATATTCTACTTTTATCTTCCAGTCCATCCTCAGCCTGTCACCAACAACTTCTAACAAGGCTTACTATTTGAAGTAATGTTATCTTTATCTGCATGGATCAATTTTCTGTCCTAAAAATATATCTAATCTATTTCTGAAGATGTTTTGAAATAAAAAGAGAATAATGGAAGGGAATGAAGGATGAAGGAAGCAAAGACAAAATGAAGACAGGAAAACTACTGAATTGAGGATTTGTTCTGCGCTTAGGGTCACTTGAAAAGTTTAGTAGCTAAATTTTGTCAGTACAGTTCTAAGGCATTTTTACAAAATTTCTTCTAAATTTTTATTGGAAATGCTCATGTACAAGAAATTAGTAAATTCCTTCAGTTAACACAGTTAATAAGTAATAGAGCTATTGTTGGTACCAGAGCCTCCAAAACCTGTGACATCACAGAGGCGACAGCATGACCTATATACCTGTTGCCAAGGCAACATCCACCATATTCCCAGAATCCATTGGGCACACCTTTACTTGCAACCATGTCACCATCCATGTATATACAAGAGAAGCACCCTCCCCCCCTCTCACTTCCCTTCTTCTCTTTCCACTGTCGTCTTTGTCCTTTCCCTTCTCAATAAACCTCATGTGGAACTGTTTGGCCTGGTGTAGTCTTTCTGGAGCTGCCGCTGCCGCCACAGACGCCCACCAACACCAACAGATGTAATTTGGCCTAATTTCAACATTTATCCTTTTTCCTCTATGGTGCATTTTCTGTTATTATTTAAGGTGGTCATTGCTGAATGCTATTTTATTAAGATATATTTCTTAAAATGAAATACTATCAGATAATTCAATTCCTTGGTAAATCTACATTGTGGCATAAAGTTTCTCTAACAATAGTTCCTAGCAATGAATCTGAATTATGGGAGGCAGACGCAGTTGCATTAAAGACTTTGTTACAGAAGCTCCTGGTTTAATCCCTTGTCTAAATAGCAGCTGGGCGAGTGTGTGAAGTTGCTTGCTAGGGTTCACTGCCTGGCAACACACCTGTGTTCTACTCCAAGCATCATCTTTCTGGGATGCATGCTTCCAGGGACCCCAGAGCATTTATCTTAATCTGGAGCACCTGGAAATAAATGGGACCCTCGCACTCTCCAGTAGATGAAACCTGCCTTGTTGATTATTTCTGATAACTTCAGAGATAGGCTTGCTCCCAGTTAATCATCCTGGCAGATGATTTCAGGCTTCTGTCACTGGTACCCAGGAGGAGAGCTCTAGAGCATTTCTGATTTTTTGTTTGTTTATAAATAGCCTTAACTTGAAAATTATCCTTTTTCAGAGTTTAATGGAGCTTGAAATTGGTGACCTACAAAGCATTTCATATTCTAATGCACTTTCAGGGTAATAGCCATGTTTGATCACTTTGTCTAGCTTGCAAAGACTAACTCTTTGACCCTAATTTTGCCTCAAAGGAGCCTAACGTCATGTCCTTTGTAATACTGCTCCTGTTACTCCCACTTGTACAGAAATAGAGACTAATGTCAGCTGAGTGCCTCTTTGGCTACCTGTACAAGGACCTCAAACACGGATCCCATTAATTTTAGTAAACAGAAGCCCTGAAACATGTTTTATTAGTTCCACCTTGAAAATCAGAACGAAAGATTCTGTGAGTTAAGTAATTTACCCAATATCACTTAACAAAAACTTGAGGCCATTCTGTTCAGTTTGTTTTAACACAAACGTCAAAATCTGGCAGTTAAGGTTTCTATTCCTATAATAAATGCCAAGCAAAGCAACTTGAAGATTGAAGAGTTTATTTAATCTCACAGATGGAGTCCACCATGAAGGAAAATCAGGGCATGAACTCAAGGCAGGAACCCAGAAGCAAGCTCTTAAGCAGAAACCATAGAGAAAAGTTGTTTACTGCTTCATTCCTCATGGCTTGCTCAAGTTGCATTCCTATACAACTGGGAACCACTTGATAAAGAGTAGCATCACCCTCAGTGGACGGGTTCCATCTACATTAATTAGGAAAATACCTATAAGGCAGGTTCTCTGGAGGCATTTTCTTAATTAAGATTCCCTTTTCACAGCAGATCCTACCTTGTGTTCAAATTGACAAAAATCTAACAAGAACATCTGAGTAACTATATGTAATAGAAATGTATTTCTTATAGTTCTACAGACTAGAAAGTCCTACGGGATACTGATAGAATAGGAGTCAATAGCAGGCTTATTCTACACCTAGAAAGCCTTCTTACTGTAAGTTTTTATGGGACAATGGCATTCAAGTTCCATGAGCTTGCTGTACAAAATTTCTGATCCAATACCAGAGGCTTCTCTTATAATAACCAGGTCATCTCTGAAGAAGCCCACTGCTTCAAGCACTTTATACATTGCATGAATCTGGAATATCAACTCATGAGTGAGAAAGAGAAACCATCATGCGGTCCACAACAACAGACAGGCACAGGGTTTGAACAGAGGCTGACACCAAGGAAGATACTAAAGAATGGATAAGAAAAAACCAAGAACTGGGCTCTGAGTCCAGAGATACAGGATAATGTGTGCAGTAGAAACCCTTCAAATACCCACTACAGCATCTCAACCACCTTAGAATTCATGAACATCTCAGAAAGAGAGTGTGACTAAGATCGAGTGGAAGTTATAGTTGATTATTTCAGTGCTTTTAGAATGAAAACAGAAGAAACAGCGGGAAGAGAAAATTCCAAACCAAATTTTTCAGCATGTTCATGGTTCAAAATTACTGGCAGCTACATCACAACTATGTTTGAAAATATAAACCTGCCATAATGTTAAAGCCCCAGAAGATCCTTTGTGTCCTAACCATAAATTATCCTTAAAATTTAACAAGATCATTGTAATTAATGATGATATCATCTCTGATAAATGGATAAAAGTATGAAGTTACTTCAATGTGCATCAGCTTATCCTGATTACAATGTCACAGGTCAATATTACTAGTCTTTCATAAAAGCAAATTTTATTTTTGAAACTTGTCTTATAAAATTTATTGTGTTTATTGTTAAAGTTGGTCTTTATCCATACGAGTACATTCAATAAACAAAAGTAAATATTTTACCTCATTGGTCAAGGTAGCACTAGTGTTATAGTTAAAATGTTCTACTGTTTTTCAAAGTGAATCTGATATAGGTGAACTAACTGAGAAGCAAAACAGAATATCTCTTTGAACTGAATGGCATTAACATGGAAAACTGGGGGTCATTTCAAAATTGGTCTTTGATAAATATTAAATATCTCATATGTCTAAAGAACAAATAGTGGTAAATAAACAAACAGAAAAAAAGAGCCCTGCACCCTAAAGGTTGTTACTGTGCACAGCTTCTGTTCCGTAGGATTCAATTTATAAGGCCTGGGAGGGAGTGACACACTCTCCTTGTTTATCTGAGTGAATATGTAATTTGCAAACTTTATCTCAGAGGTGGAGGAAGTTCATTTATATAAAATAAATTTCTTTCTTTTTTTCTGTAAAAATGAAAAGCATCAAATGTTCCAAAGACAGATAATCACAGTATCATCAAGGGAAGTCAAAATTGCTTGGATGATCCTCTAAGACCTCAATAAAGCACTGCACATGAAGAACGCTGCTCCATGTGAAGCCGTGGGTATCCTACAACTTTCTACAGCATCCTGGCTCAGACCAAAATATTTCAGAAACGTCCGTTTTGTTTTGTTTTGTTTTGTTTTAAAAAAAGGAGAAAGAAACAGCATTTCACTAGGTACTCAGTGGGAGTAAATATATGTTTGTTATTGATGTCTGATTAAAGGAACAGAGATATTTCAAAGGTCTCAGTTCACCAGGTTCTTGTATAAACTATGAATGCCCCTGGTGGACTAGTGAATTCACATAATAGATCTTCTGGCAGGCTTACTCATAGGACTCCAATTTCAGCCCAAGCAGTAAGTGTTCTACAAAATTGGATTTGGACATTGGATTTAGAACTCTATGCACAAATGGATTGGCAGTACTGTGAAGGACTTAAGCCCTTATTTTTTTCCCTAAGTGAAACATCAATGCGTGTCTCCTATTCTCAGACAGTCTTATGTAATTGGCTGACAACTGATTTGGTATTTGTTGTTTCAAAGCTCCCCACATGATTTAGTACTCGATGGAGATTGGGACACTTGTTCTAGCTCATTGGATTCCAACTCAGTTACAATTTTGGTTTCAATTCCTAATCATTGAGTCATTCTTCTGAAAATGTCTCACACTGCCTTGATAAAATAGTCAAAACTTGTCAACGCATATCTAAGATTGTTTATATCAATTTGTAATCACTTGGAACTCACCTCTCTTTTACCTTCAGCTTGCTTTCTAATATGCACCACACCTCATTCACAACTCATGGATCTTTCTTCAGTGTGCTCATAACCAACCCAATGAAGGCAAACATTAGATTAACTCAGGATCACCTGGAGACTCTGTTATCACCTGGAAGTCACCTAGTAGCAAGTCTATGTCTAAGAAACCAGAGTTGGTACAGATTTGTTTAATTGAACATAGCAACTACACTATCATCTCTGGTTGTCCTTTGATCATCCTCTTCATATTTCACAATAAATAGTTTTATTGATAATTAATAAATTATAAATTTTATGTTTATAACTATAATTATTATGAGTACAATGAAAAGCTATTTGATTTTGTTTGGGTGTTCTTTACATTGTAAAGCTCAGTATTAAGTTGTAAATTTCTAAGTGACCTCAGGCACCCAAGACATCCAGGAGCCCACACATCTTTAAGTCTAATGCATCCTCACTCCACATTCTGTGATCTTATTTCACAAACCTTTAATTATAGAAAATTTGCACAGTAAATAAGAACTAGGAGTGCTCTTCCTTAAATTATCAAAATGAACAAAGGTAAGACGAAGCTCCTCATCATAATAACATAGGAGTTCTTAAGATAGAACATTTTTATCATAAAAGCACCTCACCACGAGAACAAACCACAGCTCAGGAAGTTTGTTAATCCTATCCTAATCTATTTAGGATACAGAAAATTGAAAGAATATCATAGAAGTCCAGCACTGTCCTCTAATCTGCAAAAAGTAGGAAAGCTAGAGATTCTTAAAGGTTTCTTTTTAAGAGATTCTTAAAAGATTCTTCTGTTTTGGCTGTACCCCACTGTTCCCGAAGCATTCTATACAGACAACATATCATTTGTATACAATCTAATGCCATCGGAGGTAACTTCCCTTGCCTTTTTTTATTCTCTTTCTACCTTGCTTACCTCCTTCTTCATGGTAAATCTCCCTCTTTCTTTTCTTTATCTTTTTATGTGTATGTGTGTGGGTCATGGACATGGGATCATAACTGCTATATGTTCATGGCTCCACAAGCCATGTCACATCCAGAATATAGGTGTGCTGTAGCTGGAATATATGATAGTTCAAATTTTAGCCTTATGAGAAACCTCCCCATGGATTTTTGTATTGTCTGCACTAGGTTATTCTCCTAGCATCAGTGTCTAAAGGTTTTCTTTATTAAACATCTTCACTGGCATTTGTAGTTAAGTTTTCTTGATAATAGTCATTCTAATTAAAGTTCAGTGGAATCTCAAACTAGTTTTGAATTTCATTTCTCTGATGCTTAAAAGTGATGAGCATATCTTAAGACATTTTTAAGATACATTTTGTGCTTGAATTAATTGTTTTCTAGATGTTTAGGGTTTTTTTAGTTCATTGCATTTTCTAGAAATTGGACAGAGAATGGATGCCATTATAAAGTCCATTATGTGTTTGAGATTATTGTTCCTTAATGGCTGTTTCTTGGATTATCCACAGCAAAACATTAATTTGAAAATTTTTTGATTATATATAAAACAACTAGATATAGTAAGCCAATGCAGCATATTCTTTTCAAAATTACTCTTTACTATTTAATAATTGTGTTCACATGGTGGGCCCAAGTTATAGAATAAAAGAGGAATAGTGATCATAAAAGTTACTGTCCCTTCCCTGTCAACAATGCTTGTTTTCAGATTGGAAATACACAGGCTCCATATAATAAGGCCATGTTCCCTCTTACAATAAAGAAAATGGAGAGCAGAACAAAGGTGTATCAAGGAACATGGAAGGTCAGTTCTGAATTAGTACAGTGTGGTATATGAAAGGCCAAAGGCAAAATAGGCCTTGAACAGATTTATGTATCATGGAGTGCTCACTCAGATTACTGAGGTGGAGATTTCTCACTGTAAAATGGAGAGAACACTGAGATACCCATGTATATTGGATAATCAGTGCAAAAAGCATATAATAAATTCAGAATAAATTAAGATAGTATCAATATAGTTATCAAACTGGTGTTTTAGAAGGCATGTGAGACTAGAATACACACCAAAATTTCCATCTAGCATTGTCCCTCTTAATTCTATTCCAGGGAAATACACTCATCCTTCTGTGGATAAAGAATTTGTTCCTCATTTAGCCCTACAGAGGAGTAATTACCAACTACATATTTAGGGGAGTGTGACATATGCTCATAATCCAAGCACTAATAAGTTAAAAGGGATTGCTGTAACTTCAAAACCAGTCTTATCTGCCTGAAAAGTTACAAAGCAGCCCGAAGTACATAGCAAGATCCTATTTCAAAAAAATATAAATGACTATGAGATAAACATAATAAATATAACTGCAAAAATAGTAAAACAGAACAACAAAACAGAAAAAGAACATTAATAAAATAGAATATGTTATTTTAGGTGAGTAATAATGGATATAGTCTATGAATATGAAATGAAAAGGGAAAGTAAATAACAATATTAAATAGGAGGAAAGGTGATACCATAAACTATGTTCATAGAGAAAGATGAAAATAATAGCTTTGAATGGTTTTGTGTCAATTAGCAAGTATGTGGTATTTAAAATTTCTTGAAAGATATAGACTAAAAATATTACCCAAGGAAAATAACATAGCCTAAATAATGTCATTCCTATTGTGAAAGTTATTTTATAGAAATAAGTTTGTTCTAGATGTCCCTCAACGAAGGAATGGTTACAGAAGTTGAGGTATATTTACACAATGAAATACTACTCTGCAATTAAAAACAGTGAATTCATGAAATTCTTAGGTGAATGGTCATAACTGGAAAATATCATCCTTAGTGAGGTAACCCAATCACAAAAGAACACACATGGTATGCAGTCACTGATAAGTGGATATTAACCCAGAAGCTTGGAATACCCAAGACACAATTCACCTGTCAATTGATTTCCAAGAAGGAAGGAGAGTCCCCTGGTCCTGGAAAGACTGGATGTAGCAGTGTAGGGGAATACCAGGACAGAGAAGCGGGAGGGGGTTGACTGGGGAACAGGGGGAGGGAAGAGGGCTTATGGGACTTTAGGGGAGGAGGGAACCGGGAAAGGGGAAATCATTGGGAATGAAAATAAAAAATATAGAAAATGAAAAAAAAAGAAATGTTTGTTTTTAAAGGGAGAAATTCTATAGAAAAAGATGCCTCCTTTCTACAAATAGTGCTATAAAAAATGTGTAGTCACACACCAAATAAACAAACAAACAAACAAACAAACAATCTTGATCCTTACTTCATCCCATAGACATACCTAAATCTAAAACATAGTAGAGTATAATTGTTGTTTTTCCTTGTTTTGATTTAGAGTTGGTATCTGTCTGTATAGCCATGGTTGGCTCCAGTCTCACTAGACTAGAGATGCAAAAAAGCACTACTAAGCAAGAAACCTTTCTAAGCTTGCATTAAGAAGTTCTTAAATTATACAAACGCTGAGGGTGGAAGGGTGGTAGGCATTCATTCGCTTTAATAATTACTGTGATTCAAAGCACTATTAAAAAAAGAAAATACAAAACACAGAGTCAAAATACTTGTAAATCATCAGTCACTCTGTTCTTAAATATTTTTCTGATAAATAAAAGCAGTTTCTTGATACACAGTGCTTGAGCTGAATGTTCACAGTTGTTTTATTTACATCACTAAAAGCGTGAAAAATTCTGTATCTATGAAATGCAAGTAGATAAACAGACTTTGAGAGATGGACATTGGGCCTGCAAGATGACACTTGATGCAAAGTCTGACGAATCTAGCTCCATTTCCAGGATCCACATTGTGCAAAGAGAGGACTGACTCCCCCAGGTTTTGGGTTAATGACCACATTCACCCTGTGACGTGTGCTTATCCCCACCACAAACAAACGTAGAGAGAGAGAGAGAGAGAGAGAGAGAGAGAGAAAGATGTATTTTAAAAGATTGGAAACATTGATATACCTTATATTATAGATAAAGTTCAAAGGAGGATGGTTAAGAGTCATAATGTTCCCTAAGTATATACTCTCATGTTTTTCCCAATGTAACTTGTTGACAGTAATGATTTCAAGCCCTACTTAGAGATGAGGTTAGGAAGATAGATGACAGATCATAGCAGGTGGATGTGTAGAAAACCTTGATGATGTCATAATGGCTTCATAGATGTGCGCTTATATTGGAAGGGACAGAAGTTATTAATTCATATACTTTATGAATATGCAATTTATTGTGGCTCAATTATAAATCTTTTAAAATGAGTAATTTTCTCACAGAGGTTATTGTAAAATTTAGATGGAATATCAAAAAACAATTCCAGAATAAAGTGTCTCATTGTGGGAATAAATGAATAAAAAGAAGAAAAATATATGTAAGAATAATTATAAAGTAATGTAGACTATACAGTGTACATTAGTCGCCTCAGAAGCTGAATCTCTAGAACTTTCCACCTTGCCTCCACTATAAAAGCTCCAGAGGTTCAAATTCTATTTCTCAAGAAACTAGGCTTGGTAAATGATGATCTTATATGTCAGACAACTCCCTATTCTATGTTCTGTCTGTGTTGCCATTGGAATATGAAATGTTCCTTACAAGCTTATGCTCAGGGATGGTCTGCCAATCGAGGCCCTACTTTGGGAAGTTCTGAAAGTTTAAGGAAGTAAGTCCTAGATGAAAGTAAGTTTAAGGAATGGGTCCTCATGAGCATCTTACATCTGGTATCTTCCTGTCTTGCCCCCTTCCTTCCTGTCTACCAGAAGGTGAACAGTCTCCATCTCACACTCTGGAATCTGAAATCTTTGCATCTTTCTAATTAAATAAATGATTCTTACCTTTAAGCAGTTTCTGTGGGGGATTTGCTCACTGTTCAATAAATGAAATTACCATCCTTAGTGTCTATATTTTACACACACAGCAAGAGTTGAGGTTAAAATAACCAAACAGTTCATCCTTATCCCCAGGATTATGTGAGGAACTGATAAACAAACATGAGGCTTGGATATGCTCAATGGACAATCTCTTGAAGATAACTTTCTCATGACTGAGTCATTAAACATTTCCTAATAACTTTTGATGGCATTTTCAGGTCAGCAGATTATATAACACCGAAGGAATAGATAGTTTATCTTGATGTATCAAGGCATCTCTGTAACTCTCAGGTGAAATGAGATCTAAATGATGGGATAGATAGATAAATTAACAGCTAGTTGAATCACTGTACCTAATCAGTGTTGATTAATAGGGCCATATGAAACAAGACCGTGTGTTTTCAGAGGGTAACACATTGTTAATGATTGCACAAATCTGACACATATTTAGCACTGACAAATGCTTATAGAACTTAATTGAAGCCCTAGGGAGCCTTTGATAGATTGTCATCAAGCCCTATCCTTGAGCTTGTCTTGTACTATATTAATATAAGTGAACTGTGTAGAGCCTGCAATCATAATTATCAAATCTGCTATAAATGTTCCATTAAAACTGTGTTGATAAATGACACATTAAAGAGAATTCAAAAATCTAATTTATCAATATTTATTCAAAAAGTACTTACTGAATTATGTAGTAGTATTTTCACTATATATGAAAGCTACAAAAATATTTCAAAATGTTTTTACTGTATTGTATGTGAGTTTGTCTTACAGACTTGATGAGAAGGATTAGGTTTATTTTGCAAAAAGCAGTAGCATAATTTTATAATAATCAGGATGTTGTTGGGATGATCATACACTTACCTACAGAAAACTTAATTGCATGTAGAAAACTTAACAATGTCATATTGCTCCTAAAGTTATCTGGATCAAAATTATGTTGGGTTAATGGAAACACAGTATCATTATAAACACACAGTGGAGTATTAATTCTATCCTGGCATGCTTAGACTGCATTAAACACAACAACTAGAACCACACATACACTAGCAGCTACCAAGATGATAACAACTAGAACATGGTGGCATGTGTGCCTTATAAAAAGCTCATGGACTGACTGAGAATGTTCATCTTTAAGATGGAAAGGCTATTTCTTTAGGTGCTTCCCAGCCATTAGATATTCTTCAGGTGAGAACTCTTTGTTTAGCTCTGTACCCCATTTTTTAATAGGGTTATTTGGCTCTCTGGAGTTTAACTTCTTGAGTTCTTTGTATATATTGGATATTAGCCCTCTATCAGATGTAGGGTTGGTAAAGATCTTTTCACAGTTTGTTGGCTGCCACTTTGTCCTTTTGACAGTGTCCTTTGCCTTACAGAAACTTTGTAATTTAATGAGGTCCCATTTGTCAATTCTTGATCTTAGAGCATAAGGTATTGGTGTTCTGTTCAGGAAATTTTCCCCCTGTGCCCATATGTCCAAGGTTCTTCCCTAGTTTCCTTTCAATTAGTCTCAATGTGTCTGGTTTTATTTGTAGGTCCTTAATCCACTTGGAATTGAGCTTAGTGCAAGGAAATAAGAAAGGATCGATATGCATCCTGGTCCTGGAAAGACTGGATGTAGGGGAATACCAGGACAGAGAAGCAAGAGGGGGTTGAATGTGGAACAGGGGGAGGGAAGAGGGCTTATGGGACTTTCTCAGAGGGAGGAAATGGGAAAGGGAAAATCATTTGGAATGTAAATAAAAATCATAGAAAATAATATATATATTATTTATTGGTATAGATAGATAGATAGATAGATAGATAGATAGATAGATAGATAGATAGATAGATAGATAGATAGATAGATAGATATAATAAAAAAGGAAGGTTTAAAAAAAAGAAGATGGAAAGGCTAAGGAAAAGCCTCAATGTGTTTACTTACTTTGGTTGCATGAAAAAGGTCAACATACATGCTTTTTGGTGCCTTGTAATGAAAAGTCTATGGAAATCGCAAGGAAACATGTTTGATTTTATCTCTAAAACAACTCTGTATTCTCTATATCAACTTTAAATGGTTCTTTCTCCTCTCTCTCTCTCTCTCTCTCTCTCTCTCTCTCTCTCTCTCTCTCTCTCTCTCTCTCTCTCTCTCTCTCTCCCCACTTCCTCCCTCTCTTTTCCCAACCCACACCCTGGGATCACTCTTCAATGAAGTACAGATTTGAAATAAATTCATGACATCTATTTGGATCAATAATTTCTAATCTTTCTTCCACTTTTAATGAACAGAGAGTCTCTAGCTTCTGTGACAGGATGGAGTTTTACAGAGTTCATATATTTGGAGAAAAAATATATATATAAATATATATGCATATACTATAATGATCTTCAACCAAGAACATAATCAAAAAGTACTGAGGAAAACTAAATTCACACACAATAATATTTGTGAAATAAATTCTAACAAATGAATCTTACATGTTACGTTTATTTTTGAAACTTTGTTATTGACAATACCATAAAGATAAAGATCATCAGAAGAGAGACAGCAGGTGTTGGCGAGGATGTGGAGAAAGAGGAACACTCCTCCACTGCTGGTGGAATTGCAAGCTGGTGCAACCACTCTGGAAAGCAGTCTGGCGGTTCCTCAGAAAACTGGGCATGACACTCCCGGAGGATCCTGTTATACCTCTCCTGGGCATATACCCAGAGGCTTCCCCGGCATGCAATAAGGACACATGTTCCACTATGTTCATAGCAGCCTTATTTATAATAGCCAGAAACTGGAAAGAACCCAGATGTCCCTCAATGGAGGAATGGATACAGAAGATGTAGTATATTTACACAATGGAATACTACTCTGCAATTAAAAACAATGAATTCATGAAATTCTTAGGCAAATGGTCAGAACTGGAAAATATCATCCTTAGTGAGGTAACCCAATAACAAAAGAACACACATGGTATGCAGTCACTGATAAAGGGATATTAACCCAGAATCTCGGAATACCCAAGAAACAATTCATATATCAATAGATTTCCAAGTAGATGGAAGAAGAGACCCCTGGTCCTGGAAAGACTGGATGTGGGGGAATACCAGGACAGAGAAGCTAGAGGGGGTTGACTGGGGAACAGGGGAGGGAAGAGGACTTATGGGACTTTCGGGGAGGGAGGAACCGGGAAATGGGAAATCATTGGGAATATAAATAAAAAAAGTACAGAAAAAAAAAAGATCATCAGAAGATATAAAAGTCACTTGTATTGTGACCTCAGTATACAGTATACCACACAATGTCATTTCAAAGTGAAAAGAGTAGCCACTTATCTTGAATTGAGGATATCAATATAACATAAGCACTGTTTTTAATGGCTTTTAAATGTGTAGAAAATAGAAAATCAAAATACTTTACTATGCATATCATAATTATAAATTACCTCTATTCTTTTTATGCCTGAAAGATAAAATAGTGTAAGATTTTAAAGCTTGAGCTTTAAAATTGTTTTTGAAAACTTTATACATGTGTACAACAAAATATGAACACACCTGTCCCCAGTTTCCCTTAACAAGCCCCTTTTTGAACTTCATGTCTTTTTAAAATATTAGCCACAGTATCTAATAGAACTGTCCATATATGTATCAGTGATCAACTGTATAACTAGCAACTGTCCCAAAAAGTGGTCACATTCATACTGGCCATGCCTTCCTTGATCTGGGTGTGGCAGTGCAGGAAGATAAATAGTTCTACACAAGTCTAATTTATATGTTGAAATTTTTTCTCCAACAGAGAGTATGTAGCATAACATTTTCATTATTCTTATACCTCCAGTTGACTAAAATGAAGAAAGGCAGATATATACAAATAAGCCAATGAATTTATAAGTTGAAATATCATGGACTAGAAAGGAGTATGGCTCAGTGAGTAAGAAAATCACTGTGACTCAAATGAAGCTGTAAGTTTGGATCCTAAGAACCCAAGCCAAAAAGTAACAAAAACAAACAACAAATAGGTATAGCTGTGCATGCCTGTAACATTGTGACTGGTATGGGTATGGAACCTGACAAACAAAGGAAGATCTCTGTGATCTCTGTCATTTAGCTAGCCTCACTAAGAAATGGTGAGCTCTGGGTTCACTGAGAAATTTTTCCCTCAGAAAATTATGAAGCAGGTCACTAAACTTAATCTCTTGACATCCCCATCCATGTACACACCTATGCACAGTTCTGTACATACTCTTTGTATGTATGTACATACAGAAAGTGAGGGAAGAGGGGAATTTTTTATGAAACTATGTAACTTTAACTTTAAGACACTTTGTAATCATTATGAGCTTTTCTGTCACTGAAACTAACAAGGCTACATGTGGAAAAAAGCTGAAATAAGAAATAAGAGAAAGTTTGCAGACTATACCAAAGCAGAGCTAGGCCTGCAAAAGTGAGTGAGTATACATCCATCCATGTTAGTGAAAATAAAGATTCAGATCAATCACATAGAGGCACATTTAATTTTTCATCAAAATGCCAAAGGATGATTTCATAGAACAGGTAGAAACTACACCAGTCTAGACAAACTGGTTAAGAACTGCATAAATGAAGTGTGATTTACAAAGAGAGGCTAGGGCAAGAAATACTGGGAACAAGGCTATGGGGGAGCAAATTTGGATCCATGATCTGTACTAGGCAAGTATACCATTTTGTCTGAAGCAGACACTACTTAAAAGAGTCATGGAGACCATATAAAAATCATGGATATTTTATTACTCTTTAAAAAATAATGTAACATTCTCTTTATTGAAAATAGATTATTTTTCACATAATATAGTCTGATTATGGTTTATTGTCTAATCCCCCAAGTGTCTACCCACTTCCCCTCACAAACTTAATTCTTAAAGAGGAAGGATATTTTAGAAAGAATATCTCTCAAAAATTATCTTCTCCAAAGTACACTTCGGACAACTTCAAGAAAATCAGTCATCTACATTTAATTCTTATATAAATCCTCCAAGAATCTATACCAAGCAAAGCAACATAATTTCACAACTTAGAAAGATTTTGAACTTAAATGAGAAGGGGATTAGAATGGACTTGGTTTTGTAGAACTCTTTGCTACACATCTCATTGAAAACTTGAAGCATAATGGATGTTTCCTTGTAAATGGGTCACATCAGCACATCCAAATGTGGTGTCTGTGTCCTCTAAGAGAAATTACTAGCTATTGATTATCAGTCAGCTTTAATCTCTAGTCACTAAAGTGCCACTCTGGTTTATCATTCAGAGTAGAAAATCTATTGGTTAAGTATATTTTGAGACTTTCAAGTCTCATCCTACACAGAGTCCGGTGCACCTGAAGGACTATTCTGTGCTCCTGTTATTTGGGAAAGCACACTCTGCTAGAATCAAAATCCCTATCCTGATATGTAAAGTCAAGGCTGTTAATGGAGGGGGGAAGGTGGAGACAAGGGTAATTGCCTCTTCTAGAATGATTTATTTTATTTAAAAGAACAAAAGGACTGTAGGGGCTGAAGGGGTTTGCAACCCAATAGGAAGAAAAATAATATCAATCAACCAGACCCACAGAGCTCCCAGGGACTAAACCACCAAGCAAAGAGCACACATGAAGGGACCCATGGCTCCAGCTGCATATGAAGCAGAGGATGGCCTTGTTGGGTATCAATGGGAAAAGAGGCCCTTGGTCCTGTGTAGGCTTGATGCTCCAATGTAGTGGAATTCGTGGGCAGTGACACGGAAGTGGGTGGGTGGGTGGGTGGGAGAACACCCTCATAGAAGCAAGGGAGAGGAGATGGGTTAGGGAGTTTCGGGGGGAACCAGGAAAGGAGATAACATTTGAAATATAAATAAAGAAAATATCCTATAAAAAAAAGTTTAAAAAGAAAAAAGAACATAAAAAGGGAGCATAAAATGTCTTTGCAAAGATTCCAAGTTAAGATACCAGTCTCTGGATGGACTTTAGAACATGAAGTTACAATCCTGTTACAATTCCTGTTACAATCCTCATAACTCCAGTTTGCCTTATAATGTAGATTATCATACAGAAGATTATTAAAGTGATGCGAGTCACCTATCTCTGCAAATATCATCTGTTTACTAGAGTAAATTATTGAAGCCTTTTGACATTCATGCACATTTATTTATATAAAGAAATAGTGAGTCATTTTCTTAATCCCAATAAATAGCGATAATCAGGAGATATCTAAATAAATTATCAGAAGTCTGACAATGTTCTATGTCATATCTCATTGTTACTAATATTCTCTTCTATCATAACCTTCGGGACCTCTTGTAACCCAGAGGATATCTTTGAGCATCATTTTACTGTGCATGATTATCTGATGAAGTAGTGTTTTTCTTAGTAAGACTCAGTAAGATACATGCTTGCCAGCAAGTGATAGACAAATTCTATGTAATCCCATATATTATCATTACAATTGATGTTGTTATTCTCCTGAAAGTAGTAATATATCTTTTATTTTTTTAACATAATTTTATCCTATGTTCCTCCCTGTCCTTTCTCCTGCCCCTCCCATATTCAACACCCTCCTTCCAAATTCATGGCTTCCTCTTCTTTAACCAATGTTGTTATACATAAATATTAACTAGTGAACATATAAATACAGGCTACTACATTCATTCAGTGTTGTCAGCATGTGTTTTATGTGTTTCGGGTTGACTACTTGGTACTGTATTCCTAATCAGGGCACACATCTCTGGGGAAGACTAATTCTCCTTACTCAGCCTTTATTAATTGCTTGTAGCCCCTTTTCTAAAGGGAGAGCCCCATGAGATTTTCTCATTTATGTTGAGAGGTTAATTAGTGCTGGGTTGCTCAGATCTTGTTTAAGTAACCATATTGCTGATATTTCATATGTGTGACTTCCATGCCAAACATAGAAGATGGTATCTTATGGCAGATTTCCCAGTCTTCCAGCTTATACAATATTTCTGTTCTTACTTCCATGATATTCCCTAGTCTGTGGGTACAGGAATTGGTGTAGATGCAGCAATCAGGGTGGGTATCAAGCTGTCAACTGTTCTGCATACTTTCATGAATTGTGTCCTTCTTAAAAGGGTCTCCTTATACTGCACAAAGTTTTCTTGAATGAGTCATGAAATTGCACTGTATCTGTAGAGAGTGATATCTTCTTTTAGTTTTGCAAAGCATGTTGAGCATAAAAGTTTACCAACAAAAATCCATGTTACTAAACTTTAGAATGCTTTCTTCAGGGAATAAAGCAGCAAGCATTTTTATGTAAAAGGTCACATAGTGAATATTTTATATGTATACACCAATGTTCTTCTTTTACAAATTCTCTACTCACTGTGGTGGAGGGAATTCATAGACAAGTAGTAAACATTGTGGCTATATTTCATTGAGATACCTATCCATGGCAGCTGGCAACATTTAGCATGGGGTTTGGAACTGGATAAACTTCATCTTATTGTGTGCCAGGAAGCACCAATCTTTCAAGCTTATTGATTACAGGATCTATATTAAAGTATACCAGCCTCTGCTGGGAGAAATGAAAGGTGGAGAGTTCTAGCCAGTATTATGCCAGCCTGAAAGATAAATCTTCATTATAAAAGTTGCTATTCAGTGTGTAATTGCTTGCAGTATGAGAATAGGCATCCCACACATAAACACATCATACTATTGTTAGGGAATACATTTTAAGACATTTCCTCAAAGTTTTAGAGCTTCCTCGTTTATGAGTAGAGGGACATTTATGAACGAGCCTTTCTTCCTGAAATGATGTAATAAACATTTATGATGTTTTGACAAAGCTCTAGATTGCTCTTCAGTTTCACACACCTGAACAGGATGTCCACTATGGCAATCACTAGTCTCCAAAGAAAAATGTCTTTATGTATAATGTTAACAATTAAGCAATCACCTTCAGTGTGTGCGCAGTTGATTGTGATTACTTCTCTTGGTTACCAGATCTGTCTGCCTTAAATTATGAGTGCAGAGCAGCAGACACTCGCACCCATTTATAACACATTGAATACCACAGATGATTAGAATAACTCTCTGAAAGATTGTCAGCACAGTCCTGTATGATTGTGATTTTGTATAGTGGGGACCTTCAATGTGACAGGGGAGGAAGTGAAGGTCACCGTTCAACCTCTGGACAGACCTTACAATACTTCAATCATTCCCAGACCAGTAACAAATTCCTCTCCCAATTTCTACTGGGGACACTGGGAGTTGCTGATTACTTTTCCTCTAATGGCAATTGATTTTTCTTTGGCACTGCCTGTCATGCTCACAGTCTGAGTCATGTTAATGAACTCTCATTACTACAACCTACTTTATTTTTGCTTTAATGATTCCTTTTGCATACGAGTGCTGAGAGTCAGGAACACGTACCTCATTCGTGCCTCCAATCCCTATGTATAAGACTTGAGGCAAGTCTCCTCTCCTTTCTTGGCATTTGCTTTGTATTTATTAAAGGGATGGCTCATTGTAAATGTTCTAGTTACTAGACTCTTGAAACTCTTGAAATCACTTCCTTGTGGCATTACCATATTTGTTCTTTCCTACAAGAATTGTCTTGTCTATCTAGAGTGTGAGAAGAATTGTTTAAAGTTATTGCTAACTTAAACTGAATCATTGTTTTATCTTGTTTTCCTTACTCAAAAATATTTCATTTATATTCTGCACTTTTTTCTGGTCACAGCATGAGGGAAGGAAAACAAATTTAAACAAAACTTGTGTCTAAGATACAGTTTCTCTTTACCTTGTTTGAAAATGTATTTTCCTTTCACTGTAAGAAAAACATTTAAATAGAAACATGAATAAAGGTGCCTTTAAGTCTACATACTACAGCCACAAATGATCAGAAATTATTTTTTTACAAAACAATGATTGCTTGTTAGGACTAAGTTTCTTATAAATATCAATTTAGCTTTCAATTTAACCTATAAGATGAATGCTTATAAAATTCAGAAACAGAAAAATGGTCCTTTTAGAAATTGAGAAAATGATCATCAAATAAGTGAATGGATTGTGATGCACAATGTAGTAGAGCTGGAACTCAGTGGGTTTTGACTCTGTGTTCTTGTGCTAGGCACAAAGCCAAACATATCTTTGCTTAATGGGACTATGTTCACACTCCAAACACAAACATTACATGCAGTATTTTTCAGTATGTTCAACTCATTTTATTTGAATGTCTTAGATGCACATTGAAACACAATAAAAGACTTCACAACCTGTATACAAATCTCCTTCTCTCTGTTATACACAGGAAAAATGGCTTCCTTTTCCTGCAAGCATCTGCGTGCAATTGATTCCTGAAAGATATGCTCCTGTCTTAAATTTAACTTCAACTTCAGCAATATCAAGGTGATACTCAATGGTACTAAGACTACTTAGAAGTATCTGTGGACATAATAGGACTAGGCTTAAACTATAGTTTAGTTTCTGAAAGGACTCACCCACAGGAGAAGTTTTTTCCTAAAAAATAGAAATTTTATAAAAGCCTTGACAGTTCGTAAATAGCCGTATAACTTGCATAGACACACAATGGCCAAGTGACTCTATTTTTTTTTATTTTCTAAGTTTTTTTTATTTACATTCAAAATCATTTCCCCTTTCCCATTTCCTCCCTCCCCGAAAGTCCCATAAGCCCCCTTCCCTCCCTCTTTTCCCCATTCAACCCTAAATGAATGTTTTTTTTATTTTATTTTTATTTGATTATTTATTTTATGTATGTGACTACACTGTCACTCTCCTCAGACATACCAGAAGAGGGCATCAGAGCCCATTACAGACAGTTGTGGGTCACTATGTGGTTGCTGGGTATTGAACTTAGAACCTCTGGAAGAGTAGTCAGTGCTCTTAACCACTGAGCCATCTCTCTAGCCCAAAATGAATTTTTTAAATGAATATTTTTATAAATATCAGGTGTTTAGATTTTCTGTGAAAGAAATCTGACAATATTTACACAAAACCAATTATTTTAGCATATGCTCTTAGTGTTGACATCTGTCCAAATCAAATAGATTTTAGGAACAATGTTTCAATTTCAGATGTTATTTCTCATTCACAAACAAATACCTTAGATCATACAGGGCTTTAGAGAAAGATAGGTTTATTTTTCAAAAGTAGGCAGTACTACTATTTATAGAAATTTAATTAATAAAGGGAAGCAAGGGAAGCAAACTGGTACAACATAATTGCACACTAGTACTTAAAATAAACCAAACTAACTGTAGCATATTAACTAAACATCTGTGACTGTATGGCTATATAATCTATAAAGTTAATGGAAATAAGAAGATAGAAGTCCATGGCTTTTGACTTGATATTTTATCTAAATAAATAAAATTAACTGACCTGGAGATTTCAGGTACATTTTACTTCAATAAAATACACTTTAATGGGTCAAATTTAGTTTCTTATAGAGGGTAGCTAATCAACATCATCTTGGGAGAGATTGGTAAAGCTGAACTCCTTCCTGCCACCAACTTCTTACATGTCACTTTTTTAACTGCACCACAAAGCTCATGAGTCTGATTGACACAGAAATAACACAGTAAATAATTTTTCCAAATGTATGAGTTTGTGAATAGCAAAAGAAGCTCAGAATTGAATCAGCGCACTCTGTTTTATAAAACACAATAACAGTATAACATTAATTAACTACTTAAGAATTGGCTAAATGTAGGACTGGATTACCTCAATGGGGTGCTTTAAAATATAAGTGCAATTCTACTTCAATATTCTATGTCATCGAGAATTATTTAGATTGTAATTAATGCCAATTATTTATTCATAGTTCCATTATTGAACTTATAACCTAGAACATGATAATTGGGGAGCAAGATTTTTGATCATCTAATATTAGGTTTTCTTAATAGTCCCTTGAAATTGCTTGGCAATTCAAAGTGCTTAGCATACATATGTGTGTTGAGCTAAAGCATAAATTATTGTGGACCCAGCCCTCTTTCTAGGGCATTTGGATTCAAAGCTGTTTAATAGAAGTTATCAATGTGGCAGGAGATATTTTTGTGGGAGTTTCTTGAAGTTGCAGAAAAGTTAACAGATGTAAGAACTACTTCAGTTGTAATAAGAACTACTCTATTAAGCTATGCAATGAAATAAAGATGTGAACAGTGTGTGCAATCACCAAAGCATACACGATTCTGATATTTTAGGTTTCAGTGTTCCAATCGCTCATAGAGTCCATGGGAATGGGAGGAACTGGGAACAGCAAAGGACAGGAGCAGAAGATCCAAACACCCTTTCAGCAATCATGGATAGCTTGGATTGTACCATAAAGGCTAGGTAAACTAGTTGAAGGTCAGTAGGGAGTGATGTGAAAAAACTGGCTGAAATTTGAGGCACTCCTCCTCAGCAACAATGCACTGAAAGAACAAGATCAGAAGATACTGCAGCAACTTTAAGAAAAAGCATATCTAACACAGGTGGAGGCAAAGGCAGAGAAAAGGAGAAGGAATATTCTAAGAGCAAAAATCCATAAGACATCAAACTACTTATGAAAACAGAGAGATAAAGAAGGATCCCATTATATCTCAGGATTCTGAAGTAGTATTGTGCCATTTATTTCATAAAGGATATAAGAGAAGAGTCCAATTTAGAAATGGGTGAATGAGCCGGGCGGTGGTGGCGCACGCCTTTAATCCCAGCACTTGGGAGGCAGAGGCAGGCGGATTTCTGAGTTCGAGGCTAGCCTGGTCTACAGAGTGAGTCCCAGGACAGTCAGGGCTACGCAGAGAAACCCTGTCTCGAAAAAACCAAAAACCAAAAAAAAAAAAAAAAAAGAAATGGGTGAATGGACAAAGAAACATTGATGATACAAAATGTGCTGATTTCAGCACTTTATGAACATTGGTGAAGAAGGAACACGATAGAAAATTAGTTAAGAATGCAAGATCATTGCAAGGGGGATAAGTGAGTACTAAAAGGAGTAAATGAGATTAGAAATGTGTCCTCTACCAAGTATACATATTGAGCCTCTTACATAAAGACTCTCTAATAATATTTTGCTTTTTAAAAATGTGCAGCTAAGTAAGAAGATAATCTCTATAGAAGTTTGCGTCTCATGTTTACATTGGATAATGTTTCTAAACTTTACCTGCATATCGGGACCATCCCAAAGCATGAGAAAAGGCTAGAAGTTGATATTTCCTTGGTGTTTGGGATAGACCGTCAGACTGAAGCACAGGGCAGATAGAAGGGCACTTGGCTTGTATGCTGGGTAAGATCTCACAACAAAGACATCCTGAGCCAGAAGCAGAGGGGTGGTGACCTTAGACCTTTGCAGACCAAATTACCATCTTTCTAACCAGTCCGGTTTTCCTCCAGTTTTGTTGTTTTAGCTGTCGAAATGAAAGTCTGGCATCTAACTTTTAGTTCTTTGTATATATTGGATATTAGCCCTCTATCGGATGTAGGGTGGGTAAAGATCTTTGCCCAATCTGTTGGGTAAAGTTTTGTCCTATTGACAGTGGTTTTCGCCTTACAGAAGCTTTGCAATTTTATGAGGTCCCATTTGTCGATTCTTGATCTTAGAGCATAAGCCATTGGTTTTCTGTTCAGGAAATTTTCCCACGTATCAATGTGTTTAAAACTCTTTCCCACTTTCTCTTCAATTAGATTCAGCATATATGGTTTTATGTGGAGGTCCTTGATCCACTTAGATGTGAGCTTTGTACAAGGAGATAAGAATGGATCAATTTGTATTTGTCTACATACCGACTCCCACTTGACCCAACACCATTTGTTGAATATGCTTTCTTTTTTCCACTAGATGGATTTGACTTCTTTGTCAAAGATCAGGTGACCTTAAGTGTGCGGGTTTAATTCTGGGTCTTCAATTCTATTCCATTGATCTACCTGCCTATCTCTGTACCAATACTGTATGTGTTTTATCGCTATTGCTTTGTAGTACATCTCAAGGTCAGGGATGGTAATTCCTCTGGAAGTTCTCTTATTGTTGACTATAGTTTTCTTTAACTACCCTGGGTTTTTTGTTTTTTTTGGTTTTTTTTTTTTTTTTTTTTTTTGGTTTTTCGAGACAGGGTTTCTCTGTGTAGCCCTGGCTGGCCTGGAACTCACTCTGTAGACCAGGCCGGCCTCGAACTCAGAAATCCTCCTGCCTCTGCCTCCCAAGTGCTGGGATTAAAGGCGTGCGCCACCACCGCCCGGGTTTTTTGTTATTCATGATAAATTTGAGAATTTCTTTTTCAATCTCTGTGAAGAATTTAGTTGGAATCTTGATGGAGATTACATTTGAATCTGTAGATTGCTCTTGATAAGATGGCCATTTTTACTACCTTACTCCTACAGAACCATGAGCATATGAAGCAGGTAAATGATATGCATGGCAAGAACTTCAAGTTTCCAAAGAAAAAAACCAAAGAAGACATCAAAACATGGAAAAATCATTCACTTGCTTTGTTAGGGTCATATCAAAATATTTTATATTATTTTTGACTACTGTGAAGGGTGCCATTTCCCTAATTTCTTTTTCAGCCCATTTATACTTTGAGTAGAGGAAGGTTACTGACTTGTTTGAGTTAATTTTATATTCAACCACTTTGATGAAGTTGTTTATCAGCTGTAGGAGTTCTCTGGTGGAATTTTGCAGGTATATTAAAAATGGGTACAGAGCTAAAGAAGGAATTCTCCACTGAGGAATCTCAAATGGCAGAGAAACACCTAAAGAAATGTTCAACATCCTTAGTTATCAGGGAAACGCAAATCAAAACGTCCCTGAGATTCCACCTCACACCAGTCAGAATGGCTACGATCAAAAACTCAGGTGACAGCAGATACTGGCAAGGATGTGGAGAAAGAGAAATACTCCTCCATTGCTGGCTGCATTGCAAGATAGTACAACCACTCTGGAAGTCAATCTGACTATTCCTCAGATAATTGGACATAGTAATACCTGAGGACCCAGCTATATCACTCCTGGGATTATACACAAAAGATACTCCAAAAAGGACACATGCTTCACTATGTTCATAGCAGCCTTTTTGATAAAAGCGAGAAGCTGGAAAAAACCCAGATGTCCCTCAACAGAGGAATGGATACCGAAAATGTGGTACAATTACACAATGACTTTGCTATTAAAAACAATGACTTCATAAAATTCACAGGCAAAAGGATGGAACTAGAAAATATCATCCTGAGTCATTTAACAGGGCACAAAAGACCACACATGGTATGTACTCACTGATAAATGGATATTAGCCAAAAAACCCGGGATATCCATGATACAACTCATAGACCACGGCCCCCATTTGAGGAATGTGGCCACCCACTCATTTTAAAAATATTAACCTGGAATTGTTCCTGTCTAAAGGAAATGCAGAGACAAACAATGGAGTAGAGACTAAAGGAAAGGCCATCCAGAGACTGCCCCACCTAGAGATACATCCTATCTTGCAGACACCAAACCCAGACACTATTGCTGAATGCTAAGAAGTGCTTGCTGACATGAGTCTGGTACAGCTGTCCCCTGACAGACTCTGCCAGATCCTAACCAATCATGTGGAGGCTTGCACCCAACTATCCTGAGCACAGGACTACAATGGAGGAGTTAGGGAAAGGATGGAAGGAGCAGAAGGGATTTACAATCCCATAGGAAGAACAACAATATCGACCAACCAGAACCCCCAGAGCTCCCAAGGACTAAACCACCAACCAAAGAGTACACATAGAGGGATCCATGGCTCCAGCTGCATATGTAGCAGAGGATTGCCTTATCTGGCATCATTGAGAGCAGAGACTCTTGGTCCTGTGGAGGCTAGATGCCCCAGCATAGGGTAATGCTAGAACTGGTGAGATCGAGTGGGTGGGTGGGAGGAGCACCTTTATAGAAGCATGGGAAAGGGGATATTGGATAGGGCAGTTGAGGAGGGGAAAACAGGAAGCAGGATAACATTTGAAATGTAAACAAATAAAATAACCAATAAAAAAATTTAAAAAATGAAACCGAATAATATTGAGCCGTAAAATCATGTGATAATGTGAAACAACTGGAAACCCTCAGTCATTATACTTGAGGAGAGTCCCTGAACAGGAAGAGGCTGTTGGGAAACCTTTGACTCCCAAACCCCTCTAATCACTCAGAGGCAGAATTAGAGCAGGCCTTGAGGAACTAGGCCTGTCCAATGAAAAATGAGCTTCTAAGCATGGGGAACAAGTTTGAAAATTTCATTTGTACCTCCAAGTTTGTGTCATTTATGGCCTCGAGCCTCCAAATTATAAACAAACAAACAAATGTATTTCAGTCCAGAGATCATGTTCATATGGAAGTATATGGAGGAAGATGGTCAGCTATCAGGATAGAAGACCCATATACCTCCCTCCTTATATTTGAAAGGTGTTGTTGGCTCCAGATGAGTAAGGCATCTATATTCACAACCTTTTTACGCATGGCCTTATGTGGCCATAGGAAAATGACAGGTCAAATATACTGTGACATGGAGGCACCAGAGTCAAGCAGAAAAAAAAAACAAGAGGTTGCTCTTATATTCATTTTCCTCTTAATAATTGCTAGCTATCTGAGCTCTCTGTGCAACATCCTCATGGGAGGTGGAAAACATATACACCCCAGCTCTATTAGAAGGGTAACACTTTTGGGAAAGCCCAGAGAAAACTCATTGGGTCATATGATCATTTTCTCTTTATGTAGCTGTGCATAACTATACCTTGACTTAATTTTATTTTGACTATCTTTTATATAACTAGTCTGCGGTCCACTATGTAGAGCAAGTTAGCCTTAAGTTTGTGCCACTCTTCCTGCCTCCATTTTCCAAAAGATGTGGTTGCAAGGCTTGCATTACTTTCTCTAGTCTCCTTGGCCATTTTATATATAAAACGAAGGTTCAGCTTGACAGAACCAGATTAAAATTTTTCCAAAAAAACTAAACCAAAAATTGATATTTTTTATGGTGTGTGTGTGTGTGTGTGTGTGTGTCTGTGTATGTGTGTGTGTGTGTGTGTGTGTGTGTGTGTGTGTGTATGTGTGTTCAAAAATTTTTTTGGAATACACTATGGCCCTAATCTCAAGGCAAAGAGTGGACATTATAAATTTAGTATATAATTGAGATTTTTATAATAGAAAGTAGAAATAATTTTAAGCAACTGACTTACTTCTTTACACAGATATTTCATAAACCCTTATATATCAGATAATTTCGTGGGCTCTAAGCACATAAAATTAAAAATTAAAATTGCTTTAAATGGATTTTTCAGTAGTTAAGTGCACTCACTACTCTTGTAGAGGACCCATATCTGTTTCCCAGAAACCATATGGTATCTCACAACCCATCTATAACATCAATTTCAGATCTGACACCTTCTGAGCTTTATTCCAGATACACATATGTTAAACATATATACATGTAGGCAAAACATTCACAGATAAGTAGATAGATAGATAGGTAGGTTGATAGAGGTGATAGATAGATAGATAGATAGATAGATAGATAGATAGATAGATAGATAGATAGATAGATAGACAGACAGACAGTAGATAGATAGATAGATAGATAGATAGATAGATAGATAGATAGATAAGAGATGTGAAAGAGACAGAGACAGAGAGAGAGAGAGAGAGAGAGAGAGAGAGAGAGAGAGAGAGAGAGAGAGAAATGGGAAAGTATTCAGCACTACATAAAGCTTATACTTCAGAGTTAGGAGAAAAACAATTAAGTCAAATTAATAAAAAGTCTGAGTGTGGTAACTGTTCTGAAGAAACAAAAAGTGAAATGAAGAGAGAAGCTGGTGGTGGAGAGGAAGGTATCATGTTTTATATGGTCCTATTTTATCACTATGAGTTTACTGAAAAGAGACCTTGGAGCAAACCCAGAATCCAGCCAGGGAGTGGTCAGAGGGTGGAGAGTCACACAAAAATAAATAGCAGGTGCAAAGGCTCAGAAACTGTAGCAGCCACAATCTTGTTTCTCCAGTCTGTGATGTTGACTGCCTCTTTGTATCCCTTACCTGGATGTTAGCATCACTAGCCACTGGTTTTCAGTGTATTTCACAGCATGAAGTCTAGTGGGTGGAAGAGAAGGAAAGTAAAAGGGCATCTCTATCCTCTTTGTCCTCTAGAATGATTAAAGCCAAAACAACTACTTAACAGATCTACCACTACCACTACCGTTCTGGTCTCTGAAGCCCTACTATCATTTTTCAGTACACCAGTTTTCTCCTTTATTGTCTGTTGGCTGAGGATACATGGAGGCAGCCTTTCACTGTTATATGAAACAATCCCTGCAATTGGGAAAGGCAGGGTTTTCTTTTGTACATCTAATTATGGAATGAACCTGTACACAGCATGACTGGGGATATCAAGCAGCTGTGAACTAACTGTCTGAAGCCTTTGATTCATTAAAAGTGAACTCAACTCCTTTCAGCATGAAAACTCCTTAAAATAACAGCTACACAATTTCTGATCAGCTCGGTAATATCATGCAAGGGAAACTTCATTTTCTCAGCATTTCGAGTTCAGTCTCAGAGTTACATGACTTTCTTGGAAGGTTTAGAGGACACAAAACACCTCAGAGAAAACCGCTGTTTAGTTCTAGTTTCTGTGAAGCTGGCAAGAGCTCTGAGTTTATCAGTGTCTTCTCAATTTGGGGGTTATTAGAAACTTGCTTCTCATGTCACTGTGGGTCTTTTAGTCTCTTGATAGTTACTACTTTCTAAGTTTGTCCAACAGTAACACTTCAGAATGTATAACTCTTAAAATCAAAGGGCAAAAGTAGACCTAGCCAGCATGTATGGTCATGGTGGAACATTTCTTATTGCCCATGTGCTCAGTCTCTAGAAGGTTGGGTATTTTCAGAAAGAAAAAAATAATAGGAAGCTTGAATTCAAATTTGATCTAATTATGGACCTTAAAGAAGAACTAGCCTCTAGCCAAAACAATTTGGAAAGATAAGGCAAAATGGTACAATATAATATACAAAATTCAAGAGAGATCCCTACTTGAAATCCCAACCTTTTCACAAATTCTGACTAGTGCTTCATTTTATTCACTTTTTTTTTTGGATGAAAGTTTTCTCTGCCCCCTCATTTTTTTGAGTACCAAACTTTCAGGTTTGACTTAGAAAATGGCTTTGTTTGTCTTACACTGGAGAAGTAAGGAAATAGTAACATAAAATAATAAAAGATAAAGATACCTAAAGTGCAGGGAAATGATGGTTAAAAAACATTTAAGCCATTTAATTAGTGCTTATTCTTGTAGCAGGCTTACAATAGGCAGTCAAGGTTAGTATTTTATTAACTGATCAACAATCATAGCATTAAGAAGATAAGGATGAATGTTAGCTTGGGACCTGGTGAAAGGTGTCACTCCTCTAGAAACACAGACACAAAACAAGCATGCCTATCTATTTCTGTCAATTAAGTCTATTCAGTACATCCTCATGGTAGGGGAGGGGGCTTGGTCTGCAGCATTTAATATGTCATATGTCTTCTATGACCAAGAAGAGCCCTGTAATCAAAGGGTGGGAATTTGTCACTTACATGAACGTGAAATATAGAAAATTACTCCAATGTGAAAAATAGATTTATTTTAAAAATAATATGGATGATTGCCCCAAAGGAAACAATTTGTCAGTTTAAGTCTCCAAAACTAGAGGCTGTATGATGTAAACTATAAAAGAATTGTACATCACTGTGAAAGCATCTCTTGCATAACAAAATGTGTTGTCTCTGTGCTGTGATATTGTTCACTTGGCAGCATCTATACTTTCCTAGGGGACAAGCCTCTGAATATTCTGTGAGGACTATTTTAGATGAGATTCACTGAAATGCAAAGGCCCATGCTAAAACTAAGCAGCGCCATTTACTGTCAGGCTGTATAAAAAGGAAAAGTCTATCTGAGTATAAGCATCTACACCTCTCTGCTTCTTGCTTGCAGATGCAGGATGACCAATTCTCAAGCCCCTCCTGCCATGACTCCTCCATCGCAAGGGACTGGACTCCTGAACTGTGAGCCTAAATTAACCCTTCCTTTCTTCCTTGTTGCTCTTGCTGGGTGCTTCATCATAGCTGTAAGGAATGAGACAAACACAACTTCTTTTATCTTATTGACACTATATGTCAGCAAAAGACAGATGGTCATCACCACTTCTTTATTTTGATTCATTATCCAAGTACTCTATAGACATTGATTAGTTAACTCTTCTACAATCCCTGCCAGAAAGGTCAGTCTGGTTAACCTGAAGGCAAGAGCCTCAAAACCTAGAGGTGTGCCATATATCCTCTCTTCCAAGGACAAGATCTAAATGTTAGAGTTTTTTGTCAGATATTATTTCTTCCCTTGCTGACATATACAATACTGAAAGTGCCACTTCTTCTCTAATACAAAGCATGCAAAGTAGAGCCACACTTCCTAGTAAAGAACAAAGTGTTATCCCTGGCAAAAGTCTGTATTCAATTAGAGACAACACACTTGGGTAAACTTTTCAATCTGTGACCGGTAGAGGTATTTAAGGTTAGAGCTCTGATGTCTTCCTGAAACAGCCTGTTCTTGCTATAAATACCCATGAAAGTCCAGGCATGCCCCTCAAGAGGCTAGTTCTAGGCTTCAGAGGTACTGAAGTGAATTTGGGGCCAAAATCCTTTTTAATGAAACATTTGAGTGAAGTAAGACTCACATTAAAACGTTAGAGCAATGAGAATAGTAAATAGTCAAAGGAAGAGAGAAAGAATTAGCCCAGAATAGTGTGGAAACTGGTGACAAGTGATTCTTTAGGTTGAATTATCAGGAGAAATGAAGGCAAGATGGCAGAAAGGAAGGTGAATGAAAATATGTATCTTGCCAGGTGATAATAAAGGAAAAGTATGCTTCATAGAGAAATAGAAGGTAAACTATTAGTAAGCTAGCAAAATCCCTAAAGTAGAAATAAACTCCATACAACTAAGACTGCAAAAGCAATTAATTCACCTGTGGCTGAAGAATAGGGAGCTTTGAAGGTATATTAACACAGGGCCAGACTGTGTAATCAAGAAGGAAGTCAAGTTTATTATAAAGAATCTTCAGAAACCACTGATAAGTTTTGAGTAGAAACATAGAAATCCCTTATTCTTATTTGCTGATCAGTATTAATACATTGGGTCTAGTACCAAATGTTTGTATTCTTATCACTTGAATGACTGGTGGGAAGGGGATCTCCACAAATCCGAGGCCAAGTTGTGATGCACAGTGTGTTTAAGGCCAACTTGGTCTATAGAATAAGACTTTGCCCAGGAGAGTGATTCAGAGTACTTAATTTCTTGAAGAGGGTCCAAGCTTGGTTCCTGACATCCACACAGTAGCTCCCAACCACTCCACTTCCTACACTCTCTTCTGGCTTCTGTGGGCAACTGCATGCATGTGGTACACATACAGACAAGCAGAAACTCAAGAAATACACATGAAATACTATTTAAATATTTTAACAGAGGAAATGAAGATAACTACTATATGAACTCTTAGGTTTTAAGGGTAGGGTAGACAGAACTTGTTAATAAGATGTGGAAAGTATAAGTAATGAAGATCAAAAACAGCTCCCCTTTCTTTATATGTAAAAGTGGAAGAGAATTATTAGCTAGTACTTGAAATTGATGCTTCTCATAATGAACTTGTCTGAACTTGTGTCTAGTAGACCTGTGACTTAATTTTTAGATCAAATAAAGCAGATTAACCACATTTGCAGTGAATGATAATGGCAAACTGGTTTTTACTCTTTGCCATATTAAGAGTTGAAAGAAACAGGGTGAGCGGCGCCACGGAGACTGCCCTCCGCCATCTTTGCTCCAGTGACCAGGTAGTTGGGACCGCCAGGCTCAGAGACAGACAGGCATAATATCGCTTCGGTTTCAGGCAGCTTGGGTGTAACCTGCTCCCAGGTGCTGGGCTGATCTGCAGTAACCAGCGCGCCAGTTCCTCGGTGGGACCTTCTGCCTGCTGGAGGGACCCCGCGCAGGGAGGGAGCCCGCCAGCTTCCCTTCCGCGACCTCTGTTCCCGCGGACTGCGCTGGAGAGACCGGTACCCAGGCTCTCCCCCCAATATAACATCACTTGGGACACGGCCTGTTGGGGCTTCCGTCTGTGCCCGAGGGCGGGTTGGCGCTGTAGTCGTCTGGGCGCCAGATCGGCGGGCCATCGTGACCACAGGGTGAGCGGCGCCACGGAGACTGCCCTCCGCCATCTTTGCTCCAGTGACCAGGTAGTTGGGACCGCCAGGCTCAGAGACAGACAGGCATAATATCGCTTCGGTTTCAGGCAGCTTGGGTGTAACCTGCTCCCAGGTGCTGGGCTGATCTGCAGTAACCAGCGCGCCAGTTCCTCGGTGGGACCTTCTGCCTGCTGGAGGGACCCCGCGCAGGGAGGGAGCCCGCCAGCTTCCCTTCCGCGACCTCTGTTCCCGCGGACTGCGCTGGAGAGACCGGTACCCAGGCTCTCCCCCCAATATAACATCACTTGGGACACGGCCTGTTGGGGCTTCCGTCTGTGCCCGAGGGCGGGTTGGCGCTGTGGTCGTCTGGGTGCCAGATCGGCGGGCCATCGTGACCACAGGGTGAGCAGCGCCACGGAGAGTGCCCTCCGCCATCTTTGCTCCAGTGACCAGGTAGTTGGGACCACCAGGCTCAGAGACAGACAGGCATAATATCGCTTCGGGTTCAGGCAGCTTGTGTGTAACCTGCTCCCAGGTGCTGGGCTGATCTGCAGTGACCAGCGCGCCAGATCTGCTGTGGGACTTCTGCCTGGCAGAGGGACGCCCCCTCCCCCCCCCAGGAGAGATCACACACCCCTGCACAGGGCAGGAGCCTGCCAGCCTCCCTTTGGCGACCTCTGCTCCAGGAATCCACTAGGCTGAGCCTTTAGATGTGCAAGGCCTCCCCAATATAAGATCACTTGGGGCAAAGCACATTAGGGCTCCAAAGTCACTCAGGAGCAGGCAGGCCCCAGAAATCGGTGCCAGGGGAATCCTGGTAATCCAGGGGGGGGGCAGAAATAGCTTTGCAGGCTCACAGGAGGTCCAACCAACAGCCAGTGGCAGCAGGACCAACTAACACCAGAGGTATCCAGATGGCAAAAGGCAAACGTAGGAATGTTACTAACAGTAATCAAAGTAATGTAGGACCATCCGAACCCAACTCTCCAACAGCAGCAAGTCCTGGATACCCCACCACACCCGAAAGACAAGATCTGGATTTAAAATCACTTCTCATGATGCTATTAGAGGATCACAAGAAGGACACAAATAAATCTCATAAAGAGTTACAGGAGACCATGAATCAACGGTTAGAAGCCCTTACAAAGGAAACACAAAAATCGCTTAGAGAAATGCGGGAGAACATGGATCAAAAGATGGAGGCGCACAAGGAGACAACACAAAAATCGCTTAACGAGATGAATCAACGGGTAGATGCACTCACAAAGGAATCACAAAATTTGCATAAAGAAATGCAGAAGAATATGGGTCAACAGACGGATGCCCATAAGGAGGCAACACAAAAATTGCTTAAAGAAATGAATCAACGGTTAGATGCCCTTACAAAGGAAACACGAGAACTGCTTAAAGAAATGCAGGAGACGATGGATCAACAGATGGAATCCCATGAGGAGGAAACACAAAAATCGCTCAGAGAAATGCAGGAGAACGTGGGTCATCAGGAAGAAATCCTGAAAGAGGTAATGCAAAATTACCTTAAAGAAATACAGGAAAATACAAACAAACAAGTGAAGGATCTCAGCAAATCCATCCAGGAACTAAAAAAGGAAGTAGAAACAACTAAGAAATCACAAAGGGAGACAACTTTGGAGATAGAAAACCTTGGGAAGAAATCAGGAGTCATAGATGCAAACATCAACAATAGAATACAAGAGATGGAAGAAAGAATCTCAGGTGCTGAAGATTCCATAGAAAGCATCGACTCAACAGTCAAAGAAAATGCAAAATGCAAAAAACGCGTAACCCAAAACATCCAGGAAATCCAGGACACAATGAGAAGACCAAACCTAAGGATTATAGGTATAGATGAGAGTGAAGATTTGCAACTTAAAGGGCCAGTAAACATCTTCAACAAAATTATGGAGGAAAACTTCCCTAACTTAAAGAGAGAGATGCCGATGAACATACAAGAAGCCTACAGAACTCCAAACAGACTGGACCAGAACAGAAATACCTCCCGTCACATAATAATCAAAACACCGAATGTTCTAAACAAAGAAAGAATACTAAATGCAGTAAGAGAAAAGGGCCAAGTAACATACAAAGGAAGACCTATCCGAATCACATCAGACTTCTCACCAGAGACTATGAAAGCCAGAAGATCCTGGGCAGATCTCATGCAGACACTAAGACAGCACAAATGCCAGCCTAGACTACTATACCCAGCAAAACTCTCAATCACCATAGATGGAGAGACCAAGATATTCCATGATAAAACCAAATTTTCACAATATCTTTCCACAAATCCAGCCCTGCAACGGATAATAGGTGGAAACCTCCAATACAGGGAGAGAAACAACACCCTGGAAAAAATGAGATAATAACCTTCTTGAATCAAACCCAAAAGTAGATAACCACTCAAACATAAAGATAGCGTCAAGAATGGCAGATGGCAATAATCACTATGCCTTAATCTCTCTTAATATCAATGGTCTCAATTCCCCAATTAAAAGACATAGACTAGCAGACTGGATACGTAAACAGGACCCAGCTTTTTGCTGCATGCAGGAAACGCACCTCAGTGTCAAAGACAAACACTACCTCAGAGTAAAAGGCTGGAAAACAATTTTACAAGCAAATGGCCCCAAGAAACGAGGTGGAGTAGCCATCCTAATATCGGATAAAATTGATTTTCAACCCAAAGTCATCAAAAAAGACACAGAAGGACACTACATACTGATCAAGGGAAAAATCCACCATCAAGAACTCTCAATCCTGAATATCTATGCTCCAAATGCAAGGGCACCCTCATTCGTAAAAGAAACTTTACTAAAACTCAAAGCACACATCGCACCGCACACAATAATAGTGGGTGACTTCAACACCCCGCTCTCTGAAATGGATCGTTCAGGAAAGCAGAAACTAAACAGGGACACAGTGAATCTAATTGAAGCCTTGGACCAAATGGAACTAACTGATATATATAGAACATTTCATCCTAGAGCTAAAGAATACACCTTCTTCTCAGCTCCTCATGGTACCTTCTCCAAAATTGACCATATAATTGGTCACAAATCAGACCTCAACAGATACAAGAAGATAGAAATAATCCCATGCCTCCTATCAGATCACTATGGAATAAGGGTGGTCTTCAATGGCAACAAAAACAAAAGAAAACCCACGTACACATGGAGGCTGAACAATGCTCTACTCAATGATAACTTGGTCAAGGTGGAAATAAAGAAAGAAATCAAAGACTTTTTGAAAGTTAATGAAAATGAAGGCACAACATACCCTAACTTATGGGACACAATGAAAGCAGTGCTAAGAGGAAAATTCATAGCCCTGAGTGCCGCCAAAAAGAAACGGGAGACAGCATACACTAACAGCTTAATGGCACACCTGAAAGCCCTGGAACAAAAAGAAGCAAATACACCAAAGAGGAGTAGAAGGCAGGAAATCATCAAACTCAGGGCTGAAATCAATCAAGTAGAAACAAATAAAACCATACAAAGAATCAACAAAACGAGGAGTTGGTTCTTTGAGAAAATCAACAAGATAGATAAGCCCTTAGCCAGACTAACCAGAGGGCACAGAGATAGTATCCAAATTAATAAAATCAGAAACGAAAAGGGAGAGATAACAACAGAAACTGAGGAAATTCAAAAAATCATCAGATCCTACTACAAAAACCTGTATTCAACACAACTAGAAAATCTTGAGGAAATGGACAATTTCCTTGACAGATACCAAGTACCAAAATTAAATCAGGATCAAATAGACCATCTAAACCGTCCTATAACCCCTGAAGAAATAGAAGTTGTCATTGGAAGTCTTCCAACCAAAAAAAGCACAGGTCCAGATGGTTTTAGTGCAGAATTCTATCAGACCTTCAAAGAAGACCTAACACCAATACTCTTCAAACTGTTCCACAAAATAGAAACAGAAGGAACACTACCCAACTCGTTCTATGAAGCCACAATTACACTAATACCAAAAGCACACAAAGATCCGACAAAGAAAGAGAATCTCAGGCCAATCTCTCTTATGAATATCGATGCAAAAATACTCAATAAAATTCTTGCCAACCGAATCCAAGAACACATCAAAACGATCATTCACCACGATCAAGTAGGCTTCATCCCAGGGATGCAGGGATGGTTCAATATAAGGAAATCCATCAATGTAATCCACTACATAAACAATCTCAAAGAAAAAAACCACATGGTCATCTCATTAGATGCTGAGAAAGCATTTGACAAAATTCAGCATCCTTTCATGCTAAAGGTCTTGGAAAGATCAGGAATTCAAGGCCCATATCTAAACATAGTAAAAGCAATTTACAGCAAACCAGTAGCCAGCATCAATCTAAACGGAGAGAAACTTGAAGCAATCCCACTAAAATCAGGGACTAGACAAGGCTGCCCTCTCTCTCCATATCTTTTCAATATAGTACTTGAAGTTCTAGCTAGAGCAATTAGACAAGAAAAAGAGGTCAAAGGGATACAAATTGGAAAGGAAGAAGTCAAACTATCACTATTTGCAGACGATATGATAGTATACATAAGCGACCCAAAGAACTCCACCAGAGAACTCCTACAGCTGATAAACGACTTCAGCAAAGTGGCCGGATATAAAATCAACTCAAGCAAGTCAGAAGCCTTCCTATACTCAAAGGATAAGCAGGCTGAGAAAGAAGTAAGAGAAATAATACCCTTTACGATAGCCACAAACCATATTAAGTATCTTGGCGTGACGCTAACCAAACAAGTGAAAGATCTGTATGACAAGAACTTCAAGTCTCTGAAGAAAGAAATTGAAGAAGACCTCGGAAGATGGAAAAATCTGCCATGCTCATGGATTGGCAGGATTAATATAGTAAAAATGAGCATCTTACCAAAAGTAATACACAGATTCAATGCAATCCCCATCGAAATCCCAACTCAATTCTTCATAGAGTTAGAAAGAGCAATTCAAAAATTCATCTGGAATAACAGAAAACCCAGAATAGCTAAAACTATTCTCAAGAGTAAAAGAACCTCTGGGGGAATCAGTATCCCGGACCTCAAGCTGTACTACAGAGCAATAGTGTTAAAAACTGCATGGTATTGGTACAGTAACAGACATGTAGATCAATGGAACAGAATTGAAGACCCAGAAATGAATCCACACTCCTATGGTCACTTGATCTTTGACAAAGGAGCTAAAACCATCCAGTGGAAAAAAGATAGCCTTTTCAACAAATGGTGCTGGCTCAGCTGGAGGTCAACATGCAGAAGAATGCAAATTGACCCATCCTTATCTCCTTGCACTAAGCTCAATTCTAAGTGGATCAAAGATCTCCACATAAAACCAGACACACTGAAACTAATAGAAGGGAAACTAGGGAAGAACCTTGAACATATGGGCACAGGGGAGAATTTCCTGAACAGAACTCCAATAGCTTATACTCTAAGATCAAGAATAGACAAATGGGACCTCATTAAATTACAAAGTTTTTGCAAGGCAAAAGACACCGTCAAAAAGACAAAGCGGCAACCAACTAACTGGGAAATGATCTTTACCAACCTTACATCCGACAGAGGGCTAATATCCAAGATATACAAAGAACTCAAGAAGTTAAACTCCAGAGAGGCAAGTAACCCTATTAAAAAATGGGGTACAGAGCTCCACAAAGAGTTCTCACCTGAAGAATATCTAATGGCTGAGAAGCACCTAAAGAGATGTTCATCATCCTTAGTCATTAGGGAAATGCAAATCAAAACAACCCTGAGATTCCATCTCACACCAGTCAGGATGGCTAAGATCAAAAACACAGGAGACAGCAGTTGTTGGCGAGGATGTGGAGAAAGAGGAACACTCCTCCACTGCTGGTGGAATTGCAGGCTGGTACAACCACTCTGGAAAGCAGTCTGGCGGCTCCTCAGAAAACTGGGCATGACACTTCCGGAGGATCCGGCTATACCACTCCTGGGCATATACCCAGAGACTTTACCTGCATGCAATAAGGACACATGCTCCACTATATTCATAGCAGCCTTATTTATAATAGCCAGAAGCTGGAAAGAACCCAGATGTCCCTCAACGGAGGAATGGATTCAGAAGATGTGGTATATTTACACAATGGAATACTACTCTGCAATTAAAAACAATGAATTCACGAAATTCCTAGGCAAATGGTCAGAACTTGAAAATATCATCCTTAGTGAGGTAACCCAATCACAAAAGATCACACATGGTATGAAGTCACTGATAAGGGGATATTGACCCAGAATCTCAGAATACCCTAGACACAATCAGCATATCAATAGATTTCTAAAAAGATGGAAGGAGAGACCCCTGGTCCTGGAAAGACTGGATGTAGGGGAACGCCAGGACAGAGTAATGAGAGGGGGTTGAACGGAGAAAAGAGGGAGGGAAGGGGGCTTATGGGACTTTCGGGGAGGGAGGAAACGGGAAAGGGGAAGTGATTTGGAATGTAAATTAAAAAAATAAAATAAAATTAAATTAAAAAAAAAAAAAAAAAAGAGTTGAAAGAAAACAAACTGTAAAACTAAATTAATTCCACCATTTTTAAAAGGAAACCACAAGTTAAAAACAACATAAACTTACTTCAAAGTATTAAAATGTGGAATGAATTCAAGATAATTTTGAGACCAAGCATGAATCAAGTTGCATATCTGTTGCAAAGCATTGAAATATTTCAATGTAAGCCCTAAAAGCACCATGAAAATTATGTTCCAAGTGACATAAATATACAATAAACCATGATGGCAGTTATTTATTTGTTTAACTATAATTGTTATGAAAGAAACAAGAGGATATTTGTGGCACTGAAAACAGTAAAAAGAAAGATCTGAACTAGCAGGCTTCAAGAATGGCTCTAGGAAACAACATGAGCTAAATTTCAAAACAAGGTATAGCCACCACTAGGATAAAGCACATAACTCTATTCTCACAGTGTACTGAACATGCACATCCTGGAGGAGAGAATCTAATCAATGAATTGCTTGACTTACAAACCAGCATCATTCACTGACCCTTGGGAATGGGAGTGTGTCATAAGAAATGAAGGTCTGTCATTTGCAAGGACTGGATGTTAAGCCTATAGAGAAGTTGGGTATAGCAGCTCATTGACTTACACTTCTAATACAATCCTCTTTTCACCTTTGCATTCCCAGAGCTCAGCAGAGAACAAGTGCATAGAAAGCATTCATGGTTGAGTGAGGGGTGGATAAATGAATGATGGCAATTAAATACACAGTGGAAGGCAAATTTTGGCTCCTGTTAAGTACTAAGGAAGTCGATACATCAGATCAATCATGGCCTTCTCCCAATAATGTAACCCCACTGCTGTAGCATCTGCGGAGCTGGGCATTGACAATAGACATGCTAACCAATTAGGTTAGAATTATTTGGCTTATTATTGATGCCTGATTTCAATCACACCTGATTTCAGTGCTTCTCAGATTCTGTAGAGCCTAAGAAGCATCCACAGAATATATCAAAGGGTAAACTCCTAAGTCTCGCCATAGGCAAAGGTAGACTCAGAGTATGAGGGTGATAAAAAGGGAAGGGAGAAGTGGTATGACTCTATTGTAGTTAAAATGTAATAAAGAATAAAATAAAATAAACTTTATAATGCTGCTGTAACTCATTCAAAACTATAAATCAGGATTGAATAAACGCCTTGACTTAGGCATTCAAAAAGTGTGTCTGAATTTTAAACAAAGATTCCAAATAATACATGAATGACCAAATTTATTTTGAGAAGGACCATCCTCTAGACCATTTCTTATCACACGGTATGTCTACTTCATAGTCTCCAGGACTCTATCTACTCTCAATTATTATTATCACTGATCTGTTAGATCTTAATGCCACATGCTCATTCACTCCCACCCTAGTATCTCTCTAGCTAAGCCCATAGTCACACAGTCAGCATCATCTTCCTAAAATAATAAATTATGGGTGGTGCTTATATACAGTAGCAAAATCTATTGTAGTTATGTTAAAACTATAGGTCCAAATTCCATCTCTTCAGTATTTTGACTGTTTAAAACTTGAACTCTTCTTCTTGATGCAATTACAAACAATAGTTGTACTCACCCAGTTCTACAGAGTTCTGTTTCACAACACATCATATTATTGTCCTCAAATGAGAATAATTAGGAAATATGATTTTTATCTGATCTATTCCACAGCTACTCCTATATGAATGTGAAATTTCCCTTTAGCTATGCTAAGACTTTTGTTTCATCTGTAATGGGACAAACTCTAATGGCTTTCAGACTTCTTGATGATAATCCACTAAAAGAAATGAGTTTCTCACCAACAGTCTGAGACTATGTAGTGTGCCAATTATGAGTTCTGATATTTTATCTTCTTCACTATTTTATTACAGCATGTATTATTTCCTACATTTAAAAACATGGACTGGATGAAAGCTCAGTCAGCAAGTGCTTATTTTGTGCACACAGGACCTGAGTTGATTCCCAGAGTCCACGTTAAAATGATAGCAGTAGCCAGATCCCTTGCAATCTCAGCTCTAGTGAAGGAAAGAGAGGCAAATCGTAGGGCTTGCTAAGTACCTAACCTTGACTACCTACCAAGTCCTAGACCAATGAGACGCTGCATCAAAACAAAAATAAAATAAAATAAAAGAAGATATACAGCACCAGAGGAAGGACATTCAAAGTTGACCTCTCACTTCCACAGGTATGCACACAATGACACTCCCCTCCCCCAACACACACACACACACACACACACACACACACACACACACACACACTTATTTATAATGAAAGCTGCAGTTTTCCAAACGTTTTCACAGCACTTGACTAGGTCACAGGTGCAGTGTGGAAAACACTGACAATTGTGATCTTTATGTTTTCTCCAGTTCTAACACTCCGATAATGAATGAACAAGGAATTTGCTTTTGCATATTTATTTATTTCCTCTACTTATATATTATCATCTTTACAGATAAATTCTTGAGAAAGAAGAAAGTTTCATAAACTATTCAGACAACTGTAATACACTAGCAAAGAGTCCCATTATGAATTTATGAATTCATAATTCATAAGACAAAATGTTTATTTAATAATGGTACAGCCAGAAGATTTGGATCCCTTTCCTTAGTTTCCAATTAAGCCAAACTCAGATTGTATCCCAGATCCTTCCCACCACTGAAACACTTGTGGTTTTGAATATACCTTGAAGTATAAGAATGAGTCTATTTGCTATGAGCATCAACTTCTGTATTTGTCAGGCACTGGCAGAGCCTCTCAAGAGACTGAGCACAGTATCCCTAATGGAGGAGCTAGAGAAAGGACCCATGGAGCTGAAGGGGTTTGCAGCCCCATAGGAGGAACAACAGTATGAACCAGCCAGTACCCCCAGAACTCACAGGGACTAAATCACCAACCAAAGAGTACACATGGAGGAATCCGTATCTCCAGCTACATATGTAGCAGAGGATGGCCTTTTCAGACATCAATGAGAGGCGAGACCATTGGTCCTATGAAGACTCGATGCCCCAGTGTAGGGGAATGCCAAAACAGGAAAGTGGGAATGGGTGGGTTGGTAAGCTGGGAAGGGGGTTGATGGAACAGGGGGTTTTCAGAGGGGAAATGAGGAAAGGGGATAACATTTGAAATGTAAATAAAGCAAAATCTAATAAAAAATGTGAATCTATTTGAGCTCTAGTTTAGTCTGGTGATAGATTTAAAAGTTAGGTAGCCAGTGCTCAGAGGGTTCCTCTCCTACCCTCCCATCTATGCACTCCTCCCCTAACTACACTGATACTATTATTTATCATCCTCTGTATCTAACATGGAGACCTGGTACCAGCCACAGTGTGAGCAAGAATGCCCTTAAGTTTCAACTTTCTTCACTGGTTCTGCCCACCTGACTTTTGTCCCGGTCTACACTCCAATTGAGAGGGGGGACTTTTTAAAAGCTGATCACTTTCTTCCAGTTCTGTTCGCTTTGAGTAGAAGAATTGTCATAGCCTGAAGATATGGCATTTTGAAGAACTTAAAGTCATCGGTGAGTGTGGAAAGAGTGCTTGTAACAAACACATCTCATCACTCCTGTGAGTCTCAGGAAAGACTGAGAAAAAAAAAAAACCCAGAACATTTTGGAACACAAACAAGAAACTATCTGAAAGCAGATTCAAGACACTTCAGGTTGTCATATATTGCGCTAATTTTGAGATGAATCACACATATAAAAGTTCCATTAAACAGTTCCATTGTGGGACTGGATACAGTGGTACTCAACTATAATGCCAGCACTCAGTAAGCTGAAGCAGAAGGAAATGAAGTTCAAGGCTACCCTAAATTGCATGCTACTCTATCCCCAAAATAAAAATAAATAAACAGAAATTCTAGAAATCAAGGAATATGTAACAAAAAGTTAGTCAAAAACAACAGCAAATACCTTAAAATATTAGGTTGCTCTTGGTGTTGACTCTTATAAAATGATCAGTTTTTATTAATTATAAATGTATCAAATTTTGAAAGATGGGTTCTTTTTAAAGAAAATCATGAATTCTTCCCTCAGCTGAATGCCACTAGCTTTTGTGTGTTTCCTTATCGCCACCTGGTGCATGTTAAAAAAATGCAAGATAAAGATGACTTAGTACAACTCAGTGATCAATGGAAAAAAATCAAAGCTAGTGGCTAAGCGAAGCATTAACAGACAGATAACCCTGATGTGGCTCAGTGAGCTGCAGATGTAATGTGTAAAGTGTTTCAATATACTAAGGTAGCTTTCCCTGCCCTGCTACAACTCTTAGCATGGCCTCTTTTATTTTAAGAATATGTCATTGTCCAAGATAACTTCCTGTTGCTGTAGTAAAGGCCCTGATGTAAAGTAACTTAGAGTCAGAAAGAATTTATTTTGCTCACAGGTACAGCTCTTAGTCTATCACTGAGTAAAGTCAGGGCCATAACTCAAGGCAAGAATTTGAGGGCAAGCCTGCTTGCTGTGCCACACAGTCCTACTCCTAACCAAGGAACTCACTTCACAGCCAAGTGTGTACAGAGGAGCCAAGAAGAGTTTCGATCACTAACTAGTTGAAGACTGGTTTCTTTATATAGCCCAAGCCTACTTGCCTATGTCTGGTACTGCCCACAGTGGACTAAGCACTCCATCAATTGACAATCGTGATAATGCCTCAGAGTCACATCTACAGCCCAATTTGATCTTGAGAGTTTCTCAATAGAGATATTCATTTCAGATGATTCTAGGCTGTATCAAGTTGAAGTTAAAGTCAACCAGGGCAGACATGCTTATGGTAATGGTAAATTATAGTGCAATATCCAAAATTATACTGCAATTAAAAAAATTATAAATTAAATTATATTAAATGTATTTAAATTAGTCCATTTTAATGGTATTGGCAAAAATGGTTTATTTCTTTATTACAATTTTTTTACTCATTTGGCAAAAACAAAACAAAATTGGCATATAGGGTAATCATAACTAGAGAAGGCTGAGAGTGGATTCAAGAAACACTCAGACATTGTCTGGCTTTTCTCCAGTCTCCTGACCACAGCAATAGAACTTGACTCATGCTGAGTTGGTTTAAAGAAAATTTTTGTCACAAGTATATCTGATGCTTACTTCTTAGTGGAAAAGAATGAGTCTGACCCACTTCTACAATGGTGACAGAAATGCCACAGTTTATTAGGAGACCAGCCGATCCCCCCTTTCAATTACAGCAGCTTCTGGATATCTGGGAAAGCATTACTAAAAGCTACACATCTCATGGGGAGACAAGAGAATAACAAAGCTTCCTTGAACAAAACACATCTGCTCACTCTCAGTAGAACTGCCTACTCCTGTCCATGTCTCTGTAAATGGTTGGATATAATGAGATCAGTGTGCATGTATGTGTATGTGTGTGTTTCTCTTCCTACTGAGATCTTACAGTTCTATTTTACTTATCTCCTATCCCTAATACTTGCCCATTTTGTTGTTGCAGTTTTACTAGACTCTAAAAACTGTGAGTCTAAGAACCACTGGTATAATTAAAAACAACAGAATGCAAAAGGAATGAATTATTCCAGAGCCTCATTTCCTTTGAGGCCCCATCAGTGTGAGTACAACCTGTTTGCTATAAAACACAGAAGACAGTACAGCAGATTCTTGTGAGATGTTAGTTAGGGAAACAGGTGAAATGTGGAAAGGGGGGCATGTGAGATATAGGGGTGTCCATCACTAGAACTTAGAAGAAGCTAGAGTGTCTGCACAGCAATATTGTCACAATTGTGCTTATAATCAGGGTGCTGGCCAGATGCTATACAGCGATGGAGCAGACTTGTGGACATATTACTCAGCAATAAATCCTGTCTTACAGAGAAACCTTAGACAAGAGAGACAGGCTGTTGAAATCAGCTGCTTCTCCTTGACACTCACGTCATTATGGTTATTCTTACTTTTCATCTTTCATGCAGTCACCTGCTAAGGTCCTGTTGTTCTCTCCTCTTCCTTGTTACCTTTCTCCTTTCAACTCTCATTCTCTTTCTCATTCTTCTTTTCTCTCCTTCCTCTTCTTTCCTTCTCTTTTTCTTCCTCCTCCCTTGCTGCTCCTTCTTAACATTTTTCCTTATTAATATTACAATATTACTGACTTTTTTCTTAAGTAGGAAGAACAGTTAACGACGCTCTTGAAAAACTTGGCTGGATGTAGAAATGCATTCTCACTTTCCAGTGTTCATCTAGATGTCTCCCACACTCCAGAGCCACCCCTGATTATTCAAGAGCTTTTTCCCTTCCCCTCAAGTCCATCAAATGTCTGTTGCTGCCAGAATTCTGACAGCCAGCAAAGCCTCAGCAATACTCACCTAATGCAGTGAAAACTTCATTGCATTAACTAGATCCCCATGCAGTGTTGACAAAATTTCACCTATTTCACCCAGAATTAGTCCCTCTCTACCTGTAATTCCCTTCCCCCCAAGATTACTGCAGTCAGTTTTGGTAATTTTTCTTCACTCACAAAGACTGATGTCATCTGACACTTTACAATACTGGGATCACTTAAGACATCATTTACAAAACAAAAACAAAAAAAGAGGTCATTTACATATTTTGAGAGATCTGTCTATGTTGCTTAAAACAGAAGCGTTTACTTTAGTAAAGCTGTATAAATGTTTGGTCTCCTAAGAACTCCTTCTTAAGAACTAATTTAAAAAGTGGGATCCTGGTATTTACTAGATGCTTAATGTGGGAAATGAATAGAACTGTTACTCATCTAAAACACTAAGAAATCTTGTTAACTTATTCTTGTAAAGGAATTTTTTTTTATTCTGCCTACTGATATAAGCAGCAATTTTGAGAAAAAATGTAATAAACATGAAAAGTGATAATTGTAGTTTCTTATGTTGGGGTCCTTGAAGAATGGGAATTGTACATTGCTTGATTCTTTATTAGGATGTATAAAGGCAATATGTCAAATTAAAATACTTCTGTATGCTTTCACCAAATTCAGTTCACATTGCTTTCTTAGAGTCACTAGCTTGCAGTGTTTAAGTTATGCTTGTAAAATAAGTAGTAAGAGTTTTATTGATGAGAAAAATTTAAGTTGGAATAAAGTCATATTATTCAGAATCATATAATGAGCTTGATGGCAGTTTAGGGATGACATATATCAACATTCATTCTGAATGCATATTTTATGACTTCACAGAAGAGGAAACTGAGTCTTCATGAACATCTTATTTTTATAGGACCTAATCAACAACAAGGAGGACTTTATTTTATTTTTCAAAGCCAGCAATATGTAATGTCTCAAATTAGGTGCTTTGCAAGAACAACATATTGTCAAATTCATTCAGTAATGGAACCATGTGGTATATACCTAGGGTTTAATACATATTCTATGATATGATTTCAAAAGTAGAATTTTACTTTTACACTAAGTAGATAATTATTGAGTTCCTCAGAGATTATCATAATAAATATGAGCATAGTATTTCAAAGCTGTTATTGAATGGATTGTTCTTTGTTTGTCTGTTTGTTTTATCCAAATAATAAGTTTTCAAGAGATTCACTTTGGAGACAGAACAATATTCTGATTTAAACTTTGCCTAAGTATGGACACACATGGCAACCTCAGATTCTAAACATACTCAAAGTACTTCATCAATGTGTATAATTTTAAGAGTTCTGGGATGCACAGCTTGCTCTTTACAAAGTAAATGTGAGGTTGTGGTTCATTTCTAACAGCTTACCCCTTTTTCTGTTTGCAGGCACCCTTCTCTCTTCAATGGCCACAGCCTTTAGATTCCATTTTCAATGAAATTGGTAGAACCCAAATATTTACCAAAGAGGTTCTTTCTCTTGAAAATGTGTTTTCCTGTAGATAAAGCAGACTTCCCCAGCTTCTGTTATTAAACAGGGCAAAGGATATCCCTTTAATTTTGTTTTAGAAACAAAACTTTCTTTAAAGGACAGAGAAGTTTTTCAAAAGGCATATTCAATAGCATCCTTTGAAGTCTCTTAATGTTTGCCTAACTGAACCAATGCAAAACAAAACCTACAGAAGAGAAGGTTTACCTGGAATCATGCCAGGGTTCTTTCTTGAAAACGATTGGTTGGCAAGTCTACTCTTAATGTTGTACTCAGCAAAAGATGATTTTACAAAAACCTCATATGCATAGGAATGTATCTAGAAAATACGTAATTGAAAATACTTAGAAAAATACTTAATTGACTACTTTAGGAGAAAACAGTGCTTCACAACACTCTTCCCAACCCCAGTGATTCTTCTTCTCTAAAGTGAAGTTGTAAATCAATCACATTAGAGAGTCTTTTTTTAAATATATATATATATGATTTTTATTGGATATTTTCTTTATTTACATTTCAAATATTGTCCTGTTTCCAGGTTTCCCATACCGGAAACTCCCTAGCCCATCCTCCCTCCCCCTGCTTCTATAGGAGTGTTCCTCCACCCACCCCACTCCCACCTTCCTACCCTCAATTCCCCTACACTGGGGCATCTATCATAGGACCAAGGACCTACCTTGGTCCTATCTTCATAGGACCAAGGACCTCTCCTCCCATTGATGCCTGACAAAGCAATCCACTGCTACATATGCAGCTGGAGCCATGTATACTCTTCTTGGTTGATGGTTTAGTCCCTAGGAGCTCTGGGGGGTCTGATTGGTTGATATTGTTGTTAGCCCAAAAGCTCCAAATACCCAAAATACAATTCACAGACCACATGAAGCTCAAGAACAATAAAGACCAAAGTGTGGGTTCTTCAGTTCTTCTGACAAGGGGAACAAAATACTCACAGGAGCAAATATGGAGATAAAGTGCAGAGCAGAGATTGAAGGAAAGGCCATCCAGAGACTGTCCCTCCTGGGGATTCATCCCATATACAGTCACAAAACCCCAACACTATTGTCGATGCCAAGAAATGCTTACTGAAAGGAGCCTCATATGGCTGTCTCCTGAGAGGCCCTGCCAGAGTCTTACAAATACAGAAGCAGATGCTTGCAGCCAACCATTGGAGTGAACACAGAATCCCAAGTGGAGGAGTTCAAGAAAGGACTGAAGGAGCTGAAGGGGTTTGAAACCTCATACAGATTCTATTAAAATTAATAAGATGTTAAGAACAACACTTATCTATTTTAAATTTAGAGTCTGAGTTCTCAAGTCTGCTGTCCAACTTTTATCTCAAAGTTGCAGACATTAACTCTCTTTTACTAGCAGATAGACCAAGAAGAAATCAAAAGGCATTCTCAAGAAGTGGATCAAATAAAGACTTTAGGGTTTGCTTGTCCTTTCAATTTCTCAAATATATGAGTATATTTAATCAGTTACAGGCTATTACTTAGTTGTTCACTTTTCTAATAGTTCATGCTGGAGAGTGGGCTGGATTTTCAATGTATATGTCAGATAGGGCAGATAGGCCACATTAACATATATGAAGATATACTTACCTTTATGAATAAATAAATATGTATATGATTAAACTATGTTCAGTTTTATCAGATATTAAAATGAATTCACAACCCTTTGTAGGTTCTTTATAATATCTATAAGTTTGTAACCTTTGCATGCTAATCCTGGTGAATAATTAGCCATAGTTTTCCCAGAAGAGAATGCATTTATGCCACGGCAAAATATAAAGCTTTAGCAACTGCAAATAGAAGTGACAGAAACTCTGGATGTGATTGTTCACATATGCAATCCGTATTAGAGAAATAAAGTCAAAAAGATGGTCAAAGTCTAAGAATTGCTATTCTACATAGTCAGTTCCAGTAGTGGAAGCTCCATAGATAGATTCAGTCACACAAAAAGGTTGCAGATATAAGCAAAAATCAATGAAATCTTCTTAACTTGATTTTTATATAAAAACACACACATTACTCAGAAAATACAAAAAGATTTAATAAATGATAGATTGATAGGTAGATGATAGGATAGATAGGAATGAGAGAGAGAGAGAGAGAGAGAGAGAGAGAGAGAGAGAGAGAGAGAGAGAGAGATGATAGATTAAGGTGTATTAATATTTTCCACAAAGAAAAGAAAGCACAATGTAATAAGTATAGAAATGTAAGCAAGGAATAGGACAAAGATAAAAGAAATAGGAAAAAAGCTGAAGAGCTAAAAGGAGCTAGAAACCAAGAAGAAAAACAATGAAAGAAAAAGAAGGCAAAGTCATAATCAAGAAGTGGGAAATCGAAATCAAGGGAAAATGCTTATTAAGCTATTCAATGGTAAATGTCCTAGACCAATATAGAGGACTATATAAAAAAGCCTAGAAAATTTCTTGGAAGTCTAAAACTAATACATTCAAAATCATGTAATAATTGTGTACAATCCCTTCAGAAGAAATAAATAGAATGTGTTTGGTTGTAGAAACATCCCTGTTAGCAGCACAGAGCTTTAGAAAGGACCATGAAAGGCTAATTAATCCAACTGTTCCTGTAGAGGGCAGTGATAGTTGGAAACAAACAGAAATCTTCAGGTAGAATTTTAATACTAGCTAGGGAAACCACGGGTGAGGATTTTTACTATTTATCTTGTTCTTTTGGTAAGTTTTTCCATCAATATTGTTAGGCAGTATGTACTTACAGCCATTTCCCCATCCCTTCTCTGGAGATTACTCTGTTGTAAGAGGACTTTTTCATGCTACATGGAATAGAAGAGGTACTGCTTAAACAGAGAGAGGCATGGATGCTTGGCTGAGGAACTTTCATCTTCACACTGCTCTATTATATGCACTAAATATATATTTATCTGCCATAAGACATTCAGATCTACTGCACTCAATAGCATCGTGATATAGTCTCTTCACATAAATCTTTCTATGTCTATCTCTTAGATTGGTTCTTACTGCATGGCTCTGATTGAGGCAGACTTTGGTTATAGGAGTGTCTCCCAGTACCTGAAACTTCTGTATTTGCCTTGAATTAAGCTCTTAATACTCATAAGAGATATAGGGCTAGGGCTCTTGAAAAAAACAAGCTTTGACTAAGCCTCTAGTCACTCATTGCATCATGCATTGAATTAGATACTAGACAACATTTTATTGAAAAGAATATGCCTGACAGCAAATGATGAATATAACTAACCCACTTAACAGAAACCTGCAATAGAAGAGGGTTAACCAAGAAATAATTTTGGGAGTGTCCTTCTGTCTTCTGACTTAGATCTCTAGAAATTCTTTAAGCAAGCAGTGGGGTATCTGGGAATTTTTAACATTATGTAATCTCAAGTCTGAACTCAAAGTGCCCAACACAAGATAGCCCATAAGAAAGCAATAAGACCAAAATGTCATAGACTGAGAGGTGCACCTACAAAGCCAGGAATTCCCAAAACTTCTGGGAGTCATGGGCATAGCAGAAAACAGGAAAAAGTCTGCTTTAAAAGACTGTAGAGGAAGCATGCCTCACTGATACCAAGATACTAAATTCTGAACTTCAGAACCTTGAATGAGAAGGTCTGTTGTTTGAGTCTTCACTGTTGGTACTGTTGGTAGTAATTTGCTTGTCATTAAAGGAAAATAATAACAGGAACCAAGCCAAGAGACATTCTTCATTCACACTGTTCTCCCTAACCAGGGTAAAAATATTGAGACACAAAGAAGTTATATGTTTTTGGTTTATTTTCAGAATATTTGGAATCCTAATGAAATGGAGATATTTTTAAGTTTTAAGCTTTCTTATTCTACCCAACACCCATGAGAAGCCCACATTTATACAATGAAAAACTACATAAAGATGATCAGCAAAGAATGAAGCTTGGATTTTCCTCACTTTGACCAGACAGTGACATGAGTATTACTACTATATAGTATGGCTTTGAGAAGACTAATCCAGGAGTGACCAGAAGGGAAAGTGAGGAAGAAACCATATTGTAAACTCTCAGCATCTCAGATTATGCTAGGAGACATCTGGACAGTCCAAGGTCCAGACAGAAGCACTGGAACTCTTTTATTTTTTCTTGTTTTTTATTAAATATAATCTTCACTTACATTTTAAGTGGTAAAACATTTCCCAGTTTCCCCCTCCCCAAAACGCCTCAACCCCTCCTTCCACTCCCTGTCTCCAAGTATATGCCCCTCCACCCGACCTACTCCCACTTCCCCCTCCCTCAATTTCCCCTTGTTGGGACATCTATTTAGCCTTCACCTGACCAAGGACCACTCCTCCCACTGATGCCTGACAAGGCATTCCTCTGCCACATTTTTGCCTGGAACCATGTGTACCCCTTGGTTGATGGTTTAGTCCCTGGGAATCCTGGGGCATATGGGTGGTCAACATCGTTGCTCTTCCCGTGGGGCTGTAAACCCCTTCAGCTCCTCTGGACCGCCCTCTACCTCCTCCATTTAGGACCCCACTCCCAGACCAATGGTTGGCTACTAGCATCTGCCTCTGTATGTATAAGGCTCTGGCAGGGTCCCTCCAAAGACAATCATGGCATGCTCCTCTTGATATGCGCTTCTTGTCATCCATAGTAGTGTTGGGGTTTGATGACTGTTTATAGGGTCAATCCCCAGGTAGAGCAGTCTCTGGGTGGCCTTTACTTCAGTCCCTGCTCCACACTTTGCCTCCATTATTGCATCTGTAAGTGTATTGTTCCCTTTCTCAGAAGAACCCAAGCACCCCCACTTCAGTCCTCTTTCTTCTTGAGCTTCCTATGGTCTGTGAATTGTAACTTGTTTATTTTGAGCTTTTGGACTAACATCAACTTATCAATGAGTGCAAACCATGTGCATTCTTTTGTGATTGGGCTACCTCGCTCAGGATGACACTTTCTAGTTCCATCCATTTGCCTAAGAATTTCATGAATTCATTGTTTTTAATAGCTGAATAGTACTCCATTGTGTATATATACCACAGTTTCTATATCCATTCCTCAGTTGAAGGACATCTGGGTTCTTTCCAGCTTCTGGCTATTATGAATAAGGCAGCTATGAACATAGTGGAGCATGTGTCCTTATTACATGTAGGAACATCTTCTGGATATATACCCAGGAGTGGTATAACTGGGTCCTCAGGTAGTACTATGTCTAATTTTCTGAGGAATCGCCAAACTGATTTCCAGAGTGGTTTTACCAGCTTGCAATCCCACCAACAATGGAAAAGTGTTCCTCTTTCCCCACATCCTCTCCAGGATCTGCTGTCCCCTGAGTTTTTCATCTTAGCCATTCTGACCGATGTGAAGTGGAATCTCAGTGTTGTTTTGATTTGCATTTCCCTGATAACAAAGGATGCTGAACATTTCTTTAAGTACTTTAGAGCCATTCAAGTTTCCTCACTTGAGAATTCTCTGTTTAGCTCTTTACCCCATTTTTAATCGGGTTATTTGACTCTCTTGAGCCTAACTTCTTGAGTTCTTTGTATACCTTGGATATTAGCCCTCTATCAGATGTAGGATTAGTAAAGATCTTTTCCCAATTTTTGGCTGCCTTTTTGTCCTACTGACCATGTCCTTTGCCTTACAGAAGCTTTGAAGCTTCATGAGGTCCCATTTGTCGATTCTTGTTCTTAGGGCATAAGCCATTGGTAGAACTCTTTTTTTTTTTTTCTTTTTCTTTTTTTTTTTTTTGGTTTTTCGAGACAGGGTTTCTCTGTGTAGCCCTGGCTGTCCTCGAACTCAGAAATCCTCCTGCCTCTGCCTCCCAAGTGCTGGGATTAAAGGCGTGCGCCACCCAGGCCCGGGTAGAACTCTTAATTAATGATGTTAACTGCTGTTGAAAGATACCTTAGGGTAATCTTAACTGATTACATAGTATTTATCCTGTAGAAGAGTGTAGAAAACCTCATCTCTAGGATAAGAGCATTTTCAGACTCTGAATATTCATATTCCAGGCAGTAGAAACTAGAGACAGTAGCATAATTGAAATGTTTGTGCCAATTGCATGAGAATAGCTCAGTAGAAGATAGAGTATGGCTCCTGACTAGCATGCTATAATCCACTGATATGGTCCTATTTGAGGCAGATCACCAAATTTGCTTTCCTGTGTTTTACTTACGGTCATAATCATGTTGTTTTAGAGATTTCTCCCCATTGAGAAGATGAGTTACCTGGGTTCTGTTTGATGAACGTGGTAATTTGGATGATAAATCTCCCCCATGGAATCAGGTTTGAGAAGAGTTATTTCCCAGTTGTTGTTTGTGGAATTAGCAAACTTTCGGCAGGGAGATCTATCCCATCCCTCTTGGAGAAAGTACATCTTTGAAGCATTATTTAAGAATTTATGAATTCACCCTACATTCATTTCTCTCTTGCTGTTATACATGTATGATTTTACCACAATACAGGAACATTATTAGAGTCTGTTATAAGAGAAATGAATGCTTCTAAAGAACATTGTCCAGTAGCAATGGGTTAAAGTTTCCTAAAATAAGAGCAAGGTAGTTATTGGTATTTTATAAGCTGGTTTGCTAAAGTTCTCTTTGTGTCATAGTTAAATGTAGGTTTCGAAACTGTCTTTGGATACTTTTTCAATATTAATCTTTCTTATTTTTAAGATTTATTCTCATGACACTGCATAAGGTCTTCCATTTTACTTTTGGACTCCTGCTTTATGGAAAGTACCAACAACCTTGAGTAGAGGTGTCATCAAATCATGATAAATTGAAAGTGCTCAATTAGAGGTGGGAGGTCTAAAATAAATAGTCACACTTACATTTGACAGCCTAGTAATAAGGACCTGGGCATCTAACCAGTACATGGAGTGAGAAGCCCATTTTTCATAATAATGGCAACTGTCTGGTCTTTCTCTAGTGTTTTTACTTTAGTTGTGTTCCCACACAACTAAAGTAAACCCATGGACCGATACTTGTCCATGTATGCTCATCATGGGACAGCCAGTGAGCTACATCCTGATATCATCTACTTAAAAAGAATCTTGGCTCCTTCTATTATGTAAAGCACTCTGTAGCATCTGTCACTCATAGTGCTCTTTAACCAAATATTTAGAAGTTTGTCCATTCCTAAGAAACATGAGTCTATAAGTAATAAATGAAAATCCCGTTTACACAGAAAATCTCTGTAGCATGATATATAACAGAAAGGAGGAAAAAAAAAAACCTATCCCGTCTGTTTCTTGAAAAGCCACTGGTGAAGTGACATCACAGCAGGAGTTGGAAAACCTCACCCCTCAAGAAATAGCTCCAGAATGGATGACCCCTCCATGGCAGTGGGTGGGAATCCCCTTCACTTTCTCCTGGGCAGTATCTAGCCCCAACTCATCAGTGGGTAAGAGTCAAGTTAGTGACATCTTAGCTCCACTTCAACAGGACAATATGAGACCGACTGGTGGCAATGCCTTGGGAATAGGCCTTGACATCTGTGATTACAGGGCCTCTCTAACTGTGATAGAATTGGAGAATGTTCTTCTTTGTCCTCATCCCATCTGGCAGGTCTGTGGAAATAACTCCTCCGTGAAGAACAACCCATAATTATTTGACATATGCAATTTTAGATAGCAGGTGTTACATAATGCATTTTAGGAGTGTTTTCATCGAAGTGGTTCATTTTTATGAAGTTTTTTGCACTGTGGTTGTATGTTTCCATTTTCTGTGAAATTTGCTTATGTGGAACATTCACTCTCTGATAGTGTCCAATAAATAAACTGTTGCTATAATTTGACAGTGGTAAGCCCTGAATGCATCTGATTAAATAAAGATGGGCTCAGGAACGATTCATACTAAGCACAGTTCTAAACCCAAGTAAGAACAAAGAGATTTCCATTTCCAATAATTATCTATTAAAGTTAGGCCAGGTTTGTGAAGCATTTACTTTATTGCCCTGTACCTTGTCTAGAAGTTATTATTCTTCCTTTCCTACCTTACTGTAGCATTGCTATTAAAAATGTAAATTTATGGCTGGTTTCTTCTGCAGCATGAATATTCAATTCTAAAGTTGGTGGTATAGCTGCCTCAGAAAGTCTTTTACCATTCTGGAGGGAAGGCGAGCAGTTAACTGCTTCACAGCTGGCTGTCTTCTCCTGCTTGTGGGCTGCTGCCCCCATTCTTTGATGCTAACGTGGACTATAAAATTAACAACTCACTGTTATGAACCTCTGCAGGGCATCATGCATCTGGCCCAAGGATTCATGTTGAGCAGCGGTGACATGGGTAAGTAACTGCAAATGGAGATTAGACTCTTAAACTAGATTGGCATTTCTTTGCTCAATAGAGGCTCCCATAGCCTATTTGCATACTGTACATTATCAAATCAAATGCTAATGAAATCTGCCCTGAGCAAATTGTTCTTTGGATAATAAAAATGAAGTCCAGAAGAAAACAAGGGAAAGAGTGTGTGTGTGTGGGGGGGGGATTTAAAAGCACTTGTGTCCTGTTGTAAACCCTGCTGCAGTATTTCCCACTAAAGCATGGTTGGCCTTTGTTTCCTTTTGTTTGTAGGGCTGAGGACTGAATCAAAGGCTTTGTACAAGTTAAGCCAGTGCTCTGTTATTGAACTATGTTCCAACCCCTTAGGCTTTCTGTGTGCTCAGGACATTTATTAATACTTAAAGAGCTAAGTTTCTATCTGAATTTGAGTCTGGATAGCTCATCTCTGAAGCTGCAAAGTCAAGGACAACACAAAGTACACTACACTTTCAATGTGATCAGCAGTGAGGATTTTCCTCAAAACCACTTCATGAGAAAAGGCAATTGAAGATCGTTAGCAGAACATTTTCCAAACACACTTGGATACCATCCCACAAAGGCTAAAGTCCATGGTGTTTTTCAGAGATGATTGAACCTTTATAAGATAGACACCAGCAAGGGAGTTAGATCTGTAGCAGCATAACTCTGAAGAAGTTGTGAGGACCCTATAGCTTATCAAACTATGGACACCCTGCCATGATATAATTGCTACCTCACCACAGATCCAAACAATATGTTGAAGGGACCACCGACTAAAATTTCTAAAACTGGGAGGTAAGATAAACCTTTTATCTTTAATATTTCTTTTTATTAATCATTTTATTCATTTACATTTCAAATGATATACCCCTTCCCACTTTCCCCTCCTAAAACTCTCATCCCATCCGTCCTCCCCTTTGCTTCCATGAGGGTGCTCCTCCACCCACTCACCCGCCCTTGCTTCACTGCTCTAGCATCCCCCTATGATGTGGCATCAAGCATCTACAGGACCCTCCTCTAAGGGTCTAAGGGTCCCTCCTCTCACTGATGTCCAATGAGGCACTGCTACATATGTGTCTGGAGCCATGGATCCCTCCATGTATACTCTTTGCTTGGTGGTTTAGTCCCTGGGAGCTCAGGGTGGTACAGTTAGTTAATATTGTTGTTCTTCCTATGGGGTTACAAACCCCTTAATCTCCTTCAGTCCTTCCCCTAGCTCTTCCATTGGGGTTCCCGGGCTCAGTCCAATGGTTGGCTGTGAGTATCTGCATCTGTATTACTCAGGTGCTGGCAGAACCTCTCAGGTGACAGCCATACCCCTGAATTATTACTATTAATAACTTCTACCACCATGAGGGAAAGTAGATACAGCCTAGTTGGTTTGAATGAAATATGCATGAATTAAGGAAACCAAGCTTGGTTCCTCAAGTGAGAAATTTCTTTACAGCACATGATTTAGTGTTGGAGAAAAATGTATTATTTTAAGTGTCTTGTTACACTAATGGAAAGCTGACTCACATAAACAGTAAAAGTAAATGTGCTTATTCACATGTACAAAAACCCACTTTGATAAATCTGGTGTAGGCTCTGGATACTTTGTAACATATCTGAGGATATTCTATCTTTTATTTGCTTGATAAGGAACAAGTGTCAGAATCTCTGAAACTAGAGTTAGAGATAGTTGTAAGCCGCCATGTGGGTAGTGGGAACCAAACCCAGATTCTTTGCAAAAGCAACAGATGATCATAACTTCTAAGCCAGCTCTCCAGCCCCCACCACAACTCATTTCTGTCCATCTCCTCCTCACATGTTTTTTTTTAATTTTCTAATACAAAGGTTATATTTTCAAAGTTTTAGTGTCCCCAGAGCCCTTCTTAACACAGTAAACAATGTACTTCTTAAACACATTGTTCTTGATGGTGAATAGTGCCCAGTTTTACACTGGCCTTTTCTATATTGGGGATGGTAATAGCTTGTTCAAGTGACACATTTTTTAGTAATGGGATGATTAGTAAACAGTAACCAAGAATTCAGGAAATATAATTTTAGCATGTTAAAATATACAATTGAGAGTCATCTCATTTTATTTACTATATCCACAATTTATATGTGTATATATATTCTTAATTGGCTTATTGACTTAGATTTATTCTTCATGTTATGCCAAGGACTGATGTCAGCTACAGCTGTATATAGCAAGGGCACTCCCATTCAAGAGTTACAAGGCACTCATACCTTAATTAACAGACCATATATTCAATGAATACTAAGTTCATTGAAATTTCAATAAAATTAAATGTCCATGTTTACACAGTCTTTTACCTAAGGGCTGGTGTCTGAATTGAAACATCTATTTTATATTTGTCCTTGGTTTCCCATGACTAAACTTATAGAAGTTTAAAATGAAGCTTAATTATCCCCCCCCCCCAAAAAAAACAGAGGTCTAAGACTCAGTTTTTGGCATTTATTCAAACAGGATAGAAATACTAAAGGTTAGTAACCATGGTGTCAGAGTTTCTAGATAGCTGCAGGTATTTCCAAAGCATAAAAACTAACAACAATTAAATTCTGGATAACTAAGATCTATGTCATCAAGCATGCTTGTGATAATTTTGTGAAATTGCATGAAAACAAAATATTTTATTTCTAAATTTCAGAAAATTTCTAAATTATGTACCAAAATTTGAAGTATGGCTTTTAAGGGGAGCATTTAATTCATATATACCATTAACACTGATAAATGTAAATTGGATCTCTGCATTTATCAGTTAAATAAATATCCAACACTTCTAAGAGAATTGAAAAGAAATATGTTAATAGTAATTCAATGTGCTTTCTCATTACATGTAAAGTTCTGTAGTAGTAATAAACTCATACTGCTAGGCTATAAGACAGGGAAATTGTGGGGTAGAATACGGCCTAACAATACACTCTGCCCTTTCAGAAGACTCCAGTTTGTTTCCAAATACCTATGTCTCAGTTCTAACCATTGCCTATAATGTTAGCTTTTTTTTATTTACAAAAATTGTTTTTTATTGGATATATTCTTTATTTACATTTCAAATATTGTTCCCTTTCCTGGTTCCCCCCTCCCCTAAAATCCCATAAGTCATCTCCCCTTCCCCAATCAACCCTCTCCTGCTTCCCTGTCCTGGTATACCTCTACACTACAGCATCAAGTCTTTCCAGAACCAAGGGCCTCTCCTCCCTTTGGTGTCTAACAAGACTATCCTCTGCTGCCTATGTGTCTGGAGCCATGGGTAACTCCATGTGTACTCATTGGTTGATGGTTTGGCCCTGGGAGCTCTGGGAGTACTGGGTGACTCATATTGTTGTTCCTTCTGTGGCACTGAAAACCCCTTCAGCTCCTTGGGTCCTTTCTCTAGCTCCCCCATTGAGGACCCTGTGCTCAGTTCAATGGCTGGCTGAGAGTGTCACCCTCTGTTTTTGTCATGTACTAGGAGAGCCTCCCAGGTAATATCTATATCTGGCTCTGGTCAGCCAGCACTTGTGGGCATCCACAGTATTGTCTGGGTTTTGTAACTGTATATAGGATGGATCCCTGGGTAGGGTAGTCACTGGATGGTCTTTCCCTCAGACTCTGTTCCACCTATTGTCTCTGTATCTCCTTCTGTGGGTATTTTTTTATCCTTTCTACAAAGAACCCAAGGATCAATACTTTGTTCTTCCTCCTTCTTAAGCATCATTTTGATATGTAAAATGTGTCTTGGGTATTCCAAACTTCCGGGCTGATATCCAATATATACAAAGAACTCAAGAAGTTAGACTCCAGAGAGCCAAATAACCCTATTAAAATTGGGGTACAGAGTTAAACAAAGAATTTTTACCTGAGGAACATTGAAAGGTTAAGAAGCACCTTAAAAAATGTTCAACATCCTTAGTCATTAGGGAAATGCACATCAAAACAATCCTGAGATTTCACCTCACACCAGTCAGAATGGCTAAGAAAAAAACTCAGGAGACAGCAGGTGCTGGAGAGGTTGAGGAGAAAAAGGAACACTCCTCCACTGCTGGTGGGATTGCAAGCTGGTACAACCACTCTGGGAATCAGTTTGGTGGTTCCTCAGAAAACTGGGCCTAATTGTACTGGAGTACCCTGATATACCACTCCTGGGCATAAACCCAGAGGATTCTCCAGCATGTAATAAGGGCACATGCTCCACTATGTTCATAGTAGCCCTATTTATAATAGCCAGAAGCTGAAAAGAACCCTCAACGGAGGAATGGATACAGAAAATATGGTATATATACACAATGGAGTACTATTCAGCCATTGAAAACAATGAATTCATGAAATTCTTAGACAAATGGATGGAACTGGAAAATATCATCCTGAGTAAGGTAACCCAATCACAAAAGAACACTCATGGTATACACTCATTGATAAGTGAATATACGCCCAGAAGCTTGGAATACCCAAGACACATTTCACATATCAAATAATGCTAGCTTTTCAGAGTGTTAGATGCCTTCTTCAGTTTTCTGAAAGTACTAGAAATCATGTTCACTTATGACCTCTGCCATCCCCCTGCACACCATACACACACACACACACACACACACACACACACACACACACACCTCACTGAGCCAAGGAAATATAATATGAAAACTTTTCATTGAAATTCTAATTGGAATTCCATCATTAAATATGTTACATGGAGAGAGAGAGAAAGAGACAGCTTCTTATAAAGTTGTGCTATGTAGATCTTTTATAATTAGAGAAAGAAATTTGTATCATCCGTCTTTCACAGGTTTAACTTTCAATTTACAGTTAAGTAGCAATGTTTTGTGGGCATTCTTTCTTTTTTAATCTCCATAAAATCATCAAACAGAATTGTTCTTTCTGGATATTTATTTCTAATGTGTTCATCTCTCTTCACCTTAGACATTTCTCATTGGTTTAAGCTACCAATAATTTCTTTCTAAATTTAAGTAACAGAGCTGTGATTGTACTTTCTCATCCTCTTCATGATCTCCTCCATCCCATGTTCTTCCTCTCCTGTACATAAATATACATACCCAATCATTGCCCCACCGTAAACAAACTGTATTTTTATTTTAAAACAATAATTCCTTGAGATACAAAATCAAAGAGCCAGAGGAAGAAGAGGAGAGGTGCAAACTCTTATTTTCTGGATATGTCATGACAATTACCACATTTAATGCACAGCAACTTTGGTTATAGCCATGAATCTACAATCCACAGACCCAAAGAAACCAAATAAGAAGGACAGTCTAGGAAGGATGGTTGAATCTTTCTCAGAAGGGGAAATAAAATAGATAACAGAGGTTCATAGAGGGGAGAACTGGATGGTAGAGGGGAGAGGGAAGGGATTGCAGCAGGGAGTGGATAGAATTAGGTATAGGGAGAACAGGATAGAAAGCAAAATGGTAGTGGGCAGAGAGATAGTCATCTCTAGGAACTGCCAGAAAACTGGGAATGAGGAAGGAGAGCCCCAGGGTGTCTATGGTGTTAACCATAGCTGAAATTCCTAGCAGTAGGAGATACAGATCCTGAAGTGGCCACCTCCTATAGCAAGGCAAGACTCCCAGTGGAGGGATAAGGAGAGCAACCTACCCACAAAGCTTCAACCCAAAATGTGTCCTGCCTATCAAATATGCAGGAACAAAGATAGAGCACAGTTGGAGGGAATGGCCAACTGATGATTGGCCAAAATTGTGCCCCATCCCATAGGCAAGAACCAATCTCTGACACTATTAATGATACTTCATTATGCTTACAAAGAGGATCCTAGCATAAATGACCTCTGAGTGTCTCCACTCACGAGCCAATGAAAAAAAAATACAGAGACCCACAGCCAAGTGCTAGATCCAGTCTTGTATAGGAGTTGGGGGGAAGGATTGAGGGAGGATTGAAGACAAGGACACCACAGGAAGAAAGAACAACAGAGTCAACTCACCTGGACTCTTAGGGGCTCCAGGAGACTGAACCATCAACCAAACTGTGAGCATGTGCTGGGCTTAGGCCACCTGCACATTTGTAGAAGTGCAGCTTGGTCTTTATGTGGGTTCCCAAGAACTTGAGCCAGGGCTGTCCCTGATTCCAGGGCTATCTGCCTCTGGATTCCATTCCTATAACTGAGCCTCCTTGTCTGGTGTCAGTGAGAGTCCTGCAGTAACTTTATGAGGGGGCAGGAAGGGGTGGGGAATATGAGGCATAGGTTCCTCTTCTCAGAAGAGAGGAGAGGAGGGGAGGAAAGATCTGTGTGAGAGGGTACTAGGAGGAAAGGGGTGCTAATATTGGAATGCAAAGCAAATTAATTATTTTGAAAAAGAAAAATTATAGTGTGGCTGCTGGAGGAGTCCTGCAGTCTCTCTCTTTCTCTCTCTCTCTCTCTCTCTCTCTCTCTCTCTCTCTCTCTCTCTCTCTCTCTCTCTCTCTCTCTCTCTCTCCCTTAACTAAGAAGTTACTAGCAGTTGATAGCTGCTTGGAGAGGGAGAGTCACCATTCTTTGGGACTTTGATTCTTAATAGGTTGTACAACATCCATGCACATATGTGCATCACTAGTTGGACTTGCTGGATTACTTTTTAAATGAGAACACAAGTTAGAAAAGAGGTGCACTGAGGAGGCCCAGGGGGAATTGGAGGGGGAAAAGGGGTATGACCAAGATCCATTGTATAAATATGAAATTTTTTTTCTAAGATTTTTATTTATATTCCAAATCATTTCCCCCTTTCCAGTTTCCTCCCTCCCCAAAAGTCCCATAAGCCCCCTTCCCTCCCTCTTTTCCCCATTCAACCCCCTCTCCCTTCTCTATCCTGGCATTCCCCTACATCCAGTCTTTCCAGGACCAGGGGTCTCTCCTTCCATCTTCTTGGAAATCTATTGATATGCGAATTGTGTCTAGGGTATTCCAAGATTCTGGGTTAATATCCTCTTACCAGTGACTGCATACCATGTGTGTTCTTTTGTGATTGGGCTAAAAAATATATTGCAAGAGTATAAACTAAGCAAATCGTCCCTTCCTAAGCTTTTCATTTCCCTTTGGAATTTTAACAGAGCAGCTGTATCTCAGAGTCTTTATCTTCCTGATCTAGCAACTGGTGACTTATCTTAAATCCACAGGATCCTCAACACAGATTACTTGCTGATCTAACCCCATAACTTCCCTTCTTCCTAGAAACTCCCATTTCAAGTACCACATTAGATATAAGATCTCACTAATGACCATACATAAAGTAGCACATGATACCTAAATGTTAATGTTTATGGTATAAATTCTATGCTGATTTTCCTGTAACAGAACCCCAGACCTTAGCACAAAAGTACCACTCAAGCTATGGAAACTAGCATGACCCGCCAAAAGGAAAATCAAATGTCTAATACATCAAAGTCCATAGTTCTGGAAAAGTCTGTAAATGTACTAGCCTTGCTTGTTGACTTCTGAAGTTCCACTTCTGGCTAAATGATGTTATTAGCTGAGGTGTGTCAACCCAGAATGTGATTTCTGAAAGCTCACCCTAAGAAAGGTTCAGGACTGCACTGGAGTCCTGAATTTCTAGTATAGTTCCTGTTTTGCTAATAAATACTGTGTATTGAAGTAAACCGGTATCTGAGGAGTCATTGCTGGTGGATACCTCACAGCTTTCCAACTACTGAGAAATATTTTGTTAAATAGACCTAACCTTTAGTCCTTCTGAGGAAACAACTTTATGCCATCGCATGCCAAAGCTAGACATTCTAATAAGTAGATAGTGTGAGATGAAATGAGGTGCTGGTACATTCTGTATTCTAAACATTCATTAGCTTGGAGACACAGGTCTTCCCCAGTCTGGGCCTTTTGGAACAGTGATGAGAACTGAATTAGCTGAAAGGTTCCCCTCAATGTACTTGAAGTGAAGATCTCTGTAGACTCAACCCCACTTCCCAGCATATCTGTTAACTACCTCCTGCTTAAATGGAGATAGAAATGTTTCCACAGTTTTAGGGCAAATGAGCCACCTGAAAGCCCCATCTGGGGACTTTGAGAACCAGTCCCAGTGTGCCAGTCACCAAGAATCATAGTATTACCTACATAGGCAAAATTCCAAGTGTGTGTATAGAACTACCTTAAAGCAGTAGACAAGAGATTCAACAAATGAGCTCTCATAGGAAAGTCAGACATGGAGATTCAATCATCTCAACTCTATTTTCAGAATACTCACAGAAATACTGGATTTAAGCAGAGGAATTGTACACAGGGAAAGAGTTAAGCATAATTAAGCAGACTTGCTCAAAGTGTGGTGAGTTTGATCATTACTTCAACTCTACCTTAACAAAGTAGTATATTTGAACAGTTTTTATTGCTTAAGAGAGTAAATCAGTTACTATATGATGATGGCTCCTGCTTGGGGGAGTGATCTCATTTTAACCTGATCTGTTAGACTCAGCTATTTCTGGGATCCAGGGTGACTACAGTTTTGAGGTAATGACTGGAAACTCTGTGGAGTCATCTGGGAGATCTGGAGCAAGACATTGCAAACGCTGGCAAATGTCTCAGTTACTCTTACCCATCTGCCTTCAACAATCAACAAGGATGAAACAGGATAGTACTCCCTAGGTTTTAGACAAATGCTCTTTGAGTGATGACATCTCTATGCAAGTTTAGACTGTGACTGACCCTAAAAGAGAGAGATACAAAAATGAAGAGAGGTGGTATTAGGTTTTTGTCCTGTTTTTTAGTTACCGGGGGAGCCAAGTGAGGAGTCAGTAATTTTTAGAAAATAAAGTTTCAAATCTTGGGTGTTAGCCTATTCAGCTCGCTGTTATCCTATACGTGCACAGCAACAAAGGTTAAATGAAATAAAATTCACTTGTTTAACAGCTCCCTCACTCGACAATGGGTACCAGTCCATGAGAGCAGCTATGCATTGACAGGTTTAGCTTAAACATCAAGTCATGGGAAATAGGCTGAGCTTTGCTGCACTTTGAAATTCCTTCAGAGACTCTGGTCCTTTCCCCAGAATAACCCTCAGGAAGTGACATCTATTCATCATCAGGTAAATGCAGTAGATTGGTAAGTAAAGAATGCTGGTAAGTTCAATTCATTTTTTTAAAAGTGCAAACAGACTTAATTTCACCAAAGAAGAAACTTGAGTGCCTAGAGACGTTGGGAGGGGCAATAAGCCTCTGATCAAACCAAAGGCAAAGGTAGCATCATTCTTTTAAATTAATAAGTCAATATTTCTATGCAATAGCCTAATTAAGAAAATAATCATTTAATGGACTCTACTTAGAAGAAATAAACTGCACTCTCAAATGACTTCTGTTCTGACCAAAGTAATTGAGCTTTACCTAACCAGTCAGTCATACCTACAGCTCCTATACTTGTCTGCATTTGTGTGTCCCTGCATGATTTTATGTGCACCCCATGAGTGTAGGTTCCCGGACAGGCCATAAGAGGTGTTGGATTCTCTGGGATTGGAGTTAGGAATAGTTTGTAAACTACCTACCCAGTATGGGCCCTGAGAACTGAACCCAGCTCCTCCGCCAGAACAGTAAGTATGGCAATTTGCTTTGTTTTGTCTAATGTTTCACATTTTTTGATTCATTCAATCAACAGATATGATAGCATGCTTGCTTTCTTGTAGACACCATACCAAGCCTGGGCTCAAGGATAACCGTGGTGAAAAATCACCAGCATGGGAAAGCCCTCAGTGCTCAAACAGTTCAATTCGACTGAACTGCTCCACCCCACTCCTGGTATCTGCAGGAATAGGAGGCACTGAGTAGGTGGGATAATGGAATTTGCGACTGCCCAGTCACCTCATTTACTGTCACATGCATGCTTTTGTCATTGTACTTCCTGTCTGCTTGCTTCAGCTCTCCTGCATGATAAAAGGCTGCTGGCCCAGAGGCAAGAGGCCCAAGCTGTTATATAGCCCAACCGTATAATAAACTTTTCTTTTCCCAACTGCAAATGTTTCAGTGACTCAGTTTACAAGAAATGCCATATATATATATATATATATATATATATATATATATATATATATATATATTTCATTCTGCATTATGCAGAAGTACAAAAGTAATAGTACTTACAAAAATGCCAAGAGACTTTTTTGCCTGTAAAATACCATTGTTAAGAAAATGAGAGAAAAATACAATTGCCAATATAATATTTCCAAGAACATTACAATATTTGGGCTTCAATAGTCTACTAGAGCATAAAACTTGACAGTATAAAATGCCAAGACATGCCCACCACTAAAGGTGTCCAGACACCTGGCAGGTGTGGACTGCCCAGGAGCATGGCAGCTGAGCCTGGCAGGAGGTGAGGCTGGCACTAAAGAAGACCCTGCACAGTCAGCCAGCTGGTTCATGGTGACTGTAGCGGAGAGATTCCCATAAAACTTCATGCTACTCTTTTGACAGAATGTCACACAGGCATTTGGATTTCACCTATGCGAACAACATGATGAGTTGGGAATGGAGGTGTGCTGAGATAGAATATATTTAGCTTGCATTTGAAATCCTCCTGGATGTTTATCTGCTTGTTCAAATGCTAGCTTGGCTGAAGCCCACTTCACCTATTGTGCCAGGATTGTTAGTATTGTATCAAAACCAGAGAAAAGGGAGTCAGAATTTCTTGTGGACTCCATTATCCTTTATGTCCCATTTCAAACATTCTCCAAAATGGGTTCACCAGAAGATCCATTTAATCACATGACTGCATGAAACTAAGCCACATGAGTTAGAAAGAGAAACAAGAGCTTTTCATAGCAAGAAATAAAACAATGCAAACAAAATCACATTTTATTTCAGTTCATTCACTTATTATATAAAACCTTTCTGTTCCTCTGCACTGGATACTGGTCTAGAAAATTAGAATGAAGTAGGGAATATAAAACAATTATGTTTTTCATAATTATATGTATATTCTGAAATGAGACAATAAATGTATAATATATCAAATATGTCATAGAATTTGTTTTTATATGAGTAATGCCAGTTTTTGCAAAATATATATATTGGTATTCCACTAATTTAATCAAGAAAGTTTTATTTTCCCTCATATGGTGAGTGGTATGTTATGTGCTGTGTGCACACATTCATCTTGGAGCCAAATCATCTGGAAAATGACATCTGAAGTTATCACGCCAAGAAACAACAGATGATAAAAATAGTGCAAAGACTGCCGCCATTAAAAACCAATAGAGGTGACTCCTGCTCAGATTTGATGAGTCAAAACTGATCACATGTCTCTATGCTAATTGCAGTGTGGGCTGAGCTGTCTAGAGCAGCACACAGATACAGATATGCAATGAGTGCTGACATCTGCCATAGGATATTAGGAAATCAAAAATACAATGGGACCTTAAAGAACAATGGAAAGGAGGTAGGCAGGTCAGACCAATGAACCCTAAACTGGCTGAACTGTTAAGTCAGGCAGTTAGGGTAGCTTCTAATCCTCAGGTGAGTTCAGAAAAAATGATCTGTATGAGAATCATCCCTAATGGAGGGATCCCTCTGCAAAAACATGTTTAGGAAGAAGCAGTCAAAGCAATAAAATCCTTAGCAAAGGTGTTTTGCTTTTGCAAGGCCTGTCCCTTCTAACTAAGGGGCAGAGAGGAGAAAATAGGGCCACACATCAGAGGAACAATTCCAGTTTTATTCTCCAACAGGGAGCTTTTCTATTTTGTATAATGAAGCTGGCAACTAGGATGTTGAAATCGTCTATAAAATATAAAAGAAGACAAAAAATGTGGGCAGGATCCTTGCAATAAACCAAGGTCTGGTGGTGGCAGCTCAAGCAGAGCAGCTGCAACAAGCACGCCAAGAAGTCTTGGTGCTGATGTTGGAGACGATGTGAGCAGAACTCTCTAGCAAGCAGAGCAGTGTGCAGAAGAGAGATGACAACAGCAAATGCCATGTCTATGACCAAGCGAGAAAAGATGGGAGAGAGAATCTGGATTGAGGTTTGGAGATGATCTTTGGGAGAGAATCCGTATTAGAAGTCAGAATCTTGAAAAACCTCTTGAGGGGACCATGAAGACAAAACCAAACAAAAAAAGGACATAGGATGTATTGGTTTAATTCACAGCATGTCAGAGATATAAAGTTCGAAGACAGCTCTTTTGCTAAAGCAAGTATTTTACAAATATAATGAGCTGCCTTATAGTACAAAGGCGAAGCTAGAGCTATGTAGAGAGTGGTTCTGTGAGAATACATGCTTGTTGCACAAACACAAGAACCTGAGATCAAATCCTTAGAAGCTGCTAGACTTGGAGACAGAGTAGCACCCATATGTAACCCTTGAGCTTCTAAACAAAATGTAAAGTAGAAATAGGGATTCCCACAACTCAGATCATGCTGGCAACTTTTGTCCACATAGAGGAGTCTGAGTGGCTTTTGACTCTATGTGAATAATCCTGGAAGTACATGTAACTGTGTCTGAGAAGCCTAACAGAGTGGGCTGACATAGTGGACTGAGACTGAGCCAAAGCAGACATATAGGCAGATCTGAGAGATTGACCTAATACCATGGGAGGTGAGGTAGTACTGAGTCAGCAAAACACTAGTGATATTAAGAAAACTAGTATAACTCATGAGATCAGCAGAAAGTTTAGGAGACAGAGAGAAAGAGAGAGAGAGGGAGGGAGAGTGAAAGAGAGAGAGAGAGAGAGAGAGAAAGAGAGAGAGAGAAGCTGAGATGAAGACAGAGACAGAGGCAGAGAGCGAGAGACAGAGAGGTTACACATCTGGAGTTATGCATTTAAAATCCTGGTATTGAATATCCTGTTCTCATTCTCACACCTATTTCTTTGAGATAAGGTCATTCACCAACCTTGGAACTAGGCTGGCATCCTGAAAACCCCAGTAATCCTCCTCTTGTCAATGCAAGTCCCTTCTCTTATCTTATCTCCTCAAAGCACATGGGTTATGTGGACATATGAATGGTCAGGGTTTTTATTTCTGTTTTTTTTTTTACATGATTGGGTTCTTCATGCTTGCCCAGTATGTGTTCTGAAGAGTAATAGACCAATAGAAGAAGAATAACAAGGGCAGATTTTGTGGTGATATATTCACATGATTGTGAAGACTGAGAGGTCTCCCAGGGAAAGAATGAAAGAAAAGCCCTACACATAATTCAACAGTGTGTGTCTGAGGTCTGAAAACAAGGGGAACCAATGCTCTAACTCTCAGTGTAAGTCCATAGAAGGACAGAAGCCTAGCAACTACTGTTCCTAACTTGAAGTTTAAAGACCTGAGCCTGGGAACTTAGATGACCCAAAATAGGAATGAATAGACACTCCGGGTAAAGTAAACAATGGGTGCAGCTTCTCTCTCCACTCTGAACAGTTCTTAAACACTCACTGGCACAGGTAAGAGCATCATCCCATACTTAGTCTTCTCATTCACATGCTGATTTCTGAAAACATTCTCTCAGAGCCATGTTAATTCAGCAACCCCTGAATCCCTTAGCTCAGTCTACTTTATATTTTACCCAACACAAAAACTCTACCTAAAGTTACTGAGATAGAGACTGAAACACCAAAAGGTAACATTGAATGAGAATGTATCTAGTTTTAAATACATAACATGTCTGTGTCTGCTTTGGCAGTGAAATCATTCAGGAGCTCAGGTAAGAATTTTAGGCATTCTGTTGAGCAGTATGATACAAACAATGTAGAAATATTCAGAGTAATTAAAAGTGGGATCTTTGTCCTCTCCGTGACACATTCATTCAGAGGTTACAGTCCTTAACTAATGCATTCATTTCAAACATTTTTCTTCTTTTAATATCAAGTCTGAAGAAAGTTATAAAATATATGGCATGACATAGTTTTACACAACTTTAAAAACCTTAACAAATATAAAGTATTTTTATAAACAAAATGATTAGTTAATATATTGAATGAACATTAATGAGAATAATAAATTGGAGGAAATTGATATTTTTGAAATAAAAAGAAAGACTCTTTTGAGATTTTGAAAGGATTACTTAACCATACATGAAAGCAACCCACATAGTGAAGGAATGAGCCATGCGAACATTTGGAGAGAAAATAACAAATCTAGAATACCATAACTTGAAAATCAATGTTCTGTGCAAGATTTAAGTATCTGTAGCACACAGTAAGTTGTAGTTATGATGAGCAGAACTTCCCCAATGTCTTCTTTTAAACATATTTTTTTATTGAGAAATGTTTACATGCACAGAAAAGCACAAATATTGAGTGTGATTTAGTGAGTTCTGATGAATTTTTATGCTCATATAACCACGACACCAGTCAAGAGATGGGATATTTCCATTAAGAGAAGATGAGTTTTTTTTTTTTTGATCCATTTCTATTTGATTCCTTCACCAGATGAAACGGCTGCTTGATTTCTATTTCCATAAATTATTTTTGGAGCTCCTATAACATCATGCAAATGAACCTAAACATACTGAATTCTCTAGGCTTTCTTATGCTCAGCATAATATCTGTCTGATTTCTTCATGCCATTGCATATGTCCTAGTGACATTTGAATCAAAGATGTCCCCATAAGTTCCTATGTTGGAAGACATGGTTCCTAGGTAGACACTGGGTAAGTTATAAAAGCTGAAAGAAATGGAGACAGATGTGAGAAAAGTGTGTCCCTAGGGAAGAGCCTTGAAGTGTCATAGCTCAGCCTGGCTTTCTATTCAGTCTCTGTTTCCTGCATGCTGACACAATGTTTCCACTGAGATGCTTGCTTTCCCACCACAATGAAATGTATCCTCAGACATGAGTCTGGGTGGGCCTGTGAGAACATCTTCATGAAGGAGTAACTGATAGAAGAGGACCCCACCTAGTGTTGGCAGAACCTTTGGGTGGACAAGATATAAGTAGGTCCCAGTGAAAAGCAGTGCCTGCTGCCTATCTACCTTCACTGCTTGCTGGTGAATGATTTTATTCTTCACGGACATCAGAATCCAGCTTCATCAGTTTCAAACATAGATTGAAGACTAGTGACTAGCTCTAGGAGTCTTCCAGGTCTTTAGTACTAAATTGGGACCAAAGAAGAATTGAATTTCATAAACTGGACATGCATTGTGTTTTTAATCTTTCTGATGTGCATGAAGTATTTCTTGTGCTACCCAGACCTTTAGACTGTAAGCCATTCTTGTAAATCATCTTCATAATATTTACATTCTGTGACTTTTGTTATTCAAGTTTTTGCTCCTTTGCTATTGTTTTATCTGCCCTCTGACCAATTATTATAGGGGATAATTTTATACCCTGGATACAAGCTCTTCCAGATGTACAGATTTTGAATGTTTTTTTTTCTAAATCTAGCTCACCGGATTGTTTGGAAATCAGCATCTTTAACTTGGTAGCTTAAGATGCTATTAATATTCATTGAATGTAAGTTTGCTTAAATTATATCACAACAGCACATGGTAAGGTGTAGTATCTGTGGAAAATAAGAGAATGCATCTATTGTGGCTAGAATCAAAACTATGCAAGTACTGTTGGAACATCTTGTTTAATATTCAAGCCATTTCCATGAGGTTAGATGCCTCTCTTCTAGGTAAACAATTGGAATTAGAAGGGTTAAATGAGCTGTCTGAAGTGTGGTCTAATATTTTGTCAAGGTCTATTCTAACTTAAAGTCTATGTTCTTTACATTATTAAATATAATTTTTAAATTGAGAAAAGTAAATGATTTAATTTCACCTGGATTTTGATACAGTTCTCTCTGACACTGTATTTTTTTTTCAGTGCCCAACACCTGGTGCCATAAAAGCTACATTCCCTGAAATATAAAGTGACATTTTCCCTAAAAATTTTCCCTGGAAAAAAAGGATCACCTTATATTTGAGTTTAAAAAAAAAATCTATTACATTACAGGGACATTTCCATTTACTTTCTTTTAAGCAGTAAAAGTATTATTTGGAGAAAACATATTATTCAGAAAAAAAGCCTTCTCATTTTGAATGCCTTTAATGGCCATCTGGTAGATCTGTTTCTTTTATTAAGCTAGCGAATATAGAACTCCCGCAAAGAAATAATTCTGTGGAAATGGCTCTGCCTCTTGTGTTGGTAAATACTACACAAACAATTTGTAAATCTCTTAAATTTTTATTGTTTAACACAGGAAAACTTAGATCTTGTCAAATAAACGATATACTGAGGCCATCCTGCATTCTCAGAGCTATGTTCCCAGCAGTGATTCAGGTACTCTAGTTGCTTCTAATGTCTGTCCCTAGAAACTTCTGTACCAGGGGTAGCAAAAAGCCCTTTTGCTTATATGGTATTGGTCTGCTTGCAAAAAACCAGAGCAGACTTGCATAGCTGCAAGCAGAAATTGTGTAAGTAACCACTGTAATAATATTTCCTCATGGCGCTTTACATAGCATCTGCCAAACAGCCCACAAATTGGGAAAGGGAATATGGTAGTGATGTGCCCTTACTAGAATCTCATGTAGAGTGAGGTACCTTGCTTCTGCTACCACTGTATTGGCAAGGATCCACCACACACTTCCCACCACCTGCTTGGAAAGGGCTGAGAAAATGCAGCTTTGGCTAGGAAGCTATTTTCTCATGATTATTCTGAACACTGGGAAGTAGAGCACATATTTCTGGTGCATACTAGCTGATTCTGTAGTGGTTGTCATCTTAAACAAGCCTTTTAGAAGTGTATTGAAAAAGCAGTAGGGATCACATATACGCACACTTAGGATGAATAAAATTCCAAATATCCGAAAGCTGGGACTTCAGATAAAATTTTCAGCAACAGCTCTATACATATATATAAAAATTGCAATATCTCATACTAGACAGCAAGATAAAATGGCATGGAAACACTGCATTCAACGATTCACAATGCTGTTATAGCAATGTCAAAGGTGCTGATATAAAATTTTATGTGCAGAGTTTGAAGAAAACTATAGACATTTGTGTAAATGAGTAACAATCTCAGTTACAACTCTTGAAACTGCATCATTTAACTTAAAACTAAACAATAATTAGGTATTTTTACTAACTCATTTGCCTGGTTATGATTTTATTATTGAAGGTGCATTATAACACTTAGCAGTCATGCAACATGGTTTGGTCATGAGTTCCATGGATGGAATCATGCAGGTGAAGAAATTGTAGACAGCACAGGTCCTATGAACTCCCATCATCACTTCATGAGAAGCAAGTGTCTTACTCTATGTACAGAACTGAGAATATAAAAAACCCTCTTACTATAGGAACCTGGCTCCACTGTGCATACTAATATATATATACATGAATAGCAATCAGATTAATTCATATATATATATGAATATACATATATATATGAATAGCAATAAGGTTAATAAAAAGGCTAGAACTTTGAGTCTATCATGACTCTGTAATATCTCCCCCATTGTAGGAGGAATAACAACATTACCTGGCTCATGAAAGTGATCATGTCATCTTCATTGAAACAGTTGTGATGCTATCTAAACCAAGAAACAACTTTTGGTGGTCACTTAAAGAGGATATACATTGAACTACCAAGGCAGGACATATAAGAACAAGTGTAAAATCTGGTGTGAAGTGACGCACAGCTTCACAATCATTATTCTAACCATGATGAAGTTCATTGAGATGTATAGACTTTGGATATTGTTAATATTGGTGCATGCTGGTTTTTTTAATTGCAAGTTATTTATAATAAAACTGTATTTAAAATAATTTGTTTACAAAAGGAAGACCCCCGCCCAACAAGAGTCTTATAGCATTGACCAATGCTTACTATTTAGATGTCCAGGCAGCCAAACATTTTAATAGTAATATTTTTAGTTGACAGATGGGAATATTGCAACATTATTTGATTTTATACAAGTATAAATGCACCATAAATATTATGTAAATTCCACTTACATTGGGGGAGAGATTACAGGGTCATGATAGACTCAAAGTTCTAGACTTTCTTGCTGTTTTTTATTAATACGATTGCTATTCATTCCAAACACAGTTTAGAACTTTTATTAGATTTTATTTTCTTTCCAATATGTTCTTTTGCCTTTAAATAAATTGTTTTTATTGTATGTATATGCCTGTGTACATATGAGTGAATGCCACAAGAGAACGGGTGCCTTCAGAGGCCAGAAGAGGGCTTTGAATCTCATGAAGCTGGCGTTTCAGGCAGCTGTGAACTGCCTGAGGTGGAAACTGGGAACCCAACTCTGCCCCATGAAAATAGTATCAGCACACTTAGCCACTGGGTCATCTCCTCAGTCCCAATCTGATGTTTTGCTATAATTCTGTGCTCATATTACTTTTTTAGTGACATTGATCCCACTTTCAGAATCAATAGCAAATGAAAGCAGAGCAGTAGTTTACTAGACTGGGTATAAATGTGCTAGCCCCTACATCCTAGAGCATGAAACACATTAAAGCCATGGCCATTCCCCCATTGAATTATGCAAGTAAGTTAAAATATTTAAACAGTGAACAAAGCATGCTACCTACATCTGTCATCACATATTTTTCCATTCAAGGCTAGTCCTTACTTATCTCCATGAACTTCCTTCTGTCTTTAATTGCAAAGTAAATATAATGCAGATGATACCTTTCTTCGCAGTATCTGACTTTAACTTTATTTTAAGTTTTCTTGTTGGTCATTTTACTTTGTTTTCTTGTTGGTTTTAAGAAATATTAATGTACAAAATTCCAAGAAGACTTAGGGAACCTTTGGAACCACTGCTATAACAGAATAGAATTCAGTGCACACTCTCCATTCCCTTTCACACTTAGGCATCATGCACATTGCATTACATTTCCACTAGAAAGAAACTATAGAGGATGGCCTAGTATAGCCTTTAAAGATGAGACTCAGGCTAGAGAGATGATCCAGTCAGAGCACTCTGTGTGTGTCACTCAGGACCAATTTCCAAATTTTAAGAAAGGTATTCAGGGTCAGCTTCCCCTAAGTCAAGACCACACAACAGTATGTTCTTGGCTAGGGGACATGACTGGCAAGATGCCCTTAGTAGCAGGAGCTGTCTTCTGCACACTATGGCAGACCAAGAAAGGGACAGGATCAATGACCCCAAAAGACCTCAGCTACACAAGAGACTGCTCTTTTTACTAACTTTTGTCTGATAGGAACACCATTGTTACTTGTTTTCTGTCTCTCTCTCTCTCTCTCTCTCACTCTCTTTTAAATTATTTATTTATATTCCAAATGTTGCTCTCCCCCCTTCCTGGTCCCATCTCCCTGAGTTCTTCACCCCATATCCCTTCCCGTTTGCTTCTGAGAGGTTGTTCCCCTACCAACCCACCCCCCCTTACCTCAGACACCTTCTCTAGGACATCAAGTTTCTACAGGATTAAGAGCATCCTTTCACACTGAAGGTCAGACTAGGCAGTCTGCTGCTACAGATATTGTGCCTGGGAGCATGCATGCTCTTTGGCTGGTGGTTTAATCCCTGGGAGCTCTGAGGGGTCCAAGTTAGTTGATTCTGTTGTTCTTCCTATGGGGTTGCAATCCCCTTAGCTCCTTTAGTCCTTCCCCTAACTCTTCCATAGGCATCCCCAACCTCAGTTCAATGGTTGGCTGTATCTTCATTGGTGTCATTGGACACAGAGGACAGCCATGCTAGGCTCCTGTCTGTAAACAGAACGTGGCATCTGTAATGGTGTTGGGATTTGGTACATGCCAATGGAATGAATCCCAAGTTGGACTGGTCACTGGATGGCCTTTCTTCATTTGGTCTCTTTATGTGCAGTAAATCATCCCTTTGATTTTAATTCCAGCTTATATCCCAAATCAGAATGAAGACTCTCTTAGTGACTCCATTACTGTTAGAACTCAGTAAACTCCATTCACTTCAGAACTAACAAAAGTCATCAATCAATTTGGCTTTCATAGAATCCCAAGATCTATTCTTCCTTATACTGAAAATCTTCCACTTGACCACACAGTTCCCATTTTCAATCTTTTGTGTTTCTCAGAAAATCCAGGAACTTATATTTTTTTATTAATTGAAAATTAACCATTTATCAGTGGGCACTGAGAGGCAGACAAATCTCTGAGTTCTAGGCCAGCCTGGCCTAAAAAGGAAGTTTCAGGACAGCTAGCAAAGCTGTCATAAAAAAATAAAAACCAGAACTAAACAATAACAAAGACATCTATTTATAATAATAAACAATGCATACGATGACTTGAAAATTCAAGTGTGTCACCCAAATCTATGAGTTTAAGTCTGTTTAGAATCTCTACTATGAAAAGTACCTGAGCATAATAGTTATAGCCCAATTAATCCACACAATGTCAGATCACATAAAGTGCGTTAGCACATCACTATAAGGGATAGGAGAAATATTTGTAGATTTGAAATAATAAGAAATAATATATTACTTGGAACCTTAGCATGGAAATACCATTGTTTAAGTACTCTATAATTTGCTTTCAATGTGATAATTCCAACTATGTTTATTATATATGTATTATATATACACATGTTCACAAAACATGCACATACACATGCTTACATATAAATAGGAAAATATATATATACACATACAGATTAATAAAGCTTTTTTTATTTTCTATATTCTTTATTTACATTCCAAATGATTTCCCCTTTCCTGGTTCCCCCCTCACCAAAAGTCCCATAAACTCTTCCCTTCCGCTGTTCCTCAGTCAATCCCCTCCCACTTCTGTGTCCTGGTATTCCACCACACTGCTCCATCAAGTCTTTCCAGGAGGAGTGGCCTCTTTCTTTCTTCTTGGGACTCAATTGATATGTAAATTGGTTCTTGGGTATTCCAAGCTTCTGGGCTAATATCCACTTATCAGTGACTGCATGCCATGTGTATTCTTTTGTGATTGGGTTACCTCACTTAGGATGATATTTTCCAGTTCCAACCATTTGCCTAACAATTTCATGAATTCATTGTTTTTAATAGCGTAGTATTATTCCATTGTGTAAATATACCACATTTGCTGTATCCATTTCTCTGTTGAGGGACATCTGGGTTCTTTCCAGCTTCTGGTTATTATAAATAGGGCTGCTATGAACATAGTGGAGCATGTGTCCATATTGCATGCCGGAGAATGTTCTAGGTATATGCCCAGGAGTGGTATAACAGGGTCCTCCGGAAGCGTCATGCCCAGTTTTCTGAGGAACCGCCAGACTGCTTTCCAGAGTGGTTGTACCAGCTTGCAATTCCACCAGCAGTGGAGGAGTGTTCCTCTTTCTCCACATCCTCGCCAACAACTGCTGTCTCCTGTGTTTTTGATCTTAGCCATTCTGACTGGTGTGTGGTGAAATCTCAGGGTTGTTTTGATTTGCATTTCCCTAATGACTAAGGATGTTGAACATTTCTTTAGGTGCTTCTCAGTGATTCAATATTGTTCAGGTGAAAATTCGTTGTTTAGCTCTGTACCCCATTTTTAATAGGGTTATTTGGCTCTCTGGAGTCTAACAATTTGAGTTCTTTGTATATGTTGAATATTAACCCTCTGTCAGATATAGGGTTGGTAAAGATTGGATTGGCAGGATTAATGTAGTAAAAATGGCCATCTTGCCAAAAGCAATATACGGATTCAATACAATCCCCATCAAAATCCCAACTCAATTCTTCATCGAGTTAAAAAGAGCAATTCTCAAATTCATCTGGAATAACAGAAAACCCAGGATAGCTAAAACTATTCTCAACAGTAAAAGAACTTCTGGGGGAATCAGTATCCCAGACCTCAAGCTGTACTACAGAGCAATAGTGTTAAAAACTGCATGGTATTGGTACAGTGACAGGTAGATAGATCAATGGAATAGAATTGAAGACCCAGAAATGAACCTACACACCTATGGTCACTTGATCTTTGGCAAAGCAGCTAAAACTATCCAGTGGAAAAAAAGATAGCCTTTTCAACAATAGTGCTGGTTCAACTGGAGGTCAGCCTGCAGAAGAATGCAAATCGACCCATTCTTATCTCCTTGTACTAAGCTCAACTCCAAGTGGATCAAGGACTTCCACATAAAACCAAACACACTGAAACTAATAGAAAAAAAAACTGGGGAAGAGCCTTGAGCACATGGGCACAATGGAAAGTTTCCTGAACAGAACACCAATAGCTTATGCTCTAAGATCAAGAATTGGCAAGTGAGACCCCATAAAATTACAAAGTTTCGGTAAGGCAAAGGACACTGTCAATCAGACAATATGGCAATCAACAAATTGGGAAAAGATTTTTACCAGATTAATAAAGTTCTTAGCAAGAATGCATGTAAAACCATTCTTTTAGTCTTATATTAATCTACTCTCATCCAGTGAGATGTATCAGTAGGTAAAAGCATTTTCCATGAAAGACAATTGTCTAAGCTTGATTGTTGGAACCTACAGTGAAGTTATCTTTTTATCACACACACACACACACACACACACACACATACACAAAGAGAGAGAGAGAGAGAGAGAGAGAACATAAAATAGACTTGACCTATATTCATTTTTAACAAATAACATATCCATTTTCCTATTAATTTTATTTGTAAATTTCATTTTTGAGACAAGGTCACATGTATCTCTGGTTGTACTTGAACTCATTCTGTAGGGAAAGAAGATCTTGAAATCTTGATGCTTCTACCTCTATCTTCAGGTGCTGGAAATATAGCATGTATCATCATCCCAGACTGTGCTTTCATTTTTTTTTTTTTTAGTGTCATTGTTGAGCATGTTGTTAACATCATTTCCACCCTCACTTCAATGCCTTAGTGTCTCTTAGTGGTTCAAATAGCAATTTTGAAAAAACATTTTAGCTCAATAAAATAAAGTACATCTGATGGAGACCAAGCACTAAGAACATTAACATACAAATTAGATATAAATTTATGTAATATTTTATACCATTTTAGCCATTTATGGAAGGACAAATACAATATTGTATGTACATGAGGAGGTCGTATACACAGAAGATCTTCACTAAGTTTGAAACTCAGCCTCATTAACAAATTCTCAAAGAAGATAGACAGGATTCCTGACAAAAGACTTTTACAAGAGAAATATATGTCTGACATGAGGGTGAATACAAGCATATTAATGATATGTAGAATATTCTACTATCCCTACAAAAGCATCAATGCTATCTAATCCATTTGAGGGCCTAAAATGTCATGTGGCTTGACTTTGGGTTTTTGGTAAGAATGGAACCTGTTTATTACACCTTACCACAGCAGCAAATGCAGCTTAATCTTATCATTCTGCCTGAGTATGGAAGTAATTTATGTCTTTTAGTTAAGTGTACTCTTATACATAAAATAAATAATTCCTTAAAAAAAGAAATAGTTCATATTATTATTGATTCCCCCATAATATTAAATTAACATCTTTAAAAGTACTGCCTGTAACATTCAGCTTTGTCTTGAATACCAGAATGCAGGAAGGACATTACTCCTAAAACAAGAGATTAAGGAAAGCCAGTGAAGGAGTCATGGAACAGATTGTTTAAGTATAGGAAGTGATACCCATGAAGAAAGGTGTAAAAAAGAGCCTCTTCCAGTCTCTAGCCTCAGTCAACCCTTACTCTTACCTTTCAACTAAAACACTTCTATTAATTGAAAATAATTATTTCTCTTTTGAAGTTTAATGCTCATATTTGGAAAAAAAAGTAAAATAGACATAACTATCTATCCCCTCCCATGACATTCTGAATATCAGTCTCATGACCCTCAGTTCCCATCCTCCCCTGGCCTTTATAGTGGTAGAATCCTCACTGGTCTTTCTCAGGTTTCTTTCATCAGAATCTTCTGCACTTCCAGCTGTTATCTAAGACCCCAATATTGCTATCTTCCTGTCACAGGCAGACTGTGAACCAGTTACCTAATTTGAGCAGTAAAATCCTGTTGTGATCATGTGGTCATGGTTTCCAAAAGCCTGTATCATTGCAAAGCAGCATCCCTCGTGCCTTGTCAGCAGGTATGTCACAACAAAGCTTCTCTCTGTATTTATGTTACTTTGGGCCAAGAAAATGCTGTTTTTCTGTTTATTGTTTTTGTTAGGGTTTTGTTTTTCTTTTCTGCCTAAATTATGTATGTCATACAAGCCTAAGTTCACTTTCCACCCAATCTACAAAGTTTTGTCCTAACTTTGGTATTTCTGTAATCACATTACAAGAATCATTTAGTTATAGGAAAAAGGATTCCTTGCTTCTGATTTTGACCTTTAGAAGGCCACTGCATGTAACATAAACACCCACACTCCACTTTCTACAAGACATCGGAATATCTCTAACACAAAATCCTTCAAACAGGGCCTGAATACCTACCTCAGTGACTACATTGTGCTACCATCTTTCTTTTCCATGGAGCTCTTGACTACAGCTAATAACTATTATAACTATTATAAGAGATTCACATCTTCCCAGTTTCATGTGAACCCTAACTTAAAGCAGAAAATTTTTTGAGCAGATGACATAAGAGGTCAGATAAATTAACATGTCAAAGCGTTATTCCTTTTTCTGCGGTTGCTATGAAGTCATTCCCGGGACAGTCCAGTGTCACTTTCCTTGTTTCAATTACTGATCCAATTTGTAGTTTTCTCTGAGTGCTCATAATTTAGCATGGCATTTGCAACAATTATCGTGATTAAAAGTTATCCAGAATGTTAACATTACTATAATAATATATAATAATGATATTTTTAAACTTACTTATTTTGTTTATTTGGGAAAGTAGAAGTCAGTGTTAAACTTTTAAAAATTGAATAAAGTTTAATAAATTGGAAAATAAATAAAAATTTAACTTTAAATATTGGTCTAAAATTAAGATCTATAGGACTAGTATATATCTATTTTCATGATAGGTAATTTTGAATACTTCAAGATATAATGCAGCTTTAAAAATTCTCTTTTTAGAATGGTTTTAGTCTTTAAAATTAAGATATAATGACACCATATCCCTTTTTCCTTTTCTCCTCCCGTTCCTTCCTTTGCATCCCCCATTGCTCTTTCTCAACTTCATTCCTGATATTTTTAATTTTTTTAATTTTTAGTTTATATATTTATTTATATTTTAACATACTTTATTTTAACATATCTTTCAACTTTAGTTCACCAACATATCTTTTTATTAATTACATTTTAAGTCTTTATTAAAGCAAGAAAAAAAGCATGTGTAAATTCTGATTGTGAATACCTGGTTAATGGATTTGCTGCAAGAAAGAAAATAAGAAATCTTAAGGAATATACATAATAGATTATGATCAGTATATTTATCAAGTGATCATCTAAACCCTAACTACACTACTAAAATAACATTACTCACACTTCAAAATTACTAAAATTAGTCTTAGTATTCTGCCTCTATTCAGCTATACAACTCCAAACAGCATAAATATCTTGTTTCATTATGATAAATACTATTTATCAATAATAAAGGGATAAAATTTTTCAGGCTTTTTAATGGTTTTCTTACTCTTAGCTAGTTAAAGGCAATGATGTAATGAACCTTTATTTGTTCCACATCAGAATTTACAATTATGAGACTAGGCATAAAAATATTACACCTCCAAACAGTGACTTATGTGGCAGAGACCTGCCTTGATCCCTTTAGCCTCTCTAGTGCATGCCATTCATCATTATTTTGAGCAGCTTGTCAGTCTTTTAATAGCTATTAGTTGATTTTAAATGTGATCATAGAAAATAATTATGAATTAGTTCAGAGTTAGAAGTGCTTCCACTCTAAGCTGTCGATGCAGGCTGAGCATGATGGCGTTACACCTAGTCATGGAGATGATGGCCTCCTGAGAGGGGCGTAACTATAGACCTGGGAGCAACCAAAGGTTATTCTAGTGGGGCTGTATATGGTTACAGTCTGACAGAAAGCTGGTGAGCAATTGTCCTCCTGACAGAATTGCCAGATTTTACAGCGATGCTCAATGCTGTTTAATTTGGAAATGAGGTGAGTAAGAAGCAGGTTCTCAGAAGCACATGCACAGTTAATCTTTTGTTGATGTACTTTACAGCCACGTCAAACTCTTTAATTTCCAGACCTTCAAGGAGTTTGCTCAAAATCGATTCTGTGGTGAGGCGAAATGAAGAGCTGCCCCCACCTGCCATTGCTGAAGAGAATAAGCAAGGTATTTAAAGCTGTTTGGCATTTCATGACTGCCTCTTTGCTATTAAGTAATAGCTTTATTTTTAAAAAGTTGACTGAATACTGAAGTCATTATTTTACAAAGTTATTTAGGTTTCACTGCTTTTTGAATTCTTTCTCAAACATCAGCTAAACAGTTTAGTTAAAAAGACTGTACAGGAACCCTATAGCTGCACATGTGTGTTACACAAGATCTTTGCAGACAGTAGCCTGGTTTCTCTCTTCGGTTTTTGGCAATTTAATAAGTATTTATAAAATGATGTTTAAAAATATTTTGCTTGGAAAACAAAATTTCCAACATCCCTCAATGATCCAGCATATAATTTTCTTGAGCCTATATTTTCTTATTATCCATATGTGCATATATATGTGTGTGTGTGTGTGTGTGTGTATGTGTGTATGTATGTATGTGTGTGTGTATGTTTACAAATGGCAGTTTGAGTGTGCTTATATATAATATTTGCATATGTATTTGTATATGCATATATATTGGATATATATATATACATATATATATATATATATATATATTTGTATATGCACACTCTGTCAATTTTAAATAAAGGATAGCCTAGACTTGCAGAAAACAAGTTCTCATAAGTAGCTACTGTTAAGCTCCATTTCACATTGCTTTTCTTATAATTTGATTTAATGAATATAAATAAAACTTACTTGGAACTTAATATATATGTGTTGATACTTCCAGTTAAATTATGGTTAGACAAAATCTACAAAATATTGTAAGCTTAAGGACTCAAATTGGTACTAATTATCAGAAACTGGATCTATAAAATATTACTGTGCACTAAAAAGCTCTTCTTCCATGTCTTTTTCCCTTCTCTCAGCTTCATCTCTAATGCAAACGCTATCTAATGGGTCAAGAACAATAGGCATTTATGTAGCAGTAAGCAAAGTGATGCATAGGTAGGCATGGTGACTAGAGTCCATGGCAGATGCAAGTGTGGAAGATGTCCACAGGAAGGGCACCCTACTATCATATAATTGAGGCAAATCAAGACGACGAAAGAAAGAAAAAGAAAGAGAGAGAGAGAGAGAGAGAGAGAGAGAGAGACAGAGACAGAGACAGAGAGACAGAGAAAGAGAGAGAGACGAGAGACAGAGACAGAGAGACAGAGAAAGAGAGAGAGACGAGAGAAACAAACAAACAAAGAAGAAAGGAAGGAAAGACTGTCCACTACGAAGAGATCAAGCCTTAACAAAAGAACTCAAGAAGTTAAACTCCAGAGAGGCAAGTAACCCTATTAAAAAATGGGGTACGGAGCTAAACAAAGAGTTCTCACCTGAAGAATATCTAATGGCTGAGAAGCACCTAAAGAGATATTCATCATCCTTAGTCATTAGGGAAATGCAAATCAAAACAACCCTGAGATTCCATCTCACACCAGTCAGAATGGCTAAGATCAAAAACACAGGAGACAGCAGTTGTTGGCGAGGATGTGGAGAAAGAGGAACACTCCTCCACTGCTGGTGGAATTGCAAGCTGGTACAACCACTCTGGAAAGCAGTCTGGCGGTTCCTCAGAAAACTGGGCATGACACTCCCGGAGGATCCGGCTATACCACTCCTGGGCATATACCCAGAGGCTTTACCTGCCTGCAATAAGGACACATGCTCCACTATGTTCATAGCAGCCTTATTTATAATAGCCAGAAGCTGGAAAGAACCCAGATGTCCCTCAATGGAGGAATGGATTCAGAAGATGTGGTATATTTACACAATGGAATACTACTCTGCAATTAAAAACAATGAATTCACGAAATTCCTAGGCAAATGGTCAAAACTTGAAAATATCATCCTTAGTGAGGTAACCCAATCACAAAAGAACACACATGGTATGCAGTCACTGATAAGGGGATATTAACCCAGAATCTCGGAATACTCTAGACACAATTTGCATATCAATAGATTTCCAAGAAGATGGAAGGAGAGACCCCTGGTCCTGGAAAGACTGGATGTAGGGGAATGCCAGGACAGAGAAGTGAGAGGGGTTGAATGGGGAAAAGAGTTAGGGAAGGGGGCTTATGGGACTTTCGGGGAGGGAGGAAATGGGAAAGGGGAAATGATTTTGAATGTAAATAAAAAAAAACTTAGAAAATAAAATAAAATTAAAAAAAAAGAAAAACAAAAGAACTCAGGTCTGATTAGTAGATTACCTGCAAAGATGGAGTGGCATGAGGAGTCTAAGAGCTAGTACATTGGTAAAAGATAGGTTAGGATCCAACACAGGATTACGGAGACAAATAGAGAAGTATAAGCATTAACAACACAAGAAGCAGGAGCAATGAGAAAAGGTTAAATAGGATTGATGTCAAGGGACAGAGAAGCAGATTATGACTGATGTATTAAGCATAGAAAAACTAAGGTTTCTTACTTTTTAATCAAAGAGTGCATATAAAAGTAGAGAAATAAAACTCAAATAAATCCTATAGTGTTAAGATTAAATTGAAAACAATGACTTGATTCATGTTTGCATGTGTGTATGTGTGTGTGTGTGTGTGTGTAATTCACATGTGTTTATGAATACAGATATTAAGGCATTTTTAAAAATATATATACTCACTTATACTTATGTTTCTTAGCATTGTTCTCTTCAAGAATGTCTAAGAGCAAGGCCTTTCAAAAACAGAGAGTATCTCTGGTGTCCAGTCTTGGTTTCTGAACATCATTCTACCACATTCCATAAGATGTTGCAAAATTTCTTAGGAGAAACAGCCAATCCCAGGTACTGTGCAGGCAAAGCTTAAGATGAATTTTGTACTTTGGTCTGTGCTAACAAGGAAGAGGGTGCTGAGAGAAAGACAAAGATAGCTCAAAAGATGCAACAGAGAGTTTGAAGAAGCAGTCAGCATGAACATGAGTTTAAGCAAAAATACTAGAATGACTAATATAGACCGTTAGAATTGGCTAATATTGGCTAAAACAGAATAAATACTAATATATAAATTGAAAGGAAATTGTAAGAAATGGAATAACTACAATTAAAATCATTTCTTCAAAAATATTTCTTCTTTTACAGAGTACAGTGATCAATATATCACCAGAAATAACATAAAACAAAACCATGCATTGCAGAATAAATACCAACTTGTCATGGTATCACTTATAGGCACCAATAATGCATCAGCTAAACTAAATCAAGAAGTCTCATTTGGAAAGAGAAATTAAGGTAAATGTATAATTTTAGTATAACCTTGAAAAGCACCAGATGTTTCCAAACTGTTAACAGGAAACATTTCAACAGAGCAGGACTGTTACTATGGAGGAAATAAGGATGCAACTGACACAAGTTGATTCTGGTCTGAGGTGGAGATGGCAGTAGCCTCCTCCTGGTTAACTGTATCACACTACTGTGTGCATTGAAGTTTTATGTACATTAAACTTCCTGTTTTGTAGGGAATATTTTCAGGAATGACAGGCCATCAGTACAGTAAGTTACTTTAAATGGCTTAAAACTAAACAAAATAAACAAAAAAGAAAAGAAAACGAAAACAGTAGTTTCCTGAAATGAAACTTCTAACTTTTTCCATTAGTCCAGAGTAGCCAAAAATAAAATCTGGCCTCAATATATACAGAAATTCTCCTCTTAAGAGATAATGCAAAATAATCTCAGAGAATCTCTAAACTAATTTAGTAGAATTCTATTCCCTTAGCTGATTTTGTATTCCCATTTTCATTTAGATAATATGATCAGAGTCCTCCTTGAAAGCCTAGACACTAAGTTATTACTAATACAATATGGAAACTCCAGCCAGACTCACTGGCACCTATCTTCTGACATGCCTAAATTTCTATAAATGGAAGCCTTTCCCAGTGGCTAAAAGAATGACTTTTCAAACACACTGTTCTCAAATATGATATTCTGAATTGTAGGTGGAAGACTACTGCACATATGAAAGGGGCACATGAGCAGCCAAGTGCACATGGTAACCTCGGCCCACCTTCCTGCTAAAAATGGGAATACAGAATCAGCTAATGGGATTAAACTCTGCTAAAGTAGTTTAGAGATCCTCTGAGATTATTTTGTGGAATCTCTTAAAACGACAATTTCTATATATCTTGAGGCCAGATTTTATTTTTCTGGAAAGTCCTAGACTAATGAAAATAGTTATCAGTTTCACTTCAACCAGGAACCTAGCAAAGTGTTCTGTCGTCACAACTATCTGTTACAACCTACTTCTACTTTTCATTCTAAGAATTTCCCTCTACTAGAGTAGAACCAGAGTGGATCTGTCTGTCTCTGCACACTTAGGTTTTGTTTTTCCTATTAAAAAAAAATAACAGAAGAGAGGTGTCTCCTGACAATTCCCTTCAAGAAAGGATGTTGTGCATGTACATAACTCATGAACTGCATCAACAGGCAGTTTTTAAAGCTTAGCTCTCCAGAGCCCATCTACATTGTTGCTATCTGGCTCCTTCAAAGCTATACATTTACCAAGACAACCCAAAGGAAGAAGCTGGCCAAGAAGGGAATATCCTGCTTTCACTTCAACTTGAAGAAACTGGGACAACGTCAGACTCATAAGAGGAATTCCCAAGAATTAGAAGATTCCCCTGCATAAATTTACTTCTCACACTTCACTCCTGTAGTTCTCCATCCCCTTTTCACTGATAATACCCAATAACTTTTCCCCAAAATTTTATGAACATTGTAAAACTCAATATATGTCAGCTGGTATCACAGAGAAAGTGCTTTGTAGTTGTTGAAAGAACTACTCACTGCTGAGCTGAAAAATGAGGCACATGAAGCCAGGAAACTTCTCAACATGAGGAAAAAGCTTCAGCTATTAACAATCTGTCTAATAGTGGATCTACATAGAGAAGAGTCCATTAGTAAGTGCGATGTGTCAAACATTTAAAACACGCAAGAAGCTCTATAAGGGACTGTGACAGCTATTCTTGATTGTCAACTTAACTATTTCTTGAATGAACTATAGTTTAGAAATGGAGGGCATACATGTGAGAGATAGTCTGCTTGGTTTGAAGTGAGTGAATCAACTTTTAGTCTGGACCATTGAGGTAGGAAGATACACCTCTGAACCCAATCTTGAGGTGGAAAGACACAGACTATTTTTTTTTCTTTTTTTAATTTCTTTATTGGATATTTTCTTTATTTACATTTCAAATGTTATACCCTTTCTGGTTTCCCCTCCAAAAACACCCTATCCCATCCTCCCTTCCCCCTGCTCAATAACCTACCCACTCCTGCTTCACTGTGTTGGTATTCCCCTATACTGGGGCATCCTGTCTTCTCAGAGCCAAGGGTCTCTCCTCCCTTTGATGCTCAACTAGGCTGTCCTCTGCTACATATGCATCTGGAGCCATGGGTCTTTGGCTGGTAGTTTAGTCCCTGGGAGCTCTGGGGATATTGGTTGGTTCATAATGTTGTTCCCCTATGGGGCTGCAAGCTCCTTCGGCTCCTTGGGTCCTTTCTCTAGCTCCTCCATTGGGGACCTTGTGCTTAGTCCAATGGTTGGCTGGGAGCACCCACCTCTGTATTTGTTAGGTACTGGCAACTAATATAGACACACACTTTTAATCCAGATCTTGCAGGAGGAAGAGACACCTTTAATCTGGGACACATCTTTTGCTGTAAGGACATGGAAGAAAGATGATTCAGCTCTTTACCTGCTTGCCCTCACCTTGTGCTCTAGCACATCCATTCCTTAACTGGCATTGAAGCTTATTTCTTCAGGATTCCAGCATACACAAACGACCACCTCAAGATACCCAACCCTGTAGGAATGAAAAACTACTAGACTCTTAGGCTTTCCATTCACAGCTAAACATTGTTTTATTAGTGGACTGCAGCCTATAAGTCATTCCAATAATTTCCCATTCATGGGAGAAATATATATATACATATACATATATATATATATATGTTATAAAAAAGAGAATGAGAGAAAGATTCAGTCTATAAGTTCTGTGACTGTAGAGAATCCTGTCTAATACAGGGGCCAATGCCAACAGTCACTGATGAGCTGATGTACCACAAAAGGATAAAGAGAAGAAGAAAATGAGGAAATACCTGGTGAAATGTCAGTGTACAAGTCAGAGGGTCATTGGTTTTGTATAGACAAGTGTTAAGTCTAGGATAAGACTAAATGAGACATCCAGGGACAGGTGGAAGAAGTTCTGGAAAGTACCAATAATCAAGAATGATTCAGCAACACCTGTCTTAAATGCATTCATTCCCCCTGCAGACTTGAGTTCTTGAGAAAGAAGGAATACAAACAACTCTCAAATACCAGCTTCTGGAGAGTTGATTCTATTCAATGTTTACAAACATTGCCAAATAACAATAGGTTTATATGTGAGCAGATTAGTTTTGTCCTCAATATTAATTCTCAACATAGAGTTATTTTTCCTCATCTTAACATTTGACAATGCCAAATACATTGTTAGTTGTCACCAATACAGGAAGGTGCCCTAGTATCATGTAGCAAATATAGCCCAAAGATTGTTCTAAACATTTTACCACACATGAGAAAGCTGTCCCTACCGACATACACACAGAGAGACAGACATAGAGACAGGCAGGCATGCAGACACCACACACACACACACACACACACACACACACCAAACACAACACACAGTGGTGGTGGTCATGGGATTGATCCATGTAAAATACTGAGAGATCTTGACCTTCATGCTAAGACCTTCGAACAGACTTTGAAAACAATGTACTAAAGACCCCAGAGGTGACCTCCAGAGCCTCAACAATCATTGATTAGCAATAGAAGAGCCCATAATTATCTCTTAATGCAAGTATATTAAGAAAACTGGATTGGCTACAGATAGTGAGTAGACATGTCTCTTTTGCCAGATGTGGAAATATAAAACTCTCATTATCTAGAATGCACCTCATGTCAAGAAGTTCCCTGACCCAGAGCTTCTCTTCAGCTGTGTCAAAGAGGTCCCATTAATCTGGTTTATCTACACGTTCTAACCTTTTACCACATCTCAGTGATATTTAACCCTCTTTGAATACAATGATGCATGGATAGTTTACTGAAAGCTGGCCATTTCCAATTAGTAGAAAGCAAACTCCTCACTACCAGTGGCCATCTTTAGTCCCTAAGAGAACAAGCCTTAGAGCAGTAGTCAAGGAGTGCTGCAGGCTTCTTTCTCTGTAGTATCACCAGGAAGTAAATCTTAGTATGTAGGCAATTCTAGTAATCTTAGTATGTAAGCAATTCCTTGAGAAAGTAGAAGAAAAAAACTACTTTCTATCTTGCAACAAAGCCTACCTAACGTAGCAACTGTCCCACTTATTAATGTGCACATATTCTTTATAGGCAATGTGAGGATTTGGAGCAATACCCTTTGAGATTTTAGATTTACACATATATAGCAGAGGCCCCTGAGACCTAGCTTCCCTTATATCATCATATCACTCCCTCTGAACAGTTCATATGTGTGTAGCAGTCACTTAAGAAAATAGTGTATGATATACAGTGGGCTAAATGACCATAACCATAATACACAGCACAAATTTAAAGAATATTTTGTTTTTATCCAGAAAAGCATGACAAATGAGATGGCTAACAATTGTTATAAGAATGGTACAAGCATAAATAAATACAAATGCATTTTTAGTAACCAAGTTTGAGCTATGGACCATTGACATTTCCATCATTAGTAGACACTCTAATGTATAGCAAACTAACTGTCATAAAACTCTTGTTAAACAAGACAGAATCATAGGCAGTGGACTTCCATCAGGAGCTATTATAATCAGTCAACAGAGGTTTGCAGCATGAAAATGTTTTCCCAGGCAGAATTTAACAACTATCCTTGCAAAATGTTTCTGAGCTTTGGATTAGTCAAAAGTTGAATGAGGTTGCTTGGGTAGTTAGGGGTGAAGAATTTTTAAAACACGAGGGAGTTGCAAAGAGAACTTAGAAAATTCAATGGAATAAAAGCACAGAGATCTGAGAACAAGCATTACAGAGAAGTCTGTGAGGTTTTATAAATAATCTAACAATTTGGAAACACTTCTTCACCCTATAGATGTTGTAAGCTGATGATTTTATCTTGTTGATAGTATAGATTATAGGCATAAAAGCTTTTGAAACCTACTTTTAATATGTGTTCAACCTCTCTGCTAGGCCACCACCCAGAAGTAGTAGAAGAGAAAAATTATTACGATATGACAGAAACTGAACTGTTCAGTAATAGTTCTTTAGGGAAGAACTTCTTTGGTAGCAGTTCAGTCCTGTAGCAAACACCAAATATGACTCAGCAGCTACAATCTAGTCCTCTAGCCAGGCAGACCACAGACACTAACTGGCAGCTACAGTCCAGTCCTTTCAACAAGCGGACACCAGGAAGTTGTAGTTCAATCCCGAAGAAACTGAAAGGCTTGTCAACCAGGCTGAGGCAAGGCCGCAGAAGTGGCAACTGCCACTGAAACCTCATGAGCTGTTTCTTCGGTGAGTTTCTTTCAATGTCAGAGTTAATCCCAAGCTGAGCACAACAACGCTGTGTAAAACGAACCAATAGCGAAGAACAGCAAGGCAGAGCAAACCAAGACAAAGCTCATTGCTCCTTTCCCACTGTCTGTGGCGTCATAGTTATACTCCATCAAGAGTCCTTCCGTGTGTTTGCTATATTCAAACATCCTTTCACTTCTATCTACTTCAGAAAAACAATCTTTCACTGGTTTGCTTTAGCAAGACATCCTTTTACCTCTGTGCCCCCCAAAAGCATCATTTGATATAAATAACTTTCCAAAGGACTAGACATTTCCACTTTAGTAGATAAATAGAAAGACTTCTGAACTGCTTCTAAAAAAATTCATCTAAGGATCCTTAGATGAATTTTTATAGATATATATATATATGTTCCTTTTGAGCTTGTGTGAGTTCTTTTTTTCTTTTTTTAATTGGATATTTTCTTTATTTACATTTCAAATGTTATCCCCTTTCCTGGTTTCCCCTCTGAAAACACCCTATCCCATCCTCCCTCCCCCTGCTCACCAACCCACCCACTCCCACTTCCCTATCCTGGTATTCTCCTGTACTTTGGCAATGAGCTTTCTCAGGACCAACAAGGCCATTCTCTGCTACATATGAAGCTGGAGCCATAGGTCCCTCCATGTGTATTCATACTGGAATTGGCTTTAGTGATGTGTTTGTATCCATTTTTGCTCCTATAAACAACTCCTTCTCACCAATATTCCAATAAGTAAACCTATTAAAAAGCATTGGCTCACCAAGTTGATGTCAATGCAATTGTTACCTTGCTCTATCATGGGTTCCCTTTCAGGTATGAGTAGACATGTGTCTTGTCACTCCACAGGAAATGTTTGTCACACAACAGTATATTTAACCATAAACAGACAAGAGTCTAGATGGCCTAGCCTAGACTCATGAGCACTTTGAAAGTGGGAACCCTTCTTTAGCTGGTGACAGAACTCTATAGAGTCTCAAGCTCAAGAAATATCTATTGTATATTTCTTTCCTGAAGGAAGAAGAAAGGATGCAGATAGCGTCCAGAAGTTTGAACTTGTCACCCTCTAGACTGTCAGGTAGCTAGAAATCCAGTCATAGAACTGCAAAGGACAGAAGCTGCTAACAAAGAAAAACAATTAAGAGTCAAGAATTCAGTCTCGCTTTCAGTGTCAGTCATATACTTTGGCCATGCCAGACTCTGACCAGCACAATGGAATGAATGTTCTTTGAAACCACTAACCTTGTGTTAATTTATTATGTAGAAGTAAAAAGTAAAGAGTAAAGCTAGAATTTTCACCCCCTTTACCACAGTCACTATCAAATCACTAAGATATATTGTGCTGAAAATATTTTGGAGATACTAGCCTCCAATAAACAAAGGCCCTGTCCTGGAAAATTATGTTGGAATATGTGGAATGAATGTTACTGCATGCTAGGCTCCTTTTGTCAAGATACTGGCAGGTCAGACAAGTAAAGCTATCTTAATTTGGAAAAATAATCTTGACCATCTTGACAGACTGTATGTAATTCTCACTACCTGTTTCATAGGCAAAATAAATGTATTTGGGACCTGAATAATCTACTCTATTGTTACATGGTAGTCTCTTCCTCATTATGGATGTAAGTGAAAAATTTTATCACTTCATATATATCTTTTTACATTATAAATTAATTATATTATTTATATTATATTATATTATATGTGACACAAATGAAGTGAGTCAGAAGTTTTAGTGTTGAAGGACAGACAAATGTGTAGCAAATATACTAGCTGTGTTTCTCTGCTTTCACAGCTATACCACTTCTTGTTCAATAATAGAAAACAGTTGCCTATGTATTTGATCAAGGCATACAGGTATTTCAATCATGGGGATAAACTTGATGCTAGCATAGTTAAAACAGGACTGCAAAGGAAGATATTTGTAAGGATTTCTCACATAAGTTAAGATTATTTTTAGAAATGGATATATGAGGAATGTGCTTGAGTCTTCAATTAAAAGAGTGCCTCTTGCTGAGGGACTCAGGTTCGCTTCCCAGTATAGATACTCACAACTGTAACTCTACTCCAGGAATTTCTATGCTCTCTTGTGGATTTATTTGGCACTGCATGTACATGGTGCACTTACATACATGCAGGGGAAATGCTCAAACAAATAAGACAAAAAGTAATAAATAAAAATTTGGCACAGTAAAATAGAAAAATTATACCTACATATAACTATGTCGTGTGACATTTCAAAACCATGTATATATTCCATAATGTTTAAATCAAAGTCAGCAGATTTTTCTCCTTGTACATTATCAGGCCATGAAAACAATCGAAATCCTTCTAGTTTTCAAAATTATATAGTATAGTACTTTCTATAACAGACCTACAATGCAACAGCATACCAGAAATACTTATGTCCATTTAAACCTAACTTTATCCTCATTGTTAACAGCTTTCCATCTCTCCCAACCTCTACTCTCCACAGCATCTGGTGGTTTTTGTTCTATCTTCAATTTTTATTAAACCAATACTTCCATATTGCAAATATGAGATAATATTTGTCATTATGCACCTGGTTTATTTTACATCACATAATATCTTCTAGTTTGAGCCACGAATAGGATTTGAATAGTTATTCTTATTAGTCAATTCAATTAGATCTGAATATATTAGTAGATGTGCGTCTGCAGGAGATGGACCTAGACATCCTACCCATTTGCAGCAAATATGCAACTTGGTCTTCATGTGGGCCCCTAATAAGTGGAGTGGGGTTTGCCTTGGTCTCTGTTCCTTGCCATTGGATCCATTTACCCCTACCTGGACTGTCTGGTTGGGCCACAGTGGGAGAGGATGTACCTAGTCCTGTTCCGACAAGATGTCCCAGGATGGGTGGAGTGGTACCCAAGCAGCAGGGCTCTCTCTCTCTCTCTCTCTCTCTCTCTCTCTCTCTCTCTCTCTCTCTCTCTCTCTCTCTCTCCTCTCTCTCTCTCCTCTCTCTCTCTCTTTCTCTCTCCTCTCTCTCTCTTTCTCTCTCCTCTCTCTCTCTTTCTCTCTCTCTCTCTCTCTCTCTCTCTCTCTCTTTCTCTCTCTCTCCTCTCTCTCTCTCTCCTCTCTCTCTCTCTCTCTCTCTCTCTCTCTCTCTCTCTCTCTCTCTCTCTCTCTCTCTCTCTCTCTCTCTCTCTCTCTCTCTCTCTCTCTCTCTCTCTCTCTCTCTCTCTCTCTCTCTCTCTCCCCTAGTCTTCTCCCTTCTTCCCTCTCCTTTCTCTCCTCTCCCCTCTCCTGTATCCCATCTCCCAGTCCTCTCTTCTCCTATTTGTTCTCCTCCTCCCCCACTCTCTCTTCTCTACTTGGCCCCAGTGATTTGCTAAACCTTTGCTCTAGCACAGACTTCTGGCGCTATATACTGCCTTGCTTTGGGCCCAGGATGCTGAATCAGTTTCAGACTTCCCTAGACTGAAACCTCTGGTAAACAATAAAAACTCTTACTCCTTTGTTTGGTTGAGTATTTTGTGATAGCAAATAGAAATGTCTAATATAAAGTTGTTGCAAATGAGAGGACTTTAGTCTTTGACAATTTAATAGTATATGGCTACTTAGGTACTTTCCATTTCTTGACTATTATGAATATTGTTGCAATAAATATGGAAGTGGTGGTGCCTTTTCCTCATAGTAATTTCAATTTGAGGGACATATAGCCAACACTGAGATCATTAGAGCCTATGGTAGCTCCTTGTTGAATTTATATGAAATATCCACAATGTTTTCCACAGTGGCCCTATTTTACATCTCCATCATTGGCATGCAGTGTTTCTATTTCTTCATATCCTAACCACTTTCATATTTTTTATGTTATCTATTCTTGCTGAAATTAGATGATGTCTTGTTGAGGTTTTGATCTGCATTTTACATGTAAACACAGACTGTGAGTACATCTTTTGAAAAATAATTTCAATCAATTTTGGTCAGGTTTTAGTTGTTCTTCTGTCTTAGATTTTTTGCTTGAGTCTGATTTGATTTTATAGCCCAGATATTAACTCCTTGTCAGATACACAATCTACAAACATTGTTTTGTGTAGGTTGCTCATGTTCCCTTTGCTGTGCAGAATCTTTTCACTGGACAGAACACTATTGTCTATTTCCCTTCAGATTCATTGCTCCCTTATATATCCCAGTGTCCTGACTCTTCTGTCAACTTTCTCTGGTTGTTCCATGTCATGGCTTCATCTCTTCCATTGACAGTTTTAGTCTATTTCAATTTTTCTTAGCAGTGAGAGACAAGAGTTTGGATTCATTCCTCTATAGCTGCATGTCTAGTGTTCCCAGGATAAATTTTCACACCAATTGTCTTTTTTTCCAATGCATGATCAGAACACACTGGTTAAATATCATCCATCCATAAATGCATGGATTTCACTAGATTCTGAAATTTGTTCCCTGACCTATGAGTCTGTTTTATGGTAGTACCATAGTATTTTTATTATAACCTTGTGATTTATTTGAAACCAGATAGAAGCTGTATTTTGCTTTGTTAATTTTGTCCAAGAATGCATTAGCAAGCAAAGATGTTTTATGACTCCATACAGGTTTTAGGATTTCTTTTTTACTTTTGTGAAAAATGACACTTGTATTGTACAAGAACTTTGAATCTGTAGATCTATTTAGGTTATCTGTAATTAAGGTAATAGCAATATCCACTAGTGTTTTAAAGAAGAATATATGTAAACAATAAAGCATAAGGTTGGGAAAGGTTGAAATAATTGGAAAACTAAGTTTCATTCTGTATAAAACATCATGGACTCTGCATGCTGACTGAGTTATACATATGTACAGACATGATCCCAGCTCTTGGATCACAATAACTTCTCAGTGTACTCACTGTCTTCATCCCCATTCTAAATATCACTGATAAGTATTCCCATCCTCCTCCATCAAAAGATTCCTGTAAAGGGAGTTCTGTACTGAGGTACCTATCACTTTTACTGAGCTCCATGCTGGCTCATTTGTTCCATCTTCCAGATGGCTCCTCCTGTAAGTCATCAGCTATCTCAGGGTCCCTATACTCTTATTGGTGAACTCTGTCATTAACATCTGTATAACATACTCCCTAGCACTCCAAAACCTGGTGGTCTCTTCTTCTTCTTCTTCTTCTTCTTCTTCTTCTTCTTCTTCTTCTTCTTCTTCTTCTTCTTCTTCTTCTTCTTCTTCTTCTTCTTCTCCTACTCCTCCTTCTCCTCCTCCTCTCCTCCTCCTCCTCCCCCTCCTCCTCTTCATCCTCTTCTTTCTTCTGTTATTTCTCTCCTATGATCTCCAAGTCTTTTTTCTTTGCATCTATATCAACATGACTCTGTATGGTAAAATGTTAGCTACTATACTCACTGTTAAAACTACAACCCAAGTTGTATGCACTTCATTGTTTACCTAAATAAAAGAGATTGGGAACTAATATTTGGTAAGTGCTCTATATTAAGATTAAACTTATTATTCTCCTTGTCTTTTCAATGCCTTATCTTGCAAAAATCATACAGTCTACAAGGACACAATAGTTATTTTATTGTTCTTTCCTAGTATTTGCATTTAGACACAATTGAATGTGCATAGGAATAAATAAATGCTAATATAAGCCCTCTGGTGCAGCCTGGGCTCATTCTTCCCAGTCCTTCCTTGAAGTTGCTACATAAGTAAGTACAGCACATCATGAGTGGACATCCTCAGGTGTTTCAAATCTGTCTTTGACAAGATTCTTCAGCTCCAGAGGCTGTCAGAAGAAAATCTTTAGGGTTATTACTTGCTAATCTTCTGACAGGGAAAAAATGTTCTCTTGAGACTCAGAAAAGTTAATGTGAACCTGGTACATCACAGAGACATATTTTGCTTCTCAAACCTATTTCCTGGAAGAAACTAATACTCAAGATGCAAAAATGGATGCTGAGAAAGTCAGGCATAATTTCTGCATTCACAATATTCTATTTGCAATGGCACAACTCATTTTCTTTAATTGCAAACTGCTGGAAATTTACAAATGATCTTGTAATTGCAGATTTCTGAGTTTAGAAGGGTATTTTGGTGGTTGTTAGCTATGCCAACATATAAAAATGATAGATAGATAGATAGATAGATAGATAGATGAAAGATAAGATAAATAGAGAGATAATAAGTAGATAGATTGATAGAAGATAGACAGATAGATAGATAGACAGACAGACAGACAGACAGATAGATAGATAATGATTAGGTAGGGAAACAGATAGATGATGGATAAGTAGATAGATAATAGAGCGGATAAATAGAATTAGATAGTAGATGATAAATAAATGACAGAATAGTAGATATATGATAAATGATAGATGATAGATATATTAGATAGATAGAAGATAGTAAATAGAAGATAAATAGATATATGATAGATAAATAGATGATAAATACATAGATGATGAATAGATAAATGATAGATAAAATAGATATTACATTGATAATAGTAGATAGATAGATAGATAGATAGATAGATAGATAGATAGATGATAGATCATATAGATAGGTTAATAGATGATGGATAAGTAAACAGGTAAACAGATGGTAGATAGGTGCATAGATACATAGATATGTAGATAGAGAGATATAGATAAATAATAGATGATAGTGGATAGAAGATAACAGATAAATGATAAATAAATGATAGATGATAGATAGATAGATAGATAGATAGATAGATAGATAGATAGATAGATAGATGAAGAATTATAGATAAGATAGTAGATAGATGATAGATAGGAGATAGAATGATAGATACATGATAAATGATAGATGATAAATAGAATAGATGATAGTAGTTAGAAGATAAATAGTTGGATAGATAAATGAGATAGATAGATAGATAGATAGATAGATAGATAGATAGATAGATAGATAGATAGATAGATAGAAATAAATAAATATATGGGTGGTATTTTAGTATCTTTAATTAAAATCTAACTGTAGGAATTTAAGGTAAGTTTAAAGGAGGATACGCTATTCCTAATTTTAGCTAACCATAACACTTTCATGAAATTAACTATTCTGTGTTTATTTCCTCTGCTCCCTCACCTGCAATGCTATCAAGTGCAGCTTATTATATTTGCACATCTGAAGAGGAGTTTGTGACTGGCAGAGGTCAGGGAGAAGAGCTAATTGCCTCTAGAGTTAATGGGTAGCTGACAGAATTCATAGAAAGAGGAGTAACTGCCATATAGTTCAAGCCAACATGCTCCAGGCAGAGAAGATGGGAAGAAGATAGATCCTAGAATAGAATCTCTAAGTCTTCCAAAAGGTCATGTTGACTCAGGGAGATGGGGAACTGGCACACAAGGGAGAATCTGCAATCTAAAGGAAGCTTCTGCTCACTAACAGACAAAAGTTCACCTTTTCCGAGGTGTACAGAAATGAACTTTATTTGTACTCAGAGAGAGAGAGAGAGAGAGAGAGAGAGAGGAAGAAGAAGAAGGAGGAGGAGGAGGAGGAAGAGGAGAAGGAGGAGGAAGAGAAGGAGGAGGAGGAGGATGGAGGGAGGAGAGAGGAGGAAGAGGAAAAGAGAAGAGAGGAAGGGAGTGAAGAAGAGAGGAGAGGAGAGGAGAGACTAATCTGGGATTGGGAAAGGCCTCTCATCTAGGCTACTAAAGCTGAACACAGTACCCAACCATCTCTATCTGAGAAATATGGCTTCAGAGTCATACCAAGACCTGTGGAATACCTAAGCCTTCACTGGCCTCTGATACCTTCACCTTCAGGTGTCCTCTCCTTTCTCATACTTCCTGTGTCATCATTTACCTTTCCTCTTCACTCCCCTCCTTCCTTTTTAATGTCCTTGTATTCACTCTCCCTCCTTTGAGAGTGTTACAGGGAACATTATGTGGATATGCCAAGAAGATGAATTTGATTTCATTAATGAGTCAAAGTAAAAGAATAATGAAAAATGAGGCTTTTAAGGAAGAAATGAGGAGGTAGGCACTGGTGGGGCACATTGAAATCCACAGCTAGAGATGTGCAATAGGTTGAACTATTTTGAATAAAATAACGCCACAATGAAAAAAATATTTGATGAATATTTTTCAAGAAAATATGAAGAGTGGCCTAGTCACAAGCTTAAATTACAGAAGTGTGTTCCAGTTTCTTATAAATGAGTGGATTATATGAAAATACCTGAGATGGAGAGACCTCTGGCCTTGACCAACTGAAACTATGTGCAAGATCTTGTCCTGCATGAAGCTATACTTGACTAAATGAGAAACCATGAAGCATATTATCACAATACTTGTAAGAAATAACTGAACTATGGTAACTGAACTTTTAAAATGTTCTGTTCTTATATCTCAAGGGAACAGCCCACAACTCATGTACATATGAGCATAACTAAGTGAACTCAGATATATATGTCCATGTGTGTAGTTATAGGTATAAATATACATAAATAGAGAATTGAGGGAAAGATGGAAATAATGTAAACAAAAGCATCATATATAAAGAATGAATGTGTATGTGTGTGTTGTGATAATGACGAAGATGTAATGAGTTTAAATTGTTGTGGGAGGGGATGAAGGAAGAGTTGGATGGAAGAGTAGAAACAATGCAAATAAAGTAATCATATATATAAATGATTGTGTATATATTCTGATAATGAAAAATAGGAGGTCACAAAGTTGAGGAATTGTAAGAGAGGATATAGGAAAAGTTGGATGGGATAGAAGGAAGGCTAGAAACAATTGGGAAAAGTAGTCATGTATATAATTCTCAAAAATTTAAAAAGCATGCTGTTACTGAAATTTAGTTAATTTACAATAACTCCTCCATGTGTACCTGGAACATATAGGAACCAAAATATAAAGGGCAGAGTACTGCAAAATCATCATGAGTATAAGATTCCTACTGAATAGATTCTATGATCTTGAAAGGATTTATTCCTTACTAATTACCAAACCCTGAAACAGCATGGGGAAGTTAAATGGGTAACCCACAATTCAGCACAGATAGCCTCTATTTTCTGTTATTATTTCTTCCCAAAAATTAAAAAAATATCAAGATACCAAAGTGAAATGAAAATTTAGACCTTGGAGACAGATCTACATACATATAAAACTTACAAACTACAAGCGAATTATTTTGAGTATTCTATTTCTAGATTTTTATACTTACTCTTTAACTTTGCTCTTTTCCCTTATAATTGAGCACACAATTAGCTGAGTACTCAACTGAAGCAAAAATTCACTACTTTTAACATAGCCAATTATTTCAATCTTTGTCTTGATTTTTGAAGTTTATGAAACCTACGCTTATTATTTTTTTTTTACTTATCATTCTATTTTTTCCCTAAATGAATAGGGGCAAGTATAATAAAATCTCCAAATGACAGAGTGGGAAATTGGAAAGACTGACAAAACAAAGCTGTCGGCTGTCAGGCAGAACCAGCTTAGCTTAAAATTCTTGTTTTGCAGATAATACAGAAACCTTATATTTGGAGTTCTGCTAGAAGAGGTCTCAGTTTATCAGTACATGGTGTTGTAAAGTAATGGAATAGCTTGTGAAAAATAAATCTGTAGAATCCAAGGTTCAACTCTGGTTCTTAAAACCACCCATACACTGCAGCCTAAGACTCCATGAAACATGAGGGGTCAGTCTGCATGTGACACTAGAACATTGTCTTAAACCCATATTTTAACATAGAAACCATAAGAATTTTAGCATGCTGGTTCTCACAAACTACAAAGGGCCTTTTGGAAGTTCTACAAAACTTGGAAAAGACATACATCAGGGTTTAACCTTGACCATGAATAGATACATTTGTGTCATTCGTGATATAAACAGGGAAACTCTTTTGGAAAAGTGACTGCATCATTTTGGAAAGCCTGTCATAGTTTGAAAGACATTATTGGATTTGTGTAATAATGTCAAAAATGAAAATTTCCAATGTTTCAATGAAAATTTCCCAAATATATATCTTAGCTCTCTCATTTTCTATAACAAATTAATCTACTTGTAAACAACCAATCTTAAACCAAGATTGTTTTAAGATTTGTTTGATATATAAACAAACATACAAATAAACACACCTAAGGTTCATGCTTCCTCATAAAGTGATCTCTGTATTCCATAAATAAGTTGACAAGTATATGAAAGTCAAAATTAAAAATAACTACATTCAAATTCCACCTCTGCAATATATCAGTTATTCAACCCTAGAATAATGAGCAAAGTTTGCTCTAAATTTGTTTATTTTTTTAATGGGGATAATAAGTATGGCAAATGTGCCAAATGAGAATTAATGACATTATATGTGGAAAAGCAACTAAGACCTGCCCAAGTTCTTCATTAATTAATTAATTCTTTTTTATTGAATATATTCTTCATTTACATTTCAAATGTTATACCCTTTCCCGGTTTCCCCCCTCCCAGAAAACCCCCAATCCATCCTCCCACCCCCTGCCTCCAAGAATATGCCCCTCCACCCAACTCACTCCCACTTACCACCCCTCGATTTCCCCATGCTGGGGTATCTATCAAACCGTCATAGGACCAAGGACCTCTCCTCCTACTCATGCCCCACTAGGCATTCCTCTGCCACACTTTTGGCTGGAACCATGTGAACCCCTTGGTTGATGGCTTAGTCCCTGGGAGCCCTGGAGCATCTGGTTGGCCAACATCATCGTTCTTCCCATGGGGCTGTAAACCCCTTCAGCTCCTCCGGACCATTCTCCAACTCCCAAACCAATGGTTGGCTACTAGCATCTGCCTCTTTATCTGTAAGGCTCTGGGAGGCCCCTATTGAGACAACCATAACAGGCTCCTTTTAGCATGCAAGTCTTGTTATCCACAATAGTGTCAGAGTTTGGTGACTGTTTATAGGATGAATCCCCAGGTAGGACAGTCTCTGGGTGGCCATTCCTTCAGTCTCTGTTCCACACTTTGTCTCCATAATTGCTCCTGTGAGTATTTTGTTCCCTTTCTCAGAAAGACCAAAGCACCTCCTCTTTGGCCTTCCTTCTTCTTGAGCTTCCTGTGGTCTGTGAATTGTAACTTGTTTATTTTGAGCTTTTGGGCTAATATCTACTTATCACTGAGTGTACACCATGTGTGTTCTTTTGTAATTGGCTTACCTCACCCAGGATGACACTTTCTAGTACCATCCATTTGCCTAAGAATTTCGTGAATTCATTGTTTTTAATAGCTGAATAGTACTCCATTGTGTAGATATACCACAATTTTTGTATCCATTCCTCTGTTGAAGGGCATCTGGGTTCTTTCCAGCTTCTGGCTATTATAAATAAGGCAGCTATGTACATAGTAGAGCATTTTCTAGATTTAGTGACTTATAATCAAACTGTTTTCCAAAAATATTAAGTGGTAATTTTAGAAATAAAATAAGATTGAATGGTGTGATGTTCTAATCCATTAGATGAAATATTGTGCTATCTCATTCCATTCTGCCAATATTAGTCAAGTCTTCTTTCCAGTGTGTTTTCCTTGCATATACTACCCATCAATTTGTTATATTATACTTATCTAATTTTTAAGATCAACTTCTCATGTCTTCAGTGGCTTGTGTACAAATAAAACTTGTTCTTACTAAGAATGGCCTCTAAATATAGGAGAATTTCACTCTAACAAAAGTTAGGTTAAGGATATTAAGACCCATATTGAGAATAAGTCTTCCATCAATAAAATTGTAAAGAAAAAATAAGACATATCATTTTTAATTGCACCTCTAAATGCAAAAACTATATGATTTTTAAAATGGTACAAGTTTTGGTACTCTGTAGTATTCACCATCCCTATTGGTGGATGAACGTTCACATGTGGATAAAGAGGAATGGAGAATAAGACAGTGTCTCTGCAAATGGATAGAAGTGAGAGAATGAGGGAAGGAAAGAATCACAGGGCTGCTGTAACAGGAGAATTGTAGACGTGATGTGAATAGAGAGATGGGCATACTGAGGGAATCCCAGAGTGAAGTCAAAATCAGAACACAATCTGGAATGAACCCAATGAAGAAGAAACAAAGCCATACAGGACAGAAAACTAAGAAGAAGAAAGAGTATGGATACAAAGGACTATGTCTTACATCTATATAATTTTAATAGATAATTCTAGAATAAACTGAATTCACAACATACTAGGGTTAGACTCACAGCTATGGAGCTCATATAAGTCAATCTTACAATAATTAAGGAAGAAGTATCTATTTTATGTTGGATATAACAGATAGTCAATGATGTTTTGAGCAAGACTACCATGACTATATGGTTTTTATTCAATATAGATGGAGTAAGCTAAATCTCAGATCCTTGGAAAACGATTAATACCCTTTAAGCACAGGTTTACCAGAGTTCATCAGAGTTGTCAGTCACTGATAAACAATCTGGTTTCCAGGTCTTGATAACACGTGCAAAAGGAGAATAAGTCTATTCATCCTGTGGGCTTTTTAATTTTGCTAGTGCTCCCAAAGGGGATTTCTGCACCAAATAAGGAAGGACTGTCCTCAAGTAAAGACTGTTAAAACTCCTGTTCGGAAAACTGCTAAACCAGCTACTCTTATACAGAAGAGATACATGACTAAATTTATGCCCCGACCATCACCTCCCCCACCTCAAGGATCAATTGTGGGGAGGACAAAGGGAGAGAGTACTAAGAAAGATAACCGGAATTAGGTCGCATCTCTGGAATGAGCTACAAATCTAGGGCAATGGGACCTCCCAGGAATCAATGAGGGCAACCCTAGCTAAGACTCCTAGCATTGATACAGAGCCTGAATCTGCCATCTCAGGTAACCAGGCAAGATTTCTAGTGGACGGATTGGGATACCAAACCAGTCACAAAACCTTCAGCCTACAATTGGTCCTACCTAGAAGATGTGCTGGGGTAAAGATGATGAAAAAATTGAGGGTGTGGCCAACTAATGAATGGTGCAGCTTGAGACCCATGCCCTGAGAAGGACCCCATCCCTGAAACTGCCTAGAGGGACTGGAGGCTAAATGACCCAGAGGCCCACAATAGAAACAAAAAATGGCAAAAAAAATCAATGAAATGATATTCTGCTATACTCACAGATTAGAACCTAGCTCATTTGTCATCATAGAGGTTTCATCCAGCAACTGATGCAGAGACACATAGTCAAACATTAGGCAGAGGTTGGAGAGCTTAGGGGATCTGGGGAAGATGGGGATGAAGGATTGTAGGGGGCAGAGGGATCAAGTACACTTGAAGAAAACCCACAGAATCAATTAACCTGGGCCCATAGGAGTGCACAGATAATGAAACACCCATCAGGGAGCCTGCATGGGCCTACACATATATGTTACAGATGTGCATTTTGGTCTCCTTGTGGGATTCTAACATTAAGAGCAAGACTTGTCTCTAACTCTGTTGCTTGCCTTTGGGACCCTCTCCCCCTACTGGGTTGCCTTGTCTAACCTTACTGGAAGAGAAGGTGCCTAATATTACTGCAACTTGATATGCCGTGTCTGGTTTATACCCAACAGAGGCTGGCACTTTTCTAGAAAGAAATGGAAGAGTAAGGGGGTATGGGGAACTGGGAGGAGAGGAAGAAGGGGAGAATTATTGTCTTGAAGTTAAATAAATAAAATAAAAATAAAATGAATTTAAAAATAGAAAGTATAAAATTCGCCAGAAATATATGAAAGTCAGATGACTTAACTAAGTTTTCTAACATTGCTACTATTAACCTTATGATAAATGATTTCTTTGCCAATGTATTATCCTCTGTAACAATAATCTATATCGATATATGTGCAGTAGATAGAGAAAACTGGATTTTCACAAGTCTTATCTAAGAGAGGTCATAGCATTGTGTACCAGGGAAGTTACTGAGACAAGGAAGGAACAAAGAGGAGAAAAGCTGCAGAAATGGTAACATTCAAGGTCTGCCCATCTGCCTCATGTCACACAGTTGGAGGTTTACATAGAGCATTCCTGTAAGTACAGCAATTGGGAAGTGAAAACAGAAATGTCAAGAGATCAAGGTTATCTTCATCTGTATAAGTCTGAGGTAAGCCGTGGCCACGTAAGACCCTGTCTCAAAAAACCAAATCAACAACAAAAGAATTAGCTACCTAACCATATCAGAGCCAATGTGTCCCCAGTTCTATCTTAGGTAACCTCTTTCTATCCAAGAATTAACCTATTTAGGAAGTGACCTTTCTTTCTTCATTTTCCAGGACAATTGCTGATTTTTCCAGATCAGTATAGTCTCTCACTAGAACATTTTATAATTTGTCTTCCTGGCCATGAAAAGAAGAAAGGAAATCTGGAAAGGAAATCTGAAAAGGGTGAATCTAGTGCAGGTCTTCCCTGCTACCTCCACATGGGTCTAACAGATGATTCCCAGAAAGCCCAGAGGTTAGTGAACTATCTGACATTATAGTCCACACAGATTGGACAATAAGAATTATAACCAAGGGAAGCTCCCTGACAACACAATAAATAATCAGTTACATCAATGCTACCTTCAGATTTTTCTTCTTCAACCTTATCTAAATGTCAATAGGTAACATTAGCCTAAAAACATAATTTAAAAATTTCTCCCAATTACACTTCTTTAACTTAGTTTCCCCGATGTCTCAATACATCTCAACACAAACCTCCACACTCACCTGCGTACCCCAAACATTTTACCAGTTGTCAGTACTGGCTTGCTGAAGTTCTCATTCCCTTTCCTTACTCCCAATCTATTTATTTCTTAATCGGATTAAAAATATTTTATTTTCTTCCAAGCAACATTATTTTGTTTCCCTGATATTTTTATTTGTATCCTACATTTGAATAAAATAGGATTTTTTATTAATTAATTTATTTATTCACTTTACATTCTTATCACAGTCCCCTTCCTTCCAGTTCTCCCCTTCTCCTATGAAAAGTGGGAGACAACCCGCCCCCAGATCCAACCCACCCTGGCCCATCAAGTCACTGAAAGCAGTTGTTGGCGAGGATGTGGAGAAAGAGGAACACTCCTCCACTGCTGGTGGGATTACAAGCTGATAGAACCACTCTGGAAAGCAGTCTGGCAGTTCCTCAGAAAACTGGGCATGACACTCCCAGAGGATCCGGCTATACCACTCCTGGGCATATATCCAGAGGCTTTACCTGCATACAATAAGGACACATGCTCCACTATGTTCATAGCAGCCTTATTTATAATAGCCAGAAGCTGGAAACAACCCAGATGTCCCTCAATGGAGGAATGGATTCAGAAGATGTGGTATATTTACACAATGGAATACTACTCTGCAATTAAAAACAATGAACTCACGAAATTCCTAGGCAAATGGTCAGAACTTGAAAATATCATCCTTAGTGAGGTAACCCAATCACAAAAGAACACACATGGTATGCAGTCACTGATAAGGGGATATTAACCCAGAATCTCGGAATACCCTAGACACAATCCGCATATCAATAGATTTCTAAGAAGATGGAAGGAGAGACCCCTGGTCCTGGAAAGACTGGATGTAGGGGAACGCCAGGACAGAGTAACGAGAGGGGGTTGAATGGAGAAAAGAGGGAGGGAAGAGGGCTTATGGGACTTTCGGGGAGGGAGGAAACGGGAAAGGGGAAATGATTTGGGATGTAACTAAAAAAACTTAGAAAATAAAAATAAAAAAGTCACTGAAAGACTGGACACATTATCTATCTCCCACTGAGGCCATCCAAGGCAGTTTAGTTAGGGGTACAGGATTCAAAGGCAGGCAACAAAATCTTGGATAGCCCCTACTGCGTTTGTTGGAAGACTCGCAGGAAGAACAAGCCGCGCATCTGCTCCACATGTGCAGGGGCCTGGGTCTAGCCCATGTATGCTCTTTGCTTGGTGGTTCAGTCTCTGGGAACACCCAAGAGCTCGGGTTAGTCAACTCTGTTGCTCTTCCTGTGGAGTTCCTATCCTATCCAGGTCCCTCAATCCTTTCCCCAACTCTTCCACAAGATTCCCCAAGCTCAGCCTAATGCTCTGGGTCTCTGCATCTGTTTCTACTGGTTGTTGGGTGGAGCCCCTAAGGGGACAGTTATATTAGGTTCCTGTCTGCAAGCATAACAGAATATCATTAATAGCATCAGGGATTGCTTCATACCCATGAGATGGGTCTCAAATTGGGCTGCTCATTGGTTGGCCATTTCCTCAGTCTTTGTCCTTGCACTTTTTGTAGGCAGAACAGATTTTGGGTTTAAGTTTTGTGGATGGGTTGGTGTTCTTATCCTTACACTGGGAGTTCTGCCTGGCTACAGCAGGTGGGTACTCCTGCCTTGATATACTTACTCTACTGCTAGGAGTCTCAGCTAGAGTCATCCTCATAGACTCCCTGGAGGATAGCCCATCACAGGTCTCTGGCACATCCTAGAGGCACTCTCCCTCCTACCGGCAAGCTGCTGCTTTCCATTCACTCTCCTAGCCCTCTCTCCCTCCCTGGCTCTCTGCACACTTAACACCCATCCCCTCTCCCACCCATTTCTTTTCCTCCCTTTACCTTCAAAAATTATTTTATTGCATTTTGCCTTTAGTCATTTCTCAGCAATTGTTTAGAATAAACATTGGTTCTAGACTGACTTCAAAATATTAGATGAGCTCATATCAGCTGAGATTACCTGCAAAAAAAAAAAAAACCTGTACAAGATAAATCTAAAACTTTCAGCAAGTAGATAAGAGAGGCTTCTGAGGCTCCACCCCTAGTTGAAGCAATATTGGTAGTTTTTAGAAGAGGGCGAGTCATTTCTTTTCAAGGGGTAGCCTCAGCATTCAATGCACTACACTCACGGGGCTACAGGCAGCATTAATTGGACTAAGTCGTCTAATTTTTTTTCAAGTATTTTATCTATTTCCATTTCAATCATTGCTCACCCTTGGTCTCCACTTCCACAGTTCCTCATCCCATCCCTCTTCTACCTTGCTTCCGAGAGGTTACTCACCTCCCTACCAAACCTCCTCCTTTCCTGGGGCCTCAAGTCTCTCAAGGATTCAGTGCATCTTCTCCCAATGAGGCAAGAACAGATCAAATCTGCTATATATGTGCCAGGGGCCTTGAACCAGCCCATGTACGCTCCTGGTTGGTGGCTCAGACTCTCAGAGCTCCATAGGGTCTGGGTTAGTTGCAACTGCTGGTCTTCCTACGGGGTTACTTTCCCATTCAGCTTCTTTAATCCCTCCCCTAATTCAGTCATAGGGGTCCCTGACATCAATCCAATGATTGGATGTAAATATCTGCTTCTGTCTCAGTCAACTGCTGGTAGGGCCTCTGAGAAAACAGTCATGCCAGGCTCCCATCTGTCAGCACATCATAGCATCAGTAATAGTGCCTCCTCATGAGATGGATCCCAAGTTGGGCCAGTCATTGGACCACATTTTCTTCAGTCTCTTCTTCATTTTTGTCTCTGCAATTGTTTTAGACAGGAACAATTCTGGACCAGAAATTTTAACTGTGGCTTAGTAACCCCATTCCTCCACTTGAGGCCCTATCTATCTACTGGAGGTGAATTCTTCGAATTTCTTCTCCCCAGTGTGGGGCGTTTTGACTGAGGTCACCCCCATTGAGTGCTGAGAGTCTCTCTCCTCCAAGTCTCTGTTACATTCTAAATGGTCCCCCACCTCCCACGCCCAAGGCTACATATTCCAACTCATTCTCTTGGTCCTCTGCGCTTCTCTCCTGTCTCCCCCAACCCCATACCTAATCCTGTTCTGTTCTTCCCCTTCACTTCCTCTCTCCCACATAGATTCCTCCCTTCCTCTGCCTCCTATGATTATTTCCTTCCCCCTTCTAAGTGGTATTGAAGCATCCTCACATGAGTCTTTCTGCATGTTACACTTCTTACTGTCTGTGGGTTGTATCCTACGTATTCTGTATTTTTTGGCTAATAATCCACTTATCAGTGAGTACATACCATGCCTGTCCTTTTGGGTCTGAGTTGCCTCAATCAGAATGCTAATTTCTAGTGTCATCCATTTGCCTGAAAAATTCACAATGTCCTCATTTTTAATAGCTGAATAGTATTACATTGTGTAAATGAACCATATTTTTGTATCCATTCTTAGGCAGGGGGACATCTAGGCTGTTTTCAGCTTCTGGCTATTAGAAATAAGGCTGTTACGAACAGAGTGGAGCACATCGCCTTGTGGTATCCTGGGTGTCTTTTGGATATATGCCTAAGAGTGGTATAGCTGGGTCTTCAGGTAGAACACTTATCAATTTTCTGAGGAACCACCAGCTTGATTTTCAGAGTGTTTGTGCCAGTTTGCAATCCAATTAGCAATGGAGGAGTGTTCCTCTTTCTCCACATCCTCACCACCATGTGCTATCACTTGAGTTTTTACCTTAGCCATTCTGATTGGTGTAAAGAAGAATCTCAGGGTCATTTTGATTTACATTCTCTGATGACTAAGGACTTTGAACATTTCTTTAAGTGCTACTCAGCCATTTGAGATTTTTCTGTTGGGAATTCTCTCTTTAGCGCTATACCCCATTTTTAAATTGGGTTATATGGTTTTTTTGGAGGTTAACTTCTTGAGTTCATTATATATTTTGGATATTGCTCCTCTATTGGATGTAGGGTTAGTGAAGTGGTTTTGCCCAATCTGTAGGTTGTCAATTTGTCCTATTGATGGTGTCTTTTGCCTTACAGGAGTTTTTCAGTTTCACGAGGTCCCGTTTATCAATTGTTGGTCTTAGAACCTGAGCCATTGGTGTTCTGTTCAGGAAATTGTCCCCTGTGCAAATGAGTTTGAGGCTTTTTCTCACTTTCTTTTCTACTAGATTCAGCATATCTGGTTTTCTATTTATCCACTTGGACTTGAGCTTTGTACAAGGTGATAAATTTTGATCTATTTTCATTCGTCTACATACAGACTGCCAGTTAGATAAACACGACTTATTAAAGATTCTTTTTCCCACTAAATGTTTTTGACTTCTTTGTCAAAAATCAACTGTCCATAGGTGTGTGGGTTTATTTCTGGGTCTTCAGTTCTATTACATGGATCAACATGTCTGTCTCTGTACCAACACCATAAAGTTTTTATCACTATTGCTTTGTAGTACCTCTTGAGATCAGGGATCATGATTCCCCCTGAAGTTCTTTTACTCTTGAGAACTGTTTTGGCTATCCTGGGTATTTTTGTTTTTCCATATGAAGTTGAGAATTGCTCTTTCCATATCAGTGAAGAATTGTGTTGGAATTTTGATGGGGATTGTTCTTGATAAGATGGTCATTTTCACTATGTTAATCATACCAATCCATGAGCATGGGAGCTCTTTCTATCTTCTAAGGTCTTCAATTTCTTTTTTCAGGGATTTGAAGTTCTTATCATACAGATCTTTCACTTGCTTGGTAAGACTTACAGCAAGATAGTTTATATTTGTGGCTATTGTGAAGGATGTTGTTTCTCTAATTTCTTCCTCAGCCAGTTTGTCATTTGTATTAAGGAAGGCTACTGTTTTATTTGAATTGATTTTATATCTAGCCACTTTGCTGAAGTTGTTTACAGCTGTAGGAGTTCTCATGGAATTTTGCGGATCTCTTATATATATACACTATCATATCATCTGTAAATAATGATACTTTGACTTTTTCTTTCAAATTTATATTGTCTTGATCTCCTTTTGTTGTCTAATTGATGCAACTAGAACTTTTAATACTATATTGAATAGACAGTAAGAGAGTGGGCAACTTTGTCTTGTCCCAGGTTTTAGTAGGATTGCTTCAAGTTTCTCCCCATTTAATTTGATATTAGTTTGCTATCTATTTTATTATGTTTAGGTAAGTGCCAATAATTCTGGATCTCTCTAAGACTTTTAACATGAAGGGGTTTTGAATTTTATTGAAGGCTTTTTTTGGCATCTAATGAGATGATAATGTCCCTTGAGTTTGTTTATATAGTGTATTCTGTTGATGGGTTTTTGTATATTGAACCATCCCTGCATCCCTGGAATGAACCCTACTAGATCATGGTGAATCATGGTTTCGATGTGTCCTTGGATTTCATTTGAAAAAAATTATTAAGTATTTTTGCATCAATATTTATAGGGGAAATTGGTCTGAAGTAATCTTTCCTTGTTGGGTCTTTGTGTGGTTTAAGTATCAGTGTAATTGTGGCTTCATAGAACAAATTGGGTAGGGTTTCTTCTGTTTATATTTTGTGAAATATTTTGAAGACTATTGGTATTATGTCTTCTTTGAAGGTCTGATAGAATTCTGGACTAAAACCATCTGGTCCTGGGCTTTTTTTGGTTGGGAGGATTTTAATGACTTCTATTTCCTTATGGGATATGGGACTGTTTAGATAGTTTACCTGATCTTGATTTGACTCTGGTACATGATATCTCTTTAGGAAATCATCCATTTCAGCCAGATTTTCCAGTTTTGTAGAGTATAGGCTTTTGTAATAGGTTTCGATGATTTTTTTTTAAATTTTCTCAGTTTCCGTTATGTCTCCCTTTTCATTTCTGATTTTGTTAATTTGGATACTGTGTCTGTGTTCTTTACTCAGTTTGGCTAAAGGTTTATCTACCTTGTTGATTTTCTCAAAGAACAAGTTTTTGGTTTTGTTGATTCTTTGTGTTATTCTCTTTGTTTCTATTTGGTTGATTTCTGCCCTGAGTTTGATTATTTCCTGTCATCTTCTCCTCTTGGGTGTCTTTGCTTCTTTCTGTTCTAGAGCTTTCAGATATGCTGTTAAGTTGCTAGTGTAAGGTCTCTCCAATTTCTTATTATTGCATCATATCATCCCCAGTCCAGGATTTTCATCTCAAAAACTAAGAGTTAAAATTTCAGCGTTTCTTGAGATACTTCAAAGACAGTGATCAATTGATCCAAAGTGGATTTGAATTAGTCCTCTGTCAAACCTATGGACATGATTATTTTGATAAGTCATCTGTTAAAAACAAACAATCATGAAGTTGGGAGCAGTTGTAGTAATGTAGCCTAAAGGAAGTTAGAGAAGATGCAGGGATTGAACATGATCAAGACTGTATACAAGTCTAAAATATTCGAAATATAAATTTTAAAGCATTTACTAAATAGGATGGCAACTATAGCTTGTATTTCTTAAATGTATTTTGGCAAAGAGGATGGCAATCATATGCTGATTGCTCAATACATAACTAACTGAATTAAATCAGTCTTCAATGATCTTGTCAAAGATGAATCTGTTAAGGGCAAATTTCAATTCCACAGCTTTTTGTTGGAATGCTAGCTCTCCCCTTTCTACTATAGTCTATGGTCACATATTTGCTTACGGATTTACAATTCCAAAGCAAACTATCATCACAAAAAGAGATTTTACAGACAGAAATACTAGATCTTAGAACTCCCATCTTGCCAGGCAGTGGTGGTGCACGCCTTTAATCCCAGAACTTGGGAGGCAGAGGCAGGTGGATTTCTGAGTTCGAGGCCAGCCTGGTGTTGAGAGTGAGTTCCAGGACAGCCAGGGCTACACAGAGAAACCCTGTCTCGGAAAAAAAATAAAAAATAAAAAAAAAGAACTCCCATCTCATCTCATCTCATGAATGTTTTTTTTCACCAGAGAGAAGTAGCTCTGAGAATGGCATTTGCAAAAATCTAAATTAAATATGGGACACACTCTCAACCTCACACCATTTAATGTAATTTTTGAATTCATAGGAATTTGTGTTTTGGGATTTGCATTGATATTGGGTAAATAATCTATCACTAAACTATACTCTGAAACCTCTAGATATTAATAACACCTAGAATGACTAAAAGCACCAAAGTTGACTGAAGTGCTGTAGCTTCCTACTAAAACAGTGAGAATTTAACTCCATTATAGCTATGGTTTACTTCATAGAATAATCATATTACATAGTTTGTATTAATTTCCTTTGTTAAATTCCTAACCCTCTGTAGTTTTGTGAACAGCTGTGCAAAGAATATGACTCATTGTTTTAGTTTGGGTTTCTATTGCTATGACAAAATACCATAACCAAAAAGCAAGTTTGGGAGAAAATAGTTTATTTGGCTTATACTTCCATGTCACTGAAAGAAGTCAAGACAGCAACTCAAACAGGGCAGGAATCTGGACTCAGGAGTTGACTCAGCCTCCATGGAGGAGTACTGCTTACTGCCCTGCTCCCCATTACTTACTCCACCGGCTTTCTTATAGAGCCCAGCACCAGCAGCCCTGGAATGGTTTCACCCATAATGGGCTTGGCCCTCCCCATCAATCACTGATTAAGATAATGCCATATATGCTTGCCCAGAGCCAGATTTTATGGAAGCATTTTCTCATCTGAGGCATCCTCATCTCTAATGACTATAGTTTGTGTCAAGTTGACATAAAACTAGCCAATTCACTCATTAATCCTAAAAGGACATGGGAGTGATTTTACAACATCAGACATGATTTCACAGACAAGATAATTCAAGAAGTATTTAAGTCCCCTGAAATTTTCTTAGAACTGAACGAATATACAGTAACACATTATACTGCTGATGTTCTTACCATTTTCTTTTTTTTTATTTTCTAAGTTTTTTTATTTACATTCAAAATCATTTCCCCTTTCCCGTTTCCTCCCTCCCCGAAAGACCCATAAGTCCCCTTCCCTCCCTCTGCTCCCCATTCAACCCCCTCTCGCTTCTCTTTCCTGGCATTCCCCTACATCCAGTCTTTCCAGGACCAGGGGTCTCTCCTTCCATCTTCTTGGAAATCTATTGATATGCGAATTGTGTCTAGGGTACTCCAAGATTCTGTGTTAATATCCCCTTATCAGTGACTGCAAACCATGTGTGTTCTTTTGTGACTGGGTTGCCTCACTAAGCATGATATTTTCTAGTTCCTCTGGTAGTATCATACCCAGTTTTCTGAGGAACCACCAGACTGATTTCTAGAGTGGTTGTACCAGCTTGCAATTCCACCAGCAGTAGAGGATTGTTCCTCTTTCTCCACATCCTCGCCAACAACTGCTGTCTCCTGTGTTTTTGATCTTAACCATTCTGACTGGTGTGAGATGGAATCTCAGGGTTGTTTTGATTTGCATTTCCCTAATGACTAAGGATGATGAAAATCTCTTTAGGTGCTTCTCAGCCATTAGATATTCTTCAGGTGAGAACTCTTTGTTTAGCTCTGTACCCCATTTTTAATAGGGTTACTTGGCTCTCTGGTGTCTAGCTTCTTGAGTTCTCTGTATATATACCATTTTCTAATAGAGTAACTGGATCTAAAATTATTAATTTACTTTTGAGATACTTTCAGCCTTTTAATTGCTTTAGGACTTGTACTTTATGGTGTACTAAAAGCCAAGAGTACCACCAGAAAATGCGCAATAATGTCTGAGAACACAAGATCAAACAGTACTCCAGAAAATAGTCAAGAAAACAGCTCAAGGGCAGACAAAAAGTAGTAAGTAGAATTTCCCAGCGATTTGGATAGTCTTGCCCACATGATCAGAGAGGCATGCCTGCAAATACTCCTCTTTCGTAGTTTGCCATCTTCTGTCTCTTAACACAAATAAGATCCTTACCTCATTAATCAGATAAACTCTTTTGCTATCAGTGACAGGTCCACTTATCTTTTTTCCTAGTCTGCTTTTCAACTCTTTTTGTCTTTATTTTACCTTCAGTGAAGATCTTAATTGTTCAGTAATTGATTATTATGAGAATCAAATGTTTTAATAACTAATATCTAAAAGTTTGAAAACTGTTTTTTTTTTTAAATTAGATCTATAAAACACTATTCTTTCTCAAATAGAAGTCACCTGGTTGGCTGTACAATTTATTTGTATGTGTCAATCTGTGTGTTTGTGTGTGTGTTTGTGTGTGTGTGTGTGTGTGTGTGTGTAGTATGTGTGGTGCATGCTTATGTATATGTGAGCATGCACATGCATACATATATGGTTTTGTTTTCACATGTATGTGTATATTTATGTATAAATGTATGTTTGTTAAAAGTAAGAGATTAGACTTAGGAATATAGAGAATTATGGAACAAAGGATCAACTGAAAGTAACCGTATATGGGCAGCAAAATGAAAATGATTAACTGGAAAGAACTACACATCAGAAAAAAATTAGTATTTTAGTCACGAAGTTGAGGTGGCCCAACTCTGCCCAAAAGGGCAGGCTTCCGGCTGATAGCCACCCAGCCGGACAGGCCTTGTTCTTGATTTTCTGTTCTCAGTACCGTTGGAACTGACCCACTTCCCCTGGCTATTCCAGAGGCATTCTTATTGGTGTCCTACTGCTTTAGAACCGAAAACCTTTCTCTTCTCCGAATGACCTCTGTACCTCTAGCTTGCATTTGTGGGCTTATCTTGGATAACTAGAATGCTCCATCCAGAGTTGCTTGATTTCCCCTGAGAAAAACAGAAGCTCTTTCTTACACAATGCAGATGAACCAGTAGTACCATCTCAAAAGCCTCAGCAGAATTCTATGAAGGAGGTTGCTCACTGATGCCATTAGGTTCAGACTCCCCATATAACTGCAAATGTAGGTATGTTGTGCAATGCACTGCACAAATCACGACATGTCTAGAATGAACTGGAATAAACCATCATATGTCTCAGAATATTTGCTAGATTAAAGCCAGAGGAAAAATTAATAATCTGCTTATGAATGACTTTGTGACAGAAGCCAGGTCTTCAGTGGGATGATGTCTCTTGACAGAAGGTATTTTGCTGTTTTTCATGAGGTCATCCTACTGGGAGCACTCAGAGAGACTTTCTGTGGCTAGCCCCATCCACTCTCACCCCCTCTCCCGCCCCCCCCCCCACTAAGAAAGGAGGACGACAAAATGAGCACTTTGGTGTGCTGGTTCAAAGCGTATCTTCGTAAGCTTGAGAGATGAGCATTGATAAAATCCTAAGAGTCAGGTGAATAACACAAAGGTAAAAACACTCAGTTATGCTCTTCTGTGAAATTACTAGGCCCTGAGCAAAGAAGACAAAAGCATGCAGTTCGTCTAACCACAAACAGACAGAAATCTCTAAACTCATATAACAAGAACCAAATTTAAAAATGAAAAGTCAATTTAGTATCAAGTACTTATGACATCTCATTTCTGCCTCACTTTTTAATAACTTGGAATGCAATAGAGGTCTGGGAGAGTTTCTTCAAACATAGATAACTTAATAGCATAAGTTTATTTTATAAAAGAAATAACTGATCAAAGGTCAATGTTTTCTCTGTGTTGAGCACAGGAATACAGGTTTCTCCACTTAAAAATCTAGTATTTCAGACTGTTACTCCTCTAGATGAGGCCTGGAAATTTTAATTATTCCTTTCTGGAGCTTCGGTGTGATTTCAACAACTATAATGAGGCATTAGTAGCCAAAAGAAGCCTGGGTGAATCAGATCAAAAGAAAAGTCTTTCACCTGCAGAAAATCAATATCCTAATTACAATACAAGACCCAGACCTCACACACTTATTGCTCCAAAAGAGTCTATAAAGTAATGGCCACAAATTTGCCTGTTCATTACACTTTCACAAGATAACTTTGAAGATTATGAAATAAAATAGTAGATGCATGCTTTCTTCTTTCAGATTCTGCTAAATTCAATTATTACCTTCATACTAAATCACATTTCCTTTCTTCCCCTGTTATTATAAAGATTAATACTTGCTTCATTACACTTACACTTTGAGCATCAAACTCTGTTCACCCTGCAGCTGAACTAAGAGCCAGTTTGTATTTAATATTCTAATATTATCTTTTACATCTCCAAATCAAGATCCCCAGTGTGTTTAGCGGTTTCCTTCCCATTTTATGTGTAAAATGGTAAAATACAATTTCTATACATATTTCATGAGACTATATCAAATATCAAGTTTCTTTTAATGTTATGAGCATAACATATTGTACTGTTTCATAAAGTTTTATTAAATTTAATTTTATTATTTCATTACTTGTTCATTTTATATCCCATTCACAGCCCCTTTCCCGGTCACCCACTCCCAAAATCCTTCCCCCTTGCCTTCTCCTCTTGGCACGTGGGGGCCCCCTGGGTATCACCCCCCATCCTGGCACTTCAAGTCTCTGTGAGGCTAGGAGCTTCCTCTCTCACTGAGTGAGGCTAGACAAGACAGCCCAGCTTGTAGAACATACCCCACGTAGAGGCAAAATCTTTTGGGATTTCCCCTACTCCAGTTGTTCTGGACCAACATGAATCTGTTCATATGAGTGAGGAGGTCTAGGTCCAGCCTGCATATGTTCTTTGGATGGTGGTTTAGACTCTGAGAGTCCCAGGGGTCCAGGTTAGTTGACTCTCTTGGTGATGTTCCTGTGCAGTTCCTGTCCCAATCAAGATGTACAATCCTTCCTCCTCTTCTTCTATAAGAGTGCCCAAGCTTCAGTCACTGTTTGACTGTGGGTTTCTTTATCTATCTGAGTCAGATGCTTGATGGAGCCTGTGAGAGAAAAAGATGTGCCTTTCAGCTTACATAGCAAAGTGTTATTACTGGTGTTAGGGGTGGGTGCTTGCTCCTGAGTATTGTCCTTGTTTCTACCTGGTTTGTTTCAGCCCTGATTTTGATTATTTTTTGCCTTCTACTCCTCTTTGCTGTGCTGGCATCTTTTAATTTTTCTAGAGCATCCAGGTGTGCTTTTTTTTTATTAGATATATTCCTTATTTATATTTCAAATGATTTCCCCTTTCCTGGTTCCCCCCTCCCTGAAAGTCCCATAAGCCCTCTTCTCTCCCCTTGTTCCCCAATCAACCCCCTCCTGCTTCCCTGTCATGGTATTCCCCTAAACTGAAGCATCAAGCCTTTCCACGACAAGGGGCCTCTCCTTCCTTCTTCATGGGCATCATTTGATATGTGAATTGTGTCTTGGGTATTCCGGGCTTCTGGGCTAATATCCAGTTATCAGTGAGTGTATACCATGTGTGTTCTTTTACAATTGGGTTACCTCACTAAGGATGATATTTTCCAGTTCCACCCATTTGCCTAAGAATTTCATAAATTCATTGTTTTTAATAGCTGAGTACTTTTCCATAGTGTAAATATACCACATTTTCTGTATCCATTCCTCCTTTGAGGGACATTTGGGTTCTTTCCAGCTTCTGGATAGTATGAATAAGGCTGCTATTTATACATAGTGGAGCATGTGTCCTTATTATATGCTGGGGAATCCTCTGGGTATATGCCTAGGAGTGGTATAATGGGATCCTCCGGTAGTATCATGCCCAGTTTTCTAAGGAATCGCCAGACTGACTTCCAGAGTGGTTGTACCAGCTTGCAATCCCACCAGCAGTGGAGGAGTGTTTCTCTTTCTCCACATCCCTGCCAACAACTGCTGTCTCCTGAGTTTTTGATCTTAGTCATTCTGACTGGTGTGAGGTGAAATCTCAGTGTTGTTTTGATTTGCATTTCTGTAATGACTAAGGATGTTGAACATTTCTTTAGGTGCTTCTCAGGCATATGATATTCCTCAGGTGAAAATTCTTGTTTAGCTCTGTACACCATTTTTAATAGGGTTATTTGGCTCCCTGGAGTCTAACTTCTGGAATTCATTGCATATGTTGGATATTAACCCTCTGGTGGATGTAGGGTTGGTAAAGATCTTTTCCCAATTTGTTGGTTGCAATTTTCCATTTTGTCTGATTGGCAGTGTCCTTTGCCTTACAGAAACTTTGTAATTTTATGAGGTCCCATTTCTCAATTCTTGATCTTAGAACATAAACTATTGGTGATCTATTCAGTTAACTTTCCCCTGTCCCCATGTGCTAAAGGCTCTTCCCCAGTTTCTTTTCTATTAGTTTCAGTGTGTCTGGTTTTATGTGGAGGTCCTTGATCCACTTCTACTTGAGCTTAGGACAAGGAAATAAGAATGGATAAATATGCATTCTTCTGCATGCTGACCTCCAATTGAACCAGCACCATTTGTTGAAAAGGCTATCTTTTTTCCACTGAATGGTTTTAGCTCCTTTGTCAAAGATCAAGTGACCATAGGTGTGTGAGTTCATTTCTGGGTCTTCAAATCTCTTCCATTGATCTACCTGCCTGCCACTGTACCAATACCATGCAGTTTTTAACACTATTGCTCTGTAGTACTACTTGATGTCCGGGATACTGATTCCCCAAGAAGTTCTTTTACTGTTGAGAATAATTTTAGCTATCCTGGGTTTTTTGTTATTTCAGATGAGTTTGAGAATTACTCATTCTAACTCTATGAAGAATTGAGTTGGGATTTTGATGGAGACTGCAGTAGAAACAAAAAGAACCATACAATGAATCAACAAAAGCAGGAGCTGGTTCTTTGAAAAAAATCAACAAGATAGATAAATTCTTAGCCAGACTAACCAGAGGGCACAGAAACAGTATCCAAATTAACAAAATCAGAAATGAAAAGGCAGATATAATAACATAACAGAAACTGAGGAAATTCATGCAATCATCAGATCCTACTACAAAAGCCTATACTCAACACACCTGGAAAATCTGGAGGACATGGACAATTTCCTAGACATATACCAAATAGCAAAATTAAATTAGGATCAAATAGACCATCTAAACAGTCCCATAACCCCTAAAGAAATAGAAGTGGTCATTAAAACTCTTCTAACCAAAAAAAGGACAGGACCAGATGGTTTTAGTGTAGAATTCTATTACACCTTCAAAGAAGATCTAACACCAATGCTCTTCAAACTATTCCACAAAATAGAAACAGAAGGAACACTACCCAACTCATTCTATGAATCCACAATTTCGCTAATACCAAAACCACACAATGATCCAAAAAAGAAAGAGAACTTCAAACCAATTTCCCTTAAGAATATCGATGAAAAATAAAATTCTTGCCAACTGAATCCAAGAACAGATCAAAAGGATCATTCACCACTATCAATTAGGCTTCATCTGAGGGATGCAGGGATGGTTCAATATACAGAAATCCATCAATGTATTCCACTACATAAACAAACTCAAAGAAAAAATCCACATGGTCATTTCGTTAGATGCTGAAAAAGCATTTGACAAAATTCAGCATCCTTCTCTGTTACGTCTTAGAACGAACAGGAATTCAAGGCCCAGACTTAAATATAGTAAAAGCAATATACACAAAACCAGTAGCCAACATCAATCTAAATGGAGAGAAACTTGAAGCAATTCCACTAACATCAGGGACTAGACAAGGCTACCCTCTCTCTCCATATTTATTCGATATAGTACTTGAAGTTCTAGCTAGAGCAATTAGACAACAGAAGGAGGTCAAAGGGATACAAATTGGAAAGGAACTAATCCAATTATCATGATTTGCAGATGATGTGATAGTATACTTAAGCGACCCAAAAAATGTCCATCAGAGAACTCCTACAGCTGATAAACAACTTCAGCAAAGTGGCCAGATATAAAATTAATTCAAGCAAATCAGTAGCCTTCCTATACTCAAAGGATAAGCAGGCTGAGAAAGAAATTAGGGAAATGACACCCTTCACAATAGCCACAAACAATATAAAGTATCTTGGTGTGATTCTAACCAAACAAGTGAAAGATCTGTATGACAAGAACTTCAAGTCTCTGAAGAAAGAAATCAAAGAAGACCTCAGAAGATGGAAAAATCTTCCATGCTCATGGATTGGCAGGATTAACATAGTAAAAATGGCCATCTTACCAGGTGTACTTTAAGTTGCAGATATGAGAACCTTCTAATTTCTTAATGGAGGCACTTAGTTCTATGAAATTAGTCTTAGCACTGCTTTCATTGTGTACCATAAATTTACCTATATTGTATCTTTATTTTCATTGAATTCTAGAAATTCTTTCATTTCTTTCATTATTTCTTCCCTCACTGAGAAATCATTGAGTAGAGAGTTATTTGTTTTCCATGAGTGTGTAGGTTTTTCAGTGTTTCTGTTCTTTAAGTCTGTCTTTAACCCATGGTGGTATGATAAAATACAAGGTGTTATTTCAATTTTCTCGTAACAGTTGGGACTTGCTTTGTGTTCAACTATGGTCAATGTTGGAGAAGGTCCATGGGGTGCTGAGAGGAAGATATATTCCTTTTTTGTGTTTGGGTTAAATATTCTATAGATGTCTTTTAGGATCATTTGATGCACAATGTCTATTAATTCCATTGTTTCATTATTTAGTTTTTGGCTGGATGTCCTGTCAGTTGGTGAGAGCAGGATGTTGAAGTCTCCCAATATTAATGTGTGGGGTTAGATTTGTGATTTGAGCTTTAGCAATGTTTCTTTTACAAATGCGGGTGCCCCTGTGTTTGGGGCATATGTGTTCAGAACTGAGATACCATCCTGAATGATTTTTTGCTTGATGAATATAAAGTGACCTTTCCAGTCTCTTTTGATTAATTTTGGTTGAAAGTCTATTTTATTAGCTATTAGAATGGCTACTCCAGCTTGCCTCTTGGTTCCATTTGCTTGAAAAAAAATTTCCTGCCCTTTACTCTGAAGTAATGTGTATCTTTATATCTTTATAGCTGAGGTGTGTTTCTTGTATGCTGCAGAATCTTAGAGCCTATTTTCACATCTATTGTGCTAGCCTGTGTCTTTTTATTGGGAAATTGAGTCCATTGATGTTGAGAGATATTGATGACCACTGATTGTTATTTCCTATTATTTTGATGTCAGTTCTCCCTCTCCCTCTCCCTCTCCCCCCCCTCTCTCTCTCTGCATGTGAGAGAGAGAGAGAAAGAGAAAGAGAGAGAGATAGACAGAGACAGAGACAGAGAAAAAGTTTGTGTGTGATTTCCTTGGTTTTGCTGTAATAGATTTACTTATTCCCTGTGTTTTCTTGGATGTAGTTATCCTATCCTTCTTGGGTTGGAGTTTTTCTTCTAGTATTTTCTGTAGGGCTGAATTTGTGGGCAGATATTATTTGAATTTGGATTTGTCTTGAAATATCTTGTATTCTCCCTCCATGGTGACTTGAGAGTTTTGCTGTGTATAGTAATCTAGGTTCGTACCTGTGGTTTATTTAAACTATTCTCTGGGTGGTAGAACTGGGAATTTTGATCTTTTATTCCTATAAGTCTTAGGTTAAGTCTTTTCAAGTTATCCCAGATTTCCTGGATGTTTATGTCAAGGATTTTTTTTTTAAATGTAACACTTTCTTTGATTGATATATCAATTTCCTCTACTGTATCTTCCACACCTGAGATTCTCTCTTCTATCTCTATTTTGTTGATGCTTTCATCTGTGGTTTCTGTCCTCTTTCCTAGGTTTTCTATTTCGAGTAATTGTGTTTTCTGTATTGCTTCTATTTCCATTTTCAGGTCTTGCACAGTTTTATTTCCTTCAGCTATTTAATTATATTTTCCTGTGTGTCCTTAAGAGATTTGTTTCCTATTTAAAGACCTCTCTAACCCCAGGTCCTGGAAAGACTGGATGTAACAGAATACCAGGACAGAGAAGCAAGAGGGGGTTGAATGGGAAACAGAGGGAGGGAAGGTGGCTTATGGGACTTTCAGGGAGGGAGGAAACGGGAAAGGGGAAATCATTTGGAATGTAAATAAAAAATATAGAAAATAATAAAAAAAATAAAGACCTCTCTAGCTGTTTGATTCTATGTCCTGTATTTCTTTAAGAGATTTATTCATTTCCTTTTTAAAGGCCTCTATCATCCTTAAGATTGAATTTAAGGTCATTTTCTTGTGTTTTTGGTTGTGTCAAGATATGCAGGGCTTACTGTTGTGGGGTAGCTGTGCTTTGGAGGTGTCATGTTGCCCTAGCTCTTGTTGATTGTGTAATCAGTATTGGGACCATGAACCTTGATGGTCCTGATGTGGCAGACCTCTGATGGGTATCCTTGGACTGTATCATTCCAGACCTGCAGTTCTGTATGTTTCAGGAGACTCAAGTCCAACGAAGGTGGGCAGAGCGGTAGCAGAAGAATGGATGACCCCCTGCAATGGCAGGCTGCACAGACAGAGCAGTTTGGCTTGTCCAAAGGGTTCATAGAGCAGGTTAGTTGGGTGGGGGAAGGAAAGTTTACCTGTATAGTTCAGGCATCTGATAGAGATGGAAGAGAAGCAGCAGGAAAATGGAGGTTTCCATGGAACAGCAGGCTGCTCAGAGCAGTTTGGCTTGACCCAGAAGGATCAGAGAACAGGGAAAGTAGGTGGTGGAAGCAAAGATTACCTGTAGATTCAGGAGTCTGATGGGAGTGGAGAAGTGGCAGAGTGGCAGTGGGAGAATCTCAAAAACTTTTAATTAGAAAAATTATATATATATATATATATATATATATATATATATATATATAATTATACGATATATATACAATTATGTGTGTGTGTGTATGTGTGTGTGTGTCCTAACCAAACTTCTCTTATCTAATGAAGAATAGTGCCTGAATTTAGAGGCAGAAGACCAGAAAATGCCTCAGCTGCATCTAAAAGCATGAGGAATATCAAGATACCAAATAGGAAATGTTCTGGAGGCAAAGGTAGTATTTTTTGAACATAAACAAAACATCAGACACATATACTGAATACATTTGTATTACTTAATATCCTGTTGCTGTGATAAAATACCATGGCCAAAAACAAGATATGAAAGAAAGAGTTCATTTTAGATTACTATTCCAGCACGTTAGTCCATAATGGAGGCAAAGGGCTTGCATGGAGATACAGAAGATACATGGAATCTGGGTGATAATATCTCTTCTACACAGGACACAGAAAGTGAACTGGAAGTTAGGCAAAACTACAACCTCTCAAAACCCTCCCCTAGTGATGTAGTTCCTAGAGCAAAGTTCTTCATTGTAAAGGTTCTCAACTTCTTCACACAACACTACCAATTGGCAACCAACTGTTCAAATACATGAGCCTGTCCTGGACATTGTTCCTTCAAGTCATAACATCTCTTAAAAGCCAAAGCATTGCCTGGCTACCTCATCCAACATTTTAATGTCATCTAAATGCAATTGTATGCTTCCATACACAGTTATAAAGAAATAAAGTAGAGAACAAATGCTTAAGGTCATAGAAGCAATCTCTTGGTTTTGTTTCATTGAGTAATTTACTACATATAGCCTTGGATTCCCATGAGAGTATTCCTTAGCTTCCTAGTACCCAAAATAGAAATGTGCGTAAACTCACACAGCTATCAAGAACCCATGACTTCAAACTGGGATCTCTATTTTAGATTGTGACCTTCATTTACCTCCCATGAACCACATATTCTTTTATATGGTGTACCTAGCCTATCATGTAGAGTCATATATAGCTTGTCATACAGATAAAGGGGTAAGTATGAATAATGTTTACACATGTTGAAAGGAAACTGAGATAGTAATATCTATAGGAGACAAGGAACAGCAGAATAACTAATGGCTCGTGAAAGAAGGTATAAAGTTATTTCTTTAGTTTCAGTTCTTATATAGAATATTATGTAGGGGAAAAGAAAAAAATGGTAGGAAAACTTACCTTAAAAAGGTTGGGAGGCATTACAGAGGCAGAGCAGGGGACTTAAAACTAACACTAGGTTGTTTGAAAGTCCAAACAAATCAAAGTAAACCGATTATTTTATAAGCATTCTTAAAAATATATGCACATACAATGTGTGTGGGGGGGTGGGGGTGGGTGTGTAATGTTTCCTATTATATTGAAAGCCTCCCAAGGTTTGGACTCTCTTTTTTCAATATTTTGGAAGTTCTTCCTACCTAATGGCAGTTCCACATTTTAACTTTCAAAAAAGACAAAAAAGGAGAGAAAAATTCTCCTTTTAAATGCAATAGAGTTTGCATGAAGCAGACACACTTACGTGAATTTGGGGCATTTTCATTCCCTCTCAAAACAATGAAGCATATTTAAGTCCAAATATAACCACAACAAAATTCCCAATGTACACCTTTAAAAGGAAACAAAAAAACCCAAACAAACGAAAAAAAAAAAAAAAAACAACTCACACTGATTCTGAATTCTATTTGGGGAATGCATGTTTCAAAAGTTCTGTGGCCCAAAATCAATGTGGGTGTCAGACAAAAGCTCTCAACTTTCAAAGCATATTTCCCAGAGCAAAATGCTCCATGGAACAAGGAAAAGGAAAAACACTTGAAAAGAAGTTGCTCCCTCTCTGCAGTGTTAGTGGGAGAACAAAGTTGCAAAGGGGCTGCTGGAGAGACACTTGGGGCTATCGACAGCTTGGCTTCTCACTGGAAAGATGCAATCTATGCCAAGCAGGGCATAGGAAACCAACAAGCTATATCCTTAGAATAAAATTGATACCTCATTGATGTGATTTGGGTCTGAGCAGGGGTGTGGAAGAAATTTCAAAACTCTCAATTTAAAAAGTTCTTCTGTTCTGTTGAGAGACTTAAGCTTTCTGAAGCTGAGATCCTGAACATTGGGAAAAGACTTGCTACCTCCTTGCTTATGCAGTTTCAGCATGACAGGCAAACAGATTTTGGATACTCCTGAAATGGATATATTTATAATTTTATTTATTCGTATTCTATCTGTAGCCCCCCCCATCCCTCCTCCTACACTTCCTCATCCCATCTCCCCTCCCCTCTTGCCTCTGAGAAGGTGATCCCCCCACAGCATCCCCCTTTCTTGGGGTTTCAAGTCTCTACAGGATTAGATCCATCTTTTCTGACTGAGGCAAGACCAGAAAGTGCTCTTCGATGTATGTGCTGGGGACCTTGGACCAGCCCTGTGCATGCTGCCTGGTTGGAAGCTCAGTCTCTGGGAGCTCCAAGGTTAGCTAAGACTGCTGGTCTTCCTATGGAGTCACCCTCTCCTTCATCTCCTTCAATCCTTCCCCGAATCCCTCCACTGGGGTCCCCAACTTTAGTCCAATAGTTGGGTGCAAGTTTCTGCATCTGTCTGAGTCAGTTGCTGGTAAGGCCTCTCAGAGAACAGCCATGCTAGCATCCTGTGAGTAAGCATATCACAGTGTCAGTAAGTGTCAGACCTTGGCACCCCACCTCCATGAGATACTTCACCATACCACAAGGACACATGCTTCATTATGTTCATCTCAGACTTAATTTGTAATAGCTAGAAACTGGAAACCCAAATGTCCCTCAACCGAAGAATCAATACAGAAAATGGGTTCATTTACACAATGGAATACTATTCAGCTATTAAAAAACAAGGACATTATTAATTTTGCAGGCAAATGGATGGAACTAGAAATTAACAACCTGAGTGAGGTAACCCAGACCCAAAATGACATTCATGGTATGTATTCTCTGTCATGGCATGTATTCACTGATAAGTGGGCATTAGCAAAAAATGTACAGAATATCCATGATACAAACCACAGACCCTAATAAGTTTAACAAAAGGAAGGCCCAAGTGAGAATGTTTTGATCCCACTTAGAAGAGGGAATAAAATAATAATGGGAGGCAGAGGGAGAGAGGAGCATGTATGGGAGAGGGGATGAGGAGTAGAAAAGGGAAACAGGATCAGATATGGGGGAGGGGGACAGGGGAATGAATGGAAATATGTAGTTATGTAGCTTCTGGGGTTGGGAGGTATGGACACACTCTGGATGTTTGTTTGTTAAGGAGAAGCAAAGTGTAAATATGGCTCAGTGCCAGCATGCCTGGGTTCACTCCCTACCATCAAAGAAGTAAAGCAGTGGCAAGGACAAGGGGTGAATGCCTCTGGGATGGGAAGGGGTAGGTTTTGAAGCATTTCCATCTATTTTGAAGAGATGTGCCTAGAAGACTGGACCTCAGGTCTCGCCTCAACAATGACAATTTTCCTAATGTTTTTTTTTTTATGTTCATTCATAACAAAGTTCTTGACCTTGGAATTCAGTTCAGATTAAAACACAGTAAATTAATTTAATGACTTGTGTGATGGCTAATCATGAGGACCAATATTTGCAAGCTTACCATTCCACCTATTATCTTGATGTAATGCTTTCTGGAAAGGTCTGAAATGTAAGTCATGGACTATGACACAAGCACTAAGGTTTATATGTAGGATGTTACATTTTGCTTGAGCAAAATGACAGCAGGGTGTCCCTTTCTCTTTGTGCTGAACACAGCAGAGAGATGTAAAACACACTGAGTGATCATCCCCATCCATCCCCATCCCAAGGGCAGAAGAGCCTCAAGTTCAAACTAATTTGTGAAATTTATTTCACATATGATTAGTTATTCAAAGGTGTTTTCTTCCTTATTTTTTGTCTACTTTACTAGGTTGAGATTTTAGTTTTCTCATAAGTACACGGAAGGGATTTATAAAACGGAAACGGAATAGACAAGTACTTTGTATTTTACCTCCAGGAAATCGCCTTGCTACTCTTCAATTAAATCTGTTTCTTTTTTAAGGGAGGAATCATCTTTCTGATTTTATATTTCCCTGAATAAAGGAAGGGACTTATAATGTTTGTCTTCCACTAGGGAAGCATAAACAGACGAATAAACACAGGAAAGTTTTACATCTCGGCTCTGGGGAGGAATTTAACAATGTCTCTGAATGAGAGGGTCAATCATTTAAAGGCTGAACTGGCTCCAGAGTTATATTACATGGAAGCAAGCTCTTGGGCTAATATCAAAGAAGGGTATAGAATGTCACTTTCTGACAATTAATCTTCCTAATGCAACTAAGAAGGTCTGTCCAGTATCTAAACCCCTCTCAAGGAGAAAATGTGCTTCTTGGCTCTTTTTTTAGAGTGTCTTATTCTAGCAGGCCTGCAGCATGCATACACATGCAGCATCTTTGACTTAGTGGTCCGTCATGGGGAAGAAGAAATATATCAGAAAATTACAATAAAAATAAAAATGATAAATTATTATTTGCTTGAATTTGTTAAGAAAATAAGTCCCAAGTCTTCTCACAAAACACCGTTGTCAGTATATGAAATAAAAGAGGACTTAGGAGATAAGCCCTTTATCCAGCAGTTGATTTTTAATGCCTTTCTTTCTTTACTGCTCCCTTGTTTTTTGTTTTGTTTTGTTTTGTTTTTGACAAAGCCACTTACTCAGACTGGAACTAGTTGCTTGGCTAGACTAGCTAGTCAATATGATATGGAGATCTCTCTGCCTCCTTTCCAAAAGCAATAAGGTTGCATGAAGCAGGTATACACTTATGTGCACTTGGAGACATGTACCCCAATGCCTCAAATTTATATGGGTCCTAGCAATCTGACCTCAATTTGCCATGCTTCCAAAGACACTTAAGTGACAGAACTAGCTCTTTGGCTTCCTGGGAAGTTTTGCCTCTCCTTCATCTAAGGTTAATGACCCCTCTCCATCCCTACTTCCCTACATCTCTCGTTTCTTCTCTCCCATCTATTGTGCCCCTTGAAATTATATGGTAGGAAGTCTCTTACTGATGCCATCACATGGGCAGGTGGGCAGAGTGGCACAGGTGTATCGAGAGTTGTCAATAAGTTTATGACAGTGTTTAAAAAAAGACACACATAACAAGTCAAATTGCAACCCTGCCTACCAACTCCTGCTGCTTTTGGTGAGCTGCTCCATTCTTCTAACATGTTTTTTTTCTTATAATGTAAATTGAATTCACATAGCTGTTTGAAAGAAACTGCCTTTTTTGAAGCATTTTATCATCAAGAGTGGAGCATAATAGTTAATCTAGCCAAATTTCCCATCAAGCTGACAAAGTATGTAAGAATGACATTAAAGGTGGGATGATTTATTCAGATACCTAGTTTCAAAGGTTTCCACTTATGGTCGCTGGTTAGGTTACTCTTGACCATGATGGGCTGAACATTATTGCAGGAAGTCTGAAGCATAACACAATCTATTAGCTTGTGGCTGGTAAGATGTACAGAGAGTATATGTGCTAGTATGCTTCCTTCCTTTCCCATTTGATTTTATCTGGGCCCTGACTCTATAGGATGCTGCCACACACACTCAAGGCACATCCTTGCCACTTAGTTAATTCTCTCTGGAAATGTCCTTATAGAGATATGCAGAAATGTACTTTAATAATCTGCTAGGCAATTCTTAAACAAGTCAAAAATCTCAAAATGTAAAACATATATGACCCATGTCTAAGAGTATTAAAAACTTCAAAAATTCCAGGAATTCTAAAAATTCTTAGCTTAAAATCTCATCTGAAATATATGCTAAAATCTTAAGAATGAATCCTTGTAAAATCAAAAAAGAAATTCAATACTTCAAGCATTCAGTGAGATAGAGGAAATATGTATGCCCCCAAATACAGGCATAGCTTCATAGAAAGGAGAATCGAGTCCAAAGTGAGAGTAGAATCCAATGTGGATGCACTCAATTCTGTATACCTGTCTCCACCCTCCATAACACAGTTGTATAATTTGAGCTACAAGATCTTGTGCTACCTCCATCCTATATGTCCTTGCTGCCTGCTACTTGTATAGACTCCTTTTTGTACTGATTTATCTCATTGACTATGAGAGTTCTTTTTTTTATTGGATATTTTCTTTATTTACATTTCAAATGTTATCACCTTTTTTGCCCCCCAGAAATACCTTAAGTCATCCCCTCTCTCCTGCTACTCTGAGGGTGTTCCCCTGCCCACCCACCCACTTCAACCTCCCCGCCCTAGCGTTCTGCTAGACTGGGGCATGAAGCTTTCATAGGACCAAGGGTCTCTCCTCCCATTGATGTCCAACAAGGCCATCCTCTGCTACGTATGCAGCAGGAGCCATGGGTACCTCCATGTGTACTCCTTGGTTGGTGGTTTAGTCCCTGGGAGCTCTGGGAGGTCTGGTTGGTTGATTTTGTTGTTCTTCCTATGGGGTTGCAAACCCCTTCAGCTCCTTCACTCCTTTCTCTAACTCCTCCATTGGGTACCCCATTGGGAACCATGTCCTCATTCCAATGATTGGATGCAAGCATCTACCTCTGTATTTGTCAGGCTCTGGCAGAGCCTCTCAGGAGACAGCTATCTCAGGCTCCTGTGAGCAAGCAGTTCTTGGCATCCACAATAGTGTCTGGATCTGGCTATGTATATGGGATGGATCCCCAGGTGGGGCAGTCTTTGGATGGCCTTTCCTTCAGTCTCTGTTCCACACATTGTCTCCATATTTGCACCCATGAGTATTTTGTTCCCCTTTCTAAGAAGAACCGAAGCACCCACACTTTGGTCTTCCTTCTTCTTGAGCTTCATGTGGTCTGTGAATTATATCTTGGATACTTGAAGCATTTAGGCTAATATCTACTTATCAGTGAGTGCATACCATGTGTGTTCCCTTGTGACTGGGCTACCTCACTCAGGATTTTATGAGTTCATTGTTTCTAATAGCTGAGTACTCCATTGTGCAAATGTAACACATTTTCTGTATCTATTCTTCTGTTGAAGGACATTTGGGTTCTTTCCAGGTTCTGGCTATTATATATAAGGATGTTATGAACATAGTGGAACATGTGTCCTTGTTATATGTTGGAGAATCTCTTGGATATATGCCCAGGAGTGTTATTGCTGGATACTATGTCCAATTTTCTGAGGAACTGCCAGACTGATTTCCAGAGTGGTACCAACTTGCAATCCAACCAACAGTGGGAGAGAATTCTTCTTTCGCCACATTCTCATCAGCACCTGCTGTCACCTGAACTTTTTTCTTAGCCATTCTGACTGGTATGAGGTGGAATCTCAGGGTTTTTTTGATTTGCATTTCCCTGATGACTAAGGATATTGAACATTTCTTTAGGTGTATCTTAGCCTCTCGGTATTCCTCAGGTGAGAATTCTTTGTTTAGCTCTGCACCCCATTTTTTTAATAGGCTTATTTGGTTCTCTGTAGTTTGACTTCTTGAGTTCTTTGTATATATTGGATATTATCTCTCTATCAGGTGTAGACTTGGTAGAGATCTTTCCCAATCTGTTGGCTGCCATTTTGTCCTATTGACAGTGTCATTTGCCTTACAGAAGCTTTACAATTTTATGAGGTGCCATTTGTTGATTCTTGATCTCAGAGCATAAACCATTGGTGTTCTGTTCAAGAAAATGTCCATGTGTTTGAGGCTCTTCCCCCACTTTCTCCTCTATTAGTTTCAGTGTATCTGGTCTTATGTGGAGGTCCTTGATCTACTTGGACTTGAGCTTTGTACAAAGAGATAGGAATGGGTCAATTTGCATTTTTCTACATGCCAACCGCCAGTTGAACCAGCACCATCTGTTGAAAATACTGTCCCCTCCCCCCCCCCACACACACACACACACTGGATGGTTTTAGTTCCTTTGTGAAAGATCAAGTGACCATAGGTGTGTGGGTTCATTTTTAGGTATTCAATTCTATTGCATTGATCTATCTGCCTGTCTCTATACCAATATCATGCAGGGTTTTTTTTTTTATCACTATTGCTCTGTAATACAGCTTGAGGTCAAGGATGATGATTCCTCCAGAAGTTCTTTTATTGTTGAGAATTGGAAAGGAACAAGTCAAAATATCAACATTTGCAAATTCTATGATGGTATACTTATGTGACCCCAAAAATTCTATCAAGAACTCCTAAAGCTGACACACAACTTCAGCAAAGTGGCTAGATATAAAATTAACTCAAATCAGTAGCCTTCCTCTACTCAAAGAATAAACAGGCTGAGAAAGAAATTAGGGAAATGACACCCTTCACAATACTTACAAATAATATAAAATACCATGTTGTAACTCTAACCAAGCAAGTGAAAGATCTGTAGGACAAAAACTTCAAAACTCTGAAGAAAGAAATCAAAGATTATCTTAGAAGATGGAAAGATCTCCCATGCTCGTGGATTGGCAGGATTAATAATAGTAAAAATGGCCATCTTGCCACAAACAACAAATTGTATGAAATTCCCATCAAAATTCCAACTCAATTCTTCATAGTTAGAAAGAGTAATTCTCAAATTCATTTGGAATAACAAAAGAAACAGGATAGCAAAGACTCTGAGAGTTCTTATGTTGCATCCCTATTCAGTCTAGTACACAAGCAAGACTCTTGGATATCTAATGCTAGGTGGTCAGACCTAAGATCATACATATATAGGTCTTATACAAACTTAACAACTTAGCAGGTTGTATCTATGTATTCAAGAATACATGTGTATGTATTAATGATTAAAGAACAGGAGTCTATGAATTAGAAAAAAAGCAAGAGAATACATGGGAGTGTTGGAAGAGGTAAGGATAAACATTGTAATTATAATTAAAATAAAAATGTATAAAATATTACTAACCATGTTAAAATTAATATTTCATAATGGTCATTATTATTAAACAACGAAGAAGTACTCACCACATGAAGCATGATTTAGCATTACCCCTGAATCTATATTTTCAAATTCACTTTAAAAGATGACATTTTCTATTTATAATGCTTAGAAAATGTAAAATTGTCACATATAAGTATTCCATGTACTTCTGATATTCACTCCAGGGTCAACAAAAACTTACCTGTGACATTGCTCTGGTCAATAACAGGGGACCTAGTCTATACAACTCAAAATGCTCCAGTCCTTGTTTGTTCAAATGAAAAGCACACCAGGGTCTGTCATCTAGCAAAAGGATTCCACCAATTATCAGCCCAGCATCCAAAGCTTTGTACTCTTCAATTCAGAAAATGAGTTTAATGCTTATTTAACAGCATAAGTTATGACACTTCAAATTGGCCCAGGCATCAAAAACTATAAATGTACCATGCAATTTTCTTGCATATTTAAATGTTTCTTTTTTTTTTCTCTTGCTTGAAAGGAAAATGAATGCCAAAAATTACTGAAATGGGAAAAATTTAAAGCATGCAACACTCAAAAATTTACAGTAATGGGGCAGTAATCTTATACTATACACTGTATTCACATGAAACATAATTTCAGGATAAGGATAATTTTAATATCATTCTTGAGTGAGAATTCAAATTTTCTAAGAATTATAAATTTAAAATGTTGTCTTTTAAGTGAATTAAAAAATTCTGGTTTATATGCTTTTTTGACCTCATGAGTCTCAAATAGATGAACAAAGACAATCTGTGTCCTAGCATTAAATTGATATATGCACACATTTTCTATAAATACACTTAACAACAATTTATCTCCTAGCTAATAAAATTAAGCTACAAAATAAGTCTCAAAGCCCAGATTACTGAAAAGTCTCTCCAAAGGGTTACTATAGAAGATTCTTTCACTCCAATCTTGAATGTGCTAAGAAAATTAACTTAAGAAAATTGTATATGGAAAAGAAGCCCAACATGGCTGCCACCAGAGTTAAGTTCCTGGGAGAACTTTAAATTATACACTAGTAAAACCAAACTAATTCTGAGGATATTAAAATGGGAAACCAACGTGGTCTTTCTTCTCTGTGACTGAAAAATGAGTCAAGGGTTTTGCATTTGTTAAAAACAATGTTTCATATAAAATAGAAGATGAAGCTAATTGTGACTATTTAGTGATGTGCTATCGGTAACAAAGGATGGTACACTTTTAAATGATTTGTTGATTGACTGAACTGAAAGAGATTTGACATACACACATGAATATGAAATGATGCAAACTCTTATAAGTGATTAATATATTGGTGCAGGATAATTAATAAGTGTAGTATCACCTGAATTACTTTGCATTGACTATTCAATTATGAGGTAAGAAAGAAGATACAGGAAAATGTATAATGGAGAGTAGAGGTGAATGAAAGTGTAGGCAAAATCTCAATGTTGCCTCTTTATTGCCTATGACTCATCTGGGAGACTGACTTGTTACAGGTAGAGTTTCAATAAATATCATTGCTATAAATCAAAATTATGATATATTGAAAACTGACAGCTGAGTTATTTATAAATTCTTTTTTTCAGAAGTAGTGGAGTATGGGACAGTAATATCTCAACTTCTATAATAAGTCTAGAACTGAGAGATGATTGAAGACCCAATACAATGTTTCTATTCATTTATCCATCAAGCTATTTGCTTTAAATTACAAACTTTATCCACCCCTCTCTCAAATATCCTCAGGTATGACATGGAACAATATGTATAAGTTAGTTTCTAAGCACAAGGACTCACTCAGAGTTTCACCTGCACACTACAAGACTGAAGAACTGGTCAGGCTGAAGACTGAGAGCTCAAGGTACAGAGATTGATCATTAAAGCTTATAATCTAGTGCCATTATTTTACTTAAGACTCTTCACACATTTTAAGTAGCTCTACATATGAAATTTAAACTTCTTGGCATGGCTCACTAAGCCTTACTTGATCAGCCCTCTGTATGCATGTCTGACTTGCAAACTCTCACATCTTTGAAAGCAGTAGTCCATACCCCATATCTTAAATGTCTTCTCCTTTATCACTCACAATGATTAAAAAAACAAAAAACAAAAAACAGTATTTCCATTTATGATTTCATGATCACTCCCATGCAAGAGAATATTCATGCATATCAACAAATCATATTAAGAGCCAAGCCCCCCACACCCTCCCACACCTTCCTGGTGCTTTAAATCCATGTTCCTACAATCTTTTTTATACATAGAACTTAACACATATTTTGTTTGTTTGTTTGTTTGTTTTAATCACTGGCTGTTTCTGCCTTGTGTAAGCTGGAAGAGGAAATCTAATCATGTGACAAGTGTTGACTACCTCATTCTGTTATTTAGAAATCCTCAGTAAACACCCTTTCCTTATAAAAGATGAAGACATAGAAATAGGTCCGACTGAACATTAATCAAATCAGAACATGATATCCTGCATCTTGTGAATTATAATTAGCCTTTTCATTCTTGATTACATTTCTATTTACAAACTGTTTGTGTGTGTGTTTTATGTACAAGTGTGCATGCCCCAACTCATATGAAGATATCACAGGACAACTTGCAAAGACGCCTTCTTTCCTTCTACTATGTGACGGCCGGGGCTTAAATTCAAATAGTCAAGCTTGGCAAGTGTTCTTACCCTCTGAGCCATCTAAAATTGGCCCCTTTCCCCAATGTTTTTGTCATTTTCACTTCTGCATCAAGAATGTCCGTAACCCATAGCTGTTATTTTATATTTCTAAAACTGAGGAAATAGACATTTTCCCAGGAGCTATAGGATGAGGAGAGTAGCGATTTAGCTCTTCTTTAAATCTCAGGAAAGTTGTCCTTTCTCCCCAGTGCTCAGCATGGAGAATCAGTAACCTGTTCAGTTAGATTACCAAACTTTAAAGGAAAGCATGAGCTTAATGTAATTGATTCCTCACCTAACTCTGGATGAAAAACAGTGAGTTTGGGAGTCTACAGACAAACATGTGCAAAATCAAGCTGTTAAGTCCCAGAGATAGATATGTTCTAGATGAACTATTCTTAATATTTCCTTTGTGTTGCATAAATTCTCAGAAATGTTATTAATTGAATGGGCTTGATGGTTTTCCAAAAAAAGGAAAAAACTCGGCAGTAATAAATGTGGCCCAGAGCTAAATTAAGACATCCTCCCAGTACTCCGGGCAGAGCATTTTTTTTCCGAACAGCTGGTTTCTGTTAATAGGCACATCCTTCCTGCAGAGCAGGCAGATCTGTAATCCCTATCACGCTTTCTGTGTAACTGCCCCAGAGCACATAATCACAGGGCACACTCCCATTGCTTTACAAGGATATTTTTTCCTTTCAGATTTGTCCTTTTAGGAAGCGCACCATCTATTCTGTACTCCAGTTACAGGCCTCCATTTAATTACAGTGCCTGATATTTATGGTGAGGTGAGGAAGATAAAGCTAAAGATGTACAGTTGCCTATTTAAAATCATGCACTCACAAATCTCCAAATGTGAAGTCTTCCTTGAGCTGCTGAAGAAACATATTTTACATCTCAGAAGCATCTCTTTGAGCACAATTAGGAGATTCAAAACACAGGCAATGGTAGTGATATAACTAGGATCTGATGAGCTCTGAAATGTACTGGAGTGAGACACGTGTCAGAACACCTCTGCATGGTTTTGCTAACCAGAAAATCATCTTGAGGAATTTTTAGTTAATTCTTTACTTAATGTAATGATTCTATTCATAATTGGGTTCTAGCAAAGCAATCACTGTGCTTGATCCTCAGTGCACCAAGGAAACCTGGCTCAGTGCCAATCAAACCATGAACAGGCTCATCATTTGTTTATTTCCTCTGGGAAAGACGATGCTCAATTCCAAGTTCATGCACAATGCATGATTCCTTAGAAAGAGAGTGGGATACTGCTTTTGAAACATGAAGATAAATCTCATTTAAATGGAAGGTAAGATGAACACTTCACATGCTAAGAAGCAAAATAATCCATGCTTGGAAGATGAGGGCAGAAGAATCAGAAGTTCAAGGCCAGCTTTTACATCTCAAGTTCTGGTTATTCAGAGCTACAATAAAAAACACTATTTCACACAAAGAAGTAATCATAAATGTGATGTGTCCATTAAATCCATACCCTTAGGTGTTAGTGAAGCTTACAAAGAGGATTCAGAAAGAGTGTATGAGCCAGAGGGGATGGGGGCCACCAAGAGAACAAAGCCTTCTAAACACAATAAGACCAATATGCATATGTGCTCACAGAGATTGAAGCAGCATTGCAGAGTCTGCATAGGACTATAATAGATGGAGTATTAGAGCTAAAGGGAGAAGTGAACACATACCTCCATGCCTAACCCTGAAAGTATCTCCAATGGATAACCATTTGCAAATAAACATTTAATTTTCTTCAAAGAAGTCTCACAGAGAAATCAAACTATTCTTAAAGGTAACCCAGATGTCCAGCATTAGACAAGAACAGAAAAAAACAAAAAACAAAACAAAACAAACAAAAAAAACCCACAATGGTATCTTTGGAAGTTTCTTGTCTCATAATATTGTGTAGGGATTTTTCTCTTCTTATTTTCTTTTTATTTATCTGTTTAGCTTTAGATTTATCATTTGCCATGATTATAGTACAAATGTGAGGTGAACATCATGCTGTATCTATTTCAGAATTCTACAGAATCATTAATTCATAAAAATGAGTACTATTTATTACTTTCATATTTAAGTCTAAGTCTACAACTGGATCAATGGCTCATTTGAAAGAAAGTCTAAGTATTTGGTAGTAGCTTGTGAAAGAAAGCATTTTAAAAAAAATTTATATTTTATTATTACATTTTAATTTTATTTTTTTACCTTTTTTAACTCTCTAAATCTTTTGTGTATATATTATGACTTCTGAGTTTGGATGTTTATAGAAAATACTAAGCTAATGACTATAACATGCACAGAGGATCTGGTATAGAGCTATGTAGACCCTGTGTTTGCTGCTTTGGTCTCCGTGAGCTCATATATGCCTTGCTTAGTTGATTTGGTGGCCCATGTTCTCCTGGTGTATTCCTGCCCCTCTGACTCCTACATCCTAGCTGTCTCCTCTTCTACAAAATTCCCTGAGCTCTGAAAGTAGGAATTTGATAGAGACCTCCAATTTAGACTCTCTCTCTCCACATAATAACTGGCTATGTATCTCTGAATATGTTCCCATCTGCTGCCAGTGGAAGCCTCTCCGATGATGACTAGATAAGGCATCAATCTACTAGTACAGCAGAATATTATTAGTAACCATTTTCTTGAATTTTTTAAGACCAGTCATGTTTAGATTTATCCTAGATAACAAAGATATCTATTCTCTGTTCTTAGTTACCCAAGCAGTTTCAAGTATGTGTTCCTTCTTATGGATTTGGCCTTAAGCAAAGTCAGACATTGGTTGGCTACTCCCACTTCTGTGGAATCACTGTCCCAGCATATTTTTCAGGCAGAACAGATTGTAAATCAGAGGTTTTGTGGCTAGGTTGGTGTCCACATTTCTCTTTCATTAGCCTGCATAGTGCCTCCCACACCAGAAACACGAGACCATAAAAGTTAAAGGCTTCACATAGATATCAGCTTGACATCTCCATGTTCTGTGAATTACATGAGTGTTGTCCTCAACAATGGGTCCTTGCTGTTAATTTATGGAGAGAAAACCTTTGTCTTCGGTAGTTTGAGGATTTCCATGGTACCCCCATTAGTCTATAAAGGTAGAGAAGCAGAGAGAATAGGGACCAGAAAAGACATTCCTCTTGCTGCATAATTAAACAATATAACATATGACAAAGAAAGAATATTAAAAATGACAAGGCAAAAAGACCAAATGACATATGCAAGCAGGCCTATTGGAATTATACCTCACTTCTCAAAAGAGACTCTCAAAGCCAGAAGGGCACGAACAAATGTGGGCAGACTCTAAGAGATCACACATGCCATCTTAGACTACTAAACCCAACTAAACTTTCCATTTTTTCGACCATAATTGGAAAAAAATAACATATTCTATGATGAAGTCAAATTTAAACAATATCCATCTACAAATCCAGCCCTACAAAAGTGCTGGAAGGGAAACTCCAAGCTGAAGAGGTTAACTACACCCAGGATGTATCTAACAAACATTATAACCAAGGAGACCTAACTGATATTTACCTAACATTCACTAAACACAAAAGAAAACACAGGAAACAAATAATAACTGCACAAAGATGTAATCATAATATTTTATTTTTCAATCATGTAGACCTGCAGAAATTAGAAAGCAGTGAAAGACCCTTGAAAGGAGTACATAAGAAAACAAATGATATGCACTTACTAAGTGGATATTAGCCCAAAAGCTCAGAATACCTGAAATACAATTCACAGACCACATGAAGCTCAAGAAGAAAGAAGACCAAAGTGTAGATGCTTCGTTCCTTCTTAGAATGGGAAACAGAATACTCAAGGGGGGAGGATATGGAGACAAAGTGTGGAGAAGAGACTGAAGGAAAGGCCATCCAGAGACTGCCACACCTGGGGATCTAACCCATATACAGTCACCAAACCCAGATATTATTGTAAATGCCATGAAGTGCTTGCTGACAGGAGCCTGACAGAGCTGTCTTCTGAGAGGCTCTGTCAGAGCCTTACAAACACAGAGGCAGATGCTTGCATCCAACCTTAGGACTGAGCACTGGGTCCCCAATGGAGGAGTTAGAGAAAGGACTGGAGGATCTGAAGGGGATTGCAATCCCATAGGAAAAACAAGAAAAAAAAAAAACCAAGATCAAACAACCAAGTCTCCCAGAAACTAAACCACCAACCAAAGAGCACACATGGAGGAACCTATGGCTCCAGCCACATATTTAGCAGAGTATGGCATCAATGGGAGGAGAGGCTCTTGGTTCTGTAAAGGTTCAATGCTCCAGTGTAAGGGAATGCCAGAGTGGGGAGGCAGGAGTTGGTGGGTGTGTGTGTGTGGGGGGGTACCCTCATAGAATCAGGGGGAGGGTGAAAGGATAGGGAGTTTCAGGGGGAAATCAGTAAGAGGGATAACATTAGGACTATAAATAAAGAAAATATCCAATAAAAAATTAAAAATTAAAAAAAGAAGAAAACGTGTATTGATACAATTGGTGCAGGCTTATTAAAAAATAGCTCTACTACCTGTGTATTCTGAATGAGACAATACCAGAATAACGCAGTCCTGAGGACACAAGTAAGGACAGATGAGCTGCCAGTCAAAGCTTACTAGGAGGTGGTAATTATCCCCAACCTCAACTCCTATTTTCTTTATTTCTGTAATAGAAAGTCATTGATTTTTTTTTGTTGATATTTTTATTTTAGAAGAAATGAAATCAGCATGTCTCTACCAGACAAGTCCTATGATATTTGTCTACAAAGTATATGCAAGGTAAGCCTATTAAAGTTCTTGTGTCATCAGGGACAATCATGCACACATGAATTCCCCAATCTTATTTAGAGACCAAGACTAGAGGATCACATGTTCTAGAACAACCTGTGTTCCATACCAAGTTGAGGCCTGTCTCGGCCATGTAACATTATTTTGTCTCCAAACAAAAAAATAAGAAAAAACATTACCATGGCCACTGTATTATTTCTTACTAAATAATTTATTGCACTATGTTTGGAATGACAAACATTTTTATGGTAAGAGCTGAAGCATTTGAGTGTGCGGTTATACTCAAAGAATAAGCTTGACCTCATAACTTATCTTCATTGAATTTCTTTTTTTATCAGTAAATTGAGAAACAGAAGATGGAGGTGTTAGGGGAAGAAAAATGGCACATGAATAAAAGTGCTTGGTGCACAAACCACAATGACCCGAGTTTAAATCCCCAGAACACATGTAAAAGCAGACTATATATTGCATGCATCTGTAACACCAGCAATCCTACAGAGAGATAGAAAGAGGAAACGGGAGACACACCACACTCTCATAAAGCAGCTAGCCTGGCATTTGTAGGAAAACTCCAAAGAGACCCTACTTCTAAATAAGATGGAAGACATGGACCAACAGTCAAACTTTTCCTCTGGCATTTACACACACACACATACACACACACAAACTGAAATGAACATACACACATTCACACACAAATGCATACAAATGTGTACATACAACAAACAAAACAAATAATACAATTTCTTTCATTTTATTTTTTTAGTTCTTAATATATATTCTTGTTTTGCTTTCTCTTTTTAAAATTTTATTTATTCACTTTACATCCCTCTCACTACCCTCCTTTCAGTTACTCCTTCACACAACCCTTCCCCTCATCATCCACTACCCTTTTCCTCTGAGAGGGTGTGGGTATCCATACTTATCTGCTGAACCAGGCATATCAAGTCTCTTTGGGGGTAGGGGCATATTCTCCCACTGAGGGCAGAAAAAAGAACATATCCCATGGACAAGCAACAGCTTTTGAGATAGCTCCCACTCCATTCATTCTGGACTCACAAAAAGACCAAGCTGCACATCTACTACATATGTGTGGGGAGGCCTAGGTCCAGTCTGTGTATGCACTTTGGTTGGTGGTTCAGTCTCTGAGAGCCCCAAGTGTCCAGGATAGCTTACTCTGTTGGTCTTCGTCTGGGATTCCTAATCCCTTTGGGCACACAATCCTTAGCCCCACTCTTCCATAAGAGTCCCCAATCTCCATCCACTGGCTGTGGGTGTGTCTATCTGTTTGAGTAAGCTTCTGGGTGGAACCTCTCAGTGGACAGCCATGCTAGACTCCTGTCTGCAAATATAACAGAGTATCATTAATAGTGTCTAGGATTGAGGCTTGCCCATGGGATGGGTCTCAAGTTGGGTTCGTTGTTATTGGCTGGCAATTCCCTCAGTCACTGCTTTATCTTCTGTGCCTGCATTTCATGCAGACAGGATAAATTTGGGGTCGAAAGTTTTGTGGGTGGGTGGTATCTTTATTGTTCCACTGAGGTTCCTACCTGGTTATAGGAGGTGGCCTCTTCAGGTTCGATATCCCAAAGCTGTGATTCACAGATAAGGTTACCCCCATTGATTCTTGATCTCTGTTACATCCTGGAGATGCAGATGCCCCCTCCCCACCTAACTACCCTGGTCAGTTGCAGATTTCCATTCATTCTCATGGCCATCTTTCCTGTCTCTCCCCACATCTGATCCTGCAGCCCCACCATTCCCCTCTCTATCTCCTCTTCTACCCAGTTCCCTGCTTCCATCCATGTCTTATGACTTATTTTATTCCATTTTCTATTCAAGCATACATTTTTTGTGTCTTCATTCTTGTCCAGCTTCATTGAGTCTGTGGAGTATTCTGTGAATATCCTATATTTTATAGCTAATATCCACTTATAAGTGAGTACAAACCATGCATGTCCTTTTGAGACTGAGTTACCACACAGAGGATGGTGTCTGGATCCATAAGGGACAAGCTAAATACTAGCAGGTGATCATCCTGAAATGGCCTGCTTCTGATTATTATATAATCTGTGACAGGTGAGCTCTTATTAAGCAAGGCTGTAAGGGACTCATTTTAGGAAAGATTCCTGCTATTAAAATGCTTTTCCTGTTATTATTAAATATACAATAATCAATAAGTAATAGCACACCCCTTTGGAGCAGATCTCTGCAAATCCACGAAGATGTACTGTCTTGTAGTGATGCTGTAAGAGTCAACCAGTCTTACCTTACTGGACCCCCTGAGTGGACCACGTTGAGACTGAATCGATGCAAAACACATGAGGAATTTTTATTAAAAATCTAGCATGCTAGGGCTGCTCTGCATATGAAGAGAGAGTGACCCTGCGTCTTGTGCTGTGTGGGATTTTATACCTTCCTCAGGGCCACCACCATTAAGCACAATGTGATTGGCAGAACAGTTTACATTCAAACTAATTGGTTGTTAGATGATGAGGTAGGTGGTCAACAGTCCTTCGGAATGTGACCCCACCCTTTGGTCGGTCTCCCCCTCCCCCTTGTGGTCTGAGGAATGCAAACCTGCCCCTGACCTTTTTAAGGTTCCTGAGTTAACTCTGTCAATGCTACATAAACATATAGATGACTTAAGATTTCATGATGATCCTATAAGAATCTCTAAATTTATATCTGTGATTATTAAGCTCTTTTATAATGGGACTGCTATTAGGTCCTTTCTGATGGTCAAAACTGCAATGAAAACTCTGCCAGGTAACATAAAAAAAAACCTAAGAGAGCAATGTGCAGAATGCAGAGGAAAAGAGGAAAAAAGAAGACCCTACACAGAGCAGAAGGAGCAGACAGGCTCCTTCCAAAGGACAGAACATGTCCTTTGGAAGGCTTAGTCTTACTAAAAAGAGCAAAGCTTTTTTTCTTACAAACATGGATTTAATTCATTTAGCATTAAAAGGGTGGAAGCCTTTTCTTTCTCTATGCTATAAAAATTAAAGCTGATTTTTCATCCAGAATGAGTGAGTTCTTTCTGCACCAGTGCTTGGTATTTTAATCCATATGCATATGTAAGTATGGATGTGTGGATAAGTATGTAATTGTGAGAATGCATGCAAGCTGGGCCCAACTGAATTTGTATGGAAAGGTACAAATGAGAACTCTGCATGCATGAAACTGTGTATGAACTTATGTGAGATTATGCATATTCGCTTATGTAAAACTCTTTCTGTGAGTGTTACTCTCTTCTCCTGGCTCAGTAGAAGTTTATTGCTCCAAACTTGCCCCCTAGTGACAGGCATCTGGACAATAGGGAAAAGGCTCTAGCAACTAATCCTTTACTTAATCTCCTGCTGTTTGAGGATGAGGTGCTAAGTGCCTGAGACTGCAGTATCTGGATTCACAGGAACACAGAAGGCCGGTCAGCTACAATAGCATAGTAAACTTTTATATATATATATATATATATATATATATATATATATATATATTTACATTCAAAATCATTTCCCCTTTCCCATTTCCTCCCTCCCCGAAAGTCCCATAAGCCCCCTTCCCTCCCTCTGTTCCCCATTCAAACCCATCTCGCTTCTCTGTCTCAGCATTCCCCTACATCTAGTCTTTCCAGGACCAGGGGTCTCTCCTTCCATCTTCTTGGAAATCTATTGATATGCGTATTTTGTCTAGGGTATTCTGAGATTCTGGGTTAATATCCCCTTATAGTAAACTTTTTATTATACAGCAACCCTAAATATCTCTTAAGACAAAGTCTTACCCCAGAATTTCATAAGACCAACTCTTACCTCCCACCGACAGTCTTCCCCCTATACTGCCTCAAGAAGAACCAACAAGAAGGAAGAACACCCCTCACTGAGGCTATCCCCCCACGCAGGATGATATTTTCAAGTTTCATCCATTTGTCTTCAAAATTCATAATGTCTTTATTTATAACAGCTGTAGAGTATTCCATTGTGTAGATGTACCACATTTTCTTTATACATTCTTCAGTTGAGGCAAATCTTGGAGTTTCCCCCCCCCCCATTTTCTGACTATTGCAAATAAAGCTGCTATAAACATACTTGGGCAAGTAAGTGTCTTTGTGCCATGGTGGACTACTCTTTGGGTATATGCCCAGAATTAGTATAACTGGGTCTTGAGAAAGAACTATTCCATTTTCTGAGAAACCACCAAATTGATTTCAAAAGTGGTTGTACAAATTTGCACTCCCAGTAGCAATGAAAGAGAGCTCCCCCTTGCTCTACATCCTCACATGTAGAGCAAGCTCTTGAGTTTTGATCTTATCCATTCTGACCATGGTAAGATGGAATCTCAGAGTTGTTTTGATTTATACTTCCTTGATACTAAGGACTTTGAACATTTCTTTAGGTGCTTCTCCACCATTAGAGATTCCTCATTTGAAAATTTTCTGTTTAGCACTTTACCTCATTTTTTAATGGGTATTTTGGTTTGTTGGTGTCTAACTTCTTGGATTCTTTATAAATTTTTGGATATTAACTCTCTGTCAGATGTAGGGTTAATAAGATCCTTTCCCAATCTGTAGGCTGCCATTTTGCCCTATTGACAATGACCTTTGCCTTACCAAAGCTTTTCAGTTTCAAGAAGTTCAATTTATCAGTTTTGATCTAAGCAACTGAACCATTGGAGTTCTGTTTAGGAAATTGTCTCTTGTACCAATGTTAAAGGGTATTTCTCAATTCCTTTTCTATGAAATTTAGCATATCCAGTTTTATGTTGAGACCGTTGATTCACTTGAACTTGAGCTTTGTGCATTGATAAGTATGGATCTACTTGCATTCTACTACATGTAGACATCCAATTAGACCAGCACCATTTGTTGATGCATTCAGTTTTCCAATGTACAGTTTTGGGTTATTTATCAAAAATCAAATGTCCGTAAGTGTGTGAGTTTATTTCTGGGTCTTTGATTCAATTCCATTGGTCAACATGTCTATTTCTGTACCAGCAGTTTTTATAACTATTGCTTTGTAGTACCGCTTAAGGTCAGGGGTGGTGATTCCTGCTGAAGTTCTTTTATTGTTCAGGATTGTCCTGGCTTTTGTTCATTGTGTTCTTTCAAGAGTCTTTAGCCATCTGGATGGCTTTTGTCCCTGGATGCTCCTGGTGAAGTAGGTACTGGTAGTGAGGTTATCCTCCATGTCCCTTGTGTGGAAGTCTTGTGATGAGTATCCTAAGATTGTGTGGCTCTAGATCAGAGGTCTATATGGTTCAGGATCCACAGGTCCAGTGAAGATGGGCAGAGAGCTGTCAGGAGAATAGAGGTCAGCCGTGTATATCAGACAGCTCAGGAAAGCTTGGGGTGCTCCAGAGGGTTCATCAAGCAGAGGAGATGGATATGGGGAGGAAAGATAGCTTGTAGACCTATATGATCTAGAGGTCTTAAGAGGATAGGCAAAGATGTGGGAGTGAGAATGGAAGTCCAGAGGGGAGAGCAAACTATTCAATCTACTTTGGGATGTACCAGACAACTCAGAGAGCAAAAGAGATGGGCAGGGGGAAGAGAAGCTAACCTGTATGGTTTAGGCTCTGTAGGTCAGATGATGGTGGGCATAGAGGTTGAGGCAGAATGGAGGTCCACTGCAATTTTTAAAAAGAATTATTGTTCAGGCATTACAGGAAATGCATTTTAAAATAATCTTAACCTCCTGTCTATTGTATTTCAGTTTTAAAGACAATACATTTAATGCTTATAAAACAAAACATGCCAGTAAGAGAATGGCAACATTCATGAGAATGTAAAAAATTAAATACATGACCTTTCAACTAAAATGTTAAAAATATTCCTAATTCTTATAATTCAGCAAGATAGTCTTTAAAAATAAATAAAATTCATCACAGCTAAGAAGAACAGAAAAAATAAATTGCTTCACCATGAATAAATTATAAATTTTCATTCTTCTGAAATTTATTAAGAAAAATTAATGTTAAAGAATATTCAGCTACATAATGCTGAAATATTTTCCTCTTCAGTTTTTGGAATAATTTCTCAAATAAAATGCTAATCCCAAATGGCTTCATTGATTAATTCAACAAAATATTTAAGGGATAAACAATTAGAATTTTGAAACAGAAATTTATAAAAAGAAATTATAAAACTTTCAGAAAGACTTTAAAGAGGGTAAGGCATAAAAATAACTGAGCATTTTGGATTTGATGTACAATAGTATTTAGCATTCATAGGATGCTGAATTCAATCCATAGCACCATAATATTTTAAATGATTTCTTAGAACTTGTGGATATAAATATCTCCACCACACCACAATATTTAAGATATACTACTTAAAGTATGTACAGTAAGTTTGAAATTTTGGATGAGATGGAACATTTTCTAGGAAATGTGATTCAAATCGTCAAAGACACACATGGATGAAGATCTGAACTATTCATTATCTATTAAAGATTATACATCCATAACTATACAATTAACTCAATGAAAACTCTAGGGCAAAATTATTTCACTAGTGAATTACAACAATCTTTAAGAAGAAATGAGTCAGGACTTACCAGAAGAATGGGACATGATATTTCTCAATTTACTAAAGATTTGACATAGTCTGAAAACTAAAAGTAGAGTAGACATAAACAGAAAATTAAACAATATACCCCTAAACAATTCCAAAAATCCAAAAATAGTATAGATGGATTACTGTATAAGTGACCCTAAAAATTCCACTAGAAAATTCCAACCAATTCTGACATCTTCAGGAACATAGCAGGATACAAAATTAATACAGAAAAAATAGTAGACTTCCTACATACAAAGAAGAAACAGACTGAAAAATAAATCATGGAAGCAATACCATTCACAATATCCCCATAAAATGTGAAATACCTTGTGGTAAATCTAATCAAACAAAGGAAGGACTTATATAAACTTACATAACTTATATAAACTTTAAGATACTAAAGAAAGACATTGAAGAAAATAACAAAAGATGGAAACACAGTAAAAATAATCATTCTACCAAAATATATCTATAGATTCATTTAAATCTCTATCAAAGTTTGAACACAATTATTAATAGAATTTTAAAATACAACTTGTAGTTTTGTATAGAAACACACACACACACACACACATACACACACACAAACACATACACATATACACACACACATGAAAACAGTATAACTAAAAACAATACTGAATAATAAAAGATCAGCTACAGGTACCACCATCCCTAATCTTAAACTTTACTACAGATGAATAATAAAAACTATAAAAATATCATGGTCTTAGAACCAAAGCAGACACAATGAACACACAGATATAAATCCAAACACCTATAGACACCTGATTTTTTTATAAGTTATATATATATATATATATATATATATATATATATCTGTATATACTAGAACAGAAAATAAAGTAGAAAACACTAACTGAAATATACAATGGGGCAAAAAAGGTAGCATCTTATTATATAGTCTTGACTCCTTGGCATAGAGAAGAATTTTCTGAACACAACACAGTTAGCACACACACTAAGAACAACACTTAATAAATAGGACTTCATGAAAATGTAAAGCTTCTATAAGGTGAAAAACACTCACTCAAACAAAATAGCCACTTACAGAATAAGAAAATATTTTTACCAACTATACATTGTATAGAGGGCTAACATCCAAAATACTTTAAAAACAGAGAGAGAGAGAGAGAGAGAGAGAGAGAGAGAGAGAGAGAGAGAGAGAGAGAACAACCCAAATAAAATGGGGTATAAAATTAAAAAATGTATTCTAATACAAGGAAATCAAAATGGCTGAGAAACATTTTTAAATGCAGAGACAAAAATGGAGCAGAGATTGAAGGAAAGGCCATCCAGAGACCACCCCTCCTAGAGATCCATCTGATCTGCAGACACCAAACCCTGACACTATTGCTGATGCCAAGAAGTGCTTGCTGACAGTAGCCTGGTATGGTTCTTCCCTGAGACATTCTACCAGCACCTGACCAATACAGATGCCGACAGCCAACCACTGCATGGAGCCTGGGGACCCCAAAGGAAGGTAGATATAGGGGAAGGACTAACGGAGCTGAAGGGGATTGTAACTGCATAGTAAGAACAATATCAACTATCTGGACCATCCAGAACTCCCAGGGACTAAACCACCAACCAAAGAGTATACATGGAGGGATCCATGACTCCAGATTCATATGTAGCACAGGATGGCCTTATCTGACATCAATGAGAGGGAAAGCTTTTGGCCCTGTGAAGGCTTGATGCTCCAGTGTAGGGGAATGCTAAAGCGTTGAAGCAGGAATGGGAGGGGTGGGGGAAGCAACTTCATAGAGTCATGCAGAAATGAGGGTTATGGGATTGGAATTTGGGGACGGGAAACTAGGAAAGGGGACAACATTTGAAATGTAAATACGTAAAATAGCTAATAAAAATAAATCTTTTAAAAAATGTTTAAAATCCTAAGTCAATCAGGAAAATGAAAATCGAAACTGCTTTGATATTTCATCTGAAACCTGGAAAAATGGCTAAAATCAATAGAACAAATGATGTTTATATTAGAGATGATATGGAGAAAGGAAAACACAAATCTGTTGGTGAAAATACAACTTGTACAGCCTCTATGAAAACCAATGTGTTACTTCTTCAGGAACATTCATCTCAAAATCCAGCCATGCTACTTTTAGGCATGTACCCATAGGACACTTCGTTCTACCATAGAAATATTTGCTCAACTAGGTTTATTACTACAGTATTCATATTATCTATGTATTGAAAAGAACCTGAATGCCTGTCAGTGGGTGAATGGATAAAGAAAGTATAATATATTTACACAATGGAATATTATTCTATAGTTAAAAAATGAAATTCACAAGTAAATGGGTTAAACTAGAAAAAGGTGAGGTAATCCATTACCAAAAAGACAAATATGGTATATATTCAATTACATGTGAATATTATCTGTTAAATCTCCAATAATCAGGTTACAATCCATAGAACCACAGAGGTTACATATAGAGTAAAGGTCTGAGCAGAGAATTGGATCACTGTAGAAAGGGAAAACAGAATAGACAGTAGCCAGGCAGGAATGTGAGGATTAAATGGGGGGGGAGGGAGGAAGGGAAGGGATGTAATAAGGCTAGACATAGATAAAACTAAGGACCATTTGTAGAATTTTAGAGAGAACTACTGCAGTAGAATCTTCCTAAAATATATACATATATAAAGATGATCTAAAAGGAATTTTCAAATAACAAGTGAGACGGGTCCCTAACTGGACAACTCTTGTGACCAAATGAAGATTCCTGTTCTAGGTATGAGTTACATTTAATCAAATTGCGGGCCAAAGGGGTCACATGGGCACTTTCAAACAGGCCATGTTATTGTCAAAGATGATAAGGTCCTACAGCTGAAAACAATAACTATAAAACTCATTGAACATGGAGAAGTCAAACTGGTGCCTACTTAGACCACTACTGTCTAGTATTCATGGTACTGGAAGTTACTTTGAATATTACCAAAGAAGAAAGGTAAACACCAACCCAGCTACAAAACTATCTATCTTCAAGAGTGATATATATATAAGACATGTGGAGTAGTGGCACAAAGCCTATGGGAGTAACCAACCAATATCTAACAGAATTTAAGTCTTTCTTCATGAAATGGAACCCACCCATCAACACTGCTCAGTTAGCCAAGAATTTGAGTTGTGTCAGGGACCTAGAGGAAAAACAAATGCTACTATTCTGTTAATGGAACATAGCAACAAATGGGCTCCTATGGACATTATGTTATACTCATAGATCAATGTCTTGTTCACCCATCATCAGAAAATCTTCCTCCTTCAATAGATGGGAATAAATTCAAAGACCCACATCTGTACCATATGTAGAAAGTAAAAGGCCTGGGAGCACCCGGTCCTAAATGGGATATCATCATCAAATTTCTCCCCTCAGGAAACCATGCTTTAGAGGAGAAAGATTGTAAGAGCCACGATTTTCTAAATACAGTAGGACTGATGCACATAGGAACCCACAGAGACTGGAAGCCCACACAGAACTCATATGGGTCTGGGCCTACTGGAGTTACAGTGCTGAGAGTGGAAATGGACACAAGTCCAAATCACTAGCCCAGAACCTATCTCCAATTGATAACCATGATATATGAAAAGTTAGCTTTCTCTACCATAGTCTCATCAAGTATACAAGCCACTCCTTTAAAAAAAAAAGATGATGCAGAATTTTATATACATGTATAAAGTTGTCAAAGAAAATTCAGAAAGGAGAAGAATCGCCAGCCATAATAACTTACACTTGTAAGTCTACCAGTTGAAAAATCAGGGAATTGAGAGCTCATGGTCATCTTAGTCACTTTTTTTAAATAAATTACAAGTCACTCTTACTACCATGTCCCATGCCCAGTTAAAGATGGCTAATGCAAAATGAACTCCATAGTAATTTTGGAAGTTATTGCTGTTGATTTTGTTTTTGTTTTTGTTTTGGTGTTGTTGTTGCTGCTGCTGCTACTGTTGGATTGTTTGGTTTGGTTTTTAGTTTTGTCTCAGAATGCCTTGTCTTAACATTTTTTCTTTTCTTTTCCCAAATGTTTTTTTTAATGAGTACACTGCAGCTGTCTTCAGACACACCAAAAGAAGGTATCAGATCCCATTACACATGATTGTGAGCCACCATATGGATGCTAGGAGTTGAACTCAGGACCTCTGGAAGAGTAGCCAGAGTCCTTACCACTGAGCCATCTCTCCACCACCACCACCTCTCTTTTGAAGATTTATTTATATTATGTATGTGAGTAAGTACACTGTAACAGCTTCAGACGTACCAGAAGAGGACATTGGATCATATTACAGATAGTCATGAGCCACCATGTGGTTGCTGAGAATTGAACTCGGGGCCTTTAGAAGAGCAGTCAGTGCTCTTAACCACTGAGCCATCTCTCCAGCCCCTTAACATTTTTTTTCTAACTCTACAGGTCTTTTACTTTTATTTTATGGTTCCCAATTTTGTATTTATACATGATTTCTGTGTGTGCCAATTTGTGTTTTTACTTCTATATGTGTTTCTTGTGCTTTTTCTTTGGCTCTTTGTTTTCCTATTTGTTTGTTTTTATGTTATTGTTTTTTCTTAATTTTAGATGGCTGTTTATATTTTAAAGATAACAGAAACAAGGATGAAGATTTTGGTGAGTGGGGAGGTTGGGAGGATCTGAGAGGACTTGGGCAAAGGACAATAATAATCAGAATATATTGTATGAAAAAAAATGTATTTTCAATTAGAAAACCTACTCCATAAATGCAGTAAGGCTTTTGTTTTCTAACAATTCAGCATAGGTATAGCTTAGTAGGTAAAGTATGATTGAGACCTAAGCTCAGATCTCCAGAATTCATGTATAGCCAAATGTGCCAATATGCATCTGTAATCCCAATATGCCTCTGGTGAGACATCAGGTAGAGATAGATTTTTCTCTGAAAAAGCTTTCAGGCCAATTAACCTGGTTTACAAAGCCAAAAGAAAACACAACAAAAAACAAAACAAACAAACTAAACAAAAACAAAACAAACGCTTCCCTCAACAAACTAGAAGAATCAAAAATCGACACCAAGCTTGCTTTCTGACTTTCACATTTGCATACTGGCACTCATATCTACACACATTCATAGAAAGATTTTTATAAACCTCAATGTAATCAAAATATATTAAAATCATAAAGAAAAAAATGATTATCACAAACATTACAGAAAAAATATTAGATAAATTTAAACATCCATTAATGATACATAGACAAATCAAAGCAAATTTCAAAAGAAGGAAATTTCTATACATAGGAATCAGATCCCAGTCAGTCTTATAGAGAGAATTACAAAATGCAGAATAATAAGCTTCATAACCTAACATCTATATGATAACCTGAGATATCATTATTCTAAGTGCACACATGGAGATTCAACCCAATACACGCTATAAAGGGGTGAAAAAATGGTTTAAGGAACAATATATACAAATAATTAGAATTATTCTCAGGCAATGTCATCAAGCAAAAGGTGGAAAATAATTATGGAATGGAATAATATATTTCCAAGAGAGCCAACAAGAGAGTTATCCAAATATTTGTCAGTAAGTAAAAGAAAAACAACCTAAGCATGAAATAGAAATTCTCAAAAGACTTTGTAAAACTTTAGACATTGTTCAGAATTGTTGATAGTTTCAATTCATTTTGTTGTAAATGCTTATTTTCATGCCATTCTATAAAATTTTCACATGCTTCTTGGTCAGAGTGCCCTCATGCAGTTCACCCCTTTGCTTTTGATCTTATTGTAGAACACTTTTAGAGGAAAACCAGACATGCAGACCTAAGCATGAATAATTCATATGCTACAACTTTAGCTGACCTGCCCTGACTCTCAGTGATTCTTCAATTCAGCCTTCATTGATTTTTATGGAGAAAACTGAGGCCACATATACACTGCTCCTCACATCCAGGAATCAATGTCCCCTTGTTTATGTAACATCCAGAATGAGAGAAGGAATAGAACTAGTATGATAAGTCTAGGCTTTCAGAATTAAAGAGAACTTTGGAGGTCATTGAGTGTAAACCTTACATTTTCCAGCTTTTGCAGCTGAGGCTGAGAAACCTGAAGATGCTAGGGTATCTCTCCCCACCATCTTTCTAATTCATGTTTACCTAAATAAAAAAAATCTGCCATTTAATTCTCTCTTTCCCTGTTTTTACAGAATGCTGCTTCATCAAGCATCCTCTCTCTTTAATGTATTTAATATATTCCTTTGATCTGGCAACATTTGACCACTCCATATGCCACTGTATCAATGAGATATGCATAAAATATAAGTAAGGTAAAATCTGACCAGAAAACAGAAATTGCTTTGAAATATAAAAGTCCAGTTCTGGGAACAGGTTACTTCTTTTGGAGTTGTTGGCCAGTGAAGTCACATAGATTCCCAAGCATTATAAGATATTGCTATAGCTCTTGGCTATCTTCCAGAATATTATGGTAAGACCTTACTGCTAAACAGTCCAAAAACATGAGGTGCAGACTGTAGTGAAATTAAACTGGTGAGGATTGAAAGCTTCATCCTTACTGGCTAGTTTTCATAGTGTGGGACGGAGCTAAGCAGTCTACCAGAGGAGAAAAAGAATCACTAGTCAGACCCAGGTATGAACAGTTTGATCTAGAGTAATGACTGGTCGGGCAAGATGTACCCACTTGTACAACACTGACACAAACAGCATGAGAGGGAACATTTTACAGTTGGATTTCTGCATTTCTCCAGAAGATCGAACTTATATTTAGCACCTTTATCAGCTCAGGAACCCATGGTTAAACAGGACATATGCACCGGGAAAACCCACTATCATTCTGGTAAATAGATATTGTACTAAACCAACTCCTGATGATTTATCTTTATACCCACAAATCTCAACCATCACCTGTTAAGCAAGGAAACAGTGTCTCCTAGGCACAACAGGGCAGAGGCACATACACACACAACAGTTGGGATGCATACATGACCAATGCAAGTCCAAGCCAGACCATCTCCCAGAGTGGAGAAATGAATTGAGCAAACAGTCACACCCATAGCCGTGGAGCTATTGACAACATTCTCTGCTGAGAAAGAGAAAGACAGTTTTCTCTGAGTGTAGCTCTGGTATGTCAACCATGATCCAGTGGAAGTCCAGACATCCAAGTATATTTGGGCAGCACAAATTGGTCTTGAAGGATGTTTTGTCTTATTTTGTTTTGTTTCAAAAAGAATACAAAAAGTAAAGTGGGGTAGAACTGGGAAGAGTTATGAGTTATGATCAAAACATATCATATTAAAACTCTCAAATAACTAGTAAAAATATGTAATTATTTTATCAGAAAAATGTATAAGGCTAAGAAGGCTTTCATACATTACATAAAAGATGAAGTTAGAGGGATTATCACTCAATAATTACAAAGGTAGCTTACCTGCAACTATTTAGCTGTCTGCTTACCATCAAAAGACAATGGATGGCTTTAGCTTGAACATCACAGCTATTTAATGACAGAAGAAAGAGTATAAAGTCATGGTTGGATCTGTCACATGGACAGATTCTCAGCAAGCCCTATTCACTCTCTGCTACTTCTTACAGGATGGAAATCTGTTCTCAGGTTCACTTAGATGCAAGGAGACCAGGGTCTGAGGTGAGGTTTGTTCATCAGTTCAACATGTAATGGCATTACTACTACTATAAAACTAATCAGAAAGATTAGGTTTTGTCAGTGGGAATAAAAAGGGACATCTGATGAGTCTGCAATCAATAACAGAGTGTTCTGTACCTAGTTATTCATTGTATCTCTTTAGTCTGCCCCAGTGTCTGATGTTCAATAAATATTGAATACTAAATGGCATTCCTCATTAAGTACCACATGTGCACTGGGGAATACCCTTTAGTAGTCAGTCAGGATTTTAGTATAAAGGGAGGACAATAAAAATCTTACCAGAATCATAACACTCTCTGCTAAAATTACTCAGTAAGACCAATTTGAAAAGCTTGATATGAAACATAAGTAATTGGACTAGTTTACAGATTATTTGTTTAAAATATTTAGACAAGATATTTAAAGAGAATGAATTGATGGCATCTAAGATTCTATTGTCTCTCTTCATGGAACCACGAGACAATGAAAGATGAAGACACTGAAGTGATAAAGAAATCATAAAAAAGACATAAATAAAACCAAGAAATGATCATCTGGACATGTGTAAGAACTTAAGCACTATTATTTTGACTGAGTCACAGGACAAAAATATGAGCCACCTATACTTTCAACAGCTTTAATCCATTTAGGGAAACATTTGATTTTCCATTAGACTCACTAAGAAAACCGCTGATGAAATTACACTGGCTAGTGTCATTTGTTGTTCCAGAAAGATGAGAACACACATACTCAGTGTTACAATAAATCATGGTAATACCACGTTCCCTGAATAAATGAAAGGTACAATATGGACGCAGTGTCATCAATACATCTAGTGGTATCATACTGAGAGACCGCAGAAGTCCTCAGGAGACTGCAAAGTATGGAACAAGATATTGCTTGTGTGTGTGTATGTGTGTGTGTGTGTGTGAATTTTAAAATTAAAATGCAAATGTGTTCATGACAAAGCTTTGAGCACATGTTTTCATGATGAGTAACTCTGTAAAACTATCTCCACAAGTCTTCATTGTTAGGCAAAGGAAACATGGGTGTAATGGAGCATTTAGGTGGGTGAAGCAGGAGAGTAGTGAAACCCTGTCTCAAAAAAGACAAATGATAGGAAGGCAGAGGGAGAGAAGGCGCCTAAAAGGACCAGAAAACACATGCACTAACTTCATGGAAATTTAAAATTTGTGAAATTTTCTCATAATGACCGAATGTTCTATTCCAAACACATATGCCAAACCTTAAGTAAAGATCTGGTTCATATACTCTGATAAAATACATCTTAATAATTTGGCAGTGCCCTTTGAGATAAAGTATGATCCTTTCCCTGAAAACACATGAATAGTCTATGAATAGACTGAATAGCCTTCCATAACAGCAGAGATAAATGCACACAGCTTGGCTCCTCCCACTTCTCCCACCCCCAAAAGCACAGAAGAAAAGCACTTTTCTTCTTTCTTGGCTAAATATGTGTGGATGTTGAGATAGGCATGAAAATAGACATTCGTGTGTTTCAGAGATTCCCTGTGGCTTTTTTTTCCCTGCCTGCTTTATAATTCTATGGTTTCCTTATGTTTCCCATCTTTAGACATTTCTCACTTTACTAAAGAAAATGCCTTCCTTCTTGTAAGGAAGCAACATGTAAAAACATTTGATAACATATGAATTCACACATATATAAACACCCTTTATCTGGTTTCACAGTGAGAAGCAAACCTTTACTTTAGTACAAAAATACAATATGTAGTTAAGGCAACTATAAAGCACCAATCAATTGGGAAGCCATATAATAGAGTGATTAATAGTTCAAAGTATTACGAGCATAAAGGTTAAGAAAAGGAGCTTTGACATTCCTAACTATATTCTTTCTAAACTCCAAGGAACAAACATGATAGAAATCACAGTCAATGAATCACACCTAGTTCTCACTATGCTTTAATACAACCTCTCCCATAAGTGCATAGAGCAAGTACATTACTACTTTCTAGTGTACAAGTATTATTTTTCTTTATTCCGCACTGAACAGTGACCTAACACAGAAAACTGTGGATCTTATAAGCGTACTACTGCGGGTAAATATTTTAAACAGTTGGAACAAATCTTAAAAAATATTAGGCTACATGCTACTCTTTGAGCAAAAGTTAATAGTAGAAGTCAGCCGAGAATGATAGCTTCTACCTGTAGTCGATGCATTCTGGAGGCTGAGCCAGCATTGCCGGGAGTTTGAGGCCAACCCGAGCTACCAAATGAGTCCAAGATATCCTGAACAAAAAGACCCTGCTCAGTCTCAAAAAAATAAATTGTATATGAAGCAAATAATACCACATAACTTCCCCTCTTGCCTGAGTTCATTCCTCAGTGGACCATGGTACTCAGAGCACCACATTCCTACTTCAGTATGACATGAGAAAGGTTTTGTTATTGTTGTTGCTATTGTTGTTTTTATTTTGTTTTGTTTTGTTTTGTTTTAACAGAAGGACTATAGAAGGTCTTCTACAACAGGTCCTATGATGATTCCGTGCTTTAACATTAAGAAGAAAGACAATAAATAAGGATTGCAGATGTTTCTTCCATACAGAAACTTTTGCTATTTTTTATCCTAATTTGTAGATACTTAGTTGCAAATGTGACTTAATATTCAAAACTCTCAGATCTTTCCTCTTAAGATATAATAAATAAACAAAAACAAGTATGTCATCAAATAACATTCTTTCTCTTGCCAGAGAGTTCTAAATATCACCTATTTGTAAAGGCAGGTGATCATTATGGACCATGATCTGTTATACAAATAATTGTAATTTACTAAAATTTTAAAATATAAAACACCTTCATGATAATAAACTTGAAACATTTAATGTTTATAAATTTTTTATATGTTTTTATAGACAGATTTTTGCCATGCATTCCAAACTGTTCTTAATTTCCAGTCTTCAACCTCTCATATGTGGTGGCTTGAATTTGAATTGTCTCCATAGGCTCATATCACCAAGAATTGGTACTATTTGAAAGAATCAGGAGAGAGACCTTGTTGGAGGAAATGTTTCAGTGTGGGTGGACTTTGAGGATTCAAAAACACAAGCCAGGCCCAATGCCTCTTCTTGGTGACTGAGGATTCAGATATAGAACTCTCAGCTTCTTTACCAGCGTACCTCCATGATGCTTGCTATGATGGCAATGGACTAAACCTCTGAAACTGTAAGTCAGACCCAATTAACTACTATTTTTATGGGTAGCTATGATCATAGTGACTCATCACAGCAAAAGAACATTGACTGAGAAACATACCAAATACAGACATTTTCTATTTTGTTAACGTGTTTTGAGTCTTTGTATACAGATTATGTCTGACCTCTACCACACTACAACCATACACACGTAATCTAGCTCTCTCAGCACAAGTAGTCTTCTTCAGCTTCTGTACTGCTTTCTTTAACTTCTCTATAGTGTCACTTGACTCCTCAAGCAAGTGCCTGCTTCTTACAGAGGAGGCAGAATCCTTTTAACTTGGTCTCCTCTCACATTTTATTTTTTTTTTAATTTAATTTTATTTTATTTTTTTAATTTACATTCCAAATCACTTCCCCTTTCCCGTTTCCTCCCTCCCCGAAAGTCCCATAAGCCCCCTTCCCTCCCTCTTTTCTCCGTTCAACCCCCTCTCATTACTCTGTCCTGGCGTTCCCCTACATCCAGTCTTTCCAGGACCAGGGGTCTCTCCTTCCATCTTTTTAGAAATCTATTGATATGCTGATTGTGTCTAGGGTATTCTGAGATTCTGGGTCAATATCCCCTTATCAATGACTTCATACCATGTGTGATCTTTTGTGATTGGGTTACCTCACTAAGGATGATATTTTCAAGTTCTGACCATTTGCCTAGGAATTTCGTGAATTCATTGTTTTTAATTGCAGAGTAGTATTCCATTGTGTAAATATACCACATCTTCTGAATCCATTCCTCCGTTGAGGGACATCTGGGTTCTTTCCAGCTTCTGGCTATTATAAATAAGGCTGCTATGAATATAGTGGAGCATGTGTCCTTATTGCATGCAGGTAAAGTCTCTGGGTATATGCCCAGGAGTGGTATAGCCGGATCCTCCGGAAGTGTCATGCCCAGTTTTCTGAGGAGCCGCCAGACTGCTTTCCAGAGTGGTTGTACCAGCCTGCAATTCCACCAGCAGTGGAGGAGTGTTCCTCTTTCTCCACATCCTCGCCAACAACTGCTGTCTCCTGTGTTTTTGATCTTAGCCATCCTGACTGGTGTGAGATGGAATCTCAGGGTTGTTTTGATTTGCATTTCCCTAATGACTAAGGATGATGAACATCTCTTTAGGTGCTTCTCAGCCATTAGATATTCTTCAGGTGAGAACTCTTTGTGGAGCTCTGTACCCCATTTTTTAATAGGGTTACTTGCCTCTCTGGAGTTTAACTTCTTGAGTTCTTTGTATATCTTGGATATTAGCCCTCTGTCGGATGTAAGGTTGGTAAAGATCATTTCCCAGTTAGTTGGTTGCCGCTTTGTCTTTTTGACGGTGTCTTTTTCCTCTCACATTTTAAATCGCTCCCAAAGAAGTAACTGGATGCTTTGCTGTCAATTCCTTCTTTTCACATTCTCCCTCCCTTCAAACTCCAAACTAAACTCAGGCTCACAGTTCCTAAATATAGCCACAATATGCCTCTTAGTTGCCACATTTTATTTTATCACCTCCCAGCATCCTAAAATAATCTTATCTTTTTGACTTTCTCCTCAGTTGTAGTCATTTTTTGTTTCTTATGTACAGACTTACAGGGTCTGTCCATCCTCTCTTAGTTACTGCATATCTCATCCCCAGTGCTTTGCTAAAATCTGTCTGTTAACTGTTAAGCCACAATCATAGAGACTCCATCCCCTTTGAAACCTCAGTCTGAACATTAATCTCTTTGATCAACTCTTTATATTTTTAGACTCTGCCAACTCACGTCACCCCACAGCCTCCTTCCCTGCCTCCTTCTGTGCCACTCCTGTACTGTTTCCCTTCCAGTATAGCCTAGAGTGCATGCTCAATGGCCCATCAGCATCCCCAGAGCCCTTACAAACTCCTGCAACACATCTACATGCCAGTAGACATACAATTTTAATTTATATTTTCTTTACTCCTGTCATTTGACTAAAAGTCAAATAACAATCATTTCCTTGGAGATTCAAAATAATAAAACCTGAAAACTGATTGAGAGATAAAGGGGCCGGATCCCCATATTTCATTTTAAATTCAGAGCTATCAAGTCCTGTTGGGAATTTCTTTACCAGAATATTCTATATTATGCTAATAGGGTTTGAGAAAATTCATAATAATGTATATCAGATCATAAAGTAAGCTTCAAAGAAGCCAATTATTTTACCCCAAGACAATTAAACTATAAATTATAAAAATAAAGCATATAAAATGTGTGTGGCCATACAAACATATACTTCCAGGAGATGACAAGGTAAAGACAAATGGTACCCATTATATGTACTTCTAGATATCTGGTAAGTTATCTGCCATTGGAATGAGCCAATTCAAGCCCGATTATATTATATTATATTAAATTCAAATTTATTGGGAAGTTGCTCTAGGGCAAGATCACTGTCTACAAGGAAAAAGGCCAGGGAAGTCACCCCAAGGCAGAGGTGGGGAAGGGGAAAAAAGGAGAGGGGAGGAAGACCAAACGTGTGTGGATTACATAGGGACAAGCCTCAAGGGGAAGGGCAGCCCAGCCTCCAGGCTGGAAAGTTCAGGGTTTGGGGCAAGATATGCAAGGTAGTGACTAAGAGACTCTGGGAGAACACAGAGGTCATATCTGCTTCAATATGTAAAATATACACCTCAATCCCTTGTCCCTTGTCCCTTCTCCCAGGGACTAAAACCAAACAATAACTTGTATAGTACAAATATAAATTTTAAAGTCAAATAATATTTTCAAATATCATGCTTTATATTACTGAGAATACACAAGAAAATGGCACTTTATAGTTTAATTGCTTATTTTAACCATAAGTAAGCTTCCAAATTGTCAAGCTTCACTTTCAAACTCATAAAAGATAAAGAAACTTAGAGTAGACCAAGGGAAAAATAACAAAATGAACTCAGATATTAGAGTTGGAGGGAAAAAAAGATTCAAGTAAGAAATAAATAATGTAAAACTTTATAACAGCTAATGGCAGACATTATACAAGGTTTTACAAAGACAAAAGAGGAATAAATAAATTTCAAATGTATTTTTTATTGATCATTTTATTCGTTTATATTTCAAATGATATCCCCCTTCCAAGTTACTCCTCCACAACCCCCTTATCTCACCTTCCCTCTCCCCCTCCCCTTTGCTTCTATGAGGATGCTCCTCTAACTACTTACCCATTCACCCACTCCTGACTCACCGCTCTAGCATACCCCTATTTTGGGGTATCAAACCTCTACAGGACCAAGGTCCTCCTCTCCCATTAATGTCAGATAAGGCCATCCTCTGCTATATATGTGTCTGGAGCCATATATCCCTCCATGTGTACTCTTTTTTTTTTTTGGTGGTTTAGTCTCTGGGAGCTCTGGATAGTCCCGATAGTTGATATTGTTCCACCATGGGGTTGCAATCCCCTCCAGCTCCTTCAGTCCTTCCCATAGCTCTTCCATTGGGGTCCTCAGCCTCAGTCCAATGGTTGGCTCTGAGTATCTGCATCTGTATTGGTCAGGTGTTGGTAGAACCTCTCCGAGAACAGCCATACCAGGCTACTGTCACCAAGTGCTTCTTGGCATCAGCAATAGTGTCAGGGTTTGATGTCTGCAGATGGGATGGATCCCTAGGGGAAGTGGTCTCTGAATGGCCTTTCCTTCAGTCTCTGTTCCATTTTTTGTCCCTGTCTTTCATTTGAGCCGGAACATTTCTGGGTAAACTATAGATACAGCATTTAAGTCATAAACCAGAAAAGAGTTCCAACTCTATACTGAGGTAGAAAACTCTGCATTTTCTTCTTTGATTCTAACTATAAGTTAAAAACTAGAAAAAGAGACCACATCCAAGTAAACCTGAAAGCAGAGAACTAACCTCACTGTAGCTTAGTTTTCTGTGCTTTATTCTTGCGTGTTGTTGCTGATGATGATTTTGTTTTGCTTTACTTTGTTTTGCTTTTTGTTTGTCTACAGTTTAGACGCATTCACAAAGTAGTTACATTAGTAATAAATAAAGCATACTTTGGAATAAAGAGTAATGCCAGCAACAAAAGGAAGCTGTAATTATGATAAAATTTATTAAGAAACAGCAATTACAAATTTGTGTAACTAGCCAAAGAACTCCAAATTTAAAAAAAGGACAAAAAGAAAGGATTTAAAGGAGACATGAGCATTTCAGAACCACAACAAAGAAGGTAATAACTTCTCTCTCAGTAACCAAAAGGGAACCTCCATCAAAGATCAGCAGAGATGAAAAGATCTTAATATCTTAACTATTTCAATCTAAGTGGCACTTATTGTAGGCTATGATCAGACCATATGTGGTCTTTCCTGCTGCCCACAATACATTTGCTGAAAGAAGAGAAAAGGAAATTTCTAAAAGAACTTCAGGCTCATGTGGTTTTTCAGCATTAATTCTATAAAACACTCAATGAAGTTTTATACAAGCATTTTTGAGTTTAAGAAAGATGAGGGCTTGAAGAGGTGGCTCACTGGATAAAAGAACACTTGCTGTAAATGTGGAGGACTGGTGTCTGGTTCCCTGGAACACATGTAAATGTCAGTCAAATGTGGGAGCCTATAATCACAACACTCTAGAGGCAGAGGCAGGGGATCTCCAGGTATGCTGAGTAGGTGAGCTTAGAAATGACAAGCTCTGGTTTCAGTAACAGACTCTGCCTCAGTAAATAAAGCATAGCATGATCCAGGAAAACACCTGATATCAAGTCTACACACATACACACACACACAAACACACATACAGACACACACTCACACACACAAACAGACACACACACACTCACACAGACACACACACACATACTCATACAAACATCTTTGCACATGTAAATATCATGAACTTTTATATATGATGACCACACCAAACAAAAAATATAAAAAGAGGAAATAACAACCTTAATACCAAAACCTGTCAAAGAAATTACAGAACAGTGTAGACAAGTATTCTTCATAAATACAGATACAAAAGAACCTTTTGGAGGCTACAAATTAAAACCAATATTCCATCTAATGAATACTAAATTATTAGTGGGTTCAATTTATAAGGGAATGTATAAGTTCATAGCACACTCACAAAGCTAGCAATGTGAGTCACCACAGTAAGAGACCAAAAAAAGCAAATGCATGTAAATATTTTAACAGTTGCAGAAAATGGCATTGTACAAATCCAACACTCTGATATAAAGCACACAGTGAATTAGTAACATTAGGACTCTATCTCAAACTGATTAGTCTTTTCTCTGATTAAAGCTGCCCATGACCTACCTGAGGAATCTAGTCATCTGTACATTCTCATCCATGCTAGGGAAAGCATTTCAATGATATAACTGTCCTAGAGTGCCTATGACCCAGTTGGTGTCCCTTCACCCATTCTTCTGCAAGTGACCCCAATACCCATACTGTGTTAAGTAACCCAGTATATATATCACTCACATGCACGCATAGGAAGGAGGGGGAAAAGAAGGAAGGAAGGAAGGAAGGAAGGAAGGAAGGAAGGAAGGAAGGAAGGAAAAACAGAAGAAAGGGAGGAAGGGAAGGAGGGAGAGAAGAAAGGAGGCAGGGAGGGAGGGAGAGAGGAAGGCAGGCAAGCAGGCCAGTTTCAGTCTTTACTATGAACCAAATATCCCTAACCAGAATATTAGTAAAGTGAATTCAACATAAAAAACGAAATATATAATATCATAACATCAAATTAAATTATATTCTAAATATTTTACAAAGGAAAGATTACATGATTATATCATATTATAATATTAATATGAAAAATGTTTTACATGAAATCAAATTATTTAATTTTCTAATTATCTCTATAATCATAGACAAAAATGCAAAAACCCTAACCACATATAATTTCATAAGCCGTGATGATTCCTGTTTATAGTGGAGAAACATTAAAATTTGGCTGCAATGGTTTTAGACCTTTTATATGTATTAGAAAAAGTAGTCTTTCCTTGGGAGTTCATTTATTTATTAATATTGAATAAAGAATATAATTTATTCAATAATAGCTGCAACTAAGTTATAAAAGCTCTCTGCATAAATGCAAACCAAGTTTCTGGGAATAATAAATCAAAAATTTTATTCATAATGGAAATTCAAAGTCAGTTATAAGTACTCATTTTCAAAGTATACATCTAACTTTCATAGCAATAAGGTTCTTTCTGATATTTTCAGAACCTATTTGCTTTAATGCATTGTCTCACATAGAACTTTACTTTTACTAATTAAATTTGCTTTATGATGATATCGTAAATATATGTAGTGAATTTGGGTTACTCTTCACTGTCTAATCTTCCTCTGAGCCCTACTAATTCCCCTCTCTCCTTAAAGTCTCTTTTACACATTCTTACTGTTTTGTCTTGTTTTGCTTCTTTTGTTGTGAGGGACGGTTCACTGGGTTGAATCTGAGTTATCCATTGTAGCATGGTAGGCTGTAAATTAGTTTTAATAACTTTCAAACTGGTAAAGTATAACATTTATTTTCCATTGACTTGGTAATAGGAAAATTGAAAATCAACAAAAATAGGGATATATTTGCAAATATTTTCTATAATATGCTGCTGCAAAAATCTCATGGTTATTGACATAAGAGTCTAAAATTGCTTACCATGAATGGTATATTTTGTTTTGGGTTTTTGAGACAGTGCCACAGTGCAAGTTAGGGTATCCCCCCTTCAGCTTCATGTGTATTGAGGGATCTTAATCTCTGGAGAAGATGGTTTGGTTTGGTTTGGTTTGGTTTGGTTTGGTTTGGTTTGGTTTGGTTTGACTTGGTTTGGTTTAGTTTGGTTTGGTTGGGTTTGGTGTGGTGTGGTGTGGTATGGTGTGGTTTGTTTTGGTGTGGTTTCATTTGGTTTGGTGTAGTGTGGTGTGGTGTGGTGTGGTGTGGTGTGGTGTGGTGTGGTGTGGTATGGTGTGGTTTGGTTTGGTTTGGTTTGGTTTGATTGGGTTTGGTTTAGTTTGGTTTGGTTGGGTTTGGTGTGGTGTGGTGTGGTACGGTATGGTTTGTTTTGGTGTGGTTTCATTGGTTTGGTGTAGTGTGGTATTGTGTGGTGTGGTGTGGTATCGTGCAGTTTGTTGTGGTTTGGTTTGGTTTAATTTGCGATGGTGGTAGTAGTACTGGGGATTGATCACAGGACTTCACACATGTACTACTAAGGCTCAATCCCACATATCAAACATCAAAAACTTCTAAAATCATTCTATAGTATTATATACATAGATTTAGATTATAGCACCATTTTGTATAATAGATTAATTTGGTTTTGTGACTAATAAATATTAGTCATCACATTGTGTCTGGCATTAAACTTTAAATAGTTGCAGAGGGCATAGAGACAGTATCCAAATTAACAAAATCAGAAACGAAAAGGGAGAGATAACAACAGAAACTGAGGAAATTGAAAAAATCATCAGATCTTACTACAAAAGCCTGTATTCAACACAACTAGAAAATCTGGAGGAAATGGACAATTTCCTTGACAGATACCAAGTACCAAAATTAAATCAGGATCAAATAGACCATCTAAACCATCCTATAACCCCTGAAGAAATAGAAGTGGTCATTGGAAGACTTCCAACCAAAAAAGTACAGGTCCAGATGGTTTTAGTGCAGAATTCTATCAGACCTTCAAAGAAGACCTAACAACATACTCTTCAAACTATTCCAGAAAATAGAAACAGAAAGAACACTACCCAACTCGGTCTATGAAGCCACAATTATGCTAATACCAAAATCACACAAAGATCCAACAAAGAAAGAGAATCTCAGAACAATATCTCTTATGAATATCGATGCAAAAATACTCAATAAAATTCTTGCCAACTGGATCCAAGAACACATCAAAAAGATCATTCACCATGATCAAGTAGGTTTCATCCCAGGGATGCAGGGATGGTTCAATATAAGGAAATCCCTCAATGTAATCCACTATATAAACAATCTCAAAGAAAAAAACCACATGGTCATTTCATTAGATGTTGAGAAAGCATTTGACAAAATTCAGCATCCTTTCATTTTAAAGGACTTGGAAAGATCAGGAATTCGAGGCCTATATCTAAACATAGTAAAAGCAATTTACAGCAAACCAGTAGCCAACATCAGTCTAAATGGAGAGAAACTTGAAGCAATCCCACTAAAATCAGGGACTAGACAAGGCCGACCCCTCTTTCCATATCTTTCCAATATATTACTTGAAGTTCTAGCTAGAGTAATTAGACAACAAAAGGAGGTCAAAGGGATAGAAATTGGAAAGGAAGAAGTCAAACTATCACTATTTGCAGACTATATGATAGTATACTTAAGCGACCCAAAGAACTCCACCAGAGAACTCCTACAGCTGATAAACAACTTCAGCAAAGTGGCCAGACATAAAATCAACTCAAGCAAGTCAGTAACCTTCCTATACTCAAAGGATAAACAGGCTGAGAAAGAAGTAAGAGAAATGATACCCTTCACAATAGCCACAAACCATATAAAGTATCTTGGTGTGACTCTAACCAAACAAGTGAAAGATCTATATGACAAGAACTTCAAGACTCTGAAGAAAGAAATTGAAGAAGACCTCAGAAGATGGAAAAATCTGCCATGCTCATGGATTGGCAGGATTAATATAGTCAAAATGACTATCTTGCCAAAATCAATATACAGATTCAATGCAATCCCCATCAAAATCCCAACTCAATTCTTCATAGAGTTAGAAAGAGCAATTCAAAAATTCATCTGGAATAATAGAAAACCCAGGATAGCTAAAACTATTCTCAAGAGTAAAAGAACTTCTGGGGGAATCAGTATCCTGGACCCCAAGCTGTACTACAGAGCAATAGTGTTAAAAACTGCATGGTATTGGTACACTGACAGACATGTAGATCAATGGAACAGAATTGAAAACCCAGAAACGAATCCACACTCCTATGGTCACTTGATCTTTGACAAAGGAGCTAAAACCATCCAGTGGAAAAAAGATAGCCTTTTCAACAAATGGTGCTGGTTCAACTGGAGGTCAACATGCAGAAGAATGCAAATTGATCCATTCTTATCTCCTTGCACTAAACTCAATTCCAAGTGGATCAAGAACCTCCACATAAAACCAGACACACTGAAACTAATAGAAAGGAAATTAGGGAAGAACTTTGAACATATGGGCACAGGGGGAAATTTCCTGAACAGAACACCAATAACTTATGCTCTAAGGTCAAGAATTGACAAATGGGACCTCGTAAAATTACAAAGTTTCTGTAAGGCAACAGACACTGTCAAAGGGACAAAGCGGCAGCCAAGAAACTAGGAAAAGATCTTTATCAACCCTATATCCGACAGAGGGCTAATATCCAATATATATAAAGAACTCAAGAAGTTAGACGCCAGAGAGCCAAATAAACCTATTCAAAAATGGGGTACAGAGCTGAACAAAGAGTTCTCACCTGAAGAATATCTAATGGCTGAGAAGAACCTAAAGAAATGTTCAACATCCTTAGTCATTAGGGAAATGCAAATCAAAACAACCCTGGGATTCCACCTCACACCAGTCAGAATGGCTAAGATCTAAAACACAGGAGATAGCAGTTGTTGGAGAGGATGTGGAGAAAGAGGAACACTCCTCCACTGCTGGTGGGATTGCAAGCCGGTACAACCACTCTGGAAAGCAGTCTGGCAGTTCCTTAGAAAACTGGGCATGACCCTTCCGGATGATCCTGTTATACCATTCCTGGGCATATACCCAGAGGCTTCCCCTGCATGAAATAAGGACACATGCTCCACTATGTTCATAGCAGCCTTATTTATAATAGCCAGACGCTAGAAAGAACCCAGATGTCCCTCAACGGAGGAATGGAATCAGAAGACGTGGTATATTTACACAATGGAATACTACTCTGCAATTAAAAACAATGAATTCACGAAATTCCTAGGCAAATGGTCAGAACTTGAAAATATCATCCCTAGTGAGGTAACCCAATCACAAAAGAACACACATGGTATGCAATCACTGATAAGGGGATATTAACCCAGAATCTTGGAATACCCAAGACACAATTCACATATCAATAGATTTCCAAGAAGATGGAAGGAGAGACCCCTGGTCCTGGAAAGACTGGATGTAGGGGAATACCAGGACAGAGAAGCGAGAGGGTGTTGAATGGGGAACAGGTGTAGGGAAGAGGGCTTATGGGACTTTCGGGGAGGGAGGATACAGGAAACGGGAAATTATTTGGAATGTAAATAAAAAAATATAGAAAAGAAAAAAAACAACGGAAAAAACTTTAAATAGTTAAATTTCCACCTTGAAAATGAGTTGGTAAGATCTTAGGTTTGAAATATCTTATTTGCGTAGTACATGATATCAATAGTTTTCATTTCTCTTTTACATACTCATAGTTCAAGGCTTGATTTGGAGACTCCAGTTCTTATCCAGCATGTGTTCTATTCTGTTAATCCAGGCAGTCTGAAAATACTCACTGAAAATCTTTGTGCCAGGTACCTCATGAGTAAGACAGAAAAAAGTCTGTCCCTGTGGATCTTGTTTTCTAGCAAGCAAGCTGTTCACTGGGTAGACACACTACATTGGAATAAAAGTGCTGAACAGGAAATCAAGACCAATGGCGACCAGGTTTAAGAACACGTCAGCAGTTGTCAATGAAGCACATGAAGAAACGAGCAGATTACTGTAGCCATCTCCAAAGAGCGTGCAGAAATCTGCTAGAAGTATGTGTCCCGTTAAGAATAAATTATCACCCCGAACAATTGGTTATATTTACTGAACTGCATCCTAGGAATAAGACAGTTACTTAAGGACAATGTTCAGCACTGGATAAAACTATCTCTATATATGTTGAGTGGCTATGTAAGATGGGTTCACCACACCCTTGAAAAATCTTTATAATAAAACTTGGCATATCACTATGAGCACATTGCTAAGTTGGCGACTTATATCTATGAGGGGATGCATTTGATTAACAAATACAGACTATTCTAAAAAGAAATGATCCTTCCTCATGTCGAACATGTCATCCAATATCAGTGTCACTGCTGATGTATCCAGAATGTCAGGTAAATCTTCAGATACTTCACACTCTGCCCTGGAAGTAATTTCACTTGGGAATAAAGCTGCCATTTGGCTCAATTACCTTCCTAAGGCCTAATTCTGGAAGGCAGACAGCCACTCTATTAAGCTCCAAGGGGCTTCATCACCAGAATGATTTCCCTGGACAAGGAAGGTGTTTCACTGAAGCATTAACTGCATTTTAAAACCAAACAATCTTTGTGGAAGGTTTTACAGGCAGTCTGGTCCTCTCTGTTAGTAGTAGAATTTTTTGGAAACATGAATTGCAATGAGGGCACAGAACCACAGCTCAGTATTACTACTAGGCTTCAAAAATGGGCTGCAGAGGATATATATATATATATATATATATATATATATATATATATATATATATATATATGGGGTATGAATGTTTACCTGTATGTGTGGAAGTTTCTGTTGCAGGTGGATGCCAAAAAACCCTCAGATACATTGAAAGTGAATAACAGATGGCTATAGTCTCCTCCATGTGGGAGCTGAAAGCAAACACAGGTCATGGACAAAACCAGCAAGCATTTTTAATCACTGAGGCACCTCTCCAGCCTCACAAAGCAACTTATTATAAGAGAATCATTTAAGATATTAAAACTTAATTTTGAGTGCATAACTAAATTATGTCTTGTTTAGAAAAAATAAGGTAATACACAATATAATATAACAAATATAAATGATTTTTGTAAAAAAAATGGTACATGCTTATCCTTTGGTAAAATAGATGATTTAGGTGATTTTAGGGGATTATGACTTGTTTGAGCTGTAGAATTCAGAATCTCCCCCCATGTAAGGCAGTAATTCCAATACAAAATTGTATCTTCAGGACAAAATAGTTGAATTTTGCTGAACAAAAGAATGTATTCTACTATAAAGAACCCTCAAAGAGATTCTTTCCCATTATCTAATTATTTCTTTTAAAACAATTTTTGTGTGTTTATTTTGCATCACTGGTAATAAGCTACCACATGTGATGCATATATTCTACCCTTGACATATACTAGTCCTTAACTTTATTTTTAAAAATCTTTACCAGAACTCAGATACAATATTTTAATTTTTACAAAAACTATATGTAGAATTCACTTAATTGCAACAACCAATTTTGTGTTACTATGTGATAAATAAAGAAAATAATATATAGCAAGCCAACCACAGAACACCTTTAATCCCAGCATTCAGGAGGCAGAGGTAAGTGTGTCTGTAAGTTCATGTGCACAGTGAGTTTCAGACAGCCAAGGCTACACTGAGTGACCATGTCTCAAAATGAAATAGGCGGGTACTAGAAAATGTCTCAGAAGTTCAGAGGACTTGCTCCTCTCGAAGAGGGCCCAGTTTCAGCTCTTAGCACCTGAATGGATGTTCACAACTGCATATAACTCCAGTTCCAGGGGATTCAATGTTTTCTCTGGACTCTTTTGGCTCCTTCATGTACACAGTGCACATAAACTCATGCAAGTACATATACATACACATTCCCATACACATACACATAAAAATAAATGCTTTTACAAAACACAATATTTTAAAAATAAATAAAACAAAGAAAAATAAATAAAACAATGAATTCAAGTTCAGTATTATATAGTTGATTTGACTTTTAATTTTAACTGAGTATTTCAAGATACTTATCTAAAAAGTCTTTCATATTTCAGCTTGGCTAAGCTATGAATATTTATTTTCCAAGGCATGCTTAATTTCAATGTCCATTTAAACCCCATTCCTACAACTCCATACAAAAATGTCTGTTATTTAGATGTTTGAACACTAAAATAATTACCATTTTCATTGAGTAATCATGGAAGTCATAAGAAATTTAAGTATATATGAGTATAATTTCCTGCATTTCTTCAGAGAATAGAAGAGTTTACTCCAGCTAGTTAATAAAATGAAGTGCTACCTATATAACTTCAATTTGAATCCAAACAGAAAAGTAAGCAAAAGAATTGTTCACATGGTTGAATTTCCAAAGAAATCAAAGAAAAATCTAGCTTTATAACTGCCCATTTCCTTTGTAATTAAAAATGAAGTCAATTACAATTCATTTAATTTTATATATATATATATATATATATATATATATATATATATATATAATATACACACACACATTACAAAGTTTGTAGTGTAGTTACTGCAACTTTTTTTCAGTTTATCCTTGTATACAATAGCAAAAACTGGACACATAAATACTGTATTGTTTCCAACCTTTATAAATTATTAACAATAACCTTATAATTTTATACACCAGCTTTTGTTATTAGAAATTTATAAGGCAACACCAGGATCTCTTGTTTTCAGCTTTTGAAACTATATTTTAGTATTCAACCCTCACCTAAAAGACTTTTTCCCTTAAAAATATGTATATCAGCTGATCTTTCAATTATATCTCCTTTAATTTTCTTACCAATTGTGTGGGAAAGTAAAGCTCCCTAGGTTTCTCAGGGCCCCTGTAAAACCTCTACCCACTAGGGACTATACATGCTATGAAAATTAGCTTGTATCCTTTTACTAAGGCAATTATGTTGAGTCTGAGATGGAAAAGAAGATTAATTTCTTCCAGGCTCTTTCTGAGGATACAGAAATACCCTCCACATTCTTCTAAAATTATTTCTCTTTTCTTATCTTTAAAACAAGCTTTTCCAACACATATCTTATCTGCAAAGATGTGTATCTTTAACTGAGTGCGTGTCTGTTTCCTGTTCTAGTTGTTTATTCCTAAGTCAGCGATTTAAATTTTTTAAAAAAGCACTTAAAATTTTATTTAGTCTTTTAATGTATTATTAATTTTTGTCTTCTATAACACATTAATGGTTGAAAGAGTTTTGTTGCACTCTTTTCTGTTTTATCCTTCTTTGGCATCAAGACTGTCAAACAAGAAAGGGCAGAGTATACCAGGCAAAGAGATCAGTCCACAAGCTCCAAGGAATGACACTGCAACTGAACTACAAGGAAAAAGGAGAGAATAAAGCCATACAGGGATGATAAGGTAGAGCAGTTCATCATATCAAACTTGCTAGGTCTAGTAAAGCCTGAGTAAGAAGAATGTTAGGGGGACTCAGTACTTTTGTTTTAAGAACTTTTTCATTCTGTAATAATTTGAGACTAAAAGTTGTAAGAATGTTACCCTAACCTAACAAAGTTATCTAAATCTTTCTCATATCCCCCCAAAGTCTAATAGTCATGTCACAACATGCTTGTGAGTTCTGTGAATATACATCTTTGAGAAAACCATGATTCTACCTGAATGGGACTATAGTCTTGTCGGATAGCACATTAATGGCTTTGCATGGGTTTCCCAGTGTCTTTAAGTTAGCCAGGGTTTTTATTACCTGAGTCCTGATGAAAACCAGTTTTCCATCTAGACACATAGTGATATCCACACCTGGGTCTATTCTGCAAGGGTCACTGTGGAGGATACTTTATCAATTGCAATGGTTTCATTGAGTGCAAGATAATCCACTTTACTTGCCTTCACTGCATAGATGGAGAATACTGAAAAAAATCTATTAAAATAAAACAATTGACTCTACTTCCACCCAGCCCTAGCCTCCCACCACCTGTACCAGCCTTAGGTGGTCCTTATGTTTGGGGTCTCTTTGTGAGAGATAAGGAATGTGAGAAGTTGATATCATGATGACCTTGTTTACTCTGCATAAGCAACAACTGAGGAGAAAAAAACTCTACATATAATTAGGTCAAATCAGCATCCGCTGACATGCTAACACTTCTAGTCTTGGTGGCCACCAAACTGATACTTAAAGACCTCCCAGATTGTCTGACATTCAATAATATCATGTGTGGCTTTGATTTCTTTATCCAAGTTCCAACTTCTCCTCATGCATTAAATTTACCTGCTTTGTCTCTTTATAATCATTTAATCTACAAAATTCATTTCCCTGCCTTATTTTCCACAGCACTAACCCTTTTGGTTTGAGAATGTTCATATATGCAACTGCCCTGTCATGTCTGACAAATATTGTCTCACTGCAGCCCTCTACTCCTTCTGGCTCTCACAATCTTTCCACCTCCTCTTCCTTGAGGATCTCTGGCCTTGAGGGGGAAAGAGATTTTTAACTTCTTTAAATGTCATCGGAGTTTACTTTTTCCTTCTGCTGAGAGTTAGGTGATATTTGACTGAAGTGGGACATTATTGCATTCCATTAGTATCTCAGTGTTGGGAATTGTCAGGGGTGAAAATTCTGACTCCTAGATTGAAAAAGTATCCACTAGATTTCTGTGATGTTATTTTTCCCTTTATAGTAAAATATTTAAATTACATATAAATTTTTATGTAAAAATGTCTTGATTCTCTATAAATCAGCTGTTCAAACTTAAACCCACTGACCGAGGCAAGGGAAGCAGGTGGTCTAACTGCAGATCTTCATGTCTTACAACTCTCCTCCAAATTCAATTCCCAAGTGAAATCCCAGGCTCCATAGCAGATCACCTGCTGTAGCCTCCTCTCCCTCTCTGCCCTCAGCTCCCATAGAGTATACAGATCTTCCTCTCCAATATTTCTTCTTTCCACTCATCTCTTTAATCCAGCCCCATTACCTGCTGGCATTCCCTGAGAACCAAGAGGCCACTCTGGTCAGGGAACAAGGTAGGCTAACTGATGATCTTTACTATCCCTCCTCTCCTGCAAATCCAATCTCATCTCCAGCTCTGCAGCAGACTCCTCCAGATTGTGGCCTCTTCTCACTCTCTGCTCCCATTCTCAGGAAACAAAGCAGATACTTGTGGAAAACCCTGAATTCCTCCCTCCTGTGGACTTCCTCATATTCCCTCTTAGCCCATTCTCATTCCGTGTGTCAGCTCCCAATACCTAGAAAAACATTTTATCTAGAACACTCGGTGGCTACAGCCAGAGAGATCCCAGAACATTTAACTACCAAGCAACACACAGCCACTACACATTCCTAACAACAAGAACAAGGAGTGGAAACCAAACATTCAACCAACAAAAACAAGACCAGATATCAGCACCTGGAATTACAATCTTCCCAAACCCAAATACTTATATACCAGCATATATACAAAAAGAATAACCACCATGACAATATGTCTCCATGACAGCTATTGCAACATAGATGAAACTTAAGACAAAGACATCAAAATAGCCTTTATGAATGTCATAGTGGCTCTTAAAGAGGAAGTGGATATACCCTTAAAGAAATCTATAAAAACACAAACTAAAAGTAGAAGGAAATTAAAAAAATAAAAAATCAAGACCTGAAAGTGGAATGGAATCAATAAAGAAAATCCAAACAGAAAAATTTGGATTGAAAATTTTAGCACTAATAGTAACCACAAAGATAAGCCTCAACAACAGAATAGAAAAGATGAAAGAGAGAATCTCAGGCAATGACAACATGTCAAAGAAATTGATAACTCCATATATAAAATAAATTTTTTTCAATATAAAAAAAAATCTTAGCAAACAATATCCAAGCAGTTAGGGACACTATGAGCAGACCAAATCTAAAAATAATAGGACTAGAGGAAAATGAAGGAACCCAGGTCAGAGGCATGAAAATATATTCAATAGCATCATAGAAGAAAATTTCCGTAATAAAAAGAAAGAGATGCCTGTCAAGGTACAAAAAGCATACACAATACTAACTAGTCTGGAACAGAAATAAAATTTCCCTGGGCACATAAGAATCTAAATACTTAACAGAAAAAAGAAAAAATGTTTAAAGCTGCAAGGAAAAAGACCAAGTAACATATAAAAGCAAGTCTAATATAATAACAATTGGCTCTCAATGGAGACTAGTAAAGACAGAAGGGTCTGGACAAATGTTCTACAAATTCTAAGTGACCACAGATGCCAGCCCAGACTATTATACCTAGCAAAACTTTCCATCACAATAGATGCAAAAAATAAGACATTCTAAGATAAAAATCAAATTTAGGCAATATCTACCTACAAAATATAGCCCTACAGAAGTCTGAAGTCTCTAGAAGGAAAATTCCAATTTAAAGAGGTTAACCATATCCACATGAGCACACACACATGCACACAATATTACCACCAGCAGAACCATACAATAAAAACAACAGGAATCAACAAATATATCTCTTACCAATGGTTTTAATTCCTAGTAAAAAGACACAGACTAACAGAATGGATGCAAAAATAGGATCCATCCTTCTGCTGTGTCCAAGAAACACATCAAGGATAGAAATAACCTCAGGAAGAAAATGTAAGCAAACATTGTAAGAAAATGGAAGGTGGCATATCTACATTAATATCTGACAAAGTAAGCCTCAAACCAAAACTAATCAGGTGTTATGGGGAAGGATACTATACACTTACCCAAGGGAAAAAAAATCCACCAAGAGGACATTATAATCCTTTACATCTCTCCACCAAACACTTGGTCACCTTTGTTTATAAAAAGAAACAATACTATAGCTTAAATCACATAGTGGCTTTTCACACACTAATACTGGGAGACTTCAATATCTTACTCTTATCAATAGACAGGTCATCCAGACAAAATCTAAGCAGGGAAATGCTGGTTATAAGTGACATTATAAACCAATTGGACCTAACAGATATTTATACAACATTTTGCCGGGTAGTGGTGGCATACTAGGGATGCAGAGGCAGGCAGATTTCTGAGTTCCAGGCCAGCCTGGTCTACAGAGTGAGTTCCAGGACAGACAGGGCTACACATAGAAACCCTGTCTCTAAAAAAAAAAATTCACCCACACAGAAAAGAATATAACTTCTTTTAAGCACTTCATGCAACTTTCTCCAGAATTGACCACATATTTGTACTCAAAGCAAGTCTCAAGAAAAATTAATATAACACCCTGTATCCTATCAGATAATCAGACATTAAATATGGATGCCAGCACAAGAAATAACAGAAAGTTTACAAACTCATGGAAACTGAACAACTTTCTACTAAATGATATATGGGATAAAACGGAAATTAAGAAAGAAGTTAAAGACTTTCTGAAAATGAATGAAAATGAATACATAGCATACCCAATTTATGCAACACAATGAAGGCAGTTCTAAGAGGCAAGTTCATAATACAAAGTATTCACATTTAAAAATATATAGATAGATCTCACACTAGTAATTTAACAGCACACCTGAAATCTCTGGAACAAAAAGAAGAAATCAGTCCCCAAAGTAGAAGGCAAAAAAATAATGAAACCTTCGACTGAAATTAATAAAAAACAGAAACAAACAGAAAACCAATAAAAAGAATCGATGAAATAAAGAATTGATTATTTGAGAAAATCAATAAATTTTTAAACCTTTCCTTTTCATTTTACATTACCTGTAAGCATATTGACCTGTTGTAATTATTGCTGAACAAGCCTGCCTGTATACTCTCATCACTTTTTCTTTGCCTTTGTAGCACAGGTTCCTTTATAGAAACACTGGGAAGGCATTAAACTGGAACAGACCAGGATTCTCTGTAGTCTCCATGAATTCCTCATTGTATTTCTTTCTTCTCTTTGGTTGCAAGTATAGATGTCCTCCCTCACCATGTCCTCCTATCACCTTCTCCTCAAGTAAAATTTAATTTTCTGAAATGGCTATAGAATCTAACACAGTCAAGACTCTTCCTTTCCCAGGTTCTGAAAGCACTGTGCTAACGTTTCATACTGTGTGTTCTCCAGGGGTGGTTTTGACTGTGTCCTTTGCACCTCTATTTTCAGTCATTTAGTTCATCCTCCTAGACCCTGTACATGATAACCAACAGGTATCATCAGCTCTAATGAGTCATATGGTGTCATGCCTGGGCTTGGATGTTGTGAATTTCTTACTATTCTGAGTGTCTTTGAGAACACACTAAGTAATTTATATATTTGTAGGCAATTGCCCGAGTACCAACTAGAAATCCATGTAAGAACTATATGCACAAACAATGAGATTTAATTTACATTTTTCAAAAGATCCTTAATTCCCCAAAGGTAGTAAATTTCAAAAGTCGAGTAAATCGGCAAAATGGTTTCTTAGGTAACTAGAGTCATCAACCCAGAAGAGTGCTGTGTTCTGATCAAAGGTATTTTATAGGGAATTGAAGAGAATAAATACACAGAAGATAAAATTCTCACTACAAAGGTTTAGTTTGTCACGTTCATAGGCAAAGCATCAAGCTTGAGCTCTTTATTGTGGATTTTACAGTATTTTCACAGTATGCACCATCTGCCTTGCCATATATTGTAGGCAAAAATAATGCCACTCTACAAATATCCTCATCTCCAAAGCCTAAGTAAGGGCCATTGAGAATGTAATTTAAGGTTGTTGAAATGAGATGATGATCATGGATTATTCGGGTGACTCCACTATAATCTCAGAGGATCTCATGGCCAGAACCAAAATATCCATCAAAAAAGGAGGCAATGGAAGTGAGAGAGATGCAGGAGAGAAAGGCCTTTGTAGATAATATGCTAATGACATTTACCATGATTCAAGGAATGAGATAATATGAAACAATTTGTTCCCCAAGAAACCCCAGAAGAAATTCAGACCTGCCTGTGTCTTGATCCAAGCCCCATAATAAAGATTTGGTTTTCTGTATTTTGCTTTTTCCTTTATCTCCACAACTGTAAGGCAAATATGTACTATTTAAACACTAAGCTTATGGTGTTCTATATGAGCAGCAACAGGACAGCAAGATCAGCAATACCTCGTGTATCCTAGACACTCTTCACTTTCTCCAGAGCCTTGTTCAGATTTACCTGATAAGAGACCCTTCCTGCTAATCATCCTAACTAAACTAATTCTCTCACTTCCATTTCTCTGAAAATGCTTTATTTTCCTAAATCAAAATAACATTTTGAACTCAACAAGACACTATCGATTAAATAATCTTAATCATACAGTCAGGGACTGAAAGCCCAAAACATAGATAAGCTCTTCTGCAAGCTAGACTCATTATCTTAGTGAGTATCACATGGTGGTGTTTCAGCATTTCTCAAAATGCCCTCATTTTTTTCCATTACAGGCTTTCCCGGTTTATGGGTTTCTATTAGTGGTACCATTTCCTACTTGCTAAAATAAAAATCTCTGTTCTTCCTTGTTTTCTACTTCAAAATTGCATTAAATTGAGTTGTGTCTGTTATATACACACCTCAGAACTCTGCTCTTCCTTGTTTTCTACTTCAAAATTGCATTAAATTGAGTTGTGTAGGTTACATACACACCTGAGAATTCCACTCATATTTTTCAGATCCCATAACCCTTGCCCCAGTTCATGATGACATAGCTGTGTCTTAGTCAGTGTCACTGTTGCTGTTATTAAACATTATGACCAAACATACCTTGTTGAGGAAAGGTTTTATTTTGCTTACGCTTCTACGACATAGTTCATCATCAAAGAAAGTCAGGGCAGAAACTCAAGCAAGGCAGGAATCTGGTGTCAGAAGCTGATGCAGAGGCCATGGGTGTGCCATACTTACTGGCTCACTCCTCATAGGTTGCTCAGCCTGCTTTCTAATTGACCAAAACCTCCAGCCCAGGGCTGGCACTGCCCATGTTGGGATGTCTCTGCTCCTATCACTAACTAAGAAAATGCTCTACAGACTTACCTACCACCAGTATTATAGAGGCAATTTCTCAACTGAGGTTATCGTCTTATCTGATGACTATTGACAACTTATGTCAAGTTTCAACAAAAGGAGCCAGCATACTCTGTTGCTTTATTTTATTCTTTATTACAAAGATATAGTAGAAATATCCTGTTTTTCAACAAGAAAAAGATACACTGCACAATATTTGCCAAAGTCCATTTCTGACCTTCCTTTTCATATCTGTTTTTAATTTCCTACTTCCATTCTTACCAACACCATGCTACACATGCTGTTTTGGCCCCTATTATCATCGACATTCTGTGCCTTTACAACTCTCATTACTTCTCCATCTCTCCTTGATCAACCCACAATTTAAATTCCACCTCAGAGGCTATCTCCCATAGGAAACCATTTCTTGCTTCTATGATGAGCACAGCATTTCCATCCTCTCTAATCAGACAATTCTCACTGTAACTGCAACAAACTTTTCATACCATTCCGGGCAGCTTTGTTTGCATTCCCACATCCTCTACCATGTTATCAGTGCTGCAAACTTCTCATTATATTCATCCTTGCACTCTCATGAGACTGGCATAGTGCCTGGCCTATATTAGGTTCAAAATAAAATTGTACCAAATGAATGAAGTCATGCTCACTAAATTATAGCTTTGGAGATAATGACATAGGACAGCTCTAAAAATGTTTCCTAAAGAGCTTCTGATGCCAGCTTGTACACTTTCATTTTTTATTATTAAGAGGTATTGTGCAATATGGTTTAAAATATTTTGAAACAATCAGAGTTGGGAAATTGAAGCTAAATATTTCAGAATAATGTAGAACAGTTAATGGTAAAATGCTCTGGCCAGATGGTAGCAATGGTGCAGTCAGCGGGAGATGATGCTATGGACTCCAGGCTAACTCTGTCCACACTCAGTCTTCCTTGGGCTCCATTCCACAGAGATACCCAATTATCCTTTCTATGGATCATCTTGTGTCGTCTAATTGCACGATTCACTCTATCCCAGCTCTGATAGGGCCACCTTACTAAGAAGTCTGAGAATGTCTTCAGCATCTAGCACTGTAAGTGGGAGGTGGCCAGGGGAGTAGAGAAAAGCTACTACCATGGAGTATTTGGGAACAATGGATTCTGTGTGTTCTCCTGCAGCTGGAAATCCTGGAGCTCATTATCCACAGATTCTTAGCAGGTTACAGCATGATCTAGCACCAGTGGCACAAATGAATATATACTGACTTTATCTCATGCTCTCTTATCCATATTCCCTGAACACCTCTCTCCCTCCCAATTAACAACTGCACACAACTCCTGTTCTAGTTTATGGCTTCTTTTAAAACAAGAGGAGAATTGATTTTTAAAAAAACAAACAAAATAAAACAATGGCCCTGGAAAGCAAACCCATCAAGATGGAATTCTGTAGTTGCTTATACAGAGGTTAGCTGGATATTCACAAACATTAGTGCTCAGGAGCCAATATGAAGCACTCAGATTCTCAAGATGAGGAGTTGGATAAAGCACACTTGAAAGGTAAATGCAGTGACTGACAGTAAATCATATAAGGAAAATTTAATTTTAAGTGTTGTGGCATGTAATCCTTATCTTAACTTCTATAAACGCCTTAGGAAAGAAATTGACTACATGCTGGGGAATCCTCTGGGTATATGCCCAGGAGTGGTATAACAGAGTCCTCTGGTAGTATCATTCCCAGTTTTCTGAGGAACCGCCAAAATGATTTCCAGAGTGGTTGTACCAGTTTGCAATCCCACCGGCAGTGGAGGACTGTTCCTCTTTCTCCACATCCTCACCAACACCTTCTGTCTCCTAAGTTTTTGATCTTAGCCATTCTGTCTGGTGTGAGGTGAAATCTTAGGGTTGTTTTGATATGCATTTCCCTGATGACTAAGGGCGTTGAACATTTCTTTAGGTGCTTCTCAGACATTTGATATTCCTTAGGTGAAATGCTTTGTTTAGCTCATAGCAGCCCTATTTATAATAGTCCGAAGCTGGAAAGAACCCAGATGTCCCTCAATGGAGAAATGGATACAGAAGATGTGGTATATTTACACAATGGAATACTACTCAGCTATTAAAATTCATGAAATTCTTAGGCAAATGGATGGAACTGGAAAATAGCATTCTAAGTTGGTAACACAATCACAAAAGAACACACATGGTATGCACTCACTGATAAGAGGATATTAGCCCAGAAGCTTGGAATTACCAAGACACAATTCACCTATCAAATGATACCCAAAAAGAAGAAAGAACAAAGTATGAATACTCTGGTCCTTCTTAGAAGGGGGAACAAATACCCACAGAAGGAGATACAGAGATAAAGTATGGAGCAGAGACTGAGGGAAAGACCATCCAGAGACTACCCCACCTAGTGATCCATCCCATATACAGTTACAAAACTCAGCCCACAAGTACTTGATGACTGGAGCCTGATATAGCTGTCACCTGGGAGGCTTTGCTAGTGTATGTCAGATACAGAGGGGGACACTCTCAGCCATCCATTTAGCTGAGCACAGGGTCCCCAATGGGGGAGCTAGAGAAAGGACACAAGGAACTGAAGGGATTTGCAGTGCCATAGAAGGAACAATGATATGAGCCACCTAGTACTCCCAGAGTTCCCAGTGACAAAAGCATCAACCAGGTAGTACACATGGAGTTACCCATGGCTCCAGATGCTTAGGCAGCAGAGGATGCTCTTCTTAGGCATCAAAGGGAGGAGAGGCCCCTGGTCCTGGAAAGCCTAGATGCAGCAGTGTAGGAGAATACCAGGACAGGGAAATAGGAGTGGGTTGATTGGGGAACAGGGAGAGGGGAGATGGCTTATGGGACTTGGGAGCGGAGGCAGGAAAGGGGAAATCATTTGAAATGTAAATAAAGAATATATCTAATAAAAAAAGAAAAGAAATTGATAGGTTCAAAGTTACTATGCCTTTAACACAAGACATGCTGTGTAGGTCAGAAAATATCCATGTTGGTCTTAAAAGAAACTTTTATCATCTGGATTCTCCATTCCTACACACTTCCTCCCCACCCCACCCCCGGAAAAAAACTAGGCTGAAAATCCTGTCCCAGCCATCATTGGAAAGGTGACAGACCTACAAAGGAGGCTGAATGCATAAGTTTAACAGCTGACAGGCAAGAGCTGGGCTCCTGACTTGAAAGATTTTTGAATTCCCAAAATGCCTGGAGCACCTCAGATGTGCAAGCCCAACCCCCTCAGTGAATGGAAGAGAAACTGTCACATATTTGAAAATCCTTATATACATGGCCAAAGCCTTATTTCAAGTTGTATATACTCTAGAGTCACCTGTATGGAATCCCATTATTGGTAAGGCAAATAATTGGAGTTGAGTCACAGCACAACCTAGATAAGGAAATATATTGGTTGTTCTAAACAAGAATAGCAGATACCTTCTGTCATGGTTTTTGTCAAGTAGAAACAAAATAGACATGTCTTGGAAGAAGGAATCTTAGCTGAGGAATTGTCTCCAACAGATTGGCTTATGGGAATGTCTGCAGGGCATTTCTTTTATTGTTCTGAATATGGGAGGGCCCAGTCAAGTGTGTGTGGTTGTATCCGTTGGCAAGTGGACATGAGTTGTAAAGGGAAGACAGCTGTACAAACCATGAGGAAAAAGCCAGTAAGAACCATCCCTCTATGGTCTTGGCTTCCCTTCCTGCCTCCAGGTTCCTGTCTTGAAATCCTTCCCTAGCTCCCTCAATGATGTTATAACCCGTAAGCTGAAATAAATCCTTACCTGTTCAAGTTTCTTTGGGTCATACTCTTTATCACAGCAACAGAAAGCAGACAAAACATAATTTCATATTGAATGTGGAACATTGCTGTGAAGGCCCTGACTCTGTTCTCTCATGGGAGGGTTATGGAAGTGTTTGAAACTTTGGGCTAAAAATTTCATTGAGTGAGTAGAATGTTTTGCTGTTCTGGGCTGAACTTGGAAGTTAAGAATAATTAAATAAATACAGACATAAATAAATGCAGCTTGTGAAGTTTGAGCAGGAAGCAAGGACACTAGGACTGTTCCTGTGATAATTTTGAATTGAGAATCTATGATTCCCAGTAGTTGGTGCTAAAGAATCAGATGTGATTAGCAAAAACATAAACAAGCAAAACAAACGAACAACAAAACAGTGCCGCTTAGGCAAAACCTTGGAAATACTTCCTCTGGATCAGCATACAGAAACTGGTCCAGGAGGTGCTTGACTGCATCTTACACTGGCAGTTGAACTTAGTAATTCTTAAGAGTCACCCACATACTACTAATTTTCAAGGCACAAAGAGGTAATGGAGAATGGCTGAGGCTTGTCACTGTATGGTATGGCCAGAATCCTTCTGAAGAGAGGTGATGCAGTCTCAGTTGCAGTGGGAAACCTGACAATAAGAGGAGTCATAGAGGGGAAATTGGGCTTGCCTCCATGTGGCAGATTCCCTGAAGAGCTACCAGAAGCCACTGATGAAGGTGCAGCTTTGACTGCAGTGGAATCCCAGGATACTGGAGATGCCAGTTCCATGGGATGACTGCCAAGGAAAGTATGTAGGAGGTGGGGATGGAACTGAGCAGGCTTGAGACTACAAGACAGGTTATGAGTGCTTTAGAAAGCAGAGACCAAGAAGTGGAGCTGCCAAACTGTTTGGAGCCCAAAGCATCCATAAGTGTACTGCATATGCCAAACATTGAGCTACAGAATTTGATTCATATTGTTAGAATATGGATTTGATTTTAGTTGATTGTAACTGTGCCCTGGCTTGTCTCTCTTGTGATAAAATACATACAACTTGTTTGTGAATTTACAAAAGCCACAGTTAAGAGAGTGTATATTTTTTTAATTAATTAAATTAATTTACTTTCCATCCCTAGTCCCTACTGCAGTTTCTCCTCCCTCCTCTCCTTCAGTCCTTCCTCCACCTCCTCTCTTCCTCATCCACTCCTCCTCCCTTTCTCTTCAGAAAAAGGGATGGCTCCTATAGATATCTACCAGCCTTGGCATGTCAAGTTGCAGTAAGACTAGGCACATCTTCTCGTATTGAGGCTAGATGAGGTAGCCCAGTAAGGAGAACAGGTCCCAAAGGCATGAAATAGAGTCAGAGAAGGCCCTTGCTTCCTCCTGCTATTAGGAATCTCACATGAAGACCAAGATGCATAACTATTACATATGTGTGGAATGTCTAGGTCAGACCCATGAATGCTCCCTAGTAGGCAGTTCAATCTCAGTGGGTCCCTACAATCCTACCTCTCCTTCTTCTTCAGGACTCCCCAAGCTCCAATTAATGTTTAGCGGTGGGTCTCTGCATCTGTTTCTACCAGTTGCTGAGTGATGCCTCTCTGATGATGGTTATGCTATGCTCCTGTGTACAATGACATCATGAAATTTGCAGACAAATGAATGGAACTAGAAAAGTTCATGCTGAGTGAGGTAACCCAGACCCAGACAAACAAATATGGTATATATTCATTTATACTTGGATATTAGCCATAAAGTAAAGAATACCCATGCTACAATCTATAGATTAAAAGATGCTAAGTAACAAAGAAGACTCAAGGGAACACTGAGAAAAGGACATAGAATAGACATTGTGTGTGGACAGGGAATGGGGAGAGTGTTAGGAGGTGAGTAGATGGGAACAAGAAGGTTCAAGTTGTGGGAGAACATAGGGAGAAAGTCCTAGGAGAGATAACTAGAATGAGGAGATTTCTTGAACGAACTAGAAATCTAGGGCAATGGAAAAATCCCAAAAATCTATGAGGGTGACCCTAGCTAAGACTACTAGCAATGGGAGATATAGAGCCTGAACTGGCCATCTCCTTTAACGAGGTATGATTTCCAGTAGAGGGCTTGGGACACCAACCGAACCACAAAACACTCAACCTACTATATGTCCCACCTACATAATGTTTAGAGATAAAGATGGAACAGAAATTGAGAAAGTAACCAACCAATGACTGGTTAAGCTTGAAATTCATGCCATGAGAGGAAGTCTACCCTTGACACTGTTAACATCATGCTTCTATACTTGGAGACTTTGGATTTTTAGAAAGATCTTCAACTTTTAATTTTGAAAGCAAAGATTTGTGGAACTGTTAACTTTGTATTATGTTTTGTACAATGATAATGTGACATCATGAAGACAAACAAATATAAATGGTATGACAAATAGACAGGTTTGTGTGTCAAAGTTTATGAGGGGAGAATGCCACAGTTCTTTTAACTTGACATAATCTTATGCAAACTTTGGAAGAAGGAATCTCAATTGAGGATCTGTGTCCATCAGAATGACCCATGGACATGACACTGAGATTCTTTCTTCATTGCTGTTGATGAGGAATGGCCAAGCTCACTGTGAGTGGTGCCATCCCTGGGAAGGTGTGTCTGGATCACATAAGCAAGGTAGCCTTAGTAAGCCACGGAAAGCTAATCAGTAAGAAGCATTTCTTCGGCTCCAGTGGCCGGGAAGTTGGGACTGCCAGGCTAGGAGAACAGACAGGCATAATATCGCTTGGGTCTCGGGCGGCTCGTGTGTACGCGGCTCCCAAGAGCTGGGCAGATCTGCAGTAACCAGCGTGCCAGCTCTGCTGTGGGACTTCAGCCTAGCAGAGGGACCCGCATTGGGCGGGAGCCTATCAGCTTCCCTTCCGCGACCTCTGTTCCGGTAGACTGCACTGAAGAGACAGGTACCCAAGTTCACACCAATATAACATCTCTTGGGACACGGCCTGTTGGGGCTTCCGCCTGCTCCCAAGAACAGGACAGCGCTGTGGTCATCTGGGTGTCAGATCTGCTGTGGGCCATCGCCTCTGCAGGGTGACCAGTGCAACCGAGAGTGCAGAGTGCACTCCGCCATCTTTGCTCCAGTGGCCGGGAAGTTGGGACTGCCAGGCTCAGAGACAGAAAGGCATAATATCACTTGGGTCTCGGGCGGCTTGTGTGTACCCTGCTCCCAAGAGCTGGGCAGATCTGCAGTAACCAGCGTGCCAGCTCTGCTGTGGGACTTCTGCCTGGCAGAGGGATGCCCCATCCCCCCAACTCTAGGAGAGATCACAAACAACTGCACAGGGCAGGAGCCTACCATCCTCCCTTTGGCGACCTCTGCTCCAGGAATCCACTACGCTGAGCCTTTGGATGTACAAGGACTCCAAAATATAACATCACTTGGGGCAAGGCACATCAGGGCTCCAAAGTCACTCAGGAGCAGGGCAGGCCCCAGAAATCAGTGCCAGGGGAATCCTGATAATCCGGGGGGGGGGCAGAAATAGCTTTGCAGGCTCACAGGAGGTCCAACCAACAGCCAATGACAGAAGGACCAACTAACATCAGAGGTAACCGGATGGCAAAAGGCAAACGTAGGAACTTTACTAACAGAAATCAAAGTAATATGGCACCATCCGAACACAACTCTCCAACAGCAGCAAGTCCTGGATACCCCACCACACCCGAAAGACAAGATCTGGATTTAAAATCACTTCTCAGGATGCTATTAGAGGATAACAAGAAGGACACAAATAAATCTAATAAAGAATTACAGGAAACCATGAATCAACGGTTAGAAGCCCTTACAAAGGAAACACAAAAATCGCTTAGAGAAATGCGGGAGAACATGGATCAAAAGTTGGAGGCGCACAAGGAGACAACACAAAAATCGCTTAACGAGATGAATCAATGGGTAGATGCACTCACAAAGGAATCACAAAATTGGCATAAAGAAATGCAGAAGAATATGCGTCAACAGATGGATGCCCATAAGGAGACAACACAAAAATTGCTTAAAGAAATGAATCAACGGTTAGATGCCCTTACAAAGGAAACACGAGAACTGCTTAAAGAAATGCAGGAGACAATGGATCAACAGATGGATTCCCATGAGGAGGAAACACAAAAATCACTCAGAGAAATGCAGGAGAACTTGGGTCATCAGGAAGAAATCCTGAAAGAGGCAATGCAAAAATACCTTAAAGAAATACAGGAAAATACAAACAAACAAGTGAAGGATCTCAGCAAATCCATACAAGAACTAAAAAAAGGAAGTAGAAACAACTAAGAAATCACAAAGGGAGACAACTTTGGAGATAGAAAACCTTGGGAAGAAATCAGGAGTCATAGATGCAAACATCAACAATAGAATACAAGAGATGGAAGAAAGAATCTCAGGTGCTGAAAACTCCATAGAAAGCATCGACTCAACAGTCAAAGAAAATGCAAAACGCAAAAAACGTGTAACCCAAAACATCCAGGAAATCCAGGACACAATGAGAAGACCAAACCTAAGGATTATAGGTATAGATGAGAGTGAAGATTTGCAACTTAAAGGGCCAGTAAACATCTTCAACAAAATTATGGAGGAAAACTTCCCTAACTTAAAGAGAGAGATGCCGATGAACGTACAAGAAGCCTACAGAACTCCAAACAGACTGGACCAGAACAGAAATACCTCCCGTCACATAATAATCAAAACACCGAATGTTCTAAACAAAGAAAGAATACTAAAAGCAGTAAGAGAAAAGGGACAAGTAACATAAAAAGGAAGACCTATCCGAATCACATCAGACTTCTCACCAGAGACTATGAAAGCCAGAAATCCTGGGCAGATCTCATGCAGACACTAAGACAGCACAAATGCCAGCCTAGACTACTATACCCAGCAAAACTCTCAATCACCATAGATGGAGAGACCAAGATATTCCATGATAAAACCAAATTTTCACAATATCGTTCCACAAATCCAGCCCTACAACGGATAATAGGTGGAAACCTCCAATACAGGGAGAGAAACAACACCCTGGAAAAAATGAGATAATAACCTTCTTGAATCAAACCCAAAAGTAGATAACCACTCAAACATAAAGATAGCATCAAGAATGGCAGATGGCAATAATCACTATGCCTTAATCTCTCTTAATATCAATGGTCTCAATTCCCCAATTAAAAGACATAGACTAGCAGACTGGATACGTAAACAGGACCCAGCATTTTGCTGCATGCAGGAAACGCACCTCAGTGTCAAAGACAAACACTACCTCAGAGTAAAAGGCTAGAAAACAATTTTACAAGCAAATGGCCCCAAGAAACGAGGTGGAGTAGCCATCCTAATATCGGATAAAATTGATTTTCAACCTAAAGTCATCAAAAAAGACACAGAAGGACACTACATACTGATCAAGGGAAAAATCCACCATCAAGAACTCTCAATTCTGAATATCTATGCTCCAAATGCAAGGGCACCCTCATTCGTAAAAGAAACTTTACTAAAACTCAAAGCACACATCGCACCGCACACAATAATATTGGGTGACTTCAACACCCCGCTCTCTGAAATGGATCGTTCAGGAAAGCAGAAACTAAACAGGGACACAGTGAATCTAATTGAAGCCTTAGACCAAATGGAACTAACTGATATATATATAGAACATTTCATCCTAGAGCTAAAGAATACACCTTCTTCTCAGCTCCTCATGGTACCTTCTCCAAAATTGACCATATAATTGGTCACAAATCAGACCTCAACAGATACAAGAAGATAGAAATAATCCCATGCCTCCTATCAGATCACTATGGAATAAGGGTGGTCTTCAATGGCAACAAAAACAAAAGAAAACCCACGTACACATGGAGTCTAAACAATGCTCTACTCAATGATAACTTGGTCAAGGTGGAAATAAAGAAAGAAATCAAAGACTTTTTGAAAGTTAATGAAAATGAAGGCACAACATACCCTAATTTATGGGACACAATGAAAGCAGTGCTAAGAGGAAAATTCATAGCCCTGAGTGCCGCCAAAAAGAAACGGGAGACAGCATACACTAACAGCTTAATGGCACACCTGAAAGCCCTGGAACAAAAAGAAGCAAATACACCAAAGAGGAGTAGAAGGCAGGAAATCATCAAACTCAGGGCTGAAAACAATCTAGTAGAAACAAATAAAACCATACAAAGAATCAACAAAACGAGGAGTTGGTTCTTTGAGAAAATCAACAAGATAGATAAGCCCTTAGCCAGACTAACCAGAGAGCACAGAGATAGTATCCAAATTAATAAAATCAGAAACAAAAAGGGAGAGATAACAACAGAAACTGAGGAAATTCAAAAAATCATCAGATCCTACTACAAAAACCTGTATTCAACACAACTAGAAAATCTTGAGGAAATGGACAATTTCCTTGACAGATACCAAGTACCAAAATTAAATCAGGATCAAATAGACCATCTAAACCGTCCTATAACCCCTGAAGAAATAGAAGTTGTCATTGGAAGTCTTCCAACCAAAAAAAGCACAGGTCCAGATGGTTTTAGTGCAGAATTCTATCAGACCTTCAAAGAAGACCTAACACCAATACTCTTCAAACTGTTCCACAAAATAGAAACAGAAGGAACACTACCCAACTCGTTCTATGAAGCCAAAATTACACTAATACCAAAAGCACACAAAGATCCGACAAAGAAAGAGAATCTCAGGCCAATCTCTCTTATGAATATCGATGCAAAAATACTCAATAAAATTCTTGCCAACCGAATCCAAGAACACATCAAAACGATCATCCACCACGATCAAGTAGGCTTCATCCCAGGGATGCAGGGATGGTTCAATATAAGGAAATCCATCAATGTAATCCACTACATAAACAATCTCAAAGAAAAAAACCACATGGTCATCTCATTAGATGCTGAGAAAGCATTTGACAAAATTCAGCATCCTTTCATGCTAAAGGTCTTGGAAAGATCAGGAATTCAAGGCCCATATCTAAACATAGTAAAAGCAATTTACAGCAAACCAGTAGCCAGCATCAATCTAAATGGAGAGAAACTTGAAGCAATCCCACTAAAATCAGGGACTAGACAAGGCTGCCCTCTCTCTCCATATCTTTTCAATATAGTACTTGAAGTTCTAGCTAGAGCAATTAGACAACAAAAAGAGATCAAAGGGATACAAATTGGAAAGGAAGAAGTCAAACTATCACTATTTGCAGACGATATGATAGTATACTTAAGCGACCCAAAGAACTCCACCAGAGAACTCCTACAGCTGATAAACGACTTCAGCAAAGTGGCCGGATATAAAATCAACTCAAGCAAGTCAGAAGCCTTCCTATACTCAAAGGATAAGCAGGCTGAGAAAGAAGTAAGCGAAATAATACCCTTCACGATAGCCACAAACCATATTAAGTATCTTGGCGTGACTCTAACCAAACAAGTGAAAGATCTGTATGACAAGAACTTCAAGTCTCTGAAGAAAGAAATTGAAGAAGACCTCAGAAGATGGAAAAATCTGCCATGCTCATGGATTGGCAGGATTAATATAGTAAAAATGACCATCTTACCAAAAGTAATACACAGATTCAATGCAATCCCCATCAAAATCCCAACTCAATTCTTCATAGAGTTAGAAAGAACAATTCAAAAATTCATCTGGAATAACAGAAAACCCAGAATAGCTAAAACTATTCTCAAGAGTTAAAGAACCTCTGGGGGAATCAGTATCCCGGACCTCAAGCTGTACTACAGAGCAATAGTGTTAAAAACCGCATGGTATTGGTACAGTGACAGACATGTAGATCAATGGAACAGAATTGAAGACCCAGAAATGAATCCACACTCCTATGGTCACTTGATCTTTGACAAAGGAGCTAAAACCATCCAGTGGAAAAAAGATAGCCTTTTCAACAAATGGTGCTGGCTCAGCTGGAGGTCAACATGCAGAAGAATGCAAATTGACCCATCCTTATCTCCTTGCACTAAGCTCAATTCTAAGTGGATCAAAGATCTCCACATAAAACCAGACACACTGAAACTAATAGAAGGGAAACTAGGGAAGAACCTTGAACATATGGGCACAGGGGAGAATTTCCTAAACAGAACTCCAATAGCTTATGCTCTAAGATCAAGAATAGACAAATGGGACCTCATTAAATTACAAAGTTTTTGCAAGGCAAAAGACACTGTCAAAAAGACAAAGCGGCAACCCACTAACTGGGAAATGATCTTTACCAACCTTACATCCGACAGAGGGCTAATATCCAATATATACAAAGAACTCAAGAAGTTAAACTCCAGAGAGGCAAGTAACCCTATTAAAAAATGGGGTACAGAGCTACACAAATAGTTCTCACCTGAAGAATATCTAATGGCTGAGAAGCACCTAAAGAGATGTTCATCATCCTTAGTCATTAGGGAAATGCAAATCAAAACAACCCTGAGATTCCATCTCACACCAGTCAGGATGGCTAAGATCAAAAACACAGGAGGCAGCAGTTGTTGGCGAGGATGTGGAGAAAGAGGAACACTCCTCCACTGCTGGTGGAATTGCAAGCTGGTACAACCACTCTGGAAAGCAGTCTGGCGGTTCCTCAGAAAACTGGGCATGACACTCCCGGAGGATCCGGCTATACCACTCCTGGGCATATACCCAAAGACTTTCCCTGCATGCAATAAGGACACATGCTCCACTATGTTCATAACAGCCTTATTTATAATAGCCAGAAGCTGGAAAGAACCCAGATGTCCCTCAACGGAGGAATGGATTCAGAAGATGTGGTATATCTACACAATGGAATACTACTCTGCAATTAAAAACAATGAATTCACGAAATTCCTAGGCAAATGGTCAGAACTTGAAAATATCATCCTTAGTGAGGTAACCCAATCACAAAAGAACACACATGGTATGCAGTCACTGATAAGGGGATATTAACCCAGAATCTCGGAATACCCTAGACACAATTCGCATATCAATAGATTTCTAAGAAGATGGAAGGAGAGACCCCTGGTCCTGGAAAGACTGGATGTAGGGGAATGCCAGGACAGAGAAACAAGAGGGGGTTGAATGGAGAAAAGAGGGAGGGAAGGGGGCATATGGGACTTTCGGGGAGGTAGGAAACAGGAAAGGGGAAATGATTTGGAATGTAAATAAAAAAAAACTTAGAAAATAAAAATAAAAAAAAAAGAAGCATTTCTTCATGGCCTGTGGCTCAGTTTAAACTACTAGGTTACTGCCCTGACTTTCCTCAACAAAGTTCTGTGACATAGAATAAAATACAAATAAACTACTTTTTCCTCAAGTTGCTTTTGGTCAGTGTTTTACCACAACAACAGAGAAGAAAACTAGAACATTTATTAAGTTTGTATATGTATAGACAGTTGGGAAGAAGGGTATCTATCAATCTATAATAGCAACCTAGAAAAAACTATACATGGAAATGTGATAACAAATTGCCATAGGAAGGCTGTCTCATGATTCAGAAGTTAATTCTCTGACAAGGATAGTAAGTGTCAGCTCTAACAAGTTTCTGAAATGGTTTGTTAAAGCTTGGATATATTACTGACCTACAAGTGCAGTACAAATGCCACAGCTACATTAGCAAAGTACTAATGAACAGCCCAGGAGCATGAAATGTTAGAATGGATTTATTACATAGCATTGGAGAACCTGCCATCTCTGTTTCCCAGGAGGGACCAGAGAACATGTTCTTTACTAACACAATAATGAATTTTCAGGTAAAAAACCTTATATGCTTTGAGGAGATTGATGGTGATTGTCTTCTGTAGGTTGTCAAGAAACTAAGATATTTAGTAGCAGTGCGAATTGCATCTGGAATGGCAGGAAGAAAGCAGAAGTTCCAAACAACCAGGATAAGATGCATGAGATTTCTGTAATGAGCAGCAGAGCTAGAGCAGCAATCAGAATACCTTAACCCAAAATGATCTATCCATCAAGGCTGATAGACCATGATACTCATAGGAATTGAGAAAATGGGAAATGGCTATTTGCTTCATTTGAGGTAAAAAAGAGGATTGTTTAGGAGAGTGTTAATATCAGTTGTCAATTTGAGAGTCACAATCTTTCATCTATTTCTAAATTTAGGACATATTAGATACCCAGACCCCATTAACTAAAGACAATGTCTAAAATTAGTCCTGAAATATCCCTCACAGATATAAGGCATCACCATTGTCCCAGATCTTCCTTTAAAAATGACCGTCTATCCCAGGCTCTCTGCAGCTATAGCACTTTGAAAAGTGGGCCCTGTACCTCACCTGAGCTCAGAAGAGCTGGCGAGCAGACCTGGAGGAAGGGAGTCCCAGAGAGCTGGCCCCACCCTTTGGCAGGGCAGTGTTGGTGAGTTGGCCCCAGTGGCTTAAATGGATCAGAGCTGACCTAGATGGCGTGAGCATGAGGTATCTGGCCCTGACCCTTGCCTGCACAAAGCAGAAGAACCTGCCATGGCAGTGTGAGCACATGAGTTTTGTCAGGCCGACTAACTCAGTTCAAATCCAGGATTCTGAGTTGGCCCACCCCAATATATACTCCATCTGTAAACTTCTGTAGTGCATGAAGGAGCCAGTCCTGCAGATCTAAAGCTGTAGGATCTCCAGGACACAGGGAAACATCAGGCTATTCAAGAGGAATCCCAGTAAGCAGCCAGTATTTACAGGGTAAAAGAAGCCAGAGGCCTTGAACCAAACCAATGATTCATTGCAGTGAGCATTTACAAGAGATTTGGCCTTTCCAGGACCAGGGGCCTCTCCTTCCTTCTTCTTGGGCATCATTTGATATGTGAATTGTTTCTTGGGTATTCCAAGCTTCAGTGCAGCAGTGTAGGGGAAATACCAGGACAGAGAAGCAGGAATGGGTTGATTGGAGAACAGTGGGATGGAAGAGGGCTTATGGGACTTTCAGGGAAGGGGGTATCTAGGAAAGGGGAAATCATTTGAAATGTAAATAAAGAATATATCTAATTAAAAAAAAGGAAAAAAGGGAGATTTGGACAAAGGATATACCGTAGGACACACCATTTCACACAATAGTTTCCACGGCGAAATTTTTTTTCCTTCTATTTACTTTTTGTTTCCTTTTGGGAGGGCAGGTTTCAAGGGTGGAATGTGGATACAAATGGACAGGGAGATGGGTGGTATTATTAGGGTGTATGATGCAAAATTCACAAGGAATCAATAAAAAGTTAAAAGAAATGCCCATATATTTCCACGAGCAAGTGTGCAACTGGAGAAGGTAATAGACAGTCAACTAATTTGGAGGGCTGTTATATGCACTGAACCCGTGGATCCCAGAGGCCACCATGCTGCCATAAGGAAACACTTCAAGGTCTCACAGTGATCCGGAGTCAAAGGTTTCATTATATCACCCTTCCCCCAGCCTTACAATGGATAAAAAGAATGAACAGATATAGGATTTTGCCAATCTTTGACCTGTTCTATGGTCAGCACTTAAGTAAGAGTAATGGGGTCCACTGGAGACTGTGACAGGGCCTTTATCTCCTCTGTTCAGTCTGTTGTAATGAGTCTTTCAAAGTAGTTAGAGAGCTCTGCCTCACAGACATATGAAGTTGAAAATTACAAAAATATTTTATAGCTTTTCAGATAATTGGGCTGTTTTTTTCCCTTTGCTCCCTATTTCAAATTTTTTGCCAAAAGTAATTCTTTTCTCTTTTTTCTGATATTTTTGTGTCATAGTGTCATGATTTATCCCAATCTGCCTTTAAACTTGCTCGGTAGCACAGGTTGCCCTGCAGCACTTAACATTGTTTCCTAAGTCTTGGTATTACACCTGGGCCTGGCCATGCTTGATCAGTAAAAAGTAGTTTTTTAAACATCCATGGCAATGCAAAAATGGTATTTATAATAATTAGTTGTATAATTCTGAAAGTCTTTACTTAGGATGAACTTTTCTATTCATGTTTGATTTTGTAATACTTTTCAGGGCTAACATGTTTTATGACCCAATATCCAAGGCCCATACTTATTAGAATCTACACTCACCTCCTCAAGAAAAGTTTTCAGTGTTGAGAAAATCTCCAGCTCCAAGTGACAAACACTCTATAATCCTGACTTTTGCTTAACAGCTTTAATATTGTCCTGGCCCCTAATCCTGCCCGTTGTTTTCTTGAGAGTAACATGATCACCTCGTTCATTTTCAAGAAAATAGCAGTCAAATACCTGAGCTGGAAAAACTGGAGTCTGTATCAGCTTCTCATTTATGTAGAAATGATACCCCTTGGAGAAATATGACTTGAGAAACTCGATCTAAAAGTCTCTCTTGAGACACCCCTCAGAGTTTGTATGCAGCATGTATGTAGACTGCATCTTTCTCAAGTCACAACAAAGGACTGAAAATGTCCCATGAACCACAAAAACATTTTATGAAAATAATTGCATTTCCAAAAATGGAAGAGAATATAACACTGTCTTGTTTAAATCTTAAAAAATGTAAATATTAGGCTCAAGAGATGGCTCTGTCATTACAGTGGATGCTTTGTAAGCACAAGGTTCATGTTCAATCCTCAGAGCCAACATTAAAGAAATATTCAAGTACAAGCCTGTAAGATCAACACGGGAGAAGCTGAAATAGGAGACTCTCTGGACAGCCAGTCTAGTCTATTTAGCAAGATCAAGAGTAGTAGAAACCTGTTTCAAACAAATGATAAAAGCAAAACAAATAAAGAAATGAAACCAGTGCATGACAGCAGAGGCGGTCCTCTGACCCCCACATGTACATGCACTCCTTTGCCTGCAAACACACAAATGATACCTTTGCTATTTTACAGAATTTCTTAATTAAACCTTTATCTTTTTGCCCTGTATGCATTGGGGTGACAACTCTAAACTCCAAATTCAGTTAGGTACAACTAACCTTGTGCAAAGATTCCACCAACTCAATTATCCATGATATTCCACTTGTGATTCCAATATCAACAGGATGAAAAATACAAATGATGCCCAAAATCTTTGGACCTTGAGCACACCAAAGGGGTCTTAGAGACCCTTAGAGAACCTCTACAACTATCACATAGGAAACCACAAATCCAAAGAGATACCAGGTGAAAATGACAACCTGATGAGACGCTGCAGAAGACTGCCCTTGATGACAGAAGAACAATCAGACATTGCAAGCACGTTTTTGAGAACCTCACATGCACAGGCAAGGCGGATTTGGTCCTCAGAATATTGCTCTATCTCTATCACATCAATGGAAAACCTGAAGCAGAAAGAGAAAAGAAAATTTTTGTTCATGACTTAAGAGCTTCAATGCATGGTACATGCATGACCAGAGTAAGTGGACCCTTCATCTCAAGTCAGGAAGCAGAAGATGGTACTGACCAGACTGACTCCTTTCTAACAATCCCCTTGAAATTCTTGAAGGAGCTCACCTCACACACCTAATGTCTCAAGAATCTCAAAAAGGTTCAATCACCTCTCAACACAATGCAACTGACCATGTCCAAAGTGCAACTCCACCTTGGTAGGACACACACAAGGTCTGGTTGACAAGTAGTGAAAAGCAAATGTGAGAGAAAGCCAGTCATGACTATCCTAGATAAATTGTTCTCAAGTTGTGCTGACAACATATCCATCGACCATCGGAAAACACAGCTATTTGCATTAAGATTCATAAGAGTAGCAAAATTACAGTTATTGTAAGAGTCCATTGTTCATGGAAGAATGATACCCCAGACACAAGTAGTATGCAAAAGCAAGAAGCATTTTATTATGCAGAAGACCAGCATGTGGGGGTTCTTCATTCCAAAACTGAGAGACAACCAAATGAGCTCTCAGGCTAGATTTAAAGCATGTTAGGGAATTCTGGGATAGGTGACCTCTATCTTACTCCATCTCTAAGGATATTCCTTTAACGAGGTTTGGGGGCAAGAAATTGTTACTGAGGAAATCCATCTATCTTACTCCATCTTTAGGGATGTTCTATTACCCAGGCATGGGAGGTGGAACCTGTTACCAGGGAGATCTAGATACTTGCTGATACATTGTTCTTGCTTCAGGGTAGGGGGCTGAGTACTTTCTAGTTTCTGAGTAGCTGCCTGAAGCCTGTTTTGTTTGTTTGTTTGTTTGTTTGTTTGTTTTTAACTGACATGCCTGGACATGCCCAGTGCTTTAGGCCTAGTCTAAACTGCCAATTTGAAAGCTGTCATGGAGTCAGTCTTTCTCATTATGAAATAGCAATGAAAATAATTTTATGGGTGGCAGGGTCAGTACATCATGAGGAACTGTTTTAAAGGGTTGCCGTATTAGGAATGTTGAGAAGGACTGTTTTAAATAATCTCTATACCTAGCAAGGGAGCCTGGGAAATTCATACTCATCTTCTCTCAGTACTTTCCCCATGCCCCCTCAAGGCAAAGAGCAATTGTATAAATACACATTCAAGAACAGCTGAAATGTCACCAAGATCGCAAGAGTTCACATGCAAAATAATATCTAGCATGTGTCTAGTAATGGCACTTTCATCCCCAATAGGCTTGTAATGTCCTTGGCAAGGAAATACATCAGTTTGCTTTCCAAAATGCCTCTGTAGTCCCCAGCACTGCTCCTGTAATAAGCCTTAGATAAATGCCCAAGTCATGGATTTATTGATTTAATAAGCTAAGTGATCATAACCATGGAGTGAGGGAGAGGAACATACATGAACAAAAATACCAATAGCACAGGTCATTTCACACCAACACCCTCTAAACAAGATCTATTTACTTGAGTTTTTATTTGCAAGTTGAACATTATTCAAAACTCTAGGTGTTTATAACCACTCTGTGCAGTCCATTCTGCTCAGTAAACTGGGCATAGTCTTTCCCTAAACTTATGCTGAGCCTAGCAGCCTACAAGTGTCAGGGATTTGTTCCTGCCCCACAGGCAAAGGTAGGAGTTTAGAAGGTCGGGAGGAGCTGTGGTACAGCAATAATCTTAAGACTCTGGTGCTTTGGGGTCCCACAGAAAGACTGAATATTGAGCATCAAGCCCAGCAGGATGTCTTCCAGTCACTGCTGATATATTTTGGACATTTGGAAGCTTGGAGATTTCACCTTTTGAATGAAAGAATTAAATGTGGGGTTGAAAACACCATTCAAAATATGGTAGCAATGAAAAGAGTTCATCTAAGTGTCTGCTGCAGAGCACCATGCTAGATCACTGAGGCTCATGGAAACTAAATAACATTAAGCATTTGTGAAATCCAGACAGACAATGATATAAAAGATCAGCTTTTCATTGGAGATATCGAATATTTACACGTTTAGCGTATATTGTATATGTAAATATTGTTTTCTCACATATTGAGTTGACTGTTTTTCAGCAAACAATGGTCCTATTACAGCCCTACATGAAGACATGTCCTCTCTGAGGTAGATTAACTGCTGAGGAAGCCTTCAGAACTGCCTTCTGCTCATGTACTTACAGGTATTAAAGATGTTTAGCAGAAGCAAATATTTTATTTAGAAAAATGGGAAAAGGCGGTAATTCGGTGGGTAAAATGTTTCTGCATAAGCATAGGGTCTAGAGTTTAGATATCTAGCATATAAGAAGAAACCTGGGCACAACAGTATGTGTCTGTAAATAGTAGCACTCTAGAGGCAGAGACAGAAGAGATAGATACCTAGAGCTCAGTGGTCATCTAGTCTACAAAATTGAAAAACTCATGGTTCAGTGAGAGACTTTGTCTCAAAAAAATAAGGTAAAGAGAGAATTAAAAACAAAAAAACTCAAAGTGAACCTCTGACCTCCACATACATTAATACACATAAGAATGTGTATGATGTCTGAACACATAAACCACCCCATTTATAACAAAGAATAAATAACTACTACAATGAAGTCCTATTTGATGAAGGAATGACTAGGCTCCTGCGATTATTGGGTACCATGGCCCAGTGTAGAAGAAATGTTACCAAGGCAACAAATGAGCTTTAGGAAAGATCAGGGCTGATGAACACCAGCTGCATGGTGCATTTTAAAAACATTATCTATGTTGATGATGTAGTTCAGTGGTAAAGTACTTTTCAGGCATACAGAAGGCTCCAAGTTTTGTCTCCACTACTGAAAAGAAAAATTATCCAGGCAACTCAGAAAGCAAATTCCATGATTTTCTATAAGTATGTTTACCATCTGTTTGTATACTACATCAAAATACTCTAGTGACATACTTATACAGTTTTTCTCTTGTTTTCTCTTGTCAATAAGAAATGCATTTTAGAAATTAAAATTTTATTTATTTAAGCAAATTATATATTTATGTTTAAGTTACTCCTCTTCAATAAATTATACCGATGAGCTAGCAGTCCCTAACTCCCTAGCTCTGCCCTTAGTAGTCCATGGTGTTTTTCCTGTTTTAGAGCCCAGCGCTATTTTCCTACCCTTCCAGCACATTAATCAACTAATTATACCTTCTTCCTTTATGGATAACTGCTGCTAAGAAGCAGAGGTGTCTAGACACAAAACCAAAAATAAGTCATATGACCGTAGGCTACAGTGGACACTGTCTTTTTGTGTCACTATGCGCCTCAGCTTGGAGCTCTCAATGTGCCTCAGGAGCTTTTCCAGACTTGAGAGGTATTGCCATATTCTTGCTCTTCTGCTCTTCGCTTTTCTTACCGTTTCCCTCCATGATTTGGCTGGTGACTCTGTGCTTCAGTCTTTCTGTATCCCTTTTAGTCAACCTCAAACTCTTAACTTATTCTGTTGAAGATGTATTTCTTCTCTCTTATCTACAGCTCTGGAGTGTAGAGATCAATGTTAAAGGTAAATAATAATGAAGGGAAAAATATGCATGAAGCGAAGCACATTCTAGATATGTTATGGAGTATACGAATACATGAGCATTTAGGAAAAATAAATAAGAAAAAAGAATACAATATACATTTGCATTGAAATGAAAATATGGTAGACTACCATAATATGAAAGTAAACAAATATTATAGTAAATTTTATCTTCGCAGCTTGACTCCATGCTGTTCAGTGGCTTTTAGCACTTTGTATGTTCTAGTTACTGTCTATCAAATGTTCAATTGATAAAGATTTTTCCCTTCTGTAGGCTATCACAAAAATGATAGTGTTCATTGCTGTAGTGAAGCTTTTTAGCCTCATGAGCTTCCATTTATTCATTGCTGGTTTTAAGAACTGTGATAGCCGGGCGGTGGTGGCGCACGCCTTTAATCCCAGCACTTGGGAGGCAGAGGCAGGCGGATTTCTGAGTTCGAGGCCAGCCTGGTCTACAAAGTGAGTTCCAGGACAGCCAAGGCTACACAGAGAAACCCTGTCTAGAAAAACCAAAAAAAAAAAGAACTGTGATATACTAGCAGCGTCCTGTTCAGAAAATCCCTTTCTATGCCAATGAGTCCAAGCGTATTCTCTATTTTCTCTTCTACCAGAGTCAGGGTATCTAGTCTTATGTTGAGGTCCTTGATACATTTGGACTTGAGTTTTGTGGGGGATGATAGATGTGGATCTATTTTCCTTCTACAATCAGGTAGGCAGTTTGAATGACATTCACATGCAAACAAATGGCATTCACCATTTGCTGAAAATGCGATCTTTCCATCAGTGTGCATTTTTGTTTCCTTTGTTCTCTATGTGAATCCATATGGACTCATCTCCCAGTCTGCATAAAGTAAGCCACAATGTCATCACATCTTCACCTGAAATTCACAATGCAAAAGGTTTTAGAATTTATTTTTACAGTTTATTTTTCTATCCATTTTTTACTTTTTAATTAATTTTTTCATTTTATTTATATTCCAAGTGTTGCCCCCTTGCAGTCCCCCATCCCAGAATTCTTTGCCCCATCCCCCCTTTTCTATCCTTTTCAATATCTGTCTCATAATGTTTGCTAAGAATGTGGTCCATTTCTGCAGAAATTTTATGATAAGCATAAGTCTTCAAATTACAGAAAGAGCCAGCCAGAGAAGCTTGTGGGCTAATTGTAGATCTTCATCTCCATGTCCTCTCTTGCAAATTCAATTCCTTAGTCTTATCCATAGTTCTGTAACTGCTGCAGCGTCCCCTTCTTCTCTGACCCCACCAGTAGATAACACAGATCTTCCCCTCCAAACTGTCCCCCCCTTGTAAATCTCATAATTTCAGCCCCCAAATTCAGCAGACATTCTCCAGGAATACAACAACCATTCCATTCAGGAAGGAAATAGGCTAAAATGCAGATTTTTACCTCTCCTTTCTCACCTCAAAATTCAACATCCCATTCTAACTTAAACTCTGTAGCAGATAACATAGTGCAGCCTCCCATTCTCTCTGCCACCATCTCCAGGGAGTCAAGTAGGCCTTCTCCTCTAGTGTTCCATCTCACTTGCAACTTCACCCCAGTTCTCAACTGCAGCAGGCATTCGGTGAGAATCTGCCTTCCAAGTCTGCCAGAGAAACAAGTGGACTAATTGCAGATATTCACTATCCCTCCTTTCCTACAAGTCAGATTCTCTAATGTCATCTCCAAGACTGTGAACATGGTGTGTATCCTCTGTTCCCTCCTTCAGGGTGTCTAGGCACTGCTGCACACTAGCCTGGAAGGATGAAGCATAATCCAGAATGGCTGGGGTCTGCAGGATCTCAGTCTCTCTGATGGGAGGGTGAGGGGGACTTCTAATTTTAGCTTCTGTGCATACCTTTAATCAGAGTGGGCCTGTGCACATACACTTTATTCAGGGTGGACAAAGGCTATATATGAACCTTAGATACTGGTAAGGGTAATTTTTTAGAATGAATGGAATCATTGCTTGGAATTTAAAGTACTGTGAATGTGGAAAGGCATTCTGGAATGCCAGGTACTTGCTGGGCAGGTTCTTAGGAATAGGGGGCATTGAATTTATAGGTATGCCAAGGATTGGGTGATATCCCTCAGGTAGATGATTGGAGATTGGGCTCCCCAGATCTGGCAGAGACGAGGAAGCTCCACTAAGAAAAGGGAGACCTCCATTTTGCAGAGTTCAGAGGAGCTATCCAGACATGGTAGCCTATGACTTTAAGTATAGAGGTGCAACACAGGACTGCAGAAGGCTACCTGTTGTAGTGTCTCCTCATCCTCAACTCCCATTTCCAGGAGACTAAGCAGATCCTGGTGGAACATCATGCTTTTTCCCTGCTGTGGTTCCCTTTACCCTCCCTACTAGATGATCCTCATTCCTAAATGTCAGCTCCCAATACCAAGAATCACATTTAACTTGAAACACCCAGTGGCTAAGCTGGCAAGATCCAAGAATTAATTACTAGGCATCACACAGCCACCATACTCTCTAAAGAACCAGAGAGGACAGTGGAAACTAAGCAAAGCACCTCCCAAACAGAGACCAGGTATCAGCACCTAGAATTACAATCTGCTCAGTCCCAGATGCATAGATGCCTGTATAAAAAAACACAATCAACAAGAGCCAGAACAATATGAACACTAAATCACAGAATCAGCAGGCCCTGATAATTGCAGCATAGTTGAAAAATACAAAAAAAGACTTTAACAATATTTATAAATATGATAGTGGTTCTTACAGAGGAAATGAATACTTCATTTTTAAAAGATCTATGAAAACAAGTGGGAAAAAATTAAAAACAAACACTAAAGAGTTTAAAAACTGAAAGTAGAAATAGAATCAATAAAGAAAACACAAACTGAGGGAAATCTGGAAATGAGAAATTTAGGAACTCTAACTGGAACTACAGAAGCAAGCTTCAGCAACAAAATATGAGATGGAAGAGAGAATGTCAGACATTGAAGACATAAAAATGGATACCTTGGTCAGAAATACATTAAATCTAGAAATGTCCTACCAAAAAAAATCCAGTAAATATAAGACACTATGAAAAGATCAACTATAAGAATAATAGGAATACAGAAAAGAGAAGAAACTCAGATCAAAGGCACAGAAGATACTGTTAACAATATCATGGAAGAAAATTTCTTTAATTCAAAAATGGAGATGCCCATCAAAATAGAAGAAGCACACAAAATACCAAATAGTCTAGACCAGAAATGAAATTTCTCTGAGCACATAATAATCTAAGCACTTAAAGTACAAAAGAGAGAAAGTATATTAAAAGCTTCCAGAAAAAAAAATCAAATATCATATAAAGGTTCTATTAGAATAACACATGGCTTTTTTGTTAGATATTTTCTTTATTTACATTTTCAATGTTATCTGCTTTCTTTGTTTCCCCTCTGAAAACTCCCATCCTCTGTCCCTCTCCCTGCTCAGTAACCCACCCATTCCCACTTCCCTGTCCTGGCATTCCCCATCACAGGTCCCCTCATTGATGTCCTACAAGGCCATCATGCTCTGCTACACATGGGGCTAGAGTCATGACTCCCTCCATGTGTACTCTTTGGTTAGTGATTAAGTCCCTGGGAACTCTGGGGGTACTGGTTGGTTCGTATTGTTGTTCCTCCTATGGGGCTGCAAATCTCTTTTAGCTTCTTGGGTCCTTTCTCTAGCTCCTCCATTGGGGACCCTGTGCTCAGTTCAATGGTAGGCCGAGAACATCCCCCTCTGTATTTGTCAGACACTGGCAGGGCCTCTCAGGAGACAGCTATATCAGACTCCTGTCAGCAAGCACTTATTGGAATCCACAATAGTATCTGGGTTTGATAACTGTATATGGGATGTAGTCCCAGATGGGGCTGTCTCTGGATGGCCTTCCCTTCAGTCTCTGCTCCATACTTTGTCTCTGTTTGCCTTCCCATGGATATTTGGATCCCCCTTCTAAGAAGGACCAAGTATCTCTCAAAATCAGTGGTATCAATTCCCCAATAAAAAAGACACAGACTAACAGACTGGATGCAAAATTAGTATTTATCATTCTACTGCATCCAAGGGGCATACATTAACATCAAGGATAGACCTCACCTCAGAGTAAAAAGATGGTTCAAAAAAATAGTACTTAGAAAAAATCTCGGGTAGCCATTTTTATATCTGACAGAACAGACCTCAAACCAAAACTAGTCACAAGAGATGGAGAAGGACACGTCAAAGGAAAAATATACCAAGAAGACATTGTAAATCTATGCCCCAAACACAAGGATACCCAAGATTATAAAAGAAACATTTCTACAATTTAAGTCATATGTGGATCCTCATATACTGATAGTCCATCTCTATCTCTTACTTGATTCTTGAAAATAGACAAATCATCCAGACAAAAGCTAGACAGAGAAATGTGCAACTTTACTGAAGTTGTATGGAACTATCAGATATTCACAGAACATTTTATTCAAACCCAAAAGAATATAACTTCTCTGATCCTCATGGAACTTTCTCCAAATTCGTATTTGGACACAAAGCAAGTCTCAACAGATACATGAAAATTGAAATAATACCCTGCATTCTATCTGACCATCATAGATTAAAGCTCGATATCAAGAACAAAAGAAAGAACAAAAATCTTACAAACTCATAGAAACTGAACAACCCACTACTGAATAAAAATTAGTCAAGACAGAAATTAAGAAATTGTTTTCTGGAATTGAATGAAAATAAAAGACAAAATATCCAATTTATGAGACACAATGAAAGTCATTCTAAGGGGCGAATATATAGCACTAAGTAGAATACACTACATAAAATAGAGAAAACTCAAATTAGCAACTTAAAGACATCATACCCAAAAGAAGTAGATGTCAAAAAATGAGCCAACTATAGATTTTTCCCCAAAAGAATATCCATCATAATGCAATATGAAATGAAACTCAGGGCCATACTGTGGAGGTACATGCTTTAATCCTAGAACATGAGTTGAGAAGACATGGAGGCCACCACAAATCTTAAACTAGTCAGAAGGACACTTCAACAGCCTGTTTCAGACCATTAAGCATGTGGCAATAGCAGGAAGAGCAGTCAGGTAGAAAATGGGGGAGGGGAAGGAAAGGAGAATCTCTTCCCTCTTATATCTATATAAATGTTATAATTCAGCAACTCAACATCCAACATTTACATTTACAGTATTACATCATTACAATATATTCTGAGCTATATAGTAAATTATGGTTGTTTCTATTCTTTGTAAAATTGTGTTTTCCTGAAAGTTAATAATATGTAAATTGTATTCAGTGTAATTAGTTTTAATCTCAAAGTTTCTGTCAATTCTGTAACTCCTGAATAGACCAGATGAGTAGTCTGTTAATGACATCTTAACGCAGGAGGAAATAATCTTACTTGTCAAGTGTGTCCATATGAACTGATACCTGTTCCATAAGCCATTTTTGGAGACTCTTTTGCTCTGCTCTGCTCTGCATTTTGTATATTTTTAATTCCCCATTTTCTTTATACTTGCAATTCTTCTGTTTTGACAGTACCTTTCTAAAACAGCATGTGTTGGAGGCAAAACTCTTTTGCATGGTTAGATCTTGTCTTGTTGTTGAATTTGTAAAATATTCATTATCACTCTTCACCACAGGCTTACAGTGGTGTTAGTCTATGTAGAATTTGAGAAATGATTGGAGGCCAAAATATTTCAAAAATTTATTTTTCAGTAAATTACTTGTCTCCATCTTTGGTGTTGTCGCTGATATAAATAACATAACCAAATAAATCTGATTGGTAAACTCTTTTGACCTAACAGTCTAAACCTCATTAGGTCCAGCCCTCAAAAAGGTGTTCCACCTCATCCTACACTCAACACCTACTCAGTGTGTGGAAGTGTCTAGAATAAACTGCCACCAGGTAGTAGAGCCTGGTATCGTTTTAATGTCTATAAATTATTTATAAATATTTTGGAGAGTAGTCAAAGTTTATCCAATTTACATTTCTATTTATGGCAGTTCTGAAAATATAGAGTTTCATTTAACAATCAAAACATTTCAACATGACAGGCTAAAAACATCTACTTTACATTACTGGTTTTATTTAAAGAGTGATTTCTAATGGAAACATAATACAATTCAAATAATATAATTGTTCTCGGCTTTTATTATTTAGAACTCTCCTGCAAAGACTTCTCAAATTCTAGATTTGGAATTATGGTTAATTGTGTACACTAAATATTAGATCGTGAATCCTTCAAGTACTTTTGTCTTACAAGATTAAGAGATTTTGAAGCATACCTTCTTGTCCAAATACTTAATTTGCTAGCTACTAAGATGGTAATTTTCCTATGCCAAGGGACTATGCCTATAACCAACATCTAGATCAGTTAAAAAAAAAACAGTCATTGCTAGAATGTTATTCTGTAATCAACAATCAAAATAAACAGTCTAGAGGTCTTTGGATTCACCTAAAGGTCATTATGCCAAATGAAATAAAAGACACTCCCAAAATTCCATATACAGTTTAATTCTATTTGAATGGAATTCCTAAAATAAAGCATGAAGTTGAAAACAGGTAGTACAGCTTGAGGTCCAGGATACTGATTCCCCCAGAGGTTCTTTTACTCTTGAGAATAGTTTTAGCTATTCTGGGTTTTCTGTTATTCCAGATGAATTTTTGAATTGCTCTTTCTAACTCTATGAAGAATTGAGTTGGGATTTTGATGGGGATTGCATTGAATCTGTACATTACTTTTGGTAAGATGGTCATTTTTACTATATTAATCCTGCCAATCCATGAGCATGGCAGATTTTTCCATCTTCTGAGGTCTTCTTCAATTTCTTTCTTCAGAGACTTGAAGTTCTTGTCATACAGATCTTTCACTTGTTTGGTTAGAGTCACGCCAAGATACTTTATATGGTTTGTGGCTATCGTGAAGGGTATCATTTCTCTTACTTCTTTCTCAGCCTGCTTATCCTTTGAGTATAGGAAGGCTTCTGACTTGCTTGAGTTGATTTTATATCCGGCCACTTTGCTGAAGTCGTTTATCAGCTGTAGGAGTTCTCTGGTGGAGTTCTTTGGGTCGCTTAAGTATACTATCATATCGTCTGCAAATAGTGACAGTTTGACTTCTTCCTTTCCAATTTGTATCCCTTTGACCTCTTTTTGTTGTCTAATTGCTCTAGCTAGAACTTCAAGTACTATATTGAAAAGATATGGAGAGAGAGGGCAGCCTTGTCTAGTCCCTGATTTTAGTGGGATTGCTTCAAGTTTCTCTCCATTTAGACTGATGCTGGCTACCAGTTTGCTGTAAATTGCTTTTACTATGTTTAGATATGGGCCTTGAATTCCTGATCTTTCCAAGACCTTTAGCATGAAAGGATGCTGAATTTTGTCAAATGCTTTCTCAGCATCTAATGAGATGACCATGTGGTTTTACTACAGAGCAATAGTGTTAAAAACCGCATGGTATTGGTACAGTGACAGGCGTGTAGATCAATGGAACAGAATTGAAGACCCAGAAATGAATCCACACTCCTATGATTACTTGATCTTTGACAAAGGAGCTAAAACCATCCAGTGGAAAAAAGATAGCCTTTTCAACAAATGGTGCTGGCTCAGCTGGAGGTCAACATGCAGAAGAATGTAAATTGACCCATTCTTATCTCCTTGCACTAAGCTCAATTCCAAGTGGATCAAGGACCTCCACATAAAACCAGTCACATTGAAACTAATAGAAAGGAAACTAGGGAAGAACCTTGAACATATGGGCACAGGGGAGAATTTCCTGAACAGAACTCCAATAGCTTATGCTCTAAGATCAAGAATTGACAAATGGGACCTCATTAAATTACAAAGTTTTTGCAAGGCAAAAGACACTGTCAAAAAGACAAAGCGGCAACCAACTAACTGGGAAATGATCTTTACCAACCCTACATCCGACAGAGGGCTAATATCCAATATATACAAAGAACTCAAGAAGTTAAACTCTAGAGAGGCAAGTAACCCTATTAAAAAATGGGGTACAGAGCTAAACAAAAAGTTCTCACCTGAAGAATATCTAATGGCTGAGAAGCACCTAAAGAGATGTTCATCATCCTTAGTCATTAGGGAAATGCAAATCAAAACAACCCTGAGATTCCATCTCACACCAGTCAGTATGGCTAAGATCAAAAACACAGGAGACAGCAGTTGTTGGCGAGGATGTGGAGAAAGAGGAACACTCCTCCACTGCTGGTGGAATTGCAAGCTGGTACAACCACTCTGGAAAGCAGTCTGGCGGTTCCTCAGAAAACTGGGCATGACACTCCCGGAGGATCCGGCTATACCACTCCTGGGCATATACCCAGAGGCTTTACCTGCATGCAATAAGGACACATGCTCCACTATGTTCATAGCAGCCTTATTTATAATAGCCAGAAGCTGGAAAGAACCCAGATGTCCCTCAACGGAGCAATGGATTCAGAAGATGTGGTATATCTACACAATGGAATACTACTCTGCAATTAAAAACAATGAATTCACGAAATTCCTAGGCAAATGGTCAGAACTTGAAAATATCATCCTTAGTGAGGTAACCCAATCATAAAAGAACACACATGGTATGCAGTCACTGATAAGGGGATATTAACCCAGAATCTCGGAATACCCTAGACACAATTCGCATATCAATAGATTTCTAAGAAGATGGAAGGAGAGACCCCTGGTCCTGGAAAGACTGGATGTAGGGGAACGCCAGGACAGAGAAACCAGAGGGGGTTGAATGGAGAAAAGAGGGAGGGAAGGGGGCTTATGGGACTTTCGGGGAGGGAGGAACAGGAAAGGGGAAATGATTTGGAATGTAATTAAAAAAAAAAAAGAAAGAAAAAGAAAACAGGTATCAGTGCCACAGCTTAAAGATTCAGAGAGAAATGTGGAAGTGTCCACAGTGGGACAGTAAGAAGAAAATTATTCTTACTACACAGTAATTCTATGTCTCAGTCACAGTGGTAGTTACACAAACCCACATGGGGCTCTGTGACTGGTGTTCACACACATACATTTCACAGATACCAATGTTTGGTCTTGTTATTAGACTTTATGTAGATGGGGTCACCGTGGGGAAATGGGTGAATGGTGCCTAGGATTGCTCTATCCTTACACTGTAGATTCCTGTGAAATTCACAACAATGTAAACTCAGTGAGTCACATGTAAAACTACATTGTGGTGAGACAGCGATTTGCAGTTTTTGGCAAGTATGGGAGAAAAATGCAAGATGATAGGGATGAAAGTAATAACAATATACAACATTCAGAGATGAAATAGTTGAAGAACAAACTTAGTTATAATAATGAAATTTTATAATTAAAACTTTAGCACTCCAAATGTTGACATTAGAAAATCCTTTGAAATTCATCATCAATGGTGGGCAAAACATATTTCACTATGTGTCTAAATAAAAAGATGCAATAACGATGGCCTGTATAGAACTAAATATTAACTATTCTATTATCTAGCATTTCTTTCTGCTATTTTTTTATACAAATGGGAAGTACTTTTTGTAATTTGGGGATTAACAATCTTTTATGTGAATACATATATGTTTTTATTTTAATAAAGAAATGAAACAACATTTCTGTTCTAGCCCATATATATACATATGGGCATATATATATATATACATATATATATATATATATAGCATTTTTTTGTCTTTTATCTCTGTTGATTAATTTATTTTTTTACTTTACATTCCAATCTCAGCCCCCTATCTCCTAGCAGCACCCCTTTAACATAATCTTTCCTCCCATACTCCCATCCCCTTCAACTCTGAGAATGGGGAGCCCCCATCCCTGACACAATTAATGATACTCTGTTATGCTCATAGACAGGAGCCTAGCATAGCTGTTCTCTGAGAGACTCCATCCAGAAGTTAACCAAAACAGATGCACAGACCCACAGTCAAACTTTACATGGAGCTAGGGAAATCTTGTGGAAGAGTTGGGTTAAGGACTAAAGATCCCAGAGTGGATAGAGATACCACAAGAAGAACAACAGTAGGTGTCTCCCAGAGAATGAACCACCAACCAAAAAGCAGACATGGGGTGGACCTAGCCTCCCACATTCACACACATGTGCAGAGATGTGCACCTCAGTCTTTATGCAGGTGCGCTAACAACTGGAGTAGGGACTTAGCCAGACTCTTTGTCTGCCTATGGATTCTGCTCCCTTAATTGAGCTGTCTTGACTGGTCTCAATGGGAGAGGGTGCACCTAGTCTTGCAATGACTTGAGGTACCTAGTATTTCTTGTTACTCTAGTGCAATTAATTTATACCTTTGAAGAACTGATGTGCTTATTCTCTATTGCATTTGGAGCTCAGTTCTAGAAGTCCTGGATTCTAAGTGTGTGTCCTTGTTACTTTCTTGTCTTCCTGTTGAAATAAGGAATGAGGCTTTTTATAGCATCTAAACTTGAATATCTATGCACAATAATACAGCATCTTAGAATTTTGATTTATTTCTTTATTGTATGTCATATAGTTTTATTACTTCTTGGAAGAATGTTTTCCTTCTCTGATTGGTTTAGGCTAGAGACTGTTAAACAGTGCTGGAAGTTGTTTGTAACAATAACATCTTATAAAGAAGTTTGGAAGCTTGATCCCAGGAAGAGAAGTAACTCTGAAGGTTTAATGAGGAACCTATCAATCATTACAATTACAATGTTGTTCAACTCGGAACTGTCAGAAAACAAGGGAGAAGATTCTTCCAAATCAAATTTTAATGAACAACAAGCTGATATCTATTACAATTTTATTGTATTCTGCTAGTTTTTAGTTTTAAAGTTAAACTCTATCAACCATCTATTTAGCTAATAATTAAAGGCATTCTTCAATTGAAAACTGATGGCATTCTGTATAATAGATGACTCTAAAACTTATTTTTTCACAGTAATAAAGCTACTTATACTTTACCTACAAATTAATCCACCAAGTCAGATATAAATCAAGAATGATTTAACAATGTACATGTTAGAAATATTAGAAAACAATTGAATGTGCCTTCAAAGTACAATTTTGAAGTATTTAAACCCTGAAGTCCATAAGAACACATTTTCCCCGATGTAATACGTGGTATCCTCACAACACTGTTGGGATTTGGATGCTGAAATGAAATTTATTTATACATGGATGGGATAGGTAGAGAGCATTCCAGGTGAATTTCCAAGGCTTCTGAGCCCTTTCTGGGTCTTTAAGATGGTTATGCTTAATTCACCATTGCTATTCATGTCTCCTATGTAAAGCTGCATTGACTCCATCACTGACGTAGACCTGCCACCTGGGATTATAGGCTTTGGTTTTTTGTTTTTCCCACAATTTTTGTATCACTTTGAATTCAGACACCAAAATATACTGGGTTCACTACATCACACATTTTTCTTGCAAATTTTGTGGAAATCTAGTCTCTGGTTGATCTCTTAACGTCAATGGGGATAAACAGAGCTTCCTGCAAAGAGCACGAAGGTTATGCAGGTTATGATTATGCAGAGTCAGAAGGTCATTTCAGTCTTTTGAACATTGTCCTCTCATGCCAATGATGAGATTACTAATCTCCACAGCATAAACACAATTCAGCATAATCTGTGTGATGAGTGAGGGAATCCCTTTGAGCATCTCTGTGTATGTAGCACTGCACTGGAAGGGTTCAGTCCAGATAGCACAAGGGCATCTTAGCAGTCTACTGCTGCACAGCACGTATGCATGTAGACCTCTGAGAGGAGGCATCTGGAAATGCTATATCTAAGACACAGGTGATGGAACTTAAGGGTTCTTTGGAAAGTCGGTTGTGTTGGATGGAATTTTCCTGGGCAAACACATGAAGGAGTGGTTTCCTGAAGTGGACACAGGTGAAAGGCTAAGCCACACTCATGAAGAAACAGTTTAGTGAAGCAGACACATGTGAAAGGATGGTCTGCTAAAACAAGCACATGAAAGGACACTCGATGAAGGATTCTTTGCTAATGACACACATATATTGGTTTGCCTTACACTGTGTAGTTCAGCTCCATTTGTTGGAATGCCATAGAGAAATGCACCAAAAAATCCTTCTGGTGGGAGGTTGCAGTTTCTTGCCACTTCCACAGACTTGGGCTGATTGGCAAAGTGATGTCAACTGAGACAGACTCACATGCTAAAGCAAAGAAAGACCCATGGAGGACGTGTGATGTTTGGATGGAGTATAAAAAATTGACAGAGGCTGAGTTGGCTTGCTTATAGAGCTAGCTGGACAACCCTTGTTGGTCTCTCGTCTTTGCTGATCTTCATTTTGCTGAGAGCGGCACAGCTGAGAACTTTTCCTGACATTCCTGTTGACTCTAGTTCTCCCTTCTTATTTATGCCGATTTGGCTAAGGCTTGACTGTCCCTGATAGGTTGTGCCACCACTGCTGCTTTCCCCGACATCACTGAACTGGACTGCTGGTATATCCATGAAGTGTTTACAAGTGAATCAAGCTGCTGCTGCCTGCAAACCTGTGAACTGAGCTGCTGATTTCCTGACATCACAGACAGGAGGGAGTTGCTCCAAAGAACCTTTCTAAACAGGTCCACTTCCCCCGTAGCCTTTCTTTTCTACTACCTCTGGTGGGTGGTGGGCTAGAAGGGAGGTTAAAACTTTTAAGAACCATCATTAAAAATAGACTTTGAAAAAAAAAATGAAGTATGCATAGGCTAGAGAAGACCTCAGTAATTGTGTAGCATTGGCCTGGTGCCATCCATTCCTGGAAACTATGTCAGATTCTCTTTGCACTCCTCAGTCTGTATGATTTGCCTTTTGAGTTCTACTCCTCTTGTGGCCTATGCCATGCTAATCTCTTATCAAGCCCAGGTGAATGCTCCCAGCCCAAAGTACATAAACTAAATCTGATTGGAATAAAACAGGGAACTTTTCCACAAAAAGGAAGAAGAAGGTGCCTTAAGGAGGAAGAAATAAATAACAGAAAGAAGACTCTTAAACCTAAGAGAAGATTGCTCCTTAAGGTATTAAGGCTCAGGCATTTCATTCTTTCTGTTCAAACACAGAATTGCTGTATATAGGAAAAGTTAGGACAGTTGAGATGAGGACACTCTACTGAGATGTCCAAGAGAATTAAGCAGTGTGCCCAGAAGCAACTGAAGGTTGGGGCAGGATGGGAAGGGTAGGAGGTTAGGAGAGAAAATGGAAACTTCTCTGGCCAACACTAATGGCTGTCAGTTCAATCAAGGTGTCTTAAAATAAACTGCAACGTATATAAGTATGTAAAAAATGCTCCAGTATCCAGACTGCTTGTATACTGGGAGAAAGGAAGTTGTGTTTGATCAAAACTTACTGGTTTCTTTTAACATTTGCTAAGTTACATGATGTTTACTATATAATTTATGGATTGCTGAGGTTCAAGCCACTGTAATTTATTTACTTTCTTACTAATTTTGCAACTCATTTTAAACTTGGAGAGCAAAAGAACTACTGATATATCTCAAAGAAAATACAAAAGACCCTGTTACACAACTAATTGGTCAATGGCTTTAAATTTTTCAAACCAAAATATTACTTTCATACAAAATTTCAATTTCTAAAGTTCAAGTTGTCTAAAAGGGAAATGGCTTAGTTCAGCAAATTCTGAGTTCATTATCACTAAAGATATATAAGCAGAAAATGGGCAGCTGCTAATCAAAAGAACTGTGAGCACATGATAAACAGGCCTTACTAAGTTAGAGCTTCTACGACTTTGAGAAATTTAAACACAGAAAGAGTCAAAGCAGTGTTCTGACTCTGACTGCTATCGTAGCTCTTTGTTTCTGTGGCACAAATGCAGGCTTATTCTCTGCTTAGTAAGCAGACTAAATAGATAATTTGATTAGTTCAAGAGAACAATTAACTACAAAGGAATAATATTCAAAAATTACACCTTGAACTTGGAGCATATTATTAATTTCTTTCAATGTCCTGATTATCTTAATGTTTCCAGAGTGTAGCAACTGTGGATCTTCAAATAGGGTTTCAAATTGTGTCGGGAGAAGATGTTACACATGCTGAAACAGTATTTAATCCACTTCCCTCCAAAATCTCTCTCTCTCTTGCCATCATCCTTAAGCTCCCTCTTCTCCAAATTCTCTGGCTGACAGTTTATCTCTTCATCTGTCCCCGTTTGCATTCAATTCTACGAGAAATTTAAAATGTGTCACCCTTCTTCCAGACCTCTTCTGTTGCTTTTATAAATGTGTCCATCTACTGCCATGAATAAGCAGTGCAAGATCATCCCTGAATAGACCGTATCGATTCACTAAACCCTGAAGATTGCTGACCTTTTTAAAAAGAGATTCCCACTGCACAAGATATTTTACCAAGTGACAAGGACTTCTGTGCACTGACATGAAATCAGTACCATTTAAATTGAGCACATTTCTTAGGGAGATGGTTGGTTACATGGCAGTCAGAGATTATATCACGTGAAATGAGGGACATTCTGAATAATTTCAGTTGTATTTTTCTGGAAGAAAAAGAAAATAAATAGTATAAAACATAGATTGCCATGTCCTAAATTGAATCTAAAATCAAGAAAGGAATTAATTTAATCCCATATTGATTTAGTGTGACTATAAGATCAAAAAAGTACTTTATGTATGATATAGAAATATAATAAAAATCAAAAAGTAATTAGGCAATGAGTGAGCCAAACCACTATGAAGAATTAAGATTTTATAGTACATCTGACTTAGAGACAAAGATCTGAGCTCTAACCCTGCCTCTGCCATTTTATGAAATGTACTTCCCCTCTTGTGTCGATTTATTATTTTCCAAATAAAATGAGTGAATTTTGAACTAAATGATGTCCTCAGTCATGTTTAAACTTAATATTCTCTGTCTATTCAGATTAATACATGAGTAAATAAAAATTGTACTAATACACTAATTGAAGCAAAAGTTTTATGTCCACATAGGAAGTATTTATCAAGCAGGTGTAGGTAGAAAGCTTTTGAAATGTATATATAAAATGAAAAATTGATCAAAGGAAATGAGTTTATAACATCTGTTCCAGCTCCCAGTAGAGGTGTCTCAAGGACCTGTGAAAGAGAAGTAAAGAGTTTAAGAGAAAGGATCAATGAACATAGAACTGTGGGTTTATGTATGGTCCATTTTCACTGCCCTCTGAGTAGTGCTTTCATTTGCACTCCTTAAAAATCTGAATGACAAAAACACTGCAATCCTCATTGTGGTTTAAGCAACCCATGGCCCCATGGTTTGCTCCTAGAGCTCCTGAGACTAATAGCTGGGAATATTTCCATTGAATTTCACTTCTCCAATACATATTATCTTTCTTTTAATTTGCCATCTTTTTCTCATCACTGTTTTTTTGTCTTTCATTTTGAAACATTTTGCAGTTATTAATGATTTCTCAAGAGCATACATATTTCATAAAAGAGTGACTATTTTAGCAAACTAAGGTGACTAACTGTGGAGGCATATCAATCGTGTGTCACTGGTATGTTCTCATAGGGACATTTCTGTGGAGAACAAACGGTCAAGACATTAACACTACATTATAATACAAAGGAAAGCTTTAGCTCTGCTGGTGTGGACCTTCTTGGCTTTGTAGTTGAAAGATGTAAAATACCCTGAGATTGGCCAGGTATTCTTCTCTGCTTTTGACACAGATACTTACAAAGGAATCACATGAGCCTTCACTGAATTGCTCAAAGGCTCTCCTTCTACCCATTTATAAAGTTCATGTACGTGTGTGTGTGTGTGTGTGTGTGTGTGTGTGTGTGTGTGTGTGTGTACAAAACTATTTTCATCCTTAGTATATAACAACCAGATTTTCAGTCCAAGTTTAATTCAAACCAATTCATCAGTAATAACAATATAATTTCATTCCCCATCAAAATTCCTCATTTTCTCTTCTCTCCTTTCCCCTCCCTGATCTCCTTTCTTTCTTCTCCCTGCCTCTCCTCTCTTCTCTTTTTCTGTGTTGATCTCACTTAGCATAGAGTTAAATATTCTCAATTAAATACCCTCAATATAGTTTAAAAGATGTGCAACAATAAGGACTTCATCACTGAATGCCTAATACACATATCAACAACCTAATAAGTGTGACCATAGTTCAACTTTTAAGAATATGAAGCAGATATGTCAGTAACAAAGTGTTTAAGGTGTTAAATGGGAAAGACAATATAACTGAAACAATTTCATCTGTTTTATAATACACAACATATAAAAGAAAGTAAAAATTCAAAAAAATATAGAAAATAAAAAAAATTCAATGTAAAGAATGTCAGTAGAAAACCTATTAAATAGCCATAATTGTAATTCTGCACAGAAGCACAATTAAAGATAATTCTCATCAACTTAAACATTGTACATTATGCATTTCTTTTATTTGTTCTTATTTATTCATTCATCTATCATCTCTTTTGAGATATTCTCAACCTATATAACTCAGATTTCCCTTAAGCTTCCAACTATTCTTCCTCTGACTCTGTGTACAGGTGTGCACTATCATACCCAGATAAAATGGTATCTTATTATTTCACAAATAGATAAATGGATATAGGTAACATGAAACTGAATAGCAAACTGATGCTTTGACTGTGGGATGTTTTTCACTACCTCTAATTGGACTACTTCACATCAGTCATAAAATTTAGAAGAACGGGCATGAAAATGGTAGGATGGGAATCAAAGATCACTTAAAACCATACCACAGATTTTTACTGTGAATCTTTTCATTGTAGGGATAGATAATAGATTCTAAAGCCAGAGTTGAAGGAAAGAAAATAATTTTCATACAACTGGGATGGCAAGTAATATTGAAGCAAGTAATTTACCAGATTATGTAAATTTCATTCTACAGAAAAAAAATTGATGTTAATCCCTGAATACAATGTGCCCCAAGAGAAAAAGAAAAGAACAGAAAATAACATTCAAAGGACAAAGAGATCAGGATTTTGCTTTGCCCAAGGCAGGCTAAAACAATTAAGTGAACAAGTATGAGAACAACTTATCTCATTTCTTTATATAAGACTAGATCACCCTTATGGAATATATATAGGGAAGTGCAAGAGAGCACTGAACTTCAAAAGAGTTTTGTTTTAAAATTTGGAAATGACCAGAAATCAATACAAACTTCCCATGGCAAGTCAAGTAAGGGTGGGTAATGTGAACTTTGACTGGTACAAATCTCTGCATGTTGGGGTGAATGGAAATGGATGTAGCTGACAGGACAGCAACTAAGCATACATACTAGATATAGTTCAACAGAGATTGTTTGAAAATTTAAACTACTACAATCTCTGAGATGAGGTGGTAGATTTGTATCTAATTTAATACCATTAGGCTATCAGTACTTCAAAAATTAAGTTTAGTAAAAGTAAAGAAGGAAGATAAGTGGAAGAATGATTAGTCCTGGTCAGAGACTTGAATAGCAAAGGTCATTATTTCTAAGATTGTACATGATAGAAATCTCTAGGGCATAAGTGCAGAAATATATAAAAGAAGATGTCATAGCACTCAGTCTATTGCATTTCACACAAGATAGCCTGAAAATGGGCAGGATTACAGGTTGTCTAGCTTCTCAATGAAGGTTACACATAAGATTTTGAGATACTGGGAGTCATGCAATCTCTGATGTAGCTCTGTAATATAAAAATTAGCTACAGGCAGTTCTGCAAACCATAGGCATAGTTATATTATAGTAGAATTTCATTAGAAGAAAAATATGGGGATTAAAGGCTAGATATTAATTCAGAAGTAGAGTATTTTTGTACTCACTTTATGTGCAAAGCTTCAAGTTAAATTTCAAGTACTAAATGCACACACACACACACACATACACACATATGCTCACTCACATGCAAAAATATGCATACATACATGATACACAGAACCTCCCACACATTCACATGCACATACTCATGCTCATTCAAAAACACATATAACACTCACACAAAAATACACATGCATACATACATGTATATAGACACTCTCATACACACATATGCACATATGAACTCACAGTAGGCATTACACCATGCTTTAGTAGAAGATCATATATGCAAAAATAACTGGACATCATTAATTGGCTCTGAAGTCAGAAGGAGGATACTAAGATGGGTAGGAAGGAAATTGGGAATATCTGGGAGGAGTTGGAGGAGGTAGGCTGAATATGATCATAAAATTTTTCAGTGGATAGTTTTCTATGCGTACTGATTGAGAACAGTACATTTCAGAGCTTGAAAATTAGACAATATGGGTGGAAAGCAATATCTTTAGGGTTTTCCTCATTTCTACAGACATAAAAACACACTCTCGGAATCATAGGGGATTGTTTTGTTTCTGGATAATTTTGCTTTAACAAGAGGATTTTCAGATAGGAAATCAACCGAAACTTTTGTCCTCATAAAATCAGGACAGTCCATACCCTGATTTGATATGCAGGAATATGATGATTCAGGTTATGAATATCTATTAGCAAGTGGAAACATTCAGAGTCATCACATTACATCAACTTTAGATCTTTGTTTTTCTGTCTTTAGAATTCTGTTTCAAACATCTATGCCTGTCCAAATGATAAATACTACTCAATGTTCAAATTTTAGCTAAAATCAATTAAGTCTTGCCTGTCTCCTAATTCATGATAAAGTCTTTTACTTCTGTCTATATCCAGAGCTTATAATTTTGTGTATTATTTAAGACTGGTTTATCATGCTCAGAATATTTGAAAAATTAAATGTAAAAAATAGAACATGGGTTGGAGGCTGGGGAATGGCTCAAATGGTTAAGAACTTGCTGTACAACTTTGAGGATCTTAGTTCAGATCAATAGAACCTATACAACCTGGACTTGACATGGAGTAAACGCTTGTCATCCCAGTGCTTTTACAGAAAAATGGGTGAATACAAGAAAAGTCTCACAAGATCATTGAGACCCTGAATAAAATAATGTGAAAGGTGAGAATCGATACCCAAAATTGTCCTCTCAACTGTACATGTGTACTGGGGCACATACAAGCCCCTCCTGCAACACACAGGAACTTACACACACAGAGGAATTCACAGAGAGAGAGAGACAGAGACACAGAGACAGAGACACAGAGACAGAGAGAGAGAGAGAGAGAGAGAGAGAGAGAGAGAGAGAGAGAGAGAGAGAGAGAGAGAGAGAGAGAGCAGAAAAGCTAAATGATATTATCCTTAAAGAACTAGGGATTCTTTTGCTTTTTTCCTCTATCGTTCCTTCTGACTTTCTTCTTGTTCCTACTTGATGTTCCCTCTGAAATACTTTGTCATTTTTTACATCTACATTCTGTAATCTGACTGCCACATGACGATAGCATTTGCATTTATGGACTAGCTACACACAGAGATTTGCCAGCATTCTGGTGCTCAATGCATCATGGGAGAGAATAATCAGATTAACCATAATCAGACACATTCCAGAGTCAAACAATAATAGCCAAGAGAGCAGACTCAGAGCAAGAGCAGAAAAAGGAAGTTCCCAACAAAGTGAGCAACATCCAAGAATTATTTACTATAATCTGTAATATATATACAGATATGTTGGATAGTCCTTGACAGCACGTTTCTGTATATTTTTTTGCCATAAAATGACAGTTTATACTGCTTGGTAACTGTCCAGGATTATAATTTTTAAAATCTTCCACTAATCCCTTTGAATGCAACCTTTGTAGAATGCCAAAGTATTATCAGTCTATTTTTTTATTTATTTTATTTTATTTTTTTAATTTACATTCCAAATCACTTCCCCTTTCCCGTTTCCTCCCTCCCCGAAAGTTCCATAAGCCCCCTTCCCTCCCTCTTTTCTTCATTCAACCCCCTCTCGTTACTCTGTCCTAGCGTTCCCCTACATCCAGTCATTCCAGGACCAGGGGTCTCTCCTTCCATCTTCTTAGAAATCTATTGATATGCGGGTTGTGTCTAGGGTATTCCGAGATTCTGGGTCAATATCCCCTTATCAGTGACTGCATACCATGTGTGTTCTTTTGTGATTGGGTTACCTCACTAAGGATGATATTTTCAAGATCTGACCATTTGCCTAGGAATTTCGTGAATTCATTGTTTTTAATTGCAGAGTAGTATTCCATTGTGTAGATATACCACATCTTCTGAATCCATTCCTCCGTTGAGGGACATCTGGGTTCTTTCCAGCTTCTGGCTATTATAAATAAGGCTGCTATGAACATAGTGGAGCATGTGTCCTTATTGCATGCAGATAAAGCCTCTGGATATATGCCCAGGAGTGGTATAGCCGGATCCTCTGGGAGTGTCATGCCCAGTTTTCTGAGGAACCGCCAGACTGCTTTCCAGAGTGGATGTACCAGCTTGCAATTCCACCAGCAGTGGAGGAGTGTTCCTCTTTCTCCACATCCTCGCCAACAACTGCTGTCTCCTGTGTTTTTGATCTTAGCCATACTGACTGGTGTGAGATGGAATCTCAGGGTTGTTTTGATTTGCATTTCCCTAATGACTAACAATGATGAACATCTCTTTAGGTGCTTCTCAGCCATTAGATATTCTTCAGGTAAGAACACTTTGTTTAGCTCTGTACCCCATTTTTTAATAGGGTTACTTGCCTCTCTGGAGTTTAACTTCTTGAGTTCTTTGTATATATTGGATATTAGCCCTCTGTCGGATGTAAGGTTGGTAAAGATCATTTCCCAGTTAGTTGGTTGCCGCTTTGTCTTTTTGACAGTGTCTTTTGCCTTGCAAAAACTTTGTAATTTAATGAGGTTCCATTTGTCTATTCTTGATCTTAGAGCATAAGCTATTGGAGTTCTGTTCAGGAAATTCTCCCCTGTGCCCATATGTTCAAGGTTCTTCCCTAGTTTCCCTTCTATTAGTTTCAGTGTGTCTGGTTTTATGTGGAGATCTTTGATCCACTTAGAATTGAGCTTAGTGCAAGGAGAAAAGAATGGGTCAATTTGCATTCTTCTGCATGTTGACCTCCAGCTGAGCCAGCACCATTTGTTGAAAAGGCTATCTTATTTCCACTGAATGGTTTTAGCTCCTTTGTCAAAGATCAAGTGACCATAGGAGTGTGGATTCATTTCTGGGTCTTCAATTCTGTTCCATTGATCTACATGTCTGTCATTGTACCAATACCATGTGGTTTTTAACACTATTGCTCTGTAGTACAGCTTGAGGTCCGGGATACTGATTCCCCCAGAGGTTCTTTTACTCTTGAGAATAGTTTTAGCTATTCTGGGTTTTCTGTTATTCCAGATGAATTTTTGAATTGCTCTTTCTAACTCTATGAAGAATTGAGTTGGGATTTTGATGGGGATTGCATTGAATCTGTGTATTACTTTTGGTAAGATGCTCATTTTTACTATATTAATCCTGCCAATCCATGAGCATGGCAGATTTTTCCATCTTCTGAGGTCTTCTTCAATTTCTCTCTTCAGAGACTTGAAGTTCTTGTCATACAGATCTTTCACTTGTTTGGTTAGAGTCACGCCAAGATACTTAATATGGTTTGTGGCTATTGTGAAGGGTATTATTTCTCTTACTTCTTTCTCAGCCTGCTTATCCTTTGAGTATAGGAGGGCTTCTGACTTGCTTGAGTTGATTTTATATCCAGCCACTTTGCTGAAGTCGTTTATCAGCTGTAGGAGTTCTCTGGTGGAGTTCTTTGGGTCACTTGAGTATACTATCTTATCGTCTGCAAATAGTGATAGTTTGACTTCTTCCTTTCCAATTTGTATCCCTTTGACCTCTTTTTGTTGTCTAATTGCTCTAGCTAGAACTTCAAGTACTATATTGAAATGATATGGAGAGAGAGGGCAGCCTTGTCTAGTCCCTGATTTTAGTGGGATTGCTTCAAGTTTCTCTCCATTTAGATTGATGCTGGCTACCGGTTTGCTGTAAATTGCTTTTACTATGTTTAGATATGGGCCTTGAATTCCTGATCTTTCCAAGACCTTTATCATGAAAGGATGCTGAATTTTGTCAAATGCTTTCTCAGCATCTAATGAGATGATCATGTGGTTTTTTTCTTTGAGATTGTTTATGTAGCGGATTACATTGATGGATTTCCTTATATTGAACCATCCCTGCATCCCTGGGATGAAGCCTACTTGATCGTGGTGAATAATCGTTTTGATGTGTTCTTGGATTTGGTTGGCAAGAATTTTATTGAGTATTTTTTGCATCGATATTCATAAGAGAGATTGGCCTGAGATTCTCTTTCTTTGTCGGATCTTTGTGTGATTTTGGTATTAGTGTAATTGTGACTTCATAGAACGAGTTGGGTACTGTTCCTTCTGTTTCTATTTTGAGGAACAGTTTGAAGAGTATTGGTGTTAGGTCTTCTTTGAAGGTCTGGTAGAATTTTGCACTAAAACCATTTGGACATGTGCTATTTTTGGTTGGAAGACTTCCAATGACAACTTCTATTTCTTCAGGGCTTATAGGATGGTTTAGATGGTCTATTTGATCCTGATTTAATTTTGGTACTTGGTATCTGTCAAGGAAATTGTCCATTTCCTCAAGATTTTCTAGTTGTGTTGAATACAGGTTTTTGTAGTAGGATCTGATGATTTTTTGAATTTCCTCAGTTTCTGTTGTTATCTCTCCCTTTTCGTTTCTGATTTTATTAATTTGGATACTATCTCTGTGCCCTCTGGTTAGTCTGGCTAAAGGCTTATCTATCTTGTTGATTTTCTCAAAGAACCAACTCCTCGTTTTGTTGATTCTTTGTATTGTTTTATTTGTTTCTACTTGATTGATTTCAGCCCTGAGTTTGATGATTTCCTGCCTTATACTCCTCTTTGGTGTATTTGCTTCTTTCTGTTCCGCTTTCAGGTGTGCCATTAAGCTGTTAGTGTATGCTGTCTCCCGTTTCTTTTTGGCAGCACTCAGGGCTATGAATTTTCCTCTTAGCACTGCTTTCATTGTGTCCCATAAATTAGGGTATGTTGTGCCTTCATTTTCATTAACTTTCAAAAAGTCTTTGATTTCTTTCTTTATTTCCACCTTGACCAAGTTATCATTGAGTAGAGCATTGTTCAGCCTCCATGTGTACGTGGGTTTTCTTTTGTTTTTGTTGCCATTGAAGACCACCCTTATTCCATAGTGATCTGATAGGAGGCATGGGATTATTTCTATCTTCTTATATCTGTTGAGGTCTGATTTGTGACCAATTATATGGTCAGTTTTGGAGAATGTACCATGAGGAGCTGAGAAGAAGGTGTATTCTTTAGTTCTAGGATGAAATGTTCTATATATATCTGTTAGTTCCATTTGGTCCAAGGCTTCAATTAGATTCACTGTGTCCCTGTTTAGTTTCTGCTTTCCTGAACGATCCATTTCAGAGAGTGGGGTGTTGAAGTCACCCACTATCATTGTGTGCGGTGCGATGTATGCTTTGAGTTTTAGTAAAGTTTCTTTTACGAATGAGGGTGCCCTTGCATTTGGAGCATAGATATTCAGAATTGAGAGTTCTTGATGGTGGATTTTTCCCTTGATCAGTATGTAGTGTCCTTCTGTGTCTTTTTTGATGACTTTAGGTTGAAAATCAATTTTATCTGATATTAGGATGGCTACTCCACCTCGTTTCTTGGGGCCATTTGCTTGTAAAATTGTTTTCCAGCCTTTTACTATGAGGTAGTGTTTGTCTTTGACACTGAGGTGCGTTTCCTGCATGCAGCAAAATGCTGGGTCCTGTTTACGTATCCAGTCTGCTAGTCTATGTCTTTTAATTGGGGAATTGAGACCATTGATATTAAGAGAGATTAAGGCATAGTGATTATTGCCATCTGCCATTCTTGACGCTATCTTTATGTTTGAGTGGTTATCTACTTTTGGGTTTGATTCAAGAAGGTTATTATCTCATTTTTTCCAGGGTGTTGTTTCTCTCCCTGTATTGGAGGTTTCCACCTATTATCCGTTGCAGGGCTGGATTTGTGGAAAGATATTGTGAAAATTTGGTTTTATCATGGAATATCTTGGTCTCTCCATCTATGGTGATTGAGAGTTTTGCTGGGTATAGTAGTCTAGGCTGGCATTTGTGCTGTCTTAGTGTCTGCATGAGATCTGCCCAGGATCTTCTGGCTTTCATAGTCTCTGGTGAGAAGTCTGATGTGATTCGGATAGGTCTTCCTTTGTATGTTACTTGGCCCTTTTCTCTTACTGCTTTTAGTATTCTTTCTTTGTTTAGAACATTCGGTGTTTTGATTATTATGTGACAGGAGGTATTTCTGTTCTGGTCCAGTCTGTTTGGAGTTCTGTAGACTTCTTGTACATTCATCGGCATCTCTCTCTTTAAGTTCGGGAAGTTTTCCTCCATAATTTTGTTGAAGATGTTTACTGGCCCTTTAAGTTGCAAATCTTCACTCTCATCTATACCTATAACCCTTAGGTTTGGTCTTCTCATTGTGTCCTGGTTTCCTGGATGTTTTGGGTTACACGTTTTTTGCATTTTGCATTTTCTTTCACTGTTGAGTCGATGCTTTCTATGGAATCTTCAGCACCTGAGATTCTTTCTTCCATCTCTTGTATTCTATTGTTGATGTTTGCATCTATGACTCCTGATTTCTTCCCAAGGTTTTCTATCTCCAAAGTTGTCTCCCTTTGTGATTTCTTAGTTGTTTCTACTTCCTTTTTTAGTTCCTGGATGGATTTGCTGAGATCTTTCACTTGTTTGTTTGTATTTTCCTGTATTTCTTTAAGGTATTTTTGCATTGCCTCTTTCAGGATTTCTTCCTGATGACCCACGTTCTCCTGCATTTCTCTGAGTGATTTTTGTGTTTCCTCCTCGTGGGAATCCATCTGTTGATCCATTGTCTCCTGCATTTCTTTAAGCAGTTCTCGTGTTTCCTTTGTAAGGGCATCTAACCGTTGATTCATTTCTTTAAGCAATTTTTGTGTTGCCTCCTTATGGGCATCTGTCTGTTGACCCATATTCTTCTGCATTTCTTTATGCCAATTTTGTGATTCCTTTGTGAGTGCATCTACCCGTTGATTCATCTCGTTAAGCGATTTTTGTGTTGTCTCCTTGTGCGCCTCCATCTTTTGATCCATGTTCTCCCGCATTTCTCTAAGCGATTTTTGTGTTTCCTTTGTAAGGGCTTCTAACCGTTGATTCATGGTCTCCTGTAACTCTTTATGAGATTTATTTGTGTCCTTCTTGTGATCCTCTAATAGCATCATGAGAAGTGATTTTAAATCCAGATCTTGTCTTTTGGGTGTGGTGGGGTATCCAGGATTTGCTGCTCTTGGAGAGTTGGGTTCGGATGGTCCCACATTACTTTGATTTCTGTTAGTAACATTCCTATGTTTGCCTTTTGCCATCTGGATACCTCTGATGTTAGTTGGTCCTGCTGCCACTGGCTGTTGGTTGGACCTCCTGTGAGCCTGCAAAGCTATTTCTGCCCCCCTGGATTGCCAGGATTCCCCTGGCACCGATTTCTGGGGCCTGCCTGCTCCTGAGTGACTTTGGAGCCCTAATGTGCCTTGCCCCAAGTGATCTTATATTGGGGATGCCTTGCACATCCAAAGGCTCAGTCTAGTGGATTCCTGGAGCAGAGGTCGCCAAAGGGAGGCTGGTAGGCTCCTGCCCTGTGCAGGGGTGTGTGATCTCTCCTGGGGGGGGAGGGGGCGTCCCTCTGCCAGGCAGAAGTCCCACAGCAGAGCTAGCACGCTGGTTACTGCAGATTTGCCCAGCACTTGGGAGCTGCACACACACAAGCCGCCAGAGACCCAAGCGATATTAAGCCTGTCTGTCTCAGAACCTGGCTGTCCCAACTTCCCAGTCGCTGGAGCAAAGATGGCGGAGTGCAATCTGCACACTCTCTGTGGCGCCGCTCACCCTGCAGACGCGATGGCCTGCCGATCTGGCACCCAGAAGACCACAGCGCTGACCCTTTCTTGGGCGCAGACAGAAGCCGCAACAGGCCGTGTCCCAAGTGATGTTATATTGGGGAGAGAGAGCCTGGGGTACCTGTCTCTTCAGTGCAGTCTGCGGGAACAGAGGTCACGGAAGGAAAGCTGGTAGGCTCCCGCCCAGTGCGGGGTCCCTCTGCCAGGCAGAAGTCCCACAGCAGAGCTGGCGCGCTGGTTACTGCAGATCAGCCCCGCACTTGGGAGCCGCACACACACAAGCCGCCGGAGACCCAAGTGATATTAAGCCTGTCTGTCTTAGAACCTGGCTGTCCCAACTTCCCAGTCACTGGAGCAAAGATGGCGGAGTGCCCAGTCTATTTTTTTTAACTTTTTATTGGTTCTTTCTGAATTTTACATCATGAACTCCAATCCCACTCATCTCCCCAACCCCTTATTCCCTTGCAACCTCATCACCAACAAAGAAAAAATCTTGCTGTGGAATCCACAGTGTGTCAGTGTATCTCACAATATACCTTTATCTACACTTCTTTGCTTACAAATGTTCACTGAAATGACTTGTTGGTCTGGCATGAGGCCTGTGGTCTATGCTACTCTATCAATACTTGAACCTCACTGGGACTCCTCTCAGATATCTAATTATTGCCCTGTGTCACGGAGATCCTGTAGTTTTGCATCTGTGAGAACTGCCCTTTCATGCACTCCAATAGTTCATTGATGGGGTAGATGTTAGGGTGGGCCAATTCAAAGCCTGGGTGGATATGGGACTGAGAGGTACCTGAGATAGTCAGACCACCTATTCTCTGCTTCTCACCCCCTTGGTGCAGGCTCACCAGCAACCCTCTGCAACCCAGGGCAGCTCAACCCTCCTGCTCAGGTGAGGTGTAGGGCCTACTCTCCCACTCTCCTGAGTTTTGCAGTAGGTGAGAGACAGGACTGATTCTCCTACTCTCATGACCCTGGGACCAGTTCTCCTGCCTGCCATGGTGGTGAGGGATAATGGAGGGGAGGAGAGCATCTCTTACTGCAGACAAGGTGCAGGACTAACTCTGCTGTACTTACTGTCTTGGGCCAGCTCACCTGCAACCCCAACACTAAGTGAGGTCTTCTCTCCTGAGTGCTACAGTAGGTGAGAGGTAGAGCCAGCTCTCCCACGTTGATGACCTCAGGGCCAGCTCTCCTACTTGCCAAAGGTGACAAGAGGCTAGAGAAGAGGGCCATCTGCCCCCTGCCTAGGATGCTACACTGCCAACAAGTAGCAGGACCAGCTATCCCACACTCATACCCTTAAGCCAGCTTGCCCAAGACCCTGCTACCTTGGTCAGCCCCATCTTGCTGCTAAGGTGAGGTGCAGGTTCCACTCTCCCTAACACTGTAGCTAGTGAGAGGCAGGTCCATCTCTCCTGCTCTCATGACCACAGGGATAGGTTTCCCACCTGCCATAGATTGTGAAGGGTGAGGGGAAAGGAGGGTATCTCTCCTGCAACCATACCACCTTACAGAAGACAAGTGGCTGGGACAGCTCTCCCACACTCATATCCTTAGGGCTGGCTCACCCAAAAACATGCAGGGCCACTCTCCCGAATACTGCAGCTGGCTGGAGACAAAGCTAGCTTTCCAACCCTCACACCCCCAGGACCAGCTCTTCTGCAATGTTCAGGTGAGGAGTGGAGCCAGTTCTGCACAGACTTCAGACATCAACATATCCCTGGGCAGCAGTCCAGGCCAGGGATGCCCGCCTGGACTTTGGTAATAACAGACTCCTACTACTGCAGATCCATGGACCCATACATGGCCTCTGGTGGCAACACAGGCTAGGACACCACTAGGCTCCCAGGTTAGTATCACTGGCTGTTCATATCAGGCCATTCTTCACTACCCAGTCTCCAATTCTGCCCCTCTTCCTTGTGCCCACATCCTTCTGCTTCTCTTTCTCTTCCATTTATCCACCATTTACTTGCTCCTTTAGTGGCTGCTGGGGTCTCTAAACATCTACAGTCATATCTACAGATGTCTCAGGAGTGCTATGCCCCTCTCATGCATTAGGGCACCAGCAGGTGTCATATAGAGCCTGCCCCTCCCCCCCCACCCCTGCTAAGCCTGTGCCCTGCTGGACTGGTGAGTTTCTCAGGTTAGTGTTTTGTATAGCACCCATGGTTCTGGACAGGTAGTCTTCTCAGGCTTGCTTTTTGTCAAGGAATGTCAGGCTACTATCATTCAGATGCTCACAGGTCAGAATACTGATCATAAACATAGCGACTCTCTTCTCTGCCACCTAAAAATGAAAGGGTGACACAGCAGTTACACCTGCAATGCCTCTAAGGGCAGCTCTTTTTCTTTTTTCTTTTTCTTTTTTAAATTTAAGAACTCTACGGTGAGTATTTGGTCTGGCAAGATGCCTCAGGAGACAAAAGTACTTGTGACCAAAACTGATCATCCAAGTTTTAGAAGAAGAGAATTGACTCCTACAAGTTGTCCTCTTGCCTCCATACAAATGAATAAATGTAATAATAATTTGAAAGATTATAAAATAGAAAAGAGATGAGCCATCACATTATAATGACAGTTCAAAGAAGGAAGGGCAAGATATTACATCAGGGTGTCTCTGTATTAAGCTCATTTTGCATTGTTACTTTGAAATGTCCTCTGCATTTAGGCAAACAGACTTGAATAAAGTGTGTATCACTTGCTATTTTGATAGGAGCTGTTACTTATTTTCTAAAGCTATGCTTCTTCATATGTCATAAAATTCTGAAAGCTTACTTTAACATGGAAATGAGACTACCTGATAAGTAAATAATGTGAAATATCTTTCCTCTTCTTTTTGTTTCCACATCCCCATCTCCAGTATTTCCCACTAGAGCATCTAGGATGCTCAGAGATAAAACATAAGACGTAGAAGGTATAAATCTAGCCAAGTATTCCATTTAAAATCATTATAGAGGTATTGAGAAATTAAAGACCAGGAAGGAGATTTAAACACTTAAAATATGATGACACTATAAATCATATGGCTCGACTTATTCATTTAGAAGTGGAGAATTTGAAGCTCACAGAAACAAAGAGAGTTGACAAAGAGCTGGATTGCCTAATGACCAGTGAAGCGTTCTGAAAACAAGAGAGGACATGACCTAAACCTGTGGAGGGTGTCCTTGACAGCTGGCTCAGCGCTTTAATCTACATTGCCAAGTTCACGTTTCACTTGGGTGACTCAAGCTAATGCTCACCATCACAATTTTCTCAGCTGGACTGACTTTACTTGCACTCTACCTCACTCAGCCTTCCCCATGGCTACACGGTTGACCTTGCCATCACTCAAAATAGTTCTACAATCTTTAATCCTACACTGCAGCCCATGACCACAGTCTTCCATCCTTTCCAAGATCTAGTTTCAATACTTCATGTGCTGCCTGAGGTCACTGGCATCACCAGGTCATTAATTCCCTCATCCTTTCTCTCCACTCAGTCTCCACAGTGTTACTCATTGTTTCCAATTGCCTAGATTCCCTGAAGCTCTGTGGAATTCTTTACATTTTTTTCAATAATCTTAAATTCTACAACCAAGTTCTTGTATACTATGATATACTAAAAATAAAACAAAAATATAGTCAATTGAGTCATGTGTCTTCTCAGCTTCAAATACTTGGTGCTAGTCAAAAATCTCCAAATAAGTTGATTAGTCCACTAATAAACCCTGCCCTCTACAACTTTCTCATGAAAAATATTTGTGAGAAACAAAATCATCTTTCCCCTTCCAGATTCAGAAAAGATTAATTTTTGGCACAGAGAAAGGAGGATAATCAGGCTATAACCACTTTACTGTCCTACCTTTCTATTCCCTTCCCTGTGTTTCTTCTCATAGAATTAAATACTTCCATCTATTGGATTAATTACCCAAAATGTGCTCTGTATCACAACTTCTGTCCTTAAAAACTCCCAATCACTATTTTTTTCCTTCAACTCAAGGACAAAAGTATAGTTAAAAATACAGCAAATATATTTTACTTAGAAATATCATGTCTTCTTCTTAGTATTTAATTTTCTGTAATACAATATGATGAAACATTATTCAGTCATAGATGAAATAATATGATACATGTTATAACATGTATAAACCTTAAAATGATTATGTTAAATACAAAAGGCTAGACACAAATTATCACAACTCAACTTCATTTGCATGAAATCTCTAGACTAGGTAATTTTATATAGAAAACATGTGATTGCCAGAGACTGGGCAAAATAGGAATGAATTGAACACAAAGTGGATAACTTTTCTTTGAAGATAGTACCATTCTCCTAGAATTCACAAACTTTTAACTACCTAAAAATCCACTAAATGGTAAACCATAAAAAGATGCTTTAATACTCAAGCTATTTTGAAATAAAGTTTATATTTTTAAGATATAAAAATCTCCATAATTTTAGTGTCAGCATTATCAGAGTAGCTGAATTCAAGTCCATCCTCATTATTGATTTTTATAGTTGAAATCAGTTGATGAAAACTTCAAAATTATATTATTTTTAAATAAATCAGTTGATAAGATAGATAATATATATCTAAATTGAGCTTTGGAGAGTAATTATAATTATGTACTATATGAAATTTTAGAAAAAAGTAAGATAATTATCTTAAATGCAACACAATTTCAAATGGTGAAATCTAAATAGAGATGTCTAATTGAGTCCCTGGGATATTACACTGGATTTGATATAACCTAACAAAATTGTTTAAGAACACTAATAAGGTAAAGTTTCTAGATATGAAAATGATAATTAACTCAAGAGTTAAGCTTGCATATTATTAGCATGTAATTATACATTTGTTCATTTGAGAAGCACTGAAATGTTCATTATATACAAAGCACCATTCTGGATTTAGAAATGACTAATAATGCTACCAGAAGGAACCATTGAGAAGAAAACAATGAAGTATTAATTACTGTCTCTTTCTAAGTAAAGGAGATAAACTACAGTTTGCCGTTTCTGACTTAGAAGATGAGGTTCATATGTCCAATAAAATGGACATCAAAACTTCATTGAACATGAGGCTGTTTGAATGCATCAACTTTTCTTTTAAAAATGCTGTTTCCTATTTTATGTGAGCCCATACTCATCTCGCAAAAGATTTTTTAAATGATAGAATTCTCCATTCTGTCCATGGGTTGAAATGAAGATTTCTGATTTGATCAGTGAAACTCATAAACTATTCATTCATGTAATCTCCCTGTTCAACAGTTTTCTCGTTTTTTTACCTGGCTGCATGTTCAACGTGGACTTTAAAGTAGAATTACTTTTAGTTTACAAGATGTTTTCCTCCCTCAAGACTTTCCTTTAAACCTCTCAGTTCTCTTCAGTGGGAAAAGATTACAATTTCTTTTTGTTTCAGTTATTAGTATCGTATAGAGTTCCTGAGCCCAGGACCATAAATGTTCAATTTCTCTGTGTTAAGGCATATTTCCCCCCAGGGATGGCTGTAATCATGATAACACCTGTATAGTGCTCATTTTATAATGTAGAAAGAGATTAATTTGACCACCAAATGTTGATTTTTGTACTCTAAATTCCAGGTGTTGAAGAGAACACATTATCTATTTAGAAACTTTAATATACTATAAATAGTTGGGGCTCATGTATTCAATGATTCATTAAAAAATATGAACAAAGGAAGAATTTGTAAATTACAAGGTGAGTGCATGTATTTGCAATGAGAAAACTTGCTGTTATATGAGCCAGTCTCCTTGTTTAGAAGAGAATTCCTAAATGTAAAAGTTATATCAAGAATGAAAACAGAGTAAAGGAGACTAATTTTAATACAATTGTCTGATTGGAATAGTCTTATTTTGCATTTTGCAAGGATAGAAGCAACATAAATCTCATAGCTATTCTAAGTTCCACTGGGTATCTGCTCTTCCAAAACCTTCCTTAGTCTACCCCCATACCTATATCCATTGTTTACTTTCAGCTGACTGCACTACAATTCTTCATTCACTCACCTGTTACATACTAGGCTATGAGGTCTTTGTAGGCAAAGACTAAGTATGTCATTTCCATGCTTTCAACCACCATTTCTAACCTTTCAACACTGGTGAACAATGACTTCTTTTTTTTCCCCTCTCTCAAATAAGCACAATGTGAAGTTTAATAAGCTATAAACCATGGATAAGTGTATCAACTCTTCCTGGGAGTATTCTTTAGGTATACTTTTTTCTTTTATACTTTAGTCTTTTTTTTTTTTACAGTCCGGTCTTTATCTTTCTCCTGGTCCACCCTCTGACTAGTCCTCATCCCATACCTCCTCCCCTGTCTCCAAGACTATGTCCTCACTCCCCTGCCCCAACCCCACAAGATCTCCCCATTCCCTGGGGCTTCGAGTCTCTGGAGGGTTAGGTGCATCTTCTCTCACTGAGGCCAGACTAGGCAGTCCTCTGCTGTATATGTGTCAGGGGCCTCATATCCAGGTTGTATGCTGACTGGTTGGTGTCTCAGTGTCTGAGAGATCTCAGGGGTCTAGGTTAGTTGAGACTGCCGGTCTTCGTATGGGTCGCCCTCCTCCTCAGCTTCTTCCAGTTTTTCCCTAATTCAACCACAAGGGTCACCAGCTTCTGTCCATTGGTTGGGTGTAAGTATCTACATCTGACTCTTTCAGCTGCTTGTTGGGCCTCTTGGAGGGTAACCAGGGTAGGCTTCTGCCAGTTAAAATCTTGTTAAGGTGTTGGTTAAATGTATTCCTTCTGACTTTCTTTTCCTCATACAGGGAGGCTGAGATCTTCTAGTTCTCAGGATTTGGGGCACCCAGGCACAGCTGGATGCCTTGGAAGAGCTGAGAACTGTGTGGGGGGTCCCACAGGCTGGATCTAGCCCGGTCAAAGGGGATGAGAAGGGAGAGCTTCGGCTGGGTACTGCAGGGAGGAAAGAGACCTTGGCTTGTTCAGCAGGTGGCACGGTTTGGTGGAGGCCTTGGCTGGGAGCACTGAGAGGCCTTCAGGAGCTTAGGATGCTGGCTCTTTAGGCAAAGGCCTGTTCCATTGCTTCCCAAGGTGGATCCCGATCAAAAGAGACAGTCCATGGTTTTAAGGCATTGTCATGGCAGAGAGTGGCAATGAGTAAATCCATACCCCTGAATGATGACTTCTTAACCAACAATAAACAAAAGAAGAAAAGGAGTGGGACAGGACCCGAAGTTGCAGAGTCAGTCAACTTCAGATCAAAATTGTGTCTCACGTGTTTCATTGTTGATGAGTTGTGTACTGTATTAGGCTTAGGATGAATGCATTTCAACAAAACATGCCCCAAATTTTTTTCTTGTCATTATTTCATAGAAAATACAGTATAATAATGACTTATGTAGGATTGGCATTGAGTCACATGATCTAAGTAGTTTAGAGATTACAATAAGTATTGAGAATGAATTCTTTACGTTATACACAAATAAATTCCATCTTATATGAGTCTTGACCATCTGTGGGCTTTGATATCCAAGGAGCTTCCTCCACAAAACTAAATGTCAGCTGTATGTTTGTTCTACAGTGCTAAAAGTACATGTCATTTTCTAAAATGTCACTTTTTCTACATTCCATTATGATTTTTTGCTTCTTTTGACTCATAGGTTATTTTAAACATGGTAAACTTTCATAGCAATGACTATCATTGAGGCTATGCTCTACTTTAATGGGGAGTCATGCCAATTTAATAGGAAATTATATTTAAATTGATATATATATGTCTTTTTAAAAAAATATCTCTTCTGGACCACATTTTTATGCATATATTTTTTCCTATAATTCCATTGCAAATAAATATCCCTTAAATTTTTTTGGCTTATATTTATCTCCATTTCATAAATCAACATCTATAATAAATTACCACAACCACATATCGTTCTGTTTCTCTAAGTCACACTCATTCAAGCTAGATTTTCTTACACTAAAAGTGTTCTCTTATCTTCATTATTACTTTTTAAACTCTACAGAAACGTTTTGCATTTGAAAAAATAAAATGGAGAAAAAATTCACACTAAAAGAAATCATAGAAAACTTGACGTTAAACATGAAAAAAATAAAATCCAAATTTCTAGAAGATAAGTCAATTATTTAAAAGTATCATTTCCTAAACTCTAAAGAAAAATAATTAAAATAATAGAGGACTGTTTAATTCTGAGACATAAAAATTAAGAAACAAATGGCTTCTTGATTTTATAAGCAATGAATGTGTACATAACATGGATATATATCTAGTACATTCTAAATTAAAATGTAGGAAGAATCTTGGAGAAGGTAGTGGAGGGGGGGAACAAGATAAAAATATATTGTATTCAGATTTTAATTAATAGAGAGAAAGACAAAGAGTGCAAAAAACGAAAATACCCATTGGTAAAAATGCAGAGAAATATAACTCATCAGCAAAAAAATTGAATTTCCCAGTTGACTTGATAAAAATTTTTCAATAAGAATAACTTAAAAGAATGCACAACATGTGAATATATACTAACTAGACATGTCTGACTGTATATACCAATCCAGCTGAAGACTGTATCTTTGTCCAACATCATGCTCACCTACCTCCACTGTCCTGCACTCCTGGAAACCACCATTCTTCTCCAGTGTCCCATGATCAACTTTATTAGATGCCTTTAGTAAGTACTTTTATACAGCATTTATCTTTTGGCTATACCACAAGAAGACTGTAGACAATATACTACATCATTGAAAAGGTTAACTGAGTGGCTATGTTAATGGGCCTATCTCATTAGAATGTATATAAACATTTTAGATGTGTGTTTGCTTCAAAACACTATGCTGTATGGAATAAGTACATAGAATGTTACCAGTTAAGTTAAAAGATATTTAATAAAATTGCAAGTAAATAACTTTGAAATTAATCTCTTATATAATGTAAGTAGGAGTAAAATGCTGTAACAATTTAGAAGGTTTTGTAGAACAACTAGTAAATATCTTAATCAGTATCTTAATATGTAAATTAGTTCAAAAGGCTAGAAAAAATATACCATAAAATGGATGGCTTAGTTGAAACTTTTCTCCAAAAGTTCTGGAGAGGGAAGTCCAAAATCAAGGTCAGCTAATCTAAATGTTGAGGAAGGCCCTTTTCTATGATTTCCAGAAACAAAAATCTAAAGGAAGATGGGTGGTGTGCTAATTATGCTTTGCCCATGGGAAGTGGCACTATTAGGAGATGTGGTCTTATTAAGAAGGTGTATCGAAGTGTGTCACTGTGAGGGTGGGCTTTGATGCTCCTACACTTAAGCTCTGTTCAGTGGGGAAGATACAGTCTCCTCCTGGCTGCCTTTGGATGAAGATATAGAACTCTCAACTTCTCCAGTGCCATACCTGCCTGGATTCTGCCATGTTTCCTCTCATGATAATAATGGACTGAGAGTCAGAATCTGTGAGGCAGCCCTAGTTAAATATTGTCCTATAAAAGAGTTGCCTTGGTCCTGGTGTCTCTTCACAGCAATAGAAACCCTAAGAGAGAGATTTCTGTGTTTCCTCTAACAAGGCACTCTTACTATCGAAGGACCTTTTGAATTAGTAATATCCATAGGGTCCCTCCTCAAATGACATCACGTGATGATCAATATCTCAGTATCAGGGTTTTGGGGGTGGGAGGAATTCAGTCATTAACAATCTAATTTTATATTTCTTCATATTCCAAGGATACAATAGTAAAAACAAGTCATATGCACATGACATTCAGTGATAACATAATGGCATGTGATAGAATTATTTCACACTATTAATTATGTGTACATTCTCTTCTAAGTAATCTAGAACCCACCACATTTTAAATTCAATATTTGACATAACATTCACTACAAAAATGCTTTTGCCTGAATTTAAATTCAAATGGGTGTTTTGCTTTGTGCCTGACAATCTAACTATACTACTTCCTCCAAATATCAGGCAGTCACTGAACTGTTATGCTTTAGTATGAGAGGTTTGTGTTGGTAGAGTGAGTAAATGAAGTGATAATTGAAAGAAGTCAATTTATTATTTATTTATGGTGCACAATATAAAAATAATCATGTCTAATTAGAAAATGAAATTGCAATGCATGGAGTCATTAAGGTAACAAGCTAGAACTACTTAGCATATTTGTGAAGGGATCATATTTAAAATGAAATAGCTATAAACTTGGAGGCCACCCTGACATTGACAAAATATGAAAATGTGTAACTTTTATTACCATTATATGTGGAGGGTTTGCTGTTGTTTGATTGGTTTTGGTTTTGGTTTTGGGGTTTGGTTGGTTGGTTTGAGGTTTTTTGTTTTCTTTTGTTTTGTTTTTGTATGGGTTCTAGGGAATCCTAATTTAATCTATGAGTGTCAGGAATAGGAAGAAATTCTCATTTTCAAGATATGACTGATCCTGAGCGATTATTTCCCTAAATGTTCCCAAACTTCCAAGCCTGAGTCAACTGTCTGAAACCATCCTGCAGAATACACCCCAACTACACTCACTAACCATTTCTTATATTAATAACATGTATTTTTTTAAAAAGCTCTGAAAAAAACAGAGTTTGAGAATGCTCCAGAAACCACTGTACTCTATGAATCTGACTCATTCTTGTCAGATTGTGTACATTCTTAAGTAATATATTCATGGCCACCTGCAGGATAAAGAACGTCGTGAAAAGGATAATAGAAAGCTGCCTTCAGTTCCCAGTTTTACTAGCTTGTGGGAGCCTCAGAGTTTTATGTTTATGTATTTCTTGGCACGTGAGCACTCTTAGCTCCCTTACTTGGAGGTAAAAATTGCCAAAACCAAAGAACTCTGGTAGAGTAAGAACTCAAAAGCAGTGGTCAGCTTCTGCTGTCCTCAGCCTAGATGGAAGGGTAATGTGATAAAGCTCAAGGACCAGTGTGGCCAATGAGCAAGGATGGACAGGTGGAGTAGCCTGTTAGAACCAGAGATATGGCTGAGATAAGGGTTGGGAGAAAAAAGTTGACTGCACCAATAGCGTAGATGCTGAAGAGCTGGCTCAACAATCAAGAGCCCTCTTGGTATTTGAGACCTGAGGTTTGCTTTCAGCCCTTACAAGGCAGCTCACAACCATCTATAACTCCATCTCTGGGGTATCCAATGTCCTCTTTTGTTGTTGGAACCAGGCACACATGGGGCATATATCCATATATGCAGGTAGGCACTGACAAATAAAATGAAATTATAAATTTTTACCAGAGCAGTGAAAGCAAGTGTTTGGGTGATGGTGAAATCGCACTGTCTCACAAGTGGCACTAAATGTGACTAAACTGTTAAACATGATACAACTGCTAAAATTGCTCCATACCGTGGACAGTATCTTATCATAGTCATATCATAAAAATAATTTTAAAGGCTTTTTAATAGAGTCTCTGACAATGAAATTTAAGTTAGGCCCTTGCTTATTAAATGAGGCTTGCATTATGTCTTTTCTGCCTTTCGTCTTTGACCAAGTCAGATTTCCCATTAGACTATACAACAGACTCAACTTCACACCGTCACATAGCTTTCCCACCTCTGGACCACCTAACTTCTCAATTTCAAATTCAAAGATTTCCATAGCAAGTGCACCGTTGCTATGCTTCACATCTCTCCTTCAAGGTCAGCTATGAGAGACATGCCTCAAATGTCCAATCTAAAGGAGATTCCTTTTCTATATCCACCTCCCCCACCCCTTTCACACTGCTGTGCTTACTTACTTCACAGCAGTGATCGGAATTGGGAATTATCTTGTTTGTCTATTGATTAATATTTTTATTTATGTCCATATGTCTTAAACAGAAAATCCAATGAGGTAATGCTATCTTTGTCCTTTAGCCAAATGACGGTTGAAAGATTGCCTGGATTTTGTTATTACATCTTTTGAGTTGAAATAATCCTTCCTCCACATTCCTCCCAAATAACACTATACTTACAAGAAACATAACATTAAAAACTCTTTGATATCTCTAGATAAAGTGAATTCTTAATTAATTGACAAAGTAACTCTTAAAAGTAGTTATTGAGCAAGATCAAATTCCTAGTAGCCTGAGGGTCAGGGTTCTCTTTAAGTTTTGTTTGAACACAGACTTGCTTACCATCAGGCTTGGGGACTAGATGCAGATCAGATAGGCTCAGAGACAGATCTCTTTTTAACCTTACAAATCAGTCCTTAAGAATCTACTTTATTCCTATCTTTGCATCTGAGATTTTAGCATGGGCTCAAACACAGGAGCAGTAAAAAGCAGTGCAAAGAAATTCACATAGTTACAGAAAACTCTCCATGGACAATGCTATAGCACAAATGTCAAAATATGAAGATCTGCTGACCAGCTCTGACACTGGACACCTGTGATGTCATTCTCATTCAGACCCTATTTCTAAGGAATGAAGGAGTTAAGTCAGGTGACTTCTCAGGCTTGGTCTGATCCCTCTCATCAATTTTACTGCTCTGTCCGGAGATGTTCAGTATAAGATGGTTTTTATAACTAGAGAGGTCTGTCTCATCAGGGCCAATGTTTTTACGTGTAGTAAAACCTATATACCTTCCCAGGAAAATCAGCTTCACCTTAAATTTAATGTGTTAAAAGAAAGAAAAATATATGTGTAAGTGTGGAGTCTGTTGTATGTGTATGTGTGAATGTGTGTATTCAAGCAATACATACTCCAAACTGAGTGAAATGGAAAAATGACAAATTTGATTGCAGTTCATATGATACAACTTACGTTATGTTGAAACTGGCTCAGGATAGCTAACATTTGCTCCATAAGCTGGTTACACACAGACAATTTTAGGAATTATGATAACGTCCTGAGTATTTTCATGACAGTTTAAATTTTGATATGTTTTTGCTTATTATTATATATCGAAATATCTCAAATGCATGAATTATTTTCTATTTTGTGTTGCACATAGCTGTCATAATCTTTGTGCTTAATGGCTGTGGAGAGTTCTCTTTAGACCTCTCAACTGAAGAGAGAAAGGTGACGTTGATTGCAGATCTTCTTTTTTTTCAAGCACGAGGCAGCACTGTCAAGGGGCACAAGAAAAGTGGTTAAGATGAGAAAGCAAGTGCTATATAAAAGGAATTAACTAAAAATAGTGCTGTAAAAGGATAGGTTACAGAATCAGAGCTCTCACTAAAGACTATGAGAAGAGAAGGTATGGAGGGCACACTGAGTCAAATAATTTACTGGTTACCAGGTGACCCCGTGGGTGGGTTCTGAGGAAACTCGAGGTGCTACTTCACCTGGAAACAATTTCCCTTTCTTATTTCAAACATCTCCATATGGCCCACAGTGAATCTGGCGCTTTCTTCTTCTGCTCTATCTTCAGTCTACTTATCTCATCCTTCTACTGTAAAAGCTTGTCTGTTATTGGCTATGATATCCTGGGAAGTCAGCCACCAGAGCAATGGTACATTTTATTAATGCTTGAAAATATTAAATTCTAGAGTTCTGTTTCCTCTAATAGGCAGTATTCACATGGTTATGTATCTGAAAGACTACTGTAATGACTGGACAGACATACCATAGACTGTCTAGACATTCTAGATAGCAACTTCTGTTAATATGGCCCTATTACCCGTAACCCCCCAAATTGTGTATTTTGGAAGGAAATGTCATACAAATGAAAATATACAAAAGAACATGCTCTTTTAAAAGTCACAGAATTCTGTTTTGTCAATGCAATACCTCTTTGTTGAGTGTATTCAATGAGATGTTTTTTAAAGTATGGGTCACAGATGCCCCTGGGCCTGAAGTCTGAGTACTTGTAAACTGCAAATTCCTACAATCCAACTCCAGTAATGAGTTGAGCCTCTGCAGACAGCCTGATCTGAGCTCCAGCCTGCATTGCTGATGTTTATGTTTGCTCAAATTTCAGAATCTTTAAAGCGGGAGCCTATTCTGTGAAAACAGGCTCCTCACCAGCCCTTGGCATCCAGTTTTTCACAAAGAAAGCAGATCCACCTCTCTCCCTGCAACCCCTGCGGTGCTCCCTAGCTCTAAGTGCCAAAGACATAGATTAGATGTTTCCAAGTCCTCCACAGCCCAAAGGTTAATGAGGCATCTCATTCATATTTCATGATTGCTGTTTGCCCTTCTCTGCCTTTGGGACACACAATGGAAAAGTACAATCAATAGAATAATATCAGACACACCACACAATTAGAAGATACCAAAAATAATCCATAATGTTCCCACTGTATTTAAAGTGACTGGACAGAGTTAATAAATCATCAAAAGATAATCATTTTACCAGCACTTGTCAACATGTTGAAACATTTCTCCAATCTTAGAAGTCAAGAGCTCTTACCCAGGTCTGTCTCCATCATACTCTCCCATGCCAGGCCTGAACACGGCTGTCCCACACCATGTTGTTGTCTTCGAGGCTGCTATTCTGTCTCTTTTGCTGAAGTCCTCTTAAGAGCTTCTAACTCACAGGCTGACAACTCACTCATGGAAGAATGGCAGACAAGGCAGGATAAATATAGGATGACTCAGTAGTAAATAAATAAATCGACATTCACTTTTTAAAAGCCATTTATTTATTTATTTGTTTATTTATTTATTTATTTTAAACTCTAGATTTTATACCCCACCCAGTCCACCCTCTGACTGTTCCACATCCCATACCTCCTCCCTGCCCCCTGTCTCCACAAGGATGTCGTCATGCCCCACTCCCCCACCCCACCCCAACAGATCTCTAAACTCCCTGGGGCCTCTAGTCTCTTCAGGGTGAGGTACATCTTCTCTGACTAAACGCAGACCTGGCCGTCCTCTGCTGTATATGTGTTGGGGGCCTCATATCAGCTGGTGTGTGCCGCCTGGTTGGTGTTCCAGTGTCTCAGAGATCTCAGGGGTCCAGGTTAATTAAGACTGCTGATCCTCCTACAGGGCTGCCCTCCTCCTCAGCTTCTTCCAGCTTTCCCCTAATTCAACCACAAGATTCAGCAGCTTCTGTCCATTGGTTGGGTGCAAACATCTACGTCTGACTCTTTCAGCTGCTTGTTGGGTCTTTCAGAGGGCAGTCATAATAGGTCCTTTTTTGTGAGCACTCCACAGCCTCAGTAATAGTGTCAGGTCTTGGGGCCTCCCCTAGAGCTGGATCCCACTTTGGGACTGTCACTGTACCTTCTTTTCCTCAGACTCCTCTCCATTTCCATCCCTGCAGTTCTTTCAGATAGGAACAGTTATGGGTCAGAGTTTTGACTGTGGGATGGCAACCCCATCCATCACTTGATGCCCTGTCTTTCTGTTGGAGTTGGGCTCTACAAGTTCCCTCTCCCCACTATAGGTCATTTCACCTAAGGACTCTCCCTTTGAGTCCTGAGAGTCTCTCACCTCCAAGGTCTCTGCTGCATTCTAGAGGATCCCCCCAATCTCTTACCTCCCGAGGTTACATGTTTCCATTCTCTCTGCTGGTCCTCAGAGATTTCACTCCTTTTCCCCCACCCAATACTATATCATGTTCCCCTCTCTGGCCCCTCATCCCCTTTCCCTCTCAGGTCCCTCCTTCTTACCTTGTAGTCATCAAATGTTTGTTACCTTTTAGAGATGCTGTTGGTAAATGGCCCCAAATATCTTCAGAGAGAATCGCCTTTGCTGTAACTCCTCCTACAAGACTGATGTTCTGTAGCCTTCCACAGACTCTTTTCTTTATATTTATATTTTAAAAGTTAACAATAACATAAATCATTACCAAATATAAAATTTTCCAGAAATACTGAAACTTTAAACTTACCTTTAAATGTCCCAAAAGAATTCTTAGAAATGTGTTCTTTGCAGCTCAAGTCCACTAAAATCCTCTTTTTAAAAAACATGCATTGAAGGGGGCTTATGGGACTTTCGGGGAGGGAGGAAACGGGAAAGGGGAAGTGATTTGGAATGTAAATTAAAAAAATAAAATAAAATTAAATTAAAAAAAAAAAAACATGCATTGGCCCATGAGGCTGCTGTTTTGCTTTATCATCATTTTAATGTCAAATTTTAAGACAAGTATTTTGAAGTAACAATCTTACTCAATTTTGAAGAATTCAGAAACAAACTATTAAATTTGAGATGAATGGAAAAAATAAGATTTGGAGTTCCAGAGATCAAAGGTCTTATCATCTCACAAAGAGGAAATGACTACAAGAGATGATTACACAAGGGGTCAAAGTTACACATGCAATGGTCTTCAGGAGGGAAAAGGGTAGAAAGTTTAGATTCAAAACTTTAAAATGATTAAATAGCTAGTCATATAAAATATTGAGGTGAAATATATACTATAAAATTAATAAATTAAAATTTATATCTCTATAATCATAAATGGTTGTCAGTCTGAGAAAAGTAGCTACCTGTGCCATAACATGCCAATAAACAAACAACTCATGACAAATAGAAACATCACTCTTTTTTCTGCTGAAACATCACATCACTCTTTTCTTACCTTTGCTAATTTCTATCCTAAATGAGCATTCATATTCCACCTGTATCTTGGTTTTGCTTTATTCTGTTCTGTTTTATTTTATTTTGTTTTGTTTTGTTTGTTTTTGATCTCTCTATGTAGTCCTTGCCCTAGAACTTGCTCTGTATATCAAGCTGGCCTTGAACTCACAGATATCTATCTTCTTCTGCATCTTGAGTACTGGGATTAAAGGTGTGAGCCATTATGACTGGCCCGCCTCTATTTTTATACATTGAATACAAAGAGTATGCTTTTGAATGTGATAATGGTGTTTTGCAAGTGTCCAAGCTACATATAAGTTCTGCTGTTTTTAATGCAGCCTCATGCAACTTGAATATTTTTTGCTTAAGGTCTTTTGTATTTTATGCGTATATATATACATACATATATATATATACATATATTTGTGTGTATATATAGTTTATTCACTTTGATTACAGTTTTATATTCATTATAAGATTATATTACAACATGTGTGAAGCCTAAGTCATCATAGCCATTATAGTCAACACAGTCCATGACTTGGGATAGAGTGGCCATAAGAGACTATTCTGAGAGTCATGTGAAAAGTGCTAGATTTTACTTAAAAGTAGCCCATGACTTCTACACCCTAGTCTTTAGGCTACTGGACAGAGCACAGTCTTCCTTTAGCACAGTGGAGTGTGTTGTCCTGGCCACATATGGATAGGATAGTCATCCAGAAAACAAATCCAATCAAACCAAGACAATAGGCCATCCTTGCACAGTGATGAAGTACTACCAGAGTGTCATTGGCTTAAGACAGTTGATGATCCTATGAAAATTCTCATCCTCTAGAAATATCCAACCTAAAACATAAGCTAAAATTCAAGCAAAAGGTTAGATGGTATGTGTGTGGGGGAGCACCCTCTTATAGGAAAAGGGGCAGAAGATTTGTGGAGGGGAGACCGGGAAGGGGGATAACATTTGAAATGTAAACAAATAAAATAATTAACAAAAAAATCAAAATTAAATTTAAAAAGAGAGAAAAAAATGATGAACAGGCCATGACAAACCTGCAGACACCAGGTTCCTGGATCTCAAGTTATGCTGATAGAATTTAGTTTGTTTCTTGCATATTTTCTAATAGTTGAAATGGACATTTTTTAAAAAAACTGTACAGATATTAGACAAAATAAGTAATGAAAATTTTTTCAAAACCTAACAAAGTTTTGAAGAAACAAGCATCTCATTTGAGTCACTCAACACAGTAATAAAATCTTACATGCAAATTAAACCAAAGGAATTTCTAATACGAAGTCTTTTACGTGCCAGCATGCTTTGTTTATTGTGCTCACTTTCATAATTGTGTCTCTTGTGACATTATATGCCGCAGACTAATTAAAGAAGCTAAAATAATTTATTATTTATTACTATTTATAAAATACTAGAATTTAGCATGCTTATTCATTTGAAGTTCTACTCTGGATGACTGGTTTGCTAACTTTCAATGGCTTTTATCAGGGGGTTATTAAATTTCTCACTTTGAACTTTTCTTTCTTTGTCCACTTTTTCAAAACTCTCCTCATGGTCTATGATCTAAGGAAGGTCACGAATTTTTATTTTCTTTCACTGGACAATTAGACAGCCATAGCTCTGAACTTCGTATTGAATGTGAGGCTTCATTCAAGCCATTCCCACTTGGGCTTTTCACAAGTTGGTATTGATTTCCTTCTCTGGTGCAGTTTATCTTTTCATGTAGTAATGCCTGAAGCAGAGCAGAGACCCTAGAAGAATATGAATTTTTATCTGTTGGATACTGACTTTTGAAACTTATACATAGTGTGTCCCTTCCCTTGGAGGCAATTGGGTATGGCTAAGTCATTTACCTTAGAGTTGTATTTTATATTACAGGTTTAGAAATTCAAATAGGTCAAGGATTGTGTTAACCAGCACAGTAATTGAGAGGGAAAGGAGTTAAATAAGCTAAAGAAAGTCCTCTTCCACCCCCTGCCCTGTGCCTTCAAAGGATGGAAATCTTCTCATTACTTTGCTGTAGTTCCAATCAGTGATGTCAGCATAGAAAGAGGCAGTCACATTAAGCAAGCTCTGGAAACCAGTGCATAAAATGAGAATACTGTTTCATTGATTACTTTGTGGGAGAAATGACTACAGAGAGGACTTGCCATTGAAATCTTGTGAGTCATTTAGTTTCCTTGCAAACATGCCACAAGAACATTCTGAAACTGTTTGCTAACTCTTAGTTATCATTAAATCAATTCCAGTAAGTGTAGAGGTTCAAAGTGGTGAAGGCAGGCACATGCTTGATCACCGTATAGATGGCATTTTCTAAGCTAACTTTAATGAAAACCTTCCTAATTTTCTTCCAATTGGCCCTGCAAGACATTCTGTCCACTGCAGACATTACATTCATGTTAAATTCCTTCCCCCCAAGTAAAACGTCAGATCTAGATAATTTTACTGGTGAAATTTACGACATATTTGAACAGGACATAATACCAACTCTTTATATTTACTTTTTTGAAAATTAAGATATTTTCCAACTTTTAAACAAGGATTACACCATTCTGATACACAAATTATGCAAAGACATTGCAAAAAGAATACTTTAACACATGACATGGATTCAGGGGTAAAAAAGCTTTTAAAGAAATGTAAATGTAATTGAACCCAACTATATATAAAAAGGTAGTACATCCTAAGCAAGTAGAATCTTATCCTAAGAATGTAAAGCTACTCAGTGTTTCAACTGCTAAGATCTGGTACAGAGCATATGGATGAACCTTAAAAATATTACATTATTTATTGATTGCTGATCTAAAAACATGAGCCATTGGTGCTCTATTAAGGAAAATTTCCCCTATTCTGATGTGTACAAATGGGACCACATAATATTGAAAAACTTCTGTAAAGCAAACGGCACAGTCAGTAGGACAAAATGGCAACCCACAGATTGGGAAAAGATCTTTACCAACCCTACATTTGACAGAAGGCTAATATCTAAAGTATACGAAGAACTCAAGAAATTAGACTCCAGAGAAGCAAATAACCTTAGTAAAAATAGGGTACAGAGCTAGACAACGAATTCTTAACTGGGGAATCTCAAAGGGCTGAGAAACACTTAAAGAAATGTTCAGCATCCTTCATCATCAGTGAAATGCAAATCAAAATGACCCTGAGATTCCACCTCACACCAATCAGAGTGGCTAAGAGCAAAAATTCAGGTGACAGCAAATAGTGACAAAAATATGGAGAAAAACGAACACTCTTCCGTTGCTGGTGAGACTGCAAGGTGGTAAAATCACTCTGGAAATCAATCTGTCATTTCCTCAGAAAACTGGAAATAGTTCTACCTGAAGACCCAGCTATACAACTACTGGACATATACCCAAAAAATACTCCAACATAAAACAAGAAAACATCCCCTACTATGTTTATAGCAGCCTTGTTTATAATAGCTAGAAGGTGGAAACAAAAATCAAATGTCCCTCAACAGAAGAATAAATACAGAAAATGTGATGCATTTACACAATGGAGTACTACTCAGCGATTAAAAGCAATGACTTCATGAAATTTGCAGGCAAATGGATAGAACTAGAAAATATCATCCTGAGTGAGGTAACTCAGTCACAAAAGAACACATATGGTATGTACTCACTGATATGTCAGTATTAGCCCCAAAGCTTGGAATACCCATGATATAACCCACAAACTATATGGAGCTTAAGAAGAAGGAAGATCAAAGTCTGGATGCTTCAATCCTACATAGAAGGGGGAACAAAATAATTACAGTAGGTAGAGAGAAGAAGGAACATGGAGAGAGAAAAAGGAGGGAAAACATGGAGGTAGGATCAAGTACTGGAAGGGACAGGAGAGATGTACAGAGGGTAAGGAAATTAAATAAAAATATGTAGCAGTGGGGAATAAGGAACTTGGGGTATCACTAGAAAGTCCCAGATGCCAAGGAAGCAAGAGGCTCCCAGTAGCCAACAGGGATGACTTTAGCAGAAATACCAAACAAATGGGAGATAAAACCTATAGAGACCACCTCTAGTAGATAGGCAGAGCCCCTAATTGAGGAAATGGGGCCACCCGCCCATCTCAAAATTTTTAACCCAGAAATGTTCCTGTCCAAAGGAAATACAGGGACAAAAAAATGGACTGAAGGAAAGGCCATCCAGAGACTGTCCCACCTAGGAATCCATCCTATCTACAGACACCAAACCCAGACACTATTGCTGTTGCCAAGAAGCACCTGTTGACAGTAATTGGTATGGCTGTTCCCTGAGAGGTTCTACCAGCACCTGACCAATACAAATGCAGATACTCTCAGCCAATCACAGGACTGAGCCTGGGTCCCCAATGGGAGAGCTAGGGGAGGGACTGAAGCAGCTGAAGGGGAGTGCAACCCCATAGGAAGAACAACATCAGTTAACCAGACTACCCAGAGCTCCCAGAGACTAAACCACCAACCAAAGAGTATACATGGAGGGATCCATGGCTCCAGACACATATGTAGCTGAGGATGGCCTTATCTGACATTAATGGGAGAGGAGGCCCAAGGTCCTGTGGAGGTTTGATGCCCCAGCATAGGGGGATGCTAGAGCAGTGAGGCAGGAGTGAGTGAATGGGTGGAGGAGCACCCTAATAGAGGCAAAGGGGAGGGGGAAGAGGGAGGATGGGATGGGAGTGTTGTAGAGGAGTAACAGGGAAGGGGAATATCATTTGAAATGTAAACAAATGAAATGATTAATAAAAAAATAAAAAAATACTATGTTATATAAGAGGATATAATCATAATAGACCATATTTTAAGTTTCTATTTATATGAAACACCTTCAATAAGCAAACTTAGAGAGATGCAAAGTAGGTTAGTGATGACTGAGAGGAAGATGTGGGGAAGAAAAAATTAGAAAGAAATGGAGAGTGATTGCCAATAGCTGGCATTGTTTTGAGAAAGACTAAAATGATCCAAAATTTTTCTGCTAAGTATAAAGCAATCCTGGGTTTAGTGTATACCATTGGACCACATACTATAAACCACCTACATCTTACTTTTTAAGTAGGTAAACTTCATAATGCATAAATTGTATTTTAAGCTGTGAAAATTAATGTAACTTTTATGAATATGTTTATAATAACTAAGTAGTCAACTCTGAAATCATATACAAGTAACATATGGATCAAGTAAGATATATTTACATATTTAGGAACATATAAATATGCATACATATATAATAAAACAAAGAAAAGGGGGCTATGAACAAGGGCCTGGTCACATGAGAGGGGTTGGAGGAAAAGGAGGAGAGGAAAATGATGTAATTATAATTTTATTTCAAAAAATAAAGACTTAAAATTAAAATTAATGCAACCTGCCATATTAAAATGCTGAAAAGTGTTCATCTCAATCTCTGATTAAAAAACAACAAAAAAGCAAAACAACAACAAAAAAAACAGTAACAACCAAAAAAACAAACAAAAACAAACAAAAAACAACAACAACAAAAAAAAAACCATGCTCCTGACACCAAGTGCTTCTTAGCGTCAGCAACAGTGTCTGGGTTTGGTGTCTGCATTTGGGATGGATCTCTAGGTGGGGCAGGCTCTGGATGACCTTTCCTTCAGACTTGGCTCCACTCAGTCATCAATGGGAGGAGAGCCCCTTGGTTCTGTGGAGGCTCAATGTCCCAGAGTAGGGGAATGCTAGGGTGCTGAGGCAGGAGTGGGTGGGTGGGTGGGGGAGCACTTTCATAGAGGCAGGTTAAGAGGGAGGGGGAGTGAGGAGGAGTTTGCGGAGAGGAAACTAGAAAGGGGGATACATTTGAAATGTCAATAAACAAAAAAAGCAATAAAAAAAACAGCATTTGTCAAAAAACAAAAACATTCTTGATGAAGATTACAACTACGTAGAAATAGAAACATCTCTCTTACTCAGTAAAGGCTATTTAGGAAAAATGTATAGTTAGCATTACATTGTGTGGTTCTTCTAAGAGCATTACTATATTAGCCTTTCAGTGATAAGAATGCTATGATTGAAGGGCTGTATGGTACCTTCTTGGGATCCTAATCTGAATAGATATAATTTACCACCAATTTTATAACTTTTACTGGATTTGAACTTCAAAAATATATTAATTAATATTAATACTTTAGTATTTATGAATATTCACAATCAATATTGCTATTCTATTTGATAAGGTAACCAATCCTGGAGGTTCAAACAGGCTGGTTTTCCTTATCATTTACTTTCTGCACTGCTGACGCAAAATAACTGAAAAGCCCTAATGGAGGAAGAGTCTTCTCTGACTTACATTTCAAGAATACTGTCTGTCATGCTAGGACAGTCGCAGAAGCAGAGAATGAGGCAGCTGGTCATGCTGCCTCACACTGGCGCAGCACAATTGCTGACTGCTGGTGCTCTGCTTGCCTACCTGTTTTCTTCATTCCAGGACCCCGAGAGCAGGGAAGAGTCCTGTCCATAGTCGGCATGGATCTTGTTATCTCAACCTGATCTAGGAAACCCCTCACAGACACACCCAGAGGCTAAACTCACCTACACAGCCCGTTGCCAACATGCCAGGAGGGTGGTAGAGCCACGTGCGCTGAAGTGACCATCACAATCTTTTTCCCGTCTTTCAGCACAGAACTGTTTTTTTCCATTTAGGTAAAACAAAACGTTTTCAATAAAAGAAAAATGCTTTTGGGGAAAAACTGTTATCAATGTTAGAAGGAAGAAAAATATTTATAACCACTAGTCTAAGACAATCAGTTACTAAGAATAATATTATTATGCTCAGCTTCTTTGAAGAAAGACGTACAAAGTATTAAAAAAAACTTATTTAGAAAGAAATTATTTTCACTAAGCTAGAACTTTTCAGTTGTTAGTGAATGTCTTCTATGCCCCAGTGGACAATTTTACGCCATATACATATAGACAACACTAATTGGACTCTGGATTATGAGAGAGAGAGAGAGAGAGAGAGAGAGAGAGAGAGAGAGAGAGAGAGGTGTGTGTGTGTGTGTGTGGGTGTGGGTGTGGGTGTGTGTGTGAGATCTGCATGTTAGTTTGTGCATGTGAATACCAGTGATTTGGAAGACCAAAGGTATTGGCTTGCAACTGGAGTCACAGGAGATTCTAACCTGGGTGCCCAAGGAATCAAGCCTGTTAGATCCTATGTAAGAATAACTTTTAATTGCAGAGTCATCTCTCCAGTTCCTAGGCTGAATATTTTAAAATCTGGTTTTGAGGAGTCATACATTATACATTATAATTCTTTTAAAGTTTTATTCTTAGGACATTTCTTACAATGTAGTGTGATCATATACACACTGACTTAGTGTTTTCCAACCTTCTTCTGGTCATTCCCTACACATCTCCCTCCCAACTGCATCTTTCTTTCTTTCTTTCTTTCTTTCTTTCTTTCTTTCTTTCTTTCTTTCTTTCTTTCTTTCTTTCTTTCTTTCTTCTTTCTTCTTTCTATCTTTCTTTCTTTCTCTGTCTCTCTGTCTGTCTCCCTCCTTCCCTCCCTCCCTCCTTCTCTCTCTCTCACTCTCTCTCTCTCTCATTCTCTCGCTCGCTCGCTCTCTCTCTCCTTCCCTCCCTCTCTCTCTCTCTCTCAAGATAATAAATCTTTAAATTGTCACTTGTTAAGGTTTTTTTTAATTTTCATTTTATTGTGGTAGCAGGAAGTTATGATCATCCCATGCAGATGACTTAGAACTGTGTGCATGAAGTTGTGTGTGTGTGTGTGTGTGTGTGTGTGTGTGTGTAGAAGCAAACTTCACAGACAGCACTACAACACTATGAACCATGAAATAATGTTTCCCATTGGTTCACTTTCTTCCATCATGTGTATTGAACCCTGCCGCCCATATTCATGGACCACCCATTTCTTTTCACTTGTTCTCTTCCTGTTTTCACAACACCCTTATTTCACTTACATACATGCACACACAGACACAAACTTTAATTCTTTTATTACAGTATGCATTTTTAGGTCATCGTTAACTGAAATATCCTATCATTTGACTCTCAAACACCATTTGCTCTAAATCAAACTGAGCCTAGCATGATGCCTCATCCATTCAATTCTTTCCAAATACCAAAAGATGAAGGGAAGTGATAGAGATACACAAAAGACCTTCCATTTGTCTTCGGTTAGGTGGCTGCTCAGTTTCTGTTCTCATCTACTACTTCAGTCTGCAGGCTGTCATGGTGCTGACACACCTGTACCGCCAACTGAAGACAAGACAGCACTCTGATTCATTTCTTCCCAACCCCAGGGACTTAAGGTTGTGGCAGTGGATGATTATTTTTCCAGAGCAAGGAGTACTTCCTGATGTAAATAAGCTTAAAATAAGAAGTACTTATCTATGATACTTCTTTGTAATCATTTTATTTCTCATAAGATAGTAGATAAAATATTTAAGAGTATTATGCTTGGGGGCTGGGAAAATTGCTTACTGTATAAGGTGCTTCCTGAGGAAGCATGAGGACCTGAGTTGGTACCACAACCTGCTCATGAAAATTTAGTCATGATGGCAGGTGTTTGTGATTTCAGTGTTGAGCAAGTGGAGTCAGAAGGGTACCACCCCTCTCTGACTAGCTGGTATAGACAACCAACAGGTACCAGGTCCAATGAGAGACTTGTCTCAAAAATTAAGGTGTAAAGCAACAGAGAAAGAATCCCATCATCAAACCCTGGTCTCCACATGAAGAGTCATAGGAACCTGCCCGTATGTGCATGCATGGGTGGCGAAGCACCAATACACATATACAACTGAAAAAATATTGTGCTTTATGTCTAATCACAAATTTGCATAAAAGCCAGGAAACAGTAGTCCTTTTCTTAAGTGTACTAGGAGGAAAGGGGAATACACAGAAGTACATACAGTAGAAGGATGATAATCTGGATCTACAAAGCACTGGTGAGCAAGAAGAGGCATGGGAAATCAAGCATTGTTAATGAAGTGTAAGTGGATGCACTGTGATAAAACAAATCATTTATACGTACTCTGTACATCCATCCCCAAGAACACACTTTCCACCTACTCTCTCCAAAACAGAAGTCAAGCCAAATGTAGATATATTTTAATTAAATTTAAAAAGTTAAATAAAATGTTCTCAGCAGTATTGAGCACATATATTACTGAGAATGTGGTGTCTATACTTTTAGTATATTATCTTGTACATGATAAACATACAGGTTTTTTCTTATTTTATTCTATTCTAAATTGAGTTCAATAAAAACTTATTTCTGCATTCATAATGGCTAAACAGAGGAGTTGAAAGAAAGGCTGTGGAGAATTGGGTAGAAATGTGAGGCAGCATCAAACAGAGCACTTTCCTCACCACAGAAACTGGATCTGCAAGACGAGGCTACAAGACATTGCTACACTTGCATATGTGTCACGAACATCCTTCAAAGTATGTTCAGAATTCTAAATATTAGAAGGTTCTCAATGAAAGAGTTTTTCACACACAAGGGTATCTTGGAAATCAGGAGCCAAGGAATAACACAAAGTCACACCAGGCAGCAAACCTCACACAAGAGATTTATTGGGTAGAAACACAGAACAGTGGCTGCCTCTGAGTGAGAATAGATACAACAGATGGTTGCACAAAAGGGGGGGGCTCTTATAGAGGTTTCAGAGCATGCCCAGTGAGCTAATGGAAAAGTCCAGTGGGGAAGGAAGTATTGATTGGTGGACAGTTTGAAACATTGTTTATCTATTAACATTGGGGCGGTCATTTCCAAAATTCAGATCTCTGAGGCAGGCCAGGGTCAGGGTGATTTTCCACTGGTCTGTTTCCCTACTTTGAACACTCACTCTAGAGGGAACAGGTAAATTGTGACATATTTATGAAACAGAGCCCTGTACAACAGTGAAGATGAATGTAGTAGAAGCATCAGGATGAATGAAACTTTAAGTTAGATGAAAAGAAATTTCAAGTCATATACATAATGAAATCATTTTCAAAATTTACAGTCAAACTAAATAATATTCTGTTTATGGACACATTTGTATATAACACAAGTATTTGGTAAAATAACAGTAAATGCAAAATCCAATCCAGTCTTCAGGAACTTCAGTCAAAGGAAGCATCTGGAACTAGCGATGTAAGCCTGCAACCCCAGCGACCCAGGAGACTGAGATAGGATGAGGGCAAGCTCAAGGTCACCCTGAGCTACAGAGCGAGTTAAGGTGAGCTAAATCATCTTATGATGGATCTCAACATTAAAAATTTAAACTATTTTTAAAAGTGTACTCACTGATAAGTGGATATTAGCTCAAAAGCTCAGAATACCTAAGATACAATTCACAGACCATATGAAGCTCAAGAAGAAGGAAGACCAAAGTGTGGATACTTCAGTCCTTCTTAGAAGGGGGAACAAAATACCCATGGGAGGAGATGCAGAGACAAAGTGTGGAGCAGAGACTGAAGGAAAGGCCATCCAGAGACTGTTCCACCTGGGGATCCATCCCATATACAGTCACCAAACCCAGACACTATTGCAGATGCCATGAAGCACTTGCTGACAGGAGCCTGATATATCTGTCTCCTGAGAGGCTCTGCCAGAACCTGACAAATATAGAGGTGGGTGCTTGCAGCCAACCATGGGACTGAGCATGGGGTCCCCAATGGAGGAACTAGAGAAAGGACTGAAGGAACTGATGGGATTTGCAACCCCATAACAACAATGTGAACCAACCAGAACCCCCAGAGCTCCCAGGGACTATAACACCAACCAAAGAGTACACATGGAGCAACCCAACCCATGCCTCCAGTCGCATATGTAGCAGAGGATGGTCTTGTTGAACATCAATGGGAGGATAGACCCTTGGTCTTGTGAAGGCTCTATGCCCCATTGTAATGGAATGCCAGGACAGGGAAGAGGGAGTGGGTAGATAGGTAGGGAAACACCCTCATAGAAGCAGGGGTGGGCAGGATGGGATAGGGGGTTTTCAGAGGAGAAACCAGGAAAGGAAATAGCATTTGAAATGTAAATAAAGAAAATATCTCATAAAAAATGATATTGGAAAAAAACAAAAAACAAAACAAACAAACAAAAACATGTAGAATGATATAGCTCTGTAGTAGGATACTTGCCTAGCATGTGCAGAGCCAGAGAGGCAGCAGGAGCGGGAGAGGGAGAGGGAGAATGAAAAAAATACCTAGAGGCTGAATAATTATCAGCAAGAGTCTTTGTTTCAGATTGGTGGTTCCTGGTGGTAGTTTCAGATAAATGCATTTATTGATAAGCTTTTCAATGTACCAGTGTGTCATCTCATTGTGAGGATTCTCTACCATGTATCCTTTGCTTACTAACCTCTTTCTTTCCCATTTTCACTTTCATTATCATGTGTTCAGTCCATTGAGACTCAGCAAGTGAAGGTAAAACTTCCTGGACTTTTCACAGATTTTGCTGTTTCCTGACGCCTGAAATGTCAGTTATTGTGTTTCTAAATTTGCATTGCTATATTTAGGTCTGCATTCATAGCCTAATTTGGCATTTTCAAAACAAAAACATGAATATTAATATATGCTTCTCAACTCAGAGCACATTTTCCTGCAAAACAAATGAATGGTACCAATTCAGGCAATCTATTGTTTAATCTTGTGTCATCCAAATATTGACTTTTCCTATAATGCAGCATCATTACCAAAAAGAATCCACAGCACTCAAGATGCGCAAAGTATCACAGAACTCTTAGCACACTTTATTAACATTCCTCGACAAAACACTGTTGATGGCATTTCATTCATATTTTAAAATCCTTTCTGATTTACTTAGCTAAATCTCTACTCGCTCTCTCTAATTCTTTATTAACTACAAATTTCCTTTATATCCTAGTAGGGTTTCAAAAGTAGTATTCAGATGGGAAAGGCTATTGAAAATTATTTGTTTAGTTATTCCCATGCTGCTTTTATGAATTACTATGGTATACATAAACTTATTTCAAAACAAATTATATATTTAACCACACTGGATGGATATAATAGCTGTTTTGTAAAACTCATGGCATTTTAAATTATTGAATTTATTTCATTTTAAATTATACTTAAAAGTGTTCTACAATTCAGAAATTAAATACAAAGCAAATCCAAATTAAACTAATATAAAAATAAGTAGTCTATATGAATTCATTGGCCTTTAAAACATGTAAATTTGAAGACAGGAAAACAATTCCATGGTCCAGTGGTCTGATCACAGTCTTCCACCATGATCATTGCTCCATTTTCTTTTTATATAGACAACGAAATATTTGGCTATACCCTAGTGTCCTAGGGTGAAAAATAATGATATACATTTTTAAATAAAATGAAATAGTTTAGTAATAATATCTACCTTTAAATGGCTTACAAGATAGGGCTCATTTGCACTTTCAAAATATGTTCCAGTTTGATTTTCTTTCCTTTCCTTTTTTTCTTATGTTAAAACATCAGGAATGAATGCGTCTTAAGAAAGAAATATACCTCATGGTTATAGTTCATCATCAGAGAAACAAAGGAAAGATCCTGAAAGCTGAACTAAAGCAAAGACCATGGAGGAATGATGCTTACTGACTTGTTTCCTCTAGCTTTCTTACATAGCCTAGGCCCACGTGCCTAGGAATGGCGCCACCTATAGTAGGGTGAGCTGTTCTACTGTAATTAGCAGTCAAGAAAGTGTCCCGTGGAAATACCCATGAGCCAGTCTGATACAGGAAATTCCTTAATTGAGTATCATCTTCTCAAATCAACAGCAAAGATTATCCATTATAGGCATTAGATGTGAGTACACATCCTGGAGTAATTGCTGAAATCAGTGCTGTACAAAGGGACAACAGCAGGTAGGAAGGAGCAAAGAAAAGAGGGATATCAAGGTACAAGTGATCTGAATTGGGAAATGGGGGAAACAAGACAAAGGGGTTCTAATTATGAAAGAGAGGAACTTAGATATAGAAAAAGAATGGAGGAGGATAATATAACAGTAAATATTTTGAAAAGCTCATAAGAAATTATATTACTATTTACCCAAAAATGCCCAAAATACATCTATGTAAGTACATAAATATATATGTACATAAGTTAAATGAAATGTTTCTATGTGGGCAGACAAAGGCCCCGTTCCTATCAGCCAAAGACTAACAAAATCCTCAACACATGTCATAAAAATCTCTCTTTTAAGTTGTTGGTCAGGATTGTCCAAGAGACTCCAAAAACATAACATGCTGTTGTTACTACCCTTGGCTGCACACAGTGTTGGGAGGTCAGACCCTATTTTTGAAGAAACCATGCATTTCAGACACATAGTCCAGAGGCCTCTAAGCTGTAAGTGCCCTGGAAGCCTCCTTTCTAGAGACTGGCTTCCATGATACCAGAAGGTGCAATATGAGCTTTGGAAGGAGGGTAGCAAGCCATAGTCCTACCAGGTTGGCTGTGAACCACAAACAAAGACCAGCATGACATAATAACCTTAAATGTCCAGAAGTGGCATGCATACGTTGGTGGAAAACAATAGCTCCCAGATTAGGCTTAAGACCCACTACCATTGCTGGTATTGGAAATCTAACCAACTAACCAGAGATATGAAGTCATGAATCTTGGAGGAAAATCTACAATTGCCAATAAACCAAAGTAATCCCTATATATTTGTCCTTATACCCAGTGCTGGATAGTTTTATGACAACTTGATTCAAGTTAAAGTTATCTAAGAGAACAGAACTTCAATTAAGAAGGTGCCTCCATAAGTTCAGATTGCAGACAAGCATGTAAGGCACTTTCTTTAATTAGTAGTTGATGAAGGAGGATCCAGCCCATTGTGGATGGTGCCATCCCTGAGCTAGTCATCCAGTGTTCTATAAGAAAGCAGGCTGAACAAGCCATGAGGAACAAGTAAGCAAGCAGCATTCTTCCAAAGCCTCTACCTCCGGGTTCCAGCCCTGCTTCGGTTCCTGTCCAGACTTCCTTCAATGGTGAATAGTGATATGGAAGTGTAATCCAAATAAACCCTTTCCTTCCTGACTTACTTTTTGGTCATGTTATTTGATTACAGCAATAAAAATCCAAACAATGTCAGAGCCACAGAAAAGTTTAGACCTCACCTCCCATTAAGGAAACTTCTCTTTTCAACAGAAAACCACAACAAATCAAAATGCAGAGTTGTGGATCAGAACGTTGGAGCACACATACAGAAAGAGGGAGGGAAGAAGGGGAGAAAGCAAATATAAAAAACTAAATGAAGAAAATGAGGTGAGAACTCACCTACTATGCACAGGTGAGTGATCAAAACCTGAAGTAGATGGGCACTGATGACCAGGCCAGCAGCACAAGACAGATAATGCTACCTGAGGTTGCCTAGTACACACCTTACACTATAATAGTGAGTTGCCTCTATCAAGTGAGAACTACACAGTTCACTAAATTGGTAAGTAGGAAATAGAGGGACTTGGCAATGGACAGACTGTTAACTGGAAGCTCCGATTCCCAGAAGGTGGTGAAGAGTAGTAGAAACAATGGAACTAAAGGATGACTTGTTAGCAGCATCTACTGAAAACTGAATATTCCAGATTCTATTTATTCTGTAAGAAGCCCTATCTTAAGAGAGTGACTGGTCACTTTTACTGATAGTGAATAAATACTTAAAAGACACTTCTCCAGCCATCTCCTCACTAGCCCTCACCTGCTCTCCATCCAGCCACCTCCTCACAATCCATAACCATCTCTTCCAATATCATACAGCCTAAAACTGTCTGAGACAGTAACAATGATATGAGAGCAGATACAACAACTCACAAAACATAGTCAAGGGTACTGAAACACCCCAAAAAATGAGCATACCCCTTCCCTAGGTCATCTAGACTTGAAAATGACTTCTGATCAACCAGGTTTGCTTTACTACAAACAAGATTTTGAAAGCAAATGACAGTCAGAACTGTAGTAGATGGAATAGTTGGAGATGGAGAGATACATAAACCACAGGAGTCTAACCAGGAAAAAATGAAGAGAGGTGAAAATGGTTAGAGGAGGGGGTCATGAGAAAGAGAAATGAAAATGAAAACAAGTCATAACAAGTAGAGGATCAGAGAAATCCCCAACTGCAGACACACCCCGGCATAGTTGTTCCTGTCACTCAACAGCTGCCAAGATACACTTTGTACTTATTAAGTGTTGCTTTGCCTTCACTTAAACATCTTAAGAAAATTTCTGCTACTTGGAATTAATATAATTCAAGCAACTTGTGACACACAGAGAAATTAAATCTGAGTTAAACTTGTCAAACTACTTTAAATGTACAAAGGAACTTTAAACTCTTCACAAATCAACAGGTATTAAGGCCAAGAAAACACTGATTGTTGTCAGCTGTCATCAGTAAATAGTTCTCTTCCTATTTAAATACAGGTAATCTGTAATCAGGAAATTGCAGGACAGAGAATACAAATGTCTTTTCAAAGTCTGAGGAAGAGTATTCCAAAAACATAGCCACTTGGAACTCTATGATCAACGGTTCAATGTATCCCACAGCTCAGGAACATACCAGGAACCAGTTCTAGAATGAAGTATATTTTGTAGCAGTTGGCAAGACCTTGCTTCAAATTACAGGGCCTGAGTTGTGATTTTTTACTAAGTATTTCCTGACTGGTTGCACTGACATCCACTCTGAACTACTGGTACCATCAACACATATTCTTTTAGATTCTGTAGCTCAAAACTCAGGATTGCCTCAAACTTCTCCAGAATTCTTTCCTGCTATATGAGTCACTGGGTCCCAAAAGTTTTTCATGTTGTTCTATGTATGGGAAGGGGCAATACTCCCAGCATCACTATATACCAAGACAAACATATCCCCTAGACAAGAGTCCTAGGGGAGGTATTGAATTCTGTGTTCAAAAAAAAAATGAATTGTCCACTAAACGTATGAATTTTGCTCATCTGCTTTTGCCTTCTGGGATCCTCGACCAAGCATTTGGAGCTTACAAACAATACACAGATAATGAGGCAGGCATATTTGATTTTGTTAAGAGTCCTGTTGTCCTTCATTCCCCAGGCACTTTTTATCTTCCTGAAACATATCTCACATAATGTATGTTCAACTTTGTGCTCTTATAAGCTATGGCCAGACTTTCTTAAATGTGGGGGATTTTGAAATATCTAGATTCAGCTTTGCCCAGGGCAACCCTGAAGTGCCTCTTCCCCTGATACCCATGCTAGTACTTTCCTCCCACCTCAACCTACCCCTTGGGAAAGGGACCCCCAACAGCAGATAGTGTGGGATATTGGAAACAATAGGATAAATGATGAAAGTCTTCCACAGGATTTCATTTCAGTTCTAGTCCATCAGCCTAGATTGATGGACTAGATTTCGGCAACTAGAACAGGGAAGAAGGCAGGTCCAGACAGAGAAAAGACAAACAGTCAAGGCACAGTAGAAGCTGAGGAGTAAAGAGGGAGCAGGTGTAAGGAAGCTCATTGGATCATCAGCTCATTGTGCGGTCACAGAGTGCATAATGCTCCCACTGAATGAGCTGCTTTTGTTGTAATTGTTTTTCAAATCTTACAACTAAGTTTAGACTCACAAACCGAAGGTCATCTGCTAGCTAAATATTGTGTTTTTATATGTGAGCCTTGCAGTACTGAAAGAAAAGAAGAATAAAAGAATCTTAACCCCTGGATCATATCTATGATTCATCAGTTAATGTTTTCTTACATAGTATTCAGCCTTTTGTGTTGTAACTTCTGATTTTAAACTCACATCAAATTTACTGACAGCAATCAGCTGGACACAACTCCTCCCTGTCGCCCTACACACACACACACACACACACACACACACACACACACACACACAGACACACTTCTGCACTTGATCTTAGCCAAAAGGCTGAGAAGCGATCACACACAAACTTCTGACCTACTATTTTATGCTTCATACTTTTTTTTTTGCCTTCAGATTTGATCTTTCCCTAGTGAATCACTTTCCATTTGTCTTGATTAAACCTAACTCTATTGATTTCTGGTCCTTCTTCTGCTTCTCAGAAACTGGCTGTTTATTAATCTATTTTCTGTGAAATTAGCTATCCCTCCTGACACTAGAACACTTGTTTTAAAAATTGTAAATCTAACAGCATTGAATAACCCTGCTTTTAAAACTTTGTGTGCTACATTTAATTCAGATAGGAGGGAAAAAAAATCAATGCACAACCACTTCACCTTATGATGGAAATTTTCTTATTTGGGTGGATCCAATTGTAAGATTTAAGAATCACCTTTGGGGAAGCTTTAATGTATGCTTTCTTAGACTAAAGTTATGACTCCAACAAATGTCATATTGCTTTCAATTGAATGTTATGTGTACCAAATATAGTATATAACTATTTATTTAATCTTCAGTAGTCAAATGATTAACATTTAAGTTACAGAGTGCATGTCATATAGAGATGTATAATTTGAGCCTAGATAGAGTATCATCCATTTTTAATTCAGTCATTCAGCTCACCTATGACAGAGTCTTACTTTTCAGCCATACTGAAGAATGCTTGAGATTGAGCAGTCAACAGATGTTTTCTGTTCTTATGGATCTGTGAGGAAGACAAATCATAGTATTAACCTCATCCTTATTTCTTATTACACAGAAAAATAAAGCCATCAGACATCATTCCCACAACTAAACTTCCTTTCATCTAAATATTTCCTATATATGCCTTCCCAGCCTGGCTTCCATCCATCTCTTGGATGGAAGAGCTTGTCCTTCTCTCTCATCTACTACACCTATCTAAAGGATGGTGCGGCTACCATGTACTCCTACCAATCTTAAAAAAATCAGTTATTTCAAATCCTGCTTCCTGTCTGTCACCATGATGTGACCAGCCACCTCATGCTCCTGCCACCAAAGACTCAGCTAATCAAATTATGGTGCCTTCTCTGCTGTGGTGGAATTTACCATTTTAAACTGTGAACCAAATAACTTCTTCCCTTAGGTTATTTTTTCCAGGCATTCTCTTGAGAAACAAGAAAAGTAACTACTACCGCATTTGAAGATGGAAGGAAATGTAAAACTATCCCAGAGTCTCACTCCTCAGAGGAACCTATGTTGCATGGTTTCAGAGAATGTCCCCTGCCCCCCACCCACCCACTGCAAGATTCAGCAGCAACAGTCACCAGTTTACCATATAGCACTGAAAGTTCTTGTCCCTCCTGTTGTGTAACACCTTCCTGAAAATTAAGATGTGGTATATTTACACAATGGAATACTACTCTGCAATTAAAAACAATGAACTCAGGAAATTCCTTGGCAAATAGTCAGAACTTGAAAATATCATCCTTAGTGAGGTAACCCAATCACAAAAGAAGACACATGGTATGCAGTCACTGATAAGGGGATATTAACCCAGAATCTCAGAATACCCTAGACACAATTTGCATATCAATAGATTTCCAAGAAGATGGAAGGAGAGACCCCTGGTCCTGGAAAGACTGGATGTAGGGGAATGCCAGGACAGAGAAGCAAGAGGGGGTTGAATGGGGAAAAGAGGGAGGGAAAGGGGCTTATGGGACTTTTGGGGAGGGAGGAAACAGGAAAGGGGAAATGATTTGGAATGTAAATAAAAAAACTTGGAAAATTAAAAAAAGAGAATGAAATAAAGAAAAAAAAAAGGAGGAGGGATGTCCATGAGACTCAGGAAGTTACCAAACTTAACAAGCTGATGCTTGCAGAAATCACCAGGGACCTTCTCAAAGTTTGAATCAGCAAACAACAGCTGATAGAGATTGTGTTGACCAATCAAGCTATGTTGAGCTGCTTACAATGTATGCAGAAAGCCCCAAGGATGCTGCTTTTATGAAACCTTATCTGTGTTGGTATGATGTACGTTGGTATAATGGACTGCTGATTTTTAGTCATACCTGCTCCTGTAAGTGACCTCTTACCCACATTCAACCTAATAACTCCAGAGAAAATATATTAGTTTGCTGAGTTGGACTTGTATACAATTGTTACATTGGTCTGTTGTAAGTTCTCTTTCTAGATGGAGTAAATGTGTATATTTTGGGTCTTCCACTAAAAAGTTTCTCTTGCAATACTTTCTCAGCATCCCCCACATCTCAACCTCTCTATCTAGAATTAGGCTTCCTCCACTCACACACTTGTCTCAAGGTCATCTTGTTCTCATAGAACTCAAGCTAAACAGTGTTCTGAGAATAAGTTCTGTTATTTCTATTTCCATCCCTTACCTCTTAAGAATCATTATCTCCCCTTTTTTTTTCTGCTATTGCTTCTATGGATGCACTTCTGCCACAGGGGCTATCTGATACTTGCCTTATGTCCTAACTTCTTTTCTGTTGCTGTGCTAAAACAGCACAACTAAAGGCAACTTGGGGAGCAGAGGGTCTGTTCCAGCTTATACTTTATTATTATTATTATTATTATTATTATTAGATTTGCATTTTTTAATTTTCTATATTTTTTATTTACATTCCCAATTATTTCCCCTTTCCTGGTTCCCCCCTCCCTGAAAGTTCCATAAGCCCTCTTCCCTCCCCCTGTTCCCCAGTCAACCCCCTCCCACTTCTCTGTCCTGGTATTCCCCTACACTGCTACATCCAGTCTTTCCAGGAACAGGGGTCTCTCCTTCCTTCTTCTTGGAAATCAATTGATATGTGAATTGTGTCTTGGGTATTCCGAGCTTCTGGGTTAATATCCACTTATCAGTGACTGCATACATGTGTGTTCTTTTTTGATTGGGTTACCTCACTAAGGATGATATTTTCAAGTTCTGACTATTTGCCAAGGAATTTCCTGAGTTCATTGTTTTTAATTGCAGAGTAGTATTCCATTGTATAAATATACCACATCTTCTGTATCCATTCCTCCGTTGAGGGACATCTGGGTTCTTTCCAGCTTCTGGCTATTATAAATAAGGCTGCTATGAACATAGTGGAGCATGTGTCCTTATTGCATGCTGGGGAGGCCTCTGGGTATATACCCAGGAGTGGTATAACAGGATCCTCCAGGAGTGTTATGCCCAGTTTTCTAAGGAACCGCCAGACTGTTTTCCAGAGTGGTTGTACCAGCTTGCAATCCCACCAGCAGTGGAGGAGTGTTCCTCTTTCTCCACATCTTCGCCAATACCTGTTGTCTCCTGTGTTTTTGATCTTAGCCATTCTGACTGGTGTGAGGTGAAATCTTGTGTTGTTTTGATTTGCATTTCCCTAATGACTAAGGATGTTGAACATTTCTTTAGGTGCTTCTCAGCCATTCGATATTCTTCAGGTGAAAATTCTTTGTTCAGCTCTGTACCCCATTTTTAATAGGGTTATTTGGCTCTCTAGAGTCTAACTTCTTGAGTTTTTTTTTATATATTGGATATTAGCCCTTACTTTAAGGTCACAGTCTATCACTGAAGGAAGTTAGGGCAGGAACTCAATCAAGAAAAGAAGCTGAAGCCAAAAGCACACAGGAAGGCTGCTTACTGGCTCACTCTCTGGCTCGTGCTCAGACAGTTCATATGGCTGTGGATGATGCTATTCAGACTGGGCTGAGCCCTCACTCCCATATTACTCATCAGTTAACCTGGGCATTGTCACAGTTGGGATTTTCTCTTCCCTACGCTTTAAAAATTGTGCCACAGTGACAATAAAAACTTACCAATAGAACATGCATCGTCCCTCACCTGTCATATGTCATGCTCTTGTTGTGATTACTGCCCCAAGAAAGACTATTTTTCATTCAAATGGTATTTTATGAATTTTTTTAAATTCACACTAATCTTCATCTTTGGCCCAGTAACCTATCATTACTCTCATGGTCTAGGCACATCAAGTTAATCATACTTTTATAATCACTAATCATTATTTCATTGCCCTGCCTTTACACCTTCTACATGGTTTGGCATCCCTCTCCCATCCCATTCCCAGATCCTGGGCAGCCTTCAAGGTCCCATTCACTTGTTGTATCTCTAGAAATGCAGGCTTTTGTTTTCTTTTCTTTTTAAATTGGATATTTTATTTGCTAACATTTCAAATGCTATCCCCTTTCCCAGTTTCCCCTCTGCAAACCTCCTATCCCATCCCCCCTTGTCCTGCTTCAGTGAGGGTATACCCCCACCCACCTTCCCTCTCTAGCCTCATCACCCTAGCATTCCTCTACACTGAGGCATCAAGCCTTCACAGGACCAAGGGCCTCCCCTCCCATTGATGCCAGATAAGACCCCTTCAGCTCCTCCAGTCCTTCCCCTAACTCCTCCATTGGGGTTTCTGTGCTCAGTCCTATGGTTAGCTGTGAGCATCTGTATCTGTATTGGTCAGGATCTGGCAAAGCCTCTCAGGAGACAACTATGTCAAGATCCTGTCAGCAAACATTTCTTGGCATCAGCAATAGTGTCTAGATTTGGTGTCTGCATGTGGGAAGAATCCCCAGGTGGGGCAGTCTCAAAATGGCCCTTCCTTCAGTCTCTATTTCACTATTTGTCCCTGTATTTAATATATACAGGAGCAAAATATTGGACATAAGTGTGTGGTTCCATCCCTCAGCCAGGGGGCCAAGCCTAACCTCTGCATATGGTCTTGACAGGTTCTCCCTTCCCTTTGTGGGGTATTTCAGCTAATGTCATCCCTGTGGGTTCCTGGGAGGCTCTTGCTTTCCTGGCATCTAGGACTTTCTGGTTGCTACCCCTAGTTCCCCATTCCCCATTGCTACACACCTCTGTTCAATTCTCTAGCCTTCTGTACATCTCCTCCATCTCCTCCCGTACCTGATTATCCCCCTTTTATCGCCTCCTCCTCTTCTCTTCCTCCCAAGTTCCTCCCACCCTCTACTTCCCTTGATCATATTGCTTCTCCTTCTAAGTAGGACTGAAGCATCCATTCTTTGGTCTTCCTTCCTCTTGAGCTTCATGTGGGACATGAGTTGTATCATGGATATGCCACATTCTTTGCCTAATATTTACTTATCAGTGAGTACATATCATGTGTGTTCATTTGTGACTGAGTTACCCGACTCAGGGTGATACTTTTTAGATCGATCCATTTTCCTGAGAATTTCATGTTTTTAATAGCTGAGTAGTATTCCATTGGTGAATGTACCACATTTTTCTGTATTCATTCTTCTGTTGAGAGACATCTGGGTTGTTGCCAGCTTCTGGATATTATAAATATGGTTGCTATGCACATAGTGGAACATGTGTCTTTATTACATGTTGGAGTATCTTCTGGGTAAATGCAAACCAAATCCAAGAACACATCAAAACTATCATTCACCATGATCAAGTAGGCTTCATCCCAAGGATGCAGGGATGGTTCAATATATGTAATTCTATGAACGTAAACCACTACATAAACAAACTCAAAGATAAAAACCACATGGTCATTTCATTAGATGCTGAAAAAGCGTTTGACAAAACTCAACATTCCTTCATGTTAAAAGCCTTGGAAAGATCAGGAATTCAAGGCCCATACCTAAACATAGCAAAATCAATATACAGCAAACCAGTAGCCAACATCAAACTAAATGGGGAGAAACTTGGAGCAATCCCACTAAAATCAGGGAATAGACAAGGCTGCCCACTCTCTTCCTGTCTATTCAATATAGTACTTGAAGTTCTAGCTAGAGCAATTAGACTACAAAATGAGGTCAAAGGGATACAAATTGGAAAGGAAGAACTCAAAATATCACTATTTACAGATAATATGATAGTATACTTAAGTGACCCCAGACATTCTGCCTGAGAACTCTTACAGTTAATAACTTCAGCAACGTGGCTGGATATAAAATTAACTCAAACAAATCAGTATCCTTCCTCTACTCAAAGGATAAATAGGCTGAAGAAATTAGGGAAATGATACCCTACACAATAGTCAAAAATAATATAAAATACCTTGGTGCGACTCTAACCAAACAAGTGAAAGATCTGTACAACAAGAACTTTAAGTCTCTGAAGAGAGAAATTGACAAAGATCTCAGAAGATGGCTGTTGTTTTCTTAAACATGGCAAAATGTCTTATGTGATGAGCCACCTGAAGCTGGCATGTCAGTTGGTGGTACTGAAGCATGCTGTATCTCCCTCCTTCACTGGACTGTAAATTCTCCCAAACCAAAGTTATGTTTACTGGTCTTTATTTCTAATTAGTATCAATGATGCCTAGTCATAAGCTTTTGGAGCTATGTATGAATAACATAAATTACAACTAATTGTCACAAAGGGAAATAAGTCAGTGGTATTATCCTTAGGTCTTTGCTACCCTCTCTCCGCAGACTTCCTCCTCTACTACCACTATAATGACACACAACTACAATTATCAACATAGATCTAATTTTAAAACAAATCTGAGATACAATGCACTTTTTTAAAGAACGGTATTCTACCTTTCAAAATACTTTGAGGACAAGTTTTCAAACTCATGAAAGTCTTTTTTTTTTTTTTAATCTTTGACTGGTCATTTTATTTTTTTTTTAATTTTATTTTATTTTCTAAGTTTTTTTTATTTACATTCAAAATCATTTCCCCTTTCCCGTTTCCTCCCTCCCCAAAAGTCCCATAAGGCCCCTTCCCTCCCTCTTTTCTCCATTCAACCCCCTCTCGCTTCACTGTCCTGGCTTTCCCCTACATCCAGTCTTTCCAGGACCAGGGTCTCTCCTTCCATCTTCTTGGAAATCTATTGATATGCGGATTGTGTCTAGGGTATTCCGAGATTCTGGGTTAATAGCCCCTTATCAGTGACTGCATACCATGTGAGTTCTTTTGTGATTGGGTTACCTCACTAAGGATGGTATTTTCAAGTTCTGACCATTTGCCTAGGAATTTCGTGAGTTCATTGTTTTTAATTGCAGAGTAGTATTCCATTGTGTAAATATACCACATCTTCTGAATCCATTCCTCCATTGAGGGACATCTGGGTTCTTTCCAGCTTTTAATAGTAAACAACCTCTCATGTCAACATTGAAGATATAGTGCGGAAGTTCAAATGGTTTGGGATTTAACACATTAGTATAGATTAATCTTAGTAGTCAAATAAACTACAGCAAATTCCACTTGATCTGATGAAATTAAAAGTCAAGAAGGCAATAGATTTCTGAAGAAATACTACATGGACCCGCAAGTCCATTTCTTTGTCCTGCAGTAAATGAAATATATGGACAGAATTCTATATTTTCAAGCATTTTCTGTGAGTTTTCAAACTTACTCTGAGTTTCTCTAGTGCTAGCATGTATCTTTTAATATCTCTTATTCTTAGGCTCCTACTTTTGCTTTTCCTAAAGTAGTACCAAATACACTTAATCAGACAGCTAAATCAGAATTCTCAAATGTGCCCAGTTATAAGAGGGACTATTTTTTGCTTCTGCAAAATCAATAATTCATTGAATTTAAACTTGAGGGAGGGAGCCTAGAAATTTGGGTTTAAAAGCCCCCACAAAATTAATTTTTAAAAATACTTCTCAGCTAGTTTCTTTTCTATTGGCAAAGGCAATATATAGAAAAGAATTTATTTTAGTCTTAACGATTCAGAAGGTTAAAGTTTATGATGATAAAGTAGAGGTAACAGGTATCAGGTGGCTGGAACTGCCACTGGAAGTTCATCTTTCAGAATGGCAACCAGGAGGCATAACATGCTTTGAATGATACAGGACTTTTGAAACCTCAAAGAGCAACCTGAGTGACACACCTCCTCCACCAAGGCCATACTCCCTAATCCTTACCAAATGGTTTCACTCTCTGGGGTCCAAGAATTCAAGTATATGAGCCTAGGTGAGACATTCTCATCCAAACCTTCACATCATCAACGTTCATAAGTACCTAAATTGATGACAATGTATTTATTACCTGTTTTGTAATATCTAACTTGGTTTAATTTAAAAAGAATTTACTAAATATTGATAAGATGCTTGGTATATAGTGATAAAGTATAAAATTTCAATGAATATACATTTTTCCCCAGATTTTCAAATGCTAGCTTCGAAATCATGACCTTTAGGGTAGAGCTGCTATATATAACCAATTCAGAGAGCCAAAAGCAATCTATATATCATAACAATTATATGAAAGAATGTGCTATGTAATATCCTTCGACACACCTTTCTTTTAACAGAGTAACACATTTTTGTAAGTAATGTTAACACAGAAAATTAACAAACCTATAAGACAACTTTAGACATTCATTAGAAGAGAAACTGGAAAGGAAGAAAATACTGAAGTCTTGTCCTTATTCTCATCAGCCCTCTTCCAACAAACATGCATGCAGTAGGAAGAACAACATGACCAGAGAAACCCTCCAGCATTTCCCATTAAAAAAGAGCAGGAAAGTCAAAGAAGTATCAGGCTCAAATCACACCTGAATATAACTTGAGCTTGAGATGACAGTAGCTAAGACATGTTTCTCAGTGAGATTGACATTAGCCAAGTTGATACACATCACCTATTCCTTGAGCCTTACTCTCAACTGCAGGAAGGGAGACACATTAAAAGCACAGATAGCTGAAACCATAACTCCATCACAAAAAAATAAAACACAAAGAAATAACTGATTCATAGAAAAGGAAAGGAAAGGAAAGGAAAGGAAAGGAAAGGAAAGGAAAGGAAAGGAAAGGAAAGGAAAGGAAAGGAAAGGAAAGGAAAGGAAGGTGTACCATCTCTTAAGATAATTTTATAGAATTTATTTCAGTCTCTTAAGTTATGGATAGGTGTTGGTATCTAACAAATATAATATCCATTCCTATAAGGGAAAGGTACAGAAAGATGCTGAGACAGAGAACAGTCTTCAGGTCAGATTTAACCAAAGAAAGTCCTAAGTCTCAGCAAGAGCTCAGCTTTTATATTGCTGAAAACTTCATTTTTTAAACTACAAGCTGGAAATTGTGTTTTAGGGTAAAATGAGGGAAAAATAAAATCCCAAATGCACATTATGAACTCAAAAAGTGTGAATTCCTTTACTTCCTCACATGATTTATATCTTAGTTTTTTATTTTGTTTTGAGCCCCCTCCTCTCTTCCTCATCCCACCTTTACAGAACCTTCCTCCCACTGCTTCCTCCACTTTTTGTCAGAGGAAGCCCCTCCCCCTTGGCTACCATCCCACCCTGGGGCATCTAGTCCCAGTAGGAATAGACATTTCCTTTCCCACTGAGGCCCAACCAGGCAGTCCAGGTAGAAGGAAGGTGATGCAATGAGAGATAACAGAGACCAAGACATCCCCTGCTCCACTTATTAGGAGAACCACATGAAGACCAAACTGCATATTTGCTACAAATATGTAGGGGGTTCAGGTGCAGCTCCTGTGGGCTCCATGGTGGGTGGCCCAGGCTATGCGAGTTGTCATGGTCCCAGATTAGTTGACTTTTAGAGGGTAGATTTAAACACATGTGCACGCATGCACACACACACACACAGTGAGAGAGACAGAGAGACGGAGAGAGACAGAGACAGAGAGAGACAGAGACAGAGAGACACACACAGAGAGAGAAATTATACATCACAAGATCCAGTTCTATTATTTTTTTTGTAAAGCATGATGACTTGGCTAGTTTTTATGTCAACTTGACAGAAGCTAGATTATCTGAACAGGGACATTAATTGATAAAATGCTTCCATTAAGATGGGATTGTGAGCACCTTGGGGGGAGGGCATTTGTTGATTAATGATTGGTGTGGGCAGATGCAGCCTACAAAAGCAGTAGGGAAGCACCATCCCTGGGTTAGTCATCCTAAATTGTATAAAAAAGCAGAGTAAACATTTTTTTAGTCTTATCATTCTTTTTTTTGAAATTAGATATTCGCTTTATTTACATTTCAAATGTTATCCCCTTTCCTCCTTACCCCTCCAAAAAACCACTATCCCATCCCCTCCCCTCCCTGCTTACCAATCCCCCTGTACTTTCCTGACCTGGCATTCCCCTACACTGGGACATCGAGCCTTCATAGGACCAGTGGCCTGTCCTCTCATTGATGTCTGAAAAGGCCATCCTCTGCTCCATATGTAGCTGGAGCCATGGGTCCCTCCATGTGTATTCTTTGGTTAGTGCTTTAGTCCCTGGGAGCTCTGGGAGTACTGGTTGCTACATATTATTGTTCCTCCTATGGGGCTGCAAACTTCTTCAGCTCCTTGGGTCCTTTCTCTAGCTCCACTATTGGGGACTCTATACTCAGTCCATTGGTTGACTTAAGCCATGGTATTTTGATCCCACTTCTAAGAAAGACCGAAGTATTCACACTTTGATCTTCCTTCTTCCTAAGCTTCACGAGGTCTGTGAATCGTATCTTGGGTATTCCTAGCTTTCGGGCTAATATCCACTTATCAGCAAGTACATATCATGTGTGTTCCTTTGTGATTGGGTTACCTCACACAGGATCATAATTTCTAGTTCCATCCATTTGCCTAAGAATTTCATGAATTCATTGTTTTTAATAGTTGAGAAATACTCCATTGTGTAAATGTACCACAGTTTCTGTATCCATTCCTCTGGTGAGGGACATCTGGGTTCTTTCCAGTTTCTGGCTGTTATAAATAAGGCTGCTAGGAACATTGTGGAGCATGTGTCCTTATTACATGTTGGAGCATCTTCTGGGTATATGTACAGGAGTGGTATAGTACTACGTCCAATTTTCTGAGGAATCACCAAACTGATTTCCAGAGTGGTTGTACCAGCTTGCATTCCCATCAGCAATGGAGAAGTTTTCCTCTTTCTCCACATCCTCTACAGCATCTCCTGAACCCTGAGTTTTTTATCTTAGCCATTCTGACTGGTGTGAGGTAGAATCTCAGTGTTGTTTTGATTTGCATTTCCCTGATGATTAAGGATGTTGAATATTTCTTTAGGTGTATCTCAGCCATCTGGCATTCCTCAGTTGAGAATTCTTTGTTTATTCTGTACCCCATTTTTAATAGGGTTATTTGATTCTCTGGAGTCTAAGTTCTTGAGTTCCTTATATATATTGGATAAAAGCCCTCTATCAGATGTAGGGTTGGTAAAGATCTTTTCCCAATCTGATGGTTGCCGTTTTGTCCTTTGCCTTACAGAAGTTTTACAGTTTTATGAGGTCCCATTTGTCGATTCTTGATCTTAGAGCATAGCCATTGGTGCTCTGTCCAGGAAATTTTGCCCTGTGCCCATGTGTTCGAGGCTCTTCCCCACGTTCTCCTCTATAAGATTCACTAAATCTGGTTTTATGTGGAGGTTCTTGATCCACTTGGATTTGAGCTTTGTACAGGGAGATAAGAATGGGTCGATTTGCATTTTTCTACATGCTGACTACCAGTTGAACCAGCACAATGTATTAAAAATCCTGTCTTTTTTCCACTGTATGATTTTACCTCCTTTGTCAAATATCAAGTGATCATAGGTGTGTAGGTTCATTTCTGGGTCTTCGGTTCTATTCTATTCCTATCTTCCTGCCTCTCTCTGTACCAATACCATACAGATTTTGTCACTGTTGTTCTGTAATACACCTTGATATCAGGGATAGTGATTTCCCCCAGAAGCTCTTCCATTGTTGATAATAGTTTTCACGATCCTGGGTTTTTTATTATTCCAAATAAATCTGCAAATTGCTCTTTCTAACTCTATGAAGAATTGATTTGCAATTTTGATGGGGATTGCATTGAATCTGTAGATTGCTTTTGGCAAGATGGCCATTTTTACTATATTAATCCTGCCAATCCATGAGCATGGGAGATCACTCCATCTGCTGAGATCTTCTTCGATTTTTTTTTCTTCAGAGACATGAAACTCTTGTCTTACAGATCTTTCACTTACTTGGTTAGAATCACCAAGGTATGTAATATTATTTGTGACTATTATGAAGAGTGTTGTTTCCCTAATTTCTTTCTCAGCCTGTTTATCCTTTGAGTAGGGGAAGGCTACTGATTTGTTTGAGTTAATTTTATATCCAGCCACTTTACTGAAGTTGTTTTTTAGCTTTAGAGTTCTCTGGTAAAATTTTTGGTGTATGTTTTCAGTCACGTAAGTATACTATCATATCATCTTCAAATATTTTGACTTCTTCCTTTCCAATTTGTATCCCTTTGACCTCCTTTTTTGTCTAATTGCTCTAGCTAGAACTTCAAATACTATACTGAATAGATAGGGAGAGAGTAGGCAGCCTTGTCTAGTCCCTGATTTTAGTGGGATTGCTTCAAGTATCTCTTCCTTTAATTTGATGTTGGCTACGGGTTTGCTGTATATTGAATTTACTATGTTTAGATATGGGCCTTGAATTGCTGATCTTTCTAAGACTTTTAACATGAAAGGATACTAAATTTTGTCAAATGCTTTTACAGCATCTAATGAGATGATCATGTGGTTTTTTTCCCTTTGAGTTTGTTTATGTAATGGATTATGTTGATGGATTTCCATATATTGAATCATACCTGCATCCCTGGGATGAAGCATACTTGATCATGGTAAATGATAGTTTTGATATGTTCTTGGATTCGGTTGGCAATAATTTTATTGAGTATTTTTGCATCAGTGCTCATAAGGGAAATTGTTCTGACCAGTCAGAATGGCTAAAATAAAAAACTCAGGGACAGCAGATGCTGGAGAGGATGTGGGGAAAGAGGAACTTTCCTCCATTGCTGATTAAATTGCAAACTGGTACATCCACTGTAGAAATCATTTTTGAGGCTCCTCAGAAAAGTGGACATAGTACTACCTGAAGACCTAGTTATACCACTCCTGGGCATATACCCAGAAGATGCTCCAGCATGTAATAAGGACACATGCTCCACTATATTCATAGCAGCCTTATTTATAATATCTAGAAGCTGGAAAGAAGCCAGATGTCCTTCAACAGAGGAATGAATACAGAAACTGTGGTATATATATATATATATATATACACACACACAATGGAGTACTATTCAGCTATTAAAAACAATGAATTCATGAAATTCTTAGTCAAATGGATAGAACTAGAAAGTGTCATCCTGAGTAAGGTAACCCAATCACAAAAGAACACACATGGTATGCACTCACTGATAAGTGGATATTAGCCCAGAAGCTCTGAATACCCAAGATGTAATTCACAGACCGCGTGAAGCTCAAGAAGAAAAAAGACCAAAGTGTGGGTGTTTTGGTTCTTCTGAGAAGGGGAACAAAATACTCACAGTAGTAAATATGGAGATAAAGCATAGAGACTGAAGGAAAGGTCATCCAGAGACTGCCCCACCTAGGGGTTCATCTCATATACAGTCATCAAACCCTGGCACTATTGTGGATGCCAAGAAACACTTGCTGAAAGGATCCTGATATGGCTGTCTCCTGAGAAGCCCTCCTTGAGCCTTGCAAATACAGAGGCAGATTCTCACAGCCAACCATTGGACTGAGCTCGGGGTCCCCAATGGAGGAGTTAGAGAAAGGACTAAAGGAGCTGAAGGGGTTTGCAACCTCATAGGAAGAACAGCAATATCAACTAGACAGACACTCCAGAGCTCCCAGGAACTATACCATCAACCAAGGAGTACACATGGCTCCAGCTGCATATGTAGCAGAGGATTGCCTTTTCAGTCTTTGTTCCTATGAAGGCTTGATAGATGGCCCAGAGTAGGGGAATTGATCTTGGGGAGGTGGAAGAGGGGTCGGTGGAAGAACACAATCATAAAAGCATGGGGAGGGAGGATGGGATAGGGGCTTTCTGGGAGGGGCGAACTGGGAAAGGGGATAACATTTGAAATGTAAATAAAGAAAATATCTTTTTTTTTAATTATTTATTTTATTTTTTTTAATTTACATTCCAAATCATTTCCCCTTTCCCGTTTCCTCCCTCCCCGAAAGTCCCATAAGCCCCCTTCCCTCCCTCTTTTCTCCATTCAACCCCCTCTCGTTACTCTGTCCTGGCGTTCCCCTACATCCAGTCTTTCCAGGACCAGGGGTCTCTCCTTCCATCTTCTTAGAAATCTATTGATATGCGGATTGTGTCTAGGGTATTCCAAGATTCTGGGTCAATATCCCCTTATCAGTGACTGCATACCATGTGTGTTCTTTTGTGATTGGGTTACCTCACTAAGGATGATATTTTCAAGATCTGACCATTTGCCTAGGAATTTCGTGAAATCATTGTTTTTAATTGCAGTGTAGTATTCCATTGTGTAGATATACCACATCTTCTGAATCCATTCCTCCGTTGAGGGACATCTGGGTTCTTTCCAGCTTCTGGCTATTATAAATAAGGCTGCTATGAACATAGTGGAGCATGTGTCCTTATTGCATGCAGGTAAAGCCTCTGGGTATATGCCCAGGAGTGGTATAGCCGGATCCTCCGGGAGTGTCATGCCCAGTTTTCTGAGGAGCCGCCAGACTGCTTTCCAGAGTGGTTGTACCAGCTTGCAATTCCACCAGCAGTGGAGGAGTGTTCCTCTTTCTCCACATCCTCGCCAACAACTGCTGTCTCCTGTGGTTTTGATCTTAGCCATCCTGACTGGTGTGAGATGGAATCTCAGGGTTGTTTTGATTTGCATTTCCCTAATGACTAAGGATGATGAACATCTCTTTAGGTGCTTCTCAGCCATTAGATATTCTTCAGGTGAGAACACTTTGTTTAGCTCTGTACCCCATTTTTTAAAAAAAGAAAAGAAAATATCTGACAGAGAGAGAGAGAGAGAGAGAGAGAGAGAGAGAGAGAGAGAGAGAGAGAACAGTCTGAGTAAGCCATGGAAAGCAAATCTGGAAGCAGAACTCCTCCATAGCCTCTGCCTCTGCCTCAACTCCTGCCTCCAGGCTCCTGCTCTGAGTTCCTGCTCTAACTTTCCAGGGTGATAGACTTCAAACTATAAAATAGAATAAGCCTTTTTCTGCCCAAGTTGCTTTTGATCATAGTGTTTTATCATAGTAGTGATTTTAAAAATTATGTAGAATTCGATCAGTGCGGGAATCTCTGGGAAGACAAGTTCCACTAATGTGTGGGTGACAGCATCTTGCTTGCCACCAACTATGCCATTTTAGTAGCTGCTGATTTTATCTGGTCCAAAAGAACTTATATGCTGAAATCATGCTTTATCCTGAATCTGTCTAGTTATGGTAGCTACACACAGATGATCTGTAAACTCAGAGTGTGTTTCTGATTATAATCACAAGGAGTAGCATCACCAAATAGTAAAATTTTGTGCCACTCAGTATGAATTGTAAAATCCTCTCCAACACACCCACTTGAAGCTCATGTCTCTGCAGATAGAAGTAAAATGAGTTTCCTAATTTACAGTCAGTGTTATGATGCACCAGGTAACCATAGCTCTCAGGTGAGGAAAGTGGGGACTTGACACAGCAATTTAGGGGTTTTATGGTTAGAATCATTTTTGTGTAATGAGTCCATTGACAATCATAATATTGGGCAATAAAAATTGGTGTTAACTTTACTCAGCCATTCCCAAATTTTCACCTTACTTTTCTTTCTTTTTTTTTTCTTGTTTAAACAATCACTGGCAGTCTTAGCTGAAAATGACCTAAGAGATCCCTGAACCCAAGAAAAGCAGACTGACTGACTGACTGACTACAGGGAGATTTCTGTCTACAACCAGGATTTAGTTCCTTAAAGAAACAGTTTTCTCTTTTAAATTCATGCATTCATTCACTCACTCACTCACTCACTTATTTGAGACAGAAACTCACTCTGTGGCCCTGGATAGCCTAGACCACATCGTGTACCTCAGCCTGGCAGAGATCTGCCTGCCTCTGCATCCAGAGTGCTTGGATAAAAGGTGTGTGCCTCCGTGCCTGTCTTATTTTTCTTGTAATTGGCATATGATTTAGAGACAACAAAGTGCCTGCATTTTCAGTGAATTTTCAGTGCATGCATACCTGAAGAAATGGGCCCCGAGGGATGTTGAGAAGTTCCATGGAATTGCGGGCAAATACCTTTCAAGGGAGTAGAAATGTAGCTTGGATACTTAGGATCTACCTCATCTTTTTATTCAATTTCTTTATATGTAAAATGAGGATCTGGATGAGTGACTTTTAAGAGGCTTCTCCAGCTTAGTAATTCTACAGGTGCTTTAAGCATAAACATGATTTATTTGATATTAGGAAATAGGAAACAAAACTAGAGGTATTTCATGAATATCTTGTTAGAGAGACAGACTTAAGTATACAAAACAGAGACCCATGCTTTCTGGTAAACTGGCATTTCTATTAATTACCCATGAGCATGAACTTGATCTTAATATTGTTTTGGAAATCCATCATGCTTCCTTCTCTCTCCTTTCTTTTCTTCTAAAGGTATTTGATTAAATAAATTTATGTTTTGTATTTCACACAAACAAATAATTTTCTTACAGAGTTACACTGCATCATGATGATATATTTGCTACTGGTTTATCTTAGAAATATGAGATCAATTATTATGCTATACAAAAGCAGAAATTCTGAAGGTAATAAATCTCAAGTGAATAATATAAAATTATATTTATAAAGTCTGAAATGAAATTAATATTAGTCATTTTTTTACCAAATGTTCTGAAGCATATTTCTTTTTCCCAAAATGATCACAAGGAATGGCATAAAAACTAAAAAGGATGTTTTGGGATTGTTCATACCTAAAAGAAAAGTGTAGGGCAAAATTCCTACTCAGTGCTTTGGGTTCTGATCTGTTTTGACTGAGTGAGAATTACAGAGATGAGACATTCAATACCTCAACTAGAAATCACCTTTTCCCCTTGTCATGTGAGAATTCATGCTTTTTTTTAATTAGAAATTGATCAAAGCCTAATAAAACCTAAGGAGTGATAACCGTAAAATTTCCTCTCCCAAAAGCCAAGTTTAACCTCATGAATTCTCTCCTGTTGGACTCACTTCATGGCCCCAATTCATGTCTGAGCAGGGATTGGGTGGGTGAATTCCAGTTAATATAATTGTATTGCTTCTTGAGAAATTCTTAATTGCTCAGAGCAGTTCTGCAAAGTGAGTCAGAGAGAGTGAAGAAGTGTAAATAATTATCAGGCAGCATAAAATGAACAAAGATATATTTGAAGAAGCTTCAAGAGGTTTAGAGAGGTGAATGATCTAAAGAGATTTGGATGCAAATACTTAAGGTTAGGCCAACAGAACCTTTGATTGATGTTCACTCACACCTAACTCCTCAGCTCACCCTTAAGAATGGGTATGTGTTTTAAGAGCTAAAAAAAGAAGACAATATGAGCTAATAAAAGAGTAGAAAAATCATTAGGGCGGAGAAAAGCTGCCCAGAAAAGTTTACACTTATGGATGGCAGTGTGAGTGAGGGTACTATGTCATATCCTCCTTGTGGTCAGGCTTTGGATGTGTCTGTGTATTTGATGGAAAATTCGTAGAGTCTGCTCATATGAATGGATACATGGATAAAGTGACCTTGGCAGTGAATGAACACATGTCTTACTATTCTCTTTAAGGGAAAAATAAAACTCACAAACCTAGGAGTGAAACTGAGATCAGTTAATAACGAAACTAATATAAAGTAATACAATGAGTACAGAGATAGCCTGATGGAAGCACTTTGCTAGAGTACAGGGAGGGATGTATCCTATGTCAGAGTCACAGTTAGAGTCCAGACTGGGCTGTTTCATGAGTAGAACTCAGACACAAAAATAAGCAAGCAAGAGTGATGCCATGACAAGTGTCAAAACATTGACATTATCAAGCTAGAGTGAGGTCACAGTGGACTTGGTGAGGCAAAGTTGGTCTAGCCTTTATCAGGTGAAATACAAGGTATCATGTTCAGCTGAGATGTAAGGGAATGTAGTGAAAGAATTGAATGAAGGGACCTAGGCTCCCCCATTTCAGGGTCTGGCACAGGCTTCTCTGTGGTCAGGGTTTGTCCCAGTCTACTTTCCTTATAGTGTTTGGCTCAGGCTCATTTGGGTTTGAAGTTTGGCCCTAGCTTACAATGTGTTAGTGTGTTGTGGAATTATACCAGTTCATCTGTGTTGATGATTACCAATACTGAAGGCAGCCCAAGCTTAGGACCCCATCAATACCTTCCTACCTGCTATTTCTAGGGTAGACTGCTGTAGTGGCTATTCCTGGTTGTCAACTTGACTATATCTGGAATGAACTACAATCCAGAATTAGAAGGCTCACCTATGATCCTAATCTGGAGGCTGAGAGATACAAGTTTCTGACCTGGATCTTGGCATGGAGATCTTAAAGCATAGTGACTATGAATTCCAGATGATTAAGACAGGGAGATCTCTGAGTTCAAGGTCATTTGGGATTAAAGGCATGGTGGCACATGCCTTTAATCTGGGCCACACCCTCTGCTGGAGACCTAAATAAGGACCTTGTAAGAGGGAAGACTCACTCACTCTTCTTTGCCTGCTTGCCTCATGGAACTGAGCAACTGCTAGATCCTTGGACTTCCATCCACAGCTGTTGCTGACCATTGTTGGGGAGCTAGACTACAGACTATAAGTCATCAACAAATTCCCTAACTATATAGAGACTACCCATACATTCTGTGACTCTAGAGAACCCTGACTAATGCATCTGCCATCATAAAATACCACCAAAGGCCGGCAACAAGAGTAGACTTCATAATCTTCCAGAGTTTGTGTTGGAGTTCTATAACAGGTTGAATGGGTGGGTTTCCTTTCCACGTGATCTTGAATGGCCATATCCTGTAGAGGCATCCCTCAGATTCCTGCTTTTTTCCCCTCTTCCACCTGTCCTGATAGAAACAAACAGTTTGATTCTGGATACATCAAGGAACAAAATAAGTCTGTCACACAATTCAAGGCTTATACCACCGAGTATAAAAAGATTGGGCCTTATCACAAACATCCTTCCCTTGGAATACCTAACTAGTCCTCCTTTTATTGAGAGGTACCTTCAGCCTGGGAAGGTGAAAATAGGCAGGGATACCACTTTCTCATACTAAATGTCCAAAGCTTAAATGCTGCAATCAACACAGTGCTCCTGTAGTTATTAATACATAAGAATGCCATCTATTACAAGTAGGGACAAGGTACAAAAGTGATTGAAAACTTTGTTTTTGAGCGTAGGCCCTAACCATCATTAACTTTTAATCGTGAGTTGTAATAAGGTTCCACACCAGAGGACTTGCCTAGCATGCCAGAGGCCCAGGGTTTGACCTTCAGCACCACAAAATGGATAGGTAAATGACATATAGTTAAATGCATTGCTTAATAAATAAATGTGAAAGCTGTGAGTGCAGAGTGACATAACCTGTGAGCATTTTGCAGAGCCAGTCCCATTACCTTAGCTTCATAGATTCAAGGAAGCATCTATCTTTTCCTGTCTTTACCTCAGCCAAGCTTCCTCTCAAATGACTGAGTGAAAAGGTGAATGGCCACACTTTCCCCCGAAATATGTCAGACTTACTGCCCAGGCACAGTGGAAGGTTATCAATGATGGGAAGATGTCATTTGCACTGTCTTGAGCCCAGTGTCACTTTGTCTCAAGGAATAAAGTAAGAATGATAAAAGAAGACACACAAGATCACTCTCTAATCTCTCCTTACACACACACACACACACACACATACACACACGCACACATGCACACACACATGCACACACTCACACATGTTTCTGAGACATATAAACTCACATATGTATATATGAACATACATGCCACATGCACCAAATTATGTATAAATAAATATGTGAATATAAAAAGTAGGAGGGTAGAGAGAGTGCTAGAATGGTGTTTCCTGTTTAATCAATAACTGTGGTCACCCTGGTGTGGATCCCAGAGCACAAATGAAAAAATTGTGGCTGAGAAGAACCCCCTGCCCCCCAGTCCTCAGATAGCAGTACTCTAGAAGAAGCTTCTACCTGTACAGGCTTCTATGCACCAGAGATGTCACCAGCATGAGGTATGAGAGCAGAGCTTCAACTTCTACTAGCCTGCAGCCCAGAGTCCTTGAAGAGGTCCAGGCTATGTGGATTCATCCTGGTGCCTCTCTCCCTGGTATACAGAGAGTACCATCTCCATGTGTCATTTCATGTCTTATCTCTGTCTAGACATTGCCTCCTTTTCCTACCACAGCCACCTCTTCTTGTCATAGCACCTGTCCTTTAGAACAAGCATACTTTAAGTGCTTCATTGTTCTCACACCCTTCAAAGTCTTTAGATCCAAGTACATCACACTGGGGGTGGATTAGGCCATCACCCATGAATCTGGGATACAGTCCAACCCATAACACAACTCAAACCTTTCTGCCTTCCTACACGTGATTTCTAAATCCTAACCCATCGTAGCAGATACTGAGCTGCTCTCAGGCCAAGACTGCTTGCTGCTTTTATTATTTCAATAACCATTTCTGTGATGTTGCACATCACAGAGGCCGGACCTCATATCAGTCTGACATCTCAAAGTGTGCCCAGGCACTCAAGTACCTAGAACATGGTCCTTACTCCAAGCTATCTCATGTACACATTCAGTTAGAGGCCTGGGAGAATAGTCGATGGCTTGTTTTTGAGTCATTGCCCTTGGAAGGAGTTCACATACAGTAAAGAGCTTCAGCCATGGGAGTAGGAAGATTGGCTGGTAGTACTTCTTCTTCAATTTAAATGTTGGACCCATGCATAAGTGTCCACAGAAATATTTTGCTTTGGGGAAATTACTGGAGTCTTTTCTCAGAGGTACTTTCATGGGAACCACCTCGCATCCAGCTACCATACATACTTCTTCTACTAGATAACAACATATTTGGTAAGAGGAGGCAGAGAGCAGTTTCCTGAACCCAATGTCTGAACATCGCACTCTGCCTCATCATTTCAGCTATTTATATCAGTAGGGTTCTGATGATAGCCCTAAGTATGCAGGATAATATCTACTGTCTCTGGGAAATGACTACAAAAGAAATTTAAAGTCTGTTTTCCCTCCTGTACTCTCACCACCCTTAAACTATAATATATAAGCTTGAATTTGGATGAAACACCATAGCAGAGTATTTGCCTAGCATGCCAGTGTGGGAAAACCCTGCTAATTAAGGCCACAGTCTACCATTGTCCCAACAATGCTCTTGTGATCAGCACAAAATGAAGAATTCCCTTTACCAGCAGGACTTCCCTTTCCCTGACCTTGTCTGGGGAGCCTGAAACATCCAGAGCCTCCACCTGTGGAATGCCATGTAGCCTCAGTGAGATTACAGGCTTAGTTTCCTTTCTTCTGATACGAACATATCCAGCAAACACCTGGAATTCCTCTCCGTGCATATGATGTACCCTAAACTGAAGCCAATAATACACACCCTAGAAATCCATGCCGTCTTCCCCAAAGACTGTATAGCCCTGGCGTCACCCCATTAAAGTTGAGATGCTTCTCTGAAACTGATCCTGGTAGTCATTTCCGTTGTACTCACTGGCCATCCTAACCCTGCTCCTCAACTCTACTCCCTTTATCCTCATGGGCTGGTAGCCAACAAACCCCAGGGAAAAGGGAGGACCACATACCAGAGGCTTTGGGTTTTAGCTCAAACACTACAAAAATAAACAAATAGTGAATCAATAATAGAATGTGAACAAAGACTAAAAGAAATGAAAACTTTTTGTCATAGGCAGCTACATCACAGGAAGTTCACAGACTCAGTATCTGCTCTTCTTTGCCCTGTCCTCATCCCAGCTGCCCCATGAAAAGCCCAAATGAGTGCAGAGATGGCAGTGCTGTCCTAAATAGTGCCAGTCTCACAGCACCCAGGTGATGGAAGTTTATTGAAAGATGAGTGCTTTTGATTTCCCTGTGCTGATCTGGGGCTCTTTGGCAAGTTCATGTTTAACAAGAGTTGAAACCACCTCTCAGATACCAATATTCTATTTTATTTCACTTGAAAAGATGTTGGATGTGATACATGGCTGAGCCTAGCTTTGGGAGAGATGGTAATTGCTAACTATGGAGCCAGTGTGCCCTCTGTAGTGACTCAGATGCAGGGCAGAACCAGTTCTTTTACAAAGCCTGTAACTGTTGACTGAGTCCTGCTCCATTTTTCGAGACAGGATTTCCCTTATGCCCTGTCCCAGTCTTATGATTTCAGAAGCCACCTGAGAAGCCAACAGTTTGGAGATGCAGTGTTAACTTTTGAAGAAAGTGCTTCAGTGACCATGCACTTCTCACTAGTTCTGCATCCTCAAACTGCCCTAAACCTCCCCACCTTCAGCTTTACTTTTACAGACAAAAGATGATAAAGGAACTGTTGAGAATACATACCTGCTCAGCTGTAAAGGAGGTATGATACTGATGCGATAGCCACTTTGTAGACACATGAGCCCTGGTGCAAACACATAATCCATATCACAGCTGCACAGACCATGGTGAAGATACATTAGGAATGTGACAGATAGTGAGCCATGTTATAGATCACAGGGGCTATGTCATAGGCAGTAGGCCACAGTAAAATGTATAAGCCATGTCTTAGACATATCAGCCACCATACAGACTGTGAGCCATATGACAGATATTGTGCCAAAACACAGAGGGTAAGCCACAGTACAGATGTGGGAGTCACAGAACAAACACAGAAGCTGTGCCACCACTCCAATATCTGACGGGGAGGTCTCTGACCTCTAATGCTGCCGATGGAAGGACTGCTGATGCTGGATCTCCCCTCAGAGTAGGAGGCAACAAAAGCATTGTCATCTTGTCTCTGTTGCTCTACCCATGACTTTCCAATGAGTGGCATGAAATGTGGTGAAAAGCTCTGGCTTGCAGAACTTCTGAAAAGGAAGGTCCCAAGGAACCAGAATGGACTCGAGATAGGTCTCTCACTCATCTGAGACAAGTGATCTGGGGAAGAGCAAGGAGTCAGGTCCCTTCATGAGACAGGAGTAAATAAAAACTCTGGAGCCACCCAATAGGACCTTCAATGTTCAAGGACTCAGCAGATAGTTCATGTGGACCAGAAATGGCCCCTAGCACCACCATTCCTCTAGGGAGGGTCCATAGGGCACATAGTCAACCACACCAGTAAGCAGTCTCTGAAACCGTGGGCCTAGGCAGCAGTCTCCCAGGGATGCTGATGGCCCACAGTCCCTTCAGGAACTATTTCTAATTCTGTTAAGCCAGAGAGCAAGTCGGATGAAGCGTGTATACATGCGAAAGTCAATAGTCATACTTCATAACAAGTTTACTCTGCAGGCCAAGGTGTGGGGCATGTGCACATATTGCTTACTTGTGCACCAGAATGGGTTTCATTTGAATGAAAGAAGATGCCCCTGCTGGGAGGGGGGACCATTTTTTTCACTGGTTTTAAAAGAACACAAGGTTGTTTTATTGTGCTAATTTTCCCTAGGAACACATGACAAAATGTTCTCTAATATGTGGAACTTAACTTTTACTCTTTATTTCTATTTGTGTAGCACAGAGTCACTATGGAAGCCAGGGAACTAGGTAGGAGACATAGAGGAGTTTGGTGGGTTTTCTTTTATTTTACTCTTCTCTCAGCTAGTACATCTGCCACATGGCTAACGCAGTTGTGCCATGACCTGTGGACCTCTGATATGGCTTACATGTCTGTGCCATGGCTCATGTATCTGCAAGGTAGCTATCACATCAATACCATACCTCCCATCCCTGTCTCCACCCTTCTTCACAGCTTAGTAGATCAGTCTTCTCAACAGTTGCTTTAACATCTTTGTCTGTAAAAGGAAAGCTGAAGGTGGCCACCTACTGGAATGAGTGGTGAGGAGGGAGTAGAGGAAAGGTTGATCAATGAATAGTATGCACCCATTAATTACAATAAATAAATTCTGGTATTCTACTACACAGTGGGGTGGAAATAAATAAAAATATACTACATATTTCATAAGGCACAAAGCTAGATGAAATGACCCAGCATGTTTTTATCACAAAATATAAATGTTTGAGGCAATACATATTTTTCTTTTGATTTGCATTTTACACAATGAATGTGCTTAGTAACATATCATATAGCATGACTAAAACATTAATTTTCTTATGTATCAACTTTAAAATATATTTTTGAAGATTTTGATTTTATTTCCATGTGTGTATATGTGTGTGCACACATGTGCCACATATGTGTAAGTGCCCGCAGAGGCCAGAAGAGGATATAAGATCCCCAAGAATTAGAGTGGTAGGTGGTTGTAGGCTGCCCAACATGGGTTCTAGGAACCAAATTCTGGTCTTCTGGAAAAGCAAACAATACTGTTAAATGATGAACCATTTCTCCAACTACTTAAAAAAAAAGAATTTAAGTAAATAAATAATTAATGGAAGAAAAACCTTAAAGTTTCAAAATCTTATGGAGGAAAGTATTGAAATACATGCTGAAATATAGAGTTCATTGATGTAACTGTGCACTTACTCTAAACCCTTATAAAATGTCACCCTAGAACAAAAAGATAGTCCTTGTAAGAGAATTGTTAACACACTCTTGCAATAAGGAGAATCAATTCACTACTTAGAATCTCTCCTGAATTTTCCACTCTGATCTAGGTTACATCTCTTTCGGTGAAAATGTCCAAGGACTTAGAACTTTACTAACATCAGGTTCAGGGCTCTTACTCTCCATTGCTGTACAATGTAGCTACAGTTGTGGTGGTAGTGAGAAGCCTCCACAGAAAACAAGGTCAGGTCAGCTCAGCACTCCAGAGTTCTGTAACCCAGGCAACTCCCCTAACCTCCATGGGCTTCATTATCTTTTCCTGGAATGTGAAAAACTTGCCCTCAGATGGTCTCCTTCAGTCTTTGGAAATTCCTCTATCTATATGCCGTTTTAATGAGCTATTCTAACTTTCTCCAGTACAATGTAAAAGGTATTGGACTACAAGTAATGCTAGTGGGGCAAAAAATGCAGGTCCATAAAGCAAAACCAGAACTTCCTATATTCAGCTTAAATAATACATCTTCCCAATTTACCTTTTACTGTACAAGATCATAAACCCAAAAAGGGTTATCTGAGAACAGACTCCTTGGATCTCCAAATCATTCTGCTTTACTGACTAGGGAAAGGAACACCACAATCTCTTCTTTGCAATCTGCTTTGAAAACCATTAAGCAATGATCAATAGTACAGAAGTTGTACATAGACTCATCATTAACTCATCAGCATGACTAAATTACCTTGACCAAGACATTTCTTTGTCCAATTCCCAATTATATAAAATGGTATCTGGAAAAGAATTCAACAAAATACTATAAACACCTCACACATATTAAGAATGCCACAAACAGAATATAACTGAGACATTAAATATTTAGAAAATAATGACCACGGAGAGGAATACCTTTCAATTTTTCAATACAGAAATCTCCCCTTAGAAGACGGAGATTTAATAACTAAGCCACTGAGGTTGGCCATCTTCTAAGAAGTGGTTGTCAGTATTAGCTGCACAATAGAATAGTCTAAGAACTGTAAATACTTTCAATTGCAGCCTTACTTAGGGCCAATGAATATACAGATCAAGATGAGACGTGCAGGAAGCATGAGTCATCCAGAGCATTTTCAGCTTGTCTGTGTAGATCCAGATGTACCCTAAAGTATAGAGATTCCAAAAGAACCTAAGAGGCTCTCCAAGAAATTCCTTAAACTCATAGACCTTGGGTGGTTTCACTGATCAAGATAAATGTCACACAAAACAAAACAAAACACACCCCATGAAGCATGGATCTCAGCATCTCAGCACAAGATCTGAAGATCTGGAGTTCTGATGCATTCTGGAAAATCCGAGACACTTCCCATTTCACACACATCAATGAACATCTAAATGTAGAGAGGGGGAGGCTACTATCTTCAAAGTCACATTTAAATACTGAAACCAATCTTCGGTAACGAATGACATTAATGTCATTTGTCCACATTCAAAGGCTTTATTACATGTGTATTCACACAGAATAAAAAGGACTGACAACAGGACATAATGTGCAAAATAGAGCTGTACTCAGTTACTCTTGGGATAAAATGGGTGGCCTTTCCTCAGCTTTGAAAAAATATGTTGTCTTTGTAAAATTTTGTACTTTAAAATATTCCTTAACAAAAATAGGATCCAAATAATAAAGCTATATATTACTTTGATGAAACAAAAAGTATTCATATGAATACATTTTAGCTTTGAAAAATATAACTGTAATAATTGTATTATAGTTATAAACTGTATGTGCCAAGATGTTTTGTGAACCATCATCCATCCCCATTCTGACCATAAGAGGAAGGGATTCCTTTCCAATAAAATTAGCATTGCAGGAATGTTGAATATTAATCCTTGACTATCAATATCTAGGAATATATAAGTAATGTTAACAACCTCTTTGTAGAAAGCACTTTATTCACTAGGAATTAATTTCCATATATGACATTGTGAGTCTGAAGGGGGAGAAACCTTAAAATTAATTTGAAGGAGGAAAAATTTATCTGTGCTTGTTATTTTAGAGGGTCAAATCCATGCCCAAGTGACTCCATTGTTTTAAGGTCTTTAGAAATGTTAAAGCTAGAAGCACATGCAGAGTTGTTGCCATATGGTAGCTGAGATTCAAATCAAAAAGGAGACCAGGATTCTAATAAGCCTCCTAAGGCACATTCAAATGACCTGACCTCCTTCTGCCAGGCCTCACTTTTTACAAATTCCACTATTGCACAGAACCATCAAAGCTTTTAGCATGTGAATCTGGAGAAGACAATTTTTTTTAAGTACTGTTTGTATTCCAAAGGATTTATTCACATTATTTTCAAGTCATAGAATTAAATTTTAATTCTGCAGAAGACTTTTTGTTTTGTTTTGTTTTCAAATGAGGAAAATATAGTTTATTTCCTACACAACCTTCTTTTTTTTTCAAGCAAGTCAGTAGCCTTCCTATACTCAAAGGATAAGCAGGCTGAAAAAGAAGTAAGAGAAATGATACCCTTCAAGATAGCCACAAACCATATAAAGTATCTTGGCGTGACTCTAACCAAACAAGTGAAAGAACTGTATGACAAGAACTTCAAGTCTCTGAAGAAAGAAATTGAAGAAGACCTCAGAAGATGGAAAAATCTGCCATGCTCATGGATTGGCAGGATTAATATAGTAAAAATGACCATCTTGCCAAAAGCAATATACAGATTCAATGCAATCCCCATCAAAATCCCAACTCAATTCTTCATAGAGTTAGAAAGAGCAATTCAAAATTTCATCAGGAATAACAGAAAACCCAGGATAGCTAAAACTATTCTCAAGAGTAAAAGAACCTCTGGGGGAATCAGTATCCCGGACCTCAAGCTGTACTACAGAGCAATAGTGTTAAAAACTGCATGGTATTGGTACAGTGACAGGCATGTAGATCAATGGAACAGAATTGAAGACCCAGAAATGAATCCACACTTCTATGGTCATTTGATCTTTGACCTAGGAGCTAAAATCATCCAGTGGAAAAAAGATAGCCTTTTCAACAAATGGTGCTGGCTCAACTGTAGGTCAACATGCAGAAGAATGCAAATTGACCCATTCTTATCTCCTTGCACTAAGCTCAATTCCAAGTGGATCAAGGACCTCCACATAAAACCAGACACACTGAAACTAATAGAAAGGAAACGCGGGAAGAACCTTGAACATATGGGCACAGGGGAGAATTTCCTGGAGAAGACAATTAAGACCCAAACCATAATACAGTTTGAATTAAGTTTTCATCATTAAATATGTTACTATACATCACCAAAGACCTTATAACTTATCAACAGAGACTGAAGTATTTTGAATAATTGATAAAGATGCTTCATTTGTAAAATAAATCAAATTAAACCTCACACAATTATCAGGATGCAAATTTACTTAATTACCAAAAATCTGAATATAGAATAGAAATGGCACCACTCAGTTCTTGTCCCCGATATTCTTCTGATTAATGATGGGTATCTAAAAAATTTTCATCTTCGCTATATTTTTAAGGCTTTGATAGTTTTAAATTTTTAACTATGTGTGTCATCATTCACAGGATCAAGAAAATCAAAAGTTTATTTCGATAGTGGAAAAAGCAGAATAAGTTTCTCTTTAGTAATGTGTTGACCTCTGACATGAGAACTTCAGTCTGATACTCATTACTCAATTTTAAGAAATACACTTATTTTCCAGTTAAATTACTGCCTTGTGGTTTGGAATGGCTAATGGCAAAATTTCTATAACAAAGAAACCCGAATACACAGTGGCCTTAATAAAATGAATTTCTCTTTCCTATATCATCTAGGTAGGGAAAGAGCATAGTTGTTTTCCATTGTGATTCTTGTGACTATTTTCTTTCCCTCTTGTTTTTCATTCATTTTTCTCAATACTTCCATGATGGTCCTGCAGTTAAAGATTTATTTAGTTCAAGAACATCATCTTTTAAATTTTCCATTTTCAGAAAGTCCTTTGTTACAACTATATCATGTATATATTTGCCTCAGTTTTCTGATGGTAGGTATAAAAATATTCCTAATTTGATTGAAAGTAGAAGTAAAAACATTTTCTGATAAAATTGAAGATTTACATGGAAAATATCTCTGATAAAATTGGAGAAATTTATAAAAAATACGTTAAGATTGAGTATTTCATGGAAAAATTATACACATAAAATGGTAGGCATAAAATATTCCTAAGTTTTTTGAAAGTGGAAGTATAAACACTTTCTAATAAAACTGAAGATCTACAAGGAAAATATTCCTGAAAAAATTCAAGAAATATACAGAAAAACATGTTAAAACTGACTATTACATGGAAAATTATACAGATAAAATGGAAGGTATAAAAATGTTCATAAGTTGATTGAAAGTAAAATTATAGACATTGTCTGATAAAACTGAAGATCCACATGAAGAATACTTCTGACAAAATTTAAGAAAAATACAGAAAAATGTTAAAATTGAAGATTATCATGGACAATTATACAGACAAAATGGTAGGCACAAAAACATTCCTAAATTGATTGGAAGTGGAACTACAAACATCCGCACTCCCCCCCCGCCCCCCGAGGAAATTGAAGATCTACATGAAAAACACCTCCAACAAAATCGAAGAAATACACAGAAAAATGTTAAAATTAAAGATTATCATGGAAAATAATACAGTCAAAATGGTAGACACAAAAAGCATTACTAAATTGAAAGAGGAGTCACAAACATTTTCTGATAAAATCGAAGATCCACATGAAAAACATTTCTGTTAGACTATGTTTTTTGTTGGGGAACTGAGTCTATTGACGTTATAAGATATTAAGGAATAGTGATTATGGCTTCCTGTTATTTTTGATGTTGTTTTTATGTTTGTGTAATTACTTTCTTTTGGGTTGGTTGGAAAAAGATTACTTTCTTGCTTTTTCTAGGGTGTAGCTTCCCTCCTCATGTTGGCATTTTTCATCTATTATCATTTGGAGGGCAGGATTTGTGGAAAGATATTGTGTAAATTTGGTTTTATCATGGAATATCTTGTTTTCTCCATCTATGGTAATTGAGAGTTATTCTGGGTATTGTAGTTTGGGCTGGCATTTATGTTCTCTTAGGGTCTGTATGAGATCTGCCCAGGAACTTCTGGTTTTCATTGTCTCAGGTGAGAAGTCTGGTGTAATTCTGACAGGCCTGCCTTTATAGGTTACTTGACCTTTTTCAATTACTGCTTTTTTTTTTTCATGAAATTCTTTTTTTTTTATTTTTTATATTTTTATTTACATTCAAAACCATTTCCCCTTTCCCATTTCCTCCCTCCCTGAAAGTCCCATAAGCCCCCTTCCCTCCCTCTTTTCCCCATTCAACCCCCTCTCGCTTCTCTGTCTCTGCATTCCCCTACATCCAGTACCCTAGACACAATCCGCATATCAATAGATTTCTAAGAAGATGGAAGGAGAGACCCCTGGTCTCTTACTGCTTTTAATATTCTTTCTTTGTTTAGTGCATTTGGTGTTTTGATCATTATGTTCCGGGAGGACTTTCTGGTCTGGTCCAGTCTGTTTGGAGTTCTATAGGCTTCTTGTACATTCATGGACATCTCTTTCTTTAGGTTAGGGAAGTTTTCTTCTATAATTTTATTGAAGATATTTACTGGCCCTTTAAGTTGGAAATCTTCACTCTCTTCTATACCTATAATTCTTAGGTTTGGTTTTCTCATTGTGTCCTGGATTTCCTGGATGTTCTGGCTCAGGAACTTTTTGCATTTTGCATTTTCTTTAACTGTTGAGTCAATGTTTTCTATGGTATCTTCAGCCCCTGAGATTCTTTCTTCTATCTCTTGTTTTCTGTTGTTGATGCTTTGCATCTATGACTCCTGAATTCTTTCCAAGATTTTCTATCTCCAGAGATGTCTCACTTTGTGATTTCTTTATTGCTTCTACTTCCATTTTTAGATCCTGGATGGTTTTGTTCAGTTCCTTCACTTATTTGTGTTCTCCTGTAATTCTTTCAGGGATTTTTGTGTTTCCTCTTTAAGGACCTCTTCCTGTTCACCCATGCTCCCCTGTATTTCTTTCAGGGATTTTTGTGTTTCCTCTTTAAGGGCCTTTACCATTTGATCCATGTTCTCCTGTATTTCTTTAAGGGAGTTATTTATGTCCTTCTTGATGTCCTCTAACAACATCATGAGAAGAGACTTTAAATCCAACTCTTGCTTTTCCAGTGTGTTGGGGTATCCGGGGTGGGAGAACTGGGCTCTGATGTTGCCAAGTAGCCTTGGTTTCTGTTGGTAGGGTTCTTGCACTTGCCTTTCGCCATCTGGTTATCTCTGGTATTAGTTGGTCTTGTTGTCTCTGGCTGGAGATTGCCCCTCCTATGGGCCTGTAAACCTTTGTCTGTACTCCTGTGAGACCACCTCTCTTCTGGCAGGGTCTGTGCACAGAAGACTGTGGAGCTTTCTGGTTCCCAGCTGCAAATGGTGACCGGAAGGGAAGACTCCTGTCCCAGCTGCTCCACTGATCGTATGCCTTGTGCACTCCTAGCTGTACCCCTCCAGAGAGAAGGTGGAGATCTCACCTCCACACTAAGAAGAGGAGGTCAGAAAAAGAGGATTCTTGGAAAGAGAGATAAAGGAGAGATAGGAGAAAGCTGCTAGAGACAAGAGGTGAGGCTGACTGGAGAGACTGACATAAACCAGCAGGGAGAAGAACTGAGGGAGATGTTGAGAGAGGAGACACAAGGGAATAATTGGCCCAGACTGAAGAGAGATAACTAACAAAGTGGTAGACATAGTGTAATTTAAATGGCTAAATAAATTAAAAGCTAGTCATGGAATTGCCAACGCTTATGGACTAGACATTTAATGATAAATAATTAGTCTCAGAGTTATCATCCCTGGAGCAGGAACTGGTAAAGGAAAAAAAATGTTAAATATTTTTTAACAGACCACTAGTTTATGAAGTAGGAACAGTAGAGGATTGTTATTCTTATCCCACATAGATGAGAAGACTAAATTTGAAATGATTTATTAGCCCAATTTACATCAGAATATGAAGCTAAATTAAAATGAAGTTCTCAAAATCTATTTCTTAAACAAAAGAAGTAAAGAGATAAATATGTCCTGATTTCAAATACAGCTTTAATCTGAGGCATCCAAGAATGTTATTTATCATAGTTTAGTCAAGATTCCCATTCCCCCCTACATATAGAACACTATATACTCTATGGGTCACTGTGTTGTACCATTAGGCACCTTGGGAGTAGAGTAACAGAAATCAGGAGTTACTAAATACCTACCTACTAACTTCTCTCAGCTACTTCCTAAAATGATAGTCATTTCTCTGACAGTGGAGGTTGTGTGGAAACTCCTCCCCCCTCTAAATTACTACCTTACCAAGATATCAATCAACAGGATCAGTCCTACAAAATAGAAGAGTTATGGCTGGAGAGATGGCTAAGCAGTTAAGAGCACTGGCTGCTCTCCCAGAGGTCATGAGTTCAATTCCCAGGAACAATATGGTGGCTCGACACCTGATGCCCTCTTCTGGCATGCAGGTGTACAAACAGACAGAGCACTCACACCTTAAATAAATCTTTTCTTTTTTAAGTGAATTAGTGGCAGGAGTGGTGCAGGTCTTTAATACCAGCAGCAGGGAGGCAGAGACAGTTGGATCTCTGAGTTCAAGGCCAACCTATTATACACTAAGAACAAACTGAAACCCTTGGAACTGAAGACTCTTCATTTCCATGTAGAGAGGTTCTGTGGGGAGTGAAGAACACGATCAGAGGCTCCTGGCAATGGTTCTGTTATCCCGGCCGGGGTCTACTATTGCAACTGGAGTTCTTAGGTCCCTTTCAGGGAACATCTCCACACCACTCACTGATCAAAACTCTGTCACATGACTTCTCTTCCCAGGGATCAAGGCTGAGGGCCTCAGTTATAATCAGAATAGCATTTGCTAAGCATAAGAGAGTATGTAGAGCTGAACTGTAAAGAACTCATTTTCTTTTCAAATTTTCTTGCTCCTTTTTTTTCCCTTTTTGAAATAGAAAAACAGAACAGAAATCGAGAACTGTCCTGAGTTTCTCTGAACAATTACAAGTATCCTTGGTAAACAAGTAAGTCCTGATACAGGAAAGTTTGGAAATATTTCCTATAGTTGAAGATCTAGAACACTATTAACCAAACTGCTAAGATGAACTATGAAGAGGGAAGTCAAACTCCATCACTTTTACTAGGTTATAATAAAGATGTTCATGTATTACTTCACTATGTGCTTTTAAGAAGATGTAGGAAAAAATATCTTGGAAAAGTAAGTTCTTGATATTTTCAGTTCTACCTGCCTTCTGCCTGAGTTTCTTGTCTCCAGAGAGAAGATGTTTTCTCATCAGAGATCAAAGCATTTAAATTAACCTCTACCTATCTGATTTTAATGAAGTTAATTCTTTAAGGAGCTTTTGTCTTCTGTTTTCTTGGTTATCAGAAACCTTAACTTGAATGCAGCAAAACAAACTTATCACATATTAACTTCTTACATTTATTTCTTCTTCATGAAATGAACTATAAGTGATGGCTAAGGTTTGCTGCCTGATGCTTAATGCCAGTAATGTAATGGCACATTGGAGTACCACAGGTAGTACTACAAACAGATGTATGTAAGGAATCAGCAAATTTTACCAGGACATTGTACTGAGACCAGACCTGTCAGTGATTAAAAAAAAAAAGAAGGCACAATAAGCCAAACAGTGCAGTGATACTTCTGATGGAATTATTGAATCATCCTCTCTCTAGTGTAAATGGAAACTGAAAGAATCATTAGCTGCAGAAATGCATTTATTATACCCAGAGTTTAAAAAAAATGACAAAAACTTGTACTTCTGTGATTAGCTATTAAATGTAATGCAGGTAAAATTTGTAAATCAAAATGTCGTTTTAATAAAATGAATGTCACAGACCAGAAAAATAAATGTGCCTCATCATAGCCCATAAATTACTGTGCACACTTCCAGTGGGGTCCCATGCAGTTTTCTGCCTTTGAAGAAAGAAACAGGTAGCTATATTACCTTTAAAAATGAAAAGTTATATTTTACAAGCACTTAATATTTTGATTATTGGAGCATTTTAATATACCCAGATTCTAGAATAACACCAGTTAAATTTTAGGCATGAAATAGGTATTACTAAGTAGATTACTAAAATAAAACATACATAAAATGCTATGTCAGGAAAAATGAGAGTAGATTCAACTTTATTTTTCTTTTATTTCTCTCTCATTCTTTTCTATATTTTAAATTTTTATAATTACTTTGTCAGCATAAAAGATAAATAGTAAAAAGAAAATTTGAAAGAAAGATTTTGTTAAAATGTCAAATACAGGTGACGTTCAGCTATAATCTCAGCACTTACGGGACTGAAGCAACAGAATTCAGAGCTCAGTGCCAACCTCAACTACACAGTGACATCCTGCTTCAAAACAAACAAAACTTTAAAATGACAAATATTATTTAAAGACTTAGATAAAAGCTATGGAATAGGCAATTAGTGTAGATAGCAGTTTACATTATCTGGAGACCTGCAGGCACTAAGGTAAAAAGAACACAAAAGAAATGAAACAAAAACTCAGAATGCTTTTGAAACATTTACATACAATTTATTTTGATGATATTCTTCCCCCAACTCTTCCAATATCTTCCCCAATTTCCAACTTCACGTTCTTTCTCTCTCTCAAAATTCTCTCTCTCAAAAATCTTTCTCCCTTTTTCTCTCCACCTCTCTCTCTCTCTCTCTCTCTCTCTCTCTCTCTCTCTCTCTCTCTCACACACACACACACACACACACACACACACACACACACACACACACACACCACACACACAAACCAACAAAAACACAAAAAAAAATCACAAAGTCCATTTTGTGCTGTACTACTATTACTGGGCATGGGTATTCCCTGAAGTATGTATGGTCAATTTACCCAGTGACACTGAATTAAAGAAAACAGACTTTTCTGTTCCCAAGAGTGATCAATTGCAAAACGATTGTTGGTTAGGAGTGGGACTTTGTGTGCACTTCCCCTTCTCTGTGATAGTATTTTGTCTGAACAAACTCAGATCTTAAACCTGTTTTTTTTTTCAATTTTTTTTTTATTTACATTCCGAATGATTTCCCCTTTCCCCATTCTTAAACCTGTTCTACTTCATGAAGCTGAGAGCTAGAGATGTGCTACCACTGGTACATCCCTAAATATCCCTTTGCTAACCTGAATTGTAGCCAGAAATCTGTCCATAGCCTCAGGCCTCTTGGCTAAGAAGGAAGGAAAAAGAAAACAAGGAAGGGAGGAAGGGTAATAGAAGAAGGGAGGGAAGGGTTAAAAAAAAAAAAAGAAAAAGTAAACCCTTTTCAGTGGTCAAGGACTGGTGAGATGGCACAGCAGGTAAAGGTGCTTGTTACCAAACTCTAAAGTTGACAACCTGAATTCAATTCCTGGAAGCTACATTGTGGTAGGAAAGAATCAACTACAACAGTTGCCCTCTGACCTACACATGCACACAAATACGCATACAAACACACACACACACACACACACAGAGAGAGAGAGAGACAGAGAGACAGAGAGACAGAGACAGAGACAGACAGACAGACAGACAGACAAAAAGATAGAGAGACAGAGAGAGATGAGACATACAGAGAAACAGAGACAGATAGAAACAGAGAGACAGCGACAGAGAGACAGTGACAGAAACTGAGACACAGACAGAGAGAGAATGATAAATATCCTTTAAACTTCTTTAGAAAATAAAATAAAAGCAGACCATCTTATCTTATAAAATTATTTTAACATGGTGCCAAACAGAAAAACTTGCTGACAGATGAAACTGTCAAAAATGAAAACTCAACGAATATATGACTAAAGAAATCATCAATAATATTAAAGTTCAATTTAAAAGCCTCTACATTCCATAAAGAATACCTGGAAATCACTAATTAAAATTCATTATTCTAAAGATAAAAATGGGAAAAATAGTTGAATGAAAACAGACGAACAGAAAGCTATTGTATAGAGAATTGTTCAACCCCAACAATAACTAAAATAATTGGTGGATACAAACACAAGATTTCTTTTTTTTTTTACATCAAGTCAAGCATCAAGCCTGAGAGTGTAAGAACTAGTGAAGCTGGGAAGATGAGGAGTCATCACACCGGGCATGTGAAAACAGAAACAAGTGTGCTTGTCAGGGGCCACTCAAGCAGAAGCTAACAACCCCAGAATGCTCATTACAGGGCACGCCTGCAGGTTCCCCTTCAGATCAATGGCCTCTTTAGAAACCACCTAAGAACCATAAGCTCAGGGAAAGATGCAAGGATGTCTGCTGCAAGTCTATGTCAGTCACTGAAAAAGTGAATCAGAGATGGGTGGGGATCCACAAGCCACAAGCACAACAACGAGCAAACTATAAAGTCTTTACAGTGAAACATTACATAGAAATGAAAACTAAATTATCTTGACATGTAAACATGGGCTCAGTTTACCATGATGGCAGATTACAAAACTCACATGCAGGTTTATAATATGGCACACACAATATATACACAAATATGTAAAAGATCTGTCTGTCCAGAGTACATGTAGGGATATATTCTGCTTCTTTTCTTTTCAAGAAGTAGAGGAATAAATTCTATAACATTTAATTTAATATTGGAATTGTGTGTATTTTATTAAATCAATGATATTTTGTTTGAGAAAACACCAACAACAATTAATTATGACAAAATATTAGCATTTGTTAATAGTAGACAGACAAAAGGAGGTAAGTGAATATTATTCCTTTCCTTCTGTTTTCTCTTAAATTTTTAAAATCTTTTTAAAGAATGTTTTGTTTTGTTTTTTAAACAGTAGAAGGTGGTGGTAGCAAAAGTAATCAAAAAACTCTCGGGTTACTGCAAACACAAAAGCAAGTCATGAGTCACTTGTTTGAGCAGCCTGGCTTTGCCCATCAGAAACATTTTCTTGATAGCTAGATTTTATTTTTATAGAAAAAACAAATCAAATAACAAACTTAAAAATAAAAATGAGAGAAACCTTTTGTCACTGTATTCCAAATAAGTCTCATCTGAAATATTTGTTGATCACACAGATGCTCAAAAGATTTCTGTTGTTCCCTATTATAAAGTGGTGAAGTTTTCCCCAAGAACATTTTGAAGTAAAATCCAGACACAAGGCCATTCTCTAATGGTGCCATTAAAATGTTCAGTGCTGTGTCTGGCACTTACAGTAATACTTAAAGCATTCCCCTAAGGCCCATCAAAATAGAGCTGAGATATTATGTTCATTTAAACAAATGTCTTGCAATTTATATCTAATGAAATTTTCCTCCAACATTCTTTCCTTTACTCCTCCTTCATTAATCAATTAAAAAAGGGTAAAAGTACCAAGTAGAGCATAATGTAAGAAGGTTTCCAGCTTTCTCCCACCAGAGAGTAAGCAAATGACACAGGTCTTTCTAAATGTGAATGATAAGAGAAGAAATGATTGACAACTCAGGGAAAATAATGCTGCTAATACTTCAGCAGATCTTTGCTATGCTTCTCTCTTTGATTTTGAAATTATCGGATATTTTTATAGACTTTGCCAGTGAAATAATTCCAGTTTTATTACTATCCATATCCTGTGGTTTTATTTCCTAATAAAAATATGTGTAGTGTTGGTGTTGTCCTGAAATGTAATTGATTTCTGAGAGGTGTAATTTGCTACCTGAGAAATGGTCTTTTGAATTTCTATAAAATAACACATGGATGAATAAGATGCTGAAAAAGACTGCTGTGCCAAAAAAAATGTAATAATAGGGACAAAAATTATTTTTCATTATTTTAGTGTTAGATCATTTGGGGTTTAATTTTCTGAGCTTTTTACAGCTTTTTATTAAAAATGCATATTTCAATTGAAACCTTAAAAACATCAGCTTCATGTTATGAAAGGTGTTTGCTTCTCAAATTATTGTGCTATCAGAAATTTTAATTTTAGCCCTTTTCCAGAGATTGCAAATATGGGATGACAGAAGAAAGCAGGAGATTTCATTAGACAGTCTTTAAGCCTACAGAGTCCTAATCTGTGAAGAAGCCAGCTAGAAACAATTCATTATGCCCACTCCAGACAACATAAGATGCTTGCAGAGGTCTTAAGTACAGGCCAACCCTGAAGAATTATCAAAGGCATGGAGACTAGTCTCTACCTGCAAAGAAAGATGACACCAACTCACCTTGACTTTCTCTCTCCCTCTAAGACCGAGCATACCCACGGACTTCTTATGTTCTCTGCTCACACTTGGCAAAACAGCTCAAGAGATTCTAGATTCTCAAGTATATCACCCCCCCCAAAAAAAAGCATTCCATGTCTTTGTATAAATCCCTAGAAGTCACAAGTGAGATAATTCCTGCTAAAATGAAGAACTATATATGTTTGGAGGGAATTTTTTTTTCTAATTGAGACAAAAATACATCATTGTAAATAAATTGTCCAACAGGAGCTGAGTTGCAATAAACCTACTGAATTAGGGACAGAAGCAATTGGATGCCAGTGGTTAGAGTTTTACTTGAGCAAGATCAGAGATCCCAAGTAAGACTCTGATGTCATCCACTGTGTGCCAACTCCTTTTATTCTATACACAGTACCGTCATGGAGTGTGCACTCACCAACAACTCATGGAAAAATACTGATCATACTGCAGATGGGTTATTCGGGCATGTAAAAAAAACAAAAAACAATGGCACTGAGAGACACCAAAAAGGTTCTTCTCACCAGGCAGAACCCTGAACAACTAACCTGGTCAACCACTAGGTGTGTTAAGTCACTAAAGGTGAGAATTTTAGAAACTGTGTGAGTCATGATGAGTTTAACAGATTGGATGGCTGCTAAAAATCCAAAGCGGAGTATGAGAAAAGTGAACCTTGGGGAGGAGGGGTCTACAGGAGTATTTGTGAAGTGTGAAATTCATATTTTATGCATTGCAACATCTATTTGTATTGCATAAATGCAACAGTGTATGTTGCATTTCCTTGAACTTGTCCTTTCTGATTCTAGTTAGGAAGAATGAAAGATGAGCTTTCTTCATGACACTAGAAGATGGAAGGAAAGAAAGACATCTTGTTATCATTCTTCCTCCACTTATTCAATTAAACACAAAGCTAGGAGTCACTGTAATGACAGCTTCAGCTCATCAAAACTACACATTAGTTCATTTAAAGTATGACTGTGAATATGTAGAAGCTGTTTGAAGAGAAAGTCTTCTCTGAAGCTCAGAAACTTTGGACAGCAGAGGGAAGCAAGACTATATAAATATCTCTATACTGACACTTTTGCACTTGCTTCATTTGGTTAATAGGCCAATCCACTTCTCCAGGAAAAAAAAACTGGGGCTGCAGCTGACCTCTTCTTAGTTTGGCCTGTCCTAAGTACAACTGACATACAGGCCCAATAAATATGTAAAGGTATGTGGTGCAAGGCCCTGACTTCAATAGACTGCCTTCAGCACCAAGGCCAGAGGCAAAAGGACTTGTTTTTGACTCAAGATCATATAGTCTTCCTCCCTGCTCAGCCTCCTTTAGCTGACTTACTTGATGTCTAGGTACCTTAGGTTGTAGCTCTGGAGAGAGAAACAATGTTGCTGAGCCTGTTCAGACTGTCTTGCATGTATATGCTGAGCTAAATTATTAGAAACCCACTGAAGGGCGGTGTGATGGTTTGTATATGCTTGTCCCAGGGAGTGTCACTATTAGAAGGTGTGGCCTTGTTGGAGGAAGTGTGTCACTGTAGGGTTGGGCTTAGAGATCTTCCTCTTAGATGCCTAAAAGATGCCCAGTCTGTTCCTGGTTTCCTTTGGATAAAGTCATAGAACCCTCAGCTTCTCCTGCACCATGCCTGCCTGGATGCTGCCATGCTTCTGCCTTGATGATAATGGACTAAACCTCAGAACCTGTAAGCCAGTCCCAAATAAATGTCTTTTATAAAACTTGCATTGGTCATTGGTGTCTGTTCACAGCAGTAAAACCCAAACTATTACAGAAGTTGGTAGGAGAAGTTGGTTGACAGAAGCAGTCAGATACCGATAGAGCTTTTACTTGAGTAAGACCAGAGAGCCCAAGACTCTGATGTCATACACTATATGCCAACTTCAGGTTCAACAAGGCTCAACCCACAGATTGAGAACTGCTGATCTAAAAAAAAAGGAAGATATGTTTTGCCTTTCTCTTTCTGAGATTTGAGCTTTAAATCATTGACTGGGACACTCAAAAAACAAAGAGAAAAGCAAAGGCTGAGAGGCTACAGACTGAGAGGAGCTTCTGCTCTTTCATAGATCTTACAGAGAAACATTGTCTCCAAGGCCAGCAATAAGAGGGAGGCCTTCATAAATGTCTCACAGAGGACTGCCTTAGGAATAACTGCCCTAGAAACTGATCAAATTTCAGGACTAAATAGCAGCTTTTAGTTAGCTAGACTCCGGATCATTAATGTAATCTGCCCTGAGCCTCACTATTTACAGAAGCAAAGAGAAATTTTACTGAAAGAAGGCAGCATACAAACACATGCACGTGCACACACACACACACACACACACACACACACACACACACACACACCAGCTATTTAAGTTAAAAGCTAAAAGAAAGAAGAAAAAGTAACTAAAACATAAAATCTAGACCAAGCTTTAGTAGACAGACTTTGAATGGCTAACTATACATACAAATATTTAATGATTAGATAGAAAAATGGCAGAGAATATAATAAAAATTAGATACAATGACTGAGCAGGTTGTCACATTGGATATGCAATTAGAGAGGGGAGAAGAGCTAGTGTTTCTGCTCCATTCACTTTCTTCCCTTTATATTGTCCAGAATCCTAACCAGGGGAACAGTTCTACACGAAATGGGCAGGTCTTGCTACCTCAATTATCATATCCAAGAAAATCTCCAACAAACATGACAAGAGGCCTTTCTCTCAGGTGACTCTAGATCTCATCAAGTTGATAATTGAGATTAGCCATCACAGATGGTCTTAGCAATACACTAGTAAAGACTGCAGAAAGCTTAATGAACCAAAACATATTCAGAGTGAAGTACACAGCAGCAAAACAAGAAGCTAAGAACAAAATGAAAATAAGGACATGGCACATAAAAGATATGCAAAACATAATTGGAACTCCAAAAGGAAAGTAAAGAGGATACAATGCAGCATTTATAATTTAAGTCTAGAAAGTTTTTTAAATTGCATAAATCAAAGACATCTGCACTCTTGTCTTTGTAATCTATATCAATATCTGTAATAGGAAAGATAGAAACAAACTAAATACCAAGCAACAGATGAGTAGATTAAGAAACGATGGCACAATCCTATAGCCAAATAAGATGAATCCTTAAGAAAAAAAAAGACAATCTTGTTATATACAATATAATGCATAAATCTAGTTGAAATTCCTCTTAGTGAAGTATGCCAGCCAAATAAGCAGAAATATTCCATAATTTTATTTGTATGAAATATTTAAAGTTAACAAGGCAGTACGAAGCTAACCAAGTTTAACACAATAGAGTCATACAGTTTTATACAAACACAAAAGCTGCAGACCTTATACAGTCTGGTACCTCATACCCCTAGTTAAGCTCTATGCAGGAAAGCAAAGATTAGCAAAGATGTGAGACCCATAAGCGTTGTACAGCTAACTCTATAAGTAAGTAAAGCTCAGTCTCTGCCACTGTCTTTTGAGTCTTATTTATCTCCTTTAAACATCATGTGTCCTCTGTGGGTCTTGACTCATCATGTGTCTTGTCTCAACATGCGTCTTGTCGCAGAATGTGTCTTTTTTTTACCATGTGTGTCTGTCTCAGTTGACATCACTTTGTCAATCAGCCTGAGTCTACAAAAGTGACAAAAAATTTATAGCACACCATCAGAAGTTTTTTGATGTGTTTCTCACTATGGAGTCCTGACAAATGTAACTCAACTATGTAATGTAAGGGGGACCAATATATGTGTGTTGTTAGCAAAGAATCCTTCATCACGTGTCCTGTCATGTGCCTGCTTTAGCAGAAAATCCCTTCACCTGTGTCCACTTCAGCTAAATGTTCCTTCACGTGTTTGCCCCAGCAAAACACCATCAAACCAACTTTCCAAGGAATCCTTAAGTTTCTCCTTCATAGGTACAGTTCTGGTGTGTAACAATTCCCTTCAAGAATAAAATATTCTATCCTGCAGGGAAGCTCTTAAAACAGGTAAACAATTGAAAATACCTTCAGGAAGTTCCTGAAACTAACCAGCTTGACTAGGCTCCTCCCTGCCAGGTAAGCAGTAAAGGCTGAGAGTTCACTTTAGAAGAGAAAGCAAAGCTTCAAAGAAGATTCTAAAAATAGCCCAGCTGACTGGAAGAGATTTAGACCAACTGACACATTTAAAAGACACTCTCCAACCTCTAGAGTTGCCTGTAGACTGCAATGTGATGCAGATTCCCCAGGTTGTGAGTTGTCACCAATGCAGGGGTGGACTTTTGTGTATAGCTGTCTTTGAGTCGTTTCTCTCCTATAGTAATCCCTCACTCATTTTCCTCTAAGTAACCCCAATAAAACTCATTGATTTACCCCAAGTTGGACTTTGGTGATAGTCATACTTTAATACATCTGACATGGGTTCCCTAGCTTGGTGAATAGATATGTGTGTTGCATCTCCACAAGGAAAGTTTTGTTACTCAACAAGTTCTCTTAAGGATGGAAATGCAAATCAAATCTGGCAATACATAAAAAGGGTAATACATCATAATCGCATTGGCTTAATTCCAGCACTGTGACCCATACAAGGAGAGATCAGCATCTGAAAAATCAAGCAGCAATTTACCACATTGACAGAATAAAAAAAAATGTTATCATCTCAATAGGTGCAGAAAAAAACAATCCACACACCCACATATATTGGATTTTTTAAAGAAAAATGTATGGTATACTAGAAATAGAATGGTTCTTCCTTTATCAAATAATTAGCTATAAAAATCCTTTACCATAAATCAGATGAAAAGTCAATTATTAAGAGATGCTCCCCTAAGGTTGGAAATAATACAAAGATGAGTAGAGGTAAGACACAACTGTTCTTATCAGGGTGCATGATTTTACATATGGAACATCAGAATATCTGTACATAAAACATAGTCTTTAATGCTTCCATAAGTATGTGACTATAATAAGGAAATCTACTTTAAAAACCAATGTAATCATGTTAGGAAATAAGAAATCAACATTTATCCTCTTTTAAGTTTTATTTATGTATATGTATAGTTAGCCTACATATATGTTTGTTCATTGTGTATATGCTTGGTGTCCCCAGAGGCCAAAGGAAGGGATTGAACCCCTCTGTGCTAGCTAGATTTATGTCAACTTGGCACAAACTATAGTCATCTGAGTCAACTAAGAAAATGACTCCATAAAATTGAGCACAGGCCCTATGGAAAAGCAGCTGGTGCTCTTAACCACTGACCTATCTCTCAAGGTCCAAGAAACTAGAATTTAAGAAACAAAATCAAAGTCAAGATGTAAACAGTAGGTGTATTCTTGAGGTGGTAGATTTTGTTGCCAGAGATAACAGTTCTCTCAATAGTAATGCACTTCTGACACCACACTTATCATAATGCCAGCCATCTATTTTTCTATAAACCTTTATTAATGTTCATGCTAATTACAAAAGCAAAGTAAGATAAATCGCCACTCTTATAAGAAGTGACAAATAGACAAACAAAACAGAAATAAAACCCCAAAGTGCATGGGCATGAGTGGGAGAGAGAGAGAGAGAGAGAAAGAGAGAGACAGAGACACAGAGATGGAGAGAGATAGAGACAGAGACATAGAGAGAAAGACAGAGATTGAGAGAGAGGTCTGATAGAGACACCATCAAAACACAAGGCCTGCACACATCAGTAATGAAGGGAATGTCCAAAAATAATGAATATGGGTCAGTTAGATACCTTGAAAAATTTGTGACTGTTAATCTTGATTGTCAGTTTGATTCAAGTTGGCATCTACTGAGAACCAGACTTGGCACTTCCAGTAAGAATAGACAGATGGGAGAGTACCTGACTCCAGAGTGGGTAGCATCTTGCTGTGGTGGCCAGATGGGAAGAGACTGAAGAGAAACTCAGTGTTGCTTGTCTGCCTACGTTTTTTTATTGATGGTGGATGCACATAGTCTGTCTGTGTTACCTGTGCTGACACTCCTCACTGACATCAGAACTCAGCTTCACCTTCCCATGGGGACTGAAGATTATGGCTCTCCAAGAATCCTCCAGGTCCATAGTCCCAGGATTAAGACTATTAAAGATTCATGGACTGAGCAGATAATTGCCTCTCAGACTCTCCAGCATGCAGATAGGCATTACTGAAGTACCAGACACTACTGGTAGTAAACCACTATAGAAAATTCCCTTGTATAATATATACATTCTATGGGTCTGTTCCTCTAGGGAACCCTGTTCATAAAACCTTCAAAATGAAAAAAAAATCTTCAAAATGAATCTGGATCATTCTTAACGTAACAGTCATTTCCAAGTGGAATGAAGTACAGAATACTGAAGGGAAGATTAAAATTTGTAAATGTTAACTGCAAACACTATCTTCATGACATTAGGATTAGGAAAAGATTACTTTTAAATGAGGCAAAACCCACTAAGCATAAAGGAAGATTGATGAATTGCAGTTAACTAAAATTGGGACTTTCAAATGGCCATAAATTGAATGAAAAACAGGCAGTGCAGGAAGTGTATTTGTACTACTTATCACTTAAAATGGTTCATGATAGAGCTTTGTGTATATAGAAGAATTTGTGTGTGAAAGAAATCTCTACAAATGGAAAAGGATAAGGAGAAGATGAACCCCAGGAAAAATAACAGCAAGTAATGCTGCATATGTTTTTTTTTCAAATGGGAAATATACATTACCAAAGGCCTATAAAACAAATGACCAAATTCATCGGTCACCTGGCAAAACACAAATTAAAACCATAAGAAGATAATATGGTAGAAACATCACAGTACCTAAAACTAAAACTTACTGAGTGTCTTAGTTACGATTATCATTGCTGTGATGAAACACCATAACCAAAATCAACTTGGGGAGGAAAAGGTTTATTTTACTTATACTTCCAGGTAACAGTTCATCACTAAGGAAAGTCATGGCAGGAAATCAAACAGAGTAGGAACCTGGAGGTAGGAGTGGATGAAGAGGCCATGGAGGGTTGCTGTCTAGTAGCTTGCTCCCCCTGACTTTCTCAGCATGCTTTGTTATAAAACCCAGGACCACCAGCCAAGGGGTGGCACCACCCATAACACTCTGGGCCTTCCAACATACTGAGTGTGCCTTATTGATTTTGAACAAAAAATTCCAAAAAAAAAAAAAAACTACTGCTAAAAATGTAAATGGACCCTGGAAATGTCTGCTAAGGTTAAATGCAGACATACTAAAAGTCAGCAATTTTGTTTCTCATTATTATTTGTCTTAAATAATATTATCCAGAACACATGGGAGGTGTCCTGGAGCAAAATCATATTTTCTTTTTATTACTTCACAGTGAGTCCTCTAACACAGCCGCCTTTTCCTGCTTCTGCCTGAGATCACACAGGGGAATTAGTAGACACATTTTATATACAGTGGTAAGATTCTCCATGATCTAGGGACAAATATGAATTTTCTCGCTCCCTTCCTTGAATGACCCTCTCGAGTTGTTTTTTTTTTCCCATGTAAATAAATTTATCCCAAATGCCAAATAGTCAGAGAGTCACATCAGCATCTCAATGGACAGCGTAGCAGCCTCTAAGATGAGACCAACCTGGATGCCTCTCTCCATAGTATAAGGAGAGAAATAAAAGTATTTGCCTGCAAATGCTTGCAGATCTAACCTTCATGGTGGGTGAAAATATTTCTAAGAGATATGAAGGTATTTCTCTAAAGTGTACTTTGCTTCCCTGGCTTGGGCTATTATTTATTTGTGTTTTAATTATGTGTATGTGTGTTGTCTCTCTGTGGTTATATGCACTTGAGTACAGGTACCCATGCAAGTCTGAAGAAATCAGATATGTGGAGCTGGAGTTATTGGCAACTATGAGCTGCCTGACATGGGTTCAGGGAAACAAATTCTGTAAGAACAGAAACTACTTCTAATTACTGAGCCATTTCTCCAGCACACCAGGGACCTGACTTTTGACAAGAACATGGGAAATTCAAGTAATATTCTGTATTCCCCAGATTATACATCTAATAGAAATGTGTACACATGTACATACACCATGGGCATATGCAAGAATGTTCACAGGAGCTTGTTCTTACAAGGCCCAGACTAAAACAAACCTAAGATTCCAAAAGAATGGAAAATCATCTATTACAGTGTACTCACACAAGAGAATACTATAAAGGCATAAAAATGAGAGACTTTCTATTGCATGTCACAACATATATGATTCTCACATACAGATGTAAGCAAAAGAAACCAGACATAAAAGTATTGATACCATCTGACTCTACTGAAATAAAACCCAAACTGAGTTATATGTACTAGCCTACTTCTGAGTAGGCTGAGGTGACAAGATCACTTTACGTCACAAGGTTAAGAACCCTGGTAACACAGCAAAGACTGAGATGACAAGATCAGAACCCTTGAGCAATAAATATCCTTTGTCTTAGTCTGATCCTGGTCACATAGATGTGTTCATTCTATAAAAACTGAACAAGAATATCAACATAGTCTCTACACTCATGCATACTTAAATATAATATTTCTACAAGGGGGGCAGGGGGGACAAAGTTCTCAATAGATAGCAGCTCCCAGATAATCCAGATAAGCAAAGCTCCCAGTTCTGTACATTCTAGAATCAAAAGCAGCATAGGCCAAACCTCTATCTCTCTGTCTCACCTATGACCCTTCTCTTTTCCCAAGATGGTTTGCCAGAGTAAGACAAATAAGATGGTAGATAGCAGTATGGCTAATCTTGTTAGTTCTTATATGGTGGGCAGCATATAGGATTTGAGGTTCTGGTCTTGTGCTCACTACAAGAATTAGCAAGACACTGGCATCTGTAGCACTTGGGAAGAGACATATAGACATTTTTATAAACAAAAGTTCTCCATTCTGAGTCATCCAGATATCTCAGTGGGTAAAGACCCTTGCTTCAAGACCAGCAACCTGAATTTGATCCCTAGAACCTAGATGGAAGAAGAGAACTAACTTCCAGAAGCTGTCCCCTAAGCTCTCTACATGTGTATAACTCCACACACACAAAATAAAATGAATAAAAATGTAATAATGTTTTTTAAGTTACCCATTCTATATCTCTTGCTAAATATTTTAAATGCTTATATTGCTTAAATAAAAGAGGCAACTTTCATTCCACAACAAAGGTACACTAATTAATTATAAATTTACACATATTACTTCTCCATGACGAAAACATGCTGACCACTGGAAAGAACAACATATCTCAATCTGACAGCTTTCTGCTCCAAGGGGCGACTTCAGGTAAGAGCACAGAAACCAAGAGCTATCTCTAATGTTCCAAAGCAATTTTCTAAAGCCAGACTCATTCCTTCACACACCTGCAAAAGATCCAGAAGCCCATGGGGAAGTAAACATTTATTTCAAAAATAAACTTTAAAGTTTGGAAATAAAAACAGACAAGCTGTTTTCTTGTGTTAGAAACTGTGGCTCAGTGCTAGCAGAGGTGCTGTAATTAGGCTTTCAAAGAGCAGCAATAACAGGTGACAATGTACTCAGAAACATTCAAGCAAGTACACAGCTGAACAAGCGCAATTTACATCCATTACCCACAGATAAACACAGAGGACTAGGAAGCAGGAAGCAAGAGTGCTCATTCGCCCTTACTACAGACTATTTGGATTTTCTTCTCTACATAATGGGAGTGAGAACTAATTCCTGCGCCATCATGAGATGCAAATGACCAGGGGAAAAAGTCTTTTAAGGGAAGTAACTTAGAAATTACCATTGTGAGGCTAGAGCTGCAGCTCAGTTGGGAGAGTGCTTTTCTAGTATGTGTGCATGAGACCCTAGGTTCCATCTCCAGCACTGTCTAGAACAGGTGTGGTGCCACACGGGAAGTAGAGATAGGATCAGTATTCAAGGCCATCCTCAGCTACACAGTGAGTTCAAAGCTACCCTTGTATATATGCACTCCTATCTCAAAAAGGGGTAGGAGGGAGTTTGGACTAGAGAGTTGTTTCCACAGATAACAGGATTTGTGGCTCTTTCAAAGGACCTGACACCAGACAGGAGCCTACACCTATAACCCCAGCTCTCAGGAATTTAGTGCTTTTTCTGGCATCAGCAAGGTTCAGGGAGACATGTGGCAAACTTACATATACACCAGCAAACACCTATAAACCATCAAATAAAAATAAGTGACTCTTTGTTTTAAAAAAGGAAAGAAAGGAAAACATCTTGGTAATTACTATTTAAATCTGCTGGAGCCTTTGCTTCTGTCCTTTTCCTTATAAGTCTCTTTATTTTTCTTTTTCTCACTTTCTTCTCTTCATTTTTCCTTTTGTCTCCATTGTCTGGCCTTTCTACCACTCTGAACTGTTCACTATATATACATTAACTGACTATATTTTCATTTCTCTCTAAAACTTCAGCTAAGTTACTTTTTCTTCTTTGTGACCCAAGATTGATTTAGTTTCATTGAGTCATTGGTTCATATAAAAAAATAAAGTTTTCTTTCTGTAGTCTAAAAGAATCATCCCTGAGTTTATTGGAATAACAGAGTCAATTTGTTAGTGAACAATATTTCAGGGTCACAAGCAACCAACCTAGTAGTGATTTTCCTTTCAGGGACATTGAACCAACACCACCTCATTTCTTTCAGCTGCCCTGTGTTCTACCCTTGGGTGAGTATGTATCTAGAATGGCTTCCCTCTTTGCCCACTTCCTGAATGGTAAATGAGATCCTAGGATCTCTGATCAATTTTAATCAATCAATAAGTACTTTCTTAGCATTCATAATATGCACAGCTTGTATTAGGTATTTGAAAAACTGTAGTTAAGAAAGTGTATTTTTACTTTAAATATCTTGCAATATTTTCACACCAGGAAAAAATTATATATATCATATAAAAATTTTATATGATATTGTATTATATTATATTATAGAGCAGAAAGACTAAATAAAGCTAATTAAAATATCCATGACTTCAGTCTATCACTTATTCCTCCTATGGAACTAAAACTTTGTACCTGTTCATCAGGACATCTTCGTTCCATCTTTCTCTATTCATTCTTCCAATAAATATGCAGAAGCCTTTGTTGGGTACTCTCAGATCTTCTGGTAGGGATACTAAAAATATCTTCACCTCAAGGCCTTTCATCTAAAAGGGAAGATAAGTAAATAAACAATTATTCTGAAACACAATGAAATGAGTACTAGAACAGCAGGGGAGAGGAGAGAGCGCAGTAAGAACAACTGGCTGCCTCTGGACCAAAGCTTATAGAGCAGAAAGAGCAAGGGGGCAGCGGCTTTGTCCTTCACTGCATGTACCCTCTTCTGATGCCCATTCCTCAAAGGCCACCATTCTTGAAGAAATCTCTGCAATGATTCCTCAATTTCTACTTAGCTCTTAAAGATTTTCCACTGCCACATAGAATTAACCTCTGTATACTAACTCATACAGATGTCATAATAAAAGATAAGCCCTTATTAAGTCCTAATGAGGAAACAGTGAATTTAGATGGAACATAGACAGTGCAGAACACAGAGTATTTCTCCCAGCTTCCTTAAAGCATCCAGTCAAATAACTTAATGCAACATCTTAACTGGAAAAGACAAATACATCTACATAAACAGATATTTACAAGTAGGAAAACATGTTCCAATCTTTATTAGTATCACCAACTCATTGAGTATTTGTTCTCTCATATTGTATCTGTTCATGTTCCTCAAATCATAAATTCTTTGAAGACTCGCTGAACCTCTGTTCACTTTTGCTGTTAGCAATCAATTGCTACCTAAGAGCCCAGGTCTGTTTCAGCTACAATCAGGCTTACCTAAAACAATCGCTCTTCCCACAAGCTACATTGTTTCATGCAGGTGTCATTCCAGACAGCAGGATGAAACAACCCAGAACTGTCTCTAAAATAAATTATTGTTACTGAAATTTGATAAAGGTATATGAAAGTATAGTTCATTCATGTGGTATGTGTATGTAAAGGCAGGTTAGTTCTGTTTTTCAAGACATCAGAAGTTTTTGTTTAGATGATTGAACATTTGTATATAAGTAACAGTAAGGTTCAATAATGCATGTAAATACATTGCAAAGATTTACTTCTTATTTTATGTATATGACTGTTTTACCTGAATGTATTCATGTTCATAGTGTGTATGCTGCATCCTCAAAGAAGTCAGAAGGGGAACTGGATCCCCTGAAACTGGTGTTACAGATGATTGTAAACTACCACATGAGTCCCAGGAACCGAACCCTTGTCCTTTGAAAGAGAAAGTCCTCTAAATCATTGTGTACTATCCCCAGCCTCACAAAAATATTTTTAAACATTCAACTAAAACACTCTAAATGTTTGCGATACATCTACTAAAATGAATCTAACACTAACATGTCACAGACATGCTATTATTGCATACCAAGGGGAAGAAGAGCCCTCTTAAATGGTATATAAAGTGTGGCTTACTCTACAACACATTTGGGTAGAACTCAGCTCAGAACCTGGAGCACAAGTTCTACTGAAGAGGGAGGGTTCTCCTATGGGAGCTGATGCTCACAGGACATCTGGGGAGCCCAGGGCTGTGTGAGGATATTGGCCAAATGTAGAAGTCCTATTTAAGTACTGTCTAAAGCATGTAGAGTTAAGGTAGATGAAAACTCACCGTAGTCACAAAACCACAGACTTCAATTTTCTCAAAACACAACTTTTTGACTCATCTACATAAGATCCTAAAGTAATGTGTTTTCAGGTTAAGTATTTTATTGATAGCTTAAAAATATGAACTAGCGCCGGGCGGTGGTGGCGCACGCCTTTAATCCCAGCACTTGGGAGGCAGAGGCAGGAGGATTTCTGAGTTCGAGGCCAGCCTGGTCTACAGAGTGAGTTCCAGGACAGCCAGGGCTACACAGAGAAACCCTGTCTCAAAAAACAAACAAACAAAAAAAATATGAACTAGCTAGGAGTCATGGTATGCATTTCAAATACAGAAATTGGTATGTGGAAAAGAAGAAGGATCAAGAGAACCTCTTGCAAACACACACACACACAAATACACTCATGAAACCATAAACTAGATTTAATTATTTCTCTCACTTTCTTTGGTCTACCTCATTCAGTATAAGCTTCCTTCCTTTATACTACTCTTCTCTTGACACTTTCAAATAGCTTCCACATTTCAATTGAGAGACCAGATCTTGGGTTCAGACTCCATCTTAGAGAACCTGACCTAAGTTTCAATTCTTTAACCCCAGCTTCTAGGTTATTCTCCAACAAACTTGTGCCTCCAGGTTACAAACCTGCCCCTGGCACTTCACCTCCTAACAACCACCAATCAGGAGGAAAGTAGAAGTTAAGTTGATGGTTTGGCTCCCAGAACTAGCCAATTATTTTAAAGAGCAACAAAATTCCATAATAGCCCCCCAATCAAATGTGTACCAGGCTAGAAATTCTCTTGCATGCTTGTCATCTCCTATAAAAACTCATCCCACTGAGAGCTGGGCTTCACCCTCCTCTCCTGCTTTCTCAGAGACAGCATGTGGCCCATACTTGAGCTTGAATAAAGACTCTGGAGCAATTGTATTGGAGTCAGATCCTTGGTGGTATTTGGGGGTTCACAAATGCTTAATGGGCACAACACACTTAATTACACAAATTCAGGCTGAAAGTTCCAAAAAATCTGCTGCTAATAAGCCCCAATCCGTGGAGCTTTGTGAGCAGACTTGATATTACCATATCAGTTATATGCCTCATGCAATTATTGTGACCAAAAAGGTGGGATAGAATGGGATATGTGCTGACTTCTGTGACTGGGGAGATTTGGAATGGGAATTGGGAAACAAACAAGATCTACAGATGACTATGGCATGGCCACTGCTCTCAAGAGATTTGGCACACTGTTTAAAGGGACAACCATGCATAATTTCCTTAGAAAACCAAGTACAGAGTGTTGACAAACCTGGCTCATACAGGCCCCCTGGAGGAGGCTGTAAGGTAATTTAGTAGTGACTCTTGGCTCTCCTTCTGTCTCATGCCAGGATTCTCCAACCTCTGTGTGAAGGTGACTTGCATGTCTTACATAACAGATCAGGAAGCTTCCAGACTACAGGGAAGTTGTGATAGGAAACAGAGAAGAAAACAAACATTCTACCTTTAAATTGTTTAGGGTTTTATGAAACTAGTAATTGCCAAGGATACAAGCACTCCTTAAGTTAAATCATCTTCTATGCTTTCTTTCATTATCCTGATTTAAACATCCGTCACTCTTTCTCTTCATTGTGACTTGCCACCTCCCCTCCTACTGATGGTGTTTTTAAGCAATAACAAATGACATTAAAATTCAATCAAAATGTCTATTTTTATCGCTCTTTGACTGAAATTATGACTTAAATCTGAATAATTGCCTTTGCCCCAGCATGAAGATATTCAAACCTATCATCACAATTCATAAGGATTGTCTTAAAACACTAAGGTGTGCTTGTATTTCCTAAGGTCACATTTTGGTGACTGAAGCGATCTAAGTATGTGGTTATTTCCTAAATTGACAAAGCCTGCTTATCTTATAATCTTACTATCTGCCTATAATTTATTTAGACATATATCATATGGTACCAAGTATACAACCAACAAAAGCAAAATTAGACATCAGTAAGAGAACATGCTAAAAGGTGCCTATACAGCAAGGGAAACAGTCAATAATGAAAAAGAATTATTTGAAATGTAAAAACATGCTCTGACATGTAATAAAGTCACATGCCCCTCTATGTTCATAGCAGCCTATTTATAATAGACAGAAGCTGAAAAGAACCCAGATTTCCCTCAACAGAGGAATGGATATAGAAAATGTGGTACATTTACATAATGGAGTACTTCTCAGCTATTAAAAACAATGAAGTCTTGAAATTCTTAGGCAAATGGATGGAACTAGAAAATATCATCCTGAGTGAGGTAACCCAATCACAAAAGAACACACATGGTATGCACTCACTGATAAGTGGATATTAGCCCAGAAGCTCGGGATACCCAAGATAAAATTCACAGACCACATGAAGCTCAACAAGAAGGAAGACCAAAGTGTGGATACTTCGGTCCTTCTTAGAAAGGGGAGCAAAATACCCACAAAAGGAGATACAGAGACAAAGTGTGGAGCAGAGACTGAGGGAAAGACCATCCAGAGACTGTCCCTTCTAGGGATCCATCCCATATACAGTTACAAAACCCAGACACTATCGTGGATGCCAACAAGTGCTTGATGACAGAAGCCTAATATAGCTGTCACCTGGGAGGCTCTGTGAGTGCATGATAAATACAGAGGAGGACATTCTCAGTCAACCATTGAACTGAGCACAGGGTCCCCAATGGAGGAGCTAGAGAAAGAACCCAAGGAGCTGAAGGGGTTTGCAATGCAATAGGAGGAACAACAATTTGAACCACCCAGTACCCCCAGAGCTCCCAGAAACTAAACAACCAACCAAAGGGTACACATGGAGGGACCCATGGCTCCAGATGCATATGCAGCAGAGGATGACCTTGTTGGACATCAAAGGCAGGAGAGGCCCTTGGTCCTGAGAAGGCTAGATGCCCCAGTATAGGGGAATGCCAGGACAGGGAAGTGGGAGTGGGTGGATTGGTGAGCAGAGGGAGGGGGATGGGTTAGGGGATTTTGGGGGGCGGGGGGGGGGCGAACCAGGAAAGGGAACAACATTTGAAATGTAAATAAAGAATATATCTAATAAAAAAAGAATAATTAGAAAATGAACTTTTACACACTGTCAGTGGGACTAAGAAAGGTAAAAGCATTAAGAGAAACTGTATAGGAGTTTTTTTAAATGTCAAAAATAGAATTCCTACCAATCTTATAAGACCATTTCTGAATATACATTAAAAAATTGATATCAAGATAGTGAAGAGAAATCAAATTCCAATGGATTGTTAACATGTTACAATAGCCAAGATGTGCAAACATCCTAAGTAGCTATGACAGAGGAAAAATACAGAGAATAGGGTAGATACATAGAATGTGATAATATGGAGACAGTAACTAGTAGACACTGCCCCATGCAACAACATGGGTGAATCTGAAGAACATTCGCACAGAGAGGAGAGCCAGTCACAGGGTCACAAGCCTGTGGGAGGCACATAAATCAGCCCAGTGCACAGCAGCAGAGAGTAAAATGGTGTAGCCTGGGTAGAAAGGGAAATGAGCTGTCATTCAACCAGCATAATGTCTCAGTTATACAAAATGGATAATTCTAGAAAGCTTACTCCATCTGTTCTGCAACATCATGCCTATAATTAACAGCACTATATTGTACATTTCAAGTTGTAAGATGGTAGATCTTATGTTAAGTGCTCTTAACACAATAAAAAAAGAATACAATAGAATGAAAATGTCAATAGGTAAAGAAGTACACAGACTAGTTCTGCTGACAGTCTTTCAAGAATCAAATAAATGTCCTTAAAAGGGAATGTTCTCTAGAAACAAATTTTGGATTGAGGAAATTTGAAATCTTTATACATTTTTAAATAAGTAAAATAATTACTGTTTACCTTTTAAGGTAGCATATGGTAGAACTTCTGTTCTTGAAGGAAGCTAGGTAAAGGGCTCTCCAGTGTTAAAAGGAACCCAGTAGGTTTCATGTTCATTACTGCTTTCAAGGGCCACTGCTTGGCAGTAAATTAAACTGTTTGCCTTAGTATAGCTGTTTCTTGTACGGTGTTTTGCCTGCATGTATGTATTTGCTCCTTGTATGTATATTGCCTGAAGAGGTCAAAAGAGGGTGTGAGATCCTCTTGAAATGGAGCTACAGACAGCCCTGGTGAGGTAGAACTGGACTGTTGGCAAAGCCAACTGTTAACAGGGCTACTTGGTCTATGAGTTGCAAACAAGTAGACAAGAAGGAGCAGTGAAGTGGAGAAGGCAGGATCAGGAAGGGAAGGGCTTGTGACTCAGGTCCCCTGTGCTCAGTGGAGAGAACCTGTCACAGACTAGAATAAGCACTGTCTGAATAAGCACCTCCTGTTTAAGTGCCTTTCAGACTAAGCGCCTTCTGATTCTGAGTCTGCCCACAGTTAGGAAGGCTGGTGCTGCAAGCCAGTGCACTCTGTGAGCTCACTCTAAAGGCTGTGGAATTCTTTCCCCCAGGGAGAATGCCGCTAAGGGCAAAAGAGGACAGAGGAGCGAAAACATAAATTAAATGCAGTCATCCTTCATCCGCTTAATTAACTCTGAAACATGGATTACAGAGTGACCCTCTCTCATTTCCCAATTGTTCTGTCTGATCTCAGCATGAGTAATAACATAACCATTGCGTTTTCTCTCTTAGACACAACAGAAAGGGCTCCACACCTGCTTTCAAATCTATTTGTGCTCTTTCCTAGTCATACTAAGTTTTATTTAAACTGCCTGCCTTTTTGATATGTACTCATCTGTTTGCCTGGGCTTTCTTTTCTGACTTGTTAAGTTAGCAAGGAGATAAGTTTTATTGTGACATTTCCCCACATATGTATCATATTCTTTTTGTTCTCTTTCAACTCCCCCCCACAGCTATCGCTCTGCCCCCACCCCAACCCTCCACACCTTCACTACCCTCCACCACGCAAATACTCTCTCTCTCTCTCTCTCTCTCTCTCCTGCTTTCATATCACATGAGTCCCATTGCTCTCTTCCCTTTCTTTCCTTAAGATCAAGGTATCTTTAGGGATGTTCTACCAATCCATCAACTTAAAAACACTTCTCTTCCTGGAGATCCCCTCTCCAGAGGAAAAGGCTTCATTCAGTTCCTTATCACGATGGAAGAACAAGCTTTGTTACTCATTCTTAACAATGACAATAATTAACTAATATGTGGCTGATCACAGAACTTGTGTGTTTTATTTTCTCCACATGTAATATAGACCACATGTAAGAAACATGCTTCCTCCGAGAGATTAAGAGGAGCCTCTTCGTTTATGAGCTACCAATGTCCACTTCACTGTTTATCAAAATGCATCTCTCTCTCTCTCTCTCTCTCTCTCTCTCTCTCTCTCTCTCTCTCTCTCTCTCTCTCTCCCCACACCCCCCCCCACTCTTCCTTTCTTAGTTTGCAAGTGAAGGGGTTGGCATCCTTAGAGGTTAAATGGCTTACTCATGAGAACACATCTAATTAGCAGGCTTGCAGACATCATTCATCAACCTTTAAAACGTCCTTTCAGTTTGTTGTCAAGAATGACCTATCCCCTTAAGAATTCTCCTTTCCTAACAGCTAGGAATTTCATCAATATTGCCTACCTTCCCTTATAATTAACTTTTGCTTTATCTCTCTTAATAGAGTCCATAAAATAGAGGACAAACAGCAGGAGGTAGTTTAACATTACAGTTCCTACATTGTTAAACTACTTTTAAAATTATGTAAATTATTTAAAATAAAAAGCAATCATGGTCTCATAATTTTAGAAATACACACCTACGCTAATTTAACATTTCCTCCTAATCTTTGGGAGGCTGTAACATAGTATTTATATTATTTATTTTTAATATAAAATGTACTCTTTTGTGTTTTAAAAAAGATTTATTTATTTTTATGTGTGAGACCTTTTGCCTACCTGGTTTGATGTGTATCAAGTGTATGCCTGATGCCTTATGGCGGCCCAAAGAGGGTTTTGATATCCTGGAATGGAAGATGCAAACAGCCATGAGTTGCTATGTAGGTACTGCGAACTGAACCCAGATCCTCTGAAAGAGTAGCTTTCATTCTAAACCATTTAGCTCTCTCCGAAGTCCTGTTTTCTTGTCTTAATAGTTTTCCTTTTTCTCCATGATTGTACAATTAATGAAATGTGTATGCACAGCTGAGAGGACGGTTGGCTTGTTTATATCAGCAGCATCACAAACATGTGTGTGAAGCATAATAACAATGACATCATGATGACCACATATCACTCTTTATTATACCCACCTGGGAATGCCACTGGACACGTGGCTACCATTCCAGGTCTAACATTAACTGAAACATTATGATGTGAACTATGTATCTGTTCTCTCACCACCTCTAAATGATCAAAATACCCTTAAATTATCTTTTCCCTCAATCCTCCATGCCCAAAATCTAGTCAATAACTAATTTATGGTACGGTCTTTCTCTATTTTCCTATCTGAAGATTCATAGAATCTGAGAACATAGTGTATATCAACTTGTATGCCATGCTTCTTTTGCTTATCATAGCATTTTTAAGGCTCATCTTTACTGTAGTGATCCACCACTTCATGCAATTTTATGGCCAAACAGTATGTATGTTATATTATGTGATGGTTAGTATGGTTTGTTGGAATATTCTGATTCATTTTTTATTACTTTTTTTTTTTTACAGTTCAGCCATTGCTCCCACCCAGTTCTCCCTCCCACAGTTCCTCATCCCATTCCTCCTACCTCCCAGCTCCAAGAGAATGTTCCCCTCCTCCAAGCCTCAAGTCTCTCAAGAGTTAGGTGCATCTTCTCCCACTGAGGCTAGACCAGGCATTCCTCTGCTATATATATGTGGGAGGCCTCAGTCCAGTTTGTGTATTCTGCTTGGTTGGTGGCTCAGTGTCTGAGAGATCTCAGGATCTGAGGTTAGTTGAGACTGCTGGTCTTTCTATGGGGTCTCCCCCCTCCTCAGCTTCTTCAAGCCTTTCCCTAATTCAACCACAGGGGTTTCCAACTTCAGTCCAATAGTTGGGTCTAAGTATGCTTCTGTCTCAGTGTACTGCTTGTTGGGCCTCTAAGAGGACAGCCATGCTAGGCTCCTCTCTGAAAGCACAGATAATGCTTACAGATAGCATCAGTAACAATGCTAGGCCTTGGAGACTCCCATTGAGATGGATCTCAAGTTGGGCCAGTCCCTGGACTACCTTTTCCTCAATCTCTTCTCCATTTTTGTCTCTGCAGTTCTTTTAGACAAGAACAATTCTGGACCAGAAGTGTTGTCTATGGGATAACAACCCTATCCATCCACTTGATGCCCTATCTTTCTACTGGAGGTGGACTCTTTGAGTTTCCTCTCCCCAATGTTGGGCATTGTATCTAAGGTTTCTCCCTTTGATTCCTGAAAGTCTCTCACTTCCCAGGACTCTGGCACTTTCTAAAGGGTCCCATATCTCACATACCCCCAGAGGTTGCATATTTCCATTCATTTTGCTGACCCTCAGGGCTTCTTTCCTGCCAAACCAACACCCTGATCATGGATCAGGTTTCCCTTTTCCCCTCCCTCTCCCTTCTCCCACCCAGGTACCCCCCACCCCCAAGGAGGATTGACACATCCTCACTTGGGCCTTTCTGTTTATTAACTTTCTTGATTTCTGTGGATTGTATCCTACGTATTCTGTACATTTTTGGCTAATATCCACTTATTAGTGAGTACATACCATGCATGTCCTTTTGGGTCTGAGTTACCTCACTCAGGATATTTTCTAGTTCTATCCATTTGCCTACAAAATTAATGGTGTCCTCATTCTTAATAGCTGAATAGTATTCCATTGTGTAAATGAACCACATTCTCTATATCCATTTTCCATTGTGGGACATCTGGGTTGTTTCCAGTTTCTGGCTATTACAAATAAGGCCGCTATGAACACAGTGGAAGATATGGCCCTGTGGCATGGTGGGGCATCTTTTGGGCTTATTCCCAAGAGTGGTACAGCTGGGTCTTTAGGTAGATCTATTTCCAATTTTCTGAGGAACCTCCAGATTAATTTCCAGAGTGGTTGTACCAGCTTGCAGTCCCACCAGCAATAGAGGAGTGTTCCTCTTTCTCCACACCCTCGCCAACATGTGTTGTCACCTGAGTTTTTGATCATAGCCATTCTGATTGGTATGAAGAGGAATCTCAGGGTCATTTTGATTTGCATATCCTTGATGACTAATGACTTTAAATATTTCTTTAAGTGCTTCTTGACCATTCGAGATTCTTGAGTTGTATACACTCTGTTTAGCTCTATATTCTATTTTTTGATTGAGTTGTTTGGTTTTTGGAGGTTAGCTTCTTGAGTTCTTATACATTTTGGATATTAGGCCTCTATCAGATATGGGGTTAGTAAATATTGTTTTCCAATCTGTAGTTTGTTGATTTGTTTTTATATAACTATAAGGATCGAACCTAGCATCTCTTACATGCTAATCAATCACTCTATATCCTCAGCTGCTGTGTATTATTTCATCTTACATGTTGTTTAAGCTGAGCTGAAGGATGTCTATATATCTAAATATATCAAAGAAGTAGGAGAAAGGAAAATTAGAGCTCTCTTGAGCTAAGTCATATTATCTTCCTCTCTCCCAAGGATACTAGCACTATTGGTTATAAAAACCGTTGGACTCAGATTGACTTACACTACTGGTTTTCATTATTCTTCAATTTGCAGATGGTAGATCATGAAATATCTTGGTGACTATGATCATATGAGTCATTTCTATAATAAGTATATAAATTCACATCTATAGCTCTGTTTCTATATTGAACTGTACTTTTTATAGATATACAACATGGTGATTACCCACTGATTCAACAGTGAAGATTAGAGATGTTCTTGCATTTGAGTTATTATAATTCCTTATATTCATATTTCTGTGTGGATGTGTATTTTCTGGGCTTTACAACTAGGAACAGAATTTCTGGGTCATATAATAACTCTGTGTTTAATCATTCAAGGAATTCAACCCTCTTTCCAAGTATCTGTATCATTTAACCTTTCTATCAGCAATGAATAAGTGTTCTGATTTCTCCATATGCTCATCAATGGTTGTTATTATATAGCTTTCAGATTCTGTCCATACTAGTTGATATTTTCTACTAAGTTAAAATTATTGGCTTTAACTTCATGCTCTAAATATGAAGTGGCACATTATACTCAGACAAACCTGAGGACTACCTACCACTGTCTCCCAACAGCCTTCCTTGGGGTAAAACCAGATTTTTACAGTCACAGAAAAATAACAAAGCAAAAGCTAGAATCAAGGGCAATACTAAAATCCATTCCTATCAGAATTATAGGCTTCAGGGTTGAGACTGTTTCAGTGTAAACTTTGCATGGATTCCTCTCATTAGCTAGTTTGAGTGGCAAATCGGCATTCATCAAGTACAACTCTTACTTCTGCAACCCAACTTTACTTTCTGTTCTTTAATGCAATTTAAGGTGCATGAAAATTAACTAAAGTGTCATACTGCTTGCTCTATAGAATTATCCAATGATTCATTCAATAGAAATATACTTGTTGAGCATCTCACATATGCCACATACTAATTATAAAAGGTGTTGAAACTACATTGCTGCACAAAGATCTTTGTATCATAGAGCTTGACATAAAGTGAAAAAGTCATGAATCCCATAATCACTAATAAAAGTAAGACAACATGTGTTAGGTCACAAAGGATGTGTACTCAAGTCAGAGATTTAAAAAAATCATGGGGATAAGAAAAGGGGTGAAGAGAAGTTGGCAGAAAAACTTTTTCAGAGAGCATAATGACAGATACTGAATTTGAATTTGTAGTAATACATTAAGATTTTCCCCAGTTGTACCTTTCTATCAAAACATATTAATAACTATCACTCAAATAATACTTTGGAAAATCTGAAACATACTAAAAATGTCTTTTTTCTTACATTAAACCAAAATAATTTTACTAACTCTGCTGGACATGCATGGTACCTGCTCAGGTGACCTCAGATGTTGATGTGTATTTCCATGGGCCCTTTATCCATTATGTCTTTGCACACTATCCATCTGCCTTTCTTGGTTTTCTACTTCCTTCCCTCCTTACTTCTGTCATTCTGCATCCCTTCCTCATTCTGCTCTTCTTTCAATGTTTAATTGACCCACTTGCTATTTTAGATGCTCATGTCACATCATTTATTATTTTTCTTTGTTAGCATTTATACTCCTATATTTTAATGAAAAAAATCATAGTTTTACTCTCTATATAAACTGAAAGTACACCAAGACACTTTCTCAGTCTTTGTCACAGACTAAGAAGAAACAGACATGCTCTTCAATAAGTTTGTGCCAAAACATAGCCAGCTCTCCAATTTACATGTCTTGATTTACATACTGCTTAACTATTGCACCTTGGAAGACTATGTTTTCAAATTAGCAAGTGATCCAACCTGGCTTAAGTGTGTCTTCATGTATGATGCTGAAAAACTTATAAAATATAGTCAGGTTAGATGACAACCTGATCTAGACTTCACTACAAAGTCAGTGCTAACTTCAGTAAACATTTCAGTCTCTCTAAACCCTAATCATTTGTGAAAAGAAACAACAATAATGATATATATTTTTGCAGAATTTAAGCAGGAAATAATTAAACATTTTAAATATATTGTATACTGTCTAGAAAAGCATACTGTGGCAGATTACCCATTCAATATGATTATTTTAGTTTGTTTTCTACAACTTAAAATTTACATTAACAAAAAAATTGTGGCTTGCCCACTTCACAGATGATTGTAAGGCATTTGGTCCTAACTAAGTACTAATCCTGACTGACTAGTAAGAAAAAGGAAGTGGACTCTCCTGTCACTCTGTGGTCTAAAGCCCAATTTCTTTAAAAGAAAGAAAAGAAAGAAAGAAGGAAAGAAAGAAAGAAAGAAAGAAAGAAAGAAAGAAAGAAAGAAAGAAAGAAAGAAAGAAAGAAAGGAGGGAGGGAGAAGGGAGGGAGGAGGGAGGGAAGGGGAATGGAGGGAGGGAAGGAGGGAGGCAAGAAGGGAGGGAGGGAGGAAAGAAGGAAGCAAGGAAGAAAGGAAGGAAGGAAGGAGGGAGGGAGGAAGGAAGGAAGGAGAGAGAGACAGAGAGAAAGAAAGAAAGAAAGAAAGAAAGAAAGAAAGAAAGAAAGAAAGAAAGAAAGAAAGAAAGAAAGAAAGAAAGAAGGAAGGAAAGAAAATAATAGAAAAGAAGCATATAAACTATAGTTACTAATTTAGTTTGGTGGAGTGCATTATGTGTTACAGTGTATGGGTAGATGATGTTAGGAGACAATCTGTGAGAGTCTCTCTCTTTAAACCACATGGGTCCTAAAGATTGAACTCAGGTCATCAGGTTTGGCAGCAATCCTTTACCTGCTGAGCCATTTTGCTAGTCCTGAGCCTACCTTACCAAGAGACCAATTCCCTAAAGATCAACTATCAAGTTTTTGGGAACAGAAAAGTGTGACAAAATCCTGAGGATTGTTTTAGTGCATAGAAAAAAAATGGAACTAAAAAGACAAGTTGTCCTTGAATTGATTCCTGGAGTTATGAAGGAGAAGTGGTAGAGGAGCTTTGAGGATGGCAAGCCAAGCTGGCAGAATGCACTGCTTCTGTGCTAGTGGGATTTCAGCAAAGTGGCCCAGGTGAATTGCTGGAGGCTAGATGGGAGCCTGGTGGTCCCAGACTAAACAGTCTAAACAGGGGATAACAACAGTTGATCTGTATCCCTGATGAGAACTTTCCAACATTCAAAACTTGGCAATGACACAAAGCAGTGACAGAGCAAGCAAGGGTCTAGGGACCAGTTCACTCCCATCTCACAGTGACACACAAAGGAACATGTCAGTGGTAAAAAGCATGGTGGGAAGAGGGAAGTTTGTCCTCAGGACCCACTTAAAATGACAGAGCTTTTGAAGGGTCCAGGAATTCTCACAAAAAAAAATGAAAAGAAGATACAAGGACAGCCTTAACATTATAGATATTGGACTTCACACACACACACACACACACACACACATACACACACAATATACATACACATATATACAACACACATGCTCACCAAGGGATGTGTCTTAAGGTTTTCTAATTAAAAGAAAAAGAAGCCATATGTGAGATCACTTACATTCTAGGAGATGTGAAGGGATGCATAGTTGGTGCATAGATCATACAATAAAGAACAAACATTAATCATCTTTATGCTTGGAAAAGCCTGTATCACATTTTAGCAACAGCTCTCAAATGACCTATTCTTGTATGATGTTGTTATTCTTTTGTGTGTCCTTTCATCAAATGTGATCCTTTACAGTTGAGAATAAGTACTAATGAAAGCAGTCCTGTTTCTCCTGGATTCTCTAGCCAGCCCCTTCCTTCTACTTTTGCCCTGGTTCTCTCTCACCATACTTCTGTTTCTGTTTCTTCCTCTTTCTGTTCTCTCTGTCCATGTTTTAGCTCTTTCTGCTTCCTCCCTGTCTCTCTTGCCTTTCTAACTTGTGCACTAACCATCTCTTTCCCAATTCTCTGTTCTTTGCTTCTCTCTCATTTTTCTACCTCTCTATTTTTCCTTCACCTGCTATTGCAATTAACCCCACTCCAGTTCCCCATCTTACAGTTTAGAACAGAATTTTCTTTAAATAGAATCAATGATCTAGATCAATATGTCCTCCATTCATCCACAAGGGAAATCTCACCACTCAGACCATAATATATGAAAGGTTTCAAACGTAAGGAAATAGGTGTCCTATGGTCTAGATAGTGATCCCAGTTATGTGAGAAATGAATTATACTTTAAGTGTCTAAAATATCAACATAGCCCTTTAAAAAATAAATTTCAGTTTAAAATGAGAAAGAAACCAGACTTAGTCAATTATAGCAGAAAAGGTTCATTGGTGCTGAATATAAGAAGCTGAAAAGAGGGACATAGTTAGAGAAATTTCTTCTACAGCAAAATTATACCACCTTGGTGTAATAAGATTCCACACTAAAGCAGTTGAAGTAGAAAGGGTATGTGATATTCTGAATACTTAAGTAATTATGACTTCACATTTCTATTACTGCTATACTTCAAGGCTTGTCCTTGTTTACCCTTGGAACTCCTGTTCTAGAAGCAGAAAGGACAGTATGTGTGCTGGGACAAGGTAGCAGAACTCCCAACTTTGTTGATTTGAATATATAGACACTGTCTCCTGTTGCTCTTTTGAAGACTGGCATGATGGTGATGATGATGGTGATGATGATGAGGATGATGATGATGATGATGAAGCCAATTAACCAGAACAGTAGCATCAGTTGTAAATGTGGTATACTTCTTCCCTGAAAATATTTACAACAAATGCCTAATAGGAACTTAAGAAACATTTTCTAATCAAAACAATCCCAGAGCTGGAGAGAAGGCTCAGAGATTAAGAGCACTGGCTCCCAAACTGTGCACAGGGAGGTCACTGGAGGTCGACTAGATCCCTCTTCTCTTTTCTCTGGGATGACCTCAACACACACTCCTTACTTATTATGTCTAGATGCCCAGCCCTGTTATTGTTATGTCATTGTTTTGTATGTATGTTATTGTATGTTATGTATTGTTATTGTCATGGCTAAATTACATTTTTTCCTTTTCTTTTTCTTCTCATCCAACACCTTTCTAAATTTTCCTTTTTCTATTAGCCTCTCAGCATCAACCCACCCTGGTTTGGCTTGTTTTTAGACATAAAAGAGTATATTTTCCCATTTCATATCAAATAAGAAAATTATGCCAGTCCTGTGTGGGAAAAGTTACAGAGATGCTTTACAGAATTCGTTTCCTGGTGCTCACCTGATCAAGGTTCAAAACTTCACTTTAAAAACAGTCTGGTTTTGCAATACCTTTGGGTCCAAAAGATAGATATACGATTTACTGAGATACAAATTGAATCACTTTTTTAAAAGTTTAAAAACCGAGTCTCTTGAATGAAAAAGCTTTCAAACTGAGGCTTGATTACCTGCTACCCTAAGCAGCTTTCAAGTATAAAATCAGGCCTTGCTATTTCCTAGAGCTGGCAGGCTTCCTACTGAAATAAGTAAACTAACAAATGGGTTTCAACGCAAAAAGAAATCCTTGTGGCCTTGAGAGCCTTGAGGCCCCAGGGAAGGGGGAGGCCTGGTAGAAGGAAGAACACTCTCTCAGAGGCAAAGAGGAGGAGAAATGGGATGAGAAACTTTGGGAAGGGAGACTGAGGGGGAGCAACAACTGGAAAGTAAATAAATAAAATAATTTAAATTTTAAAAAGAACTGAACCATAGAGAGAGATGAGGCTCAGCATGTAAATCCATTATGCTGTTAATCACCAGGAAGTCTCCTCTTCTTACCACTCTCTCATAGATGCCAGAGCTCTACTTACCTCATCCTCAGTCTCAGTCAAGCCCCCCAGGACACAAGAGGAAACAGTGGTAATAAATGGTAGGAAGTCCCTTTTATCTCTCCCTTCTGTTGTGCAAAAAGCTCTTTTTTGTGTGTACCAGATGATAGCCATGTGGGCTCCCTTTGAATCCCTTCTGTATACCCATAGCAGCTAGAGGTGTTGTCTGTTCACTCTATGGAACTTTTCTTGTCACATACATTATGTTTGTAAGCTATATCATACGGACCACAGAGGATGTTTGATCAGTTTACATTGCCTTTGGGTTTATTTGCTTGTTTGTTCACATGGTAGCAACCCACCCTCTCTGTTGTTGTAGATAATGACACCCCACAGAATGATGATGCTTTTGCCAATCCTGAACTTTAGACTTCCTTTTTGTGTGTGTACATATATGTTTGTGTATGTGTGAATGTGAATGTATGTGTATGTGTATGTATATCTGTGTAAAAGTGTGTATGAATGGGTCTATGTGAGTGTGTTTTATTTTGAGATTGTGTGGGTTATGTGAGTTTATGTGTGTTTATGTATGTGTGTGTTTGTGTTAGTGTGTATGATTGAGTATGTGAGTGTGTAAGTGTGTGTGTGTGTGAGTCTGTGCATGTGTGTTTGAGTGTATGTGTGTGTGTGTATGTGTGTGTGAAGGTCATAGGATAATATTAATCATCTTCCTCCTTTCATTTCATTGACCTACCTGGAACTTCACCAAGCAGGCAAGACTACCTGGCCAGAGAATTTCTAGAGATCTGTCTGTCTCCACCTCACAGCTCATTATCAGCAGGGCATACACCATCAGTCTGGCTTTCCCATGATTCCATGTTGCAGATGCAGCAGATCCTTATACTAACAAAGTCAGTGTTTTACAGACTGAGTCATCTCCCCCATCCTCAGTGGGCTTTTTGCCTAGCCTATGTGAACCAAAGGTCCCAGAAAGAATTTGCTTCTTCTACTGCGTCTTCTGCAAGGCAGATTAACTGATTAGTACTTCAAAGATGTAGTAAGGTTGGCAAGTTGTAGGTCCTGAGTCTAATTACAATTTGTCTTGGGTTATCTTTAGCCCCTTAAATAGTCACTCCTTACCTACCACTGTGTCATACTTTACACATATATCTGACTAACAGATAAAACCTTTGGGGATATTAACTTGACAAAACTTAGTTTCCACCAACCCAAAGGCTAAAAGTTTCATCAAATAGCATTCTAGTCCTGCTTTGAGATTTCTCTATTTTGCTGTAGCTACCTTCTTAATGTTTCCACCAATGATTTTGGAAAGTACCTTGATGTATGATTTTCTTTGTTCTGTTACTCTAATAATTTCATGAAATTGTTACTACATTGGAATTTGGGCTATCCTGATCTGTGTTCCCAAACAATGGTCACTCATATTTGGCTTCAGAATATATTATCTCTCATCTCCTTTGACAGAAAGAAAAGAAAAGAAACTAAGACTACTGTCCTGTTGTTACTTAAACATGGCTCCTTAAATTCTTTTATATTCCAATGAGAATTTTAAAAGAATTTGCTTTTTCAATGACAATAACCAAAAAGCTATGTCTCATGGCAGTTTTAAAAAGGCAATGTTAAACCTCTATTTAAATCAAAAAAGGAGTTGTTGTGTTTTATAAAAGATAAGGAGAGAAGGAATATGTTTGGTGACTGTGTAGTCATGTGTGGGGGAAAGAGGTGTCTCTGCGGGCCCATGCTAAGGCATCCCTTAGCCCATGAAGGACCAGCCACAGGACAATATAGTATAGAATAGAGTTTACTTAGGATATAGGGAGGGGAGTTGAAAGAGTAGAGACAGAGAAAGGCAGAGAGAGAGAGAGAGAGAGAGAGAGAGAGAGAGAGAGAGAGAGAGAGAGAGAGAGGAAGAAGAAGAAGAAGAAGAAGAAGAAGAAGAAGAAGAAGAAGAAGAAGAAGAAGAAGAAGAAGAAGAAGAAGAAGAAGAAAAAGAGGAGGAAGAGGAGGAGAGAGGAGAGAAGAGGAGAGGAGAGGAGAGGAGAGGAGAGGAGAGGAGAGGAGAGGAGAGGAGAGGAGAGGAGAGGAGGTCAGCCATGAGCACATGAAGAGAAAGGGGAAGGAAAATGGAGAGAGAGGGGGAGCAAGAGCAAGAAGGAGAGAGGGGGAGCAAGCAGCCCCTTTTATAGTGAGTCAGGAACACCTGGCTGTTGCCAGGTAACTGTGAGGCAGCCTAGACTAAGTGTCAACAGTAGTCATAAAAACAATCTACTTTTGGTGACAGTTTTAAGTACTGGTTCCTATGCCCCTAGCACTGGATTACTGAACTACTTAAATCAAATGATATTAAATCCAAATACATATATATGCTCCAAAACAGTAATAATGGCATTCATGACAGTGATAATCAACAAAGAAACATAAGCTACAATTCGAATGAGGTAGATCTACTTAAAATTTATAGAACATTTCCTCCAGAGACTGGAGAGTTCCTATTACTCTTTCTTACCTTGAGGACTATGTGTTAGGTCACAGAAGAAACCTCAACAACTTTAAAAACTTTAAAATCAGATCATTTACTTGCTATGACAAAAATGGAACAAAAGGAGAAATCAAGAAGAGAAATGACTCAAATACACAGAGTTGGAGCACAATTCAATGAAACAAACAGTAAGTCTTTGGGTAAACTGAAGAGAATGTAAGGTGTCTTACATGGTAATGAGAACAGAGCATGCAAACCATAAGTTATACAAAAAAAAAAGTTCTATGGGGAAATCAAAACAATGAATACTTACATCTCTTGAGAAAGTGAAGTAGAAATATCACAAGAGCCACATTTGTGGTTTTAACTTGCTGGCAGCTACATTAAAGAGAATAACAGGCAAAGTAAATTTGAATAATGTAGTTTATTTAACCACACATAGCCAAAATGATACAATTTCAACCTGAATTAAGTTCTTAAAAGCTGTTCATAAGCTGCTATAACTTCTTTCCTTTATGGTCTTTTAGATCTGGTGTATAGTTTCATGTATTCAGCTCAACTCAGTTCAGATGGTCCACACTGCAAGTGCTTTGTATCCACATATCCAGTTCATGATCATGATAAATCCTTGATCTTTTTATCTTAAGTACAATATCGTTACATCTTTTTTATAACTTTTAGATGATTATTGTTGAACTGGATCAAAATTCACTGCTACCTAAATGCCTACTGATACATGAACAGATAAACCAAGATAGTGCATATATTCACAGCAGAATACTATTGAACCTGAAAAAGGAATGAAATCCTGTCCCAAGTTACAACACAGATGAAGCTTGGAGCCATTGTGTTGAATGACAAAATAAATAAATTTTTTGTGATTCCACCTAACAAGGTACCTAGCATAATTAAAATCACAGAGACACAAAGATAGAAAGTAATAGTAGCTGCCAGATGTCTTACTTACGATTCTATTGCTGTGAAGAGAAACCATGACCAAGAGAGCTCTAGCAAAGGAAAACTTTTAATTAAGTTGGAGGTTTAGTGGATTATTACTGAGGGAATCATGGCAGTGCGTAATCAGACATGGGATAGTAGATGCTGAGAGTTCTACACCTTTAACTGCAGGCAAGAGGAAGTGAAACGGTTTGAGCTCCTGAGACCTCAAAGTATCACACCCTAGTGACAAACTTCCTCCAACAAATCTACATACTCTAACAAGATCTCATCTCCTAATAGTGCCACTCCCTATGACCAAGCATTCAAACACATGAGTCCATAGGAACCATTCCAATTTAAAGGACAACACAGAGTCATAGAAAGGAGAAATGAGGAATTATAAATAGGTTCAAAGTTTCCCTTTGAGGTGATGAAAATGTTTCAGATATATCTGGTGGGTATTGATGGTGGTATAATAATGTAAGTGTCCTTTAAAATGCTGACTATACATTTGAAAATAATCATCAACACAAATTTTATGTCACAGACACTTAACTAAAATTAAAAAGGAAAGAAATCCAGAGCTATGAGCCTTGTGTTGTTAGCATGGAGCTTTGAATCCATTCCTCTTATTTTAGAAAGATTAGCTTCTCTGCACTGTTTCATAATCAGAGCTCAGGAAGTATCATTATATTATTAATTATAAAATTACACCTTATTTTCTGTATGGTTGAGCACTAGGTGGTTTATTCAACAATTAGTGGGTTAACTTTCATTTGTAATTAGAAATGCTGTACCAACCTGCAACCTATAGAAACAGTGGCTGGTTGTTAGGTTCCTGTTATGCATGTGGGAGTGCTTAAGAAGCAGAGAAACCATTCAATTCAGCACAAGAACTGTTATTTAAGAGGGATGACACGTGAAGTTCTAGCTTTCCATGAGGCATAAAAACACTTTATTAGCAGTAAATGAGCAAAAGAAATTGCCAATCTTCCCAATGATTCCCTACATTACTGTACTTAGCCTGCCAAGATGTGTGGGCATTAAAAGAAACAAGGGAGGTTGCTTTTTTTTTTTAATTCCATTAATTAACACATATTTACTGATCTTAAGGGTAATATAATATTGAAACTAAAAGCTAACCCTTTCTCTGTTTGTTTGTTTTTTTACTCATTAATTTGTTTGTTTTGTTTTTTTTTCCAGCACAGGTTCTCACTATGAAGACCAGGTCATCCTCCAATTATAATCTCTCAACCCTCCAAGTGCTGGAATTATAGGCATGGACCACCACCAGGGGCTCTGAGAGACACATTCTATGTAGTTCTTGAAAAAAAAATATACCCTTGGCTTTCCTGTGGCTTCAGCTTCCCTCCTCATCAAAGCAATGTGGAAATGGCCCATCTAAAGAAACCATGTTCAATTCTTCACAGTGACACTGCTAACTGCAACACGCTAGAATCTGTTCATCCCATCTATTAAATGCATTTATTAAGTGACGAAAAGGTGCCTCATGAAACATTGCCTTCCCATCCTGACTTATGCTTCAGATGGTTTATGTTCCATCTACAAGACTTACCACCCAGAGCTTAGCATAAATAGAAATTCAACATCTGTTTTGAAAGAATCAGTACAAATCAGCTTTGTTCATACAGCAATGTGAATGATGTCTCTAACAAATTTCTAAAAGAAATTATTTAAAAAGAGGAATTATTTATTTGGGCTCATAATGTTAGTGAATTCTATGGTTAGCTGGATGTCTGTCTCTGAGCCAGTTGTAGTCAGAACATTATGTCTAGCACGAGAAGAAGAGCGGCTTCTTTGAGGACAAGAAACAAAGAATGGAGAACATACCAGAAGAATCCAGGGCAGATATACCCTCAGGTACATGTCTTCAGAGATCTACCACCTACAAGACCACACCTACTAGTTTTCACTGTGTCCTAATAACATCATAGATTATTGATCCATTGAGCAGACCAGAGCCCTTAGGACTCAATACTTGCTATAAATACTATCACAGTCACACCTAGGCATGCTTTCCTAATCTTTTGGGTATTTATTAATCCAATGTGATGAAACTCAAAATTAACCAAGGGGTCCTTGTCTTTGAGTAGTAAAATGTTACTGCTGGTAGTATATGATCTATTTCATTTTTACCCAAGTAATTACTGAAATGACCGTGTGTGTGTATGTGTGTGTGTGTGTGTGTGTGTGTGTGTGTGTGTGCGTGTGTATGTGTGTGTGAAAGATAGCAAATTTTAGATACCAAAACTCTAAATTTCAGAGTTTTTTAAAACATTTTATTATATGATAGACACTTAGACTTTTACCACATGTGGAAAATGTAACAAAAGATATAATTAAAATAGTGAGAAAATTCCAGTGATTCAAAGCAATGTAGACATTTCTGGTCACTGCAGTGTTCTAAGCAGTTTATTTATATCCATCAAGTCTTAATTAACTACTTAAATCAATAAATGCTTAAAATGCTGGTCCTAATTACTCTCTAATATCAACTGAGAACTCTTGGGCAACTTCTCTTTACTCCTTCCCAAGGATGGGAGATATCTGAACCTGAACAAGCACTACTTTTTCTATCACACGTTCAGAGACTAGAAAATAGGAACACGGGGTCATAGGTTTACTCAGTCTACTACTCAAGCCATTGTACACTCATGTACTATTCACACAGTACATTCTGACACCTACTATTCTATTCAGTATTGTCTAACCTAATTTGAGACTGTACCTCACTCTACTTTGTAAGGTGAGAAGCAAGCAGAAAATTTTCTTTATTTTTTGCATGCTCTATAAAGTGCTGGATTAGCTTTATATATCTTCCTTTCAACTCTCACTTTAAATATGGCCAATCCTTGAGGTAGACATGACCATCAGCCAGCAGTGATTAACTATTTAGTACAGTATGAAGCTGTGTCTACCATAAGGAGACCATAAACAGAGAAGGGTTAGACAGGAACTCAGGCCTTTTTTATTTTTCATTTTTTTCAGGATTCCAATTATTGGTCTGTGAAAGTGATAGGATGGAAAACTATTTAAAAAGCTTAACTGCTGTTACTGTAAAAGCATGAGTTGCTAGAAAAGAATAATGGTTCTCGCTGCTGGAACTGCTTGTTCAGGGTACTGCGATGTAATAGAACTTAACTATTTACTTCATAGATGCTTAAGAAAGGCTCATCCTAGTAGTTATAGAGACTACTTAATACACATAAAACACTAAATGGGATAAATTACATTAATGGAATGAAAGATAAAGTCATTATATAAAGGCTGTGGATATAGGTAAGTGATAGAATAGTTACTTAGGAAGCATGTATAAACTCCCAGGTTGGAAGTCTACATACATACACACACATAGACACGTGCACACACACATACACACGTGCACACACACACACACATGCACACACATACACACACAAACACCTCTACCAAAAAGTTATACTTGTACAGAATATATTTTAATAAGTAAAGGCACAGTTACAGTTAACAAGCCCATACCTAATAGCATAATGAATGGTAAAATTTTGAGTTTCCTTCCAAAATCAGGAAAAAGGAGAACATACCCACTTTCCCTAAGTCACTTAATATATTATTTGATGCTCTAGTAAGAAATATTAGGGAAGAGAAATAAATAAAAAGCATCCAAACTGGAAGAGAGGTAAAAGTGTGTTTGTATACAGTATAAAACAGATACTATAAAATAGAAGGAAATGGAAAATCTTGACAAGTCTGGATAGAGATTTTTTTTTAATTTTTATTATTTATTTTATTTTATTTTTTTAATTTACATTCCAAATCATTTCCCCTTTCCCGTTTCCTCCCTCCCCGAAAGTCCCATAAGCCCCCTTCCCTCCCTCTTTTCTCCATTCAACCCACTCTCGTTTCTCTGTCCTGGCGTTCCCCTACATCCAGTCTTTCCAGGACCAGGGGTCTCTCCTTCCATCTTCTTAGAAATCTATTGATATGCGGATTGTGTCTAGGGTATTCCGAGATTCTGGGTCAATATCCCCTTATTAGTGACTGCATACCATGTGTGTTCTTTTGTGATTGGGTTACCTCACTAAGGATGATATTTTCAAGTTCTGACCATTTGCCTAGGAATTTCATGAATTCATTGTTTTTAATTGCAGAGTAGTATTCCATTGTGTAGATATACCACATCTTCTGAATCCATTCCTCCGTTGAGGGACATCTGGGTTCTTTCCAGCTTCTGGCTATTATAAATAAGGCTACTATGAACATAGTGAAGCATGTGTCCTTATTGCATGCAGGTAAAGCCTCTGGGTATATGCCCAGGAGTGGTATAGCCGGATCCTCCGGGAGTGTCATGCCCAGTTTTCTGAGGAACCGCCAGACTGCTTTCCAGAGTGGTTGTACCAGCTTGCAATTCCACCAGCAGTGGAGGAGTGTTCCTCTTTCTCCACATCCTCGCCAACAACTGCTGTCTCCTGTGTTTTTGATCTTAGCCATCCTGACTGGTGTGAGATGGAATCTCAGGGTTGTTTTGATTTGCATTTCCCTAATGACTAAGGATGATGAACATCTCTTTAGGTGCTTCTCAGCCATTAGATATTCTTCAGGTGAGAACTCTTTGTGTAGCTCTGTACCCCATTTTTTAATAGGGTTACTTGCCTCTCTGGAGTTTAACTTCTTGAGTTCTTTGTATATATTGGATATTAGCCCTCTGTCGGATGTAAGGTTGGTAAAGATCATTTCCCATTTAGTTGGTTGCCGCTTTGTCTTTTTGACAGTGTCTTTTGCCTTGCAAAAACTTTGTAATTTAATGAGGTCCCATTTGTCTATTCTTGATCTTAGAGCATAAGCTATTGGAGAGATTTTTTTAATATCACTCTTAAAGTACAAGCAACAAAATCAAATATAGACAAAGAGAAACTGCATCAAGCTGAAGAAATTTCTGCAGAGCAGAAAAAATAGTCAACAGACTAAAGAGGTACTTAAAAATCATTTATTTGATCCATGAATATATATATATATATATATATATATATATATATATATAATAAACTTAATTACAGGAAAACAGCCTATTTAATAGAATAGATATTTCTCAAAAGAAAGCTTACAATTGAGCAACAAGTATATAAAAAAATACTAAATGTCACAAATTATAAGGGAAATTTAAGTCAAAAAACATAATGAAATACTACTAGACATTTTCTAGAATGGGTAGTTTGGAAATTCTTATGCACTACTAATATAAACCTAACCTGGTTCAGCCATCATTGAATTTAATATGAAGGTTATCTTAAAACATTAAAAATAAAACTATCTTTATTACATGTTGTAACATCTTCTGGGTATATGGCCAGGAGTAGTATCACTGGGTCCTCAGGTAGTCCAATTATCTGAGGAGTCACCAAACTGATTTCCAGAGTGGGTATGCCAGCTTGCAGTCCCACCAGCAATAGAGAAGAGTTCCTTTTTCTCCACATCTTCGCCAGCATCTGCTGTCACCTGAGTTGTTGATCTTAGCCATTCTGACTGGTGTGAGGTATACTCTCAAGGTTGTTTTGATTTGCATTTCCCTAATAACTAAGGATGCTGAACATTTCTTTAGGTGCTTCAGAGTCATTCAGTATTCCTCAGTTGAAAATCCTTTGTTTAGCTCTGTATCCCATTTTTAAAAGGGTTATTTGATTCTGTGGAGTCCAACTTCTTGGGTTCTTTGGGTTTTGTTATTAGATATTAGCTCCCTATCAGAGGTAGATTTGGTAAAGATCTTTTCCTAATCTGTTGGTTGCCATTTTTGTCCTATCGACAGTGTCCTTTGCCTTACAGAAACTTTGCAGTTTTATGAGGTCCTATTTGTTGATTCTTGGTCTCAGAGTATAAGCCATTGGTGTTCTGCTCAGGAAATGTTCCCCTGTGCCCATGTGCTCGAGACTCTTCCCCACTTTCTCCTGTATAAGTTTCAGTGTACCTGGTTTATGTGAAGGTCCTTGATCCACTTGGACTTGAGCTTTGCACAAAGAGATAAGAATAGGTTGATTTGCATTTTTCTACCTACTGACCTCCAGTTGAGCCAGCACCATTTGTTAAAAATGCTGTCTTTTTCCCACTGGATGTTTTTAGCTCTTTTGTCAAATATCAAATGACCATAAGTGTGTGTATTCATTTCTGGGTCTTCACTTCTATTCCATTGATCTTCCTGCCTGTCTCTGTACCAGTACCATACAGTTTTTATCACTATTGCTCTGTATACAGATTTAGGTGTGTCACTATGTTCATAGAAGCCTTATAAATAATAGCCAGAAGCTGGAAAGAACTCAGATGTGCCCTCAACAGAGGAATGGATACAGAAAATGTGGTATATTTACACAATGAAGTACTATACAGCTGTTTAAAAAATGAATTCATGAAATTCTTAGGCAAATGGATGGAACTAGAAAATGTCATCCTGAGTAAAGTAACCCAATCACAGAAGAACGCACATGGTACGCACTCACTGATAAGTGAATATTAGCACAAAAGTTCTGAATACCTGAGATACAATTCACAGACCAAATGAAGCTCAAGAAGAAGGAAGACCAAAGTGTGGGTAATTCAGTTCTTCTTAGAAGGGGAACAAAATACTCACAGGAGCAAATATGTAGATAAAGTGTAGAACAGAGACTGAAGGAAAGGTCATCCAGAAACTGTACCACCTGGGGATTCATCCCATTTACAGGCACCAAACCCAGACACTATCATGGATGTCAAGAAATGCTTGCTGAGGGCTGGAGAGATGGCTCAGTGATTAAGAGCAGGCCTGCTCTTCCAGAGGTCCTGAGTTCAATTCCCAGCAACCACATTGTAGCTCACAACCATCTGTAATGAGATCTGATGCCCTCTTCTGGTGTGTCTGAAGATAACTATAGTGTACTCATAGACATATAATAAATATTAAAAAAAAAAGAGAAAGAAAGAAAGAAATGCTTGCTAAACAGAGCCTGATATGGCTGTTTCCTGAGAGGCCCTGCCAGAGCTTTATAAATACAGAGGCAGATGCTCACAGCCAACCATTGGACTGAGTGTGGGGGTCCCCAATGGAGGAGTGAGAGAAAAGACTAAATGAGCTGAAGGGGTTTGCAACCTCAGAGGAAGAACAACAATATCAACAAACCAGACCCCCCCCCAGAGCTCCCAGGGACTGAGTCATCAACCAAAGGGTACACCTGGCTCTGGCTGCATATGTAGCAGAGGATGGCCTCATCAGGCATCAAGGGGAATGAGAGGTCCTTGGTCCTATGAAGGCGCCATAGATGCCCCATTTTAGGGGAAATAAGGGTGGGGAAGTGAGATTGGGGTGGGTGGAGGAACACCCTCATAGAAGAATGGGGAGGGAGGATAGGATAGGGGTTATCCAGGAGGGGGAGAAACTGGGAAAGGGGATAACATTTGAAATGTAAATAAAGAATATATTCAATTAAAAAAACTATCATGTAGCAAGCAATTTCACTTTAGGGTGTGATGAAAAGGAAATGAGAATCTTGAGCAAGTATCTACACTCTTGTGTTCTGTCGTAGTAATATTGGTAGTAGGCAAGATACAGAAGCAACCTAGGTATCTCTCACAGATGATATGGGCAAAGGAAATATGCTCTATATATACAGTGTATAGCATTCAGTCTTATAAAGTATATCAAGGAGATCCTGCCACTTATGACAGCATAAGGAAGCATGAAGCAGAAAATGGTGAGTGATTGCCAGGAATTAGAGATGAGGGAAGTGGAGAGATAATGGCAAAAGGGTAAAAATGATTCACTTGCAATGGAAATAAGCAGCCTCAGGGGTGGGAACTGGGGGCACCTTCTGGAAAGTACCAGAGACTGGGGAGAAGAAGGACTCTCAGGACTGAATGGGGGTGACCTTAGCCAAAATGCCCAACAATGGGGAGAGGGAACTGGAAGAGTCCACCTTCAGTAAATAGAGAGGGCTTCAAGTGAAGGGACAGGGTTACTAACCCACAAGTGAAAATTTCTGACCCAGAATTGTTTCTGTCTAAAAGAACTGCAGGGATAAAAATGGAGAAGAAACTGAAGGAAAGGCAGCCCAACCACTGGCCCAACTTGGAATCTATCTTATGGACAATGGAGCACCAAGTCCTGACACTATTACTGAAGGTATGATGTGCCTACACACAGGAGCCTGGCAAAACTGTCTTCTGAGAGGCCCAACCAGCAGCTGACTGAAACAGAAGCAGATACTCACACCCAACCACTGGACTGAAGTTGGGGTCCCCTATGGTCAAATTCGGGGAAGTATTGAAGAAGCTGAAAGGGAGAGTGACCCCATAGGAAGCCCAGCAGTCCCAACTAACCCAGAGCCCAGGGATCTCCCAGAGACTGAGCCACCAACAGGAGCATACTGGAGCCTGTCCCAAGCCCCTGGCACATATGTAGCAGAGATCTGCCTGGTCTGGCCTCAGTAAGAGGTTTAATCCTCAAGAGGCTTGAGGCTTCAGGGAAGGGGGAAGCCCAGTGGGGGCTTATCTCAGAGATAAGGGGGAGGAGGAATGGGATGAGTAGCAGTGGAGGGACTGGGGGGGGGGGCAGGACTGGAATGTAAACAAATAAACAAAATAAAGGTATGGTTAAAGGTATGGTGACATTCAGAAAAAAAGTTTCAGTTCCAAAGAATGAATAGGCTCTAGAGATACATTGCATAGTATTGAGACTACAATTATCTTGATTGAACTTTGCTAATAGAGTAGATTTTAAAACATGTACACTCACACACACTCACACACACACACACACACACACACACACACGAACTGAATGTAGTTCTATTTCTTTTGCCTTGATAAAATGCCATGACCAGGACAAATTATAGAAGGAAGGGTTTATTTGGGCTTACATTTCAAAGAGATAAGAATCTATCTTGGGAAGGAGTCATGGCAACAGGTAAGGATAGCAGCTGGAACAGAGAGAGAGAGAGATTCCTTAACCACAAGCAAGAGGCAGAGAACAACTGATATTGACTCAAGTCTTCACATTCTCAAAGCCTGCTCCCAGGGATGTGCTTCTTCCACCAAGGCCACCTTCATAGCCCCCCAAAGGCACCACCAACTGTGAACCAAGTGTTCAATGATCTGATCCCATAAGGGACATTTTCATTCAAAGCACAAAATTGATTTGCCAGCCCTTTTTGCCATCAAACTTTTTCCTGTCTCCTATAGGAAGAAATCTTTTGCTATATAGATCATGACTACTTTGACTTACTGCCATATTCAGCCTTGAGAGCTCTCGAGAAGGACTTTCATGAGGTGGACATGGAATAAAGAGTGGAAATGACTGGAAGTGATGACACAGCTATGGTGGAGGAGGTGGTGTTCCTCCAAGTCTGGGCTTGATCTACAGGTTTCATAAAGCCTCAGCATGTATTTAACTGCCCATAAAGTAAACACAGCAATGCAAATCTCTGATTAACAGTGTTCCTCCTACACTATCTATTCTGATATTGAAAACTAATATAATATCTCAATTAGTGTGAGAATGCCATTTCCTTTGAACCGAATGTTCCCTTTTATTCTATGGGGGAAAAAACTGTTTTCTTTTCTTTGAGGTTTGTTCAACGGCTCTGACCAAAGCCTCTTTGAACTGTGTTTTTAAAGCACAGACTTAGTGTTAATGATTGTTTCCAAGCTTCTGAAAATATCTCTAAAAAGAATTTTTTGACAAGGAAGATCAAGGGAAGAGCTCTGATGATCATTTCACATCATAAACTCATGGTCGCACCTTATGAACCCACGAATATATTTCTAGCTTACGCAGAGCTCTCCTTTGTTTACACAAACCCTAAGAAAATATTTTTTATTTCATAAAAAAACATGATTGGAATAGTTAAGATATTTTTTCAATACCCCTACCCCAGATAAGAGTGACATTATAATGCAAAGCCACAAGTAAGTTCTCTTGCCATACTCTAATACCTTTTTTACTGGAGTATTATTTTTTCTTTCCGTTTTCTTGTCTCTCTTTGAGGATAAAGACCAAGAAATCAAAACAGTCTTGAAGGAGACTTTCACTGCATCTTCTACATAGAGCTATTGGAATCACCTTAATGAAAAAAGAAATATATTGAGAATCTATTGCATGCTAGATGGCATCATGTTATGCATTCTTTCCAGGCCTAACACTTTGGAACAAATGGAAGTGTCCAATAGAATTTCATTTTAAGTGCATTTTTTACAAATCTTAAATAGTTCTAGAATAAATTTTCCTGATAATAGTGGATCTATGTGATATCATCCTCCAACCAAAACAGCAAATTCTAGGCTTAATGATAAATAGATAAAACATCATAAAAGCTTTTGACCTCCACATGTGCTCACATGGGTGAATACACCTGCACACATGTGGGCATGCATGCATCCACCACCCAAATATACACACAGTAAATAAATAAGCTCCCACATGAGAATAGAAAGTTATCAGGGGCTGGAGAGATGGCTCCGTGGTAAATAGTTCTTCTGAAGGTCCTGAGTTCAAATCCCAGCAATTACATGGTGGCTCACAACCATCTGTAATGAGGTCTGAGACCCTCTTCTGGAGTGTCTGAAGACAGCTACATTGTACTTACGTATAATTAATTAATTAATCTTAAAAAAAAGAAAGTTGTCAATACTGTCATCTGTTGCAATGTGGAAAATAATATGATCAAATACACTGTGATATTCTCAAAGAATAAATAAAATATTAATAAAAATAAGCTTAAAGTATCATATAAAAGTTATCTTTATATATTCAAATGATTCAAAATACTTTTTGAAGTATCAACATTTATTGATATCTAGTCAGCTCAATATTGTACTAGATACTAAAAAAGCAACTCTTTACTATTTTAAAAAAATCATTGCTGTCCAAAAATATTTTACCAGAAAAGAAGATCATAAATATTGCATTATTCACAGCTATTCATGTGTTCATTCTACCCACTCCAGTGGATAATTGAGCAGCTGTTAAAGGTTCAGTAAAAGATAAAACACTAGTGATCCTGAGCCCCAATTTAATTAGGCTCGAGGAGGATTTATTACAAATCTAAGGAAACCATCAGGAAGTTTCAAGAAGTGAAGCTCACTAAAGATTATCTATGCAGCATGTGTACATATTTATAACTCCACTGGGCTTTCTGAGCTCCACAAAACAACCTGATTTTTTTCAGTTGCCCAAATCACTTTCTCTTTTGAAAAAAATATACATATATAAACTTTCTCTGAACAATAGGGACATTCGTTTTTAAGCATAAAATCTGGTTTTATGGTTGGCCAGAAAGGGCTATATGTCTTTGTTATGTTGGTGAAATTTATGATGAGCAGTGCCATAGTTGAGAAGCACGTCTTACTCAGTGGCACACCTTGCCTGTTCCTAGTCCTTGAAGGCATATGTTCAGGACTGTGTAACTCTGCTAACTTGCCAAATCACAATTTTTCCTTTGGACAACAATGCCACTGGGTCTTATCTCACAGTAAATGAAGTGCATAAATACAAGAGTTTAGCTGTTGTTCAGTCAGGAAGCAGGGCCTTTCCAGGGTATGTACAGCCAGATACTGGCCAGAGAGTCTGCCTTCCCACTTCGAAGAGCCACGTGTACCACAGAAAGGTTCCTTAGCATTACAGGTAGCAATTTATCCCATCGAGAGAGATGTTTGAAAATTTAAAAGCCATCTGTTTGGCTGGTACATATTTTACACCTTTTCTCTAGAGAAAATTGCCATGATTCAACAGGTAATGAGAGTTTACTTGGAGTCTGGAAGAGTCCCAGGAACTTTAGTTGCAATTAATTAAGTAGCTACTCAACATTTTATAACTCTAGCAGAATCTGTTGTCATGTCAAAAGTGCATTTAAATATTTTCCTGAGAATCTGGAACAGTGTGCCCTTGAAGGTTCATTACAGTCACTAAATAAATAGAGCAAGGGGAATTCTTTGCCAGTTTGTGTTCCACTGTTTGTTTGAACTTGTAACTAACCTATTTTTTTTCTGTCCTGCTCTCTTGCCATTGCTACTATGGTAAGTATTTGTACAGATGTCCCCATCCAGGAGCTGCTGAATAAGGCCCTGATTATTTCAAACAACTTTTTAAATTAGCTTTCACAGCATAAATTGCTATGCTACGTACAGTATCTGTGATTACAATAAACAGTGCTATTTTATAACATTTCAATGTGGGCTTTAATTAGCAAGACCCAGGCACTTACTTGGAAAGCTGTCCATGAATGCATACAAATGCGATACAAAATACACAAAAAAGTGTTTGACAACCCAGGGAGCAAGAACAGGGTTTTTACCTCAGTTTGGTTTTGAAAGGATCTTTTAAACAATAAAAAAAAAAAAACCTAAAACCTCAAAATTCCACCTTGTAGTTATCCCTGGGGCTTCTCCCTCAGATCAGAGATGATATAGAAACTAAAGAAGCTGAAAAGTTCAGGCAGATAACCCATACAGGTCCTAGCATGCAGGGATATTTCTGGATTCAAGAACTCACTAGACAAACGTGTAAGAAAACATTTAGTAACTCTTAAGAGCTATTTACAGGCATCTGACAGAGAAGCATTCCTTCAGGAAACTGATGGCATGGGAGATGTCATGCAACAGAGTTGGGGAAAAAGAGGCAGGCTAATTAAAGACCTACCACCCTGCCACAGAGGGAGGCTGTGCCAGCTGGGGATGGTGACCACACTTTCATGTTCTCTCTATTCTTATTTCCCAAAGGCTCTATTTCTTTTTACTTTTACAGTCTCCTGTTCTTCACTTTTTACTCTATATTGGATGTGTTAGAGTAGCTAAATATTTGTTAAGTTTCAGAAACTAATAACTCTGTGCTGGCTGGTTTTATATCAAATTCACACAAACTAGAGTCATCTGAGAGGAGGGAATCTCAAATGAGAAAATGACACCATCAGATCAGGCTGCAGGCAAGCCTGTGATTTTTTAAATTAGTGATTGATGGAGGAGGGTGCAGTCCATTGTGGGTGGGGCCACTCTAGGCTGGTAGTCCTAGCTTCTATAAGAAAGTGGGCTGAGAAATCCATAGGGAGCAAGTCTGTTAACAGCACCTCTCCATGACCTCTGCATCAGCTCCTGATTCCAGGTTCCAGCCCTGCTTGAGTTCCTATCCTGACTTCTTTTAGTCATGACCACTTATCAATATGGAAGTGGAAGCCAAATAAACCCTTTCCTCCCCAAGTTGCTTTTGTCCACAATGTTTCATTAAGGCAATAGTATCCCTGATTATTATAATCTCCAAAGACAGCACTTTGCTGTGCTGAATGGTTTGTATTAAAAGTATTATGAATATGTGTTTGTGTGTGACCTTCTCCCACACTTTCTTCTGTCACTGTCTCTTCTTTTTTACCTAAAGAAGAAGAAGCAGCTTTCTTTGAAGTCTCTCTATATACCTTGTGAAAGATTCTGCCCAAGAAAAAACAACTAACTTCTGTCTCTATTACTCCATCAACAGAGGATGAGTATACTTATGTCACAAAGGAGACAGACACCCTAGCAAAGCTCAAGACAGCTTTGTCCCAGGCTATCATCTGTTCTTTGGCCTACTCATCTCCCCAAAAAGCCTTTTACTGTTGTGCTCCTAAAATTACCTGCAACACTCTTTCTAATGGACAGGTGTCCAAATGCAGTCAAAAGAATGAGCCAGGGCAAAGAATCCCTTGGGGAACTGTCAGAGAGGCTCCAGGAAAAAAAAGCAAAGGGCATTTTACCTCAGATGTGTTTTGGTCCCTGGATTCTCTTGACTCTGATTTTTGGGCCTCCCGTGACAAACATTTACAGTTTACATTTAATTTTTTTATTATTGAATATAATCTTCATTTACATTTCAAGTGGTAAAACCTTTCTCAGTTTCCCCCTCGCCAAAACCCCCCAAACCCCTCCTCCCACTCCTTGCCTCCAAGTATATGCCCCTCCACCCAACCCATTCCCAACTCCCCCCCACTCAATTTCCCCTTGTTGGGGCATCTATTTAGCCTTCACCTAACCAAAGACCACTCCTCCCACTGATGCCCGACAAGGCATTCCTCTGCCACATTTTTGGCTGGAACCATGTGTACCCCTTGGTTGCTGGTTTAGTCCCTGGGAGTCCTGGGGCATATGGGTGGTCAACATCTTTGTTTTTCCTGTGGGGCTGTAAACCCCTTCAGCTCCTCCAGACCACCTTCCAACTCCTCCATTGGGGACCCCACTCCCAGACCAAGGGTTGGCTACTAGCATCTGCCTCTGTGTGTATAAGGCTCTGGCAGGGCCCCTCAGAAGACAACTATGAATATGTGTTTGTTTGTGGCATGCTCCTTTTGATATGCGCTTCTTGTCCTACATAGTAGTGTTGGGGTTTGGTGACTGTTTATAGGGTGAATCCCCAGGTAGGGCAGTCTCTGGGGGGCCTTTACTTCAGTCCATGCTCCACACTTTGCTCCATTATTGCTCCTGTAAGTGTATTGTTCCCTTTCTCAGAGGAACCCAAGCACCCCCACTTCAGTCCTCTTGCTTCTTGAGCTTCCTGTGGTCTGTGAATTGTAACTTGTTTATTTTGAGCTTTTGGGCTAACATCCACTTATCAGTGAGTGCCAACCATGTGCATCCTTTTGTGATTGGGTTACCTTGCTCAGGATGACAATTTCTAGTTCCATTCATTTGCCTAAGAATTTCATGAATTCATTGTTTTTAATAGCTGAGAAGTACTCCATTGTGTATATATACCACAGTTTCTGTATCCATTCCTCAGTTGAAGGACATCTGGGTTCTTTCCAGTTTCTGGCTATTATGAATAAGGCAGCTATGAACATAGTGGAGCATGTGTCCTTATTACATGTAGGAGCATCTTCTGGGTATATACCCAGGAGTGGTGTAGCTGGGTCCTCAGGTAGTACAATGTCCAATTTTCTGAGGAATTGCCAAACTGATTTCCAGAGTGGTTTTACCAGCTTAAAATCCCACCAACAATGGAGAAGTATTCCTCTTTCCCCACATCCTCTCCATCATCTGCTGTCTGACCGATGTGAGGTGGAATCTCAGTGTTGTTTTGATTTGCATTTCCCTGATAACTCAGGATGCTGGACGTTTCTTTAAGTGTTTTAGAGCCATCCGAGTTTCCTTACTTGAGAATTCCCTGTTTAGCTCTGTACCCCATTTTTTAATAGTGTTATTTGATTCTCTTGAGCCTAACTTCTTGAGTTCTTTGTATACCTTGGATATTAGCCCTCTATCAGATGAAGGATTGGTAAAGATCTTTTCCCAATTTGTTGGTTGCCTTTTTTGTCCTACTGACCATTTCCTTTGCCTTACAGAAGCTTTGTAGCTTCATGACGTCCCATTTGTTGATTCTTGTTCTTAGGGCATAAGCCATTGGTGTTATGTTCAGGAAATTTTCCCCTGTGCCCATGTGTTCAACATTTTTCCCCACTTTCTCCTCTATAAGCTTCAGTGTGTCTGGTTTTATGTGTAGGTCCTTGATCCATTTGGACTTGAGCTTTGTACAAGGAGATAAGAATGGGTAGATTTGAATTTTTCTGCATGATGACCACCAGTTGATCCAGCACCATTTGTTAAAAATGCTGTCTTTTTTCCACTGGATGTTCTTAGCTCCTTAGTCAAATATCAAGTGACTATGCGTGTGTGGGTTCATATCTGGGTCTTCAATTCTATTCCATTGATCTTCCTGCCTGTCACCATACCAATACCAAACAGTTTTTATCACTATTGCTCTGTAGTAGAACTTGAGGTCAGGGATGGTGATTCCCCCAGGAGATCTTTTGTTGTGGAGAATAGTTTTTGCTATCCTGGGTTTTTTGTTATTCCAGATGAATTTGCAGATTGCTCTTCCTAGATCTCTGAAGAATTGATTTGGGATTTTGGTAGGAATTGCATTGAATCTCTAGATTGCTTTCAGCAAAACGGCCATTTTTACTGTATTGATCCTGCCAATCCATGAACATGGAAGATCTTTCCATCTTCTGTGATCTTCTCTGATTTCTTTCTTCAGAGACTTGAAGTTCTTGTCATACAGATCTTTCACTTGTTTGGTTAGAGTCACGCCAAGATACTTAATATGGTTTGTGGCTATCGTGAAGGGTATTATTTCTCTTACTTCTTTCTCAGCCTGCTTATCCTTTGAGTATAGGAAGGCTTCTGACTTGCTTGAGTTAATTTTATATCCAGCCAATTTGCTGAAGTTGTTTATCAGCTTTAGGAGTTCTCTGGTGGAAGTTTTGGGGTAGCTTAAGTATATGATCATATCATCTGCAAACAGTGATATTTTGACTTCTTCCTTTCCAATTTGTATCCCTTTGACCTTTTTTTGTTGTCTGATTGCTCTGGCTAGAACTTCAAGTACTATATTAAATAGATAGGGAAAGAGTGGGCAGCCTTCTCTGGTCCCCGATTTTAGTGGGATTGCTTCAACTTTCTCTCCATTTAATTTGATGTTAACTACTGGTTTGCAGTATATTGCTTTCACTATATTTAGGTATGGGCCTTGGGTTCCCCCTCTCTCCAAGACTTTTATCATAAATGGATGCTGGATTTTGTCAAAAGCTTTTTCCACATCTAGTGAAATGACCATGTGGCTTTTTTCCTTGAGTTAGTTTTTATAGTGGATTATGTTGATGGATTTTCATATATTGAACCATCCCTGCATCCCTGGGATGAAGTCTACCTGATTGTGGTGAATTATAGTTTTCATGCATTCTTGAATTGGATTGGCCAGAATTTTGTTGAGTATTTCTGCATCGATGTTCATGAGGGAGATTGGTCTGAAATTCTCCTTCCTTGTTTGGTCTTTGTTTGGTTTAGGTATAAGTGATATTGTGGCTTCATAGAATGAATTGGGTAGTGTTCCTTGAGTTTCTATTTCATGGAATAGTTTGAAGAGTATCTGTATTAGCTCTTCTTTGAAAATCTGATAGAAATCCCCGCTAAACCCATCTGGCCCTGGGCTCTTTTTTGATGGGAGACTATTAACGACTGCTTCTATTTCCTCAGGACTTATGGGACTATATAGATGGTTTATCTGATCCTGTTTTAACGTTGGCACCTGGTATGTATCAAGAAAGTTGTCCATTTCGTCCTGATTTTCAAACTTTGTTGAGTATAAGTTCTTGTAGTAGAATCTGATGATTTTTTTGAATTTCCACAGTTTTTGTTGTTATGTCTCCATTTTCATTAATGATTTTATTAATTTGGGTGGTGCTTCTTTGCCCTCTGGTTAGTCTGGCTAAGGGTTTATCTATCTTGTTGATTTTTTCAAAGAACCAGCTCCTGGTTTTGTTGATTCTTTGTATAGTTCTTTTTGCTCTATTTGGTTGATTTCAGCCCTGAGTTTGATTATTTCCTGCTGCCTACTCCTCTTGGATGTATTCCTTCTTTTTGTTCTAGAGCTTTCAAGAGCTCTGTCAAGCTGTTAGTATAAGCTCTCTCCATTTTCTTTTTGGAGGCACTCAGAGCTATGAGTTTCCTCTTAGCACTGCTTTCATTGTGTCCCATGAGTTTTGGTATGATGTGTCTTCATTTTCATTGAATTCTGAAAACTCTTTAAATTCTTTGTTTATTTCTTCCTTGACCAAGCTCTTGTTAAGAAGAACATTGTTCAAAGTCCATGTGTATGTGTGTTTTCCATTGTTTTTGTTTGCGTTTAAGACTAGCCTTAGTTCGTGGTGATCTGATAAGGTGCATGGAATAATTTCAATATTTCTGCATCTGTTGAGGTCTGTTTTGTGACCAATTATATGGTCAATTTTGGAGAAAGTACCATGAGGTGCCTTTTTTTTTTCTTTTTTTTTTTCTTTTGCTTTAGGGTGGAATGTTCTATAAATATTTGTTAGATCCATTTGGTCCATAACTTCAGTTAGTTTCACTGTGTCTCTGTTTAATTTCTGTTTCCATGATTTATCCCATTGTTGAGAGTGGGGTGTTGACGTCTCCCACTCCTATTGTGTGGGGTTCAATGTGTGCTTTGAGCTTTAGTAAAGTTTCTTTTATGAATGTGGGTGCCCTTGCGTTGGGAACACATATGTTCAGAATTGAGGACTCATCTTGGTAGACTTTTCCTTTGGCCAGAATGAAATGACCCTCTTTATCTTTTTTGACGACTTTTGGTTGAAAGTCAATTTTATCCAATATAAGAATGGCTACTCCAGCTTGTTTCTTGGGACCATTTGCTTGCAAAATTGTTTTCCAACCTTTGACTCTGAAATAGTGACTCTCTTTGTTACTTAGGTGGGTTTCTTGTATGCAGAAAAATGTTAGGTCCTGCTTATATATCTAGTCTGTTAGTCTATGTCTTTTTATTGGGGAATTTAGAACATTGATGTTAAGAGATATTAAGGAAAAGTGATTGTTGCTTACTGTTATCTTCTTTGTTATAGGTGAAATTCTGTTTGTATAGTTATCTTCTATTGGGTTTGTTGAAAGATTATTTTATTGCTTTTTCTACGGTGTTGTTTCCCTCCTTGTGTTGGTATTTTCCACTAATTATCCTCTGTAGAGCTGGATTTGTGGAAAGATATTGTGTAAATTTGCTTTTGTCATGGAATGTCTTATTTTCTCCGTCTATTGTAATTGAAACTTTTGCTGGGTATAGCAACCTCAGCTGACATTTATAGTCTCTTAGGGTCTGTATGACATCTGCCCAGGATCTTCTAGCTTTCATAGTTTCTGGTGAGAAGTCTGGTGTAATTCTGATAGGTCTGCCATTATATGTTACTTGATCTTTTTCCCTTACTGCTTTTAATATTCTTTCTTTGTTTAGTGCATTTGGTGTTTTCATTATTATGTGCCAGGAGGAATTTCTGCTCTGGTCCAGTCTGTTTGGAGTTCTATAGGCTTCTAGTATGTTCATGGCATCTCTTTCTTTAGGTTAGGGAAGTTTTCTTCCATAATTTTGTTGAAGATTTTTACTGCCCCTTTAAGATGTAAATCCTCGCTCTCTTCTATACCTATAATCCTAAGGCTGGGTCTTCTCATTGTGTCCTGGATTTCCTGGATGTTTTGGGTTACCAGCTTTTTGCATTTTGTATTTTCTTTGACTGTTGAGTCAATGTTTCTTATGGAATCTTCAGCAACTGAGATTCCTTCTTCTATCTCTTGTATTCTATTGTTGATGCTTGCATCTATGACTCCTGAATTCTTTCCAAGGTTTTCTATCTCCAGTGACGTCTCACTTTACAATTTCTTTATAGTTTCTACTTCCATTTTTACATCTTGGATAGTTTTGTTCAGTTCCTTCACTTGTTTGTTTGTGTTTTCCTGAAATTCTTTAAGGGATTTTTGTTTCCTCTTTAAGGGCTTCCACCTGTTGACCCATGTTCTCCTGTGTTTCTTTTAGAGATTTTTGTGATTCCTCTTTAAGGGCTTCTGCATGTTGACCCATGTTCTCCCATAGTTCCCTATGGGATTTTTGTTTTGCCTCTTTAAGGGTTTCTACCTGTTGACCTATGTTTTCCCATATTTCTTTAAGGGATTTTTGTGTCTCCTCTTTTAGGGCTTCTACCTGTTGACCCATATTCTCCTGCATTTCTTTAAGGGATTTTTGTGATTCTTCTTTAAGGGCTTCTACCTGTTGACCCATGTTCTCATTTATTTCTTTAAGGGAGTTATTTTCATCCTTCTTGAATTCCTCTAACAGCATCAGATGTGATTTTAAGCCCAGCTCTTGCTTTTCTGATGTGATAGAGTATCCTGGATTTGCTGTTGAGGGAGAACTGGGTTCTGATGATGTCATGTTGCCTTAGTTTCTCTTGGTAATGATCTTGTGTTTGCCTTTGGCCATCTAGTTATCTCCAGTGTTAGCTGGTGTTACTGTCTCTAACTGTGACTTCTCTGTCCTTCAGGCCTGTGTATCTGTTCTCCTGGGATTCCCTTTCTCTCAAATGTCCTGCATACAGCTGGTTTTCCAGAAACTATCAGGAAATGGGGTCTTCCCTGTGGCAGACTTGGCTAGGGTTGAATGTCCTGCAAACTGTTGGTTCTCAAATGCCCTGCTGCTGCTGGATCCCAGGAAATTCGGGCTTCCCCCATGCAGACCTGGCACAGGCCAAATGCCCCATGGCTGTTGGATCTCGAATGCCCCACTACTGCTGGATCTCTACAAAGCACAGGGAAATAGGGTCTTCCCCATGGCAGACCTAACACAGGCCTACCATGTCGGAAAGAACAGGATGGGCAGCAAAGGAGGGAGGGGTAGAGGAGACGGAAGGGGTATGGTGATCCAGAGGAAAGACGGCTTTAGATGGTTGCTGGGTAGTGGGTCCCCGCCTATAGCTCTGGGCCTCCAGAGATGGGACTGTTTCTTACTGAGTGCCCAGCTGCTCCTAGATCTCTAGAAAGCACCGGGAAATGGGGTCTTCCCCCGTGGCAGACCTAGCACAGGTCTACCACATCAGAAGGAACAGGACAGGCAGCAAAGGAGGGAGGGGTAGAGAGCTACATTTAATTTTTTTTTATTTTTTTATTTTATTTTCTAAGTTTTTTTATTTATATTCCAAATCATTTTCCCTTTCCCGTTTCTTCCCTCCCCGAAAGTCCCATAAGCCCCCTTCCCTCCCTCTGTTCCCCATTCAACCCCCTCTTGCTTCTCTGTCCTGGAATTCCCCTACATCCAGTCTTTCCAGGACCAAGGGTCTCTCCTTCCATCTTCTTGGAAATCTATTGATATGTGAATTGTGTCTTGGGTATTCCGAGATTCTGGGTTAATATCCCCTTATCAGTGACTGCATACCATGTGTGTTCTTTTGTGATTGGGTTACTTCACTAAAGATGATATATTCCAGTTCTGACCATTTGCCTAGGAATTTCGTGAATTCATTGTTTTTAATTGCAGAGTAGTATTTCATTGTGTAAATATACAACATCTTCTGAATCTATTCCTCCGTTGAGGGACATCTGGGTTCTTTCCAGCTTCTGGCTATTATAAATAAGGCTGCTATGAACATAGTGGAGCATGTGTCCTTATTGCATGCAGGGGAAACTTCTGGGTATATGCCAAATTTTTAAGACATGTTTATTCTTGCTGGATGTCAGAACATAGCTGTAGAGCCCAGTCTAGTCAGCATAACCTTAATCTGAATATGGACTTCTGCCTTGCTTTCATGCTTTCCCAGATATAATCTATAGTATCAGGCAATTGTGTTTAAATTGGTCTGTCCTGGGAAAGTTCTGGGAAAAGACTGCCCTGTTAGTATGTCCTTACTGGCTTTTACTTAAACGTTTCTCTGATCATGTTTTTCTGAACACAAACAACCTTCCTTAAATCATTGCTTTTCTTGTTATTTTTGTGTATAAAAGTACACTGAAACTGTAGTAATGTTGTCTACAGCCTTAAACTGTAGCCTGCCCCATTCTTCCAGGTCCTCAGATCCCAGATTTGGCAGGCAAGATCAGCACAGTTTGACTAAAAAAGTCAACAGATAGGATTCATGATGTTCTGGCTAATCATCGTCACAGTCCCTGTGCCCTCTCTCTTCTGTTCTTATAAACAGAACTAGCGCCTTTTCTCTGCTGTCAGTGTCTGCTGATCACCAGTTCACATTACAGATTCACATGCAAACCTCCAGGTAGGAAAATAGAAAGTTCAGTCACCCCACATATAACTTAAGTATGAATCTTTACATCAATGGGAGATGTCTTAGAAAAATGTAACACTCCATAATTTTGCCGCTTAATAAAGTACGTTTCTTTTTTTATTAAGTTTTCAACTGAAATAGAGTCACATCGCTTACCCTGTCCCTTTTCACCCTCCAACTCCTCCAAGGCATCTTTTTAAAATTTTTATTTCAGTGTGTGTGTGTGTGTGTGTGTGTGTGTGTGTGTGTTCATTTGAATGTGTATACAGTGTGCATGTGGTGGTCAGGGGACAACTTAAGGAAGTTAGTTCTCTCCTTCTACCATGTGGGTGTCACAGATAGAAGGTAGATAGGAGAATAGGAGGCCTGGAGGTAAGAGCTATTCTGCCCACCCAAGTGAGTACATTTTTAAGATGAAGAACAGTTGTTTTATACAAAGTTAGCATGCTTGAGTTTATGAATATGAGAATGTTTGCACTGAAGAGGTAAAATGTAGCAGATGCCTATTTGATGCCTATGTTCTCTATTCTTTCCCTTACCACTAGAGGATTCCTCTTTTTCTTTCTTTAACTGACTCACCCATCTGACGCTACTGACAATCACAAAGTCCATTACCTGCCACAGCAGTAGAAATGACAGACCAACAGCATTTTCAAGACTCTTGTTCAGAGAGGGACACTGGACTCAAAGAATCTCAGGAGATAATCTGCCTGATAGGACAACATTCGCACTAAGCATTGGAGCCTCAAGAACCCAAGTAGGGAAGTTTGACACATACTCAGCCAACAGTCTTTCACAACAAAGACAAAATGAGCTTGTTACCTATGCAGGAAGAAGTGTAAGAGACATTTCAAATTCAGCCGAGCACTGAAGGGTCATTACCAATCACTGGTATCTGTATTCTCAGAAGAACAGTGAACAAAGAGAATATTTTGAAGATCATGCACCTCCTAGACAACTCTGAAAAGAGAGTAACTCCCAAATCACTGATTTTTGTCTTTAAGTGTACCCAAAATCTGGATTTTGTTTCATGCCTGCTAGCTATTTCATATGGTTGCTGTAATATGCTACCAATCATTGACACTGGAAAATAACTTGATTCAGAGCAAGGTCATGCTGATCTCATATCCTTTTATGTTCTGTTTGAAGTATATGCTGGTGTGGGGGCAGGTCTCAACACATAGGACCCAACTATACCACTCTTTGATATCTACTCAAAAGGGGCTCCATACCCTATTACATAGACACTTGCACCTTATATGTGCAATAGCAAAGAAATGGAACTTAGCTACTCATCAACAGATGTATACATATTGAAAATGTGGTGCATATACCTAATGTAACTGTATTCAGCTATAAAGGGCAATGAAATTAAAGATTTTTAGAAGAAAGAATGGGTGGACCCACAAAGTATAATATTAAGCAAGGTGAATCAAACTTGGAAAGACATGAACCACATCTATATGAAAATATATATATACATAAATGGGCATAACTGTAAATAAGGCCTAAAAAACTAGAAAGGGACCAAGAGAGCAAAAATGGGTTCTGAGAAATAAGAAGAGTGGAGGACAAAGGACACAAGTGATATGGAGGAAAAGAAATGAGGGCAGAGATTTTACATCAGAGGAACCTAGGGGTGGAGGTGAGGGAGAAGGAGTATCTACTAAGATATGCTTTTTTTGAAGATTAAATAGATAGCTACTAGCTATACACTAAACTAAAATACATATTTAAATGAAATAAAATAAAACAAAAAAAGCAGGGATTTTTTTTGTTCCTTTGCAACATGATTGTAAAAGTAACTTTTATTTACCTGACGTAAGTGCCTTCTTCAAGACTTGCTACTGAAAAAGCTCACCCCTTCTAGTTCTTTCTGAACTCTGGCTAGCTGGTTCAACTCAACTGTTCTAGCTCAAACTCCAACCCAAGCTGACTGATTCAATCTGGCTTCTCACAGCTTCTCACTGAATTGTTTTGCTTGGCCTCAAACTAACTCTTACAATTTATTTTAATCTTCTTACTCCTTATTCTCTGGCTTCAACTGGCTCTGCTGACCATCATTGAACTGTATGAACTCACTAATGAACTCAACTCCCCTGTACTGTACTCAGTGCACTGACTTTCAATTGACTGACCAAACTGACTGGACTCCTTCACTCTCCCTATGTTGTTCTTTTTTTTATTATTATTATTTATTTTATTTTTTTTAATTTACATTCCAAATCATTTCCCCTTTCCCGTTTCCTTTTTTTTTAATTTATTAATCATTTTATTTATTTACATTTCAAATGTTATCCCACTTCCTAGTTTCTCCTCCACAAACCCCCACCCTTTCCCCCTCCCCTTTGCTCTAAGATGGTACTCCCCGACCCACCTACCCACTTCTGGCTTACCCCTCTAGCATCCATCCCCCTTCTCTGGGGCATGAGGCCTCCACAAGACCAAGCACCTCCTATCCCACTGATATGAGATAAGGCAGTCCTCTGCTACATTTGTAGCAGGAGCCAATGACCAATCCATGTATACTCTTTGGTTGCTGGTTTAGTCTCTGGGAGCTCTGAGGGATCTGGTTAGTTGATACTGTTGTTCTTCCTTTGGGGTTGCAATCCCCTTCAGTTCCTTCAGCCCTTCCCCTAACTTCCATTGAGGTACCCAGGCTCAGTCCAATGATTGGCTGTGAGTATCTCCATCTGAATTAGTCAGGTGATGGCAGAGCTTCTCAGAGGACAGCCACACCAGGTTCCTTTCTGCAAACATATCTTGGCTTCAGCAATAGTGTCGGGGTTTGTTGTCTGCAGATGGAATGGATCAAATGTTGGGGAAGTCTCTGGATGGCCTTAAATAGCTTTTCTCCTGAGAGTTGTGCATATCCTGTCTCTGACTCATTCTGTCAAATCTTTCTCTGATCCATCATTTTGTCTGTCCTTCAGTTAGATGTCATTGTTTGGGATTTAAGGTTTATACTAAAGAATTCCAGTTAGAGAGATTAAAGGTGTACTAAGGGCATGTCTATATTCTAGCCAGATCACACAGACCTAGAAGGTCTTTGGATGTAATCAGAGAAGCCATGCTACCGGATTAAAATTCCTCTACACAAAATCTAATGTATCACAGGCTGGACATGAACTCATCATATAATAGATAATGACTTTGAACTTCTGATAGCCCTGTCTTTACTTCTCAGATGCTGAGAGTTCAGGCTTGCTTTACCATGCCTGTTTTTATGTAGTCCTGGGGATAGATCCCAGAACTCCACTAGTATGTACTCTACCAACTGAACTACATTCCATGTCCCAATAACAGGATCTTAAAATTTGTTTCACAGATGAAGGTACACTCCTGCAAACTGACAGAGTTAAAAAAAGATAAATAAATAAAGATATCTCATAGGAACATTTCTAAGCTAAGATTTCCGATATTTTATTTAGGCCAAAGAAGATCTGGTATGGTAATCACTCACAGACCTTGTATGATTGAAGCAACAAACAAGGGTTCCAACCTATGGAAATAAAGAAACATTTCACAGGTCACATCAGAAGGACCAGGCATTCAAAGCAGCATGTGCAAGAAATTAGAAAGTTAAAAAAAAGACACTATATTTGAGGAACTCCCAAGTTATCAGATGGAGCAGAGGAAAGAGCAGTGTCTCTGCAGAGATGAGCTGAACAAGTCACTGAGAGAGCTGGGTGCTGGCATGGGAGATGGCAGTTAGCTCAGCAAAGAGCCCCAGAACCAGGTACATGAGTACACTCATTCATCCTTTCAATTTTCTCACATCAACACTATACTGCATTCATGGTGCCAAAGCCAACTACACCAAAACTGTGAAAACTCAAGGTTCATATTTGATGACAGACACTTTTCTACATGCTTTGTTCTAGTGGCTAGATATTCTTAGAGGACTGGGGTTTCTGTGTCAAAATATATTCAGTAAACCTACCTAAAGTCAACCATAGATTATTTAGGAGTACTGAAAATGAACATGCTGCTATGACTCTAAACTTTTGTCAAGTTTTAATGAAAATTAAGGTATGCCTTTCTATACAAAGAATGCTCTTTCTCAGTTGAATGCATGATTCAGTCAAGGACATTTTTTCTACACTTAAGCAATACTATCATCATTAAAAAGTAGGTAAACCAAACAGAAATCTCCAGGAGCTTAGGGAGGAAAAATGACATAGTAAGATTATACTTTTAAGTGTAATCAATGCACTCCTAATTGTGGAGTTATTAAGAGAATGTTTTGGTTTAACTTCTGAGGCAGGGTGTCACTAGGTAGCCCTGGCTGGCTTAGACCTCACTATGTAGATCAGGCTAGCCTGGAGCTCACAGTAATCCCTCTGCCTCTGCCTCTGCCTCTGCCTCTGCCTCTGCCTCTGCCTCTGCCTCTGCCTCTGTCTCTCAAGTGCTAGGGTTAAAGATCTAAACTACCACACCAAGCTAGAAAACTAGGAATTTCAATGAAAACATTTAGATATCCTCAAGGAGGCAATAAAAATATGCTATAATTAAAACACAAATATTCAACATTCAAAAGTAATTAACTTAAAACTTATTATTTTTAGTATTTTTCTACTTGTATTTCCCTGAAAGACTATAGAACAATGCCTCTCAAGTCCATCTCAAGTATTATAACACACTCAGACTACTATCACAAAATATCAAAAACAACGAAAATTTACTACAGCATAGCTCTAGGAACCAGAAGTCAAATATCAAGGTGCCAGCATGGTGTGGTTCATTGGCTGGAGTGAGCTTTCCTCCTGTATTCTCACATGGTAGAAAGACCTAGGCTATCTCTTCCCCTATTCTTACAAGGATTCCATTCTGTCTTGTTTCACTTTTATCACATCTTCATTAAGTCCCACCTCCAAATATAACCACATTTGTGGTTAGGTCTTCAAGAAATGAATCAGGTGCAGAAGCTGCAAATGGATCCCTTTTGTGGGTAGTGGCATTTGTACTTTTGATTAACTTTGAATTTGCTTCACTATAAACAGATCAGGATTTTACTCTACATAAGTAGTGTTGAGACAAATTAGAACAACCTGTTTCCTTCTGGGATGTGGGGCATGTGGTAAGCCACATTAAAACACTGTGAAGCATTGTTTTGGGCTTTCTTTTTTTTATAATTTTTTTAAATAACTAAGGCATGCCTAGTCTACAGAGTGAGTTCTAGGACAGCCAGGGATACATGGAGAGATCCTGTCTTGATAAAGCAAAAGAAAGAAAGAAAGAAAGAAAGAAAGAAAGAAAGAAAGAAAGAAAGAAAAAGAAAGAAAGGAAGGAAGAAAGAGAGAAAGAAAGAAACACAGAAAGAAAATAAGAAAATCTGTGAACTTGCAAACAAACCATGAAATGTAATGAGTAAAATCATTCAAAACCTGAAAGTGGAAAAAAGAATCAATAAAGGAAACCCAAAGTGAGGGAAATCTGGAAATAAAATTAAAAAAATAATGTATGAACTCAAACAGCAACCAGAGAGGCAAGCTTCACAAACAGAATATAAGCAATGGAAGAAAAGAATCAGGTATTGAAGACACAATAGAAGAAATGGATATACTGGTCAACAAAAATGTTAAATCTACAAAATTTCTGGCCTAAAACATCCAGGAAATATGGTACACTATGAAAACAAAAACCGAAAACAGAACAAACAAACAAATAAATAAACACACATACACACAAACCCAACAACTTAAAAAGAAAGTACACACACACACACACACACACACACACACACACACAAAAGCTCTAAGAATAATATAAATAGAGGAAGGAGAAGAACACCAAATCAAAGCCCCAGAAAATATTTTATAACAAAAATTATATAAGAAAATTTCTCTACATAAAGAAGGAGGAATATTTCAAAACAGAAGAAGCATAAAGAATACCAAATAGACTAGACCAGAAAAGAAAGTTTTCTTAGCACATAATAATCAAAACACTAAACATGCATAACAAAGAACATTAAAAGTTGCAAATGAAAACAGTCATGTAACATAAAAAGGCAGATTGATTAGAAGGCACCCTTTTCTAGTCCAAAACTCTTCATTCCCAAAGGCCCACCTGCACTAGGGGCAACCAGGTAAGATGCCCACCCCAAGGCCTTGCCAGCCAAGTTTCTTTAAAACACACCTAAATGCCTTAAACTGCATCTGACTCTCTGGAATCCATTTTCCTGCTCACAACACAACCTGCTTTTCAAGGGGCCACTCTGACACTAGGGACCCCAGGCCATGATAGAACTAGGGAATCTAAGGGGAAAGGTTAATACCCAAAACCCCAGAGCCACAAAAGCTACAAAACCCCCAGGGGAGACACCCTTCTGGACCTGAAGGCTTGCTAGCCACTAGATCCCCAGGCCATTCAAACCAGAAGACAGAAAATAAACAGAAACTAAGAGAACAGGAGCAACCACAAAAACATTCATCCAACAAAGATGGATTCAGAAATCAGCATCTAAATCTATAATACCTATAAAACCTAGATGTCTAAATGCCAACATAAAAACACAATTAACAAGAGTTAAGGCAATATGGCCCAGCCAGAGTTCAACTATCCTACTACCAAAAGTGTTGGCTATCCTAACACAGCTGAAAAACAATAAAATGACCTTAAATCCAATGTTATGAAGATGATGGAGGCCTTTAAAAAAAAAGAAATGATAAATCCACTATATAAATAAAGGAAAATACAATCAAACAGATAAAGACCTAAACTTTAGGTCCCAGGACTTAAAATGGAAATAAAAGCAATAAAGAAAACACAAACTGGGGGAATCCTGGAGATAGAAAACCTAGGTAAGAAAACAGAAACAACAGATGTAAGCGTCACCAACAGAATACTAGAGATGGAAGAGAAATCTCAGGCATAGAAAATATGACAGAAGAAATTGAAAGAAAGGGTTAAACCTAAAAAGTTTCTTATACAAAACATCAAGGAAAATGAAAAAATCAAATATAAGAATAATAGGAATAGAAGAAGATTCCCAGGTTAAATACCCAGAAAATTCGTTCAACAAAACCATAGAAGAAAATTTCCCTAACCTAAAGAAAGATATGCCTATATAAATACAATAAACTTTCCAAACACCAAATGGATTGGGCCAAAGAAGAAAAAAGTCCTACTGCTACATAACAATAACACAAAAGTCTGCAAAACACAGAAAGAGTATTAAAAGCTGCAAGGGAGAAAGGACCAAGTAACATATAAAGACCAACCTATCCAACCGAATCCAAGAACACATCAGAACGATCATTCACTACGATTAAGTAGGCTTCATCCCAGGGATGCAGGGATGGTTCAATATAAGGAAGTCCTTCATCAATGTAATCCACTATATAAACAATCTCAAAGAAAAAAACCATATGGTCATCTCATTAGATGCTGAGAAAGCATTTGACAAAATTCAGCATCCTTTCATGCTAAAGGTCTTGGAAAGATCAGGAATTCGAGGCCCATATCTAAACATAGTAAAAGCAATTTACAGCAAACCGGTAACCAGCATCAATCTAAATGGAGAGAAACTTGAAGCAATCCCACTAAAATCAGGGACTAGACAAGGCTGCCCTCTCTCTCCATATCTTTTCAATATAGTACTTAAAGTTCTAGCTAGAGCAATTAGACAACAAAAGGAGGTCAAAGGGATACAAATTGGAAAGGAAGAAGTCAAACTATCACTATTTGAAGACGATATGATAGTATACTTAAGCGACCCAAAGAACTCCACCAGAGAACTCCTACAGCTGATAAACAACTTCAGCAAAGTGGCCGGATATAAAGTCAACTCAAGGAAGTCAGTAGCTTTCCTATACTCAAAGGATAAGCAGGCTGAGAAAGAAGTAAGAGAAATGCTACCCTTCACGATAGCCACAAACCATATAAAGTATCTTGGCATGACTCTAACCAAACAAGTGAAAGATCTGTATGACAAGAACTTCAAGTCTCTGAAGAAAGAAATTGAAGACCTCAGAAGATGGAAAAACCTGCCATGCTCATAGATTGGCAGGATTAATATAGTAAAAATGACCATCTTACCAAAAGTAATATACAGATTCAATGTAATCCCCATCAAAATCCCAACTCAGTTCTTCATAGAGTTAGAAAGAGCAATTCAAAAATTCATCTGGAATAACAGAAAACCCAGAATAGCTAAAACTATTCTCAAGAGTAAAGGAACCTCTGGGGGAGTCAGTATCCCGGACCTCAAGCTGTACTACAGAGCAATAGTGTTAAAAACCACATGGTATTGGTACAGTGACAGGCACGTAGATCAATGGAACGGAATTGAAGACAAAGAAATGAATCCACACTCCTATGGTCACTTGATCTTTGACAAAGGAACTAAAACCATCCAGTGGAAAAAAGATAGCCTTTTCAACAAATGGTGCTGGCTCAACTGGAGGTCAACATGCAGAAGAATGCAAATTGGCCCATTCTTATTTCCTTGCACTAAGCTCAATTCCAAGTGGATCAAGGACCTCCACATAAAACCAGACACACTGAAACTAATAGAAAGGAAACTAGGGAAGAACCTTGAACATATGGGCACGGGGGAGAATTTCCTGAACAGAACTCCAATAGCTTATGCTCTAAGATCAAGAATAGACAAATGGGACCTCATTAAATTACAAAGTTTTTGCAAGGCAAAAAACACTGTCAAAAAGACAAAGCGGCAACCAACTAAATGGGAAATGATCTTTACCAACTCTACATCCGACAGAGGGCTAATATCTAATATATACAAAGAACTCAAGAAGTTAAACTCCAGAGAGGCAAGTAACCCTATTAAAAAATGGGGTACAGAGCTAAACAAAGAGTTCTCACCTGAAGAATATCTAATGGCTGAGAAGCACCTAAAGAGATGTTCATCATCCTTAGTCATTAGGGAAATGCAAATCAAAACAACCCTGAGATTCCATCTCACTCCAGTCAGAATGGCTAAGATCAAAAACACAGGAGACAGCAGTTGTTGGCGAGGATGTGGAGAAAGAGGAACACTCCTCCACTGCTGGTGGAATTGCAAGCTGGTACAACCACTCTGGAAAGCAGTCTGGCGGTTCCTCAGAAAACTGGGCATGACACTCCCTGAGGATCCGGCTATACCACTCCTGTGCATATACCCAGAGGCCTTACCTGCATGCAATAAGGACACATGCTCCACTATGTTCATAGCAGCCTTATTTATAATAGCCAGAAGCTGGAAAGAACCCAGATGTCCCTCAACGGAGGAATGGATTCAGAAGATGTGGTATATCTACACAATGGAATACTACTCTGCAATTAAAAACAATGAATTCACGAAATTCCTAGGCAAATGGTCAGAACTTGAAAATATCATCCTTAGTGAGGTAACCCAATCACAAAAGAACACACATGCTATGCAGTCACTGATAAGGGGATATTAACCCAGAATCTCGGAATACCCTAGACACAATTCGCATATCAATAGATTTCCAAGAAGAAGGAAGGAGAGACCCCTGGTCCTGGAAAGACTGGATGTAGGGGAACGCCAGGACAGAGAAACGAGAGTGGGTTGAATGGGGAAAAGAGGGAGGGAAGGGGGCTTATGGGACTTTCAGGGAGGGAGGAAACGGGAAAGGGGAAAGGGAAAAGGGGAAATGATTTGGAATGTAAATAAAAAAAAACTTAGAAAAAAAATTTAATAAAAAAAAAAGGCCGACCTTTTACAATTACACTGATTTCTCAATAGAGACTCTCAAAGTCACAATGGCCTGGGCTGATGTCTTGAAGTCTCTAAAAGATCACAGATGTCAGCCCAGACTGCTATACCCAGCAAAACTTTCAATCACTACAAATAGAAAAATCAAGATATTCCAAAACAAAATTTAAACAATATCTACCCACAAATGCAATCTACAGAAAATACTAGAGGAAAAATTCCAATCCTAAGAGGTTAACTACGCTCAAGAAAACTCAAGAAATTAATAATTTCACACCAGCAAAACTTAAAAAAAAAGGAGGAAAACTCTCTCTCTCTCTCTCTCTCTCTCTCTCTCTCTCTCTCTCTCTCTCTCTCTCTCTTCCTCTCTCCCTCTCTCTCCCTCTCTCTCTCCCTCTCTAATCGTACATCTGAAATCTCTAGAACAAAAAGAAGAAATCACAACCCAAAGGAGCAGAAAGCAATAAATAATCAAACTCAGGGCTAAAACCAATAAAAACAAAAAAAAAATGAAATAAGGAATCAGTTAAACAAAGACTTTTTTTTTTTGAGAAAATCAATAAGATTGACAGATACATATCCAAACTAAATAAATGATGGAGAAAGAATATCCAAATTAACAAAATTATTAATAAACTAGGGTCTTCAAAATATCACTATTTGCAGATGATATGATCGTATACTTAAGCAACCCCAAAACTTCCACCAGAGAACTCCTAAAGCTTATAAACTACTTCAGCAAAGTGGCTGGATATAAAATTAACTCAAACAAATCAGTAACCTTCCTCTACTCAAAGAACAAACAAGCTGAGAAAGAAATTAGGGAAATGACACCCTTCACAATAGTCACAAATAACATTACATATCTTGGTGTGACTCTAACCAAGCAAGTGAAAGATCTGTATGACAAGAACTTCAAACCTCTGAAGAAAGAAATCAAAGAAGACCTCAGAAGATGGAAAGATCTCCTATGCTCATGGATTGGCAGAATTAATATAGTAAAAATGGCCATCTTGCTGAAAGCAATCTATAGATTCAATGCAATCCCCATCAAAATTCCAAATCGATTCTTTATAGAGCTAGGAAGAGCAATCTGCAAATTCATGTGGAATAACAAAAAAATACAGGATACCGAACACTATTCTCCACAACAAAAGATCTCCTGGGGAAATCAGCATCCCTGAACTCAAGCTCTACTACAGATCAATATTGATAAAAACTGTATGGTATTTGTACAGAGACAGGCAGGTAGATCAATGGAATAGAATTGAAGACACAGAAATGAACCCACACACTTATGGTCACTTGCTATTTGACAAAGGATCTAAAAACATCCAGGGGGGGAAAAGACAGCATTTTTAACAATAGGGTCTTAATAACACTGTGAAGAAATTCAGAGCATCATAAGCACATACTTTAAAAAACCTATATTCCATCAAATTGGAAATCTAAAAGTAAATGCATAATTTTCTTTATTACCAGTTATCAATGTTAAATTAAAATCAATTGAGCAATTTAAATAGATAACCTCTAATGAAATAAAAGCAGTCTTTAAAAGCCTTCCAACTCCCCCCCCCCCTCCAAAGGCCAGCGACAGATACTTTTAGTGCAGAATTCTACAAAACTCTCAAAGAAAAGTTATTGCTGATAAAAACAGAAACACAAAATAGAAACAGAAGGAACACTGCCAAAACCAATATATGAGGTCGCAGTTACCATGATATTCAAACCATTTAAATACCCAACAAAGAAAGATAATTACAGACAAATTTTCCTTATGAACATAGATGTGAATTTTTTCAATAAAATATTAGCAAACTGAACCCAAGAATATATATAAAAGATTATCCAGAATGATCAAGTTGGCATCACTCCAGAGATGTAGAAGTCACCCAGACAGTATCAAAATTAACAAAATCAGCCGGGCGATGGTGGCGCATGCCTTTAATCGCACTTGGGAGGCAGAGGCAGGAGGATTTCTGAGTTCGAGGCCAGCCTGGTCTACAGAGTGAGTTCCAGGCCAGCCAGGGCTACACAGAGAAACCCTGTCTCGAAAAACCAAAAAAAAAAAAAAACAAAATCAGAGTGAAAAGGGAGACAAAACAATGGAAACTGAGGAAATTCAAAAAATCATCAGGTATCAATTCAAAAGCCTGTACTCGAGAAAACTGTAAAATCTAAATGAAATGGATAACTTTTTTTATTATTATTTATTTTATTTTATTTTTTTAATTTACATTCCAAATCACTTCCCCTTTCCCATTTCCTCCCTCCCCGAAAGTCCCATAAGCCCCCTTCCCTCCCTCTTTTCTCCATTCAACCCCCTCTCGTTACTCTGTCCTGGCGTTCCCCTACATCCAGTCTTTCCAGGACCAGGGCTCTCTCCTTCCATCTTTTTAGAAATCTATTGATATGCGGATTGTGTCTAGGGTATTCCGAGATTCTGGGTCAATATCCCCTTATCAGTGACTGCATACCATGTGTGTTCTTTTGTGATTGGGTTACCTCACTAAGGATGATATTTTCAAGATCTGACCATTTGCCTAGGAATTTCGTGAATTCATTGTTTTTAATTGCAGAGTAGTATTCCTAATCCTAACTCTAAACCCTAACCCTAACCCTAGAAATGGATAATTTTTCTAGACAAATACCATTTACCAAAGTTAAATCAAGATCTGGTAAACTATCTAAACAGTCCTATAAGTCCTAAGGAAATAGAAGCAGTCATTAAAAGTCTCCCAACCATAATAAGCCAAGAGCCAGATGGTTTTAGGGCAGAATTCTACCTGATTTTCAATGAACTAATACCAATACTCCTCAAACTATTCAACAAAATAGAAACAGAAGAAACACTTAATTCATTCTATGAGTCCAGAATCACTCTGATACCTAAACCAAACAAAGACTCAACAAAGAAAGAATTTCATACCAATTTTGATTATGTACATTGAAGCAGAGTTAGTCAATAAAATTCTCGCAAACTGAACCCAAGAACACATCAAAAACATCATGAAAACATTCTCCATGATTAAGTAGGCTTCAACCCAGGGATGTAGGGATGGTTCAATATATGAAAACTATAAATGCAACCAACTATATATAGAAACTGAAAGAAAAAAATCACATGATCATCTCATTAGATGTTGTAAAAGCCTTCAACAAAATCCCTTCATGTTAGGGATTCAAGGCACATCCCTAAATATAACCAAAACAATATACAGCAAGTCAGTAGTAAACATCAAATTAAATGGAGAGAAACTTAAAGCAATCCCACTAAAATAAGAGACAAGACAAGACTGCCCACTCCCTATTTATTCAATAAAGTACTTGAAGTTCTGCCAAAGCAATAAGACAACAAAAGGAGATCAAGGGGATACAAATTGGAAAGGAAGAAGTCAAGTTATCACTATTTGCAGATGATATGATAGTATACATAAGCAACACCCAAAATTCTACCAGAGAACTCCTACAGATGATTAATAACTTCAGCAAAGTGGCTGGATATAAAATTAATTTGAAGAAACCAGTAACCCTTCTTAATACAAATGATAAATAGGCAGAGAAAGAAATTAGGGAAGAAACACCCTTCACAAAGCCACAAATAATATAAAATATCTTGGGTGTAATTCTAACCAAGCAAGTGGAAGAACTTTATGATAAGTCCCTGAACAAAGAACAAAAGTCCTCAGAGAATGGAAAGAACTCCCATGCCCATGGATCAGAAGTATTGACCTAGTGAAAATGGCCATCTTACCATAAGCAATCTACAGATTCAATGTAATTCACATCAAAAGTCCAAGGCAGTTTTTTACAGACCTTAAAAAAAGAGTTCTCAACTTCATATGGAAAAACAAAAATCTCAGGATAGCTAAAACAATCTAACAATAGAAGAACTTCTGGAGATATCACCATCCCTGATATCAATCTGTACTATAAAGCAATAGTGACAAACACTGCATCGCATAGGCATAGAAACAGACAAGTTGATCAATGGAATCAAATTGAAGAACCAAAAATAAACCCATAGACCTATGAACACTTGATTTTTGACAAAGAAACCATAACCATACAATGGGAAAAAGAAAGTATCTTCAACAAGTGGTTCTGGTCTTACTGGGAGTCTACGTGTAGAAGAATGCAAATAGATCCATATTGATCACCCTGCACAAAACCCAAGTCCAAGTGGATCAAGGACCTCAACATAAAAGAGATACACTGAATCTAATAGAATAGAAAGTGGGAAATACCTTTGATTACACTGGTACAGGAGACAATTTCCTGAACATAACACCAATAACTCAGGCTCTAAGATCAGCAATTGATAATTGGGCTGTCATGAAACTAGAAATCTTCTTTACGGCAAAAGACAGTGACAACAGGACAACTGCAGTCTACAGATTGGGAAAAATCTTCACTAACCTTGTATCTCACTGAGGGCTAATATCTAAAACATATAAAATGCTCAAGAAGTTAGACTCCAAGAAACAAATAACCCAATTAAAAATGGAGTACAAAATACCCAACAATGGGGAGATAGAATCTGTAGAGACTATATCCATTGGATAGGCATGGCCCCCGGTTGAGGAATGGGGCCACTCACCCACCTCAAAAATATTAATCCAGAATTCCTCCTGTCAAAAGGAAATGCAGGGACAAAGAGTGGAGCAGAGACTGAAGGAAAGGCCATCCAGAGACTGCCCCACCTAGGGATCCATCCCATCTACAGACACCAAACCCAGACACTATTTCTTTTTTTTTTTTTTTTTTTAGTTTTTTTTTTTTTATTTTATTTTTTTAATTTACATTCCAGATCACTTCCCCTTTCCCGTTTCCTCCCTCCCCGAAAGTCCCATAAGCCCCCTTCCCGCCCTCTTTTCTCCGTTCAACCCCCTCTCATTACTCTGTCCTGGCGTTCCCCTACATCCAGTCTTTCCAGGACCAGGGGTCTCTCCTTCCATCTTTTTAGAAATCTATTGATATGCTGATTGTGTCTAGGGTATTCTGAGATTCTGGGTCAATATCCCCTTATCAGTGACTGCATACCCTGTGTGATCTTTTGTGATTGGGTTACCTCACTAAGGATGATATTTTCAAGTTCTGACCATTTGCCTAGGAATTTCGTGAATTCATTGTTTTTAATTGCAGAGTAGTATTCCATTGTGTAAATATACCACATCTTCTGAATCCATTCCTCCGTTGAGGGACATCTGGGTTCTTTCCAGCTTCTGGCTATTATAAATAAGGCTGCTATGAATATAGTGGAGCATGTGTCCTTATTGCATGCAGGTAAAGTCTCTGGGTATATGCCCAGGAGTGGTATAGCCGGATTCTCCGGAAGTGTCATGCCCAGTTTTCTGAGGAGCCGCCAGACTGCTTTCCAGAGTGGTTGTACCAGCCTGCAATTCCACCAGCAGTGGAGGAGTGTTCCTCTTTCTCCACATCCTCGCCAACAACTGCTGTCTCCTGTGATTTTGATCTTAGCCATCCTGACTGGTGTGAGATGGAATCTCAGGGTTGTTTTGATTTGCATTTCCCTAATGACTAAGGATGATGAACATCTCTTTAGGTGCTTCTCAGCCATTAGATATTCTTCAGGTGAGAACTCTTTGTGTAGCTCTGTACCCCATTTTTTAATAGGGTTACTTGCCTCTCTGGAGTTTAACTTCTTGAGTTCTTTGTATATCTTGGATATTAGCCCTCTGTCGGATGTAAGGTTGGTAAAGATCATTTCCCAGTTAGTTGGTTGCCGCTTTGTCTTTTTGACGGTGTCTTTTGCCTTGCAAAAACTTTGTAATTTAATGAGGTCCCATTTGTCTATTCTTGATCTTAGAGTATAAGCTATTGGAGTTCTGTTCAGGAAATTCTCCCCTGTGCCCATATGTTCAAGGTTCTTCCCTAGTTTCCCTTCTATTAGTTTCAGTGTGTCTGGTTTTATGTGGAGATCTTTGATCCACTTAGAATTGAGCTTAGTGCAAGGAGATAAGGATGGGTCAATTTGCATTCTTCTGCATGTTGACCTCCAGCTGAGCCAGCACCATTTGTTGAAAAGGCTATCTTTTTTCCACTGGATGGTTTTAGCTCCTTTGTCAAAGATCAAGTGACCATAGGAGTGTGGATTCATTTCTGGGTCTTCAATTCTGTTCCATTGATCTACATGTCTGTTACTGTACCAATACCATGCAGTTTTTAACACTATTGCTCTGTAGTACAGCTTGAGGTCCGGGATACTGATTCCCCCAGAGGTTCTTTTACTCTTGAGAATAGTTTTAGCTATTCTGGGTTTTCTGTTATTCCAGATGAATTTTTGAATTGCTCTTTCTAACTCTATGAAGAATTGAGTTGGGATTTTGATGGGGATTGCATTGAATCTGTGTATTACTTTTGGTAAGATGCTCATTTTTACTATATTAATCCTGCCAATCCATGAGCATGGCAGATTTTTCCATCTTCTGAGGTCTTCTTCAATTTCTTTCTTCAGAGACTTGAAGTTCTTGTCATACAGATCTTTCACTTGTTTGGTTAGCGTCATGCCAAGATACTTAATATGGTTTGTGGCTATCGTAAAGGGTATTATTTCTCTTACTTCTTTCTCAGCCTGCTTATCCTTTGAGTATAGGAAGGCTTCTGACTTGCTTGAGTTGATTTTATATCCGGCCACTTTGCTGAAGTCGTTTATCAGCTGTAGGAGTTCTCTGGTGGAGTTCTTTGGGTCGCTTATGTATACTATCATATCGTCTGCAAATAGTGATAGTTTGACTTCTTCCTTTCCAATTTGTATCCCTTTGACCTCTTTTTCTTGTCTAATTGCTCTAGCTAGAACTTCAAGTACTATATTGAAAAGATATGGAGAGAGAGGGCAGCCTTGTCTAGTCCCTGATTTTAGTGGGATTGCTTCAAGTTTCTCTCCGTTTAGATTGATGCTGGCTACTGGTTTGCTGTAAATTGCTTTTACTATGTTTAGATATGGGCCTTGAATTCCTGATCTTTCCAAGACCTTTAGCATGAAAGGATGCTGAATTTTGTCAAATGCTTTCTCAGCATCTAATGAGATGACCATGTGGTTTTTTTCTTTGAGATTGTTTATGTAGTGGATTACATTGATGGATTTCCTTATATTGAACCATCCCTGCATCCCTGGGATGAAGCCTACTTGATCGTGGTGAATGATCGTTTTGATGTGTTCTTGGATTCGGTTGGCAAGAATTTTATTGAGTATTTTTGCATCGATATTCATAAGAGAGATTGGCCTGAGATTCTCTTTCTTTGTCGGATCTTTGTGTGCTTTTGGTATTAGTGTAATTGTGGCTTCATAGAACGAGTTGGGTAGTGTTCCTTCTGTTTCTATTTTGTGGAACAGTTTGAAGAGTATTGGTGTTAGGTCTTCTTTGAAGGTCTGATAGAATTCTGCACTAAAACCATCTGGACCTGTGCTTTTTTTGGTTGGAAGACTTCCAATGACAACTTCTATTTCTTCAGGGGTTATAGGACGGTTTAGATGGTCTATTTGATCCTGATTTAATTTTGGTACTTGGTATCTGTCAAGGAAATTGTCCATTTCCTCAAGATTTTCTAGTTGTGTTGAATACAGGTTTTTGTAGTAGGATCTGATGATTTTTTGAATTTCCTCAGTTTCTGTTGTTATCTCTCCCTTTTCGTTTCTGATTTTATTAATTTGGATACTATCTCTGTGCCCTCTGGTTAGTCTGGCTAAGGGCTTATCTATCTTGTTGATTTTCTCAAAGAACCAACTCCTCGTTTTGTTGATTCTTTGTATGGTTTTATTTGTTTCTACTTGATTGATTTCAGCCCTGAGTTTGATGATTTCCTGCCTTCTACTCCTCTTTGGTGTATTTGCTTCTTTTTGTTCCAGGGCTTTCAGGTGTGCCATTAAGCTGTTAGTGTATGCTGTCTCCCGTTTCTTTTTGGCGGCACTCAGGGCTATGAATTTTCCTCTTAGCACTGCTTTCATTGTGTCCCATAAGTTAGGGTATGTTGTGCCTTCATTTTCATTAACTTTCAAAAAGTCTTTGATTTCTTTCTTTATTTCCACCTTGACCAAGTTATCATTGAGTAGAGCATTGTTCAGCCTCCATGTGTACGTGGGTTTTCTTTTGTTTTTGTTGCCATTGAAGACCACCCTTATTCCATAGTGATCTGATAGGAGGCATGGGATTATTTCTATCTTCTTGTATCTGTTGAGGTCTGATTTGTGACCAATTATATGGTCAATTTTGGAGAAGGTACCATGAGGAGCTGAGAAGAAGGTGTATTCTTTAGCTCTAGGATGAAATGTTCTATATATATCAGTTAGTTCCATTTGGTCCAAGGCTTCAATTAGATTCACTGTGTCCCTGTTTAGTTTCTGCTTTCCTGAACGATCCATTTCAGAGAGCGGGGTGTTGAAGTCACCCACTATTATTGTGTGCGGTGCGATGTGTGCTTTGAGTTTTAGTAAAGTTTCTTTTACGAATGAGGGTGCCCTTGCATTTGGAGCATAGATATTCAGGATTGAGAGTTCTTGATGGTGGATTTTTCCCTTGATCAGTATGTAGTGTCCTTCTGTGTCTTTTTTGATGACTTTGGGTTGAAAATCAATTTTATCCGATATTAGGATGGCTACTCCACCTCGTTTCTTGGGGCCATTTGCTTGTAAAATTGTTTTCCAGCCTTTTACTCTGAGGTAGTGTTTGTCTTTGACACTGAGGTGCGTTTCCTGCATGCAGCAAAATGCTGGGTCCTGTTTACGTATCCAGTCTGCTAGTCTATGTCTTTTAATTGGGGAATTGAGACCATTGATATTAAGAGAGATTAAGGCATAGTGATTATTGCCATCTGCCATTCTTGACGCTATCTTTATGTTTGAGTGGTTATCTACTTTTGGGTTTGATTCAAGAAGGTTATTATCTCATTTTTTCCAGGGTGTTGTTTCTCTCCCTGTATTGGAGGTTTCCACCTATTATCCGTTGCAGGGCTGGATTTGTGGAAAGATATTGTGAAAATTTGGTTTTATCATGGAATATCTTGGTCTCTCCATCTATGGTGATTGAGAGTTTTGCTGGGTAGAGTAGTCTAGGCTGGCATTTGTGCTGTCTTAGTGTCTGCATGAGATCTGCCCAGGATCTTCTGGCTTTCATAGTCTCTGGTGAGAAGTCTGATGTGATTCGGATAGGTCTTCCTTTGTATGTTACTTGGCCCTTTTCTCTTACTGCATTTAGTATTCTTTCTTTGTTTAGAACATTCGGTGTTTTGATTATTATGTGACGGGAGGTATTTCTGTTCTGGTCCAGTCTGTTTGGAGTTCTGTAGGCTTCTTGTACGTTCATCGGCATCTCTCTCTTTAAGTTAGGGAAGTTTTCCTCCATAATTTTGTTGAAGATGTTTACTGACCCTTTAAGTTGCAAATCTTCACTCTCATCTATACCTATAATCCTTAGGTTTGGTCTTCTCATTGTGTCCTGGATTTCCTGGATGTTTTGGGTTACGCGTTTTTTGCATTTTGCATTTTCTTTGACTGTTGAGTCGATGCTTTCTATGGAATCTTCAGCACCTGAGATTCTTTCTTCCATCTCTTGTATTCTATTGTTGATGTTTGCATCTATGACTCCTGATTTCTTCCCAAGGTTTTCTATCTCCAAAGTTGTCTCCCTTTGTGATTTCTTAGTTGTTTCTACTTCCTTTTTTAGTTCCTGGATGGATTTGCTGAGATCCTTCAGTTGTTTGTTTGTATTTTCCTGTATTTCTTTAAGGTATTTTTGCATTACCTCTTTCAGGATTTCTTCCTGATGACCCACGTTCTCCTGCATTTCTCTGAGCGATTTTTGTGTTTCCTCCTCATGGGATTCCATCTGTTGATCCATCGTCTCCTGCATTTCTTTAAGCAGTTCTCGTGTTTCCTTTGTAAGGGCATCTAACCGTTGATTCATTTCTTTAAGCAATTTTTGTGTTGCCTCCTTATGGGCATCCGTCTGTTGACCCATATTCTTCTGCATTTCTTTATGCAAATTTTGTGATTCCTTTGTGAGTGCATCTACCCGTTGATTCATCTCGTTAAGCGATTTTTGTGTTGTCTCCTTGTGTGCCTCCATCTTTTGATCCATGTTCTCCCGCATTTCTCTAAGCGATTTTTGTGTTTCCTTTGTAAGGGCTTCTAACCGTTGATTCATGGTCTCCTGTAACTCTTTATGAGATTTATTTGTGTCCTTCTTGTGATCCTCTAATAGCATCATGAGAAGTGATTTTAAATCCAGATCTTGTCTTTCGTGTGTGGTGGGGTATCCAGGACTTGCTGCTGTTGGAGAGTTGGGTTCGGATGGTCCCACATTACTTTGATTACTGTTAGTAACATTCCTACGTTTGCCTTTTGCCATCTGGATACCTCTGGTGTTAGTTGGTCCTGCTGCCACTGGCTGTTGGTTGGACCTCCTGTGAGCCTGCAAAGCTATTTCTGCCCCCCCTGGATTACCAGGATTCCCCTGGCACCGATTTCTGGGGCCTGCCTGCTCCTGAGTGACTTTGGAGCCCTAATGTGCTTTGCCCCAAGTGATCTTATATTGGGGAGGCCTTGCACATCTAAAGGCTCAGCCTAGTGGATTCCTGGAGCAGAGGTCGCCAAAGGGAGGCTGGCAGGCTCCTGCCCTGTGCAGGGGTGTGTGATCTCTCCTGGGGGGGGGAGGGGGCGTCCCTCTGCCAGGCAGAAGTCCCACAGCAGATCTGGCGCGCTGGTCACTGCAGATCAGCCCAGCACCTGGGAGCAGGTTACACACAAGCTGCCTGAACCCGAAGCGATATTATGCCTGTCTGTCTCTGAGCCTGGCGGTCCCAACTACCTGGTCACTGGAGCAAAGATGGCGGAGGGCACTCTCCGTGGCGCTGCTCACCCTGTGGTCACGATGGCCCGCCGATCTGGCACCCAGACGACCACAGCGCCAACCCGCCCTCGGGCACAGAAGGAAGCCCCAACAGGCCGTGTCCCAAGTGATGTTATATTGGGGGGAGAGCCTGGGTACCGGTCTCTCCAGCGCAGTCCGCGGGAACAGAGGTCGCGGAAGGGAAGCTGGCAGGCTCCCTCCCTGCGCGGGGTCCCTCCACCAGGCAGAAGGTCCCACCGCGGAACTGGCGCGCTGGTTACTGCAGATCAGCCCAGCACCTGGGAGCAGGTTACACACAAGCTGCCTGAAACCGAAGTGATATTATGCCTGTCTGTCTCTGAGCCTGGCGGTCCCAACTACCTGGTCACTGGAGCAAAGATGGCGGAGGGCAGTTCTGTCTCCCGTTTCTTTTTGGCGGCACTCAGGGCTATGAATTTTCCTCTTAGCACTGCTTTCATTGTGTCCCATAAGTTAGGGTATGTTGTGCCTTCATTTTCATTAACTTTCAAAAAGTCTTTGATTTCTTTCTTTATTTCCACCTTGACCAAGTTATCATTGAGTAGAGCATTGTTCAGCCTCCATGTGTACGTGGGTTTTCTTTTGTTTTTGTTGCCATTGAAGACCACCCTTATTCCATAGTGATCTGATAGGAGGCATGGGATTATTTCTATCTTCTTGTATCTGTTGAGGTCTGATTTGTGACCAATTATATGGTCAATTTTGGAGAAGGTACCATGAGGAGCTGAGAAGAAGGTGTATTCTTTAGCTCTAGGATGAAATGTTCTATATATATCAGTTAGTTCCATTTGGTCCAAGGCTTCAATTAGATTCACTGTGTCCCTGTTTAGTTTCTGCTTTCCTGAACGATCCATTTCAGAGAGCGGGGTGTTGAAGTCACCCACTATTATTGTGTGCGGTGCGATGTGTGCTTTGAGTTTTAGTAAAGTTTCTTTTACGAATGAGGGTGCCCTTGCATTTGGAGCATAGATATTCAGGATTGAGAGTTCTTGATGGTGGATTTTTCCCTTGATCAGTATGTAGTGTCCTTCTGTGTCTTTTTTGATGACTTTAGGTTGAAAATCAATTTTATCCGATATTAGGATGGCTACTCCACTTCGTTTCTTGGGGCCATTTGCTTGTAAAATTGTTTTCCAGCCTTTTACTCTGAGGTAGTGTTTGTCTTTGACACTGAGGTGCGTTTCCTGCATGCAGCAAAATGCTGGGTCCTGTTTACGTATCCAGTCTGCTAGTCTATGTCTTTTAATTGGGGAATTGAGACCATTGATATTAAGAGAGATTAAGGCATAGTGATTATTGCCATCTGCCATTCTTGACGCTATCTTTATGTTTGAGTGGTTATCTACTTTTGGGTTTGATTCAAGAAGGTTATTATCTCATTTTTTCCAGGGTGTTGTTTCTCTCCCTGTATTGGAGGTTTCCACCTATTATCCGTTGCAGGGCTGGATTTGTGGAAAGATATTGTGAAAATTTGGTTTTATCATGGAATATCTTGGTCTCTCCATCTATGGTGATTGAGAGTTTTGCTGGGTATAGTAGTCTAGGCTGGCATTTGTGCTGTCTTAGTGTCTGCATGAGCTCTGCCCAGGATCTTCTGGCTTTCATAGTCTCTGGTGAGAAGTCTGATGTGATTCGGATAGGTCTTCCTTTGTATGTTACTTGGCCCTTTTCTCTTACTGCATTTAGTATTCTTTCTTTGTTTAGAACATTTGGTGTTTTGATTATTATGTGACGGGAGGTATTTCTGTTCTGGTCCAGTCTGTTTGGAGTTCTGTAGGCTTCTTGTACGTTCATCGGCATCTCTCTCTTTAAGTTAGGGAAGTTTTCCTCCATAATTTTGTTGAAGATGTTTACTGGCCCTTTAAGTTGCAAATCTTCACTCTCATCTATACCTATAATCCTTAGGTTTGGTCTTCTCATTGTGTCCTGGATTTCCTGGATGTTTTGGGTTACGCGTTTTTTGCATTTTGCATTTTCTTTGACTGTTGAGTCGATGCTTTCTATGGAATCTTCAGCACCTGAGATTCTTTCTTCCATCTCTTGTATTCTATTGTTGATGTTTGCATCTATGACTCCTGATTTCTTCCCAAGGTTTTCTATCTCCAAAGTTGTCTCCCTTTGTGATTTCTTAGTTGTTTCTACTTCCTTTTTTAGTTCCTGGATGGATTTGCTGAGATCCTTCACTTGTTTGTTTGTATTTTCCTGTATTTCTTTAAGGTATTTTTGCATTACCTCTTTCAGGATTTCTTCCTGATGACCCACATTCTCCTGCATTTCTCTGAGCGATTTTTGTGTTTCCTCCTCATGGGATTCCATCTGTTGATCCATCGTCTCCTGCATTTCTTTAAGCAGTTCTCGTGTTTCCTTTGTAAGGGCATCTAACCGTTGATTCATTTCTTTAAGCAATTTTTGTGTTGCCTCCTTATGGGCATCCGTCTGTTGACCCATATTCTTCTGCATTTCTTTATGCAAATTTCGTGATTCCTTTGTGAGTGCATCTACCCGTTGATTCATCTCGTTAAGCGATTTTTGTGTTGTCTCCTTGTGCGCCTCCATCTTTTGATCCATGTTCTCCCGCATTTCTTTAAGCGATTTTTGTGTTTCCTTTGTAAGGGCTTCTAACCGTTGATTCATGGTCTCCTGTAACTCTTTATGAGATTTATTTGTGTCCTTCTTGTGATCCTCTAATAGCATCATGAGAAGTGATTTTAAATCCAGATCTTGTCTTTCGGGTGTGGTGGGGTATCCAGGACTTGCTGCTGTTGGAGAGTTGGGTTCGGATGGTCCCACATTACTTTGATTACTGTTAGTAACATTCCTACGTTTGCCTTTTGCCATCTGGATACCTCTGGTGTTAGTTGGTCCTGCTGCCACTGGCTGTTGGTTGGACCTCCTGTGAGCCTGCAAAGCTATTTCTGCCCCCCCTGGATTACCAGGATTCCCCTGGCACCGATTTCTGGGGCCTGCCTGCTCCTGAGTGACTTTGGAGCCCTAATGTGCTTTGCCCCAAGTGATCTTATATTGGGGAGGCCTTGCACATCTAAAGGCTCAGCCTAGTGGATTCCTGGAGCAGAGGTCGCCAAAGGGAGGCTGGCAGGCTCCTGCCCTGTGCAGGGGTGTGTGATCTCTCCTGGGGGGGGAAGGGGGTGTCCCTCTGCCAGGCAGAAGTCCCACAGCAGATCTGGCGCGCTGGTCACTGCAGATCAGCCCAGCACCTGGGAGCAGGTTACACACAAGCTGTCTGAACCCGAAGCGATATTATGCCTGTCTGTCTCTGAGCCTGGTGGTCCCAACTACCTGGTCACTGGAGCAAAGATGGCGGAGGGCACTCTCCGTGGCGCTGCTCACCCTGTGGTCACGATGGCCCGCCGATCTGGCACCCAGACGACCACAGCGCCAACCCGCCCTCGGGCACAGACGGAAGCCCCAACAGGCCGTGTCCCAAGTGATATTATATTGGGGGGAGAGCCTGGGTACCGGTCTCTCCAGCGCAGTCCGCGGGAACAGAGGTCGCGGAAGGGAAGCTGGCAGGCTCCCTCCCTGCGCGGGGTCCCTCCACCAGGCAGAAGGTCCCACCGCAGAACTGGCGCGCTGTTTACTCCAGACACTATTTCTGATGCCAAGAAGTGCACGCTGACAGGAGCCTGGTATAGCTGTCCCCTGAGAGGCTCTTCCAGAGTCTGATCAATATAGATGTGGATGCACACAGCCAAACATTGGACTGAGCATGGGAACCCCAATGGAGAAGTTGAGGCAAGGACTGAAGGAGCTGAAGGGGTTTGCAATCCCATAGAAAGAACAACAATATCAACCAACCAGATCCCCACAAAGCTCCCAGGGACTAAACCACCAACCAAAGTGTACACATGGGGTGAACCATGGCTCCAGGTGTATATGAAACAGAGAATTTCCTTATCAGGCATCACTGGGCAGGAATCCCCTTGGTCCTGTGGAGGCTAGATGACCCAGGGTGGGGGAATGCTAGGGTGTTGAGGCAGGAGTGGGTTGGTGGGTGGGAGAGCATCCTCATAGAGGGAGGGGGAGGAGGGAGGCGATAGGGGGCTTTTGGAGGGGAAACTGGAAAGGAGAATAACATTTGAAATCTCAATAAATAAAATTAAACACTAAAAAAAGTTTAAAAAAATTATTAAAAAAATGAAAATTAGATGAAAAAATGGGGTACAGAGATAAACAGAATTCTCAACAGAAGACTCTCAAATGACTGAGAAGTACTTAAAGAAATGTTCAACATCCTTAGTCATCAGGGAAATGGAAATCAAAACAACCCTGAGCGTCCAGCTTACACCAATCAGAATGTCTAAGATCAAAAACTCAAGCAACAGCACATGCTGGCAAGGACGTGGAGAAAGGGTAACACTCCTCCATTGCTGGTGGGTGTGCAAACTTGTATAACTACTTTCCAGTCTTTCCAGAAAATTGGAAATAATTCTACCTGAAAACCCAGCTATAGTGCTCCTAAGCATATACCCCAGAAATGTTCCATAGGAGCATGTGCTCTACTATGATCATAGCAGCTTTTTTCATAATAGGCAGAAACTGAAAACAACCCAAATGTCCCACAACCAAAGAATGGATACAGAAAATATGGTTCATCTACATTAACACAATTGAATACTATTCAGCTATTAAAAAGGAGGACATCATGAATTTTTCAGGAAATGGATGGAACTAGAAAATAACATTCTAAGTGAGGTAACCCAGACCCAAAAGGACATGTACTCACTAATAAGTGGACACTAGCCATAAAGGACATGATACACACGATAAACCCGACAGATTCAAAGAAGTTAAACAAGAGGGAAGACCCAAGCAAGGATTCTTGAATCTCACCTAGAAGGAGGAATAAAATAGTCATAGCAAGCAGAGGGATAAAAGGAACTGGAAGAGAGAGGGGATAGGAGGGGAATGGGGGAGTCACAATCAGTTGTGGGGCAGAGATAGGAGAGTGAGCCAGAGTGAGAGGAGAATGAATAAAAATCTGAAGCTTCAGTGGTGGGGGATCCCTAGGAAGCCCCAGAGACCTGGGACAAAGGAGGATCTCAGGAGTCAATACAGGTGACCTTAGCTGAGATAACTACAGTGGGGACATGAAAACAGAAGAGGCCACCTCCTGTAGCCTGACAGGACCCACAGTGGAGAGATAAGAACAACAACCCATCCACAAAACTTTCAACCCAAAATTTGTCCTGTCTAAAAGAAATATTGTGACAAAGATGGAGCAGAGATCGAGGGAAGAGCCAACCAATAACCAGCCAAACATGATACCCATCCCATGGGCAAGCACCAATTCCTGACACTATTTATGATACTCTGTTATGCTTGCAGACAGGAGTCTAGCATTACTGTCCTCTGAGAAGCTCTACCCAGCAGCTTACTGAAACAGATGCAGATACCCACAGCTAAACTCTGGATGGAGATCAGGGACTCTCATAGAAGAACTAGAGGAAGGATTAAGGACAGATGAATTGCTGGAGAAATCTCCAATTTCAAATTGTACTACGAAACTATAGTAATAAAAACAGCATGTTTTATTTTTTGGCACAAAAAAAAAAAACCGAAACATTGATCAATGTAACAAAATTGAAGACCCAGACAAAAATCCACACACTTATCTTATTTTGGATATAGAAGTCAGAAACACTCACTAGAAAAAAAAAAGTGTCTTCAACAACTGGTGCTGATCAAACTGGATGGTTGCACATAGAAAAATGCAAATAGATCCGCATTTATCACCCTGCACAAAACTTGACTACAAATGGATCAAAGACCTCAACATAAAACCTGAAGCTAGTAGATGAGAAAGTAGGAATTAGCCTTAAACTCACTGGCACAGAAGAAGACTTTCTGAACCAAACACTGATAGTGCAGACACTTAAATCAACAATAAATAAATGGGACCTCTTTTAATTAAGAAGCTTCTGTAAGGCAAAGGTTGCCATTCAGAAAAATGGCTGTGTACACAATAGAAAAAGATTATTACCAACTAATCATCCATAGAGGGCTAGGGATATGGAACCTGAAGAGGCTACCTCCTGTAGCCAGGCAGGAACCCTGGTGGAGTGATACAGATACAAACCCACGCACAAAACTTACAACCCAAAATGTATCTTGTCTACAAGAAATTCAGGCATAGACTGAAGGAATGGCCACCCAATAACTGGCCCAACTTGAGACCCATCAACGCCAAGCACCAATCCCTAACAATATTGATACTCTGTTATGCTTGCAGACAAAGCATGTTGTCCACTAAGAGACTGCATCCACCAGCTGACTCAAATAGATACAAACACCCACAGCCAAACAATAGATGGAGCTTGGAGACTCTTATAGAAAATAAGAGGAAGGATTGCAGGCCCCAAAGGGGATCAGAACTCCACAGGAAGACCAACTAACCTGGACCTTGGGTCTCTCAGAATCTGAACCACCAACCAAAGAACATCCATGGCCTAGACCTAGGCCTTTCACACTTATGTAGCAGATGCGCAGCTTGGTCTTCATGTGGGTCCTGAACAACTGGAACAGGAGCTATACCAAAAACTGTTGCCTGTACGTGGAATATGGGCTGCCTTGTCTGGCCTCAGTGAGAGAGCCTCCTAGCCTCAGAGACTTGAATTACCAGGGTGGGGGGCATACCCAGGGAGAGAAGTAGGGGAGGAGGGATGGAGAAAGGATTGTGGGTGGGGGTGACCGGGATGGGAGCAGTGAGGGGGATATAAAGTGAATATGTAAAAAAAAATTAAATTTAATTTAAAAAAGAAAACAAATAACATAACTAAACATGGGGTATAGATCTAGGCAGAATTCACAATAGAGAAAGCTGAAATGACTAAGAAACACTTAAAGAACTGTTCACATCCTTAGCCATCAGGAAAGCACTAATCAAAACTACTTTAAGATATCATCTTACATCTGTCAGAATAGCTAAGATCAATAAAACAAGTGACACCTCATACTGACAAGTACATGGATCAAGGGAAATACTAATCTATTGCAGGTGGGAGAACAAAATTGTACAACCACAATGGAAATCAGTGTGGCAGTTCCTCTGGAATCTGGGAATCAATCTACCTCAAGATGCAGATATACCACTTTTGGGCATATACCCAAAGGATGCTTCATCCTACTACAAAAATGCTTGTTCAGACATGGTCATTGAATTCTATCCATAATAACTCAAAATTGGAAAGAGTCTAGATGTCCCTCAACAGAAAAATAGATAAAGAAAATGTGGTACATTTACACAATGGAGTATTACTCAGCTGTTTAAAAAAATGACAACATGAAACTTGCAGACAAATGAATAGAACTAGGAAAAAAATCATCCTGAGTGAGGTAGCACGGACCTAGAAAGACAAGTATGATCAGTACCTTGTCCAGCCATCGTCAGAGAAGCTTCCTTGTGCAGCAGATGGGAACAGATTCAGAGACCTATAGCCAGACATTATGAAGAGGGTGAGAGACCTTGGAACACTCAACCCTTGTTGGAATGTTTCCATCAAATCCCTTTCCTCGGATCTCAGGGAACCTATAAAATTGGAGGCAGAAAGAAAATAAGACCCTCTCAACAAAGAAGACCAAATAAAATAAGGGCCTCTCAATCAACAAGATCAAGGCTCTTATGCACTTACATAAATTGAAGCAGAAGAAACAGAGCCTACACTGGCCTGTAACAAGTCCTCTGAGTACATGCTATAGCTTCCAGTTCAGTGTGTTTAATGGGATTCCTGAGTGTGCAAATGAGTGGGTCTCTGGTTCTTGTGCTTCTCTTGGGCTTTTTCCCTTCTGTTGGTTTGTCTTGCCCAATTTTGGTGAGATAGTTTTTATTTTATCTTATTTTATTTGGTTATATTTTATTATTTTAGCAGTTTTTTATTTTTTGTTTTGTTTTATTTTAATGACAGAAAGGGAGTAGATCTGGATAGGAGGGAAGATGGGGAGGAAATGGGAGGAATACAAGGTTTGAGGAACCATAATCAGCATATATTATGTGAGAAAATAATCTATTTTCAATAAAATGAAAAGAAAAAATGGTACTAAGGCTTCTACTTGAAAAATACTCTATGGGAACTTAAATGCCAATGTGCTTAGAGTTGTGTTTCTATATTTAAAATATTCTTATACCATTTTACTAATCCAACTGATTATTTCTCTCACACTGCTGTTTCCAGTTGTCTAGTGGTAAGTCAGATAGTTGATGGTTTACCTCTATGGCATTCCCCATTTCCAATTAATCATAAGAGGTCATTCAAATGCAGAGCTGAAGTTACAAGATGAACTTGAAATTTATAATAATTTTTGGTGAGGTTTGGACACAAAAAATATTAAATTGCCATGTCATGGGTTTTAGCCTTTGAATGATGAATTAATCAGCATATATGCATTGCTGAAGTGGATTGAAGTCTTACCAAGTAATTTTTGAGTAGCATAACACATGAGCTGCTAACACAGAATGGAAATCAAGTTAAAGAAAGATACTGTGAAATGAGAAACAGAGATAAGGTGTGAGAATAAATTATCTATTCTGTCTGCTATTTGTCTTTATTTGAGGTTTTTAAATTAATTGTGCTGAGCTAAATGCAAATGTGAAATTAGCATTATAAAGAGAACTTGAGACCTAAAATAGGTAAATATTTACTATGTGCCTAACATTTGATGTTACAACACAAAGTACTGAGCAAAGGGAGGATCTCAAGTGCTTACAAAATAATAAGAAATTTCAACCAGAAACATTCTTGCTGGAGAGATGACTCAGGAGTTAAGTGCACATAAGCTCCTTCAGAGGAGTTCAGTTCCCAGCACCCATAACCACTTGACTCCAGCCCAGGGGATACATCTGGGCTGTGTGAGCACCTGAGTTCACATGCACACACTCCTACTGACACTCATATATGCTCTCACACACAATTAAGATTTTTTTAAAAAAGAAACATTCTTATACATTCTTGATGGATGGCTTAATTTGTTTTTTTTAAAAATTAGTATTCATATATGTATATATATACACATACATACATGTATACACATACACATACATATACATATGTGTGTATGTGTCTCCAACTATCTCCTACAAAATAGGTTAAAGGTACAAATTTCTGAGGCTACTTTAAGACATATGCCACTATATGAACTCCATTGAGTAAAGTACAAACAAAAATCGTACTAGATTCTGAGAACGCACATCTACTGTCTTTGATCTGGAAAGTCTTTTAAGGATTCACTGCTATTTGAATCTGGCTTCAAAGAACAAATAGGATTTCAATAAAGAAGCTGCAGTGATGGATATTTTAGATTCCAGAAGCAGCTTGCTTAAGGAAGTCACAGAAAGCTAGCGCTGGATGCAGGTGAGCAGAATCTTCATGGAAAGTGGATGACTATTTAGTGGGTGTTTAGGAGGTCAATCACTATGTTTTTCACACATGATAAATTCCTACGGAGGAAATGATGAGATTAAGAGTTTGTCCTGAAGGTAGGTTTAAAAAGTCAGACAGACCTGGAATTGACACCAGAAACAGCTGATTAACCAGCATTTCCATTTTTCTTCTCAAGTGCAATTAGTAATCAATTCCTAAGAAACTTAAGGGAGACATATGTAGGGTGTCCACCCACAGTATTAAAGTAATTTATTTATTTATTTAGCCATTGGAAAGAAATAGGATATCAAAAGATTTGAATATAAATTAAAATGTTTTATAGAGCATTTGCTCTGTGTCAAGCATTTGACAAGTGGTCGCTCACGGGAGATTAGGGAAACAAATCCCTCATACTCACAGAGCTAGAACCAGGATTGATTTGGATGCCAAAGGCAGCACACAGGTCACCTACCTACAGCACCATTCTCTGGCTGTGTAACAAAGTCAATCTCCAGTTCTTTGTCTCCAGTTCTTCTCCATGTACGAAATGGAGATGTTGTCTCATAAAAGCAAGTTATTGCTCCAATTAAACCTTATTTCTCAAAGAAGAGTAGTGGACCACTCTTGTCTTCCCACCTTCCCTATCTAATTCTAGGACTTCCTCTGGTATAAGTAACTCCAAGCTTGGTAATGTGGGAAAGTCATTTGACCAACCTCTAATGCTCACTTCTCCTTTCTGTTACCTTAGGCAATTGCAAACCATTATTGTGGGGATAAAAAACTAAATGATGTGTAAATTCAGGTTACATGAGCTTTAGATTTTCCAGTATAAAGTATGCAAGCCATGAATTACTCTAATAGAAGGTAGGGGATATCAATTTCTATGGAAGAGCATTAATCCTAGACTTTTGTCACCTCACCTCAGAATTACCCATTTCAATGACAAGTATTTCCTTCTTAAATTTGTCATGAATGCAACACTGGGGTCCAATCCTCCAAGAAGGTTCTGGTGTGGTCCTGTGGGAAAGGGCCTATCTAACACGAGCATTTGCCAACATGCTCAGGTCCTGGGTGTTTATTCCCAGAAACACAGCTGGGGGAATCTCAAAGAGTTTTTCTTTATTTCCAGCCCCTCATATCAGTCTTGCTTTTCCTGCTGGGGCTATTGTGGGGCATCATACTCTGGGACTAATGAGATAAGAGCAGAGACCAATGATATAGAGCTAGTGAAAATAAATAAATAAATATAAATAATCAGAAGTAGGAAATATTTCCCTGTTATGATTAGTGAGGCAGTGACTTGGCCTATTCCTTTAGCAAATGTTCATTGAACATTCATTGTAAGCCAAGCACAGTGATGTATTGGAGATGCAGAGATGAGTAAGATGCAGTCTTTGGTCCGTGTAAATAGGGCAGCCGCAATGCACTGAACTGTTTGAGAAGATGAAACTCTTCTGCCTTGCACAGTTCAATAGGCGAGCAACCTTTGAGCTAGACATTTAAAGATGTGACCAAGTGGAAAACTAATATATGTAGAGGCCCAGTCATGAAGGGCGTGACATGACAGGACATGTTTCACCAGCTGCACTGTCTGCATGTGGCCGTCCTAGCTCTCATCACATCCGCACTCTAGGATACCATAGCTACTTCACAATTTTCACTGAAACAACTCACAGTTTTGAACTTAAGTAAGTCTATTTACGAAGAAAACTTCAAGTTACTGTACTAATTATTAGTTTATCTTTTAAAATGAATTCATAAATATATAACTATAAGTAATGGATAAAGTCATTCATTCTTGTACTTTTATAAGTTCATTTTTTTTTGAGGCTCTATATGAGAATTAAAGTAAATTCATGTGAGGCTGCTGAGAACACTTGCTGCTCTTGCAGATGTCCGAGATTCAATTCCCAGTACTGGCATGGCTGTTCACAAATCATTTTTAACTCTAGTTACACAGGACCAGGTGCCTTCTTCTTGCCTTCTTTGATAGTGCATCCATGTGGTACACAGACATCCATGTAGGCAGAACATAAAATGGCATACAAAATAAAATTTTAAAATAAATAAGTCCATGTATAGGTTGGCAATATGGCCCAGTGGTAAGGGTTTTGGCCTAGAATTTGCAAGTTCCTGAATTTGATCTCTAGAACTCTAGAATTGTCTAAATAAATAATAAAAATTTTAATTTATAAAAACATTTAATATAGTCTTTAATCAAGCAAAAAGCACAATATAATCACAGCAAAAATAAAAATAATTCACTGGACACCAATGATGTGCACCTCACAGTCTGCATGAAACCAGTTATGAGAGCTGCAAGTTCAAGGGGGTGACATCAGTCTGCCCAACAGAACTGCAGAATGTGTAACCTAGCTCAAAGGTTCTCAACCTGTAGGTAGCAACCCCTTTGGCAACCTTCTAGTCCCAAAAGTAAAATTACACTCATGAAGTAGCAACAAAAATAACTTTGTGGTCAGTGGTCACCACAACATGAGGGACTGTATTATGGAGTGGCAGCATCAAGAAGGTTGAGTATAACTGGTCCAGAGGGCCTCTTAGTCGGCACACAATCTACCATTCTTGTACTAATGTCCTGGGAGAAAGTATTTTGTCCAAGATGGCAAAGATACATCTAGAATTGAATATTTGTTCCTTCAAATGTACTGTTCTTTCCTGCACCACATGGGAGTAGATTTCTCTTTCAATACTTAATGATTTTGATAAATACATTTATAGATCTCAAATTTCAGCATGAGTCATCTAGAAACTTGCTTGGGGGAAAAAAAGGTTCAATACACCCTGTCCTCTGGAAATGACATTAATAATTTTAAATAATACTAACAAAATTCCTAATTTCTGTCTATTGACTAAAGACTTTTCTTTAAGTGAATAATGGAACTTCTCAATAAGCATTGTGGAGACAATATGGGTTCATCTCAGCCACAATAAGCATTGTGGAGACAATATGGGTTCATCTCAGCCACGTTGTAAAAAAAAAACAAAAAACAAAAAAACACCAAAACAAGAAAGAATTGAACAAACACAGAAATAAAGCAAAGGGTCCCACCTCCCCCTACCCTTACCTCAAGCATAAATAAAAGGAGAACACTCAGTATATAAAAGGTGACAATAAACCCTTGGGGAAAGAAAACTGAAGGATAAACAGGTTTTGAATTACCAGAGCAGAGACAGCAGAAATGGAGAGCCTACAGGTTGAGCTGTGGGGAAGACATACACAGAAGTGGAGGAGATGCAGGACAGAGTGGGCTGGGGGATAGATTCCAGGTGAGAAAGCAATAAGAAGGGTTCCTAGCAGGACTAAATGAGGACCAATCAGGCTCTGAGAACACACCCCTCCCTCCAGAGCCAGACTAGTGCTTCTCTCTTGGGTGATTAAACCAGTAACTGCTCTGTACTTGAGATACCAGCAGCAACTGAAGGTTATGCTCACACAAAACCTAAAAGAAACTGTATGGCAATCCACTGAGCCTTACCTCCTCTCTCGATGCTACTCCCATGCCAGCCCAGGCAAGTGATAAGAGGATCTTTGTAACAAGCCAGGCTGGAAACAGGGGCTTACAAATACTGACACTGAGTGTCTCTTACCCAACAGGCTCTCCTGTGAGGTTACTTCAGCCTTACACACAGCCAAATCTTCTTCACACCCGGGCTAGCCTTTTCTTAGGTCCATTTCAAACACTCATAGACAATGGGTTGTTTAATATTTTAAGGAATTTGACAGAAATAAAGACACAATTTAAAATATATGGAGAGATACAGACACTAGCAAATATTAACTGAAGCTGTGATTAAGTCATTTTTAAGGTACAATTTATCTATCTATCTATCTATCTATCTATCTATCTATCTATCTATCTATCTATCTATCCATTTATTGTACATGTGTGCTTTATCTGCATGTACACCTGCATGGTAGAAGAGGGCATTAGATCCTAGTGTAGATGTATGTGAGCCACCATGTGGTTGCTGAGACTTGAACTCAGTACCTCTGAATGAGCAGCAGACAGTGCTCTTAACCATTGAGCCATTTCTCCAGCCCCTAATTATATCATTTTTAAGAGAAAATAGTTTCATTACTTAAATAAGCATAGATTACTAGAAAAAAATGAGGGTAATTTAAAGATCACATAAAAGCTAGGAATCCTAGCTACTTGAGAGGTTGAGGCTGAATAATCACAATCACCCTTCCTGAGATCCAGAGCAAGCTCCAGGCTAAACTGGAATACATACTGAGAACCTGCCTCAAAATATTTTTTAAGTAGAGCATATGCAAAGCCCTAGGTTCAATCCCTAGTACCAAGAGAAAAAGATTCTTTAAAGATATAAAATAAAAGCAGAAAAGTGTTTTCCTTTTTAATCCTAGATTCATTAATCTTCTATCTCCTTTCTTTGAGAAGTAACTGCTTTATAGCCTTTAATCCCTTTTATTTGGTTTTGAAGTTACATGCCTATTCCACACAGTATGTTTATGTTAATAATTCTTTCCTTTTCTGTGTTACAGATCAGTTATTGATTTTTCTCCATGAAAAAGGGAAGCCAAAATTCCAGCACATTGCCTCCTCCACCTAATGTAGTAGTATTCTTCAGATTAAATCAGTACTATTATTACTATTAAATATTAGTAATATTATTATGAATATGCACTATTATTTACAAAGGCAAAGTATACTATTATGACTTTTCTTATTCTTGTAAAACTATGTGCTCTCCTCGGATTACAGGTTGATTCTTAATCTTTTGTTTTACAGTTTGCCTTTACTTTCTATAAATTGTTCACACTCTCAGTTCATAGAGAGCTGGAAGTTGAACCTGAGGCCATATGCATTCTCCCAATAACTCTCTGTAGTTTGTGTTCCAGTTCTGACTCCGTCATATTTTACTCATACCCTGTTTGGGGCTTGTCTTAGAAAGTAGGGTCAATTGCAACATTTTGTGGTCTACCCTTTTTTTGATCTCATCATGGGCTACCTTGGTTTTCAGATAACTCATGTATTGACTCCCTCCAATTCAGTCTCATTTATTTCTTGTGGCTGTAGTTTGCTATCATGGTGTAGTATGAACACAAGGACTTGCAATAGGACTCACACATAAAATCTAACCTGGGTACTTTTCAAGGGTGTGGCTTTGTGTCAGGTAAACATTCTGGCTCTTCCTTTAGTATCTATCATACAGCAAGGAACCTGGGAGAGGCCTCTTCATGAAATACTCATTTGTTTCATGGTTCCTATCAAAGCCCTGGGTGTTATTCTAAACTCTTTGTAAGCATTGTCCCCCTTAATCCTCACAAAAGCCTTAAGAAGTCGATAGATTTATAAACCCCATGATCTATGAAGATGCAGAGAGAGAATGAATAATATACAAAAGATCACAAGGTGGACAAGGAGGAAAAACCAGAGCTGCACTCAGACTTTAAGCTACTACAGAAGCTTTGTATGGGAATACCAACCCAGCAGAAAATAAACCTTGCTACTTCTTGCATACACTCCAATCCTAGGATATCTCCGTACAGCATGGCCTACCTAACAGGACACTGTTAAGGACCTCATCAACTAGAACTATCTTGTAGACCGAGCAGAACAGTTTTGTAGACAGGCAGCCAGGCAAAGCAGTAAGTATTCCACCAAGCAGATGCAGCCCCACAGGCTGGCTCTAACAGGCATTCTTCACTGCATTATTTCATTAATTATTATACCCTTTCTATAAAATGATTACCTTTCATTCCCGGAAGGCCTGAGTTGCAGCTTCCTATACCAGTCTAGTTTACTAGTAATCTACAGATTTATCTTAACCCTCTCTCACTGAACTGCTGAAAGGATTATGGAAGAATGTAAGCCCCATGTTACAGGTCATTTGAATTGTTGGGGAAGCACCTTAAGCACTGGAAAAGATGATTTGATACACATACATATATGCATGCCTCTCCTTGCAAGGCCTTTTATCTTAGATTAAACATACAAAAAAGGCAGTGGATTTTTCAGGTCCACACCTGGTAGGCAACCTTTGCATGAAGTATTGAGCTCAGTTGTCATTGAGAAAATGTCAGCTTTCTTTTCTGCTTGTCTTGTTTCCATTTGGAACACTGTAGGCCAACTATCATTATTTTTCATTTTATTTCTTTTCATCCTAAGGGCCTCTGTTTAAATGTTAGCTTCTATGTTCTTCATTTGGATCATCTTTGTCCCCAACCCCCCCTACACACACACACACACACACACACACACACACACACGACAAGGCAAATCTTCTCCTCTGTGGCTATTTCATTAAACTATGCTATTTGCCCAGTGGATTTGGATTTTTCGGTAGAACTTTTTCTTTCTGTCAGTTTTCAATACTAACTTCCATTGAAATAGCCTAAATTCTCATTTCTCTACTGTTAGCATAACCTTTTATAGCTACCCTACCTTCCACCCCTGTGGTCTCCCAGCTTTCCTGATCTTTGTGTATCTAAGCTGTCCATCCTCTGGACCATTGCGGGAAGATTCCTCCATAGGGGCAGCCATAGAAGGTCCCCTTTTTGTCTATTTCTCCCCTGTCTTTTTTCCTTTCTTGATAGCTGCAACTTTTACAGCAAGAAGCAAGAAAACTGAAGATAATAGCATGAAGGTTTGTAAGATCACGGATGGAGAAAGGAGCAGAGCAAAGGTCCAAAAGATACCATTATCCAGAGATCAGTAACTTGTATTTAAGGCTAAAGACAGGACTGAGAAAAATAGACAGAGAAAGCGATAGACAGTGAACTGAGTTAAGAGGATCTAAGGGGCTTCCACCAGACTGTTAAGAAGTGTGAACTTTATGAACTCAAAAGTAGAGTTATTTGCTGCTCTACGGGTGACTGGGGATTAAGTGTTTGAAATAAAATTCTTGCTATATGGGAAAATCAGAATCTTGATGAACTTCCCACTGATTGAAAGTCAGCAAGATGATGAAGAAAAGAGGCTTGCTATGCTGGGTGTGTGGGTAATTTCTCTTCTCCTCTTAGAGTAGTGGGACAGGGAAAATAGTCTTAAAAATCATATTGTTGATCCAATTATATAATTATGGTACTTTGAGATGGTTATGGGATTCTGTTGGTTTTAAAACTATTCAAGTAGATTGCTCTTGCTGTATATCCTATTTACATAATCTAGAGATTGTGGTACTATTGTGTCAGTTAGAGTGTCCACATTATGTTTTTTTCCAGAAGACAACTTGCAAGACAGGAAACATGGATTCTGGCTAGGAGAACGAGATGAAGAAGGGGCTGGGGCAAGATGAACAATTTCTTTGTAAAGATTCTACAGAACAACCCCCGCCCCCAGGTAAACATAAATGCTATCACAGAAAAGCGTACTGTGACTCTGCTTGAATCACCTTCTGCCCAGCCTGGCAATCTTTAACTTACTTTCTATTTATTTCCCAGGACTACGGGATAATAAGCTATGTCCTGACTTCTTTAGGCCCCTCCTGCTTTTCTCTATGCTACTGTATGACTTGAACAAGCTCCATAAAGTGCCAGGTTCACCATGGTGTATTTAAATGAGTTGGTTATCGATGTCTCCCAATCACATTCTGTGCTTCTCCTAGAGTTTGCTATTCTTTGTGATCTTTCTGGGGCAGTTCAGCAACAGAAATATGTAAACTTACAGAATAACAATAGTAAACAATGAACATAAGCAGTCCCAAACATTGCAATGACGCACAGAAGAAAATCTATCCAAGGTTCCCTTATTCAAAAATCCATCCTTAGCACTAATGGTCAAGCTGTGTGATAGAGATACAGATTTGCCAAGGTTCTCTGTTTCTTGTCATTGTGTTAAATTTCCAGTTTGTGACGGTTAGGAAATAGCCTAGGATTTACTAGCTTTGTAGCCTCTGGCAACTCACTAACTCTTAAAGACAATCTGCCATTAGTGAGAGGGGGATGCTAATTGCTTTCATGTCTCAGATAAGTGGGACAATATACAAATAAGCATATTCCTCAATACTTAACACATTGCTACTACTGTGACTGTTGATGTGACTGTCTACCTAGATTTCCACACAGGGAGAATCAATCACAGGCAAATACTAAGGAGCAGAATCAGTTGCTAATCATGTGTTATGAAGATCAGAAACTCATAGACTCAAAGCAGCAAAGTGCTATGGCAAGGCCATCTGTACATATGTAAGGTACACAGGAATGTCAACATGCATGTAGTATGCTTATGTGCATGTGTTAAAATGTATCATCTATGTAAGAAAGAGGAGGAGGGATGAGGAAGGGGAACAGGTTTCATTCAATCATGTACTTTAAATAGAATAATGGCTTTCTGAGTGTTGTAGACTAAATTGTGTCCCCCCCCCCACACACACACACCTAAATTCATGTTAATGTCCTAATCCTAATCCTAATCCTAATCCTGTGAGTGTGTCTCAACAGTCTTACTACTAAGCAAGGTCATAATGCTGCTCCCCTTAATTCAATAGGACTGTCCTTATACAAAGAGTAAAGAGATCAGTAAATCCTCAGAAAAACAGAGAAGGACACATCAAGAGGACAGAGAACTACAAACCAAAATAGGGGCCTCACCAGAAGGCATTCCTGACAACACCAAGCTCTCAAACCCCAGCTCACAGAACTACCAGGAAATAAACTCACTGCTAAGTACCATCCTTGTGCATTCCCCTCACCAGCCATAACAAACTAACTTACTAAATAACAGCAGTCTTGTTTGTCACAAAGCTTTCTTTTTTTTTATTTTCTAAGTTTTTTTATTTACATTCCAAATCATTTCCCCTTTCCCATTTCCTCCCTCCCCGAAAGTCCCATAAGCCCCCTTTCCTCCCTCTTTTCCCCATTCAACCCCCTCTCGCTTCTCTGTCCTGGCATTCCCCTACATCCAGTCTTTCCAGGACCAGGGGTCTCTCCTGCCATCTTCTTGGAAATCTACTGATATGCAAATTGTCTACGGTATTCCGAGATTCTGGGTTAATATCCCCATACCATAATATCTGCATACCAAGTGTGTTCTTTTGTGATTGGGTTACCTCACTAAGGATGATATTTTCCAGTTCTGACCATTTGCCTAGGAATTTCATGAATTCATTGTTTTTTAACTCCAGAAGCAGGACTGGGAGAATTACGAAGCCTGATCCTCTAGTCTTAGAGTATCCTATTGCTTCCTGTGTCTATACAAGACTTCCTACATCCCAACCCAGGAGGAAGCTCTGTATTTGTCTGAAGAGCAAATATTTGTATCAGAGGCCTTTGTCTGTTTGTGAAACTTCTTTCTATAGATACATGAGTAGCAAATGTACAGTCATGTTTCCAACACAGAAAAATCCACCTCTAACATGTACACACCTTGATTATAGCCAGCTTCCTTCAAAAGTCTCACCAAGGTGGCATATATGAAGAAATCATAAGGTTGGGCTGAATGCTTGGGCAGAAATTAAGCACAATTATATGTTCGGACAGGAAATAAACTAAAACCACTGCTTGAGGATAGATTCACATAAAAGTAGGGGAAAAAAAAGGACCAGGTGCCTAGACAGAAGTGCTTAATTTTCAGCATCTTTTTCTTCTGATGCTGGATTTGAATAATTCGCAGATGTACTGTTTGTTTTTATTTCCTTTTCAGCAAGATCAGATTTTACTTTCTCCCTTACCCCTTAGAAAAAGCATCTGTTTGGGATTTCTTACGTTCCCAAGGCTAGCTCTAGAGTCTGAAATTAGCTGATGCATTGGAGGGATAGGCATGTGATTGCCTCTCTGCCTGCCTACCTACCTCCAGGCTATTAAGGCTACTGCTGACTATGCTGACAGGAAGAACTGCATGTCAGATTCTACTTTACTCCTGGAGCAAGAGGAGAACACTGAAAAAAGTGGGATCTGGCCCACCTGCTCTTCCTGCTTTGTTCTGTTTTGTTTTAACATAGAAATCTTTCTTTTTCCAAAACTTCGAGTTTCTTGAAGCCTAGGTACACATGTCTTCATGGCTCTGTCATTAGTTTTTTTAATGCTCTGGAGATTCTGGTTGCTAACTGGTGTTTTTCTTTATATGTTAATGTTGTAAGTAAATAGACATGAGTAAGATTGTTTAGTTCTTGCCTAGCTTTAGCACATGCAAAATTATGTCTATTTTTCATTTTATTACATGTCCAATGAAGACAAAAATAAAACATCATTTATCTACCACTGATTTTGTATTACTGAGCATTTGACAAAGGAGAAGGGAAGAAATGATATGATTTACCTTTCAGAACTTATGGTTGAGAATTTGTTTTCTGTAATTTATGATATTGGGCCCAAGCTCAAACTGTTTTTTTATCCCAGGTCTCAACATGTTCTTCTTTAAAAAATAAAAATACAAAACAGAGATGAATGAATTAGTCAATTATTTCATGAATGTAACCAAATTCTTAACAGAAACAACTTTAGAAAGAAAACTTTTATTTGATTGATTGATTGATTGATTGATCAATTGATTGGCCCATGGCTTCAAAGGACGATATCCCTGGTCGGCTTGCCCATAAGGTTGGGCAGAACAACACAGCAGCAGTAGCATGTGTTCTTGGTACAATGGAAACAGAGAGAGGTGAACTAGAGATGGGGCCAGGGTGAGAAATAGCCTCAGAGACACTTGCCAAGTGACTTGCTCCCTCTAACTCCCCTCCAAATCTGTTACCACCTGAAAGTAATGCTATCACATTATGAATCCATGAACTGATTAAAACAGATTGATTAGGTAAGAGCACCCCAAGATCTAGCCCTCTCTGGAAAGAACATCAACGGTTATAACCAAAAGTGAGCCTCACTTGAGACTTTTTTAAAATTCATCCTATTGACACTCAAGTTAACCTCACAGAGGGCATCTGAAACACCATAAAGTAACTTAAATTATTTTTAACACACCATTGATTTTAGCAAAATTTACAAGACTCTTAAAATTGTCACAATCAAGGTTGGCTCTTCAAGAAAAAACATTATTCTAATTACGCCAAATAGGAAACATTCAAAATACTACAATGAAAGTATCCATCTAGTTACAATTTTAAAGAGAGTGTTTTCCCTTTTTAAAAAATTTGCTTTACTTTCAGAGAATTTCATACCCATAAACAACGCATTTTAGTTTTATCTACATTCCTTCCACATACCCCAATTTTTGTCTTGTAATTTCTATGACTTACTGAGTCCAATTTGAACAGTCTCTATTCACATAGATGAAGGGCCATCCACTAAAGAATGGACAATCGATAAGAGGCCACAACCCTAACTAAAACTGACCCTCCTTACCCCCAGCATCTTTCAATTGTTGTAGTTTTCAATAGGAGGGAGGGTCCTGTGAACCATTTCCCATCCATGGTGAAATGTTGACTGACATTGGGGTTGGCCATGGTCTCTGTGAGCACATGAGTGCAGTGACTGTGTTATGTCCAGAAGATACTACTTTAAGTTTTCACCAATGGCTCTTGCAATCTTTCTGTCCTCTCCTCTCCTCAGTACCTTAGAAGGAGAGAATGATAGATAGATAGATAGATAGATAGATAGATAGATAGATAGATAGATAGATAGATAGATAGATAGATTGAGTACTTCACAGTCTCCTAAGTATTTTCAAAAGTAGTGAGTCTCTGTATTAACTGCATTCCACTGCAATAAGAGGCATCTCTGATGAGAGTGGAAAGCTGCATTCATCTATGGTTATAGGAAAAGTATTTAGAAGGCAAATTGATGCTATGCCTACTTGGCAGAATAATAGTAGTAAGATCTCCGCAAAGGCACAGGACTCTTATTACTTAATTAGGAGAGGATAGAGGACTTTGATAAACCATAGTAACACAATATGAAGAAAAATTTGTTTCCAACAAAGAAATGTATAAAGCAGAATTTGACATTAGAAGCAAAAGATTCATGACTGGCTCATACATGTTGGAGGGAAGTGTTTGCACTGTGAAGATGCCTAAGAGGATGGCAGAGATATTGGGAAACCAGTCCACTGTCAACCTTGAAAATGTTAATGGTTTTGTTTTCAATCGTCTGGCTAAAAATTGATCAATCTAATTATCATTAAAGTCAGAAGGAGTAAAATAATTAAAACTACCTACTTACCTGAGTTTTCTCCATAACAAATAGAAAAAGAAAGGTTGCATTGTAAGGGCTCATGATTTGCAAAGAATGATACCCCAGACTCAAGTAGTACGCAATAGTAAAGAACATTTATTCTGTAGAGAACCTGCATGCAGAGTTCCACCATACATCAGGATGGAAGACAGAAGTGTGGACCTTGCATGGTCAATTTAAAACCTATTAGGGTAGGAGTGAGTGACTTTTACCTTTCTTTCCCTTGATTGATTGGTTCTGTCTCCAGGTATAGATGCCATTGTGATTGGTTAAGGTTCTGGGGTATTTTGAAGACTTTTGCTGATTAACTACACTTGACTCAAACTAGGTGGTGAAGCAGCTAATACAGCTCCTGATTGGCCACCCATAGAGTTGGCGCAGGCTAGGAGGTGGGGCAACTTCCTGATTGGCTGCGCCTAAGGGGTGTTTTTTTTTTTCCTGGAATTGACTTGTTTCAGACTTTTCAGTTTTGGGAAACAGAATCTAAGGCCAAGTCTCACAAATTGCCAGTTTGCAACCTGCCATGGAGTCACCCTTGCTCTGGCTAACTCTGTCCTCTCAGCATGAATGTTTTCAAGGTGGGGTTTACTTTTCATAATTTTTGTGGTCCCTCATTGAGATGCAGAAGGCCTGGGAGGTATGGCCTGCAATCACACTCAGGGATGCTCAGGTAGGCTGGCTGTGTTACTGAGCACAGAACTCTGACGTGATTAGGCAAAGAGAAGACATTATAGTTGCCTGCTCCCACCATGCAAGCAAGCAACGTCAATTACATAGAAGCTTCATGTTCTTGTTTTTTATGTCAAGAGTATTCTGTCAAATGTTATAACTATAAAGAAGTTCAACAAGATTTTAAGAAACAAAAAAAATATAAAAATCAATAGAATTTCTATACACTTGCAAAGAATGATGTAAAAGTAAAAATTTTAAATTCATTTATAGTAACATAAAAAGAATAAAATACATCATAATAAATTAAATTAAAGCAGTACAAAATGCACTCTCTGTAAACTACAAAACACCATGAAATATATTTGAAAAGAAACAAACAAATGTTCATAGATTAGAAAAGTTAATGTTGATTCAAATGGGTATATTCCCCACTGATCTGCAGATTAGGTTTGATATCTATTAGAACTGTAGATACACCTGCCTAAACATATTAAATAAAAATAAAATAACAAACAAAGAAGGAAGGAAAAAGAAAGAGAGGAAACAAGAAGAGAGAAAAGTATAGGAGACAAGAAATTTTGCACCCTCTCAGAGGTAAAGGGAAGGGGGCATAGCCAGAGGGGGAACCAGGAAGGAGGGGACAACATTTGAAATATAAATAAATCAAACAATTGTTTTTTAGAAAAGCCTATTAGAGACCCTAAAGTAAGTGTCAAAAATATATGACTGAAAGGAAAGCTTAAAGATACATCCCTGTGACCTGGACTTTGACAAAGGATTTCTAGCCATGAGGTCAAAAGGACTAGCAACAAAAGTTAAAAGGAAATATTTTGAACATCTTCAAATATTAAACAATATGAAAATGTTCTCACACAGAATGGGAGAAATCATTTTAAGCCATATATGTAATAAGTAATGCATGCCCATAATACATAGATAACTTACAACTCAAGAATATTTAAAAGAGACAAAGGCTCTAAACAGGCATTTCTGAAGTGGAGATTCAAAAATAGCCAAGAACTCTGTAGGTAAGAGCTTCATAAGCAGGAGGACATAATTTCAAAACTCATACTAGAAGCCAAATTGGGCCCAGCATCCACCTCTAACCACCTTGTTGAAGTTATGGAAGGACCACTGGGGCTTGCTGGCTGTCAGCCTAGCCCTGGGTTCAATGAGAACTCCTGTCTCAGAGGAGTAAGGCAGAGAGACAGAACAGGGCAGCTGATGTCTAAAGTACTCCAGCTGTTGTGTACAGTGGCAAATGCAGAAACACATACAAATATACAAAAATAAAAATTATTGAAATGCTCAATATATGTAATAAGTATTCTCAAAACTATCACTCATCAAGGGGACTTTAATGAGAGGATACTGCACACTCGCAAGATGGGGAGACTCAACAGACACTAACAAGAATGCAGAAAACTTAGAACCTGCATGCACTGTAGAGGTAATGAGAAGCATGGTGGATCCTCCATATAACAACCTTGAAGAGCCTCAGAGAATTACCTGCTGAACTGCAGAGTTCCTTAATGACCCAGCCCTTCAGCTTCTTGTTACCCAGGATGAGAAATAAAAAGTTATATGCACACAAAAGCTAAACATTATTATAGAATTAGTATTCAAAACAGCCAGAAAGTGTAAAAACCCAAATGTCCCTCAAGTGGCGAAGAGGAAAAAGGAGGGATCACAGTACTGGGTATGAGGTTTCTGTATGTCATGGTGTGAAGTCCTGAACTCATTGTGATGCTTGCAAATGTCTAAGACTGTATGAAAGCACACTCATATTTATACCATAACTGAGTGAAGTGCACCTTAATAAAGCATTTAATAATGTGTCTACCAAATCAGTTGTCTGAGAAGAAAGTTGAGCTATTAAAGCTGACACATTATAGTTTCACCTAACTCTCTCATCGCTCTCGTCAGAGTTGCAGCAGTTACTCTGATAATACAAAGCACACCAGAAATCCTCTTTGTGTCTTCAGGACTTTGGGAGAAAAATTGTCACTTCTTAGTTTGGAACTCAATGTTCTTCACCATCTACCTTCCTATCATCACAAGAATAAAGAAGTGACATGAATTTCTGTCCACACTAACATGTGACTGCCATTTCTCTCATCTTCTCGGAAACACACCTCATTGGGAATGTTGAACTTACACCAGGTCTTTACCACCATCCTTTCACACAAACAAGACTTATGCTTGCACATACAGCTATGCACCACACACCCTGCCCTTCAAACATCTTGCAGGACACTGACATGTAGTAGGCCTCTTGACTCTTAGAAAAAGTTGTCTTAGTTAGCGGTTTCTATTGCTGCAATAAAACACCATGACCAAAAAGCAAGTTGGAGAGGAGTTTATCCAGCTTACACTTCCACATTGCTGTTCATCCCCAAAGGAAGTCAGGACAGGAACTCAAATAGGGCAAGAACTTGAGGTCAGGAGCTAATGCAGAAGCCATGGAAGAGTGCTACTTACTGCCTTGCTTCTCCTGGCTTGTTCAGCCTGCTTTGTCACAGAACTACCTGCTCAGGGATGGCATCATCCACGATGGGTGGGTGTGGGTCCTCCTTCATTGATCACTAATTCAAAAAAGGCCTTTTAACTATGGCATTTCCTCAACTGAGGCTCATTCCTCCCTGATGAGTCTAGCTTGTGTCAAGTTGACCCAAAACAAGCCAGTCCAAAAGGTTAGAGGACACTCCTCAGAAATAGCCCACAACAGTGACAGACAGACACCAGAACAGGAAGAAGAGGTAGGACAGGTAAGATAGGGAGGTAATGCTTTTGCATGTTTTTGCAAATAAAAAGGAATAAAATTAATATATTAGCTTGAGTTAGATAACAAGTCTTACAATTGTTCTTATTTTTCATATCAGTTCTATGTCAACTATTCTGCCTCTCACCAGCAAATAATTGTGCTCACAAAGTGATATACCCTCTAAAGTACCTTCTCCTCCCTTTCCCCGTGTGTGTGTGTGTGTGTGTGTGTGTGTGTGTGTGTATTTCTAAGTTCATTGAGCACTCATGTTCTTTGATCCTGTTAGGTTTTCAAAACACATCTTCTGTTTCTAAGACTAGCCACTACAGTACATAGTCCAGAAAGTGATTCTAAACAGAATAATTTTAATACCCACAAAACATGTGCATTAAAATTTAAGTTGTAAAGAACTTTTATGTTTAAAACTGAACTGGGATAATATTAAGCATGTAAGTAAAAGGTTTTATGGCCAACTATGCACGTTTGATTTTTTTATACAAATGGAATAATACTGTTTAAGATGCAGCTCACAACTGAGTGAAACAAATTAGTATTTAGAACACCCCTATTTTGTTATTCTTTTAAAAAATAATAGGTCAGCGATCATTCTAGTAGTTGGGCTACTTTTATATTTGACTATATAAAAATGTCTCTCTATCCAGTCCTAACAAAAGAATTGTATCTTTGCTGGGAAATCTGGAGTTACTTGGGAGTCCCAGATCAGTATGTCTTCGTTATGCTGAACTAAAAGGGGTTTTCCTGGAACTTCTACTCCCTTGTCTCTTTGAAGAAATAGAAATCACCCTAAGTTTCAACTCAGACCCAACTGAAATTGGCAATAAAATATACTGCAAAATTGCTTGTCTTAAATTAATGGACAACAAATGTATGGGACCTTTCTAACATATATCCACTAAAGACTTCATCAAAAAAGGAGTGTTTGAATATGAAGAGGAAGATGCCGGCAGCTGAAAGAGAAGGGCAGCATGGGTGGGAAGTCTCCCACCTATTTTTATGGCAGCTCCTTACAAGGAGAGGCTTCAGCTGAGCTCCTATCTGACAAAAGCAAATGAGCAAATGCCCTTGTTAGTGAAAGAACTGTTAGTGAAAAACAGGGACAGCTAACTTGCTAGATACAGAAAGGAGACACTTTGGGTGCTTTTCTCCTCCTGAAAAAAACATTTTCCTCTCTGTTTATGCCAAATAAGCCACCAGGGAATAAAATACACTGCATCACCTGCGTTACTCAGTAATGCACAGTCACATACTCTGTAAATAGATGGCCGCCCAATAATGAAGCACTGCCTCAGACACCAGATCCTGATGTGACTTGACATAGCCTTTGCCTGTTCTACAGGAAGTTATCCTCAAGGTCATAGAGTAAAAGGCCTAGGCCTTCCTGTCCTCAAATCGAAATCTACTTCTGTTTGCACTCTTGACAAGCAAACAAGACCTCAGTTTTGAGATTGATGCAGGCCTATAGCAACTGAAAGCACCTCCTTGGTAGGAATGTGATAAATGAGTACTGGTGCTGGCCCTTATTTGCTCCTCAGAACTAGAAGCTGAGTGTGAAGTTGAAATGAATCCAGAGCCTGACTCAACATTTGTACTTCACAACTATAAGGTGATCTATGGTGCGGTTCCAATGATAGTCCTCTGGACGCCCTGGCTTTCAAATTATATTGACTTTCAAACTTTACCTCACACTCTGCTTATAGAGTAAGGAGACATGGAATTGTTGACAAAAGCAGATATAATGCTCATAATAAAATAATTCACTTGTTTCTTTTATGTCTGTATGTTTAAATTTTAACTACAGAACACTTGAGGTTGCTCAGGCATTAGGTTATCAGGAGAGTTCGCACACAGTAAAACTTTTTATGGATTCTGATGGGTTTATACTACTGACTTCTTATAGTCACACTGCTTTAAATAGGTTTTAATCAACAACTAATAAAACAAACCTTTTGATATTTAGGTTTTTAAAAATTCATCTTCTTGCATGGGAGAGGTAGATACAGTTTTTTCTCTGAGTGTAACCTGGGATGTTGATCACTGTTCATTTAAATGTCAGATGTGAGAGTGTGTGGGCGGCATAGATCAGTCTTGAAGGAAGGAGAGAAGGAATGAAGGAAGGAGTGGAATGGGAGGGAAGAAAGGAAGAGCACCAAGTTGGATGGGTAGGAGACAGGGAAGGGTAGATCTCAGTAGATCTGGGAAGAGGATTAATATGATCATGTGGTATAAAACTCAAAGGACTAATTTTTTATTTTAAAAATAATTTTGTTTTAAAAATTATTCATTTTATATGTTAAGACAGAATATCACAGTACTTACTATAAGTTGGTGTTCCAATTCTTTTGTTTTTATTTCTTTTCTTTCTTTAGTACACTTACAAAGGCCTTATTTTCTTTTTAAATGGATAGATGAAAACACTGCGGTAGTTTGAATATTTGCTTGACCCATGGGAAGTGACACTTTTAGGAGGTGTGGCCTTGTTGGAGGAGGTGTAACCTTGTTGGAGGAAGTGTGTCACTGTGGGGGTGGGTTGCATGGGGGTCCTCCTATGCTCTAATTCCGCCCAGTGTTGAAGAGACCCTTCTCCTGGATGCCTGGATTCTCTCCTGGTTACCATCAAATCAAGATGTAGAACTCTTGGCTCCTCCAGTACCAAGTCAGCCTGCGTGCTGCCATGCATCCCATCGGGATGATAATGGACTGAATCTCTGGAACTGTAAGCAAAGCCCCAATTAAATGTTTGCCTTTATAAGAGTTGCCTTGGTCATGGTGTCTCTTCACAACAGTGGAAACTTTGAGACAAACATTAATAGTTTTTAATGAGAATGAGTGGAAAAGAGTGAATGATAGTCACTCAGTATTTCTATTTGAAATATAAGGCAATTTACAGTAGATATGAATTATATTGCTTTGTGTTTTCTTGGAAACCTTTTTAGTCTTTCTGGACTTCAGATTCCCCCGTCATAAAATGGAAACAAAGTCCTATATTTTTATCAAATAAGAAATATTATTAATTTTCGCGTGCATCATTATTTTATGTACCATAAACCAAAATCCGACTTAAATCCTGATGTAATACTTCCCTTTTGGAACTGCTATTTTATAGCTATTTTAAAGAGTTTTTTCTAGCCTTCTTTTAGACACAATCACACGTTTGACTTTATGACTTCTCTGGATGAATGATTCCTTTCAATAAGAAATAAACAGCTTTAAAAAAAACTGCACCCACATGGAATAGGAACCATATTCTTCCTGCTTGAAAAATCACTGTGTCCACCATCAATTAGATATGAACCTGAGGTCAATGACCTCGATATGTAGAGAACAAAAAAAAAGCACCTCAGACTCTACAAAGCATGGAATTGCATTATCATTGATACAAACAACTATTAGTATTAATGATTGCCATAAATAATCATTTGTCTATGTGAGTGTGCTACTCTTTGATAAAAGTGAACATTTACTTTCTGCTTTTTTTTCCCAGTAGTTATTCTGTTTTTTCCAAGACAAATGCCATCAGCAAGCAGCTGTCTTATTGCATCCCTTACTTTTGTGCCCAGATCTATCAAAGTCTTCCAGGTAGTATAGGCAGCATCACTCCTGAGCAGTTTCGCCTCTAAATAAGGAGGCTGGTTTAACAGTGACTCTCTCTGTGATTGAGTCATAAGTACAGCCAAGGGTAATACTACTTGCTTTCCTTTCAACCTTTACCTCCTTTAGTGACAGGAGACCTTAAAAACAAAACAAACCAGATCGTTCCATCTGTCAAGCTTTCAGACTTTAAGGCTTTGTATAAATTTCATGGAGCAAACATATTCTAACTTGATGACCTCATCCTAACCAAACATTGCTCTGAGCTGCTCGTCAGTCAATAGAGGCATCTTATGGGTTCAGCAAAGGTTTGCATATACTACAGTCATGTTCAGAGGCTCACAGTACAAAGTTTACAGTGCTACAAAACTTATTTCTCTCTATTTGTTAACCCTTTGGGTGCATAAGAAAATATTAAACTACCTGATATCAAGTCCTAGGGATGATCTTTGAAAAGATCATACTTCAATTCTACCTATCCAAGTAATGAAATACAGTCCGATAAAAATGATGACTGTCACTTTTTTTTTCAGAAAAACAGACAAGATAAACATTAAAAAATAAAGCCATATTCTGTTATTGGCAAATATACTATGTGCATTCCAGTCCATGAAGTAAAATATTAGATAGAGCAACATGTTTATGATTCTTCCTGATTTTCAGTTGTTGGGGTATCTAGTGACATATTTCCACACTGTCTTCTAAGCTCTTACTTTAGGAGTAGCTCTTCTTCCTTTGAAAGACCTAGCCAAACACCATCCAATGGGAGCCCACAAAGAGCACCAGGATGTGTGCCAGTAATTCTTGACATATGTTCCTTTGCTGCCCTCTACTGTATATATCTGTAATTTGTAAAAATGTCGCATAGAAACTGAAAAGGCAGAATACTAAGCAAAAAGCATTGAGCTCACTTACTCTGGAAAAAGTAACTTCAAAGTGGGAGCTAATTTTATTAATGAAGTATGCCAAAATTGGCCACTTTAAGCAACCATCATTAAAAGAGTGTTCCAAAACCATGACACAGCAGGCTAAGTGCAGCCAGCTGTTACTGTCATGGCTGGAAGAAATCATATCCAAATCATAAGATGGGATATTTTTGTTCATAAGAAAATGGCTGAGAGAAGACTGATCATAAAATCTCAATCTTCTCTTTCTAAATGTCACATTTCTTTGATGAGAACAGAAGGACATTTATTTTTCTCTTTTATCAAAACTAACGTAAGACTAACGGTCAAGTGTTAACAAAATTTATACATGGACCAATATCTCATTCTTGTTGTTATTGCTTGTTTGTTTTTCTGCACTGGGAATTGAGCCTGAGGTTCACATGTGCTAGGCAAGTATTCTACCACTGAGCGGTATATACAGCCCAACTTCATTTTGAGCAAAAGAACAAAGCTCATTTTATTTACTTCTATCTGTCCTTCTTTCTTCCAACAAATATTTATTGAGTTTACATATGTGCACAGTACCCTGTAAAGATCCAGGAATATGGACAGGTTCCTGTTCTTATGGGTCTTGAGGTCTGAGACATCACATGGATTTAACAACAATTTCAGGACTAATTAATTATTGGATATAATTTTGTGGTTATATTAATAACAGAATTCTTTGCTTATATATATGTGTGTGTATATTTATTTGTGTATATGTATACACATACATACACACATACACACACACACACACACACACACACACACACACACACACATAGGAAGGGAATTTAATGTAGCCAAGGAGGTATGGAAAGGTTCCTGTTTTCATGCAACTAGATGTCTGAAACATCACACATATTTAACAGCAATTTCAGTACTAATTAATTACTGGATAAAATTTTTGTAGTTATATTAATAACAGAATACTTTGCTAATATATACCATAATATATAATATATTAATATATTTATATATTATAATATATGATAATAATATACAAATATATTATAATATATAACACAATGTTATAAATGTACAACATATAATATACTATATATTTACTATATGATATATTAGTAAATATAATAATATATTGTAACATATAAATATTGGAAGGGAATTTAATGTAGCCAATTATGAACAGGTTAGTATAGAAAGAACAAACAGGAATAAAATGGAACACATGCCTCTGGGGAACAAGAGAAGTATGTGGGATTTTAAACTACCCAATCATTCTTCTTTTTTTTTTTTTTTTTGTTTGTTTGTTTGTTTTTTGAGACAGGGTTTCTCTGTGTAGCCCTGGCTGTCCTGGAACTCACTTTGTAGACCAGGCTGGCCTCGAACTCAGAAATCCTCCTGCCTCTGCCTCCCAAGTGCTGGGATTAAAGGCGTGTGCCACCACTGCCTGGCCCAATCATTCTTCTTTATAAACAAAATGTACATCTTAATAATGGAACCAAACAAGTTTGTTGCTTTTGTTTCATCAATTACATTTTTTGTATTTTCTGACATTTTTGTCTTAATCAATATTTGATGGAATAGAAATTATGGAAGTCACATTTTTTGTGGGAATCTTGACATGTGTGTTCCCTTCTCCCTTCCTTCCCATTTTTATTGCTTTCTAAACTGTTTTATTTGTTCTATGTCTTCATTCATAAAATCAGAAAGTATATCAGATTTATATCTTACCTCAAGCTCTAGGATTGTGTGTGTGTGTGTGTGTGTGTGTGTGTGTGTGTGTCCACAGGTAGACCATACCCCATTATTCTCAGCCCAAGAATGTCACAGTTACATTTTTGTTTGAGAATAATCACTCTGCTGTCTAAGTTGGGACAAGCAGAGAGCAATTCTCTTTTTATGGAACATTGTGTACTTCCATTAAATTCAATTCTGGCTTGGAATGAAAAGGCCGTGAACACTTTCAAGGACTTTTTAAAAGTACAACGAGAAAGATATAACACATTAATTGGATTGGACTGTGTAGGGGAGAGACTGGAGTTGGGATTGCAAGGTAAAAGCATCTCTAAAGTACTGAAGGAACATGAAATATTATTCTTTCTTAGTCTTCTCTGTAATTCAAAACAAAAAATTGTACATTCTCACACCTTTGCCCTGCTCACATATAAGCCATATATACAGCCCAAAATGTCAGCATTCTAGCACATTCCAGGCCCATGCCAGATTAAACTGGCACTGAATATACATCTTCTGTCCTAGTTAGATTTAATTGTCAGCTTGACACTGTTTAGAATCACCTGGGAAAGGGACATGTCAACTGAGGAATTGCCTAAATCAGCTTGGCCTATGAGAATGTCTGTGTGGGCATTGTTTTGACTAATGATTGATGTGGAACAGATTCACTTACTGTGGTCAGCACCTCCCCTACGCACATGACCCTGGGCTTATATAAGAAAGTTAGTGAACATAGGGCTGGGAATAAGCCAGAAAGTGAGCCGGTAAGCATCATTTCTCAATGATTCCTGCTTTAGTTCCTGCACTGACTTCGGTCAATGATGGGTTGTGACTTGGAAGTATAAGCTGAAATAAACCCTTTCTTCCCCTGAGTTGTTAGACATGGTGTTTATTCCAGCAACAGAAAACAAATTAGAATATCCTCTCACTAAAAACAATCAATATATTAAAGCTATATGAATAATATGTATATGTTGTTTATATAAGGATATATACTTATATTTACATGTGCACATGAGTATAAGAACACACATGTATACACTGTATATGTATGCATATACAGCTCTGTGTATATGTGGATGGATGTTCTCTTAGTCAGGGTTTCTATTCCTGCACAAACATCATGACCAAGAAGCAAGTTGGGGAGGAAAAGGTTTATTCAGCTTACACTTCCATACTGCTGTTCATCACCAAAGGAAGTCAGGACTAGAACTCAAGCAGGTCAGGAAGCAGGAGCTGATGCAGAGGCCATGGAGGGATGTTCCTTACTGGCTTGCTTCCCCTGGTTTGCTAACTTGTTTTCTTATAGAACCCAAGACTACCAGCCCAGAGATGCTACCACCCAAAATGGGCCCTCCCTCCTTGATCACTAATTGAGAAAATGCCTTACAGCTGGATCTCATGGAGGCATTTCCTCACCTAAAGCTCCTTTCTCTGTGATAACTCCAGCTTGTGCCAGGTTGACCCAAAACCAGCCAGTACAGGTGTGTATCTGAACTTGAAAAACATGAGAATGAGATTGTAGCTACTGAAACTAAGCAAGAGGCAAGTTCAGTGATAGAAACCTGTTCAATAAAACCTAAGAAAATTATTGTAGATCTCATTTTAATCTATAAAATAGTACTAATTGCAGTACTTAGATCACTTAGCATATTACTAGGACTGAATGAAATAACATATAAAATAGTTAAAGCAGTGCTCAGCACATGCTTAAGTAAGAGAAAGGGCATAATATATTTGTATTCATTTGCTGTTAATAAGAATTCAGCCCTTCCAGAACTAAAACTATAAAGCACATTTGGGGCAAGATATATCACCTGGAATTTATGTGGTAAATGCTGGAAATGTAATCCTGCATAATCCACTAATGTTCACATCCAGTCATGAGAATTTAACACAGTGTCTTTGTGCTTTGTGCAGGGTTGAAAAGAAAGGAAAAAAAAATCAGCTGTGAAAAAAGCTCACTGGAAAACCTTTGCCATAAATTGGTCCAAAGACTATTAACTGATATTTTCAAGTAAAATCTAATTTGGAAACCTCACAATCCAAAAGTCATTGTCCTAAGCAAAGAGAACACTGCTCTGCGTGTAGGTAGCTTGAACTTCAAATGTCCTCCTCTGGCTTATATGTAGAATGCTTTGGTCTCAGTTGGTGGTATTGTTTTGGGAAGCAAAGGGAACTTTAGGAGGTAAGGCCTTGGTGGAAGAAGTGGATCTCTGGGGGAGTGTCTTTGAAGTATCTTGGCCTCTACTGTTCCCTAGTCACTAGGAGGTTAGCAGCCTCTGTGACATACTTCTGCCATAATGATATTCTGCCTCATTCTAGAGTCAAAGAAACAGACCCAGCTCACCTTGGATTGAAATTTCTGAAACCATGAGTCAAATAAAGTTGTTCTTCTTTAAAATGTTTCCTTTGGGTATCATCAGAACAGTGAAAAGTGACCAAGCAGTATTATAATTAATGTTTAAAAGCCACAAAACAAGCCAAGAACAAGGTGGAAGGAGTCAGAGCACCTCGAACATGAGAAGTGAGTCTAAAATCTTCAGATTGAAGAGGCTGAAAAGGATTACAAAATAATCTATGTGATGAAAAAAATAAGTGGGGAAGTAGGAGCAGGCAGATCTCTGTGAGTTTAAGGTCTGCCTGGTTTACTTAGTGAGTTCCAGGATAGCCAGGGCTACATAGGGAGACCCTGTACAAAACAAAGCAGAACAAGCAAACAGAAACCATACCAAACAAATAAAACCAAACAAAACCAAAGCAAAATAAAACAAAAGAAAAAAAGAAAAAAAAAGGAGCAAAAACTTGACAGTACCATAACATAGAACAAATTATAATATAAATCGAAAAATATACTCAGGCTGCTTAAGTGGCAGAAAAAATTTCAAAAAGAGACTTATTGGGCCACATTAACAGAAAGCAAGAACTTCATCTTCCATAGACTGTGAACAACACCAACCAACCAAAGAAACAAAACAATAACAAACACACAAAAAAGACTGAACTCAGGAATAGCTAAGTTTCAAAGTTAAAAGATCAAACAAACAAACGAACAAAAAAAAGCTCTTCTACTACAGTTATGGCTTTAATGGAAACCACTATTAAATCAATTGTCCATCCTCTGTTGTGGCCCAACAGTCAAAAACTACTGACTATGCACATACAAATTCTGTTGAACTTGTGGGGATTTGTGCTTTGATCTTAAACTTTCTGGAAAGACCTTCTACTTGCTCCCCAAACAGACAAGATATAAAAGATAAAAACAGAAAAAAATACTGTCCTGGTTTCCTTCTCTGTTGCTGTGATAAAACACTGACCAAAGTCAACATGGGGGGAGGGTTTTAGTTTGCAGATGGAAGTCCATCATTGAGGGAAGAGAAGGCAGGAACTCAGGGCAAGGGCTTGAAGGAGAAACCATGGAGGGCACAGTTTATGGGCTGGCTTGCCCTGGGTTTACAGGCTTGCTTCCCCTGTGTGCTCAAATCCTTCTCCTTTACAGCCTAGACTGCCTGTCCAGGTATTGAATGGCACACAGTGACATTCTTCAACATCAATCAAGAAAATGCCCCATAGTCTACTCTGATGAAATGGAAATTATTCCTCCATCGAAGTTCCCTCTCCTCAGATGAATTTGTTTTGGGCTGACAAAAAATTATTCATTGCAATATGTCCATGAGATATAGAACTAGATGAGACCTATGATCACCTCAGCATTCTGTCCAGGGGTAATTTCAACACAACAACAGTGTGAAGAAATCACACCAAGCCAACAGTGTCACTGAGATTTGAAAACAGCAAGAATAAGAATGGGGAAAGGCCAAGATGGCTGGCATTTTGCACAGCAGCATACCAGCAACAGATGAAGAAAATGAATTCCAGAAATATGCAGAGTCCTTGACTGAATTCCATTTTAGACATTTGTTATGAGCAACAATATTGCACCAAGCAAGGCTCAACAGGAAGAACATAAGTGAAGCAGTGCCGAGCCCACATGGGGTTGAGAGATACTGAACTTATCAGCCAGGGAGGAGACCCACTGCTAAACTCACGAAGCACACAGGACAAATATCAGAAAAGTCAAGCCTTTGTAGTAAGACTTGGAGTCCTAGAGTGGTTGTTGTTGTAAACTACCCCAGACATTGAAGACAAACCTTAATAGGATACCGGCGACTCTCAGGCAACTGCTAAGCAAATGTCTAAAATATTTAAAGTAAACAGAATGCAAACAATCTACAACTTAAAAATCGCAATATCCAGCCTCCAAACAAAAACCAGTATGAGACAGTGAAAGAAGCACAAATACCCCACAGCAGAAAGTAAAAAACTATATGGAGATTCTGAACTGTCAAGTAAAATTGAATCGGCAGATGAAGACTCAAAAGCATCCATTATAATTATGTTCAAGGATTTAAAGAGACTTGAAGGACACTTACAAAATAACAAATGAAATGTCTAGCTTTGAAAATGCAATATCTTGAACAAACGCTTCACAGATGTGATATATCAGTAGATTATAATTTCCAAGAGAAAAGAATCATTGAATTTCACCAGAAAGTTACTATGCAAACAGAAACACAAAGAGAAAAAAAACCTACCGAAAATGGACTTTTTTGAACTATGAGTATAGCATACAGTCTAGTGTCTATACTCAAAAAGAAGAGACAAAGAAAAGAAATGGACAGTTTTAAAGAAATAAAGGCTGGGAAACTATGAATTTGATTGATACTCTAAATCTCTAGATTTAAGAGGCTTAATAAAGTAGAGCTATGCTAAACACAAAGACTATTTCTAAACACACCACAATCAACTGACTGAGGACCCTCAGGCAAACACTTGAAAAAGCAAATGGACACAGAAATAGACATCCTGGGACTCGGTGTTGACAGGAGTGAACAAGCCCCCCACAGACCTAGTTTCAGTAACAAGTAACCCAAAAAGTAATGTGAACACGTCCTAAAGGCACTGAAAGAAAATTCCCATTAATTTAAAATTTTCTATCCTAACAAAACATCATTCCAAACTGAATGCGAGACGACGATGTTTTCAGAAAAATGAAAGCTAGGAGAATTTGTTCCCAGAAGAAATGCTTCATAATTAATGCTAGCAACATCCTTCAGGCTGAAGGAAAATATTTCCACACACTGACATGAAACAGAAGAAAACAATAAAGGGAAGCTGCGATGGTGGTGATGAGACAGTCCACTCTTCTACCTACGGTTCTGCTTTTGTCCCTTCTTGCCAAGAATGGAGTGGGCAGACAGTGATAAAAATAGGTACAATGTTACTTGCCTAGAAGGAGTTAAGAATCAAAATGTGAAGTAGAAAGCCTGAGACCTAGAGTGGCAGCAAGATGCCAACCAAGAGTGTCTGTGTTACAGCTCCATGAGCTCAATAGGCTGTGGCATCAACTGAGAGATTATTGACAAGCAGCACAACTCCAAGTGTTAAGAGAGTCTCAGGATGCCAACTGAGAGCATCCATTGCCAAGCAAATATGTGGAGACCAGGGCATCAAATAACAGAAAAAGTCCGATGGGCCCAACAAGTCTTGCCATGCAGCTCAAAGTCTAATGCAGTTATGTTGGTTCTTGAAGCAAACGGGTGGCCTAGAGGCAGGAAACAAATTCCCTACATATAAAGCAGGTGCAATATTTCTGTGAGTAAAAGCAGTGAGAACCTGATGTTGCTAAGTCTGCAGTGGATCTTTCTCTGGGAAGTCTTAGGGTCCCCATGCCCACTTTCCCACCCCATGCCTACTTCCCCACCACACCCCTGAATCACAGTCAGGAGCCAGTTGAGAGCTAGAACCTGGATAGGAGCTGGAGTCTGTATGGGACTCCATCAATTTCAGACTCTGAAATTCCCTTCTCTTCTTCCTTGGAGCAGTTATCCAACATGTCTGTCAATCCAGAACCTTTAGGCCCTCTTTGATAGACTCAGATGGGCTCTGATTGGCAGGGGTATAGGTCTATGCAAATGAGATACAAGATAGACCCAATCAGGACTTAGCTATTAAACCCTGAGCCTTAAGGGTATTTTCAGTTTGGACTTCTAATCTTTCTCCTTTCTGTGTCTTCCCAGATATTGCACCCAAAATGGGGAAAGTGGAAGGAGAACAGCTAAAATAATTAATCATTACTTTTTTTCCGTTTGTCGCCCTACCCCTAACCCCAGTTACTTCCCTTGAAAAGCAGCCCATTGGATTTCTAAGGGTGAGCTTATAATGGACTACTGGTAGCATTGTTGAAAGCCTAAGTCTCTGCCTGGGCCCAGCAGATCTGAACCTTTATGAAGTATCAATGCAGCCAACAGCATTTCACAGTTTGTTATGTGAAGATCTGATGCAACTCTCCGACCACAGTGTCTAGAATCCTGGGATAACATACAACAAACCATCCATCACAATGGTATATTTGACTCTTATATTTTGCTTTTTAGTACTTTAGTACTATATCTTTTATGTACTTTATAGTACTTTTTAGTACTATATCTTTATATATTTTAGTCCATATCTTTTATGGAATGAGATAGGTATTGATGTTTAATCATTTTCATGTATATATAATTTTATTAAAATCTTTTCTAAATGTGTTTTCCCACTAATATAAAATGTCAGCTTTATCACGAAGTGTATTTCTATATACATTAGTTTGTTTCTGAAATCTATTTTACTCTGCCAAAATACCTAATTGGAAGACAATATTAGCTATTCTTTTTTTTTTTTTACAGTTCCATGTGAGGTTTATTGAGAGGGGAAAGGGCAAAGGTGAAGAAAGAGAAGAGAGGAAGGGAGGGGTGCTTCTCTTATGTATATGGATGGTGACATGGTCGCAGGTAAAGGTGAGCCTAATGGATTCTGGGAATATGGTGGCTGTTGCCTTGGCAACAAGTGTATAGGTCGTGCTGTTGCCTATGTGATATCCCAGGTTTTTAGAGGTCCTGGTACCAAAATTCCTCCCTTATTCTTATTATAAAGAGAAGGAAAAAGAGGAGGGGGAAGCTGATGGTGAAAGGGAATGAGGGTGCTGTGCCGTGCCGTGATGTGTCTCTTAAACTGCTTCTGCTGTCTAGGGGCATCATCACTTTTGGGGTGTAGCTGACTTTCACCATTGGGATCCACTTGGTAAACGTTCGCATCAGGTACCTCTGTGGACAGCGGCTCTTCTGTGGGCAGTGGCTGGTAATCCTGTAACAGAAACTGATTAATAGTTTAGTTAGAAATTTTTTGTATTTGCTGTTGGAGGAATATAGAAACAAGATTAATGAGGCAGGGAGCAAACAATAATACCAGGAAGATGACTAGAAAAGGCATTACAAAAGGGAGCATCCACTTCCATATAGGGTTTTTGAAAATCCCAGAACTGGAGGTCTCACAATCCCTGAAATTCTTTATATCTGACTGTAGCTCCTGGATTTTATTTCTCACTATCCCGGATTGGTTGACATAGAAACAGCATTCTTCCTGAAGGAACAGTCAAAGACCACCTTCTTTAGCTGTCAGGACATCTAAGCCCCGTCGGTTCTGAAGCACCACAACTGCCAATGAATTGATCTGTTTCTGGATAGTAAGCCCAGTTTCAGTCATTCCTTGAAGATCACTATTAAACTGGGAAGTGAATGTATTATATTAGGACATGGAAGTCGTTATCCCTGTAACTCCAGTACAAACACCTATGGCTATTTCCGTAGCGACCAAGAGTGGCACAACCTGAACTGCTCTCTTATGTCGGGCAGCTATCATATCTACAACTGTGATTGGCAGGGGTTCATTTCCCTGGATTACTCTCAGTTCAGGGAAAAGGAGTACCAAAGTGCAAACTCCTGACCAGCTGGTGGGTAGGCGATGATATACCTGAGTGCCACAAAGAATTGACGTGCTCTGGACTGCAAGGCATTGTGGCAGAGATGATATATCAAGGGTTATGGTTCTATTGCAGTCTAGGGAGCTTAGTGTTCCTACAGAATGTGTCCCAGAGGTCTTAAAACAGTTTGCCATGCCAAAGAGAGGGACAGAGTTAAGGTACGGAGTCATGGCAACATCGGAGTCAGGACAGCTGACAAAAGGTGAGGTAAAGTTACCTGGCAGTATCACCGGAGAGGCTGTAAGTGACAATTTTGAGTCGATACACATAGCCAGCAATCTTTAAAGTGACCAGGCCTGGTGACATTAAGGAGTTGGTACACTGAGGTCAAGGTCTGAAGCAAAAGGCTAAATGACAAGTTAGTGCCATATATGAGGGGTGCTGTCAAAGAGGTAAGTACCTTGGAGGAGTGTTTGATTATTTCTCCTACTTTTCCGATATCTAGGGGTTGGGCAATTGGGATATATTTTTTTTTGAACATGGAGAATACTTACTAGAGAACTGGGCTGATTTTTATGGTAGAGCTTACCAACAATTCCTGTCTCCCACCTGGAATCCCACAGGTCTTGTATGTAGAAGAAAAGTGTCTTGCGGTGTTGATAGAAGAAATGATTGATCCATGATCCTAGAATATGTATCTGACAAGACCAATACGGGCAGCCCCCATATTCGTTTGGCCATTTTCTACAATAATCTTTTGTCTGGTCAAAGAGAAAGCAAGTATAGAGATCATAATATTTAGATGGGATAACAGATACAGGGATGATAGCGATTTGGATTGGTTCCTGATGTCTGGCTATGGAGCAGTTTCCTGACCCTATTTGGAAAGAATGTTTGTTATCTGTAGGGGTTTCTTGAACCTCGAATCTCCAGATGTAAGGACTGCCCTGGATAGAAATGAAGAACAGCATGGGGAAGACAAGAAAACCATATCTAATCCAGTGAGGTGGAGCTCAGTTGCCAGGGTGGAGTCTCATTTTCTGGGATTAGGGACAAGGTGGGTGGTCTCGATGTCCTCTAGAGATTAACAGAGCACAGTCCTGTTAGGGTCGATGTGTATGAAGAAGAGTCATTTTTAGGTGGAGGGATGAAAGGTTTAAGGTGAGACAGGTGGACCCAATGTAAGAGTACTTTAAGTTTAGCAGCTCTAGGGGTCACGAGAATTACCTTAAAAGGACCCTGCCATTTAGGAGAGAGGGGTAAGAGCTGAAGATCTGGAGGGGATAGAAGGACTTGGTCTCCAATGTTGACAGGCAGTGGACAGGAGACAGTCTGTGGCTGCAGTAGAAGGTGGTCAGCAAAGTTTCATAGGAGAGAACGGAGGTGGCAAATGGGGTGAGTAGATGGTCTGGGAGGGAAGAGCATTTATGTGAAAGACCAGGAGTTAAGACTGGACGTCCATACATGAGTTCAAAAGGTGAGATGAGAAGAGACCACTTGAGGAGAGCTCGTAGCCTGAAAAGAGCCAGAGGTAGAAGTTTCACCCAGTCAAGGTGAAGTTCCTGTGACAGCTTAGCAAGAGTGGTTTTTAAAGAGTGATTAGTTCTGTCTACCTTACCTGAAGATTGAGGGTGGTAGGGAATGTGAAAACGCCAGGGGATGTCTAGGGCCTTAGATAGAATTTGAGAAATCTGGGAAGTAAATTCAGGACCATTGTCTGACTGAAGGGAGACTGGGACACCAAATCAGGGGATGATCTCTCAGAGGAGAAGATCAGAGACTGTCTGAGCCGTTTTGTTAGTTGTGGGAAATGCTTCCACCCACCCTGAGAAGCTATTCTTAATAACTGTAATAATAGATATTTTTTATACTTAGCAGAGAAACAAATCCTCTTATTGATATTTTTTCAAAGCATGTTATTGGTTCTTTATATGTATTTTTCTTGGTGTACTTAAATTTGTCTAGTTTCATAAAAATTCTATTAGTGTACTGAAAAGTAATGGATTCAATTTATTAAATTGAGATTTTTTTGTTTCTTTTGATATAATGAGTTTTTCTCATTTTAGAAAATGGTCTGACTCACTATTTACAAAAAACAAGGACTAGTTTTTAACTTAAGAATTTTGATGGCCCCACAAACTTTGTAATCAATTCATCCAAAACAACAACATATTATCATCAAGACAAATATATCAAGTGAGATTTTCATATAAATTTTATTATGTTGTTTATATTAAATCATTTCCCTCCCCTTAAGCAGTCCTATCTTTCTCCGTCTCAGTAAATGAAATGTCTAGATACTTTGTTGCAAAAGCTCATAATTATAGAGAAAAATTTTTTACCCTCCACAACTAATATATAACCAAGAAAGAAGGCATGGCTTTGCGTTTTACATATTAATTTATCCGAATCCTGTTTTCTTTTTCTCAGAAAGCATACTTTGCTTTTTAAAGTGACATGTGAAGGGACTCTGGTCCTCTCAAGTGTGGTGAGCATGGCTCTGGCAGACCTTTTTCCCCATTCCCTTTGCCTTGCTAAAAACTGTTAGATTACATAATTAAAGACAGCCCCCAAGGTTCATTTCCTTATTTGACCACTTCCTTCTCCTGAGGCTGACTAGCAAGGTTCAGCTATCAAAGTATTGAAGCACAGCAATCAAAAGCTCACCTAATGAACATGCCTAATTAAAATTAAACACCACATTCTAACACAGACTTTCCCATTTTACCTTTGGAAACCACTATTTTCTCTGTTGAGGGACATCTGGGTTCTTTCCAGCTTCTGGCTATTATAAATAAGGCTGCTATGAACATAGTAGAGCAGATGTCCTTATTATATGGTAGAGAATCTTCTGGGTATATGCCCAGGAGTGGTATAGCTGGGTCCTCAGCTATGTCCAATTTTCTGAGGAACCACCAAACTGATTTCCAGAGTGTTTGTACCAGTTTACAATCCCACCAGCAGTGGAAGAGTGTTCCTCTTTCTCCACATCCTCACCAGCACCTGCTGTTACCTGAGTTTTTGATCCTAACCATTCTGACTGGTGTGAGGTAGAATGTCCCTCAAGAGAGAAATGGACACTGAAACTGTGGTACATTTACACAATGGCGTACTACTCAGCTACTAAAACCAATGAATTCATGAAATTCCTAGGCAAATGGAAGAAGTAGAAAATACCATCCTGAGTGAGGTAACACTATCACAAAAGAACACACACGGTATGCACTCACTGATAAGTGGATATTAGTCCAAAAGCTTGGAATACCCAAGATAGAATTCACAAACCAACTGAAGCTCAAGAAGAAGGAAGACCAAAGTATGGATACTTTGGTCCTTCTTAAAAGGGGAAACAGCCGGGCGGTGGTGGCGCACGCCTTTAATCCCAGCACTTGGGAGGCAGAGGCAGGTGGATTTCTGAGTTCGAGGCCAGCCTGGTCTACAGAGTGAGTTCCAGGACAGCCAGGGCTACACAGAGAAACCCTGTTTCGAAAAAACCAAAAAAAAAAAAAAAGGGGGGAAACAAAACAGCCATGGGAGGAGATACATAGACAAAATGTGGAGCAGAGACTGAAGGAAAGGCCATCCAGAGACTGCCCCACCTGGGGATCCACCCCATATACGGTCACCAAACCCAGATGCTAATGTGGATGCCAAGAAGCACTTGCTGACAGGAGCCTGTTATAGCTGTCTCCTGAGAGGTTCTGCCAGTACCCGACAAATACAGAGGTGGGTGCTCCCAGCCAACCATTGGACTGAGTACAAGGTCCCCAATGGAGGAGTTGGAGAAAGGACCCAAGGAGTTGAAGGGGTTTGCAGCACCATAGGAGGAACAACAATATGAACTAACCAGTACCTCCAGAGCTCCCAGGGACTAAACCACCAACCAAAGAGTACACATGGAGGGACCCATGGCTCCAGCTGCATATGTAGCAGAGGATGGCCTTGTTGCACATCAAAGGGAGAAGAGGCCCTTGGCCCTGAGAAACGATGCCCCAGCATATGGGAATACCAGGAAAGGGAAGCAGGAGTGAAGGGGGGATGGGATAGGGTGTTTTGAGGAGAAATCAGAAAGGAGATAACATTTGAAATGTAAATAAAGAAAATATCTTAAAAAATAAAAAGTAAGAAACCAGTATTTTCCTATAGGCCTTATCTGTCTCCTCTCCATCCAGAGGCACAAACATCCTCTCCATTATCCCCCATCCCCCAATCCCTTCCCCTTCTTCTTCATTACTAGTCTTCTATCTCCTGTCTTTGTTTCTTATTCCCTCCCCTTTATCCCTCTGGGGCAAATAAATCTCCTTTGTGCCCACAACAGAATCTTGGAGGAGGTCAGAGGTGAAGTTGGAGTGGGGGGTGAGTGAATCCTGGACCAATACTTTTCATGATAGCATATAGAATAGTAGATTTCTTTGTGATCACCATACATGCTGTTCATGGATGCTGCTCACATTCACCCCTCTTCTTCCACTTCCTGTCATGGATCCCCTTCCTCCACTTTCTACGACTGGTGAAAGATCCATACATTTACTTTACTTACTTCTGTTTGGATATGGTTGTCCCCCATAGGCTCATAGGTTTGAATGCTTGGTCACCAGAGGGTGGCACTTTCTGAAAGATTTAGGAGGTGTGGTCTTGTTTGAAGAAATACACCACTGGAGGTGGGCTTTGAGGTTTTCAAAGCCCAAGCCAAGTCCAGTGCCTCTCTCTTCCTGCGGCCCACAGATCCAAATGTAGACCTTCCAACTACATCTCCAGCACCTCAACTGCCTCATGTTGCTATGCTGATAATGGACTAAACCTCTGCAGCTGTAAGCAAGCCCCAATTAAATTCTTTCTTTAATAAGTCTTGCTGTAGTCACATTGACTCTTCACAGCAATAGAGCACTAAGACACCAGTCAAACCTTTTCACTATATATCTACCTGGTAGTCTCTCTGGGTTGATACTGTGCTACCCATCAGGTGAAATATTGGAACTAAGAATGAGGTTGCCCTCACATTGCATCTGCAATTCAGAGCAGAGGTCAGTGAATGTTTATGCTCAGCTCATTTTCTCATTTTTATTCACTGTAGAATGGTGTCACAGTGGGTGGGTCTTCCCTCCTCAACTAACCTCATCTAGATAATCCCTCAGAGCCACAAGAAACCTGTCACCTAGGTGATTCTAGGTCCTATCAAGTTGATAATACAGATTAACCAACATGGGGGGTGTAGGGTTAACACATCCCTGAGATACCTTGTTTTTTTCCTCACAAAAAAACATATATACAGAAAGAGAAAGGGAGTTATTACTGTGACTCATATGCTCTGATTGACAGTAAGAGTCCAGCATTGAATGGCTCAGACAAAATGACTTCCTTGTCCTGGAAAGGCAATAAATATACCAGCAAGATAAACATTCTGAAGGTAGGAGTCATGTGCCAGGGAGGTTATTTCAAACAGTAAAATCTCGAGGAAAGCTTCAAAGGGGTGATATCCAAGCTTAGAATAAGCTGCTTTTGTGAAGAATAGAAGTAGGAGGTTCCTGCAGAAAGGAGAACTAAGAAGGACATTCTGTTCAAATGCACACTCAGGAACACACGAACTCCACTGGAATTTTCAAAGTAAAGAGAAATATGGTGGAAAGTAGAAACAGATTAACAAGCAGCAGTTTGGAGGCTTTTTTTTTTTTTGCTGTACATTTTATTCTAAAGCCAGTCAATTCTAAACACTGTATGGAAGCAAGCAGAAACTTCTTTTTAACTTGAAAAGAGAGTTTTGCCTACTTGTAAGGATTGGAGAAAGCTAGATTGTGCTGGGTAGGGAAGGAAGAGTCTCTAGAGAGATCAGAGACAACAAAACAGGAAACACCAGGGGAGGTGGATATTAAGTCCAGTTATAAGAATGAGCTGGTGAGCTTTCTCATGAGGGTGTGAGGACTGCTTGTATCCCTTGGCACTCCCCTCATCCTTCTTCTAGTCTCCACTGCTGAACAGCTTTCAATCTCCAAACAAATCTCTGTTACTCTTGGAGGAGAGACAAGCCAATGTGTGTAAAGTGTCCCCTTGAGATACTGGGCTTACTCTTGTCTTTTCTCATTAGCCTGCAGGAAGCCTAAAGAGTAACCTAACCTATTTTCTGGCTCAGAGTAGCTTCAGTGTCTAATTCCTTGGTCCAATGTCCTACTTTATGGAAAATTGCCATGCCATGCAGAACTAAGGTTGCCTCTTATAGTACTGAGCTTCACCTGAGCCCTGTGTCCTTGGAAAGACACTCATGCTGAGAATCTACCTCTCTCTCTCTCTCTCTCTCTCTCTCTCTCTCTCTCTGTGTGTGTGTGTGTGTGTGTTATGTGTTTGTGTGTGTGAGTGTGTGCTTTTGTTATTGTCTTAGTAAAAGAAGTTAAAAGGTATTCATGCTACTAAACTAGTTAAACACAGTTGTAAACACTTTCTACTCAGCCAGATGACCTTGGCCCTCCCAATGACAAAAGAACCCTGCCTGCAAATCACCACAGCTAAGATATGTCTCCTGCCTCCCATAAAGATCAAAGGCAAAGCCATTCTGCCCAGATATTATGGCCATCCTTAATTTCCCACTGCATTTTTGCCTGTCACAGAAAAGGGAAATAGCGCAGCCTTTTCATATCGGGAGGAAACACATAATCTACTGATAGGATATTCCTTTGTGAAAGTTCTAAGGATGTAAACAGAGCCCTAAGTAAAAACAAAAAGTAACAGACAGACAAATAACTAATGCTGAAGTATAGGAAAGAACAGAATCTTACATGTGTGCACCTGGTAAAAAGAATAACTAGGAAAGTCTATCAGAACTACAACCTTGTGGGATCCACTGTGGCCCTACTCAGAAAATATATCTGCAGTTACATGTATCCAACAGCTGCCTGTGTATAGATGTAATGATTCCATCCTTATTGCTGAACCTTGAAGCCAGAATTATTATTCCAGAAACACTTATGGAATCTGCCCCATTTTGTATTTAACACACCCCCTTCCTCTATCTCTTCCAATCTGTTCTTTGCTTCTATGGCATGTGTGTTTCACATAGTAATGTTTACTACTTATTCCAAGCAGCATTACACTTTAGAGAGAGTCTCTCTGTTATTTATAGAGTGACAGCAAAAGTACAAAAGGACTTGTGTCGGATGAAATAAACATTAAATTAAAAACTATAGAGACAAGGCCATTATTCAATTCAAGAGGAGGAAATAGCCATTGTAAATATAGATGTACTCAGTTCTACAAAGCAAGATCTGAGAGAGACACAGACAAAAATGTAGTATTGTTGGGGAGCTCTGCAAGTGTCATTGACATCAGAGAAAAGAAATGAAAGAACCTTGAGAGGCAAGAAGGAAAACTTGGTGTAGCCTCACTTAGATAGTGCTGCTTCAAGCTGCCAGAGAGTCTGACAACAGGTTGTTTATTGTAAGCATAGTTAAGCATAGTACAATGAGGGGTGGGGTGGGAGAGGCTTCCTGGTGTAATAAAATTCCCTGTGCCCAAGGAGATATACTTACATCAAAACTCAACTCAAAGTTCATGCCATTTCCTCCAAGACGATGGGGTCTAGAGATGGGCTACATGTATTGGATTAAGGGCCTAGGAAAGGCTATGGAGCAGTCTCTATCATATGGACAGTGAAGTCATTTGGGCCATGCAGTACATGTGACATCTTCCCTATGGATGAGTCCTGTTGACTGAGAAAGGTTACAGGTCTAGTGAGAAAGAGTCTGGGACAAACATTCTGGGGGATTTGGGAGAGGTCTGGCTCTACAGAGAGGAAAGGTTACTATGTCATTAACAATATCCATTCCCAGACTTCTGGGTGGAAAACATGCATTTCCTTCTTTGAGGAGACAATCCTGCATGATTTACTATTCCTGATTTCCTTAGTGATCTGTAAGCACAAGGACCTTTGTGCTCCCAACATCCTGCTTTCAGTATTGGACATATTTCAGTCTCTCCCACAAAGTAAAAGTAAGCAAAGAAAACCCCAAAACAGATAAGAATTAAGCTATGTCAGCACCAAGTAGACATAACAAATCCTTCAGAATAAGTTAACCAGTAGCTACAGAATACACATTTCTCTCACATACATGGATACATTCTCTAGCGAGGTGTAATGGCTAATTTGGGTTGTCAACTGAATCATATTTAGAATCACCAGGGGATTCTTTGAATTTACTGAGGTAGGAAGACTCCCCCTAAATTAGGGCAACATCATTCCATTGGTTGGGGTCCCAGACTGAATTTTAAGAAAAGTAATTGAGCTGAACACTAGTACCCATCTCTCTGCTTCCTAAGTGTAGACACAATACTGTCAACAGCTACTTCATACTTCCTCATCATGAGGTACCTCTACCTTTGAACTGTGAGTCAAAATCAGCCCCTCCCTGACCCACTTTTTAAGTAGCTTCTGTCAGGTAACTTTTCCTAGCAATGTATAAGATAACTAACACAATAGGCAAATACTAGGCATCAAAATGAATCACAAGAGGTTTTTTAAAATTGAAACCTTAGCATGCATTTTCTCTAACAACAATGAAAAAATAAAAGCTTGAAATCAACAGGAGAAACTTTTTTTTTTTTTTTTTGGTTTTTCAAGACAGGGTTTCTCTGTGTAGCCCTGGCTGTCCTGGAACTCACTTTGTAGACCAGGCTGGCCTCGAACTCAGAAATCCTCCTGCCTCTGCCTCCCAAGTGCTGGGATTAAAGGCGTGCGCCACCACTGCCCGGCTCAGGAGAAACTTTAAGAAATTTACAAATATAGTTAAAAAGCACATTGTTTTTTGAATGAACAATAGGTTAAAGAAAACTCAAAATGAAGGTAAAATTTTTTTCTTGAAGAAATAAATTTACACAATGCAACAAAACACTGAGGAATAACACCCAAAGTAGTTGTAAGAGGCAATACCAGCAATAAGTGTCTATACACAAATAATGCAAAGGAAACAAATGATATCACAAATACATTGATTTCAAATATAAAGCAAACCCCCAAATAGAAAATAAATAAATGAAATAGAGTCAAAATGTTCTTGGCTGATGACTTAGAGTAAATCGCAACCAGGCAGCTCTTTTGCCACCCATGTAACTCAGTCACCATCTTATTAAGGTTAAAAGTCACATGGCATATGACTTTTCAGCCATCATGGTTAAGGGTGACCATGTGGTAGCCCTCTACTTATCACTGTATTTCCTGTCTTAGACTAAAGAAGCAACACCAGGCTTCCAAGATGGCTTGTTTAAAACTGGAGTCATTAGATGCTGAAAAAGCACGTGACAAAATTCAATATCCCTTCATGTTAGAAGTCTGGAAAGAGCAGGAATTCCAGGCCCATACCAAAACATAGTAAAAGCAATACAGAAAACCAGTTTGCCAACATCAAACTAAATGAAGAGAAACTTGAATCAATCCCACTAAAATCAAGGACTAGAGAAGGCTGCCCTCTCTCTCCATTTCTATTCAATATAGTACTTGAAGTTCTAGCTAGAGCAATTAGACAACAAAAGGAGGTCAAAGGAATACAATTGGAAAGTAAGAAGTCAAAATATCACTATTTGAATATGATATGATAGTATACTTAAGTGACCCCAAAATTTCCACCAGAGAACTTCTATACCTGATAAACAACTTCAGCAATGTGGCTGGTTATAAAATTAACTCAAATCAGTAGTCTTCCTATACTCAAAGGATAAACAGGCTGAGAAAGAAATTAGGGAAACAATACCCTTCACAATAGTCACAAACAATATAAAGTATCCTGGTGTGACTCTAACCAAACAAGTGAAAGATCTGTATAACAAGAACTTCAAGTCTCTGAAGAAAGAAAACAAAGAAGACCTCAGAAGATGGAAAGACCTCCCATGCTCATGGATTGGCAGGATTAATATAGCAAAAGTGGCCATCTTGCAAAAAACAATCTACAGATTCAGTGCAATTGCCATCAAAATTCCAACTCAATTCTTCATAGAGTTAGAAAGACCAATTCTCAAATTCATATGGAGTAACAAAAAACCCAGGATCAGTAAAACTTTTCTCAACAATAAAAGAACTTCCTGACCATCCCTGACCTCAAGCTGTACTACAGAGCAATCATGATAAAAACTGCATGGTATTGGTACAGTGACGGGCAGATAGATCAATGGAATAGAATTGAAGACCCAGAAATGAACCCACACACCTCTAGTCACTTCATCTTTGACAAAGGAGCTAAAACCATCTAGTAAAAAAAGACAACATTTTCAACAAATAGTGCTGGTTCAACTGGCAGTCAACATGTAGAAGAATGCAAATTGATCCATTCTTATCTCCCTGTACAAAGCTCAAGTCCAAGTGGATCAAGGACCTTCATATAAAAGCAGATACACTGAATCTAATAGAAGAGAAAGTGGGGGAAAAGTCTCGAATACATGGGCACAGGGGAAAAGTTACTGAACAGAACACCCTCAGCTTATGCGCTAAGATTAAGAATTGACAAAAAGGACCTCATAAAATTACAAAGCTTCTATAAGGCAAAGAACACTATCAATAGGGCAAAATGGCAACCAACAGATTGGGAAAAGATCTTTTCCAATACTACATCCGACAGAGGGCTAATATCCAATATATAAAAAGAACTCAAGAAGGTAAACTCCAGAGAAGCAAATAATCCTATTAAAAAATGGGGAACAGAGCTGAACAGAGGATTCTCAACTGAGAGAAACTCAAAGGGCTCAGAAACACCTAAAGAAATGTTCAACATCCTTAGTCATCAGGGAAATGCAAATCAAAACAACCCTGATATTCCACCTCATACCAGTCAGAAGGGCTAAGACCAAAAACTCAGGGGACAGCAGATGCTGTTGAGGTTGTGGAGAAAGAGGAACACTCCTCCATTGCTGGTGGGATTGAAAGCTGGTACAAGTACTCTGGAAATCAGTCTGGTGGTTCTTCAGAAAATTAGTCATAGTACTATCTGAGAACCCAGCTATATCACTCCTGGGAATATACCCAGAAGATGCTTCAACATGTAATAAGGATACATGCTCCACTATGTTCATAGCAGTCTTATTTATAATAGCCAGAAGCTGGAAGCAACCCATATGTCCCTCAACAGAGGAATGAATACAGAAAGTGTGGTACATTTACACAATGGAGTACTACTCAGGCATTAAAAACAATGACTTCGTGAAATTACTCAGTCACCAAGGAACAAACATGGTATGTACTCACTGATAAGTGGATATTAGCCCAAAAGCTTGGAATACGCAGGACACAATTCACAGACCAAATGAAGCTCAAGAAGAAGGAAGACCAAAGTATGGATACTTTGGTCTTTCTTAAAAGGGGGAACAAAACAGCCATGGGAGGAGATATGTAGGCAAAGTGTGGAGCAGAGACTGAAGGAAAACTCATCCAGAGACTGCCCCACCTGGGGATCCATCCCATACATAGCCACCAAACCAGGATGTTATTGTGGATGCAGGGAAGTGCTTACTGATTGAAGCCTTATATGGCTTTCTCCTGAAAGGCTCTGCCAGAGCCTCACAAATACAGTGGAGGAAGCTTGCAGCCAACCATTGGACTAAGCTCAGGGGTCCTTGATGGAGGAGATGGAGAAGGGACTGACGGAGCTGAGGGGGTTTTCAGCCCCATGGAGGGAGCAACAGTGTCAACAGTCCAGACCCCCAGGAGCTCCTGGGGACTGGACCACCAACCAGAAAATACACATGGAGCGACGCATGGCACTGGCCCCATATGTGGCAGAAGATGGCCATCAGTGGGAGGAGTGGCTGTCAGGCCTGAGGGTGTTCAATGCTCCAGTGTAGGGGATACTAGAGCTGGAGGATGGGAATGGGTGGGTGGGGGAGTACCCTCATAGAGGCAGGGAGAGGGGATGGGATAAGACCTGGAAAGGGGAAAACATTTGAAATGTAAATAAAGAAAATATCCAAGAAAAATAAATCAATAAATAGATAAATAAATAAATAAAAATAAATAATATCTCTGATAAGCAGGACATTTAACAGACAGTAGCCCCCTCTCCAAAAAAAAAAGAAGGATGGTGTTCAAGTAGAATGTTTGCCTTCCATACATGAGGTCCTGGATTTGATCGCCAGTACTATAAAGAGAGGGGGAAAAAAGAGGAGGAATAAAAAAAAGGTGGGAAGTGGGGGGAATAAAGGAAGGAAGGGAGAGAAGGAGGGAGGGAGAGAGGAAGGGAGGGTGTATTAGTTTGGGTTTTACTGCTGTGAACAGACACCAATGACCAATGCAAGTTTTATAAAAGACATTTACTTGGGTCTGGCTTACAGTTTCAGAGGTTTAGTCCATTGTCATCAAGGCAGAAGCATGGCAACATCCAGGCAGGCATGGTGCAGGAGGAGCTGAGGGTTCTACACCTTTATCCAAAGGAAACCAGGAACAGACTGGGCATCTTCAGGCATCTAAGAGGAAGATCTCTAAGCCCAACCCTACAGTGACACACTTCCTCCAACCAGGCCACACCTTCTAATAGTGCCACTCCCTGGGACAAGCATATACAAACCATCACAGAGGAGAAGGGAGGGGAAAGGAGGGAGGGAAGGAGGGAAGGAAGGAAGGATATTTGTGAGATAGATACTGTTATTGTCATAATTATCTTTTTTATAGTGTAGCAGTTTGAGACAGGGGTTCGCTCTGTAGCTTTAGCTGTCCTGGTACTAGCTCTGGAACTCGACAGGTTGGACTCAAAATCACAGAGATCTGCCTGCCTCTGCCACCTGAGTGCTGGGATTTAAGGCAGGCACCATTAACACTTGACTGTCATAATTATCTTATACAAGAAAGAAACTGAGTCGAGGTAGTGAAAGAATGTCTTTTTCAGTAAAAGGAACCATTAAGATAAGAACCTAAGGTAAATTTTAACATGTATTATTTGTGTGTAATTTCATCCCAACAAAAATAATAAATTGTACCACGATGCCCTGCCTATAGTTATTAAGAATAGCTCCACAATGCATCTGTAAGGTGGTAACTGCACTTAACCTTAGGTAGAGATGTTCAGTTCATAAAAGGTTGTGTATCTGTAGTATGTGAGCTTCTGGCTCCCAGGCCAGGCTCTGTTTCTGCCTTCCTAATTCCTGCCCAGATACTAATGTACAGAGCCTGAGAGAGAACTTATCACTCTCTCCTCTGCAGCCATCTCCTCACCAACCTCAAATTAAAGCAGAAACTACCAGAAGTTACTGGAACTTCTTCAGTGGACTTTGTAAAAAAAACGAGGGAAGGCCTTGTCTTGCAGTAGTGAGCCCAGTAAGAACCCCAAATCATTAACAGGTCTTCCAAAACCTGAACTGCTTTCAAAGGCAAAAAATAAATCCTACAAGATTTGGAAATAATCCAATGAAGGAAGATTTTAAAAGAACCAACTGGGTGACTAACAAGACTTTGCAAGTATTGTCCTTCAGAGGTGGACAGAGAAGGGTAGGCCTGGCATTGCCCAGAACTTCAGAACACTGGGCAAGGTTAGATCTGATCTCTATTCACTCAGCTTTTTGCTTTCTCCAACAGTATTGCCAAGAAATAAGTGAGGCACTGATTCTTGATATTAAAGGACATAGCAACAAGCCTGTTCAGAAACACACACATACATGCATACCCGTACACACATCCACACACGCACACGCACATACACATGCACTCACAGTGGATCAATAGTGTTAACACTGGAGATGATAAAAAAAAAGATTTGGATCTAGATAGCAGTAATTGTAATACAGCGTTATTGGGTGTAATTAGTGAAACTGGATACTTCAACTGGTTAGAATTATATCATACACATTTTCCATAATGCTTTTAATAATATATGTTCCTTGTTAAGTTCTCTGAAACACAAAAATTGATATAAATACTCAGTATCTTTAAAAATAAAATAAAATAAAATGAAGTCATATAAAAACCTGTCATTTGGTAAAGGGTTACTAGGAGAGGATCAGAAAAATAAGGTCCCCAGCTTCTCTGTGGACTATATTTATGCATTAAAGTTTTATTTTGATGCTAGAGGATCTTTAATTCAAGAATTATAATTTTTAAGGCTTAAACTTAACAGGGATAGTTACAAGTCCTAATCTTACAGAAGAGTTATTGACTTACTGTAAACTGTTAAAATATGATTAAGATATCCAAATTAATGATCAGTCATGCTAAGTACAAATGTAATTTATGTACAGAGATGAGCATGGAAGGAAAGACCAATTTTTATCTCCTGTCATATACTCTTCTATTTCTCATCCACACAGTATTCTACATGTGTTGTCAAAACTAAGCCCAAAGCAAGTAAAGGAAAGTAAGTTTAAAGAACACTTAAAGTCTGTTTAATGTAAAATAATATTCAAAACCATGTATATATAAATTGGCTATAAAAGATTGGATGCACTCTCTCCCTCCCTCTCTTTCTCTCTCCCTGTCCCCTCTATCTCTCCATATGTTCATGACCAGCCTCTTCCCATCTTTCTTTCTCCTCTCTCTGTCCTTCTCTGTCTCCTTTCTTTCTCTGCTTCTACTCCCTTCCCCACAGCCCCTTTCCATGTCCCAAATGAACTTTATTTTATACTAGAAAAAGAAAATTGGATGCTTGTGTAAAACGGGATAAATCCATGGTGCATGTACATGGCATGAAACCCCAGACACAAGTAACTTGATTTGATGGAGTACAAGCTCCATTGGAGGGAGCATCATCCCACCAGAGGAAGTTGTATGCTAGCCTCATTACAAGACAAGGATGTATGTAAAATAAAACAAGCCAGAAGACTGCTGTTTCTGGCTCCTGAGTCACAGGCCTGACCACTTTCTGGTTGTTTATAAATGATTGTGTGGTCGGCTGCAGCTAGGCCAAGAAAAAAACAAAAACAAGCAAAACAAAACAAAACAAAACAGATACCCCTCCTCCTTGTGTAAAGCTTCTCATGTCCCATGTGACAGGGGGATGCAGTCTCTTAGCCAATGAAGGATCTCAGAGTCTGCATCCACATCCTAAAACCAGATAGGCAAATAGTAATGACTCTGCACTCAATGTTCTCCTCAACCTACTTATGAGGATACTGAGAACAGATGAACCTTGTACATAAGCCTACTACTGAGTGGTATGGTCCCTACACTCTAATTTAATTGGTCATACCTTTTAACCTGGCATTCAAGTCTTCTTAGCACAAGCTAATTCAAGGTCCATACCCTAGCCACCAATATTCCCTCATTAAAGAAGGATGCCAAACACTCTGTCATCAAACAGCTTTGAAAGTTATTCAGAATATCCAAGTGGTGTCTTTGAGAGTTGGCTCTATATCTGTAGAGCAGACAAATCATTCTGTTAAGTGATATCCCAAGCCCTCAGACGCTTCAGGAGGAGATAACAGATGAAGAAGATTCTCTCTAATTGGGGCTCACCTGTGGTACTTTAAGAAGGTAACCTAGTCTCTACCCATATAGAGAGCCACAGGGCCAGTGTGCATGTGCTTAACTTGAAGGCTACAAGGAAGATAAGGGTTTTGGTGGTGATACTTTGGAAAGCTTTCTAAAAAATTCCAAAAGCCAAAAGCTCATTTAATTTGGTTACCTTCCTTTACAATTTAGGCCCCTAAACAATCAATTTTTTTTTCAAGAGACAGGTTTTCCCCTGTCTTGTGTAGCCCTGGCTGACCTGGAACTTGTGTTGTAGACCAGGCTGGCCTCGAACTCATAGAGATCTACCTGCCTCTGCCTCCTGAGTGCTGGGATTTAAAGGTGTGAACCACCACTGCCTGGCCAATTAATCAATCTTAAACAAAATGATGTTAAGAAATATGTTTACAGCTGTAGGTATGTGGTGACCTAGAGATTTGTGCATTGGCAGGAAGAGCAGAGAGTTGGCTTTAGCCCTTCTTTTTAATTCAGTCTATCGTGGTAATTATTTATTACAGATTTGACATGACTGGTTGCTTTCATCTTCCATCTGTTGGTTGAGTGTATTGTAAGAGGATACAGAGATTTGTAAACAGGTCTGCTAATAGGGTTCACTTTAGGAGATAATTTCAGTTGTTCCCTGTAAAAATTGTAAAAACAAATGATTTACTCTTTGCATGCAGTCACTGACATGCAGTAGCTTTCAATATTCTAAAATATTCTAGAGAAGTTCCCATTGAAAAGGCAAGGCAGTCATTGTCTCTGGGTGTATTTATAAATTGTGAAGTAAAAATGATTTACTTTTGTTAGAAGGAAATTGTCATTTTACTTAGCCTGACAATATAAAACATGTTTACTATATATAGATAAGCTATAGTCATTTCAAGTGATCATGCCAATTTTTAAAAATTCACCTTATCAAATGGTTTCTAACAAAAACTTGTACTTTGATGAGATACCATTTTATTCATTAATAATTGCTGATATTGCTAATATTTTAAACAAGCATACTAAGTTTATCATATGTGGAAGTAAGGCCTATCATTTAGATACTTTCTATTCAGATTCAATCCTTAGGTGCTTGACTTTGTCTCATTTCTTTTTACAAAGATTCCAGGGGCATGTTTCTTATGTAGGAGTCTGATATATTAAACCATCTAATTGCAGTTTCCTGAGCTTTCTATAGAACTCTGGTCATGGTTCAGCCAGCCTTACAATTTCATTTAACCTTAACTTTATACTTAAACTTATATTGACTCATGTTAATCTTGAAATAAAATTTTTCTTCCCGTAACTTTTGTCTCTTAATTTTCCTTGCCAAGTTGTACACTTATTACCTCCTGGCTTATGCTCTGGACTTTGGCCAGCTGTTAGGTTTTATCATGGCTCCTTGGATGGACTCTGTCTCTGCCCCCCTCATCTATCATATGTCAGCTCTAAGCAGTCACCAACAGATCAATACCCCAAGCCCTGAAAAGCAGTTTGGATATCCTCTGAAAGTGGACCTATGGGCCATGGGCCATCCACCTTCCTTCTTGCCACTCTGGACTTTGCTTTTGGGAACTCAGAGGTAAGACATCTGGACTAAAGCCTTCTTTGCATGATTATCCTCTGTGTCTCGCCAGCTCAGATTGATTTAATCTGGTATTCAGGATCAGCTCAACTCTTTGACTGTTTTAGCCTTCCAAATTTAAAAAGATCTGACTCGTGCTAAGGATGGCATTTGGGCCCTCTTCTGTGATCAATGCTACTTTTTTTTTTTTTTTTTTTTTTTTTGCCAACAATTCCTAGCTGGTTTGAAATGGGGCCTAGAGCCTAGCAACAGAGACCAGAAAAATTCAACCACAATCCTCCTCCTATGTATGGCCTTCTGGTTTCTTCCCCACCTATCCCCTATAAATATAGATGTCACTTTTATTTACTCAGATGATGAGAGCTTTACCCAAGCTTTATGAATACATGGCTTTATCTGAACCCAGAGTGATTCTATGTAACTATCCCTAGGCCTAGACCTGTAAGCTTCTAGTCTCCATATAATCTAATATTATACAAGCTTGGACCATGAAGCCTTCAACTTGAGGCCTCTGTTAACCTTATGTTTACTGAATTTGTTTTTAAAGATATTGTGATTAAGAAATGGATAAAAATGCTTTGTATGTTGTTAAATATTCTTTGGTTATAAAAATAAAATAATTGCATTTACAGAAATATGGATGGGACTGCAAGACATTATGTCTCTCAAGTGAAATAAGTTGGTAAAGAAAGGCAAATAGTGTATGTTCTTACTGTTAGCTAGAAACTAGAATGGAAATATCAAAGAAGGAGAGAATTGAGTAGTGGTTTTCAGTTTACTGATGAATAAGCTCAGCCTTTCTGGTTCTTTCTGAACTCTGGCTGGCTGGTTAAACTCAGCTGTTCTGTCTCAAACTCTTCTCCAAGCTGACTGAATCAACCTGGCTTCTCTCAACTTCTCACTGGTTTGCTGTGCTTGGCTCAAACTAACTCCCATAATTTGTTCTAAATTTCTGCCTCCTTCTTATTCTCTGGTTTTAACTGCCTCTGCTGACCTGCACTGAGCTGCATGAACTCACTAACAAACTTAACTGCACTGCACTCCCTGCACTGATTTCCAACTGACTTTTTCTTCCTGCACCGCTTTTAAATAACCTTCCTTTCCTGTTTATTCTCTTTAGTGTTGGTGTATCCTATCTCTTCTCATTTTGTCAAATCTTTCTTTGATTCATCACTTTGTTGACACCTCAATTAGGTGGCATTGTTTGGGATTAAAGGTGTGTACAGAGGGCATGTCTGTATTCCAGACAGGAGGATTAAAGGTGTCTGGTGTGTCTGAATTCCAGCTGAATCACACAGAAATTAGAAGATCTTTGGATCTGGTCAGAGCTGCTGTATCACTGGATTAATATTCTTCTATGATCTCTACTCTGGATCCTCCCCTGGATCACTTCTTTCCCCCTTATTTTCCTTATATTTTTACCTGTCTTTTAAATGCTTTACTTACTGACCTTCACTCTATATCCAATCAAAATGTTCTGTGCAAGCTTTCCCAATAGCTCTCACTCTATAACAGCTCCATTTGTTCTTGATACATTTGCAAAATGTCCTTTTAGATCAGTGGGTCTCAACATCCCTAGTTCTGTGACTCTTTAATACAGTTCTTCATGTTGTGGTGACCCTCAACCATAAAATTGTTTCATTGCTACTTCATAATTGCAATTTTGCTACTGTTATGAATCCTAATGTAAACATCTGTGTTTCCCAATAGTTTTGGAAAACTTCTGTGGAAAGGTCATTTAACCCACAGGTTGAGAACTGATGTTTTTAGATACTGTGGTAAAATTCTAGCTAAAAGAGGCCTTCATTCCATTTACCCTAGTCCAGATACAATTCTTAAATTATTCCTGTATTTTCTCCTGCTCCCTTTCTGTGTTGCTCTGTAGCTCTCTGCTACTTGTTCTGCTGGTTCATTTTAGTGCAACAATCTGGCAATGGACCAGTCACTGTCACCTGAATCAATGCCATGTCCTCTTCCTCTCACTGATCCACTCTGTTTCTCTTGCCTCTTTTCCTCCTTGTCCCTCAACCTTCCCAGAAAGTCTCTCAATTTTACTCTGTAAACAAAACCTCTAAAACATCTAATAACTATTTTCCAAGTCCCTTTAAGAAGACTAGATGACCCGTCCAGCAGGTCTAGTTATTCAGGGTCCCGAAGAGGCGCTACCTGAGGGTCATGGGGGGGAGAGAAGAACGAGACCAAGCAAGATTCCATTTGTCAAGGCTTCGTTTATTGTCACACAGGCAGCACGTTTTAAGCAGTAGGGATGAGGAAGTTGGGAGGGGGAACTACGGGGAAGTGACCTATGGGTCAAGCCCTGAATGAGGAAGTTGGGAGGGAGAGCTAGGGGGAAGTGAGCTATGGGCCAAGCCCTGGGCCGGGTGCCTGGGACATTCTGCGGTTTTTCCCGCGAAGGTCAGATTTTTATCTTGGTCTTGATGTTCCATCAGGAAGGTCAGGAGTTTCACTTGAGGGGAGAGGCGGCCTGTCTATGTAGCCGGCAGTTGGCCTGTCGGCCCCCAACAACTAGAGGCAATCACCTGACCATTGCAGGTAGTTAAGACTCTACCCCTGCTAGAGGGCCAGAGGATTGCCACTTCAATGGAGCCTTAACTACCCCCTTCAACAGAGCCACTCCTCAGCAGAAAACACCTATAACACCCTTGCCTCGTATTTTTTATGGCCTCTCAGAATTCCAGATAACTTCTTATTGAAAGATTACTGTTCTTAGCTTCCCCATGAACTATGGGGTAATTCCCTGAACCACCATTATAAGGTCCCATCTTCTTCTGTAGGTATTTTGGCCATCTGCACATGTGGGTTACCAAAGTGTCCCCTTGCCATGAATAAACATTATCCCACCTAAGGTCAGACTATGCTTCTCTTCTTTTCTACTCTCCTTCTCCCTTCAATTTCTCTTTAACACACACTAACTCAATTTATCTATGTATTTAATGGGATCTTTGACAAAATACATTTTATAGAAAGAAAATGTTTTGAACCACAAAAGATCCCAAATAGCTGAAGTATTCTGAACAAAGCAATAGGTCTCACAATATTTGTTTTCAAAGCACACTGGAAAATGACAGTAATTAAAACAGCCACTTAAAACCAGACACACAAAACAGTAGAAAAGACAACCCAGAATTTGAGTCCCTGTTTTTACAGTCAGTTGATGTCAGTAAAGGCAGTAAAATCATATCTTGGAGATGGTGCTATCCTTTTGTGAAAGGTTCTACGAAATTGGATATCTATAAGCAAAGGAAAGAAACTAGACATTTATTTTCTATTGTGTATAAAAGTCAACAGAAAAGTGGATCAAGACTTAAATGTAAGATACGAAAATTCCAGAAGACAATATAAGAAAAACATTTAGATATTGGTCTGAACAAAAATTTGTTTGTTAATTAATTAATTAATTAATTAATTTATTGGTCATGATCCAGAAAGTATAAACAACAAAAGCAAAAGTGAATATTGGGTCTAAACATGTTTTGATATAGCAAATGAAAAAAATATTAACCTTATAAAATCTCAGCTATTGGAGACAGACAGATCTATGTTAGATCATTTATTGTACAAGTGACTAATTTTCAGTATGTGTAAGGAATGTGAATGAAAAAAGGGAACAAGAAGGAAGGACATGGTGGCTGCTCCTAGGTATGGTGTAGGAGAATGTTTATTGTAGATAAAAGGGAGAGCATAGCCAGAATTGGGGACATCTGGGAGACCGCTGAGCTGATCCCTCTGAGGAGAGGGGGAAAAGGGAGAGCCAGGAGAGTAGATGGTAGACAAAAAGGACCAGGTAACAAAAATGTCTGGATTATATGGGAGGACAGCCCAGCTCCTGGGCTGGAGACATTTAGGGTAGGAGGTAGGGTATGCTATCCACACACTGTAACTGGTAGGAACCAAGCTATGCTGAGAGACCCTGACAGGCAGGTCCAGGTTGGTATGTTAAATAGGCGCCTCCGTTGGCTCTTTGTCATCTTTTTCTTTAAGATCTAACAGCTTGTGAAGCAACCATGTCAACAAATAATCCAAATTAGAAGTAGGCCAATGACTCAAATAGCCATGCCTCAAGAAAGGATGAATGCATGGCCAAAAAGTATAAGCAATACTGCCTACCATCACAAATCCTCAGGGAGATAAAATAAAACCACAACAGGATATCAACAAGAGAGAGATGGGAGATGGAAGAGGGGGACAGTGACAGGGATGCTTACAAACGGGAAAATAAGGAAGTAGGGCAAGGATGCAGAGAAAGTGAAACTCAATCATGGTTCGTGGAAATTTAAGTTAGCATAGACCTATGGAAAACAGAATGGAAATTCCTTAAATAAACAGAAGATAAGACTACCATATGGTTCACTAATCCCACTACTGGGTATAAATCAAAAAAAAAAAAAAAAGGAAGGCACTGTCAAACGTTCTGCACTCTTATGTTTATTGAATTAGCATTCCTTTGAAAGATATTGTGTTAAAGAAATGGTATTCTTCAGTTATAAAAATAATGAAATAATGGCATTTACAGAAATATGGATGGGACTGGAGGACATTGTGCTTATCAACTGAAGTAAGTTGGTAAAGAAAGGCAAATTGTGTGTGTTCTGTTTGCTAGAAGCTAAAATGTTGACATCAAAACCTCAGATAATTGAATAGTGATCACCCACGTTTGAGAAATGTAGTTTGAATCTTTAAATAGAAAGAAATGGATGTTTGAGTTAAAAAGATATACCTATTACCCGACTGGGGAAATACATCAGTTAGCAGAATGTTTGACTAGCTGGATACCCAGCACCACATTAACTTGACATAGTAGTCATAACTGAAATAGCAGTACTTAGGAGGAAGAAACAGGAGGACCAGATGTATGAAGTCATCTTCTGCTACATAGTGATTTTGAGGCTAGCCCGGTATACCTGGGACTGGTTTTAAAATGTGGGGAGGGATGGGTCTCTGTTATTCCTGGGCCAGCAGGAGACCTATGAGCTCTCAGAATTTCTGAGTCCTCATCTATGCTAAGAGGTGGTGGTGATGAAATTTGGCTTTTTGGCTTCGCTTAGTGTTTCTCTAAAAGAAAAAAAAGAAAAAAAAAGTTGCATTCCTACAACGTCCTACAACGTAGTGATTCATTTTTTTTTTTTTAACTTTTTTTTTTTTTTTTTTTTTTTTTTTTTTTTTTTGGTTTTTCGAGACAGGGTTTCTCTGTGTAGCCTTGGCTGTCCTGGAACTCACTTTGTACACCAGGCTGGCCTCGAACTCAGAAATCCTCCTGCCTCTGCCTCCCAAGTGCTGGGATTAAAGGCGTGCGCCACCACCGCCCGGCATAGTGATTCATTTTAAAGGATTTCCACTGGAATGTTTACAAAGCACTGTTTGTGCAAAGCACAGGAAGCAGAAGATGAAAGAGAAGGTGGATTCAGTGGACTGGGTGTGACGGATGGGCGAAGGCGGGTGGAAATCTCTACTGTGTAGGGAACTGAGTACAGCAGGCTTGTACACAGCCGGTAGCCTAGGACCGCTCCGGAAGGGGCGGGGCTCTGCGCTCGCGCACGAAGCCTTCTCTGGCGAACGCGCCGAGCGCCCCAGGCCCCGCAGCCGAGCGCCGAGCTGCCGATCCGTCACTCCCGCAGCCCTTGCTCGGGTCGCTCGTGGCTCCACCCGCCATTGTGTAAGTGCGCGGCTGCCCGCGCGGGCTGGCAAGGCGGGGGCGCGGGAGGGAGGGAGGGAGGCCGCCCCTCTCCGCCAGTGCCCGGATGGAAGCTGGCGCGTCTGGGTGACTGGAGGCAGTGGTGGGAGCCAGAGCCCGCAGGTCGCTTGGGAACCGGGTCCCCTAGCCTCTGCCTGGGACTTTCCCCCGCCCACTGCCGCACCTTCCTGGCCTCCCGCAGTTCCGGGAGCAAAGTTCCTGCTGCCGGATGCTTACTCCTCTAGCAGAATTGTGTTTGGGAAAGTTTAACTTGGGGACTTCTTTTCTTTTCCACACAGAATCCATACCCCGCTATGGAGCATGCCTTTACCCCGCTGGAACCCCTGCTACCCACGGGTACCGTATTCCTTAACCATGCTACAGTGTCAGCACGAGCCCGGCAAAGGGACCACATTCCTACCCTGAAGGCCTTAACCCCAAACTCCGTTTTCTCTTTACTGTGGGCAAGTTAGGCAGCCACACCTGTGCTTCTGTTTCCCTGTCTGAAAAGTGAACATAAATATTTAGTTTTTGCCCTGTAGAACTTTTGTGAAGACTGAGCGAATTCATACAGTTTGTATCCTCTTCCTGAAGTTCCAAGAGTAAACATCTAACATGCTGAACACAATCCAACAGTGCAATATTTGATACTGGGAACATGAAGGATGTCAATAGCTGCCTATAAGGAAGACCTTTCTAATCACCTTGAACGTACTGGAATTTAGTACAAGATCAGTACATGGTTAAATACAATGTCTTAAAGGTTTAACCCTAAGGATTTTAATTTTTATTATAAACTTTTTGGTGCTGGGGATCGAGTCCAGAGCCTTGAAAATGCTAGGGAAAATACTCTTTATCAGTAAACTGCATGCCCAGCCCTAAGGATTTTTATTTTTCAAACTTTGAAATGATCACACTCCACATGGTAATCTGTGGAACGACTTTTATTAGTAGTGTTTACTCTTACATAATTTGATTACAGTGATAAATTGTAAGGCTAGATGTATTTAATTTTCAAATTACATTTTGTATCTATGTATGTTTGTGTAGGTACATGGGCACATATACATATGGAGGTCAGATGTTGTTCTTGGGTGTCCTTCCTCAGGCACTTTGTTTTTGGATTTCTCACTGGCTTGGAAATAATTGATTGGGCTAGGTTGGCTGGCTGGCCAATTAGATAGTGACCCCAGGTGTCTTTCTGGGGCCACCTCCCTAGATCCCTATAATCCCTAGGATTCTAAGTGTTAGCCACTATGCCATGTATATTTATGTGGGTTATGAGATTGAATTCAGTTCTTACTGCTTTCTTGACTGAATTGTCCCCCACCCCCACCCCTTTTTCCCAATTAATGTTTATTGTGTGTTTGCACTGTGTAGAATTTTGAGTTCATCATCAGTTGCAGAAGAAACATCATTTTCCCATGGCCACCTTTAGTTTTTATAAGTGTGTACATCCAGGGGTCTTGTTCTGAGTTTTGAATTTAATTGTACTTACCACTGATATATCCTGGGTGTACTTATGGGAAAAGCGAAAGGATACAGTAATAGCAGTAGGTGATATTGATCTTCATATACAGTCATGTGTCCCTTAAGGGCTGAGATGCATTCTAAGAAATGAGGTCAGCGAGTCTGTCAATTGTGCGAACATGATAGAGTTTGTCTGTACTGATTTGTCACTGATGTATGTGGTCCTGTGGAACCATCCTCGTATACCTCTAGTGCACTGTTGATTCCTTTTATCTTATATAGGTGAGGAAAATAGTGATTGATTGAGAATTAAAACAGGTTTTTTTTTATTAATGTGATTATGAGGTTTCCAGTTTATTGCTGTAAACAGTTTTTCAAACATAAAGCATCACAACATCTTGCAAATTAAATTTCACAGTTTTTAATTATCTAATCATGGCAGAACCAATAGCATTTCCAAAAATAAACATTTGATCCTGGTGGACTTGCTGACCTTCAAATCACTTATTAAGAATGTTAGTTTCTGAAAAATCGTCAACGTTTTCTGCCTCGAAAGAGGTACAGAGAGGGCTAAGTGGTGTGGGATGATGTTGAAGAACTTGAGTCTCTGGGTTTTAATGTTAGTCCTGCTGCTTAGTGGTTCTCAGACCTTGTGCTTCAGTTTCTTCATCTGGAAAGTAGAGGCATGTCATGGCGCTATTGGCACTATCGAAGAATACATGTAAAGCAATTCAGTTCAATAGCTAGGAGCTATTAGATTCAATGGCAAAGTCTGAGAGCAAACAAAGTGGCACTGGGAGTTCAGGGCCAGTTCTTCGATGGGAATAGTAATGTACAGGAATTGAAGCGCTTTGCCTTCGATTTTATTACAGGCTCAGTGGAGAAGCCTTGACTCTTTAATTTCGTGCATTTTTATGTCTACACTGGAGAGAGGTCTGTAACACTGTGGTGTAGATAGATACCCATGTCAAGTACAAAACTCACCAAGCAAAGATCAGTGATCCTAGGGTGGTTTTCAGAATTTCTTCCTCTGTATTCCCATCTCATTTTTAGCTTTGGCCTTAAAAACAGGTTTCAGAGGCATGTTTCTGTTGACTTTAGATGCAAGTAAGATGTAGTAAAATTGAATGGTAACTTTGAAACCAGCACAGTGCCTAGTCCTACATAGTAATTTAAGAAGTATTGGAAGTTATTAATTTTATTGGAGGACTTTTTTTTTTAAATCAAGTAAATAAAGCCTTCCCCAAACTGCTAATATTTTACTGTAGTCTTCTGGAAATAACTGTTAATGCTTATTTCAAACAAAAAGGATATATATTATAAATTGTTTTGTAGATGACTATTTTGGAACAGTGAGTTAAAATGTGTATGTATTTTAACTTTGGATGTTTTATGAGATCCTTGTTCATTTTTTTTCTCAAAGAAAATAGAAGTGTTTCTAAGTAAACAGACCATTCTACTTAGCAGAGAGGATCAGTCTAAAAAGTTATATGATAGCTGGAGGCTCAGCTTAGTGGTAAAGTATGTGCTTTGTGTGTCTGTGGCTTGGGCTCGTGCTCCATCCTTCTCACTAAAGGCAAAAACCTTACACTGTCTTCTGAAGTGTGGACTCAGATGTTTAAATAACTAAACTTAGAAACTAACACTCCCTTCTCTCTATCAAGTTCTGTTGACTTCTTTGTTGTGGATCATGTAGAGGAATATCTTACTATTTATTTCTCCTCTCCCTCTCTCTCCCTCCTTTCCTCCCTCCCTTCATTTCTTCCTGTTTTATCACTTCCACCTTGCTATACAGAGGATGCCTCAGAGCTTCTAGTCCCCTCATCTCCTCCTGTTGCGATTACAGATGCTTATCATACCACACCTGATTTGGTAGGTTGGCAGTATGAAACCTAGGGCTCTGCATGTTAGGAAAGCACCCTTCCTACCCACTGGTTCCTCTCATATAGGTTTTTGAAAATTAATGCACATGTATCAGTTGGGTGAATTCCTAGGAATGAAACTGCTAGGTGAAAGGCATTTGTACATTTCCAAGGTCAGGAAAAGCGATGAGCTAACTAGTGCTATTCTGTTGGCACTGGGTGCTGTGGAGAGTCAACAGTGAAAGAGTCTCTGTTTCCTGTCCAGGAGTGCACTGTGGAGTGGGAGGTCAGGAACAAAGTATGATGGAGTCTAGTTGGTGAACTTCAGGTTTCTCTATGAAGCACAGGGTTTCCAGAGAGGGAGATTAGGAAGGCAGCAGTAGGCAAAGAAGTCATGGCTGAGCAGACTCTCTGCATCTCTACAAGGGCATGGATTTAATTTGTGAGTACCACAGGGAAATGATCGGTCCATTGCAAGATATGGGCCACCGTGAGGGAGGGCTAGTGCTGTAACCACACAGGACAGCACTCCCATTGAATGGCAGTGGTATGAGGAGATCAGATGGAGCTGGAGGGCATTGGAGGGAGCTTGAGAAAGGATGAAAGATGAATACAGTCAGGACGTGGAGCATAGAGAGCCCTTTCAGGGAAGGAGTTAGAAAACGTTTAAAGGTGTCTGCATTCCACTTGGAATATTCCATAAAAAACAGTCTTTAGACCACCCTAAAGCAGCTCAAGTAAATCATGCTACCCTCAGCTAAGTGCACATTTACCATCCCAACCTTGGGAGGCTGAAGCCGGAGGTTTACAAAAAAAGAAAATGTATCATGGTTCTTTGCTGACTGTGACTCTTTTCACAGATACTTGTGCATGAAGTTGCCATAAGTTTGTAAAGGAGCTGAAAAATTCCCATCCTGTAGTATCTTTCACATACATACAGAAACACGGAGTTAGAGTTTGCCTGTGTGTCATGTTGTATGGGCTTCTCACTGAGGAGCAAAAGGCTATGTCATCTAAGTTTGTGCAAGTATACTCTGATCTTCACGTGATGAGATGATATCAGGAGATATTTTCAGATCTTTTCTTGGTTTTGCAGCCCTCCAGGATCTGACTCATGGATGTCATCCCAGTGCGCAAGTATACTCTGATCTTCACGTGATGAGATGATATCAGGAGATATTTTCAGATCTTTTCTTGGTTTTGCAGCCCTCCAGGATCTGACTCCTGGATGTCATCCCAGTTCTTCTGTCCTTTACTTTTTATTGGCAGTCTTTACTTAAGTGAACATTTGTTCCAACTTCAATGCTCTTTCCTTAGCTCATTCTGCATTTATTACCAAGAAAGCTCCTTATTAATTGTTAAAATTGTTATTCTTAAATCTTATTCTAATGAATATCAGTGCTAGTGAGTACTTCAGTTTGCATTTCCTGTTATGGTTTTTAATATATATGGTTTTATCGGGGCTTTGCATATTTATAAACATTTATCTACAGAGGATTTATGTATTTTGGTTATAACTTTTAAAATTACAGTCTCTCTCTGTTTGTGTGTATATGTGCATATATATGTATATATACTATATATATACACTACAACATACATGTGGAAGTCATAGGACTACTTGCACAGTCAGTTCTTCCACCCTGTAGGCCCTGACAATTGAACTCATATTGTCAGCTAGGTGGTAGGTACCTTTACCCACATATTGTGGGACTTTTGGGGATCCCGCTTAAGGTTTGATAATAAAGATGCGGAGACATCTGTATAGTTTAGGGCTGTTAGCTTTTTGCTGGGGCAGTCTCCCAGATAACTTCTTAACCTGACTTCTCAGCCATTTTGTTCTAACACATGGTTCCTACTGCCTAGTTCCCAGGTCTGTCCTGTTTACATTTTGTATTTGTCTGGCCAGATGTTCTGTAGGACAAACTCCAAACTGCTCCAAACTGCCCCAGCTCCAAATTGCCAGCCCTTATGCAGAAAAGCACAGTCCTTTCTCAACCAATTGGCATTGGGGCTATGTGACCTTGCCCATGGTAGCTGGCCTTTCTTTTTTCAGCAGGTAAGGAAGTGACAAATATTTACATATCCTGCTACTCTGACACCTGCTTAATTAACAATGGAACCATTGGGATACACTTTTCATAGTTGCTAAATACAATGCTTGTGGTGCATCTCAATACCCACAGGATATTTTGTCTGCCCTAGGTACAGTATTGTAATTTTTGATATTTTATCAATAAAGTTAGACAATTACCTCTTTCTTTAATATTAAGAAGAGTTGTGAAGATGATGGATATATAGGGAGAAACGAAATATTTTATCTGCTTCTTCATGTTTCAGACTTCAGCTTTTTAAACGAATAAAGAATAATATTTAACTAGTAGGGCATTGCTGTTTAAAGCGTTGTGAACATGGGGCTTCTCAGTGTATCCTTGTAAATTTTTACTTTCCCCTTTTCAGCTCATGAGATTATGTCTATCACAAAGACTCACAGCTCTGTATGTTTGAAACTTTTAACAGAAAGCAAAGTGTAGCTCTTGCTTCTTGGCTCTCTTGCTCTCTTGTTCTCTCTTTCCCTCTTGGGCTCTTCCCTTCTCCTTTACCCCTCTCTCCACGTGGTCATGGCTGGCCTCTACTTCTCTACTCTCTCCTTCTCTCTGCCTTTCTTTACCTCTACTACCCTCTTAACTGCCCTCCCCATGCCCTGAATAAACTCTATTCTATGCTTAAAAAAAAAAAATGAATGCCACTAAATGAAATACTTAGCACAGGTGACTTACAAAGATGATTTATTTAACTTTCAATTTTGGAACTTAAATTACAAGAATAGGTAAAGTGCCATGGATTTAGCCTCTAGTGAGGGTTGAGGATAGTTGTCCATTATGACAAGGTTCCGTGTGGGAGCAAACATCTCTCTGTCAGAGGCCAGGAAAGAAGGGGTCCTCTCAGTACATACTCCTAGGTGGGCCTAAGCTCTTACTGGTTTGTTCCAACTGATGATAGCTCCACCTTTTGTACCAAGCCTTTCATTAAGTGGTATGTCATCCTCAGACTATAGCATACTCATGAGATAAAGTTAGAAAACAAAATGAGCTGGGTGTGTATTTCAGTGGAGAGTGCTTTAGTATGGATATGTCCCTGAGTTCCATCTACCACACTGCCCAAAATAGAGCCACACTCCAACCCCTTAGAGGCTGCTACTGTTGCCACAGTGCAGGTATATGTCTTTCTAGATAGTTACTGTGTATAAAGATTCACTTAAGTTCTTTAAAAACAAAGGAATTATAAGTTGCTTTAATCAGTTCATGACTCTACTTATCATATTCCATAGCGTGTAATGCTGTCCATATTCAGGTTTCCATTATTCTAGAATGTGCTTTCCCAGGTGCTTTTTTATTTATTTATTTATTTATTTATTTTTTTCGTTTTTCGAGACAGGGTTTCTCTGTGCAGCCCTGGCTGTCCTGGAACTCACTCTGTAGACCAGGCTGGCCTCGAACTCAGAAATCCACCTGCCTCTGCCTCCCGAGTGTTGGGATTAAAGGCGTGCGCCACCACTGCCCTTCCCAGGTGCTTTCTTCCAGTGAAGACCACCTGTGCATTGCATCCAATCTTTTTGAATCTGCCACACTTGTTCCTCACACTTTTAATTCTCCTTGACATTGTTGACATTTTAAATAAAGCTTTTATATCAGCCTTAAATGGATTTGATGGAATAAGAAATATAGCAATTTGATATGTCATAGAGTATAACTTCCAAGTCAAAAATTCCATTTTAGTCTCTCCACATAATTTGATCTTCATAAATAAATTTTATGCTGGTAAGACTTATTGATCACTTTACATTTCTTTGCAAAAAGATTATATAGACTTTTAAATTTAGGAAAGATTCCTTTGAGCACAATGCTCTTGGGAGTTATTTCTTCTAAATTGAATTACCATTATTGAGGTTTATTCTAAACTTGATTACCATTTTAAGTATTATTAATGCACATTTGATCCAGTCAGCATAATTATATTACAGACTTTTATAATAACTAACATTTATATGACATTGTATGCTCAGCATAGGTCTAATGCTTCAGTAGGGCAATGCCTGTGGAGATTTGTGGAAATAAAAGGTGGCCTATCTTTGAGCTTTAGATGTCCTCATCTTAGTTTTGAGACCTTCCTGTGTCACTTAGTTTCTAGGAGCCTTAGTTTCTTTAACTGTGTAAAATAAGAATAAATATCAACATTAAGTCCCTGGGAAGTGTAAGATATTTTAAAGTCAGTTTAAGGAGAGAGGTCTGTTCACATGTTAAGTTCTTGTATTAGAACTTTGTACTAAATAAGCAACATACTGATTATTAGAACCTACTCTAATTAGTAATTTTTTTTCTGATAAATTCTTAAATAAGATTGCTATTTATTTGAGTAAAAGCATTTGGTCCAGTTAGGTGAGAAAGTTCTATGTAAGACTAAATGAATATCTCTTTTACTCCAATTACATGCATTCATGCTCATTGAACTTTGTTATTATATATGCATACAGTTAGTAATTGTGGGCTATCATACTGTCTTGATTAAGTTGTTAATGACTTGAAATATTCCGCTCAATGTATTATTAAAGCTATTATATTTGTGGGCACTTTATGTCTGTTAAAAATGCCTGATCAAATATAAGTTGTGTGTAATAAAACCTGAGGTAAACATCAACATTGGCCAGTTACCAGTGGCATACCTGGATCATCTGTCTTGAAATTCTGACCCTTATCAATGATAAACACACCCTCTACAGGCCTCTGGTCTCTGTATTTTGCCCAACATTTCAAGACCCAAGTGATAACATTCATATGTGTGTGGTACGTGCCAACATCCTTTAATCTACTTAGCAAACCAGAGGAAAATCTGATGTGTGAGAGTAGATTTGACTGTTGTGAGTTTGTATTAGAAACTGGTTTTTGGCCATACTACCCAGCCAGCTTGGGACAGTTGATAGACTTTCTGGTTTTGTCTGTTCTCTTGATCTGTGTTCTGCATTACTGTAGCTACTAGCTATATGTGGCGCTTTAGCATCTGAACCCTACTGCTTCTATAGCTGACTATAACCTGAGTACAAAGACAAAAACTGCCCACTCTATTATTAGAATGATTTCAACATTTTGTAACAATATACTGTTATCTAGGCAGCCTTAACTGAGCCACATTTGGTTGCTCTAAGAACAAATTTTGAGAGGGCAAGAGAGACAGGTCAGTGATTAAGAGCAAGTACTGCTATTGTTGAGGCCCAGTTTGGTTCTCACAGACCCACTAAACACATATATATATAATTTTTTTTAAACATCAGAACTCTATTTTCCTACAATTATGAATGCCAAAAGTCCAAGGTCAGTTTCTTTTGATTTGGCTTGGTTTCTTTTGTCCTTCTTTCTTTTTGTCTTGCAAATGATATTCAGTTCCTATGCGTATACATGATTGGCAGGTGTTCTGTGGATAATTCTCATTCTTATAAAATATCAGCTGTTTGGATTAATACCTACCCATATGAGTTCCCTCCAAATATAGTCAAATTCTGAAATATTGATTGTTAGGAGTTCAGCCATGATTTAAGTTTGAATTTTGATTTATGGTTAATGGTTCTCATGATGCTCTTTTGATAGGAGCAACCACTAACAATTGCAGTTCCCAGTCAGCTATGCAAATAAACTTGTACATTTGACACCAAGTAGTAGTCCTTGCTGTTGCTGAGTTGTTATATATGGTATGTAGGTCTGTTAAATGTGCTTTTTTTTTTTAACTTGCAGTATTTTTAGTTTCTGGCAATTTTATAAGTACATAACCTGATTGTAGTTGGAGGGACTCCTGTAGTCCAATGATTACCAAATAAGGACATTTTAAGATAACTGTAATAGAATGTAGAATGTCGGTTTTTTTTTGTTTTTTGTCTTTCTTAGGTGCTGTATGTTTTCTGTACATTTCTGTTTGTTCATTCAATACGTTTTGATTATCTACTGTTAAAGAAACATTGTTCGGTAGTATTTGTTAAGACACAGTAAGGAAGAGTCCATTCATGACCATGGAGGTGAATACAGGGACCCCTGCAGCTAGATCTTGTAGTGTTCCTGAGGGACTGGACTTAATGTGTATGTAGCGTGGTCAAGAGGGAATTGGTATCCACAGAGCAGGGTGGGCAGTCAGTGAATGGAACATTTTTAAGAGGAGACATTAGATGTTAGGGACTTTTACTTTTAAAAGTCTAGAAGGATTCTTGCTGAGAACAGGGTACACACATATCATTTGGGGGATGGTAGAGGATGAGAAGCCCCTTAGGATGTTGTAGATGGAACTTAGCAGCATCATGTTTTGAAGGAGATGTACAAAGGGCCTATGTGAAGTTTCAGATCCTGACCAAAGTTTGTCATGATAGGAGTCTTGCTCTGCACAACAAAGTAACTGAGAAATTTATAGGAGGAAGTCTAGGAATATGCTCACCAGAGGTAAAAAAATTCTTCTCATGGAAATAAAGGAGGAGGAGGAGGAGGAGGAGGAAGAGAAATTAATTGATTAATTCTTTAATTAATTAATTAATTAATTTACTTTGGTTCATTGTTTCAGTCCATGGTTGCTTGTTCTGTTACTGTGGACCTCTGGTGGCAAACCACAGTACTTGATGATAAGGTGCACTTTGTGGAGTAGGCTGCCCATCCCTTGGTTTCTGGGAAGCAACATCTCCTTGAAGGAACATTCCCCAACCTGTATCTAATGTCCTAACTTCCTCAGTAGGTCCTGCCTCTCAGAGGTTTTCCCTTTCCCGATAGTTTCTGGTGACCAATCTTCGGAGGACAAATAAGTTTCAACCTAAAACACTCTGAAAAGATTCAGCCTACAACAGGTGGTTTAAGATAATAAACACCATTTTGTATGTAATTAAAATGTTCCTAATAGCCTCTTAAGAGGGGGAGATTTTTATAATTTTTTTAAACTAGTATCTGTAAAATGTTGCTTTAGCTTGTAATCAGTATAACGCTTATAGATGTTAGGTTTTACAGTTCCTGTTCTAAGTTTCCAAGCTTTAGGAGATGCTTTACATTTCTGTCCATCCCAGTTTAGATTCTAAGTCTTCATTGGATATACTTGATATATATATATATATATATGTATATATATATGTAGTTTGTAATATAATTTATCACAAATGGCAGATAAACCTCTTTGCAAGACTGCTGCTAATAATTGTGGTATTTTATTGTTAGGTTCTAGCTAGGAAAATCTAAAAGACAACCTGGACTTTAGAGTTAAAAGAGTTAATCCTAACATTCTTTTTCATTGATCCACGAATAGCCTCATAACTTTGTAATTAACTTTACAGACAATGAAAAGAATATCCCTTCTCCAAGGTCCGCCCTGGATAAAGGTGTTAGAGATAGATGGAGGGGTGAAACCTGGGTGTTCTGCTTATGTGGTTCGTTGTGTCAATATGGCTTTGTTGATTGCACTAAAGTAATATGCTTGCTTTTTGAAATCTAGTAAAGGGTGGTCCTTGAGTACAATAGACGTTTTCTTGTCTCAAGAGTGCATAGCTCAGAGAGCGAAGCTGTCACACAAAATCGATGTCCATCTGAACCATTTCAGAGCAGTGGCTTTCAGGTCCTTTGTCTTGTCTCAATGAATGAAATTTGGGACAATGGGAGGGTGAATTTAGAAAGGAATTTTATGAAGGAATTATAGGTGGGAGCAGAAGACAGCTCCTCTATAGAAGGATCGTGTACTAGAAACTGGGTACCATCAAGCTGCTGTTCTCAGAGCAGTTACTGTGGCAGAAACTGGAGTGAGGAGTGGGGAGGTGAGCTGGTCAGTCTACAGTGGTTCCAGGTGCCTCTTGTCACCTCACACCTGTGGGGTGCTCGTGTAGGTTGTGGAATCTACAGTGGTTCCAGGTGTCTCTCAGCTTATGTGACCTTCACACCTATGGGGTGCTCATGTAGGTTGTTGAAGAGGGGAGGAAGGATGACAAGAGTACAGATATGAATCAGAGCTCCGTTCTGGCCAAGACAGAGCCAAGGACATTTCCAACTTCTGGCCTAGGATGAACACCTGAACTACCCTGGCCAGTTTCTGTCTCCTGTTCTTATTCATGCTGAAACTTAGTATATTTCTAAAAATAACTTTTTTTTTAGAAAAAAGGGCTGTGGGGAGGACTCATCTGGGATGGTAAAAACTGAGGCTACTGCTCACATATTGTGGTCTTTTATTGTCACAGGTTATTTAATCCTATTTCACTTCTCTACAAAAAATGCAAGTCCATCTAGTGTATTCTTCAGCTCTACGGAACCTGCTTTGGCAAGTTGCTGCTTTGACGGTGATTCTTTCCTTGTTGTGTATATAATTCATAGTTGTTGAGCTTCCCCCCTTTTATAGGCTAAAGTGTAAGTACGGTGTTCTAAGACTTTCAGGCATCATAGTACTTTACTTTGTATGTATGCTGTAAACTTAATTCCTCCCCCAAGTTTGATTTGATGTTTTTTATCTGTTTGTTTGTTTGTTTGTAGTTGCCTTGTTTTTTTGATGTATGTTTAATTATGTTTGTTTATATTTGATGACAAATGTTGCAGTTTAGCTGTTGTTAATGACCAAATTGTTTCCCTCATTTTAAGCAGTATCTCATTACATTTGAAAGCTGACTTCTCCACTCCATACATCTGTCATCTTGGCCTCAATCTCCAGGGCACTCCTCTCCCAGTCGTTCTGTTAGTATTTTGATAGTTATGTTACATGCCTTTGGAGACTAAGGGAATCTGATTGGTTTAGATTAAATACTGAAAACAAAGCCAAGCTCTGAGGGTACTTTTAATGTTGTCAATCATACTCCTCACACCCCGAGTTAAAAAGGAGACGATAAAATGTGTAGATTTTGGTACATTAACAACACATGGCTTTTGAGATTTTCCAAGAGAACACTATGTTTCTGCATTAACTTCCTATCAAGGGGAATTTTTTTTTTTTGGTCTTTTTCTTGGTTAAATCCACTGGAAAGTATTATTCTTTGTAGGTGGCAAACAGATGCTCAACATGTAATTTGTAATTCATTCTGAATGTAATCCTGCATTTATTGCACCCCTGTTTTTGAAGCTGCTTACTCATCTGTCTAAAGGAACAGTTTCTCTAGATTTTTACTTTCAGGTCCTGTACGTTTTTGATGTACCCTCAGATCCTGTGAGGTTCCCACTCCTGTCACAGTTGCTGCCGAGAAGCATGCCCTCCACCGAGTAAGAACACTGGGCTTGCAGCTTCTTCCTCACCCAAGGGCTAATGCTCCCAGCAGTGAGTCCGTGTTTGTAGAAATCCCTGCAGCTCCCCGTTGTGTCTAGCATGTGCTTTTCTGCAGGATGACCCTTCTGTTGGAACATAATCAGGCAGCTCTGTCTTTTGAGAAAACATACACCTTTGTTTTTTTTTTTTTCCCGAGACAGGGTTTCTCTGTGTAGCCCTGGCTGTCCTGGAACTCACTCTGTATACCATGCTGGCCTCGAACTCAGAAATCCGCCTGCCTCTGCCTCCCAAGTGCTGGGATTAAAGGCGTGCGCCACCACCGCCCGTGTTTTTTTTTTTTTATTAGATATATTCTTTATTTACTTTTCAAATGATTTCCCTCTTACTGGATCTCCCTCTCCCCAAAAGTACCATACACCCTCTTCCCTCCCCCTGCTCCCTAACCAACCCACTCCCGCCTCCCCTTCCTGGCATTCCCCTACACTGCCACATTGAGCCCTTCCAGGACCAGGGGCCTCTCCTTCCTTCTTCTTGGGCATCCTTTGATATGTGAATTGTTTCTTGGGTATTCCAAGCTTCTGGGCTAATATCCACTTATCAGTGAGTACATATCGTGTGATCTTTTGTGAATGGGTCACCTCACTTAGGATGACATTCTCCAGTTCCTCCCACTTGCCTAAGAATCTCATGAATTAATTGTTTTTAGTTACTGAGTAGTATTCCATAGTGTAAATATACCACATTTTCTGTATCCATTCCTTTTTTTGTGGACATCTGGGTTCTTTCCAGCTTCTGGCTATTATAAATAAGGCTGCTATGAACATAGTGGAGCATGTGTCCTTATTGCATGCTGGAGAATCCTCTGGGTATATGCCCAGGAGTGGTATAGTTGGGTCCTCCGGTAATATTATGCGGAGTTTTCGGAGAAACCGGCAAACTGATTTCCAGAGTGGTTTTACCAGCTTGCAATCCCACCAGCAGTGGAGGAGTGTTTCTCTTTTTCCACATCCTTGCCAGCACCTGCTGTCTCCTGTGTTTTTGATCTTAGCCATTCTGACTGGTGTGAGGTGAAATCTCAGGGTTGTTTTGATTTGCATTTCCCTTGACACAGTAACCCAACTCTCATCTCAAAAGGAAAAAGGAGATAACTTATTCTGTGCCAACAGAGAGTAAAGGCATTTTTAGCCTTTGGGTTAGTGGAAGCTTGGGGTCGATTTCTACATTCCAAAACCATTTACCTAATAGTCACAAAGCTAATCACACATACATGTTCTCAATAAATGTCTATTTAGGTGCTAAAATAATCTACAATGATTTGGTTCTGTGCTTTCAATATTCCATCTCTCTATAATCATTGGAATTGTAATCAGTCTCATAGGCTATTTAATAGAGGTATGACGTTTGGCCCTTCCCTTCACATGGGACAAACGGGTATTAAAAATATGTATTTTATCATACAGCCTTGTGGCTAAGGTCAAATATACAAATACATATTAAAATAATGGAAGCTTACCTTTGTTTTTCTTCATTTGCAACTCAAGTAGCATAGAAGACTTTAACTTGATTTTTTTTTATTTACACTTTAATTGTTGAAAGATTGGAACTAGACTATTTTCCAAGATAATATTGATGTCATTTGTTGAACTATTACTTGTGCCAAGAACAGTTCTAGGCACGAAGGCAGTCCAGGAGTTCTCCTTAGGCTTTCTACTTTTCAGGCCCACCATTCCTTCCTAGAAACTTAGAACTATCCCAAAGCTCCATGAGACCTTGTGTCCCATTATTTTAAATGACAGCAACTGCAAGATATTTGTAACACTAGCCGGGGCTTGTGGTTTATCATTAGATGAAATTGAGCTTCAGTAGCAGTAAATAAAGTAACATCAAAACCAAAAAATAAGTCCATACACACTTTTGTATATATTTATGAAATTTTTGTGTGGTATACTCAAACTTGCTACTAGGTGTATATAAGAAACAGCATCACAGTGCTCACCTCAGACTGACTGAATAAAATCCTGCCTAACTTTCAGTGGTACCTTGCAGGTCACACTCCAGCCCCTTAAAATTTGGGAAGCACTGGCAGGAAGCCCCACTTCCCAAAAACAATGAAAACAAGCAAAACCTCATATGCAATGCTAATTTAATGTGCTCTTTAGTTTACTTAAGTTAGTGATGCCTGGTGAGTCTCCTTTGAGCCTTGCCATTGTCTGGGTGACTGCATGGGGACAAGACATAGTGCAGAGGGCATTTTATTTGAAATTTGCATGCTATTGTACTCTGGAGCAGCATCTCCAGGGACTGTCTTCTTTGGGGTACTTGTATACTCTTCAGAATAGATGTGCATGATTTTGGTTCTGTCAGTATATTTGGTACAGATAGAATGAAACTTTCCACATGCTTTTGATTTGATGCTGCTTTGAGTATTGGGGAAGTAAATCTAAAATTTTTATGTGTAATTACTAGCCCCAAAGTAATATGTTAGGAAACAAATGCTATAATTTGAGTATTGTAATGGTAATCTTTACAGATTTAGAACCATGCAATAAAATGGCGAAGTAGATCGTGGTGTGTCTGTACAAACTTTCTGGGAATTAATAAGGAAGATTTACCCTGACCAAGAAGCAGCATTCCATAGACTAGAGCCCAAGATGTAGTATGGGGAAAGAGGAAATCAGCTGTGATTCTCTCTCTCTGCACTTTGGTCTGCTCTGATGTGAACTGCTCTGCTTCAATAAACTCTTCCTGACATTTCTGAAAATGAACAAAATAAGTCCCCTCCCCACCCCCTAAGTTACTTTTGTCAGATACTGTGCTCACATCCTCTAATACAAAAGGATTACAGTCAGGAGTAGTTCCCTGAGGAAACTGCTCATCTGACTGATGCTTTCTAGATTGTCCCTGTAGGCAAGAGGCATCCATGAATGAGCGATTTTTTCTCAGATGACTTCAGCGAAGTAGTCACATTGTCACAGTCCTTTCTCTGATGACACCATGCTGGTAAATGAATCCATAATGTTAATTTTGGGGAATTCGCTTTGAAGATTAATGAAGTTGGAAATCAGTAGACTTTTTTTTTTTCTGATTCTTCCTTCTGTTTTTCTTCTTTTTCAGAGAATCAGGACTTTAAAATTGTTTGCTCTAAGATAGAACAGATCCAGGTCACTGGCCACCTGAAAGAATGCTCAGGTTGTGTCTTGTGATTATTGTTTGATCTATAAAGAAGGAACATGCTCCTCTCTCTGTCTGACTTTCTCTGTCTCTGTTTCTCTCTCTCTCTCTCTCCTTCTCTTCTCCCCTTTCTTTCTTGTGTGTGTGTGTGTGTGAGAGAGTGTGTGAGTTTTTTGAGGTAGTACTTTGAGTCTCTTAATGCAGGTGGCAGCATATTCACATTTCTGATCCTTAGCAGAAAAAACAAACAAATGATGTGTACCTTCCTCGAGCTTATAGGCTAGTAGGGCACCTAGATACATATGTCAGAACTAGAGTACAGTATGACAGGGAGCTCTGAATCATGTGAAACACATGAAACAAAGCTGAGGGCTTGTGGAAGGATTCTAACAACTCTAATTTCGGAAATCTCCATCAGTACTGTATGGAATTTGTATATGTTAATGCATCTTTTGGAATGTACATTCTTGGGAGTAGAATTATGAAATGAAATATAACACCTGAGTTTCTAGTACATATTTCTAAATGGCTTCTGAGAAAGGATGAATTAAGTTGACTGAGCAGTAACAGCATATTAGTGTCCTTTTTAGTATGGCCTTGATGGAATGCCCTGGAAAAATTTTTTGCTAGATACTGTGTCCTATAGCCCAGGCTGGTTTTAATCTTGAACTCCGAGCTTGTGTGTGTGTGTGTGTGTGTATGCATATGTGCCTGTTCATATGTGTGTGCAGATGTAATTGGGGGCCAGATGTCCACAATGAACTCTTCTGTTGTACTCTACCTTACTTTTTGAGGCAGGGTATCTCACTGAATCTGAAAGTAAACGATAAGGGTTAGTGCAGCCAGACTTTGTTTTTTTCTGTAGGTGTTACGGATATCAACTCAGGTCCTCATACTTATTATAGCAGCAGTCACATTGCTGAATGAGCCGTCTCTTCTGGGCTGTGAACTTACATTTCTGATCTTTCTGCTTCTACTGAGTACAGGGTTAAAGGTGTGTAATGCTACAGTCTTTTATGCAGTGCTAGGGCCTGAACCTGGGGGCTTCATTCATGCTAGACAAGCATAGACAAGCAATCTGTCAAATGTATGTATTTCCAGTCCATCCTTGCAAATTTAGGTGGAAGAATCTATGAAAATTATTTTTGCTTCTCAACTCCTCTATCTTTTAAGACTTTTTCCTTACTCAGACTAGCACTAACTATTATCTAACTTGGGAAGATTTTAGGACTTGAAAATGAACTGAATTGATTACTGAGTGTCCTTTCTGTGTACTCTGGGTTTGTCTCATGGACCCTGCAATGACTGTGTGGGCTGCTCTCCTTTTTCTTTAGATAGACTGTTTTACAATGCTGTGGTAGTACAAGCTAATTATTAACTGCACACATGATTCTTATTTACAATATTGCAAACAATTTCTGTGCAGGGGGCATGTAATTGATTTCTACCTTGATGAACAGATGTTTTAAGATACTATAGTTAATTGATGTGCGGCAGAAATTATACAAATACCCAGTTAACAATATTCTATTTCAGTAATGCTTTTCATTATTCTACCATGCTCAAAACAACAGCAATGACAACAACAAAATCATCATCAACAACAACAACAAAAAACCAACCAACCAGCCAACCAACCAACCAAATTCCTAACAATTCCTTTTTGTTAAATAGTCTCAACCACACCAGAATCGTGTTTCTGTTACTTTCCAGAGGACTGGCTGTCTTGATGCTTAGTCCTTGTTACAGCAGATTTATCATTTTTATATAATCAGGAAATAGATTTTTGTAATACTGTTGGCTCATAACCACACCTTGAAACTTGTACTAATATCCTAATTAATTGTTGAGTAGTCTCTGGCGTGTGATCATTTTATATTTGTAGGAAACAAAAATTTCAGTTTTTTGAAATTATGATTTAATCAGTTAAATCTTGCTGATTTCATTGCTAAGTAACCTTTTTTTTTTAATTTGATTTTTCTATAGCTGATATATAACAACCCGTATAAACAGTGAATACAAACCCCCAAAGAGTAGAATATAACCTTTCACAACAGGGTACGCACTTGTCACGGACACACGGAGTGCTCTACTTAATGCTGTCTTTAGTGCTCCTGGAGAAAATGCGTGCGCGTGGAAATGCAGCAGAAGGCACTTGCCACAGGAAGGGGTGCGGACCCCACTGGGAGTGCCCTGGAAGCAGCCCAACAGGCGTTCTTCCCCAGTAATGCTCTCCTGCTGTGCTTTAGCAGCCCAGCAGCTGCCTCAGAAGCTAGGACTTTTCAGGTGGTGTGAGAGAGTCTTAATTCCTCAGCAGCCAATCTCAGCTTAGCTTGTCTTTAGTCTTGGAAAAGATCCGGAAAAGAATGTCAGAGAGATAGGGAAACAACATCTAGGACTTTCTGGATGTTTCTGTTTTCTCATGGGTTCTCTAAATGATATGGACACTGGTGAAGTAATTTACATCTGGGCAACAGTTGCATAGTCTTATGCACTTTAATTCCCCTAAGCTTGATCTCATGTGCTAGGTATTACTTTCAAACTATAGACATGACTCTCGCCCCTGCTCCCACCACCAAGGCACTAAGTATTGTATTCAAATTTGTTTTTTACTTTTTACCTTTTTCAAAATTAAAAAAACTAGCTTTTTATCTGAATTTTGGAAATAAGAACACACTGCAACTTGGTGGGTCTCCAAGGAGTGAAGAGTAACAAGCTGATACATTTAGGGCTGGGAAGTCTGGTTGGAACTTTATGCAGTTTTGGTTTAAAACTATAAAATAATTTAATTCTTTAGTTTCTGCCATCTTGATCCACAATTACTGTTGTCCTAGGAACAGTTGGTTTTGGAATGTTCTCTCCTGCCTGTGATCAACTCACTGGAATTTACGTTACAGGTTTCAGTAGATGACTTAAAGTAAGCCCACAGTAAGTCCTGTTGATTAGAAAAATGCAAGTGAAGAGCTTCTGTATGCTGACTGACTCAAACTAATGACAGTCACGGAAGCCACTTCTCACCCTGAAGTGTGCTCTGGACTGTGACGTTAGATAGCATCGAAAGGATTATATATATGGCAGCATGGATACTCGAAACCTATCATAAATTTAACCTTTCTATTACTGTTAGAAGATGAGTTATCATTTCCACTTGTCAGCTAGGAACACTGCTTGAGATAGAGTCCGACAGTACACTTCTGCCCTCCTGTTGTATTTTGAAGTGTAAATGGCTTATGTTTAGTCAATCTCGTTGTGAAATTGAATCGCTTTTATGGCATGTAAGAGTAAGAGCTGCTGATGAAGCTGTTAACAGGCGTGGAAGCACTGCTTAGTTGAGATGAGAACACTTCAGAGATGACTGAGTTTTGCAAGGAATTTTCAGCCCCTCGTACTGCACTGAGTCATGTTTGAGCTGTGCAAACTGATATAAATTTCAGTATATTTGTGTTTCTGTAATGAAGATGATCCTATGTCCTTACTATGTCCTTAGTTTTTTGAGGCTATTGTGGTTTGAATGTGAAATGGCCCTTATATGCTAATGTATTTGAACACTTGGTTCCCAGTTGGTAGTGCTGTTTGGGAAGGTTTAGGAGGAACCTTTAGGAGGTGGAGCCTCACTGTAGGAAGTATGTTACTGGGGTGGGCTTTGAAGGTTTATAACCTAGCTCCACTTCCTGGTTTCTTCTCCTTGTATGTTATGGAAATGTGCTCAGTCTGTTTCCTGACTACCACGTTAGTCTCATTCCTGCTGCCACACCTTCTTTGCAGTGTTGGACTCTGCCTCTGGAAATATAAGCCAGGATAAACCCTTTCTTTCCTAACTTTTTCTCAGTGCATTTTATTTTTTTACAGTAACAGTGATATATATATATGTATATATATATACACACATATATGTACACACACACACACACACACACACGCCATACATGAGAGATTTCTATATATCTCCTTAATTTTTTGGAGTGAACTCAGAGATGTGAATAATGAGGTATAGAAATGTTAATTGTCTTCAAATAATAAATGGTAGTGTAAGGTTTAGATATACTCTGTCTGGCAACATAGCTTGATAGGTTACTGCTATGTAGTACATGTGTATGTATGTATGTGTTACTGATGGATGTGGTTTTATTTCTTTATTGAAAAATTTTCTCCTAATCTTTCCACTTTTCTCTCTGAAAATACATTAAACATACTCTCTTCCTGGTTAGGCAGACCAGCACCATCTCTTTTGGGGAATAGTACCTTTTTCATACGTACTTATCTTTGAGAGAGCATCTTGCTATCTATGTTCCTTACACTGGCTTTGTAGGCTTAGTCTTAAGTGTCTGTCCACCTTGGCCTCTCGGGTAGCTAGAATTGCAGACACACACTCCCGTATCTTACTTTTGTAATTTTATCTTTTGGTTTTAGTGTTTGTGGGACCCAGTGTTTTTGTTCATTTCAATATTTTTAAATTTGTCCTTTGCACATTCAAAGATAACTTTGTCAAATATATAATATTATATAATTTTTGGAAGAGACCCAAAGTTTGCTTGCTGTTCTATCCTGAATCTGATCTGTCCCGGTACTTGTTTATGCTTCAAGAATAGTGCTGCTAGCTCTTATACATGTTCATATCTCCTGTGGTAAGTGCAGCAGTCAAAATATCTGTAGGTCCATACTGACCGCCATTAAGTGAATTTGTGACTTGTATCCTTAGTTGTTGTTAAAACAGCAAGGAACACATTCTTCTCTAGGCTCGAGCTAGGTAAATGGATAGAACTATAGAGAAAACATCATACTAAGTGAGGCAGTGTGACTCAGAAAGACAAATGTCATTCTCTCTCATCTGACCTACCTAGCTCCAAATCTTCAAATGTGAAAGTATAGCCTGGAATAACTGCAGAAATAAGGACAATTAAAGGGGCTAGGTGTGTGTTTCACAACAGAGAGGAGAATAGCAGGGTAGAAGGGATCTGAAGAGGAAAGTGGGGAAAATGTGTGGGGTGGCTCTAACTAGGGAAGAGGAAGGGACTTAAATATTAAAGGCAGTGGGAAGATGATAAAATAATTGCAAGGATGTTTGAAAAATGCATAAGGACTTCTGTTATCCACTATCTACCTAAAAATACCTGTAGTACGTTTAAGTTGGTATATATGCATGTACACACACACACACACACACACACGCACACAGTTAAAATGAAGCATTTCTATCTGTGTTGACAATACTTTCTACATAAGACATAAACTTTTTAACAAACGCCCCAGCACCAGGCATAACAAGCCTGAGTTGTTGGTCAGGATTGTCCATGCGACTTCCAAAATATAGGTTATTGCTATTAACCTGGTTTCTCATTAGAGGTGGAAGGTAAAGGCCCTGTTGGTGAAGACACCATGCATTTCAGACACAGGAACATGAAGTCATTTAAGAACAAGTAACATTATACAGAATGAACAGATTGTAATTATATGCTAATATGTAACACCAACTCAAGAAAAAAGCCATGAATTTGAATGAGAAAGAAGGGTGCTACGTGAGAAGATTTGGAGGAAGGAAAAGGGAATTTCTACAATTATAATCTTAAACGTTATTTAAAATACATAAATAACATAGTTCAGCTTTTCACTAGACCTTTCTACTCTTCAGTTTGTCCCAGGCCCTCAGCAGCCTGGGACATGAGTTTGTTACCTGACCTCTTGGTAACATCCATGCCTCTTTTTCTTCTGTTAGATCAGTCATATTTTTAGACTCCAGTTTTCATTACTGTCTCTCTGAATTCCAGAGTTTCAAGGGCTTGTGGTAAGATGATGTGTGTATACCTTACCATCTGCTAGTCTTCCTCTAGCCATAGTTCCTCATCTGATATCACAGCATCACAGTGCTGAATCCACGTTCCAGGGAGTTTGGTAACTCTAGGGGTTTTATATCCCTACATAATAGGACTTTGTATGGTGTTCCGTACTTATCAGGGTATTCCATAAATACTGAACAGAAGTAGATTAAAGATACATGCTCACACAGCAAGTTCTCACAGTTGTATATCCTACAAGCTGTTCTTTTGTCTAAACTAGCATATACTGTTTCTAGCCCCACCACATGATACATTCTTTGATAACGTGTTTTAAAAATAGGAATTCTGTCAGCTGCTTATATAGAGACATTCAGTGTTTTGTTATTAAACAAAATGAAAGTGTTTGAAAACATATAAACCCCAACCTAAACCCAAATCATGACATTTCCATTGTAAGGGAGCATGATGATTGCATATGGAATCTTCTGCCACACAGCAGCACATGGACAAAGCTGTGGGTCAAGTGCACACTAGAATGTTGGAAGCCGATCTCCTGAACTTTAAGTCAGTTTTTGTTGTTGTCGTACTTTGTATATAGCTGAGGACATACAGTTTATCTTTTAAAAAGTCGGTCATATATTATTGAACTTGGAGAATCCCAGGTTGACCTTTGTAAAGAAATTGATTAGCTGCAGTTATTGGCTCTAACGAACAGGAAGCTTAAGGTAGTGAGCTTAAACTCCCAAGTCTGTGCTTCTAATTTCATAATGCATTTTCCCCTGGAAATAAGGATATAGTGTTGGTTAAAGTTTCAAGAAGCTCATAAACACCTACGTAACGCACACTGTGTCAGAAATATAATTTCTAGGAAAAAGCTATTGCTTCTGAACTTTTATTAGGAAATATGATACTGGATACATAGGAAGAAACAATGCCAGCTTCTCTGCAGTATTCCTGTGGTGGCCTTGGATTGAGGGTGTAGCTCTGCACTAAGCATGCTTGCCTAGCATGTACAAGACATGGGCAACGCCCTACCTTGGAAAAGGGAGGGAAGAACAAAGGAAGCAGTGGCCTTTTACATGTGCGGGGATCTAAGTCACGTTGATTGCCTTTTATGTACTCCAACTCAGCTTTCTTCTTTGGGCCTCATTCTATGTATCACAGCTTTAATTGTCCAATAAATCATAGACTGCATTAGAATACTATTTTGTCTCTTTACGTAGTGATTGTACACAAGCAATTGAAAATTTCAGTAGTGAAAGCTAATTACAATGTGGAATTGAAATCTGAGCATTCTTGAAGAAGCTTGGACTATATTGACAGGTTTCTTTTTTCTTTTTGAAAATTACTTTAATTTCTTTTATCTCCATTCAGCATCTTAACCCAAGCTTTCAGAATGTGAACTAATTTTCAGAAGACTGTTCTTTTCCACAATGTTAGAATTCTGCATGGTGATAGTAAGCTAAATTTTTACCAAAGTTTGAAAGTAATTTTTTCCTTTTAAAATAGTAGCACTATCAAGCCCATGGCAGAATGATGCAAATACTTCTCGTGGGCTAGAACTATTACTATCCTACACGTGTACTTTCAGGTGTAGTCAATCTTTGTGCCTGATACATGCCAAGATTTAAAAGTTTATTGTATTTTTATTGAACGCTCCATTTTTGGAATTGACTTGAAAATTGGGATATTTTAAAGTGTAGATGCCCACAGAATTGTTGCCCATGAACTCTTCATAGAAATGCAGAAGTTTCCAAAAGGTTAAATATCTCCTAAATGAAAGGTTTTGGTGGTTTTCCATCTAACATGTTTTTTTGTGGTGAAGGATTTCCACCTTGTACTGTGGCTGTTCTAATAATGCCATGGTCAGCCCATTTAGATCAAGGTATCTGTGTTGTAAACAGAGCAGTAGCTCTGGTTGTATTGTTTAAAAAGTTATAGCAGAGCCTGAAGGTTTATCTAGAGCAGTGGCATCCTGGCTTATTCTGAGTGTAATTTGGGTTTAGATGCCATGACATTAATTTCAGATCCAAAGTGTCATCTAGTTTATGAGCTATCATTTTTAGCTAGATCCTTTCTGCATACATGTGTCTTTATATGAAGATCTTCCTCTTGCTAGTCTTCCATTTTATGTTCTTCCTGATGAGTTTTTATGTCTTTATTACCTCTCCTTGAGAGAAATCACCGATTTGAAGTTCAAGGAAGACTAAATAGATGATACTGATTTTTCTATCCAAGATGCCTGTGACTCTGCCTTGCTCTGTCCAGTAGTGGAGAGGTGAGGAACCACATGCTGGCTAATGAAACTTGTGTCTGTGTTCTGCTTGTGGTGACTGACCAGCAATGCTGGAGAGTTTGGCTTGTGGGTGATGAAGGAATCAAATGTGTTTTTTCCTAAAGGGTAGTGAAGGGAGTTTGATAAAATATATCCTTGAGTGGTTGTCACCTGAGGAAGTCAGGCTGATAGAACAAATTGGCTGTAGACCACAGAGCTGCTTCTGTGGGTGAGTGGTAACAGCAGACAGCATGTGAATTTAAAGCAACAGTGCTGAGTACTTCGCTTATATAATTACAGATTCAGAAGAAAGTCTGGCCAGTCATCACTGAGGAAGCTTCTTGAAAAACAGTAAGAGAGTGAGAAAAGTGACAAAATCTTTGCAATACACCAAAAAGCCTTCACAACCTCTAAAATTACATGCAAAGATGTGTTATTAGTGAGAGAGACTTCAATGCAATTCTGGAGATTTTCAGTGATTTCAGCATCCAAATTGAAGTCTTTTTATAATGTGAAACTTTATGGAAATATACAGTGGAAAGTAAGTACTTTTCTACTGCTACTGCAGACTAAATATAAATAAATGACTGTAATTTGGTAGGAAAATACTTTTATTTGGAACTTCCACTGAGTATTTATATATTTCTGTGGAATCTAGTTTGCATTTTGTTGCATACTTAACTAAGAAGCATGGAGGTGAAACTTAAATTGCAAGAGGATAAATTGCTTTAATAGGCTGTCATAACCACAAGGGTAAATACCAGTCTACCATTTATCTTTTATAGTCAGAATTTTCATTACTGTAAAACGTTGCTTTAAAAAGAGTCTTGCATAAATATAATTGGTTATTTATTAACAAACAAATTCAAAAGCACAAACTTGCTCCACTTGTTGAGGCAATAGAATCTGGGCAGTTATCCATTTCTTGAATTTGATGTTAATTTAGGAATATTATACTTATACTCAATATATACAACTCATGTTGTGGGATCAGTTTAAAAGTATTTTTATTAAGTTAAAGTGCAATAATCTTGTTAGTGAAAAATGAACTTTGAAACTGTCTTTTTCTTTAAAATTTTATTAGGAATAATTGAAATTTTTATGCTGCATTCAGTTATGTCACAATTTGCATAATGCTGATTGGTAAGGATTATAGGAAAATGTAAATTGGGGTTTGTAATCAAATGGACTGGTACAATTTGCTGAGTTTTTTTCCTCTTAACTTAGAAACATAGTTTAATCTATGAATGGTTGGGAAATGAATATATTAGTTTGAGAAAACTTTCAAAGGCAGACTAGCATTTTTTAAGTTGCATATTGTAATATAATGATTTTGTATAATAAGATGTTGTCTTATGTGTGAGGTTACTATAGAGACCAATAGCATATGAGAAGAGGGAAGGTTATTTGTTGAAATGAACAAGCCTTACTTAGTGAGTCAGTTCCCATCTTTCTGTGAAGATGAAGAGAAGGTGGGAAATGATGCTGTATGTAGTTGCAGGAAGCTTTAGTACTGGCAGCAGGAAACTACCTGTGAAAACTGTATGAAATGTGGTGTGGAACAGCTGTCTAATTTATCAGCCGGAGCAAATGGCTCATGTTTGGAGGTATATCCTTTACTCCAGGTACCCATCATTGACCTGCTCAGTCTACAAATGTTTGCTCAAAAGTAGAGAAAGTTTGCTAGTTAAAACAATTAAGCCCAATGAACCACACCATTTTCCCAAGTGTACTATGATTTACTCCAGATTTGTATATAGGAACCCACAAAGCTTCAAGGTATAAACCCAGAAAAGTGGTTAGCTTTATCAGTCCACATGTTGAAGGAGCCCTTGTGGTCAGCTCTGGGGATTTACATCTAGTTCCAGCATTCAGACTCTTGGTGATGATATGTGTGAGTGTACAGTTTGTTAAGCTGTTTCTATAGTAGCTAGCTTATTTATGAAGATTTTAAGAATTACTTTATTTCCTATATATGTGGTAAACGTGTTACTTCTAGAGGAATTTTAGTGTTATTTTAAACACAAGTAGTTCCTTTCCCTCTGCCTAGTACAAGAGGAGTGCTGGAACATCCTTCTGATGTGCCTTCTATCCCACATGCTCCAGAACATTTAGGTTGACTTTGGATTTTTTTTTAATTACAATTTTATTTTATGTGTATGTTTATTTTGCCTGCATATGAGTCTGTGCACCATTTGTAGTGCCCAGGGCACCCAGAAGAAGGTATTGGATCCTCTGGAACTCAAGTTGCATATGGTTGTAAGCTGCCATGTGGGTGCTGGGAATAGAACTCTTTTCCTCTGGAGAGCCAATGCTTTTAACTGCTGAGCCATCTTTCCAGCCTGCCTGCCTGCCTGCCTGCCTGCCTGCCTGCCTCCTTCCTTCCTTCCTTCCTTCCTTCCTTCCTTCCTTCCTTCTTTCCTTTCTTTTTTGCTCATTTGTTTTGTTTTAAAATGCTACTAATTTGTTCTAGGTACCACATTGAATGTTGGTTGGTACAATACTGAGCCAGCACCTAGCCTTCCTGATTCAAGAGAGAAGAATAATCAGTTAACATGATGGTTGCTGTAAGACACCCAGGAGTGTTTGCAAAAAGTGTGGAATGAAAAGACTTTTCTGCACCAAGGAAGGATAGGTGCTGTCATGGAAGTTATTAGTATGCCAGTCTGTAGTTGTATCTGTCACAGAAAAATGAAATGCACTAAAACAGTTACAGAAAATTCTTGACTTTTAAGGATTTGCTGCAATGTCTTTTGAAAGATTAGGCTCTTCTTTGAATACCTGCTTGATTTTTATGGAAAATTTGAGAATCAAGTATTAAGCCCTGGGCTACTCTGAGATTAAGAGATTAGAGCAAAAAGTAAGGAACCAGGAAAAAAAGAGGGTGAAAAATTCACCAGTGCAGCTAGAAGAAATCTGTGGTTTGTGCACAGAGGTAGATACAGATAAAGGAAATACAGCGAGGGGGGCAATCAGGGGTCACTGCTGTTTATGGTTATTGCAGATGATGTCTAGAAGTCTGCCTGCACATTTACATTTAGAGCCATTGAAGATTTGGATGTGTTTTTCTTGGGTGGGACTCAAAGCCTCACTATGATAGATTTAAACAATTACAATGGATTTCAAAGATTTTTATTTTTTTTTGAGACATTCTTTCTATAATGTATAGAGAAAAATGAGGTAGTCTGAGTAAGAATGTGTGTGTGTGTGTGTGTGTGTGTGTGCGTGCTACATGCACTTTTGAAGGTCAGAGGGCAGCTTGCAGGGGTCAGTTCTCTCCTTCCACAATGTGGGTTCTGGGCATTTACCTCAGGTTGTCAGGCTTCATCAAGGTACCTGTTGTGATATCTTGCTGATCCAGTATGACTTTTTATGAAACTAAAGTCAACAACTCAAACAGCAAACTTCAAATCTAATACACTATTATCCAAAGATGTACTAACTTGATACTTACTTGCCAAGGACTGATAATAGAAAAATATTAAAAGTCCTATTTTCTGTTATTACACTGTTTTGTATAAGTGCAGAAAACTTTGTCTAGTAAAGTCACTGCAACTCATAGCATACAGCAGCTTCAAATCTGAGCTGAGGTAATTTAGGCAGCATTTGTTGGTGGTGTGTGCTTGAATGGTAGAGGCCAGTATTAGATTCCCATGTGCTGCCTGATGTGGAAGCTGAAAACTGAACATGGGTCCTCTGGAAGAGCAGGGAGCACTCTTAACCACTTCTGGGGTATGGGAGAGCTTATGACATGTTCTTGGATGCTCCTACCTTGGCTCTTTTCAATCAGCTAAGTAGGGAGGAGCATGAAGCAAGACTGTGAATCTTGGTAACATAACTAAAAAAACACTTTATTGAGAGAAAAAGAGGCTTATAATCTTATTTATTGTAAACTAGAAGTTCTAAAGCAGTGATTTATTAGTTTTCTGCATACTCAAAGATTTTATTGACACACAGGAAATAGCACTTTGTTGGGTGTTCATCTAATATAAGAATGTGTTTGATATACTTATGAACTGGAAGAAACCAGAAGTACCAGAAAATTAAAACTACAATGTGTAAAAATGACTGCTTTATTGAGAACAGTGGAGATCAGCTTGTTAAAATTAGTCGGTTTTGTAAAATTATAATTGGGTTTCAGTGAACCATGGGGCCCTGGCCCAGGAGCTAACAGAAATCTCTATGTAAGTGTTGAAGTCAGAGCATACTGAGGTTGTTCTGGACTGTTTTAGGTCGTAGACATTTATCAAATGCAGAGCACTGTCTGGTCACCCTATCCAGGGTGCTGTAGGAGACATAGAAAGAGACCACATGTCTTGAGGTCTTGAGCACTTGGGTAGAAATGGCTTCAAAATTTAATATTTGTCAAAAAAAATTTTTGTTCTCCCCATTTAAATATATATGTGGTCAGTGTTCTTTTATTTGGCTTCTGATTGTCTGATAACTGTCACATGTAAAATGAACTATAGGCAGGGTTCTAACAAGAACTACGTCTACAATGAACTGCATGTAGAATCAGTGTGCTAGCCAGTGTTTGATTGGCTTCTTACAGAGCTATTAGCATGTGATTGAATCTTGAAGTTACAGAATATTCCATCCACCTGGGAGCTCTATTTTGTGGGAAGATTTGTGATAAATTAAGAGTATTCTGTGTGCAGGCTGCAGGTTTTGGAGCTTTATCTTTTAACAAGTATTTTTGTATATGCTTGTGGGTCACATCAAGTTTTAGTTCCTGTTCCTAAAGTAATATTAGTCATTTACTTTTAAATTTCCTTTTAAAGACTATAATTCTCTTCTTGACAAGAGCATAAAATTCAAGTGATGAATTTTGTATTTTGTACTTACTTGCAATTGAATTTTATTTCTGTAAAAAAATTAAGTGTGAGCTTGGATGAGTTGTTTTTTAGAAGTCTCTACATTGATTCCATGGTGGCCACAGTTTTCCTTCCCCACACCGAGTGTTTTCTTTTCCCTTATTCTTCTCAGAATGTTCTCTTGATTATAGCCATTAGTACACCCCAACCCATTTTTTACCAGTCACTGAAAAGGGGACATTAACCCAGAATCTCGGAATACCCTAGACACAATTCTCATATCAATAGATTTCTAAGAAGATGGAAGGAGAGACCCCTGGTCCTGGAAAGACTGGATGTAGGGGAATGCCAGGACAGAGAAGCTAGAGGGGGTAGAATGGGGAAAAGAGGGAGGGAAGGGGGCTTATGGGACTTTCGGGGAGGGAGGAAACGGGAAAGGGGAAATGATTTGGAATGTAAGTAAAAAAAAACTTAGAAAATAAAAATAAAAATAAAAATAAAAAAAAATAAAGGAAAAAAAGATTTGGAATGTAAATAAAAAAAAAACTTAGAAAATAAAATTAAAAAAAAGGAGGTAGGTATGTATTTTTTGATCTCTGGTCCCAGTTAAAGATGTGATATTATGCATTCCCTTAAGTTTCTCCCTTGTAATGGATGGTAATATGGAGCCGTGATTCATAATAAACTGTTTCTGTCTTAAAAAAAAAAAAAAAGAAAATGAGTTTGAATGTCTCAATAAAATATTCCCTTTCTTTTGATTTGTATGTTTTTGTGAAAGGGATATGCTGGTAGCTAACATTTACCTTGGGGCTCTGGTGGAATCCTGGTGGTAAATGTTTGGCAAGGGTCCTCCATATAGCCATTATTAGAGATGTGCATTGTGAGAATATCCTAGAACTACTTCCTATTAGTTCATTAACAGTATCTGAAAACTTAATATTGGACCCAAAGCCTGGCACATGTTTTCAGGACTGAGGAAATATCACCATAGTTGTTTAGCATATATTTCTATTATACCCATTTTAAAAAGATTTATTTTTAATTTTGTGTGTGTGTGTGTGTGTGTGTGTGTGTGTGTGTGTGAGAGAGAGAGAGAGAGAGAGAGAGAGAGAGAGAGAGAGTGTGCATGCAAGCAGGCGTAACTACGGGACCAGAAGCATTGGATCCCCTGAAGCTGGAGTTACAGGTGGTTGTGAGCTGCCTGACATGGCTGCTGGAAACCAAACTCAGCTTCAGTGAAGGCACTGTGTTCTCTATACCACTAAATAATCTTTCCCAGCCCTTATAATACTTTATTTTTGAATGAGAGTATCAAGTTATATCCATTAAGACTAACTTCAACAAGCTATTTGTGACAAAGATTGATTTCTTTTTGAATTTTAAAAAATACATATGGGTATATTTCTTGTATGTTTGTCTGTGATCCATGTGTGTACAGTTCCTGTGGAGGCCACAACGGCCATCAAATTCCCTGGAACTGGAATTACAGACAGTTGTGAGCCTCCACGTGACTGCTGGGAACCCAAATCCTCTAGAAGAGTAGCTGGTGCTGTTAACTGCTGAGCCATCTCTCCAGACCCCACTGTTATTAAAGTTGCATTAACTGCTAACTACTATTTTCCAATTCATGTAGTTTTGTATTTCTCTACTTGCAGACATTGGGTTCTTAGGTTTTAGTTATTTTTCCAGTAAAGAGCATAGAGATGTGTGCTGGCTAGTTTTATGTTAATTTGATACAAGTTAGAGTCTTTTGGAAAGAAGGAACAGCCACTGAAAAAACAGATTGTCCTCTTGGCAAGTCTGTGGCACATCTTCGTGACTGTGATTAATGGGGTCAAGCCCAGCCTACTGTGGACAGTGTCATCTCTGGGCTGGTGGTCCTGGGTGCCATTAATGTCAGGAGACCTTGCTCCTCCATGTCCTCTGCTCCAGTTCCTTTAGTTCTTGCCCTGACTTCCCTCAGTGATGGACAATTACCTGGAAGTGTAATATGAAATGAACTGCTTCCTTCCTAAGTAACTTTTGGTCATGGTATTTTATCACAGCAGTAGAAATTCTAAGACAAGCTGGGTTAAGTGTTTGGTCCTGTCTGACAGTTTTTAGCCCATATATGTGTTTGTGTCAGCATCCCCACATTCACGATTCAGAAATGTTCCATCACCATAGGCAACTGTGGTTCCCTTCATGGCCTCACATCCCCTTTTCGTCCACATCTATCTACTTTGTTCAGTCACCTGGCCAGTAAGTCTGTTATTTTAAGTTCAGCAGTTAAGTCTGAATAGGACCACATACAGTATGTGATTTGAGATTTCCTGTATTAACCCAGAATCCTCCTCCCAGCTGTCTAGCATATATTTTTTTAAATTGCTGAGAATGTTTGTTAGGGATATACCTGTGTAATGAGTTACCCCTTAATACCACTGGCTTGTTTCGAGTTTGAGATTTTTAGAAATAAAGCTGCTGTAAATGTTGTGCACTCTTTTTGTGTGGCTATGTCTTCATTTTCCTGAGTAAGTACCCAGAAGTGTAGTTTCTGGATTGTATACTAGCGGCATGGTTATTTATTAACAGATCTGTCATACTTCTCTAGAGTGGCCATTCTCAGTGGTAAGCCAGTGCTTACTTTCTCTGTGTCTTCCCATCATTTGTTATTGCCACATTTACTTTAAACATTCTGAAAGGTGTATGATGATAATGTGATTTTGATTAGAATTTCCTATTAACCAATGGTAGCATTGTTTTTGTGTACTGATTTGTCCTCTTTGTGTTCTCTAGGGAAATATATGTTCATGTTTCTGTTGTTTAGATTACTTGATTTTCCACTACAGAATTCTGAAAGTTAATTTCCTTTCCCCTTTGTTAGGTATATAGTTTTGGGTTGTCTTGCAGCTTGTATTTCCATCCTCCTAAACAAGAGGGTCTTCCACAATGAAAGTTTTAACTTTGCAAGGTCCAGTTTACCTCATCATCTTATGTAATATGTATTGGATATTAACCTTGAGGTGTTTTTATAATAAATTTAGTTGTGAAATTTTAATATAATTACATTGTTTCTTTATTTCCCCCTTTCCCTCTAACCCATTCCATGTACCCCTCCTTTGAAATTCATAGCCTCTTTCCTTTAATCCTTTAATTGTTGTTAAAGACACACACACACACACACACACACACACACACACACACAGAGTCACACACACATCCTGAAGGTATAAATACAACCTACTCAGTCTGTATGCCACTTGTATGTATATGATTTCAGGGCTGATCACTTGGTATTTACACTGCCTTGGGACTCACTGTCCTGTTCTCAGCATTCCTCAGTTGCCTGTAGTTCATTGTCTAGGGTTGAGGTTTGCAGTTACAAAGGTTGCCTGTGGGCTACTGGCCCCATTGCCTTTAAGATGAGGCAAAAAGTAATTCATTAATTAAGTAGGCCTGTTATCAGTAAGGTTCAGAGGGTGCAATGCAGAAACCAAGAGCAGACAGTATTTACAGATGACAGAAGAAAATAACAGAGAAATAACCAAGTTAGTGTTGAATTTGGTTACAGTTTATTTATATAATAAGTTAAGTTACCGTGTGCCAAACTTAATTAATCATGGGGAATTTGAAATTCCATGTTGTCAAGATAATCCTAAGTAGTGTAGGGCAAAGTATCTACAGGAAGTTACCATGGCACAGAATTTACTGGAAGGTACCGACTTATTGGGAAGGAGTATCAAAGTTTGTTCAAGTGGAGGTGTCTGCTTATGTTACTTCTCTAAGAAGACTGGATGCTGTGGTATTAATGGAAAATAGTTCATAGGTGCTCTGTGGCCTGCAGTCTGCTGCGGTGTGTTGGGTAGTTTGTGGGCACTGTGTGTGAACCTCTGGAGAGAGAGAGGTGACAGATCCTGGCTGGTGCTGGAGGACTACATACTACACTGAGGCCCAGAGGCTAAGTATATTTTAAGGAGGAAGATGACTTCTTTGCTGCTACAGTGTCCTTCTAGTACCTTCTGGCAATATGTCATGTTGGGAGCTTACTGGGAAAATGTGAATAAGTTCTGTTCTATTACCATGGAGTATGTGTGGAAGAGGGAATTTAACAATTCTAACAGCCAAAGCATTGAAAGTCGGCAGAAGATTCCAGTCCTGAGAGATCTGGGAGGCTGCGGAGTGCACCACTTTGCAGAATGTAGCATGCAGCTACATACTACTAACGGAACATAGAATGTGGCATACAGGGCTTAGCTCCTTCAATAAGTAACTTGCAAGTAAAACAATAAAAAGAAATGAGGCAAAACCTGGATAAAGACTATGAAGAGGCATGTGTGAATATTCTGATTCTTACTGGAATTAAGCAATCATAAAAAGATTTTTTTTTCTTTTTCCTTCTTTTGCCAACAGAGGACATTTGCACATAGTGGATACTAGATATGGAACAGTCACTTAAATTTCTGGAAGTCATTATGACAATGTGATATCTCTATATAGATGTAAATGCTGATAGACTTTAAAGAACTCTTTAAGATACATGTTGAAATACTTGCAGATTAAAGATTGTAATTTCTAGTATTTATTTCAATAATGTTTTTGTTACATTTATATATTTAAAGAACTCATTGAATAAGGCTTTTTTTAAGATCATGAAAATTATGAAGTAGCCGCTATCTTAGCTGTGTACAGAAGTTATCAATCATGAACAATGAACTGTCTTTAAAATAATGTAATTTTGAATGATGTTGTTTAGTTTTGTTTATAAAGAGCTGTTAGGAATTTATGGTGGTGATAACTGGCATTTATTGAGACATATTCCATGGCTCCACTCATATGCACATATTTTGACTTGGTAGTTTATGATGTGAACACAAGTGTCTTGTGCTTTATGGAGTGGTTGATATTGTCTCATAGCAGGAAAGCAAATGTGCTGTGAGGTTCAGCGATCTTTTTGACATAGATATGTTTTCTTCTCACAAGTCTGAATATGTATTCCTCTGACATGTTTACTATGTCTATAAACCATGATATTCTTATACATTGCAGAAATATGACTTCTCTAATATTTATTTCATGGCGATGCGATGCAGTATTTATAACATAAACTGAGGCATAGATCCCAAGAAATATTCATGTTCCACTTCAACATGAGAACTGTCAATTAGTGCCTTTCCTAATTCTTATATAGTGTTGAAACAAAAGGCTTTCTTGGATAATTTTCTGTTATTTCTAAGCTCTGCTTTCATTTACTCTTGTTCAAATTAATACTGTTGTTCATGTAACATTAGAAACATAGAAAGTTCAAATTACTTAACAAAGGTAAATTTGGATATTTATCATAGTTGTGAGTGGGGCAGCTGAGTAGATGAAGAAGTACAATGTTTAATAGATATTTCCCCTGATGAGCTGTCTAAACATATGATTTTTTCGGTGGCAGTAGAATACACCAAAAAAAGAGGACTTATCTTCCTTATTCTGGTGTATTTTTCCTTTTAAAAGAAGTTTCACTAAAAGGTTTTATGGAGTTCAGTCTTCTGCCTAAAAGTATGGGGTGTGTGTGTGTGTGTGTGTGTGTGTGTTGTGATGCTAAGTATTATAAGACATATGGGTGAATTTAACAGTGCAGGCAAGGTAGCAGTTGGTCAGCTCAGGGTCATGGCTGTTGGTAAAGGGGATTTGACATTTGAATCACAGGTCAGTTTATTACTGCTGTAGCAGTAGCCAGAAGGTAAACATCTGGGCCTGATTATTTTTAGATGTTACCTCCTCAGGAATGATGTGAAGAGGATCACATGACACCTTTGGGAAACATGAGAGAAACCCAGAGCTTATGAGTCTCAAATTTTTATAGTGAAAGGAACTTACTTGGAACATATCATTTTAAAGGTATTTTACTCAGATATGACAATTGCAACTTACAAAAGTCCTTAGAAAGATGATCTTCAACCATAGCAGCAGACACCTCACAAGATGTGCAGAGAAAGAACAGGGAGGTTCTTGGAAAGCTAAATCCTAGTAACACCAACATTTGCTGCTGACCTCACTCTGTCAACCACACTGAATAATCAGATGACAAGAGATTCTATTTTAATCTATTCAGTTTATCTCAAAAAATATTTGAAGACACTATCAGAAATATACCAAGCAGCAAGTAAAAGCCAGCTTGAGAGAGTATGCTGGAGATACCTGAAAAGATAGTGAACCTCAGGAAGATATAGTAAGACTGAAGCCGGCCAGATCTCTGGGATAGAGTGTACAGAGAGATGCCATGTCCATTTTGACTTCTGTGTTCTTTTATAATGGTTGCAGTAGCCCTGTGGACATGGGGTTGTGGAGGAGATAAGCAATTAGTGAACCAAAAGCAGGCACCTGTAAAAGACTTCTATAAACCAAGGGCTGCAACAGTTACTAGTTTTGCTTAAAGTATTGGAGTGTTAAAAATACTGTTTATTGCCTTTATCAAACTTGTTTACTTTTATGTTGATTGCTGTAGAGGTTTGAACAACAATGTCCCTTATAAGCTCTGGTATTTGAATACTTGGGCACCTACATGATGGTACTGTTTGAAGGTTTAAGAGGGACGTATGTCAATGGGGTCAGGATTTCAAAGCAAAAATCCTATTTCCAATTCATACTTGCCTTATGTTTGTGGTTCCAAGATATGAGCACTCATCTCCTGACTTCTGCTACCATGCCTGCTCCCTGCTGCTGTGCCTTCCTGTGAACTATCAGCCAAAATAAACTCTTCATTCTTTAAGCCTTAGTCATGGAGTTTTATCACAATAAAATAGTAACTAATCCTCTCCATACCCAAATCCCACCTGGAGAGAGCTAGTCTTCCAAGAGTGCTGGCATATCTGAGAGCACATATGAGAACACCACTTCTACTCAAATTCCTGGCCTAAAGCTACCAGGAAACAGGAACCAAGGAATAGCCAGGGACATGATCCTTCTAGTTTCCATCTTTGCTCTCAAGCTGACTCTGTACCACAGCTCTCCATACCCAAATTCCTCCCGGAGAGAGAGAACTGGTCTCCCAGGAGTGCTGACACACAGGCTTACAAGAGGGACAAGCCACAGTCAGAGACAGCAAGACCAGCTAACCCTAGAGATAATCAGATGGTGAGAGGCAAGGACAAGAACAAAAGCAATAGAATCCAAGGATATGTTGGCATTATCAGAACCTAGTTCTCCCACCACAGTAAGCCCTGGATACCCCAACACACCAGAAATGCAAGACTGATTTAAAATCACATCTCATGATGATGATAGAGGACTTTAAGAAGGACATAAATAACTCCTTTAAAGAAATACAGGAGCACACAGGTAAACAGGTGGTTGTAAACAGTCCTACTTAGAAGAGGAAACAAAATACTCAAGTGAAGTAGCAGGTGGGAGGGACTTGGAAAGAAGAGAAGAGGGGAAGGAGAAAAAGAGGGGAAGAATCAAGTATGGGAGGAGATGGAGCAGATGTACAGAGGGCTAGGAAATTGAACAGAGGTGTATAACAATGGGGCATGGGGAACTGGGTGTAGCAACCAGAAAGTCCCAGATGCCAGGAAAGCAAGAACCTCCCAGGACCCCACAGTGATGACATTAGCTGAAATACCCCACAAAGGGGAAGGAGAACCTGTAAAGTCCAAATCCAGAGGTTAGGCATGGCCCCCTGTTTGAGGGTTGGGGCCACCAACCCATCTGTAAAGTTTTAACCCAGAATTGCTCCTGTCTAAAGGAAATACAGGGTCAAAGAGTGGAGCAAAGACTGAAGGAAAGGCCATCTAGAGACTGCCCCACCTGGGGAATCTATCTATCCCACATGCAGACACCAAACCTGGACACTATTGCTGATATCAAGTACATATACTTATAAGAACCTGATATAGCTGTCTCCTGAGAGGCTATGCCAGATCTTGACCAATACAGACTTGGATGCTCGCAGCCAACCATTGGACTGAGCACAGGGACCCCAACAGAGGAGGTAGGGGAAGGACTGAAGGATTTGAAGGGGCCTTATGTGGTATCAGTGAGAAGGGAGGCCCTTGATCCTGTGAAGGCTTGATGCCCCAGTGTAGAGGAATACTAGGGCTGTGAGGTGGAAGTGGGTGGGTGGGTGGGTGGGTAAGCACCCTCATAGAAGCAGAGTAAGGGGGAATGGGACATGGGGGTTCCAGAGGGGAAACTGGAAAAGGGGATAATACTTGAAAAGTAAGGAAATAAAATATCCAATTAAAAAAAAGTAAGTAATCCAATCACTATCTGTCTAGTCTTTCTTGCTTTCATTCCCATAATTCCTTTGCAATATAATGCCTTTACTCTCTCATAGCACTCCTTAACATGACTCTCCCTCAACCCTGGTGCAACATCTTGGGGTGGTCTACAATTCCCCAGTATTTTTTCATATATTTGCATATATTTCTATATCTATATGCCCTGGTTGACTTTTTACATTTATCAATGAAAGGTTTCTTTGATTAACTCAGAATGGTATGGCTTTCCATTATTATTATGTGGCTTTGTATATCTATAGAAAAATTTCCTAAAATCTATCTTCACAAGTTCTTCTTGCCACTTGGTTAGTGCTAATACATTTTATAGGACTTATGAATTTTTATTACTTCCAGTGTAGTATTTGAGAAGCTCCTGTATTAAGAGTCAGAATGTGTTTCAGGTACCTAGCATTTCTCCATAATCTTTTAAAATAACTTGAAAAATTAAACAAATTAATGTTACAGTTATTTTTATTCAGATATATCCTAAGTTACTGAAAACAGTTGGTGGTAATTATACATTGAGGAATAGGAGTTATTTCACTCAATTGGTTAATATCAATTTTGCCAAAAAACCAAAGCAACAAAACAAAACGAAAAAAACAAACCCAAGGATCCACTTTCATAAATGTGCTGCTTTGCCGTGGAGTCAGCTGTGTGTACACATGCGTGTGCGCAGTGCTAGAAAAGCAGTCTTCCACTGAGTTTATCCTCTGCCTAAACATGATTTTAAAATACTAATAAAGGTTAAATAATATTATAAAAATGATTTTGCAATCATGGAACATTCGGGTATTCAAATAATAGCATCTTTAAATGATTAAATCTTTACTCAAATTGCTCATTATCTGAGATTTCTAAGAGAAGAAAAAAGTAACTGCCTGCTATCTTTCTTAGTTCTTAGTGAGGACCCTTATAACAAGAGGCAGACAAGAGCGGAATAAGCAAAAATCTGTTGACTTTTATATCTTTGTACATGGGAAAAAAACTCAAGGAAAGTAGCTTGGGCTTAGCCATTAGATTTATATATTTTCTTACACCAAGTACAGTAGGGTTTAGAGATAACTTTTATAATAGAAAAAGGCCTTCATTCTCTAAGGATGCCAATTATGGGAAGGCAGAAGGGAAACTGATGTTAGTATGAACAATTTCGTGAAGCCTGTAGTTATATTTCTCAGGTGCCATCTTCAGGATGATCAAGACCTATAGTCATCTTGGATGTTTAGCGTGCGCCGTGTGCGCGCGCACGCACGCATGCACACACGCACGCACACACACGCACGCGCACACACACACACACACACACACGCACACACGCACACACACACGCACACACACACACACACACACACACACACACACACACACACACACAGAGCATGAGCCTGCCTTGGAATGCAGTTGAAATATTCAGTGTCACTCTATTGGAGAAAACTGATTTTCCCTCTCGTAGCAGAGATCAATTGTAAATAGCTTCTTGAGTAGTGGTGTGGCTTTGTGTTTCCTTTTTTTTCTTCCTGCTGGGATTGTGTTTAGATTGAATTGGTGCAGATCTTCTACAAGATGTCACAGTCTTTGTCCCTTTCTATGTGCATTAGCCCTGCTGTGTCTGGAAGATACTTTTTCTTGGAGTCATCTGCAAATCTTGCTCTTATGATCTTTCTGCTTCCACTTCCTCATAGACTCCTGAGCCTTGAAGAGAGGGGTTTGGTGAAGTTATCCAATTTTGAACTGAGTCCTCAAAAGTCTTCCACTTTCTACACATTGGCCTGTTGCTGGTCTCTGCTAATTTCATCTGCTTCAGGGATCTTCTTTGATGTGGGCAGAATGAGGCTCAGATCGATGGGTATAGCAGTATGTCATTAGGAGTTATTACTATTTTCCTTTTGCAGAATAATGATATTAGGTTATCCCCTTGGTCCATGAACTATCTAGTCTCAGTCTCTTGGCTGATTTTGCAGTGTCAGACATGGTTTTAGTCTCATGAAAGTGGGCCCTAAATTTAGTTCAATCAAAAAGTGGTTGTTTATTCTCAAAAGATTTGTGCAACTATTGCACCAGTACATCTTGCAGTCAGGTTGCTAATATAGATCACAAGTTTGTAGCTGGAAGACGTTGGTGATTACATTTCTCCTCCAGAAGCATGAACAGTACTTTCTAGCACTACAGATATTTGTCTTCAGGGATAAAACTTCTAGCTGGCCAGTAGTTCAGTTTCTCCATGTTTGATGACACAAGTAAGTGATGCGTTCAGCAACAGAGTCTTACTCTCAGGTTGTGGGGACTAGCCAATAACTTGGCTATAGCTTGTAATGGTTGAGTTTGTCATTGGGACCTCTTTAACCAATGACTCAACATGATAACATGGTGTATCCCAGTCTTGGAACTTAAGGGTTTTTTGTTGTTTGTTTGTTTGTTTTTGTTTTTGGTAGCCCAAGATGTTTAGTTGGAGCATTGTCTTCTGGATTGTTTGGTCACTCTATTTAAAGTCCTTACATATATGTGTATTATTTTAGGAATCTTCTAGAGTTTTCATATGGCTTTTCAAAAGGCCTTTAATGTTAGTTTTCCCACTCCATCTCCCCTTTAGTCATCTCTCTCATTCCCCTGTTTAATCCTTCTATTCTAATTTTACCTTTATCTCTTTATGACATTATATCTTATTTCTCCTTTTGTTGAGAATCCCCTAGACTCTTTCTAGCTATATAGCTCTCTGGTTATTCGAAATAAAATGCAGAGATCTAAAATTTAAAAGCTAAGATCTGCCTATAAGAGAAACACATAGCGTTTGTCTTTCTGCATTTGTATTATCTAGTGTTAGATGGTTATTTCTAGCATCGTGCATTTACCTGAAATTTTCATTTGTCTTAACAGATGAATAATATTCCATTGCAAAAATACACCACATTTTCATTATCAATTCATCACTTGATGAACATCCAGGCTCTTTCCAATTTCTGGTTATTATTAATAGAGCAGCAATGAATATGAATGAACAACTATCTCTGTACTGGGAGATAGAGTCTTTTGATTATATGTCCAGGAATGGTATAGCTAGGTCTCCTGATGGGTCTATTTTCACCTTTTTTAGGGAACCATTACACTGATTTCCATAGTACCTATGCAAATTTACTCTCATCATAGGGATAAATAAATGTTCCTCCTTCCTCACATGAAGTCCCATTTTATTAATTATTAGTTTTAATGCCTGTGCATTCACATTCCTGTCTAGAAAGCCATTTCCTGAGTCATTTAGTTCAAGTGAATTCTCTATGTTCTCTCATCATATTCAGTGTGTGTACTTACATTGAGGTCCTTGGTCTATATGGAATTGAGTTTTGTACAGAATCATAGATTTTTCTGTATTTTTGTTCGTTTACATGTAGCCATCAGTTTGGCCAGCACCATTTGTTGAGTATTTGAGTGTGCTGTCTTTTCTCCAATGTATATTTTAATTGTGTGTGTGTGTGTGTGTGTGTGTGTGTGTGTGTGTGTGTGTGTATGTGTATGTATATCTCCACATTATAGATGTCTGGAATCTTCAGTTCTGTTCCATTGATCAATGTGTCTGTTTATTAGGCCAATACCATTTTTATGACAGAGAAGTGAATTCTCTATTTTCTCTCATCATATTCAGTGTGTGTACTTACATTGAGGTCCTTGGTCTATATGGAATTGAGTTCTGTACAAAATGATAGATTTTTCTGTATTTTTCTGTATAATAGCTCAGCAGTACAACTTGAAATCTGGGATGATACTGCCAGGAATTCTTTTACTATTCAGAATTGTGTTCTCTCTCTCTCTCTCTCTCTCTCTCTCTCTCTCTCTCTCTCTCTCTGTATGTATTTATGTATGTATGTATGTATGTATGTATAAATAAAATTCTATCATCTGCAAATAAGGATACTTAGACTTTTTCCATTCTCTTTTGTATCCCCTTGATCTCTTTCAATTCCCCTATTGTTCTGGCTAAGACTTTAAGTACTATATGGAGCAAGTAGACATCAGTCTTGTTCCCAATTTTAGTGGAAATGCTTTGAGTTTCTCTGCACTTAGGATGATGTTGGTTGTAGGTTTGTTGTAAATTACCTCTATTATGTTGAAGTATGCCCCTTACATTGTAGCCTTTTCAGTATTTTTAACATGAAAGGATGCTGGATTTTGTCTAAGGCCTTTTCTACATCCAATTAGATTTCCATGTGGTTTTTGTCGTTTCTGTTTATGTGATGGCTTATGTCTGTTCATTTGTGTTTGTTGAACCATCTCTGGTATGAAGCCAACTTCATCAAGTTGGATACTATTTGTGATGTGTTCTTGGATTCATTTTGCAAGTATTTTATTAAGAAACATTACATCCTATTTATAAAGGATGGTGGTCTGTAAATTTCATTTTATCTTGGGTCCTTGTGTGGTTTTGGTAGCAGGGAAATAATGGCTTTATTTGTACTTGGTCTCACTTTTATTGGGTGCCTGTTCAATTGGTTAGTTGTTCTTATTACAACCTGACTGGTTATGGACCAGAAGGATAGATAATGATTGGTTTCAGTCTGGTACAGTCTTAACTAGTTTCATATCTGACGTTCTTGTTGGAACTTTGGGTTTAGACTCTAAGAAATCCCATATTGGTCCAGTGGGTGGGGTGGGTGATGAGCTCTCAGGCAGGGGAAGGGAGATTCTGGAGTTCTCTCAATCAAGGTTTACAAGTCAACTCTATGATGGGTATCAGAAATAGAACTAGGGGTATTCTGGCCATAGCCATAGATGACAGTGAGTCCAAAGGAGATGGTGGGCTTGGAGGAAGGACTGAGTCAGATTATGTTTTTGGACCTATATATGTTGGCAGGCAGGTGGACAGGTAGCCAAAGGTATAAAATGATAGTAGATAGTCCAGAATGGAGGGGGTGGAGTTGAGTCCAGAGAATCTTTCATTTAGCTTTTCCACATGTTTCTAAGTGAAATTTCACAGATGTCCTGAAATAGGGCATCAGACGAGTTATGAAAGGGAAGCCTAGAGGCTGTGCAGAGAGACTTTAATAGGAAACAGTCTGGCTTTGTACAGCAGCTTGCTAATGTTACCTCAGGCAAGTAACCTTTCTTTTTAAGCCTTAGTCTTCTCTGTGCCCAAATAGAAAAAATAATAGGATTCCGTATGATTTGTTGGGGTCAATACCTTGTTGTATAAGATTTTGTTTTTACTCTTGTGTTTACTGAAACTGGCTGAGCCACTGTACTGTTCCAAGCACTAGGATACTTCAGAGAATAGACTTTCTCCCATTGAGTTTCCTTCTTATGAGGTAACTTGTTACTGGATGCATAGTAATTATAATTAATTAATTAATGTATAGCAAATACTTTATGTAACAGTGCGCTACAGTGTAATAAAACAGCAGTGTTTTTTTTCTTGATTTGAGGCTACCACTGAGGAAACAGTTCTAATTACATCCTCACTGGTCCCTGTCTTGTGGGTTCTCTTCATCAGAGCTCAGAGGAAGTAAGTGTCTGGATAAATGACAGCTTACTGTGTTGGTACTTGGGACTCCAATTCTAATGGATAAATTCTTGGGTTTTGTGTACTCCTGAGCAGACAAAATTGTCTTCTTTAGACTTCATTCATAATCTTTTTTTTTTTTGGTTTTTCGAGACAGGGTTTCTCTGTGTAGCCTTGGCTGTCCTGGAACTCACTTTGTAGACCAGGCTAGCCTCGAACTCAGAAATCCTCCTGTCTCTGCCTCCCAAGTGCTGGGATTAAAGGCGTGCGCCACCACCGCCCGTCATTCATAATCTTATACATAAAGAATTACAAGCTTGTTTTAGGGATTTATAATTTCATAAGCTCCTATGCTGACTCATAATGCTCAAATACATGAGCTGATTAACTAGAAGTTAAGAATGTTCCACTTTAATATAAATTAAAGCACACGTTGACCTTACCCTGAAAAATAAGGCAAGGCAGATTTAAAACGAAATACATTATTTGAGTCTTTCAGCTGAAATGAGGGCAAGAGATGGCTGGTGATCATTACTTAAAGTAGATCAACTACATTTTTCTGTGTGGTTAATATCCTTCTCAGTAAAGTTTTTCTACCACTTTGTAAGTCAATGAACAATTCAATGGATTGGGGTGTGGGGGGTGTGGGTGGATGTAGCCTTTTGCATACTGTACTTCCTCATTTGAAGACTCTCATCCTTTAAGACACTCAAATGATCTTCCTGGCTGTGTTCTTCTGTGCAGGCCATGATTTCCTCTCTGTGGTCTCTTTAAAGTTGGCACATTGAGTCTGCTGTGTTCAGTCTTTTACCACTCTGAATTCATGTATTTCATTGGATTCAAAATATCAATCTGTATATCACCAGCCTTGTTATGACATCACTGGGGAATCATGGCTTTCAAATGATAAATATCAGTGACAAACATTCTTTGCTAATAGCTGAAATTATAACTGGACATCTTTATTCCACAACCTTCAGATTATTTATAAACCTTACTACAACTCATAAATAATCATGATGCTAGAGTAGCCTAGTAGCATGTGTACCTTAAATACCAGCTGTAATTGCATCTATGGTGCCACTAATGTAAGTTGCCCCATTATTTTGTGTAACACAAGAAAGAATGAAACCTAACTAAGTAGCCAGTGCTGAGATGCCAAGCACATTCTGAATGCATCAGGATACATTCTATAGATGACGAAATGTGCAAAAACATTCATTTTCATGTTGGTGAATAGAGTCACATCATGTCTTCTAATAATTTTGAGGAACAAAATGAAGGCTCACTTTGTATTTGTTTTCCTTTTCGTCGTATATTTTTTGGCAGGTGTGCAATTGAGTATTAATAGTACAAGTTGTCATGTAGCAGGGTGATGTCCACCCCACACTGACCCTGAGCACATGATTACATAAAGAATATACAAACAAATAAAGCAGAGATATGCTGAATAATAGTAAACTATATTATTCATAAAATTATAAGTGATTATTTCATTTTACTGAAAAAACAACAGTATCTCTGTGTGAACCTGTGGTCCTTCTTTTGTGCTTGGATCCTTTCAGTATGTGTGTATGGAGGGATGCTGATAAGACAGAGAGTTCAGATGGAAGGCTTTCAGGCACTGGCATCAATTGGTGTGTGTATATATATATATATATATATATATATGTATATTATATATTATATATAATTAACCTTCCCTGAAAGTCTTAAGAGTACTTTACTCTCCTCCCTAGAGATCCAGTGTGTGACTTTACAAGAATGTCATGAACAGAAATAGAATTCAGTCTGTAGCTGACTTAGAAGTGGTCCATTTGATTCTCTGAGGGAGGAATTCCAAATTGAACCTGCCATAGCTTGCCATTCATCTTTCTTCCCTGTTTACCTCACTACCTATTTTAAGATTGTTCCCACTCCTACAAGGTGTAGTCATGTTTGTAAGGGACAAAAGCCTTAAAACTTAATTGGAAAGGAGTTGAGAATAACCTCAGATTAAGATCATTTTGTTTGTGTGCACATGCACATTTTCAGTTTTGCAGGTTAGTGTTTTAGTAGCACAGTTAACAGCACCATGAACAAGGGACATTTCAAATTCATGTTAGAAAGTTCACCTTTTCCCAGGTCCTATGCTGCCTTTTGAAGACAATAGGAATTACCAGATTACACTTTATGTATGTCTAAAGGTTATAAAATGTTGACCAAGAAGTAACTCATTAACATAGATAAGGATCTGATGTCTTCAGTTTTGGAAGCTAACTAGGACTGTGGTGGGGAGAAAATACGTCTGCTAAGGGTTTGCTTCTTCAGAGTTGCTAGAGCTCTTTATGCATTCAGTTAACTCTCCATTATAATGTTCCACTGTATTGTAAACTCAGAGATGTTAATAATAATCTTCAAGTATCTCAAAGGCATATAGCTAATGAGTGACACAGCACAGGTTTAAGTGATTGCAGACCCCTTGCTCCTTTCTGTTTGTTTGTTTTCCAGACAGCATTTCTTTGTGTATCCCAGGCTGTCCTGGAATTTACTTTATAGAACAGGCTAGCCTTGAATTTAGAGATCTGTTTACCTCACAACCAAGTACTGGGATTCAGGTAGTGCACCATCACACCTGGCTAGCCCCATATGTGTATTCAGTGGCGTGTTCTGAAGTTTATTCAAGACAGAAGAGAAACCGTGGAAAAAAGTTAAGGCACCTTTGGTAGGCAGCTGCTGGAGTGGAGCTGGAGTAGTCTGGAAGCCTAAACCGGCCATGGCCTGTCAAAGAGGACATTCCATTCAGTATCCAGTTCAGCTTTTGGTCTATTATTGAGCAGCTCCTGTGGACCAGGTAGTCTGCTGGGTGCTAGGGAATGAGAAATGAGCACATGCACATGCATTTGAATGCTAACTCCAATTTATAATGATGCTGGTGATTTTTGTTGCAGTTTTCGGCTTCGTTTCTTTGCTCAGAAGATACTTTTTAAGCCAGCCTTTATGCAAACTTGAATACTTTTGAAATATCTTCATTTTCAAGTATGTTTAAATGTAGACACTCTGGTCCAATTATATCTGAATATTCATTTGATAACTTGATCCTCCCTCGGGTAGTGGCACTGAGAGGCAAGCATTTGAGGTGATGTTTATGTTCTCATGGGGACTGGTGTCCCTCTAGAAATGGCCTGCTAGAGTAGATTTGCCCTATTCGGCCATGTAATACAGTGGTAATTATCTCTCACTTCTCCTCCCTTCACAGGGGAGAAGACAGTAACAGGGAATCTAAGAAACCAGATTCCAGATGCTGGCATCTAACTCATTATCCCTCCAGCTTCAGGTTAAATCAGAAACCTATGGTGACTGTGACATTAGCAAAATATACTCTAGTTCTGGACTTCCTGCATTATGCATGTGATTCTTTATATCATGAACTAGATAATCAGAATTCATCCACCATTCAGTCTCCTGAATTCTTGCCTGTAAAAATTCTTGTTTAGAGAAATTGGTCAAAAAACACCATGGTATTATCTGGAAGTGCTTTGAGCTCATAATAATGAGGAATGCAATCGATGCCAATTAAATGACTATTGGAAATCTCTGGAACTAGAACTATTCCTTGTTTTTTTGTTTGTTTTTTTCTCTCAAACTGAAAGTTTCAATTGGTCATAAGTATATCCAGTTTAGCTTCATTGGATCATATTTCAGTTATAAATATTGAGATGATTTTTCAGTAAAATAATTTTTAAGAAATATTTTAAAGTGAAAGAAACATTCCCTATTTAATAAGTACTTGTTTTCCATGATGTTGTTTTTAGAACCCTAGAAGCTTTGGAGGCTATTTATCTGCTAAACTGTCCTCACTAAAACTTACCAACACCAAACAGAATGCCTAGAAAACACATTGTCTTCTGATCCATGAGTAGTCTGGTTTGCCTTCCTTCCTTTTTATTTTTTATTTTTTTAATTGAATATATTCTTCATTTACATTTCAAATGTTATACCCTTTCCTGTTTTTCCCCCCTCCCTGAAAACCCCCAACCCATCCTCCCACTCCCTGCCTCCAAAAATATGCTCCTCCACCCAACCCACTCCCATGACACTCACTCAATTTCCCCCACACTGGGGCCTCTATTGAGCCTTCACAGGACCGAGAACCTCTCCTCTCACTGATGCCCGATGAGTTTGCCCTCATTCTTTCTACTGTTTGTCATTAGGATTCTATTTGTGTGTGTGAGTGTGAGTGTGTGTGTGTGTTTAGAAATGATTGGGATACAGGAGTGACTATCTCTGTGTTTGTTTGATAAGCACATTCTAAACTCATAGCTTTTGCCTTTAGGAAATCTTCAGAAATGATTTTTCAAGTATGAAGAGTATTTTTGGTCCCAGCTGTCAACATATCAAAGCTGATGTGATGGACTGTAATATCTTAGGACTTTATGATGAACCCTTAGGGTTATGGCATTTTATCCACAGTTTCCTGGAGAGTGATTGATTTTCTTGATTGACAGGAAACATGGTTTATTATGGTTCAGGTCGTTGAGGCAAGGAACTGTTGATGGAGCTTTGAATTCTATCAGCACTTCAAGAGATGCCAGTATGCTTACATGAAGAATTAAGCTTCATTCATTTCAATTATACAGTGAAAATGTTTACTGGGAACAAGACTATTGCTAGTCATTGCAAAAGTGAAGAAGTAAACATTCTGTAGGTAGCCTTCTTCTTTCATAGCAAGAAAGATTCAGTACTTTGCCAGCTTATGTCCTCTTCATCCTACTTCCTACACAATAGAATCTTACTAATCGTAACGTATTACATACATTCATAGCCTATATGGATTCTTGTGAAAATGTATTCAGTTGTTATGGCATCGAGTTTATAGTAGCTAAACATGGTCACAGTCATTTCTGTTGCATCATGGGAGATAATGCTTTCAAATGGAAATTGATTTAAACCTTTTCAGATCCATTTACTCTTTAAACCTAAAACTTGAGTGATAATAACCAGCTATATAGCCAAATTTATAGGACTGAATACATGTTATATGAATTCCTTGACTTCTTAAGTAGGGGTTAAAGATAAACATATATTTAGTTTAAAAAGTCAATTTGTTCTCAATGCAAGTATCTCCTAGCTCTAACTGAATAGCTGTTCTTCTGTGGCTTATCTCTATAGTCATGAGATATAGTGAGAAGAGCACCACTTAGCTGTGTGAAAGCACGATGAGTGCTTGTTGCTCTTTCCTGGTATCCTCTCAGAAATGCTTTATGGAATATTCATTTAATAGGGCTGCTCAGGGTTTCAGGATGTAGGCAGAACTATTGCTTTTAGAAGGAAGTAGTTTCATTTTTGTAAGGAATTATATTAGGGAAGCATACAAAGGACAGAATATGGACATATTGGACAGAGTCATTGTTTATTAAAAAAAGTATCTGGAACTAATTTATTACATATGGATGTAAAGTCTATATCCCTGTAGGTAATGGATTCAGCAGCTTGTGTTCTGGAATAGGGAAGTATTACAAAAAACAGTGAATGAATGTTTTGTTGATTAGTTTATTAGGAAGAACAGGACGGTTCAGAATGCAGGCAAATATGTTGATGGAGATATTGGCATTTTATATGGACAGAACAAGAAACTTCTTGGTGATTCATGTATAGGAACTATAGGTGTGAGCATGAATGACAAAGTAAGATAAACCAGTTATTATTCTGCCCTGAGACTGAGATGTCTTGGGCAAGATGAAAAGGGCTTGCTAGTTATTGGGTTTTATAATACATGGCCACTGTTGGCTTTGACAATGATTGTTTTAGATGCTGTAAGATAAACACCCTTTTAAAATTACTTTTGCTGAGGACATTACATTTGGTGGAAGCTGGAAGTGATAGAGGATAGAGTGACTTTATTGTTTATTGTCAATACCATGGCACCTTAGAAATAGAAGGGTAGCTATTTTTATTATTTAAGGAGAGCACTCCATCACTTCACACTTGGGGGAGGGCAGGAAAGACTTTTCTAGAAGTGTGTTTACACTACTCTTTGTTACTTATCTTATATTTGACTTATCAATTCTTTATAGTCTATTAGTAATTCAATTATTTTAATAGACTTTGGTGTAGAATATTTGTTCAGAGGTTTTCATAGTTATGCTTCATCTACATGTAGTTTATTTACTTAGACAGCAGGTATTAAGAACAATTACGCTACTTCTACCAGCTACTTGAGAAAGAGCAGCACTGAGAGACGAGAGAGAGAGAGAGAGAGAGAGAGAGAGAGAGAGAGAGAGAGAGAGAGAGACAGAGAGACAGAGAGAGACAGAGAAAGAGAGAGAGAGAGAGAGAGAGAGCAGTCTCTTTGGGATATTTGTAAAGAGACAGATTGGAGAGAGCGAACAAGGTAGACACAGGTGAAGACAGAGTAAGCTAGAGAATGAGAAGGAGCCAGAAGATTACAACAGATTGTCAAAGTTAGTGTGAGGCCAAGCAGAACAATTCAGTCAGAATCTGAAAGAAGCCAATCTGAAAAAGAAAGCTTGGAGAAGAGCTTTGAGCTAGAACAGCTGAACTGGCCAGCCAGCCAGAAGCTAGAAAGAGCTAGAAAGGGTGAGCTTATTCAGCAGAATGTCTGAGGTTGAAAACATTCTAGGCCCAGATAAGATTGTATGGAGGTTAGAAGCCTCTAGGACTAGGCCTAAGTTAGCAAACAGAGGCAGTAAGTCTCAGAGATGACAAATACATCAGGTTAACAAATTATACCTTTACTGCCCCTACCCTCTTACTATGTTTTTGTCTTTATCTGTCAGTATAATTTGATTGCTTGCTGTAAGCCTCAACAATTTGATGCTAACACCTAAGTGGTCGATTTACCTTGAAGCTTCCTTGTCATCTGTCACCAAGATTACAATTAAAGTCTGCATTCTTATATATCTTCCTTTTAAAATTTTATGTGTATGCATATTTTGTTCACTGAGGTCATCAGAGCCCTTGGAATTGGAATTAAGGACTGTTAATGAACTTCCATGTTGATGCTAGGAAGAGAACCTGCTCCTCTGTAAGAGTGGCAAGTGTTCCTCATTGCTGAGCCTTCTCTCCAGCCCCAATGAGGACAGTTCTTTCAGCACTGATCCACAGTTGTTATCTTTGTTTTTGACTTTTAGACAGATCTCACAAGGTGCCTCTGGTAAGCTTGGTTTTTACTATATAGACCAGACTGCCTTTGAACTCAAAGAGATCCTCCTGTATCTGTATGCTTACTGATGGAATTAAAGATACGTGCCACCACATTTGGTTGTATTTTAATTTAAAAATAATTTTAAATATGTATATAAAATATTGAGAAAAGTAGAAGTTAAAATAAAACAATGAAATAAGAGTTATAAATACTGTTATTGGGCCAGCTGACGGTTTAGTGTGTAAGTGCACTTGTGGTCAAGCCCTGTGGCCTGTGCTCAGTCCTGGGGACCTACATGCCAGGAGCGTCCTGACTCCCTCAAATTATTCTTTGACCTCTGACCAGATGCAACACCCTACATTATAAATAAATGAGTAGCTACTCAACTAAACAAATATAATTTTAAAAGAAATTGTTAAAATAAAATAATATCATTATTTACAGCAGTTGTGAGTCACCTTAGTAAATGCTGGGAACTGAAATCAGGTTCTTTGCAAAGGCAGCAAGTGCTCTTAACCATTCAGCATTTCAGCTCATTCTTGCACCATGCACTTTATAAGTACCTCAAGTTCAATTTCAGTGACATGTTAAATGTTACTGTTAAAATTTGTAATATTACTGTTAATATCCTATTTATGATACTTTCCTGTTTCTTTAATCTTTTTTCTTTTGAGATTATAGTATAATTCCATTGTTTCCTCCTTCCCGGCCCTCTCCCTGAATCCTCCCATATCCCACAACTTCCTTTCTTTCAAATTCATGGCATCAGATATCTGGCATTCCTCATATATTGCTGAATGCGATCTTAATATTATCAACATCTTCTTGCACATATAGCCTGTAAACTTACTCTTCTTTGAATCCCCAGTGCATGCATGTAGTTAGTAATAAGATTGGTAGTACAGGATGACATAGCCTTTTCACTACCTTATCTTTTTCTGTTTCTAGTAGTGAGAAGGCTTGCAATATGAAGCATGCTTTTTTTTTTAAATCACCAAGCAATCATTTGGCTTCTGTAACTGAGGAGCACTTGAACTAAGCTGACAGATTCCTAGCAGCCTCATTGCATTTTTGTTGTATACTGTACAGTTCACCATAGGAAATTCAGAGGCGATTCATTTTTGAGTACCATCCCAACTTCAGAAACTTGTTTCTTCTTGAACTTGGCTTGTTTTCCCTTAGAAATCAATTCAGAAAATAGCATTCACCATGACTTTGTAGAGTGTTGTTTGAAAGAGTCCTAAGTATACTTGTAGGGTTTGTGAGAATGTGGTTTTGTATTAGAAAGTTCAAAGTAGGGTGGGATGTAGTGAAAAAGAATAACATGAGTGAGTAGGAATGAATGTGATATATTTATTACCCCTTCACCCTCTGAGTTACACCACCAGGTTCCAAAAATGGTAGGGTTTCTAAAACCAGCTGCTAGGGGACACCATCATAGCAGTGGTAGAAATTTTTTATGGTTGAGAATTCTCATTTCATATTATGCCAAAAAGTTTACCTTTCTTTTACTATAAACTACTTTCACGATACTTTTCTCAGAGAAATGATGATAGAGAGACATTCTGAACAAAGTGTGTCCCATTGACATGATCTCTTTCAAAAGGAAGGTGTATGAGAGGAACTGTTGTTGCAGTCTAGCTCTGTGTACATAAAGCTTAAGATACAGGCCCAGCAGGTGGGCGGGGCTCAGTTCTTCTATGTGTGTTTTTATCTTTTCCTTTTTCTCTAGGAAACTTGAAATACTGCCTTGTGGTTCTTAATCAGCCTTTGGATACACATTTTCACCCTCTTTGGAAAAAAGGTAATCTTTGTTAACATTTAATCGTCTTTGGGACTGAATAATGTGACTGCCATATGCCTTGGAACCTAACTGAAACAGAAAAGTTCCTAGTTTGCAATGTATTCTGTGAGCTAGCCAGAGTGTTTCATTTTATTGGAATTTTGTTTTTTTACACTTGATCTTAGCCAAAAGGCCGAGAAGCGATGGATTTTTTTTTTTTTTTTACAGTGAACAAATTTTCAATAGCTTCACGTCTGGCATAAACCAGCTACTCAGAAAATGACAACTCCTACAGAAAAATGAAAACTTGTTTATAAAAAAATGAAAGTATGTATGTTGTGTATTGATAGTATAATTCTTGGCTTTCTGGTGTCTGACCACTGTAAGACTCAGATACCTTTACAAATCTGAAACAAAAGGCAGACAAGGGCTCTGCTGATGCAGTCAAGAGCTGACTTTGTTTGTAGTCTTCATTCCTGCTTTGTTTTTCTTGCAGATGAAGGCAGCCCAGTAGAGGTTAATGTTCATATGAGGGGCCTTGGGAATATAGGTTAACATAGAGAAAGGAGAGAGTATCATAGCCTGGTATCTCAGCTAGTTTGTAATGGCTCTAGGCTGCCTTCCCTGTCACATAGATCCCTCATAGCCTGTAGCTTTTGTACAGTCACTTTTGTGGTTTTAAAGCCTTGTAAGAACAAAGATCTATGTTGGAAGCAGTACTGTTAAACTAAGGCAGAACATGTAAACATATAAAATTTGTTGCATTGCATAAATCTTACAATTAACTAATTATGCCATGCCCAAAGCTTCCATTATACACCTCCTAACTTTGTTTTAGAGAAATTTAGAGAAAAGACTATTTTGAAAATTTATTTATGTCTTCTCTTTAAAGATTTAGTTGATAATGTTTATGAAATTTAGTTTAAATACCCATGTGAAGGATGGTACAAGTAATCTTTACCGTTCCTATGTGGTTCTCATGAATTTTTCTAGTTCTTCAGCGGATCTCCCTTCGTCATATCTGATCCATATAACTCTGGAAGGGATCCAGAGCCTAATCACCTTTTTTCTTTTTCTTTTTTTTTTATTAGATATATTCTTTATTTACATTTCAAATGATTTCCCTCTTACTGGTTCCCCCCTCCCCAAAAGTCCCATATGCCCTCTTCCCTCCCCTGCTCCCCAACCAACCCACTCCCCCCTCCCCTTCCTGGTATTCCCTTACACTGCCACATTGAGCCCTTCCAGGACCAGGTGCCTCTCCTTCCTTCTTCTTGGGTATCTATAAACACAAACATAAAGGCTTTCTCTCAAATTAGTATGTCCATTATCCAGTAACCAGAAAAAGTTTAGCTTGACCTCTCCCCCAGAGGAAAAATACAATAACCGTAAAACTCAAAATCACACCCATTTTGATAATTAAAACAATTCAAAACAAATGAAGTAAACAAAACAAATACCGTATGAGTTTATTTTTAGGCCTTTTCTAATCTGTCATGTCAGGATATTTAACCCAAAATTCCTGTGGAGCCCATGTTCGAAGAATATGAGTTATCCTGCAAGATCCTCGTTTTTTACCTAGAACATTTTATTTTCATACATTTTCCCTGAATGTTTTCTTGGAGGCTGCAACATTTCTGCCTACAGCAGGATCCCAGCACCTCTGGGCCCAAACTCTTCTATCAGTTCTTATCTGTGGGGAGGATTCCCCACGTGCCTCAGGTTAAATCTGTATACTCTTCTATCTTTAAGAACAATTAAACCAAATTTAAAATTCTATCCTATGATTACCTGCTTGTAGGAAGCAGGCAGCTTTTACTTGGCGCTCTGTCTGGAGCTGCTATCCTATCTTTTTCCACAGCGGGGGAACTCAGAGCCTGTGCACTGAGTCTATCCTGTGTTTCTTTAAGGTTCCCGTGCTTTAGTGACCACGTACTCCTCCTCTCACTGAGAAACCCCTCTCCCTTCCTCTCAGACCTGCTTTACTGTGTCTGAGAATCCTAAACAGTAGATCTTGCCTACCGCGCTGGATGGCATCTGCTGTGTATAATTTCTTGGAGCACTTTTCCCCTTCCTTGGTGTCTCTGCTGCTGCTGGCCCCACTTCCATCGCCACCACCACCAACTGCCTGTTCTCACCTTTAAGCCCCGTGAAAGGAAAACTCTGGAGACTTTATATTTTAAAACTGATCTGATAACTCAAAGGCTGGGCGAAGAATATCCTGCCCCATCCTCCATAGCCTCCGCTATTGCCTGCGGAATATTGGTGCCCTGAGAATCCTACATGTCTGTAGCTCCTCTCTGCTTCCCTGTCTGGTCTAACTCCAATCCTCTCCCTCCTTCTCTTCCTCTCCTGCCTTGAAATCCCACCGCTTTTGCCCAACAATTGGCTTCTGCCATCTTTATTTAGCCAATCAACAATTAGGGAAACTCCACCTACAAATGGATTAAAGAACATTGAAACTTTTTGGATTTTTCTTTTAAAAATAAATTTTCTTTTATATAGCTCATAAAGTTTTGACGAATGTTTTTAGAAGAAGTACCTACTTGTCTCAGTATTTTGTAGATTTCATTTAATCTGGCAATTAAAAGTAAATATTTAGGTAGATAAATAGAAATGGCCAAACAAAGCAATATGAGACGTGGAGTACACAGAAATACCAAGGAGTTTGTGTTGTGTACGCCATCTACTGCTGGACGTGTGGTTAAGTGTGGCTAACATGCAGTGAAATTCTGTTTGCAAAAGCTTATTTTTACTTTGTGAGCAGATGCCGATTTGATACAGCTTCTCGGCTAGGTACGGAATCTCATGTCTGCATCCTCCTCTCAGTGCTTGGACCCCATCTGGCTTAAACTTGTGCAGGCCCTGTGCATGCTTTCAATTAAAAAAAATATATAGTTATATCATTTTTTACATTTCTTTTTCTACCTTCAACCACTGCCAAGCCAACGCCTGTCACATTTATGACCATTTTTTTCTTCATTGTTACATATTGATCCTAGCCCACTTTAGTGGACACTGTGGTGTCTTTGGACCATTGCCATAGCTGTTTCCATGCCAATGAGACCTTATTTTAGATCACAGCAGTCTTACCTTCCTTTATTCTGAGACTCTTCACAGGTGACCTGACCCTGAGCACCTTCTGTCCTGGTGCATCCTTTCTTCAGGCTTTGTTGCCGAAGGGTCATCAGAGGAGCTCTGGGATCAGGTATATCTCAGAAGAACTTCCCTGGTAGCTGCCCCATGACCAATCCCCCTCTCTCTCAGTTGATACTCTTATCCACAGGAGGGGGAACAGGTAGCAGCATATCTTTTATGGCTCAGATGTGCACAGCTAGGGACTTTCTGAAGGTTCAGTCTCTGAGTTCTTTGTCTCAGAACTTGGCAATGCCTGTTGTATGTGGTGGACTACCAAAGAGAGTTCCTCTCTGTTACTCATCTCTTTTCCTCATGCATATCTGCCTCAGGCCACCTGTCTGCTTCTTTGTGTGATTATCTTTGTATGCGTGTGTATTCCTTGCTTTTGTGTATCTTGCATTTCTGACTATCACTGCAATGGAATGGTTACATATTATAGGTAACAGCATGGTGTCCGTAATCATCATTGGTTTTTATTCAGCTACCTTACCTATTCCAAACAGTATTTTACACTTAATTTAACTGCTACCAAATCTTAGTTCTGTATCGTAGCTCTGCAATATTATATTAATATAGTAAAACTTTAGCCATGTAAATCTATAAGCCAAGGGCTGTTATCTTAATAAAAACTATGCTTAACATTTTATATTAAATTCAAAGCTGATTTTTTTGAAGGGTGGGGGAACAAAGTTATTATTAGGAATGTTGATTTTTTTATTTGGTTGTTTAGGGAAAAAAAGGAGAATGCTATGAAAGAATTGATTACTCAGAGTTGTCCTCTGACCTCTACATGTGCACTGTAGCATGTGTCCCCCACATGTAATGAGCAAATAAAAAATTAATGGCCACTGAGCAGCAAGAATCAGTTTTCTCCATGGATATGTTCCCTGATAAAGTATACAGTCCCAAGTGGTCAGCCTAAAGATATGTACAGAAGAATCAAGATATATGTTTAATGTAATCACATATTTATGAAATTCTCAAAATTTAAAGAAATAAAAAACATTTAAAAGTAAAATATATTAAAAACAGTATTATTTTTCAGAGATAACTAGAAAGTGTAAAGATAACCCACATATAAGAACAAATATTTGGTAACTTTGTATCCGAGTGAGACACTGTCTTAGTTACTTTTCTATTGCTGTAAAGACACAGTGATCCAGGCAGTTTATAGAAAAAAAGAGTTCACTGAGGACTTACAGTTTCAGAAGTTGAGTTCATGACCATCTTGGCAGGGACCGTTGCAGCAGGTAGGTAGGCACAGCTATGGAACAATAGTAGGTAGTTAAGAGCTCACATCTTGAAACAGGAACCATAGGCAGAGAGAGACACACACACACGAGAGAGAGAGAGAGAGAGAGAGAGAGAGAGAGAGAGAGAGAGAGAGCGAGAGCGAGCTGGGAATGGCATGGGCTTTTGAAACCTCAGAACTTACTCCCAGTGATATGTCTCCTCCAACAAGGGCATACCTAGTAATCCTTTCCAAGCATTTCTACCAACTGGGGACCAAGTATTCAAAATATGAACAAAAGGGGCCTTTTCATTCAAACTACCACAGATGCACACTTGCATATGACAAACTCTTACAGTTGAATAATAAAAGCAAGAAGGGATCCATATTTTAAAAAATAGACAAACGTTGTGAATAGACATTTTTTTGTGGAAAATATGCACATGCCCAACATGCACATGCCCATGAAAAAATGCTCACCATCATAGAAGTCTAAATAGCAGTGAGATACCATGTCATACCCACTAAATTCTGTTGAGAATAAGAGTTGGTAGATTGTGGAGAAATCACAACTCAGACATACTGCTGACAGGAATGTCAATGGTGGAATAACTTTTGAAACCACTTCAACCTTCCTCAGAGTTAACACTTACCCTATTTCTACTCCTTAGATTCAAGCACAAGAGAAATGAGAGAACATGCACACATGAACATCCTTAGCAATATTACTGAGTTATAAAAATGAGTGAGGCACTGGTATGTTACAGATTTAATGAACCTTGAATACAGTGGTCTAAGTGACAGGATCCAGGCACAAAAGACAACATCTTACAACTCAACTAAAATTAAATACTCCAAACTGTCGAATTTACAGAGCTATGAAATACAATCATGCATGCTTAATACTTTGGGGTGGGGATTGAGTGACATATTGAAGCTAATCTCGTATTGATAGAATGTTCGTAAGTCAATTTTATGATTGTTGCACAATTTTGTGAATTACTAAATCCATGGTTTATATGCTTGTGTGTGTTGTTTTGTGTATGTGGATTATATTTCAGAGGGTATTACAACAACAGAAGTAGGCATTAAAGCACGGTGAAGTGTTTTCTAGTCTTTCTCAACAATGAGATGCTCCCTTATGAGATTTAACATATCAAGGATCAAAGACTCTGTTTTCTGTTTTGGAAATATTCTTGCAGTAAGTGTCTCGAATCTACCCTGTTGTCCTAGCACAGTATTTTGGACACAGCAAGTGTAGATTGGAGATCACAAATTTAGATTTCTAACTGATTTGTTTGTTGAGTTATTTACTTATTCATTAAGTAAGAATGTTTTGGTATACTTTAAGAAATAGTGGTATAGAATTTAGGAGGACATTATTTTATCTTATAATTACTATTTTGAATACAGCTCTTTTTTGTTTTGGTTTTTGTTTTGGTTTTTTGAGTTAAATACAGCTCTTATTAGCTGCTATGATAATGGTCTTGGTAGGTTTAGATGATAACACAACTAAAATTCCATGGAACACCAGTTCTTACCCATCTCTTACACCTGAGAAAATAACATGTGTAATGTTATATTTGAATTATTCTCCTTTTTTCTGAATATTTTCTTCATCTCATCTGCATATAAAAGTTGGCGATTAAGTTGCAGATCTTTTTTTAGTATCTAATGATCAAATCTTCAATTTCTTTAACATTATAGTAAGCAATTACTTCTTTGTGATGTCTTGGAACATGAGAAATTCTAGTGCTTCATGAAATAAAATACTTGGTACAAAAGAAGAACAAAGCTGATTATTTTTTCATAGTGTGATTGATTGAAGACACTAGGTAGAAATGCCTATTGTTACTGTTATTTGTATACTTCCTTCTTCTTAATATTAATTGTTGTAATTCTCAGATCAAAGAGTGACTTTAGTTTAATTAGAACATTCTTGTTTGAAATTTTTTTTTTACTAAGGATAAGCTTTCTATGGAAGACTAAGAGACATTCATTATAAGCATTAAATTCTTAAAGAAACTTAATTCTGAAGAAATTTATCTTCTTGATTTAACAAGTAACCAAAATATTTCAAGAAAAGGAAATATTCTTAGGAGGCTGCCACTACAGAGTCCTTAAGCCTCTTGTCTAATGGTATGCTGCGATTTAGTAATCATTCAAAATGTTTATTAAATTACTAAATAAATGAACTGTGAGTCTTGCAGATCTGGTATTACACAAGCAGAAGCACAAGATCTTTTCTTGAAGGAATTTGCAGACTGGCAGTATCTGGAATCAGTCCCTAAGGATTTACAGCACACTTGGAATGTTATACACTGAATTGGCCAGGATGCTTTAAAGGGAGTTTGAGAGGCAGGAAAATGTTAGAACTCATCTAGAAAAGGCTAAAGACAGGTGAGTGAGTTTTCTGGAGAAAGCCCACCATTTTGCAGGCTATGATGGGTAAAATCTGAATTGCAAGGCCTTCAGAGAATTTCATCCCAGGAATGCTTCATGCTGCTAATGTGCATTTTCTTGTCACTATTACATAACCTGATGATTCTTGGTTATCAGCCCACCCTATTAAGCAAATTTCCTGCAGATAAATATGAAGAACTTTCATGAATTAATTCTGTTTAGATGAATTAATGATTTTATAGAATTCCTGATTTGAATCAAATAATTTTAGGAAGAAAGTTTTAAGAGATGGGTTTTAGGTTGTTTTGCCAGAAAGACATAATAAAGTTAGAATCATGAATGGAATGTGCCTATTTTTCTCAGAACACTTTGTAAAGATCACATGATAAGGAATACAGTGAACTTCCACAGTTACACTAAGAACAGAAATAGGCTTTGGACAAATTTGTGATCATGGAAAATATTCATTCTATGTCTGAGCCAAGGATGAAGCCACAGGTGTGCACTGTGATAAAGTGAGGCCATGTGAAACTGTTGCTCTGAATTTATAATGAACTTATAAAATGAAATGCTGCTTTGAACTTAATAACAACATCCTTCTGTAACGCCCCGTGTTTGTAAACATTTCATCTATGAGGTAATTTTCTAAATAACTTTCATCTAAGAAGGTATAAGAAAGCCAGAGAAGGCATTTGGGGCTCAGCCCCATCCACCAAATGTACATTGTATATGTTTGTCTATATAAATGTACATATATTTGTGTGTAGGTATATGCATATGTATGTAAGTATAGATGAGCTCTTGTAGAGTTGATGAGACAGTTGGTCAGGCTCAACCAGTGTGTGTGTGTGTATGTGTGTGTTGTGTGTGTGTATGTACATCTGTTCTTCTCTGTTTAAATGATTTTCTTTTCTCTCTGGTTCATGAAGAGTTAATGAATTCCAACCCTCTCTCTTGGCCAGCCCTTGAGCCAGTGAGAAAAGAAACCAGTGTTTATTAGCACAAAATGGTATGAGAAAAGCAACCAGTGCTTATTAGCACAAAATAATCAGAGAGTGTTACAAGGCCAGAGATTACCAATTTTTGGCCTTAGTTCAACTCTGTTTCCCTCCCAGTACTGTTCCTTCTAAAGACTGGGGTAGGCCTCTGACAGGAAGGGAAAGCTCTCTCTGTGAGCATTTATAATCCCTAAAACAAATGGGACCCAAAGTGAGAAATAAGTCCCTGTATGCAAGCAGTACTGTGTACTGGTGTCTATGGACTGCTGGAGTTCTAAGAGAGTCTTTGGGGATAGAGAACTGTATGATACACACACAGATCAGGAGTCTGTTAGAAAACTGCTAGAGGCAGAAATGCCATTCCTGATAATAAATCTCAAGTAAATCAAAAGTGATGTTTCAAAATGAAAAGAAAGAAACAAAAACCCACCAGTGTGATGTCAAGTTCATTATTTTATTGTACTGAGTGAAAGGGAGTAGCTGGTCCATAGGGGAGTTAGGAGTTAGTAATGCTGCCCACAGTAGTGCCTTCTTTTGCCTGCTGTATTATAGTGGATATTTCACATTAGGTGTGGACTGGAATTACAGGATTGGGGGCTTGTTTGGAAGACCAGAAAAGCCTATAAGCCAAAAAAGTGTGAGATTATACAAGGAGTCTTTTATAATACTGAAGTAGGTGTTCCCCTAGGATTAGCAAGTCTCTTATATAAAGAGAGGCAGAAATACAGTGAAAAATAATAAAAGTATTGCGAGTTGGAGAACATTAGAAACTACCCATAGCCTCTGACTTATCTGCCACATTTGAGCAATATAATAACTTAAAGTCATAACACCATGAGCAAATTCTATTTGAAACACCTGTGAATAGCCAAATTTTGCATTTCCTCTACTTGCATGAGTAACAGAGGTGACCTGTGTGAAGAAGTCTGCTTAGCAGCCTTGCTGTTGTATGCTGGTCTGTATAAACATATATAGGCAGGAAAGACTGAACACATGCAGGGTGTTTAATTTACATATTAATTCCTTCGTGTGTGTGTGTGTGTGTGTGTAGCAATGGTTAAAGAAAAGCAGACCATAAAATCTGGAGGAAGGAGAGGGTGAACAAGGAAAGGAGTAGAAAGAGAGAGTGGGAAAACATTATAATTATATTTTAGTTAAAATTTTGAAAAATTAGGAAAGGTTTTGAGAGGCATCTCAGAGAATAAGGGTGCTTGCTGCTAAGCCTGAAAACCTTAGTTCTGTCCTTGAGAATCATATTGCTGAAGGAGAGAACCAGTTCCTACGTCATGCTCTGACTACTATGTAGTGCCATGGCATGATTATCACCCCCAACCAGCCCAGCATTAGTCATGGTTCTTTAGAGTCACAGAATCTGCCTGTCTGTTCATCCGTACATCTGTCCATCTGTCCATCCATCCATCCATCCATCCTTCCATCCATCCATCCATCCATCCATCCATTCATCCATCTGAGATTTATTGGAATGACGTACAGGCAACATTCCAACTAATCCAATAGCTATGAATAGAAAGTCCAAGAATCCAGTTGTCTTTTCTAGTTAATTTGGCTAGAAGTCATTTTTGTCAGATATAGAATAGTAATGCCTACTTGTTCCTAGTACAGTTTGTTGAATTGCCTTACAGCATGTATAAACCTGTTCATATTATAAATGATTTTAAATATGCTACATCTCCACCCCCTTTTGCTTGTTCTCTTCTCTCCATATTCACAAATAGTTCATTTTTTTCAAACTCTACCTTTTCTAAGAAAAATACTAAGATATATGCTGCTCCTGGTTGTATACAGACATAAATTTTCACATGCACACAACACTAATATATTTATAGATACTTATTCCTAATCTTTTTAGAAATGGTAAATAAACTAAAAAGTTTGGTTTTGTAACCTGATTATTTTCCAGTAAACAATACCTCAGTGATAATTCTGGATAGAGAATATTTTTAATTCTTTTCCAAAATGGCATAATGTTCTATGATATTGTTATTACCATTATATATGGTACTATGGTACTATAATAACATATAGACATGTACTTGCTTTCTAATATTCTGTCTATTCAGAGGCTACAGTGAGTATACATATGTGTGTCTATATATACATGCAGATCAGTGTGAATTTTTTCCCATGTACTGACTCATTTTAGTTAAGTCAGAAAATCATAGCAGCTGAAACTATAAAACTGAAGACTTGTTTTCATGTTAAAAAAAAATAGATACTACAGCTATCTATCCCCAAAAACCAACAGGAGAGAGCTGGCCTCACAGGAGTTCTGACACACCTGTGAGCACAGGTAAGACCTCCACTTCTGCTCCAAAGGACCCTTCTAGAGAACTCAGGACATAGCAACTGAGGAGCAGAGTGGGACAGGATCCTTCCGGTTTTCCACTGCTCCCTGGAGCTGACCCTGTGCCCCAGCTCTCCATACCCAAATTCCTCCTGGAGAGAACTAGTCTCTCAGGAGTGCTGACACACAGGCTTACAAGAGGGAGAAGCTACAGTAAGACCAGCAAGACCAGCTAACACCAGAGATAACCAAATGGTGAGAGGCAAGAGCAAAAACATAAGCAACAGAAACCAAGGCTGCTTGGCATCATCAGAACCCAGTTCTCCCACCACAGTAAGCCCTGGATACCCCAACATACCAGAAAAGAAAGACTCTGCTGTCAATTCACATCTCATGTTGAGGATAGAGGACTTTAAGAAGGACATAAATATTTCCCTTAAAGAAATACAGGAGGACACAGGTAAACAAGTAGAAGCCCTTAAAGAGGAAACACAAACATCCCTTAAAGAATTACAGGAAAACACAAACAAAGAGGCGAAGGAAGTGAACAAAACCATCCAGGATCTAAAAATGAACACAGAAACAATAAAGAAATCACAAAGTGAGACAACCCTGGAGATAGAAAACCTAAGAAAGAGAACAGGAGGTTCCGGGTATCTACTGCACTGAGGATACAGGTACCCAGGGACCCCCCAATATAACATTGCTTGGGACACAGCCTGTTGGGCTTCCATCTGCACCCAAGAGCAGAGCAGCTCTGCGGTCATCTGGGCGTCAGCTCTGCTGTGGGCCATCTGCCCTGCAGAATGATCTGCACCGAGAGAGTGCACAGTGCACTCCGCCATCTTTGCTCTGGCAACGGGCAACTTGAACCTCCAGACGCAGAGACAATCAAGCATAATATCCTTTGGGTCTCAGCCAGCTTGTGTGCTCCCTGCTCCCAAGAGCTGGGCAGGTCTGCAGTAACCTACGCGCCAGCTCTGCTGTGGAACTTATGCAGCAGAGGGACAACCCCCCGACCCCGCTCCGGGAGAGAACACACCCACACAGGGCGGGAGCATACCAGCCTCCCTTTGGCAACCTCTGTTCTGGGAATCGACTACGCTGATCCTTTGGATGTGCAGGGATTCCCCAATATAACATCACTTGGCTCAAGACATATCAGGACTCCAAAGTCACTCAGGAGCAGGGCATGCCCCAGAAATCGGTGCCAGGGGAATCCCGGTAATCCAGGGAGGTCAGAAATAGCCTTGCAGGCTCACAGGAGGTCCAACCAACAGCCAGTGACAGCAGGACCAACTACCACCAGAGGTAACCAGATGGCAAAAGGCAAATGTAAGAACGTTACTAACAGAAATCAAAGTAATATGGCACCATCCGAACCCAACTCTCCAAGAGCAGCAAGTCCTGGATACCCCATCAAACCTGAAATACAAGATCTGGATTTAAAATCACTTCTCATGATGCTATTAGAGGATTTCAAGAAGGACACAAATCACTCTCATAAAGAATTACAGGAGAACATGAATCAACGGGTGGAAGCCCTAAAAATCGCTGAGAGAAATGCAGGAGAACATGGGTCAACAGATGGAGGCCCAGAAGGAGGAAACACAAAAATCTCTTAAAGAAATGAATCAACGGGTAGATGCCCTTTCAAAGGAATTGCAAAAATCGCATAAAGAAATGCAGAAGAATATGGGTCAACAGATGGAGGCCCATAGGTAGGCAACACAAAAATCGCTTAAAGAAATGAATCAACGGGTAGATGCCCTTACAAAGGAAACACGAGAATTGCTTAAAGAAATGCAGGAGACTATGGATCAACAGATGGAAGCCCATGAGGAGGAAACACAAAAATCGCTTAGAGAAATACAGGAGAACTTGGGTCAACAGGAAGAAATCCTGAAAGAGGAAATGCAAAAATACCTTAAAGAAATACAGGAAAATACAAACAAACAAGTGAAGGATCTCAGCAAATCCATCCAGGATCTAAAAAAGGAAGTAGAAACAACTAAGAAATCACAAAGGGAAACAACTTTGGAGATAGAAAACCTTGGGAAGAAATCAGGAGTCATAGATGCAAACATCAATAATAGAATACAAGAGATGGAAGAAAGAATCTCAGGTGCTGAAGATACCATAGAAAGCATTGACTCAACAGCCAAAGAAAATGCAAAATGCAAAAAACGTGTAACCCAAAACATCCAGGAAATACAGGAAACAATGAGGAGACCAAATATAAGGATTATAGGTATAAATGCGAGTGAAGATTTGCAACTTAAAGTGCCAGTAAATATCTCCAACAAAATTATGGAGGAAAACTTCCCTAACCTAAAGAGAGAGATGCCAATGAATGTACAAGAAGCCTACAGAACTCCAAACAGACTGGACCAGAACAGAAATACTTCCCGTCACATAATAATCAAAACACCAAATGTACTAAACAAAGAAAGAATATTAAAAGCAGTAAGAGAAAAAGGCCAAGTAACATATAAAGGAAGACCTATCCGAATCACATCAGACTTCTCACCAGAGACTATAAAAGCCAGAAGATCCTGGGCAGATCTCATGCAGACTCTAAGAGAGCACAAATGCCAGCCTAGACTACTATACCCAGCAAAACTCTCAATCACCATAGATGGAGAGACCAAGATATTCCATGAAAAAGCCAAATATTCACAATATCTTCCCACAAACCCAGCCCTGCAAAGGATAATAGGTGGAAACTACCAATACAAGGAGAGAAACAACACCCTGGAAAAAATGAGTTAGTAACCTTCTTGCATCAAAACTAAAATTAGATAACCACTTAAACATAAAGATAGCGTCAAGAATAGCAGGTGGTAATAATCACTGTACCTTAATCTCTCTTAATATCAATGGTCTCAATTCCCCAATAAAAAGACATAGACTAAAGACTAGATATGTAAACAGGACCCAGCATTTTGCTGCATGCAGGAAACACACCTCATTGTCAAAGACAAACAATACCTCAGAGTAAAAGGCTGGAAAATAATTTTACAAGCAAATGGTCCCAGGAAATGAGTCGGAATAGCCATCCTAATATCAGATAAAATTGACTTTCAACCTAAAATCATCAAAAAAGACACAGAAGGACACTACATACTGATCAAAGGAAAAATCCACCAAAAAGAACTCTCAATTCTGAATATCTATGCTCCATATGCAAGGGCACCCTCATTTGTAAAAGAAACTTTACTAAAGCTCAAAGCACACATCACACATCACACAATAATAGTGGGTGACTTCAACACCCCGCTCTCTGAAATGGATAGTTCAGGAAAGCAGAAACTAAACAGGGACACCGTGAATCTAATTGAAGCTTGGACCAAATGGAACTAACAGATATATATAGAACATTTAAAAGAATGCACCTTCTTCTCAGCACCTCAGGGTACCTTCTCCAAAATCGACCATATAATTGGTGACAAATCAGACCTCAACAGATATAAGAAGATCGAATTAATCCCATTCCTCCTATCAGATCAGTATGGAAAAAGGGTGGTCTTCAATAGCAACAAAAACAACAGAAAGTCCACATATACATGGAAGCTGAATAATGCTCTACTCAATGATAACTTGGTCAAGGAGGAAATAAAGAAAGAAATCAAAGACTTTTTAAAATTTAATGAAAATGAAGGCACAACATACCCTAATTTATGGGACACAATGAAAGCAGTGCTAAGAGGAAAATTCATAGCTCTGAGTGCCTCCAAAAAGAAATGAGAGAGAGCATACACTAGCAGCTTAATGGCACACCTGAAAGCCCTGGAACAAAAAGAAGCAAATACACCAAAGAGGAGTAGAAGGCAGGAAATTATCAAACTCAGGGCTGAAATCAATCAAGTAGAAACAAATAAAACCATACAAAGACTCAACAAAACGAGGAGTTGGTTCTTTGAGAAAATCAACAAGATAGATAAGCCCTTAGCCAGGCTAGCCAGAGGGCACAGAGACAGTATCCAAATTAGCAAAATCAGAAACGAAAAGGGAGAGATAACAACAGAAACTGAGGAAATACAAAAAATCATCAGATCCTACTACAAATGCCTGTATTCAACAGAACTAGAAAATCTCGAGGAAATGGACAATTTCCTAGACAGATACCAAATACCAAAATTAAATCAGGATCAAATAGACCATCTAAACTGTCCTATAACCCCTGAAGAAATAGAAGTGTTCATTGGAAGTCTTTCAACCAAAAAATCAGAGATCCAGACGATTTCAGTGCAGAATTCTATCAGAACAATACCTACCACCAATACTCTTCAAAGTATTCCACAAAATAGAAACAGAAGGAACACTACCCAACTCGTTCTATGAAGCCACAGTTACACTAATACCAAAATCACACAAAGATCCGACAAAGAGAATCTCAGGCCAATTTCTCTTATGAATATCGATGCAAAAATACTCAATAAAATTTTTGCCAACCGAATCCAAGAACACATCAAAATGATCATTCACCACAATCAAGTAGGCTTCATCCCAGGAATGCAGGGATGGTTCAGTATAAGGAAGTCCATCAATGTAATCCACTACATAAACAATCTCAAAGAAAAAAACTACATGGTCATTTCATTAGATACTGAGAAAGCATTTGACAAAATTCAGCATCCTTTCATGCTAAAGGTCTTGGAAAGATCAGGAATTCAAGGCCCATATCTAAACATAGTAAAAGCAATTTACAGCAAACCGGTAGCCAGCATCAATCTAAATGGAGAGAAACTTGAAGCAATCCCACTAAAATCAGGGACTAGACAAGGCTGCCCTCTCTCTCCATATCTTTTCAATATAGTACTTGAATTTCTCGCTAGAGCAATTAGAAAACAAAGGGAGGTCAAAGGGATACACATTGGAAAGGAAGAAGTCAAACTATCACTATTTGCAGATGATATGATAGTATACTTAAGTGACCCAAAGAACTCCACCAGAGAACTCCTACAGCTGATAAACAACTTCAGCAAAGTGGCCGGATATAAAATCAACTCAAGCAAGTCAGTAGCCTTCCTATACTCATAGCAGACTGAGAAAGAAGTAAGAGAAATGATACCCTTCACGATAGCCACAAACAATAAAAAGAATCTTGTGTGACTCTAACCAAACATGTGAAAGATCTGTATGACAAGAACTTCAAGTCTCTGAAGAAAGAAATTGAAGAAGACCTCAGAAGATGGAAAAATCTGCCATGCTCATGGATTGGCAGGATTAATATAGTAAAAATGACCATCTTGCCAAAAGCAATATACAGATTCAATGCAATCCCCATCTAAATCCCAACTCAATTCTTCATAGAGTTAGAAAGAGCAATTCAAAATTTCATCAGGAATAACAGAAAACCCAGGATAGCTAAAACTATTCTCAAGAGTAAAAGAACCTCTGGGGGAATCAGTATCCCGGACCTCAAGCTGTACTACAGAGCAATAGTGTTAAAAACTGTTTGGTACTGGTACAGTGACAGGCATGTAGATCAATGGAACAGAATTGAAGACCCAGAAATGAATCCACACTCCTATGGTCACTTGAACTTTGACAAAGGAGCTAAAACCATCCAGTGGAAAAAAGATAGCCTTTTCAACAAATGGTACTGGCTCAACTGGAGGTCAACATGCAGAAGAATGCAAATTGACCCATTCTTATCTCCTTGCACTAAGCTCAATTCCAAGTGGATCAAAGATCTCCACATAAAACCAGACACACTGAAACTAATAGAAAGGAAGCTAGGGAAGAACCTTGAACATATGTCCACAGTGGAGAACTTCCTGAACAGAACTCCAATAGCTTATGCTCTAAGATCAAGAATTGACAAATGGGACCTCATAAAATTACGTTTTTGCAAGGCTAAAGACACTGTCGAAAAGACTAAGCGGCAACCAACTAACTGGGAAATGATCTTTACCAACCCTACATCCGACAGAGGGCTAATATCCAATATATACAAAGAACTGAAGAAGTTAGACTCCAGAGAGCCAAGTAACCCTATTAAAAAATGAGGTACAGAGCTAAACAAAGAGTTCTCACCTGAAGAATATCTAATGGCTGAGAAGCTCCTAAAGAGATGTTCATCATCCTTAGTCATTAGGGAAATGCAAATCAAAATAACCCTGAGATTCCATCTCACACCAGTCAGAATGGCTAAGATCAAAAACACAGGAGACAGCAGTTGTTGGTGAGGATGTGGAGAAAGAGGAACACTCCTCTACTGCTGGTGGGATTGCAAGCTGATACATCCACTCTGGAAAGCCATCTGGCGGTTCCTCAGAAAACTGGGCATGACACTCCTGGAGGATCCGGCTATACCACTCCTGGGCATATACCCAGAGGCTTTACCTGCATGCAATAAGGACACATGCTCCACTATGTTCATAGCCGCCTTATTTATAATAGCCAGAAGCTGGAAAGAACCCAGATGTCCCTCAATGGAGGAATGGATACCACATTCAGAAGATGTGGTATATTTACACAATGGAATACTACTCTGCAATTAAAAACAATGAACTCACAATATTCCTAGGCAAATGGTCAGAACTTGAAATAACATCCTCAGTGAGGTAACCCAATCACCAAAGAACACACATGGTATGCAGTCACTCATAAGAGAATATCAACCCAGAATCTAGGAATACCCTAGACACAATTCGCATATCAATAGATTTCCAAGAATATGGAAGGAGAGACTTCTTGGTGCTGGAAAGACTGGATGTAGGGGAATGCCAAGACAGAGAAGCAAGAGGGGGTTGAATGGGGAAAAGAGGGAGTGAAGGGGGCTTATGGGACTTTTGGGAAGGGAGGAAATGGGAAGTGGAAATGATTTGGAATGTAGATAAAAAAACTTAGAAAATAAAAAAAAAAGAAAGAGAACAGGAGTCATAGATACAAGCATCAGCAACAGAATAGGAGAGATAGAAGAGACAATCTCAGGTACAGAAGATACAATAGAAAACATTGACACAACACTCAAAGAAAATGCAAAATGTAAAAAGCTCCTAACCTAAAACCTCCAGGAAATACAAGACGCAATGAGAAGACCAAACCTAAGGATAATAGGTATAGAAGAGAGCAAACATTCCCAACTTAAATGGCAAGTAAATTTCTTCAACAAAACTATAGAAGAAAACTTCTCTAACCTAAAGAAATGCCCATAAAGATACAATAAGTTTACAGGACCACAGATAGATTGAATCAGAAAAGAAATTCCTCCTATTACATAATAATAAAAAACCAAGTAGAGAAAACAAAGAATATTAAAAGCAGTAAGGGGAAAAGGTCAAATTACTTATAAAGGTAGACCTATCATAATTACAGCAGACTTCTCACCAGAGACTATGTATGAAAGGCAGAAGATCCTAGGCCAGGCCAAGCTACTATACCCAACAAAACTCTTAATATAGATGGAGAACCCAAGATATTCCATGATATAACTAAATTTACACACTATCTTTCCACAAATACAGCCCTACAATGGATAGTAGATTGAAAACTCTAACACAATAAGGGAAACTACTCCCTAGAAAAAGCAAGAAAATAATCTTTCAACAAACCCAGATAGCCATACAAACATTATTCCACATCTAACAATAATAACAGGAAGCAACAATCACTATTCCTTCCTATCTCTTAACATGAATGGACTCAATTCCCCAATAAAAAGTCATAGCCTAACAGACTGCATATGTAAACAGGACCCAGCATTTTGCTGCATACTGGAACCGCACCTGGGTGTCAAAGACCAACACTACCTCAGAGCATAGGGCTGGAAAACAATTTTCCAAGCAAATTGTCCCAAGAAACAAGCTGGAGTAGCCATTCTAATATAGAATAAAATCAACTTTCAACCAAATGTTATCAAAAAGCATAAGGACACTTTATACTCAACAAAGGAAAAATCTACCAAGAACTTTCAATTATGAACATCTGTGCTCCAAGAGCAAGGGTACCCGTATTCATAAAAGAAACTTTACTAAAGCTCAAAGCACACATCACATCTCACACAGTAATAATGGGAGACTTCAAAACCTCACTCTAGTCAGTGGAGAAATCATGAAAATAGAAACTAAACACAGACACACTGAAACTAACAGAACCTGTGGCCCAAATGGATTTAATAGATATCTATAGAACATTTCATCCTAAAAAATTGAATATACTTTCTTCTCAGCACCACATGGTACCTTCTCCAAAGTTGACCATATAATTGGTCACAAAACTGGCCTCAACGGATAAGAGAAGATTGAAATAATCCCATGCATCCTATAAGATCACCATGGACTAAGGCTGGTCTTTAATAACAATAACAACAACAAAAAACAAAAACAAAACAACAATCCACATGCACATGGAAGCTGAAAAACAGCCTAAACAGTGATAACTTGGTCAAGGAAGATATGAAGAAAGAAATTACATACTTTTTAGAGTTTAATGAAAATGAAGGTACAACATATACCAATTTATGGAACATAATGAAACCACTGCTAAGAGGAAAACTCATAGCTCTGAATGCCTCCAAAATGAAACTGGAGAGATCATACACTTGCAGCTTTTCAGCACATCTGAATGCTCTAGAACAAAAAGAAGCAGATTCACCCAAGAGGAGAAGACAGCAGTAGCTAATCAATCTCTAGGCTGAAATCAACCAAGCAGAAACAAAAAGAACTATACAAAGAAACAACCAATCCAGGAGCTGGTTCTTTGAGAAAATCAACAAGATAGATAAACCCTTAGCCAGACTAACCATGGGGGCACAGAGACAGTATCCAAATTAACGAAATCAGAAATGAAAACGGAGATATAACAGCAGAAACGGAGGAAATCCAAAACAATCATCAGGTCCAACCACAGAAGCCTATACTAAATAAAACTGGAATATCTGGATTAAAGGGGCAATTTTCTAGACAGATACCAAATACTAAAGTTAAATCGGGATCAAATAAACCATCTAAACAGTCCCGTAACTCATAACGAAATATAAACTGTCATTAAACGTCTCCCTATCATAAAAAGCCCAGGACCACATAAGTTTAATGTAGAATTCTATCAGACCTTCAAAGACCTAATACCAATACTATTATAGTCTTCAGACTATTCCACAAAATAGAAACAGAGGGAACCAACTCATTATATGAAACCATAGTTATGCTGATAACAAAAACACACAAAGACCCAAAAATGAAACAGAACTTCAGACCAATTTCTCTTATGAATACTGATGCAAAATACTCAATAAAATTCTTGCAAACTTAATCCATGAACACATCAAACCAGTCATCCATCTTGATCAAGTAGGCTCTATCACAGGGATGCAGAGATGGTTCAATATACAGAAATCCATCAATGTAATCCACTGTATAAACAAACTCAAAGAGAAAATCACATGATCATTTCATTAGATGCTAAAAAAGCATTAGACAAAATTCAACATTCCTTCATGTTAAAAGTCTTGGAAAGATCAGGAGTTCAATGCCCGTACCTAATCATAGTAAAAGCAAGTTGCCAAGATCAAACTAAATGGAGAGAAACATGGAGCAATCCCACTAAAATTAGGGAATAGACAAGGTTGCCCACTGTCTCCCTATCTATTCAATATAGTACCTGAAGTTCTAATAGAGCAATTAGACAACAAAAGGAGGTCATATGGATACAAATTGGAAAGGAAGAATTAAAAATATCACTATTGCATGCAGGTAAAGCCTCTGGGTATGTGCCCAGGAGTGGTATAGCTGGATCCTCCGGGAGTGTCATGCCCAGTTTTCTGAGGAACCGCCAGATTGCTTTCCAGAGTGGTTGTACCAGCTTGCAAATATCATATCAATAGATTTCTAAGAAGATGGAAGGAGAGACCCCTGGTCCTGGAAAGATTGGATGTAGGGGAACGCCAGGACAGAGAAACGAGAGGGGGTTGAATGGAGAAAAGAGGGAGGGAAGGGGGCTTATGGGACTTTCGGGGAGGGAGGAAACGGGAAAGGGGAAATGATTTGAAATGTAAATAAAAAAAAACTTAGAAAATAAAAAAAAAAAGATGGAAGTAGAGACCCCTGGTCCTGGAAAGACTGGATATAGGGGAATGCCAGGAGAGAGAAGGTAGAGGGGGTTGAACGGGGAAAAGAGGGAGGGAAGGGGGCTTATGGGACTTTCGGGGAGGGAGGAAATGGGAAAGGGGAAATGATTTTGAATGTAAATAAAAAAAAACTTAGAAAATAAAAAAAAAATCACTATTTGCAGATGATAGGATAGTATACTTAAGTGACCCCCAAAATTTCACCTAAATCTGATAAACAACTTCAGCAAAGTGGCTGGATATAAAATCAACTCAAACAAATCAGTAGCCTTTCTATATCGAAAGGATAAAAGAGATGAGAAAGAAATTAGGGAGATAATACCATTCGCAATAGTCACAAATAATATAAAATATCTTGGTGTGATTTTAATCAAACAAGTGAAAGATTTGTAGATCAAGAACTTCCAGTCTCTCAAGAAAGAAAGAAGACCTCAGAAGATGGGAAGATCTCCCATGCTTATGGATTGGCAGAATTAATATAGTAAAAATGGTCATCTTGCCAAAAGCAATCGATAAATTCAATGCAATCCCCATCAAGATTCCAAATCAATTTTTTCATTGAGTTAGAAAGAACAATTTGCAAATTCATCTGGAATAACAAAAAACTCAGGATAGTGAAAACTATTCTCAATAATAAACCTCTGGGGGAATCACCACCCCTGACTTCAAGCTGTACTATAGAGCAATCGTGATAAAAACTGTATGATATTGGTACAGTGACAGCCAGTTAGATAAAAGGAATAGAATTGAAGACCCAGAAATGAACCCACACATCTGTGGTCACTTGATCTTTGACAAAGATCATGGAAAAAAAGTGGAAAAAAAGAGCCTTTTCAACAAATGGTGCTGGTTCAACTGTAGGTTAGCATGTAGAAGAATGCAAATTGATTTATTCTTACCTCCTTGTACAAATTTCAAGTCCAAGTGAATCAAGGACCTCCACCTGAAACCAGATAGACTGAATGTAATAGAAGAAAAGTGGAGAAAATCCTCGAACACATGGGCACACGGGAGTTTTCCTGAACAGAACACTAATGCTTTGTACTCTAAGATCAAGAATCAACATGGGACCTCAGAAAATTGCAATGGTTCTTTAAGGCAAAGGACACTGTCAATAGGACAGAATGGCAAAGAGTTTGGGAAAAGATCTTTACCAATCCTATATACGATTGAAGGCTAATATCCAATATATACAAAGAATTCAAGAAGTTAGAATCCAGAGAACCAAATAACCCTATTAAAAATGCGGAACGAAGATAAATAGAGACTTCTCAACTGACTAACTCAAATGGCTGAGAAGCTCCTAAAGAAATGTTCAACATTCTTAGTCATCAGGGAAATGTAAATCTAAACAACCCTGAGATTCCACCTCACATCAGTCAGATGGCTAAGATCAAAACTGAGGTGACAGAAGATGCTCGTGAGGATATGTAGAAAGAGGAATGCTCTTCCATTGCTGGTGGGATTGCAAACTGGTGAAACAACTCTGGAAATTAATTTGGAGGCTCCTCAGAAACACAAATACAGAGGCAGATGTTTGCAGTCAACCATTGTAGTGAATGCAGGGTCCCTGATGGGAGGAGTTGGAGAAGGGACTGAATGAGCTGAGGGGGTTTCAGCCCCATGGGGAGGAGTAAGAATGTCAACTGCCCAGTCTCCTCTGAGCTTCTGAGGATTGGACCACCAACCAACCAATTTATGTGGAGGGACCCATGGCTCCAGCTGCATATGTGGCAGAGGATGGCCTTGTTGCACATCAGTGGTAGGAATGACCCTGTGGTCCAAGGTCAATGCCCCAGTGTAGGGGAATGCCAGGGCGGCAAGGCAGGACTTTATGGGTGAGTGGGTGGGTGGGGGAGCAGCCTAATAGAGCCATGTAGAGGAGGATGGGATAGGGACTTTCTGAACAAGAGACCTGGAAAGGGATAACATTTGAAGTGTAAATGACGAAAATATCCAGTAAGAAAAAAAGAATATCCATTTGCATCTGCCCACAACTATCATCTGAGCCTGTTTCATACACTGCCAGCAGTAGTCTTTTTTCTTCCATGTTTATCCATATAATCAGAGAAAAATACCAACTCATGCAGCATTAACTTACATTTGCACACTTTAGGTGAATATATCATCCTTTCATATGTTTGGATTTCATTTGATTCACCTTTCTTGAAACTATTTTTTATTACATAAATTCTTTATTTACAATTCAAATGTTGTCCCCTTTCCTGGTTACCCCCAACCTGAAAATCCCCTAACCAGTCCCTGCTCCCCTGGGCTCATCAATCCACCCACTCCTGCTTCCCTGTCCTGGCACTCCCCTATAATGAGGCATTTGGCCTTCTCAGGTCCAAGGGCCTCTCCTCCCTTTGATGTTCAACAAGGCCATCCTCTACTGAATATGCATCTGGAGCCATGGGTCCCTCCATCTGTACTCTTTGGTTCTTGGTTTAGTTCCTGGGAGCTCTGGAGGTACTGGGTAGTTCATATTGTTGTTCCTTCTATGGGACTGTAAACCCCTTCAGCTCCTTGGGACCTTTCTCTAACTCCTCAACTGGGGACCCTGTGCTCAGTTCAGTAGTTGTCTGAGAGTGTACCCCTCAATATTTGTCATGCACTCGCAGAGCCTCCCAGGTGACAGCTATATCAGCTTCCTATCAGCAAGTCCTGTTGACATCCACAGTAGTGTCTGGGTTTTGTAACTGTATCCTCTGTGTGATGTGTGCCCTAGCACACATGTGTTTACATGAGACCTATGCAGCATTTATGTAGCTATATAAACGTGCACATTCATGTGCCCATGCATGTAGAAACCAGAAGTCAATGTTTGGCATCTTTATTATTCTCTTTCTACCCTATTTTTGAGACAGGGTTTCTGACTGAATCAGTTGCCCACTGATTCAGCAACTCTCTCCAGCAAGCTCCAGAGATTCCCCTCTCTCTGCCTCCCTAGTATTGGGGTTTCTGATATGGCTGTTTTCCATGGCTTTTACATGAGTGCTGGGATTCCGAAGTCCTAATGGTTGCACAACAGGTACTGTACTGTACTTCATTCTGATCAGTGACACATCCTCTCAAGAAATTCAGTAAAATTTAAATAAGTCTATATATTTTAATCTGTCCACAATAGAATAAAGATTTAAGCCAGTAGCAACAGAAACTCCAGAAGATTGTTTTTCTGGTTTTTGTTTGTTTGTTTGTTTGTTTAATTTCATGATTTCTTGGGTACACAATCCAAGAGCATTTCCTCATAGGTAGTCCTGTCAGGTGGCCTCTTATGAAGTATACTCAAGATGTTGGCTACAGCTTTGGTCCGCAGGGTTTACCCAGGGCTGAACTGAGACCACCAATGTGCTGGCAGGAGAATCTCTTTGTCCCACTGAGATACTCACATGTCTTCAAAATACTTTGATTCCCTTTCCCCAGAGTTAGTGATTCAAGAGACTTGCGAGGAAGGTTCACCAATGTCTTTTATGTCCAGTTTCAGGAGTTACATACATTATAATATCTGTTAGAAGCAAGTTACTATGTGGAGTCCACCTTCAAAGAGAGAGAACTTAGCCTCTATCTTTTGAAGTTTCAAAAGTAGGAAGTGCCACCAAGGAATTTGCAGGCACATGTGAAACCACAGCTTAGAAGTTGGAAGCAAAAAAAAAATGGTCAAAGTTACATGATATAATATCACATCCCATGTCTTCCAAATGGCCTTGCCAATTTTGCTATGGTTTTTCAGGTTACTCTCTGTAACATTGTCTTCTGTTTCATTGGTACCATTGCTGATGGAGAACTTCTAGAAAGGTAGTGTATTGGCTCCCAGATCTGCAAGGAGCTATACTTACAAATTGTGAGCTCAGAATTGGTGTTTTCTGTGGCAGGTATTCAGTGAATGATGAAGTATGTGTTCCTACCTCAGTTTGCAAAAGGATTATTGATCGAAATGGGGAACAGTTGTCTTGATTTGGCTTTACCACTAGAATATTTTAATTTCAGATTAGCAAATGGCACGAGTATTCTTGTTCTTACCCTGTGGTATAGATAGCTATTGTCCTTGATGGCCCATTCCCCTCCTTTGGGTATATTTTCTTACTGTTTTGTTAATGAGGAAAGTAATGTTTTACTTTATGAGGAAGGACTGGTTCCTTATTATTCTTGCCATTTAGTTTTGGTAGGAAATATCAATCATTGTAATTTGCTCTGGCTGCTGAGGTGGTAAATTCTTCAAGGTGTACCTGAAGTCATTCCTGGTTACTGTGAATGACTCAGGGATGGGAACATGACTTGGGCAGTCATTGTTCTTTGTATTTCTTTGGTTATTTTTCTGTCTTTCTGTCTATCTGCCTGTCTGTCTAGCTATCCATTGTTTATCATCTATCCATCCACCTATTATGTCTTTGTATGTATATATGTATGCACGTATGTATGTATGTATGTATGTATGTATGTATGTAAGTATGTTCGTATCAGTTTTTTAGAGTGGCCTGAAGCTTACTATGTAGTCCAGACTAGCCTTGAACTTGAATCAGTCCTCATGCTTCAGGGTCTTATGTTGTGGGATTACCAGGCAAACTGGCAGAAATCAGTATTTCTTGAATTACAGTTTTAAATGGAAGGCATCCATGTCAACTTTTTCTACCAGTATCTCTACCTAGGAAACCTGACAGAGACTTTACACGCATGTGGTCATAGGGCCAGAGGCTGCAGCAGAAAGCCATAAAACTATTGACGGAAATTTGTAAATAAATCTGTCTACATTGTATTAGGTATTTCAAGTAGGATTCTCTTCTAGCCCATTAACATTTACAATATAATTTTAGCCTATTGGTATCCTGTCTTCACTGTTAACTCTGCACAGAAAATCACTTCAACTATGAAGGCTGATAGGATCTTTGCTTTGTTTCTTTAATTGTAACCAACCTTTTTCTTACCTTCTCTTTTCATTTTAAATGAAAATGCTTTTCTGTGTGGCTTCCAAGAACATTTTCCTTTTAGTTAGGGGAAGAAATTATTTTTTGGATCTACTAGTGAGTTTTGAAATATAACTTCTAAAATCACCACCGTTGTGAAAATACTAGGAGTTTGAAATTAGTCTTCAGGAAAATGTGTAAGACTTTGGAACTGCCTAGGAGTTCATACAGTTTACCTGCTGAGAGGAAATGCCATTTTGGAATAAGGAATACTGAAGTCTCAGCAGTAATAGAAAGATGAAGTTATGAACAGTTCGTTTTGTACACAGGGCATTTGTTATAGCAAGCCTCATGCCACTAACGAGATTTGCTCAGGAGAATAGTCAATTTAGATGTAAATTTTATTGGCAATATTTATCTGCAGTTTATCAGAATATCAGTAACCATACATTACAGAAAAGGTGTCATTTAGTTTGCTTGCTTTTAGCATTTTCATTCTGTACATTTATTTTTAAGGTTTTTATTTTTATACTTTGTTTCCACATGTAGAATTGTGGTTAATATTTTGTGTGGATGAAGAGACCCCCAACTAATAAACTATACAAGTTTTTATTTAGGCAAAATGTTCAATTTTCTTGTAGCCTTTTAAAGACTTTATATAATATTCAAGCACACATGAATCATTGAAAGTATACATTTATTTTGAAGAAATTTTTGCAAAAATGTATTTTCTAAGGAAATGATTTGATCTAAGATACATAATGATTTTTTTGATAGATTTATGTTAAAAAAATCATTTAGTTGGAATTTTTCCCTCTGGTACTTATTTAGAATAAATGATTGGATTATTCTCTTGGTTTTGAAAAGTCATCTTGATCTCTTTTGCCTCTAATTGTACTCACAGACCTACTTCTAAGAAGACATGTCAACATAATTTGAATATCCAGTTAATGCCATTAGAATGAATTATACATGCTGATATATCCAGTTAGTTATTTAACATATATATTAGCCATGTTAAATAGTTAAGACACACAGATTCCTATCTGATGACTTCCAGTGGATTTATATGTTGTTTTCCCAGAACCTAAGGCTCACTAGTAACTTTGTTATTCTCTGATAAGACCAGCATTTATTGGCTAGTGTTGACTTTGCTGTCATCCATAATATTCACAACCATTGCTCACGGGTTGCAGAGTTATGGCATCATAAATAAGGAGGCACAGAGGAAAGAAGATAGAGCACATGGTTTATTTTCCTGCATTTTTAGCTATCAACTAAATCACTGCTGTCAGAGGAAAGTGGAATTTAATGGTCATCCTTAACAAGTTTAGAGAAAAATCTGTGCAGTTTTATTTCTTCCGTGTTGTATTTTGTGGTTATATCACACTTGGTTCATTATAATGATGATGCAGTAATGACATTTATCATTGAAGCTTAAAGATTGGGCTTAGGAAAGTTGTTTGTTTATTTAGTCCTTCCAAGCTACTAACAGTTAGACATGGGTGAGAGACACAGACAGATACGGTACAGAGGCTGCGTTTGGTTCTGTCAGTGAAGGGATGGAGTTAAATTGCAAACATTTCCAATCTAATTCAGACCTTGGCATGTGATACTTGTTGCTTGCAGTATGTTTATTGGGTTTCTGTCCGGTTTCATTCCATATGCATGTGTTGAGGAAGAGAAATGCAAACAGATAGGATTATATAAAGTACATATTTTATTCAGTACCTCTTTTATATTACTTTAATTTTGTTTCACTTGAAAATTCTTATCTCTCAAGGCACATCAAATGTGAGAAGTCTCAGAATTCCTTGGATAGATACAGTACCGGTCATACCCGTTCAGATGAGGCAGTCTCTGCCAAGCTTTTCCTCCCACCTGGCATGTGTTACATGAAGAACTTCCCTCCTGACTGATGCCCTGCTGCTCCTTAGGCTTGTTTCTTTTACACATGGAGTCAATCAACTTGAAGTTTAGTTACAAAGAGGTCCAGTGATGTCTTCTAACATGTTTAGATAGAATGTGTCTGTAACTGCTTCATTTGGGCTAATTTATTAGGTGATACTACTGTGAGCAAGGATCCTTTTCTCCTATGGTGTTGCTTTGTTTGATCTTAATAGGTGAAGAGGTGGCTAATCTTTCTACAACTTTATATGCCATGTCTGATTGATATTCATGGAAGGCTTGCCCTTTTCTGATGAGAAACAGATGGGGTGGGGAGAAAAATGGATAGTTATGGAAAGGGACTGGGAGGAGAAGAGGGAGGGAAAACTGTGGTCAGTATGTAAACTAAATAAATAAGTAAAATACAATTTTACAAACAAAACAGCTCTTAATACATTGGATAGCACAAAAATGCTTGAATGCAAGAATATTATGCATCAAGTTTTCAAGCCACTTTTTTTATTAGATATTTTCTTTATTTACATCTCAAACGTTATCTCATTTCCCTTTTTCCCCTCGGAAAACCCACTCTCCCATCCCGCTTCCCTTGCTCTCCAACCCACCCATTCCTACTTCCCTGTCCTGGCATTCCCCTACAATGTGGCATTGAGCCATCACAAGACTAAGGGCCTTTCCTCCTACTGGTGTCCAACAAGGCCATCCTCTGCTACATATGCCGCTGGAGACATGGGTCCCTCCATGTGTACTTTTTGGTTGGTGGTTTAGTCCCTGGAAGCTTTGGGGTTACTGGGTGGTTCGTAGTGTTGGTCCTTCTATGGGACTGCAAACCCCTTCAGCTCCTTGGGACCTTTCTCTAGCTCCTCAATTGGGGACCCTGTGCTCAGTCCAATGGTTGGCTGAGAGCATTCACTTCTGTATTTGTCAGATACCAGCAGGGCCTCTCAGGAGACAGCTATAGTAGGCTCCTGTCAGCAAGCACTTGTTGGCATCCACAATAGTGTCTGGGTTTGATGTTTGTATATGAGATGGATCCCTAGGTGGGGCAATCTCTAGATGGCCTTTCCTTCAGTCTCTGCTCCACACTTTGTCTCTGGATCTCCTCCCATGGGTATTTAGATTCCCCTTCTAAGAAGGACCAAAGTAGCCACACTTTGGTCTTCCTTCTTTTTGAGCTTCATGTAGTCTGTGAATTATATCTTGGGTATTCCAAGCTTCTGGGCTAATATTCACTTATCAGTGAGTGCATACCATGTATGTTCTTTTGTGATTGGGTTATCTCACTTAAGATGATATTTTCTAGTTCCATGCATTTGCCTAAGAATTTCATGAATTCATTGTTTTTAATAGCTATGTAGTATTCCATTGTGTAAATGTACCACATTTTCTGTATCCATTCCTCCATTGAAAGACATCTGGGTTCTTACCAGCTGCTAGCTATTTTAAATAAGGCTGCTGTGAACATAGTGGAGCGTGTGTCCTTATTACATGTTGGAGCATCTGTTGGGTGAATACCCAGGAGTGGTATTGCTGGGTCCTCAGGTACTACTATGTCCAATTTTCTGAGGAACTGCCAAACTGATTTCCAGAGTGGTTGTACCAGCTTGCAATCCCACCAACAATGGAGGAGTGTTCCTCTTTCTTTCCATTCTTGCCAGCATCTGCTGTCACTTCGGTTTTTGATCTTAGCCATTCTGACTGGTGTGAGGTGGAATGTCAGGATTGTTTTGATTTGCATTTCTCTGATGACTAAGAATGTTGAGCATTTCTTCAGGTGCTTCTCAACCATTTGAGTTTTCTCAGTTGAGAATTCTTTATTTAGCTCTGTACCCCATTTTTGATAGGGTTATTTGGTTCTCTGGAGTCTAACTTTTGGAGTGCTTTGTATTTATTGGATATTAGCCCTCTATCGGGTGTAGGATTGGTAAAGATCTTTTCCCAATCTGTTGGTTGCCATTTTGTCTTTTGCCTTACAGAAGCTTTGCAGTTTTATTTGGTCCCATTTGTCGATTGTTGATCTTAGAGCATAAGCTATTGGTTCTGTTCAGGAAATTTTCCCCTGTGCCCATGTGTTCCAGGCTCTTCCCTACTTTCTTTTCTGTTAGTTTCAGTGTATCTGGTTTTATGTGGAGGTCCTTGATCCACTTGAACTTCAACTTTGTACAAGGAGATAAGAATGGATCGACATGCATTCTTCTACATGCTAATCGCCAGTTGAACTAGCACCAATTGTTGAAAATTCTGTCTTTTTACCACTGGATGACTTTAGCTCCTTTGTCAAAGACCAAGTGACTATATGTGTGTGGGTTCATTTCTGTGTCTTCAATTTTATTCCATTGATTTATCTGCCTGTCTCTGTACCAATACCATGCAGTTTTTATAACAATTACTCTGTAGAAAAGCTTGAGGTCAGGGAGTAAGAGCACTCCTAGGAGACCAGCTTTCTCCTGGTAGGACCAGTGCACAGAGAGCTATGGAATAGCCCCAGTTCCTGGGTGCAGATGGAGACTGAAAGCATCCTGTCCCAGCTGTTCCACAGTTCCCGAACCCTGTTGCTCCTGTCTGATCCTACTTTGGACACTTATTGGAGAGAAAGTGCAGATCTCGAAGTGAGCACTCCTGGGAGACCAACTTTCTCCTGGAAGAACCGGTGCACAGAGGGCTGTGGAACACCTCCCAGCTCCTGGGTACAGATGGTGACCAGAAGAACTCAAACCACTTTTTCAAAGAGCTGTAACAGGACATTATAAATGTTCCTTTACTGTGGTCTGGTTAGGCAGGAAGGAAGCATGACTACAAACTCCAATAAACCCACATGCTAAGTAAAGGTCTTGGCTCCATTTCAAAGCATTGCTGAATAAATGTATTTTCTGTATTAAAAATGGTTATTTTTTTAAGGAAGTGAAACTTTATCATATCTACTGGAAATGATATTATTCCAAAGCCAATATGCAGATTTGTTATAACTACAATTTTGGTATTTGGCAACAAGTTTCTTTATGTTACCTGTATAACTAGAGGGAAAAGAGAAAAAAGATGCTCATCATGAACTGGACTTTACATTTAATGATAGTGATTCACAAACTCTTCTCTTCATAATTTTTCAATTGGATATTTTTCTTTACATTTCAAATATTTTCTCTGTTCATAATTTCTATCCACATATATTAAGAATAATTTAAACTCAAGTACAAATAGAAATATTTTCCTTTTTCAGTGGGGTGAAGTATAAACTGGTAACCACTGCTTAAAGGGTTTGAATTGAGTTTAGATAAATACAATTATGACTGATCCCTTGCCCTTTGACAGCTAGAGTGGCTGAAGGTATCCAGCATGATCACCTGGCTGGCAGGCTTCGCTGCTTCCACAGCTTGGTCAGCCAGACAACTGGCTCTTGATCAGTCTGTTATCCTTCTCAAGGGCCACTCAGGGCATCTTTGAAACATATTAATATAGTGCTATTGATATTTGATTTAAAAATTATTTGAGTAAAGCTTTTGTTCTGAGTTCAAAGGGTTTTATTACCGCTTAAGGATTGTAGTAAAGAATATTTAGCCATAACTGTCCCAATGGAGTAGACTTGTTAGACATAGCTACACACTAATAGCTGAGATACTTGTACGCTCGTGGAACCTCTAGTTTATTGATAGGCAAGGAAGAAGATGAAGAGAAATCAGTAAAATACTGATGGAATGTATCTAGGAGGCATTAAGATTAGGTAAAATACCAAGGTGATTAGGGTGTGCTTTCCGAAGAGCTCAAATTTAAGTTACTATCTTTACATTGGAGGAATCTACCCAGGCATATTTAGAAAACAGGGCCTCCCTTGCCATGAAACTCATGGGAGCAAAGGCCTAGAGTGAGCCATGAGTTTTGGTGTATCTTACAAAATGAGATGTAAGAGTATTGGAGTGGTTTGAATGAGAATGTTCCCATAGGCTTATTTTTATATGCTAAGTCCCCTGGTGATAAACTGTTTAGAAGGTTAGGAGGTATGTTGGATGAGGTTTGTCGCTGTGGTTGGACATTGAGGGTTCAAAAGCCTGTGCAAGATCCCAGTTCTCTACCTGCTTCCTGCAGATCAAAGATGTAAAGCTGGAATTCTGTGGATTGTATCCTGGGTATTCTATACTTTTTTTTGGCTAATATCCACCTATTACCAAATACATACCATTCGTATCCTTTGGGTCTGAGTTACCCCACTCAGGATGATACCCTCTGAGAGGTCCAACAAGCAGCTGAAAGAGTCAGATGCAGATACTTACACCAATGGACAGAATCCAGAATTAGGGAAAGGGTAGAAGAAGCTGAGGAGGGGGGCACCTCCACAGGAAGACCAGCAGTCTCAGCTGACCTGGACCTCAAGATCTCTCAGACACTGAGCCACCAACCAAGAAGCATATACCAGCTGATATGAGCCCCATGCCCCTTGACACATATACAGCTGATGACTGCCTGATCTGGCCTCAGTGAGAGAAGAGGTACCTAACCCTTGAGAGATGTTAGAGTGCGGCAGTCTTTTGGGGTAAGAGGGGAGGTGGGGACATCCTCTTGGAGACTGTGGAGGAGGTATGGGATGAGGAACTGTCAGAGGGTGGATGGGGAGGGGGATAAGGACTGTACTGTAAAAAAAAAGATTAAAGAACAATAAAGAAAATGTACAGTTTTCAGCTATCCCTCCAGCACCATGCCTGTTGCCATGTTCCCTACTGTGATGACAGTGAACTAACCCTCTAAAACTAAGCAAGTCTCCACTTAAATGCTTTCTTTATAAAAGTTACCTTGGTCGTGGTGTCTCTTCACAGCCATAGAATGTAACTAAGACAACAGAGAATAAGGCAGATATATGTTTCTTGGTCAAGTATTAGAACGAAAAAAACCTCTTTGCATTTGTTCACGTCAAATCATGTGTAGTGTCTATAAAATTCCTCCAAGCCATTGTGTGTGCATAGCTACTCACTTTCCCAGTTAGATCCCAAGTTCAAGCTGCTATAATTTTCAGAGTTTAATTTAGTCTTACTGCTTGACTGTTTTCATTGATAAAGCCTGAAAGATTGTGTCCAAAATTGCAAATGTACTATTATTTACTAAAGAAAGTGTTGACAAACATATACATCCACATTTGTGCAGAAGCAGTAATTGCAGCATCTTGTATTCAGTGAGGATCATAGCTGTGATGGTACAGTGTCAAAGATGGCTGGCGATTTATAATGTCTGCCATGTGCCATTTGGCTCTTTAGCAATTCTGTAGGTGGCTCATTTAACTCTTACACTGAAAAGTAGGTGTTCTCACGAGTCTCATGTGACAGATGAGGAAACTGAAGTTAAGAGGAGTTAAGTGACTGTCTCAAAGTCACGTAGCAACACAGAGGATACCTGGCAGATCTGGGATTCTTTCCTAACTTACAAGAATCTTCTCCAAATAATGCTATTAGGCCTTTAGTAAATAATCTCCTTTAGATTTTTTTTAAAAATAATTAAATGAATGTTTATTATAAATATGCCAGAGCTTTACCTGAAAAACAGCTTCAAGGCTATACTTATATATTCTGTTGGAAAATATACATGGTGATTACAGTGATTTACAGAGCAGTAAAAAGAATTGTAAATTGTGGCATCTAAGGAATTATAGCTGCACTGTATCCTAACACTCATCTAAGCATAGCGACAAACTTTCATTATTTTACAACAAAATATGAAACCGTCTATAACTGTTTTAGAATGCCAATTCCAGATGGAATGAATCGTTTTGGTTCCATTTTGGTAGGAGAATATCCCTTTATATTTTATTCTTTGAATATTTCATATATGTGTACAATGTATCTTTATTTGAAAAGTTGATAATTATATTGTATAAGAAAATCTAGTGATTTTAGTTCAGCACATTGCAGAGCTGGGTAGACAAAAGGTAAGGCTGTCAAGTCTTCAGATTCACTATTCTTTTTCAAGTGGTGAAATGCTGTCACGCTTAAGGTTTTGTATGCTCTCATGTTTAAAATGGCAGCACTCGGGATCCAGTGTGTTTAGCATTAAAATATGCATCCAAAAAACAGTTACACAATGCAAATGGTTCAGATTATCTCAGTATCTCAGTTAATCATTTACAGTTTATATATTTTAAACAAAAATTGCTAAATCAAAACTTTAAGGTGAAAATGAAAAAAAAAAACCTTTAATGCCAGATTTTCCCGAGCACAAGTATATATAATATTTTAAATCAGGGTACATTTATAAATGGTAAAATATTTTAGCTAATATCTAGAGATTTATTAATAGCTGCTTATATTATGTTTATTCCCATAATGCATTAATGTACATGAGATGTGCAGTGTTTGGTTGGGAATAGTGCAGTGCATGCTATCATATGTCTTATTGATTCTAATCTTAGCATGTGAGTAATTGTTGCCTGTTTGTTAATTCTTTCTGACTTTAGTTAAAATTTATAGCATTATAGAAAGGCAGTGTTGAATAAAACAGGATTTTTACCAGCCTTTTTTTTTCTGCATTTTTACATTTATATGTAAAAATGTCAAATTTTTATATAATTTCAAATTTTCTATAATATGTCAAATTTTCCTTTTTAGTAAAAATTACTTACATATGTCATTCCCATATTTTACAGCATTATTCTTTAAAAAGTATATCTGGGTAAGTCAATAGGTTCATCTAGATGGACAAATGTGCTGAGGAAGTTTCCATTGTTACCTGGATATACGCCCCCTCCATCTTTGGCTCCTGACTGGACCTGGTGTTGCCTCACATAGACTCTTTGTCAGTGTATGTTTGGAGGCAAACATGAGATCTCATATTGTTTTTACTCATAAAAGAGACATTATTTTAAACATGTATTTCTAAGCCTTATGTAGTTATGCTTTTTATTAGCAAGGCATACTCAGCATCTTCTGTTGAAAGATGTTGGAGGGCCTCATCTGGCATGCAGGAAATAAGCCATGTGCCCAGCAAAGATGTGCAGACAGATGGGATTTTATGTGCTTTAGATGTTGTGATCAAATGTGTCACCAGTCTTTTCTTCTGCCTTTGCTGATAGAAACACTGCATCATATTTGAAGTTTTCTCATTCCCTTCTCCCTGTCTTCATATGTCTTCAAATTAACTGATTGGCTTTTTGTTCTTTAAATATTGTTTTATTTTCCCACTAAGTGTGTGTTACTGCTGCTGCCTTACTCACTACTGTAAGTCTCATAACCTGTTCTCTCTCATTGTAAATGCCTTTCTCCTCCATTTCATCTGTCATATTATGTAATAATTTTGGTCAACTTGACACAAACTTAGACACACCTGGGAAGAGACACTCCATTGTCCTGTAGACATGCCTGTGGGGTACTTAAACATAATTGCTAATTGATGAGGGAAGGTCCAGTCCAGTGTGGCCAGTACCATTCCTGGGCAGGAGGATGATAGCTGAATGGGAGCTAGTTGAGCATGCCAGCAAGCAGCGTTCCTTGGTGGTCTGTGCTTCAGTCACTGACTCCAGGTTCCTGTCTTGGCTTCATTTGATGGTGGACTAAAACCTGTAAGTCATTTACCCACCCCACACCCCCTTGTTGCTCTTGGTTATGATCCGTATCACACCAACAAAACGGAAACCAGAATAGACTACTCAGCCATTATGTCTCCGTTTGCACTGTCTACGGTGTTGCTTCCCTCACATTAGTTTCTTTTTCCTGATACTCAGTTTCTCACCCAAGCTGACTGCCACCCCCCTCATCCTTATCTCACTTGTATGTGTTTGCTGCTGCCCTGGGTACCCTTCCCAAGTGCTCTTCCTTTACTCTCTGGCCACTCTACATATGCTTATACACGGCTCAGTTTGCCAATCTCCTCTCTTACTTTTATGGGTTTACTGTTTCCTCAACTTATTTTTGCTTATTCCCCAGCTTATTTTTATAAGTCCTTGATGACTCCAGGCCAACATTCATCTTTCCCTTTTCAAGATTTTCAGAATTGAGAATAGTTGAAACCATGGGGATTTTGCCTCAGCCTCTCCTTCATTCCTATTCTTTTTTTTTTTTTTTAATTTAATTTTATTTTATTTTTTTAATTTACATTCCAAATCACTTCCCCTTTCCCGTTTCCTCCCTCCCCGAAAGTCCCATAAGCCCCCTTCCCTCCCTCTTTTCTCCGTTCAACCCCCTCTCATTACTCTGTCCTGGCGTTCCCCTACATCCAGTCTTTCCAGGACCAGGGGTCTCTCCTTCCATCTTTTTAGAAATCTATTGATATGCTGATTGTGTCTAGGGTATTCTGAGATTCTGGGTCAATATCCCCTTATCAGTGACTTCATACCATGTGTGATCTTTTGTGATTGGGTTACCTCACTAAGGATGATATTTTCAAGTTCTGACCATTTGCCTAGGAATTTCGTGAATTCATTGTTTTTAATTGCAGAGTAGTATTCCATTGTGTAAATATACCACATCTTCTGAATCCATTCCTCCGTTGAGGGACATCTGGGTTCTTTCCAGCTTCTGGCTATTATAAATAAGGCTGCTATGAATATAGTGGAGCATGTGTCCTTATTGCATGCAGGGAAAGCCTCTGGGTATATGCACAGGAGTGGTATAGCCGGATCCTCCGGAAGTGTCATGCCCAGTTTTCTGAGGAGCCGCCAGACTGCTTTCCAGAGTGGTTGTACCAGCCTGCAATTCCACCAGCAGTGGAGGAGTGTTCCTCTTTCTCCACATCCTCGCCAACAACTGCTGTCTCCTGTGTTTTTGATCTTAGCCATCCTGACTGGTGTGAGATGGAATCTCAGGGTTGTTTTGATTTGCATTTCCCTAATGACTAAGGATGATGAACATCTCTTTAGGTGCTTCTCAGCCATTAGATATTCTTCAGGTGAGAACTCTTTGTGGAGCTCTGTACCCCATTTTTTAATAGGGTTACTTGCCTCTCTGGAGTTTAACTTCTTGAGTTCTTTGTATATCTTGGATATTAGCCCTCTATCGGATGTAAGGTTGGTAAAGATCATTTCCCAGTTAGTTGGTTGCCGCTTTGTCTTTTAAGAAGTCAAACTATCACTATTTGCAGACGATATGATAGTATACATAAGCGACCCAAAGAACTCCACCAGAGAACTCCTACAGCTGATAAACGACTTCAGCAAAGTGGCCGGATATAAAATCAACTCAAGCAAGTCAGAAGCCTTCCTATACTCAAAGGATAAGCAGGCTGAGAAAGAAGTAAGAGAAATAATACCCTTTACGATAGCCACAAACCATATTAAGTATCTTGGCGTGACGCTAACCAAACAAGTGAAAGATCTGTATGACAAGAACTTCAAGTCTCTGAAGAAAGAAATTGAAGAAGACCTCGGAAGATGGAAAAATCTGCCATGCTCATGGATTGGCAGGATTAATATAGTAAAAATGAGCATCTTACCAAAAGTAATACACAGATTCAATGCAATCCCCATCAAAATCCCAACTCAATTCTTCATAGAGTTAGAAAGAGCAATTCAAAAATTCATCTGGAATAACAGAAAACCCAGAATAGCTAAAACTATTCTCAAGAGTAAAAGAACCTCTGGGGGAATCAGTATCCCGGACCTCAAGCTGTACTACAGAGCAATAGTGTTAAAAACTGCATGGTATTGGTACAGTAACAGACATGTAGATCAATGGAACAGAATTGAAGACCCAGAAATGAATCCACACTCCTATGGTCACTTGATCTTTGACAAAGGAGCTAAAACCATCCAGTGGAAAAAAGATAGCCTTTTCAACAAATGGTGCTGGCTCAGCTGGAGGTCAACATGCAGAAGAATGCAAATTGACCCATCCTTATCTCCTTGCACTAAGCTCAATTCTAAGTGGATCAAAGATCTCCACATAAAACCAGACACACTGAAACTAATAGAAGGGAAACTAGGGAAGAACCTTGAACATATGGGCACAGGGGAGAATTTCCTGAACAGAACTCCAATAGCTTATACTCTAAGATCAAGAATAGACAAATGGGACCTCATTCCTATTCTTGTGATCTCTACTGAAAGAATTCAGAGGAGACCCACAGAATATAATATATTATAAATAAGGTTGATTGCAGACTAAAGTGCAGTGTTCCCAAAGGATGAGAATAGACAGTGGCCAAAGACACTACAGCCCTGTCTACAGTTGAGGTAGGTTTGATAATATTTCTGAAGTTTCTGCATCAGACATCTTTTCTTTCCAGGTGATTGACAGGCCCATTTAGATTGTCTTCTATAGCAAGGGATAATGTTGAATGAACTCCCCTGCTAAATAGTAATCCTATAATGTTTTGGGCATTAGGGACCACAGCTTATGTAGCTGTCAGTAAGTGACTTCCCATGCTGTTGGGGAAGCCACTGTTTCCTCCCAGGGATAGATATGGGAATCTGATCCTATTTTTCTGATCAGTCACTAGAGTCCTGAATTTCCTTTCCTTGGCTTTACACTCTGTTGATTATCAAGGAGGCGTCCAGACTGCATGTTCTTTCAGTCTGCTGATATCTAAAAAGCAGTCTAAGAGTTGATGCTATAAATTGTATTGTGGGCTTCTTGAATTACCTTATGAATACCTTGTACATTTTTTTTTGTGTGTCTCTAATGTCTAATGTCAATACCTAGCTTCTTGTGTGTAGTGACATTTCAGAACAATGCTGGATACATAGTTTGTGCTTTACATGTACCCAGTGATAACTTCTCTTTATTTCTTTTTTTTTTATTTTCTAAGTTTTTTTATTTACATTCCAAATGATTTCCCCTTTCCTGTTTCCTCCCTCCCCCAAAATGATATATACTCAGAATACTGGACCATCTATCTAGACTTTATTATAAAGCACCCTTCTTTGTATTCTCCTCACAGTGTATTTGATTCTATTTGTCCTACAGTTGTTAGACTTTTCACTTTTTATAACTGTAAACCAGAGGATAGGCCCTTAGCATCCTCACTCGTGCCCATTGCTATTGTTCGTGTCTTTGTCCAAATGCTTGTTGTCTTCATCATCATCATCTTTATCCTGTCTCTTTTGCAGAAGAATGTGGTTGGTGGTTTCTAAAGCAGCAGGACAAAAAAAGAGTTGCTGAGGTTTATGAAATTCATTTGAGAAGGTTCTTTAAACTAGCAGAGCTGTTAAATGAAGAACAAAGCTTCCGATTTTCTTCAGCAGGATAATGTATCATTAGTGCAAGAGGACAGGAAGGATATGAGAAATAAGAATTAGCTCTGAGGAGAGCCTGATAAAAGAAAACAAAAATAAAATAAGAATACTGAAAGATATGCAAAAATGATTCTCAGAGCAGTTCTCAGTAGGAAGAAGAGCCCCGAAAGAATAGGTGCTAAGTTCTGACAAAGAGAGGAGATGATATGCTGAAAACTTTAAAGGAGAAGCAAACTTCAGGGCTGATTTCAAGGCTAGAGGATGTAGCTAGTTTTTCTAGGAATGGTTCAAGAATACTTTTTGGCCCTTGTTGTTCAAAGATGTTGACATTGGAGGGAAAATGAATTAAAAACTTAAATGATTGTAACTATTGGCAAAAATTAAAAATATATGCCTATATATAAAAACTATGCGGTAATAGTCACAAGATTCTCTTCTTCATGATTTATTGGTTTATTTGCATTGCTAATGGCTTATACTCCACAGTTAAAAGTCCAGTCACTGGAATCTTAGGTGAGTTCAGGAAAGATGACCAATGATGAAGCTTCTGAGCATGTAACTATGACATTCCTTGAGTTGTTCTGTTTGGACAATGGTAGGAACCAGCCACCAGTGGCCAAGGAAACTTGGATTAGTTGACATAAACACAACCTGAGACTTAGTCTTTATTCCTGCTAATTACCTGGTTGGTGCTTAGTGGTATGTATTGATGGAGCTTTCTAGTATGAGCAGTATAGGTTACTGAATATTCTTTTCTTCACAGTGTTGGTGAAATCTATAATATAAAAGTCATCAGAAGAAGAAATTATAAATTTTATAAATAATATTAAGTAGAAAAAAATTTCTTTTGTAAATAAAATGAAATGAGTCTATTTTAAGTATAAAACTTACTGTGACAGTGAAAGTCAGAGATATTATAAAGAGATATTTTCCAGTTACAGTTCCTTGACAGAATATGTGAAATAGTTCTTTTGTCCTTTTTAAAAGCTTATGGAGTTCTGTTTTTTTTTTTTTTTTTGGTTTTTTTTTTTTTCTGGACAGTGTTCTTAGATTTCTAAGTGTCTACCAACATACTGTGAACATGCATACATATCTCCAGGAGTTTTTGTTTTGATTTATAAACAGAATTTCAAGCATATGAAAAACAAAAATCTATAAAGTCTTTGTACAATCTTCATAGGTAGTTAAATGTTTTCTATAATTATGCATTCTGAGATTTTACATGTACTTGTACAGTGTCCCCATTTTTGCCCACTGACAAAATTCTTCCATGGGCTGAGGTGCCAAGGCCTTTATATCATCTCTAGACAGATATCAAGCATGCTGCACTTCAGCAGAGCTCAGTTTTTGTCTTACAGTATGTTCACATCTTTTCTACTAGCCTGAATCCTCACATTGTTTTAAAATTGGATGGAGAAAAATATTATACACCTAATAACGAAACAGTGCTTTTACATCTACACATTTCCAGACATTTTCAAATCACAACACATGCTGTTATAAAGCTGCCCAACACTGTACTTGCGTACGTGAGTGTATCTATAGTACTTTGAAGAAAGGAGAGCCCCAGTCAAGAATTCTCACATAACTGAAGCTGGAAGGACATGACCTATAACATGGCCTCTGTGCTTCCTAGAGAAAAAAAACACATGGTGCCAATGTTTAATTGACAGTTTTGTCTATTTCTCTTTTTACGTCTTTCTTGGTGGTACTACTTAGATATGTCTTTTTGTGTTGGTGTCTTAGGTATTACCAACCTGTATTTGAGGTCAGCCATTTAGTTATGGAAGAAAGCATCATGCATATGGTTTGAGATGATGAGAGTGGATCCTGCATTTGCATTATCTTAAAACAGCAAAGCCATATTTTAATCCTTGAATTTTAGACCCTAATTATGATACTGAGTCTAATTTAGTAATCTTTAGTAGACATAGTCATTATGTTCACCTGGTAGAGCTAGTGGGCTAAAGATGCCCATACTATACTCATTTTGTATTTTGTTTTTAAGTGTGAGATAAAATTTGTATTATGTATTGATGTGTTAAGTATGCAACTTGATGAATGTTTAAAAACTGTATAAATATATCAACAATCACTCCAGTCAAGATGTGGGTATTTCCATAAAATCCCCTTTTACCCAGTCACATTCCATCCATTGCTTCCATCTCCATAGGGTGGAGAAGCCCTTCTTGAGCTATGTGTTCAGGGATCATTCATGTGCAGAGGTGCTGTTTCTGACTTATGCTCAGTGAGTATATTTAATAATTTTTTTTATTGGAGATAATAGTTACCTATGTGAGGTGTTAAAAATGGCAATTCCATTCATTACAGAAGGCTTTCATAATATATATGCATATGAAACATCATGCTTCCAATCTTAAATATGTACAGCTCTTATTTGCCAATCCTTGCCTAGTAATATCAGGATAAGTTTTATCATTTGTAAGACTGGGGAAGGCAAGGCTAACTTTTGTGTCTTTGAATACAAGCAACATTGCTTTATTTATTTTTAAAATTTGAGTATTATCAAAATTGAAATTTCTTAAAATATTTTTATCAGTAGGACAGTGGTGGCGCAAGCCTTTAATCCCAGCACTTGGGAGGCAGAGACAGGAGGATTTCTGAGTTTGAGGCCAGTCTGGTCTACTGAATGAATTCCAGAACAGCCAGGGCTATACAGAGAAACTCTGTCTCGAAAAAACAAGAGAAGTATATATATATATGTGTGTGTGTGTGTGTGTGTGTGTGTGTGTGTGCGTAAAATCTGTTAAAAATAATTTTTTCTTCCTTTAGAATGTTGTATTTAATTTTTCTCATTTATATCTATGATAACCTTGAGTCAGTTCCTGTGTGGGAGTGAAGAAGAGTGCTGTTGTCGTCTCCACTTGTAAATATTGTACAGCAGTGGTTGATGAAAGTCTTTTTCTGTTGCATATTCATTGTGTCCTAGTCATGTGTTACAAGTGGTGATTCACCCTCGATCTTTTTTTTTAATTTCTAAGTCCAAGACCCTTGTCACCTTTGTTCTGGCATGTGTACTATGTGCTCTTTGGTGAGTCTTCTGTCCTATTGGTTTTTCAGTGTCTTCTCTGATTTCTGCACTTTGGTGGTCCTTGAGTATAGGGGCCTCTGGTACCCTTACACCCTACTGTTTCTCTAGGTCTCTTAATTTCCTTTACACATGTGTGTGTCCTATGGTGAAATAGCCATACTTTTATCACTGTTTGCACATTCATTGATTCCCTTGCCAGACTTGGATGATGAATTGGGGTTGCTATAGTAACTTTTATGATCTATGAGGGGTTTTGTTTGTTTTTTATTTTTTTATTGATTATTTTATTTATTTACATTTCAAATGTTATCCCCTTCCCAGTTTCCCCTCTGCAATCCCCATCTCATCTCCCCTCCCCCTGCTTCTATGAGGGTGCTCCCTCACCCACCCAATCCCACCTCATCACAGTCTCCTTCCCCTATGCTGGGGCACTGAGCCTTCACAGGACCAAGGCCCTCCTCTCCCATTGATGCCAGATTAGGCAATCCTCTGCTACATATCCAGCTGGGGCTATGAGTCACTCCATGTGTACTCTTTAGTTGGTGGTTTAGTCCCTGGGAGCTCTGGGGGTCTGGTTGGATGATATTATTGTTCTTTCTATGAGGTTGCAAACTCCTTTAGCTTCTCCAGCCCTTCCCCTAACTCCACCATTGGGGTCCCCGTGCTCAGTCCAATGGTTGACTGCGAGCATCCACATCTGTATTGGTCAGACTCTGGCACAGCCTCTCAGGAGACAACTATATCAGGCTCCTGTCAGCAAGCCTTCTTGACATCAGCAATAGTGTCTGGGTTTGGTTTCTGCATATGGGATGGATCCCCAGGTGGGGCAGGCTCTGGATGGCCTTTCCTTCATTCTCTGCTCCACACTTTGTTCATGTATTTTTTTTACACAGGAACAATTATGGGTTAATATTTTTGAGGTGGGTGGGTGGTCCCGTCCCTCAACTGGGTCTGTGCCTATCCACTGGATATGGTCTCTACAGGTTCTCCCTCCCCTTTGTTGGGTATTTCAGCTAATGTCATCTTTGTTGGGTCCTGGGAGCCTCTTGCTATCCTGGCATCTGAGACTTTCTAGTGGCTACAACTAGTTCCCCATCCCCCACTGCTACATACCTCTGTTCAATTTCCTGACCCTCTGTATATCTCCCCTGTCTCCTCCACCCCCTCTTGTATGCCCCCACTTTTCACTCCCCCTCCTTTCTCCCTCCCTAGTCCTTCCCTCCCTCTACCTCCCATGATTATTTTGTCCCCCCTTCTAAGTAGGAATGAAGCATCCACACTTAGGTCTTCCTTCTTCTTGAGGTACATATGGTCTGTGAGTTGTATTGTGGGTGTTCCACGCTCTTTGCCTAATATTAACTTATCAGTGAGTACATACCATATGTGTTCTTATGTGACTGGTTTACCTCACTCAGGACAATATTTCATTATTGCATCTTTTAAATGATCTCTTTTCATATTTCCATGACATTAACAACTTTCATTTTTCTTCTAAATAATCAGGTTAATTAATTAAAATCTTTTCAACCTATTTTTTCCCATTAGGCCTAAAGATGTTTAAAAAAATCAGCACTTAAGGGTTCTCATTATTTCTACTTAGGATAAATTCATGTTTTTATTTTTATTGTATCATGTTAGAGCATTATCTGGTTTGCGTATTCTATCTGGAGTTTCTGTGATATTTGTTTGTGATTTGCATTTAGACTTGGTTTTTATGAAGTTTGGTACAGGCACAGAACCACTGTTTGAAGTTTGTAGCATTTGATCTGCTTCATTTAATCCTACCTTGTTAATTCTTTCCTTTTTTTAGCATCTTCTTGGATTAAGAAAATGGGAAGTGGTCCTTCCCTTAGTAACGCCTGACCCTGTTTTCCTTTCGTTCTTCCTACAGTTACAGCATATGTCATAGCCTGTTTTCGGTCTGTTGGAATTGCTTGGTTTAGGTACACTTACCTTGTGTGATTTTTAGAAAAAGGAAACCAAGTACAGAAAGGAACAGCAGAGCAGCTGAAGGAAAGTGATGCTCAGGCAGAGTCTGATGGAGGTCCCCAGTGGTGAGGGGCTGACAGCAGAAGGGAGGTGCTGAGTGGGTGTGGACTGGAGGGGGCCAAGGTATATATGCGAGGGAGGAGGAGCAAGGCTGTAAAATACAAGAGCAGTGTTCAGGCAGATAGATAGGTTTTATTCTATTGAGTTTTTCTTTCCTGCTACTGTTTTAAAGAAACTATGGGAATGAAGTTTTATGGTCTTTAAAATGTAAAATAATTCTTCTTTTAAGCTGGGGATTTTTTTTTTTATTTCCTACTGTTTTTAAGAGATTTTTGTGTCTCTGTGTGTGCATTGGGCTAACCTTGGGAGCTTCATGCATACTAGACAGGCATTCTGTCATTAAGCCACACCCTCAGCTATCCTAAAGGGTTTTTAAAATATTCTGTCTGTCTCTGTCTGTCTGTCTGTCTGTGTCTCTCTCTTGCTCTATCTCTCCCTCCCTCCCTCCCTCCCTCCCTCTCTCCCTCTCTCCTTTGGCTCTCTCTGTCTCTCTCTCTGTCTCTCTCTCTCTCTCTGTCTCTCTCTCTCTCTCTCTGTCTCTCTCTCTCTCTCTCTCTCTCTCTCTCTCTCGTGTGTGTGTGTGTGTGTGTGTGTGTGTGTTATCTTAGAGGTAAGAAGTGGATGCCAGATCTCTTTTAAGTGGAACTACAGGTAGTTGTGATATAAGTTTTAGAAGGGAATTCTGGTCCTCTGCAAAAGTATGATCATAACTGGAACTTCCCGGGAATTGCTCATGAGTGGGTTCTACATGGGGGAGAGCTAAAGAGTGAAACTATGGGGGTCGAGAGAAAAGAACACACAGAGACATTAGTGCATGACTGTACAAAATCTTTCTATATTTCTTTGGGGACAAGAGCGACAATATATGTGCTGTGGGCGTGACCCTCCCTCCCAAAGCTGCAGAGTCTTCTCAGCAGGTCTCCAGCAGGCTAAAACACATCTTCATGAAGGTGATACTTTCACAGGGTCTGCTACTCAGCAGGAGATGGTGACTTGACTTTCGCAGGAAACTGTAGTGCCAGAGGGGCTCGGACATCTGTCAGGTGGGAGGGGGTGTGGCTGGAATTCCTCAGCTCCGTGTAGGTGAAATGCAGGCAGCTGAATTTTGCCTAGAGGCATTACAGTGGCTCACTACACATAATCACTGTGCCATCTCTAGTGACCTACTAAGGCACATTTAAGTAGTTATTGCATACTTTGATTATTAGGAGGTCGCAATAACTGTATGTCTGTATTGGGTGTAGGATGATACTTCAAGACGTTTTCAGACTGTTTTGATCAACTCAATTCAGTATACCCTTCCATGTCTTCAATTTATTTTATGTTTTTCCTATTGTTTTATATTTCCCTACTAGGTTATAGGAAACCCAAACTAATTACTTTTCTCTGTGTTTTTGCCTTATACCCTTCTCTACCATTCCTGTCACCAGCCCAGTGTATTTTTGGACTAGATTACTTATGTCACTTACTTCACTGATCATAGTGACCTTCAATTCCATCTCTGTTCCTTAAGATCTCTCTTTCTGTATAGAAGTCTGAGGACACATTGGTACTATTTTTTTTAACCAAAAGATGTTTTCGAGCATTTAGTTTTCACGGCCTTCTCATTCTATAGTGGTGTGTTCTGAAGTGTTTGATACTCATCTCTATAAGTTTATCTCTACTGCCAGCACTGGAAAGCTTGCCTTTAATGAGTTCTGTAGTCCTCTTGTAAAGAAGTTGTACATACATCATTAGACTTTTGAGGCACCCAGATTTTTCACAGTGCGTGACCACCATTAGTGAGGCCCTCAATTTATCCCCAGCAGAGCAACAATTTTTGTCTCCTTAAAAATCACTTATAATTAGTTCTTAGTTTTCATTTGCTTTTGTTCTCCTTTCCGATTTTGTCTTCCTTTCTCTTTAATGGCTTTTTAGTGATTAAGTAATTTCTTGTTTTGATTTAGTTTTTTATACTTTAAGCTTGTGACTCATTTGCAAAGGTTTTCACATTTCTTTCAAGACTCTTATATTTGAATGGTTTTAGATTTTCTTGAAGTCCTGTGAGTTTTAGTGATGTTTCCAGTCATGATTATTATTAACCTGGAGGCAGGATTTTTCTGCTTTCTTCCTTTTATTTTATTTTATTTTTCCAGTTAACTCTTTCTTATCACTACCCTGCTTTTCCTTCCCTCCTTTTCTCTGTTAAGCTGTCTACTCTATAACTCCTTTTTATTGAACCCAGAGTGATGAAAGAGTTAACATCCTGAGGCAGCAAGAGCTGGGGTAACACTTCTCCCTGGGTTCCTAGCCTAAGTTCTGAGAGCCTCAGGAAGGCCAGGGAGAATTACAGAGGCTTTATGACCCTGGCCTAGGTCCTGGAGGCAAAAGAGTGGATTTCAGTTCAGCCTCTTCTATCCCACTTCAGCCACAGGGTCTCCTGAAGTGATCTTGGATCTGTATCTATAGCCCAGATACTTGGCATCTTCTCATACCCTAAATTGAGTTTCACTGCCTTTGGCAGTTCTTTCATCAATAACGTGATAGGTAAGAAATTTTGTTCAGGTATTATCTGAGGTCAAAATTCCATTTCTTGTTTTTGTTTTTGTTTTTATTCAGTTGTTTGTTTTTATTCAGTTGTTTTGTTTTATTCAGTTGGTAGGAAAAAGACAGAGACTTCTTCTGAAAACAATATTTTGCTCTCTTCATATCCTTTAGTTGGTGTGACCCAGCTATTGAGAGATCCCTGCAGAGTAGACTTACAATCTGATTTCTTGGCTCTCTCCATCTTTTTCCTTTCATGGCCTGCTGATTATTCCTCCCGCTGTGGTTTTACTGAGAATTGAATCTCACAGTCTAGACTCTGGTTGCCTGATGGGTTGATGATGAAAAAACAGGGCATTGCTGTACTGGGAGGAGTTTTGTTTATTTGGAGGGCACACCTTGTTAGTACATTTATTTAAAATATCATAGAATCAATATTTTCATCTCAGTTGATTTCTGTTGGCTATATTGCTCTTCTTTGTGCATTTATGAGATTATATGAATTATTAAAACAAGCTGTATTGCATCTTTAAAAGGGTGAATTTCCCCTGTCACTCTTTGATTTTATTATTGAATCACTTTTAGGGTTAGCAGCTTATTGTTCATTTTTAAATTCTAAGGATCAAAATGCAATTAAAAAAGATGTACATAATTCTATTAGCTGATTTTAGTTCTCTACAGCCAGTAAATGGAGTAGTTACACAGGAGAAAAGAAAAACAAAGATGGATGCCTGTGAATGAAAATGAGTAACTGCCTGTGCTGCTTTGCAGCCTTATAACTGTTTGAAATTTACAAATACAACAATAGAACATATTTTTTGTAATGAAATATTTATTTGCATCCATCACCATTGCAGACTGCTCTCATTTGTCATGTTTGCAAACAGTAGCAGCAATGTTCCTTTGGTGCAAGCCCAAAATAACTTCCAGCTGTTGAAGTTAATTCTGCTTTTTAAGTCTTATTAAAAATCTATCATCCAGCAGCAAATCCTCTAGCTCTTTCGACTCTTACATCAACTATTTTTTTAAATTATTTTATATTCATGGAAAATTGCTTTCAGAGATGCTTGGTGCTTGAGACAGCAATAGAATGAGAACAAAAAAGATATTCTCATATTTGCATCACTTAGAGCATCATTTACCAGCTCTTTATTGAAATTTTAATCTCATATCCTTTTAATTCCACAACTTAGAAAGTATGATGCAAAACCTCAAATAAGCAGCCAGTCATGTTGGCTCCCAACTTTAATCCTAGCAATCAGGAAAGTGAGGCAAGTGAATCACCACACATTTAAGGCAAACCTGGTCTACATAGTTCCAGGCCATCCTGGATTACACAGAGAAACCTTGTGTAAAACAAAACAAAACAAAACAAGTAAAACAAAGCAATATATAAGCCCATGGCTCTAAAACAGAGACAGTCTAGTTTTTTTGTTTACATACCTTTTTAAAGGTCACTGGAAGATGAGGTACCTGTTTTGTACAGATTTCTGTCAAGAAGCCCAGGTACTCAAACACTTGTTTGACCTCTTGGGATTATGGTGGCTCACATCTACAGTGAATGTTTGAAAGATGCTGATCATTTAGTTTTGACATTTCTGATAGTAGAGTTGATTATATGAAAAAATAAACAACAAATGGATAGACTATTATCTTCTGTATATTATATGTATTATTTTAATTGTCTAAAGTAAGGAAGTGTACATAGTGTTGTTGCCCTGGGATTATCAGGATCGATGTGACAAGTTTTTCCTAGTTTTGGATGATCTTGCTCATTTTTGCTGCCTCTGACTCCTCCGTTTCAGTTTGGGATTGTTCCCCCCTGACCTTTCTCACCTAGTTAATTGACATTTAAAAGTAATAGTGAAGCTCTACTGTTATGGTCAAGTGTGGCCATAGTTTCTACTGAGCTAAGTCCTTTTGGATGTACAAATTGAGCTTGATTGCTTTTATGTATTCAATCATTTTGTGTAGCTGTCCAGTGGCCATAGACGAACTGGGTTTACCTGAAAGGGGGGCTGGAAATGAAAAGTACAGGGTTGTGGGGAGGTGAGGGAAGAATGAAGCCAAGACAAGGTTCTGATCAAGGTTGCAAGTTTAAAATTCAGCACTGCATTTATATAGGGCAAGCCCACAGATCCCAGTCTTTGTTTCTGCTGGATTATGTTGCAAAGTCAGTGGGTAGTCTATTCTTCTAAGTTCCTGTAGGAAGTTTCATGTGCAACCAAGGCAGATAAAAGGCAAGACTAGGTAATTAAGGTCCAAACTTTCAAGGTCTATTCAGCCTGCTCAAGGTTGGAAAAAACCTGCTCCAGGCTGAGAAGGGCACAGTTTTGTGTATATTTTACTTATATATTCAAGACATTCAATATGCTGTTATGACACATTGTTAGATAGGAAGAAATGTGTTGTAATGTACTAAGCTAGCATATTCATCCATCCAAGGCTTTATATGTGTGATATAAGTGGCTAAAATCTCCCAACTTTGCATGGTTCTCAAGCAACCTACCACTTGGCTGTATCTCCTTTTGATGCTGAATTGTTTCCATATAGCTCTATATGATCCATCTCAGGAACCATCTTGCTTGTTAAGTTTGTTTCTCGTCTTATTATTTGTACTAGCTTAAAATCAGGTGAGCCATACACATAAATTTAAGTCTCGTAGATTTAGTAGAAAAAGGAAACAGGAAAAAGTAACTTTAAGTAAGAATTATTTGAATAACCATTTCAAACTATACCCAATTAGTGGTGTAGTGTAGTGTACTTTTTATTTCCTCAGAGTCTACGGTATAGGTCACACTTCATAACCTCACAGCTACATCTCAGATACTCAGCGTTACATTTGCTGTGTCCACTGTGGAACACAGCTTAGCTGGTGAGAATGGATGCCTGAAGGCTTCAACTGTGCTTATTTTTTGTAGTACTTAGCCCTCATCATATCTGGTTGACTTTCGGTGTATATCTATAAACACATGCATGAATGAGTAGATGCCTATAGTGTGCAAGGAAAGTTATTAAGATGACTGATGCAAGCCATGAATAATATTAGTACCTCTTATAAGGAGAACTGAGGTACATTAACTACAGAATAGACCCTTAGGCCAGAAGATTCTGCATATTACAATCAAGTTACAACAATGAAGACAGGCTTTGAAGAGGTAAATTCCCAAAGGTTTGTTGTTAGAGACTGCCAAAAAAGGAAATAAAAAGGACTTTGTCTCTATCCAGGATCCACTTTCCAGCTGAATCTTCAATCTAGAGCATCTGACAATCAGCCTCTTCACATGCACAATTACATGGAAGGGCATTTTACATGTTAACCGGGATCTAATGAATAAGCATTTGCTGCGCATTCCCCTTTGATACAAACAGAAGCTGAGAGTCTCAATAGTTTTTTTACTATTTAATAAAGTTTCATTTGCTGTAGATAGTGCAGTCATTATGGGCAATGATCTGGTATGATGTAATAAAATATGTAATGTGCATATTCGAGGACCTGGTGACTATCTATTTAGATATTTGACATCTAGACACAAGGTATTTCACAAGTATATAATCATGCAAGTAGATGCTAATTATAGGATTATTAAAGTATAAATCTTTTGATGAATTCATTAAATCTGTATGACTCAGATGAACCTAGTAAACTGGATTTATATTTTCTGTAAAAATCTCTTATATTATAATATTCAATAATAAAAGAAAAATTCTGAATACCACATTTAAAAATTTAGACATGGTGATACAGTATTATATATTGTTCATAGTAACAAGTACACACTACATAAAACAAAATGAAACACTAACCACAAGCTGTGAGAATGAAACTTAAACCCAGAATAGTATGTACTACTGATGAGAACTGGGTTGTATTGGGGTGGGATGGTAATCCACAGAATAGAAGTTTTATAGTTTGACAGCCATCCCAAGGGTCAAATGGTGGTACTTGTCAAAGCTAGGTATAGGGTAGAAGGGCATTTTTCTCTTCATTCATTGTAGTTTTTGGTGTATAAGATACATTTTATACATTTAGAACATTTCACTAGAGCATTTGTTTAGGTATATTCTTTGCAATTTTGAAATTGAACATTTACATTTAAGCTCCAAGGTATATTTTTCCTTTAAGTTTCCCTTTGTTTACTAGAAATGGAGACATAGATGGAGACACACATTCTTTTGAGGTATGCAAGTCCAAGTCCTTTAAAATCAAATCTCCTGTATTCAGAGCTTTTGGGATAGTATCCACTTACCATTGAGTACATACCATGTATGTTCTTCTGTGATTGGGTTACCTCACTCTGGATGATATTTTCTAGTTCCATCCATTTCCCTAAGAATTTCATGAATTGATCTTTTTTTTATAGCTGAGTAGTACTCCATTATGTAAATGTACTACATTTTCTGTATCCATTCCTCTGTTGAAAGCCATTTGTGTTCTTTCCAGCTTCTGGCTATTATAAATAAGGCTTCTATGAACATAATGGAGCACGTGTTCTTGTTATATCTTGGAGAATGTTTTAGGTATATGCCTAGGAGTGAAATACATGGGTCTTTAGGTAGTACTTTGTTCAATTTTCTGAGGAATTGCCAGACAGATTTCCAGAGTGGTTGTACCAGCTTGCAGTCCCACTCACAATGGAGAAGCATTCCTCTTTCTCCACATCCTTACCAGCATCTGCTGTCTCCTGAGTGTTTGATCTTATCCATTCTGACTGCTATGAGGTGAAATCTCAGGGTTGTTTTGATTTGCATTTCCCTGATGACTAAGGATGTTGAACATTTCTTCTCAGCCATTTGATATTCCTCAGTTGAAAATTCTTTGTTTAGCTCTGTACCCCATATTTTAATAGGGCTATTTGATTCTCTGCCATTTAACTTCTTGAGTTCTTTGTATATTTTGGATATTAGCCCTCTATCGGATGTAGGGTTGGTAAAGATCTTTTACCATTGATTGTCCATTTTGTCCTATTGACAGTGTCCTTTGCCTTACTGAAGCTTTGCAGTTTTATGTGGTTCCATTTGTTGATTCTTGATCTTAGAGCATAAGCCATTGGTGTTCTGTTTAGGAAAATTTCCCCTGTGCCCATGTGTTTGAGGCTCTTCCCCACATTCTCCTCTATAGGTTTCAGTGTATCTGGCTTTATATGGAGGAACTTGATCCAATTGAACTTGAACTTGGTATAAGGAGATAAGAATGTGTCCATTTACATTTTTCTACCTGCTGATCTCCAGTTGAACCAGTACAATTTGTTGAAAATGCTGTCTTTTTCCCACTGGATGTTTTTAGCTCCTTTGTCAAATATCAAGTGACCATAAGAGTGTGGGTTCATTTCTGGGTCTTCAATTCTATTCCATTGATCTTCCTGTCTGTCTGTACCAATACCATAGATTGCTTTCAGCAATATGTCCATTTTAACATTTTAACTGCATGTGTAGCAGAGGATGGCTTTGTCAAGCATCAATGGGAAGAGAGGTCCTTGCTCCTATAAAGTCTTGATAGATGCCCAAGTGTAGGGGAATTGAGGGAGGGGAGGTGGGAATGGGTAAGTGGGTAAAGGAACACTCTCATAGAAGCAGGGGGAGGAGAGATGGAATAGAGGGTTTCTGGAAGGAGGGGAAACCTGAAAAGGCTCTTTCCCAATTTCTTTTCTATTAGTTTCAGTGTGTCAGGTTTTTTGTGGAGGTCTGTGATCCATTTGGACTTAAGCTTAGTACAAGAAGATAAGAATGGATTGATTTGCATTCTTCTGCATGCTAGCTGTCAGTTGAGCCTGGACCATTTGTTGAAAAGGTTACAAAGTTTTTGCAAGGCAAAAGACACTGTCAAAAAGACAAAGCGGCAACCAACTAACTGGGAAATGATCTTTACCAACCCTACATCCAACAGAGGGCTAATATCCTATATATACAAAGAACTCAAGAAGTTAAACTCCAGAGAGGCAAGTAACCCTATTAAAAAATGGGGTACAGAGCTAAACAAAGAGTTCTCACTTGAAGAATATCTAATGGCTGAGAAGCACCTAAAGAGATGTTCATCATCCTTAGTCATTAGGGAAATGCAAATCAAAACAACCCTGAGATTCCATCTCACACCAGTCAGAATGGCTAAGATCAAAAACACAGGAGACAGCAGTTGTTGGCGAGGATGTGGAGAAAGAGGAACACTCCTCCACTGCTGGTGGAATTGCAAGCTGGTACAACCACTCTGGAAAGCAGTCTGGCGGTTCCTCAGAAAACTGGGCATGACACTCCTGGAGGATCCGGCTATACCACTCCTGGGCATATATCCAGAGACTTTACCTGCATGCAATAAGGACACATGCTCCGCTATGTTCATAGCAGCCTTATTTATAATAGCCAGAAGCTGGAAAGAACCCAGATGTCCCTCAACGGAGGAATGGATACCACATTCAGAAGATGTGGTATATTTACACAATGGAATACTACTCTGCAATTAAAAACAATGAATTCACGAAATTCTTAGGCAAATGGTCAGAACTTGAAAATATCATCCTTAGTGAGGTAACCCAATCACAAAAGAACACACATGGTATGCAGTCACTGATAAGGGGATATTAACCCAGAATCTCAGAATACCCTAGACACAATTCACATATCAATAGATTTCCAAAAAGATGGAAGGAGAGACCCCTGGTCCTGGAAAGACTGGATGTAGGGGAATGCCAAGACAGAGAAGAGAGAGGGGGTTGAATGGGGAAAAGAGGAAGGGAAGGGGGCTTATGGGACTTTCGGGGAGGGAGGAAACAGGAAAGGGGAAATGATTTGGAACGTAAATAAAAAAAAAAAACTTAGAAAATAAGAAAAAGAAAAAAAAAAGAAAAGGCTATCTTTTTTCCACTGGATGGATTTAGCTCCTTTGTCCAAGAACAAGTGACCATAGGTGTGTGGGTTCATTTCTGTGTCTTCAATTCTATTCCAATTATCTACCTGCCTGTCACTGTACCAATACCATGCAGTTTTTAACACTATGGATACTGTTTCCCCCAGAAGTTCTTTTACTGTTGAGAGTAGTTTTAGCTATCCTGGGTTTTTTGTTATTCCAGATGAATTTCAGAATTGCTCTTTCTAACTCTATGAAGAATTGAGTTGGGATTTTGATGGGGATTGTATTGAATCTTTATATTGCTTTTGGCAAGATGGCCATTTTAACTATATTAATCCTGCCAATCCACGAGCATGGGAGATCTCTCCATCTTCTGAGGTCTTCTTCAATTTCTTTCTTCAGAGACTTGAAGTTCTTGTCATACAGATCCTTCAATTGTTTGGTTAGAGTCACAACAAGATATCTTATATTGTTTGTGACTGTTTTGAAGGGTATCGTTTCCCTAATTTCTTTCTCAGACTGTTTATCCATTGACTATAGGAAGGCTACTGATTTGTTTGAGTTAAAAAATGGGGTACAGAGCTAAACAAAGAATTTTCCCCTGAGGAATGGCTGAGAAGCTCCTAAAGAAATGTTCAACATCCTTAGTCATCAGGGAAATGCAAATCAAAACAGCCCTGAGATTTCACCTCACAACACTCAGAATGGCTAAGATAAAAATCTCAGGAGACTGCAGGTGCTGGAGAGGTTGTGTTGAAAAAGGAACACTCCTCCACTACTGGTGGGATTGCAAGCTGGTACCACCACTCTGGAAATGAGTTTGGCGGTTCCTCAGAAAACTGAGCATAATACTACTGGAGGAGTCTGCTATACCACTCCTGGGCATATACCCAGAGGATTCTCCAGCATGTAATAAGAACACATGCTCTACTGTGTTTATAGTAGCCTTATTTATAATAGCCAGAAGCTGGAAAGAACCCAGATATCCCTCAATGGAGGAATGGATACAGAAAATATGGTATATTTACACAATGGAATACTATTCAGCCATTAAAAACAATGAATTCATAAAATTCTTGGACAAATGGATGGAACTGGAAAATATCATCCTGAGTGAGGTAACCCAATTACAAAAGATCATACATGATATGCACTCACTGATAAGTGGATATTAGCCCAGAAGCTTGGAATACCCAAGACACATTTAACATAAAAAATGATGCTCAAGAAGGGGGAAGAACAAAGTATGGATCCTTGGGTCCTGTATAGAAACGGGAAAAAATACCCACAGAAGATGATACAGAGACAAAAGGTGGAGCAGAGTCTGAGGGAAAGATCATCCAGAGACTACCCCACACAGGGATCCATCATATATACAATTAAAAAAACCCAGACACTATTATGGATGCCCTCAAGTTCTGGCTGACCAGAGCGGGATATAGATATCACCTGGTAGGCTCTCCTAGTGCATGACAAATACAGAAGGGGACACTCTCAGCTAGTCATTGAAATGAATACAGGGTCCCCAATGGGGGAGCTGGAGAAAAGACCCAAGGAGCTGAAGGGGTTTGCAGAGCCACAAGAAGAACAACAATATGAGTCACCCAGTACTCCCAGAACTCCCAGGAACAAAATGGCTCCAGACACATTGGCAGCAGAGGATGGTCTTGTTGGGCACCAAAAAGAGGAGAGGCCCTTGGTCCTGGAAAAACTTGATGCCATAGTATAGAGGAATACCAGGACAGGGAAACAGGGGAGGGTTGATTCCAGAAGGGTAGATGGCTTATGGGATTTTTTGGGGGAGGGGAGAACCAGGAAAGGGGGTAGAATTTGAAATGTAAATAAAGAATATATCTAATAAAATTTTAAAAAAAAGAGAAAATGAAGAAAAATCAAATCTCTTTTGTTCTCTATTTCAGGGTAGAATTTTAGTAGTGATTCCAACATGAAAATGCTTATTAAAAGTTATTACCCCAAGGAACATATTGTATCTTCATGAGTTAAGATTAGAAATTGTTGATTTTAAGATAAAAAATCTAGCCTGGTCTGAATTTTGAAAGGTATTTAGGCCATGTTACGTTTAGTTGTGTTCAAGCACTTATGGGATACCAACTGCCCTGTGCAGTGTATTGTCTTAGGCTTGAGAGGTTTTAGGACAGGGAGTAACAATGAGAGAAGGAAAGAGACCAGTTAGGATTTCTCAGGACATTGAAACAGTTGAAAGATGGTAAGTTGAATGGATACATATTCACTATTGGTGTGGGAAGATATAATACAATGAAAACATTACATATGTCTTATGGGTTATCTATTAAGCTTTATTTTAGTTCGAAGCCAGCCTTAGTTGTGTAAACTCTAGCCATGGATCTGAGCCTAAGAAGCTTTCTCCTTTGCCCTTTCCGGGTGAGCCACCCCACTGGTGGTGTTTCTCCATTGTAAGATGTGTGATATTCAGCTGTGTCTACAAGGGGATAAAGAGGAGCACTACTCGAAGAAGGAACATTTCCTTGCATCCCTGTCTCCTTGTCAGGTGTCTTTGGTACATTCTTTTGTGAAGTGTGGTTTTCCCAGCACTATTGCAGGCTCATTGCAATGAGTTCCAAGTTCTGCATAGTGAGCATTTGTAGTTACTCTTGCCATTGAGCCCTTCTAGCTATCTGTAGAGGCAGTGGTGGCTCTGTTCCTAGATCTCCTCCCATCTTCCAGTTTCCTTCACAAACCACTTCGCTAGTTCAAAGCACTGTATGCTGTGCCCTAATGGATAATACACTAGTGGATGCAGAAACACACTTCTTACTTCAACATGCCAATGCCAAGAAATGTGACTTCGATGCTTGATTGTTTTCAAGCTTTACCCTTTCCCTTCTAAGAGAACACTGAAGTAGCTCTGGTGGGCTCAAGGGATATCTACATATATAATAGTCTCTTGCTTCTGTCATGAATTTTGTTGCATTGGAAACAGATGTACCTTACAGTTAGCAGTAAAATTGCCCTTTCTGATTCTTACACCTTAAGCTGGAGTTGCCTTATCCTTTATCCCTTACTTTGCTTTACTGAACAATCTTAAATACTTGTTGGTATAAGAGAGTGTTCTCTTTCTAACCAACTGGAGCTAGAATTTCCTTATTATTCTGGTTGAGACTTTGAATATTATGTCGAAGGGAGTAGTGTTGACATCTTTGACTTGTTTCTCATGTTATAGGAAAACTTCAATGGCTTACATGTTGAGTTTAAGCGATGCCAACTGTGGGAGTTTTGTGTGTGGCTGTTATTGTGCTGGGCTACATTCCCTTCTGCCTTTTATTTTAGAGCTTTTTACATAGGATTTTCAAATGCTCTTTCTCCATCTCCAAAGGATTGGAGTCATTTTTGCCTTTTGTCTTTTTTACTCTATATTCTCCAAGTACTGATTGACATATCTGAACCACCCTGTTAACTCAGGGACAAGTCTCACTCAATGATGGTAAATGGTCAATTTATGTGCAGTTGAATGTAACACCTTAACTTATGCTGAAGTTTTTAAAATTTGTTTTCATTGGGCTATTATTTATGGTAATTTTCTTAGAATGTCCGAAGGTCCGTATTGAATAAATAAGCACATGTCTTTAAATTAAGACTAATAATGACTTCCTTGTATACTAAATCTCTTTTTACTATGGTCTTAGTGCTTTTATTTATTTACTGATCAACTTAAGTATCATCTTATCTGACTAAATGATAATCTAAAGTCTGTTATTTTAAAATATTTGAAGAAGTTGCCCTGTGATTTGTTAAAGCTAGGATTTCTTCTTGATTTGTTAAAATTTAGGATTAAGTTTCATCTCCCAGAGCTCTGGAGATGGCTCAGTAGGTAAGAGATCTCGTTGTAGAACATACGATGACCTGAGTTCAAATCCCTAGCATCTCTGAAGAAAAAAGCAAAACAAAACAAAAACCCTGGGTATGGTGACAAATAATTCCTTCTTGCAGGATGGGTCCCTGGAGCTCATTGACCAGCCAGGTCTGCACAAGCAAACAGTAAGCTTCAAGTTCAGCAAGAGTCTTGCTTTAAGGGAGTAGAGCAGAGAACAGTGGGATACCTGACATCTTCCCCTGGCCTCTGCACAGGCACACACACTTGCAGATAGCATGTGAAGTATACACACACACACACACACACACACACACACACACACACACACACACACACACACAGATGGGGAGAGATGGTTGTCTCTAAGACTTCTTTGAGGTAGCTCATGTACCTAGAGCCATTATGTACTCTACAAATGAAGAAGAGTGGTACTAGGGGTGATCTTGCCTCTTTAAGCTCTTTTGCTGCCTCCCTGTTTTTAAGGCTGTTAATGCTGGCCTACAGAAAACCCAGCTGAATGTTTGTGTCATTACGTGTAGGTTTGAACTTGTACCCAGTTATTCCTGCTTTTTTAGATGGACTTACTTTTACTTTTCGCCTTTATGTACTCTCCACCCCACCCCCACCACCAACCCCCCACTTTTTCCTTTATAAGCACAAAGAATTAGATCATGTCTATGTTTGTAAAAAAAAATAGTCAAGATATATATGAACTTCCTGAGTTAGTTGTAAATATAAATATTAATCAATTTCCAATTCGTCATTATTTGACAGTAAACTGTTTGTTGACGTTAACCTGATATCATCTTTAAATATAATGATTGTTCTCTAAGAGAAGAAAGATATTTGCTGGAAACTTTCACTCCATAACTTCTTTGAAAATATGCATATCTTAATAGTTTTCAATGTATAATTTATGAGAGAGAGAGAGAGAGAGAGAGAGAACACATGGCTTTCCACCCCAGGTTCTGAGGCTTGAGCTCAGGTCTTCAGGCTTGCATGTAAGCACTTTGACTGGCTCTGCCATCTTACTGACCTCAAAATAGTTTTATATGAATGTCAAAGGTGTCAGGAAAGGAATAAGTATAAGCTGGATAGGTGATATTTTCTTCTACTTGTATAAAATAAAATATATATGAGTATCACCTGTTTGTATGATAATGGTTTTAATTTTAATGTATGCCAAATGTATGTCATTTGAATGATACCTGTGTCTCTTGCCACTGGAACCTCTCTGTTGCCTTTAGGAAAGGATGGAAGTGATTTGGTAGGAAAGGAAGGGGCAAATAGATTTAGAGCTCCACCCACTCCACAGTCTCCTGTATTTATTTTATATTCATTCTATAGCATATTTTCATCAGCTAACTGATTTTCTAATCTGAAAACTTTACTTAAAACTGTTACTTTTTTGCCAAGTGAATCAGATCCAATCCTTGACTCTTCTGTGCCTGTTCTTCCTGCTAGTTATAAGCATTTTTTTTTCTAGCTTGTTCATAGATATCTCACTCTTGTCTTCAAATTGTTACTGCCTCCTATGGATAAGTGTCCACTATGTAGTGAACTGGTCAACAGAAACTATTCCTTCACAGGCTCACTGTTCATGATGGGATGAATACGATGGTTGATTCTTATCAACTTGGGAAATGAAATGATGCGAACAACTTAGTGTTTCCCAGAGGGCTGTCCGCAGGACTTGACTTCGGCTGTCACTAGTGTGTCACTAGTTACTGAGTCTTATAGTAGGTAGATATGTAATAGATGTAAAGTCAGTTTAGCTAGTATATAATACTCAATTATTTATTTACCCTGACTTTAAATAATGTAGCTTCTTAGTGATAGTCTTGTATTTATATTGGAAAGTTTTCAGAATAGTGTGAGCAGTATTCCTTATAGCTATGTGCTATGGACCTGGTCAGCCTGCTAAGGAGTGGGTGTGCTCCTCTTAGAGCCCTGCTTCTCGACTCGGAATGACTGTGAGTGGGCATTTGGCCTTAACAGGTTTGCCCAGCTACCATAACCACTGCAGCAAGGTGCTACTGGCCTGTAATGTGTAGAGGCTTGGAATCCTGAATAGTCTTCAGTGTTCCAGAGAAGCATTCGGCAAAGATCACAGATGTGCATCGTGCCAAGCCTTATAATGCCAGCTGTGATCTCTTCCATGCTTGCTTTATTCACTGTGTATTGAGTTCATATTTGCTATTGTCTCCCTAAAGAGTAGCTGGTTACTAGTGACAATGTAAGGATTGAGAACTCTTGAGATCTTACTTGATTGTAACAATACATATTTAGTTAAACACAAATACATATGCTCTTTATACATGCGAGATAATTTTATTTATCTGTGTTACTTAGCATTTTTTATACAAAATGAGATTTACCCATTTTTCAGAAAAATTCCTCTGTGCTAGTTGATACATAACAGCTTGATCGTCGGTATTTCTTGAGATTTCTTAGTAATTAGATAGTTGGTGACACCCAGAATTAAAGAGGTATTTTCTTGTAGACTTTATAAATAGGATTATGGAAGACTAGATGTCATACTTCATCTCTGCAGTACATTATGAGGGAAGGAAGAGAGAGAGAAAGATAATATAATTTACCCAGCAATATTTACTAAAAGGTAATCAACATCTCCATCCATCCCCTGAAGCAGGTCATTAGGGATGGGCAGAGCTCTGCATGCTGATGCTCAGTAGAAATACCACTCGATTTCCATTGGAAATAAGATAATTTTGTGTTAGAGACTTGACTAAAATTTAATGAGTATCCCACTTACTAGCAGAAGAATATTACAAATAGTGTGAGCTTTCTTAATAATTGCACATAAATATACTATAAGTAAAACCTTCTATCTAAAACTCTGAAAAAGATCTCTAAACAGCAGTTAATTCTGTGTACATTTCAACACTCCTCTAAGAAAAGTAAATTGTTATTTCTTTAGGAGAGAATATATTTCCATGCATTTCTGAGTAAAAGCTTTTTTCTACATGAAATAAAGCCTTGGAAGAGAAAGCACACTAATCTATCTCTCCTTACCAAGTCCAAGAGCTAAATGACTAAGCTGTATCTGGGGCTTTCCTGGTGATTTACATACCAACCAAAGACATGATACCTCTTCTTTAAGAGCTTGTTTCTATATGGATTTGAGGACTCTGCCTCTAAGTTAGAAATTAATGTTTTTCCTAGTTGGGCTTTCTTATTTTAAGTGGCACAGAACCCAATTCAAATTTGCCTCAGCCAGGAAGAAAATTTACTGATTTATAGAACTCAGACTGCTGCCTGGCTTTAGCTATGGCAGTGGAAACTCAGTGTGTTCGCACTTGTTTCCTTGCTTTCTTATCATGGTCTTGCTTGGGGTCAGGATTGCAGACTCCATAATTCCACATTCCCAGTCTCAAGGGACATATTCCTTATAAAGAAAAGTTTCACATCACAGCATTTAAATTTCATCCATATATATATTATATTATATATTATATAATATATATTTATATATTATATTGTATATTATATAATATATATTTATATATTATATATTACCAGTATATATTAACATATTATCTTATGTATGTTACATATAGGTAAATATCAATATACCAATAATTACTATATACTGGTATATGTATGCTCATATATACACACACATACACACTCAGTATTAAACAGCTAGTATGAGGAATAGAGAGGTAGTTTTATGGTTGAAATAATGCATATGGCTTGAAGGCCTTGCTCAAACATGTAGTTCATTAGCCTTTTAGGAAGGTTATAAGACAGTTCATCATGTTTGCATAATAATAAAATAGTGAAGTCTAGTAAGGATAGCTTTCTAGTGTCCCATTCAGCCATGTTTAAGTACATGATGCAATGAAGGCTATCATGTCTGGGACTCTAGCTATTGCCCTTTGATAGATATGTGTTTCCTTAAGGAATTAGTTCTAGTGTCTACTTTTCAGTGTAGATACATTTTATCAATGCTGATTACTGTTTGATTAATCCATAATCTTGATATAAAAACCTGTATCTGATGCTTAGTTTTCCAAGATTGGTATATTGTTATATACTTTCTGCGTTGCTATTTACTAGAAGACCTAAACAAAAAAATACACTTTTTAAAAGAATTTTTCATGTAAAATAATATATTAGGAAGCAAGAGAGATGGTTCAGCAGTTAAGAACATTGATTACTCTTGCAGAGGACCTGGGCTCAATTCTGAGCACTCACACAGTACAGAATACCCAGAATACAATCCACAGAACTTAAGTTAACAAGCCACAGGGCCCAAGTGAGGATCCTTCAATCCCCCTTGAGAGGGAGTAGAAAGCAGAGGGCAGAGGGAGGGAGGAAACTGGGTGGAAGAGAGATGGGGGAGGAGCAAGGGAAAAGGGAACATGATTAGGTATTGGGAGACCAGGAGTGAAGCCCGGAGGGAACGCAGAGTGAATGAAAATATACAACCTCAGTAGGTGGGAGGTGGGTGGACCCTCTAGAATGTACCAGAGACCTGGGAGGTGAGAGATTCTCAGGACTCACAGGGAGGGACCTTAGATGAAATGTCCAACAGTGGGCAGAGGGAACTTGTAGAACCCACCTCCAGTAGAAAGATGGCATCAAGTGGAGGGATAGGGTTGCAATCCCAAAGTCAAAAATTCTGACCTAGAATTGTTCCTGTGTAAAAGAACTGCAGGACAAAAATGGAGAAAACATTGAGGGATAGGAGGTTCAATGATCTGCCCAAATTGGGACCAATCTCAAAGGGAGACTCTAAGGCCTGAAACTATTAGTGATGCTGTGATGTACTTACAGACAGGAGCCTATCATGGCTGCCCTCTAAGAAGCCCAACAAACAGCTGACTGAGACAGAAGCAGGTACTTACACCCAACCAATGGTTGGAAGTCAGGGATCCCTGTGGTTCAATTAGGGAAAGGCTGGAAGAAGTTGGGAGGAGGGTAATCCCATGGGAAGACTAACCTGGACCCCAAGATCTCTCAAACACTGAGCCACCAATGAGGCAGCATACACTAGCTGGTCTGAGACCCCAGACACATATACAGCAGAGGACTGCCTGGTCTGGGCTCAATGAGAGGAGAAGCACCTAACCCTTGAGAGATTTGAGGCCCCACTGAATGTGGAGGCCTGGCAGTGTGTGCAGGGGGCAGGGTGAGGAATGGGGGTGGGTGGGGATATCCCCTTAGAGACAGGGGAAGAGGAATGGGATGAGGAACTGTTAGAGGGCAGAAAGAATGGAGGGGGGATAACGACTGGACTGTAAAAAAATATTAAAGTAAAAAAAATTACTAAAGCCAAATTTAACACGTTTCTGTAATCCTGTAGTATAGGAGGCTGATTCTGGAAGATATTCAAATAAGTAATGTACTAGTGTATGTAAAAACAACTTTATTGGTGGTAGGATATGAGGACTCTTGTATAGTTACCAGTATTTACATGATAGTCATGCATGACTGCTGCAGGTTTTTTTTTCTATTATTACATGTATGCAACAGCAATTATCCTTATGCTTACCATCTTGTAATCTAGACAAGTATTTATGTTGTCTATATAGGATTTCCACATCAAAGGGGAAAAGCACATTTTAAAACCCTGTAATTGTAGAGCTGTCTGTACAAACACATCTTCCTTTGCACCTCCCTTTTTGCTTTATGTACATTGTCTTCCTCTCATTTCTGGATTTTTATGTTAATCTGGTGGCATACACCATAGTAATTTTGGTGACTTTTCATTCGAATCAGAGTTGTATGGATTAGCTTATAATCCTTTTGCTAGTCACAATTCAGAGATTCTGGGACCAAAATCAAATTTCAGTGTTTTCTTAAGTAACTAAAATGTCGAGATTTTTTTTCTTCCTTTCCACCTCCTCCTCTTCTCTTTTTTTTTTCCATATAAATACTTAGAATTACTTTAATAGTATACTTTGCAGTAAGTGAAATTATTTCTCTTCAGTTCTACTCAACAGAAGATTTTGAAATACCCAATTTACCTGTAATTGTGAGTGCGGTTCTTTTCTGTTAATATGGCTAAATGTTGAGTTAAAAATCAACACTTTAGGTGCTTCTCAGCCATTAGATATTCTTCAGGTGAGAACTCTTTGTGTAGCTCTGTACCCCATTTTTTAATAGGGTTACTTGCCTCTCTGGAGTTTAACTTCTTGAGTTCTTTGTATATCTTGGATATTAGCCCTCTGTCGGATGTAAGGTTGGTAAAGATCATTTCCCAGTTAGTTGGTTGCCGCTTTGTCTTTTTGACGGTGTCTTTTGCCTTGCAAAAACTTTGTAATTTAATGAGGTCCCATTTGTCTATTCTTGATCTTAGAGTATAAGCTATTGGAGTTCTGTTCAGGAAATTCTCCCCTGTGCCCATATGTTCAAGGTTCTTCCCTAGTTTCCCTTCTATTAGTTTCAGTGTGTCTGGTTTTATGTGGAGATCTTTGATCCACTTAGAATTGAGCTTAGTGCAAGGAGATAAGGATGGGTCAATTTGCATTCTTCTGCATGTTGACCTCCAGCTGAGCCAGCACCATTTGTTGAAAAGGCTATCTTTTTTCCACTGGATGGTTTTAGCTCCTTTGTCAAAGATCAAGTGACCATAGGAGTGTGGATTCATTTCTGGGTCTTCAATTCTGTTCCATTGATCTACATGTCTGTTACTGTACCAATACCATGCAGTTTTTAACACTATTGCTCTGTAGTACAGCTTGAGGTCCGGGATACTGATTCCCCCAGAGGTTCTTTTACTCTTGAGAATAGTTTTAGCTATTCTGGGTTTTCTGTTATTCCAGATGAATTTTTGAATTGCTCTTTCTAACTCTATGAAGAATTGAGTTGGGATTTTGATGGGGATTGCATTGAATCTGTGTATTACTTTTGGTAAGATGCTCATTTTTACTATATTAATCCTGCCAATCCATGAGCATGGCAGATTTTTCCATCTTCCGAGGTCTTCTTCAATTTCTTTCTTCAGAGACTTGAAGTTCTTGTCATACAGATCTTTCACTTGTTTGGTTAGCGTCACGCCAAGATACTTAATATGGTTTGTGGCTATCGTAAAGGGTATTATTTCTCTTACTTCTTTCTCAGCCTGCTTATCCTTTGAGTATAGGAAGGCTTCTGACTTGCTTGAGTTGATTTTATATCCGGCCACTTTGCTGAAGTCGTTTATCAGCTGTAGGAGTTCTCTGGTGGAGTTCTTTGGGTCGCTTATGTATACTATCATATCGTCTGCAAATAGTGATAGTTTGACTTCTTCCTTTCCAATTTGTATCCCTTTGACCTCTTTTTCTTGTCTAATTGCTCTAGCTAGAACTTCAAGTACTATATTGAAAAGATATGGAGAGAGAGGGCAGCCTTGTCTAGTCCCTGATTTTAGTGGGATTGCTTCAAGTTTCTCTCCGTTTAGATTGATGCTGGCTACTGGTTTGCTGTAAATTGCTTTTACTATGTTTAGATATGGGCCTTGAATTCCTGATCTTTCCAAGACCTTTAGCATGAAAGGATGCTGAATTTTGTCAAATGCTTTCTCAGCATCTAATGAGATGACCATGTGGTTTTTTTCTTTGAGATTGTTTATGTAGTGGATTACATTGATGGATTTCCTTATATTGAACCATCCCTCAAAACAACCCTGAGATTCCATCTCACACCAGTCAGGATGGCTAAGATCAAAAACACAGGAGACAGCAGTTGTTGGCGAGGATGTGGAGAAAGAGGAACACTCCTCCACTGCTGGTGGAATTGCAGGCTGGTACAACCACTCTGGAAAGCAGTCTGGCGGCTCCTCAGAAAACTGGGCATGACACTTCCGGAGGATCCGGCTATACCACTCCTGGGCATATACCCAGAGACTTTACCTGCATGCAATAAGGACACATGCTCCACTATATTCATAGCAGCCTTATTTATAATAGCCAGAAGCTGGAAAGAACCCAGATGTCCCTCAACGGAGGAATGGATTCAGAAGATGTGGTATATTTACACAATGGAATACTACTCTGCAATTAAAAACAATGAATTCACGAAATTCCTAGGCAAATGGTCAGAACTTGAAAATATCATCCTTAGTGAGGTAACCCAATCACAAAAGATCACACATGGTATGAAGTCACTGATAAGGGGATATTGACCCAGAATCTCAGAATACCCTAGACACAATCAGCATATCAATAGATTTCTAAAAAGATGGAAGGAGAGACCCCTGGTCCTGGAAAGACTGGATGTAGGGGAACGCCAGGACAGAGTAATGAGAGGGGGTTGAACGGAGAAAAGAGGGAGGGAAGGGGGCTTATGGGACTTTCGGGGTGGGAGGAAACGGGAAAGGGGAAGTGATTTGGAATGTAAATTAAAAAAATAAAATAAAATTAAATTAAAAAAAAAAATCAACACTTAAAAGATATCTTTAACGTTTATAATTCCACTTTCAATCAACTTAAGAATATTTTTATGCCTACCATTTTATCTGTATAATTTTTCCATGAAGTAGTCAATTGTAACGTGTTTTTCTATATATTTCTTCAATTTTATCAGAGATATTTTCCATGTACATTTACACAATGGAATGCTACTCAGCAATTAAAAACAATGAATTCATGAAATTCTTAGGCAAATGGGGAACAGGGGGAGGGAAGAGGGCTTATGGGACTTTTGGGGAGGGGGAACTGGGAAAGGGGAAATAATTTGGAATGTAAATAAAGAATATAGAAAATAAAATAATAATAATAAAAAAAAGAGAAAAAAAGAAAAAAAAAGATATCTTTAACATACCAGAGTTGCTGAGATACAAAAGTTGCTCCAGTGGTTTTTAGTGTGTTTTAGTTTTCAGATGTTTATCAACTCGAAGCATAGTAAATAATTGTTCAACCATTACCAGACAATCTGCAAAAATTTTGCTGTATAAGCTAATGGACATTTTACATTAAGAGCTAACTCATGCAGTAATGCTTGGGAAAATTTAAATTATGATGAATGGGCATTTTGGGACCAATTTATTGTGATTTGTCTGACTCCCCTTCTGGTTCTGTTGTATAGTAGTTCCCTTTATTGGTTATATGGGTTGCACGTTTTTCAAATTGCCTTGTGTGAACCTGTGCCATCACTGTTTGCTATATTCTTCAAATATTTTCTTTTGAAATTAATTATATATATATATATATTCCTAAAATTTGAAAATAGTTTTGTGAATAAACCTTAAAAAAGTTAAAGAACATTTTTATGGTACCTAATAGGAATCAAATTGTTTTGAAAGTGGATTTTTTTTCCCTTCAGAAGGAAAATATCCGCATTTCTAACTTATGTGTACCAAGAGGTACAGTACCCTTGTAGAGTCTGTACATTTCCTTAGTCATTATTCCAACTCAGTTTCCACTTATAACCTTGATAATATGGATACATTTAGTTACTAAGTGTTTGTCTTTTTATAAACTTCCCTAAAGCTATTACATAAACTATGTTAGAAATAATAAGTCTTCAAATTTCTTTTGATTGTAAAAATAGTGGGAGTTTTTGCAGAGCTGGGTGTGTCCAGTTCCTTTACATTTCTTCCTTTAATGCTGCCTCTATCTGCGCATTGCAAATGAAACTTTCGTTAGTCTAGAGAGCATACAGACATTTGCTTCTCCCTCCATTTTCGTCCACAGCAACATGTGCTTGGATGCCTACCAATTGAAAATGTACCTATACTTTGTTTATTTTGTTTTGTTTGTTTGTGATATTACTGGTGACAAAACCATGCCCCACAAATGCTAGGTCAAAACTTTATCACAGATCTTTGCCCCTGGCTCTTAAAAAGACTTAAATGTTGAATTCAGCTGATCTTTGCTATATTACATAGCAAAGACCAGCTGAATTGTATTATATAGTATGGAAATTGATTTCATTAGACTTGTTAATTTTTACCAGTTAAACACTATTTCTTTCATTTTATATTGCTTTAGTAAATAAATTTTTACATAAAAGATCTCATATACTTGTTAATTTTGTTTATGGAGAATTACTTTTTATACTCTGAGGGTAATTACTGATCGTTTACCATCTGTTTCTATTAATCAGTCCTTTTATGTTCCCCAATCAGTGATATTTTGCTATTTTATGTTAGTTCATTTCTCCCTCTTCACTGATGATGATTTTGATATGTAGGAAATGTGCCACAAATTCTATGAACTTCTGTTATATTCCTAGCATGATATGAACCTGGGTTCCAGTCATTATAAAGTGGTTAGGGGTGGTTAATGAAACTTGCCATCCCTCTGAGTTGTTTTTATAGAAACTTTCCTTTCATTTAATATTTTGTAGTATCTTGAGCTGTTCTTTTCTAAAACCTAAACTTCTTATATTTTTAAAAATTCTAAAAAAGGGCAGAGGAAACTATTTACTAAATGCCCAGTGTGTTCATGTGTTCTGAGTAGATGTAGTTATTAAATTATTAATTGTTTAATGACCCTACTCTATAGTGTAGAAGCTCAAGCTAATACTTAGTGTTTTACCCTTGTAGCCTGATTTTGTTTCATATATAACAGGGATCACAGAAAAAATAGACTTTGATGGACTTTTCTGTTTGTCCATAGAGTTTGATATGTATCCATTACATTCTCTCTTCCTATGTTAACATATCAAAAGTTAGAGTTGATTGTCCTAAATCTTCTTAATATATAGGTAAATCTTCACATGCAAAGGTGATAGGATGACTTTAAAATGAAGAAGTAGATCAACAGAGTAGTTTCTTCTGAAGCTGTTTCTGTCTTAGGCATTTGCTCATGCTAATGACTCAGTGTGGAAGACGTTGAAACTTTGGACTAGGAAATCAGCTGTGCTGTGAGTGGAACTTAATAAGTATTTGGAGCCTGGAAGACAGTGCTGTTGAGAGTAATACAGACATTGGATACTCGCAGATAGAAATAAAGACTATTAGCAATTGGGATACATATTCATTAAATATTTTGAAAAAAATCTGGCTATATTCTTGCTTGAGACATAAGTAATGAACTAATTTCTTTTGTGGAGGAAATTTCAAGATAGCATAAATTTGGGGCTGTGGCATCATTACTACTGATTACTCATGTATAAATCTACAATGAAAAAGTAACCAATGTACTTAATAGCCTTTATCTTAATAATTGTGTAGGGGCAGAAGACAAGACATTGGTTTGTTAAAGATAAAGAGATTGCTATGATATCCTGCTAAATTACCAATATCTTATAACAGTTTCTATTCTGTAGGATAAGAAGTAGTTCGATCTTAACTACTAGGGCAAGGATTTTTTTAAAAGAAAAAAGTAAATGAGGCCACAGCTCTCTAAATCAACATGATCAAATCTCACATGAACTCTCAGAGACCCAAGCAGCATGCACAGTTCTGCACAGGCCGTTTACATATCTATTGTGGCTTCCAGTTTAGTGTTTTTAGTGAGATTCCTAAGTGTGAGAACAAGTGGGCCTTTGTTTTCCGTGCCTTTCCTGGGACTTTTGTCCTTCTCTTTGTTTTGTCCAGTTTCAATGTGTTAGTTTTTATCTCATTTTAATTTTGTTTTTAAAAGAAGCATTAAAAAGTAGAAACAAAATGACATAAAGGTCCTCGTTGTTGTTGTTGTTGTTGTTTGGGTTTTTTTGGGTTTTTTTGTTTTGTTTTGTTTTTGAGATAAGTTTCTCTGTATAGCCCTGGCTGTCTTGGAACTCACTCTGTGGCCTCAAACTCAGAAATCTGCCTGCCTCTGCCTCCCAAGTGCTGGAATTAAAGGCTAAAGGCATGTACCACCACTGCCCAGCTATAAATTTCCTTTCTTAAAAATTGATTTAATAGTTTAAAAACAGTAACCTTAACTAATATTAACATACAATTATTAACATAATATTGATGTTTGACATAATCAAAGAGAGGTTTTATAAATTGAAAGAAAGCTGAAGGAAGGTCACATACAGAAGAAAGATAAGAATGAAACATTTGGAGAACGGTTGAGGGCCTGTGAGACTGTCCACAGACTGTTTCAGTGGAATTCCCAGAGACAGAGAGGTAAACAGGATGGATGACAAGAAGTAATTGAGTTAAGATGACTTAGATTCATCAGAACTTGAGAGACATAACTTCCTCAGCTCTGGGAAGCATAGGTTGCTTATGCATATTTTGAAATTCAAAACATCAGAGTAAAGGAAGGTCTTCAGTGTTTCCAGAGAGAAGACAAAGGGGACACAGAACAGTGAGGCAGCCTGTCCCTTGAAAGTACCACGTTCCCAGCAGAATTCCAAAGCCAGCATTTTAACATAGGCAGAGCAACTGGCAGAAGCTGTATCCTGCTGCCTTCATAAGCCCTGACCCAGCTTCTGAATAAAAGAGGGAAAAAATATACAACAGGGTAGCACCACATCCTGTCCTCCTCTGTTCAGAGGGACTGGAAAGATGCAGAGGATCTGTGGGTGGTTCTGTCTTCCTATGCAGAATCAATTGTAGTAACAACAGACACACCATAAGGTAAAGGCCATGATCGCGGTAGTGTGGCAGTACGTTCTCAGTGTTTGCTCTTTAGTTTAGCACTCGACAGACTGTGCTTTGCATCTTTACTGACATAGTTTGTATTCTTTCTGTTTGAAGCTCTCTTAAGAGCCTGTGCTGATGGAGGTGCCAACCACTTATATGACCTCACTGAAGGAGAGAGAGAAAGGTAAGCTCCAGCAAGTCAGTGTCTGCATGCTCCTTGCTTCTGTCTCTCCTTACTTTTAATCATTCTTGGTGACCGTTTCTTTTTCTTCATATTCATAATGGGAAACCACCTCTGTGAGAGGGCTGAGCTGTGTGACCAGGATGCATTTCTTTCCTTGAGATCTCTTAGGATTAGGATCAGCTTTATTCTTCTTTTAAAATTTCTATTCTATTACTTTAAAGCCTAAGTAAGTCAAGCTATCATGTATTGAAATTTGTGAGGACTTTGAAGATTGGCTAAAATAAAACCTAAAATGGCTATTTATGTTGGTACTAATACACTTTAAATGAATAAAAACTGGACTCCTAGCAAAGAAATAGATAGTCTGATATAGAAAATGTGAGATTTTATGTTAGTGTTGAATAAATCTCAGTAGGACTTATTATTTCTTAATTACTTCTGATTTACAGACATATATTTTTGGAGAGATTCTATCTAATGAATTTCTCTCTGCATTGTCTTGGTTTCCTGATCTTTGTATGGTGAGCTGTTTTCAATGAGAGAACATGTTTGATAGAAACAGATTTTCACACTAGTTCAGATGTGAACGTGTTTGTGGCCCAACTCATTTGGAAACACAAGATTTCATGGTGTAGATTTGAGTACACAGTTTGTGAAAACTCACAGCTTGTGAATAAGCTGTTCAGTCATTCTTGTATGTGTTAGTAGCTATATTGAAAGGGTTGGCATTTGAGAAATCGCCTACTTGCTTCCAAAACAAAAATAAAAATATTATGACATAACAGGCCCTGTGTGGGCATTAAATATATGTGGTTTGAAATCATGTATTTTTCTTTGTAAAATCAGAATGTTTAACTTCAGCTTTCTAATACCAGAGGTGCTATTGAGAGCAGCTGGTTGCATATTGTGGAGAAGTCGTGTTTCCTTTGAGATCAGATGCTATTGCTAATGTCTGGAGACTGGCTGCAGTTATCAAAAAGGCAATAATAGTGACAGCCTTGAACAGTTAAATTTCATTTACTCATTTACTACACAACTTTGCAAGTTTCTCTAACAAATACCTGACATGGACAATGTCTGAAAAACATCCAAGTTGTTTTAAAAAGTGCCTTGGCACAGAGTTCAGAATAGTAAGTCATGTCACAGGGCTCAGTTTATAAACTATAAAATGGGCGCTATTTGTCTCATGCCTGTAGCCTGACTGCTATCAAGTAGTTGGCACTTAAACACTATTTCCCTAATGGTAGACACTGCTCAGGAACATGGCAGTTGAACATTATTTTCCTAACGGTAGACACAACTCAAGAGCATAATTAAAAGCAGGACTTGGGAAGAATTAACTCAACACTTTCCACCTACCATGATTATGAGACCCGTCTGAAATGTTTCTGATGAATTACAGATCTTTATATTGGGTATTTTATTCTTATTTAGTTGAGCCAGGCACTGGTAGCAAAGATAAAAGGGAACATTTTTATTCATATTTCAAAGCAAAACATTATTGATTTTGGAAACATTATTTTTGATATCACTTTAATTTCAAACTAATAATCAAGTATTCCTCATCATATTATAAATAATTTTTTGTTTGTTTGATTTTCTTGTTTTGTTTTTTGAGACAGGTTCTCACGACATATCCCTGGCTGTCACAATGAACTCACAATGTAGACCAGGCTGGTCTCAAACTCACAGGTTCTCTGCCTCCTAAGTGCTGGGATCATAGGTATTATACCCAGCCAAATTTGCAAATAATCTTATTGAAGACATTCAGAAATGTATATAATTATTCTTACAACTGTCCACACATGAAGATGTTTAGTGAAGCAATGTAGTTAATACTCATTTATTTTCACGTTGTAATGATGCTTGTAATGATTCTTGTTCTGATGCCTTGAGACATGGTTGGCCTGGGGAAGGGTAGAGTACCTAGAAGTGATAGGTGAAAGTAACTGCTTTGCATGGGAATTAAATTCGTTGAATAAATCTCATCACTTCCAGGTCCTAACTAGTAAAACTAATTGGATACAGATGACTACACATAATTCCTTTTAATTATATATATATTTTTCAACAAAAAGCCCTTACAATGTAAAACAAAATAACACACCAACAAGATGCTGAGCTTTAAAAGGTCAAATTACAGTTTGTGGGCCGAGGCTGACCTTTTTTACCCCATATTTTTATTTAGTAGCAAGTACATCTACACTATAGAGCCCTGTAGTTACTCAACAAAAATGGATTTTTAAGGAACGATCTGCAGTTGAAGACATGAAGCGTTTATACATTTGAGGGAGAAGGGAAGACAGAGGTGGAAGCAGGGGGTGGCACAGTTATCTAGGGACAGCATACGTGAGTCCTTCTGGACCCCTCTCCTCTGGGTGAGAGGCAATGCCTGCTTGTCCCATGACTGCTTATCACTCTGCTTCTGAACATCAGTCTATGATGAAACTAGCCTTCATGGAGAACCTACACAAAATGGGAGTGTGTCCTCAGCCTTGGCTAGGCCTGCCACTGCCCTACTCCTCAACAGAGCCACAGGAGAGAGAAGATTGAGGGTGGCAGGTGAGGTAGTCAGAACACTCTGGAGACTCAGGAGGGTGCGGTGCTGGAGGACCTCATGAGGCAGCACTCTGGGTAGGAACTGGGCTGTGGACCATGCCCAGGAGAGATGGTGGACTACAAGAGAAGCAGGAGGAGGTGATGTCTAAGCACCAAGAGAAGACATTCTACACAGTAGTGGCATGATCTTGGGTTTGGTGCCTCTGAGATGCACTGAGTCAAAAGACTCAGAAGTGGCTGCTGACTTTAGCCATTTTCAGGTAGCAGAAATGCAATGACTAGTTACTGTGGAACACAGGAAGTACATGGTTAAACCCTAGAAATACACCTTATAAGAAAGGAATGTATCTAATGTTCTCTCACTAGGTACTTTTAGAATATTATACTAGTGCTCTAAAACCCTGAAAGATAAATTTTGATTCTCAGACAGGGTGAGTTTCTAGGTAGCCTTGGTTTGCCTGGATGCATTATGTAGCCCAGGCTGGCATTGAAGCTGGCTGACTTCCTGCTGGTAGCTCCAGTTCTGCACTGGAACCACACCTTTCCTCAGGATCTTGATTACATTTTGTTGCCATCAGAGCAGTAAACATGAGACTTTTCCTTCAGCACACTTCTAATCTTACAGTACAGTGCTGTTGGGCATGGACACACTGTAGTGCAGGCCTCTGAGCTGATTTGTCTTCTTCACTACCATGTCATTGTTACCACTCTGTCTGGGGCTTCTCACCTCTGATGACTTCAGCTCCGGAAGCTTCCATTCCCCAAGCTTTTGTTGCGTCCCAGATTCCGGGGGAACCGCAGGAGAGCTCAAGAACTGCAGGGCCCAATGTAAATATGTAAAAGAGTCTATTTTATTAATATGTCAGACTCAGATCACAAACCTTCCTATTGTGCAGGGAGGAGTATGACCCCAAGCCTAGAGGGCTTCATGTTTATATACATCGTAGTTAGGGATTCTTTGGATATTAGGGCGACAGGGGTGGGGTGGGGTGGAGGAGAGGTAACTAGGCAAGTCACTTTTCAAACAAGATATCATTTGTTCAGGCAGCAAGGCAGAATCTTGAGACTGGGAAGAGTAACTCTTCTGACCTCAGGAGTAATTTTATGGTGCTATCAGGAACTTAGTGTTTTTTAACAATTGGCTATAGCTGTCTGTGACCCCTGATTGTTTCTCTTTCATGATCCAAACTTGGCACCCTAATCTTCCCAAGGATGTTAGCTTTTGTGTTTCTTCCCCAAGGACAGATGCTAGCTGCACCTGGGAAGTGCTCAGCCCTTTATCAGTGACAGTGCCAGCCTCAGAGACAAGGAGGCAAGGGGGGGTTGTCATTTGTCTGCTTGAACTGGCATCTGTGGCTCTGCACAGCAGTATTCTTAAGGGGTGCCTCTATAGAAACAGACACAGTGATATTCAGATATTCCAGCACCAGACCTGGCTCTCTCAGAATGGCCAGGGAGGGAGAGAAAAGCCTTTCACTTGCTGCAGGAAGGAGCAGGGTGTGGGGAAGGTGAACTTCTGCAGGGAAGTGGGGAGGCAAGCTGCCTGTGCACTTCACCATCAGTGTATTTCAGATGCTTCCTGCAGTATAGTCATACAGTACTTCTAGTTCTGTGTATGACTTACTCCACCTAGTAAATGCCTCCAGTCCAAGCCACTTCAGTATTTATCAGACTTTGCTCTAACCCTAAAATCAACTTGCCTTCAGTTTTCAGATTTTGTTTGATAAAAAGTAAAAAACAAACAAGTCTTCCTATTGCAAAAGCAAAGAGTGATAATCAGTATGATAATGGATAGGAAGAAGCAAAGAAAAAAATAAAAAGTATCTATGACTTATTCTTCCTATGCAGCAAAGAGTTTCATTGAATTTGTCTATTGATTCTTTCCTTTAAAACAATAGAGATTATTATTCACTGGCCTGCAATTACTTGCTTAAGTGAGTGTAAATGTGATATATAAAATCTCCCTTCTTTTGAGAATTGCCCAGCTATCTTACATAATCAAATTTTAAATGAATGAATATCTGAGTAGTTACACCGTTTTAACATTCCATAAGATTTAGAATGGTTTTGATTTCAGACAGATTTCAAAATAATCTAACAATACATCTCAGTGTCAAAGAAAAATTGTCCTCCTAACAAAGAACATGGTCTATAATTTGTGTTTACCCATCTTATTTTGTTATGAGACTAATACTGACTTCAAAGAATGGGATTAGTCGTGCCCCCTCCTTTCTTATGTTGTGCAGCAGTGTGGGGCCAATGCTCTTAACTCTCCTCTCAGGAGTTAGCAGTGACTCCCAGTTGCTCTTGAACTTCCTTTACCTAGCTGGCTTTTTAAGATGAGTTCATTCATCCTGTCATGTATCTACTTAAATACTTATATTTTCTTGACTTAATTTGGGGCAGGCTGATATATATATATATAGAGAGAGCGAGAGGCATTACCAATCTATTCTGAATAGCTCAGGTGTTCGGAATATAAGTTTTTGAAGTGCTTATTAATGATATACTTTCTTTACCTGAACTCTGTCAACTAACCCCCTTCTCATCTTTCATTTGATATCTTGGTTATCTCCCTCTTTCTTTGTCTGGTTTGTCAGTTTTTTAAAAGAATCAGCTCTTTGATGGATTCTACTTATTGTTATTTTAATTAATTTTAAAGTGAATTTCAGCCTTAATCTTTACTAGTGAATGCTTTAGGGTTTGGAAGATTCTTGTTTTTGTTTGACACTGAAAGGAATCTACAGATTCAGTGAAATCATTATGAAAATATCAATAGCGTACAACACAAGGGAAGTAAAATGAATCCTAACAGTTATATGGAAATATAGAGGGATGGATAACTAAATCTATCTGTAGCAGAAAGGGTAGTGACAGAGACAGTAAAATAACCAGTCTGAAATTGTACTACAGAGCCACATAACAAGAGCAACTGGGTGCTGACATGGAAACAAGCTTGTAGACCAGTGCGGTAAAATACAGAGCACAGTGATGAATACACAGGAGTCGCTTAGCTTCTTGAAAAATAGTTAAAACATACTTTTAAACATTTGCTTACTTACTTCCTTATTTAGTATATGTATACACACCTGTGTAGTCTCAACACGAGTGCGGAGGTCAGAGGACAATTTATGCCGAGTCAGTCATCTCATTTCACTGTGTGGGTTCTAGGAATTGAAATCAACATCTGTAGGCTTAATGACATATATGCAATTAAAAAAAAAAAAGAGTGGATGGGGTTAGAAAGATTGCTCAGTGGTTAAGAACACTTGCTATTCCTGGAGAGGACTCAAGTTCAAGTTTGTTTTCCAGCTGTGTCTAGTAGCGCACCACATTCTATATCTCCAGTTTTAGGGGACCTACTGCTCTATTGTGCCATCTGTGGGTACCAGACCTATATACATATATAGCATATACATATATGCACATAAACAGTCACACATATACATAAAATAAATTAATAAAAGAAAGTAAAAGTTGGGTTTAATTGGGATGATAAAGGGAACCAGATGGAGAAGGAAGTGGGTAGAAGGTGAGTGTGATCGGAGGGGAAGAAATGAGACAAAGTACAATGACATAGTTGTTTGACGATGTTATGATTTAACCCATTGTTTGTATGCTAGAATAGTGTATTAAGAATCTCATGTGCTATCTTGTAAGTTATATATAGAGAAAATTTTCAATATAATAAATTATGGGACATGGGTTCATTGTAGTTCAATGGTGTGCAAATACATATGGGTATATATTTGTATGTACCTATGTGGTTGATGATTGAGGGAGATTTTCCTGTATCTCATGGGCAAAAATCTAAGCTCCTTATCTTGAGTTATGTTTATCTTTTCAGATACGTCTAATTTTTCCTTTGATTTCTACATAAAGAGAGTTGTCCTAAACATACTATGTTCTTCTACTGTCTTATTCTGCTTGAGCCTTGTCTCATGGCTTCCTTGTACACAGAGCTATGCAGGTTCTGCTCTGAACAGACGAATCAATGCTTAAAACTCCTATACTGTGCTGGTTGTTGGGTAGTATTAATGAAGGTACCAGCATTTCTTGTAGCAATGCTGTCTGTATACCAGTGTTCAGCTGACGTTGAGTGTGCACCTGAGCACACTTCTCCTTACAGCCTGCTCCAACTGGTCTCATTCACTGTGCTCCTGCCTAGAAATCACAATGTCCCATTCCTATTTTACCTTGATTTAGAGTTGTAAGGACTTATGTCCTTTACTAGATTATAAATTTCTAGTGATCTATTGCTTTGTATCTTTGCATAATGCTTTTTAATTATTTACTCTCTCATTTTATCTTGTGAAGATGTGCATTATACCCTTTACTGGGTGGTGAACTGCTCGATTTTGGTAATCACACTTAATCATCTTTGCATGCCTCTAATATCTAGTGCACTAATGAGCATCTGAAAACTTATTGAATTAATGTTCTTTCATTGATATCTCAACAGAGATGTCACTGAGACTAAGCTGTTTTATTAGCAAGGGATTTCTCACTTGTAAAATCAGATTTTAAGTATGTTAATACTGAAGAATATAATTGCATTTATTATATTTTTGTACTATTATAATTATGTGTAATATAAATACTTTATATATAAAGTAATATTTATTTTTGCTTAAAATTACTTAGCTTATGTTTCATATATGACAGGCTGCTACACTAATTTCTGTTCTAATTCCTATCAAATGTATCTTATTCTGAGCAAGGTACTTAGATTTGAATTCATTAATAGTTTGAGAACAGGATACATTATGTACATCAATGCTAAATATGAAAGATGTGTGTATTTGTGTGTGTGTGTGTGTTTTATTAGTGACTGTGATTTAGAGATTTTTTTAGGCTAATTCGCAGAACAGTCTTGAGAAATAGTTATGATTTGATGGTGTTCTGTCTATCGATATTTGAAATGGTAAGGGTTGTTTCCATCTTTGTTTCTCTGAGTTAATGATGCATACAGAAATCTGAATAGGAAGTCTTACGGGTTAATTTTATGTAAACATTATTTTAGGTAGCTGAGATGTATAGGAAGGAATACTATAATTTAAAAGACAGGCATCTCTTCTCCCTCCCAAGTGGGACTGAGGCAGCCTCACTGGGGCATTTCAGTTTGTTGACCTTTTTGAGTTCTATGGACTGCATCTTGCATATTCTGTACATTTTTGGCTAATATCTACTTATTAGTGAATGCATACTATGTATATCCTTTTGGGTCCGAGTTACCTCACTCAGGATGATATTTTCTAGTTCCATCCATTTGCCTGTAAAACTCAGGGTGAGTAGTATTCCATTCTTTTTTTTTCTTAAGATTTATTTATTATTATAAATACATACACTGTAGCTGTCTTCAGACACACCAGAAGAGGGCGTCTGATCTTATTATAGATGGTTGTGAGCCACCATGTGATTGCTGGGATTTGAACTCAGGACCTTCGGAAGAGTAGTCAGTGCTCTAAACCGCTGAGCCATCTCTCCAGCCCCCGTAGTATTCCATTCTTAATAGCTGAGTAGTATTCCATTGTGTAAATGAACCACATTTTCTGTATCCATTCTTCTGTCATGGTACATCTGGGTTATTTCCAGCTTCTGGCTACCACAAATAAGGCTGCTATGAACATTGTGGAACATGTGCCCCTGTGGCATGTGGGGCATCTTTTGTGTATATCCCCAACAGTGGTATAGCTGGGTCTTCAGGTAGATCTATTTCCAATTTTCTGAGGAAGCTCCAGATTGAATTCCAGAGTGGTTGTATCAGTTTGCAATCCCACCAGCAATGGAGGAGTGTTTCTCTTTCTCCACATCCTCTCCAACATGTGTTCTTACTTGTGGTTTTCAGCTTAACCATTCTCATTGGTGTAAGGTGGAATCTCAGGGTTGTTTTGATTTGCATTTCTCTAATCACTAAGGACTTTGAACATTTCTTTAGGTGCTTCTCATCCATTCCATATTCCTCAGTTGTAAAATTTCGGTCTAGTTCTATACTCCATTTTTTGATTTTTTTTTTTGATGATTACCTTCTTGAATTCTTTATAAATTTTGGATATTAGCCATCTATCAGATGTGGGGTTAGTGAAGATTTTTTTTCCCAATCTGTAGGTTGCCAGTTTGTCTCATTGACTATTTTCTTTGCTTTACAGAAGCCTTCCAGTTTCATGAGGTCCCATTTATCAATTCTTGATCTTAGAGCTAGAGTTCTCTTTAGGAAATGTCCCCCTGTGCCAGTGAGTTCAAGACTCTTTCCCACTTTCTCTTCTATTAGATTCATTGTATCTGGTTTGATGTTGAGGTCCTTGATTCACTTGGACTAAGTGAAGACACCTCAGTCCCACTTGGGAGGGAAAAGAAAGCAATCACAAGTGGTGGGGAGGACCTGGGAGGGAAAGTGGACAGGACAGGGGAGTGGGGACAAAGGGGAACCGGATCTAGTATTAGGTGAAGGAAAGGACTGAAACCCTGAGGGCCAACACAAAGAATGGAAACAGGCAACCTCCAGAGATAGGAGGTTGGGGGAACCCTCCAGAATGCACCAGAGACCTGGGAGGTGAGAGACTCTCAGGACTCAAAGGGAGTCCTTAGATGAAATGCCTGACAGTAGGGAGAGGAACCTTATAGAGCCCACCTCAGCAGGAAGACAGGGCATCAAATGAGGGGGAGGGCATCACACAGTCACAACTCTGACCCATAATTGTTCCTGTCTAAAATAATTACAGGGATGGAAATGAAGAGGAGCGTGAGGAAAAGAAGGTCCAGCAATAGGGCCAAAGTGGGATCCAGCTCAAGGGTATGTCCCAAGGCCTGACACTATTACTGAGGCTAGGAAGCACTTACAAAAAGGGACCTAGCATGACTCTGGAAGACCCAACAAGCAGCTGAAAGAGTCAGATGCAGATATTTGCACCCAGCCAATGGTTAGAAACAGCTGACCTCTGTTGTTGAACTAGGGAAGGCTGAAAGAAGCTGAGAAGAAGGGCGACCCTGTAGGAGGACCAGCAGTCTCAATTAATCTGGACCCCTGAGATCTCTCAAACACTGGACCACCAAAGAGGCAGCATTCACCAGCTGATATGAGGCCCCCAACACACATACAGTAGAGGACTGCTGGGCCTGTGTTCATTCAGAGAAAATGCACCTAACGTTCTACAAACTGGAGGTCCCAGGAAGTTTAGTGTCAGGTAGGATGAGGGGTGGGGACAGTGGGGTGGGGAGGAGGTATGAGATGTTGAACAGTCAGAGGGTGGGGCAGGGTGGGGATAAAATATGGAGTGTAAAAAAATAAATTAATTAAAAATTTTAAAAAAAGACAGGCATCTCAGAGATGCTACTGCATTCATACAAAAGATTCTCTGCTGAGCACTCTTGCTCAGTGATAGGACTAAGGGAAAGATTTGTTTAGTAAGAAAAACAGAATACATCTTGTCTTAATTTTTTCACTGTTAAGATTTCAGAGTAGAGGATATAACTCAGTGGTGAGGTGAGGTGATTCTCAAGAATGCACAAGGCATAGCACTGGAAAGAGTTCCCTTTGCAAACTTTCACTTTTTTCTATGCTTGCAAGTCTCCTATCAGCCACACACTTCCCAGAAGATGACTATTGTGGCTTCACTTATCCCTATTAAACTGCGTTCCATGAAAACCAGGATGAAAATCCAATTGAGACAGATTAATCAGTATGGAATGCCTAAGTCAGGTTTCTAATTACCACATAACAACCTGAGATAGAGCCCTAGATTCTACATGGTAGCAGGGGAGAACTAGCTCCTGCAATTTGTTCTTTAACCTGTATGTGCACACCATGGCATGTCCGCCATACTCCAAACAAACAGATAAACAAATGACCCCCCCCTAATCAGAAATGTGAAAGAATACACTCAAGAGAAATGTCTGTGCTTCACAGACATGCACTTGTATGTGTACCTACACCCACATGTGCACATAGACAAAAACATGTACACCATACCAACAAAAATGAAAACCAATAAATAACTAAGCAACCGTCCATGAGGGGCACTTCCTAAAGCGGCTTTTAAAGCCTTCACCAGCATAACCAACTCAGGCATCTGGTAGCATCTTTTATGCCTTCAGAGGAAGTAGTGACATGTCATAAGTACGTCAAGCATATCTGCTCTGCCTGTTCAATGGCAGGTGGTAGTTGCTCCAGGTTGGGAATTTTGTAGTGCGGTACCTTAGATTCATGTGCTTATGTTATGGGTTTCAGGAAGACATTACTATCTGTGGAATGTTTAGGAAAATTCTGAGAAACAATAATACATTGACTAATAATAACATAGTGTATAAGCAAAGAAAATTCAGGATGACCTTTAAAAGGTTTGGTATAATGAGCATAGGATAGTTTGGTGAATACCTGATGAAGTTTAGGCGAGGGTCACACACATGCCCTAAGAACTGTTATGCACACACATATGTATGCTACATACACAATGATTTCAAGCTCATTTCAAATTATAATTGTGATTTAAGATGTAGTGTTCTTTGGGTTGGATTTCTCTTCCTTACCAAATACTTGTGTATTCGCTCATATTAATGTGTATCAGTAGTTTGCTGTTTGTGCTGGTGTGTAATCTTCTACTGCCTGGGTCATTATGTTTTTGTGTATGTATTCAACACAAATAACTCATTTGTACTGGCTAATTTTTCTGAACTTGACACAAGCTAGGGTGGTACAGGCGTATCAATTAGAAACTAGCGAGAGTCACTAAGCCAGCACAGCTGTCTGACACAGTTTCAGCAAAGCTGGACTGAATGCACAGTTGCTGCCATTCCTAGATCCCACTTTTGGGTTTTGCCTCTGTGTCTTTCATTCTTGGGAACTTTCGGCATTATAATTAATTTTATGTCCTTTTCTGAGAAAATTATATCTGAGTCTTTTTAGAAAAATAGTGAAATTAACTTTTTCTGGTCCTGATTGAAAGTCTTCCTTATGCCCTGGAGATCATTAAGCACAGATAAGTACATAGAAGATGAAACCATTACTCCAGGCATCTTTTTGGGGCATCTGCCCCTGAGCAAACTCAATCAGTATAATTGGTGCAGGGTAAGCAGAGACAATTGACAAACTGACTGACCAGGAGGACAGATTACAGATTCAGGGCCCTCCCTTTACAATAAGCTTAGAGCTCTCTGAAGATGTAGGTTAAAGATAGGGTTCATACATGATACACCCCTTGAGGAATAAAACTCATTAAATAAAATAGATTGACTAAAACTTCTCCTACTTTATAGCATAGATGATGCAGCATATAGTAAAATGAGATAAGTATTAGTATTTGCTATTCATATAAAGACTGATTCAGATATTTTCTGTTTATTTGGAGTGCTCTCAAACTACAAACACTTCTAAAAGCAGGCTGTCATAAATATTTGTTTGCTTTGGAGGTGACAGTCTTTAGATTATTTAAGTTGGAGTTATAGGGCTGATAATAAAAATAAAATCTGTTTTGTTTCTACTGTCTAATTACAACTGAACTTATAAACCTGGACATGTAATGAAAAATCAAACACCTAATCTGTACTTCTTGTTCTGTGGAACCTGTATAAATAAAGAAGCAATCTGGTTGCTAGTCAGTCCAGAGCTGCACGATTCCCTAAAGCACTTCCTCTCCTCACTGACTCCTTATCTCTTATCTTCTTGAGTTCCTGCCTTGGTTTCCCTCTCTTATATACCATGATCCGGACATGTTAGCCAAATCACCTCTTTTCTCCCTGAGCTGCTTTTAGTGATAGTGTTCATAACAGCAACAAAAATGAAATCTCAAACCACCTTCTTCCTACATTTACCTTTTAGTTGGCATCTGCCACTGCTTCTGAAGGGCTGCTTCTTGATGTTCCTTAATTATAAAAAATAGAACTGTTAAAAGTCCAGGAAGATGTCAACAGTGAGGGTTATAGAACTGATTGAAAAGACTCATATATCATATAAATGGCCTACATTTTGCGCATCAGTAAAAAAATTGCAAATGCTAGGTCAATTTTATTAGATGTTTTTTATAAGACAAGACAATATATACACCTTTTTATGGAATAAATTGGTGTCAAGAATTTGAGCATAAATTTGAAGTCAATAACCTTCACTATATAAAATTGTTAATTCCACTTCCCTGTGACAACTTGTCTTAGTGATGGGATTTGTTTTCACTATTTTCAAGTACTTCAGGCACAGATAGGAAATACAGTTTTCGCTATGCTTTAATGTACATGGGAAGGAGACCTGCACAAGCCTTCCTTTGGGAAGAGCAAGTACTTGGTTCTGTTTAATTCGTACAATGTGCCCTGAGCAGTGATTAGTCATTTGCTACCTTAAGTTTCTATTTAAAAAGTTTTTATACAGTCAAATCACTGAGCTCTGAAAGTACGCCAATACTATTGGATCTTTGAATCAAAATGATGGACAGGAGGAATGATTTGCACATTTAAAAGAGTATTTACTCCAGAAGTCATGGCATTAAAGAACCTTACACAACAGACTGTAAGGGTATATTTATCTTGAATTATTGATTAGATTACTTTATTAATATATTTGAGTCAGTTGGTTATCAAATGCTATAAATCACAGATCTCAAAGTTATCATGTGTGGCTTTGAATCATTCGAGGGTACAAGAAGAGGGACAAATGTGTATGCAAAGGGCTGTATTTGTCAGATCATTCCTGAGCTTGGAATAAATTCTTAGAGCAAGATCACTTTTAGCAGCTGCAGGAAGTCAGTTTACAACTAAATTTAATCAGAGGCATTGTTCTTTATGGCTATTCTAGTTCATAAAGCATGTTCCTGACAGAACCTTTTCCCTTCCTGCTCTGTGCATGGAATTCTCAGAAATAAATTACCTTCTGTTGATTGTTCAAAAAAACCTGGCAGCATTTGTCAAAAGTTTGAAGTAACATATGGCTCTTTTAATTTTATTTCTTGAAAAAATAGTGATTGGAAGCAATTACAAATTACCATAGATTCTGAGTTGGGGTTTTTCTTTAGTTTTTTTAAAATCATTTTGTTATTTTTAATTATTTATATTTATCTGTAGGTGCATATGTGCATGTAAGTACAGGTACCCAAGGAGACTAGAGGCATCATCAGATCTTCAATAGCTGGAAGTATTAGATGGTCTTGAGTTACTTGACATTGATTCTAGGAATTGATCCTGGGTCCTCTGGAAGACCAACAATTAATATTAACGGTTGAATCTTCTTTTCCAAGAGAAAAGAAGTCATAAGATAGCCTCTGTTTGACTTTTCATACACACTTACACAAGTCATTTATGTGTGTGGTTACAGTCATTTATATGCTTCTGCTGTGATTTTCAATTTTTTAAAATTGGAGCTTTTTATTGATAGACGAAGATTCAGAAAAATAACCTTAATTCCAGGGTTGATGTCCAATACCAAAGGATCAGCATTGAATATATTCATACAAGGAGCATTATGCAGGCTGAGCTGGTTATATTTAGGAGTATATGTATATGTAATTGTATATGTATATGTAATTGTATATGATGTATATGTATGTGTATATGTAACAATTAGTAAAAAAAGAGACTATTAATTTTAAAGAAAGCAAGCATGGGTTATATAAGAGGGTTTAGAGAAAGGAAAGGGAAGGGGAAATGACATAATCTCAAAAAATAAAATAAATAATTTTTAAAAAGATTCTTAACATAGATTTCAGCATTAGATTTGGTGGAAAGAGAGGCTGGCTCAGGAGAAAAATCCAGCTTACACTTAAGAGCATAGGTATAAGCCTTTCAAAGAAGAATCCCTTGTGTCTTAGCAGTGGCTATACTGAACATTTTCATGTCTCAACGCACAACCTACAAAGATGCTAAGAATCCATGTTGTCTTTTCTCATTCTTTTTGGTACGTGCAATGTGAGGGTGGTTCCAAAGATGCTTTGGATGGCACTATTATCTGATAAAATGAAGCTATAAACCATAAGGTTACACAAGGACATTAAGACCCTGCTTTGACTGAATGAGATTTTTTTTCTTATGAGATTCTTTTTTTTTATTTTGTTTTTCTAAGTTTTTTTTTATTTACATTCAAAATCATTTCCCCTTTCCCGTTTCCTCCCTCCCCGAAAGTCCCATAAGCCCTCTTCCCTCCCTCTTTTCCCCATTCAACCCCCTCTCACTTCTCTGTCCTGGCATTCCCCTACATCCGATACTGGGGGTTTCTAGTTAAGAAAGGAAAAGGGACAAGCACAATGCATTCCTGTTTTAAATTTTTTGTTTGAAATATATCTGTATTAAAGGAAACTTGTCAACCTCAACCTCCAAAGTAAATTTAATTGTGCCTGCATTCTTAACTGACAGCTGGAGAGGAGCTCCATGAGAAGTTGTTTTTCTGTTCCAGTGTCCCCATAAATTTCCCTTTAAGGAAAGATTGGAGAATGGGTGTGGAAAACATGTAGGATTTAGAGTGAGCTGGTTGGCAGACCCACAGCCTTGCTCATCTTCTAAGAACTCCGAAGTAGGCCTTGCTCTTAGAGGAATGGGCACTGGAAACTGCTTGAATTCCTATCCATCTCTCCTTTCTTGGACAAGATCATGTGGTCAGCAGAGCTGAGGTTTTGAGGGTACTTCTGCATGAGTTCCTCTTCTTAGGACTGCAGGGTGGGTTGTTGTTGTTTGTTTGTTCTTGTTCAGATGTGTGTAACTTCCTTTTATACTTAAGGGAGGTAAGTTTCTAAATACATCAAGGACAGCCAAATAAAACCTAGAGAACTACAATTGGACAATATGCCAAGAGTGAGAGACTTTGTAGCAATCAGTTCTAAATGGAATGTATCCATCAAATTGCTCCCCTTGGGTTCAGGAAGCTATAGAGCAAAGGAGGTGGAAAGAGTTCAAGATACAAAAGGGATGGATGAAGCCAAATTAACAGTGTCTTCTAGACACAATAGGACTAATGCAGATATGAACTCACAGAGACTGTGGCAACATTCATCGGGCATGTACAGGTTCAAGCCAGCTGGGATCCCAGAGATGAAAGTGAATTAGGGGCGGGGAAGGGAATATGAACTTCCATCCCTAACCAAAAAGCTGTCTCCAGTTGACGAATGTGTGCAAAAGAAAACTTAATTTTCCTCAATGGAATCTCAGTGAGTTTATAAATCTTGACTTAAAAACCATAGCTCTCATCTTAAGGAGAATAAGAGTTTATACTGGAGTCTTTTGGATTGACCATAGCCCAGGAATACAGATTTAGGTTTCCCAAATTCCATGTTCCAGTGTGGAAGCAGTTTCACAAAGCTTATATAGTTTTACAAAGTCGTGAATCAACGCAAGTTTAATATTCACTGGAAGGTACATCAGAGAGGCATCTCCACTGAGATGGGGGAAGCTGTCCTATAGCTGTAGAGATGCTAGCTGATGGCATTCTTAGCTTTCAGATTGTAGACGCTAGTGCCTGCTAAGTTAATAGATTATAAGAGGTTTTTATATATTGTCAAAAGACATTAGTTCTGACATAGAGGAAGGCAAAGGATGTCTGTTCCAGAGAGCCAAAACTTAGCCAAGATAAGGTAATTAGCCTCTGGACCTCCAACAGTCTGTCTCTCTACAGCACCAAAGCGCTGATTAGCCAATAAATCTCTGCAGACACAGATTCCTTTTAGAAGTTTTCATTCATGTGAACCACACTGCAGGGTAGACTTCATGGCCAGCAGTAGATATCCAAGACAAAATGAACTCAGTGATGGTGTGAGTGTGGTGTGTGTGGTGTATGTGTGTGTGTGTGTGTGTGTCTTCTGCAATATCTAAAGTGCCCACAAATGTCCATCCAAATTTCTCTGGCTCTCAATACTAAACCCTAAGACAGTTTATAGGCTTTGTTATTCTTTTCTGTTTTGTTTTATTTTTTTTTTTGATATTTTATTTATTTACATTTTGGATGTTATCCCCTTTCCCAATTCCCCTTCCAGAAACCTCCTATCCCATTCTGCCTCCCCTTGCTTCTGTGAGGGTGTTCTCCCCGCTACCCACTTCTGCCCCCCTGCCCTGATATTCCCCTATATTTGGGTATTGAGCCTTCCCAGAACCAAGGACTTCTCCTCCCATTGATGTCCAACAAGGCCATTCTCTGCTACAAATGTAGTTGGAGCCATGGGTCCCTCCATGTATACTCTTTGGTTGGTGGTTTAGTCCCTGGGACTTCTGGGTGGTCTGGTTGGTTGATATTATTGTTCTTCCTATGGGTTGCAAACCCCTTCAACTCCTTCAGTTCTTTTTCTAACTCCTCCATTGGGGACCACATGCTCAGTACAATGGTTGGCTGGGAGCATCTGCTTATATATTTGTAAGGCTCTGGCAGAGCCTCTCTATAGACAGAGCCTCTCTATATCAGGCTCCTGTCAGCAAGCACTTCTTGGCATTCACAATAGTGTCTGGGTTTGGTGTCTGTGTATAGGATGGATTCCCAGGTGGGGCAGTCTCTGGATGGCCTTTCCTTCAGTCTCTGCTCCACATTTTGTCTCCGTATCTCCTCCCTTGAGTATTTTGTTCCCCCTTCTAAGAAGGACTGAAGCATCCACACTTTGGTCATCCATCTTTTTGAGCTTCATGTGGTCTGTGAATTGTATTCTGGGTATTCCGAGCTTTGGGGCTAATATCCACTTATTAGTGAGTGCATACATGTGTGTTCTTATGTGACTGGGTTATATCATTCAGGATGATATTTTCTAATTCCATCCATTGCCTAAGAATTTCATGAATCCATTGTTTTTAATTGCTGAATAGCATTCCATTGTGTAAATGTACCACATTTTCTGTATTCTGTTCCTCTGTTGAAGGACATCTGGGTTCTTTCCAGCTTCTGACTATTATAAATAAGGCTGCTATGAACATAGTGGAGAATGTGTCCTTGTTATATGTTGAAGCATCTTTTGGGTATATGCCCAGGAGTGTTATAGCTGGGTCCTCAGGTAATATTATGTCCAGTTTTCTGAGGAACCCCAGACTGATTTCCAGATTGCAATCCCACCAGCAGTGGAGGAGTGTTCCTCTTTCTCCACATCCTTGCCAGCATCATCTATTACCTGAGTTTTTGATCTTAGCCATTCTGACTGGTGTGAGGCAAAATCTCAGAGTTGATTTGATTTGCATTTCTCTGATGACTAAGGATGTTGAACATTTCTTTAGGTGTTTCTCAGCCATTCCTTATTCCTCAGTTGAGAATTCTTTGTTTAGCTCTGTAACCCATTTTTAATAGTGCTATTTGATTCTCTGGAGTGTAAATTCTTGAGTTCTTTATATATATTGGATATTAGCCCTCTATTGGATGTAGGGTTGGTAAATGTCTTTTCCCAATCTGTTGCTTGCTATTTTGTCTTATTGACAGTGTCCTTTGCCTTACAGAAGCTTTGCAATTTTATATGGCCACATTTGTCAATTCTTGAGCTTAGAGGATAAGTCAATGGTGTTCTGTTCAGGAAATTTTCCCCTGTTTTCATTTTCAAATGATATCCCCTTTTCTGGTTTCCCCTCCAAACTCACCCTATTCCGTCCTCCCTCCTCCTGCTCACCAACCTACCCACTCCTACTTCCCTGGCATTCCCCTATACTGGGGCATCCAGCCTTCTCAGGACCAAGTGCCTCTCCTCCCTTTGATGCCCAACAAGGCCATCCTCTTCTACATATGCAGTTGGAGCCATGTGTACCCTTTGGTTGGTGGTTTAGTCTCTGGGAGCTCTGGGGGTACTGGTTGGTTCATATTGTTCCTCATATGGGCCTGCAAGCTCCTTCAGCTTCTTCGATCCTTTCTCTAACTCCTCCATTGGGGACCTTGTGCTCAGTCCAATGGTTGGCTGAGTGCATCCCCCTCTGTATTTGTCAGGCACTGGCAGAGCCTCTCAGAAGACATATATCAGGCTCCTGTCAGCAATCACTTGTTGACATTTACAATACTGTTTGGGTTTTGTGACTCTATATGGGATAGATCCTCAGATGGGGCAGTCTCTGGATGGTCTTTCCTTCAATCTTGCTCCACACTTTGTCACTGTATCTCCTCCCATGGATATTTCGTTCTTCTTTCTAAGAAGGACCAAAGTATCCACACTTTGATCTTCTTTATTCTTGAGCTTCATATGATCTGGTCTGTGAATTGTATCTTGGGTATTCCGAGTTTCTGGGCTCCACTTATCAGTAAGTACATACCATGTGTGTTCTTTTGTCGTCATCACTCAGGATGATATTTTATTAGTTTCAGTGTATCTGGTTTTATGTGGAGGTCCTTGATCCACTTGGACTTGACCTTTGTACAAGGAGTTAAGGATTGATCAATGTGCATTTTTCTACATGCTGACTGCTAGTTGGACCAGCACCATTTGTTGGCAGTGCTGTCTTTTTTCCACTGGATAGGTTTAGCTCCTTTGTCAAAGATCCAGTGACAGCTTTATTATTCTTATTTTGTACTCCTAACTCACTGCATTAACTTAATAGGATTTTTTTAACTCATTTTTTTTCTTTTTCTGTATTTTATATCTTACATTTCAGTAACTTTAGATTTCTACTTTTAAGTAGCATATTTGCTTATTAAATACCATATGGCATTTTCAGACAAAGTGCTTTTGTAGTTTCTCTTGTACCTTCTTTTCCATCTCCTCAGTATCCTCTTGATCTGCCCTTGTAACCTCTCCCAGAATCCCTTTTCCTCTTTCATGTCACATGTATCCTTTAGCGCTATCAGGACCTTCCTTAGCCCTACATTCTAACCTCTTTGAGTCTCCTTTCAGTACATCTAGGCTTTATCCATGTGTGTGTATGTGTGTGTGTATATATATGTATATGTGTATGTTTACACATATACATATATACATTTATACATATACACATATATACAAATATACATACATACATATATATACTCATATGCATATATACACATATGTACACACTTGTCCACATTAGAGGAAAGGATCTAAATATGAGAGCACATATAGTTCTTCCTGTTTTTAGTCCATTTTATATTAATAACTTACATTCTTGTAAATGGATTTTAATAAGCTGTTAATTGTTAATATGACTTTGCCAGCCATCCAATAACCAAGGAAAAGACCTAGGGATTATTTAGTCAGTTTTTGTGTAATTACTGGAGGATTACCCTTAATCTATATATCTATTCTCTAGACTGTTAATTCCCAGGTGTGTTCTCCAAATACTTGCTGCTTGAATCTCACCTGAGCTACTTTTGTTCCTTTAGCTTGTCCCAGAGAGGCATTTCACTTGGTTCATACTCCTGGTTCATCTAGTCTAATAGAGACCTTCTATTCTCCTGTCTTCCTTCATAAACATTAATTGGTTGCTGTTTCTCATCTACAGACAAAGAGAGTATAAGCAGTTCTCTCAATCTCTGGCCACCATGACTTGCCCACCATGATGGACTATACCACTGAATTTTGAGTTAAACTCTTCCTTCCTTAATTTGCTTTTGTCAGGTATTTTGTTAGAGCAATAAGTAAATAGTACATATAGAAAATGATGCATATTTATACATAGGTGTCATACCCTGTTTGCATTCATCCCTCTCCTCCACTGCCTCCTTTCCTTCAGTTGTTTTCCTTTCTTCTTCCCTCAAGCTGTTTCTTTTCTTCTTTGTTATCACATATAATCTCTCTCTCTCTCTCTCTCTCTCTCTCTCTCTCTCTCTCTCTCTCTCTCTCTCTCTCTCTCTCTCTCCCTCTCCCTCTCCCCCTCCCCCTCTCCCTCTCCCTCTCCCTCTCCCTCTCCCTCTCATGATCCTTATGCTAGTTTTGGGACCCACAAACATGTATACACACATAGTAGGTTTTGTATATGAGAGAAAATGTGGCATTTGTTTTACTGCATCTGGCTTATTGCACTCAATAATTTCGTTTCATCTACCTTCATGAAATGTCATCATTTCATTATCTTTACGTCTGATCAGAATTCCATTGCATAAATTCAGCATATGTTCCTTATCTTTTCATCTGCTGATTGGCATCTAAACCAGTTCTGTTAATAGGCTATTTTAAGTGTAACAGGAATATGCAGGTCTATTACTGTGAGACTTTGTCTTGAGTTTCTTGGGTCTATATATGAGAGCTTCTAGCTGGGTCATATAGTAGTTCTATTTTCATTTGTACAAGGAACTTCCACATTGGTATCCATTGTACTGTGCAAGTAACAAATTAAATATGTAGATCTTAAGAAATACAAATGGACAATGTATATCTAAAAAGTTGTTCAATATCTAAAGGTTGTTATCCTTGAAGAAAATGCAAACTCAAATTTGTTTCACGTTTCCTCTCACCCCAGTAGAATAGCTGTAATAAAGAAGAGAGAGAGAGAGAGAGAGAGAGAGAGAGAGAGAGAGAGCACGCCAATGACAACTGTTGGAAAGAGGTAGAAAGAGAAACCCTCTTCAGTACTGGAGAGCATTCTTTTGTTCAGTGACAGTGAAAAGGAATGAAGTGGCCTCCTGCCATGCATATAAGGATTAAAAACAATTCTGCTGCCTTCTGGGAAAATGAGCCTTCTGAAGTCTAAAAGGATATTTGGGCAGGACAAATTGGCCTTGATGGATGGGCAGAGAAAGGCACAAAGTTGGATGGGATAGAGTGTCCACTGGGGAAAGTTGGGACAGTAGGGTTATATGATCAAAACACGGTATGCAATTCTGATATAATTATTTAAAAGTATGTTAGATGTGTAATGTTGCCCTAATTTATAAAAGCGTATTGTTAATCAGAAGAGCAGCTGTATTGTCATTTCACAAGTTTCCCTAACTAAAATTCCTTGTAGTTTTAATCACCTGATGTACAACCTCCTGTGCTGCTTTGTTAAAAAAACAAAACAAAACAAAACGATTTACCAAATCTTTTGATTGAAATTCTTTTCTCTTGATGAAATAATACTAAGAGAGACTTACGTGATATGAATTACTCAGCCTTGACCTTGTAGGAATTGAGAGAATAAAAATACTTTCCATTCCTCTTTAATAATTATTTATTTTTATGCATATAAGTGTTTTGCTTACAAATGTTTTTATAGCATGAATGTGCCTGGTGTCCTTTGAGGCCAGAAGAGGGTATCAGATCTGCTGGAGTTACAGATCACTGTGAGCTGTCATATGGGTACCAGGAATAGAACCCAGGTCCTCTGTAAGAGAAGCAAGTGCTGTTAAATGCTGAGCTATCTCTTCAGCCCCTATTTTTTCTATTTTTATATATAAAATATTTCATAAATATAAGCCAGACCTCTGCTTTTATAATATGACAAATAATTTTTAAAAAATTAAAATTAGAATTCCATAGATTTTAAATTTTTCATTTAAAAGCAATCAGCCATATAAACCAAAGAATAGTAAAAAAAAAAGTTTTCTGACTGCTGGCACAGTAACTAAAAAGGCAGCTGAGCTTGGCAGCTCCAGTGCAGTTTTCTTTGTGTGATCATTACTCTTTTACTTCATGTGCAATCCACTTATTTATCACTGTTGTCTCTCGTGTGTATTCAATTTCTTCCTGCTTGGCTGTACATTAGTTGGTTATTAGTGACTGGAGAGCAGTTCCCTCTGTTAGGAACAAGAAAAACAACTACAGTTTCTGTCATCTTAGCATTTTATCAGTCACTGAAGAGACCATTCTCGCATAATACAGTGGTCTGATGATTCCTGTTAGCAGTAATCAGGCTTTCAAAGAGATTTCTTCCTGTGGCATTAGCACTCTAAAGCATTGTTTGCTGGGATGCAGGAGTGGCTGTCCATTATGCTAATGTCATGATGCTTTTCTTAGGAGAGAGTCCAGTTAGTACACCTAGTAGCATTGATCGCCAAGCCAAGTCACTGCATCAAAGACTTAACTAGACTGTTCTTGTTTCTTTGGTGACAGATGAAACTGTATTAACTAATTGATTTCAATACTGATACATAATAAGAAATAGAATACAAAGGTAAGTTGGTTTGTAGAAATAATACCTGTGTTCCATAGGATTCAGCTTTGAAAGCTCTATGGTTTGTTGTTTCTGCTATACTTGGAGTTGAACCCACGGCTTTACTCTTGCTCTGTAAGTGCTCAGCCCGTGATCTATACCCCCAGCCTTTTTCTTGTTTTTGTTTTGAAACAGGTCTCATCACTTTCCATGGCTGGGCTGTCTTCAACATGTGCTCTTCCCACCTATGCCTTCAGAGGAGCTGGGGTCCATCCTTGTGTGACAACTTTGCTTGTCTCTGTGCTTATTTTCTTTTTGAGACTTGTCTTTATCCATCCCATTACCTCTGGAAATCACATTTGTATAAATAACCTTTGTAACCTTTTAGGCTTTTCTATGTTTGCCCTAGCTCTGACAGTTCCTCAGACAATTGGAAATAGTTCTACCTAAAGACCCAGCTATACTGCTCCTGGGCATATACCCAAAAGATGCCCCATTATGCCCCAAGGAATACTTGCTCCACTATGTTCATAGCAGCCTTATTTCTAATAGCCAGGAGCTGAAAACAACCCAGATGTCCCTCAGCCAAAGAATGGATACTGAAAATGTGGTTCATTTGCACAATGGAATACTATTACGCAGTTAAAAACAAGAGCATAATGAATTTTGCAGGCAAATAGATGGAACTAGAAAATATCATCTTGAGTGAGATAATCCAGACCCAAAAGAAATGCATGATTTGTATTCACTGATCAGTATTTACAGAAATTCACTTTTTTAGCCAAAAAGTACAGAATACCCATGATATAACCCATAGACCATGACAATTTAATAAACAGGAAGGCCTAAGTGAGGGTGCTTCAATCCCACTTAGAAGGGGGAGCAAAATAATCATGGGAGGCAGGGGGAGGGAGGGACCTGGATGGGAGAGGGGAGGAGGAAGGGAAAAGGGGGCAGGGCAGGTATGGTGAGACAGGAGAAAAGCCTAGAGGGCAAAGACAATGAATGGAATTATGTAGCTGCAGGGGTCAGGGCGGGGCAGGGGGAGCCTCTAGAAAGTCCCAGAGACCTGGGATGTGAGAGGCTCCCATGACTTAACTGGGATGACCTTTAGCCAAAATGCCCATCAGTAGGAAGATGGAACCTGAAGAGACCACCTTCAGTAGATGGGCAGGGCCCCCAGTGGAGGGATGGGATTACCAACCCACCTGCAAAATTTTTGATCCAGAATTGTTCCTGTCTAAAAGAAATATAGGGACAAAAACGGAGCAGAGATTAAAGAGATGTCCTGGTTAGTTTTTTATTTTCAACTTGACACAGCCTCGACCCACCTGGGAAGAAGGATCCTCACATGAAGAGCTATATTTGCTTGATTGACTCATGGCCATATCTTTGTGAAATTATTTTGTTTGTGACTGGTGTCCGTCCTAGGTGGGGCCTTCAGTTATATAGCAGTGCAAGTGGAGCATAAGCCAGTGAGCATGTCAGGGCTCATCCTCCTCCTGGGTTCCCAGTGGGCTGTCTTGATTGTGAATTGCTTGGTCAGCAGGAATGTTGAGTGGAATACAAAGCAGTCCTGCCCTCAGGTTCCTTCCTGTAGTCCTCCGTGATGGACTGTAACCTATACTAGGAAATAAACACTTTGCTCCTCCAAGATGCTTTTGCATAACATTGAATCACAGCAACAGAAGGAAACTAGGACAATATAGGACAAAAATAGGCATGATTACAGAGCCACTGTCTTTTGCTGATTAACTTAGTCTACAGCTCGCACCTTGCCTCTGAGTTGGCTGAAAGTATGACCTTCTAATTATGTTTATGTCTCTTTGGTGTTGACCATCCTCCAACCCAAGACTGATCTTAGGGACCTCAGTTACTAGACATCTCATCCACAAAATTGTATTGTCTAGAGATTCCCAGCATGGTGGAGGCCCTATGCCAAAATGAAACAAAAAATAACCAAAATATGTACTGCTTATTATATCACACTCTCATAGTTTCACAAATATTTTTGTCACTCGGGTGGGTTTTATATGTTTACAGCTGAGATGATTGTACAGTATGGTACCAACTCTTCTTTTTCATCTTTCAACCTCCAGAAGGCTTGCCAGCTTGTTCTCAGGGCCTAGAGAGAGTAGTACAGCATTAAAGGGAAGCCTGTGCCTACATGTGAGGGTTGTGGTACTTCACACCTTCTGTGCCACTGCTGGTGGAGCATTTTGTTGTCAGAACCACAATGTAAATATGAATTTGGGTGGTTCATAAATAAGCTGACATAGCATTCTTTGAGGTTGGGGTGGGGATATGAGAAGTCACATTATAATCAGGTGTGTAGGGGACGGAGAGATAGTGGATAACTTTGCCTATAATTTATATCAGATTTAAAGATGGGAACTTAGTTAGGAAGGGTAGTACCTATGGGTTGTTTTTGAATGGCCTCAGAGGGAATTTTAATAATTCACTATAGACCAGAAGGGAAGACGCCAAATGATTGGAGCAGTAGAATGCCCTTAGGTGTCTTATTAGGATTGTACCATGGAACATATTAATAGAGTCAAGGGGGTAACATTTTGAAAGGGGACTATAGAATTGGTAGGATAATCAGTTATGAGAAGAAAGAAAAAGTCAAAGATGGCCATAGAGATTTTCAACTGATGGCATTGGGGAGGCTGAAATAGGAGCAGCTTGGATTGTAGATCAGAACTGTGCTACAAATGGCATAACAGGGAACAGGTTGCTGGATACTTGGTTATGAGCTCAGGGGAGAGGTGTAAGATTAAAGTTTACATGCAGGGCATATAAGACAAGGGTACTTGGTTGAATAACCAGTAAATGCAGAAAAAATGATATGTGTTGCCAGTAAGTGACCAACCTGGGACGCCTTTTGCATGTCCAAACTTTGAGAGAATTAGAAGACAGCAAGGAGACAGTGGGAATAATCCATGAACTCAGAATAAAAGAAGATCAAAGGATAGGGAGTAGCTAGTTATATTATCTGCTCCAGTGCATAAAGTAACATGGGAGAGGTGATTAAACTGACCAACATAAAATTCTTTGGGGATGGAAAATGCACTGTGTGTACAGTTACACATTGAGATACTTAAATTCTATGCCATTTGTGTCATCTCTCCTGTTTTTTTTTAATTTTAAAATTTACTTAAGTATTTTATGTATGAGTGCTCTATCTGCCTGTATGCCTTAATGTCAGAAGAGGTCATCAGACCCCAGTACAGATGGTTGTAAACTGCCATGTGGTTGCTGGAAATTGAACTTGGAACCTCTGGAAGAGCAGCCAGTGTTCTTAACTGCTGGAGAGATCTCCAGCCCCATGTCATATCTCATGTATTTTATTTTCCTGTTTGATTTTAGTTCTGTTGGAGATCTGCTTTGAACAAGGATACTTAATGTTTGCCTTTTGTATTTTCTTTAAGTATCTTCTAAATACATCTTTAGATATCATCAGTAATAGCATACAGTGACCAAAGGATCTCATGACCTTAATAAAGTCAGTTATCATCTGACTTCATTGCTTTGACTCCTTTACTACTACTGTTTATGCAGTACTGTAGAGCTCGGCCCACACTCAGCCTCTGTCCTTTAGGACCGTGCATGATTGTTCATATGAAGGAATGGAAGCAGTGGGATAAACAGAAGCTGGTAGGGACAGAAAGTTCTCACTGCTTGTACTGTTAAAATATGTGCCTTGTAGAATAGAATAAGACTTAGAAGCTTTGTTTCCTGGTCCTTTCCTTAAGGAAAGCTGTGGAGGGAAAAGGCAGAGTTGAAATTAAAAATTTTGCTGGCAGACACTGAAGCTGGGCAGATTGCTGCACTTTGTTCCAGAAAACTTGGGAGGGGCACACAACCTATTAGTGACCCTAATGGCATTTATCACTGGTTGTGCTCATTGAATTCTGAGTATTATGTCTCAGCTGAATCATAGAGGGAAGCATAAAGCAAATAAATTACACAAAGTAATTCACTGTCCGTGAGCCAGTCTTTTATATTTGCTAAGGTGAAGAATTGGCATTAACCTGTATGTATGCTTCCGGCTCTTTCATGCTCATAAATAAGAGATGGAACCTTATTTGTGCTGTATTGGGCCTCTCTCAACTTTTCTCATCACATGGTGCTTTCTGGTGCCATACAACTCTTCTCTGTTTGTAACCCCACTCCCTGCCAAGCAGTAACCCCATCCATTACTTTCCATTCCATCAGCTGCTATGATTCTCTCCTCACACTTTCTAGTTGCATTTAGAAAGTAAGTGCATCAGGCAGAGTAAGAGGGGAAGACAGCCTAATATTAAAGAGGAGCTATTTGCCAGCAGAACTTGCATTGTGTGAAGCTCCACTCTGGCTGTAAGAGAGGCTGTCAAGCTTCTTTGTACTTAGACATCATGATATTTGCCTGTAAAGTGGCTGACCGAAAAGTCAGTACCTTAGTCCATTCTGGGATGTTATAACAAATGCCATAAGTGAGGTAAATTCTAAACAACAGGATTTGATTTCTTATACTTGCCCAGACTAGGAAGTTCAGGCCAGGACGTCAACAGATCCCTTACATGCTGAGGGATCTTGTCTAGCATAGAGACTGCCTTCTTGGTGTGTCTTATACAGTGAAAAGAACAATCAGTCAGTCCTTCTGGGCCTCACTTATAAGATCCATAAACCCATTCATGGGCTGTATCCTGATTACCTAATAACCTCCATACAACCTCACCCCACCCTTGGATACAAGCACACTGAGGATTAAGTTTTGAGTTTGAAATCTTAAAAAGATATCAACAATCCGATCACAACCACTGTGGTCTTAGCTGTTGATGTCTGCCCAGCCTGGCTGGTCCCTTCATCTTCCTTCCTTCCTTCCTTCCTTCCTTCCTTCCTTCCTTCCTTCCTTCCTTCCTTCTTTTCTTTCTTTCCTTCTTTCTTACTCTCCCTCCTCTCTTTTTATTAATCATTCCATTTGTTTACATCTCAAATGATATCCCATTTCCCAGTTACACCTCCATCAACCCCCCCATACTACATCTGCCCTTCCCCTCCCCTTTTCCTATATGATGGTGCTCCCCCAACCACCCACCCTCTCTCTCCCCACCACTCCAGCATCCCCCTATGCTGGGGCAGCAAAGGTCCCTGGGACCAAGGACCTCCCCTCCCATTTCTGTTGAGCAAGGCTATCCTCTGCTACATATGTATCTGGAGCATGGATCCCTCCAGGTACACTCCTTGGTTGTTAGTCTAATCTCTGGGAGAACTGGGTTGCAATCTGTCCTGCTATCATTCTCTCCTCACACTTTCTAGTTACATTTAGAAAGTAAATGTATCAGGCAGAGTAAGAGGGGAAGACAGCCTATGTTGCAATCTGCCTCTGCTCCCCCAGTCCTTCCACCAGCTCCCCACCAGGTTTCCTGAACTCAATATGGTGGTTGGCTCCAAGCATCCACATCTTCATTGGTCAGTTGTTGGCCGGACCTCCTAAGGAACTGCCACACCAGGTTCCTGTCAGCGAGTGCCTCTTGACCACGGCAACAGTGCCTGGTTTGGTGTTTGCAGACCTGATGGATCCCTAGGTGGGGCAGTCCCTGTAGGACCCTTCCTCTGTCTCTTTTCCATTTTTTTTGTCACTGTTCTTCCTTTGGAATGGAATATTTCTGGGTTAAAAAACTTTGAGAAGAGTGGGTGCCCCCATCTCCTTTTCTAATTCTCCCTTTTCTCTTCCTACTTCTGTAGTCTTCACTGCCAGCAGATAGGTCACAGGTGGGTATTTTTACATCTCAGGCTATTTTGTCAGAACCACACTTATGTGACGATTTCTGCAGGATTAGTTCCCACAAAGCCCTCACATTTTTCTCTTCTACAGTTCTCCCAAGCCTGGCCTGTAGCAGATGTATTCACTATTAAACTTCTCTCCTTTTGTGATGGTAGTAACTATGGTATTCATATTGTGTCACATACTCTCTCTCTCTCTCTCTCTCTCTCTCTCTCTCTCTCTATCTATCTATCTATCTATATATATATAATAAGTTGAATTAAGTGTCCTCTGTGCAAAAAGTATTTTGCATTTGATCTCTCCTCACTTTTAAGTCTGTATTTAAAAATTTCAGCTGAAAGTGAACATTGACAAGTTCTGTAACAGTAGACTCCCACTAGCTAAGGCTCCCTAGTTCAGTGGTAGCAAGATATAGTCTAAACTGTAAGACTTGGTATTATATTATTTTAGCTGTTTAAAGTTAAAATTGTGTATTGCTTTTGTGAAAAAAATGTAGAGAAATACTATTTAAAAGGCAGTTTAACAGCCAGTCAGATGCCTTATATATAATCTATCTAATATAATAGCTGGTACTGCCTTATTACTATGTTTTCATTATAGCAGTTTTTTGTGAATAGATAAGTAATTATACATCTTAAATAATTGACAACCCACTCTCTTTAGCTCTTATCCTGACTTTTTTAGCAAAATTCATTCAGATCTGAGCAGATGATAATGAGTCTGCTACATGCACCCTCTAGTAGGAATGTTGAGAGGATACAATTGCTGCAGTCTGCATGCTTATATAAGTACATCCTATAAGCTTATTTTTAATAACACATTGAATACTGGGAGCACAGTATATGCCTTCAGAGAAAGCTTTCTAGATTGTGGGTAACATACAAGAATTCACCTAAATGTATTGCTTATTATCTTATATATAGCATATAATTCAGTGTCCAGCCTATCTCTTGGGTCCAGGTCTGTAGTCACATTTCATTTTACTCCTGTGACTGCTCACACCTTCCCTTCCTCTTTCACTGTTCCTGTAGCAAAGATGATGATACATTTAAGCAGTGTTGACAGTAAATTTAAAAATTGCTTTTCTTCCAGAACTTTTTGCCTAAGATTTTCTGTTGCATTATCTTCTCTTTCTTCTGCACCATCATTCTTTGCTCCAGTCAGGAGACTCAGCAGTAGAAAGGCTGATTATCTTGAGTAAATGTGATCTTATCCCCAGATACTACCTACCACTGACATCCTAGCAAAGCTGTTAGAAGACACTGCCTTTTCCTTCATGTCTGGAAAATCCATTCTCATGTGTCATGAAGGTCAGCAGCAACATCTCACATGACACATTTAATAATCACCTGCCAGCCCTGGAAAAGCAGAAAACCACTTCTGATGGAGTGTGCTGTCTTATCAGACATCATGCTGAGTGTTAAAATACTTGATTAAACACATGATTTCAAAGTCAGTATTAAATATCATTTCAAAGAATAATTGATCTTTTTGTAGCATTTGGGCTGCTGACTCATGTTTTGAATTATAATATAAGCCTATCCTAGACCTTTTCTAAAATGCATATTATAAACTGAGTGTCAGATATATTTCCATCAGTGAGGAGTCTGAAGTCGGAAACTAAGTTTAAAGTCAGCTCAGGCTGTGGATAGACACCTTGCTTCAAAAATCATGTCTGAAAGAGGAACACTCCTCCACTGCTGGTGGAATTGCAAGCTGGTACAACCATTCTGGAAAGCAGTCTGACTGTTCCTCAGAAAACTAGGCATGACACTCCCGGAGCATCCTGTTATACCACTCCTGGGCATATACCCAGAGGCTTCCCCTGCATGCAATAAGGACACATGCTCCACTATGTTCAGAGCAGCCTTATTTATAATAGCCAGAAGCTGGAAAGAACCCAGATGTCCCTCAACGGAGGAATGGATTCAGAAGATGTGGTATATTTACACAATGGAATACTACTCTGCAATTAAAAACAATGAATTCATGAAATTCCTAGGCAAATGGTCAGAACTGGAAAATATCATCCTTAGTGAGGTAACCCAATCACAAAAGAACACACATGGTATGCAGTCACTGATAAGGGAAAATTAACCCAGAATCTCAGAATACCCTAGACACAATTCGCATATCAATAGATTTCCAAGAAGACAGAAGGAGAGATCCCTGGTCCTGGAAAGACTGGATGTAGGGGAATACTAGGACAGAGAAGCGAGAGGGGGTTGAATGGGGAAAACGGGGAGGGAAGAGGGCTTATGGGACTTTCGGGGAGGGAGAAAACGGAAAGGGGAAATCATTTGGAATGTAAATAAAAAAATATAGAAAAGAAAAAAAAACATTTCTAGAGGGAAGCATCTTCTTTTCAAAGTTCATATTGTGTCCACAGTATAAGATATTTAAAAGTTACTTATATGTTTACTATTAAATATACTTTATGAATAATATATAACCTACAGGGGAAAGAAGCATGTCTCTGTTGGCAACGTGCTTTTGTGCAAACATGAGAACATATATTTTATGTTCAGGACCCATGGACAATGCCAGACCAGTCAGTATGTGCCTATAACCCTTGCTTGCTCTGAGGGAATGGAGATAGAAAGATCCCTGCAGCCTCAGCTTATTGTTCCAATTATGAGTTCCAGGTTCATTGAGAGATACTGTCTTTAAAATGTTACATGTGCAGTAATAGAAAAAGACAGCCAACATTTAACTCTGGTCTCTATATGCTCATTACTTGTGCAGGGCACACACATACATACATACAGACACTGACTCTCATATAGGTACATACACATAGACATGTACACAAACATTCTATATGTGTGTGTGTATCTATACACACACACACACACACACACACACACACACATATATATACAGACACATATATACATAGGAAATTTAAATTCCTGACTTGCCTAAAGTGACTGACATTAATCATCATGTATTTTATTAGGTATATAAATGGACATTCTAACATCTCAACAAATGTGTTCTTGTGGTAGTCATAGAGCATCCTGGAGAGGACTGATTGCAGGTGATTACTTTGAGAAAGGAAGAAAATCATGTGCTAGAAAACATATGTGTTGCGTTATGATTTCAATCCCATCCAGCCTATTCAGTCTTGTTTTATTGACTCAAACAGGGGTGGGCAAACTAGCTGACAGGTCAGCCGTCTTTAATAGTTTCTCAGGAACACTGCCATGCACACAGGTTTCCTGTTTTCTAGCCACATTCATGCTACTTTGGAAGACAAAGGTAGTTTTGACAAAAACCACATGACACGAGAACCGAAAATATCGACCCTCTCACTCTAAGAAAAATAATTGCTGGTCCGAGGCTTGGCATGTGGTGTAGATGAAAGGGGAAATGATTTGGAATGTAAATTTAAAAAAAAAATAAATAAAAAAAAAAAAAGGAATGTGTGCCCCTACCTGTGAGAGCAGAGATTCCTAACAGTGTGGAAGACAGGGGTGAAGGGTGGGCAACACTAGGACAAGCAACTGAGAACCCAGCTTCCTGAGTGCTATGTTGGCTGAAGGTGGGCAAAGACAGGGTGTTCTCCTCAGGGTAGGACAGTGTAACTCCCCATCTGCAGAAGAAACCCAGTGCTGCCTCATCCAATACCCTGTCTGAGGGAGAGATGCCCTGCCATGTCTGCCCAAGAGGAAAGCACTGAAGGGCATGAGAGCACAGATCACAGTTCTTTAAGCCCCAAGGTACTGTCTCAGGGATATTGACACTACTGTTGCCATCCACACCTACCTCCAACTGAAGATCTCCATGTCTCCAAGAGTTAGTCTAGCCCTCATCTCTTCCAGGAGTCACTTCCTACTCTCTGGTAAATGCCCTGTCTCGGCTTTTGATCCTTTGACCTACAGCAGCCAGAAAAAATAAGGTTTCCGGATGTCTTATACTTTGCCAGGAAGCAGCTGCAGAAGGTAGACCATTTCCCTTGTAATAAATTGACTGTCCTGATCTGTTAGGTGGGAAAAGTGGATACTAAAGTCCGAAGCTAAATGGGAATTCCATGCCTTTTTTACCTTTAGGCCGTGAGCCCAACTGGAGATATCTACCATAGACCCCTGAACCCAAGTCCCGACTGCCCTGAAGCACCTTACCCAAGTGGCCTGTTTCCAGTGGAATAGCCCACTCTGCAAAGCCGTGTTAAACAGCATTGCTGTTATGCAAGATGGTCACATATACACCCAGATAGAGTGAGCAAACTCCCATCTCAGAGGCTCAAGCAAGGAGTCTAGCTTATTCTTACTTTCTCCTATTCTCTTTTTTTTTTGAGTTTTTTGTTTGTTTTATTTATTTTTTTTAAAGATTTATTTTATTATATGTAAGTACACTTAGACACCAGAAGAGGGTATCAGATCTCTTTACAGATAGTTGTGAATCACCATGTGGTTGCTGGGATTTGAACTCATGACCTTCGGAAGAGCAGTCTGCCCTTACCCGCTGAGCCATCTCTCCAGCCCCGTTTGTTTTATTTTTGAGGCATGCTTTCTCTGTGTAACAGCCCTGGCTGTCCTAGAACTCTTTGTAGATCAATTTGGCCTTGAATTCACAGAGATCCACCTGCTTTTGTCTCCTGAGTGCTGGGATTAAAGGCCTGCACCATCATGGCCATCTTCTGCTACCTCTTTTTCTCTTTCATCCTTTCTTTTATTATGCTCCTGTCCCCCTCCCCCGGTGTTTTCCTCTTCGCATCTCCATCTTTTTTAAAATTATTTATTTATTTATTTATTTTTACACTTTAGATTTTATTCTCCTCTTGGTCTACTCTCCAACTGATCCACATCTCATACCTCCTCCCCACTCCCAACAGCTCCTGGCTCCTGGAGGATGCCTCCCCCCACAACCAGACTTCTAAACTCCCTGGGGCCTCCAGTCTCTTGAGGGTTAGGTGCATCTTCTCTGACTGAACCCAGACCCAGCAGTCATCTGCTATATATGTGCTAGGGCCTCATATCAGCTGTGTCCCTTCGCCATCTTACTGTGTCATTGTCAGCATCTGTGTGCATGCTGCTTCGCTGAACACGGAGGTTGGGCACTTACTTCTGCACCAATCAATGGCTTATCCTTCAAAGAAGCTGAGACTCCCATAGAGAATTGTTGTCTATGAAAATGCAAAGTGGAAGATTTCATGCTATTTGAGTGTTAAGACCGTAGTAGCAGAACTACTACTGTCAGGGAAGACTTTGTGGAGGAAAAGCTCCCTGTATAGTTACCAGGAAAGGAATTTTGAATGATTATGTTTCTTCATATCATGTTACATTTTCTAAATATATCAGCCTCCTTAGTGACTGCATGTGCTGGGCCATTAACCCATACATATTCTCAGCCCTTCTTGGACTCTTCTTTCTCACTGATAAGTGATGTGTGATAAGTTAAAATATAAATATCAAAGGAGTCCTCTTAGTTCGACTGGTCTACTTGCAGGAAATTTTGGCCATCTTTTAATATTAATAAGTTATCTGCTATAGACTGGAAATAACAAGTATGTTGTTTAGATCCGTGTCTAAAGTAGGCAGATGGGGTCAGGGGCTACACAAATCTCTGCCCTCTGTCAGTCTAAAAATATTCTTCTTATGTAAACTGTCATTTATGTCATAACATAATCCCTCTACATCTGTGACATGCCATCCCTAGGAATGCCTTCAGAATGCCTGTGTCCCATGGTAACAGGCACTGAAGAATATGTGTAATGGGCTTTTAATAGCAGCATAAAAAAGTGCAACTCAGAAAGTTTCATAGATTGTACTTTATGATGGAAACTTATAATAATCTTAGTCATTGTAGCATGAATGCCAGGTTTCTTTTGGCTTGAGTCTTCTTAGAAATAATCATATTGATTTAATAGAAATGTGCTGTATATGTTACATGAAGGGAATTATATTGAAAGGTGACCAAAGTTAATTATAATTTATGTATGTAATTTGGTTTCCCTATTAATATTTTACATAAAATATAATTGAATTTAAAGGGTTACTTTCTTACATTATTCTTTGTGAAATATAAAAGGAAATCTAATTCTCTTTTGAAGATGATCTATCCTATGGGACAGATGCTTAGCTGCCTGGGTGTATCAGTTTTTATTTTTCATTTTTATTTATTATCAAAATCAATATGCTATTTGGAAACTGCCAATTTATTTCTAGATATCTAAGGGGACGACAGTTTGGAGAGTAATACAGTGAGTCTCATTAGGAAGTTTGCTTGAACCAGATGGTATGAATGAGAGCCTTTAGCTGAGATGCCTTTTCTGTACAGTGAAATAAGTTGGACATTCTCTTGGTTTGATCTCAGCTTTGCAGAGATAATAGAGAAATTGAGAAATAATTCCTCATGTCTTTTCCAGAGCTAATACTCTGTGGTCCAAAAACATTAATTTACATATGGCAAAATAGTGTCCAGTAGAAGGTTTTTAAAGAAACTCTTAAAGTGTATGAAGTTACTTAACTAGAAAAAACAAAAGTAAAGCAAAAGAAATGACATGACAGATGCAGTGCACTGAGAATGTTTTGAGAAAGGAACATTATAGGAAGCTATTTGGAACAAGGCAAGGCAACCTTATCTGTCTCTTTTCTAATTCTACCTCCTCTTGGATCAGCCTAAATGTGCTGTGCCCAGTCATGCAGTGAATAGTTCATGAATGAATAATACACAGAAATTATTGATCCTCGTGCACACACTTTTGTATGTGGTGCATATTATTGTTTTTTATTTTTATTTTTTTACTGATTATGAGAATTGAACCTAGGGCCTCCAGTGTGCAGGGTGTGCATCCTCCCATTGAGCCATACCCACAGCTGTTGGCTTGTGACAGCAGCTCCTTCTATAAATTGGTGTGTCCCTAGTTTACCCAAAGTCTTCCTGCCTCAGGCACCCAGTACTAAATTACAGGTATGTCCCACCAGGCAGGGTACTCTGTGGGCCACATCCTTGTCATATTCCTTCCTATTACTTTGTAGTCAGACTAAGTTGTGTGACATAAGGGTAAATTGGTCAAAACCATCTAAGTCAGATTAGTCTTAACCTAAGAAATAATGTTTCTAGTAGAGTTAGGAGATACAAAATAGTATAAGAGACAAGGTTGGCTTATTTTCTCATATACGTTTTTACTAATTTTATCTTGCATGCACATATGAGGAGTTCTGAGTCAAAATTCTTACTATACAGTTGCTCTTGTTTCAAACCTTGGTCCGTCTGCTGAGAGCCAGGTCAGTTGCCTATTGCTGGTAGTTGCATGCCCATGAGTAAAGAAAAGAAAATACATTTTTTGTTTTCTCTGACTGTTGAATGAAGGATAGTAGCTATGTCCATTGCTGGAAAAGGTCTCCTTGGAAATTCTGTGGACCTACCTTTAACCCTTTGATTTATGAATAAAATCTCTTCAGAGCCAGAATACTCATGAGGTCTTTGCTATGGTGACCTGGACTGATCTCCCAATTCTGGGGCTCCCTCTCATACAATAAGAAGAGTATAAGTCAGTGGTACAAAACGTATTTCTTTGAATCAGATAACTAACTAAACAACTGTGTACTGATAAAGTTCTTCTGTTATGTGAATAGTAGAACATTTTTGTAGAAACTAAAAATATGCATTTCCTTTAGTATGCATTCCTTAGCTGTGGGAGAATCCTATGTTTATTATCTGCTAAAGCACTAAAAAGTCCAGGGTCATTTATCACTCTACAATTGGGGAAATTCAGTGGGGCAGAAAAATTCTACCAAGGCATATAGGTTCTTTATGCAAAATAAATGATGACTTATAAAAACATAGTTAAGTGGGATTTTAAAAAATGAATTGAAACATAACAAGAAAGTGAACTAAAGTAATATTCACTATCAAGAAATTCTACATCTTCTGCTATAAAACTTGGAGTTCTTTTATAAATTCCATTGTTTGTTTGTTTGTTTGCTTGCTTGATTGCTTGCTTGCTTGATTTTGGGAAAGAGCAAACATACCATGGCAGTTCTCCCATATATGTCGTGGAGATGGAAATCAGATTCTCAGGCCCATTTATCTGCTAAGCCATTTACTGAACCAGAAAACCTAGACTTCATATGATTATCTTAATCTTCTCTAGAAGACTTGTATTTCTAGAAATGTGTCATGAAGTGCAAATGTGTTAAATTTACTTGGTCATGTGTTTATTCTTTTCAAATGCTTAGAAAGTTCCAAGCTTGTATGAGAGTAAAATGATGCAAAGATCTAAATATAGTGAGAATAGCGAGAAGAGAAAGGTGTTTGTGTAAGAATTTTTATTTTTTAACCAGTTGCCTTCATCAGTATCTGTTTGTTTGAAGCAATAAATCTTGATGGTTTGAGTTGACCTTGTTCCTATTGGTTGTTGGTCTTAGTCCATTCTACTGAAACCAGGAGTGTATAACCAACCCAGTTACTCTGAAAACAGTCTAGGTTTCCTCGTGTTTTGAATATCTTAATTTTCTCTCTGGCCTTCACAGCTATAGTTTTAAACTTCATAAACATGCCTTTAATCCCAGCACTTGGGAGGCAGAGGCAGGCAGATTTCTGAGTTTGAGGACAGCCTGGTCTACAGAGTGAGTTCCAGGACAGCCAAAAAAAACAAAACAAATAAACAAAAAAGATTGTAAAGTTCATAAATGAATGGATCAGTCTAGTTGACTCATATGGAACTGTTTCTTTCAGCTTTTTGCCTGAATTCATCAATGGGGACTTTGATTCTATTAGGCCTGAAGTCAAAGAGTACTACACCAAGAAGGTAAAGCACACCCACTTTTAAACTCAAGCTCTGACTCATGCCATTTCTCTGACTGACTGTCACAGATGGTGCGGGATGGACTGAAAAACTCATTTGGTTGTTTTTATAGTTTTTGTTGTAGAAATTTAATATGTAATACATATTTAATATATATTCATAATATGTATATAAATTTATTTTATATTTTTAATTTTTATGGTATAAATAATGCAATTTATCCTAATAGAAAATATATCAACCTTTTAAAATGGAATGGAAACATAGTATTGGTAAATTCTATCACCATCTGATATGCATTAATCAGTACCCTAAACCTACATGTTATACATGTATTCAATGTGATCATAGTTTACCAACGCATATCTAATAACTATTGCTATTTCTACCCTCATTAGTTATTATATATTTGCATTAATATTTTATTCTTATTTAATGAATGGATTATATTAATATTTTACTTAACCAATTCCCAGCTAATGTACTTAAACTGTATCTATTTGGTCTCATTGTAAACTCTACTAAAATGTCTTTATGAATGAGTTTTTATAAATATGTATAATGGTATACTCCTTGAATTACAGAAGTTTTCTTCATTATCTAAGTTATTTTAAATAAAGCTACTAATTAGATCTTGAGATTAATAATAGCCAAACTTTTTCACTAGTGTGCAAATCTTCCTCAGATCCTTGACACTTGAAAACTGCATAAAAGATCTAACTGGAATGATGGAGGTACACAGTAGTGAATGACAGTAGTTACTGATTAAAGGATTTACAAGTCTTAGAAGACAATCCAGAGATTTTACAAGAGGAGTTGTAGTGTTAATGATTCTAATGCTGCTTCATGGTCTGTATCTCTGTAAACTGGGGCAGTCAAATCACACTTTTTTAAAAAGTTTTTTTAAAAAGTTTTTTTTTAAGTTTTTTTTTTAAAGAAACTGCAATGACTGTGATCATAAAGTAAATTTCTTGCAAGGCTGTAGGAGAGGTGAGATACTTTTTAAATGCGCAAGAAAGATTGAATGAATAGCTTCAGGCAAGTAATGGCTATGAAAATAGGGAGAGGGGGCTGGAGAGATGGTTCGGTAGTTAAGAATACTGTTTGCTCTTCCACAGAAGTCAGTTTAATGCCTAGCACATGGCAGCTCATAGCCATCTTTATCTCCAGTCCCAGCATGCCCTTGTACATGTACACATTTGAACAGTCATACCCATAAAATAAAAATAAATACTCCCCGCGAAAAATTCAAGAAAGAAATCGGTCTTCTGGGACAAGGCCACTGATAGTATCATCTCTGCCTGCTCTCTCTCTCTCTCTCTCTCTCTCTCTCTCTCTCTCTCTGTGTGTGTGTATTTAAAGAAAAAGAGGAATTTAATAGGGTAAGACACAGCTAGAGGTGCGAGTAGTGTAGAATGGAAATTATGTAAAAAAACAGTACTCATGTACATTTTAGGAAAGAAATGCAAGAAGGAAGAAAGGGGAAGGGAAAGAAGGGGAAAGGAAGTCAGAACTGGCATATGTGAACCAAGACTCTTGTGAATGTAAATTCCGGGGTTGGCTGGAATGCAGATTTGTACAAGTTCCATCTGCCCACCAGCTGATCAGACCTTCTTTCAGCAAATGAAGACCAGTCCCAAGTCAGTGTTTGATATTCATGCTCAATTACTTCAGCATTGGCATGTTGCTATTCATTCCCCCACAGCCTCACTTCTCATTAACTCCATACCTCAGCCTCACTGGGAAGGAGCTCTGGCCTTGCTTACAATGCAGAGTTGTGCTAATGCACAGGTATTAATCATATTTTCAGCAACAGAGCAAACAGAGGGAGAAGCAGGGAGCAGCATACTCAAAACCAAGCTGAATAAATACACGATCAGAACTGACTTTCTTCCCTATTTCTTTATGCTGATGGCTTGCCAAAATCAGAAATGTCAGTCTGACCATTACTGTCTAGGTGAGGAAATGAGGGAAGTAAACTTTGAAGAAACTTCTGAATGCTTTAAATTGAGGTTCAGCAATAAAGGAAATTTTTCAGTTAATACTTGTGATGGATTTTATTTGTATTTCTTGCTTTGCCTGTTTTTAAACTTGAAAAGTCATATTGGTTTTTCAAGACATGGTTTCTCTATGTAGCCCTGGCTATCCTGGAACTCACTCTGTAGATCAGGCTTGCTCAGTTTCACAGAGATCTGCCTGTCACAACTTATATCCTTTCAACATTTAGTTTTCAAAGTTATATCTAGCAATTTCTTTTCATTTCTAAATTCTAGGCTACATAATATAATCCAGTTTTTCTTTGTGTCCTGCTTGTTAAAGTCCCTTCTTTTGAACTTACCTAGCATGCTCCTAGAAGGGACAGGTGATTTCCTTCATGCAGTTACTGTGCCCCCCCACCCCCCGCAGAGTGCACCCTGAGTGTTTGGCTGTGAGTTTAATAATGATGATAATTACAAGTTAATGCAACATTACACACAATTTCTATAAGCCATTATCTCTAACTTCAGCAGTCCATAAGTTTCTGTTTTACATGAAAGGACATTATCTTCACTTTTACATCCATCTGGCCCCCAGGCTGGTCTGAAGTCTCAGTGATCTAAGACTTGGGCTCTAGGACATCAATGAAATTTACAGTGCTAACATATTGTTGTAATCGTAGAGTCATCACAGAGCCAGCATTGACCCGTGTATGGTTGAACTTTGCAAAGAGAATCCAAGCCTGTACTTGCTCTGTATTTCACCTTGCTTTCATGTGACTATAAAATCTGTTTGACTTATTTTCCAGCTTGGGTCACTGTTTTTAATTGAATGAGAGATGCCTCTCAGCACTGTTAACCCTGTTTTCTTTTGTTTTTAAAGGGTTTGTTTTTGTTTTGATTATTACTTTATAGGCAATTCAGGGCTTCTCTGACTCAGGGCAAAAGTCATCAGTTTCAGTCTTTGTAATTTTCCTTCTATCATGAGCACATATATTTTGATTTTCTGAGAACTTTGGGAAATAGTCTGTACTTCTTTATTAGTTACAGGAGAAGGGATTCAAACCATAGTTACGTTATACTTACGTGACTAAAGAGCTGGTTGCACCTTTCAGCTAACGTCTGAAGATGTTGAAGATCAACAGAGTTTTACATAAATAAATAACTGTATAAATAGTGTTAGGTAGGATCAGAGGTAAAAGATTTTGCAAATGTAATCACATAGAGTTCAGTGGCCTCAGTAAAATGGCTCCCTGTGTGTGACAGCTTGAAGGTTAACTAATTTTCACGCTTTCTGTGAAAGAATTCTTTTGAAACTTTGAGTGAACTACTGCCACTGTTTCTCAACAACACCTCCTTGGCTGTTGCTTGCAAAGACTACTTAGAATCTCTGGGAATGGGTTTCTCACAGCGTCACCAGCAATGTGATGAGTCTGGTATGTGATTTCACCTTCATGGTTCCAGCATGTGCCCTCCTCAGTGCTTTAGCTCAGGGACAGCAGGGGGCAAGGTGCAAAGACTGGGCCAAAGTCAAAATGACTAACACCTAAGCATCTGATAATTTACTCAATTACCAAAATTGGACTGAGCTAGTATAAACCACTGAATAGGGGTGAGTGTTGACAGAATGTTAGTAAGGACACTGGTGACCAAATATATGTACTTTTATGCTGAAAAGAGTGTTTGGACTTTGGGAAAGTTCTGAACCACAAAGGACAACCTCTGCATAGAATAGTTACACCACTAGCTATTAGTCAAACCTGGGACTCGAAATCCTGGTCTCGTAATTTTATTGTTCAGAAAAGCACATCCACAATTGGATCATGCTCTCTAAGGCCCGTGTAGAGCTACAGCTATGGAGGCAAAGGTATGCGAGAGGAGCTGTTCCAGCTGCAATGTAAAGCTGAACGAGGGCAGCAGGAAGGCTGTGCTGTGGACCACCTGCTTCTTTTCTACTGCGCATGTCCAGGTCACAGGCCACCAGGTAGCTGCAGAAATAGAGCTGGAGGCCAAGATTGACACCTAGGCTCTGGTGTCTTCCTGCCTTCTATTGTGGCCTGACATTTTCTCAGTTAGGAAATGTGATGAATGTGAGCAAATTGCATGAGTTATTTAGGAATGACTTAGTAAACAAATGTTTTCTGATTAAATCTTCTTGTCATATAATATTGTTGAAGCCACATAGTAAGACTTAAAGCCTGTTTTCAACAAAGATCAAAATTTTTAAAAGCAATTTTCCTTTCAATAGATGTTCATGTACATAGTGAAGCAAAAAATTGGTTTCTTGTGTTACCCCACGTCAATGGTATTTGGGCATACATAGAATTTTCTCAGTGAAAATCATTAAAAACTGGCTTCTAGGTGACATGTGAGGAGAAAATTTTATTGTTTCATAAGTGAATTACTGATATTGAATAATCCTTTGAATTTTAATTACAGTTTAAGAATGAGGACACTGATCCCAAGTGTTAAAGCGGGCAGTAAGATGAGTGGATAGGTACATGTGTGTTTTAAATAAATAACAATTTTGGAAGTTAATAGCATTTATTTAGCGTTTTGTAGATAATAGAGTTTTTCTTGAACTGTAAATTTTTTTCCTTTTTTTATTAAATATTTTCTTTATTTACATTTCAAATGTTATCCTCTTTTCCTGGATTCCCCTCCTAAAACCCCAAACCCATCTCCTCTCCCACTGCTCACCAACCTACCCACTCCTGCTTCCCTGTCCTGACATTCCCCTATACTGGGGCATCTAACCTTCTCAGGACCAAGGCCCTCTCCTCCGTTTGATGTCCAACAATGCCATCCTCTGCTACATATGCAGCTGTAACCATGGGTCCCTCCATGTGTACTCTTTGGTTGGTGGTCTAGTCCCTGGGACCTCTGGGGGTACTAGCAGGTTCATATTGTTGTTCCTCTTACAGGGCTACAAACCACTTCAGCTCCTTGGGTCCTTTCTCTAGCTCCTCCATTAGGAACCCTGTGCTCAGTTCAATGGTTGACTGAGAGCGTCCCGCTCTGTATTTGTCAGGCACTGGCAGAGCCCCTCAGGAGGCAACTATATCAGGCTCCTGTCAACAAGCACTTCTTGGGATCCACAATAGTAGCTGGGTTTGGTAGCTGTATATGGGATGGATCCCCAGGTGGGGCAGTCTCTGGATGGTCTTTCCTTCAGCCTCTGCTCCACACTTTGTCTCTGTATCTCCTCCTGTGGGTGTTTCATTCCCCCTTCTAAGAAGGACCAGAGTATCCATACATTGGTCTTCCTTTTTCTTGGGCATCATTTGATATGTAAATTGTGTCTTGGGTATTCCAAGCTTCTGGGCTAAAATCCACTTATCAGTGAGTGCATACCATGTGTGTTCTTTTGTGATTGGATTACCTCACTCAGGATGATATTTTCTAGCTCTAGCCATTTGCCTAAGAATTTCATGAATTCATTGTTTTTAATAGCTGAGTAGTATTCCATTGTGTAAATATACCACATTTTCTGTATCTGTTCTTCTGTTGAGTGTCTTACTAATACATATGGGAAAAAAATCAAATCCTGTTTCATGATTCTGGTTCCCTTACCTGTTTACAATAATGATCGAACAGTGATCTGGGTGCAAGGATGCTCTAGAATGACTAGAACTGTGGTCCAATGTCGTAGTATTTCCTTTTCCTTTCAAAAGTTCTTGTTTCTCATTAATGCTGCTTTAAAAATATTTCTTGTCTGTTCATATCTCTAAGTATATAATTTATAAATTTATTTTTAATATGCAATCAGAATCCTTTAGAATATCTTTTGAATTTCATGAAGTCATCAGTTAAGTTCTAGTTAAATTTCGAATGTCTCCTGTTAAAATATGTTAACCCTGATCTACTTAAATCTCATGAATATTATTATGTTCACCCTTACTAATGTTTTTTTTCAGACCTCCTACCCACATGCTAATAAAATTTAGATATTTTAAAGTTAAGTAATTTAGAGAGCATACCAAACTGGACTATTAAAATCTTTCAAGGTAACATCATTGTTTATTATGTAAGCAATGTGAATTATAAAACACTGAAAGGCCACCTCCATTCACTTGAATTTTTTTTAAAAAGTAGAAACAAATGAAGCAAACAAATTCTGAGCTCAGCAAATCTGTAGGATTAGGCACGAAAACTGATTAGCATCTGCTATGATATAAAGCTGTAACTGAGGGAATTATAGACAGGCAGTTTCCATTGACAGTGAGTGACAGGTTCTGTACTTTACATTCTCTGAACTGGCTGCCTAACCTTTATTAGCATCTCACAAGGGGAAGATGAGGCTGCCAAGGGAACATCATGTGAAACTGTCTCCTGAATGTACCTTAATTCCTGCGTTTGCCTCAATCATAGCTCTTTCAAATTGAATTGAATGCATGTGTATTTTTCGAAACTGTTTGAAATGATTTACTATCCTTAAGGTATTTAGGAAGGAAGAGCCTTTGCTCTTTAACCACAAGTACTCCCAAGTGAGATCCCCATGACCCCTTAGGCATGCCCACCCTCCTCAATCCTCTTGTATTTCATGCACTATTCTCAAGGGTCTCTGACACTCTCTATTTCCTTAGTCACCTCCCAGAGGTGTTATTTCTTTCTTCTTTTATACTTGTTTGCAGAGCTTGATTGAAACAATGCAATCAGGATTTTCTTCCTTATTCCTGCTCACAGGGTGACCTAGTGAATCCTCACATCTATGTCCATTCATCTTGGCATCTTTGTAACTAGAAGGCTGTCAGTGTAGAAGCAGGAACTAAGCCTTCTTTTAGAGCTAGAGTGGCAAGGTGTAGGTCTTATATAATATTTCATGCAAAAGAGACAAGGGATTATGTGAGCTTGTGAAATGTGACATTCCATATATCTCTTCTGGAAACCCACAAGGGAGTTATCTCAATTAAGTCTGAAAGAAGTAGAAATTTACCTTAATAGTAAAATGTATTTCACCCCAGAATGTCTACTTACAACTCACCAACACCTGTTCTTCTGTATTGCTTTCTAACTAGGCTAAAATGTACCTGGATGCTGCTAAGCTTCTTTCATTATTTCAGAAACTTTTCATGAAAGGTATATACTTGTACTCCTGTTTTTAAAACCCATGGGGGAAAATAATATATCTAAAAAGAAAATTCAGGGCCTTGAAAATACAACATATGTAATTGTGATGAATATAGTTATACGTATTGAGCCTAACTCATAGAGTACACAACACTGACATTAAATGCTCATATAAACTATGGTCTTTGGGCAACAAGGGCATGTGTCTCTGTGTTCAGTTGTAACAAATATGCCACTATGTGGAGGATGCTAACAGTGGAGAATGCTGTGCATGCCCAGTGTCAGGACACTTAGAGAGTAATTTTTAATTTCACTGTAAGTCAAACCTACTGTAAAATTAGTCAAGTGTAGGTGAAATTGCTCTAAAATATAGCTAACAAAGGTAGTAACAACACAATTTAAGGTCTTACAATATACCAATTTACATGTACTTCCATTTACTAATTCATTTAGTTTGTGCAGCCACTTAATAGAAATATTCCTGTGTCATATAGATAATTAGAGATGGAAAGATGCTGAGTGACTTGTACCAGGTAACATAACTAGGAACTGGTGGAAGTTGGACACAGATAAAGAGGCACTCTGCCCCAGAATCCAAACTTTCTTCTAGTCACTATGCCCCAGTAATCTAGCTTCTCAAAAATAAACCAGTGCTTCTCATGATCCAGAAATGCTATCATCTCATTTTCTTTGCATAGGATTTGCATTTGATGTTATTTAAGTCTTGCTGTCTAATCTTACTATGCAAGTAGGCTTCATTACCCATAAATATCTTCAGTTTTCCAGTACCTTCATCATCTCCATCCTAGTCTTTCTGGAGACAGTTGGAAGAAAGTCCTTGCAACTTTTATTTGCCTGGTGTAATTGTTGTCTCCAAGGTTTACTGCCTCAGTCTGCTAAACTAGGCCTAGCCCTTGAAGCTTCTAGCCTCTTATCTAGGCCCAGAATGTTTCAGCCTCTGAGTTGTATTGCTGAATGTGTTTGACCTTTCTACTTCTTTCTGAACTCTGGCTGGCTGGTCAACTCAGTTCTGAGTCAAACTCCTCTCCAAGCTGACTGATTCAGTCTGGCTTCTTTCTTGTCCTATGACTTTTTGCTCTGTTTAGCGTCAAACTAAGTCTGACAATCTGTTCTAATTTCTGGCTCATTCTTATTCTCTGGCTCATTCTGTCTTAACCTATGTCTAGTCTTTTCTCTCTTGGTGACCTGTCTCTGTATACCTGTTTGGTAAAATCCCATTCTTTTTTCTCTCTGTGTGCTACTCTCTTTTCATCATCATCACCATCATCATCATTATTATTATTATTTCTATTAATATTATCTTTAATCTTTTTTAAAAATCCAGTCATTATCCCCCTCCCATTCTGCCCGGTTACCGCTCCTCATCCCATTCCTCCTGCCTCCCACCTCCAAGAGGATGTCTACACACCCCCACAAGCCCCCATACCCTGCCATGCCTCCCCTCCCTGGGTTCTCAGGCCTCTCAAGGGTTACGTGCCTTTTCTCTCACTGAGGCCAGACCAGGCAGTCCTCTGCTGTATATGTTCTGGGGTGGGGGCGGGATGTCTCAGTCCAGCTAGTATATGCTGCCTTGTTAGTGGCTCAGTGTCTGAGAGATCTCTGGAGTTCAGGTTTATTGAGACTGCTGGTATTTCTATGGGGTCACCCTCCTCCTCAACTCTTCTAGCCCTTTCCTAATTCAACCACTGGGGTCCCTGGTTTCAGACCAGCTTCTGTCTCAGTCAGCTGCTTTTTTGGGCCTCTTGGAGGGCAGCCATGCTAGGCTCCTGTTTTTAAGTACATCCTAGCATCACTAATAGTATCAGGCCTTGGAGCCTCCCTTAGAGATGGGTCCCAATTTGAGCTGGTCACTGGACCTCCTTTTCCTCAGTGTCTTCTCCATTTTTCTCCCTGCAGTTCTTTTAGAGAGAAACAGTTTTGGGTCGGAGTTTTTGACTGTGGGATAGAAATTCCATCATTCTACTTGATGCCCTGTCTTTCTATTGGCGGTGGGTTCTACAAGTTCTCTCTCTCCACTGTTTGGAATTTCATCTAAGGTCTCTCCCTTTGAGTCCTGAGAGTCTTTCACCTCCCAGGTCTCTGGTACATTCTAGAGGGCCCCCACACCTCCCTCCTCCTGAGCTTGTATATTTCCATTCATTCTGCGGGCTCTCAGGGCTTCACTCCAGGTCCCCCTCCCAATACCTGACTGTGTTGCCTTTTTTGCCTGCCCCTCCCTCTTCTCTGTCCCACCCTGTTCCCTCCCTCCCTCTGCCCTCTGCTTTCTTCTCCCTCTCAAGTGGGATTGAAGGATCCTCACTTGGGCCCTTTGGCTTGTTAACCTTCTTGAGTTCTTTGGATTATATCATGGGTATTCTGTACTTTTCAGCTGATATCCACTTGTTACTGAGTACATGCATGCCCTTTTCAGTCTGAGATACCTCACTCAGTTGGATATTTTCTAGTTCCATCCATTTGCCTGCAAAACTCATGATATCCTCATTCTTAATAGCTGAGTAGTATTCCATTGTGCAAATGAACCATATTTTTTGTATCCATTCTTCTGTTGTGGGACTTCTGGGTTGTTTCCCACTTCTTCATATCACAAATAAGGCTGCTATGAGCATAGTGGAGCACATGCCCCTGTGACCTGGTGGGGGATCTTTTGGGTATATGCCCAATCGTAGTATATCTGGATCTTCAGGTAGATCTAGTTCCAATTTTCTTTTTTTTTTTTAAAAGATTTATTTATTATGTATAAGTACACTGTAGCTGCCTTCAGACACTCTAGAAGAGGGCATCAGATCTTGTTACAGATGGTTGTGAGCCACCATGTGGTTGCTGGGATTTGAACTCAGGACCTTCGGAAGGGCAGTCAGTGCTCTTAACCACTGAGCCATCTCTCCAGCCCCTCCAATTTTCTGAGGAACTGCTAAACTGATTTTAAGAGTAGTTATCCCAGTTTGCAATCCTACCAGCAATGGAGGAGTGTTCCTGTTTCTCCACATCCTCCCCAACATGTGCTGTCACCTGAGTTTTTTATTTTAGCCATTCTGATTGGTGTGAGGTAGAAACTCAGAGTTCTTTTGATTTGCATTTCTCTGATGACTAAGGACTTTAAGCATTTCTTTAAGTGTTTCTCAGCTCTTTGAGATTCCTTAGTTGTGAATTCTCTGTTTAGTTCTATACCCCATTTTTCATTAGGTTGTTTGGTTTTTTTGGAGATTAGCTTCTTGAGTTCTTTATATATTTTGGATATTAGCCCTCTATTGGATGTGGGGTTAGTGAATATTTTTTCCCAATCTGTAGTTTGCTGATTTGTCCTTTTGCTTATGCTCTTTGCTTTACAGAAGCTATTCAGTTTCATAAGGACCCATTTATCAATTCTTGATTTTAGAGCATAAACCATTGCAGTTTTGTTTAGGTAATCTACGTGCAGCCCCCATGCCAATAAGTTTGAGACTCTTTCCCACATTCTCTTCTATTAGATTCACTGTATCTGGTTTTATGTTGAAGTTCTTGATCCTCTTGGACTTGAGCTTTGTAAGTTTCCTCTCTCTTTCTCTGATTAGTTACATTGTCTGCCACTCAATTAGATATCATTTACTCACTTGGGTGCTTCCTTCTACAAACCAATTTTACCTTCATTATTTGGGATTAAAGGTTTGTGCTAAGGGCATGTCTGTATTCTACCCAGAGGACTTAAAGGTGTATGCTTTGTGCTGAGCCACACAACTAGAAACTGACTTCTTTCAGTAAATAACACAATCTTGGGGTTCACAGTGAGAACAAATATCCTGCAAGAAGTCCTGATGGGTATGAGACTGTGGGTATCTTAAGTATTTCATTTCCTTCCTCACCTACTCCTTGACTTTTTCGAAAGAAAAGGAGAAGAGTCCTCATGGATGGATTCTGTTCTCTTTTCTGTAAAAGTTAGACCCAATTCTTCCTCCCAGCCCTATGCTCCCAGTAATAAGACTCAGACTCAAAATATATTTGCAGATACCTTGGCTATGTAGCTAGCCTCTATTCTGACTAGATCCTAACTTAAGATCACCTACTTATTTTAACCTACATTCTGCCATGTGGCTGGTTATCTGTGTTCAGGTATCATTTGTCCATCTTCTCACATCTTTCCAGGTGGATATTTTCTTGCCTGACTTGATCCCAGATTTTTTTCTTCTCCTGGATGTTTCTCCTTCTATTCCCTGCCTAAGCCATAGGTCATAGACTTCTTAATTTACAGGTGATGCAGTCATATAATACACAAGATATTCTCTCTACACTTTTCATGTGCATCGTGGCTTTGATGGCATTGTACCTAGATCAATACCATATCCCAGGTCTATTAAGTAATATCATTCAGTCAGTCTCATTGAAATAGAATTTCTCTGCATCAATTTTAAGGTTCTCAGTCACTGTAGGAGTTCAAAAATTCTCAAAGAGGACTTAGAAACCTTGGCATATAGGTGAAATCATGGCTATGGTTTAACACTGGAAAGGTTGCATAACAACGTAAGCAAAGAGAAGAAGCACATAAGTCACGGTCACAAAAGAAAGTAACCAACTCTGAGCCCTTTCTCATTTAGTCACTGAGGATCTAATTAATCATTTTTAATGTCAAAAGTTATTGTTGCTAGGACACTCATTTGATACTCGACTCAAAATCTACCAGAAGCTAGCCACATACATACTTAGGCTCTCTTTGTAGCATGTACTTTAAACTAGACTCCTCGGAAGAAAGGAATGTGTGCTCAGGATAAACCACATTCTTTCTATTAAGTCTGGCATAGTCAGGCCATTACTATTTAGAGGACTATATCTATTGATGAAAAGAGGTATTTATTGATGGGGTCCTCTGATATCAGCCAGATGTCTTTGTAAGACTCTTTTTTTTTTTTTTTTTTGAGGACATCAGGCTCAAATGGGCTGTAGAAACTTCTTTCTAAATCTGGTTCCACTCAGAATTCTGACCATGCTTTTTGGAAGGAAGCAGTCATTCAAGACCTCATGTTGTTCTAAAGACACTTGAATTACACTGATAGAAGGATGACTTTCTTGTTGAGATGCCGTTACTTTCATTGAGTTCTGCCATGTAAGTGTTACATGCAATATGTAGAGCAGTTGAGGTGGTGCTGGATTAGAACATCTTCATTGTTAGGGTATCAAATGCAGAGTGAACAGGATGGAAGCCAGAAAGAGCCTATTACTTTGAGTTTTTAAAAGTGTGTTCATGTGACATACTGGATCAGGAAATTAATTATTCATAATTGCAATTTGATGACCTAAAAAGAAAAACATCATTTTTAGTGTAAAAAATAGTGCTTATAAAGAAGCTGGTAATTTAAATTAGATAAACTCTGGTTTTGATAACAGAAAGCAAATTGAGGGTAGATATTTTGTGATTACATCTCTGCAGGTGAACAAATAGCTTTTTATAACTATATCTAAACACATGGATCATGAGGATTCTAATTAGTCTTATATAACTTTTGCAATTCTTAGAAAGTTTGGGAATGTATTTGTTCAAATTTTAGATCTGTATTGTTGATTATCTGGAGTATCTGTCATTTTGCTCTTTGCCTGCCTTTTCCTGAATTGAGGAAACCAATTTCTAATTGTAAAATTTTAAGCAGTTTATTTAAATGACATATTTTTAAGTATAACTATTAAATATTAAATATATTCAGTTTTATCAAGACAATTTTGGAAATTTTTATTATATATCTTATATGCATGCAAGAAGAAAGATAACTTTAGCAGTGATCAAGAAAGATTAAATGTATAGAATTTAAAAGCTAAAAACTCAGTAATACTCTTACTTCTTTTTTAAATAAAATCAATATCAATATTATAATATAAGTGGTTAGGTAACCGTATTTACTGTCTCCAGAACAAACATTAAAGATGACCTTTAGTGTCTTTATCCTCAGTAATTATTCAGTCCTTTCTACTCCCTTTTAGGCACTTGGTTCTCTGGTAGATGGACAACCCTCATCTTTATGTAATATTGCATAATTAACTTTCTCTTCCCTTCCTCTTTGGTGGATGTCAATTTTTCCTTAAATGGATTGTTGATAAGTATTTAAATAAATCAACTTGCCTAATCCCCAAGATAAATATTTCATAAATTATCTTTTCTGTGACTATTTTAAAAGATTCCTCACACATGTCTTCCAAACATGATGTGTACTTCTACAACAGTTTTTAACGAAACCTCTAGAATCACAAATGGAGATTTTCAAAGGTGTTATAATAATTTTTCCAGTAATCTTACATCTAGAAAATAATTCCTGTAGTAAAAAATGAAAAAAAAATGTAATGAAAACATCCTGAGTGTCTAATCACTGATGGACAGATGAAGACCGTGATGTACTTTCATAAAATGGAAGACCGTTGGCCACTACCAGGAGTGATTTCCAGTCATCTCTGCAACACTGACAGAAGAGAATCTGTGTTAAGTAAAATAAGCCAGAACTGCAAAGACAAGACCTGTATTGTCTTATTCGTATGTGGAATCCAATACCATTTGTTTCATTAAAGGTGAGAGTAGGATGCTGGTTACCAGTGGCTGGAGAAAGGTTACTGATAGATGCCCTATTTCAGCTAGAGAGAGTCAAATCGTTTTGTGGTGTTATTGCATAGAATAGTGACTCTAAGTAGCAATAATATTTATTTCAAGAAGTGGAACATAGGATTTTGAAAGATTTTTCTTTAACAAAATAATAAGCTAGGAAATAGATATATTTCATCTGATTTAAACATTGCTTTATTGAAATGCCATATATCACACGATTAATATGCGCACTGCTTATGGTTTTATGTGTCAGTGAATAATAAAGCTATATATAATTTCATAAGTTGGGAAATCAGTAAATGTTTTCAGTTTTTGTTCCTTTCTGGTTTGTGTGTGTGTGTGTGTGTGTGTGTGTGTGTGTGTGTGTGTGTGTGTGTGTGAAAACCGAACTTAGCAGCCATTGTCAGATATCCACAAGCATCATGACACTTTCTAAATCTCTGTTTACATGGAAGCTGTGTGCACCCATGGTATCCCTGAATGCTTAGATGCTAAAGTTAACCATTTGAACTATAGAAAGCAAACTAAATGAAGGTTAAGATTAAAGTCATGTTTCTGCTTAAACTTTCCCAAATACACAAAGCAACAGTGTTGAGTCCAAAGCTTTGCTGACTAATAATGTAGAGGTCAGGTCGTTCAATGGCATGTTTTCATCAGCCTTGTAGCCTTGGGCAAGTTACCTTACCTCTCAAAATTTCCATCTGCATAGCCTAAAGCATGATTATTATACTTCCTTTGTTAATTTATTTATTGTGGGAATCAAGAGTATAATTTACATAGTACCTAGTCTTTAACACAAAATATACCCAATGACTGACTTTTATTGTTAATTTATTGAGGAATATGGTTTAAAATTGGATACTTTTAAAGATTTTCTGAATTTTTCATAGAATTACACTATATTTTATTGAAAAGAAATCTTAAAGCTTTTTAAAAGTATACTAGATTTTATGAACTTTGTGTACTTTGTATGCCTTTGTCAAATCTATGGGAAGAAATTTTCAAAGTGAGTATGCTTGCTACCGAGAGGAACTAGCAGTTCTGAAATTGTAACCTTATAAACACAGTCCATAAAGTTACAGTAGATGTGTCAGAGCCCCATAAAATGGTTACGGGTTAATCTGTGCAATTATTTTTGACCCTGGATAGATGGAGGGGCACTAAATGACTTGACCTAAAATGAGTGAGCTAATAGCAAACCTGGGAATGATTTTACTCATTCCACTCAACTCCTAGTTTCTTGTTTTATGAGGCCACGTCTCTCTTTAGATATACTGCATGAAATCACAATTAATATCTTACCACTTTCTTTTTTAAAGATCTGCTTTATTTCCCATTAAGGAATTTTAGAGGAGTCAGCATCATCTAACCTGATAGGTTTTATAACTGTAAAATGTAAAAACTCATTAACCTACATTAGCAAGATTATTGGCAAACTGTAAATTAAGTAATCAAGAATGGCAGTCTAATGACTTTAGCATTGGTCCTTTGAAATTAGGCTTATTATTGATACCCATTACTTTGTAGTAATTTATTTTAGTTGTCAGTAAATTTGAAAGTAGTTTTATAAACATCAAAAGAATATTTGGGGGGAAGTATTAACAACAATCTGGTCAACAGGGTGAGCAGTAATTTGGGCTGCCTGTATCATTTGATGTCTACAGCCTCTCCCACTGTGGTAAGGCTCCTCAACCCAACCCTGTGCCTGTCACCACACCCTGCCAGATAGAGTGGATCAGCAACTTGGTTCTTGTGAAGTTCTCTACAGAAGAATAAGGTGTGTGACTGAAAGAGATGTTTTTAACATGTTGAACTATCTTCCTCGTATTTAATTTTTTTGATATTCATAAGATTTAGTAGTGCAGTCATAAGAACAAGTTGTAGGCTCAGATGGATGTCAGTTGGTAAATGACAGACAAGGTACAAGTCTACCCTGCTGTCTGCTTTTGCCCTGGTGGCAAGCCAAAGGTGATACTGACATTTTCAATGGTTGAGAAATATCAAAACAAGTATAATAATTTATGACACATGAAAACCACATAAAATCAAAGTTTTAGGTTTTGTGGAACCATGCTTTCCCCTTTTTTTATCTAAAGTCAGGGGCTGGTAATTGGGACAGAGGCCCTGTGGTCTCCTAGGTATAATAAAGCAATGACTTTCTATCACTTTCCATAAAGTTTGCTGATCTCTGGCCTAGAGGGATACTGTCCCTCACAGGCCAGACTTGTTAAGTGACTATGATCATTGTTTAATGCTTACTACTTGCTTCACAGCATGTGGGCATGTTAAAATTTTGGCTTCTTATTTCAGACCAAAGTCAGGTGGATCTGTTGTTTTGGATTTAAGGTGAAATTGACTTTTGTGGTGGTCAGGACTGAGCAGGACAGGGGTGTATCAGGAAAAAGAGAATTCGAAGACATATACCCAGTGGCAGACTTCCCCCTACTGGGCTATGCCTTGTAAAATTTTTAATACATTTCCAAAATAACACTTATCAGCTAGGGAGCAAGCTTTCATTATATATGCCTGTGAGGGAGATGTTGTAGTAAAATTTAAAACATTTATATATTAACAAACTAGGTTACAGTAATAATAAAAGGGGACCGGAAAGATGATTGAGTGATTAGGAACACTGGCTACTATTCCTAAGAAACTATGTAGTTTCTGCCACCCACTTGGTGGTTGACAACCATCTGCACCTCCAGTTCCTTCCAGATGCCGTTTTCTGACCTCCACAGACACTAGGCACACAAAATGGTGGACAGAGAGACATGCAGACAAAACACATGCATGCACTTATTTTTTTTAAATAAACAATCCTGCAGGTCTATGTTTATTACAGCACTATTCTCATCAACAATGGCACAGAATCAATAAATGTGCTCATCAATGCAAATGTATCAAAAAGCATGATAAGATGTACATATGGGATATTTACTTTTTTTTCTAAGTTTTTTTATTTACATTCCAAATCATTTCCCCTTTCCCGTTTCCTCCCTCCCTGAAAGTCCCATAAGCCACTTATAAATAAAAATAAATGAATATAAATCTATTAAAATTAATAATCTAAATATTGAACATAAACCTTAAGGTTTGAACTTTAAGAAGTTCAAGTAAGTAAGTATGTATGGATGGATGGATGGATTTATACATATATCACACTGAACATAAGCTTACAGTTGGTTTAGGTTATCTGTGATATTCCTGTTTTAAGGATCCATTTTTACAGCATTTGTGTTCGTATCTGTTATAGATGTTACCAGTGGTGGTGTTTGTGGACCCATCATCTTGGGCATATTCTTGAAACTCTTAATCTATCATTTTCTTGCTTTGTCCGTTGATATCATTGTTACTGTTTTTTTTTTTCTTAGAAGTAAATGAAAACTTGTTCAAAAATACCCTGAGTTGTTTATGGAGTTGTTTATACTACACCATTTGTTAGGCTGCATCTCAGGTTACATTTCCTATTTCCTAACTAGCATTCACCTGTTGGTTATGGCATGCTACAACTTAAAGCACTAAGGCTTGGCACCACACAAGAACCAGAAGGAAAGCATGAGTTTATTCAAGGCAGCCATATTTAATACTCAGAACTACACCTTTGCTGTTCGTTTTTTATGTTAAAGTTATAAATGTCATTAATAAGGTCTGTGGTTAGCTGACTATGGTTACGTGTAATTGTAGTGACACTATTTTATTAGCCTAATTTCAATACTGAAGATAACAGAGACTGTTTTGTGAATAATAGACTGATATTTCTTAGATAAAATATTTGGGTCTTTGCCTATATATTTTCTATGACCAGTCCCTATGCAGTATTTATCTTCCCCTGACCATCAAATGTTCATAATTTTCAAATTCTTAGAGCTTACTTCCTAAATATTAACCTAAACATGACAGACACAATGCTGAGTAATAACTTACCTTCTATAGTTTTTAGTTCTAGACAAAATAAATGAAAGATGTTGATTGTCCAGTGTACTATGCCTGAAACATTAGGTTAGTATTTCTCCTTCTGTGAGAAGGCTGCTGTGATAATTCTTGTATTACAAGTAACAGAAAACACAACAACACAGCAACACAAAATCGAAGTGCTTAGCAGTGTCCTACTGAAAATGACAGGTGTGCCCAGCTTCAGCTGAGGAAGCGTCAGACTCTTCACATGATCTCCAGGTACCCAGGCTCTGCTCCTTCTAGCTCAGGGGCAGCTGGGTGTTCAGGGACCACAGTGGTGTCTCGCAGCTAGGCTTGGGAGTGGCACATACTATGCTGTGTAGCAGAAGGCAGGGTCTTGTTCACATGCAGCAGTTCTTGGCTCTCTGTAGTCTGAACTGATGCATATGGTCATATTGTGGATTTTATTTTTGTTGTCTCATGGTATTCAAACTGTACATTTGAGTAAGTCAGAGGACATGAGGACCCAAGCAAGGATGGATGGTGTCCTTCCCTTTCCCTCTCCTTTCCTTCCCTTCTCCTTTCCTTCTTCTTCCCTTGCCTTCCCTTCCCTTCTTTTCCCTTCCTTTATTTTCCTTTTTAAAATTAACCAAGCCTCCTTCAGCAAATCCTACCGGCATGCGCCACCACAACCGGCAACACGATAGCCACAAACCATATTAAGTATCTTGGCGTGACTCTAACCAAACAAGTGAAAGTTCTGTATGACAAGAACTTCAAGTCTCTGAAGAAAGAAATTGAAGAAGACCTCAGAAGATGGAAAAATCTTCCATGCTCATGGATTGGCAGGATTAATATAGTAAAAATGACCATCTTACCAAAAGCAATCTACAGATTCAATACAATCCCCATCAAAATCCCAACTCAATTCTTCATAGAGTTAGAAAGAGTAATTCAAAAATTCATCTGGAATAACAGAAAACCCAGGATAGCTAAAACTATTCTCAAGAGTAAAAGAACCTCTGAGGGAATCAGTATCCCGGACCTCAAGCTGTACTACAGAGCAATAGTGTTAAAAACTTCATGGTATTGGTACAGTGACAGGCATGTAGATAAATGGAACAGAATTGAAGACCCAGAAATGAATCCACACTCCTATGGTCACTTGATCTTTGACAAAGGAGCTAAAACCATCCAGTGGAAAAAAAGATAGCCTTTTCAACAAATGGTGCTGGCTCAGCTGGAGGTCAACATGCAGAAGAATGCAAATTGACCCATCCTTATCTCCTTGCACTAAGCTCAATTCCAAGTGGATCAAGGACCTCCACATAAAACCAGACACACTGAAACTAATAGAAAGGAAACTAGGGAAGAACCTTGAACATATGGTCACAGGGGAGAATTTCCTGAATAGAACTCCAATAGCTTATGCTCTAAGATCAAGAATTGACAAATGGGACCTCATTAAATTACAAAGTTTTTGCAAGGCAAAAGACACTGTCAAAAAGACTAAGTGGCAACCAACTAACTGGGAAATGATCTTTACCAACCTTACATCTGACAGAGGGCTAATATCCAATATATGCAAAGAACTCAAGAAGTTAAACTCCAGAGAGGCAAGTAACCCTATTAAAAAATGGGGTACAGAGCTAGACAAAGAGTTCTCACCTGAAGAATATCTAATGGCTGAGAAGCACCTAAAGAGATGTTCATCATCCTTAGTCATTAGGGAAATGCAAATCAAAACAACCCTGAGATTCCACCTCACACCAGTCAGAATGGCTAAGATCAAAAACACAGGAGACAGCAGTTGTTGGCCAGGATGTGGAGAAAGAGGAACACTCCTCCACTGCTGGTGGGATTGCAACCTGGTACAACCACTCTGGAAAGTAACCCAATCACAAAAGAACCCACATGGTATGCAGTCACTGATAAGGGGATATTTACCCAGAATCTTGGAATACCCTAGACACAATTCGCATATCAATAGATTTCTAAGAAGGTGGAAGGAGAGACCCCTGGTCCTGGAAAGACTGGATATAGGGGAACGCCAGGACAGAGAAGGGAGAGGGGGTTGAATGGGGAAAAGAGGGAGGGAAGGGGGCTTATGGGACTTTCGGGGAGGGAGGAAACAGGAAAGGGGAACTGATTTTGAATGTAAATAAAAAAAAAACTTAGAAAATAAAATTAAAAAAAAAATAACCAAGCCAAGCCAAATGCAGTGACACTCTCCGTTAAGCTCAGCATTCATAAGGCAGAAGCAAGTGTATCTCTGAGTTCAAGATCAGCAAGCTCTACAGAACAAGGTTCAGGACAGCTGGGGCTCCACAGAAAAACCTTTTCTTAAGAAACCAGCCAAGTAACAAACAAACAAACAAACAAACAAAAATCCAGATTCATTTAAGCAAAGGATTTATGCCAATTACTTAAAGAACAGGGAGTGAGGGGCATGTGGGTGAGGCCAGATCTTCATATTTCATAATTATTCATTTTATAATATAATCTTCACATACTTTGACTAAATGTTCTCAGCGGTGAGCTTAGAACAACGTGTGTTTGTGTCTAGGGAATGTGCAGGTGTTACCTTGGGCTCATGTTAGCTTATCAAGAACAGGAAGAACTAATGCTTCTGAGAGTAAAACTCAGCCTATTTTATTTTAAACTTGAAACATTTCTTCCATTAACAAGCTTTAGTCTGTGTATTAAGCTTAATAGTCTAATATTCTTTTGGATTGTCATGCTGTCTATTGAATGAACCTTCTAAGAGATTGTTGCCTGCCTGACTAAAAGCCATAGAATATCTTGTTGTTGCAGATTTTTAAAACACCTGTACAAAACACATATTTGGAAAAAAAACCAAATCTTTCCCCTCCAGCAATGTTCTCTCACCTAGGCAGAGTATATGCACTGTTGGGATGCAGTGTCATGACTGTGTGGTACTCAAGGCACATAGGATGCAGCAGTGAACAAAACCTAGAATCACCCTCTACACAGATAGTACTGCTTAGTGTGAAGAGCCCAGAAGTAGCATACAGGATGTTGAAAGATGATAGGCCTGGTAGATAATCTGGAAATTTTGAGCAGGGGAAAGACATTCTAGAGATGCCACAATAAGGTCTGCCCTGGTTGACCCAGGGACACTGAAGAAGTCATATTGTAACATGGTGTGGTGGGACAGCTTCCTGAAGATAAAGCTTTAACAAAGGGTCCAAGGAAGGAAAGAAGTTAGTTATGAAGAACTTTCATGTGTCAAATGACCCTGTTTTAGGGACAACAACAACTTTCTGACATAAGTACTCTTCTCTGCATAGTTCACAAAGGGATACTAGGATTGAGCCAGAATAAAATGAGAAAAATATGGAAGGTTATCTGGTTGTGATACATTTATAAATTAAGAATCTGTAGAAAAGAAATAAGAACATTTAATGTGTATTTTTGATAAACACCTAAGAGCCCAATTTATTGTTCCATTGGTGTTGAGGTATATGGTATGCTTAAGAGTGCCCATGGAAATTTGAGGATTCTGAAATTTCTCGGAGGGTGGAATATATAATTCAAAGAAGGGGAAATTGTTTTCACTTTGTTTCTCCATAGCAAATGCATAGGCCTTGTACACAACAGCCTGCACTTCATGGTTTTCTTCTTGCCATTCTGAAGTGGCAGTTAGTTATGACATGGTGGTGATAAATGGTAGGGATCATAGTAATGTGAGCGACAACAGTGATGCTGCTGGTGGTGCTGGTGCTGCTGGTGGTGCTGGTGCTGCTGGTGGTACTGGTGCTGCTGGTGGTACTGGTGCTGCTGGTGGTGCTGGTGCTGCTGGTGGTACTGGTGCTGCTGGTGGTACTGGTGCTGCTGGTGGTGCTGGTATTGGTGGTGGTGGCAGTGGTGGCAGTGATAGCCATGAACTAGTAATGATAATAATCATGGTAGCGGTGTGGAAGTTGTGATGATGCTGGTCATTGTGTGGAGAATGGTGTAGGAATTTATTGGTGGTGACTGCTGTCTGGATGTTTTTGCAGGTAGAGATCATAGAGCAGTTGGAGATGATGGTTTATAGGAGTGAAGAATCCCCAGTCACAAGTGGATATTGTTCTTTGTTTGAGCAACTATTTTGTTGAGTTACCAACAAATTCGTTTTCTTTGTGTTCTTTATATTTCCTATTACTTTCAGCCTTTAATTTGCATACTTCTTTGCATATTTGTTAGCTTATTAATTCAGCAGATTTAGATAACTAATATGTCTTAGTCAGTACTATTGTTGATGCTTTTTGTTTTACATTTATTTAATACCTCATACCTCATGGCATAGGTTTACCTATAATTTTATGTGAGTCATCACTTGTGTAGAAACTTCATGAAATATTTATAGTTATTGTTGCCATTTTTCTAAGTTCTTACTTGTCTCAGATTCAAATGCATCTTAAACTATAGCTATCCTGACATAATTTATCTATTTGCTGAAACTTCATTACTTATCAGATGTTTTATAAGTCTCTTTGAGTGTATCCACATATGATGATTTCTTGCATAGACATTTAAGAATACTGCTTTGTTGCCGAGAGTAGGATCCATGCTATTTGAATGAAAAAATATAAAAACTTGTTAGTATTGGTAAATTCTTAGTCACTTTGACATAAATCATCTTGAGGAATTATTTTCTTTTTATAGGAATTATACCCTCATATTTAAAACCTTTTCCAACACTTAATTCTTTTTTAATGACATTTTCTTAATAAAATGCCTTGCTTAGGCATAATGTTATATTTTAGTTATATTTTCATTTTACCTGGTTTTTGTCGAGTATGTACCTTGTAGAATATAGCTATAATATGTTGGGTCTCCTTTCCCCATGGTTCCATTTTCTATGGATTCAGTTAGTCAAAGTCATTTGAAGTCCCAACATAAAATGAAAATCTCTAAAATTTTATAAGCCAGAATTTTAAATCATGTACCATTTTAAGTAGCATCCCTAGGTCTTAAAATATCGAATGCCCTGTGTGCTGCCGGTTCTTTAGAAAGTATCAGGAAATGGGGTCTTCCCTGTGGCAGAACTGGCAGGGGTCTGGAGGAGGAGGTGGAGGAGGAAGAGGAGAGAGGGGTCTGTGTCACTTTTTATGTCTCTAGTATCTATTGAGAGAGAGAGAGAGAGAGAGAGAGAGAGAGAGAGATTGAGATTTAGAGTAATTTAGGCCTTTAAGATATATTTTGCTTGTAAAAATTGTACTTAACTATGTATGAATGGTAAAATATGATATATCAAATAAAATACCCATTTACATGTACATACTATGAAATGTAACCTACTTTTTGTGAAGAATTTTTCAAAACATTTCCTTGGCTTCTGATATAGTGATACTGCTTTGAAACCTATCACAGTAAACAGATCCAAGCCTGCAGAAAGGGTTGTTTTGATATTTGTGGAGGCATATTTATTCCCCAAGTACAGAGCTTTCTGATAAAGTTAATTTATAGTGAATGTGTCTTAGCACAAAATCCAAAATATGGTTGCAGATGTCCAAACTACCTGTCAAAAGAAAAAAAATGTGATTTACAAACAAACTAAAAACAGTTTTTTCAGGCGTATATTAAATATAAGCAAGCATTTCTAGGATTTTTTCTGAATGGCAAGAGGAAGATGAGGAGACCATATTTCTGTTTTTCTTTCTCCTGAGTAATCAAATACAATTCATACTACTAGGGTTCATGTTTTATTTCTGCTGGACTTTGTTCTTAGTATCTCGTAGACCCCTTCTTCATATGATAATGATAATAAGTGTTGATTTTATTTTTCTGTCTTCAACACTGGATTTCATGCATGTTAAGCATGTCAGAAGAGAGCTACTGCCCTCTCCCTCCCCAGACTGCAGAACATTAACAGAGCTGCAGACATATATAATAAATCCTAAACATTAGATATATGGTAACTTATAGTTAAGTTTAAGTAACTTTTTCTCATTTGTATTTATGGGTTGAGAGATGCTTGATAAATAAGATTATTGTCAACTCAGAAGCTAGAACAGAATTCTTAATGTGGTTGCTCTTCTTCCTTCTCGCTTTCCCCTCTAGAGTTTATGTACTTTAGAAGAGTCCTTGTTGGTATTGTGGCTCCACATCTTCAAATTATTATTTTTGATTCGAACAAAATCAGGATAGCCTTGAGTCATCATATACTGAACTTTATGGCATGAGCCCAGATGTTTTTGTTTTAAGTCAGGGTGAGCTACAATTAATGAAATATAATATTAAAAAAAAATCACAATCCAGCTTGAGAGAGTAGCATATTCATAGAGAGAACTTAGTAGAATTAAGTTATGTAAGTATCTACTTCTTAAATAACAAAAATTCAAATACAAATATATGCAGTGTGAAATTGGAGCCACCTGCTGGCTCATAAAATAGTAATTCTTTCCAGCTTTAAGAGGCCATGCTTTTTTATGAAACCATAAAAAATCAATGATAATGCAGTTTTCACCAGGCAGAAGAACTTTGAGACAATTTAAGGTCATTGTAGTTTTAACCTTGTAGGTTTTTCAGTGTGTTTCTAGTTTAAATGTATGTATCACTACAAGAAAACTAATCTTGCAGACTACTAATTAGGAACTTAAGTTCTTCTAATTCTAAGCACCTTGGCCTTTTCTTCTAAGTTTGGGGGTATAGGATGTCATGGGGGCTTTAAGTTTTTAATAAAGAAAATGTCAAGTCAGTGAAAACTGTTCAATGCCCTAGTACTTCTGACTTTGTCAAGTTAGTGTTTGTTTAGCATCATAAGTATCTCCTTGTCTAATATAGACACATAGGGATTGGTGGATAATTTACATAAGTACTATCTTATTTTTTTGCTGTCTCCTACGTCTCCTCTACTAGATTTACTTTGTTACTAGAGGACCTGAGAAACAAGTCACTGTGTGAAGGGGGTTATACATACATATAGAGATAGACAGACAGACAGACAGATAATATGATAGATAGATAGATGCATAGATAGATAGATTGATCAATAGACAGATAGATAATAGATAAATAGGTGCATAGATAGATTGATCAATAGATAGAACTACATTTACTGTATAATATGTAGTTTGGTCATATTCATTTTATGGGATCTACTTCAAAATACTTCCATAATCCCCCCTAACATCTCCCTCCCAATTTTATTTCCTCTTATTTCCCTCCATTTGCAGCTTGCATTTGACTTTCTGATATGTTAGACGCTAGACTGCAGGATGGAGGCTGTGAGCTTAGATGCAGCTCAAATCATCCAAGTCTTGTGTCCTCAGTTGCCTTGCTCTGTCTCAAATTCATGTTCTCCTTTATTAGTAGTTGTTCCCACATTTATACATACAAGTATACACACAAACATATATATTCTTAAATATATCAATATAACATGTATGTTTATACACATACATACATACATGACTTCAAGGCTGACAACTTGGTATTGGACACCTGGTTTAGGGTGGTTTCCCTGCAGATTATTCCTTCTGCTCTCAGTATTCCCCATAGTTCTTTGTCTAAGATTCAGGCCCCTTGTGCTTTCCGTTTCCATATTAACTTGTCCAATGGTGTTATCATTGTTTGGGCCTTGTTGAGGCAGCCATGTTAATGAGAATTGATGGGTGTAGCTTTGCTGACATTTTTAAGAGACCGGAGAAACATGTCACAAGAAACTTTGTGTTCCTCTTACTTTTAGAATATTATCGTCTCCTCTTCTGCAGAACTTGTACAGGAGTTCTGATTTTGTGTGTGTATGTGTATATGGTGTGTGTGTGTGTGTGTGTGTGTGTGTGTGTGTGTGTGTGTATCAGTAGGTACTAGGCATCAGGAAATCTCTTGTTCCCTGCATTTTGATCAGTTGTGGTCTCTAATGATTTACATCTGTTGCAAAAGGAATTTTCTTTGACGTGAGGTGAGAACTACACTTATCTGTGTGTATATTGATAAATATTTAGAATGTAATTAGGAATTATGCTGGTTTATTGAAGTGGTTTATCTTCAGGATGCATGACTTCACTAGCCCTGGGTAATTAACTGTTTCCAACTTGCAGAGATGACATTTTTTTAAATTTAAGTATCATTCTCATTGAGCTGATTCAAGAAATATTATAAGGCGTTTTGTTCCAGAAAGTTAAAATTATGTCCTTTCATGAAAATAAAGATAATGTTTCTATCTATGCACATCTTCCCCTTTATTTTACTATGCAGCTGACAAGAGTCATCAGGGCAACTGTGGTATCTTAATCTGTAAAAATTTGCAGTGATTCTAGATTCTGTTCTGACCATCTAGCATTGTCACTGTGTGTGACTGTCTGCTGATTGTGTGAGGATAACTGTGAGAGTAGACTCATCTATGTATCACCTATTGGTGTTTATATTTGCATGCTTAGATTTACTTTCTTTTATGAGGTTCTTTTGTTGTCACAATTTTAAAAAGAAAGACAAAATCTCAGTTGATAAATGCGGTATGCTTAGCAAGAAGATACTGTCCCAGCCTGTTGCCAATACACATTTCTATAAAAGTCTGTAAATTTATATATATTTAATATATTTATTATATAATATATTCCTGTGCTGCATGGAATATTTATTAGACATTTATTATTGATGGAAATATTTATTAGACACTTACTATATAGCAGACATGTGCCAAAATTGGAAATAGTACAGAAAGAAACACAATTCCTACCCTCAGGGAGTTCTCCATATCATGACAGTTGGTGACAGCCTTATCTGTCACTCTTTTAATATCCCTAAGTGACTTGCATATGTCTTTCTTTTTAAGACTGTTAACTTTAGATCAGTTGCTTCTTCGTGCCCTTGCTTGGTGATTATAGCAAATTTCAATATTCTTTTAGGATCGGGAAATTATGTCTTTGATCTTGTAAAGATGACATATGTGCCTTTTAGAGCATCATATATTTCTGAATAGTGAGAAATTAATTTTTTCACTGGTCACTCCATTGTGAGGAAGTCATAAATGAATGAAGCACAGGTTGAGCTTGACATATTTAAAGAGACCTTGAGGTAAAAGAAGAAGCCTTAAATCTACTGAGGATGGATTTTAGAATAATTTAGGAGTCCATATGGGTGTTTTGTATCCTTGAAAACTCTTTGAATGGCAACTCTTATACACTAGATTATGCTTAACTTTCCCTTACTCAGCTCCTTGTCAGAGTCCGAGTATAGTTTCGTTTCTGAATTAAGTATGGATTCCCACCCTGTTCTGATTTTATACACCTTTGCCTCTATATGACACTGGGAAAGAAAATGTTTTGTTAAAAACACAGGTCCTTTTGCCATCTATGTTCACAAGAGATGCTGAGCTGCCCTCTCCTGGCTTTGTCCTTTAGAATGGGCTTAGGTGTCTACAAATGGTTGAGATGTTATAAAGAAAGCAAAGAAGTTATAACTTCACCCCATTGTGTCTCAAAGATAATTCATATGTGCACAGTGGAAGCTCTTTCTGCTCCTAATCACATGAGTAAGACTATAAAAGAATCTTACAAGACAGATTGTATCTAAAGTATAAAATATAATCACTATTTCAATATTAATAATAGTTTTTCCATTCATGTAACTGAAGTGATGTAGTCTGCTTAAGTAAATTTGAATTTTTAAAGAAATACTTTCATTTTAATTCAGGTAATTTCACTGTGAGTATAATTGATTATACAAGTATAAAATTCTTACGTTAATCTTTAATATTATCACATCAGTATCTCTGAAGAACTGATTACATGTTAAAATATGTACTTCCCTTAGGGAACATGATTGACATAATTATCTCATAAATGTAACTTCATTCTTGATGTGTCCCTTTATGTATAAGAAAAAAAGATAAGAAGATAAGGATGCTGATTCTAATGAGGAGGCAGTACTGGCCTCCTAGGATTATCTAATGATAGCCTGTCTTTACTTTTAAAGCTTGCCCTTTTGATCATGCACTGAAATATTAATTCTCAACATTCTCTGTCTTCAACACATAGGGCTGTGATCTTGTCTCAACTCCTGACCAAGACCACACTGACTTTACCAAGTGTCTTCAAGTGCTCCAAAGGAAGATAGAAGAAAAAGAACTGCAGGTAAGATCCGTGCCTACCAAAAGGGAGGCTCTGGTAGTGAGATGCAAAAGAACTTATATAGTTATTTATCCCTGTGTTGTTATTTGTGAATGTCCCTTTTTTTGTATATCACCTAAATCTGGACTGGACTACAGATATGTTCCTAAGGATGCATAGATAAAAGAGCACAAAAATTGATGACTTGGAGTGACATGATATAAACAGGTAACCTAAGCCATGGGTAAAGTAACCCAAACAGGTTTTTGTGCCATCCTAAAGTGACCATTGAGTCATCATTTTCACACACTGTTGCCAGGTAGAGCCACACATGTTCTGAAATATTTCCATTTAACTGTTGTGTATTTTATATGGAAAACAGATATGGCCTTGATTTGACCCATGAGCCGTCACCACAAACTATATGTAAAGACATAAAATATCACCTTTTAGCTAGAGAAGGTATCTACTGATTTGCATTTACTTATTCTTTAATAATTTTTTGTCCATCACTCAAATGTTCAATTAAATTCATTAGTACACAGCCCGTATTTCATATACTTTCATTACCTGTTGAATTGGTATAAAATTTGTTTTATGTTTTTGTTTCAATAAACACCTAGAAATATAACTGAAGCATTAAATGAAGTATTTTATTATTTATTATAGCAAAAGCAGTAACTTAAGCCAAAATGCATTATTAATTGTCTAATTCTATACCAAGGGAACATCATTGTATATTAGAATGCTTTGGGTAGCACAAGTATTGACAAATGCATGCTAATGTGGTATCGTTAATCTACTACAGTAGGGTAACCTGCAAGCACATCTCAGACTGGTCCATACTCTGTTTACATGATTTATATTCACATGCTATGTGGTTTGCTCTTCACAAGGCTTCCTTAATGCTTTAACTACTACTAGCATCTTTTACCCTTTGCATCAGAAAAGGGAGGTAAATTTGTGAAGGATTTCTCATCCTTTTCCACCATTACTTCACTCCCAGAATCCCTTTCTTACACTACTCAAGGAAAGCAAAAGAGGAAGAGTCCCTTGCCTGCTTTCCTGCTTTCTTGAATGAGGAGTGGGCTAGATCCACTGGATTATTTATTCAAAACACACAATGAATAGCCATCTGCCATGATAGTATGGTTTTAGGAGAAGCAACTCTAATAAGAACTTATTCCCCAGGAGTGTAGTCCCTCAGAGATTTACTTCAGTACATACATTTTAAATTGAGGAATAAATCCTTTTTTCTCTTTGAAGATAAACCTTGTTAACTGTCACAATTGGCAAATAGTTCAATGTACAGACACAAGAAAGTAATTCAGTGAACATTTCTCATCTCTGTTGTGGCTTTGCTAAACTATACCAAATATTTCATGCTACTTCAAGCAGTAAATTGCTATAATTTAATACTTATTTAGTAAAAAAGAAAACAGCCAATTGAGAATTATCCAAATATGGCAATTAACCATATATAGCTGGTTTCGAGTTTATTAAGAAAATATTGTAAATCTTTGCAATTGTGTCTCTTTTTCAAGCATTTCTGTTAAAATTATTAAAAATATGAATGTAATTATGTAAGTCCCATTTTTATATAATTCATAATATCTATAATACAGTCATTGTTTCTCAAAAGAAACAATTTTATCTAAATTCAACAAGATCTCTGCATACAGAAAACTCACAGACTAGGGTAAAGAAAATGATCTGAAAAAGAAGTTTCAAAATAAGCAAATAATGATAATAGCAATTATTATTAAATATTATTATTAAGTCCAATCAGTGAGGAGTTTTGAATGAGGCACCTGCTAGAGGATCAGCAGAATGTACACATAGCAATGACCTTGTCTTTCAGTTTTGCTGGTCCTACGTCTGCTGGTGCTGGGAGAGACGGTGCTTTGGCTCAGGGGTTTGCAGGAAAAAGCCTGGATTCCTTGTGCTGTGTGCTAAAGGGTTTACAGCTGGGTGGCAGTATGCATGAACATTTGTGTGAAGGAAAATGCAGGCATGCCTGCCCTAGTGGTCATGGCCTCTGGTATGCTCCAAGCCTGTGTCATCGATCCTATACTTCAAGGGTCTTTTTTGTAGATACTAAAGATAAAACTTACCATATTTCCTCCCTTTCCTGCCCCTCGGGCAATTTTACATGCCCGTCCCTTTGCTTGAAACCTCTTTTGTTTTTCTTTTCTCGTCTCAACTATACTTGATTGACTCGTCAGGTTTTCCTCTGTGATCAAATAGAAGTGGATCTGTTCCTCCTCATCTTCAGATCACCCATTATTTCGCCTTTAGGGCACTCTGAACACTTCAAAGGATTTTGGTTTTCTTCTCATCTATACTATCCAACCAAGAAGTTGGTGTCAGGTGCAGGTATTAGAGACTTAATGCATAAAGAGGTGCTCTGCATATTTGGTGAGTTTGCTGCGTTCTGAACATAAAGGATAGGACAGCTAATAGAAGGCTTGTCAGGGAGGCTGTGATGAGCGAATAGATGCAAAGCAGCAAAGGAAGAAAGTCCGTTTAAAATCTCTGCACCGGGAGGCAAGGACGGATAGCGTGGGAAAGGTAGGAAAACACCATATCCACTCTTCATGGTCTCAGGTAGGACTGACAATTAAATTAAAATGATCTGAATCAATAGAAGAAAAGCATACATATTCATTTAATACAGACTTTGGAGAGTATGAGAATCATTGTAGAGATATGAAATCCCAAAGTAGCATTTAGAACCAGTTGCTTAAGCAATGGACTGTACAAAGAATTTTTTTTTTTTTACCGAAAATGACTTTTGTTCATACTGATTTTGGTTTTATTCTGATTATGGTTTCTCCTCCCCCAACTCCTCCAGTTTCTCCCCACCTCCCCTTCCATATGAATCCAGACTTGTCTGCCTCCCGTTAAAAAAACAAGCATGTGTTTAAGGAGTAATGATAAAATACAGTACAATAAGGTAAAAGAAGACAAGTAAATAAACTAGAATATTACAAAACAACCAGGCCAGAAAAGAAGCCAAAGAAAAAGCATAAGAAACTTATATAGTACAGAAGGACACACACAGAAATCCCACAAAAACACAAAACTGGAAGCCATGTTTATACAGAGGACCTGTACTCTGCCTGAGCATTATGAGACAAAGATGCCATTAAGTTCATTTTGTGGCTGCCATCTACTGTTGGGCATGGGACTACCCTTAAGCATAGTTTCTCTAATGAGACAACCCTGATTTCCATTTGCAATTGGAGTTAGCTTCTGGTTAGAGATGAAGGCCTATGTCCATTTCTCCTTGGAACCCCTGTCTTGATCAAACCCACATAGGCCTTCTGCATGTTGTCTCAGTCTCTGTGAGTTATGTGTCTTGATTCTGTTGATTTAGGGGACCTTGTTTTCTTGGTATCCTCCATTCACTTTAGCTCTGGCTCTTTTTCTGCCCTGCTTTCCACAGGGCTCTCTGAACCCTGAGGGGAGAGATCTCATGAAATCATCCCATTTAGTGCTGTGTGGCTCAAAATGTCTCACTCTCTGCACAGTTTTTGGCTTTGGGTCTGTGTTTGTTGCCATCTACTTCAGGAGTTAGCTTCTGCAATGAATGCTGAGCAAGGCCTGGATGGGCTTTCCTAGCCATGGAATGGACAAGGAATATTAATCATGGTAAAGTGACTAAATTATACACAGACATATTTTGTTATTTCAGCCAACGCCATTCAGGGTACTCTTGGTCTTCCCACCTTTGAGGATAAGCTGTTGCCTCTATCACACAGGGACTGTATGTTTACTTTTAAGAGGAATTGTGAAAATCAGAGACATCTTTTTGTAACAACTTTTTATGTATTTGTAATTTAAATATTCATCATGCGAGATTGATGTGAATATATTGGAGTAGCCTCTTCCAAGCCTCCTTTATTTCAGTGGACCCATGGCAGTTTGAGAAGCTTATAATGGAGGAGATGATTATTGTGTTAGTATTGTAAATAGTATACTTAGTGAGTGTGGAGATAGCTTAAATAGATACTCAAGCATGAAGAACTAAATGAAATCCACAATACCATGTGAAAGTAAGGTTATGTTGATATGCATCTACTATCCCAGCACTAGGGGAATCTAGGCCAGACTGCATGGCTGAATAGTGAGCTTCAGGATCAGAGAGAGGCCCTTGTTACAGAAAATCAGGTAAATGGTGACTGAGGAAAACACCCAACTTCTGTACATATACCTACATGCGTACACGGAGGGAGGGAGGGAGGGAGGGAGGGAGGGAGGGAGAGAGCATAGTTATATAAACTAAGGACTGTTATGTTGCTCATGATGAAAACTTCTTGAGGTAGCTGTCATTCAGGCTGTGAAGCACAGTAATAGTAGTCTGCCCTCAACTGCACATTCATTGTCTGCACTTTCAGTTTCTTGTGACCAAGGGCAGGCTGAAAATATTAAACTAAGAAGTGCAGAAATCATTCTCCTCTGGGATTATGAATTACCCCTCCATCCGGGGCTTGCATGTTGTACTTGCTAATCTCTCTTTACTCATTTATTTGCTAGTTTGTGTACTGGATTGATGCTCCCAGGATCCCAGTTGTTTTTCCTCTCAGTTATCATATACCTTGTCACAATGCCTATGTCATTCATTTCCCTTCATCTCATCACATAGGTGTAGTATTTCACCTTGCCATAGAAGAAAAAGGGTTGTCTCTTTACAGTAACCTATTTTGAGGCAGAAATCACATTCATGTAACCTCCCTGCCAGCATTTTGCTGAGGTTGTCCTATTTCATTGTCGGTTACTATTATATTACCATGTATTGAACTTGAGGAAGTACAGTTTCTATTGGATGTTTTTTTTTAAACCTGGAATACATTTATTTGATGAATTAGCAAGAGGTAAACATTAGAAAAGAAAATAATACAATATCCCCCTTGTCCATCCTTTTATCCCAGCATGAGATCATGACAGCTTTTAAAAATTTCTTCCAAAAATATCTATATGAAGTATAAGAAATATTCCTTTATGCTTCTCTTTTCCTAATAAAACACATTTTTCTACTTGATTTCCTTCTTATAATTTATAAAGAAGCTTTATAAATTATAACAGAAGGTACAAGATCCTGCTGCAAAATAAAATTTTAATTTTAGTGTAGATAAATAGGATACCCAGTGCACTTGAGCTTAGGCTGTTCCTTGCAACATTGAACTTTGCAGTATTTAAATTCAATTCTCTTCTTAGCTTGAAGGAATTTGCTATCTAGAATATGGGATGAATTGAAGAAATATTCCGTGAATTATCTTCATTTCAAAACAACACTAACTTTCTAGGGCTCAAATGATTAAACAGTTTATATCTAAACCATACTATTCAGTAGAAAGCATTAGAAGTTGTGAGTCTGAACACCAAAACAGGTGGTATGCACATTCTTTGAATGAAGTAGGAATAAGTCTACAATTTAAGACACTAAGAACGACAGGATATGTCTCCTTAAGGCATTTACTGATATTGCAGGACAGTAGATTCAATTACTTCAATGGCTACTATATTTTTACATCTACACACACATATATTTCTTTTGTTTTATTGAACTAGGACATCATTCTGTACTCCAGGATGACCTGTAACTATCTGACCAAAACTGACCTAGGATAGTCTTGTGTTATTTAATTATGTCTGGATTGGAGCTCTCCACCGCCATGAGACCTGAGGCCTGTGTTAAGAATTATAGGTTGTCCTTCTTTTAAACTCTTTCATGCTTATAGGTACATTGCCCTTATAAGTACTGTGTATTTTAGATTATTTACAGGCATTATTTACCCGTATTGCATTTAGATATACATTATTTTTATGATGGCTTTATTTTGTGTATTGTAGTCATATATCATAAATGTCTTGTTTAAAAAAGTACCTCATTTGAAAATGAAATTTAAGACTTATCCATTGGAATGTAAGAGGACCCATGGGTCTCTGAAAGCTTCACAGTCACCCAAGTGTCTCCCTGTGTCCTTTTTTAAAATCCTACCAAACCTAAGCCCCTGAGCATAATTAACCCCTATGCCTGGCTTCCTGAGCAAAATGTGAAAAGGTGTTGCTATGTTCCCTTGTACTAGTAACTCAGTATACACACATTCACAACATTCCTGCTGTAGCAGGAACTTGGTCTGGAGGGGTTAATGAGCCAATATCTTTAATCAGATCTGAAACAAAAGGTAATATTTCCTATCAGTCAGTCAGTCAAACTGTCTGTCTGTTGAGAAATTATTACAAGAAAAGAGTAAGAATATACGACAAAGAATATAGTTTCCTAGTGTGAATTGATGTATGAATTGGAAACATGATGTTGATAGGCAGATGGTAGAATGTGGACAGTTAGAAGTAAACAGCTTCAGTACTAGTTGTAACCAATATTCCATGATTAAAAGATGATAACACAGGATAACTGGGTAAAGTACATGTCTGTATTACCCTTGTAACCTTGTAATCTAAAACTGGTTCAGAGTAACAGTTTATTAGAAGAAATATACCCTGGCTTAAATGAATTATTGCCATAGAACCTTGCACAGAACATATGTGATATGATACACAGTGTTGAAAAGAAGGGTGCTTCTTAGATGCAGGAAAATCAACAGTGGATTCACTCACCTTAAAGGATGCTCTTAGAATGTTTCCCATTTGATTCTCTGCTTCATGTTTAGATGTCTATGTTAGATGAAAACTTTGCTAGGAAATCTTAGTTTGACAGTTGGAGGCATTTAAACTGGAAGAGCATATTACATATTAATTGTGCATCTGCTTTAAATCATTAATTGTCTACCATTTTTATATGTTTGTTAAAACTAAGCCAATAACTAAATGTGTTTCTAGTGGCATGTGTACACATGCCATAGGATTCTGTGAGCTTCCCTTGCACACTCGCTCTGTGATGCATGCTTGTAGTTTTCATTCTTCTCAAACATATGGATAGAATCTCTTGCATCCTCCTCATATCCATCATTAGTAATAATGAGTACACTTATTATAAAAGTAGCAATTATAATTTAAATTTTTCTAAGCTACTAGTATTTATAGCATTGTAACTAGAATCTAGGTGCTCAAGTTGTTGGGCAACACTTGGACCTCTGTTTGGCCATGTAATAGTAAACAGCTGTATAAGTCTACATTTTATTCCTTGTAAAATATGAGAGTTAATTTGCCTTATAACAGAGTCATATGGTAACTTATGACCCCTAATACTGTTCAGTCTAATACAGGAGACAGACAGGCAGCCATGGAGCAACTCAGTCGTATAGTAGATGCTGCACACCAACTGCAGGTAGATATACAATCTGTGTATTTCATCCTTTCACTGGTCACCTGAGAAAAATGGAATGACAAATACTCCTTGTAATGAGGATGTAGTATGTAGCTCATAGGAACAAGGTCTTTCTTGCCTCTCTAGTTAAGCAGAACTCCTCACTCCCCCTTTGTAGTCTACTGGATCAGTTTTCCTTATACTCTTCCTTGCTCTGTTATTCCCTTAGCACAATGGCATTTGCATACTTTACTTTCAGTAATTTTTAATATATCTTTAAAAAGTAGAATGTATGCTTCATATGAACAGGTGTTCATGTGTACCAACCCTCTTTTATGTCCACCATTACCAAACTGTACCTAGAACATGTAAGAGCTCCATCTTCAAATTTAGAGAAATCCTATTTAGTGAGCCTTGTTATCAAATATTATTGAACATTATTGCTTGCTTTAATTTTCAAAGCCCATTCTGATTCCACAGATTATGTCCCATCATAACTGAAAATGCTTCTGCTTTAGAAATACATGGTAATTGCCATAGGTATATCCAATATTTATATTGTATTATATTATAATAATATATAATATATTTTTATATGGTAATGTATTACATATGGTTCTATATATATCTATATATGATATAACGTGATTGTTTTATAGGATTTTGATATTATTATATGTAATTTTAAAGTATTAAGATCTTACTTTAAGTTTGTTATAAGTTGTTACTTCTGGAAATTCCGTTTCTTTTCTGTGTTTAAAGTTCCTTGGACATGTCAAGAGGAACCAAAAATGTACTGATTGCTTTATAAGGCATTGCCATTGTGAACTTGATGATAACAAACATGTCTTAAAGAAGTGAGAGAAGGCCTTGTACTTTCCAACAGCAACTGTGTTACTAAGCCAGTGTTTATAAGACATGTGCTTTAAGCTTGACCATCTTTAGGGAAGGGGGTTTGGGGGGTCTGGGTCTGTCTACCGCAAAAGAATGTTATGAGGTTGAATAGTTAATTTTTTTGAAAGGTGTGTGAAATAAATACTATATATATTCACACATCATAAACAGTATATAAATTTGTTCACATACACCAATCCTCACCCTTTAGTACAGAAGCAGTGTTCTTTTCTTTGTCAAGTTCCACAGTAATTGGGACAAATGTTGTACAGGCTGAGTAAGAGACAGGATGAAGGGAGAAGGAGGTTTCTAGCTATCAGGTACTAGCATATTGTTTCCTGCATTATTTTCAGAGGCTTTCCAAAGAGGAACTCACATCTGTTTCTCCTTCACAGAGAACAGAAATCTGTTTTATAGTACTGTGCAACAAGAGAAAATAGATAAACCTAGTGCTTTGCGGTGGTTTGGGAGATGGGCTAGATACATAAAAAGTGTCCTACCTTAGAGGCTCTGCCATCTAATTCATTCTTGTAAGAAGAGAAGTGTGTGTTTATAGGCCCCAGGACAAAGGTTATGTTTATCTGACTACCAGGAATCTCACCTTCATGACTCAATTGCCAGATGGAACTTCCTGTTAATATATCTAGTGACATCTTTGGTTGTTGTGAGGATACTCTTCGGAAGACATAGGGCCTTATATGAAAAGGAATTTTATATCATTATGAAGATTCAGAAACCAGCACTGGAAAAAGAGGCAGTATCTTGAGGCCTTCCCCAAGATGAGCTGTCATGCAGTAGCAGACTCTAGTTGAGTAAAGAGAAATCCCTCCACATTTTTTCCCTTTGGCAAGATATTAAATACAATAGCACCTGCATCAATAACTAAGATCATCCACACTAATAATATAGATTTATTTTAAAAAGTGATTTTTGGGCATTTGCAGCAGGGAACCAGGCTGCTCCACAGCCTTCTATGCTTAGCCCACCAGGAGAGAATGATCTCCCAGCAGCGATTTCACTTCTGAGTGCGGAGGTGAGATATCCACCTTCTCTCTGGAGGGGTACAACTAGGAGCACACTGGGCATGTGATTAGTGGAGATGCTGAGACAGGAGTCTTCCTTTCCAGTCACCATTTGCAGCAGGGAACCAGGCAGCTCCACACCCTTCTGTGCTTAGCCCAGCAGAAAAGAATGATCTCCCAGCAATGATTTCACTTCTAAGTGAGAAGGTGAGATCTCCACCTTTGCTCTGGAGGGGTGCAGCTAGGAGCGCACAGGGCATACAACCAGTGGAGCAGCTGGGACAGGAGTCTTCCCTTCTGGCCACCCTCTGCAGCAGGGAACCAGACAGCTCCACAACCTTCTGTGCACATACCCTGCCAGAAGAGAGTTGGTCTCCCAGGAGTACAGACACAGGCTTACAGGCCCATAGGAGGGGCAATCTCCAGCCAGAGACAAGACCAACTAACACCAGAGATAACCAGATGGCGAAAGGCAAGTGCAAGAACCCTACGAACAGAAACCAAGGCTACTTGGCAAAATCAGAGCCTAGTTCTACCACCACAGCAAGTCCCGGATACGCCAACACACCGGAAAAGCAAGAGTTGGATTTAAAGTCTCTTCTCACGATGCTGTTAGAGGACATCAAGAAGGACATAAATAACTCCCTTAAAGAAATGCAGGAGAACATAGGTCAAATGGTAAAGTCCCTTAAAGAGGAAACACAAAAATCCCTGAAAGTATTATAGGGGAGCATGGGTGAACAGGTAGAGGCCCTTAAAGAGGAAACACAAAAATCCCTGAAAGTATTATAGGAGAACACAAACAAAGAAGGGAAGGAACTAAACAAAACCATCCAGGATCTAAAAAGGGAAGTAGAAACAATAAAGAAATCACAAAGTGAGACATCTCTGGAGATAGAAAACCTTGGAAAGAATTCAGGAGTCATAGATGCCAGCATCAACAACAGAATACAAGAGATAGAAGAAAGAATCTCAGGGGCTGAAGATACCATAGAAAACATTGACTCAACAGTTAAAGAAAATGCAAAATGCAAAAAGTTCCTGAGCCAAAACATCCAGGAAATCCAGGACACAATGAGAAGACCAAACCTAAGGATTATAGGTATAGAAGAGAGCGAAGATTTTCAACTTAAAGGGCCAGTAAATATCTTCAACAAAATTATAGAAGAAAACTTCCCTAACCTAAAGAAAGAGATGTCCATGAACATTCAAGAAACCTACAGAACTCCAAACAGACTGGACTAGACCAGAAAGTCCTCCCGGCACATAATAATCAAAACACCAAATGCACTAAACAAAGAAAGAATATTGAAAGCAGTAAGGGAAAAAGGTCAGGTAACCTATAAAGGCAGGCCTATCAGAATTACATCAGACTTGAGACGAAAGCCAGAAGATCCTGGGAAGATCTCATACAGACCCTAAGAGAACACATATTCTAGCCTAAACTACTATACCCAGCAAAACTCTCAATTACCATAGATGGAGAAACCAATATATTCCATGACAAAACTAAATTTACACAACATCTTTCCACAAATCCAGTCCTACAAAGATAATAGATGGAAAACGCCAACATGAGGAGGGAAACTACACCCTAGAAAAAGGAAGAAAGTAATCTTTTTCCAACAAACCCAAAAGAAAGTAACCACACAAACATAAAAAGAACATCAATAATAACAGGAAGCAACAATAACTATTCCTTAATATCTTATAACTTCAATAGACTTAATTCCCCAGCAGAAAACATAGTCTAGCAGAGATGTTTTTCATGCGGATCTTCGATTTTATTAGAAAATGTTTGTGACTCCTCTTTCAATTTAGTAATGCCTTTTGTATCTACCATTTTGACTGTATTATTTTCCATGATAATCTTTAATTTTAACATTTTTTCTGTGTATTTCTTTTATTTTATTTTATTTTTTTAATTTACATTCCAAATCACTTCCCCTTTCCCGTTTCCTCCCTCCCCGAAAGTCCCATAAGCCCCCTTCCCTCCCTCTTTTCTCCATTCAACCCCCTCTCATTTCTCTGTCCTGGCGTTCCCCTACATCCAGTCTTTCCAGGACCAGGGGTCTCTCCTTCCATCTTTTTAGAAATCTATTGATATGCGGATTGTGTCTAGGGTATTCCGAGATTCTGGGTCAATATCCCCTTATCAGTGACTGCATACCATGTGTGTTCTTTTGTGATTGGGTTACCTCACTAAGGATGATATTTTCAAGTTCTGACCATTTGCCTAGGAATTTCGTGAATTCATTGTTTTTAATTGCAGAGTAGTATTCCATTGTGTAGATATACCACATCTTCTGAATCCATTCCTCCGTTGAGGGACATCTGGGTTCTTTCCAGCTTCTGGCTATTATAAATAAGGCTGCTATGAACATAGTGGAGCATGTGTCCTTATTGCATGCAGGTAAAGTCTCTGGGTATATGCCTAGGAGTGGTATAGCCGGATCCTCCGGGAGTGTCATGCCCAGTTTTCTGAGGAACCGCCAGACTGCTTTCCAGAGTGGTTGTACCAGCCTGCAATTCCACCAGCAGTGGAGGAGTGTTCCTCTTTCTCCACATCCTCGCCAACAACTGCTGTCTCCTGTGTTTTTGATCTTAGCCATCCTGACTGGTGTGAGATGGAATCTCAGGGTTGTTTTGATTTGCATTTCCCTAATGACTAAGGATGATGAACATCTCTTTAGGTGCTTCTCAGCCATTAGATATTCTTCAGGTGAGAACTCTTTGTGGAGCTCTGTACCCCATTTTTTAATAGGGTTACTTGCCTCTCTGGAGTTTAACTTCTTGAGTTCTTTGTATATCTTGGATATTAGCCCTCTGTCGGATGTAAGGTTGGTAAAGATCATTTCCCAGTTAGTTGGTTGCCGCTTTGTCTTTTTGACAGTGTCTTTTGCCTTGCAAAAACTTTGTAATTTAATGAGGTCCCATTTGTCTATTCTTGATCTTAGAGCATAAGCTATTGGAGTTCTGTTCAGGAAATTCTCCCCTGTGCCCATATGTTCAAGGTTCTTCCCTAGTTTCCCTTCTATTAGTTTCAGTGTGTCTGGTTTTATGTGGAGATCTTTGATCCACTTAGAATTGAGCTTAGTGCAAGGAGATAAGAATGGGTCAATTTGCATTCTTCTGCATGTTGACCTCCAGCTGAGCCAGCACCATTTGTTGAAAAGGCTATCTTTTTTCCACTGGATGGTTTTAGCTCCTTTGTCAAAGATCAAGTGACCATAGGAGTGTGGATTCATTTCTGGGTCTTCAATTCTGTTCCATTGATCTACATGTCTGTTACTGTACCAATACCATGCAGTTTTTAACACTATTGCTCTGTAGTACAGCTTGATTGGCAGGATTAATATAGTAAAAATGAGCATCTTACCAAAAGTAATACACAGATTCAATGCAATCCCCATCAAAATCCCAACTCAATTCTTCATAGAGTTAGAAAGAGCAATTCAAAAATTCATCTGGAATAACAGAAAACCCAGAATAGCTAAAACTATTCTCAAGAGTAAAAGAACCTCTGGGGGAATCAGTATCCCGGACCTCAAGCTGTACTACAGAGAAATAGTGTGTATTTCTTTGATTTCGTCGGAGGTGTTTTTCATATAGATCTTTGGTTTCGTCGGTGGGGGGGGGGGATGTTTGTAGTTCCACTTTCAATCAATTTAGGAATGTTTTTGTGCCTACCATTTTGTCGGTATTATTGTCCATGATAATCTTCAAATTTAACGTTTTTCTGTATTTTTCTTCAATTTTGTCAGAAGCATTTTCCATGTGGATCTTCAGTTTTATCAGACAATATCTATAATTTTGCTTTCAATCAACTTAGGAACATTTTTATACCTTCCATTTTATCTCCATGTAATAGTCAGTTTTAACATGTTTTTCTATATATTTCTTGAATTTTTTCAGGAATATTTTCCTTGTTGATCTTCAATTTTATCAGAAAGTGTTTATAATTCCACTTTCAAAAAACTTAGGAATATTTTTATGCCTACCATTTAATCTGTATAATTTTTCCATGAAATACTCAATCTTAACGCATTTTTTTATATATTTCTTCAATTTTATCAGATATTTTCCATGTAAATCTTCAATTTTATCAGAAAATATTTATAATTTAACTTTCAATCAAATTAGAAATATTTTTATGCCTTCCATTTTATCTGTATGATTTTCCATGATAATCTTCATTTTTAATATTTTTCCATATTTTTTTTCAATTGTATCAGAAATATTTTCCATGTAAATCTTCAATTTTATCAGAAAATGTTTATAATTCTACTTTCAATCAACTTAGTAATATTTTAATTCCTACCAATTTATCTGTATCAATTTCTTCAATTTTGTCAGAGATATTTTCCATATAAATCTTCAATTTTATCAGAAAATGTTTTTACTTCTACTTTAAATCAATTTAGGAATATTTTTATGCCTACCATCTTATCTCTATAATTTTTCATGAAATAGTTATTTTAACGTGTTTTTCTATATATTTCTTGAGTTTTATCAGAAATATTTTCCTTGCAGACTTTCAATGTTATCAGAAAATGTTTATAATTACACTTTCAATCAACTTAGGAATATTTTTATGCCTACCATTTTATCTGTATAATTTTTCCATGAAATAGTCAATTTTAATGTATTTTTCTATATATTTCTTCAATTTTATCAGAGATATTTTCCATGTATATTTACACAATGGAATACTACTCAGCAATTAAAAACAATGAATTCATGAAATTCTTAGGTAAATGAGGAACAAGGGGAGGGAAGAGGGCCTGTGGGACTTTCGGGGAGGGGGGAACCGGGTAAGGGGAAATCATTTTGCATGTAAATAAAGAATATAGAAAATAAAAATAATAATAATAAAAAAAAGTGATTTTTGTAGAGGTACTAAGTCATGCCTGATCCACAATGATAATGTTGTATATTTTTTTAAAAAAGTGATTTTCGTATAGCTGAAAATCCTGAAATCATGTTCTAACATGTGACAGAGGTACGTATGTAGAGCATTGTACCCTCGGTGGTGATTCATTAGGGATTAGGGGAGATCCATGACTTTCCCTCTGCCTAAGTATATTCTCTTTGTGTTATCTGATGAGCATTGTTTTCTCAGAAAGTTCCCTTTAAGTAACAGAAGATGGACTCCTGCATGCTCAGTTTCCACCCTTGGCTCGAGAGATAGAAGTAGAAAATGGTTTCAGGTTTTCCTGCTGTTCTTCTTTCTTAAGAGCAGTTCAATGTATTGTTCATGGTCCATAGCAGCCTGTCTACACATGTGGAAGAGAAATAGTAGCACACCCGCTTCTCTTCTGTGTATCTTCCTTTCTAAACACACATGAATGTATATCTTTCCTACTGTAATCTGTTGAATCAAGATACTCTATAGCACATTAGGAAACAGTACTGTCTGAACTTATATTGATTACCTTTTGATCGATTTCAGGTGTCTATAAGATTAACCTGAAGGATCCTGACTTTTAAAAGCATTTATACTAATAAAACATTTCAGTAGAAAAATATTATCAAATAAATCTTGTAGTTCAGATTATAAATTTACTTTGATACTCCCATGCAGACTATTTAGCAAAAGGTAAATAGCATTCTGAATATCTTCAATGTAAATATAAGCATGACAACATGATAAATATTGTATTCACATGGATTAATATGTATGCAAACTGGCTGCACTGCAAGAAGTAAGCATTAAGTAATTAGTGTCACTGCAGTAACATATTCATTTGACAATATAAAATGGCCCAACTCATATCTAGAAATCAAAGTGCTAATTCCAAGTACAAATTTGCTACCAAAACATTCTATTCTTCTTAATGGTAGAAACATAAGCTATTTATATTCTACCATCTTGCAATATCAAAAGATTATGCTATAGCAAGTCTGATAGCATCCCATTATTAACTACACAAAAACTTGAGGAGAATTTTATACTAGTAAGCATTGAGGAAATAATGCATGAAAAACACTGCAAATAGCCAATTCTTACTCATCCAGAAGTGGAAACCAGGCATTTGAGGTATTATGCTAGATAGGCATATGAAGATAAGTATTATTTTATAGCTGAGGCAAAGCAAGAAATACTGTGGGGTGAGAAGTGGTCATGATGCAGGGTGGTCTCATTGCTATTCCAAATGACCACACAGGAAAACACACAGATCTGTGGGACCAGAGTCAGCAAACTTCCAAATGGTTTGAAAAACTAGCTGCCTCGGCGTGATTCAATAGTGACTCGGAGTCAGTAGTGGATGAGTGCTGTCAGTTCAAGTGCTCTCTCTTTGCCTGAGGATTCTCATCATTTTCCTTCTTCTTATTTCTTCTTTCTCCCTTGCCATTCTTTTTCCTTTTCCAGCAAGCCTGAACCCAGTCTTTTATTTACAAAAGCTACACCATCAAGGTTTTGATGATTATTAATATTTTTTAAAAATCCTCAAATTTATATAAATTTTATGAATTCTAGATCATTAGTCCCAAACCCTGTTTCCTTAAACCAGAAACTAAACATAAGGCCAAAACATATTTCCTTATATAATTTGCACAGCCTGTTCTTCACAGGTAGCTGAGCACAGCTCTTGAGGTTTCCTAGTACAGCAGACAGCAGTCTTCAGTAACTGTTTCCATGTAAAATCAGACAGGTGACAGACTGCTTAGGTTAAAATGATTTCTTACAAAGTTTTCAAATTTATGCAAGTACAGCAGCTAGCTCTCTCTGTTATCTTTCTAGGAATTGCCATCTCTAATTCTTCCAGTAGCTGGAAGGGTATTAGTTTTTTATATGTTTGTACATCATCCTTTAATTCTCTACTCTTTGTTTCCCCATCCTAGCAATTCCATGGTCTCATGTACTCTCCTTCTAATACTTTTTATTTCTAATCACATACAAGTCTTCCTCCTAGAAAATAAACAAATCAACCATTTGCTTGTATTTTATACATTTCTTCTTTTCCTATCCATACCTTTTCTTCCTGAGACCACTTGAACTCTCTATCCTTGATGTCCCCAAGTTCACCCTGGCTAATGAACCAGAGGGTACTTGAATCTCCTCATAATTCCAAACTCAATGTCAAGTCTGGCAATTTCTACAAAGGGCCATGTAGGCTCTTGTGGCGCCTGTGGTTATGTTGTCAGGATACTCTCCCACGGTTGTAAAGGCCAAGCAGAAGGCCTGTTCCTCATCCTCCACAGCCTCATGACCACCTCCATTCCTCATTCTTGAGGACTGCATCTATTCCGTTTATTATGGAGTGACTAGCTCTGAGTAATGGGGGAAATATATTCCCTAGAAAGAGAAACTGAAAGTAAAATAAAGCACATGAGCTTCAGGCCAACAGCAGTCATAGGTCCTTGGGGGATCATGGGAATCAATGTCATGGCCCCTCCTCTTTTTTTTTAATATTTTTTATTGAATATAATCTTCATTTACATTTCAAGTGTTAAAGCCTTTCCCAGCAGTTTCCCCTCTCCCCAAAATCCCCTAACCCCTCCTCCCACTCCCTGCCTCCAAGTATATGCCCCTCCACCCGACCCACTCCCACCTCTTCCCCCCCCACACACACTCCCCTTGTTGGGGCATCTATTTAGCCTTCACCTGACCAAGGACCACTCCTCCCACTGATGCCCGACAAAGCATTCCTCTGCCACATTTTTGGCTGGAACCATATGTACCCCTTGGTTGCTAGTTTAGTCTCTGGGAGTCCTGGGGCATCTGGGTGGTCAACATCATTGTTCTTCCCGTGGGGCTGTAAACCCATTCATCTCCTCCAGACCGCCCTCCAATTCCTCCATTGGGGACCCCACTCCCAGGCCAATGGTTGGCTACTAGCATCTGCCTCTGTATGTATAAGGCTCTGGCAAGGCCCTTCAGAAGACAACCATGGCATGCTCCTTTTGATATGCGCTTCTTGTCCTACATAGTAGTGTTGAGGTTTGGTGACTGTTTATAGGGTGAAACCCCAAATAGGACAGTCTCTGGGTGGCCTTTACTTAAGTCCCTGCTCCACACTTTACCTCCATTATTGCTCCTGTAATTGTATTGTTCCCTTTCTCAGAGGATCCCAAGCACCCCCACTTCAGTTCTCTTTCTTCTTGAGCTTCCTGTGGTCTTTGAATTGTAACTTGTTTATTTTGAGCTTTTGCGCTAACATCCACTTATCAGTGAGTGCATACCATGTGCATTCTTTTGTGATTGGGTTACCTTGCTCAGGATGTCAGTTTCTAGTTCCATCCATATATGGCACCTCCTCTTACAGCTGTGCTTTACACAGCACCTTTTCTTTACCTGATCACATAGCATATATTTTATTCTCTGGGACCCACAACCAAGTTTCCACAGAACGGGAAAGAGACTGTGCAAGTTGAGAGTCCTATCAGATCTCTCTCTTGAGAAGAGCAGCATGCATGTTAGAGAACTTTTTTAGCCATTTTCAGTGTGTTTACTAGGATTTCAAAAACAAACTTTTCAGCATTTCATTTGTCTTCCAGTCAGCAATTTAGCCTCAGTGGGCAACATTTATATAAAATTAATTCTAGTAGCCTTTCTAAGTCTACTTACAGTCCCTGAAAACTTAGGAATATGTCATATGTTGTATGTTTTCAATTTCATCTGAATAACTACCATGGGACAATTGCTATTGTGTGAACATTGCAAACCATGAATGATACAACTCCCCATTTCTCCAAGGTGTGTAACTCACAAGAATGCATGGCAATTCTTTTTCCCTGGAAATATGTTCATATCCTGATGGTGAGAGTTTTGGACACTGTAATGATATCCAATAGGCTTTATGATATTCATGCCATTTATTCATACACATTCTTATTTACTGTCATTTTACTCACACATAAATATATTACCGACTTTTCTCCACAAAGCTTTACATTTTCAGCAGAGTTAAGTTGAATAAAATTATGTAAAAAATTTTTTAAAGACTCATGAGAGATTGTTGTATTCTGTTCAGCTCTCCTTGCCACACACTTCCATATAGTGAAAATGAAAATCCATACAAATTTGTTCTGGAATCCATTAGAATATTTACATTAAGAAGGCAGAGCAATGCATTTCTACATCTTCTGAGATGCCATATTTGTTTTGTTTTAACAAAAAACTCTTTTTTAGATATTTTCTTTATTTATATTTCAAATGTTATCCCCTTTCCTAGTTTCCCCTCAGAAAGCCCCCTATCCCATCCCTCTCCCCCTGCTCACCAACCCACATACTCCTGCTTCCCTGTTCTGTCATTCCCCTATACTGGGGCAGCTAGCTTTCTCAGGACAAAGGGCCTCTTCTCCCTTTGATGTCCAACAAAGCCATCCTCTACTACATATGCAGCTGGGACCATGGGTCCCTCGATGCATACTCTTTGGTTGGTGGTTTAGTCCCTGGAAGCTTTGGGGGTACTGGGTGGTTCATATTGTTGTTCCTGCTTTGGGGCTGCAAGCTCCTTCAGCTTCTTTGGTCCTTTCTCTAGTTCCTTCCTTGGGGACCATGTGCTCAGTCCAATGGTTGGCTAAGAGTTTCTACCTCTGTACTTGTCAGGTACTGACAGAGTCTCTTAGGATACAGCTATATCAGGCTCCTGTCAGCAAGCACTTGTTGGCATTCACAATAGTGTCTGGGTTTGGTGACTGTATATGGGATGGATCCCCATGTGGGCAGTCTCTGGATGGTCTTTCCTTAAGTCTCTCCTCCACACTTTGTCTCTGTATCTCCTCCCATGGATATTTTTCCCCCTTCTACAAAGAACCAAAGTATTCATACTTTGGTCTTCCTTCTTCTTGAGCTTCATTTGGTCTGTGAATTGTATCTTGGGTATTCAAAGCTTCTGGGCTAATATCCACTTATCAGTGAGTGCATAGTATGTGTGTTCTTTTGTGATGGGGTTACCTCACTCAAGATTATATTTTCTAGTTACATCCATCTGCCTAAGAATTTCATGAATAAATTGTTTGTAATTGCTGAGTAGTACTCCATTGTGTAAATGTACCACATTTTCTGTATCCATTCCTCTGTTAAGGGACATCTGGGTTCTTTCTAATTTCTAGCTATTGTAAATAAGACTGCTATGAACATAGTAGAGCATATGTCCTTATTACAGTTGGAGAATATTCTGGGTATGTGCCCAGGAGTGGTATAGCTGGGTCCTATGTCCAATTTTCTGAGGAACTGTCAAACTGATTTCCAGAGTGGTTGTATCATCTTGCAATTCCACTAGCAGTAGAGGAGTATTCCTCTTTCTCCACATCTTAGACAGTACCTACTGTCACCTGAGTTTTGATCTTAGCCATTCTGACTGGTGTAAGGGGGAATCTTGGATTGTTTTGATTTGCATTTCCCTGATGACTAAGGTTGTTGAACATTTCTTTAGGTGCTTCTCAGCCATTTAGTATTCCTCAGTTGAGAATTCTTTGTTTAGCTCTGTACCCCATTTAACAAAAAACTATTTTATCTCTAGAGATCTCATTACTATTTCTTGGCAAACTGTGGTCCGATCCATCAAGGAAATATGAGAGTGCAAGGGCCCTTCCTGCGGAAGCACAGCGTCATTACTATAGCAGGCTTTGATATGTTTGCCTATAAGATATGGACCATTTTCTGGGTAAATTTTAGAAAGCATTTGAGTACTATTCAAGTGAACTTGGCCATTATACTACAAGCTGTTGTGTATCTAAACCAAAGTGCTACATGTGTGTTTAAAAGCAAAACAAGCACAAGGATCCAGTGCCAGTCAATATCTACACAGAGTAGGAAGAAGTGAGGCAAGTAGGAAAGTCATCCCTTTCTACACAGTTTATAGAGTCCAAGGAGGGGAAGGGTCACTGCAGTCATCAGGACTAGTTTGTCAGGTCTGCTTTTAGAGAATCTGTGATCTCTAGGCCAAGAATTTTGCTTCTCCAGCTAAAAAACATCCCAAGATAATTAAAAAAAAATAGTTTCAGGTCAGATTGAAGAATGTAATGACAGTAAGCCATGAATTAGTTGCAAAGTTGAAGATTAAACTTATTTTTCCCATCAAGGGTTTCAGAAAATAGGGACTTAGAAATTAGCATTAAAGGGTATACTTAGTGTTAAGTTGAGTTTGTTGTTTGTTTATTTCTGTCTTGAGTCCTCAGAAAAATAATCAGATATAAACATTTAATATGTGTCTTATTCACTCTGCTAAATGTTGTTGATTGAAAAAAGTAAACTGAATGAGATCTAACTTTGATTTGAGAATATGCTATCTGTTGGAGGAAGTGCCATTGTGTTTGTATAATCTAACATGCTTGTCACCCAGGCTACAGCAGAAGTCTCATAGAATGGGTATCAGGTTGACTTTACCTAGCCCAGTCTTCTGCTCTCTGCAATGTGGAGACGCAGAATACTACTCTTTGAACCAGTATAGGTTTTTCAGCACAAGTGGGGCCTTTCGTCTTGAACTTGTGTAGCCATATAAACTGAGGGAAGTAAATACTGCTTAGATTTCCCTAGTTATGTTCATTTCTTATATCATTCTGGACTCAAACAGGCTCTGACAATTCCTTCTTATTTCTGTTTCATTTGCTTTTCCACACTTTCATCAGTATGCACATAATGCTCTTTGAGCAAAGTCCCTTCCCATTATCCTCTGTTATCCAGTTCCATTTATCATCAAATCCCTTTTTCTCAAGTCCCTTCTTACTGTCATTTCTTTGTGTGTGTTTTGTGCCCTACTGTGGGTTTGTTTGTTGTTTTTGTCTGTTTGTTTGTTTTTTCCAGACAGATCTTAATCAACAACATGTTTCATAAAGTTACCTGTCCAAACAAGCTTACTTTTTTTCTGGAAAGGTAATGAAGTAGTCATCCTTGGTCATTACTAATCATGCCCTTCTCAAGGAAGGAAGGGAAAGGTAATGGTCTAGAGAATTACAAAATTGTGAGGAGTTCTGAGACATAAAATATTTGTTGCATTTAACTGTGGGGTATAAATAGAGGACTTAGCTTAAGATCCTTCACTAGAGGGGAATCTTACAGACTCTGAAAGAGTGAAACAATTTTAAGCAGAACCTTGGCAAGATAAGACATAAGATGGTAGAAGAAGCTATCATTACTAAGTAGATGATTGTTTAGCTTTTATACTTTCACCATTTATATATTGTCCAGGCAAGTGCCAGTATGGTTAACTACGCAAAAATGTTCATGCATTCATCAAAGCTGTGTATTGGAGAACAGAATAAGAATTAATAAAGAAAAGTTTTGAATTCTGTACGTGTTAACTTACCATTGGAAGCATTGCTTACACCATACCCATACAGGTTGGCATTAACTGTGCCATGCCCTAAAATGGGTGAGATACAGTGGCATCCTATACGATTGGTGCCTGGGGCTCGCTGTGCCTCCACTTGTCAGTGTAGCCTGTGCTGTGTCCAGAATAGCTCAAACCTTCACTATCTCTGCCTTCTTATTTTGTTTAATGCCAGTCACTAGAATTATTTTATATCCTTATTAAATGTGTATTTTAAGTATTGTGTTTTGCTTTAAAACATTTTCTTTCTGTTTTTTTTTTTTCACCATTAGAATATCCTTGCTCTAATCAATTTGTTTGCTTTCTCTGGGCCCAATTTTTTGTTCCTGGCTGATATTTGCACTTCCGTTTTCAAATTATAACATGCAATATAATTTAACTATAATTTTCATTTTTGTACAGTGTAGATCTTTGAAAGTTAAAGGCTGGTAAGTATACCAAGTAAGCTGATTTAACTCCATTTGTTTGGTTTTGTTAGATTGACTTTGCTACCATTAGGTCCTTCCTGTCTAGAGGCAGGGAATGAATGTCTTAGTTTATACAGCAAAGTCCCTATTTCTGTATTCTCAAAGTAACTATTTATAATATCTGCTTTTACTTCCATAAGGTCTCACTATGTACATTAAATTATATGATCATCCTATCTGGAAGAGCCACAAGAAAACTGCCCATTTATGCATTCCCAGAATTCAATTTCTAGAAAGTAAATGTAATTAAAATACGCTGACAGTCACTGTTCTTACAGGAGATGGTTCAAGCTGTATCTAAGTCTTTTTGAGGTCAAAGAGGAAAAACTTGTCGTTTGGGTACAGAAAGGTTTTTATTGCCTTAATAGAAAAGTGAAGTCGCGTCTTACCTTACTGTTATATATTTCTCAACTAGCCTTACCGTGGCTCTGTTAAGACTTTTGAAGCAGAACCCAGTTTTTCATTCATTTTTCAAAGTAAAACAGCTTCCACTACTATTTAACTTACAATGTTAGACAATGAGAATGTTACAAGGGGAAAGAAGTGAAAAGAATCTTGAAAAACATGCTAATAAATTTAGTTCAGACCTTCAACTAAAGCCCAAACATTGGTTAGCTAGCTATTCAGATATTGATACTGTAGTTGGCTCACTGACCTGATAACACAGGATTTTTAGATAAGTTTTTACTAAATGTAAAGACCTGTGAAAAGCCAAAGATATTTTTTTAGTACTACCATGCCTTGCTAACTAATAAGATCCTTGTAAATGATCTTGACCTGAGGGTGAGAGATACATATAAATCAGGCACAAATTTCTTTTTTCATATTCACTATGTTAAAAAGGAGAACACAGTGTTTGTTGGCATGTGTATAGATGTGATTAAAAATATATAATTACATGACACAAACATACAAACTAATAATAAGAAATGGAAATTTTAAGCAATAGAGTATTATCACTAGATAATCTCTTATTGTCCGTTGTTATTCATTAATGACATTAATTTCTCCATTACTAACCCTTTTGTCAATAATATTTGTCAACTGTGTAAGCATAGTAAATTCCATGTATTTCAAATATTCCTATCATTCTACCTATATTTGATTTCTTTGAACCCTCCCTTATCTTCTTACCACACTGACTCAGTTTTGTCGACATTTATGTAACTTAATTGTGTCTATACTTCGACTGAAACTCCCCATAATCTCTATTTTATCCATCTCCACTTGTGCCCTGGTCCCATTCTTCCTTCCTTCTGCCACTTCCATCTGATGATCTCTTCTACTGCTGTTCTGTTCTTATTTCACTCATCCATCTGTTCAATAAACACTTGTTGGCTGCTTATATATGACACTTTATTCTAAGTGCTAGAGATAGAAAGACACTGCCTTCATGTAAAGGATAGTCTATTTCTGGCAGTGACCACCGGACATACTATGCCATTAAACTGTTCAGCATTGCATTGTATTATGCACCATGTAAGAGTTATAGAAATATGATGGAAAGGAAGTAAAGCTAAGTATCTTGGGATAAATAAGTATCTTGGGATAAATAAGTATCTTAGGATAGATAATGTGCTCTAGAAAGAAAGTGACAAGTGCAAAATACTTGTAATAGGAAGGTGAGCTGTGTAAGCAATAAGAGATACAAGGAAGTATTCCTAGAGTAGAAAAGGGAAGAAGCAGAAAAGAGAGTGGGGGTAAGATCACAGAAATTGCCAGAGAGCAAATCCTGCAAGCATTTGTAAGTCCTTATGAAACTCAGTCTAAATCTGAGGGGTAGTTTTGAGCAAAGGATTCCTGTGATAAGATTGACATTTTAGCTTGATAGTTTTTGTTACTTTATTAAGGTTGATTGTACACAAACTGATACAGCAGTAACGGTTAGAGGCTGTTACAATTCATGGGAGACATAGAGGTTGCTCACATTCCCTCTTAACTGTTGTTGGCTTGGTCCTGGTTCTATAGGGAAGATGTATAAGGGACTGTAAGGTAGACAATCATTATTTTGTGGGATTTGTCTGGAGCAGTCGCTTGTGGGATGTATATGGAGATGACTGATAAGTAAAGAGCTGGATACAGGAACCTGGACTTGAGAGAAATACTCACATCTGATACTAAGACTGTAGTATAGTGTGAAATATAAAAAATGATTCATGCTATCACTGACATGGCACTGACCTGTTCTTATCTTGTGGAGACTCTGACCTGGAGCCCTGAAATCTCTACCCAGCTCCCTAAGTTCCCAATGATGGGTTGCTACCATGCCAGCCCCACGCTTCCAAATTCCCATGGCCTTTTGGGGTGCACTTCTTGCAAACCCACGCTTTGAAGCCAGTACCTTTCTCCCTGGAACCCAGTTGAGTCACCATGTGAAGGAAAACACCACACAAACTTAGTTCAAAATCAACAGGTAACTCAAATCGCTGGGCGCAGCAACTTGTATCCTAATTTTGCAAGGTATACTAAATTTAACTCCTCCAGTGGTGAATCCTGGTGGTTTCACCATCACATCCAGGGACCTCTTGTTAACTACATATTGTCCTCCAAGTTCTCTCAGTCCAAAATCAAGACTTTTTTTCTGTGTCTCCTCATCCCCTTTTCAAACCAGAAGTCCCGTCTATTCCTCAATCAGTGATTGGTTCCTAGGAATCTTTATTCATTAGGGGAAAGTTCACAGGAAGTCACCTGAGTATATGATTCACTCCTCATCCCGGCAGCCCCTCTTGGGGAAGCAGAATTAGTATCAAAATACAAACAGCACCAGGGCTATCCACAACACGGTAGTGATTTTCTTTACTGCTATTTAACAATGTCTCATTCAGGTCTAGCAAATGGACACTGGAAACTTTGAAAATGTCTGGGTTATTATATTCTCTGGAGCTTTAGTGCAAGCTGTTATCAGAAGCAACCTTGTCCCTGTCCTTTGGGTCTGTGCTGCCACCCTCATTCTGAATATAATGTGTCCCAGCTCACCTGTATAGAGCAAATCCTGGACCAGTAGGTTAGATGCATTTCTCAGTTCTTTACCATTCGCCACAATGTAGCTAATACACTTCAAAACCTCTGTGGTATGTTTTTGTCTTCCATTTCAGTGCTACCCCAGTATAGGAAGGAGCTTGACATTCTTGGGTGCTTGGGACAGTTCCAAGTGTTGGATGACTAATAAATATCTCTTGTTTGCCATTTGCTTATTAATGAAACATAAATATATGAATTTTATATATGTGAGGTAATAAAAATGACATGTTAATGTTTTTCAAATACCACTAAATATTGTGCTGTAGAGTTCATTGGGTAAAATGTTTCCTCTGTACTCATGAGGAACTGATTTTAGATTAACAGTAGCCATGTAAAAATTAGGCAATGTGGTAGAGTAATCTCAGGCCTGAGCAGGCTTGGGAGGCTTGCAAAACTAGATCCCTTGGCTCCTTGGTGAGCCAGCCTAACCAAAATTTATGAGTTCAGTGAGAGTCCATGACTCAAAAATTAATGTGGAAAACCTGAAAACATTTTTCAGCAGGTTGAAGTACTTGCTCTTTCAGAATACCCACATTTGATTCCCAGTTCCTACATGGTGTCTCATAGCCATCCTAACTCCAGTTCCAGGGGATCCAACACTTTCTTTAGACTTCTGCAGGTGCCACACATGCCTTTGGTGCACATATAGGACTGCAGGGCAAACATTCATACATACACAATAAATAAATCTCTTGAAGATAAAAAAAATGTGGAGAATGATTCAGAAAGACACCTGACATCGACATCTGACTTCTATGTGCTTATTTATATGCATTCATGCATACCTGCCCATACACATACACATGCACATGCGCGTGCGCGTGCGCACACACACACGCACACACACACAGTCTCTTAAAAATGTACAAATAAGTTAAAAGTTGTTTTCAAGTAAGGAAGCACAGTAGTGTAGTAATTTGATTATATTAGTTCAGCCTGCTTGTTAGCTTATTGCAATTGTTTCTCACCGATAGTTTTTCTATGAGTTCTTGTAACTTTATTTAGGTCTTTCCCTCGGGAAATATTCATGGACTACTCTGTTGGGAAAACTGTTAAACAGACCATGGTTTATGGGCCTTTGGACAGAGGGATGTAGATGTATATCAAAAGTTCTCACAAACATGAATGAGTAATGTTAGAAGTATGTGCATGGGGCTTTTGAGGTCCAAAATGAAGTTATTCTCATGGGCCACATATAGCCTATTATAGATTGAACTCCCTGCCCTAATGGCATAATCACAGAGATATGCATTTGACCTTGCAAATCTTATAAGCATATATCAGGGTAGCATCTGCCTTGCTCCATCTGAATATCATATTCCATACAGAGCTAGAAGAGCAGACCTTGAGAAGTAATCCAAAGCTGACCCTGTGTACCCTCCTGCAGCTTGCACTGCTCCTCTGGTGGTTTTCATCAGCCTTGCTAAATACTTCCTGCAGGGAAAATGAGTAGTGATGAGGAGGAATCTTGCTGCTGCTTCTGAAAAATTCAGCGACTGATTTACAGATATTACTTATTCATTGTGCTATCCCATTGCAGAAGACAGGAATTAAATTCCAGCCTTAAAGGTTATGGGATCCCTCAAGGCCTAGAATGTATTAATGAAAAGTTGAGAACCTGATACAGATTGAAGAATCTGCATAGTGAATAATCTTCTATCAGGCCTAGCTTCTCATGTGAATTTAGGCACAGGGTGAGGATATGATGGTACATTTCTCTTCAGTTTCAAACAGACTGACATTAGTTTTCCTGGAGTTATAAATACTCCTGACTCAGCTGGACTGAAGTTGATTTCACTCTAAGAACTGTAATTCACAAGTAGGGTATGGTTTCCTAACGGATTTCCCAACAGAAGTGAACTCTGTCTACATGTTGGTTAGGTTGCTTACAATGAGTCCATGCTTTCCTCAAAAGATGAACTCATACCTTTTGTCCAAAGGATACATACTTCCTATATTTCCCTGAGTCCCAAATCTTACTGTTAGAAGTGTAGAGGATCTTCAGTTCTGTTCCATTGATCTACATGCCTGTCACTATACCAATACCATGCGGTTTTTAACACTATTGCTCTGTAGTACAGCTTGAGGTCCGGGATACTGATTCCCCCAGAGGTTCTTTTACTCTTGAGAGTAGTTTTAGCTATCCTGGGTTTTCTGTTATTCCAGATGAATTTTTGAATTGCTCTTTCTAACTCTATGAAGAATTGAGTTGGGATTTTGATGGGGATTGCATTGAATCTCTATATTGCTTTTGGCAAGATGGTCATTTTTACTATATTAATCCTGCCAATCCGTGAGCATGGCAGATTTTTCCATCTTCTGAGGTCTTCTTCAATTTCTTTCTTCAGAGATGAAGTTCTTGTCATACAGATCTTTCACTTGTTTGGTTAGAGTCACACCAAGATACTTCATATGGTTTGTGGCTATCGTGAAGGGTACCATTTCTCTTACTTCTTTCTCAGCCTGCTTATCCTTTGAGTATAGGAAGGCTACTGACTTGCTTGAGTTGATTTTATATCCAGCCACTTTGCTGAAGTTGTTTATCAGCTGTAGGAGTTCTCTGGTGGAGTTCTTTGGGTCGCTTAAGTATACTATCAGATCGTCTGCAAATAGTGATAGTTTGACTTCCTCCTTTCCAATTTGTATCCCTTTGACCTCTTTTTGTTGTCTAATTGCTCTAGCTAGAACTTCAAGTACTATATTGAAAAGATATGGAGAGAGGGGGCATTGTCTAGTCCCTGATTTTAGTGGGATTGCTTCAAGTTTCTCTCCAATTAGATTGATGTTGGCTACCGGTTTGCTGTAAATTGCTTTTACTATGTTTCGATATGGGCCTCGAATTCCTGATCTTTCCAAGACCTTTAGCATGAAAGGATGCTGAATTTTGTCAAATGCTTTCTCAGCATCTAATGAGATGACCATGTGGTTTTTTTCTTTGAGATTGTTTATGTAGTGGATTACATTGATGGATTTCCTTATATTGAACCATCCCTGCATCCCTGGGATGAAGCCTACTTGATCGTGGTGAATGATCGTTTTGATGTGTTCTTGGATTCGGTTGGCAAGAATTTTATTGAGTATTTTTGCATCTATATTCATAAGAGAGATTGGCCTGAGATTCTCTTTCTTTGTCGGATCTTTGTGTGCTTTTGGTATTAGTGTAATTGTGGCTTCATAGAACGAGTTGGGTAGTGTTCCTTCTGTTTCTATTTTGTGGAACAGTTTGAAGAGTATTGGTGTTAGGTCTTCTTTGAAGGTCTGATAGAATTCTGCACTAAAACCATCTGGACCTGTGCTTTTTTTGGTTGGAAGACTTCCAATGATGACTTCTATTTCTTCAGGGGTTATAGGACGGTTTAGATGATCTATTTGATCCTGATTTAATTTTGGTATTTGGTATCTGTCAAGGAAATTGTCCATTTCCTCGAGATTTTCTAGTTGTGTTGAATATAGGCTTTTGAAGTAGGATCTGATGATTTTTTGAATTTCCTCATTTTCTGTTGTTATCTCTCCCTTTTCGTTTCTGATTTTATTAATTTGGATACTGTCTCTGTGCCCTCTGGTTAGTCTGGCTAAGGGCTTATCTATATTGTTGATTTTCTCAAAGAGCCAACTCGTCGTTTTGTTGATTCTTTGTATGGTTTTATTTGTTTCTACTTGATTGATTTCAGCCCTGAGTTTGATGATTTCCTGCCTTCTACTCCTCTTTGGTGTATTTGCTTCTTTTTGTTCCAGGGCTTTCAGGTGTGCCATTAAGCTGTTAGTGTATGCTGTCTCCCGTTTCTTTTTGGCGGCACTCAGGGCTATGAATTTTCCTCTTAGCACTGCTTTCATTGTGTCCCATAAATTAGGGTATGTTGTGCCTTCATACAGTGACAGGCATGTAGATCAATGGAACAAAATTGAAGACCCAGAAATGAATCCACACTCCTATGGTCACTTGATCTTTGACAAAGGAGCTAAAACCATCCAGTGGAAAAAAGATAGCCTTTTCAACAAATGGTGCTGGCTCAGCTGGAGGTCAACATGCAGAAGAATGCAAATTGACCCATCCTTATCTCCTTGCACTAAGCTCAATTCTAAGTGGATCAAAGATCTCCACATAAAACCAGACACACTGAAACTAATAGAAGGGAAACTAGGGAAGAACCTTGAACATATGGGCACAGGGGAGAATTTCCTGAACAGAACTCCAATAGCTTATACTCTAAGATCAAGAATAGACAAATGGGACCTCATTAAATTACAAAGTTTTTGCAAGGCAAAAGACACCGTCAAAAAGACAAAGCGGCAACCAACTAACTGGGAAATGATCTTTACCAACCTTACATCCGACAGAGGGCTAATATCCAATATATACAAAGAACTCAAGAAGTTAAACTCCAGAGAGGCAAGTAACCCTATTAAAAAACGGGGTACAGAGCTAAACAAAGAGTTCTCACCTGAAGAATATCTAATGGCTGAGAAGCACCTAAAGAGATTTTCATCATCCTTAGTCATTAGGGAAATGCAAATCAAAACAACCCTGAGATTCCATCTCACACCAGTCAGAATGGCTAAGATCAAAAACACAGGAGACAGCAGTTGTTGAGGAGGATGTGAAGAAAGAGGTACACGCCTCCACTGCTGGTGGAATTGCAAGCTGGTACAACCACTCTGGAAAGCAGTCTGGCGGTTCCTCCAAAAACTGGGCATGACTCTCCCGGATGATCCGGCTATACCACTTCTGGGCATATACCCAGAGGCTTTACCTGCATGCAATAAGGGCACATGCTCCACTATGTTCATAGCAGCCTTATTTATAATAGCCAGAAGCTGGAAAGAACCCAGATGTCCCTCAACGGAGGAATGGATTCAAAGATGTGGTGTATTTACACAATGGAATACTACTCTGCAATTAAAAACAATGAATTCACGAAATTCCTAGGCAAATGGTCAGAGCTTGAAAATATCATCCTTAGTGAGGTAACCCAATCACAAAAGAACACACATGGTATGCAGTCACTGATAAGGGGATATTAACCCAGAATCTCTAAATACCCTAGACACAATTCGCATATCAATAGATTTCCAAGGAGATGGAAGGAGAGACCCCTGGTCCTCGAAAGACTGGATATAGGGGAATGCCAGGACAGACAAGCGAGAGGGGGTTGAATGGGGAAAAGAGGGAGGGAAGAGGGCTTGTGGGACTTTCGGGGAGGGAGGAAACGGGAAAGGGGAAATGATTTTGAATGTAAATAAAAAAATAACTTAGAAAATAAAATAAAATTTAAAAAAAAAAAGAAGTGTAGAGGACTCACTCTAAATCTACTACTGAGTCCTATAAATGTGTGGTTTGTCTTAAACAGCAAGCTATGATGTATATTATCAAAATTTAAATCTCTATTCTCTCAACTCTGATAAGGACAGAAATGAGAAGCTCACCCCAAATTTCTTCATTCTTCTATGAAACTTACATTCTGATGTTTTGATAAAATACCACTTTTATATGCCCACAGAATGATGATGTATGTTTCTTGTTTCTCCTTTCAGTGATCTCTCTCTCTCTCTCTCTCTCTCTCTCTCTCTCTCTCTCTCTCTCTCTCTCTCTCTCTCTCTCTCTCTGTGTGTGTGTGTGTGTGTGTGTGTGTGTGTGTGTGTGTGTGTGTGTAAAATATTTTTATTTAGTTATCAGGGCCTTGAATATCTTATATGTCTTAGTTACTATGCAATGTACCAAAGCTTAGAAACAGTAAATAAAATAGGTTAATAAGTAAATTACATAAATAAATAAAAAACACTGGACAATCTCTCAGGCTGCTCTCACTTATAATTCCTCTCAGAACTGAACACGCTCTATTGGTATTTATGTCATAGATAATTTACTGTTATCCTACCACCTTTTCAAACTGCATGTTATCTAAATTGTAATATATTTTAAAACCTACAAACAAAATTTACGCCACTTTAAGCAATTGCTATTATATAAATTGGTTATTAATCTAAGTTTTAAAATGAATGAAAGGTTTTTGCACAATATCGTAATTAAATGCTTCCTTTCTCCTTTATGACTGGTCTATGTCCTCTGACTGTATGGGCATTGTCAGAAATCAGTGAAGCCATCCACATGGAAGGAATGTATGAATGAAGTGCTACAGTGAACTTGCTGGTTTGCTAGGTTAGCAGGCACATGGGAAAGATTAAACTTTACCATCAAGTAGATCTTGATACCCAGCTCTGCCACTTTCCAGGTCAGTGATCTTGAACAAGGAACTTGGTTTCTCTTTTGAGCAGCAGATTTGATGAATGCTTTTCTTTTTGCTTATCAAATATTATAGTATTGAATGCACCGTTTGGGTATTTGATACTATTACATAGTTTTGCATTGTTCACATATGTGACTTCTAATTTGACTTTTCTTGCTTAGGTTGACGTAATCGTGACACTGGGAGGTCTCGGTGGCCGTTTTGACCAGATCATGGCATCTGTGAATACCCTTTTCCAAGCCTCTCACATCACTCCTTTGCCAATTATAATAATCCAAAAGGAATCTCTCATCTACCTCCTCCAACCCGTGAGTAAACTGCACCCCTCATCAGCACTCTGCTCACAGAACCGGTGTTCCTATAGGAGTCCCTGCCTGCCTCAGTCTCTCACAAAGCTCCTTTACTTGAATTGCATTGTTTTACCCATTGCCCCATGACTGAACAGCAAAAGGTAGTAAAAGAAAAAAGTCAGAATTTCTGTGTGTTAGTGTTTTCTGTTTTTATTTTTGGTGTTTTGTGGATTTTTTTTTTCAGACAAAAGAGAATGAAAACCTTGCAACTTTTAATTAAATTGCCTGAGAATTAAGTTTAGCACTTGTGCATTTTGAGTGGCTGAGTGTGAATGACATTCAAGAAAAGCCTTACCAGGGAAGCACAGCTCGGCAAGTATTCCAGATGAGATACTCTCGGATTTGGAGAGCTGTCATTATAATTGGAAACTCCGTTTGATTGTGCTTGGCACTTAAAAGGAAATCTTTAGCTTTTAACTATTCATAAGTTGCCTGCTTATTAATTTTGCTCCCTCAAGTAATTCTCTAAAAATGGCGTCACTCATTTTCAATGGTAAGCACCAAGAATTTTCTGCCAGTGTAATGCACAGAATAAAATTCTTATAATAGAACCAGATTTCATAAGGTTGAATGAAGGCCCGAACTTTACATTATTCTCCATGAGCATTTTTAAGGATAGGGGACCATTCCATTTTACCTCTCATTGTATTCTGGTATTTATTATTTTGTGTCTGCCTTATCTGTTACATGCTACCTATAGTATGCCAGCACTAAAGATTGTTCTTTGGCTAAGACTGCTGGTCTCATGTATACTCACCATTGTTCAAGTTCTGCTTTGTTTGGTTGGTTAGCTTTGGGTATCTGGCTCGTTTTCTTGCCCAACTTTGGTATTTCCTGCAAGTTTATGTGAGGAAAGTGGGACTCAGATTTCAGATTCTTTGCCGACCTCTTAGGCGTGAGGCTTGCAGCACCTGGTGCCTTTCTGCTGCAGTGCAGGGCCTTGAGGATTGAGACAAGTAGTTACTTGATTCCCAAGAAGAAGGAAGGAGAGTCCCCTGGTCCTGGAAAAACTGGATGTAGCAGTGTAGGGGAATAACAGGACAGAGAAGCTGGAAGGGGTTGACTGGGAAACAGGGGGAGGGAAGAGGGCTTATCGGACTTTTGGGGAGAGGGGAACCAGGAAAGGGGAAATCATTTGGAATGTAAATAAAGTATATAGAAAATAAAAATAAATAAAAAAATTAAAAAAAAATACAAGTAGTTACATTTGATCATTGCCCCCCAGTTCATGTGAAGTGAAGGAGACAGTTATAAACATAACCATTCTTGCAGTAGTCAATTATCTACTCTTATAATCAATTCCTGAGATCATCAGCTGCTGAAGAAAAGGGTTGCTGCAGCTCATAGCTTTAGCAGTTTCAGCTCAAGACCCACTGGCCATGTTGATTTGTACATTCCGAGGACATTGCAGCAATAACATGATGATATAAAAGCCACTCCTTTTCTCCTAGGACACAAGAGAGGAAAGAAGGGTGCATTTTCCTATGGGCACTGTCCCCTTCCAGGTCACACCCTCAATGATATGAAAGGCCTCCTACCAGATTCCACTTCCATAACCCACCAGACTTCGCCTCTACATTCCTACTGTGTCTCACCAGTGTCATCCTGGGCACACAGCTTTGTCACACGGCCCATAGGGAACACTTAAGGTGCAGGGCATAGAAGGGATGCGATGATTAAAGTTTAGTAGATAAATACGTTGAGAAAATAAATAATTTGGGCACGTTGGAATAAGGAAAATATTCACAGAAACACTCAGCTTATTCAGTCAGCCTTACATTCACTCAATTCAACGATTACTTAGAATTACTACAGATAAAAAGCTTTTTTTCTAGCAATAAAGCAGTCCAAATGAGAGAAAATACTGTCTTCTGTGGGCATTTTACTGAGCTTACTTTTCCACACTCTTCAGGAGTATATCAGGGTTTCCTGGGGGAGATGATGGGAAAGCCATTGAAGACAGAAGGTATAATAAGTAAAGAACCAGGTTTAGGGTATAACATGAAATGTTATTGAAATGTTACCTGGAAAAAATGTCAGAAAAGTGACTCTTAATATTTTTTCATTTTATATCCTGCATTTTCACTATAACTGGAAGGTTCAGGGCCTTCTGAAGCCAGCAGTTTAGGAATCCCTCCACCCCACATCACCACACTGATGTCTACCAAGAGTTCCTAAAGACTCACCCATTGTGTGTTCATATATTGCTGTATTGTTTTCTCTCCTCCTCTGCCACTCCAACTGTGTGTTTTAAGATTCTCTGATCGTTTATATGTATCGCTACTATTCTCTTTGATAATGTTTATATCTTGGCCTCTCTGGACTCCATCCCGATGTCCTCTGCCTACTCTCACTTCTCCTCATTCTCTGCATCAGGAGCATCTGTCTGCTCAACCCCTCCTCTGAGACTCTCAGTCCTCCGTGATCGCGCTTTCTCATATGCTTGCCTTATGTTCACACTGGAATAATTCTTAGATGTCATAGTAGTTGACTTTTATATTTTGTAACTTCAGTTTCCTCTGTGTTATGTAGTTTGAAGCTGTGAATTTTACATCTCTGAAATCTCTACCCAAAGGAATTGTCTGAGGTATGGGTTAAAAGCAAGCCCCAAGGAAACAGTATATTTGCTTTCATCACCATCCTGAGTGGACACCTATCCCTATGCAGAGGAACATTAACAACACAGTACATTTTGTCTGAGACTCTTTTGCAGCACCTACTAGTGTGACTCATAATTGTAATACCTCTGGGAACTTTGATGTCAAGATCAAGTGTCCCTCTTCTCGGGTTTATTATGGCAAGTTCTGGTTGGGTCATTTTCCAGCATCCAATGACAGTGTTTATATTCATCTTGATGTCTAGGGCCTCTGATTTATATGGCAGCCCCTAGACCTCAGCCATTAGCTGAGGTTTGCTGATTTGGAAACTGCTGTCAAGATGAAACTTAGGTTTAGTCTTTTAAATGGAAACTCGTTATTTTATCTCTAAGTACTGTTATTTTTAAGCAGATATGATGCATTTTAGGGAAATCTTTTAGATGTTTTTTGTATGTTTAGTATTTTCTGTTGGTTCTGTTGGTGAAGTGCACTCTGTGAATCATCAATAATAATTAGCCTCAATTCTAAGACTCTTCTGGAACTGAATGTTTGCTTATTAAGGGAGAATGTCGCATAGTTTGGAGAGGCTTCTCTATCTTACCTTGCAGACAGCTGGAGCACATAGTGGAGTGAGGTGGCTATGCCAGAGCAATTCTCTCTCTGTAATGACCACCCTAAGAAAGAGTGCAGTCAGCCAGCCAACAAGAGCTTGGGCCCAAGAAGAGAAGGCACCATGGAAGCACAGAACTCTGCCTTGGTATAAGCGCCAGAAACTGTAGTTCTAAGGGTGCTCAGGAATCCTGTCCCACATGGTTTGTAAGAATGTAACACAGTGTGTCACCTTGTGCTTATTAAAACAGAAGTCTAGATTCTCCAAACATGCTAGATACGCTGTATTACTGTGGCCCTTATCCCCGTGCACATTGCCCTGTATTTTTTTCTCTGCAGTAATTTTGGTTTTGCATCCTTAAAGGAATTAGAATATTCCCTAACATCGAGACATACCTATTATATGCAGCAAGGTCACATGCTCATATTGGTTCACACCCAAATGACCCTGGCTCCGAGTTCCACCAGTGGATGAGGAGTGTGGGCTTTACCACTGCATTCTAGGGGAATTTTATTACTGTCTAACCCTTGCCCCTTGCTTTTCTACAACATTTTTAATAAAAGAATGACAAACATATTTTAGTAACAGAAATGTAAAAGGCAGAATGAGGGTGTGGCTCTTGAATCTGTGCATGGTTCTATGTGACCTTTGTGTGCTTAAGCAGTTTTGTTTATGTGTGTATAAGATGTAAATAACTTAAATGAACTTAATATGATGTATTCCAAAACTATTTCTCAGAAATAATTCTTAGAAATATTTCTCAGAAATAAATAAATGAAAATGTTGGTTTATTCAACCTCAAACTGGAGTGCTTGAAGCTGAACTGTTTGGCCTTTTGTTTTCTTCATGTTTATAAGATAATGTGTGCAATGTGTGCATTATTGTATGAGCAAACACTAGCTAATACTCATATTTGAGAGGAATATTCAGAAGAGATGTTCCACAGGATACTGTTCATTGTTATTAGTTATTATAATCATGATTTTAATGTAAAAAAGAAACATAAATTTTAATTGAGAATGTTTTCAAATATTGTAGATTTAGGTTCAACAAAATCAAAACTGCTGTTCTTTGGCATCAAATGTAGAATGATTTAAGATGTTTAAATCAATATTGATAGCCAACCCCAGGTAGGATGGTAATTTTGATGCTTTAATATGAAAGCTCTCATTTAACCTTCATAACAGCACTGTAAAAAAAAAAGGCAGATAATATAGTTATACTGTAAGGCTTCTGACTCAACACTTTTTCCACAGCAGTACATTTCCTCTCTCATGGAATTAATGGACTAAGAAAGAAATGACAAGCTCTTAAAACAACCCATAGCCCATAGGCAGGTAATTATCCATAAGCAATGTGTAAGTGAATGGCCAGTTGCTGGATGTGTATGTACATTCAAATATTTATTCATGTACATACATGCATACATGTGTGTACTTTATGTGTACATATAAAATCCTATGTGATATTGATAGCTTTACCTACAACATTGATTTCAAATAATATAAATATTAGGCACACGGTGTTTTTGGCACTACTAGGGATCTAATCCAGGACCCTAGACATACTAGGCAAGCACACTACCACTGATTTATATCTGTACATAAATACTGAGTGCATTTTAAGGCTATATCTTTCCCTGTTACTATAATTCCAAATTAAGGAAGATTACTTTTTGGGTTTTTCTAAACAATAAAGTTTAAATACAGCAATAATCTCTATCATATAAACAGATCCGATGATATTACTACTGAAATATATTTATATCAAACACTAGTAAAAATCAACCTAAATGTTGAATACTATGATTCCGAGTATTAAGTTTTGGAATGGATGTCTTTATAACATTGTTCTACAATTCTAGTTGTCTGACATAGCCACCAAAAAGAATAAACTGTCTTATAAGAGCTGTTTAGTGTTTTAAAAATGTAATTTATAACAAATACATTTGGTGTGTCTACTATATAAGTGTTAATGGGTAAAGAACTCTTTCAAGTACTGGGACTAAAATGTACTTATTTTGATCTTTTTAAAAACTTCTGTATCATGTAATCATAGGTTCTGTGGTGGTCTCTCTTTCTTTCAGATAGGATGTACATGAGATTTTCATGAAACTAGTTTATATAAATAAGTGATCACCTGTGATTGATCAAGGTTATTTTAGCCATTTAGGGCTGAGCTGTGTGAGCAGCTAACTTAGCGTCGGTTAGTGTATTTCAGTTCACAGTCCCTTTCTTGTCTCCTTTCTGTGTCTTTGTTCTTCATAAGCAGGATTTTAAAATAAAGGTTCAATAACATAGGTCCCAGTGCATATGAATGAAGCTCTGTTCCCAGCATGCACCATTTTATATCGCATGTTAACACGTTTTAGTTAGTGTAGGTCAAATCTCTTGGTGCATGGAAACTCCAAAGTAGCATTTGCTTTGATGGATCTGTTTGAACTATCATATGAAGAAGGAAAATTAAAAATGTTATGCATAATAATTCTTCCCTGAAAAACAAGTACTCTCTTTTGTCTCAAAAAATACTTGTTAGTAAATTCTGCTCAGCTTGTATGAGAAGGAACCTGTCTGTGACAGGCCATAAGTATTTTAGATCTGAGTCCCCAGGGATTGACATCCATGCTGTGCTGAATTCCTTCTGTCAGTATATAACCTTGTTTCCCATGTAGCACATGTGGACAGGATGGTTCCAGGTTTCCCATTCAAACTTTCTCATTTTCTGGTCCTGTGCTTCCCAGTGGGATAGAAACATTAGCTCTGTACATGAAACATGAATTATACTTTATCTCCAAGTTTGATGACAGTTTGTAATACAAGTTAATAAGATTTATGGCCAGGAAATGAGATGCCCAGGAGTCAATACGATGTGCCTTTTACATTATCCTCTGTCCAGTGGTTCCTCTTTAGGCTTCTCATAACTGATATGGAATCATGTTATGGTGTTGGCTTCTGCCACTTCATATCTCAGCCAAACAAACTTCTAAACATGTTGTAAATATGCCTTCCTCATGATCTTAGTTCTGTTTTATTGGTGTTTGGTTTTTTTCTCTCATTTTCCCTCTCACTAGATTAATTACTTACTGTATAAAGTCCTGACATTTTGTGCAGTGTTCATTTGCAGTGCTGGTAATGAATATGATAAAAAGATGTTAATAATCTGATCAAAAGAAGATGACTATTCATGAGGTAGATTTGGCACGCATGATGGTTTCTGATGCCAACTGAGGGCTCAGGTCTGTGTGCCCATGTACACATATCCTCAGCACAGTCTCATCTTTGAAAACATCAAAGAGTAAATCTCAGCAAAACTTACAGTGGGGTACTGGGAACTTTCCATTCTAGACAGTTCTGAAAACTTTATTATTTATTACCCAACTTTAATTCCTGTTTTTGGAAAATCACTATTTTCTTTTCTGCTCTATGCTTATAATATTTTGAGTTTTGTCTTGTTTTTTAGAATCTAGCATAAATTATGCAATAGTGAAATTTCAAAATATGTAATAATCCTTTTCATCACAGAAAATGTGGTGTACTCATAGAATGCTAAATACCAAATACAGGAAATGTCATATATGTGGCTAATATTTGTCCAGCAAAGCATTAGGATCTCGTCATCTGCAGCAGAGGACATGGATCTGGGGTATGGTATGCTGAGTGAAAAAACAGATTCAGAAAAACAAATCCCACATGATCCATCTTACGAGAATATTCAAAGGCATTGATTAAAGTGTGTAATAATGATTGCTGGAGGCTAGATTATGGGTAGCAAAGATGCTGGGAAGTTGCATAGCAGGAACTTAACCATAAATAGAAGTGATAAATTGTGGTGTTCTGCAGAACAGTGTGCCTGCAGTTTCACAATGGTCCATATATTTTGTGAGTAACTAGAAAAGAGGAGTTTGGAGGTTCCAAACAAAAGGTCACGAGGAAGAGATGGAAATGCTGATTACCCATGTTTGATAAGCACATATTTAAACATGCATTGAAATATCATAGTATACTCCATAAGTATAGTGATTATTTAATGTTAATCAAAGCACTTCTAAAAATATCTTAGAAGTAACAATTGTTAGCTGCCATCATTGATTTTCCATTGCACTGAACAAGTGAAAATATTATAAATTATCACCTTATTCCTTATAAATTTATACAGTTAAAGTAATATTTTTTAAATAAAAATAAATTGGTGCTGAAATGTAGCATCTTAGGATTTCTATTGTTGTGATAAAACACCAAGACCAAAAGCAACTTCAGAGGAAGGGTTTACTTTGTCTTACGGCTTGTAGCCCATTATCTGGTAAGTAAGGCAGAGGCCATGGAGAAGTGTTGCTTACTGGCTTGTTCTTCATGCCTTCCTAGCCTACCATGTTAGACAGTCCAGGACCACAAACCCATGGGAGGCACCAGTCACTCAGGCAGTGAGTACAGAAAGCCTAGCTGGCACCAACACTGTCTTCAGAGTGGCTGGAACAGGGGGATACATGCTGAAATTCTGAAGCATTGTGACTAAGCACAGAGCCAAATGATAGCTTAGAGAAAGATCTAACCCGGATTGGACATGGAGTTGGTAGTGATTCATGAATAGTCTCCCAGATAAAATGATATCTGAACTCCAACATAATATGAAATTATAAAAAAGGAAAGAATAGATATTTAATGTGGTACTTTAGAGAACATGGTGCAGCATACTAGGCACTACAGCTTGATGTAAGGGCGGGAGCAGCCGGGTGCAGTTGCAGTCCCATGAAGCTGTTTGAGTTTTAGGTCAAGGTCTGGCAATGGGAATTTTATCAAAAAAATGACATTTGATAATAAATTTTAATAGTTGAGAACCACTTTTAGAAATCCCAGAAAGAAATGGCAACTAACTTTCAGAAGTAAACATGAATATGAACACAATATAGCAGTGTTTGTTTGGAACATGTGCTGGAAAGTAGCTGCTGTAGACACACACAACAGTCAGTATTATTGATGCATGGGCTACAGACTTGGTTACTGAGTGTGCCCTTTGGGGTAGAGACCTTCCATCAAAATGGGAAACTGGCCAGGTGATTCTAGTGTGTCAAGACACTGAAATATTTCTGGAACCAAGAAAAGTGTATCTGATTGAGGCTGGAGCTAGTCCATAAGGGGGATGCATGTGCATGTGTGAGTGCATGTGTATGGATTGTACACATAGTACCTGAAGCCCTGTAACAGAACTACTCACTTCCAGATACAAACATAAATGAGCAAGATCAATCTATGGAGTACCTTACAGGATAAGTACTACAGATTTTGAGTCACAATGTGATTAGGAACTGGACTACTCAGGTTGGGTATGAAACAGAGGCAGAGTAACATAGATTTCTAGTACGCTGTTCTTTACCACCCTAACTCCACAGATCCCATGTGGCTTCTTTCTCTCTTCATGTGTTCCCTGACCGTCTTTGGGCTCTGAGTCAGATCTACTAATGTCCTTTTCAAGTCTGGGGAAAACTGTTCCATTGATTAACTTTCAGAATGGCCGTTGCTAATCTTTTCTCTGTTTGTGTGAAGTTACACTTTGCTTAGAAAAAAATCTTTCTGCATATCACTCTTTGTAAGCTCTGCTGAAAATATGAAACTCATAGATTGTGCTTGCAAACAAACCCTACTAGGTCTCCTTTGTCTGGATTAGTTTTATAATTTTGTATCATAATCCACTCTGGCTCTGCAACAGAATACCATAAAGTGGCTGGTTTGTGAATAGCAGAATCTTACTGCTTACAGCTGTTGGGACTCCAGCTGAACATCAAGGTGTTGGAAAATATAGTTTCATGGATTTCTTTTTTTCATCATGTCCACATACTAGAAGGAACATTTGGGCTCCTAGAACCTGTTTACATCCTCATCCACCAGGGAAGAGTCCTCATGATCTCATAGTGTCATGTCAGAGGCTAGTTTACAACACACAAGTTTTAACAAAGAAAAGTTCTCAGACATAGCACTTTTCAGATTTTTGCTCCTCTATGTTTCCAATAATCTAACTACAAAAGAAAAATATTCTGATAAGCTTTTAGTGGCCTGTTCCTTAAAACCATATAATTACTTCCATTTTTATCAAAGGTGAAATAACAGTTATCAGAATTGGATTACCTGATATTGGCAGAATACAAAGAAATGAGAGATTTAGGTAATGTTAAATGGGTTGTACTCACAGTCAAGGTGTTGGTTATTGACTCATAAGCAGGTCATGTGTGCTCTCAGGTTGGGAGTCAACTAGTTTTCCATTTGCCTTCTATCTTCCTAATTTGTTGGAAGATCATGGCTGCAATGTGTTACATGTGAGTAATGGTAGCACCAGTGGGAGGCTTTAAAGCAGTACAGGTATGTAGTGTCCTGGGGGCAAAGAATGAAACACACTCGTGCTTCCTGCCTACACCATTAAAAGTTTTTTTACCTTAAAGAAGCCTTTTACTAAAAAGGTTTATAGAAAGACCCCATCAGCAAAACCTTACAGCAATCCCTCAGTGATTCTGAAGCAGTGAAGAAATACAAAATTCTATCTCCATGGAAACTGTATAAAAACTTACTTGAATATTGGCTTCTGATTTTCAACCATGAGTGACAGAGAATCAGAATTAGATACTTATTGCAACCCATGAGAGGCTGTGTGCAGGTGAAACAACAGAAGCAGTGGCGTCAGCATGTGTCTGAGTGCTGTCATCATAATTTATCATAATCCAATTCTAGGTAAAGTATGGGGATATTGACTGTGAGATGTCATCTACACACACACACACACACACACACACACAGCCATCGTTCCTTGGTGGCAAGGACATAAGTACACTGAGTCATGTATACATAGTTCAGTTGAGCATTGCTTCAGCATTTTTCTTTGATTGAAAACAAAAGGTTGCCAAACCGGTATCAATGAACTGTGGAGGGATTTAAGTATTACCAGCAGGAGAATGAAATGAGCCTCTGAAAGGAAGATTGGCAGAAGTGAACATTTCTATATAAAAAGCCCCCCTGAAGCTCCGGCTGAGCTGTTTTACTTCTCGGCCAATTAAGTGTTTGCACCTTTGAGTTTTGAAGCATTTTGGTTTCATTTACTCCAAAAATGACCAAAACACAAAGTAAAGAATATGAGAGGGAGTTAAAGAAATGAACTGGTATGTAGAAGAGAGGAAGATACACTTTCAAACTCAGCATTTATTCTAGAAGAAAGGGACTCCCTACCCACCTACATACATGCATGACACATGTAACATACAATCACATATCCACTCCCTCAATAAGCTCAGTTCTTCTATTGCTGTCTTAATTGAAGGAAATGCAAATGTTTCATACCTCAGGTCTGTTGGAGAGATTACTCTGTCTTTTGAAATCCTATATTTTACATGCCTTTCAGAAGTAGTGTTTAATCCTTTATAGGTTTTTTTTTCATACAGCTGATAAACACTTTCAGCAAAGTAACAGAATACAAAATTAACTCACAAAAATCAGTAGCCCTCTTATATATACAATACCAAATGAACTGAAAAAGAAATCAGGGAAACAACACGTTTTAAAATAGCTTCAAATAATATAAATTTTCTTGGGGTAACTCTAACCAAGGAAGTGGAAGACTTATAAAACCTTGAAGACATTGAAGAAAGAAATTTAATACCATAGGAGAAGATGGAAAGATCTCTCATGGTAGGATTGCTATAGTAAAAATAGCCATCTTCAAAAAAAAAAAAAATAGCCATCTTCAAAAAAGCAATCTACAAACTCAGTGCAACCCCCATCAAAATTCCAACACAGTTCAACACAAGTCTTAAAAGGACAATTTTCAGCTTGATATGGAAACATGCATATAACAAACAACAAAAACAAGATAGCTCAAATATTGCCGAATATTAAAAAAAAAAACACCTGGAGGTATCATCATCTCCAACTTCTAGTTGTACTACAGAGCTACAGGAATAAAAACAGCATGGTATTGGCACAAAGACATGTTGATCAATTGAATCAAACTGAAGACCCTGACATAAATCTACAGGTGTGCAAACATGTAATTTTTGATAAAGAAGCTAGAAATACACACTGAAGGGCAGGAGAAGAAACATCTCCAATAAATGGTGCTGGTCAAATTGGATGTCTGTGTGTAAAAGAATGTGACTATATGACTGTTTGCAGATGTTATGAGAGTATACGTTAGCGACACCCCAATATTCCACCAGAGAACTCCTAGAGCCAATAAACAACTTCAGCAAAGTGAATTCACTCAATCAAATTAGTAGCCTTCTTAAATACAATGATAAACAAGCTGAGAAAGAAATTAGTGAAACAACACTTTTCACAATAGCCACAAATAATATAAAATGTCTTGGGCTAACTCTTACCAAACAAGTGAAACATCTGTACAACAAGAACTTCAAATGCCTGAAAAAAGAAATAGAAGAAGACCTCAGAGGATGGAAAGATCTCCCATGGCTCATGAATTGGTAGGATTAACATAGTGAAAATGACCATCTTACCAAAAAGCAGTCTATAGATTCAATGCAATGCCCATCAAAATTCCAACACAATTCTTCACAGACATGGAAAGAGCAATTCTCAACTTCATATGAAAAACAAAAAACTTCAGGATAGACAAAATAATTCTCAATAATAAAAGAACTCCACAGCTGATGGCAAAACCAAACACTACTATTCTAAAAACAAAAGCTATAACAATAAAATGACTCAATGACAATTGGTTGTACTTATAGAATAATGCCTTGCTTAGATAATATCAGAGAAGCTTACTCCTCCAGCAGATGGGAACAAATACAGAGACCCACAGCCCGACATTATGCAGAGGGTAAGAGACTTTAGAACACTCGTTGTAAGTGGCTTGTCTCAATCTAAACCCTCTCTTTAGGGTTCAGAGAACCCTATAAAAGAGGAAGCAGAAAGAACTTATGAGCCACAGTCAACTAACCTAAGCCCATGGGATCTCATAGAGACTGAACCACCAACCAAAAAGCATGCAAGGGCAGGCAGGACCTAGGCCCCCTACATGTTTGTAGCAGATATGCAGCTTGGTCTTCATATGGGTTCTCAAACAATTGGAGCTGGGGCTGTCTGTGACTCTGTTACCTGCCATTAGATTCCTTTCCCCTACCTGGACTGCCTGGTTAGGTGTCAACAGGAGAGGATGTGCCTAATCCCACTGGAGCTAAGTGTCTCCAGGTGGGGTGGTATCCAAAGGGAGCTTCCCTCTCCCTGAGGAGAAGGGGATAGTGTAATGGGAAGAGGGATTTGTAAGAGCAAGACTTAGAGGAGAGGAGAGGAGAGGAGAGGAGAGGAGAGGAGAGGAGAGGAGAGGAGGGAGGCTGCAATCGGGGTATAAACTGATTAAAAATAAATATATAGGGGGGCAGGTAAAAAGAATTTAAGAGCCAGACAGGATGAAGGACACCAAGGAAACAAGGCCTTCCAAATCAACAGGATGGAAGCACATATGAACTCAGAGACTAAGGCCTCATGCACAGGGCCTTCACAGGTCTGTACCTGATGGAGTACTAGAGCTCAAGAGAAGATCAAGTGATCATAGGTATGTGGGTTCATTTCAGGGTCTTCAATTCGATTCCATTGATCTACCTGCCTGTCACTGTACCAATATCATACAGTTTTTATCACTATTGCTCTGTTGTAGAGGTTGACTTCAGGGGTGGTGATTGCCTCAGGAGATCTTTGTTGTGAAGAATAGTTTTTGTTATCCTGGGTTTTTTGTTATTCCAAATGAATTTGCAGATTGCTCTTTCTAGCTCTGAAGAATTGATTTGGAATTTTTATGGGGATTACATTGAATCTGTACATTGCTTTCAGCAAGATGATTATTTTTACTATATTAATCCTGCCAATCTATGAGCATGGGAGATCTTTCCATCTTCTGATATCTTCTTCAATTTCTTTCTTTAGAGGCTTGAAGTTCTTGTCATACAGATCTTTCACTTGCTTGGTTAGAGTCACACCAAGGTATGTAATATTAATTGTGACTAGTATTGAAGGGTGTCATTTCCCTAATTTCTTTCTCAGCTTGTTTATCCTTTGAGTAGAGGAAAGCTACTGATTTTTGTTTTTGAGTGAATTTTATATCTAGCAATTTTGCTGAAGTTGTTTATCAGCTTTAGGAATTCAGTGGAATTTTTGGGGTCACTTATGTATACAATCATATCATCCACAAATAGGATATTTTGACTTCTGCCTTTCCAATTTGTATACATATGACCTCCTTTTGTTGTCTACTTGCTCTGACTAAGACTTCAAGTACTGTATTGAATAGATAGGGAAAGAGTGGGCAGCCTTGTCTGGTCCCCGATTTTAGTGGCATTGCTTCAAGTTTCTCTCCATTTAGTTTGATGTTGGCAACTAGTTTACTGTATATTGCTTTCACTATGTTTAGGTACAGTCCTTGAATTCGTGATGTCTCTAAGACTTTTATCATGAAGGGATGCTGAATTTTGTCAAAAGCTTTCTCAGCATCTAATGAAATGACCATGTGGTTTTTTCTTTGAGTTTGTTTATGTAGTCGATTACATTGATGGATTTCCATATATTGAACCATCCCTGCATCCCTGGGATGAAGCCTACTTGATTTTGATGCATTCTTGGATTCGGCTGGCCAGAATTTTGTTGAGTGTTTTTGCATCAATGTTGATAAGGAAAATTGGTCTGAAGTTCTCGTTCCTTGTTTGGTCTTTCTTTGGTTTAGGTCCAAACGTTATTGTGGCTTCATAGAATGAATTGGGTAGTGATCCTTGTGTTTCTATTTTATGGAATAGTTTGAATAGTATCGGTATTAGCTCTTCTTTGAAGATCTGATAGAATTCCCACTAAGCACACCTGGTCTTGGGCTTTTTTTAAATTGGGATACTATTAACAACTGCTTCTATTACCTCAGGACTTATGGGACAATTTAGATAGTTTATCTGATCCTGTTTTAATGTTGGCACTTGGTATGTGTCTAGAAAATTGTCCATTTCATCCAGATTTTCCACTTTCTTTTTAGTATGAGCTCTAGTAGTAGGATCTGATGATTTTTTTGAATTTCCACCACTGCTGTTGTTATGTCTCCCTTTTCATTTCTGATTTTATTAATTTGGGTAGTGCCTCTGTGCCCTCTTGTTAGTCTGGCTCAGGGTTTATCTACCTTGTTGATTTTCTCAAATAACCAGCTCCTCATTTTGTTGATTCTTTGTCTGGTTATTTTTGTTTCTATTTGGTTGATTTTGGCCTTGAGTTTGATTATTTCCTGCTGTCTACTCCTCTTGGGTGCATTTGCTTATTTTTCTTCTAGAGCTTTCAGGTGTGCTGTCATGCTGCTAGTGTAAGCTCTCTCCATTTTCTTTTTGGAGGCACTTAGAGCTATGAGTTTTCCTCTTAGCACTGCTTTTATTTTGTCCCATAAGTTTTAATATGATATGTCCTTATTTTCATTAAAGTCTAAAAAGTCTTTAATTTCTTTCTTTATTCCTTGACCAAGCTATCGTTGATTAGAGCATTGTTCAATGTCCATGTGTATGTGTTTTCCATTGTTTTTGTTTGAACTTAAGACCAGCCTTAGGACGTGGTGATTCTATAGGGTGCATGGAATTATTTCAGTATTCCTGTATCTGTTGAGGCCTATTTTGTGACCAATTATATGGTCAGTTTTGGAGAAGGTACCATGAGGTGCTGAGAAGAAGGCATATTCTTTTGCTTTAGGACGGAATGTATTATAAATATCTGTTAGATCCATTTGGTCACTATTTTCAGTTAGTTTCACTGTGTCTCTGTTTAGTTTCTGTTTCCATGATTTGTCCATTGCTGAGAGTGGGATGTTGAAGTCTCCCACTCTAATTGTGTGGAGTGCAATGTGTTCTTTGATCTTTGGTAAAGTTTCTTTTATGAATGTCGGTGCCCTTGCATTTGGAGCATAAATGTTAGTCCAAATTAATAGCAATTGCTTGTTCATCTTGGTAGATTTTTCTTTGACCAGTATGAAGTGTCCCTCCTTATCTTTTTCGACAACTTTTGGTTTAAAGAAAATTTTATCCGATATAAGAATGGCCACTCCAGCTTGTCTCTTGGGACCATTTGCTTGGAAAATTATTTTCCAACCTTTGACTCTGAGATAGTGACTGTTTTTGTCACTGAGGTGGGTTTCTTGTATGCAGTAAAATGTTGAGTCCTGTTAGTCTTTGTCTTTTCATTGGGGAATTGAGTCCATTTATTTTAAGAGATATTAAGGAATTGTGATTGTTACTTCCTGTTATTTTCGTTGTTAAAGGTGGAATTCTGTTTGTGTGGCTATCTTTTTTTGGGTTTGTTGAAAGAAGATTACTTTATTGCTTTTTATAGGATATAGTTTCCCTCCTTGTGTTGTATTTTCCACCCATTATCCTTTGTAGAGCTAGGTGTTTGGGAAGATATTTTGTAAATTTGGTTTTGTCATGGAATGTCTTGTTTTCTCCATCTATGTTAATTGAGAATTTTGCTGGCTGTAGTAGCCTGGGCTGACATTTGTGTTCTCTTAGGGTCTGTATGAGATCTGCCCAGGATCTTCTAGCTTTCATAGTTTCTGGTGAGAAGTCTGGTGTAATTCTGATAGGTCTGCCTTTATATGTTACTTGACCTTTTTCCCTTACTGCTTTTAATATTCTTTCTTTGTTTAGTGTATTTGGTGTTTTGATTATTATGTGACAGGAGAAATTTCTGTTCTGCTCCAGTCTGTTTGGAGTTCTGAAGACTTCTTGTATGTTCATTGGCATCTCTTTCTTTAGGTAAGGGAAATGTTCTTCTATAATTTTGTTGAAGTAATTTACTTGCCCTTTAAGTTGTAAATCTTTGCTCTCTTCTATACCTATAATCCTTATGTTCGGTCTTCCCATTATGGTAACATTCTTGCATTTGCCTTTTGCCATCTGGTGTTAGCTGGTCTTGCTGTCTCTGACTGTGGCTTATGTGTCCTGCAAGTCTGTGTATCTGTACTCCTAGGATTCCTGTTCTCTCTGTGCACACTGGTATGTAGGCACTCCTGGGAGACCAACTCTCCTGTGTTCCCAAGCCGCTCTGCACTCCAAATGCCGTGAGTATGGCTAGTTCTCTAGGAAGTATCAGAAATGGTGTCTTCATTGTGGCATACCTGGCATGAGTCTGCTCCAGTAGAAAGGCGGCATGCCCTTTTCTTAGCAGGCCTTCCTGTTCTCTTACTGATTTGGGGAGCTGGACACCCAGTCTTCTGTCATTCAATTGCCTGAGCCGTGACTGTAGGGTGACCTGCTGTCAACACTGGATACTCAGGCCTCTCGAACCAAATGCCCTGAATGCAGCTGGTTCTCTAGGATGTATCAGGAAATGGTGTCATCGCTGTGCCAGAGCTGGTAAGAGTCTGCCCCAGCAGAAAGGACAGGCAGGGGGACATAATAATCAATCTTACTATGCTAACTTTGCCCCTAGACTTTTAGTGAGCAAGGCTATAATGACTCCCCACTCAAAAAAGGCATGGATTTGTGTGTGTGTGTGTGTGTGTGTGTGTGTGTGTGTGTAAGAATGCATATATATCTTGAGCCAATTTTGTAGTTTGAATTCAACTTTAGTCCATTGTTTAAATTTATTTTTATTTTATATTCTTCTTTCTCTAACCAAATATCCTTGTCATTTGAAATGACCTGTCTGTGATTTATCATAATAAATAGTAACTGTTTTTATAATTATCACCTGGTACTCCTACAACTGGAAAACTAAGTGAGTTTAAGGTGCCTGTACAGGTATTCCTGTCCTTGCATCCACTGGGAATACAGTATCTACTTGTAGAACTTTTCCACTTGAAATAATTTTTGTTGTTATTTTCAGGGCTTTGCTATTAACGTATAATTATGTTCGTTTGGTACAATTTATTTAGTATTACAAGGCTTTGTTTCATTTATATTTTTAAATAATTATATTATTTGTTGGTGTTGTTTGTTCAGGAGACGGCTTTCTTTCCTGATCCCACAATGACCACCTCGTTTTTCCCTGGGTCTTTCAGACTCATAAAAAGCATAAACAAAATTAAAACAGAATGTGTATATGAATATGTCTGAGAATATTTAAAATTTTGTCTCCCTATTTCTTACTCTTTTGCTAATATATCTTAAGAGACCAATAGTAAACATCATTGTTATTCCTTTATTTCAGCGACTTAGTACTCCACAATGTGGAGGAGCCCCAGTATATTATATCCTAACCATGTGTTGAATAGCTTTTTGAAATACCTGATAAAAGTTTAGACTACATAATGCTTTGGATTCATAATATAAAGGTTTGAAAATTATTTTTGTGTTCTATATACATTTCTTTATACATATGCAGTTTTTTAAAGAATCTTTGTTCTCAAAGCAATCTTATACAAAAGACATTATGCCATTTCAAGAACGAGCCACTTGGAGCCCAGCCCATCTATTCTGTCAGTCAGGATTTATTTATTTTTTTTATTATTTATTTTATTTTTTTTTAATTTACATTCCAAATCATTTTCCCTTTCCCGTTTCCTCCCTCACCGAAAGTCCCATAAGCCCCCTTCCCTCCCTCTTTTCTCCATTCAACCCCCTCTCATTTCTCTGTCCTGGCGTTCCCCTACATCCAGTCTTTCCAGGACCAGGGGTCTCTCCTTCCATCTTCTTAGAAATCTATTGATATGGGGATTGTGTCTAGGGTATTCCGAGATTCTGGGTCAATATCCCCTTATCAGTGACTGCATACCATGTGTGTTCTTTTGTGATTGGGTTACCTCACTAAGGATGATATTTTCAAGATCTGACCATTTGCCTAGGAATTTCGTGAATTCATTGTTTTTAATTGCAGAGTAGTATTCCATTGTGTAGATATACCACATCTTCTGAATCTATTCCTCCGTTGAGGCACATCTGGGTTCTTTCCAGCTTCTGGCTATTATAAATAAGGCTGCTATGAACATAGTGGAGCATGTGTCCTTATTGCATGCAGGTAAAGCTTCTGGGTATATGCCCAGGAGTGGTATAGCCGGATCCTCCGGGAGTGTCATGCCCAGTTTTCTGAGGAACCGCCAGACTGCTTTCCAGAGTGGTTGTACCAGCTTGCAATTCCACCAGCAGTGGAGGAGTGTTCCTCTTTCTCCACATCCTCGCCAAAAACTGCTGTCTCCTGTGTTTTTGATCTTAGCCATCCTGACTGGTGTGAGATGGAATCTCAGGGTTGTTTTGATTTGCATTTCCCTAATGACTAAGGATGATGAACATCTCTTTAGGTGCTTCTCAGCCATTAGATATTCTTCAGGTGAGAACTCTTTGTTTAGCTCTGTACCCCATTTTTTAATAGGGTTACTTGCCTCTCTGGAGTTTAACTTCTTGAGTTCTTTGTATATATTGGATAGTAGCCCTCTGTCGGATGTAAGGTTGGTAAAGATCATTTCCCAGTTAGTTGGTTGCCGCTTTGTCTTTTTGACAGTGTCTTTTGCCTTGCAAAAACTTTGTAATTTAATGAGATCCCATTTGTCTATTCTTGATCTTAGAGCATAAACTATTGGAGTCCTGTTCAGGAAATTCTCCCCTGTGCCCATATGTTCAAGGTTCTTCCCTAGTTTCCCTTCTATTAGTTTCAGTGTGTCTGGTTTTATGTGGAGATCTTTGATCCACTTAGAATTGAGCTTAGTGCAAAGAGATAAGAATGGGTCAATTTGCATTCTTCTGCATGTTGACCTCCAGCTGAGCCAGCACCATTTGTTGAAAAGGCTATCTTTTTTCCACTGGATGGTTTTAGCTCCTTTGTCAAAGATCAAGTGACCATAGGAGTGTGGATTCATTTCTGGGTCTTCAATTTTGTTCCATTGATCTACATGTCTGTTACTGTACCAATACCATGCGGTTTTTAACACTATTGCTCTGTAGTACAGCTTGAGGTCCGGAATACTGATTCCCCCAGAGGTTCTTTTACTCTTGAGAATAGTTTTAGCTATTCTGGGTTTTCTGTTATTCCAGATGAATTTTTGAATTGCTCTTTCTAACTCTATGAAGAATTGAGTTGGAGGCTGAACAATGCTCTACTCAATGATAACTTGGTCAAGGTGGAAATAAAGAAAGAAATCAAAGACTTTTTGAAAGTTAATGAAAATGAAGGCACAACATACCCTAATTCATGGGACACAATGAAAGCAGTGCTAAGAGGAAAATTCATAGCCCTGAGTGCCGCCAAAAAGAAACGGGAGACAGCATACACTAACAGCTTAATGGCACACCTGAAAGCCCTGGAACAAAAAGAAGCAAATACACCAAAGAGGAGTAGAAGGCAGGAAATCATCAAACTCAGGGCTGAAATCAATCAAGTAGAAACAAATAAAACCATACAAAGAATCAACAAAACGAGGAGTTGGTTCTTTGAGAAAATCAACAAGATAGATAAGCCCTTAGCCAGACTAACCAGAGGGCACAGAGATAGTATCCAAATTAATAAAATCAGAAACGAAAAGGGAGAGATAACAACAGAAACTGAGGAAATTCAAAAAATCATCAGATCCTACTACAAAAACCTGTATTCAACACAACTAGAAAATCTTGAGGAAATGGACAATTTCCTTGACAGATACCAAGTACCAAAATTAAATCAGGATCAAATAGACCATCTAAACCGTCCTATAACCCCTGAAGAAATAGACGTTGTCATTGGAAGTCTTCCAACCAAAAAAAGCACAGGTCCAGATGGTTTTAGTGCAGAATTCTATCAGACCTTCAAAGAAGACCTAACACCAATACTCTTCAAACTGTTCCACAAAATCGAAACAGAAGGAACAGTACCCAACTCGTTCTATGAAGCCACAATTACACTAATACCAAAAGCACACAAAGATCCGACAAAGAAAGAGAATCTCAGGCCAATCTCTCTTATGAATATCGATGCAAAAATACTCAATAAAATTCTTGCCAACCGAATCCAAGAACACATTAAAACGATCATTCACCACGATCAAGTAGGCTTCATCCCAGGGATGCAGGGATGGTTCAATATAAGGAAATCCATCAATGTAATCCACTACATAAACAATCTCAAAGAAAAAAACCACATGGTCATCTCATTAGATGCTGAGAAAGCATTTGACAAAATTCAGCATCCTTTCATGCTAAAGGTCTTGGAAAGATCGGGAATTCAAGGCCCATATCTAAACATAGTAAAAGCAATTTACAGCAAACTGGTAGCCAGCATCAATCTAAATGGAGAGCAACTTGAAGCAATCCCACTAAAATCAGGGACTAGACAAGGCTGCCCTCTCTCTCCATATCTTTTAAGTATAGTACTTGAAGTTCTAGCTAGAGCAATTAGACAACAAAAAGAGGTCAAAGGGATACAAATTGGAAAGGAAGAAGTCAAACTATCACTATTTGCAGACGATATGATAGTATACATAAACGACCCAAAGAACTCCACCAGAGAACTCCTACAGCTGATAAACGACTTCAGCAAAGTGGCCGGATATAAAATCAACTCAAGCAAGTCAGAAGCCTTCCTATACTGAAAGGATAAGCAGGCTGAGAAAGAAGTAAGAGAAATAATACCCTTCACAATAGCCACAAACCATATTAAGTATCTTGGCGTGACTCTAACCAAACAAGTGAAAGATCTGTATGACAAGAACTTCAAGTCTCTGAAGAAAGAAATTGAAGAAGACCTCAGAAGATGGAAAAATCTGCCATGCTCATGGATTGGCAGGATTAATATAGTAAAAATGAGCATCTTACCAAAACTAATACACAGATTCAATGCAATCCCCATCAGTCAGGATTTATAAAGGACATGTCACTGTTTCAGGCTCAGCCTTTGCCTTTCTCCATGGCACTTCTTTGTCCAATAGCATAACATATGAGGTCTGTATGATGCCATGCACTTTAAAAGAAACCGTTTAATCAGGTAATTGTATGAAGCAAATTTGACCTGAAATGACATCTGCTGCTTTGATATCAGAAAACAAGGCTTCCACACTAGCATTTGAGCTTTGTAAATATGTTTTGACAGGGAGGTGGGGTAGATGCAATCAATCTTCTGGTCATGAGGGAACTGATTTCTATTATAGCTCACACTGTGGTGATAAAGAATTAGATTCCTTCTTTCTGGACACAGGCATGGAGATGGAGAAACCAAAATTAGCACATTCCATGCACTAGTAGCCCATTTCTCCCCTATCAAACACATTCAAAAAGTGAGAGTATGCAAGTCGTAGAGTGTAGAACATAGATCTTATTTTATCAAGCAAGTTTAGCATCCAAAAATGTTGTTCAGGGTACAGTGGCAAAAGATTGATTTTTCTCCTGAGTCATGCTTCTATGACTACTGTCAAGTGGGCATTCTGAAATGTTGATAATAATAATTAAAAGGTTGTGGTGGTACACCTTCATTTTTTTTAAACATTTCACATTGTACAGTTTTGTAAGGGCAGAGAGCCAATCAAAAATAAAAAATGAACATTTTCATGTATACATTCAACCAACACAATAGTTGGGGCTTCCTTTTATCAGGTATTTTACTAGATTGATCATGAATGAGTTTTTCTAAAAGAGCTAAGACAGTCTTTATTAAATAGATCAATGTTATAAGATAAAACCAATTCAGTAAAACATAGAGAGTATTCTAGAGTAGTATCCAGAGAAGCATTGAGTAATATGCCCCAGAAAAGCATGGAAAGGATTCGTGGAGGGGTCCTTCCAGATCAGGCCTAGAAGTCCTCAGGTGAGTTGTCTTTACTAATAGTGGAAGGGGCAGAACAAATGCAAAGTAAGCAATAGGACCAAAAGTGAGCAGTGACAAGGTAATGTCAGGAAACTGTAGGAGGCCTCCTGTCTCCTGGGTGGATGTGGATATTGAAGAAGACAAGCCCATAGGTCATGCTAAAACCTATGGTCATTGTCTCCTAAATATGTCTATTCTAACAGTATTTTGCAAGGTCCTTTCCTATGTTATGTAAACTCTGAACTACATATAGTCTTTCACTTAGGAATTCACTGTATTAGACAAATATCTCTCATTACTACCAAGTATATGATAAGGATTCATCTGTATTCACAGATACTTAAATGTCTGGTTTTTAAGTAATCATTAGTGATCAAATTAGGAGATCAGTGAGGTTCAATAAATACAAAAATGATGATGTGGCTCATGCTGACTCAGACTTTACATGTGCCAAACATGTTGAGTGCTTATATTAATTACCACAAATAGTTTCTTCTACTATTACTATCATTATCATCACCATTTTATTATCATTATATTATTATTATTATTATTATTATTATTATTATTATCACTTATATTATGTCCCCACAGGCTCATGATATAGATATGAGTATCCCAGTTTCTCTGGAGAAAAACCAAATTATAAGAACTTATATATAGCTACTAATGTACAGATATGAGGTATACTAGACATTGCTACTCATGGATCTTTCTATCACTATGGTTACTTCACTGCCCTGCTCTGAGAAAACACTCACTCTGGAATCTGCTTTACATGATAGAAACCCAGGGGGATTGGGCATACATAGAAGTCAATGGGAAGATCCTCATTCAGTTCATTAAACTAACAGCTCAGATATAAATATTTCTGCCCTGGGAAGCACCAGTGCTCAGCTGCCTCACTCCTAGTATATTAGGAGTAAAGTATAGCCACAGGACATTGAGAACAGCATAGTATCTCATGTCATCAAGCACGCTACATAGGAGCTTCATTTCTAAAACGTCTTATCGTTAATATATACTTCCTTTAAAACAATTTTGTGTACTGAACTTTAACTTTTACTTGATACAAAAATATTGATGTGAAAAGTAAAAATGTATTAATAATACTATAGATTTTAACCATAATCATTTTTAATGATAATGTTTCACTTTAAAATTGAATTAATATCCCAAAGCCACATGTTCATCTTGATTGATACAGAAACAGCCTATCTATTGGGATTGAAGAGATCACCCTACAGTTAAATGTTCTTGCACAGGACCCAAGTTTCTTTCCCAGCATGTGTGTTGGGCCACCTAGAACTTCTACTTACAACTCCCAGCTCCATAGAATCCAATGCCCACATCTGGCCTCTCACATGCACATCTCCACTCAAATGCACATTCCCACACACATACACGTAATGAGAAATAAAACGTAAGTCTTTACATAAATTTGGAGGGGTGTGTGTGTATATGTGTGTTACATAGATATGGAAACAAAAAAGTTGCAGAGGTATTGCCATTGAAAGAGGGAAAACATTTAGAAGCACTAGGTAAGTTAGGTGTGGTGGCTCAGGCCTGTAATCTCAGAACCTCAGTGGTTGTGGCAGGATCCCCGTGAGTTAGAAGTAAGGAACAGAGTAAGAGCCTGTCTCAAATGAAAAGAAGCACTGAAAGAACATGGAAATAGAAGTTATAGTATGGGCATTATTGAGTTGATGTGTGAAGCAATGTGATGTATATGGTCCTGTTCCTTGTTACTTAGGGGACGTTTTAATTATTTTTTAAGATTTGTTTATTTATTTTATCTATGTGAGTATGCTGTTATCAGTAGTTTGGATGCTTCTGGTTAAGTAGTATTAATGTTTCTGGTTCTGAGTGGGAAGTTTGAGCATTACAGTAGTATTAATTGACAAATCCTGAAACTCAAAAAAATCTATGGTAACTATGTAACTTTGTGGTTTTTGGTTTTTGGTTTTGGGTTTTGGTTTTGGTTTTGGTTTCCTTTCCTTTCAGCTTCTTGTGGGGATGGTCTTTTAATAGCTGTCCTGATTCACATATTTTGTTAATGGCTAGTTTGACTGGCTATTCAGTTTGGATTTGCTTTACCATCACCATAATCATTCATCATTGCTATTTGTCATTTACCCCTAGGATTTCTTTCCCCTCTTTACATGGAGCTGAAAAGATAGTTCAGAGGTTAATAACATTCTTTCCTTCGAACGTTCAGTTAGAATCTCAGGATGAGCGTGAAGTAGCTCACAACTACCTATAACTCCAGCCCCAGGGAGCCCTACTTCCTCTTCTGGCCTCCAAACCACTGCTGTTATGTGCACATGCCAATACACGGACACACTTGTGTACACATAATCGAAAATAAGTTATTTTTAAAAAGAATACATTCTGTAGACAGAAGATTACGTATGAAGTGAGGTGCATGCTGTGCAGTTATGAGGACTTAATTTCAAATCACCAGCAGCCATGTAAAGCTGACATGTGTAATCCCTGTGATCCTGCAGGGAGTTGGGAGACAGAGATGAGAGAATTCCTAGAATCTTGTAGGTAAACTGGCTTGGCAAATGTACTGGTGACAAGAGGCCCTGTTTCAAACAAGGTAGAAAGTGAGGAAGAGCATCAAGATTGCCTTCTGACCTTTATCCACACCCAGAAAGGCATCCTAATATACTATCTGATATTGTACATAGTCTCTGTTTCATGTTTTCATGTTATATTTTATATTTTAAGATGAAATAAACCCCTTCCTCCCAAGTTGCTGTTCGTCATGATGCTTTATCATAGCAACAGAAAACTGAAACTGTCCTTAATAAATTGAGTCCTCAGAAGGTTTTATATAATAGCAATTAAAGAAGGAACACTTTTAACTTAAATGGGAGGCTGGCAATGACCATGGGAGGAGAATGGGGAAAATGCAGGCATGAAAATGATGTAAAAAAAATACTAATGTATGTAATTTTCAAAATTTATGAAAACCATTTAAAAAAGAAATAGTCCATAATCAAGGCTTTAAGGAAGATTTTTGCTATTACTAACTTGATTTAATAGCAAAAGCTAGTTTTTATTTGCTTGTATTTATACTTCTTGTTCATAACTAGGAAGAAATGACATTCCAGAGGACAGAACATTTAATTTTTATAAAGCCTGATCTACCCATCTGTTCTACAGTGGACCAAGGTTGCAACATTGTACTGAGAATTCTTGTGTAGTTCAGTGGTTCAGAATTTCAATTTAGGTTTGCTTTATAAATTTTACAGTCTTGTATTTTATGTTGTAATTTTGACTTAATTTTGTCACTGTGAGGACTATAAATTAAAATTATATTTATTTGCATGCATAGTTTCAATTACTTTGTGACAGTTTTTTTTTTTTTTGAAAAGTCCCTTTGCTCTTTAATATTTTCTGTTATCAAGTCAACCAAAATCAGCCATCCATGTGAGTGTGAATTATTTCTGCTCTCTCTAATACACACAACTGATCCTGCAATCTCTCAGGCTTGGCTCAGTTCTGTGATCACTTTGACTACAATGAATAGTCATGCTTTTGTACTTTTGTATTTCTGCCAATGTTCAGTGAAGGGACTTTTTCAGCTCTGATGAACAGCCATTTTTGTTTTCCCCAGAATTGATGCAGGAGTTAGGGTGACTTCCAAATGCCCCACAGTGTTATGCAAAGAGATTGGTAAGCTACAAACCAGTACCTGTTGACCCTCAGTGTAACCAACCAAGTAGATGAGAAGAAAGAATATCCCAATGGAGTTTTAATGTTCCTCTATGTACTTAGAAATGAGGCTGAGCACATGTAAACCTGTTCATGTTTCTTGTTCCAGGAATTGCCCATCTTTCATCTTGAGTAGTTGGCCTTTTTTTCTTCTGTGTTGATAGAAACAGTTTATCAATTAGTAACACAATCCATTTTTCTTAATGTGAATTGTATAAACTTTTCTGTGTGTGTGTGTGTGTGTGTGTGTGTGTGTGTGTGTGTGTGTGTGTTCTTACTTTCTACTACAAGATGATCTAAGCTCATTTTGTATATGCCCTATCGGTATCTTACAATTAGTCATTTCTCCCTAGCGCTCTCTTCCTTTCATTGGACCATGGTGTTAGAAACCAAGAACTGGGTACTTATTATGACTGCAATGCTTTAATCAGCTCAGAAAAAAAAGCATATAAGTATCTTTTAGTCTATGAGTATACATATATTTATAATATTTCTGTATATTGGATGCTTATATTTCTATTATTGATATACTTGCATATCCATTAATGAAGGCATGATTTATAATTAGTGTCTCCAATACTACTACTTTGTATGGAACAATATGTTCTGTTCCCCTGAGCTACTCCAACAATATTGAACCTGGCTTTTCACTCCTGCCATTCATTTAATTCCAAAATGTGTATACAGGGGTACTAAAATTGCTAATTGGAAAAATAAATCAGTGATAAATAAAAATTTTTAACAGTACTAAAATGAGGAAACAGCTGTGCTAGCTAGAAATCATATGTACTTGTGTGTGCTTTTGCCATGGGCTCATCATCATCATAATTACTCTTCCTTCCAAATTGGGTTGACACACTTTTCATTATCTCTTCAATGAGATTGTTTCATATATTTTTCATAGTCTGCATTCTTTCCTATAGTCTTTTAGCCTTGCAAATGAATTTTATTGTATAAGATGCAACAAATGTGTAAGTTTACACAGACCTTTGATATCATGTATATACACAGCACCTAGGCAGTATGTCTTAAAGTTCCAGTTGTTTCTTGTGTTCTCCATACCTGTGGAGGGTCTGGTCTGTGAAATATTCTTATAGCTTTACTTAATTTTTGAATGCATGTAATATGAGTATTATGATATACAGTTTTACAGAGACTGGCTTGTTTTCTTAGCAGTGTGTATGAAGATCCTATGTTATATCCTCTGCATTTTTCACTTGATATTATACTTTTAAGCTTGATCCATGTTCTCTCTACACCGATTTTTTAAAAACTGTTTCAGCATTATATACTTCCACAAATTTACTCTCTAATGGACAGTTTCCAGGCATATCTTTATGGACTTACATAGGCCCTTTTTAGATAATGTGTATGTTTATAGAGAAAAAAACATTATAAACTCATTGTTTAAAAAAAATCACCTTTTTGCATGTGCATATGTATAGAAGTATTGCATAGAACAAAATTTGACATGGTCAAACAAAGTAGCATTTAACCTATAATGTAGCTACTCATTTCCTAGTTGTTTATCACATATTTTTGGATATAATTGTGTGAATCACTTGGCATGGTGTCTGCTAGCTTCTCTTGTTGTAAATACTACTGAATCACATATACTCCTGTGCTTCAGGCATTTCTGCTACAGATGAGTCCTTATTTTGCTGCTTAGAAGTAGTCCCTTACATATTTTAAACATCAATTCATTGTCACCTTTGAATATTGCAAAATATGTCTTCTTCCTCCACTATGTATTTATTGACGGGCAAATTTACTGCTTTAGTCTTCCAATTTTTGGGCTATGGTTGTGTGACCTGGGAGGTTTATCTGTCTGTGTGTAGTTGTTGCTGAAGCATCAAGTATGGTTCTGGGTTCCGCACTACAGGTGTACACCTGCCCTCAGAACTAGTTTCAGACTTTCAAGCTATTCTTACTCCTTGCTCCAATTGGATCTTTGTTAATTTTTTTTTAGATCTGTATTATTAATACTTTAAATTCCTGGTAAGATTTATGGAATTGGCATTAAAATTACTTTGAATTATACTACACTGGTGTTTATACATGTAACATTTTTTTAGTGTTGAATTTTTCTTATTTTAAATGTGTAATCTATTTATAGTCAGGATTACCCTAAAAAATGCAGAGTTCAAAGCCAACTCAGCTCTTGCCCTCAACATCTTGGGATGTTTTAGATATTTGTCAAGTGTATTTCATAGACGATTAATCGTATTGTTCCTTTTATAAATGGTGATATGTCTCTACTTTATTTCAAGTCTAATAAACAAGTCAAGGTGATTCACATCTCAAAATTGAATATGAAAATCGCTTTGGTGTGGGGATACCGTGAAAATGGACTACGTTACAAACCTGCTGAATATTTAGTGTTTAACCATCTTCCAAGTGAAGAAAATGTACAGCAATATATTAACTGTCTCCATTTTGACATGGAAATATTGTAATTTGGTACAGTTATTAATAAAATACCTTAGTCACTGAGTTTTTAATTAGAGACAGTTCTTTAGTTTTTGCAGGGTTTTTTTTCACAAGTGGTCTTTCAAACAATTGAGAAAACTGTGAGATAAACATAATTTATCTTTCTTTTTTTATACCTCACAGAGGTAGCTAATTTTAAGCTCATCTCAGTTTGTAGTTTTTCACTACATTTATTTTCTGGTTTCATACAAATGAAGAGGTATTCCCACTTTCATTGTTTAAAATAAATCTGTAATTTGCCTTTCTATAAGCCATAACAACTAATTATGGCATGTATATATACTTTTAATTGGTCATATTAGTGCTTTCGGTTGTAATTGATTTCTAATTAGGATGTAAATATTAGGTACATTCATGGTTTTGGATCTTCAGCTGTGTCCATTTAATTGTTAGTATCAGGGATTAAATGTGTTGTACATCAGTGCTTAGAAAAGTATTATTTCCTCCATCAGGAGAAGCAGCTATCCTTGGGAAGCATTTTCCCCTTCAGTACTGAAAACAAAGAATGCCTCTACAACTTTGCTGAGGCCTCATTAAAACATCCAGTGCTTTCAAGCACCATTCATCAGTTCCCATTTGTAGGGGAAATCTCATTATCTGCACCAGATTCATATATTCATTTAAGTACTTAGAGGACTTGTCATAACTTCAGCTCCATCTCTGTTATGGTAAATCCCAGCACATCTCAATTTTGGCAGTTTGTCTCATAACACTAGGATCCTGCATACTCCTGGATGTTGGGGCACTGTGTCCTGAAGAACCATGTGCATTTCTACGAAGTGTCAGCTAGATATTGGTACCTTAAATGCAGACTATAACAGATACCATGTTTCATCTTTTTTGAAGATTATATTTTGTAAATTGAATGAGTTAATTTTATCAATAACCAAAACTAATGAGTACTCAAAACGGATGACACAAATGTCCACCAGCTTTCAGAAGATGATAAGAATTCAAAAAAATCATCAGATCCTACTACAAAAGCCTGTATTCAACACAACTAGAAAATCTCGAGAAAATGGACAATTTCCTAGACAGATACCAAATACCAAAATTAAATCAGGATCAAATAGACCATCTAAACCGTCCTATAACCCCTGAAGAAATAGAAGTGGTCATTGGAAGTCTTCCAACCAAAATAAGCACAGGTTCAGATGGTTTTAGTGCAGAATTCTATCAGACCTTCAGAGAAGACCTAACACCAACACTCTTCAAACTATTCCACAAAATAGAAACAGAAGGAACACTACCCAACTTGTTCTTTTTTTTTTTTATTTTAAAAATGTATTTATTTTTGATGGTAGGTCTTTTTTTTTTAATTTTATTTTATTTTCTAAGTTTTTTTTATTTACATTCAAAATCATTTCCCCTTTCCTGTTTCCTCCCTCCCAGAAAGTCCCATAAGCCCCCTTCCCTCCCTCTTTTCCCCATTCAACCCCCTCTTGCTTCTCTGTCCTGGCATTCCCCTATATCCAGTCTTTCCAGGACCAGGGGTCTCTCCTTCCACCTTCTTGGAAATCTATTGATATGCGAATTGTGTCTAGGGTATTCCGAGATTCTGGGTTAATATCCCCTTATCAGTGACTGCATACCATGTGTGTTCTTTTGTGATTGGGTTACCTCACTAAGGATGATATTTTCAAGTTCTGACCATTTGCCTAGGAATTTCGTGAATTCATTGTTTTTAATTGCAGAGTAGTATTCCATTGTGTAAATATACCACATCTTCTGAATCCATTCCTCCGTTAAGGGACATCTGAGTTGTTTCCAGCTTCTGGCTATTATAAATAAGGCTGCTATGAACATAGTGGAGCATGTGTCCTTATTGCATGCAGGTAAAGCCTCTAGGTATATGCCCAGGAGTGGTATAGCCGGATCCTCTGGGAGTGTCATGCCCAGTTTTCTGAGGAACCGCCAGAAAGCTTTCCAGAGTTGTTGTACCAGCTTGCAATCCCACCAGCAGTGGAGGAGCGTTCCTCTTTCTCCACATCCTCGCCAACAACTGCTGTCTCCTGTGTTTTTGATCTTAGCCATTCTGACTGGTGTGAGATGGAATCTCAGGGTTGTTTTGATTTGCATTTCCCTAATGACTAAGGATGATGAACATCTCTTTAGGTGCTTCTCACCCATTAGATATTCTTCAGGTGAGAACTCTTTGTTTAGCTCTGTACCCCATTTTTTAATAGGGTTACTTGCCTTTCTGGAGTTTAACTTCTTGAGTTCTTTGTATATCCTGGATATTAGCCCTCTGTTGGATGTAGGGTTGGTAAAGATCATTTCCCAGTTAGTTGGTTGCCGCTTTGTCTTTTTGACAGTGTCTTTTGCCTTGCAAAAACTTTGTAATTTAATGAGGTCCCATTTGTCAATTCTTGATCTTAGATCATAAGCTTGTTCTATGAAACCACAATTACACTAATGCCAAAATCACAGAGAGATCCGACAAAGACAGAGAATCTCAGACCAATCACAAAAGAACACACATTGTATGCAGTCACTGATAAGGGGATATTAACCCAGAATCCCCAAGGTGCAATTCACATATCAATAGATTTCCAAGAAGATGGAAGGAGAGACCCCTGGTCCTGGAAAGACTGGATGTAGGGGAATGTCAGGACAGAGAAGCGAGAGGGGGTTGAATGGGGAACAGAGGGAGGGAAGGGAGCTTATGGGACTTTTGGGGAGGGAGGAAACGGGAAAGGGGAAATCATTTGGAATGTAAATAAAAAATATAGAAAATAATAAAAAAAAGAAGTCAATGAAAATTAAAAAAAGAAGATTATAAGAGGGAAAATGTTTTATTGAGAGAGGAGATGCTACATGCTTTAAAAATCTCTTCAATTGTCTCTCTTATAAGAAAAAGAAAAGTAGATTGTGAAGGCTAGTCCTGGTGGATACATCTTCACAAAACTCTTCACCTAAGGGAGATGAACACTGAAGAAGACAGTGTGGAAAGCCAGAGGATCAGGGAGTTTGCTGTGAAACTGTGTTTCCTAGTAGTATCAGAAGCTACATGCATAAGGTCTCACTAGGTAGTTTTGTCATCTTGACCTAAGCTAAAATCATCTGAGAGGAGGGAAACTTGATTAAGGAAATGCTTCCATAGGATAGAACTGTAGGTAAGCCTGTCTTATTAATTATTGAATGATGGGGGAGGACCCAAGTCATAGGGTGCAACCTATGTGTTGTGCCCAGGATTCTGTAAGAAAGCAGGCTAAGCAAGCTAGTGGGATCAAACCTGTAAGCATCACCCCTCCATTGCCTTTGCATTGGCTCCTAACTCCAGATTCTTGTCCTGTTTAGGCTCCTATCCTGACTTCCTTCCATGGTGAATAGTGATGTGGAAGTATAAGTGAAATAAACCCTTCCCTCTCCAACTTTTTCTGGTCATTATGTTTTATCACAGCAATGGTAACCTTAAGACAGTGAGCTAAATAATAACACCAATGTCCACGCCAAAGTAGGTGGGAAAAAAAAGTTCGCCAGGCCTCAACCCTACATAAAGAACTACAAGGAGTTAAGGAATGCTGAGAGCAGGAGAAATAATCTACCCTGAGGAAGCTCATACCAATTGATAGTCCAATCCTGAAAACCACAAACATACAAGTAACATACAGACCAAGGAGGTTATATTTAGAAATACACATGTACACACACACACACACGTTTTTGAGAAAAGTGTCATGAGTTTGAAAGAGCAAGGAGAGTTATATGAAAGGGTTTGGAGGGAGGGAAGGTAAGGAAGAACTGATAAAATATATTGTGGTCTCAAAACTAACAGAAGAAAAGTAGGTTAATGTTGCATGAAATATTAAATGGTAATCCATGCTACTGCCTTCCTGCAAGGCATCAGTGGACTGGCTGGCCTATTCTCAGCCTGACAGCCTCTCTGACTCAGAGCTCCAAACTGGCTCACTAAGTTCCCATGGCAGGCCGCTGCCACACATGCCCCAATTCCACATTCACATGGCTGGCTGGGGTGCCCTGCCACAGTACATTTCTCTAAAACCCAGCTGAGTTGCCCTGTGAAGGAAAACACCACACAATCTTAGTTTAGAATCAACAGACAATACAATCACTGGGCACAGAAACTAGCATCCTAATTTTGTAAGCTATTCTAAATTATAAATCCTCGGGTGGCAGATCCACCTAAACCCGGGACCTCTAGCAATATACATTGTGTCTCCATGCTCTTCCTGTACAAAAGGAAGTTTCTTTTTCCTGCCTCCCCTTTCCTGCTCTCTGACCAGAACGTCCTGCCTTCTTCTCGCCCAGTGATTGGTCCCTTGAAATCTTTATTCATCAGGGAAAGGTTCTGCCACAGGTTAATACCACTCTGCAGACAAGTCCTTCTTTTCCTTGATTGCAAGCACACAGCAGCCAAGCTCCTACTACAACACTATACAGTGCAAATTAAAGGTTGAAGAACTAATTTTTTTAAATGAATTATATTTAAAATAATTCACTGATAATTTAAAATTATTCTAAAATCTTATTTCCCCAACATTTTATATCAGCTATGGTATTCTGTGATCGTCTGAAAGTAAAAAGCCCCTTCCAGTTTATTGCACAGTGTGGTCCACAGAGTAGTAGTGCCAGATATGCTAAGATAAAGCAACAGAACAATGAGATTTTTTAAGTCAGACAGAATTTGGAATATTTATTGCTTTTTTTTTTCCTGAAAGAGCCTCTGTACTATTTATCGGGTTGGTTTTCATAGCAATGTGATACTCACAGCAACCTGACATTACAGTGTCAGTTGACCAAGGCATGAGAATCGAAGCTAGGTCTGTGTGATGCAGACAGAGTTTTCAAAAGACAGCTCTTGATAGACTGTAAGCCACCATTTGCTTCCTGTGCTCTCCACTGACCGAAGTAAAGAAGGTAATAGAGTATGAACATCACAGCACTTGTACTTACCAAATACCACTTAAACAGGAAAACTAATTTCAGCCCCTAAAATGAAAACTGTATCTGTGATTTTAACTGCACTGTGGAGCAGTCCTCTTCTCATGGCTACTTGTTACTTGACAAGAATTACTGTCTCAGCAATAAAAACATGTGAGGCCTACATTAGCAATGTTTTTAGCCTTGTGCCTATCCCAAACAGACTGTATTGGAATGCAAATCAAAATGAGAATGGTCATAACAGAAGTCACCAGTAGGAGTGAGATGGATCTGGTAGTGAGTAGCATTTTAGGATATGTAGATACTCTCATGTTTATGCTGAGGTTTGCCACAGTACATAGGAAGTCTGATATCAGGGGGTCTTCTGATGCTACCATTTCACCTTCATCTATGTAAGGTTTGATTTTGTTAATGTTAGTAAAATGCTTGAAATCTGGTTCTAAATGACCAGTTTTCTCATAAAGTTGTGTTACTAAATAGAAGGGATGGAAGAGGACAATAAACACTTTTATTAATGACTATAACTAGAAGGAATTATAAAAAGTATTCTACTCATATCAGGTCACACTTCCTTAGACTTTCTTCCCATAAATGTCACAATTCAGCAGTAAGAACACCAATCTTACTTTGACTGTCGTCTGCCTATGGTGATAAATGGTTTATAAACAGAGGAACAAGGAATAATTTTTCATGGACTGAAGAAATTCTTCTATTCAGATGCTACCTCACAAACTTAGAAGAGCAATTGCTGACTTATATATCTCCTTACCTCAGTAGTGAGTTTGCGCTACAGCTCTCAAGATTTTATGTTTATTTATTTATTTATTATGTTGTGTCTGCATGTATGCCCACACACCAGAAGAGGGCATCAGATCCCATTACAGGTGGTTGTGAGCTACCATGTGGTTGCTGGGAATTGAACACAGGACCTTTGGAAGAGCAGACAATGCTCTTAACCTCTGAGCCATCTCTCCAGCCCAGTTCTCAAGATTTTAAATCTGAGGTAGAATTAATTATCTAGTAAAACACTTTGATTGGAGCACAAGAAATGAGATTCAGCAAATCTGACTTTTTCAGTGTTTTTATGTCCTATAATTTTAAATTTTATAATTTATATATATATATATACATATATATGGTAAATGTTTTAATTCTAAGTTAAAGTTTGACTTCTTTAAGATACTGCATTGGGTTGTGAAATTACCTCTTAGTTATCTTACTTGAAAATGTGTTTGAAAAGAAAGGTATAGAAGCCTAGATTTGAGTAAATTAAAAATATTGATACAGGAAGCAAGGAGTGGCCTGGGGACAGGAGCCTTCCAGTTTCCTTCTGCACCCAGAGCTGATTCTGTACCACAGGACTCCATACCTAAATAGCATTGGGAGAGAGCTAGCCTCCCAGGATTGCAGACAAGCTTATGAGAGCAGGTAAAACAACCACCACTGCTGCTCAGAGGGACCTGCCCAGAACCTTCAGAACACAGGAACTGAGGAGTATCCTGGGACAAGAGCCTTCTAGTTTTCATCTGCAAGTGCTTGCTGATGGAAGCCTGAAATGGCTGTTTCCTAAGAGGCTCTGCCAGAGCTTGCAGCCAACCATTGGACTGAGCTCAGGGGTCTCAGATGGTGGAATTAGAGAAGGGAATGAAGGATCTGAGGGGGTTTGCAGCTCCATGGAGGGAGCAAGGTGTCAATAGGCCAGACACCTCAGTGCTCCTGAGGACTGGACCACCAATCAAAGAATATATATGGAATGACCCATGGCACTGGCCACATATGTGGCAGAGGATAGCCTTGTTGGACATCAGTGGGCGGAGAGGCCCTTGGGCTTGAGGGTGCTCGATGCCCCAGTGTAGGAGAATGCCAGGGAGGGAGGATGGGAGTGGGTGGGTGGAGGAGCACCCTCATAGAGGCAGGGGGAGGGAAATGGGATAGGGGTTTCTGAAGGGGAGACCTGGAAAGGGGAAAACATTTAAAATGTAAATAAAGAAAATATCCAATCAAAAGAGAAAAGAAAGAAAAAAATATTAAGCTATTTAGAACTAAGTCAGTGATAGCCTAATAAAATGCCTTATGCTGGCTAAAACTGACATCTTAAGAGAAATATTTGTAGAACTAGTTGAAGAAATAATTTCTGTTTGAAAAAAAAAGTTGTCTTGGGTTTACAAATAAACTGTCTTTAGACTTGAAACAAATCTTTTCATGTTATAAAAAATGCTGTTCTTCTCACTAGATATACTTCCTATAAGCTGCTTTTATGATACTCTGCAGATTAGTATTGACTAAGTTTCAATATACAGTACTATGTTTATATGTTCATTCATCAAGCTGTAGCTCCCAGCTCAGAACTTGTCAGCTCCACACCCTGTGCTAATACATGCCATTGGTTCCAGGCTGTTAACTGGTGTGCACCCTTTGTCTTTTGTTATCTTTCTTTTGCTATTCTCACCTGTAGTCCAAATTTCCTTATAGAGTGAGTCAAATAATTCTGCTTTCAGCTTCCAACACAACGGAATTTCCAAAGAACCCTTAAGTTTCCACTTCAGCTTATAGCCAGCGATTGGACAAGAAATTGTGGCTTTCTGTTGTCTAGTTTCTTTTAATTATATAAATTGAACAAGACTTTGATAATGACACTTTATCTTGATCCCGTGAACACAGACTTTTTTGTATAGTAATTACTGCCACCATTTTGGAGGGTTTGAGTGTCTTGTGGCTGCAACTCCACTCTTGTGATAATTGAGGATACCCTTCTGCTAACCCTGAATAGCAGAGCTGGCAGTGTAACTCAGTTGGTAACGCACCTTCTGTGCCAGCAGAATGACCTGAGCCCCTATCGCCTATGCAAAAGCTGAGCCTGAAATGTAATGATAAGGACTACAGGGCCAGACATAGGCAGATAGCAGGGGTTCAGTGGCCACCTTACTTGTCTGAATTGTCTATCTCCAATTCAGTGAGAGGTAAGAGGTCCTGGGCCGATGTATAAGGTAGTATGAGATAGAAGAAGATGCCAGAAGTGAACCTTTGACCTTCATATGCATGCAAAGATGCAAATGTACACATATGCATAATACACAACAAAACCTAAACAACTGAATTGTACATATTTCTTCATAGTTCTTATGTTAGAATATTGGAATCCCCAAGCACTCTGGGAATTCCAGGTGTGCACAACATCTCCCTTACTAGTGGCCATGACAGGGAGGAGCCTTTTCTGAGCAGCCTAAGTAAGTCACTCCTGTAAAGCTTCCTCTTAATCCTGGTATTCATTGCTCCCCAGCTTCTTCTCTCACATTTTTTAATCTACTCACAGCCATAGTTAAATGAAGGACTTGGTCCTTTGAAATCATACTGTCTGTTCCATGCCAGGTCTCTATCCACCACCCCGCATCATCGCCCCCATCTGCTGCTGAGTTCTAAGGATGTAAACTTTACCAAGAGTGAGCCACTCTGCCCCATCTTCACAAAGGCAATTGAGTAGGTTTTCTAAACCATTTACTAGAATCCTCGGAAAGGAGCTCCATCCTCCACCAACAAAGCATTTCAGTACCCGCATGCTTTCTGTTTTCTCTCCTTGGGTTTCATCTTCATTGAACTAGTATCTTTGGAATCAGTCTTTCCCATCCAAGCATGGCTCTCACACTTGCATTCTATTTAGCTCCTGCATGTCCTATAGTGTTCAGACCCTCGCTTTCCCCAGCAGATAGGCTAATTTCAGCCTTTGCCCTTGTGCCTGAGCTAGTGGCCATGAGGGAGAGGAGTGCTGAACAAAAGGATGACCAGTTGCTTTGCAGGTCACATGTTCAAAGTCATTTCAAGGATTAGAAAGTTTAATCTTTAACAGGAAAATGCAAGATGACTCCCCACAGCCTGTACACTTCAGGTGAATCAAAAAAGGTTTTAGCTCATTAGTTCAAGTATTCCTACTCTGTTTTTTTCTGGTTTTACTCTTTCCCAGAAGTAACATAAAAGACTTGGTGGGAAACTAAGGACATACCCTTAATGGGAACTCTGTCCTCTATAATGAAATCCTGGTCTTGATCCTCAGGTTTTTTTTATACCCTTGTGAAAATGGGGACTTACATAGACTTCTAAGGAGACCCATGAAGTCTATGCTACTCAAGACAATTCTCCAGGGTTTCTTTCCACATGTACCTTACTGTGGCATGCACACTTTTTTTTTCTAAAGGAAAAGAATAAAACCCAAAACCTCCCAGTGCCTCACTGTGAAACATTAGTCATGTGACATGATGTGTTAACAATTGCCTTTGGCTTAATATTGCTGTGTTTTCCCTATTAGAGCTGTCTCTGTTGTTTATTAGTACACAGAACAAAATAATATTGATAGGTGCTTTACGTGAGCTACTTATTCATTCCAGTCACTCTGTACCATTAGATAAGATCCATGTTAAAAAAAAAAATAAAGTAATTGATAGAAGGACTTTTATTATACAAAGTCACACAGTCCAGTAGCAGAATATCCAGTCTACTTGGGTTCTCAGTACAAAAAAAAACAAAACAAAACAAAAAAAAACCCCGATTCTCTTAATACAAATTGATGCCAACATCAAGATAAATAGATTAATAAAGAAATTGAAGTCAAATCACAATATTGTTAACAAATTGTCATCTTGTGACTGCTAATGAAATTTTATTATCTATCCCTAAGATACAAAACTAAATAGAAACAGTATGTAAATTTTCATACAGATAAGTGTATCATACATCATAGAGTGAAAAAGATGGCTTTAAAGATTGCTATTTTGCCTAACACTTTTTAATTTTTTTTACCTTTTCTCAGGTGCACCAGTGCATCTCAGATGTGTTCGATAACCATGACTGTAAATATCTTAAATAATGTCACTAACAGTAAGAAAAAGACTTCCCAGGGCCTCTTCCCTAATGACCCCTGCAGCAAAGAAACAGTACTCTTTCATGGGGAAAATTCAAAAGATTTTGCTCCCTTTTTAAATTTTCCAGTTTAAAACGTTCCTTTTTCTCTCTAACCAGTTCATGTATGTGCTTCCCTTGCCAGCATGGCATTGGCTTTTCTTACAGCATGCCAAAATCATTCATGTCTTGGTCATTTCGGGGGTGAAATAACTATGTTGTGCTTGGATTTATTGTGACACGCAGAGGCTAAATTTGATTAGTTTAGATTCAGAGGGTAAAAGTAGACTGGTTATTGAAAGGGACCTCTACTTTTATAACCTCAGAGACTGTTTTCCTACCAATGACTCTAGAAATTAAGCTCTAAGAACATCCCTGGTGCAGCTTTTTCAAGGTGCCTGCAATCGCCAGTAAAAATGTAGTGTGCTTCCCGTGGAGGTTTGGAGGGGGAAATGCTATCAGTTATTTAGAATCTGATTTATACCTGAAGAGAGTGGCTGCCACTCTGTGATTTCAGGGAAGCTGGGTATCAAGGAGCAATTTTCAAAGAATTGAAAGCTGGTGCTAGGTTATGAATAAACTCAGGAAAGTTCTGACCTTCCCTGTCAAATGATAAGGCTGTAAATATGTTGGCAACTCCACTATTATGTAAGTACCTGTTTTTTTTCCCCATCTCTGAGAGGTTCCCAGGGTACAGAAAATCAGTAACAGCAAGCTAAAGCAAAATGTATTACATGAAAAACAATTAGAAAAGTAAATAATCTTGTATATAGGTGCACAGGAAGCAGCTGCTCATATATTGCCTATGACATATGTCTGGAAGTAGATTTTTCCCATTTCAAACAATAGCATCCTAATGAAATTGAAAAGACTGATTAGGTCGCATTTTAGTGTTTATTTAAATGAAGACAGCTTAAGTGACTATTGGATAGAAAGTGAGGTAGGGTGTAATATTTTTAATGTTTTCTTATTATGCAAAATTTATTTTGTAATATGGATAGTTCCTGCTAAAATGTAGTCTTTTAGATAATTGCTTGAAATATATAGCACAGAGACAGCATCCAGTACCATGCACTCTACGTGCCCGATGTGGGATCTGTCTAATCTAATACCTCATGGGATCCTTTCTTCTTTTTGACCTTAGTACTGTCAAGGTGGCAGCTCAGAAGAAAATAAAGATGAACAGGGAGGAATTATTCCAGATAATTTCTGGGTACCTGGAGCTTTTGTGTGTCTTGTTTTGGTTTGGGTTTTTTTGTTTATTTGTCCTTTTGTTTTTCTTTCCCTTTAGGAAACACACACACACACACACACACACACACACACACACACACACACACACACACAAAGAAAAATAGACTTGCCAGTCCTTCACGTTTTTAAAAGCAATTTGTGTGCTCTTTGGAACAAAGCTTAAAAAAATAAATTTTTTCTCTCCTGGTCACTTAAAGCCTAAAGGACACAGAAGGAGGGAAGAAAGATGGCAGCCAGAAGGCAGATGAAACAGTACAGGCTACCGCATCTGGACGGGGCTGAGAGTAGAGAGCTTTAGCCAACTGTTGCATGTTGTATCTTGCAGAGTTTCTCTATGGTCAGGATTTGGAAACTGACTGGTTCTTCAAGCAAAGGGTCTTAGGAGACTCATTTGTCCTGGCATTGGTGCACTTGTGGCATGCAGCCCACTCACACAGCAGGCGACTTGGCATTGATTGTCCTTATAGAGAACTGACAGATTAGTCTCTCAAAAGGGCCCTTGAGGTCTTTGTGACACAGTGACTAGCCTTCCTCAAAGAAGGAATCTTCAAGCAAGAGAGCAACTGTCCTTCCCTTTTTTTTCTTACAATTTCAGTCTCAGAATTTACAGATCAACACCCTGTCCACCACTCACACAGATAGGTCCTATTAACTATATGAAGTATAAAGAAAAAAATATCAGATGGCACTGTTCTTGATACAGTGAGTATCATGTTGGAGACATTACTACAGAGCAATGTGACAAAGAAAGATGTGGCCTTACTCATATACATATATCTTTGCAATAAGAGAGTATACCTTCAGTCAAGTGGAGGTTGTGTGTGAACAGGTCATCCTAAATGTACCTACAGAAAGAGAAAGCATGAAGAATGATGACATGTCACACATGCTGTTTTAAACACATATGACTCTTGTATTGAATTGTACCCTCATTGTGATAAGCTCTTTTGCAGTACAGAATTGGAAGTAAATTACATTAAGGTATATTTCTTTCAGAAATCTTACCATAATTTTGCCTCAGTTAATCAGAAGTTACTTATTTTTTCCAATTGTTTGACTAAACTGCTTATAGCTATAACAGTTAACGACATTTCACCTTGAATGAGGGACTTCAAACACTGGACTTTGCAGCATATTATATGGAAAGGATCTCTTATGTACTGTATGGAAGTATCACATATCCCCCCCCCAAAAAAAAGCTGGTGACCTATTAGCAAAAAGTACAAAGGAATAGGTGGGAGTTCTGGTAGAGAGGAAATCTGGGGATAATAAGAGGCAGAAGATCTACCACCTGGATTCTGAGGAAGTCAGACATATGAAACTAAGAAAGGTAACTAATGAGCAATGTGACAGATTAGAATAAATGGGATAATAATTTACAAGCTAGTCAGAGAACAAGCCAAATCTTATGACCTAGGCATTTATTCATATATAGTTAAGTCGGCAAGTCGTATTTTGGGAACAGGGATGTGGGTGGAAGAACTTGCCATTATTATATAAAATGAGTGCAGGTTCCCAGGCTATAAGTTCAGGGGAGTATTTGAAAATGGAGGTAGGTTAGGTAGTATTAGAAATGAACCTTTGGACTTATTCCTTCTTACATTTTGTGAATAATCTCAGTAGTACTTTATAAACTCTGTGGGAGGAAAAAAAATTTCTTTCAAAATATCTTTCTTATACTATTTTTAATGCCTTTTGATTTTTTTCTGGGTCATACCTAGTTACTAAATTCAAATTTTAGGAACTTATAAAAAATAAAAAACAAATGTGTTTTAAGAACATGAATGAGTACATTATAAGGTTGCATCTACATCTTCTTGAGCTGGTCATTATCAAAACACAGCCACATGAATAAATGAAGGGGAACTCAAACCTTGTATTCTAGCTAATATGCTCTGAAAATTGGTGCTTTTTCTTTCAAGTTCATAGGTTAAAATCCTTACCCCAAAGTCATAATTTTTACGACACTGTTATTGGTGAATGTGAAATGCCCATCATGGGCTTCATGTATTTGAACACTTGGTCCCCTAACTGGTGGTACTATTCATAGAACTTTTATGAGGTAGAGCCTTGCTGGAGGAGACACATGATAAGGCTTTGAGATTTTATAGTCTGACACCACTTCAAGTTCTCTTAGCTTCCTGTGTTGGTTCAATTGCTTCCTAACTTAGTCTAGCTTCATGCTCCTACTGTCAAGCCTTCCCCGCCATGATGGACTGTATCATTCTGAGACTATAAAGAAAAATAAACATTTTCCCCCAATTTGTTTCCCCCCACCCTTTTATCACAGCATTAGAAGTAACACATATAGAAATAGTGATGTCATAAGGACAGAGGCCTCATGAATAGAATTAGAGTTTTGTAAAGGGCATCCTGAAACAGGCCTCATTCCATCTACTCCTGAGGAGACTGAAAAGATGCCACATGTGAACTAGTGAGTCACTATCAGCCTGAGTCAGCCAGCATCTGGACCTTAAAATTCCCAATGCTATAAATGTGAGAATTGTCTTATTATAATTTGTAAATCACAAGTTTATACTATTTTATTATAAAAACTAAGGCATGTAGTTCTTTTCATTTGATTAGAGCATTCTCATTTTGTTTCCTTAGCTAGTTTGATAGTTGTGCTTGGTTTTTCAATATAAAGTTGTCTTTAACATTATTCAAGGGAAACACATCATAACCATGGGTATGGCTAATATAAATGAAAATATTAGAAGCCCAACTTGGATTAGATCTACTGAACTTATGTCCTATTTCATTCTCATATAGTAGAGACTGCCTGAAAAATTTCATGTGAGAACACAGTCACCTTGTCTTATCCTTAAACTCCGTTCCCCATCTAGTCTTAAGGATGTATGGTTTCTGGGATAACAAAAAGAGCATTGTTGAGGAGTGCCTGTAAATACAGACTGACAAGAGAGAAGGTTATAAGGGAGCATGTTTGTTTTTAGAAACATCGTGTGAAGCAGATGTCTGCTCTAGGAAACCCTGTGTACTCTGCCTAATGGGAAAGGTGAGGCAGTGGACATGAAGAGAAAAATGGAAATACATTACTCAGTAGTGATAGCCCATCACCACCTTTTCAATTGTGATTAAAGTTGCAGTGTATTTTAGTAGCTGAGAACAGATTAAATTATTGCTGCCATTTGTTGTTATTTTCTGAGGTTGGGTTGATATTTGGATATTTGAAGAGTCTGGTTGCCCAAAGACTATTGGCTGTTTTCTGTCTGATTATTGTTTCTCATAATTTACACAAAATAAACATTTTAATATGCAGAGCCCACAGTAGCTCCAGAACAACTTTTTTTTTTAAAGAGCAGGTATTATGGGAAGTTGCTTTTAAAAAGTGAAAAGTGGACTCATGAAATTGGAAAGAAAGATGGCAGAACTGACCCGTGTACAACAGAGAATTACAAAGCTGTATGCTTCACTGCTGCATCTCAGCCCAAAGGCTGAAAACAGGAGGTTGGACCTAGGCAGTGGTGGGGCTGCTTCGGCTAGCATGTACAAAGCTCTGGAGTCCATCCTAGCACTGCAGATAGACAATTCTTTCTTAAAAAATCGTATTTTGTATATGTGTGTAGCCAGAATGTATTTACTCATGTGAGTGGGTATCAATTTAAGTGAAGATGTATCAGGTGACTTCCTCTATCACTGTGCACCCTGTTTGTTGGAACAGTGTCTCAATGAACCAGGAGCTCACCATACTAGTTGAGCTGACCTCCTCCCTCTAACTAGTGCTGTCCTTAGTTTGTAACAGACATTCTATGACTAACCCACCATCCTGGCACTGTTGTATAATTCTTTAAGTATTTTTAGAAAGTCGAAGCATATTTTAGAAAATATATACCTAATAAATAGTTCTACCTTAGAAGCCTGACTACTCAAGGGTAATTGGCAAAACTAACTTGGCAGTTCACAGACTCATGTTTAATAGGATGCAGTGAGGGACTGAAGAGAAGGCACAGTAATAGAGAGATGTGGAGAGGTTATTACCGAATAGGGCCGGCCCCAGCATGGAAGGGCTATAGTTGCAGCTGGTGCAGCTTACCCTGCTGGTATATAGAGAGCACAATGGCAATGCTTCTGCCTACAGGCTACAAACACAAAGGTCAACCCTAGTGAGCTCATGGTCAACCTATATCATGGGTGGGGAGGTGTGTGGCAGCCTGGAACTTGCACAGAACCTGGCCCTGGACACCATGCCTAGACGCAAGATCACCCTGACCCCAGGCAACTGCAGGATATCCAAGATGATTCTTAGTGATGTTCCTGTACTTATGGTGCTTCAGAAACCAGAAACCTTGAACCAGACCAATGACTCATTGCAATGGATATTTGCATGTAATGATGTGTGGGCCAAAACAGAACAAAGCAAAACAAAACAAAACCATGCAGTGTGCCACACTGTAGTTTCTAATGCAACTATGACATACAAATATGCAATGGAGAGACTGAAAGATGACAGAAAGAAGCAGTGAGTACTCGGTGGAGAAAACCAGAACTAGAGATGCAACTGTGGGGACTGGTGTGAGAGACAGCTGCAGTGGACAGGGGAACATGCCATCGTCCAGTATAGTGGCAGATTAGTGTGCAGCAGACTGGAACTTATACATACTCAGCCCCTGAACATGCTACCCAGCAACACGATTAACTTAGCTCAGAATAATAATAGGATGTCCAAGAGGAAGAATGGTTTGCTTTCTAGATTAAACCTCTTTGAAATATCTCCATGGTCCATGCTGCTGCCCCAGGTCATTTTGAAGCCCAAGGATTATGTGGATATCTGTAGTCTGTGTTTCCACAGAAGGCCATGTTAGTGTCAGTGGTCTGGGTTGCCACCAAAGGCCATTTGGATGTGAGTGACCTATATCACCGCATGAAGCCATGTTGATATTCATGGTACATGCTCCCACTGAAAGCTATTTGAGGTCAGCAGTCCTGCTGCAGCTATGTTGGTCCTACTGCAGCCAGTAACCTTGTTGATGTCCACTAGCCTGTGTTACCACCAAAAGTCATGCAGATACCTGTTCTCTGTGCTGTCACCTGAAGCCAAGTTGATATCCATGGGCCATCCTGAGTGGGGTGGGTAGGGTGGAGGGCTATCTGAAGCCATATTGATGTCCAAGGGCTAGGCTACCACTGGAGACAATATTGGTATCCATGGCTACTGATTTTGCAGAGGACCACATTGATGTCCATGGACTATACTGCCACTAGAGACAGTGCTATGATTGATGCCACGCACTGACTCTGGAGACTGTGTGGATGTCTATGGTGTATGCTATCACCAGAAACCATGTGGAAATACATGATCCATGCTCCAGCTCACTGTAAAGGGCAAGGAAGCTACAGTTGAAAAAGAGAGACAGACATAGAAAGGTTGAGAACCCCTACCCCTCCTCATCCAACCCACTTCCAAAAAAGTAACAGCCTAGCCAGGAAGCCATCGAAGAAAGCTCTTAAAAACTGATATGAATCCTGAAATGTAGCTCTTCACAGTTAAGGGCACTTGAAAGGCATACAGGTGGGAAGGGACTCGGTATTCTTTAAGGGGCTGGCCGCCACAAGTTTGACCATACTCCAGTGAGTGTATAGCCAACACAAATTGGACTCTTGTTTTGTTTGGTTTATTTTTTGTTTGTTCTCCTCAACATTACCATCTTCTTTCTCCTTCTCCTCCTCCTCCTCTTTATCTTCCTCCTCTTCCGTTTTCTTCTCCTGTTTTCAGGATAGGTCAGAAAGGTCTGGGGCAGACCTGGGAGGACTGAGAAATGAGTGCAATTTGGGTTCATTGTGTGAAGTAGTCATAGACTTGGGTTCATTGTGTGAAGTAGTCATAGACTCCATTTATATTGAGAATTTCAGAAAATAAGGGGTATATTGCAGGCATGGTACCAGTTATGAAGTATCACAAATTCTTGGAACTTTTCCAAATGATGAACAAAGAATGAAATATATAATATTAATTTACTAAATATCTGGACAAGTGATTTTCTTTAGATACCATAGTGGAAGTATTCTAACACAAATGTTTTAAATATTTTCTCTTTGCTAATATTTTGCATTATTCTCATGAGGAATAATCACTTTTTAAAAAACATACTGTGGAATGTAAACCTGTGCTTGGAGTGAACTCTCAAACAAAAATGCATAGATAAATCAGTATTCACAGTTTGAATGCCTAAATCTCTGTTCTTAGAATACTTAGCATGCCATAATCAAGTCCTGAAATGATGTACTAATGGAGCCATATAATTTCCATTTTATACAACAGATGTCTACACAGCATATATTGTAAAGTGTGGTTTGAGCACTGTTGACAGGTTACTCATAAAATTGTGTACAATTTTATCCTAGTATTTAATTAGATGAACATTCTAGGTAGTGTTGAACCTATTGTGGGTCCTTTCTGTTCAACTGGACCTCCCTTCCTGTACTTTAAAGCCCCCCTCCATCTACTCTACTCAAATTTTCAAATAACTTTTCAAAATTATTGATACATTTTCATCAATAATTATTCTGTTTGCTCTAAAACATTTCCCAGTCAGATATTTATTAAACATTAAAGACATTCTCCCTCTGTGCTGTTAACTCAGCCAGCAAAATAAAAGTAGGCTCTTTATCATTTTTAGAGTAACAATATGAACCTTTTTGCCAGATGCAATATAGTAGCAAAATGCTGCATTTTGTGGCACAGGTGTCAGTGCTAAATGGTAAACATAAGGAAATCAGGGTTTGCCTTTCTTTGGGGATTCTCCTTTTAAGGTGGGAGGAACAGTGGAAGTGCAGAAGAATGTGGCCGTCCTGACAGGCTCAGCATCTCATGGAAGGGCACTCCATGAAGATTATTTTGAAACTTAGTCACTAGGCTGACTCATAATGCCCTTCCATGTAGCTCCCTCTGGCTCTGCTGCTAGTATTGCCTACTCCTGGAGTAAGTCTTCTTAGAAATCATTGCCTAAAATGGAATGGTGAAGAATAAGCTTTCAAGACTTTAATATGGCAACATTTGGCAAACTCTTTACTCCAATTCCAATAAAAGGTAAGCATAAAGATGGGGTAGGACATTTAAAAAAAGAGAGAGAGAGAAGAAGCATGAATGCAGGTGTGAAGGAGAATAAAAGGCATGTTAATTTCACCAGTGTGAATACTGACATAGTCTGGATTTAGGAGACGAGTAGGGGAACGAGTCTGCCCTTGTAGAATTCCAGAATTCCAGTGAATATAAAAATCATTTCACGTTTTTTTCTAATTTTGAATAAACAAAGTAGCTTAATTAGCATTAAGAATGTTCTTTCTTACATCCAGTCTTTCCAGGACCAGGAGTCTCTCCTTCCATCTTCTTGGAAATCTTTTGATATGCAAATTGTGTCTAGGGTATTCCGAGATTCTGGGTTAATATCCCCTTATCAGTGACTGCATACCATGTGTGTTCTTTTGTGATTGGGTTACCTTACTAAGGATGATATTTTCAAGATCTGACCATTTGCCTAGGAATTTCGTGAGTTCATTGTTTTTAATTGCAGAGTAGTATTCCATTGTGTAAATATACCACATCTTCTGAATCCATTCCTCCGTTGAGGGACATCTGGGTTCTTTCCAGCTTCTGGCTATTATAAATAAGGCTGCTATGAACATAGTGGAGCATGTGTCCTTATTGCATGCAGGTAAAGCCTCTGGGTATATGCCCAGGAGTGGTATAGCCGGATCCTCCGGGAGTGTCATGCCCAGTTTTCTGAGGAACTGCCAGACTGCTTTCCAGAGTGGTTGTGAAAGACTGGATGTGGGGGAATGCCAAGACAGAGAAGCGAGAGGGGGTTGAATGGGGAAAAGAGGGACGGAAGGGGGCTTATGGGACTTTTGGGGAGGGAGGAAACGGGAAAGGGGAAATGATTTGGAATGTAAATAGAAAAAACTTAGAAAAAAAAATAAAATGCCCTGGAACTCCCACTGGGTTATCATGAAAAAAAAATGCTCTTTCTTGTTAGTCATTTACTTTTTTTTTTTATTTTATTTTTTTAATTTACATTCCAAATCACTTCCCCCTTCCCGTTTCCTCCCTCCCCGAAAGTCCCATAAGCCCCCTTCCCTCCCTCTTTTCTCCATTCAACCCCCTCTCATTACTCTGTCCTGGCGTTCCCCTACATCCAGTCTTTCCAGGACCAGGGGTCTCTCCTTCCATCTTTTTAGAAATCTATTGATATGCTGATTGTGTCTAGGGTATTCTGAGATTCTGGGTCAATATCCCCTTATCAGTGACTGCATACCATGTGTGATCTTTTGTGATTGGGTTACCTCACTAAGGATGATATTTTCAAGTTCTGACCATTTGCCTAGGAATTTCGTGAATTCATTGTTTTTAATTGCAGAGTAGTATTCCATTGTGTAAATATACCACATCTTCTGAATCCATTCCTCCGTTGAGGGACATCTGGGTTCTTTCCAGCTTCTGGCTATTATAAATAAGGCTGCTATGAATATAGTGGAGCATGTGTCCTTATTGCATGCAGGTAAAGTCTCTGGGTATATGCCCAGGAGTGGTATAGCCGGATCCTCCGGAAGTGTCATGCCCAGTTTTCTGAGGAACCGCCAGACTGCTTTCCAGAGTGGTTGTACCAGCCTGCAATTCCACCAGCAGTGGAGGAGTGTTCCTCTTTCTCCACATCCTCGCCAACAACTGCTGTCTCCTGTGTTTTTGATCTTAGCCATCCTGACTGGTGTGAGATGGAATCTCAGGGTTGTTTTGATTTGCATTTCCCTAATGACTAAGGATGATGAACATCTCTTTAGGTGCTTCTCAGCCATTAGATATTCTTCAGGTGAGAACTCTTTGTGTAGCTCTGTACCCCATTTTTTAATAGGGTTACTTGCCTCTCTGGAGTTTAACTTCTTGAGTTCTTTGTATATCTTGGATATTAGCCCTCTGTCGGATGTAAGGTTGGTAAAGATCATTTCCCAGTTAGTTGGTTGCCGCTTTGTCTTTTTGACAGTGTCTTTTGCCTTGCAAAAACTTTGTAATTTAATGAGGTCCCATTTGTCTATTCTTGATCTTAGAGCATAAGAACACACTAGAACACATCAAAACGATCATTCACCACGATCAAGTAGGCTTCATCCCAGGGATGCAGGGATGGTTCAATATAAGGAAATCCATCAATGTAATCCACTACATAAACAATCTCAAAGAAAAAAACCACATGGTCATCTCATTAGAAGCTGAGAAAGCATTTGACAAAATTCAGCATCCTTTCATGCTAAAGGTCTTGGAAAGATCAGGAATTCAAGGCCCATATCTAAACGTAGTAAAAGCAATTTACAGCAAACCAGTAGCCAGCATCAATCTAAACGGAGAGAAACTTGAAGCAATCCCACTAAAATCAGGGACTAGACAAGGCTGCCCTCTCTCTCCATATCTTTTCAATATAGTACTTGAAGTTCTAGCTAGAGCAATTAGACAACAAAAAGAGGTCAAAGGGATACAAATTGGAAAGGAAGAAGTCAAACTATCACTATTTGCAGACGATATGATAGTATACATAAGCGACCCAAAGAACTCCACCAGAGAACTCCTACAGCTGATAAACGACTTCAGCAAAGTGGCCGGATATAAAATCAACTCAAGCAAGTCAGAAGCCTTCCTATACTCAAAGGATAAGCAGGCTGAGAAAGAAGTAAGAGAAATAATACCCTTTACGATAGCCACAAACCATATTAAGTATCTTGGCATGACACTAACCAAACAAGTGAAAGATCTGTATGACAAGAACTTCAAGTCTCTGAAGAAAGAAATTGAAGAAGACCTCAGAAGATGGAAAAATCTGCCATGCTCATGGATTGGCAGGATTAATATAGTAAAAATGAGCATCTTACCAAAAGTAATACACAGATTCAATGCAATCCCCATCAAAATCCCAACTCAATTCTTCATAGAGTTAGAAAGAGCAATTCAAAAATTCATCTGGAATAACAGAAAACCCAGAATAGCTAAAACTATTCTCAAGAGTAAAAGAACCTCTGGGGGAATCAGTATCCCGGACCTCAAGCTGTACTACAGAGCAATAGTGTTAAAAACTGCATGGTATTGGTACAGTAACAGACATGTAGATCAATGGAACAGAATTGAAGACCCAGAAATGAATCCACACTCCTATGGTCACTTGATCTTTGACAAAGGAGCTAAAACCATCCAGTGGAAAAAAGATAGCCTTTTCAACAAATGGTGCTGGCTCAGCTGGAGGTCAACATGCAGAAGAATGCAAATTGACCCATCCTTATCTCCTTGCACTAAGCTCAATTCTAAGTGGATCAAAGATCTCCACATAAAACCAGACACACTGAAACTAATAGAAGGGAAACTAGGGAAGAACCTTGAACATATGGGCACAGGGGAGAATTTCCTGAACAGAACTCCAATAGTCATTTACTTTTGACTGTTCAGCTAGAGAATAAGGTAAACTCATGTCAGAAAACACATGATTTTAGCCTGACTTTACCAGATAATTCCCAATCATAATTCAAATACAAATTGATAGTTTTGAAACGTATCTGTGTAATGTTCAGTGTGCTTGGCTATATGTCTCAGTGTGTGTGTGTGTGTGTGTGTGTGTGTGTGTGTGTGTGTGTGTGTGTGTGTGTGACTGGTCATCATTATCAAGTGGACTTCTTGAATCTTTCCAAAAATAAAGCTTCCTTAGGAAAGGAGATATTATTTCAAAGGTAAAGGGAGCCTAAATTATTATTCATAAGAATTATTATATTATTCAAAAAAGTATTCTTCAATCTATTTGTTGTTATAGTTATTGCTTTTCATCTTTTTTTCTGCAAGATTGTCTAGACTCTAAATATAGAATATGTGAATGGATATTGTTACTTCTTATTTGACTTAGGAGTATGGGGGTTGTGTGTCTGTGTGTGTGTGTGTGTATAAAACATTTTAATACTGCTTTAAAGTAGGCTATTTAATCTAACCTACTACTCTTATGTTTTGATTTCTGTATCTATTAAGAAAAAATTCAAAGGGTCTCATGAGTCTTCTAGCTCTGAAGTCTTACAAATGCAAGTTCTTTGGGGAGACCATTTGTTGTATAGCTGTTTTGCGTTATGTGATCAGTATCAGCATGAAAATTTACTAATGCAAGTTTGTGTGTACACACTGTAACAGCTTCTTCTGTTACATATAGTGTGAATTCACCATTTATCTTCTTCCTTTAATTTTTTCTGCAGACTATTTACTTTCTTGCAGTTATTTGCTAATACATTTTAAAGTACCTGGACAGAGTGGCAAAAGATGCTAGAGGTCGGCATCTTTTGTGTCAGTGTTCAGGAGTGTCCCATTCATACCAGATCTGGTTGTGTACTTGCACTGTATACAGAAGTCAACACTGGGTGTGTTTTGAGCATTAATAGCACTTTAATGAATGACGGCTTAGTGAATCACCTGTATCTTGAATGTGTGTTTAATGATCTTCTCAGTTTCCTATGTATTTTGTGAAACTCATACTAAGACATTCTAAAACATTTTTGTGCAAATGTCAGCATAGTTCCTAAAGTTAAGGACTTCAAAATATAAATTGAATTAAGTCTTTGTATTTGTCATTTTTCAATGACAAAACTAGGGCAAGGATTAACTTTCTTTTTCAAGTATGCCTTCATCATTTGCAGTAAAGACACACAGTACAAAATGTGATGGGAATGGCCTCTTAACCCTCCGTAGGTATCTGTCTATCTGTCTATCTGTATATTGTTTTCCTGTAGCTTAGAATTACAGTCTGGGGAAACTGATCACATGATACTTAAGCATGATTTCCAGTACACATAACATGCTACATCTTGCTGCCTTTTTTCTGGATTACAGTTTCCTCACAGTAAGGTTGCTGCATATGTTCTAGTAAACACAATTGAAGAGGCAAACCATAATTGATTTTTGTTGCTTCTTCACTGGATAGAACTGCTTTTGACTTCGGAGTTATCTTAGCCGAGAACAGAGGACGGAGCAGAAACCTGTGCAGTGAATCATGGGAGTATATGGAAGTGAATGATTAGTTCATGTGCCTCTGCTCTTCAGTGATGCCATAAATCCTGCAGGAGTTCTTTAACGTCAGGCTGGATGCCTGCTTCTGTCAAATCTCATATAGACTAGCATATATTATAAATTGAGAAATCCAGGGAATGAACAAAAATTCCATCACCCAGTCATTCATTTTTTTAGTGATGTCACATTGACATGCCGAGAGAGGATGAAAGCATAATACTGTTCTCGTTTAGCCATAAAAGCTAAATTTGCATATTTATAAACACAGAGACCCTTCACATATGGCAAAACACACTTTTAAAGCGAGAAACAATGCTAATTGATGATAGTCTAAGACCTATCTGTGACTTCTCAAGTCTCTAAACCATTTTATTCCCAGAATGGAAATGTTAAGGTGCATTGGTTCTTAGAATAATGAGAAAAGCCATGAATACTTAGCAAAGCCAAGTAAGGAGGCTTCCCACTGTGCTGCTTAAATCAGTGACTTTACATCGCTTCTCTTGCCAGGATAATAAAATGTAACATGTGTATGTGCTGTTTCCTTTTCATTATATGTTGGAAGCTGAAGAATCATCTCTCAGGGAGTTAATATCCACTAGTTGAAAAATTATTTTCTTTCCTTTATCGTTCTTTACTAGACTTCTCTAGAACACCAAACATACAGTGTATTTAGCTGGATTCTTCCAAAACATAAAGCAGTCCAAAAACAAGGAAGAAGGGTAATTAAAAGCAAGGGTGAATATCAACACATTGAAAATACGATACAACCATAATGTGGAAATCCTTCCTTGATAAGCTATAGGAAGTTACCCTCATTGTCAGAAATGCCAGAGGGACAACAGTCTGGGCCTCTATGCAGATGCCAACCCTCCCTATTGAGCCCTGTATATGCAAGCCAGAAGGTTGCAGTTTAGCTGTCAACCTCCAATAGTGTGGAATTTCTGACACAGGGCCCTAGAAGTACAGCCTTATACAGGAAACTGGACCAAGTTCTACCTACATGAAATGTTATCATATAGATGCCGTCTAGAACCAAAATAATGTAATGAACTGAGAATTTCTGCACCCCTTCCACTGACAACTGCTATTGTTATAAAGGAAACATCTTTACCTTTTTCAGTATTTGTTAAAATGTGCAGCATGTGGTATCAGGATGTTTGGCTATGTTGTATTCTGAATATCTATCTTCAGAGAGAATTATTTTGCTTTGGAGCAAAGAAAGGAGTGGGGAAAACAAGTGTGTGACAAATTCTCTAGTCTCAGTCACTTTAAAAGAAAACTATACAAAACAATAAAGACATACTTGCCTTGCAGAAAATTAAAGACTTTTAGAGGAAAGGCAGAAGCAGTTGTAATGGCTGTTGAGAAGTGACTCCTGTTCCCATTGGGAAGCGCTGCTTGTCTAGTGAGGTTTTAGACCCACCACCCTTCCCCCATCAGTCCAAATGAGGGGAGAATGAAGGGTTGCTGTGAGGCATTTTTAAAACTTGCACATCCTCCTTTTAGAGAAGATTTACAGTTCATATTAAGCAGATTACATACAGTCCCCAGTCCCCATGCACACACGTATACCATGCTTCCATGTGGCTCCCTTGTAATAAGAACCTAGTGTTGACTCATTATTGTCACTTGAAGTGTTTATGTAGAGATACATCACTGATGCTCTCATGGAGGTCCATGAGTGAGCATATTGTGTTTTTATACAACCTGGAACCAGTTGCCCAAAGGTGGTATTACCCACAGCAAGTTGAGCCGTCCCACTTAATCATTGATCAAAAGGATTCTTCACATGTCATCCTGCAGACTCATTTCTGCCATTCAGGCATATTACATGTGCCACACAGTCTACCCCTGCTTCTGTATACATATTACCTCCTGCATGGCACAACTACATTGATTGTCCCTCTTCTCTCCCAACAGCAGACATCAAGTTCGTAATTTGTGTGACTATGCTTAGGCTTTATCTGATTGAATATTTAAATAAAATATTCCCTATTGCTTTAGTGCTTTCTGTAACTGTAATAAAACACTAACCTAAACCAACTTGGGGCAGAAAGGTTTTATTTGGTTTGCAGTTTACAGAAATAATCATTGAGGGAAAGCCAAGGCAGAAACCTGAAGACAGGAACTAAAGCAGAGGACATGGGGGAGTGCTACTTACCAGCTTGCTTATATATCATGAGACTACTTGCCCAGGGGCAGTACTACCCACAGTGGGTTGAGCCCTCCCACTTAATCATTAATCAGCAAAATGCCCACAGAAACATGCCCCCAGGTCAGTATGATAGAGATAATTCTTCATTGAGGTTCCCTCTTGCCAAGTGACTCTAGTTTGTGTCAAGTTGACAAAAACTAACCAGTACACCTATGTGTGTATTGTGAGGATCTCAATGATGGCCACAGGGACAGGCTAACCATTTACAGTGCTTATGTTGAATTCGGAATATTAGAAACCTGGCTCATAGATAAGTAAAGATTTTACTTGGGAAATGATCTTCTATACATAATTGAATGAATATTTGGTTGTGAGTCTAGAATTCAGTGTCACCAAAGGTTGCATCTTCAGCAGGTGCAGTGGATGGTATCTTTACAATTGATGGGCCTCAAGAATAAGACTGTGTGACCCTGGACATATTTATCCAATTTTTCAGTGTAAAGCTTTTAATTAATAGTAAGCTGATATAGAAAAGTAGGTCTAAATCAGGTGAAAGAATGCGCTGAGATAATTTGTGGTTCGTATTATGATAAGCCACATTAAGTGTTATTAGCTGGCTGCCAGCATGCTACAGGTTGCTCCTTCTTGTCCTTCTTTCATACTTGCTCTTCTTCTTCAGGGAAAGCACAGGCTCCATGTAGACACTGGAATGGAAGGCAGCTGGTGTGGTCTTATTCCTGTTGGACAGCCTTGCAACCAGGTGACAACAACAGGCCTGAAATGGAATCTCAGTGAGTAAAACCCTTCTAGAAAGGGAGGGTTTGTCTTTCATTGGGAAGAGGATGTTTGTTTTGGGCAGAGATGACTTTGAAACATGAGCTTCTGGGTAGCCTCCTCTCCGTAGACATGTGCACCATGCCTGTCAGTTTTCATCCTCAATGTCTTTGGTGTTCATATAGGTAACCTAAGGATAAAATCACAGGCTGATTTCTGTAGCCCCTGCCAATTCCCACCACCATCTGAATGTTTCAATTTCCATACCCTCAGTTGTCCTTGTCACTTTCTGTTCTGCCATGTTGCTTGGAGCCATAGAAGGTGTACTTATAATTTCCACTTGTTTTGGAACTCTTTTATATGCTTTATGGGACATTTGTATATCTTCCTTGGAGAAAATCGTATCAAAGTCTTTGCTCCTCTAGTAATTCCCTTTGGCCTAGGATGTGAGTCCTTCACATGTCCTGGTTATGAGTTCATCAGATATATGGCTGACACATATATTCTTAAAATTCTTTGCTAGTATTTTTAGTTCCTAAACTTTAATTAACTAAGTTAATTCTGATGACATAGTTCTCTTTTCCTGATTTGGTTTTGTTTTGCTTTGCTTTGCTTTGTGCCTCTCGATGCCATCTGTGCTGTCCACTGCTCTCTTGATTTGTGAACAGGAACCACTCTTTTCTTTTTGAAGTAGCTCAAGTTCTGAATTTGCAAGTGGTTTTCATAATCAAACCTGTGAGCTTTCACAGATTAGCTGCTGTTATTAAATATTAAAATGTTTTCCAAAAAATTATGAGCTGTACTAAGCTATGCAAAGACATCCTGCCTTGAAAAAAAGAAAAAAGAAATAAGAATGTGGGATCTGTTTATTAAATAAATGTTGATGCATCTTTCAAAGAAGAGAAAAACCTGCCAGACATGGAATCAATCAGCTATGATTAACCATGATCTATTTAATGCTAGTAAAGAGATATTTACAACCATGTCATTATTTCTTAACATGTTCACCATTGAAATAGCTTAAAGATAAAAAGATTATTTTTAAGTCTTTTCTATGATTCAGTGATGAAACAATTAGGAAAACTGGAGCTCCTTTGAAACACATCTTGAGACCTGTCAGCTTGAAAGGAGAGAGCAGGTCTCCTCCCTGCACGTAAGTGGCTTTGAAGCTGTTCAGCCGAAGCTGATATGAGCTCCCATTAGAAGTGTTTTGAAAACATTGTAACCTAAATCAACTGCTTTAATTCCCACATTTCCCATTACTTATAAGGATCCAAGGTTGACAGCAGTAAGCTCTCTCCTAGAGCTAGAGATGACCATTTCTCATTACTGGTAGCAGGAAGGATGAAGCACCAAGCCGAAGGACAGATGGAGTAGAGGGACTGTAGCCCAGCATCCTAGTCCAGATGGTAATAGGAGTCATAAGTCCAAGTGTACTTGTCTGAGCTCTTTAGAATACCCTTCATCCTCCAGTTCCCACAGCAATATGCATATCCTGATTTTGAAGAATAGTGTTCTCTTGGAAGGATATAATGTTTGATCTTGCCTAAATACAATATGTCATTATTCATTTGTATGGTTACAGGTTACTTCAAGTTTTAAAATAATTGTTTTTCTCTGCATATTTATGATAATAAATGAAAATGCATGGTGGGGTACATCTGTAATTCAGAGAAATGCAAATCACTTTGAGATTTCATATTACACCTATCAGAATGCCCAAGACCAATAAAACAAATGACAGCTCATGCTGGCAGGGATATAGTAAAGGAAAACTCATTCATTGCTGGTGGGACTGCAGACTTGTACAAACCCCATGGAAATCAGTATGGCTATTCTTCAGAATGCTGGGAATCGATCCACCTCAAGGTCTGCCTATATTATTCTTGGGCATATATCCAAAGGATTCTTAATCCCACCACAGAAACACTTATTCAACCATGTTCCTTGCTGCTGTCTTCATAATATCCAGAAATTGGAGACAGCATAGATTTCTGTCAGTAGATGAATGGATAAAGAAAATGTGGCCTATTTATACAATGAGGTTTATACAGCTATTAAACCAAAAATTAAATCATGAAAATCATAGGCACATGTATTGACTTAGGAAAATATTATTTTGAGTAAGCTAACCCAGACCCAGAGTGACAAACACAGTTTTATTCCCTTATATGTAGATATTAACTATTAAATCACTGATAACCATGCTACAATTTGTAGAATCATAGATGTTATGTATGGAGTAAGGGACTAGGAGATGATAAAAAAAAAGGAAAGGGAAATAGAATAGATAGTTATGGATGGGCAAGGTGGGGACAGGAACAGGAGGATTAAATGGTTACGGTTAGGGTTAGAGGGAGAGGGTTAGGGTTAAGGATAGGGAAGAGGGGGAGAAGGAAGAAGTACAGGGAGAAATAGCTAGAGTTAAGGGCCATTTGAAGGGCTGTATGGAAAACTAATACAAGCGTCCTAAAATCTATTAGTGTATGAAAGAGATTTAAATAAAGTTGCCAAATGACAGAAGAGATGAAGTCCCAACTGGACATCTCTCATCACCAAATGAAGCTTCCAGTGTCAGGAATGGTTATATCTAATCAAGTTGTTGTCCAAAGGGTCCACATGGGAACCCCAAACAACCCAGGCTATTGCCAAGGCTATTGGATATTCTCCACAGAATGACAGCTAAGGAAACGAAGTCCTCTAAACACGGCAGGACTGACAGAGATATAAACTCACATAGAGTGTAGCAGCATGCAGAGAGCCTGCAGGGATCTGACCCAGATGAGTCCCAGTGCTGAAAGGACTACAGCCCCTCCCCCTCCCAATCAAGTAGATATTTCCAACTAATAACCACCCACAGAGGAAAAGTCAATTCCCTCAAGGGAGTCTCACTGGGGATACAAACTACTTGTAAGGCCAGTCCTCATGCTCAGTAGATGACTAATACAAAATGAACTCAGTGGCGGTTCTCACAGGACATTTTTTTAATCATATAGGTGTTTTACATTTATGTTATGACTTCCAGTTTTGTTTTTAGTAATTCTTCTATGTATAGAACATGTATGTTGTTCCTAGTTGGTGGTGTGATCCTGGGAAAAGGGACCTAAAAGTGAGTCAGACTAAATTTTCATGTAGTAGCCAAGTTTATTGAGAGCACTGAACACTATATACTCTGCGGGTAAGAAAAGTCAATTGAGTAAAGTATACAATTCCATGGACAAACCCCACTGGGTTTTTCCATAGAGGCATCTGCTACAGCTGAAGGAGCACAAAATCACATTCCAAAAATGATTCGATATTTTGAGGAATCTGAGGTCACAAGATTCTTGTCTTGTTATCTTGGGGTTTTCTCACAAGCACTCAGAATTCTCACACAACTCTATTCCTGGACTGTGTTCTAACTATATTCTATCCATCTAAATGTGAATCTAATGCTTTTTCTTTACTGCTTTTTCTTCTGTTTGTTTGTTTGTTTTATTGTATTATATTTTATTATTATTCCTTAGATACCAGTGTGTTTTGTAAGGAGAGGCAGAAAGGATGTAGATTCTGATGGGAGGAGAGGTGGCAAGCAACTCAGAGGAGTTGGAGGATGGGAACCATAATCAGAATATATTGTATGAAGAAAATCTATTTTTAATAAAAGAAAGAAAACTAAAAAAATTAAATAAAAGATAAATATAATGAATTTTTATATGTTAGATTGAGTCAAAGTTAATAAACCAAATAACAGAAATTTTCACTTCTCAAACCACTCATTGCCATGAAAACTTTCAGAAACCATTGAAGTAGACAGAAGCCTCCCTGGTTATCCTTCAGTGGATGGGGGTGCCTAGTCTGGACAACCTGATTCTATAGCACATTGAGCCTGTTCTTGATTGTGGTTATTTTGTAGCTTGTGGTACTTTGTGTTTTAACTGCTGACTATGGTTCCTATTTAAATAAGTCATACATCTTCACATTCTATTCAAAGAAAATGAGTTATTATTGCATGTAACTAGACAGTTTTCTGTTAGCAGATTTATTCAGCAACCCTGACCATTGATATGTCTGTTGTTTAACTCTCCTTTGAACTGGTGGTTTTCTTTACTACTTTGGTCATTAATAATAGAAATAAAATACTTTTTGTGTTTATTCTAATCCCCACCTCACCCCTAACACCTACTTGAACTTCAAAGACTCCCTGAGGGAGGATGGGGATAGGGATTGACCACAGGACAGACAGGTTTCATGGTTATATCTTCCAGGTGGCATTTGCAATAGCAGAATGAACATTTATGCAGAAATAAGAGCCCTGTCTTTCTAACCTCATAAAGATTAAATCTGGTGGCAAAAACTGAACTTTCATATAGGTATCAGAATCTTGAGCCATTTCTGGGGGAGACAGTAAAAACAATATCTATGCTATTATGATTCTGAGGTTATGAAATAAACAAATAAGAATGGCAAAATATTGGGATGGGGTTTTGGTCTTTTTTCCCCTGTGTGTAAAAGGAAAAGAGAAGGGAGATGCACTTGTGCTGTCGAGTTTTATGTCAACTTGACACTAGCTAAAAGTCATCTGAGAGGAGGGAACCTCAATTAAGAACATGCCTTCATAAGATGGGACTGCAGGCAAGCCACTGGGGCATTTCTTAATTAGCGATTGACAGGGGAGGGCCCAGCCTTTTGTGAGTGATATCATCCCTGAGCTGGTGGTCTTGGGTTCTAGAAGAAAGCAGTCTGAGCAAGTCATGGAAAATAATCCAGTAAGCAGAACTCTTGCATAGCTTCTGCCTCAGCTTCTGTCTACAGGTTCCTACCCTGTTTGAATTCCCCGTCCTAACTTCCTCCAATGATAAACAATGATGTGGAAGTCTAAGCCAATAAACTCTCCTCCCCCCCCAAAAAAAGAAATGAAATACTTTACATGTTTATTCTTTTTTTAACCTCTTAAAATTATTTATTAACACAACACAGTATCACTACAACTTGATATTTAAAGGATCACAGCTGTTACAGTCTTGTCTTAGTCAAGATTTCTATTCCTGCATGAACATCATGACCAAGAAGCAAGTTAGGGAGGAAAGGGTTTATTCAGCTTACACTTCCATACTGCTGTTCATCACCAAAGGAAGTCAGGACTGGAACTCAAGCAGGTCAGGAAGCAGGAGTTGATACAGAGGCCAAGGAGGGATGTTTCTTACTGGCTTACTTCCCCTGGCTTGCTCAACTTGCTTTCTTATAGAACCCAAGACTACCAGCCCAGGGATTGCACCACCCATAATGGGCCCTTCCTGCCTTGATCACTAATTGAGAAAATGCCTTACAGCCGGATCTCATGGAGGCATTTCCTCAACTGAAGCCCTTTTCTCTGTGATAACTCGAGCCTGTGTCAAGTTGACACACAAAACAAGCCAGTACGGGTCTTTTATTTAAAAACAAACAAACAAAAAACTTTGTACTGGGACTGGGGAGATAGCTCATTTAGTAAAGTCCCACATAGGCATGACACCAGAACCAATGTAAAAAGCCAGGTGTGATGGCTCCTGCTTATAACCATCACTTCTGCACTTCTGGGTAGATAAGGGTTGACAGATCCTGGAGTTTGTTGTCAAGCTTGCCTAGCCTAATTGGCAAGCCAATAAACAAGACTGAAAAACAAGTCTGGCCACGCACACATACACACAAACATGCTCATGTACATTCATATAACTACATATACCAACAACACTTGCACACAGGTATAAACTACACACACTTTGTTAAAGAATATTTTTGCCAAGCCTGATGTCATAAATATTCACCCCTGTGTTGCTATTTATAAGATTTTACCTTTGGGTTCTGGGTGTCTACCTTATATTAATTTTTTGAAGTGGTATGATGTAATAATTCAGAGTAAGTATGTTGACTCCTATAAAGAAATCAGCAGTGATTCCCTTAGGTATTGTCTAGATTCTGTAAATCACACTGTAGAAGATCACCATCTCATCAGTGTCAAATCGTCTAATCTGTGGGCATAGACTGCTTTTCGTTTATCCAAGTCTCTTAACATTTTGGGCCACATTTTAATAATATTACTGCATTAGTTTACAGTCCTTTAGTTCCATTAATTCCCAAGTGTTGTTCTGTTTTTATGCTGCTGTGACTTCATTCCATTTCACATATATCAATTGTGAATCAATTGATTTCATGTTCCATAGCTGTATAAGTCAGTGTTCTCTAGAATAACAGAACTTACATAATGAATCCTGCTATATATCCTTATATATGAGTTATTAGAGTGCTTACAGGCTGTGGCCCAGCTAATTCAACAGTGACTACCTGTGAATAGAAGTTCTGAAAATCCAGTAGGTGTTCAGTACTCAAGAGAGAATATCTCAGCTGGTCTTCAGTATACTCTAGAATCCTGAAGAAAGTAGACTATAATACCAATGAAGGAACGGACTTCCTTACTAGAGAAAGAACAGGCAAAGAATGATCTCCCTTCTTCCATGTCCTTTATGTAGGTTTCCAGTTGGTTTAAGCCAGATTAGAGGTGGGTTATCCCACGTCAAAAAATATGGATTAAAGGTCCCCAAAGATCCAGATTAGAAAGTGGATTTTCCCATTTCAAATGGCTTAATTAAGCAAAAATTCTTCACAGGTGTGCCCAACCATTTTGAAGTTTTAGTTAATTCTAGATGTATTCAAGTTGACAACCAAAATACTCATCCCAATAGCCTTGCTGAGCAGTTTTTGTGGGTTTTTTGGGGATTCATTGCCTTGGTCCCAGTCTTTGAAGAAAAGCATTCAGTCTCATAGTATTGCATGTTTATTCACATTGATAGGTCACTTACAGCAGACTAAAGAAACAATTCTACCTAATTCTATGATGACAAACCAGTGAGATTACTATGGTTACTTAAAGAAATCTGAGTAAGAAGTTATGTACAGGAGCACAGGCGACTCAAGGGCAGCTGCCTCACAACAAAAGCCAGCCCCACTGTGGGTAGTGACTCACAAAGGCTGTATCACTAGAGTTTCCTTGGCTTCAGGCAGCTTCTGTAAGGAAGCTCCTATCAGTTGTGCAGAGAGAGCCTCATAAGCCTTGTATTTGTGTGTTTCCTGATCCTCTTGTGTGCTGGGCTTCTTGGATCTTGTACTTTCCAACTCACTTCAGGAGGGAATATTTCATTTTGAAACAAATATCTACACTATATGCGATCCCTTGATTCATACCTTCAGAATCAGTCTGTGTCTCCTGCAGGTGTTTCATGACCCTTAGAGAAAATTGTATGATTATCTGATTATTCTCTTCCATTTGGGGCTGAGTAATGGACCACTATGCAACAGCCATGTTTGCTAAGCAGCTTGACTGATGGTGAATCTCTGTAGTAACCACTGTCCACTGGAAAGGAGAAGTTTCCCTCCAGTCCTTACACAGATCGGAGTGATAGTCTAAAGGTATAAACATGGCAGTCAGGTCACTTTTTCTCTGATAATAACTCTTCAGGCTACCTCTTTTAGGGGATCTTGGATGATAGGAGAATCACCTAGATATCCCAGGTTAGTATCACCTCAAGGTATAACTTAATGGTATCAGTGGTAACCCTCATCATATAAGTAACATAGGCTCAAGGTCCAGAGATAGTAATTGAACATTGAGTATGGACTGTCAGTTCAACCTGCAACATTAGATTCCTAATCAGTGACTTCATAATGTTCTAAAATAACATCATTAATTCAGTATACACTAGAAATCCCAAAGAAGTTTGCCACTACCTTTTCACTATCACTCTGAAAATAGGCATTAAGGATTATTCATATTCTTTGGAAAATCTATCTCAGTGTTGTTATTCATCATGACTTTTAGGCACTAGTAGTAAAGATTAAGGATAAAAAAGAATTGATGTCATGGACATGGTTCATTTTGTGAGAGTCCGAACTCCCATTCAGTCTGATTTCTTTGACCCGAGGCTCATATTTAGGTTTAGCTAAATGTATAATTTAATACTTGGGATGCATAAAGAATCCCTTAGACCAAAGCTATAGCTCTACCCACCTGTGGATATAACCATTCTCTTATTAGCAGTACTCCTGTCCATGATCTTGATTAGCCTTGGAGTCTGTTTCTATGGCAGAGACTGGTGCTTTCTACTCAAGATAGGCAGCAATATGACGGGTGATGTAAAGAAGCAGGAGACAGAAGGCTTGACTTTCTCTTGTTAACCTGATATGCATGTATCATTGGAATCTCAGGAAATGGAAGATGTTTAAATACCAGTCTACTGGCTATCATTTGTTTCATGCATCCATGCATAGCATGAGATACCCCAGAGCTGCTTATACAGATTTCACTTTACACCACATGTGCATGATTGTACCACACTACAAGCTTGAATTTTCATATTAAGTACACAGATTTTTGTCTGTGAGGGACTGTTGATAATCAAATTTCCACTTTAGATGAGTTCTGAAATTAGCATTTTAGAAGGATTTTACTCATGGAAAACAACATTTCTTTTGTATACTTTGTATACTGTTGTCAAAAATAAATGAATGTAATTTACTTTTACAAATTTTCTTGGTTTTTAAACTCTTAAGTAGTCTAAAAGATTTTAAAATACTGTGGTTATAAGCAAATTACCTTTTTAAGCATATAAGACTAAACAGAATTAAGTGTATACAAATGCACCATGCATCACACACACACTCGCAAACATACACACTTCTCTTGATTCCAGGACTGGTTTCTGTGTTTTAGAATTTGAATCAGACTTGAATGGTTTTTCTTTTTTAAGACTGTACCCTTTTGTGATTCTGCTGAGAGCACAAAGAACCAACAATAACTTACCATATGCCATAGCATCCTGTGTTATTGTTAGAAAATGCCCAACAGTCTGACAACATACATTTTTGTGGTTGATTCTTGCCATTTAAATATGAAAACAATTAGTGTGCATTTCCAGAGAATATGATAAGTGGGAGTTTGTGTGTGTGCCAGGTTTTCATTGACCTGCGTTCAGGAACACTATTATAACTCAAGCTCGCCTCCCAACTTGTTTAACTGAGTTGATTTCCCAGTATTTATGTGGGCAGGTTGACGGATGAGTATGACTCCAGTGGAAGCTCAAGAGTCCCTTTCTATTTTCCCTCCTCCACGTTTCATTTTTGCACTGATTCAGATTTGGTCCTTGTGCACTCAGCCATCCAGTTAATATATCTAGACAACAAAGCAATAACTTTCATGATTATGTGAATTGTAGAGAAAGAATCAAGAAGTGCTGTGAATAAACTTTGCTGTGGGAACAGCACAGTGTGTATAATTTTCTTCTACTCTCAAATAATAATTCCTTGTATTCTGAATAGCTCTTTCACATATCCTGACCCATCCTTTCTCTAAATTCAGTCATTAAGTCAAGCTAGATATTAATATGGAGGGAATATCATTATCCACATTTTATAGATGAAAATTTAAAACAAAATATTAGATGGATTGTTCAAGTCTGTATTTTCTAACTTAGTCCTTTGTGTATATATGATCAATAATCACTGTTCATTAACTTTTCTATTTCCTTAAGTTTTGAACATTATGAAAGAGAATATCTCAAAGTCCTTTTCAAGGATGAATTTTCCCCCAAATTTGTTAGACTCAAAAAAAAAAAAAAGATAGAGAATAAATACTTTGGCAATTAAAATCATGAAGGCATTGGCTAGGATATTCTTTCCACTGGTTTATCTTCTAGCACATAGACCAGCAGTCTGTGGATTGTACTCTAATTTACACAGAACTTAAGCTCACTGTGACAGCTTGTTTCAGAAATGATTATAAAGAAATGTTGTCATTCACCATGCTTCCCAAAGAAATTGTACCAAGAATTCAAAGGGGTGGGAGGGGGGAGATACATCCTGCATTCGTGAAGAAAGCTAACCTGTTCAAAGAGGGTTTTGTAGCTAGGATAGTTTGGCTGAATTGTCTTCTTCAGGTGGCTTTCTATCAGGGAACTGATACTATAATCTCTAGGTTGTTTGAGGTCATATAGTTAATAAAGGAAATCTAAAAATATTTGGAGAATGCTAGGCTTAAATAAAAGATGAGGAGGTGGGGTGCCAGGCCTGCAAGCCCAAGCAGAAGTTACTTTACCTAAGAAAATGTGTTTGCACAAATTTGAGTGTGTCTATGCATGCATGCATGCAACCAAAGTTTGTTGTAAAGTAAATTTTTATAATCATAAAATGTATGTTGCTATATTTCAAAGAGTAATTGTGGTAAAGATTACATATAGAACAGATAAATTCTTAAGCTAATGGAAAACAGCAAAGAATTGCAAAGAACTTTCTTCCCTCTCGAGACAAGTGCCTAATTAAACCAACTAAAGAACACAACAATCTCTGACTTCAAGATTATAAAGCAGCAAAATGACAGTTTTTCAGCACTTCAGACCTACTGACAAAAATTCATGTCTAGAGATCAGTTTAAAAGAACTTGCCATCTCTGTTATTCCTACCTTGAGATTTCCTTGAAATGTAACAGAAAAAAACGGAAGTATATAGCTGTTTACTTCAGTTACTGATATGAAGGAAAGATGGCAACAGGGCTCAAGTTCTGACACCAGCAGCAGTGACTTAGACAGCACCATGAAGTCACATCAATTCTTATCACACCAAGACCTAGTGGATGACTACTAAGACTTTCTTTATTTTGAGAACTGGTGAACCCACAGAGAAGGAATGCACCCAGATAATAAAAGTCAGGAGCTTGATTTCTTTCATAGTGACTTTTGTGGTAGCAGTCAAAACTTAGAGAAGTTGAGACAAGATGAGAGTTGGGGACCTCTGTGGGAGCTGTTGGGGGTTCACGCCACCTTGTATGTTTCTTTTCTGTGTGAGTTATTTGTGACTTAGTTCACTGCTTAATGATGGCTTTGAGCACTGAAGACTAGGGTGTGCTAATTATCTTTATATCTAACAGTCCATCTTGAAATAACAACTTATCTCTTTCAGCCCTCATTAATGTATGTGTTTCCTATTCATATGTGTCTTAAAGGGTTACTTATATAAAATTATCAACTGGACAAGCTTTTCAATTTTTTATTTATTTGGTGTGGTGTGTGTGTGTGTGTGTGTGTATGTGTGTGTGTATGTGTGTGTGTGTGTGTGTGTGTGTGTGTGTGTGTGTGTTTATCATAAATGTAAAGGTCCAAGGACAAGCTTTTGGAGTCATTCTTGCCCTCTACTTGTGAATTTGGAGGATGCTACTCAGATCCAGCAGGTACCTTTATCCCCTAAGCCATCTAATTTACTTTCTGGGTTTTGTTGTGTTGTGCTGTGTTGTGTTGTTTTGTTCTGTTCTGTTTTGTTTTTAACCAGATAAAATTTTTAAGCAATTTTATTTACCTATTTAGAAAATTACTAATTTTCAGAGTACAAGTGACCTGTCTTCCCAGACAGAAAAAAAATGAGTTGTTGGCAACTTAAATTTGGCAAACAGTTAAGAAAGGTGAAAAATGAGACCTGTCCTAGTTCCACCAACTTGTGTCCTTACCAAAGACAGTTTCACTATGAGGACAAAGGTGTCTTAATTTCCACTGCATTGATGACGATGGGAACTAAATACACAGGGCTCATCTCTATGGGCACACCCACTACAAAACTTGTATGGGGAGAAGTCTGGCTTTTTGATTGTAGGACTAAGAGAATAAAGACTGGGGTAGCCCTGGCAGCCTTCTCATCATATTTGGTTTTCCTGTAATTCTAATGTGAATATAAACCACCATCACTTGCCCCACCATCCACTGCTGTCAAAAAAGAGTAAATGGATTAAGTCATTTCCATCTCTTTCCTTATTCTGTGTATTTTATTCTAATGGAATAATTGAACTGTTTTGTTTTCCTAGGAGCCTCTTTTTTTTTTTTATTTTCAAAGTTTTTTTATTTACATTCCAAATCATTTCCCCTTTCCTGTTTCCTCCCTCCCCGAAAGTCCCATAAGCCCCCTTCCCTCCCTCTGTTCCCCATTCAACTCCCTCTTGCTTCTCTGTCCTGGCATTCCCCTCCATCCAGTCTTTCCAGGACCAGGGGTCTCTCTTTCCATCTTCTTGGAAATCTATTGATATGCGAATTGTGTCTAGGGTATTCCGAGATTCTGAGTTAATATCCCCTTATCAGTGACTGCATACCATGTGTGTTCTTTTGTGATTGGGTTACCTCACTAAGGATGATATTTTCAAGTTCTGACCATTTGCCTAGGAATTTCATGAATTCATTGTTTTTAATTGCAGAGTAGTATTCCATTGTGTAAATATACCACATCTTCTGAATCCATTCCTCCGTTGAGGGACATCTGGGTTCTTTCCAGCTTCTGGCTATTATAAATAAGGCTGCTATGAACATAGTGGAGCATGTGTCCTTATTGCATGCAGGTAAGGCCTCTGGTTATATGCCCAGGAGTGGTATAGCCGGATCCTCCGGGAGTGTCATGACCAGTTTTCTGAGGAACCGCCAGACTGCTTTCCAGAATGGTTGTACCAGCCAACTCAATTCTTCATAGAGTTAGAAAGAGCAATTCAAAAATTCATCTGGAATAACGGAAAACCCAGGATAGCTAAAACTATTCTCAAGAGTAAAAGAACTTCTGAGGGAATCAATATCCCGGACCTCAAGCTGTACTACAGAGCAATAGTGTTAAAAACTGCATGGTATTGGCATAGTGACAGGCATGTAGATCAATGGAACATAATTGAAGACCCAGAAATGAATCCACACTCCTATGGTCACTTGATCTTTGACAAAGGAGCTAAAACCATCCAGTGGAAAAAAAGATAGCCTTTTCAACAAATGGTGCTGGTTCAACTGGAGGTCAACATGTAGAAGAATGCAAATTGACCCATTCTTATCTCCTTGCACTAAGCTCAATTCCAAGTGGATCAAGGACCTCCACATAAATCCTAGGAGCCTCTTAAAGCATTTGATATTCAGCATTATGTCTCCATTACTCTCCCCTCATATCACAGGACTTTATCCCTGGTGTTGCTAGAATATGTTTTGCCAATTAAAATCACACTGTACACAAATCACACTGTTCCTTATCAAGTGAAACATTCTTTTTCTTTTGAATTCTTAATCACGCCAACTTTTCAGGATCTATGGCAAGTATTGTCATCCTCCATGCATGCTTTCTATTCCTTTACTAACAGTGCATTGTCCTTGGATCAGATGCCCATATGGATCTACTCCTAGTTATCTACACTAATGCCGTGTGGAACTTAGTAATTAACAAGCTTTTAAATGAGCAAGTGCATTTTACCTACATGAATTCCGTAATGAGACAAAGTCAATGGCACTACGACAAAAGGTAATGAAGCAGAAGTTCATTACCCAAAAACCACAAAAGCAATTAGGATAATAAGGGATAGGTTGAATTCTAAGTATGGAAATTCTGAATTACACTGCCAGGAATTGATACACTTTAAAGTGATATATACACATGCATGTGTACATGTGTGTATGTGTGTATGCTTTACTAGTCTAAGCATGAGTCAAGGTGTAACACATTCCTTAACTTCACACACACACACACACACACACACACACACACACACACTCTCACGCTTGAGGGCAAGTATCAACAATCATCAAAATAAAAGATAATGAAAGCAATTTTCTCATTATTTTTTTTATTCCTGAAACCTCTAATATTTTCCTAGTTAAAACATAGAAAACAAAACCCCTCAACATACTCTCCTGTTTCCTGTGGGGCATTAATGATGTGAAGATACTGGGGTATGTGTACTGACTGGTTTTGTGTGTCAACTTGACACAGGCTCAAGTTATCACAGAGAAAGGAGTTTGAGTTGGGGAAATGCCTCCATGAGATTCAGCTGTAAGGCAGTTTCTCAATTAGTGATCAAGAGGGGAGGGTTCCTTGTGGGTGGTGCCATCCCTGGGCTGGTAGTCTTGGGTTCTATAAGAGCAGGATGAGCAATCCAGGGGAAACAAACCAGGAAGAAACATCCCTCCATATCCTCTCCATCAGCTCCTGCTTCCTGACCTGCTTGAGTTCCAGTCCTGACTTTCTTTGGTGATAAACAGCAGTGTGGAAGTGTAAGCTGAATAAACCCTTTCCTCCCCAACTTGCTTCTTGGTCATGATGTTTGTGCAGGAATAGAAACCCTAACTAAGACAGTATGTTTGAGAGTAAGGAAAACTTTCTCATCTCTTAGTGATCTTGGCTCACAGGGCTATGGTACTAGAAAACTCACCCACTAAAACTGCCCTGAGCCGGTGGCCTTCAGGTTCTTTTGAGTTTGCAAAATGAAATTCATGGAACAGAAGGGTGAGTTTTAGAGAGACATTTACTGTAGATCCACAGATAGAAGCCTACAAAGGAAAGAAGCAGGAAGAGATAGATCAATTGGAGCGTCTTGTACTGATGGTTGTGGTTTGCCCGAAAGGAAATAGAGAACCATTAGAACTGCTAGACTATGGGGCTTTTGGCAGCACTTAGTTGGAAACTGGGTGAGGCACAGGGAGGGATGAGCTGGACAGCCCACTGTATACAGCCAGGAGGTGCCCACGTGCCCACTCTCATTTCCAGCGAGGTCCTCACATACAACCTCTAGGCAGAGGTGCTTATTGGGGTAACAGATAACAAGGGAGCAGGAGCCAGAGCTGGTTGGGGTCCCTGCCCTCACTGCCTTGTTTTTAATCCTTTCTTCTCATTAGCTACATTGTATCAGTATAAAATAAACATTGGCTTTATGTTCATTTGCATCATGTTGTTTACTTTGTCCACCAGACAAGGCCGTTTTACATTGTTTACAGATTCCTAGATTCTACTCCCAGTCCTGCTTAATAAAATCTTTATAACACTGATCCCTAACTGACATTGGTTGACAATGGAGCTGCTTATCAAAGTGGCCTTTGCTATTTATATTTAGACCTTACTCATTTCCTTAGCATAGTCAGCTGGAGGAACTAACTAATCAAGTGGTATTTATCCTTGGGAAACTGCCATATTGCCAGGTGAACAAGAAAGAGTAGATCATGTGTTAAAAAAGAGACAGACATGAAACTGCACAATAAGAGGGAAAGTCATACAGGCTTCTAGGAGGAAGCCATCACTGGAAAGGGGGACTAACAATTTGAATGAGATGCAAAGAGAATAGAGTTTGTAGGTTTTACTGGAGAAGTATTTTAGTCACTCTTGTAAACACAGAAAAGCAGCAGCATTTTAAGTACACACATAAAATGAAGCCAGTCAGAGTCCCAGTAGTGATGGCTGAGGAGATATTGGCAGTTGATAATGTCTGGGAAGAGAGAATCTTTTTTTTTTCTTTAGGGATACAGCCAATAGTGAGTTGCATGTTTCAGTGGACTGCGCTGCAACTCTGTGCACAGAGGCATCAATAATTGGATTCTGGGGTTGGAGAGATAGCACTGACTGCTCTTCCAGAGGTCCTGAGTTCAATTCCCAGCAATCACATGGTGACTACCAACCATCTGTAATGGGATCTGATGTACTCTTATCATGTGTGTCTGAAGACAGCTACAGTGTACTCATATGAATAAAAATAAATTAATAATATGTTTTAAAAAATTGTATTCTGTGGAAAGTTCTTTTTTTAGTTTAGGTATTTGCTTTACATCTCAATCATAGCTTCCCCTCCCTCCTCTCTTCCCTATCCCTCCCTCTCACCTCACCTCCCTCCATCCCCCTCCTTTTTTCGTATAGATTTCAACTCACCTTGGCATATCAAGCTGCAGTAGGTCTACTTATACTCTTGTCCTGTGACTAGGCAAGGCAGCCCAGTTAGAGGTAAGGGATCCAAATGCATGTAAGAGTCAGATACAGCTCCTGCTTCTGCTGTTAGGAGTCCCAAATGAAGAACAAACTGCACAACTGTTACGTATATCCAGAGGTTCTAGGTCCATCCCATGTATGCTCTCTGGTGGTTCAGTCTCTGTGGGCCCAGATTAGTTGGTTTTGTACGTTTTCTTGTGGTATCCTTACTTCTCTGACTCCTTCAACCCTTTGTCTTTCTCTTCCCTAGAATTCCGCAAGCTCCCTCCAACATGTGGCTGTGGGTTCCTGCAACTGTTTTCACTAGTTGCTAGGTAAAGCCTCTTGCATGAGATATGCTAGGTACCTTTCTGGAAGTGTAGCAGAATATCATTGTATTAGGGGTGGGCTCCCTCTCATTGCATGGGTATCAAGCTGGACCAGTCACTAGTTGGCCATTCCTTCAATTTTTCCTCCATCTTTATGCCTGTACATCTTGAGGGCAGGACAAATTGTGGGTCTAAGGTTTTGTGGCTAGTTTGGTATCCCAGTTCTCTATTGGAAGTTTTTTCTGGTTACAAGAGATTTCAGGCTCTATATTCCCCATTGCTAGGGGTTTTAGCTAGAGTCACCCTTATAGATTTCTGGAAGTTTCCATTGTCGTGCGTTTCCAGTTCATCTCAGAGATTCCTCCCACTCCTCCAAAGTTTCCAGTTCTCTTTCCCAGTTCTCTGTCCCTCTGTCCTCTGCCAACTTGATTCTTCCTACTCCCCTTCAAACTCTCCATCACCCAGTTTCCTCCCTCCATCCACCCCAATGTCTATTTTATTCCCCTTTCAAGATTCAAGTGTCCTCCCTTGTGCCCTCCTTTGTAGTTTCTTTGGGTCTGTGGATTGTAGCATAGTTATTCTGTATTTTATGGCTAATATCCACTTATGAGTGAGTGCATACTAAGTATGTATTACTGGGTCTGGATTACCTCACTGAGGATGACCTTTCTAGTTGCATCCATTTGCCTGCAAATTTCATGATGCCATTGTTTTTAGTAGCTGAGTAATATTGCATTGTATAATTGTACAACATTATCTTTATCCATTCGTCAGTTGAGGGACATCTAAATTGTTTCCACTTTCTGGCTACTATGAATAAATAATACCTTTTATGTATTACAAATAAATACAAACCATCTGCTGGACTGGTGAGATGGCTTAGCAGTTAAGAACACTGCTTGTTCTTCTAGAGGTCCTTGATATCAATTCCAAATACCTACATGATGATGGCTCATGACCAGCTATAAAGGGATGTGATCCCATCTTATGACATGCAGATGCATATGAAGACAGAACATGTATATTAAACAATATTATTTTAATAGTATATTATTATATATTTTTAAACATAAAAATGCCATGAATAAAGTTTCTATGAACACAGTTGAGCAAGTGTCATTGAGGTATGGTGGCGCATCTTTTGGGTATATGTCCACGAGTGGTATAGCTGGGTATTGAGGTAGAACTCTTTCCAGTTTTGTGAGAAACTACCAAATTGGTTTCCAACATGATTATACAAGTTTGCATTCCCACCAGCAATAGAGGTGTTCTCCTTGCTCTACATCCTCACCAGCATGTGCAGTCAATTGAGTTTTTCATCTTAGCCCTTCTGATGAGTGTAACATCGTTATTTTGATTAGCCTTTCCCTGATGACTAAGGATGCTGAACATTTCTTTAATTGCTTCTCAGCCATTAGATATTCCTCTGTTGATACTTCTCTGTATAGATAGATACTCCATTTTTAAGATGGGTTATTTAGTTTCTTGAGTTCTTTGTAGATGTTGTATATCAGCTCTCTGTTTTTAGATGTACATCCTGTATCTCTCCAAGTCTTTTATCATAAAGCGGTATTGGATTTTGTCAAAGGCTTTTTATAACATCTAATTGGATGATCATGTTTTTTTCTTTCATTTTGTTTATATGGTTGATTACATGGATGGATTTTTGTATGTTGAACTATGAAACCTACCCATTCATGGTAGATATTTTTATCTGTACTGTTTTTAAATTCAATTTTATTAAATATTTTTACATCAATGTTCATAAGGGAGATTGATCTGAAATTCTCTTAGATGGTTGAAACTTGTGTGGTTTAGGTATCAGGGTAACTCATAAAATGAATTTGGTGGAGTTCCTTTTGTTTCTATTTTGTGGAATAATTTGAAGAGTATTGGTATTAGCTCTTCTTTGAAATTCTGGTAGAATTCTGAACTAAAACCATCTAGCTGTGGGCTTCTTTGGTTGGGAGTTTTTTAATGACTGCCTCTATTTCCTTAGGAGTTATAGGACTATTTAAATTGTTTACCTAATCGTGATTTAACCTTGGTAAATGGTATCTATGAAGAAAATTGTCCATTTCATTTAGATTTTCCAATTATGTGGATTACAGATTTTTTAATATAAGACCTAATGATTATCTGGATTTCCTTGGTGTCTGTTTTTCTGTCCTCCCCTTTCATTTCTAACTTTGTTTATTTGGTACTCTTTCTCTGCCTTTTAGTTACTTTAGCTAAGGGTATGTCTGTCTTTTTTTTTTTTTTCAACTAAGCAATTCTTGGTTTTGTTGATTCTTTATATTGCTTTGTTCTTTGCATCGCTTTATATTCTTTGTGTCTAATTTATTGATTTCAACACTGCCTTTGATTACTTTATGCCACCTGCTCCTCTTGGGTGTGTTTGCTTCTTTTTGGTCTAGAGTTTTTTGGTTGTTTTCTGTTGATGGTGATGATAGTCTTTTGTTTTGTTTTGTTGGTTTAAAAAAAAGGATAAGAAGTTGGGAAGGAAATCTTTGATCAGAATTGGGAGATGAAGTTGTGAGGTAATTATGATCAAAATATATTGCATGCAAGCATGATATCTCAATGAAAAAAATGAAAATATTCTTTTGTAAAAAGAACAGCCGGGCGGTGGTGGCGCACGCCTTTAATCCCAGCACTTGGGAGGCAGAGGCAGGTGGATTTCTGAGTTCGAGGCCAGCCTGGTCTACAGAGTGAGTTCCAGGACAGCCAGGGTTACACAGAGAAACCCTGCCTTGAAAAACCAAAAAAAAAAAAAAAGAACAGATCCTGTTTCTATCACTTAGAGTATTTTTAGAGTATTTGAGAGGTGTTTTACATAGGCTGGGAGCACACAGAAAGTATACTATTAGGCCTTTTCATAGAACCATATTGGTTATAAGATATATGCACATGGAGAGGTCTATTTATGTCTATGCCTCCAAGTAAATCACTTATCACACAAGCATGGACATGTGAATTTGGATCCTAGTACCCACATAAGGCTGGTAGTAGCCCCTGTCTGTAACCCAGCATTTCTACAACACAATGGGAGGTAGATATAGTGCAGTGCCATGAAGGCCATAGGCAAAAAAACCTGACATGTGCAAGTAGAAGATGAGCTCCAGTCTCTGAAGATGGTCTCTGGCATACACATGTGTGCCATGACACTTTTGTACCTTTACACACACACACACACACACACACTTAGGCATATATACATAATTTAATTTTTAAAGGCATAATGATAGCATGATAAATGACATGCATATTTATCAATAAGTGAAGTGGGATAACTTTGCCATGCCAGTCAGTGTTCTCTAGCAAACTGAAAGCAAATTTATTACCCAGAAGTCAATAACTATATTTTTCCCACACTCTTGTCAACAACAAAATGTCCATCTTCACTTGGCCTGGTCTAAGCCTTTATAGTTTGTTTGTTTGTGTTCTTGAGACCCATTACACTTTTAAGAACATATGAATGTCACTGATTGTCACACATATCTTCCCATCTTTGCCCTCTTAACTGCTCCTGTGTGCACAGAGATTTGTGGGATATAATCTTCCATCTGCTTTGTATATAAATTATCCCTTTGACTCATAGAGTACCTGAATTAGAAATGTTGCTGAGTAGAATTTTATCAAACGAACTGTCTACAAAAACATGTCTAATGTAATACGACCCTCAAACAAGCACAGCTGGCTATTTGTGCCATCTGGTTTAGTCCCTTTCTCCTCCACTAACAAGGTTGATGTGGTCCTCAACCTTCTTAATGCTATAAACCTTTTATTCAGTTCCTCATGTTGTGGTGATGCCTGCCCTTAAAATTATTTTGTTGCTACTTTGTAATGTCAATTTTGCTACCGCTATGAATTATAATATAAATATGTGATATGTGTCCCTCCAAAGGGGGTCATGAACCACAAAGCATCATTGGGGGACTTAGACAAAACCCAGAGAGGCTACAGACAGGGAGCTCCTAGGATGGAATCTGACAGTATCTGAAGTGAACCTGAAGTTATATCCTTTTGTGGAATAATGTGACCAGCTATTATGTTCCGCAGAGAGCCAACACATTGAATATCTTCAATGGAACCCTGTTCATCATGGTATATTCTATATATCTAAAAATGTTTTCCTTTGAATTCAAGACTTTCACGTATCTAGAAAGTCTATCATCAGGAAGTACAGTCAACACCTCAATCCAATAAAATCATATGATTCATGTTCTTAGACTCATTGTCTTACAAGTTATTCATATTTCATGGCCAGTGCCAGGGAATGGGTACTCTATCTCATTTCCTAAAGTCTACAAACTAAGTTTTCTCAATCCCACCTTATCTATCTATCTATCTGTCTATCTGTTTATTGATTTATTTTGGCTTTTGGAGTCTTAAGGTTTTCCCTTGTTCCTCTAAAAAGATATAAATTTTCATTTCCATGAATTTTCAAGAATATATTAAGCCTCTCTAAGGGCCATGTATCTTTACATTGTAATATCCCCTTTCTCTGACTGTATGCCCAGTTTGAAGGAAGAAATGGGTGATATACATGTTTTATTAATTGGTAGGCATTGATTTACTTCCCTTTGCTGAAATTCTCACATCTCTGGAGTTGAAATGAAAGGGAAATTAGTAGCACAGGACTTTATAATGGGTTCATAGGACGGTGTCTATATTGTGCCTGGTGCAGAGTGAAAAGTACATATTATTATGGTGATGACTGCTATGGATACTCAAAATGTCACTCTGCACCTGATCTAAGAGTGGTCTCATCTAAAGGACTATCTAATATTCTAATGTTGATGACATTCTTAAATGTTGACTGTCAGGAGCCAGTGAATAAATGTAGTACCAAGAAATCTGCAGTGAATTCAGGCCTATATCCTTAATTAAGAGAAGTTAACAGTGGAAAATCACTTCTGCATCTTATACATAGGAAATTGGATTTCCTGATGGGTAATTTAAAATACTTTGGGAGCATAAATACACCTGGAGCACTTGAGCTGTAAGTCAGTGACTCAGAGAACAAGGGCATACAATTCTGAAATAAGCAACAGCAAATGGCCACTTAAGCTCTTAAAAGCAAATTGCAGAAAATAAATTAATTCTCTTAAATATGCATGAAGTTTCTGAGCGTGGAAGGTACTGAAATGGGGCTGAGTGGTTTCCTTTGTTATGTGTGTTCAGAAGTATTAATAATACCCCCATTTGTGCCATATACCTTTGAGTAGAACAAGTCCCAGAATCTTTTGGTTTTTTAAATTGTTTCTCAAGTAATTCACATTATAACTGGAAATTCTGCTGAAAGAACACATTGGACTCATTGATTTGGAAATGTAGAGAGTGAGTTTATCATAGTTAGGATCCCTGGGGGACTGGAAGGTGGCTCTGATTACATTGTTAGAAAAGAGCTTTACAAAGGCCGACATAACTTTGCAGAAACTTCTTCCAAGTTAGAAACTTACCAATAATTTTCAATAAAATATGATTTAGCCCTCTTCTCTTACACACTGTGGAAAGCAGTTTACAGTCTAAGATTCCTTGTGCTCAGTGTAGACTACAGGGTGCGTTTAGAATGTTTATCAGAATTATTACTCAATTATTTCTAGCCCTCGTCAGATCTTTTCATTTTCGCTATGGGAACCACAGACACTAAAATCCTGGTATTTTATGCTCTTGCATACTTAAAAACAAAGTTTATGACTATATAATTGAATAAATAAAGGGAAAGGGACCAAGGGGAGAAGCCGGGATGCCAGAAACAGAAGCAGGAGCAGATTATCAACAAGAGGATGCTATGACTCCAAGCTGTGTTCTATGTGTGTGCTTGCAGGAGAGCAGTTCAGGGAAGCAGCTTCTGCTCAGCACACTGGTTCTTGCTGTCACTTTCCTTGATGGCCGCAAGGCAGTGAAGAGGAGCTTGGCAGCAGAGCAAGAACTGGAACCAAGGAGACATTCACTGTGGGCAGATAAGGCTTAGGAAAGGAATTGGCAAGCCTGCTTGAGGACAAAAATAGCCAAAACAGATGCCAAGACCCATCACAAGAGGAGAGTGGGAATGTAAACTGGATTTTTTTAAACATGGAAAAATATTAAATCTATTCTATCTGTTGTGATGCTGTTGCTCTCTATAAGGTTCTTTTACTGAATAATTTCTATTTTCTTTTACTGAATAATTTCTATTGATTCTGTGAAGAGGATCAAGTTGGGCAAATTTTTCTGTTGCATTTTAAAGCAGAGCTACTCACATGAATATTCACATGCAGTCTGCATAATGTTTAACCTGTGTGTGTGTGTGTGTGTGTGTGTGTGTGTGTGTGTGTAGATATGTCTAGGTGTATGTCTATACTTGATTATTTCCATTTATGCAAAAGATACATAAATCTTTATGGGTTTTCTTTATTTCTTTGTGGGCAAGATGGCTTGTCCTGGACACAAACAGCCTACATAGATGACCCACTTTGAGCAGCTATAAAGACCATTTCGAGAGCCAGGGGCACCATGTAGAATGGTCTCAAGTGTCTGTATGGCTGACTCGGGCAATAGAGGAGCTGGTAACAGAGAATACAGATAAAAGTATAGGTGGGATTCACTCATAGAGGGTTTTGTTGCTGTTTTGTTTTTTGCAACAGAAGTCATCAGGATTGGCTCTACAGGCAAGGAATGGAACTTTTTAAGCTGAAGGGAGAGATGATTACCTTTGTACTTTAACAGATGTGACTCTGAAATGATGGAATATGCTAGATTAGGGAAAAGGTAGAGTCCATATTATTTAGTTGGGCTATCTCGGTTCTGCATTTATCTGAGTAAACACTCCTTTTCAATGTTGCCCATTATCTGAATAAAGTCTCAGAGGAAGAGATTATCAGAAAGCAATGATATAGTTAAAACATTTTATAAAAGATCATCTCTCTTCTAAAAATCATCCTTTTTATTGTATATTTGCCTTCAACATTTTACGTTCATCCTCAGTGTCTATGTAAAGGATATTTTCTTCTTTAGTTATTATTTATGATATCATTTTATCCAACCGTCCACCACTAACACAGCATTAGAAGTGTCTCTATAAACACCAATGGCTTATGCTCTAAGAACAAGAATAGACAAATGGGACCTCATAAAACTGCAAAGCTTTTGTAAGGCAAAGGACACTGTCAATAGGACAAAACGGCAACCAACAGATTGGGAAAAGATCTTTACCAATCCTACATCCAATAGAGGGCTAATATCCAATGTACACAAAGAACTCAAGACGTTAGACTCCAGACTGTCAAATAACCCTATTAAAAAATGGGGTATAGAACTAAACAGGGAATTTTCAACTGAGGAAACTCGAATGGCTCTGAAGCACCTAAAGAAATGTTCAGCATCCTTAGTTACTAGGGAAATGCAAATCAAAACAACCCTGAGATTCCACCTCACACCAGTCAGAATGGCTAAGATCAAAAACTCAGGGGACAGCAGATGCTGGAGAAGATGTAGAGAAAGAGGGACACTTCTCCATTGCTGGTGGGATTGCAAGCTAGTAAAACTGCTCTGGAAATCAGTATGGCGGTTCCTCAGAAAATTGGACATAGTACTACCTGAGGACCCAGCTATACCACTCCTGGGCATATACCCAGAAGATGCTCCAACATACAATAAGGACATATGCTCCACTATGTTCATAGTAGCCTTATTTATAATAGCCAGAAGCTGGAAAGAACCCAGATGTCCTTCAACTGAGGAATGTACTATTCAGTTATTAAAAATGATGAATTCATGAAATTCTTAGGCAAATGGATGGAACTAGAAAGTATCATCTTGAGTGAAGTAACCCAATCACAAAAGAATACACATGGTATTCACTCATTGATAAGTGGATATTAGCCCAAAATCTCAAAATAAACATGTTGCAATTCACAGACCACAGGAAGATCACGAAGAAGGTAGACCAAACTGGGGATGATTTGGTTCCTCTGAGAAAGGGAACAAAATAATTGCAGGAACAACTATGGAGACAAAGAGTGGAGCAGAGACTGAAGGAAAGGCCACCCAGAGACTGTCCTACCTGGGGATTCATCCTATAAACAGTCACCAAACCCCAAAACTACTATGGAGACAAGAAGTGTGTACTGAAAGGAGCCATTTATGGTTGTCTTTTGGAGGGGCCCTGCCAGAGCCTTACAGAAACAGAGGTGAATACTAGCAGTCAATCATTGGTCTGAGCGTGGGGTTCACTATAGAAAAGTTAGAGGGCAAGCCTGAGGAGCTGGGGGGGTGGGGTTTGCAGCCCCATGGGAAGAACGACAATGTCGACCAACAAGATGCCCCAGGACTCTCAGGGACTAAGTCATCAACCAAGGGGTACATGTGGTTCCAGCCAAAAGAATGGCAGAGGAATGTCTTGTTGGGCATCAGTGGGAGGAGAGGTCTTTGGTCCTATGAAGGCTCAATAGAGGCCCCAGTGTGGGGAAATCGAGTGGGGGTCATGGGAGTGGGTTGGGTGGGGGAGCATATTCTTGGAGGCAGGAGGTGGGAAGATGGGTTAGCGATTTTCAGGGAGGGGGGAAACAGGGAAGGGGTATAACATTTGAAATGTAAATGAAGAATATGTTTAATAAAAAAGAAAAAAAAAAAGAAAGGACAAAAAAAAAAGTGTCTCTATACTGAGGTCCTCTCAGCTCAGCCTTCAGAGAGCCATGGTATAGGTCTAAGGTGTGCATGGCTTCAAACATCTAGTTTATACTCTTGTTATGTCTGAACCTGATGACACTGTTTAATGACAAATACTTTGTTAAGAAGTAATGTGATTTAAAGTTCTGATGTCATACTTCAGTCAATGATGCATCATCTTGTTTCCCCCAAGCCTTATGTCTGTGTATGTTACAGTACTTAGTGCTATTGATGGAAAGATTACAGATACAATTTAAATGTAGCCTAAAAAATTGGGAGGTTACTATTTACTTATAGGGTCACTACATATAGCTGCTTCCTTAAAGACATATATCATAAATTGAAAATCTGAATCCTCAAGAACTTCAGTGATGAAATGTTGTCACAGCCATTACTACATTTTTTGTTACTAATTTGCTTTCTTAATAACTCCCTGGAATGATTCTCTAATCAATGCACATGATCTGTCATCAAAAGTAGAATTCCTAATTCTGAGCCCAAACAGTTGGAGGCCAACCAAATCAGGGTCTTTAATAAGGTTTTTATAAGGAAAAACCATCAATCATTCATCTCACTCTCTAGTTCTGCATATATTGAAATTTTTGATCAAAGTTTTTTTGTACCAAAAATTACTCTTTTAAGAAATTTAAATAGTATACATATTTGAATAATACATAGTATTATCTAATCAAAATTTGATTTGTAACAGTGAATCAGCTAATAAATTCATACTTTTAATCCTGCTAACAACTTCAAAATTGGCTGATAATTACTATAGAATTAGAGGCTCTAATTTGTACATTGATAATGTGTTTCCAATCACCAGCCAATGTAACAAAAATAATAAATTACTCTCCTGTCTCTGCCGGGATTGTGATAGACATCTGAGGAATAGCATATCAAACTTTCCCTGAGTATTAGAATCACATGCATTTTCTCAAAATTCATTGCCATGTTTAGCACTGTGCTAGTCAAGGCCTAGTCATGACTGTCAGTGTCTTTACTCAAATTCTCCCTGTGTGTAAGAGAGCCTCAGCAGTATGATCACCATTGACAGCAAGGTTCTTGAGATTCAAACAAATATAAAAGCCACAAACTTGGCCAGGTAAATTTCCCCACATTTCTAGTAGGTATCAACTACCTACGTAACCAAATGGGCCTCCAAAAGAAGACTCTAGTGTCCTAATGTATCTCTCTGATGTGTTTTAAATCTGTGTAGTAAATAGTTATCTTATCAAAAGGGCTTTTTATTTAAATATTTTCTTAGGTTGTAAAGTGCTTTGCTCAACAAATATTCCTAGATCCTTAGTTATAGCTTAAAAGTAACTAAGTGGTATTTAAAGTAAGCACAACACAAATGCTATTATACTGACATCAGTTACCACACTGAGTTCCTGATGAAGTCCACACATTTCTAACTATATGACCACTATTTTTTTTTCTGCAAGAAATAATGACTAGTAATGATTACAAGACTATGAGCAAAAACGTAGTCAGTACAGTCAGGTCAGATACTCTCTGTGCATTGTTTCATGCAGCCCACAGTGTCAGGTCCTGTTTTGCATGTGTGGAGATGAGGTGTTAAAGTTCCCTGATGTTATGGTTCAGATATGAAATGGCACCAAAAGCTCATGTTGAAGGTTTAGTCCCCAGTTGATGATACAGTAAAGAGGATCACAAGAGAACTAAGAATGTCATCCACAAATTTCCTTCACTTCCCCTCTCCCTCTGACTCTCCTTCCTTCTGTATTGTCATAAGATGAACCTCCTTTATCAAACTTTGCATTCTGAAATTCTGCCTCATCTCAAACTCAGTGCCATAAGTCACCTGCCATGGACTAAAATATTTGAACTCAGGAGCCAACAATCAACTTCTACTCCTTCAAGTTGTTTTTCTCAAGTACTTTGTAATAGTAACAGAAATTTAATTAATATATAGCCATGGTCACAAAGACATTAAATGATCAAGAAAGCTGGGATTTTTATTCTCGCCATTTACTCCAAATCCCATGCACTTCCTATTTATACCATCTCCTGTCTACAGTAAACGAAAACCCTCACCAGGATTTTCTTTTTTTAATGTACATAAAGAGAATTTGACAAAGAATAGTCTTATGACTTTATAACAAATTAGTACCTAGGAAAAAAGGTTTTGTCTTACCTTTTTTCCCCTACTTCTTTTTTCTTTTTAATTGGATGTTTTCTTTATTTACATTTCAAATGTTTTCCCCATTCCAAGTCTCCTCTTCACAAACTCCCTATACCATCTCCCCTCCCTCTGCCCTCTATGAGAGTGCTCCCCCACCCACCCACCCACTCCCATCTCACTGCCCTGGCATTTCCCTACACTGGGGCATTGAACACCTTCAGACCCAAGTGCCTCTCCTCCCCTGATATCCAACAAGGTCATCCTCTGCCACATATGAGACCAGAGCCATGGGTCCCTCCATGTGTATTCTTTGGTTGGTGGCCCAGTCCCCAGGAACTCTAGGGTCTCTGGCTGGTTGACACTGTTGCTCCCCCCATGGGACTGCAAATGCCCTAAGCTCCTTCAGGCCCTTCTCCAACTTCTTAATCAGGGACCCCTCGCTCAGTCCAATGGTTGGCTGCCAGCATCTGCCTCTGTAATTGTCAGCCTTTGACAGAGCCTCTCAGGAGACAGCCATGTCAGGCTCCTATCAGCAAGCACTTACCAGCATCCACAAACAGCTTCTGTATTTGGTGGCTGTATATGGGATGGATTCCCAGGTGGGACAGTCTCTGGGTGGCCTTTCCTTCAATTTCTGTTCCACACTTTATCTCCATATTTCCTCCCGTGAGTATTTTGTTCCCCCTTCTAAGAAGCAGTGAAGCATCCACACTTTGGTCTTCCTTCTTCTTGAGCTTCATATGGTCTGTGAGTTGTATCTTGGGTATTCCAAACTTTTGGGCTAATATCCACTTATCAGTGAGTACATACCGTGTATGTTCTTTTGTGACTGAGTTACCTTACTCAGGATGATATTTTCAAGTTCTATCCATTTGCCTGCAAATTTCATGAAGTCATTGTTTTTAATGCCTGAGTAGTACTCCATTGTGTAAATGTACCACATTTTCTGTATCCATTCCTCTGTTGAGGGACATCTGGGTTGTTTTCAGCTTCTGGCTATTATAAATATGGCTGCTATGAACATAGTGAAGCATATGTCCTTATTGTATGTTGGAGCATCTTCTGGGTATATGCCCAGGAGTGGTATAGCTGGGTCCTCAGCTAGTACTATGTCCAATTTTCTGAGGAACTGCCAAACTGATTTCCAGAGTGTTTCTACCAGCTTGCAATGGAGGAGTGTTCCTCTTTCTCCACTGCCTCACCATCATCTGCTGTCACCTGAGTTTTTGATCTTAGCCATTCTGACTGGTGTATAGTGAAATCTCACGGTTGTTTTGGTTTGCAGTTCCCTGATGACTAAGGATGTTGAACATTTCTTTAGGTGCTTCTCAGCCATTTAGTATAAATCAGTTGAGAATTCTCTGTTTAGCTCTGTTCTCCATATTTTAATAGGGTTATTTGGTTCTCTGGAGTCTAACTTCTTGAGTTCTTTGTATATATTGGATATTAGCCCTCTATCGGATGTATGATTGGTAAAGATCTTTTCCCAATCTGTTGATTGCTGTTTTGTTCTATTGACTATGTCCTTTGCCTTACAGAAGCTTTGCAATTTTATGAGGTCCCATTTGTTGATTCTTGATCTTAGAGCATAAGCTATTAGTGTTCTGTTCAGGAACTTTTCCCCTGTGACCATGTGTTCAAGTCTTTTTCCCCACTTTCTCTTCTATTAGATTCAGTGTATCTGGTTTTATGTGGAGGTTCTTGATCCACTTGGACTTGAGCTTTGTACATTTTCCCTACTTCTTGAGAAAGTACTTTTTATTGGATTTTATTAATTTGCATTTCAGATGTTATCTCCTTTCCCAGTTTCCTCTCCTCAAACCACCTATCCTATCACCCCACCCCCTGCTTCTATGTGGGTGCTCTCCCACACACCCATTCCCACCTTGCCACCTTGTCATTCTCCTACCCTGGGACATGGAACCTTCACATGTCTAAGGGCCTCTCCTCCCATTGATGCCAGGTAAGGCCATCTTGAGGCAGTATTTTTAAAGTAAATTCAGCTAGATAACAGGGTTCTCAACCCTAGGTACAATTACCTGGAATCGGTAACACATCTCGCTGCCACATGGAGTGGTCTCAGTGCTGCTTGGGAGCTTGCCTCCTACCTCAGCAAAAGACAAACTGTCCTGTGTCTACTTGGATATTCATACAGGGACACAGGAACACTGGACACATGGGATAGGCTGCCAAGATAAAATCACCCTAAGTCTTCCAGTAATGGGATAGCTGAGGAGTCTTGAGCCCTTAATTTCTTCATCACATATAATTTCCAGAACCAAATAATGCACCAAACATTTTCAAATGAGTCTTTGGAAAACAGTCTAGGGGTTTAATGCATCAGACCCCTACCTTAATGCCTTGCTTATGATGTGAAAAGTGGGAAGAGCTGTGTGCCTGGGAAGTCACTGCTTAGGTGCAGGCCTAGAAGTGGATGTCTCCAATAGAGAGTGAGTTTCTGCTTATGTTTATGAGCCAGAGCTGTGAAAGAAACTGGCCCTCACATTTTCTGTAATAGCCTAATTCTCCAGCTGCTGTGTACACCACATGCAACCCCTCTGGAGACTTTGACAGCTAAATGATGAGTGTCCAGGGAGGAACTCAGCCCTGGCAAGTATAAACAAGTAAATATGATGGTTTCAATGCCCATCACTGAATTATTACTTGCCAAGGAGTGGGCAAGTTGATTAGCTCTTTTCTGTGATTACATGCAGGTGCAATTATGTTTCCAACTACAATAATTAAATGCATTCACTTGTTTTCTAGAAAACAAAACAGACAATATCACCAAATGATTTTTCATTTTAGAAAACAAGTGATCGTGTAGGACATAAATCTAGCCCCACCCTGAAAAATACACACTGCTCACACACAAAAAAAAAAAAAAAAAAAAAGAACCTTAAATTCTTCCTCCCCAAATTTTGATGTTTTTTGTTGTTTTAAGAATCATAATTGTTTTGTCCTGGTAAATTAATCGCTATGTTGAGTGATCTTTTTCAAGTTGCAAATTAAAATTTGGTTGCTAACTCAATTTGCTAACTTTCTCCTTTATACATCCAGAATACAATTATGATTTTTTTTACATAAGTATATTTACATACATTTTCTATCCCCACCATTTACAACAGTGTTACAGCATGGAACAACAGAATCTTTGAGGTCAAAAGGATAAATATTACCTACAGGGTCACAAATTGGGGATTATCATAATGGTTTGCTTCCATGGGTAGTCTACAGTGAACCTCTTCTAGCTGGGGGGCAGAAGATGGAATTATTTCTTGGTCAGAAGTTGCACACTTGTCTTAGGGTTTCATTGCTGTGAAGCGACACCATGACCATAAAAAACTTTTATAAAGCTAATTATTTAATTGGGGCTGGCTTACTATTGAGACAGGCTTGACTGACTCCATGGCAAACTTCAAATTGGCAGTCTAGAAGACTAGGCCTTAATCTCTGTTTCAAAGAACTGGACAAGTCCGGGCAAGTCCAGGCCTCAGAAGCTGGCCTGAGGAAAGGACAATGAGTTAGCAGCAGCTTCCAGACTTGCTCAGTAACAGTTTCCAGACTTGCCCAGCAACAGTTCCCAGCCCTATGTCCTAGCAGTGGTTCTGAAATGCCTCCAGAGATAGAGCCAACAGATTGAGGTAGAGGTCATATACCCCTCCCTGGAATTCCCCTAATGTATTTTAAATTGGGCCTTTGAGCTCACTCTGGCCCTCCATGTTGGAAGAGTAGGCCCCAGCATGCTGGACTTCTGCAGAATAAAACACTCTTTGCTTTTGCATACTATTTGAATCCAGTCTATCATTCTTCATGGAATCATGGACCCCTACACTATTTTGGGGATTTTGTCAATTATCATCAGGGAAAAAAGCATGACAGAATGCAGGCAGACTTGGTGCTGGAGAAAGAGCTGAGAGCTCTTGATCCAAAGGCAACAGAAAAAGACTGTGTACCACACTGGGTATAACTCTAACATAGGAGACTTTTAATCCTCAGCCTGCTTCCTCCAGCAAGGCTACACTTACTCCATAAGGCTAAGTCTCCTAATAGAGCCACTCCCTTTGGCCAAGCATTCAAACACATTAGTCTGTGTGAGCCATTACTATTCAAACCACAACAACACCTTCACCCCAGAACTGCTGGCTATGGATGCAAAGGGCACTTTTTGTTGATTCAAAAGAGCTAATTGGAAATGTCTTAATTGAAATATGGCAAGGAAAATGCTATAGTCAGAGTGTTGAATGGTTCAATGTCCCCATCTGCAGGCGTTGTTAAGATGTGCACTCAAACCTGAGACACAGAGAAAAGTAACAGCATTGTACTGACAATGTGTGAGTTTTCTTATTCATGCTGTTATATGCTGGGTCTTTTAGAGCTCCAAGTCCCTGTTGGATTCTTTCAGGCATCTCAACATTCAAGTAATTGAGAAGTAAAATATGTGCGGTCAGACTGAGGTATTAAGGATCAGAATTGATACATTACAGACTTCTTGTCCTTCTGTCCAAAGCACCACTCTGCTTTCTCATCATCTTGGCACCTCCCTGCTTCTGGATGGGAAGCATCTGTCTCTGTATTGTCCTCCACTGTTTATTTCTGCACTGTGCTTCTTGGGCCACATGGGCCGTGAGCATGAGAGGCTTCTTGAAGCAATAAGCTCTAAGGAGAGGATAGAAAGAGAGCATCTCATCTCTTCCCTGTCAACTTTTTCAAGTAAGTGACTCAGACAAAGGTCAAGAGAAATTAACTGCCTCCCATGGTCTGGGTGACTGTCAGCCTCAAAAGTTCAGCAAAGCATCTTGTTCAGAGCAGAGCAAACATAGAGGGCAAGGACTGTAGGGATTGTTTCCTTTTAGCAGTGCACCTATGCCAAGGGTGCCCTTCACTGAACAACCTTTGCCTTGATGGTCATAATGAATAACTGTTAGTCTTGCCCCCAATTGTATATAAATGGTTTACCTACAAAGAAAAAGCTAGTCCAAAGAATATAATGCAAAATGACTACTTAACCTTGACATATTTTGTTGACTTGAATTTTGTTAGAAAAATAAAAAGTCAAGAATTGAGGGAAAGGTAACACACTGGTTCTGTGGATCCACTTGTACTATTTTTTTTCTTCTTATGTGGCCATTAGTGACCTCTGAAAAAAATGCTAAACAGCCATCAATACAAGATGACATAAAAATATGGGTTTTGAGACTAGAAGTATTGTTGACCTTTGTATTTCCTCAGTGCTTGAGCCAGCATGCTACTGCTCTGTGATACACTCCCTGTCCTATCTTGGCATCAAAGTCTGATGTAAAACAACTATATCTTCACCCCTCATCTGTCACCTTCAGCAAACATGAAACTTGCCTCCCTGTAGAGTGTTGCTTAACTTTCTGGGCCTGACAGTGCAAGTTAAATGCCATAAAAATTGTTCATTTGGTATCTCGAGATCAAGTATGCACAGTAATGCTTCATTATCTTTCATTCTATCAAAGAAACTTTTTTCCAACCTTAGAAACCAGCATCGAGCTACACTTGACAACACACTGAAAGAGATACCACAGAATAGAAAATCATTTTAGCAGCCCAGCCTTTGTGGGACATACTACATTCTAAGGAAATGTTTAATTACATTGCAGACTGGAGTTGTGTCCTGCAGTTGTAAATGAGGACTACTGCTGCACAATGATTTCTGCTCTCAGAACAGACATGGGCTTCATAGAGTACAGAATGATGCTTAACTAAGCTAGACAGTGATGGCAAGACTTAGGAGCAGGGGATCATTGCTGGACCTGTAGTGCCATCTACAGAATACACTGAATAATGTAGATGCCAGCTCTCGTACTCTTCAAGTAACATTTCCCTAAAGAATTGAGATTTGTACATGTCTAGAGTTCCTGTGCATGCACTAATACTTTGTTACTTTGTTTTATATGTGTATACATATATGTATGTATATATGCTTATAAATGTTCCATTTTCATATTTAAATGTCTAATAAGTCTCCTAAGAGAATGAGAATTGCATTTATTCTTTATTGATTTTTTTTATGGTTAAGGAGATTTTTTTTCTAGTGACTCATGAATATCTTAACATATGTAAGTTAATAAATGTAATTAATCAGACAATGGACTTTAAGGCAAAAATAATATAATCATCTCAATAGACAAGGAAGAGGCCCTTGATAAAATCTAACATCTTTCTTAAAATTTATGTATTACTACTTTTTTTCCTTAGATATATTCTTTATTTACATTTCAAATGATTTACCCTTTCCGGGTTCCCCCCTTCCCCTAAAGCCCCATAAGCCTTCTCCCTTTCCCCTGTTTCCTTATAAACTACCTCCCGCTGCTTACCTGTCCTGGTATTCCCCTACACTGCTGCGTCTAGCCTTTCCAGGACCAGGGGCCTCTCCTTCCTTCCTCTTGGGCATCATTTGATATGAGTTGTGTTGGGTATTCCAAGATTCTGGGCTAATATTCACTTATCAGTGAGTGCACACCATGTGTGTTCTTTTGTGATTGGGTTATCTCAGTCAGGATGACACTTTCTAGGTCCACCTATTTGCCTAAGAATTTCATGAATTCATTGTTTTTTATAGCTGAATAGTACTCCATTGTGTATATATACCACAATTTCTGTATCCATTCCTATGTTGAGGGACATCTGGGTTCTTTCCAGCTTCTGGCTATTATAAATAGGACTGGTATGAACATAGTGGAGCATGTGTCCTTATTACATGTTGGAGCATCTTCTGGGTATGTGGCCAGGAGTGATATAGCTGGGTCCTCAGGTAGTACTATGTCCAGTTTTCAAAAGAACCGCCAAACTGATTTCCAGAGTGGTTGTAGCAGCGTGCAATCCCACGAGCAATAGAGAAGTGTTCCTCTTTCTCCACACCTTCACCATCATTTCCTGTGTCCGAAGTTTTTGATCTTAGCCATTCTGACGGGTGTGAGGTGAAATCTCAGGGTTGTTTTGATTTGCATTTCCCTGATGACTAAGAATGTTGAACATTTCTTTAGGAGTATCTCAGCCATTCGATATTCCTCAGGTGAAAATTCTTTGTTTAGCTCTGTACTCCATTTTTAATAGGGTTATTTGGCTCTCTGGAGTCTAACTTCTTGAGTTCTTTGTACATATTGTATATTAGTCCTCTGTTGAATGTAGGTTGGTAATGATCTTTTCCCAATTTTTGGTTGTGTTTTCTCCTATTGACAGTGTCCTTGGCCTTTGCCTTACAGAAACTTTGTAATTTTATGAGGTCTCATTTATCAATTCTTGATCTTAGAGCATAAGCTATTCGTGTTCTGTTCAGGAAATTTTCCCCTGTGCCCATGTGCTCAAAGCTCTTCCCCAGTTTCTTTTCTATTAGTTTCAGTGTGTCTGGTTCTATGTGGAGGTACTTGATCCACTTGGATTTGAGCTTAGTACAAGGAGATAAGAATGGATCAATTTGCATTCTTCTGCATGCTGAACTCCAGTTGAACCAGCACCATTTGTTGAAAAGGCTATCTTTTTTCAACTGGATGGTTTTAGCTCCTTTGTCAAAGATCAAGTGACCATAGGTGTGTGGGTTCATTTTGGGGTCTTCAATTCTATTCCATTGATCTACCTGCCTGTCACTGTACCAATACCATGCAGTTTTTAACACTATTGCTCTGTAGTACTGCTTGAGGTCCGGGATACTGATTCCCTGAGAAGTTCTTTTACTGTTGAGGATAGTTTTAGCTATCCTGGGCTTTTTGGTATTCCAGATGAATTTGAGAACTGAACTTTTTAACTCTAGGAAGAATTGAGTTAGGATTTTGATAGGCATTGCATTGAATCTATATATTGCTTTTGGCAAGATGGCCATTTTTTACTATATTAATTCTGCCAATCCATGAGCATGGAAGATTTTTGCATCTTCTGAGGTCTTCTTCAATTTCTTTCTTCAAAGACTTGAAGTTCTTGTCATACAGATCTTTCACTTGTTTGGTTAAAGTCATGCCAAGATACTTTATATTGTTTGTGGCTGTTGTGAAGGGTGTCATTTCCCTAATGTCTTTCTTAGCCTCCTTATCCTTGAGCATAGGAAAGCTACTGATTTGCTTGAGTTGATTTTATAGCCGGATACTTTGCTGAAGTTTTTTATCAGCTGTAGGAGTTCTCTGGTGGAATTCTTTGGGTCACTTATGTATGTTATCATACCATCTGCAAATAGTGATAGTTTGACTTCTTCCTTTCCAATTTGTATCCCTTTGACCTCCTTATGTTGTCTAATTGTTCTAGCTAGAACTTCAAGTTCTATATTGATATGATATATAGAGTTAGGGCAGCCTTGTTTAGTCCCTGATTTTAGTGGGATTGCTTCAAGTTTCTCTCCATTTAGTTTGATGTTGGCTACTGGTTTGCTGTATATTACTTTTACTATGTTTAGGTATCAGCCTTCAATTCCTGTTCTTTCCAAGACTTTTAACAGGAAAGGATGCTGAATTTTGTCAAATATTTTTTTCAGCATCTAATGAAATTACCATGTGGTTTTTTCTTTGAGTTTATTTATGTAGTGGATTACATTGATGGATTTCTGTATATTGAACCATCCCTGCATCCCTTGGATGAAGCCTACTTGATCGTGGTGAATGATTGTTTTGATGTGTTCATGGATTCACTTGGCAAGTATTTTATTGAGTATTTTTGCATCGATATTCTTAAGGTAAATTGGTCTGAAGTTCTCTTTCTTTGTTGGATCTTTGTGTGGTTTTAGTGTCAGTGAAATTGTGGCTTCATAGAACTACTTGAGTTGTGTTCCTTCTGTTTCTATTTTGTGAAATAGTTTGAAGAGTATTGGTGTTAGGTCTTCTTCGAAGGTCTGATAGAATTCTACACTAAAATCATCTGGTCCTGTACTTTTCTTGGTTGGGAGACTGTCAATGGCTACTTCTATTTCTTTAGGGGTTATGGGACCATTTAGATGGTCTATTTGATTCTGATTTAACTTTGGTTTTTGATATCTGTCTAGGAAATTGTCCATTTCACCCAGAATTTCCAGTTGTGTTGAGTATATGCTTTTGTAGTAGTATCTGATGATTCTTTGAATTTCCTCAGTTTCCTTTGTTATATCTCCCTTTTCATTTCTGATTTTGTTAATTTGGATACTGTCTCTGTGCCCTCTGGTTAGTCTGGCTAAAGGTTTATCTATCTTGTTGATTTTCTCAAAGAACCAGCTCCTGGTTTTGTTGATTCTTTGTATAGTTCTTTTTGTTTCTACTTGGTTGATTTCAGCCCTGAGTTTGATGATTTCCTGCCTTCTACTCCTCTTGGGTGTATTAGCTTCTTTTCTTTCCGTTAAGCTGCTAGGGTATGCTCTCTCCAGCTTCTTTTTGGAGGCACCCAGAGCTATGAGTTTTCCTCTTAGCACTGTTTTCATTTTGTCCCATAAATTTGGGTATGTTATGCCTTCATTTTCATTAAATTCTAAAAAGTCCTTGACTTCTTCCCTTATTTCTTCCTTGACCAAAGTATCATTAAGTAGAAAGTTGTTCAGCTTCCATGTGTATGTGGGCTTTCTGTTGTTTTTATTGCCATTGAAGACCACCCTTAAGCTATAGTGATCTGGTAGGAGACATGGGATTAGTTTGATCTCCTTATATCTGTTGAGGTCTGTTTTGTGACCAATTATATGGTTAATTTTGGACAAGGTACCATGAGGTGCTGAGAAGAAGGTATATTCTTTTGATTTACGATAAAATGTTCTATAAATATCTATTAAATCCATTTGGTCCAAAATTTCCGTTAGTTTCACTGTGTCTCTGTTTAGTTTGTGTTTTCCTAATCTGCACATTGAGGAGAGTAGGGTGTTGAAGTCACCTATAATTATTGTGTGAGGTGCAATGTGTGCTTTAAGCTTTAGTAAAGTTTGTTTTACGAATGAGGGTGCCTTTGTATTTGGAGCATAGACGTTCAGAATTGAGAGTTCTTCTTGGTAGATTTTTTCCTTTGATGAGTATAAAGTATCCTTCCATGTATTTTTTGATGACTTTTGGTTGAAATTCTATTTTATTGGATATTAGAATGGCTACTCCAGCTTGTTTCCTGGTACCATTTGCTTGGAAAACTGTTTTCCAGTCTTTTACTCTGAGGTAGTCTTTTTCTTTGACACTAAGATGCCTTTCCTGTATGCAGCAAAATGTTGGGTCCTGTTTACATATCCAGTCTGTTAGTCTATGTCTTTTTATTGGGGAATTGAGTCCATTGATGTTAAGAGATATTAAGGAATAGTGATTGTTGGTTCCTGCTATTTTTGATGTAATTTTTATATTTGTGTGGTTATCTTCTTTTGGGTTTGTTGAAAGAAGATTAATTTCTTACTTTTTCTAGTGTGTAGTTTCCCTCCTTTTGTTGGTGTTTTCCATTCATTATTCTTTAAAGGGCCGGATTTGTGGAAAGATACTGTGTAAATTTGTTTTTGTCATAGAATACCTTAGTTTCTCCATCTATGGTAATTGAGAGATTTGCTGGATATAGTAGTCTGCGTTGGCATTTGTGTTCCCCTTAGGGTCTGTATGACATCTGCCCAGGCTCTTCTGACTTTCATAGTCTCTGTTGAGAAGTTTGGTGTTATTCTGATAGGTCTACCTTTATATGTTAGTTAACCTTTATCCCTTATTGCTTTTAATATTCTTTTTTTGTTTAGTAAATTTGGCGTTTTAATTAAGATGTGACGGGAGGAATTTCTTTTCTGGTCAAATCTATTTAGAGTTCTGTAGGCTTCTTGTATGTTCATGGGCATCTCTTTCTTTAGGTTAGGGAAGTTTTCTTTATCATTTTGTTGAAGATATTTTCTGGCCCTTTAAGTTGGAAATCTTCACTCTCTTCTATACTTGTAATCCTTAGTTTTGGTCTTCTCATTTTGTCCTGGATTTCCTGTATATTTTGTGTCAGGAGCTTTTTGCATTTTGCATTTTCTTTGACTGTTGTATCAATGCTTTCTATGGTATCTTCTGCATCTGAGATTCTCTCTTCTATCTCTTATATTCTGTTGTTGATGCTTCCATCCATGACTCCTGACTTCTTTTCTAGGTCTATGTCCAGAGTTGTTTCCCTTTGTGAATTCTTTATTGTTTCTATCTCCATTTTTAGATCCTGGATGGTTTCATTCAATTCCTTCACCTGTTTTGTTTTGTTTTCCTGTAGTTCTTTAAGGGCTTCTCCCTGTTTACTTGTGTTCTCCTATATTTCTTTAAGGGAGTTATTTGTGTCCTTCTTGAAGCCTTCTATCAGCATCATGAGCTGTGCTTTTATATCCAAATCTTTCTTTTCTGGTGTGTTGGGGTATCCAGGACTTGCTGTTGTGGGAGAATTGGGTTCGAATGGTGCCATATTGCCTTGATTTCTGTTAGTAACGTTCCTACATTTGCTGTTTGCCATCTGGTTATCTCTTGTGTTAGTTGGTCCTGCTGTCACTAGCTGGTGCTTGTTCCTCCTGTGTGCCTGCAAGCCTATCTCAGCACTCCTGGGTGACAGGCTTTCCCCTGGCACAGAGTGCTGTGGGCTTCCCAGCTCCTGGGTGCAGGTGGGGCCCTGGGGGACTGAGTCCCAAGTGATCTTACCCTCAGGTGTTCTCTGCGTTCCTGGTTATAACTGCCTGCTCAGTGGCAGGAGTAAAGATGGTGGCCTCACCTCTAACCACGGGACTCCCTGCAGAGCAGATGTCCCCTAGAAGGATAGGTGCACAGATGGTTGTGGCGGTGCTGCCCAGCTCCTTGGTGCAGGTGGGGTCCTGGCGGGCCATGTCCCAAGTTATCTTACACTCAGGTGTTTCCTGTGTTCCTGGATGCACCTGTCTGCTCAGTCACTATTCCGTATTAATTTAATTACCTACTTTTTCAAGATTTTTCTTTGGTAACCCTTTTGAAGCATAGTATTTGACTTCCTGGTTACTTCAAACAGATGTCAAACTGTGTATGACCCAGTCTATTACTATGCTCCTCCCTTTTAGAATAACTTCACCATTCTTAAAATGAACCCTTCTCACTAGCAACTCCAACAATTCAGAACTCATACTATCATGTATATTTAATACTCTTCTATGTTATTGAGTTTCTCTGATGACTTGGAAAGAAAAGTACCTCAGAGCAAGAAACTGTTAAATGCAATGAATGAATGTTTTTGTAAAAAGCTAGTTGTATGGATGACTGCAATCTTATGGATTAAGTGCTGATCTAGCATGGTGGCTTGAGTAGGTGGCAATGGGGTTGTCATTCATGTTCTTGTTCCTCTTCCTCCTCCATCTCTCTTTGGTGAACTCTTTTACATAGTCATCATATCCACATACTATACAATGGGAATTTTGCTGTTGGGCTGTACAAGGGATGCTAAATCCCAGATCTGCCTCCAGAGGACTTAGCATCTGGTAGAGGAGCTGGGACCAGTTCGTAACAGTGCAGGTGACTTTATGTACGCACAGAATAAAGTGATAAATGAGGTGATGGAGAGGAAGCGCTGAAGTCATCAACTGAAAAGACAGTCTTGCCTCATTTGTTTCTTAGAGGGGAAAGGCTGAAGAAATATTTTGCATTACTAAGCCTTCATTACTTTTCCAAAATATCCTGCAGCATGCTTACTAATGTATTAGGAAATTCTCTTGAATAAATAACTTAAATGTCACATTCGCAAATGTGTGAAAATAGAACAGTTTTTAATTTTTTTCAGCATACTTCATTTTGCATATTACCTCCAAGGATTATATATGTATGTATATGTGTGTGTGTATATATATATTCATATATATTTATAGAATTGATGTTCCATAAATCTCATTATTCCTTTAGATATAATGCTTAACTGTAGTTGAAAGTATTCACCCATATCCATTGCTGTAAAATATTTCTAAATGGAGTCTAGTTTCATAATATGTCTATGGCAAATGCATTTGACAACCTATAAATATGTTTACAAAAACAATTTTAAATTATACAGTTTCAAAATCTATTCATGTTAGAACTCCATAGACACTGGAGTTCTTTGCAAATGGCTTGAACATTAATGGTTAGTGTGTGGGTTTCCAGCGATCTAAGAAAATCCACTTGCCAAATGTTCAAATCATCGGGGTTAATTTTCCTTTCAGATAAGAAACATTTTAAAATCCAAGCTCTAGAAATATGTTTCTGTAGTGTTTGTTTGATAAGCAGTCACAGTGTTTATGTGTGTATTTCATCTGAAGAGCATGAAAGTCCTGTGGAAAAAGAAAGATTCTTTTCATAAGTAAAGAGGAAGGTCTATATATTCAAGGAAATTCCCAACCTAAAGTATACATATAGGAAATCATCATGGTTTGAGAAGACTTCATGGTTTATATTTAAGTTTAGCAGGACCATATCAGTATTTGAATACAAGAAAGGGGCAGTGGGTGTCCCTAGCAGGATATATCAGGCGTGGACATGTGACTCATTGCAATCCACCTTCACCTTTTCCTTGAAACATCTCGTAACCTAATTACCATACTATCAGGTTAAGGACAACCCTAGCAGGCATCCCTGCAATGGTCATCTTGGTGCTATTTCTTTGTGACAGTCCTGAGGATTACAGAGGTGTCAGCATAGGGAGAGGTGTCAGCATAGGGAGGACCAGGTCCAAGTGTAAGACAGAACAAGTGAGCAAACAATAAACTGCAAATAGCATTTTGAAGTCTTTTCCAAGTTTGCAGTTATTTGAGGATTTTGTCAACAAAGATACAAATAGCAACTGTTTATTTTACCTGAAGAACAAAAGAAATGCATTTGTTGCAGTATAACCTGGCAACTAATCCACCCCTCCCCTCTTCCTTGCTGTCCTTCAGCTTCCTGAGCTTAGTTAAGACTATAAACATGCAAAGCAATAAGATGCTAAATTCCTCCACAATACCTTTATGGCTATGTTAACATAATCCAGTAAAGAGAATAATGTAAATAACCTTGGCATCAGTGAACTATTCTACTTGCTTCCATGGGACATAGAAAATCCACATAAAACACATAACATTTTCAAATTAAAGATCAGGAAACATATGAAGAGAATTTAAGAACTCTAAATCATTTTCTGTACAATAGAAAGCAAATGAGCAGATTAAATATATAGTGGAAGGTAAACAGAAATCAAACCAGTGTGGCCAGTGAGGTGTGAATCTTCATGCGTGTGCACATATGCACAATTGTGAATAAGGATACATCAGGCACTCCCAAATAGTAGCAAAATGGAAGGTTGTTAGCCCCCTTCTGATAATTGCTTTTGGTAATGCTATAATCTTCAAAAAGTGGCAAATATAAGTGAATGTGTATGAGGTTTGAGAGATACATTAATTTGTGGGTATGGTAAAAAATCATTAGTATTCTGTTTAATGCCATGTCCAGAGTTCTAGTAATAAGTTCTCCCTAGAGCCTGTGACCTACTGAGCCACAAGTCTGTGACCCCCAAAACTGTACCTGATATGAGTTCCATCTCTCAAAACTCAGAGAGACTTCTTTTTTCAAGAAAATAGCTACTAACACAGAGATTCACAACTGGTCAAGTTGCAAAGAATAAGAGACTGTGGTGTGTTCAGTCCTAAATGGGAAATCTATTACACCAGCACCACCTCCTTGTGATAGATTGGGACAGAAAGTATATAAGAGCCAGACATGATGAATGACCCAAGGAAACCGTGTTTTCTGAACACAGCAGGGCAGTTGCACATAGGAATTCATAGTGGCTGTGGCAACATGTACAGAACCTGCCCACACTTAAACATACAACACCCTAGCATGGAGGACAAGAAGTGAGCACAAAACAAAGTCCCACCACTGGCCCACTGGCAGAGCAGCTATTAGTAGTTGATAACTCCCAGAACAAGGAGAGTTAGCTTTCTTTAGGAGTATGATCCCTGGTAGCTCTAACATGTTTCAGTAAATGACCACACACCTGAGGTCACATTGGCAGCACTAATAGGCCCAATGGGTTAAAAGAAAATATGAGGACTGTTTGAGTTAGGGTTTCTATTGCTGTGATAAAACACCATGACCGAAAAGCAAGTTGGGAAGGAAAAGGTTTATTTGGCTCACACTTCCATGTTGCAGCCCATTACTGAAGAAAATCAGGACAGGAACTCAAACAAGGCCAGAACCTGGAGAGAGGAACCGATGCAGAAGCGATGGATGGATGCTGCCTACTGTCTTGCTCCTAATGGCTTGTTCAGCCTGCTTTCTTATAGAACTCAGGACCACCAGCCCAGGCACAGAACCATCCACTATGGGCTGAGCCTTCCTCCAGCAATCACTAATTGAAAAGATGCCTTACATGCTTGCCCACAAGCCAATCTTATGAAGACATCTTCTTGATTGAGGTTTCCTCCTCTTAGATAATTTTAGCTTCTGTCAAGTTGACATATAATTATCCAGCACAAGGACACAAAATTTGATTGGATCTGAAGAACATGGGAGTGAAGATAAATACAATGTATGAAATTCTAAAATAATAAAATACAAAAGATATACAGAACTGTCAATGTCATTTCTAAACTTGAAAAGAAGCAGATGTAGAAACTATGAAGAAAGAAAAGCAACAAACAAATAAAAACATAGTTGGAGAGATACACCTAGAGTAGCCATGCTAACAGTTTTGCATAGGGATGCAATTTCTGTTATTAGCAAAGAAGAAAGGGAAAAGCGGAGGGGGAGGAAGGAGGGAAGGGAGAGGAGGAAGAGAGAATATCCATTAAACTACAGTTCTGGGAATTAGAAGCTCAATGAATTTCTGCCTTTGATCATTTGAAGAAGCTGGCATGTGATAACCAAGACAATCTCATTACTGTAGAATATTTTGCTCTCTTTTCCCTCAGTATATGTGATGTGACCTAGACAGAACATGCATTGTTCATTTAAATGAAACATGAACAGGGCAGCCATGTGTATTAGATAATGCTAGAGTATGTTAATCACCCTGATGTGTCTGTGTTAAACTGATTTTGAACTGTTAGTTGGTGGTAGTTTCTGCAGGCTGTGATTAGATAAATGGATGCAAATGGTAATTGTAACTGATGAATGATTGATGATGGCTTTTTTTTTGCTTCACTTTGCACCCTTGGAAACAGCCTAGGACCAGCCAGAAATGGAACTGCTAGTACATGAATTATGATCAGTTTAAATGTGGGTTGCCTACTGAGTTTCTTGGAGTGAGTGGACAGGGTGAGAGCAGCATGTCCTAAGAGCAGACAACTCTGACCTTTCCTCAGTTGGTTGGAGTTTTTGTTTGTTGGTTTGGTTTGGATTTCTTTTCCTTTTCACTTTCTGGGTCAGATAATTGATAATTAAAGCTTAAAACAACCAAACAAACATACAACAAAAGCTAGAAAAATCCTGTAGCATGATTGTTAGGTCTCAAACCAGGGACAAGTGGCTGAGGTATCTATTAACATGTCAAGGCTTTTACCTCCTTTTGTTGTCTAATTGCTCTAACTAGGACTTCCAGTACTGTATTGAATAGGTAAGAAGAGAGTGGGCAGCCTTGTCTAGTCCCTGATTTTAGTGGGACTGCCTCAAGTTTCTTTCCATTTAGTTTGATGTTGGCTACTGGTTTGCTTTTACTATGTTTAGATATGGGCTTTGAATTCCTGACCTTTCCAAGACTTTTATCATGAAGGGGTGTGGCATTTTGCCAAATGCTTTCTCAGCATCTAATGAAATGATCATGTAATTTTTTTTCTTTGAGTTTGTTTATGTAGTAGATTACATTGATGGATTTCTGTATATTGAACCATCCCTGCATCTCCAGGATGAAGCCTAAATTCAGAAGAAAACTTGATGGTGTCATTTCTTTCCTTCCTCTATGTCTATTAGGCTTTCCCTGACTACTGGAGCACCAGGAGTCACTGCATTTTTTCTGCCCAGTTTAAGTCTGTCTTAAAATCGCAGCCAATTTCTACGTGGTAGTCAACTTGTGGCAAATTATAATCCATGTCTCACAATTTCACAATTGGTACCTGAGAATAAAAAGGTCAAATAAAGATGTCATACTATTAAAAAAAGAAAACGTATCAATACAAACTCTGTCCACCAGCATCTCTCAGTTCCCTACCTGTTACAGGCTCCTCCGAGCTGGCATATTCTGTCCCCTACCCTAACTTCTCTAGCCCAGGGACTGGGCTGAGCTTGCCCCAACCCAGCTGCTCTTACCCCCCTATGCAACAGAACCATGTTGACTACAACAGTCCTTTCTGGCCTTTTGGGCTCTTGCCATCTTGGCTCCTGTTGACTACAACAGTCCTTTCTGGCCTTTTGGGCTCTTGCCATCTTGGCTCCTGCTCCAGACTCCGTTCTCGTCCTCTTCCCTCTCTCCTCCTCCCTGTCCTCACGTGACCCACCTGCTCAGTCTGCTGCCCGGTCAAGTCTGGACTCTTCCACACATCTCTTCCTCCTAGGCTCTCACATGTCTATAATAAACCTTCTCCATCCTTTAGGAGTAGTCATGTCTTCCTTTTTATTTTCTTTCTTTTCATTCACTGATGAGTTGAAGAAGCTAGAGAATAGTTCTTCAGGACTGATAACTGTTGTCTCAAGAAAGCAGACCTCTAAGGGGAGCCTACCAAGTTGTGGATGTGGAGCCTTGCCTTTGGGTGAAGACTCATATTTAAAAACTATAGTAATATATATTTCCTTAAAGGTTATATCTGATGCACTGGACTGTCCAATGCACTGCAGTTAATTTGGTTTCTAGGTGTCTCATAAAGTTATACATGTATGCATATGGATTTGGGCATCATGTTCTTTGGTTCTGTAAATTGAGTTTCCAATTAAAATACGTAAGTAACAGGGACTGGAGAGGTGACTCAGTAGTAAGAACAATTACTGTTTACAGAGGACCTAGATTTGTTTCTCACACCCACAGGGCAACTCACAGCTAGCTGTGGCTCCAGTTGCAAGAGATCCAGTGCCTTCTTCTGACCTTTTCAAATACTTCATATACATGATATATAGGTATATAAACAGGAAAACCACTCATCCACATAAATACTTTTTTATTTAAGAACATAAAGAGCATATGTATTAGAATGGAAAACAAACTGAAGCATAAAAACTAAATTTTTTTCATTAGATATATTCTTTATTTACATTTCAAATGATTTCCCCTTTCTTGGTTCCCCCCTCCCGAAAGTCCCCTAAGCCATCTCCCCTCCCCCCTGTTCCCCAATCAACCCCCTCCTGCTTCCCTGTCCTGGTATTCCCCTACACTGCTGCACCTAGCCTTTCCAGGACCAGGGACCTCCTCTCCCTTTGATGTCCAAAAAGGCCATCCTCTGCTGCCTATGCGTTTGTCTGGAGCAATGGGTAACACCATGTGAACTATCTGGTTGATGTTTTTGTTCCTAGGAGCTCTGGGAGTACTGGGTGGCTCATGTCTGTTCCTCCTATGGTGCTGCAAACCCCTTCAGCTCCTTGGATCCTTTCTCTAGCTCCACTATTGGGGACCCTGTGCTCAGTTCAATGGTTGGCTGAGAGTGCCCCTGTGTATTTGTCATACACTAGCAGAGCCTCCCAGGTGACAGCTATACCCAGCTCCAGTCAGCAAGTACTTGTGGGCATTGATAATAGTCTCTGGGTTTTGTAACTGTATATGGGATGGATCACAAGGTGGGGTAATCTCTGGATGATCTTTCTTTCAGTCTCTGCTAAAAGAAAATTTTCTTAAGCTTCTGATATGCCGGTGGTTCGACAGAAGTTTCATGGATATTATGGACATTATCTGACACCGCCATTCCCTCTTGTGTCCAAAGTGCCTAATACTCTCTGTGTGGACCACCTTATTCCCACTGTTCTTACTTTGCAGGTCACCTGAGAGAATCATTTTAAATATGACGTAGAAATCAGTGTTGAAATACTGACTTGTATGTGCTGTGGCTGTCCTAGTACTTAGAAGAAGAGCGTGGGAAGAGGCAGTGAGACAAAGCAGATGTGGGCCTGGAGTGAGGACATTCAATATAGTAACACCTCCTTCTATGGTTACATTATGTGACCTGATTCACTAATGTGAGACTCTCCCACACCGTGGTCTTCTTTGTTCCATTAAGAGTCTGGTGGTATTTATTTAGGCCATCAATATAAACCACCCAAATAGACAAAAAAAAACAAGACAAAACAAAACCACCCAGAAATAAATTAACCACAAACATTTAGAACAGAAGCAATAATATAAAGTACAGGAATATAAAATTAAATAAAAGATAACATATTCATAGTAATTTCTATATTATGTGGGTGGAAAGCATTGCAGATAATCACAGATTGAATGACAAAAATGTAGAGATGGATAAGGTACTATTTACAAAAGTTTTATTATATTTTTATTGTTTATAAGAATTTATTGTTTATAAGCAATTTAAAATTATTTATTGTTTATTTTATGTATTTGATTTTAGAATAAATCCAAGTATTCATTAATAAGTAAGGAAGTAGTGATTTCATGCCCAAAAATAGATTGTGGGAAAAGACCATATCAGCAGGACAAACACCCTTCCTATCTCCTTAACTCTGCAGTACATTTTTTATATTTGGTTTCATTGTATTTTGAAACTGTTGAATCTGAGTCTAATGTTTCTACCATAAGCTGCATGCCTGAGGTCAATAACATGGCTTTATTTTGAATTCTTTTTATTTTCTTCATTTTTTATTCTTTGACAGTTTCATACATTTGTATAATGAGCTTTGGTGGTTTTTCCCATTCTACCATCTTCTCTTACACAATGTTCTGTGTAGAAACTACAGGCCAATGACAATCTTAAAATTTCTAGCTAAGAGCTAGGCAAAGTACTCTAAACTAGACTGAACAGTCCACACATATGTAATTTGCTGGTGTTCTTTTTAGAATACTACAGTTGTATGGAATTGAACTCTAGATTAGGAACTTCAACCAGCCACTTACTAAATAGTTTCACTGAACTTACACCAAACTAAAATTCTTGTTTTCCCATGAAACCAAGTATGTACAGTATCTTTCTACCTATGAAATGTTACTAATCTTTTGAATTCAGTCAGGGTCCTTATTTCATTTCATCCTGATCAACCATTCCAGGCTGAGAGAAAATTGTAAAGTTTTTTTTTTATTTAGTTGGCTTTTGTTTTTTAGTTGTTGTTCTTGCTGCTGGTAGTGGGGTGTGTGTGTGTGTGTGTGTGTGTGCGCGCGCGCGCGCGCGCGTGCACGCGCATGCCTGAACATGCATGTATGTTTGTGATAGCTAGTGCATGGTTACTAGAGAAAATTTGAGACAGCAAGAAAAATTGAGGGAGGACTGGAGAAAAGGCTCAGCAGTTAAGAGCACTGACTGCTCTCCCAGAGTTCTTGAGTTCTATTCCCAGCAACTCCATGGTGGCTCACAAACATCTGTTATGGAATCTGACACTGTCTTCTGCTGTGTCTGAAGATAGCTGCAGTGTACTCATATAAATAAACTAAATCTGAGAAGGAGGAGGACGAGGAGGAGGAGGAGGAGGAAAGAAGAAGAAGAAGAAGAAGAAGAAGAAGAAGAAGAAGAAGAAGAAGAAGAAGAAGAAAAAGAAGAAGAAGAAATAATAATAATAATAATAATAATAATAATAATGAGGGGAATTCTGTAGTCAGAAATACGATATAATGTCTCATCATGTAATTTTCATGTATTTCCTCTCATGCTTCCAATGTTCATAACAATGTTGTGTATACGTTAACATACTACCTTTGGACTTAAGGCAGATATAACGATATGCTGGTAGATGGTGCTCATGAAGATGTGTAGTGCTTGAGTAATATTCAGTGAAGTGTGAGCTCACATGTTTGTTTCTCTTGGACAGTTATATGCTTTTATTGTTATGAATATTGGTGTGACCAACACATACATGCATAGTGTTTGATCTCTGTATGTGAATTTTTTAAAAAGATAAATGCTCAGAAGAGAAACTACTGAGCCAAAGGTAATGAATTCTGCAGATGTGATTTTCACCATTTAATTAGAAAATAAGAAAAGAGACAAAAAGACAATGGATAGGCAATATCCTGGCCCCTAGGCTCCTATAACACTCTTTAAGTCTCTTTTCATTACACATGTAATTACTTCCTCAAAAATGCCTTCCCTGGGAGCATATCCACCAGAATTCATTCCACTGGAAGCAGGCCCAGAAGAGCAGTAGCTCAGATGCAGGACAGGTTTCTTTCACAAAGGAATGTGCACTGGACTCAGTCAATGGGTGAGCTGAGTTTAGAAGACTGAGTCCTCCCCCACTGTTGCTCCTCAGTTCCTAAGTGGCCTCTGCTCAGTGCCAACAACTGGAAGTGCTACCCTTCAGTATCCCTGGGGACAGCTGGGATGGGCACCCTTATCAGCTGTGTGTCTAAAGGAATTCCCTATAAGGAACTAGCAAGTTATGCACACATATCTTTATCTACAACTTTCTCTGATAGATTTGCCTCCCTGAAAATGAAGTAATTTTCCTACTGGTCGCATCTTTCATTGTTTTGCTTGGGCCATTTATGTCCAAATCCACCCTTTAAATTCATGGTTTTGCAAACAAAGGATAAGATGAAATTGATCCATTCGAAATGACAGACCTAATAAACCAAGTAGGCATTTTAAAGCAGCCATTCATTACTTAGAAGAACCTTTGTTGGAAACCAGTTTAGGCATTCTTAATAGCTTATGTGACCCTCCTTTATCATTTGAATATGAAGAGAAGACAGTAGTTACAAATCTCTTCTTCCTTAAATCAAGATGCTAGTTTGTCAGAATGTGAAAGCAATAAAGCAGTCTAAATTGGTCATCCCTATCCACATCTGTATCCAGGTCCTTGGGTACTTGGGCTCTGAACCTGGGTGTGGCAAGGTTGATTTCATCCTGGGAAGATAAATAAAGATTCCGAGGCTACACTGCTTCACTCCTTCTCAACTGTCCACTCATCTGCATGAATCCCTTGCCTCAGCCCCATCCTGCTTAGTTCCTTTAAAAAAATTTATTTGAAAGCTTTTCCAGTAAAATTGACACCCTAATCAGGGTCCAGAAATAAAGAGCAATTCTATATTCTCCTCTGCTTGTCATTGATAAAGACATTTAGAAGGAGAGTAAGGAAATTGTGGACTTCTCTGTTTTATGTTTTACTCAGCTGCTATCAACAATTTTTCTATTTCTCACACCATTCAGGTTTTGTTTCTAACTTTGTTTTGTACAGAATTATATATTGCTTCACCTATATAACTACTTCAGAAAACAACAACACTAGTTTGGTCTTTTGTCAACAAATTAGCAATCATCCTGAGAACTGTTAAAGATGATCATCACTAAACCCAGTTCCATGACCTTTCAGAGTTCACTGTCCACACAAAGAGATGAGGGCTAGAGCCTCTACCATAGGTTGTTCCTCATTCATTCATTCATTCAATCATTCAATCATTCTTATTTCCTACTGGACTGTCTCGAACCCATGAACTGCCCAATAATGACACATAAGGTCTAGGTCTTACAGCTTAAGCTTGTTTCCAACTAGCTTGTTTAACTTAAATTAGCCCGTCTATTCTAATCTATCTTCTGCCATGTGGCTTGTTACCTCCCCTCAGTACTGGCACCTGTTTCTTTCTCCAAGTCTGGCTAGTAAATCTCCTACTATTTCCCAGAGTTCCTTTTTCTGCCTTTTTGTCCGGCCTATCCTCTCTTGCTATAGACCATTTATTGACCAATCAGAACGTGATGGAGAAGATATTTACAGAGCACCGAGGTGATGCTTCATAAAATTAAGAATACCAAGGGTCCTGTACTCAACTCTCACAGTACAGAAACCAGAATTTTAATAATACAATCAACCATTATACAAGGCACAAGAGATTATCCCAACAATTTTCTCCCTCTCCCTTTTCTGTTTCAAATACATTTGCACAGCTGTCTCGTGTAGTGCTGGGATTTTTACCCATTGCTGACTGCTTTGTCCTCTGGAATCCTAAATCATAATATATCACTTCATGAATTGGCTTCTAAGTGCACCTGCCTGTGAACGTATGTAGCTCTTTTCTACTTTAGTAATACTTTTAAACAACCTACTTGGATTTCCTTGTCAAGTCACATTCAGGATACGTAATAAAAAGTCCTGTTCACTGTGGGCAGGAAGATACCAACAGATGTCAGTTGTTAAAATAAAAACTGTATAGGCAAACATGGCCTAGGAATAAAGGTATAGTGACTTTAGCCTTGTTCTCTGAAAGATGCTTTAATGGTTTTGAAATATGGTTGTCAACAAATATTTCGAAAGCTATCATAAAGTAAAGCAAGTAAAGAACGTCTTTGGAAAGGAAGATAGTAAGAACTGCAGATGAAAGATGAAGGGGTTGAAAATCTAACACTGGATGCAGTTCTATTTCAGGCTCCCGCATTGTCTGTGTTCGTTTGAATGTTAAACTTCTTTGAATTATTCCTTTATTGCTGTTTGCAGCCATCACATTGATCTAAGAAAAGCAAATGGGGCAGTTAAAATCCCATTCCAAATTGGAACAAGCTCTGGATTGATTGGTGGTAATGGCTGAAGAGGAAGGGACAGTGTTTTCATTTCTTATTGACCATAAATATGTTTATCCAATTAGTCTGTGCCATGTACAGAAACAGCAGGTGCATATTTCTGAGGGATAGGGATGTAGCAACTGAGATTTTGTGTTTCTTTGGAGTCAGGAAGACTCCTGCCCCAGACTTATGACTACTGACTTCTGACTGATTCCTCAGCTCTACTACTGGACATTAACTTATCTTGACATTTCCATTCAAGTCAGAAAGCCTGTCCTTATGCACAGCTCTGAGAACTGGAAGGGATTACAAAATTAATAAATATAGGACTATTTAGGAAGTTTCAGTCTAGATTATGATCAACATATTTTGTGTGTAAAAGATGTGTATTGTTTATTTTTTTCAAACAAGAAATAACTGAAACAATTATATGTATAAAACAAAACTAACTTTAAAATACATCTTTGGATAAAAACATCTGTGTAAATTCCACATGAGATCCACTAGAAGAGAAGTGATACCAGAAGACTCCATAATAGAAACACATGAAGAAAGCTGCTTGTTGTGATCTTCAGTATGCAGTGCTCGGTTCATAATAAACTTTATCCAAGAAATGAGGGATTTATGCTAAAGAGTGTTTAGCTGTGTAAGTGGATATTTACATGGAGAGACAGTTGCTAGAGAGTGTTGTTCACCCACATTTTGTTGTGCTTCTCTCCCCACCTGACCCCTAAGTGTGTGTGTGTGTGTGTGTGTGTGTGTGCGCGCGCACGTGCGCGTGTGCAGGCTCCTGTGTTTGTGGACATGTGTTTTTGTGGACACAAATACAGATAAATGTCTGTGTGTGTGGAGGTCAAAAGTCAGTTGTAGGTTTTTTAGAAGTCATTCACCTTGTTTTTGAGACAGGGTCTCTCATTTTGGCCTAGAACTCACCTATTCAGCTAGACCAGCTAATTCTTTCTGTCTCTTCCTCCCCAGCAATGTGGTTATAGAATACTTAAGCAGCTGGGGCTGGCTTTTTATGTGAATCCTAGAACTTAAACTCACAGCCTAAATCTTGTATATTGGGCACTGTACCAACTGAGCAATCTTCCCAGTGCCTTTCTGAATAAAGATTTAACTCAAAAAGATAAAAACAGAGTATGACAGTAAACATAGACTGTCAACTAAATTAAAGGTCCAAAGAGAATTTCAAAATTATAGACTCACTAATCAATTAAAAAAGAATTCACTACTTTTAAACAGAAGAAGAAAAATTAGCAATAAACTGATTGAAAACTTAAACAAAAGAACACAAGACAGACGTTCCTATATACTACCCTATACAGTTCATCAGCTGTCAGGGCCTTCATTAGATTTGTACATCTGTTACAGCTACTCACTTGCCAAGTACAGCTTGCTTTAGGAGTCACTTCACTTTGCATTCTACATTCTATGAAAAAAAAATCTGCACCCTATGAAAAGAGAGAAATCAAAGAAAACAGAATTATACATAAAAAAAGGCAAACAGCATAGTCCTCTTAGAGGTTAGTGAATGGCAATAGTAATTTTCAGTTGTCTGACATAGCTTTGAAACTTTAAGACTTCAGCAGGAATGTCTCATTGTGGAGTAGAAACTGACCTGAAAATTTGACCCAGTCACTTGATCACAGAATCAAGAAAGAAGTACCACTCCTGGGCATATACCCAGAGGCTTTACCTTCATGCAATAAGGACACATGCTCCACTATGTTCATAGCATAGTATTTATAATATCCAGAAGCTGGAAAGAACCCAGATGTCCCTCAACGGAGGAATGGATTCAGAAGATATGTTATATTTACACAATGGAATACTACTCTGCAATTAAAAACAATGAATTCACGAAATTCCTAGGCAAATGGTCAGAACTTGGAAAATATCATCCTTAGTGAGGACCCAATCACAAAAGAACACACATGGTATGCAGTCACTGATAAGGGGATATTAACCCAGAATCTCGGAATACCCTAGACACAATTCGCATATCAATAGATTTCTAAGAAGATGGAAGGAGAGACCCCTGGTCCTGGAAAGACTGGATGTAGGGGAATACCAGGACAGAGTAACGAGAGGGGGTTGAATGGGGAAAAGAAGGAGGGAAGGGGGCTTATGGGACTTTCGGGGAGGGAGGAAACGGGAAAGGGGAAATGATTTTGAATGTAAATAAAAAATAAAAAAATGTATATATATAATAAAAAAAAAACACAGTTACTACCCTCTCTCCAACTACATCTTCTTAAAAGGTCACATCACTACATTGAAGAAGAATGCCTCTCAGTGATATGTTTTTAAAAATTTGAAAAATGGACCAAAAATCCAGATATGAAAATATATTGCTGTGGCTGAATATACCAAAAAAATTAATTATATGCATGAAAAATTAGTATAGGAAAATATACTTAGTTTAAGTACAAAGATTATGTATGGGTTTTCTTATTTTTCATCTGACTAAAATTGTATTTGTATGATAATAAAATGTAGAAAATATTTGTCTTTGTTACTTTTCTGTTACTGTGAAGTGACACCATGACCAAGACAATGTGTAAAAGAAAGCATTTAACTGGAAGCTTGCTTGCAGTTTCAGATTCTGAGTCCATGACCATTGTGGCAGGAAGCTAGGTGGCAGGCAGGCATGGATGTATAGCAGTAGTTCAAAGCTTGCATTCTGACCCACAAGTTCAGGCACAAAGTGTGCCTGGTGTGAGTTTTTTTAATCTCAAAGCCCACACCTTTCCAATAAGGCCACACCTCCTAAACCTTCCCAAAAAAGCTCCACCAACTAAGGACCAAGCATTCAAATTATGAGCCTATGGGACATTCTCATTCAAACCATCAGAACAGTTTCCTGCATAGGAGCCAAATTTTCAACAGCTCTAAAGTCTTGTTTCTTTTAAATGAAGGGGGTCAGCAATGGATCACTGGTAGTAAGAACTAATCCCTCCAATGGTTACCAACTGCAAAATATCAGATATGATGGAAACATTTTTTTTTCATTTGCCATCTAAAGTGGATTATTTCTTTGGCAGACTGTACACTCTGTGGTAAGCTTCCCAGGAAGACAACCCATTGAGAAACCTGACATTCAAACTGAGTTTACATGTTCTGTAGGACATTTACTAGTAAATTAGCAGGATCAACTGGGAGATTGGAAGTCCCAAGCAAGTCTCTTGAATTCATTTAAATAAATCAAACGAAGACCACTATGGGTAGTATGCTACAGACATGGATGCTAGAGTGACCTTGACCTTGGGTGTTAAAGAGAAATAGTTTGGGATGATTGCCGCTCTGGAACAGAGAGAAAGCAAGCAAACTTTCTCCCACATACTGAGACTGTGCCTTTGCATAAATAGAACTATTTGTTTTGAAAGAGACAAACAAATTGCCATTTTAAGATGCCTTAGAAATTTGTTGAGGTTGGCAGTGGTACCATTTATCAAGTGACATCATGAAAATTTCTCATTTGCTTCCTATATTGTGTTTGTGTAAGCTGGTGTTATCTGTTTTATGATACAAAGAGAGAAATGTTGTTCTAGGTTTTGGTTATATTTCATGTGTCATTCTAACCAAGTGTTGGTAATGCTTGGAGGATTTTGAAAAGAATCCTTCCAGAATGTTTTTGCACATCATTAAAAAAATATTTATCATGTCAAGAAAATAAATGAATTGATGAGTTTTTACATGAAATATGACCTCTCAACATATATACAAATATTTAAAATAATATGTTCACATAAAAGTATAGGAACTGTTTCTTTTGTATCTTTGTAGTTCCTTCTTAGAAGGAATAGTAGCAGCCTGAGATAAATAACTGTTTAAATTCACATCAGTAAGTATTTCAGAGTTGCTATGTCAGAAGGAAATTCTATAGATTTTTCCCTAAAAAAGCATCTATACTCTTCTATTACTTTCTAACTACCCTTAAATAAATTAAGTAACTAAAATAGAAAAATGTTGAAGTCTAATTATAGTCAAACTTTTATGGATAACTGTTTCTAAAATTACAGTACTTACCTCTTTAAAATATTTTCTGTCTTTTTGTATTTCTCTATATGTGTATTTTTAGCCAAAAAGTGACAGTAAAGAATGTTCTTCCACAGTTACTTTTACTACTTAAAATATTTTCCTGTATCATTAAAAATATTACCTATATGTACAGCTCTAACTGATTTACTGTGTACAAAGGATTGTGTTATAGAGAGCTAACTATTTTGACTAGTTACATACAGTGTGCTGATAATATGCATGGTTTTATAATTTTGTATTAATTTTCTAGACTTCCTAGAAAGTTTTGGTGTGGCATTTGTCAGTCATAAATGTCATTCTAATTCCTATTCCTCTCCCTCCCTTCCATCTACTTCCTTCTTTCCTCCACTTAATTTTTCCTGCATTTACACACATGAATTCCATTACCCTCTCTTATTCCCACTTTATCTCCTTTATTACTCTTCCTCTCAAAGTTCCCGCTCAACATTCATATATACTTTCTTTTTTTTTTTTTTTTTTTTTTGGTTTTTCAAGACAGGGTTTCTCTGTATAGCCCTGGCTGTCTTGGAACAAACTTTGTAGACCAGGCTGGCCTCGAACTCAGAAATCCTCCTGCCTCTGCCTCCCAAGTGCTGGGATTAAAGGCGTGCGCCACCACTGCCCTCATATGTACTTTCATGTAGGTGCAAATATTATATGTGTGCATGTGTATGCATGCACATGTGTGTGTATGTGTGTGTGTGTGTGTGTGTGTGTGTGTGTGTAGAAAGAAAGAGAAGATGAAGCAGAGAAGAAGAAATAGAGGAAGACCACATAAGACAGAACACATAATCCCAGTATTTCTGAACCATCCACCTTAGTATAATGAGCTATAACTCCATCCTTTCCTTGCAGATATCATGATTTCATTCTTTATTGCTGAATAAGATTCCATTGCATAAATGTACCACATTTTCTTTATTCATTTTCTTTTTTTTTTTTTTTTTTTTTTTTTTTTTGGTTTTTCGAGACAGGGTTTCTCTGTGTAGCCCTGGCTATCCTGGAACTCACTCTGTAGACCAGGCTGGCCTCGAATTCAGAAATCCACCTGCCTCTGCCTCCCAAGTGTATTCATTCATTTCTTAGTGGATGAGTAGGAATTGCTAGTGAAGATTGGGAGAAAGACGAATATCAGTATCAATATGCTGTAACAAAAACAAAACACCTTGAACACATTTTCAGATTTGAAGCCTTCTCCAATAGTAGAGAACATTATAAATATTTGTTTTATCATATTGATATTTTTATATATTACATAGTTGTATCAGCCTCTTACATTTAATAGTTTGTAGTTGATTGATACAGGTTACATGTTTGCCACCTGTACATCTTGTATTGGAAAACCCTAACCAAACCAGTAGTCCAGGGCATTTTCCCACGGGACCTCTTCCAAAGCCTTGGGACATCATTGGATGTCTTTCTATATCTGTCTAGCATGTGCCAGTATAAGAAGAGCTACTGTTTCTACACAGGATTCTCAGTTACAGTATCAAAAAATGAATATGTAGCTCGAAATCTCAGTCAATCTGCAGTTGAAAAGCATGGTCCAAATGTTTTGCCCAAATTTTATTGAATTGTGTGCTTCCTTATTAATGAGTTCTACTTTCTATTTTCTGCATCTAGACCCTTCTTAGAAGAAGGGATTGTTTGCACTTCCCAGTCTGTAACTCATTTCGCATGCTTATTTTTTTTCTTTTAAGAAGCAAACATCCTGACAGAGTTCGAGTTATTGATGTTGTCCTAATTCATTCTCTTTGTCTGATTTAGGAATGCTTGTCTAACCCAAGAGGTCTTTTATTTTCTTACATTCCTGAAATTTCACAGGTTTTGCTACTAAACTTAAATCTATGGTATTGTATTGTATTGTAAATCTATTTGGATTGTATGAATGATGCATTCAAAGGCTGAAATGTGTAATTGTTTCTATAGGACTAGCCAATGAATTCTTAACAGCCTCAATTGAAATCAGTCATCCACTAATGTCTGTGTCTGTTTCTGAATTTTCTACAGTGATTCACTGTTCTTAATGCCGATTTCTCCCTTTACTACATGTCTGAGGTAGTGTAGCTTTGTAAGCTTTGAGGTCATATAATACAAACCCAGTGGTCTTCTAACAATATTAAACCCTCTGAACATGAACATTTGTCTTTTCCATTTGCCGAGGATTCTTTACTTTCTCTCAGGAGGGTTTTTCATTTTTACCATTTTTACCTCATGGTTCCTGCATATCTGTCAGATGTATGCCTGCTTATCTTTTGTCATTTGTTTCTTTGTTGCTTGCTTAGGCAAGCACTCTAGCTTTGACTGAACTACATCCCCAGCACGTTGGCGGGGAAGATGTTTGGTTTTGTTTCTTTGCGTTGTGCTTGTACTTGTGGTTTCTCAAGACAGGATTTCTCTGTGTAGCCTTGGTTGTCCTGGAACTCGTTCTATAGACTAGGATGTCCTTGAGTTTAGAGATCTGCCTACCTTTGCTTCCCAAGTGCTGGGATTAAAGATGTGTACCACAACTACCTGGCTTAGTTTGTGTTTTCCACGCAGAATCTCCTATGTATCCTAGAAGGACCTTAAATTTTGCATGGAAAATCTCACATTCCTAACGTCCTGTCTCCTCCTCCTGAGTGCTGGGATTACAGGCATGGAGCCAGCACCATTCCTGGCTCTTAGTCTTTATATTATCTCAAATAGATTTCTCAGGTTCTGATGTTAATACTAGATTAGCACAGATAATATATAATTGGAGAGTATTTTCTGCCTTTCTGCTGTTTGTTGACAATGTGGAAAAATCAATAAGTGGAGACATTATGTCCCCAATACTCTCTACTGATCTTCTAATCAAAAGCTGCTCACTATTTGAGAAGCAGCTTGTATCAGCCTCACTGTGCAGTTCTAGTGTAGTGGATTATGAAGCAATTACTTCTGTACAATTTACTTGACATACATACTAACTTCTAAAATATTCTATTTATGTTAATCATTTACTTAAAGTAGTTAAGCTCCTTGTGAACTTTAAGTATGTCTCACCTTTCACATCTCTTACATCTTGAAGTTGTTCTTTATAGATTTCCACATTCTTTATAAGTAGACTAAAGAATTCAGTCAAGAATACCTGACTGAAGATAGTTATAATCAACCTTAAGTCATTTTTCCTGAAGTAGAGAAATTAGTTTTCATAATAATACTGCTTGTAGCTATAGTCCCAGGTAGAACAATCAGAGAACTCATTGATCACTAACTGGCAAACCACTGTTCGGTGGCAAACCACTGTTTGGTTGCTTTTTTATATACATGTGTTTTCCCTTGGTTTCTGTTGCAGTGTAAACACTATGACCAGAAAAACAAGTCAGAGAAGAGAAGACTTTTTGTCTTATGGCTCCAGAGGGTCAAAACTCATAGTGTTGTAGAAGGCATGGCATCAGGTGGCAGGAGCAGGACACTGGCTCATCACACTTTTCTCCACATACTAGAAGTAAGAGAGAGCAAGCAGAAAATGGGATGAGGCCATAAACCCGCCCAGCTCCAATAGCATCCTTCCTCCACCCAGGGTGCACATGCTAAAGGGTCCATAGCCTCCTCAAACAGCATCACATATTAGCATCTTTAATAAAGATACTTTGAATTTACATTCAAATGCTAAACTTGTGTCAGGCATGATTAAAATAAAATCTATTTGCATTATTAACTTCATGTAGATGTAATCTATATACAGAAAATTGACTCATACAAGTAGTTTGGGTGTGTTTCATACTGGAATGGATATTACTACTGAGAAAATAAAATGCCAAAATTTTGTTTTAAAAGAAATCAAAGCACAAAACAATTAGACCTAGAGAACATATCTTAACAAATATACTGCACCATTGAAAATACCTCATGGCACCTGTACTTTCAAACTTTGTATTGAGATTAATCCCTAATTTCTGAGACACACTAATTTATTTTAAAAGAAAAAAAACACATTGAATAAATGATTCAAGTATTAAAAAAAAAAAGAAAAGAAAATACCTCATGGAATGGGACATTTAACTAAGGACAAAAAAATGAGGATGATAGTTGGCTGGCTGGAGGATCCCCCAGGGCCATGCTGGACTGGAGTGCATGCCTACAGATACTTGGGTTGTGCAGGTCTCTGTCTAGATACAGGAATACAAAGGGGTCAGAAACCATATAAGTGAGGTTTATGGCCTTAGAAATAAATTTCCACACTGAAGAAATCATCTGAAGGAGAGACTGAGGCAAGTAAAGGGAGATGTAATTGGAGATGTAATGGACAGTCTTCATAAGAGCTTCCTGTCCTTTTATTTCTCACTAAAAGCATCTTTCTGGGCCAGTTAGACTATAAACCCTTGCCTTGATAATCAGAAGCAACCCTTTAGAGGAAGTTCTTATTGGCTTAAAATGTGGGGCTCAGAGCCCAGGTCACAAACACAATAAAATAAAAAAGATTTTCACAGTATTTTTTGCCCCTCAACAGGAGAATCTGATTTGGCTTGATAGCTTAAGTCATTAATATTCATAATGAATCGGAAAAAAATATAGTATTTCATATTTGAAAATAATGAAGATAGATTTATCAAGACTCCAGAAAGCCCTGAGGCAGCCATTGGATAAACAGTATATTATTAGAAACGGAACTTCATCAGAGAGACAGTCTTTTGGCATATCTTTTATTATTGTAAAAGTTTTCTCTACTTTCTGTACCTTATGTTATAATCAAAACATAGCTATACAATTATTTTAATAACATAATTGTTTTATAGTAGTAATAACTACCATAATAATGATTTATATATTTATTTAGCCTTATTTATCTTTTCAAAAGCATATAGAATCATCACTGCTTTCCTGGTGAAAAAGTGCTCCTAAATACTTACTTTCACTGATTCCTACTCATTTAGCAATTTGTGTAGTATTATCTGCCATGATTAGCTGTTCCCTTGATAATTTGTAAAATAAACCAAATAACTCTGGAGAATTAACCACTGACTTAGTTTTTGTTGAGATAATTCATTTTATCTCATTTTCTTTTTTTTATTTAACTTTTAAAAATTTATTTAGAGGATTAGAAAGAAGGCAAAACTAACCTAAGGCTAACTGACCAAAGTTACAGCTGACCTCAGGCATCCTCTGTGTGAACATTAGGCCTACAAACACAGGGACACAGATCCAGTTATGTCCTACCTGGTACAGGGAGGCACTGACACCCCCCCCACACACACACATACACATAGAGTCCGTATCTGCACACTTTGGGTGGAAAGCTCTATGTAGAACACTGGGTCCGTTTGTAGGTTTGTACCAAACAGGTATACTAAGTAGCTAACAGAGTTTTTAAGTTCTAGAGAAAGGAAGAGCAGTATCAGTGTGGGACCTTAATGAGACTTGTGGCCACGCCCCAGGTTCTAGCCTGACTCCACCTCAGCAGTCACCTGCCTGCAGTCACACTCTCCCTGCCTCTCTGGTTACCTGACCACCCAACTCACTATAAATAGCACCCCTCAGCGAATGCTTTCTCTCTCTCCTGCTTGTTCTCCCCTGGCCCTCTTCTTTCTTCTATCTCTCTGTCTCTCCATTTTCTCCCCTTTCCTCGTGGTCATGGCTTTTCTTATCTATTTTCTCCTCTTCCTTTGTCTTTTTATCCCTTTTCTATTTCTATTTTCTTCATAAAACATCAAAGCTATGGGCCGCCTCTTATTAAACTCTCCATAGAGCTAGCTGGTATGCGCCGTCAGAGAGTCAGCCACGCAGACAGTCTGTGAATACAGGTAACAGGCCGAGAAATCCACATCAGAATGGCTCTGCGTTCTGCATGACATTTCTCTGCACCCCCGCGCACGCACCCACGCACAGAGACCAGCCTGCAGTGTGACTGCCCGCTCCCTGTTGTGCTGAGGCACTCGTGCATCCTGCCTGCTTCCCCAAAAACCCCACGCGGGCTCCGTGTACGCCTATGTCCTCTGCATATGCACGCTTCCTTGGCCCTAGAGCGAGGTCCACGCGCCGCCGGCCCGGCCTGGCTCCTGCCCCTTCCCCCCCCACCCCCCCCACCCTGCGTCCACACGCACCGGGCCCTGCGCTTTCCTTTTTTTTTCCCCCACATATCATCATTACCTAGATCCTGCTAAGGATTCAGTTCCCAGAGGGTAATTGGCTGTTTGTCTACGAAGCAAACAGCCAAGCTTCCAAGGTGTACAAAGAAAGGAGCCCTAGGGAGAGCAGTCTGCAGTGGGGACCTGTCATGATAAAGCAGCTTGGCTTCCCCTGGTTACCTGCACTTAGGTGTCTCACAGGGGCTTTTCGTGAAAACTGGCTCCAGGAGGGAGGGATGCTTTCAGGTTTTGCAGAAACAAGCCAGTGCACATGGTGTCTTAGGCTAGAAAGCTATACCTTTCAAATAAGTATGATCCAACTACCTAAAACCATAGACCCAAATATTAAAATACAAATGACTCTTTTTAAAAAGAGGTACTTTCAAAATCCCACACATGATTATCTATGACTAGGAAACAATGTCAGCTAAGGTCAGTGGTGGAAGAGCAGGAAGTCTGTATGAGCCAAGATGATCCCCAGTTCCTCGCATACCTCCATCGCAACCTTGTCAGCAGTTGATCCACATGGAGCTACAATGTAGGCCACACCACTCCTTTTAGCTTAGTCTACATTATCCCTGAAAGGAAAGAAGGCATCAGAGCTGACAGATACACCACTCAGCTTGTCAACCCATTCCTTCTTCTCTGCCTCCGTGAGTAACTCAGGAACCTCTTCAAACAGTGCTTCCCATTTTACTAGGTCTTCACCCTCACCAATTGTGCTGCTTACATACAGATCAATGACATTGGAGATTTCTGCTCTCGTCACCCAGACTTTAAACTTCATGGAAAGTACTTATGGGTGGCATCAAAGCCACCAAGTATTTGCCTTATCATGTGCAAGGCGTATGTATTGCATCTGAGACTGTTATCCTGTTCCGATGACAATAACCTGCCTGTCCTTGGTATAGCACAACAAATTAGACTGAGTATATTTGATAGCAACGGTGGCGACAATGAGGTCTCTGAGAACAGACTCCAGACTCCAGCAGATCTTTATTCTTGGTGACAATATTACTAAATAATGACTTGTCAACTCGACCATTATTTCTCTTCTGGCTTAAATGAAGACCAAAGAGTGTTCAAACTTCATTTTCATCTGTCTTGTATGACTGATTCATCTAAGAACACAGTAGTTTCCATTGGAGGATCCGGCTATACCACTCCTGGGCATATACCCAGAGGCTTCCCCTGCATGCAATAAGGACACATGCTCTACTATGTTCATAGCAGCCTTATTTATAATAGCCAGAAGCTGGAAAGAACCCAGATGTCCCTCAACGGAGGAATGGATTCAGAAGATGTGGTATATTTACACATTGGAATACTACTATGCAATTAAAAACAATGAACTCACGAAATTCCTAGGCAAATGGTCAGAACTGGAAAATATCCTTAGTGAGGTAACCCAATCACAAAAGAACACACATGGTATGCAGTCACTGATAAGGGAATATTAACCCAGAATCTCGGAATACCCTAGACACAATTCGCATAGCAATAGATTTCTAAGAAGATGGAAGGAGAGACCCCTGGTCCTGGAAAGACTGGATGTAGGGGAATGCCAGGACAGAAAAACGAGAGGGGGTTGAATGGAGAAAAGAGGGAGGGAAGGGGGCTTATGGGACTTTCAGGGAGGGAGGAAACAGGAAAGGGGAAATGATTTGGAATGTAAATTAAAAAAAAAATAAAAAAAAAGTATTTTCAAGGCTTCTTCTTCATATCCCAGGGCAACAACATTACCATCTGACACTTCTCTGGAGATAATTTTTGGAATTGGGACATCAGAAATGTCAGATAATGCAATAAAATCCCAAGTGAAGACATCCTATCAGCTCCTCTTGCTCTTGCATGTGCAATGGAAAGGGTGTGAGGGTCGAATAGAGGTCATAGACCATGCAGACTCTGGCCTCTGGCCTTGTCCTCCCTGAGTGGAACCCCAACACTAGCACCTGCTGGGCTGACATGCTTGAAAGAAGCCACTGCTCCTCTCAGTTCTGTCACCAGCCACAAGACATTCAAAGCATCACACAAGTTTATGAATCCTGGGTCTCTGTTGAGAACTGTGATGGAAAGCTTGGGCTTCAGTGTCTGCAGCTGGGCAGGAGTCTGATGGGGGCTTGTCCCATACCTCAAGGGTGTCTGAGAAATTCCTTTGCTGTACTGTTTCCTGAAGTAATCTAGAATCACTTCATCATATTGGGCAGTATGAGTGAATGTTTTCTTTTATTTTTTCTTTTTTATTTTATTTTCTATTTTTTTTTATTTACATTCCAAATGATTTCCCCTTTCCCGTTTCCTCCCTCCCCGAAAGTCCCATAAGCCCCCTTCCCTCCCCCTGTTCCCCATTCAACCCCCTCTCGCTTCTCTGTCCTAGTATTCCACTACATCCAGTCTTTCCAGGACCAGGGGTCTCTCCTTCCATCTTCTTGGAAATCTATTGATATGCGAATTGTGTCTAGGGTATTCCGAGATTCTGGGTTAATATCCCCTTATCAGTGACTGCATACCATGTGTGTTCTTTTGTGATTGGGTTACCTCACTAAGGATATTTTCCAGTTCTGACCATTTGCCTAGGAATTTCATGAGTTCATTGTTTTTAATTGCAGAGTAGTATTCCAATGTGTAAATATACCACATCTTCTGAATCCATTCCTCCGTTGAGGGACATCTGGGTTCTTTCCAGCTTCTGGCTATTATAAATAATGCTGCTATGAACACAGTAGAGCATGTGTCCTTATTGCATGCAGGGGAAGCCTCTGGGTATATGCCCAGGAGTGGTATAAAAGGATCCTCCAGGAGGGTCATGCCCAGTTTTCTAAGGAACAGCCAGACTGCTTTCCAGAGTGGTTGTACCAGCTTGCAATCCCACCAGCAGTGGAGGAGTGTTCCTCTTTCTCCACATCCTCGCCAACAACTGCTGTCTCCTGTGTTTTTGATCTTAGCCATTCTAACTGGTGTGAGGTGGAATCTCAGGGTTGTTTTGATTTGCATTTCCCTAATGACTAAGGATGTTGAACATTTCTTTAGGTGCTTCTCAGCCATTCGAAATTCTTTAGGTGAGAACTCTTTGTTTAGCTCGGTACCCCATTTTTACTAGGGTTATTTGGCTCTCTGGAGTCTAACTTCTTAAGTTCTTTGTATATATTGGATATTAGCCTTCTGTCGGATCTAAGGTTGGTAAAGATCTTTTCCCAGTTTGTTGGCTGCCGCTTTGTCCTTTTGACAGTGTTCTTTCCCTTGCAGAAACTTTGTAATTTAATAAGGTCCCATTTGTCATTTCTTGATCTTAGAGCATAAGCTATTGGTGTGCTGTTCAGGAAATTTTCCCCTGTGCCCATATGTTCAAGGTTCTTCCCTAGTTTCCTTTCTATTAGTTTCAATGTGTCTGGTTTTATGGGGAGGTCCTTGATCCACTTGGAATTGAGCTTAGTGCAAGGAGATAAGAATGGATCAATTTGCATTCTTCTGCATGTTGACCTCCAGTTGAACCAGAACCATTTGTTGAAAAGGCTATCTTTTTTACACTGGATGGTTTTAGCTCCTTTGTCAAAGATCAAGTGACCATAGAAGTGTGGATTCATTTCTGGGTCTTCAATTCTGTTCCATTGATCTACATGCCTGTCACTATGCCAATACCATGCAGTTTTTAACACTATTGCTCTGTAGTACAGCTTGAGGTCCGGGATACTGATTCCCCCAGAAGTTCTTTTACTGTTGAGAATAGTTTTAGCTATCCTGGGTTTTCTGTAATTCCACATGAATTTTGAATTGCTCTTTCTAACTCTATGAAGAATTGAGTTGGGATTTTGATGGGGATTGCATTGAATCTGTATATTGCTTTTGGCAAGATGGTCATTTTTACAATATTAATCCTGCCAATTTATGAGCATGGAAGATTTTTCTGTCTTCTGAGGTCTTCACTTTCTTTCTTCAGAGACTTGAAGTTCTTGTCATACAGATCTTTCACTTGTTTAGTTAGAGTCACACCAAGATACTTTATATTGTTTGTGACTATCTGAAGGGTATCATTTCTCTTATTTCTTTCTCAGCCTGCTTATCCTTTGAGTATAGGAAGGCTACTGACTTGCTTGAGTTGATTTTATATCCAGCCACTTTGCTGAAGCTGTTTATCAGTTGTAGTAGTTCTCTAGTGGAGTTCTTTGGGTTGCTTAAGTATACTATCATATCCTCTGCAAATAGTGATAGTTTGACTTCTTCCTTTCCAATTTGTTATCCCTTAAACCTCCTTTTGTTGTCTAATTGCTCTAGCTAGAACTTCAAGTACTGTATTGAAAAGATATGGAGAGAGAGGGCAGCCTTGTCTAGTCCCTGATTTTAGTGGGATTGCTTCAAGTTTCTCTCCAATTAGATTGATGTTGGCTACCGGTTTGCTGTAAATTGCTTTTACTGTGTTTAGATGTGGGCCTCAAATTCCTGATCTTTCCAAGACCTTTAACATGAAAGGATGTTGAATTTTGTCAAATGCTTTTTCAGCATCTAATGAAATGACCATTTGGTTTTTTTCTTTGAGATTGTTTATGTAGTGGATTACATTGATGGACTTCCTTATATTGAACCATCCCTGCATCCCTGGGATGAAGCCTACTTGATCATGGTGAATGTTTTGATGTGTTCTTGGATTCGCTTGGCAAGAATTTTATTGAGTATTTTTGCATCGATATTCATCAGAAAAATTGGTCTGAAGTTTTCTTTCTTTGTCAGATCTTTGTGTGATTTTGGTATCAGCGTAATTGTGGCTTCATAGAACGAGTTGGGTAGTGTTCCTTCCATTTCTATTTTGTGGAATAGTTTGAAGAGTATTGGTGTTATATCTTCTTTGAAGGTCTGATAGAATTCTGCACTAAAACCATCTGGACCTGTGCTTTTTTTGGTTGGAAGACTTCCAATGAAAACTTCTATTTCTTCAGGGGTTATAGGATGGTTTAGATGGTCTATTTGATCCTGATTTAATTTTGGTATTTGGTATCTGTCTAGGAAATTGTCCATTTCCTCCAGATTTTCTAGTTGTGTTGAATATAGGCTTTTATAGTAGGATCTGATGATTTTTTGAATTTCCTCAGTTTCTGTTGTTATCTCTCCCTTTTCGTTTCTGATTTTGTTAATTTGGATACTGTCTCTGTGACCTCTGGCTAGTCTGGCTAAGGGTTTATCCCTCTTGTTGATTTTCTCAAAGAACCAACTCCTAGTTTGTTTATTCTTTGTATGGTTTTATTTGTTTCTACTTGATTGATTTCAGCCCTGAGTTTGATGATTTCCTCCCTGCTACTCCTCTTGGAGTTATATTTGCTACTTTTTGTTCCAGGGCTTTCAGGTGTGCCATTAAGCTGCTAGTGTATGCTCTCTCCCATTTCTTTTTGGAGGCACTCAGGGCTATGAATTTTCCTTAGCACCGCTTTCATTGTGTCCCATAAATTAGGATATGTTGTGCCTTCATTTTCATTAAATTTTAAAAAGTCTTTGATTTCTTTCTTTATTTCCTCCTTGACCAAGTTATCATTGAGTAGAGCATTGTTCAGCCTCCACGTGTATGTGGGCTTTATGCTGTTTTTGTTGTTATTGTAGGCCACTATTATTCCATAGTGATCTGATAGGAGGCATGGAATTAGTTCGATCTTCTTATATCTGTTGAGGTCTGTTTTGTGACCAATTATATGGTCAATTTTGGAGAAGGTACCATGAGGTGCTGAGAAGAAGGTATATTCTTTTGCTTTAGGATGAAATGTTATATATATATCATAGTTCCATTTGGTCCAAAGCTTCAATTAGTTTCACTGTGTCCCTGTTTAGTTTCTGCTTTACTGAATGATCCATTTTAGAGAGCCGGGTGTTGAAGTCACCCACTATTATTGTGTGAGGTGTGATGTTTGCTTTGAGCTTTAGTTTCTTTTACGAATGAGGGTGCCCTTGCATTTGGAGCATACATGTTCAGAATTGAGAGTTCTTCTTGGTGGATTTTTCCTTTGACCAGTATGTAGTGTCCTTCTGTGTCTTTTTTGATGACTTTAGGTTGAAAGTCGATTTTATCTGATATTAGGATGGCTACTCCGGCTCGTTTCCTGGGACCATTTGCTTATAAGATTTTATGCCAGCCTTTACTCTGAGGTAGTGTTTGTCTTTGACACTGAGGTGTGTTTCCTGCATGCAGAAAATGCTGGATCCTGTTTACGTATCCAGTCTGTTAGTTTATGTCTATTTATTGGGGAATTGAAACCATTGATATTAAGAGAGATTTAGGAGTAGTGATTATTGCCACCTGCTATTCTTGAGGCTATCTTTATGTTTGAGTGGTTATCTATTTTTGGGTTTGATGAAAGAAAGTTACTATCTCATTTTTTCCAGGGTGTTCTCTCCTTGTATTGTCAATTTCTGCCTATTATCCTTTGCAGGGCTGGGTTTGTGGAAAGATATTGTGTAAGTTTGGTTTTATCATGGAATATCTTGGTCTCTCCATCTATGGTGAATGAGGTTTTCCTGGGTATAGTAGTCTAGGCTGGCATTTGTGTTCTCTTAGAGTCTGTATGAGATCTGCCCAGGATCTTCTGGCTTTCATAGTCTCTGGTGAGAAGTCTGATGTGATTCGGATAGGTCTTCCTTTATATGTTACTTGACCTTTTTCTCTTACTGCTTTTAATATTCTTTCTTTGTTTAGTACATTTGGTGTTTTGATTATTATGTGACAGGAGGTATTTCTGTTCTGGTCCAGTCTGTTTGGAGTTCTGTAGGCTTCTTGTACGTTCATTGGCATCTCTCTCTTTAGGTTAGGGAAGTTTTCCTCCATAATTTTCTTGAGGATATTTACTGGCCCTTTAAGTTGCAAATCTTCACTCTCATCTATACCTATAATCCTTAGGTTTGGTCTTCTCATTTTGTCCTGGATTTCCTGGATGTTTTGGGTTCCCCTTTTTTTGCATTTTACATTTTCTTTGACTGTTGAGTCGATGCTTTCTATGGTATCTTCAGGACCTGAGATTCTTTCTTCCATCTCTTGTATTCTATTGTTGATGTTTGCATCTATGATCCCTGATTTCTTCCCAAGGTTTTCTATCTCCAAAGTTGTCTCCCTTTGTGATTTCTTAGTTGTTTCTACTTCCCTTTCTAGATTCTGGATGGATTTGCTCAGATCCTTCACTTGTTTGTTTATATTTTCCTGTATTTCTTTAAGATATTTTTGCATTTCCTCTTTCAGGATTTTTGCCTGTTGACCCAAGTTCTCCTGTATTTCTTTAAGCAATTTTTGTGTTTCTTCCTTATGGGATCTGTTGATCCATATTCTCCTGCATTTCTTTTTTTTTCTAAGTTTTTTTTTTATTTACATTCAAAATCATTTCCCCTTTCCCGTTTCCTCCCTCCCCGAAAGTCCCATAAGCCCCCTTCCCTCCCTCTTTTCGCCATTCAACCCCCTCTCGCTTCTCTGTCCTGGCATTCCCCTACATCCAGTATTTCCAGGACCAGGGGTCTCTCCTTCCATCTTCTTAGAAATCTATTGATATGCGAATTGTGTCTAGGGTATTCCGAGATTCTGGGTTAATATCCCCTTATCAGTGACTGCATACCATGTGTGTTCTTTTGTGATTGGGTTACCTCACTAAGGATGACATTTTCAAGTTCTGCATTTCTTTAAGCAATTTTTGTGGTTCCATTGTAAGGGCATCTACCTGTTGATTCATTTCTTTAAGCAATTTTTCTGTTGCCTCCTTATGGACCTCCATATGTTGACCCTTATTCTCCTGCATTTCTTTAAGCGATTTTTGTATTTCCTTTGTAAGGGCTTTTAACCATTGATTCATGTTCTCCTGTATTTCTTTGTGAGATTTATTTACATCCTTCTTGAAATCCTCTAATAGCATCATGAGAAGTGATTTTAAATCCAGGTCTTGCCTTTCGGGTATGATGGGTTAACCAGGACTTGCTGCTGTCGGAGAGTTGGGTTCAGATGATGCCATATTGCCTTGATTTCTGTTAATAACATTCCTACGTTTGCCTTTTGCCATCTGGTTACCTCTGGTATTAGTTGGTCCTGCTGTCACTGTCTTTTGGTTGGACCTCTTGTGAGGCTGCAAGGCTATTTTTGCATCCCCTGGATGACAGGAATTCCCCTGGCACCAATTGCTGGGCGGCTGCCCTGCTCCTGAGTGACTTTGGAGCCCTGATGTGCCTTGCCCCAAGTGATGTTATATTGGGAAATCCATGCACATCTGAAGGCTCATCGTAGTGAATCTCCAGAGCAGAGGTCACCAAGGGGAGGCTGGTGTGCTCCCTCCCTGTGTGGGTGCACTCTCCCTCAGTGCGGGTCCCTCTGCAGGGCAGATGTCCCACAGCAGAGCTGGTGGGTAGATGACCACAGAACTGCCCCGCTCTTGGGTGCAGGAAGCACACAAGCTGGCTGAGTCCCAAGTGATGTTATGTTCCGTTATCCCTCAGCCTGGAGGTCCCAACTGCTCTGTTGCTGAAACAAAGATGGAGGAGTGCACTGTGCACTTTCTCAGCACAGATCACTCTGCAGGGCAGATGGCCCACAGCAGAGCTGGCGCCCAGATGACCACAGAGCTGCCCCGCCCTTGGGCGCAGATGGAAGCCCAGCAGGCTGTGTCCCAAGCGATGTTATAGTGGAGAGTCCCTGAGTACCTGAATGCTCAGTGTAGTCAATCCCTGGAGCAGAGGTCGCCAAGGTGCGCTCACTACCTGTGTGGGTGCACTCTCTCAAGTGAATGTTTTCAATGCCAAGTGATGCCTGGTCTCCAAGGAGGAGCCCTGCATCTCTGTAGCCTCCACCGTATAATCCTCTGGTTCACAGAGTGGTTCACTGGAGCACTTGAGTGTGGTTTTTGACTGCAACCCTCAGTAAGTTCAAGCCACCAATATTAATTTGCTCAAAGGCTGCCTCAACAGTTACATCTGGAGAAGCCACAGTATCTAGGAAGGGGTACAGGTTACAGACAATTCTTGTGAGGTTGAAATCAAACCTGGCCATTCAGCATTTTCTTCTGGAATATTGCTTGCAAAGATTCCAGCATGGACAGCAGGATGCAAGGTTTTCTGATGCCCCCCTAACATTTTGGGGAACCCCATTAGCTCAGACACATCTCTGACTACCAGGCCAGCAACCCCGATTGCTTTTGTTGAGCTCCCAGAAGCACCCAGACTCAATCCAAGAGACTCGAGGTTTCTAGCAAATTCCATGAGACCAGTTTTGTCAGACATACTGAACAGGGCAAGCTGAGAGAAAGCCATGGCTTCTGAGATGGACAGGCCTTGTGAGTAGGCAGGCCGGACCCTGCTGTTCAGGAACCTCATTTTCATTAGAAGGCAACGAGAAGTGTGGGAAAACAAAACTTCTTAGGTAGATTTAAAAAGAACAAAAGTCAGTAGTTCTTTTGTAGTACCTTAACAAAGATAGTTTGAAAACTAACAGTCCTCACACCATGTTCAACACATCAGTATACATAGACTCATGTAGTCTGAACTGACTCCCTCTTACATGTCTTTCACACCCCACTCCAACCCCTATAGATCTCAAGGATGCCAGTGATGTATTTCTTTTTGAGTCTGATTTATGAACTCTTCATTGTCTGGCCAGGTGCTGGCCGTATTCCACAATTCATAATCTGTCACCAGGAGTAATGGCCTGTTTCCAAAGGTGAAGCATGACAGTTCTTTCAGCATGGATCAGGTAAACAGATTGTGTGGCTGCTAGGTGATCTGTCAGAAGAGAGCTGAAGAGCACATTAACCTTTTGGTACAGCCCCGTTTTCACTGTGCTTCTTTTCTTTTATGCTCACCATTTTTCTTCCTAAAAGGCAGACCTGATAAATAGCACAATATCCAATCACAAGTGAGCGGGTTGCTCAGAGTCTGTTCTCACGCCTTGCTGTACAACATGCCTTCAGAAAGTCACTGGATGAAGGAAAGACTGGTTCTATTTTGTCTTCTGGTTCCTAACTGTCCCAAGCTTATTTGTGACACTGGATGGTGATGAGTCTCTTGACTTCCATTGACTCTTTGGTCCTTTACTTCATTTTTAATACACCACTGCACACAGACTAGCCATTCTGAGATTCAGTTGGCTGAAGGCTTTAGGTACCTGTCCTCATGAATTTTGTGCTGTGTACTACTTGTGTGATGTTTCTATCTTTGAAGGTAAGTGCAGTGTTTAGGATGCTGCATTGGCCTGGTACAGGTCAACCCCGCCACCGGGCAGGAATATACAAATGTGGGTGATCTTGAATTGGTATACCATTAGAGTGGGCACACAAAAATGGTAAGGCACCACATGTCTTCAGAGGGCATTCATTTTCATTCAGTTTAGTAATAGTAGAAGTCTCAAGAGTTGATCCAATCTCACTAAAGTAAAGTATTTATATATACACTAGTGAGTGAGAGTGTATACACATACATACACATGCGTAGACACACTGTCCATGTTGTCCAACTATGTCAGCATGGAAGTTAAGTTTCAGAGTTTTAATAAATAAGCAAGAGAATAAAATGTAAAGAGAACAGGGACACAGCATTAATGTCAAGAACACGGTAAGCAGGGACGCAAAAGTGAGATGACCTAAGAGCTAAAAGGATATACTAGTCATTGAAGGGGTCAGTATGTTTTCTCACCTGTTCCTAATAGTGGATCTGGGCTGTTTGAAGAAGGAAAGGGAGGAGAAAGACTTCAAGGAGACCAGTGGTGGAGAATGGAGGGGTTAAGTCATGAATCAGTGCCTTGCATAGTAGTTCTCACATTGTTCTGATGTGGGAGGTAGGGTGAGACTTGGGATCCTGCCTTCCTAGCAAGATTCCTCTGATGCTAAAGCTGCTGATCAGCTGACGTACTGTGGGTAGCAGGACCCAAAGTGAAAGGAAAAGAGAACCCTGACACAAGATTAATGTGATATTCTGGTCAAGAGAGCTGCTATTTCATCTTACAGTATCTGAGAGAAAGGTTAAAAGATAGCAATTTGTGAAGGGCTGTAAAGGACAGAAAGCCAATAGTATTTTATCATCTAGTACCTGTTCTAGATAAAAAAAGAAGAAAGTCTTGAGGATGGAGAATAGATATAATGGAGATATTCTAGCCGCAAACAGATAATAATCTCTTGATTGTTCCTGTTCTTTTGTGCATCATTTGCTTTGGAAGCCCCACCCCTGCATGACAGTTTAGTATTCTGCATCTCTGTGTGTGGTCTTTTTCACTAACTAACATTCTGATAAAAATTGCTATGCAGTGTTTTGTAGGTAATTGACACTGAATAATAAATGTTGATTTAGTGAGATGTCCTGAATTCTAGATACAAACCCACTATTGGCTCCTAGCTAATAATAAATCAATTAGACTTTTTCTGCCTCAGTTTCTTTGTTTATAACAGAGTGATAATTTTCTTTTCTAGTCAGTTGGTTAGAAAATTTCATTTGCCACGTTAATTCTCCATGTGTTTTGGGAGGCAGGAGGTAGGCAGCTTCTGGTCTTTACAGCAGAGTGACGATACTGTTAGTCTGTTTACTACAGCTAGGGACCACTACACATTTGCTGACAAATAAATTTGAAAATATGAGGAGGGCTTATAGACAACTTTGGTCTTGTCTTCATGTCTTTGGGTAGTGGAAGTCCACCTGAAAATGGCAGGGAGCTTAACATTGCAAATTACTCATTCTTAATGAGTCAGTTCTATAGCAGCTAAGCTATTATAATAGTAGAGGAAAATAACTCAAGACTTGGGCATTATGAATAGCAGTATTAAACTGGCTTTCTAAATATAAGATAGGTGGGCAGGTAATTTCAGTGAGGGTAGCTAGTTGCGGTCAGGCAAGCTTAGTCTTTAACCTTAAGGGGATCAAGCCCAGGTTTCAATTAGTTTACTTCCACTGGAATTCAACTGTGTCCCTCACAATATATTTTTGTGAATAGATAGAAAAAAAAATGTGCTGTAGCATATCTCAACTATACCTAAAATGCAAATTGATACTAGTTTTAAATGAGAAAAACAGTGCTTATCATGTCCAAAGTAGCTTAAAGAAACATGTGAGTGTGTGTGTGTGTGTGTGTGTGTGTGTGTGTGTGTGTGTGTGTGTAATTTACCAAGTGAAAGCAGCTTTGGGAATATTTTAAATGCATGCATTTTCAATCAGTTTGTTGGTCTGATGTAGCAAATTATAACTATTACATACAACTAGTGTCACACGCCTAACGTCTCTCCAGCAAGAACGACGCGCGGCAACAGGATTCTTCTGCGAACAAGCCTTTATTGTACAGCTCTCTTGAACAGGGACCCCGAGGGAGGAAAAGGCACTGCTTATATATGCTTAGAAGACCCATGTCGCTACCCGATTGGTGCAGGCCTCAATGCCCAATTTGCATGCCCTGAGAGCGGGCTATGACGTACTTGGTTCATGCGCACTGCATCCTTTGGGTGGACAACAGCTGTGCCTTGCTGACTCAGCTACAGGAAATCGGCGTCATCTTTGGGCACGGTACGGGCGGCTACCAACAAACTAGTAATAAGAGTATTCTTCCCATCTAATATTCTTAGATGCTACCAGAAAGATAGAGACAGTAAATTTAGATAGATTTTTTCTTTGATGCAAAGGAAAGTAAAATGGTGCACAGGCTGACTTGCTTACTCTAAGTGTCCTCACCTCTTCCTGTTTTCTTGCAAAAGTGATCAATTGACACATCTGACAGAGGGAGAACTATCTCTAATCTAAGATAAAGAGAGTAGCACAGGGATACCTCTGATATATATGAAATCTAAATTTTTCTCTCACTTTGTGCACCAAGGTGTCTTTTTTGTTCTGAGAGATCTTTATTGTAAAATCTAAGATTACTATTAGAGAAGGCAGGAGGCAATTTAAGAAGTGCCCTATCTCCCTGTGACAAATGCTTTGCAGGTACGAAAAAAAAATTTATGTTGATAAATTGCAACTGTCAGAGTGTCCACAGCACTTTGTGGGATATGTCACTAACTTTGCGTTTCTCACTTATGTGTCGTGTTCATGTGTGAACTTCTATTTGAAGAAAGAAAGCACCAAGTATTTGGAGATATTCCCTAAATTGCCACAGCTTTGCCTTTGTAACATTAAACAAAGTCAAGAATGATAAGAAGATTGTAGTTCCTATCACTCATCCTTAACTCCTCCCAAAGCCGATTACAGCTCTTCTTTTCTTCTGCTTTTATAGGCAGGTTCTCACTGTGCAGCCTAGGCTGTACTCAAACTTGGCATCTTCCTGCCTCATCCTCCTGAATGTTAGTATTACAGCTATGTGTTTCTATACCAAACCATCTATATCAATCTTAGGTGGGACAACATGTTAGAGAAATACACCATTATTTGACTGAACTAAGTCTCAAAATGTGTAAAAAAAATTAAAAAGAGTTTCAAAGCATAAAAATGTACATATTAGCAAAAGTGTTGTGACCACATGGTCGTGACACTCGGAACTACAACATACAGAACACTACAGTGGAATAGGCACACATCCACAAACCTGAGTCATACATTGGACAGTATCATGGCTAGACCACACAATATGATAGGTAAAACTATGTTCATACCCTACAAACATTGATTCTAACCCCTAATTTCCTGCTTTATCAGCTGTTGCCACAAAGAATTTTGCTTCAAAACTTAGTGATTTACCCAAAGATAAAAGCACTTAGATAGATATTCAAAAGATAAAAAGACAAAGGACTCAAAGCATACTACTTCATGAATACAATATTTCACAAAGAAGCTGGTAAAACTAGAAGAAAAGAATAGAGGATTATAAAATAATCTGTAAAAAAAAAATGAAATGTCTATAGTAAGTCTTACCTCTCAGTAGTTACTTATAACAGTAGCAGAGTGGCTGAATGGATTCAAAACAAAATGCAACATTTCTCAACTTAAAGACATATGGACTGGGATAAGGTGATGGCAAATGTAATGTCACACATTCTGTAAGTACAGTGGAAAGGAGAACATCAAAATGGAGACAATGGATTTGAGCACACACTAGACTTGATAAACCTAAGAGACGTGTGGGCCATACCAACCAACGATGTAGAGCACATATTGCTCAGAAACACATAAAGAACATTTTATAATATCTTGTTAGCCCCCAAACCTTACACAGGGGTTTTAATAGTTCAAGGTCAGTAAACTTAAGGTTAGTAGAAGAAAGGAAATAATTCTGACTAGAACATCTAGATGGATGTGGTGGTTTGGATGAGAAATAACCCCTTTAGACTCACAAGTTTAAGTACTTGGTTCCTAGTTGGTGGTGCTGTTTGGAGAAGGTTATGAACTTTTAGCATGGAACCTTTGCTGGGGGAAGTATATCACTAAGGGTTGACATTGAGAGTTAATAGTTTCATCCCACTTCCAGATCTCTTCTTCCTGTGTGGTCCAGATGTGATAACTCAACCTTTTGCTTGGGTTATCATCTCCTGTCATAAGCTCCCTTTGCAACTGCAAGCCAAAATAAACTCTTCTTATAAGTTGATTTTGGTCATGGTATTTGAACACAGCTGCAGAATAGTAAGTAAGACTGTAGAACTGACAGAGTTGAGGTCCTAGAAGAATGTGCAATGGTGATTAGCCCTGTTGGGGAACCTCTTCCCCAGTGGACAAAGGGGAAACACTGATCAAAGGGTACAGAGTTGTATTTGGACTGGGCAGGAGGGCACCCACAGAACAGTGCTTATAACAATTGATAATGCTGTACATTTCAAAATTGCTGAGTGCTTTAAATAAGGTCACAAGAAAGTATGTGAGGTGGTTGATCTGTTGTTAGCTTGGATTATTCTACAATGTAAACATGTATCTAAGTATCACATTGCATGTATCTCGTAAATATCAAAGGTGCTAAGTTGGTGGTATGAAACATCCCCTGTAGAGTTGCAGCTGAGGGAAGACTTGGCTATCTGAAACTGGATCCGTTTCCACAGCACCTGGTGTGTGGCTGCTCTGACAATCAACACACTGTGTTAGACATCCACCTTGGCTGTGCTCCTGGTGTCTCTCTTGGACTGGAGATAGCATATTCTTCTCATAGCATTGTAGTCCTAGAAGGGAAGGAAATGGAGCTACACTGTGGCTTAGAAAATGCTGTTTGGTTGATTGGTTGTGTACTTGCTTTATTTTGCAACAAAATTGTTAATATCCTGAATAAGGGTGTTAGTGGCTAGAGACAGTCATCGTTAGTTCTGAGTTCCTTTCAGGACTATTGATAGAAATACAAACCCTTCACAGTCCTACTTCCTGAGTCCCCCAGGAAACATGCTTTTCCTAGATAGTATTCGGCACAGTTCCAAGACCCCATATGTATCGAGGGTCCCTTTTTAGTCGCCCATAAATAAAGATCTTCACTGTTGTTGTTGTTGTTGTTTATTAGATGTATTCTTTATTTACATTTCAAATGATTTCCCCTTTCCTGGTTCCCCCCCCAAAAAAATCCCATAAGCCATCTCTCCTCCCCCTATTCTCCAATCAACCCCCTCCCGCTTCCCTGTCCTTGTATTTCCCTACACTGCTGCATCAGGCCTTCCCAGGACCAAGGGCCTCTCCTCCCGTTGATGTCCAACAAGGCCATCCTCTGTGTCTGGAGTCATGGGTAGCACCATGTGTACTATCTGGTTCTATCTGGTTGATGGTTTTGTCCGTGGGAGTTCATCTTCTCATGTGCTGCTGCTGTCACTAATTAAGCTGTCCTTGTACCAGTGTGAGCTTTACACTCATACATATGACTTTATTTACAGTTTTGAGTTAAACATCATCATGTTGCTTTTATCTTACATAACTGTATGTGTATTAATGTATATGTATAGATGTATGTATACATACAGCTTTACTAAAGTCTAACTCACAAATCATGAAACCCACCTTGTATAGTGCTGTGGTTTATAACTATTTCTTGATGATTGTTTTGAGTCTTGCTGTCTATTCTTTCATTTTGCTCTGGTAATATTTATTGTATACAGATAACATGAACAAAGTAGAATGAGATTGCCCAAGGACAAAAATCTCACATCACTCGGGCTGTCTCAAAGATCTGCTGATAGATACCCATTGGGAAGATACTCAACGCCTCCCATTCATTTGCAGTGTGATACACACGCCACCAAGCTAAAACACAAGAGTAAAGTTCTCCTCTTTGAAAAGGAATTCTTCAGTCCTGAGGATGATTAGTTGGGCATTCTTTTCAATAACTAGTCCAGCAAAGGACTGCAGTAGTACCTGTGCCTAGAGCTGTTTCCTTGCTTTGTGGTGTGTCTTATACTACTTTCCCTTTTGGAAACTGGAAGTCAAGCAGGGCTCAGGTCACAGATATCAAAGCCTGTTCTCCAGGCAGAAATAACCGTGCCTTCTGTGCTTCACAGAGCTGGCAAGTTCTTGTGATATTAAATTCACAGCTGCTGTCAGTGTGAACTTCCCAAACTTCAACCTGCCTGTTGTCTAGTCTTTTAAAGTGTCCACACTTCCACTTTTATTTATTGGTCCTTTCCTATGCTCTGTAGAGCTCTGAACATGTTTCCTGTCCATTTATATGTAGGACTCGGCTATAAAGAGCACCCCCCTTCCTCCTCTTTCCATACAGCATCCGAAAGTTTGCTACTTCCGTCTGTGCCAGTGCTTCTCAACCTTCCTAACACTGTCATTCTTTAACACAGTTCCTCATGCTGTGCTGACCTCCAGCATAAAATTATTTCCTCTGCTACTTCATAATGGTAACTTTGCTACTGATATGAATCATAATGTAAGTATCTGCTATGCAGTAGGTCATAGGCCACCCTGGGAAAGGGTCATTCGACCCACAAAGGGGTCACAAACTACTCATTGAGAACCACTGGTCTATGTAAACTACTTTGAGTACTGTATCTTCACCCTGCAAATCTAAATTTAAATCCTCATTACCTAAGTTATAAGTTTCCTGTCAGACATTTTTAAAGGCCATTTCTTGTTTGCTTTCTGTGCTGGATTGCTGTAGAAACCCTTCCTGACACCCATCCTATCACCCTTCCTGTCACCCTTCCTGTAACCATTCGTTAAGGCAGTGTAGACTACTGTCCTTTCCTTCAATTAAGGAAAGAAGGTTATTCTAATTGCTAAGCAAGTTTTGATAGTATGTTTTGACACAACAGTGGCTGTTTTCCTATGGGCCTAAAAATATTTAAGTAGAATAGCAAAGAGACCATCATGTTCCTGCTATAGTAGGTATTTCTTAGGGGCTCTGACAGAGCTAGGATGAACTCTCAGTCTCATTCTGATTCTCTTGCTTGGCTCAGTTAGAATCCTCCGTTAGAACCCTGTCCCTCTCCCTCTCCCTCTCCGTCTCTCCCCCACCTCTCCCGTTTGTGCTCATACCTACCGTTTTTCTAGCTGTTTCTGTCCTCTATCTGATGTAAATCGCCTCAGTGAGAAGAAAACAATGCAGTAAATCTTGAGTTCTTACTTTCCCTTTGTTCTGTTCAACTCTAATTATACTTTACTATCCCAAAGCAGCAGATTTCAAACTTAATGCCAAGAATTTCAATATTTATACACATAAATAATAGGAAACAGAAGACTCAACAGCTCTGTCCCTCAGTTCATACCACAAACTAATATTATCCAACTGTGATAAAGGCAAATAATAGAGATTGCAAGATAACACTCTAAGTCTTTTTTAAAAAATAGATGAGTGGCTTTGGTGGAAACGAGACTGAGTCTTCTTATTCCTCACTGAATTCAGTGTAACCGGGTAAAATCACCTCAAAGGTCGAATCATTTTTAAAGGCCCTCCTTGCTCTTAAAGCAGACCACATCTCCCAACAGAAGTCATTATCTGAGTATTTTTATTATCTTATTCATTAGGTTTACTCCATGTGTCAGGCACTGCCTTAGGAAGTAGAAAATAGTGATACCCAGCGTACAACAGGTAACTCTTCATGTTTCTGGATTCATGCTAAGGATGGATAGTCAGGGTATTTTGCTACAGGATACTGATGCAATCTCAGAGAGAAGAGGAAGAACAGGTATGTGTTTTGCAGGGTGTGAATGACCCTCTGTAAATTTAGGCTTGCAAAACAAGAATGATTCTGCATCACACTTTCTAGTGCAGTGAGGGTAATTCTAGTAAAGCTACAAACCAGTGCTTAGCTTCAATGTCTCTAAGACTAAGAAGCCCATGGGTATCAGATTCTTCTACATGCTCAGTCACAATTTTGGACATTTAGAATACATGTTATATTGGGGGAAAACAAAGCCCTTGTCGATCTTAGTCCAGTTTAATTGAGTAATAAGATGGAACTTGCATTACAGCAGAGTGGGGGTGGTGGGGAGAGAAGAGTAGAGAAGTAATTATGTGTTTGGGCACTGACATGCATAAGGGACTCACAGCAGAGGCCTGGGCAGAGGGCACTAAGTGAGAGTGGTTAGGGGCTGAGAGCTCTGAACCTCTAACTACTCAGAAAGGTGAGATGAGCAGCAGCTAGGAGTGGCCAGTAATCATAGTCACAAGAAGACTGGGAAACAGGCATGCAGAGCACTGGAGACAAGAGGTGTCTACTTTGATGTTGCAGCAAAGGACATACCAGGCATGCAGAACCATAGGGGAATATTGTAGGTTTTGAAATAGACACAATCAGCGGCTTAAAAATATACAATCATTCGAGGCCAGCCTGGTCTACAGAGTGAGTTCCAGGACAGCCAGGGCTATACAGAGAAACCCTATAAACCAAAACAAGCAAACAAACAAACAAAAAATACACAATCATAGTGTTTGAAGTTTAGTGTTTTCCCTTTTTCTCATTTACTGCTCATGTGGAGATACATAAATATTACCACCAACAATCCCAAAAATGTCAGAGGCCATATTCGGAGTCACTTTGGCAGACTCAAGGGAGAAAGAGGAGTGACATTGCTTTCTCATGAAAAGCTGCTGGCAGGAAAAGACTGTGAGCAGGCTCTTCAGGCAGGGTGCAGGCTGGGGAGGGTCCCAGGAGCACAGTGCACTTCTACTGTTGATCCTAAAATAGGATCCTGGAGCCAAAAATCAGAAAGCTATTCATTAATCAAGCCCTACCCATTTGAAGGTGATGCTTAGAGAAATTATTGTTTTGCTTCCTGGATTATTAATAGAAACAGCAATCTAACTTGTAACATGTCTAACTGTCAGCAGGCTAGTTTCCTAGGCTAGTTCTGTTCCCTGTAGATTCTTACAGAGGATAGGTCATAGTCTTTCTGTAATATGATGTGGACTTAGTCTGTGTACTTGCTCAGAGCTCACCACCTTGTTCTGATTGAAAGGTGAAGTGATTTTACATTCAGAGTCCAGTGTTGCTTTAGTCAAAAGAATGTGGAACCTGGGATATGGAAGGGACTCAGCAGTCACTAATGCCACAAAGATAGGGAATTTCTAGATATAATGTAAGAAATTAAAATTAAGTTGAACATGTCTAAAAGTTCATAGAAGATAGTGAGAGATGAGTAGACCTGAAAATATAATAAAAAGGTACCAACAATCAAAGCCACAGAAGGCTGGGACAACAGACATCTAGAGCACTGGAGAGAATGTATGTAATGCATATGTCGCAACAATGAGCTGTCTAGATCGGTGGTAGTATATGTGTGAGGCCATGGATTCCCACCCGAGTTCTGAAGAAGACAGGATCTACAGTGTTATTCTGACCCTTAGAGAAGACAAACTTCAGCAGTGAATATGGAGCTTCAAGCCAATCTCTCTTTCAGACCTATGGCTAAAGGAGAGAAAAACTTGAAAACTCACCCCACATAGTCTTTACATCTGCATAGTTTAAGCACAGGCCAGATGCACTGTGAAGTTAATGGTCTGCCAAGTCAGTAGATTCTAAAAGTTTTTATCTAAGCCTTATCAGCTACTCAGGACTAAACTTTTTTTCAAGTTCTTTTTAAAATGCTCACTGATTAGCTTCATTTGACAACTCCACACACTTATGAAGCGAACCCAGTATTCTCTCATTTTCACTGATCTCGCAGTCACTGCCAGTCATGCTGCGAATTTCTTTTTCAGATATGGAATTGCAGAGTTCAAATATGGCATATTAAACTGAGTATTAAAATGAATTATACTACAGAACTATCGAACCTACCTCTTATCCATACTAGTTATTTAGGCTTCATAGAGTTTAAGAATTTCACCTTATAAATGTATACTCTAGGGCATGATAAAACTTATGATTAATGGTTTGTCAGAGGGTATGTATTTGGAGAATTGTTACTATTTCAGAAACTCCCTTGCTCCTAGCAGATAAGGGAAACAAGGTTATATTACCATTGATTGATCATATGGTAAACCTTCACTCTGTCTCTCTTCACATAATACATTTCTCTTTTCATCACAGTCTGATGAGAAATTTTAATGGGTTGTTTCCACCAGTGGTAAATCCACTGAACCATGTAGAAAATGCTTTTTGCATTTAGTGAGAGAAGGCACCTTTTTGTCACCTGGGAGAGTTGTGACTTCCCCATTAATGTTATGTTAAATTTCGAACCTGCAGTTTTGCAGGAGAGTAAAGACTAAGGAAAACCCTCCATGGAGATTAACATTCAAAAGAAGCCAGATGATGGGGAAAGACCTGAAGCTTTTTACAACAAATAAAGCATGCACAAACCTGTATGCAGAGAAACCCATGGCTTCAGCATGCAGAGAAACCCTGTCTTTCTTTTTTAATGTATTTATTTATTTACTTATTCACTTTACATCCCAATTGCAGCCTTGCTCTGGTCTTCTCCTCCCAGTTCCACCCTCACAATCCCCCTCCCCTAGCACTCCCTTCCCTTCTCTGATGAGAAGAAGCCCCCATGGACAGATACCAACTTACCCTGGGACATCAAGTTGCCCCCCATGAATACCAATCCTGAGACATCAAGTTGCATCATGACTAAGTGCAACCTCTCCTACTGAGGCTAGACAAGGCAATATAACTAAAAGGATCCAAAGGCAGGCAACAGAGTCTGAGACAGCTCCCTCTCCAGTTGTTAGGGAATCCACATGAAGACCAAGCTGCACATCTGCTACAAATGTGTAGGGGAACTACGTCCAGTTCACACATGCTTTTTGGGTGGTGGTTCAGTGTCTGTGAGCCCCCATGGGCCCAGGTAGGTTGACTCTGTAGCTCAAGTCCAAGTGGATCAAGAACCGCCACATAAAAGCAGATACACTGAATCTAATAGAAAAGAAAGTGGGAACAATTCTCAATCACATGAGCACAGGGGAAAAGTTCCTGAACAGAACACCAAAGGTTTATGCTCTAAGATCAAGAATTGACAAATGGGACCTCATAAAACTGCAAAGCTTCTGTAAGGCAAAGGATACTGTCATTAGTACAAAAGGGCAAGCAACAGATTGGGAAACGATCTTCACAAATCCTACATCAGATTAGAGGGCTAATATCCAAGATATACAAAGAACTCCGTAAGTTAGACTCCAGAGAACCAAATAACCCTATTTAAAAATGAGAAACAGAGATAAAAAGAGTATTCTCAACTGAGGAAACTCAAAGGGCTGAGAAACACCTAAAGAAATGTTCAACATCCTTAGTCATCAGGGAAATGCAAATCAAAACAATCCTGAGATTCCACCTCACACCAATAAGAATGGCTAAGTTCAAAAACTCAGGTGACAGCAGATGATGGTGAGAATGTGGAGAAAGAGGAACACTTCTCCATTGCCGGTGGGATTGCAAGCTGGTGTAACCACTCTGGAAATCAGTTTGGTGGTTCCTCAGAAAATTGGACATAGTACTACCTGAGGACCTAGCTATACCGCTTCTGGGCATATACCCAGAAGATACTTCAACATGTAATAAGGACACATCCTCCACTATGTTCATAGCAGCCATATTTATAATAGCCAGAATCTGGAAAGAACCCAGATGTTCCTCAACAGAGGAATGGATACAGAAAATGTGGTATATGTACATATAGAATACTACTCAGCTATTAAAAACAATGACTTCATGAAATTCACAGGCAAATGTATAGAACTTGAGAATATCATCCTGAGTGAGATGACTCAGTAACAAAGGAACAAACATAGTATATACTCACTGATAAGTGGATATTAGCCCAAATTTTCAGAGTACCCAGGACTCAATTCATAGGCCATATGAATCATAAGAAGGAAGACAGAAATGTGGATGCTTCGCAGCTTTTTAGAACAGTGAACAAAATACTCACAGGAGGAAATATGGAGACAAAGTATGGATCAGAGACTGATGGAAAGGCCATCCAGAGACTGCCCCACCTGGGGATCCATCCCATATACAGCCACCAAACCTGGACGTTATTGTGGATTTAGGGAAGTGCTTGCGAAGTCCAATATGGCTGTCTCCTTAGAGGGTCTGCCAGAGCCTGACAAATAGAGGCTCACAGCCAACCATCAGTCTGAGCTTGGGGGTCCCAGATGGAGGAGTTGGAGAAGGGACTGAAAGAACTAAGGGGGTTTGCAGCCCCATGGAGGGAGCAACAGTGTCAACAGGCCAGGCCTTCCCCCACCCCCGATGCTCCTGGGTACTGGACTACCAACCAAAGAATACTCATGGAGCGACCCATGGCGCTGGCCACATATGTGGCAGAGGATGGCCTTGTTGGACATCAGTGGAAGGAGAGGCCCTTGGGCCTGAGGGTGTTCAATGCCCCAGTGTAGGGGGATGCCAGGGCAGGAGGACAGAAGTGGGTAGGTTGGGGAGCACCCTCATAGACGCGGGGGGGGGGGGTGGTGGGGAATGGGATAGGGGTTTCCAAAGGAGAGATCTGAAAAGGGGAAAATATTTGAAATATAAAGAAAATATCCAATAAATTAAAAAAATATTCAGAAGATAATCATCCATCAAAAGGACTAATGTAGTAAATTATTGACTCCTTTGATATGTATTTAAATACTGAGCAAAATAAAACAGAAATAAATAAGTAAAATATTGAACAAGATCTACTACTCTCTCTGGTCATGTGCTAGCATGAAAAGGGGCTGCAGTCAGAAGACACAGCAAGGTACAACTGAATCCCAGGTGTGTTGGACCCCTGAATACAGGAGTAGCATTGGTAGAAAAGGAACACCTTAGTCTTGGGGACAGTTTTCCGCTTGATAGAGATGTGGGTCATGAGATAGCGAATGCAATAGATAGAACCCCTGAGCCCCAGCTGTGACAGGAAATCACTGTGCCAGCTTGGATGAAAAGATAGTATTACTCAGCTTTTATGGAATGTTTTTAACATTAAAATTGTCTTTCTTCATTTCTTTATTTTGTTGTCATTAGTGGGAAATTTCTTGAAAACATTAATTTTTATTCATTTAGTTTCGATGATTTTGTTGTGATGGTTTTTTACAACCTTTTCTGACAATAACACACATGTCCCTAGAATTCAAAAGAGGATTTTAAGTAAGTCTTTTTTGTGCCTTGAAGTGTTTTTCCCATGTTGAAAAGTAAAGATAGATTACTGCATTTCACCTTTAATTCTTTTTGAAATTTTATTTATTTTTATTTTATGTGCACCAGTGTTTTGCTTTGGGGGTTATCAGATCGCCTGGAACTTGAGTTACATACAATTGTGAGCTGCCCTGTGGGTGCTGGGAGCTAAACCTGGGTCCTATGAGGTAACAGCCAGCTCTTCAGTGCTGAGCCACGTCCAGACCCTTTACAGGTCATGCACACATTACAGATGCAGCAAGTCCCTCTCCCCTTAAGACCACACAACATTATTTCTGCATTTACCTTTTCTCTTTTCTCAAGCCAGAGTGGAGCACTGACTTTCACAACTTCCATATTTTCATGTCCCCACAGAAAAACTTAATCCAGATGCTGCCACCACATCGTATAAGCCTGTTTGTCTGCAAGGAATCAGTGATAGCAGGAGCTCTGGGCACCTGAGATCTAGGCTTCTAGTTGTGGGGGCAGGTCATCCCTGCCATGAGGCATCAGTGGGCTGCTGGGGGCGGGGGCGGTAAATAGATTGGTGCAAGCCAAATCTTTGTCAGATAAGTTTGCTTCATCTTAGCTTTTCACAAGATTGTCGCAGATTTTCCTCTCCCTTCCCCCATTGCTCTGATCTGAGGAGATAGTTAGCATCCTGCACTAATAGTCCTTTGAAACTCCCTCATCACCCAAATACTGATGCTGGTTGGTTTTTGTTTGCCACTGTGGGGTTAGTTGGCTTGGTTATTAAATTCTAAAGAGCAGGATTTCCGCCTCCTTCACTTAGTGGAGTTACACCGCCGCTGTAGACTTGGCATTATGCATTCATTCTGGGCTCCCACACATCTTCCCATCTTTCTTCACTTTTCTGTACCATTTGGATTTTTTGATATACTCATAATAATCTCAGTTGACATTTGAAAGATGGAAGCAAATATAACTTCAAGGCCTCCTTGGTGTGGATGAAATGATGCTATAATATAGACTTTCCGTGCTTTTCCAGAGAAATCAGAGCCGTGTGCAGGCATTAACTCATTCGTCTTCATCTTACAGTGTGAGAAATAACAGTGACAGACATTATTGGCATCTTCTAAATGGATGCTGACATCGCCTGAGGATTTTTCCCACAAAACTCATAGGATATTAGAGTAGTAGAAGGGGAGGTTGGGCTCTTTGTTCCCCACGCTGGCACCAAGGCCCAGCCACTGCACTGAATGACTGCCCTGTTCTCCAACCAGAAACACTGGGATGAGAACCTGGACCTGGACCTGGGCGTCACCTTTGCTATATGCTGTCATACTTCTCATATTTGTGTGGAGAGTTTCCAGCACACCAGTGACCACAGAGGCTATGCTGAATCCCAGATACAGGAGAACAGCCCTTTTATAGTCAATTGGTGCTATCTATGCACACAATGAAGACTTTCTGGCAGTTTCAGACAGTTTAACCCAAATAATTACAGCAAACTGGTCACATTTATGGACGTGGACTGTCTTTTTGTCTTATAAACCCAGTGGTCTTTTTTTAATTTCTAAAAGGAGCTCTGATTATCTCTTTAACTTCTGTAGAGCATGCCCTGAATAGAATACACTCTTGATGCAACATATTGGGGAATGTGTTTTAACAAAGAAATATGTTTTTTGCTTATTTTAGGCAGAACTAAGCATTGGAAAGTATTGATCTTGGAAGAGAGATTCAAACTGGTATAATTAGTTGTGATTCCAATAAATAGCAGAACTTCTCTGGTCTAATTGAGTTTTGGGATAGCAGGTTGAATAGAAGTAAAAGTTAAAATTAATTAGTGATTGAGCATCTGAAGCCCCAGGCATCTGCTAGGCCTCATGCAGGGGTGTGTGGATGTGTGACCGCTGAGTGCATAGATGAGTGGAGGAGGCATGCAGCCATGAGAGGTAAAGGGCAGTGTCTTCCTTGCTTTAATGCATGAAGATTCCTCGTTAGGCTGCAAAGGGGCTGAGTGCTGACCTCGGGAAGAGTTTGGGGAAATAAAGTTCAGAGGGAATGCTCAATGTGACTATTATCAGAGGCTAGCATTAGAGCAAGTTTCACTCACCATTGTCACAGCGTAGGGCATTCTTCTGGAAAATGCAGGTTAATAATCAAGACCCTTTTACATCAAAGCCTAAGCAAAGGCTGTGCTTGGACAGCTTCAGTGTGCCAACAACAGGTCTCATTCGTTGCCTCATCCCAGGCTGTGTGTTCACTCTCTGGAGCTCCTCTCAGAAGCTGAATTTCAGGTATGCAACCTCTGTCTGGATCATACAAATTTTCTTCAATTCAGAATGCTCTTAGTGAAAATTAATCAGAAGCTGTGGCGTTGACTGAGCTTATGTGGAAACACATAAATGAAGAGAGGGATGTGCTTCCTTAGGGCCCCATGGCCTTTTCTCCAGTCTCCTAAAGACGAGCACATCTTCCACATCACCACTGCCCAAAAGTTTACATTAACAGGACAGAGACACTCAGACCATACACATACATGTGTCCAATTGCTTTTTTTCAAGTGTTTTAAATATTAAACCTACTTTTAAAAAGCCATATGTTGTCTTTAATTGGCATGCCTGTTTGCTTTGCAGAACCAGAGAAGTCTGCCCACTAATTTGGGGGTTCGTGACACTATTTTGAGGTGTCCTGGCAGCTAATTTCCTCACCAGCCACCCACAATCAATACTTATCTGTTTCATTATCCATTTTCAGATTCAGGTCAAGCAGTTTGAAGCAAAAAGTAATACTTACATTGAACTGCATCACTCGTTAGCATCAGCTCCAGAGGCACGTTACCACTGTTTGTCCTTTTATTACTGATGCTGCTTGATCATTGATCATCTGGCTAAGATCTGAAGGTCGCAAGATCTGGCTGTTCCCTTTGTTCTTCTGAAATTGAAAACAACATAGGAGTGGCACGTTGATACTGTGATCATCCGCTTGCCAACATCATTTCAACTGGTGATTTAGCACTAATGGTTTCGCCTGACCCAGTTATTACACTGCTTGCTTCAAAATAGTGACTTTCTGTCATTCTCCCTTAGAGTTAACATTCTTCTGTAAAGAGATTTTCTTCTCTCCTCCTGTCTTTGAGGCTTTTATTAAATGTATTGTTATGAATTTCCCTAAGCATTCTTTTCTACCTCAAATTGGCCCAGCTACTCTGTCCTTATGACATGTCTAAGCAGGTTTTTGGATCATTTTCTTATTTTTGGAACAGGATGCTTCAGGCTTATTGGGTACTTTTTATGCCCTGAACTATGATTCTAAATAGTCAGCATCTAATGCTAAGTGTGTTCTAGAGAGAGAGAACCACGTTCTTTCCAACCAGAAAAACAACTATTAACTTAGTCACTGTAGGATGGAAAATACAGGCTAAGGCAGGACCTGTGAACTCAGACTGTGTGCATCCAATTTGCAGACTTCCTGGAGGGGACCCAAAATTTTTCATAAAAATGGGAGATGTATGACTTACTCAAGGAACAGACAGCTCCAGAGAATGGCTGGCAAGTAGGTAAGAAATAGCCAAGTGATAGAGAGTCCTAACTGCCATGCCAAGATATGTGGCTAGGTCAAGGGAAGTATTTTGCTTTTATTTTCATTGGACAGCTGTCCCTGTTGCAATTAGAGTCCAACATCAGGTATTCTTTCCCATAGGGATGGTATGATCAGATGTGAGGAAGAGGAGAAGGAACAGACAGCATCTTAAAAGGAGTGCACGTACATTAGCTGCCGCAAGCTCAGGCAGTACTCTGCCTCCCAATCAGCCATATGAGACACAGGTACATTCCTTTGATACTTTCAAGTTTGCTTTGTTTTAAGTTTGAAGGTTTTTTTTTTTTCAGTAGTCTTCCTACAGCTTCTTCTAGGTATTCCTCTGCCTAAAGGGCAGTGATCACAGCCTGTGAAAATGAGCATATTGGGACTTCAAATATCTATTGACCTATTCATAAGGTTTAATCTTCTGAAACAACTTAACTTACACCAAGAGTCATGTGCCTTTTGTAAACTGCCATGTGAGACAGTGGAACGACATGTGGAGTGATAATCAGAGTCTGTGTAATCAGATTAAGAGACAATTCTCATGGAATGACAGATGACTGAATCTGTCCTGTGTTGTCACTTTTACTAAAACATGAGACCATCAGGAGCAGAGGCACTCATCTTTAATCCCTGGTACCTGCTGCATTCAAACTCTGATAAATGGCATTATCCTTCCATGTCCATGCTGGCTGGTCTCAGTGCTCTTCTGAGTACCATACAGTAAAGGTTCTCAATCCCGTTCTATGAAATCACAGTATTTGCATACAATCTATACATACCCTTTATATTCCTTAAGAAAACTAGGGTCTTCACAACAAGGTATAGATTGTTTATAGTATCTTTTATAATATAAATACAATATAACTATACTTTTCAAGAAATAATTCTAAGAAAAAATAGCGTATATACATCTAGGACAGAAAAAGATGTGTTCTCCGAAATGTTCAACCCATGGTTGTTTAAATCCACAGATGTAGACCTCATATATTTAAAGATCCAGTTGTATGTAGAAAACAAAGACATACACATACATGAGCGAGGTGGTATTCACAGAAGCCAGCTTTAAAAATATATGAGTTGGGGGCTGGAGAGATGGCTCAGCGGTTAAGAGCACTGACTGCTCTTCCGGAGGTCCTGAGTTCAAATCCCAGCAACCACATGGTGGTTCACAACCATTCATAGTGAGATCAGACGCCCTCTTCTGGAGTGTCTGAAGACAGCTACAGTGTACTTACATATAGTAAATAAATAAATAAATAAATCTTAAAAAAAATATGAGTTTACTTCATTCAACCTAGCCAGCTACATGCTAATAACTTGTATGAAAGTATTTGCTAACTTCTTAAATCATTATACCCCCTCTCTTCTCATTGTATGAGGCAACCCTAACCTGTTCTTTAAGGAGAATAGCCAGAGGAAAAAAATGAGGTAAAAATTTCCTGAGTACTTATTTTATGTTAGAAATCTGATCCTGCATTCTCTATACCAACACCCGTGAAGACGGGACTGTTATTCACATTCTGCACTTACAGAAACTGAGCCCACAGTAAATAACTCAGCTCAATGAGTTAGTGAATGAGAGAGCTGGACTTTGAACTTGGGTCTACCCTTCTGTACCCCCATGAAAGGGTCTACACTGTTTTGACAGAGAGAAGCTTTTTCTCTACAAGCTTGTGGTTCTCAACCTTACACCTGGAAGAATTGGAACAGAAAGTGAAAACCAAAATGTCTATGAGAATGTTTCATTTATTTCTGAGGTCTAGTTCTCTACAATATGAAACCCAAAAGTTCAGCTCGGCCTCGGCCAACACCCAACTGTATCACCTGTGAAATTTCACTAGAATGAGAGCTCAATTAGTCTGTGCTGTCAGACCTGCCCAACAACCTGTCCTCAACACCAGTGAGGAATATGGGTGGAAAAGAATAGAGATGCAGTATTAACATTTACACAAAGGACAAGCCCAGGTACTGTGGTTGCTTGTAATTCCATTGTGTAATTTTTTCTTGTCCTTTGTTAGAAGCAGGACTTCCTCTGAATGACTGGTTGATTCCTCCATCTCTGTATGGCTCCCTGTACTCTACAGTCCTGAGAGAGGAATATCTGAACTCAATTCTAAATGGTCTAAGAACTCAGCCTTGTTCTAGACAAGTTCTCTAGTGTGAAAATAAGAAAATGTTTTTCCACCAGCATACATGAAGCTCACCTCCTCTGCCAGTTTCTTTTTTAGAATGAGTACCCCTAATCTAAAGATCCAAAGTACTCCATAATATAAAACTTGTCTGCACACAGGATACCACCAGTGCACAGTACCACGTCTGCCCTTGTGTGACAGGCAACAGTTAAAATGCAATGACTACACTACATAAGATATAAAGTTAACATTAGCTTGTGTGTACATATTGTTAAAAATGACTTGAGATTTATCCTCAAGGTAACATTATTTGTTCACATACTGTGAAATCTGAAACATTTATAGTGGCATATGTCACAGATCAGGGAAGTGTTCCACCTCTTCTGTATTTTAAGATTGAATCCTTAGATATTTGGGGGTAAAGAGACTCCAGTCATAACCCAAAGTATCTCTCAAAAAATTTTTCTGTGAAGATTTTATTGTGGTATTCAAAATAATGATTTTCTTAGAATTATATAGTAAATTTGTTGGATTTTTAAAAGGGTTTTATTAGTATTTATTTATGATACATAGTGATGAGTTTCACTATGACATGGCTACATGGATATAATTTATTTTAATCATGCTCTCCCATTACTTTTTCTTAATCCCCTCTAGTCCATCCATTCCCCTTCCCCTCCGAGTTCGTCGCCCTTCTACTTTCCTGTCATATGTATGTGAGAGAGAGAGATTGAGAGATTGAGTTTAATTAGGTTGCTGGCATAGACATACTGAGAGGTAATGGGCAGAAGGCTAGGCTCCTAACTGCATTGTTGAAGAAAATCCCTCTCCTCTCTCAAGGATCAATCATCAGGAAGGGATGGGGCCTCATGAACACCACCTCCCTGTCTATGGTATAATTGTTGCTGGACCCAAATTTGTGCAGTCTTTGCAAATAATGAGTTCAAGAGAGCAGTGGCCACACCGTAGCCAGAAGACACAATTCCACATCCTCTTCCTCCAGCTCTTATCTTCTTCCCACCCCTTCTTCCAGGAAGTTCCCTGAGCTCAGGAGCAGGCAGGGAAGAGGAGGGGGTTTTGACACAGATGCCCCATACTAGGCTGAGCCTTCAACCATCCATTCATTCTCATCACTTTGACTGATTATGAGCTCTGCAGAAACCACCACCCATTCCAGAAGGAAGCTTCTGCAACCAAAGAAAACAGCAATGCTAGGCTATGGCTCAGACTAAGTATGCAAAGGATTCTACATGCACAGCACACCCATTTAGCAGCTCCCACTCAGGCCTGTGACATTGGAAGCTTAAATGGACTGTCCTGTTTCAGCTTCTTCATGTTAGTTTCTGCTTTCAGTTCAGTTTCTGTAAACTGGGACATTATCACACACACTTGGTGTCATTAATTACCATTGCAGGAAAAGCCAATATTATAGAATAAAACCTACCTTACAGTTGTCTTGCTCACTAAACTGTTTTCTGAAAAGTCCTCATTCCTATGTGTTCTAATACACAGGTCAATTATTTCCCCATTTGAAAACTAATTAGGATATATCATATCTTACAAAAACAAATATACATGATATGGTTTCCTACCTCTGAAAGCCTGGAATTCTTAGATCTCAGAAATCATAAAGGAATTCATGCACATCTATCAACCACAACAACAATTTTATGCTGTTATCCTTTGAGCTCAGTTAAACTAGGATTTTCATCTAATTGGTTTCTAGACTTAAAACATATTTTGTCACTGAGCAGTATTCCAGCTCTCAAGAGGCAGAGGCAGAGGCAGGCAGATATTTGAGTCCAAGGCCAGCCTGGTCTACAGAGTGAGTTCCAGAACTGGACAAAAACAAAAAAACACATTTTTGTCAATTACAGGTGACTATGTATACCTAATTCTTCCCTATAGAGATTCTAAAGCACTTTCTTTTGCGCTTGTGATTAATTAAATGATATCAAAAGTTCATATTGCCCCCAAAACAGTCTGTAAACATTTGTACCCTGGTCTTGGGAAGAATGTGATAAAGCAGCTTGGGGGACGAAGTCTTGTTGGTAAGCAACATTATCGTTTGGAGTTAGCAAGTGTGCCATTGTAACCCCACCATGACTCCCACTCAAACCCCAGTATCCACACGATGTAACACTGTCTGAATCTGGAAATACTGATGTGTATATCCCCATCATTTATAAACTGTATCTCAGAAAGCTTTAGTTGAGGAGACAGGAGCTTCCCACAGTACACTGTGTGTTACAGTACTATTCATAGGAAGATCACTGCATTCCTGGACAGTTCTACCTGGTGGCTTCTCCTTTGCATTAGGAAAGATGTTGACAGCTACAAAAAGCAAGTAACTGAAATTTTAATAAAGAAAAATCAGCTGCAGTGGTAATGCTGACTATACATTGACTTGCAGTGCCGTTACCAGGGTTTAAATTGCATGTCCAAGATGTCCTCTGGAAAATAGCAGGCCCCCTCTAGTGGAGAGCAAGCCTTCTTTTTTTTTTTTTTAACCCTTTTTTTTATCATTAATTTTTATTTATTTTTATTATTTTCTATATTTTTTTATTTATATTCCAAATGATTTCCGCTTTCCCATTTTCTCCCTCCCCAAAAGTCCCATAAGCCCCCTTCCCTCCCTCTGTTCCCCATTCAACCCCCTCTGGCTTCTCTGTCCTGGTATTCCCCTACATCCAGTCTTTCCAGAACCAGGGGTCTTTCCTTCCATCTTCTTGGAAATCTATTGATATGTGAATTGCGTCTTGGGTATTCTGAGATTCTGGGTTAATATCCCCTTATCAGTGACTGCATACCATGTGTGTTCTTTTGTGATTGGGTTACCTCACTAAGGATGATATTTTCCAGTTCTGACCATTTGCCTAAAAATTTCGTGAATTCATTGTTTTTAATTGCAGAGTAGTATTCCATTGTGTAAATATACCACATCTTCTGAATCCATTCCTCCGTTGAAGGACATCTGGGTTCTTTCCAACTTCTGGCTATTATAAATAAGGCTGCTATGAACATAGTAGAGCATGTGTCCTTATTGCATGCTGGAGAATCCTCTGGGAATATGCCCAGGAGTGGTATAGCAGGGTCCTCTGGTACTATTATGCCCAGTTTTCTGAGGAACCGCCAGACTGCTTTCCAGAGTGGTTGTACCAGCCTGCAATCCCACCAGCAGTGGAGGAGTGTTCCTCTTTCTCCACATCCTCACCAACAACTGCTGTCTCCTGTGTTTTTGATCTTAGCCATTCTGACTGGTGTGAGGTGGAATCTCAGGGTTGTTTTGATTGAGAGCAAGCCTTCTAAGGGAACTATTCCCCCTCAAGCACTGAACTGCGGAGTTAGATTCTGACGGAAAGGGAAGTTTCTGCTTTATGTTAGTTTATGTTTCTCTTCACATTTTAACCATGAGAATTCTGTTAATCAAAAGATACTCACAGTGGTGAAATGACATGCTGTGAATAAACACTTTGTGCCAAGGTGCTAACCTGTTAGGAAATAAAATATGCATTTACATGTGTATGGCTGTAAGATTGATAAACATACAAACTCTAACTACATGACTCAAGCTTACACTTTGACTCCATAGTTAAGTACTTGAGGGGCACTCTTTTTTTTTTAAAGATTTTATTTGTCATATATATACATATATACACATATATGATGAGTACACTGTAACTGTCTTCAGAAGAGGGCATCAGATCTCATTACAGATGGTTGTGAGCCACCATGTGGGTGCTGGGATTTGAACTCAGGACCTCTGGAAGAGCAGTCAGTGCTCTTAACCTCTGAGCCATCTCTCCAGCCCCCTTGAGGGGCACTCTTATCCCTTGCCTTCATCTGGAGCTGAGAATGTAACTTTGTACAGTATTGCACATCTGAAAGTGAACTTTGACCTTCGTGTTCCCATTAACTTTCCAGAACATAAGCATGCTCACCATGACATTCCTTTATGAGACAAAAATAATGACCCAAACTCCATGCTTTTTTAGATATCTGTCCCCTGTGACTTGTACTGTGCCTTATAGAGTTTAATGGGTTTATAAAATTTTATCTCAGTACCATCAAAAAATAAAACTTTCCTAGGCAAGCAAGCAAGTAAGTGGCATGTGACAGATATGTGTTTTGAGTTTAGAATTAATAAAGAAAAAGAGAGAGGTGCTAATGAAATTTGTTATCAATAATAATGTATAGCCCCAAATGGTGAATGATAGTGGTAAGTTGTGAGAAGACTGGGCAGAGAATACTGTAGAAATTCTTGCTTTGAAAACCCTACACCATGTGTTTCCTCCATTCTGCTTCTGTATGACTTCTATCAAAGTATGTGATCAGCTGTGTTATTGTAGCTATTGACAATCTTGGTATACATTGTGAAAAGTTTATTTTCACTAATCTGTTTCCTTTTTCCCACAGCAAATGATGTGCTTGGCTTTGGAACACTGGTCAGTACTTCTAACACCTATGATGGATCCGGCCTTGTCACTGTGGAAACTGACCAGCCACTCCTCTGGACCATGGCCATCAAGAGCTAACCTATAGTGTATCACCCATCTTGTGCCTGTGCCTTCCCTTACTGGCCCACTGGTTCATTGCTCAGCATGAACAATCACATAGGTGTGCAGGAATCTAAACTTCTCCGTAGGGAGCCCTGAGCTTTCAAGGTGTTAGGGGTTAAGGTATAGCTGAGCAGCAGAGCACTTGTTGTGCATGTACAAGGCCTTGGGTTCAACCCTCCACACCACAAAAAAAAGATGGCGGTGTTTAAAGATTCTAGGTTATGCTATATATGATATCTCAATGGTATATTGAGGTAAAAATTATGATCTATCAAAGGAAATAAGCTGTATTATATGGCTAATATAGCTAATGTAGATCATTATATTATACGATTCAGTTTTGATCATTTTAATTTAATTAATCAGTCCATTTACCTTAAAATTCCTTTTTTAATTTTGAAGTACCAGAAGCTGTTTTGTGTTGCCTTGGAGTCTGGCACTTCCTTAAGTGCCTGACAACAAGGGCTGTCTCCTCTGAGTATCTCCTAACATCAGACTCCACTCTGTAATGTACATTATCTCCCTGAGTGCTGTGATAGAATGGCAACAGTTCATTTTGACATCATCTTTTAAAAGATAAGAATCATTGACTTAATTGTTAGGTTTGAGAGCAATCAGCTACATGGACTGTGGGTAAGTGAGAAATGGCAAATCAGGATTCACTCCAACATGAACCCCTGAAAACTTGAAAGTAAGCACTCTGCACTATAGAAATGCAGTGTCCTTATGAAAATTGTGACACACCCAAAAGCTTTGTGCTGAGGAATTGATCGTAAGCCTGAAAATTCAATCACTTTTAACATATTTTGCACTAGGGGCTGGAGAGATGGCTCAGTGGTTAGGGGCACTGGCCACTCTTCCAGAAGTCCTGAGTTCAGTTCCCAGAAACCACATGGAATGGAATCTGATGCCCTCTTATGGCATGCAGGTGTACATGCAGATAGAGTACTCATAAACAGAAAAATAAATAAATCTTGGGGGAAAAACACACTTCACACTAAAAAACAAGGTATTAATTCATGGACCATATTTACTGACATCACCAGAAATTAGTGTGCCTATAGAGATAAATGAACACCAACTGCTGAGGAATTGACACCTGCTTCTGCACCCCAGTCAACCATGTGCCTGGTTCCTGACCCACTTCTCTCTGCTGTATGCTGAGAGGGGTTGTAATCACTGAGTGTGTGAAAGAACCACAGATATAAACTCTAAATGCTAACATGTTGCAGGTGTAAATAATACAGTTCCTGTCTTAGCCTAAGCTTGCTGGTGCATTAAAATTTATTCATGTTTCTTTCATGAGCTCCCCCTCGTCTTCCTACCCTCCCCTGTCCCATTTGTTAAACCGTATCTTGCCAAACAAACTATGACTTAAGGCAACCTGCCTACTATGTTGCATTTATCCAATGGTTATGTTACTGTCTTCTTGGTGCTACAAAAGTATGAAGCTTAAAACAAATAGAGGAAGAAAAGGGATCAGTTGAACCAATACCAAGTTCTTAACAGAAATAGTTAGAATCATTGTTATTATTTTATGTAAATATATGACTCTGAAATCTGAATGTCAAATAAAAAGTTATCAATGTGCATGTCTGTAGTGGGTTTCTCAGAAAATGTTTAATGTTACCACTTGTATTTCAATATGACTAATCTCTCATAATCAGTGTTTCTGTTCATATGATGACTTATGATGTGTAATTCATAATTAAAATCTCAGATCTAACTTCAGATAGCAATCCAGTAGTATTAAGTTCTTCCTCGAACCTTTTCCCATGGACATAGAGACCAGGTCATCTCTAGACAACCTGGACTAGTGATTTAAATTTCATCATTTTAGACTCCTCCTGCTCTAGCTATCAAAAGAAGAACTGCATGTCTTACCTTACAACTTCTCACAGTGTAAGAATTAGAAAAGAAAAAAAAATAAAGATAATTTGCATCCTGGGTGTCTTAATTGCTGGAGCAAAGGAGCCAGTAGAGAGCTACATATCTTCTGGGGTAGAAAAGATGAAAAGATGTTGTAGAGGAAGACATCTGAGAAACAGGAAGGGATGGGGTCAGATAGTTGAAAAGCACATTGATGACAGGCCCATGACTAGATCTTCTGCATCTTCATAGTTCAAATACAGATCTCAGAGGCCCCGTGCATCTCTTCCATTCCCAGCAGACAGATGCTAGTCTGCTAGAATAGCGGAGCAGCCAAGATCCTTTGCTGACTCATTTAACTTAGAACCTCCAGCAGGAAAGCCTGTGCAGAACATCTGGTTGCTGCCTCAAACAATACATGCACAAATGAAATTAGGAGGGGAAAGAAGATAGGACCAAAGCTTGGGTGCACAGCACCCCCCTTCACCACCACCCTTTACTACTGCAAAGTAAAGACTCAGCCATGTCTCCAGCTTCCATTTTGCAGACTGCTGATATGTTCATAACTAGAAGTATATTCATTGCATGCAAAAGACATATGTCCATCATTCAAAATATTTACTGTCTTACTGTCAAAGAGTCCATGTCTTATTTAACCTGAAAGCATCAGTGTGTGTGTTTCTGTGTATGCATCTGTGTTTTAATGAAGCTTGGTAAACATGTAAACACTGGAATGTATGTAGTGTGGATTCTTATCCCAGACTCTCACCTGTGAATCCTGCCAGAAATATTGGATGTCCACCTCAGAGATTATCTTAAAGGAAAGGCCACCGTTCCCAGTTTCTGCTGACAACTGAAGAACTGCTTGCTAGCATTACAACATCTTCCTGATCCTTGAAACTGCGAAAGAGCAGTCTCTCTTTGTGTGCTATCTGACTCTATCATCTAAACAAATGCTCACCTATTTTTAAAAAACATCATCCACATGAGCCTGCACATGATGAGAGCTCAGGTGAATGGGTGAAAGTCAACCCTTCAAGGAATTCCCTCTTAGTCTCTGTTCAGGTCAAATCCTGACCTGCAGCCTATGCCTATAATGGGAAAATACAAGTCAGGTCTGCTAGTAAATGCACTCATGCCTCTTGGACCTTGACTTAGATCAGTTCCTTCCTTCCTTGGTCAGTTTGTAGCTTCTGTCATCTATTGACTATTGCCTAAAATGACACTGGACTACCCAAAGCACCAGCTTGGTCTAAGCGGACATCAGTCACATTTTCAACAACTGGAGTTGCACGTGACTGTGAGATGTGTCATAGGGGAGTAGGTTGGAATTAGGTGTGGGTCTGCCAGAAATGTAGTTTGATCCTTCATTTCTGCAGAAAGGACTGGGCAGTTTTCACTGGGTTTGAAAACTAAGACATTAACTCAGAGGAGCAAGAAGGAGGTGACATTGCCTGAGTGCTTGCGAAGCTATAATGCTAGTTTAGCCTCATGCTTCTCTTTGTATGGCCATCACCTCTCATCATCTACCCCTGTGTGGAGCCAGCCTTTCTTACTATTCCTGCTCCCTCGAGGGCCTCCCTGAGCACTGCCTGAACTGCTGAAATAAAGCAACCATAGATTTGATGTGACTAAGGCCAATGGTATGCACCGAGTCAGTGAAGAGGAAATGATTCTTCCCTCCCCTACAGTTGTATGATTATTATAGTCTCAATGGTGACTTTCAAACTGTGTTTATCATGACCCACAAAAAAATATATTTGCCTTATAACCCAGTCTGTAGAGAAACACATGTATACACTGAAAACTGCAGTATGTTTTAATTTGAACTTAAGTTAAAAGGCATTTATTTATAAATACATTTGAAAAGCATGCCTTGGAAATGAACAAAATACATAAAAATATAGGAGTTCTGCATTGAAAATAAACTAATTTCTTTAATGTATGATAACAATGTCATTTTTAAAATGTATTTCTTTGTACAGAAGAAAATTTAAGCTGCAAGGTCAATTCCTTCCTAGAGAGACCCTGAATAAGGGCTGGACAAATTCTGCTGTGTATAGGTAGCACAAGTTTGCCCTTCCCTGCCCCTGGAAGTTTCACTCATCAGTCATAATTTTCTTTTCTGGTGAGCCCCAGCCAAAGCCTCAAAATCCATCTCAAAACAGTTATCCAAGCAGATGTGATCGACGATGCTCCACTGGCTCAGAGCTAATGTGTTATTTTCCCACTGTATACAAAACCACTCTGCTGACAGCCTAGGAAAGAGGCCATGCACGCATCACACTTACTCAGAGCTAATGGGTAAATAAACACATCCAAGGACTTGTTCCCTGTGTGCTAAAAGCAAGGGCTTTGTGCACAGCAAAAATAAAAGTTAGGTTCACCCTGAAAATAATTTGGAAAACATGAACTAGCCCTTGTGCTCCTTTATACCTGAGAAGAGTTTTCAGAACAGACCAGCTTCTTCCTGAAAGCCAGAATTTCTAAGGTACGATACTAAGTCCAGATATTGAAAAGGAGTTTAGAGAGCTAAAATATATATATATATATATATATATATATATATATATATATATATATATAACTTGTGCCTTATTTTAGAAATGGAAAAAAACCTAAAGATTTTGTGAATATTTATTAGATAGAGAGCTTGGAGGGAAGGAGCAAAAGTGAAAAATTGTAATTCTAAAATTCTGTGTTCCATCTGAATAACTGATTTCATGCCAAGTTGATTAACATTATGAATCCTTCATAGACTGTAAATCCCTGAGGACATGCACATCTGTCTTCCTTAGTCTGTTAGCTCCTGCTCCTACAATAGGACCTGTCTGCTGCAGGAGTTCAATGGAGACATGTAAGATGCTGCCGTGCGAGCAAATCTCCACATTGCACCACACTGAGAAAACACACGCATTTCCCACCCTATTGTTCTTTTTTTCCCGTAGTCCTGAACTGTTTGTGCTAAGATTTCTCTTACATATCCTAATTCTGCATTGGACAGAGCTGGTAAAATCATTGGTCAGCTTCCTGTCTAAAGAAGGAAATAAATTTTACAAGGCCAAGTCCAGGCTCCAAACATTAATCCAAGGCAAATATTTTGATAAAGGTAAGGAAAAAAGTCAGAAGGCCAGCCAAGGACTACAATGTTTCCTGAAACAAGTGAATAAAGGACTGGAAGAGACACAAAATGCATAATGACAGAGCTTGGGACAAGTGGTTTGGATGAAAAGGACCAAAAATATGAGAGTGAAGACTGGGGGCTGGTGAGATGGCTCAGTGGTTAAGAGCACTGACTGTTCTTCCAGAAGTCCTGAGTTCAGTTCCCAGCAACCACATGGTGGTTCACAACCATCTGTAATGGGATCTGAAGTCCTCTTCTGTTGTGTCTGAAGACAACAACAGTGTACTCATATACATAAAAATAAATAAATCTTAAAAAAAAAAGAGTGAAGATTATCTCTGCCCAGTGGGAAAGGAAGGCAGAACAACAAAGAAGTTAACAGAGAAATTGTTCTGAGTTGGAATGACAGAGGTTTAAGACAGGATGATTGCTGTCATTAGCTAAGGGAGACTAAGACAAAAATGCAAGCTCCTTCTAATATCTTAAGGATATGCCATTTGATCATGTTATCTCTACTTGTATTTAAATCTACTTGTTCCCCCAAATTAAGCCTATGAAATTAATTTGAGCATTTTAAGATCATGAAGTGAGATATATTGCCCCCAACTGATTTGTCCACACTAGACTTCATTATTTGTAATTTTGATTTGTTGCTCTATAATGAATAATCTATTTATAAAGAACAAGCCTACTTTAAGCTAGGTGCACACCTATAATTCTAGCACTTGCGAGTGAAGACAGGAAAATCACAAGTACAAGGTTATCCTCAACTAGATAGCCAGGTCAAGGAAAATTGTTTTCAATTTTAGTGTCATCTTACAAAATGTAAAAACCAGTTATGTCCTTATAACCAAATGTATGAAAATGCTTAAAAGTAAGGAATTTCTTAGAATAACGTAAAAGCTTCTATTTCCCATTCTATAGAAAAGACATAAATGCCCTATGACATTCTCCACTTCAGCTACCCTATTAATTTAAGAAATCCCATTCATTCTGCTACTAGTTCCCTATTCCTGAAAAAAACTTCCTTGGCCCCAATGGGCCACACACTGCTCTTTTATTTTCACTCTTTAAAATTCAGGGAAACCTATGTGAATAATGAGGCAAAGAGAAATGGTGCAGAAAGTTGCTGGGATCACTTTTAGCCAGGGAATTTATTATGGATATTTTAAAATTGACCTTTTAGTCCAAGTTTTTATTCAATTCCAATGCAAGAAATTAAGCAGCAAGGTCAATGTGAATATTTGTATGCCACTGGCAGTGAAAGGAAATTCATGAATAATAATAAAAAAGATTAAATTGGTAAGAAGTCAGTAGATTCTTTTTTCTAACAGCAAGTAGAAAAGCAGGATTTTTTTTAACAAAATTAAGCTTTTTACATCACAAAAAAGTTGTCCTTTGGAAAAAATGCCATACATATGAAAAAGAAATGTTTATGTAAATCACATATATAATGTCTAGACCATGTATATAGTATCATACGTGTTATTATATTATTATATATTATATATATTAGTTATATATTAGTTATTATATATTATATTATTATACATATTATTATAGTACATAGTAGTGATGCATAGACATAAGTATATAGGTACTATTCATACAGATGCTGCCATTACACATTCCCATTACAGGGGATAATAGCTTTCCTTCCATCACTGTAGGGCTCTGCCTTCTTGTTAGGTTGATTTCATAAGTGTTGAGCTCTACAGTACTGAAATCATGTATCTCATACTCATGGGGCAATGAATAAGTGAATTGACTATAATGAATTAGGAATTACAGAGGTCTCAGGCTACTAGAAACATTCATCTCAGAAAATAGCCTCATACCAGCAGGCCTTTGCAGACTTGCAAGAGATATATTCCATCTCGTAGGAAAGAAAGCCCCAACAGCATAATTATCTACCTATGACAAAAATGACCTCCTTCCTCAGGGCTTGGCAAATTCCATGGACTAGCAGTATTCAGTCTGCTCCTGGACCAGCTCTCTTGAAGATCAAGTCTACAACATAATCTACAAGGACCCATGTTGATTGACTTTCTGGGAAAATGAAAATTTTTTACCAATATGACTTCTGAGGAGAAAGGCACCTATGTATCCTATCTTCTAGTGTCTGTGCTGCTTTGAATAAAATCATTAGAAGCAATCTTAACCTTATTTCTTTCACAGTTATTTTCTTGTGGACAAATTAAAATATGCTGATGTTTCATTTTCTAGTCCTGTCTCTTATGTGAAGACAGATTTGATTTGATATTTGATTTATGGAAGAACATGGAAAGAATAATATAACTAAAAATGAACTTCCCTCATTACATACAAATTCCATAGACACTAATCCTGTAACAATAAGTTAACTTTAAATAAAGGAGAAAATACAGTTAAATGGAACATTCCAGATTGGCATATAGCTCTTAAACATAAGGTTGAGTGCCCACTGTAAAACAGACACTGGGGTAAACAATATTTTTTCAGGGCTTACCTGACTCTCAATGGTAGACAGGTCAGAAAGGGCTGCCCCTGTTCTGCTTACTCCTCCAACTCCTCCCCTGATGTTTCTCATATTCAATTAATAGCCTAGTTTTGCCATGAAAATCACAGCCATCAAAATGAACTTAATAGAGACCTTATGTTTCCCTGACACACAACCAACACTTGACTCCTCCTCCTACCCATGCCATTTTCCTACCTGTGACCAGAGATAAACTACCCACATCCTTATCAAGACTGATCCCTGTACCATGCACAGCTCCTTAGCTCCCCTAGAAAGGTCCTTCTGCAATATGTCTTTCTGCCCTATGTCTTTCTGCTGGTATGGGGATCTTTTCATCCAAATCACTCTCATTAGCAAACAATTACTTTTTTAAGTGCATTCTTACACTTTCAGCTACCACCCAACTTGCTATCCTTTTATCCAGTCACTAAGCTCCTTTAAGAACCTGGTTCAGTCTATTATGTTCTGTTGCTGTGAGGTGACACCATGACCAAGGCAACTTGTAAAAGAAAGCATTTACTGGAGGGCTTGCTCAGTTTCTGAGGGTCAGTCCATGATCACCATGGCAGGAAGCAGATGGCCATGGTGCTGAAGCAGGGGCTGATGCTCACTTTCTGATCTGCAAGCATCCTTCCCCTTGTTCTTGCCCAAACTGTTCAGACATGATTGTGTTTCTCTCTGTATTCCAAGTGTGCATAGGCTCTCCCCACTTCTCCCCAGGCTCCCTCACACTCCCATGCCCAATCCCAACATGGTCTCCCACCACTTCACAGTTGTCTCAGTTCTGCCTTGTTTTCTTCCCCACTTTGAGCCACACCCAGTCAATCTTCTACTTGAAACCCTGCAATGACTTTGAGGGGAAATACAAGTGTTTACAGTCAACTAAAATGCCCCTGGCCTGCCCTAACCTCATTTTATATTCTCCTCTGCACACTGGGTTCAATTCCTCAGCCTCTTTGCCAGTCTTTTTATCCATTGTCACTCTTCCTCAGGGCTTCTGCCACACACCAGAATTTCATGCATTCCTAAACCAACATGTAAAAGTGAAGTCGCCCTAATGATAACATATATAATTTGTGATAAATGAAAATAAATACTCTATAGTCTCTCAACAATCCCTCCTCTACATCTGTAAAAGTTCCAAGTAAAAATACTTCCATCTAGAACATTCCACTAACATGGGAATCAAGTCTTTATTCAATAATTATCTGGACTAAAATCTTCCCATGCCCATTTTTCTTCAGTTCTGGCAACAAATTGATAACCTCGGGCATTTTTTAATTAGCTGCCTTTTAAAGATGGTTTGCTAAATTAGTCAACTATGAAATCACCTCGACCAAACGATTAATTTCAGATTGCATTTCCAATTCATCACCTGCTTTTACTGTATGAACATACCGTCACTCCAGGATTGTTAATTACAGTGTTTATCTGCCTGTGTTTTCGTACGTACATAGCACAGTGTGCGGCCAGTACCAGCTGGCATGTCTCTTCCCTACTGTTTGAAGTGGCCTGCAAGCCACTGAGTGTTGACATTCCCAAAGTCAGAAATAGTACTGCACTGCCTCCATTGTTTACCCAGGGGAGATGGTATTTAAAGATAAGCGCCCTTCTATGCAGGCAAGTCACCTGCGCCAATGGACAGGAGGAGAGCTCCATCTTGCCAGAGAAAAGCGGCTGTTTGCCATACTTAATTAGCATGACAGCTGTGCTGATTCCTGGGAAGCCCCACACCTCCTCATGCCCTTCACACCCAAACAGAATTTGTGAAGCCACCACCATTAGCAAGCATGTCCCTATGACCTTATTTATACCTCAGATTTACACTAGGAGCCACATAGTAGTTTTAACTCTGCCTCATAGATCTGAATACAGAACACAAAGAGGCTTAAATAATGACAGAGCCAGAAGGAGCTCTGTGACTCCCAACTGCAAGCCACCTCCCACTCCTCTGCTGTCACCCTGACTCCAAACACCATCCTTGCTTGCCTCATCTCGATCATGTCTCTCTGAAGCACTTGGGCTCAGAGACTCAGCTGTTCTTCAAGGTCCTGCACCATGTGTCCAACTACTTGGATACTGTCTAGGTTTTTTAACTGCTCCCCTGGGTTTTTCCTCATGCTAATCCCTATGCAGTTTCACTAGGGTTATCACTGGCCTTTCACGAGAGCTAATGACAAAGTTAAGTCTCAGAGACTTCACTGATGACTTCTTCCTGGGAAAAAGAGTATGCCAATAGTGGCCCTCACTGAACCTCTAGAGTGCAGTCTATGGTGGCACTGACCTGGTGCCGTAGATCTGCCCTACCACAGAAGCCAGCCTTGATTCTGAGAGAAAACAAGTAGACGGTTGTATTGATGAGGATACTTTATGATGGACTCTATAAAACAAAAAGGTCATGGAACTTACTGGACAACTCAAGATATAAAAGGGGTACAGTTATACATTTGATTCAGTATAACTTAAGGATAACTCATCAGATGCTTTGAATTGCTGAAATTTCATGTTCTACTCTACTTATCACATGCTTTTCACTTACAGTTGATAAAGGAGAATGAGGATTGCATTGTATGTAATTTAGTCCCATCAAATCTGCGCCAAGAATATCGTGCTTATTAGGTCTCTACATCTCCATTCTAGCTCTTACTGACAGTAAGGATCCTTGCCATTCTGTCCTAGATTTGTTATCTAGACCTATGCATAGATGAACACAGTCTCAGAGCTGGGAACAAGCCTAGAAGACCAAGAACCTGATGCTTAAATCTTTTGCTAATGTGAAACCTACTTGCAAATAGCAAAACTTTACATCACATCTCACCAGAAACACCATTACAGTTAATTTAGCCTAAGACAACAAAACCATTTCAGAATATTCTCAGACATTCAAACCCAGAATTAACTAATTTGTTCATAGGATACACATATAGTATGATTTTTTCCACCAGGTGGCAGCCAAGCCTTACCAAAATATAGCATAAGTGGTCCACTTGTATCCTGACCATCTAACAAAGTAAAAAATCACTACCATATTGTCCACTCCATTCAGGAGGCCCACCACCTTCAAACCCTATACACAATATTGTAATGAAAACACGGAAATTAAAGATAGTGGTTTTGACAGGGTTACAGGGTACCTACTGACAGTCAACCTGGGTCAATTTCACCTGCCTGATAACGTTCACTGCACTGTATTGGTGTTGGGAAACTCCCAATAGTGGAGCGCTGAGGCAGCCCTGAAAGTGAGTTGTCTACATAAGTCTCAGGCACCTCAGAGCAATAAATCATATGTAGTATCTCAGCTTTCCCTGCCACTACACTACACCCATATAAAAGCACTGTCCTTGACTGTGAGCTCACATAAATAATGGAAAAAGATGGACTCAGATACAATATGAAAATAGAGCAAAAGAAACTGTCCCTATGGACATCTCTGCTCTCCTTCCCCAGATGAAGTCCTTGAGTGCACAAAAGAAATATTAATAGCACGAGGTCAGTATATTGAATCTTTCTTAAAAAAGAAAAGAAACATAGTTTGATAGCAATCCATTTCATAGACCCAAGAAAGGTGGATAATAGACAGTGGGTCATAATTATTCCTGAGCTGCCACCCTTGCTCCTAGTTGGGGAAACTATAAATTTTATAGGGCAACAAGGAAAGAAACAGGGTTCTTTGCTTCCCCATTTATTATTCTTTATTTAAGATTAGTTTGCTTTTTAATTATATGGATCTTTGTGAATCTGTGTACAGGCTTGTGCATGTGTGAGTGAAGATGCCCTCAGAATTCAGATTTGGGCGTCAGATTCCCCTGGAGTTGGGGTTAGTGGCAGTTGTGAGGTTCCCAACATGGGTACTGGGAACTGAACTATGGCCTCTGTAGGAACAATATGATTTCTTAATGGCAGGAGTCGTCTCTTCAGCCCCATACTTTTTATTTTAACCAGTTTTCCTGTAAAATATTTTTGTCTCTTGAATGTTATCCATGGGTCAGTTAGCCAGTAAGAGACAACAAGAGAGGTAAGCTCTTTGTCAGTTGTAATGCGGTATGTGTGTGACTGAGTATGTTGGTGCATGGGGAATGTACTATTCCTACCATTAATGGACAGTGGGAAGAGATATCTACACTGCTGGTCTGAACAGATGGGGGACACAGTCACTAATAAACTAGGTAAGCTGCCCATCACAATATTCTCTCTAACATGAAAAAAGGTTTAAAACAGGAGATGATACATAAGGGCAGAGATAGTTTGGGGTGGTCATCCTGTAGTCCCCAGCTGTCAACCCAGAACAGCTATGGATGCAGCTCAACACAAAATTATAAACCTCTTACACAGAGAAGCACTTAGAATAGCAGGTTGAATGTTCAGCCAGCCTAGAGAGATACAGACTATTGAAGTGGACACTTAAGGGTTCTTTGGAAAGTCAGTTACATGGTGTTTTGCTGGGGCAAACACATGAAGGAATGATTCATTGAAGTGGACACAGGTGTAAAAGGCTAAGGCAGACTTGTGAAGGAATGCTTCACTGAAGCAGACACAGGAAAGAGGATGTTCTGCTAACGCAAGGACATGAAAGGACATGTGATGAAAGATTCTTTGCTAATGTCACGCATGTATTGGTCCACCTTACATTGTGTAGTTGAGCTGCATTTGTTGGAACTCTGCAGACTTGGGCTGACTAGTTGTATGTGCTGAGGCAAAATCCGTGCTAAGGCAAGGCACATGGAGGACACGTGATGTTTAAAGGGTATAACTAGGACTCCATGGAGTATTGGAGAGAGAGGATGGCCTGCTGGCACAGCTAGCTATGCAACGCTTGTGGGTCTTGCATCCTTACATTTTTGCTGATCTTCACTTCCCTGAGAGGCATAGCTGAGAACTCCTGGTGTTCCTGCTGGTCCCTCCTGTGAGCCCAGGCTGAGCCCAGTGCTAGGTACTGTCACTGCTGCTGATTCCTGTTTGATGGCTAGTCTATCCATGAAGTGTTTGCAAGGGGATCAAGCTGCTGCTGCCTGGAACTGCTGATTTCCAGACAACACAGACAGGAGTTGCCCCTTTCTAAACAGGTCCACTTCCCCTGTATCCTTTCTTTTCCTCTACCTCTGGTGGGTGGTGGGCTACAAGGGAGGTTGAATTGTTTAAGAACCATCATTTAAAAATAGGATATGAAAAAAAATAAAGTTACAGACCATAGTCCAGAGTAGACTTAGACCAGGCTGGCCTCAAACTCAGAAATCCGCCTGCCTCTGCCGCCCAAGTGTTGGGATTAAAGGCGTGTGCCACCACTGCCCAGTAAGATGTTTTTCAAATTATGTGAATATGTGTCTAGGTGTACATCTGCCTTAGCTATTGAATTAATGGGAGGAACTCAGAGTAAATTCCCATTTTTATTAAGCATTTGCACTGATCTCCTAGTTAGACAGTTTCTTCATCTGATTAGGAGAAGAGGATTGACTGCCTGGAGACAAAAGGACAGGCATTGTATGTGTTACTGTAGGTGGCTACTTCATGTTCCAAAATCAGGAGTGGGAATCAAGTTGCTTCTCTCTTAGTGTTTAACATTCTTTTAAGATTCATGAATTAGCCGATCCTTCTCCCCCTCTGACCTCTGCCAGCCCTTTCTGCGGTGGCAGAACCTTGCCAGGTCTGCCATAGTGAAGATTCCATCTCCTGATACTTCCTAGAGAACCAGCCACTCAGGGCAATTGGTAAGAACCCCCCCCCCCACCTCTGGAGGCCCAGAGTTGCCACCAGGGGTTCGGCAGGACTCACTACCCAGCAACCACCAAAAGCCCTGCCCTTCCAATAACAGTCCCCTTCCGATCCTTCTTCCCCTTCCACCTCCACCAGCCCTTTCTGCTGTGGCAGAATCTTGCCAGGTCTGCCACAGTGAAGACACCTCTCCTGATACTTCCTAGAGAATCAGCTGCACTCAGGGCATTTGCTCTTTCTGCTGTGGCAGAATCTTGAGAGGTCTGCCACAGTGAAGACACCATCTCCTGATACTTCCTAGAGAACTAGCCGCACTCAAGTCATTTGGAGTGTCCAGAGCCCTGGGAGCACAGTAGAGCTGGTCTCCCAGGAAAGCCCACATACCTGTGTGCACAGAAAGAACAGGAATCCCAGGAGAATATATATATAGGCTTGCAGAACAGATAAGCCAAAATAAGAGACAGCAAGACCAGCTAACACCAGAGAAAACTAGATGGCAAAAGGCAAACGCAAGATCTTTACCAACAGAAACCAAGGCAACATGGCATCATCAGAACCCAGTTCTCCCACAAAAACAAATCCTGGACACCCTACCACACCAGAAAAGCAAGAGATGGACTTAAAATCACATCTCATGAAGCTGATAGAGGACTTCAAGAAGGACATAAATAACCCCCTTAAAGAAATACAAGAAAACATGGGTCAACAGGTAGAAGTCCTTAAAGAGGAAACACAAAAATCCCTTAAAGAAGCACAGGAGAACATGTGTCAACAGGTAGAAATGCTTAAAGAGGAAACACAGAAATCCCTTAAAGAAGCACAGGAGAACATGGGTCAATAGATGGAAGCCCTTAAAGAGGAAACACAAAAATCCCTTAAAGAATTTCAGGAAAACACAAACAAACAAATGAAGGAACTGAACAAAACTATCCAAGATCTAAAAATGGAAGTAGAAGCTATGAAGAAATCAAAAAGTGAGACATCTCTGGAGATAGAAAAACTTGGAAAGAATTCAGGAGTCATAGATGCAAGCATCAACAACAGAATACGAGAGATAGAAGAAAGAATCTCAGGAGCTGAAGATACCATAGAAAACATTGACTCAACAGTCAAAGAAAATGCAAACTGCAAAAAGCTTGTAATCCAAAACATCCAGGAAATCCAGGACACAATGAGAAAACCAAACCTAAGGATTGTAGGCATAGAAGAAAGCGAAGATTTCCAACTTAAAAGGCCAGTAAGTATCTTCAACAAAATTATATAAAACTTCCTTAACCTAAAGAAAGAGATGCCCATGAACATACAAGAAGCATACAGAATTCCAAACAAACTGGACCAGACCAGAAAGTCCTCCCATCACATAATAATCAAACACCAAATGCACTAAACAAAGAAAGAATATTAAAAGCAGTAAGGGCAAAAGATCAAGTAACATATAAAAGCAGACCTATCAGAATTACACCAGACTTCTCACTAGAAACTATGAAAGCTAGAAGATCCTGGGCACATGTCAAACAGAACCTAAGAGAAAATAAATGTCAGGCCAGGCTACTATATCCAGCAAAACTCTCAGTTACCATAGATGGAGAAAACAAGATATTCCATGACAAAACCAAACTGACACAGTATCTTTCCACAAATTCATCCCTATGAAGGAAAATAGATGGAAAATACCAATGCAAGGGGGGGAACATATGCCCTAGAAAATGCAATAAAGTAATCTTTCAACAAACCCAAAAGAAGATAGCCACACAAACAGAATTCCACCTTTAACAATGAAAATAACAGGAAGCAACAGCCACCTCTCCTTAATATATCTAAACATCAATAGTCTCAATTCCCCAATAAAAAGACATATACTAACTGACTGGATACGTAAACAGGACCCAAAATTTTGCTGCATACAAGAAACCCACCTCAGTCACGAAGACACTAATTACCTCAGAGTCAAAGGTTGGAAAACAGTTTTCCAAGCAAATGGTCCCAAGAACAAGCTGGAATGGCCATTCTTATATCAGATAAAATCGACTTTCAACCAAAAGTTGTCAAAAAAGATAAGGCAGGACACTTCATACTTATCAAAGGAAAAATCTACCAAGAAGAACTCTCAATTCTGAACATCTATGCTCCAAATGCAAGGGCACCCACATTCATAAAAGAAACCTTACTAAAACTCAAAGCACACATTGCACCCCACATTATTATAGTTGGAGACTTCAACACCCCACTCTCAACAATGGACAAATCATGGACACAGAAACTAAGCAGAGACACAGTGAAACTAACTAAATTATGGACCAAATGGATCTAACAGATATTTATAGAACGTTCCATCCTCAAGCAAAAGAATATATCTTCTTCTCAGCATCTCATGGTACTTTCTCCAAAATTTACCATATAATTGGTCACAAAACAGGCCTCAACAGATACAGGAATATTGAAATAATTCCCTGCACCCTATCAGATCACCATGGCCTAAGGCTGGTCTTGAGTTCAAACAAAAACAACAGAAAACACACATACACATGGTCGTTGAACAATGCTCTACTTAATGATAGCTTGGTCAAGAAAGAAGGAAAGAAAGAAAGAAAGAAAGAAAGAAAGAAAGAAAGAAAGAAAGAAAGAAAGAAAGAAAGAAAGAAAGAAAGAAAGGAAGGAAGGAAGGAAGGAAGGAAGGAAGGAAGGAAGGAAGGAAGGAAGGAAGGAAACTTTTTAGAATTTAATGAAAATGAGGACACATCATACCAAAACTTATGGGACACAATGAAAGCAGTGCTAAGAGGAAAACTCATAGTTCTAAGTTCCTCCAAAAAGAAATTGGAGAGAACTCACACTAGCAGCTTGACAACACACCTGAAAACTCTAGAAAAAAAGAAGCAAATGCATTCAAGAGGAGTAGACAGCAGGAAATAATTAAACTCAGGGCCGAAATCTACCAAATAGAAACAAAAAGAATCATACAAAAAATCAACAAAACCAGGGGTTGATTCTTTGAGAAAATCAACAAGATAGATAAACCCTTAGCCAGACTAACCAGAGGGCACAGAGGCACTACCCAAATTAATAAAATCAGAAATGAAAAGGGAGACATAACAACAGAAACTGTGGAAATTCAAAAAATCATCAGATTCTATTACAAGAGCTTATACTCAACAAAATTGGAAAATCTGGATGAAATGGACAATTTTCTAGACACATACCAGGTGCCAATGTTAAAACAGGATCAAATAAAACTTTTAAATAGATCCATAAGTCCTGAGGAAATAGAAGCAGTTGTTTATAGTCTCCCAACAACAACAACAACAACAAAAAGCCCAGGACCAGATGGGTTGAGTGGGGAATTCTATCAGATCTTCAAAGAAGAGCTAATACCGATACTCTTTGAATTATTCAACAAAATAGAAACTCAAGGAATACTACCCAATTCATTCTATGAAGCCACAATAACGCTTATAATTAAACTAAACAAAAACCAAACAAGGAAAGAGAACTTTAGACCAATTTCCCTTATGAACGTTGATGCAAAAATTCTCAACAAAATTCTGGCCAACCGAACCCAAGAATGCATCAAAACAATAATTCACCACAATCAGGTAGGCTTCATCCCAGGGATGCAGGGATGGTTCAATATATGGAAATCCATCAATGTAATATCCTACATAAACAAACTCAAAGAAAAGAACCACATGGTCATTTCCTTAGATGCTGAAGAAGCTTTTGACAAAATCCAGCATCCTTTCATGATAAAAGTCTTGGAGAGATCAGGAATTCAAGGCCCATATCTAAACATAGTGAAAGCAATTTACTGTAAACCAGTAGCTAAGATCAAACTAAATGGAGAGAAACTTGAAGCAATTCCACTAAAATCAGGGACCAGACAAGGCTGCCCACTCTCTCCCTATCTATTCAATATAGTACTCAAAGTGCTAGTCAGAGCAATTAGACAACAAAAGGACGTCAAAGATCTATAAATTGGAAGGGAAGAAGTCAAAGTATCACTATTTGCAGACGATATGATCATATACTTAAGCGACCCCAAAAATTCCACCAGAGAACTCCTAAAGCTGATAAACAACTTCAACAAAGTGGCTGGATATAAAATTAACTCAAACAAATCAGTAGCCTTCCTCTACTCAAAGGATAAACAAGTTGAGAAAGAAATTAGGGAAATGACACCCTTCACAATAGTCACAAATAATATTACATACCTTGGTGTGACTCTAACCAAGCAAGTGAAAGATCTGTATGACATGAACCTCAAGCCTCTGAAGAAAGAAATCGTAGAAGATCTCAGAAGATGGAAGGATCTCCCATGCTCATGGATTGGAAGGATTAATATAGTAAAAATGGCCATCTTGCCAAAAGCAATATACAGATTCAATGCAATCTCCATCAAAATTCCAAATCAATTCTTCATAGAGCTAGAAAGAGCAATCTGCAAATTCATTTGGAATAACAAAAAAATGCAGGATAGAGAAAACTATTCTCCAAAACAAAAGATCTACTGGGGGAATCACCATCCCTGACCTCAAGCTCTACTATAGAGCAATAGTGATAAACACTGTATGGTATTGGTATGGAGACAGACAGGAAGATAAATGGAATAGAATTGAAGACCCAGAAATGAACCCACACACCTACTGTCACTTGATATTTGACAAAGGAGCTAAAAACATCCAATGGAAAAAGGACAGCATTTTTAACAAATGGTGCTGGATCAACTGGAGGTCAGCATGCAGAAAAATACAAATTGACCCATTCTTATCTCCTTGTACAAAGCTCATGTCCAAGTGGATCAAGGACCTCCACATAAAACCAGATACACTGAAGTTTATAGAGGAGAAAGTGGGGAATAACCTTGAACACATGGGCACAGGGGAAATTTTCCTGAATAGAACACCAATGGCTTATGCTCTAAGAACAAGAATCGACAAATGGGACCTCATAAAACTGCAAAGCTTCTGTAAGGCAAAGGACGCTGTCAATAGAACAAAACGGCCACCAACAGATTGGGAAAAGATCTTTACCAATCCTACATCTGATAGAGGGCTAATATCCAATGTATACAACGAACTCAAGAAGTTAGACTCCAAAGTGTCAAATAACCCTATTAAAAATGGGGTACAGAGCTAAACAGGGAATTTTCAACTGAGAAGCTCGAATGGCTCTGAAGCACCTAAAGAAATGTTCAGCATCCTTAGTTATCAGGGAAATGCAAATCAAAACAACCCTGAGATTCTACTTCATACCAGTCAGAATGACTAAGATGAAAAACTCAGGGGACAACAGATGCTGGAGAGGATGTGGGGGAAGAGAAGCACTTCTCCATTGTTGATGGGATTGCAAGCTGGTAAAACCACTCTGGAAATCAGTTTGGCAATTCCTCAGAAAATTGGACATAGTACTACCTGAGGACCCAGCTATACCACTCCCGGGCATATACCCAGAAAATACTCCAACATGCAATAAGGACACATGCTCCAATATGTTCATAGCATCCCTATTTATACTAGCCAGAAGCTGGAAAAAAACCCAGCTGTCCTTCAACAGAGGAATGAATACAGAAATTGTGGTAAATATACACAATGGAGTACTATTCAGCTATTAAAAACAATGAATTCTTGAAATTCTTAGGCAAATGGACGGAACTAGAAAGTGTCATCCTAAGTGAGGTAACCCAATCACAAAAGAACACACATGGTGTGCACTCGCTGATAAGTGGATGTTAGCCCAAAAGCTCTAAATAAACATGTTACAATTCACAGACCACAGGAAGTTCAAGAAGGAAGACCAAATTGGGGGTGATTTGGTTCCTCTGAGAAAGGGAACAAAATATTCACAGGAACAACTATGGAGACAAAGTGTGGAGCAGACACTGAAGGAAAGGCCACCCAGAGACTGTCCTACCTGGGGATTCATCCTATAAACAGTCACCAAACCTGGAAACTACTATGGATGACAAGAAGTGCGCACCAAAAGGATCCTGTCATGGTTGTCTTTTGGAGGGGCCCTGCCAGAGCCTTATAGATACAGAGGCGAATACTAGCAGCCAATCATTGGACTGAGCACAGGGTTCACAACAGAGGAGTTAGAGGGCAGACTGGAGGAGCTTGGGGGGGGTGGTGCTGGGGAGAGTTGCAGCCCCATGGGAAAAACGATGATGTCGGTCATCCAGACACCCCAAGGCTCCCAGGAACTAAGCATGGTTCCAGCCAAAAGATTGGCAGAGGAATGCCTTGTGGGGTATCAGTGGGAGGAGAGGTTCTTGGTCCTGTGAAGGGTCAATAGAGGCCCCAGTGTGGGGAAATATAGTGGGGATCATGGGAGTGGGTTGGATGGAGGAGCATATTCTTGGAGGCAAGGGGTGGGAGGATGGGTTGGGGATTTTCGGGGAGGGGAGAAACTGGGAAGGGGTATAACATTTGAAATGTAAATGAAGAATATATTCAATTTAAAAAAAAAAAGATTCATGATGTAGTTTTCTCCCAGATCAAGTGATATGTTCTCACCCTGAGTCTCTGATGCTTTGCTGAAGCTATCCGCTATCCCAGAGGTCAGAAGTCTAGGAAACCCAGGCCTCCTGCATCAGCTCTTAAATTAAAATCTACAAAAAAATAAAAATTCAAGGTAAGACAAGACATAAAACTACTCCAACATATAAAAGATAAGACAAAAAGTTACTATGGCACTCTTAAAAAAAACAAAATTCTGTCAGTGTGGAAGAAGGCAGCCTCCTTGTGGAAAGCCAGCCCTCCTAATCCTACTTAACTGGATAAAAAGCTTAACTGTCCTATTTGAGCCAGAGGAGGGAAGAATGGAAGAATTGTTTTTGTAGAAAGACTCCAGGTACTAAGTAACCATTTGAGAAATTAGGTTTGGAAAGAGGGGTTCTAAACGGAGCATGTTCTCACTATCAGTCCTTCTCACCTTTGTCTCTCAAGCTGAAACAGAATGTCACTTCTGATTAGATTGTCTTATGAGCCAGCTGAGCTGCCTAAGGGAAGGGCTATGAGGCTGCAGAAATGGAAGCCCAGTCACCATTTTCTGTGATCAGGATTCGGGCCAATTCTGCATGAACCATCTGTTAATCACAGTTAGTGTCCACTCTAATTGGCAGTGATCTCAAACCCCACCACCCAGGGGCAAACACAGAAAACCCAATTTCTGAAAGTACAGCCAGGCCTCAAAGGAAGCAGAACACAGCAGGTAGTTTCCTGATGTTATCTCCACAGACTAAGCATGGATGCTGGCGGGAGGTTCAGTATCAGTGACAGATAAAACGGTAACGTGCAATGGATAAACTATAAAAACCGATAATGGGCAAAGCCGGCTTGAAAATAGCTTTTGTGATAAAGGAGGCATATTGTTTTATGAAGAGAAAGGAAAAACTTGAAGATGTTGCAGAGAAGTGTTTGGCAGGCATTCTCAATAGATGGAAAGCTTGTATCTCAAAACAGGACTATTTTTAGAGATGCTCCTGAACCACCAGCAAAGATGGAAGATTCCTAAGCTCCACTCCAGGTTAAAGGTCTGAACTGACAGAGAGAGCAAATGAGGCTGCATTTTAACTAGTTAGGCTGCAATTTGTTTTCTTTGCATTTAATTTTTTATACAGTATCTCACATTAAAGCTCAGGCTATCCTGGAACTCACAGTGTAGCCAAGGTGGGCCTCAAACTCATGTCAGCCTTCCTGACTCATCCTTCAAAGAATGACTCAGTACACTCAGACCCTCTAAACAGTACTAAATGTAATGCCCTTTGGGAGAGAAAGAAAGATAATGTGCCCAGTCTTAATCCTATAAGCATAAAGAACACAAACAAAGCTTGCAAGCAGTCTTAAGGTCAGAACTGGAACTTTAGATTGGAGTGAGCACAAATTTCCTGATAGTAGGTAGGTAATGAGGACTGGAAAGACAAATGTGTTTCTGTAGTCAGCAACCACATGATCCTATTTTGAAAGAACTGTCACTGGGGGAAGTTTAGAGGGGACAGATTCTTCACCATGAGAGTAGTTTCTGGTGTATGCCATATAGTGATGAAGGTGTGGGCATATACCAAGTCTAGGCCAATGTGAGAGTTTTGTTCAGGACTTTAAAGACTGTGGATGCAGACAACTGAAAAACCATTGACAACAGTGAGACTACAGCACTGAACGGAGCTCCCATGAGAATGTTCTACACAGCCTCTTCCTTGGCTAAGAACTTGACTTTAGCCACACCATTTTCAAACCAGTTTTGTCATTCCTATCTTAATCGATCACCGATTCACACATTTTTGATGAATTATTTTTCTGCTTAAGTTTATAACCTTAGTAGGATAAAAATGGACCCATAATAAAAAATTTTTTATACATGATCAAGAGAAAGAACTGCACAGACATGGGGCAGGGAACGCACATGTGGAAACAAAGGACCAAAGTCTTGCCCAAGATAAGGATTCAAGAGAGCAATACTCTAAAAATTCAGAAGAACCAAAAAAATAAAAAATAAAAATAAAGGAGCACACTGGGGTTGAGCTTTTTCTGTTATGTCCTCCCAAGTCTCACAGATCATTTGTCAAATATGATCATCTTTCACTTTTATGTGGGTTCTGCAGATGGAACTCAGGTCATCAAGTTTGCAGTTGAAGCATTTTCCCTGCAGAGCCCTCTAGCCAACCCTGGTGTGCTAATCATGTAGGACTATCTTATTTCCAAGTTCTTCCAAGGGGTTCATCCAAGTGCAATATATATTTCAGTGCACACACACACACACACACACACACACACACACACACACGGAGAGTGTGAATCAGAAACAGACATTTTCAGTAGGGTGGGAAAGGAAAACGAAAGAGTAGACTAGGATGCATGGGACGTGAAGACAGAAGGGGAGCTGCTAGAAGAAAGAAAAAGAGCAGAAGGAGGCAAGGTGGAGATGAGAGTGGAGAGGAGAATCAACAAAAGTATGTATGAAAATGCCATAATGGAACCATTGATTTGTATGCCAATTAAAAACCATTTGTTATCATTAGTGTATGTGTGTATAATGTGTAAATGCAGGTTTGTGTGTGGGGGAGGGTCAGAGATAAACATTGTGGAGTCAGTTCTCTTCTTTCACCTTTATGTGGGTTCTGCAGATGGAACTCAGGTCATCAAGTTTGTATTAGAAGCATTTTCCCTGCAGAGTCATCTAACCAACCCTGGTGTGCTAATCATGTAGGACTATCTTATTTCCAAGTTCTTCCAAGGGGCTCATCCAAGTGCATCAACAGTAGATTTTTCAGAAATATGTGAGGAAGGCAGTAAGAGGTGTGGAAAAAAAAAGAGGTGAGAATGTAACAGTGGTGTCTGCGGGCCTCCTGAAACCAGGGTCTGAGTGTTTCACTTCCCTGAGACGTTTCCAGGGCCTGGGTCCCCTCCACAGCCTCTTCATGATTAGGAAGTTTTTCTGCTTGCTCTGTCCAAAGTGTCATTTATATATGTGCCCCTCTTCTCCTGACCAAAAAAGCCTCATACTACTCTTTACACTTTAAAAAAAACAAACATATGAGCCTTTCTTTTCTAGGAGCAGCTTGCCCAAAAATAAAAGGCCTTGGTGGTGGTAGGGGAAGTGAGGCTAAAATGCCAGGGGCCAGTCATGACAGGGTCAGGTACTGACGTGGGACACAGCATTGGACAAAGGTCAAAGGTGGATGACTCTGGCCTTTAATTCTCTCTCTTACTGTTCTTGGGAGGCAGAAACTGATGGTTTCTGGCAATTTAACTCTTCCTGTTCTGGGGTCCAGAAGCTGATGGCTATGGGCAATTTCACAGAGAAAGGGAAAGAAAGAAAGAAAGAAAGAAAGAAAGAAAGAAAGAAAGAAAGAAAGAAAGAAAGAAAGAAAGAAAGAAAGAAAGAAAGATACTGTCAGCAAGACAGAGGCCATTGCACCCTGGTGGAGCAAGAGATCTTGTCCAGGGTCAGAAGTCACACTAAGGCAATTCCTGGTGCAGCCAACACTGAGGTCTAGGCAAGTTAATAAGAAAGATGAATTGAGTCTTGAGGAACAAGGTGGAGAACACATTGAGAGATAATCTTCCTATGTAGGGAAAAGACAGGCAATATACTGAGATTTTAAAATTAGAAACATATAGATTTGGTAGGCTATTTAGAGCTATTAAAAATGGAGAATGTGAGGGATTGGAGAGATGGAGACTGATTAGGAGTAGTGGCTGCTCTTTCAGAGGATCCATATTCCATTTCCAGCATCTGCATGGTGGCTCATAAAATTCTAGTTCCACAAGATCCAATGCCCCTTTTTGGCCTCTGTGGGAAACCATACATGCACATGGTACACCTACATACATATAAACAAAATATTCATGCACACTAAATAAAATAATTAAAAACTTTTAACTGCGGAATATAAGATTGAGGAGTCAAGAGTTCTTGTGAGTTCAGCATGTAAAAGACTAAGTTTGCCAACGTCCTTTAAACTGAGGAAATAAAACTAAAATTTATAGAGTAGTTCTTCAGTCATTACTGGAGAGATTTTTATCATAAGTTCCCTATAATCTTAAGCATCTATAAGAAACATGTCAAATATTGACTTTTAGCCATTGGACCATCCTTATCACAAGACGATTATCTCCAAGAAGGGGAAAACAGGAGAAGGAGGTGAGTTTCTCAAAATTTAGTGTCTGGAAGAAATTTCCAAATTCTTGGGTAGACACTGGTATTTCAGAGTTTGGGCACATAGAATTTAAAATTCAATATTTAGTATCTAAAACTCATTGGACAGTGCTGAAAAGGAATGACTACACACACACACAAAAGAGAACCAATGGAGAGGGGATGCTGAGAGATACACAGAGCCCAGTCATACACCACTGATTCTCAGCAGGGCATGAGATCTCAGGCCTTCAGATGAGTCACTGCACACGGTCTCTCTCTCTCTCTCTCTCTCTCTCTCTCTCTCTCTCTCTCTCTCTCTCTCTCTCTCTCGTGTGTGTGTGTGTGTGTGTGTGTGTGTGTGTGTGTAGACTACACTGGCCAGGAAAAGAACCAATGGGAAAAAAAAGATAAGATCGCAAGTGAAAGACACCTGATTCCAAGGATAATTTGATTCCTTGATTCCTATCAACCAGAAAAGATATACTGGACAGCACATAGACTAGAGTATTCATCAAGATAATATCTCCATAATATGTAAAAATGATCTCATACTGAAGTGTTTGGGTTTTGCCAAACTTAAAATGAGCTTTAAAACAATGAAAGTACTTTCCAGTAATAAAACTCAAGTCACACACACACACACACACACACACACACACACACACACACACACACAGATTCTCCCCTCAGTATCAATGGGAGATTGTTTCTAGTAGTCCATACCCTAAAGTCTGTACATACTCAAGGCTACTAGATATAACAGTACAGTATTTCCATGTTAATCATGCATATCGTTTCATGAGCATATGTTCTAAATCACTTCTAGGTTGCTATAACACCAAACATGATGCAAATGTGTAAGTAGTAGTTACCCTGTATTGTTTTTGGAATAATAGAAATGTATCTCTGTCATAAACTGCATAGGCCACATTACATATTAAAAATAATTTATTGCATTCATTCTATAAAATCTGTTCCTAAAGAATTTGATACAGAAGATACATATATACATACATACATGCATACATACATACATGCTTAGTAACACAGTACACTATAGAGTACCAGTAAGTGACTTATAAGAGTCACAAACAGTTGTAAATAATCTTATATTGCTAACCTAGGAAAAGATCAAAATTAAGAATACAGTTTATATTTAATATGAGCTGCTTCTACACCATTTTAAAGTTGGAAATCTTAAGTCAAACTTTAAGTCAGAGACCAGCAAACACATGTCTATATGTAAGCAAAAATCCATGAACTCACACACACATACACACACACACACACATTATACTCACATGCATACACCAAACCACTATTTTCTTTCAACAAAGCAAAATTCATGTCTAATATCTCACAAAATTTTTCCAAGCATACAAAGAAGCAGAGAATTTTGTTTCACAACTAAGGTAAAAATATATTAATTGAAGTACACTCAAAAGAAATAATATCATTAGAATTACAGTTTTACTAAATAGAAGATGAAACTCAGACTTCTATAGATTAAAAAAAATCAGTGACTGAGATTACAAATAATTAGACATAAGTAACTGCAGGTGCTGAAGAAGACAAAATTATAAAAGGTTTTTATAAGATAGAAGCTTTCCAAATGAAATACATAGGCATGAAAGGCCTGAAAATCATAAATGATACATTGGTCAGACAACCTCAGAAGGCTTATGTCAGTAAACCTGGAGCCCTTGAAGAAGAGAGAGAGGGGAGAGGTGATAGAAACATTTAAAGAAAGAATAGCTGGCAACGTCTTACAATTTGATGAGAATTATAAGGTTATGAAGCCAAGGCACTAATAAATGAATAATGCAGTAAGAAACAATGTATTCAGACCACTTAAAACTAGTGAAAGAAAAAAATTGAAAACAGAATAAAAGACAAAAATATAAGGACAGGCCAACAAAGGTAAGAATGGTATATTTTTCTTTAGGAACAATGTGCGTAAAAGAGAGGAAACTGACATTTTGAAAGAAGCCAAGGGACAAAGTATCTGTGGACTTGTAGTTATGCCAACATAAAAATGTGGATGAATCCATCACAATACTTTAACTGAAAGGAAAGTAAAAAAGAAATAAATTTCCTTTTATGTGGTAATTGTTGTGCTTTATGGAAATCAGGATCTACCAACAGGACTGTTGAACACTGAAAAGTCTAAACATGTGAAGAGAAAATAAAAGACTGGTGTTTCTCATTCTGAAAACATTTTATAAGATAATGGACTGTTGAAAGCCAAAATAACAATGCCCTCTGAAGATGACAACATGTGCAGAAGGAACGTGTGAGGTGTTGGGGCACAGAGGCACATCCTGCTGTAGATGTATGTACTGGGCGGCTGCTGGGACGATCTTATGTTTAGTAAAGGTAGCTCAATGTTACTCAAAGGTGGGTTGTGATAAGTTAAATAAATGCTCTGTAAATCCTAACGGTAGTGTACTGAATAAAGTAGAAAGTGGGATTCCGATTACACAAAATAAGCCATAAAAAGAGGATTAATGAGTGTCTCTAACATTCCTGACTGTGAATTTGTGCCACAAATCTGATCATCTTTCTCCCAACTAAGAAGCCCATATTCTTATTCATTGATGAATCCATTCAACAAGAAGATAGCACTGTGATCAGCCACTATAACAGATATGGGACACACATGGGTATGTGTTGGTGAAACAAAGCAGTAACTTTTATAAAAAAAAAACTTAAAATAGTATAGAAGATATGGGTAAATGAACATTGGCTATGTCTTATGTGAAGTGTTATAATAGTAACAAAAAGAAAATATTACACAGCAGGTTTACCTAGATAATCCAGCCAAAGGAATCCTTGCTGCAGGGCAATGGTTAATTATTTATTATTAATAATCATGATGATTGAGTACGAGCAAGCCCACCAAGAGAAGAGGGAGATGCATCTCAGCACAGTAAGATTGTGTGTGAAGATCTCAAAACAATAGCTTTGGTTGCTTAAGTACTTGAACATTAACAACCAGAGATGAAGTTGCAGAGCTAAGCTGGGGGAAGTCAGACAGCACAAAAGAAAGGCGTGCTTTTCTTTTTCACTTTCCTCTAAGCACGGTGGGAACTAATTAAATGATACACAGAGGGCAATGACACATTCAGCCTGATTCAGAGCTCTCCTGCTTTCTTGCAAGCCTGAAAGGAGAGCAACCGGTTAGAATGTCACAACAGTGTGCCTATACACTGTGGGGAAGACAGAAGGAAAGGTGACAGGTGGTTGGGTGACACAGAAGAGAGGAGAGTTGCAGATTTGGAGAGGGGGAATCGAACATTTGAGAACCATCTTTGTTCAACAAATCAACAGAAAACATAAAGAACTCGGAAAATTGGCTCAAACCTACCACTGGGAGAAAATTTCTCTGAGTTAGAGTTCAATACCAGCTTGGGCTACAGAGTGAACCCATATCTCGAAAGTCCAAAAGAAAGCAGGCAGTTGGTCCTCTAGTTACTCTTGAGCCCTTTCCCCTCTTGATGAAATACCCCTCATAAGCCCTACTAACAAACAAATAAGCCACCCAACCCTCAACCTGGGGCTCAGGGCAGTAACTGTAAAATTCGGATTAGAAATTTGAAGTGTGTGTGAGCCTCATTGCTGGCTCATACCTTGTCATCCAGCATTTATGAGGCTGCACCAGGGCAATCATGACGTCAAGGCCAACCTGGGATGTAGAGGGAGAGTTTATTTAAACAATAAAGTAAAAACTCAAGTAAATAGACTAGAAATTCCAGATAAGGGCTTTATGTTCTATCATACTCCTTTCCCATCCAGGCCTGCTCTGGATGACCCCATGACTAAATTCTAGAGTGTTCAGGCAAAACTCCACCCAGGCTTGCACCAAGTTAATAACAACTTCAGCAACTTAGCTGGAAAAACAGACAACCGAAAAGCCTTTTTCAAAATGAAGATCAGGCCAAGCAGCCTATCCAGTTCTATTACTTCCTACCAACAAACTGAATGGCAGGTTTGGCAGGCTGAATTATTTCCCAGGTAATCAATCTAGTCTGCTATTGTTTAATTTCCCAGCCTTGCCAAATGCAAGCCTCTCATTTCACCATCACCCTTCATGGCAAAGGAAATTACTCCTAACTTATAACCCACACTAATGATCTTGCCCTTGATCATTATCAAGCAGAGTAGACATTTACAGATATAGTCTGGGCATTGTTAATTGGAAAGATCTAGAATAGTTAACATAGTACTAATAAGCTAAAAGTTTGTTACTGCAAAAGGCCGGAAGGGCCTATGACACAACATGACCTTTTATACTCTCCCCCAGTCCTGGAGGGTACCTGGGTCACAGGTAACAAGGAAGGTATCAAACATAGGGGTTGAGGGGCTCATGACTAGATAAAACCAGCAAAACTGGGATAATGGTGCTCTGGAAGGAGGGATGCCTCTTCCTGGGTATTGAGGTCTTCCAAAGCACATCCTGCTGGGAACCACTAACCCAGGCCTGGAGAAAGGCTCTGCAGCTACCAGCAGAGACGACAGTCCCAGAATGAACGAAGACTTCTTCAGGGGCACCTCTTGCTCGTCTATGGCTGCTCCACTACACTGCAAAGCACATGGCCACAGTTCCATGACCCTTCCTAGATGGTACAGTTTGGCACTCCACCCACCTGCCAGGCAGACCATTCTGACAAATGATCAAACTACTCATGGACTTGAGAATAAGAAACAAGATATTACAGATCAATAACAACAAAGAAGAGAAGAGAAGAGAAGAGAAGAGAAGAGAAGAGAAGAAGAAGCTTTATCACAAATTTTCCTTTTTTAAAAAAAATCAATAAATAAAATTGTAGGAACTAGAGAGATGGCTCTGCAGTTAAAAGCACTGGCTATTCTTGAAGAGGACCTGGGCTCAATCCCAGAACCCACATTAGGGCTCATAACCCTAAGGGATCCAACACTCTCTTCCAGCCTCCATGAGCACCATACACACATGAGTCTCGGACATAAATGCAGACAAAACATTGATATACATTAAATACATAAATGAATTAAATAAACAATTAAAAATTAATACATTTCAAAATGTAGACATTAAGTTAAAATATTTTTCTCCTACTATCTGTAAGGCACTTGCATTATTGTGTGGCCTCTCTAAAGTCTTCAGACTCTGCAATGATGCAGAGCTGTGCTTTTCATAGTGCCTTTCCAAAGAGAAACGCCTGAAATTACCCAAAGAGAGTAATTATAATCATGACAGATATTAAAGGCCAACACAAAGCAAAGGCACAGCAAGGAAATGCACCAACATGTTAATGACTAATAATGTCATTTCAACAAAAAAAAAAGGTATTTTCCAGGGCAAATTGTTACATATTTACCATTAGTTTCCTAATAAATTCCCACTGGGAGGCATATTGGTTGACTGTCCACAACCCTGTTAGGAAATTAATATAATTTAAATCTCTATTTAGAAATTATTGTCAATAGGGCCATGAGATGGGCAAACAGGTAAGGGTACCTGCTACACAAGCCTGGTGAGTGGAATTCGTTCCTCTAAATCTTGTAAAGGTGTGAAGATAGAATTAGTCCATCCTTGTCCTTTTACCTCTACACAGCACCGTGGAATGCAAGCTATACATATAAAGCAACACATTGAGCCAGCGAGATGGCTTACATGGAAGAGGCACTTGCCACCAAACCTGATGGCTGGAATTCAGATGCCTGACACCTACATGGTAGAAAGATATAGCCAGCTCCCTTTACAGGTTGTCCACTGACCTCTATAAGTGAGCTGTGGTAGTCTATACCCACACAAGCATGCACATGCACACACACACACAAAGGGGAGGAGAGAACATAAGTAAATCTTTTCAAAATTAGCACTAACAAATTACCTTAAAATTGTCAACAAAGCTAGCAATATTACTACGTATAAAGTATAGTGTTTAATGAATTATACTTACATTAAGTCTAAATGATCTGAACTTATGATCAAAAATGAGGGGTTTTTTTTCTTCCTGCTTTTTATTCAGAGATGGTTAGATTCTCATGTGTTTGTCAGAAGCAATGTAGATTGCATACATCCCAGCTTCCCCCATGGCACATCCTGCTCAGCTCCAGTGAAATGCCACAAGGAACCCACAGAACCTACATGTCTCACTAGTTCTTTCTGCACCTGTGTGTGAATTTAGTTTTGTGTAGTCTTAGCCCCTGTATAGACCTATGGAGCTTCCATGGCAGTCAAGAGCCAGGACAGCTCCATCCCTGTAGGACCTTTTATAGCCATGGCCATTTTTCCTGTCCAGCAGCCTGACTTCTGGCATTGGTGACCAACTTTTGATCCAATAAACAGTTATTATTCTCCCATATGTCAATCAATCTACCAAGCATAGTGATTGATAGGTAAATAGTGTAACCGGATGCTTTGGAGTTCAGGAGGGAACCTGACTGACTGGGTTCCAATCTTGATTAGCCACTGTGCCTTTGAGAAAGTATTGAAGAACAACACAGTCCGTTCTTCAATAACATGGGGCTAATAATAGAACTGTACAAAATATACGAGAGCGATTTGTTTTTAAGCAAGTGGAAATGTCTAGCATACAATAGATGGATATTATCATCTAAGAGCTCAAGTCTGTGGAGGTTGGGCAAAATTCTAATCAGGTCAGCGTGTGTTAAGTAATGCTATGCAAATATAAACAGTATAATTCAAGGACAGCATGAAGGAGGAGCAATAAATTCTGGCTGACTCAGGCTCCCCAGAAAACTGAATATTTGTGCTGGCCTTTGAAGTGTGAGTCAGACTGAACTGGAAGGGAAGGAAAGATGTTCCAGGCTGATAACCAGCTTTTCTGTGGCCAGAGGCATGAGAGTGCATCTGCCACTCTGAGGACTGAAAGGCAGCAACAAAGGCTGTTGGGACAGAGGGGAGCCTAGCCTGGGTAAAGATTGGAACAAAGCTTTGGGGATAACTTACAGGCTGAGCTATAATTGGCACTCCAGCTTTGCAATTCCATGATAATCCAGCAGATGTGAAAGCTTTTTCTAAATTGCAAATCTTAGACCGTGGAGGTCAGTTACAAACAAGAGCAGTCACACGCCTCGCACAGTCCACGTACTTATCTCGGACAGCCAATCTGGAGCATTCTAAACAAAGGAATGAAGATGTCCTGTGTGGATTCACACACCCACTCTGATCTGGCCTTACCAGAGCAGTTCCCTCTTCACCCAGGTGTCTTCAATCCCTTTCCCCAACAGCTCAAACCATCCTGTCCCTGGCTTTCCAAAGGCAGCCTGTGGCTGAAGATGGGCGGTCCCTCCATTCTTCCCCTATCCCTGGCAGCTTCAGCTTCCGGTTACCTGGCTCTTGGCCTTCTTCAGGTTCTGGAGTGCTGATCTCTAACCCTGAGCCTACATCAGCCTTTCTCAGTTTTCCTGCCTCACTTCAAAGCACCTCTTCTGGGGCCCAGTCTCCCTGTGTGCTGAGAAGCTGGTCTCACTCTCCTAGGCCTGTGTAGCTCTCCAGCTGTCTTTCACAACTTAACTCCTGTGTCTCTGGTCTCAGTTCTTCCAGGGACCTTAGGTGTGGCACAAAGAACAGATGCTTTGAAGCATATTTTTTTTTTTTGCCATCGATCATTTGTGGCTCTCAGATTAAAAAAGAAAAGGGAAAGAGAGTTTATTTTACTTGCTTACCCCAGTTATAAGGCTAGCTCTATACAGACTTGGGGGAAAGCTGACAATTTTCAAGTAGCAGCTGGCACATTTCATTTGCTTTTCATGATTATATTCAGTAGAAAAGAAGTAAGGAGGAGAAGGGGGAGAGAGAGGGGAAGGAGAGAGAGGAAAGAAAGGAAGAAGAGGACAGAAAGATATATATTGTAACAAATAGTTCTGACATGGTGAGGGTTAGTGTGGTTTCTGGTTTGGGTCTGAAAACTAAAAATCAAATAATAAAAACATAAAAAGCATATGTCTTCCTTCCAAACACAGTTGAATATATCAAATAGTCAGAGATTATGAAGATGAAATGTAGCCAAAAACTACTTGGAAATAAACATTCTTAAAAGACCCTAAAACAACACCTTGCTGTCTCCTGTATAATGGAGCTATCTTTCTTGTCTGGGAAGAGTGTTAACCGCCATGACACAATCTCTCTCTCTCCACTTCAAGTTGTTCCATCAGAGGCAAAACGTAATGGCATATAGTCTCAAGACCATACCTTCTCATCAAGCAGGCCATGTTGTACATCTGACCCAAAATCCATTTGTAGCATCAAGTACAAGCCATTCATGTAAATAAAATGTTGAACTGTGTCATTTGGAGAAAAAGAAGTCACAATAAGATGCCCAAGAGCAAGAGAAAACAAAACAAATTTTATATCCCAATAAATTCAATTATGTGTTTTGAAAAATAGCTATTTTAATCCCCCAACTCCCTACCGAAACCTTTGACATAATGCGAGACCCTTGTATCTTTTATTGTCAGAGGTAACGTGATGGTATTTTTCTTACCTTCACCCTGGTGGGGTCAACCCATGAGAAAAACACTATAACAGGGGCAAGGATACAGAGGGATGACATACTTTTTATTTAGGCTCATCGATTTAAGAAATTGTATCCTGCTTCTCACTACAAGGAGACACCACAGAAGAGGGCAAAGCTGATGTCCTTGTCCCATATGGGCCACCATCACCTATAGCATCCACATTTATTCCCAAGAAGTGTGCTTTTGCTTTGCTCTGCAGTGCTGAGAACAAACAAACAAACAAAAAAACCCAACCTAAATAAATAAACGACCCCAGAACCTTGACATGCTAAACCCAGTACTTCTGAGCTTTACCTAAAGGCCTTTCTGGGGGAAGGTTTTAATTGACTTTACTTTTCAAAAGTCTAAAAGTGCCTTACTTTATGAGGCCTAGTAAATCCCCCAAGGTTCTTGTTAAAGTGTGTGTTTCGGGTCCCTCCTTGAATCTAGTAATAATTAAGATTTCAGAGGATGAGACCTGCAAGGTGCATTTTAAACAAAATCATTACAAAATCCTGGTCTGTGGCTGGATATTAGAATAATTTTAAAACCATTAAATCAACGTGCTCTGAATACCTGGGTGTGGAGCACAGAGGGTCAGCCTCAGGAAGACTTTTACATCAAGGTCAAGGCCTTGCTTGCTGTGTGGATTTTTAGGTAGGCTATGACATGGTAAGTCACACAGCTTCAGCAAAGGGGTCAGCACTTTTAAGAAGTGGTTCCTGCTCCAAAGAGAGACTCTGCTGCTCAAGGTTCCCTCATCTGCCCCCTACTCAGTGGAAAGTGACCATGGTCCATTCCACTGAGCTACTGTTATAATCTGTGACTTCCAATAAGTCTCCCCCTCCCCCCAGTTCATGGCACACAGTAGTTGTCCTTTATACTCCAGAAAACCATAGTGTTCCAGCCACAACCAACTGATGATTTTTCCTGTAGAGAACTGGACCCACACCTTGCTGGCCTGACAGAGTGCTGTAGATATTCTAGCACAGAAACTGGATATTGTGTCTAAAATTCTCTTTGAACAGTGTCAGTCTTATGCAGGGATAGGAATGAATGGCAGATGCCTGAATTATATTGCTGTGACATTATTTAGTTAGCATTTTAATCTTTTAAGTTGTATTTATCAGTGAGTGAGTGTGTGTGTGTGTGTGTGTGAGGGCCTCATGTCATCATCCCAAGACTATGGGGTCAAGGGATACCTTTCAGGAGTTGGTTCTCCCAAACATTTCACTGGGGACTGAACCCAGGTTATCAGGTTTGTAAAACAAGCCGTTTTTTGTTTTTTGTTTTTTTTGTTTTGTTTTGTTTTTTTAACCCACTGAGCCATCTTACTGGCACTTAGTTAAATTTTTATGTTTTATGTTGCAGAAAGAACTAAGACTCCTACTCGTTTCAGAAGCCTCTCAAAAGACGATCTTCAGACACCGGAAAATGTTCCGGTAGCTGATTATTTAATATGGCAGGAAAGCGCCCGGAGTCCAGAAACTTGGAAGTGAAAACACATGCGCTCTGGTTAGACCATGCTCTTCCGCCCCCAGCTCCCGCAGCTGGTGCAATCCACACTTACGTTCCTCACCCCCTCCCACTCCCTGGTTAGAAGCAGTAGGACTTTTCTAATTTCTCTTTTTCCTAAAAGAAATAAACGTTCCATGAACCAGGAGTCTTTCTTATCCTGGTTCAATATCCAGAAAGCTTATATTCAATGACCAAGCCTAATAAGAAACCCAGGACTAGCTTGAACCTCGTCTGTACTTGCAAACTTGTGCGGTGGGGGGGGGGGGGTGCGTCCGAGAGGTCCGAGAGGTCTTGTCTTCTCCAAGCCTGGGGGACTTTCGATGTCGGTTATGTCTTTGCCCCTGGATCTGTATGTTAAGGTTAAGGTTACTCAAGTCAATTTGGACTTTGAGGCACAAGAATCCTTGAAGCAAGAAGTAGCAAGGACAGCCTCCTACTCAGGGACAAGGGTCAAGAGCGAACCATAACCATGTCCATTCACTATGTGGGTTAGCCTGGGAGCCTCCATTGCTGTCCTGCTCCTCGGACTTAAAGGGAGGTGACCAGTATCTGATGCCCTTGGGGCTGCATTGAGGCCCCCAGGGAGCTGCAGGATGGCTCTCCCAGCCCCCAGCCCAGGTGTGTGGTGCCTCGCCCTGGGGGTGGGGTTGGGGGCGCAGGCTCCGGCCCTGCGGCTGCGCTGTGGCCTGTGCAGACTCCACACACCTGGCCACCCCACGGACTTCATTAAAGCCGCGCCTGTGGTGCCAGGGCGAGCTGCGGAGTGGGGAGCCTGGGCCATGGAACCGACCGAGAAGCTCTGCAGGAAAACAACGCGGGGTGAGCACGCGTGGGGCTTGGCCTTGGTGAGGAGGGGTCGCTGAGCCCATGACATCTGCTGGTCACTCTGCCAGCCTGAAGAGTAGGTTTAGGGCTGTGGGGGGTAATGGGAAAGGGAGGTCACCTCACCACATCCTTCCATGGAGGGATCATCCTGTGTCCTGGGGATAAAGCGTCTGTCCTCCATCTCCAGCACTGCTCCTCTAATTTAGGTTCTCACACTCTTCGCCTTTTTCACTACAGTACATTAGTGGACTAAGGTCCGAGATTGTTGAGTGCCTACTCAGTACCATGCTTATGACTGTGCTACATGCTCATTACTGGTGTGAACCTTATTTGTCCCAGCGGCCCTCGACACCATTACTGCCTTCACCCTTTGGCTGCACCCCCTCTCCACCTCCCTGAAGGGGTTCTATGGTGTATTTAGAATCATCTGGAAGAGGCTCCTGGGCCAGGACTTGCCCCCAGCTTTATCTATTATTAGAAAGTTGGGGGTTTTTTTTGTTTGTTTGTTTGTTTTTGGTTTTGGGTTTTGTAAGCGGCAATATCAAAGGCTCCAGTTAGCATTTACTTACACAGTTTCTGGTTTCGTTGGAAATAACAGCAACTCCCGGAGGTGAGTTGTGTTTTGTTATAAGTACTTGAAGGAAATAGGAGAGGCATGTAGATCCTGGGAGGTGGCAGAGGGCAGGCTGAGCCCCTGAACCCTATCCCTGTGTGATCTTGGGTTGATTATTCAGCAAGCTCACCCCCATCTCTTCATCGTGGGGGGGGGAGTACCTGCGGGGCTGGGAGCAGGTGAAATGGTTCTGTGCTCAGTTAGGATCCCCAGCAAGCCCATCAGTAGGGGTTGCCCTGGCGTCGGGAGGGTGACCTTCCCTTCACAGCTGGTTGGAGGGGTTTTTCCTTCCAGATGGGTGCTTTTCCTCACCTGCAGAGGAGTTGAACTGGGTGAAAGGAGAGGAGGGAGGAAGGGCTTGGGGGGGGGAGGGAGTGGGGAAGATAAAGGCCTCATCATTCCTGTCATCCCCTCTGATGGCCTCTGCCAGTCGGTGGTGGTGCCTGTGCTGTGGAGACCCAGGGCCCTGCTTTATCTCCTCTGCAGGCCACCGTGCCTTGCTTCCCTTCTGAAACAAGGGCTAGTCTGAGGAAAGCCAGAATGGCAGTCTGCCAGATTCTCTCTTCCTAGTCACCCCTCCCCAACAGTTGTCTATTAGAAATATCAAACAGATGCTTGTCCCCTGAGCTTGCTTGCACCTCCGATGTCTGGGGAAATTTGAGAAAATGTGTGCCCGGTGGCTTTCCACTGTTCTCACATTAAGACCCCGCAGAGGTGAAATCATTGTTTACGTTTGGTTTATTTAATCCAGTGATTCTCAACTTGTAGATGGTGACTGCTTTGGAGGGGCCAAAAGACTCTTTCACAAGGATGGCCTAAGATCACGGGAAGACACAGTTACTTACATTATGACTCAAAACATTAGCAAAATTACAGTTATGAAGTAGCAACAAAAATAATTTTATGGTGGGGGGGTTCACCACAACATGAGGAACTATATTAAAAGGTTGCAGCATTAGCAAGGTTGAGAACCACTTATCTAATCCATCCTCCTGACTGCCCAGTTAAGAAGGTAAGCTTGGCATTCAGGCCTCATTTGGTAGACAGGCAAAGGAACATTCCAGTTCTACCAACAGATCAGCTACAGGGAGGAAGGGGTTCTACCACTTAGTGCTGGGGCTAGTGGCTGCTACTCTCCACAGGCCAGGAAGCTGGGGACAAGCCCAGGACTGCTGCACTAAAGACAGAGGGACCACTGCAGGATTCTGCCCCACTTATCCAAGGTAGCCAAGACAAGCGGTCCTCACTCCCCAGGGCTGGCCTGGGAAAGAGGCCACTGTCAAAGACCTCTGGGGAGTTAATGGTCACTGACACCTGCAGAGTGCACAAACCCCCCATGCCAGCTGCATGTAGTCCCCAAGCCCAGGAAGAGGGTTCTTCTCCCCCACAGAAAAAGGCAGAATCAGCGAAGACATCCATTTCTGCAGTGCCTGGTAAGTCTGGGAAGCTGGCCACCACAGTTTGGGCATTTAACATCTTTCCTGATGTTGCTCAGTATGTGCTATTCACAAATCTATGCTTTCTGAGTCAGGCCAAGCCGGCGGTCCCCTCAACTCTCGAGAGGGGGACCTGAAGAAAGATTCCCTAGAAGTGACCTGTCAATTTCGGAAAAAGACTCGAACCCTCTACCGCTCAGGTTAGTCCCCAAGGTGAAGGAAGCAGTATGATCTGTGCAAACAGTATGGCACAAGGAGACGTTGAAGTGTCGTTTAGTCACTTTGCCCTGAATGTTTCTCTTTTTCCATGGCAATGCCAACACTTCTGACCCCTGATGGGAAGACCAGGCAGGCTACCTTGTCTTAGACCAGGATAGAAGATTCAGAAATATATATATCACACTGTGCATGAGAGGAGGCCTGGCTCTTGGGTTAGGGCCAATGGCCTTATCTGCTATGGGTGCACAAAGAGCATCTCCTTTCTTCTCTCCTGCTGTGGTGGTTGTTCCTCCATTAAGTGTCTTTTTTTTTTTTCAGACCAGCTGGAAGAACTGGAGCGGATATTCCAGGAAGACCACTATCCTGACAGTGACAAACGCCATGAGATTGCCCAGATGGTGGGGGTAACCCCCCAACGAATCATGGTAAAAGGGATCAGATCATTGATTAGAAGAGTAATCTGGAAGCTGCTGGTTAGAACTCTCTAGGAGAGGCCATGTGCTCAGTCTCAGCTGAGATAGAGGCTGAAGTTAAGTCTCAGATGCAAGGGTGTCCCAACTGTTCCAAGGGCCACAGCTTTAACCAATTAAAAGAGGAAGAAAGCTACTACCCAGATCTTTTTATACTTCTGAGCTATAGGTAGCTGAAAACCCAGGAAAGTGTCCTCCACAGTCATGCCCAAGCCTTTGTCTCTGCCAGCATTCTCAAGTTGAGGTGCCCTTTCTCTATTCCTAGGTGTGGTTTCAGAACCGCAGGGCAAAGTGGAGAAAAGTAGAGAAACTGAATGAGAAGGAAAATAAGAATGGTCCTGCCACTCCCAGTGCTGACAGCAGCCAGCGCAGGTGAGAACGGCCTCTCATTGTTGGGTGTCCACACCAAGCAGAATTGGAGTCGGCATGGGAGTCCTGGGGTCTTGAAGGAGAATGTTGGGCATGGGGTATAAGAGCTAGGGATATTGACTATTTCTTTAAGGGATCTGGGCTGGGCTGGGCTGCACTGCTCTGGGCTGGAGACAAGAGTTTCTAGTACCTTGTAAGTGGCCCTTTCCTTGCACCAAATCCAAGCTCTACATTTAATAGCCTCAAAATACAGTTTTCCTTCTTTCTGCCTCCAGATCTGCTCCTGAGCTCCTAGATCCTATGCCTACAGACCTAGAACCTGGCCCTGTTCCTCCAGAGCACATTCTGGATGCCTTTCCTGGTGAGCTCCCACTTTCAGAAAGGTTTTGGGGAGTGGGAATGGGGACGAAAGCTAAGAAGACAGTTGAAACAGAAAGTCCACTCCTTAGAGGGTGGCAGTGACTGAAACTCTCCAGGGTTTTGTACCAGTGAGCCCTGGGCATTGATTGCACTATCTGCCATTCAGCAGTGACACAGCTATCTCCCTGTCCCCTTCTTCTTATGCTGAGTGCCCCTGTTTGTCATATTTTCCTAGAGCCCCCCATGCTACTGACTTCTGACCAGACTCTGACACACTCTCAGCACAATGAGGGTGCAGAGAGGGTGGCAGTGACTCCACCACTCCTCAGTCCCCCACCTATTCGAAGGACCAACCTTCCTCTTCCTCTGGGTCCCGTTCAAACTCCTCAAGTACTGCCTCCGCTGAGGGATGTTCCTGGCAGTGACAGCATGTACAAGGACAAGCCCTGTGTGTCCTGGGGCACTAGGTATGGGACCAGAGTTTGTTTGTAACCTTGGAGAGAAGAAAGGAATGGTGGTGTGGAAAGGAAAGGACTGAATGGGTCAGGAAGTGGCTCATGGGTGGGGAATGAAACCAAGTGTGGGTCTGAGTAGGAGTGATCTAGCATTTTATAGCAATAGAAGAGAAACAAGGGGAGCAGTGAGCAGGGGGTGAGACGAGGAAGAGGCAGATATGCTGCCCAAGGTTTGATGTTGCCACATAGATGGAGAAAGGAGTTACAAGGGAATGGTCTCTTCACTGTGTGGTGGGAATGAGGTCACTGTTACAGCTCATTAAATACTCCTCTGTCCTCCATAGTATCGCCTCGCCACCCACCTACTCAAATTTGGAAGACTTGGGGCCTCAGGATTACCAAGCAAGCAGTCAGTTGGGCTCATTTCAGCTCTCCCAGGCTCCACAGTCACCCCTTTTCCCACCCCTTCAGTCCCAGTTTCCGTATCTGACCCCTTTCCCTTTCCCCATCCCAAGCTCACTGCCATTTCTACCACCAGAAGACTCTCTGTTTTCACTTCCATTTGGCTTTAGTGGGGACTCATCACAGGATTATTACCCTGGGCTCCCCCCAGGTCAGATCTCAATGCAGCCACCTGCTGGAAACATGGGTGAGTTTGGGCTGGAAAGAAAAATAACCCCTTTTTGTTTGAAGGTGAGAAAGGACAGAATACTTCTTTATCTGGAAGGCAGAATGAAGCCAGTGTAGGTGGGGAGCAAACCTCTTGCTTGCCCCTGATCATAGCTGTCCTGAAACTTCTGTTGGCTTGGCATTGGAGCCATAGTTTCATATTGCTCAGCGATTTGGTGACCACTGGAAACAGTGAACAAAAGGACCTCGTACAGAGTTGTTAGCAGCTAATTATGCCAAACTACGTGAATTTCTGAAATCCCAAAGCCCTCCCTCTCATGCATGAAAGAATTCTATAGGTAGAAATAAAGAGATTTCCAGGTGGTTTCTGGTCTCCTTGATGCCTATATAAGCCAGCTCTTGGCCTTTACCTGTGGTCTATGAAGTCACAGTTGCCAAACCACATAGTACCTGAAATCCAAGAGCCTGTCTGATCCTGGGGGAAGAGGCTAGTGTTAATGTTTCACTTAGACTTCCACTAGGAACCTAAACCATGGTCCTGAGGAAGTAAAAGAGACTCTTCCAGTTTATTCAGGGTGTTCAATGTTCTTAATTCTGTCCAATAATTCCCATGTTCTTTGACTCCACAGGTACAGGACCCTGGAGTGGCCATTGTTTGCCAGACCCTCCCTTCTTTCATCCACACTACCCACAGGCTCTGGGACACCCCCTAGGGTCAGAGGGCTACTTTCCTGATGTGTTTCCAACCCCATATGCTCCAACTATGAGCAAGCAGCCTTCATTAGGCCTCAATGGTCTTCTTGAAGGCACTAGACCAGAGACAGGGTCCTCACTAAGCAAAATGCCAGATGAACAGACTTATTCCTTTGAGCAGCCCACACCAGAGGAAGTTGGAGACAAAAATAAGAATAGTCATGCCACTGGAGCTAAGGAGTAAAGAGAAAGTCATGTTGGAGGCCTGGGGAGGGAGCAAGAATAGCAGTGAAAGATTTGAGAGGCTATAGACTGGCCTGCTATGGAGGTCTAAGGTCTTCCTAGCCTGGGCTTAGAGAAGGAAGACAGCTGCATCACATTTTCCCCTTTACCCCTTAGGAATTCAAAGGAAAGAAGAATCATGTTACGCTAAATGTTCCACGTGGTATTCCTTCCATCCTGGACGCTGTAAGCAATAAAACAGTAACTATTGGGTGTTTGGTTTTGTGACTGAAGAGCTTTGTTGCTGCTTCCTTGGCTTCCTTTCTGTGCTAGTTAGATGTAACCTCCTGGGAGGTCCCCCCAATGGGCATTCCTATGTGCAGCCTGGCATTTTCTGGGCCCAGTTCTCCATTAAGGGAGGTTTGGGCACCTTATACTTTAACTTCAGTCCTGCCACTAAATTAGTCTATTCATGAAATCAGGACTAAAAGCCAGTCTGGACCCCTCTTTCAAGTTTGGGTCTTGTAAGGATAGAGTCACAAGATAAATGTGAATGGTATGGAAGCTACTAAATGTCAACTATCTATTATTGTGAATTTCAACTTATTTTTCCCTCCCATTGTTTTTGTGTGTGTGTGTGTGAGTGAAGGGTGAGGATAATAAGGAAGAGCAAGGTGTAGTGGGTACCTAAAACAGTATGGCAAGTAAGCTGGTTAGGATGATATCATAGTACCTCTCATCTCTAATAGACATCTCTCTGGGTTGGGATGAAGGATCCAAGGATATTTTGTCACCATGGCTGGGAAAGGAGCCAAAAGACCTATGAGTACATATATGGAAAGAATATCTATGCTAAAATGACTATAGTTTCTTTCTTAAACACAGACTGAAAATTCTCAGCCTTTATTTATGGCTACTATTTGGGATTGGGGACTAATTTAGGCAACTATGGTGGTCATTTAAGCTATAGGAAGAAAAAGAGAAACCATATCTAGATGATGGGTCAAGAGCTCAGGAATTATTGGGTAGAGCATGAGGTCATGCCCATGTGATCATGTCCACCCTCCAGTCCATTGCAGACCAGCTTAATATCTAGGTAAAACCCAAATAGCTTCCTTCTCTCCTATGGTGAGCCAACCTGGAGAAATGACAAATTCCAAACCAAAGGAAGAAATAGTAGACCCTACTGGTTCTGTATATAAGCTCTTGATTTATTATACAGATAAAATGGTGGATGTACAGTCAGTTTGAGAAGGTAAAGAGATGCCAGACAGATGAATCCAAATGGGTGAAAAAGGCAAGTAGAAACTGTAGGAAATTACAAAACGTGGGCTGAGTGATAAATTTCATTTTGTGACTATGCTCTTCTATTCTCAAATTTTATCAAAGAGGAAAAGTGAAGCCCGGGTATAGAGACAGTGAGGGAAAGAGACTGGAAGGTCCAAGGTGATGAGGAGAACCAGGAGAAAACACTGGGGAGGAGCACAGAGATTTCATGTGAAAGGAACTCAAAACTGAAAATATGCAGAGAAAGCTGGGGGTTCACTGCTTTAAAAATGAGGGGGAAATGGAGAAAGTTCAAAAGAGTTCTAAAGATCAGTATTCTCACACAAAAGGACTGAGGATTTAAAAATGAGTTAGGGACGGCGAGTGCAAATTTACCATTCAACAAGTGAAAAATCCACCAGAGAAATGCACATGGTGGAAAGAAATGAAGAAACAAGGAGTTGACTTGTATGTGGTAGGAAAGTTTATAGAGAGAGTAAAAAGAACGTGAGGGAAGGATATGAGTGAATTCTGGTTAAGTAAGTAGATACAAAAGGGCATGTAAGAAAGGAAAGGGAGGGAACTCAGAACAGGTGAGAGGGCATCAGGATAAGTCAAGAGGAAGCACCAAGGAGCAGTGGAGGAAAGGTAACAGAAGAGGGGGTCGTCTGGGCTGGAAGGAGCAAAGTGAGATCTGTAAGGAGATGGATGGTCACTGTCAAGTCTTCAGTGTGGGAGGCAGGTGATGAATCTCACCCAAGGAAGAAGCAGGTGGATCTAACGACAGAGGAAAGGACAGCTCTGGCTGTAGTAGTTGGGAGAATGCTCCCGGAAATAGTACACTTTTAGTGGAAAAGTGCAGGTGACTTGAATGATATTCAGAGATGGCAGAGTCATCTGATGAGTCTATACTATTGCAGTAGGAGTTAAGTAAGGGGAAGGGGAGACATAGAGAAGTGCTAGCTGTCAAGGAACCAGTGCTGTGCCTTAGCATATGACTAGGCATTTGTCTACGTCAGTGGCAGATCTATAATCGTCAAGGGGTAGGGAAAGTTCAGTGATTGTTAAGATCATCTGTATTTGCTATTCTTCAGGACTGAGTTGCTATTGGATTAAAACAAAGCTTTTAGGAAGGTGTTTTATACTCGGGAAACAGAGGAAAAAAATTTAGCCTTTTATTTTCTTGCCAAGTGTTTTGAGCCATGACTCAACCTGCCTGTAAGCTGAAATTATATTTAGCATCCAATTTTGGTAAACTACATACAATACTTTCTAAATTAGGATTTGCTATGATTATTGGATAAATATTTTTACAAAGAAACTCACTCTCATAGTAGATTGTTTAAATATCTATCAAAATAGTTCTTGGTTCATTTGCTATAAGAACCAACAAGGGGCACTCGTTGGAAGTGGAAAAGAGATATCTTTGTTACAAAACATTCTTCTCCATTGCTCTTTGAGGCAACCCTTCAAATTCATGGAATAAGCACCCATAGATTCAGTCATCAGCAATTCAAATATATTTGGAAGAAAATGGTGTATATACTAAGCATGTGTAAATATTTTCCTTGTCATTTAGCATAATAACTTTTTACATAGAATTTTCATTGTTTGGGGATGAGGCAACAAATATGGGAGAATATGTATAGGATATGTGCAAACACTGTGCCATTGCAGCTAAGGAACCTGGACATCTGTAGATTTTTGCATCCAGGGGAATCCTAGAATTAACCATCAATACTGATGGGAAAATGTACAGGGGTCTACAAACTAAGTTAAAAACTCAGTGTAGTATTGTTATTACCACCTGCTTGCCACTCAATAGTCATAGTATCAGTAGCAGTGTCTTTAACTTAGGGACTCAAATGTATTCCCTGCAATACTGATGTCTTTTATTATGTGCACAAGTGAGTCTTTTAAAGGAGACAATTCAAAAATCCTCTTGCTTTACATTCTGTCTCACAAGGCTCATGAAATGAGCAACCTTGAAACAGAGAAATGAGAGAAGGAAGAGTTTTTTTTAATAAGACATCAATTGTTTTCAAAACTCAGCCTTTTTAGATATAATTTAGGTAGCACTCTGGGTATTTTCCCAAAGCTTAGACCTAGATTGGAATCACACCTCTCAATGATTGGAATATGCATATACATATATATATATATATATATAGAGAGAGAGAGAGAGAGAACATGAGTGTGTGTACATATATATGCAAATTTTAAACACTGAAATATGAGCTTCTAGATGTATCCTTACATGTAAATCTTAGACAAACTATTAGACAATCTAAGTATACATATGTTTACTAAAAGTAAACTTAGGTATTGGGAATGAAAACTGAAAGATGGCCTGAAAAAATTGTGATAAGCATGTTTTAGAGGCCTAGAACCTAGAAACTGGAGAAACTTCCTCGGCTATCAAGCCTGAGGTACTGACACACCAAAAGTACTGCTACCAACCAACCATCAGGGGCTCTACAATATTCTAAGTCTGGGTCTTTGTAGGCTCTATTCCACAAAGGTTTTCAACAGATTTCCTTTCAAGTTTTTGACTCTGGAAGGAAACGAAATCGAGTTTCACTGGATAGAGTTTGTTTTTTTTTTTTTTAAGATTACACACACACACACACACACACACACACACACACACACACATACACACATATATATATATATCTTAGACACCCCATAAGAGGGCATCAGATCCCATCATAGATGGTTGTGAGCTGCCATGTGGTTGCTGGGAATTGAACTCAGGACCTCTGGAAAAGCAGTCTTAACCGCTGAGCCATCTCTGCAGCCCGTAGAGTTTTGTTTTCCATGTTTCCAAGTGGGGCATCACAGGAATAAACTAACTCTATGAGCACCCGGACGCGTGCCACCCCCAAAGCTCTGCGTTCTCTAGGCATGCTGGGACCACTTTGCTCAGCCCTCACATGGCTTGGGCTCCAGGTCCCTTGTCTCTTGCCAGGTGAGCTTCTAACATTCCTCTGAGGAATGAGGTGATGTCAGGTCTGGACTTTACCTCTGCTAAAGGGGCCGGGGTGCTTATTGAAGACTCCATCTGACTGGATCTCTGCTAGTGGCCTTTCTAATGAAAGACATTAGCATAGTGTTTCGTTTAGCGCTACAGCACATTTATATTCTTGACAACTACAGCCTCCAGGATATTTTAATAAAAGATGCTTTGAGCCCAGTTCACTCCTAATTTGTACTTGGAGAAATAACAGCTTAAATCTAAATACATAGAGATTTATATCACCTGTTCAGCTTTGTTAGGTTAGTTTTAACTCTTTATGATCTTGTTAAGATGTTTTGAAATTCTCACAATATCATCTGGCTTAGAGATTTTGTCCTATTTGAAAATTGGGTCAGTGTATTTAGGATATTTACATTTCAACCGTTGCTAAATTAATAAGCAGGATAATAGGGGTATGTAAGATATTTTGGCATTCCCCTGGAAAATAATCTATTAATGGCAATGGAGAGTTAAGCAAGCCATGAATCCTCAACTGTACTATCATCCAAAGCTATCCTTTGCTATCTCCTACAATAACATTTTTTTTTAAAGAACCTACTTTTAGTGACCCAATAAAATCAACATATTTTCTGTGGTGCAACCAGATAGGTTATTTCTCCTGCTAACCTAACTGCTTAACAAGTGCTGTATACTTAGAGGTCACCGACTGCCTTTCATGTCTCATAAGAACATTGTCGGGTTTGAATGACTCCCATAGGTTCATAGGAATGAAGTACATTCTGAGTCTGTATTACCTCATTTAACAGAATACTTTCTAATTCTGTTCATTTTTCTGAAAGTTTCAGTTTTGTTTTACACATGAAAAAACTTCCATTATGTGTAGATACCACATTTTCATTTTTTATTCTCCGTCGACAGACATCCATGTTCTTGTTGTGAACAATGCAGCAATAAACATGGATGTGCAGGTGTCTCTGTGGTAATATTCAGAATCTTTTGAATATGTGCAGAAAGTGGTATAGTTGAGTTTTAGGGTAGTTACATTTATTTTATGTATTTTTTTAAACTTCCATACTGACTTCCATAACGGCTGCACTAGATGCCACTCCCATCAGTAGCAAACATGGATTCATCTTTCCTCACATCCTTACCATTTGTTGTTCTTTGATTTCTTGGTTTGGTATGTTTTTTTAAAAAATTGTTTATAAACTACATTTTAGAAATCTCTTATAGATGTTTATAATAACTTTAAGTATATTTTCATAAAAATCAGCTCTATAGAAATTAATATCTTTGGCTCTATTAGGTCACAGGGACTCTCTCATGTTTGAACCAAAATGGCGATGGAATTATTGAACCCGGCTCTGTTGCCCTGGTTTGGGCTCAAAGGTTGTTTTTTATTCGTTTTAATTTTCATAAGCCAGAGGTTCTCAACTTTCCTAATACCACAGCCAGCCCTAAAGGGCACCCACGTTATGCTGACCCCAAACCATAAAACTATTTTCATTGCTACTTCACAACTTCATTTTTTTACTACTCTTATGAATCATAATGTAAATACTTTTTTGGAGATAGAGGTTTGCTAAAAGGATCATGACCCCCACAGGTTGAGAACAGCTGGCTTAAACCTGCTAATTTCTAGAGCGCTTTCCTTTCCTAGACCAAACAGGTTGAAATAAGAATCAGGACTTTTTTAGCCATCGTTGGTTGCCATGGTGACCACTTTGGGAGCTACACTTAACACTGTTGATTCCTAGCTTCTGTAGTTAGACCACTGAGCACCTCCTTTGGGAAGTGCACTTCTAGATCACTCTTGCCTATTGTTTTTCCTTGATGGGAACCAAGTTTCTGCAAGCTGGAGAGTTCACTGCTCCCTCTAGGGCAGTTCATGTAGACCTCTAGGTCATCATACTCCAGCTTCACTCCAACAGCAACTGCGCAGTCATCCCCTGATTGACATCATCTTCTAGTAGTGCACCTTCGCTATTATCCAGAGCAGCACCTTTCCTGTAAACATCAGAGACATTTTAATAAAGTAAAAATAAAAGCCAGCACCGCTGTTTAATTTCCTTACAGCTTTTATCCACTAGATGGCAATGCACCACCATTTTCTTTGTGAGCCTAGACTTCCTGGTTAAGTCAAAAGGCTGTGGTAATAATTGCTCAGTACTTTCCCTTGAATGCCCCAGGAGCCATTTTATCAAAGACTTTGTTATCAAAGGCATTTGGGTTCCAGTTTGGCTTTTTCAGGTAAATAACAAAATCAGATTAGCAACAAATGATTTTTTTTAAAGGATAGACAAACTGTATTTTAGGGTGTTGGGTATTTTTATCTACTTAGCCTAGCATCCCCATAACTCTCAGCTAAGGATATGTGAGCCCACAAAAGGCATCTTTATAATTCAGAGACCCCAAAATCTGCCTCTGTGTCTACACAGCCTCTTGCATGCCAGGCTTCTGAATAGCATGTTCTATGTTCATTGCTAACATTTCCCTGCCACCTTTCTGTTCCTCTCTGGTCCCACCTCCTACAGGGTTTTGCAGCCTAATAGGCTTGTGCATCCCTCCACACAGGATCCTGTTTTCCTGTGTGTGTGTGTGTGTGTGTGCCCACATTTTTTCTTCTAGAAGTTTTAAAGCTGTTTAATTCCTATCTTTTCTTGTCAGCTGCATATTTCATGTTGTTTATGTAACTTACAACACTGAATAGACTCCAAATGTCTACTTAACTATGATCTGATAAATGGAATATGGGATGGAAACAGGTTACAAAATTTAGCTGGAACCTTAAATGGCTATGGTTGGTTACTTAGGAATAAATTTCCTCCCTCTGAAGGGAAGCTTTTCTCTGCTTACCCAGACGTGGTGCTTGCTTGAGCCAGGGGGACACTGACAGAGATTTAGTTCTTACATTTGAGGCTTAGTGTATGCTGCTCTGTCATAAATACCTTTCCGTTTGGATTCCATAACAACGCCCTGAGAAATAAGGGCAGGCATTTGTTCCAGCAGTTAAGAGGGATTTATAGGCACCAAATGTACTCGATGGATACAAAGATGTACAAAATGTCTTCCTAGCTTTCTGGGAACTGCTAGTCTCACTGTACAGTCTGAAAGACACAGAGGTCCAGGTACAACACAGGGGGCAATGCTGATCAGAGCTGTGTGGGGCTTTCCACGAGAACAGAGTGAGCAGGAACACTAATGAGGAGCAGTTCTGTCTTCTGGGGCAGCCTTGAGAAAGCTTTGTGCATACTTATAGAGCAGCTGTGACAGGAAGAGCAGCCTCAGATGAGCAAGGAAGAAAAGGCAGCAGTCTCAGCAGAAGCAGGCAGAAGAGCGCGGCACTGACAGTGGAGGATGGCCAGGGAGTTCAGGAACGGGTTGTGTGTTGAAGCTGAGAGGGCTAAAGGCTGAGAGGGCTGAAGGCTGAGAGGGAAGTTGAAACTGGTGAAGGGAACAGAGAGGGGCTTTACATTCTAGGTCCGGTTATTCTGACTGTACTCTTTGCACAAACACAGGCACTCCCTGTTTTAATATATGGACATGCCCGTGTCCGATCGGTGCTTTCAGAAAAGAAATGGACAGTAAGACAAGTAGATTTATAGAGGGAAGTTATAAGGATTCAATCCAGAGGGACTGAACTAGCCTCAGAGATCACCAGTGCAGGTGAGGGAAGAGGCTGAAGAGGCAGTAAGTAGACCTGGGGAACACTAAGGTTCGCATCATTGCAATATGGTAGGAATGAGGAGAAAGGAACAGACTTCATAAGTAAAAATTGCTATAATGAGAAAAGAATGGAGAAACGGCAAATTTATATGAATGAAGATACTTTGTGTTTGCAAAGGCTGAGTTCATATGTGAAGAAAAAACATGGAATTGGGATCAGAGAGATGAGAACCAAAGACAGCTTGGGCTTGTGTGAGGTGGAAGAAAGTATAGCTGAGGTCAGGAGACCACACAATTTTGTCCATCATGGCAAGTAGTGAGAAGAAAAGTCATCCTGAGATGGACTCACTGGTTTTGCCCCTGGAAACATCTTAGAGAAGGAGGACAGGACATGGACTGGTATTGAGATTGTCTGGTAATAGGAAGTTTTAGGGCAGAGGTAGAAAGAGCTGGAAGAGATGTTGGGTTGAATGATCCAGAAGCGGCTGGAGGGATGGCTCAGTGTTTGGGAGCACCTGCTGCTCTTCCAGAGGACCTGGGTTCAATTCCCAGCACACAAAAAACAGCTGCTCACAACTGAAACCCCAGTTCCAGGAGACCTGACACCCTCACACAGACATACATGCAGGCAAAATATTAATTTGCAAAAAATAAAAATAAATTATATATAAAAACAGAAAATGATCTAGAGCTCAGTGAGAGCTATAGGTTACAGAGAAGTCAGAATAGTAAATGTACAGGTAAGGGCATAAGTATCCTGATTTACAAAAGAGAAACCATGAGATTTATTTCCAAAAATTGCCTTAGCCAAACCTGCATCATTATCTTATGATTTAATTTACTTTCCAAATGCAGATAGCAGGGTCTTGCTTCATTAATGCCAACCATGTTAAATTTGGAGTTTTCTTAGATAAAAGGCCTTCAATCATAGCCTGCCCTGATTTGTCCGTTTATGTGTTTTATAAGACTGGGTAGCTGAAATGACTCATGTACTTTACCTAGAAATTGGGTTTCAAATGAATTATTAATGGTAATGATAAACAGTGTATTTAGTATTCATTGTGTAACTAGCTCTCTGATGAATAATTTCATTTGAAAGCAGCCCTGTTAGCAATATGTATGTGCTAGGTAAAAATGTGAAAGTCAAATGGAGGAAAGTACTCCAAGTTGTAAGAATAGGTTTCAGACAGGCTTTCCATGCTGTGAGATGTGCACATCAATAAGCGAGGGCTACTGAGAGTTTAGGAGGGAGTGTAAAATGAATCTAAGCCATAACAGAAGTGGAAACAAGTCCTCCAGTAAGGCTCAGATCTGTCTCTCAAAACTGTAACTATTCAGTACTGCTCTGTTTGTCTTAAATAAAAAACAAGATTATCTGGAGAGAGAAGAGGGAGGTGTAAAAGGGACAGGAAGGCTGCACCCTCCCAAGCCAGGAAGAGAATGAGAACTCAGAAAAACCCAGACAGAGAAAAGAGTGAGCATATGTGTAAGGGTTGGGGGTTCGGGAGAAACAGAAGGACTTCGATGAATCCTTATGGAATGCATGCATGACATCTGTTTGGGCCCATTAGTGGCAAGACTTATTAGTAATAGGTTGGAGGTGGGGAAAACATTTCAAATTTGACATCAATCTAGAATACAATTCCAGAAGAATGATGGGTGATAGGACTGGGAGTCAACAGAGCAATGAAGTCATTCTCATGTCCAGGAATTAATTACCACAAAATTATGTTTGTTTTGGTGGTGGAGACATGAGACAAGTATAACAACGGATTAAAAATAAGACTTTCTGGAATCGGAGAAATGGCTCAGTTGGTAAATTGCTTGCTGCAAGAGTATGAGTACCTGATTCTGATCCCTAGCACCCACAGAAAAATCTGGGCACACTGGTGCATCCTGTAATGCCTATGGTGAGAGGGCAGAGACACAAGAATCTCCAGGGCTCCCTGCCAGCCACTCTAATTAGCAAGTTCCGTGCTCAGTGAGAGAGCCTGTCTCCAGAAATAATGTGGAGCACAACTGAGAAAGCACTCACAAGTGCATACACTAGCATCTGCTCCACTGCCAAATGTCTAAAACACTTTCAATTTGCTTTCTAATCCATGTTTCCCTTTGGTTGGTTAATTCTAACATTACTTTATTCCAGAGAGGAAATCCAGTCTTCTGCATCAAATCCATCTCGTCCAAAAATTCATTATTTTAATGTTTCTCCTCTAAATGTAAACACATGCACACACACACACAACACACACACACACACACACACGCACATAAGTTCTCACTAGTATCTGAAGGCCCACTGTGTAAGGATAATTAATTACTTGGAGACCACACCTTGACCCTTGCTTCCATTCCGTTGCCCAACCCAGCTCAACAGCATTGCCTGCACCTGCTTATTACCCACGCATCTGTGAGCGCCTGCATTCCTGCTCCCTCGGAACCCTCGGCTGCTCATTCTGTCTGTTCAACCTTGCTGCCTCACAGCAAATCACCTTCAACCTTTTATGAAAACAGCAAACTCCAAAGGCAACTTGCTGAAATCTCAGTGGAGAACATGGAGCTGTTTGCGCCTGTAGCTCATAATTAATTGGCTGTGTGGCATTCAGCAAGTCCCTTCTCTCCAGCTCCACTAAGTCTGTCTAAGGACAGGACTGAGGCTGTTAAGGCGCAAAATGTCTTCAGGTGTTTTCAGCACCAATAGTGAATAATCTCACTCCCATCACAATTTGATCTTAAGAAAACACCCAAGAACTGGCTGGATGGGTCCCATCTTACTTTCCTTTTATCCCAGGAGTGCTTTCTCCTTTGGTGGCCGACAGTTTCTCTGTGACTCTGATCTATCATAGCTGATGGTCTGTTGATCTTGGCCCCCTTCCCTGAACAGTCTGAACTTTCTCGTTGGCGTTTGGGAGCCCCTCAGTCTGCAAGCAGATTTAGAATTTCCATATTAGTGCACACACAGACTGGCTCCTACTCCACAGTTTCTGTTTGCATTATTCAGGAAGAGTTGCCTCTCTGAAAGACTCAGGTAAAGTGCCAGGAAAATATTTATCTGCTCATTGGTGCTTCATTTGTGGCCAGACTTAGCCCTTCCCTATTGCAAGTTCTGCCCTCAGGTGCCATGACTCATTCACCAAGCAGCAGGGATCAGCAGTCCCCTCCTCCCTTACCAACTGGGAAAAAACAGCTTAGAGCTCCTTTCTTCTCCAAATTCCCTGTCCACTGCCCACCCAGAATCCACACTCCCTGATCACTGGTTGCCATTTCTTTTGGTAACATTCTGTGGCAATTAGACTGAGCACCCTTTCAAGGAAGGAGCAAGGGAAATTTCTACTCATAACTGTCATCTTAAAAGCAGGCAGGTTGGAAAGATAGGTCAAAGGGTAGAGAGAATGTTCTATATCAAAGCAAGAAGTTTATTTGACTCCTGGCTGAGTTTGGCCCACCTCTCCAGATCAGTTGCTTTTAACCTTTGGCCTTTCCACACACACCTAGTTTCAGAGTGAGTCGATTACACTAAGCTGCTGGCTCCTGTCCCGACAGTCATGCATCTCCTGAGTCATGTTTACAGCTAATGTGGCTTTAGGGGCATTGGTCTGTGGTAGTGATAAAACCAAGTCATCACCACTTAACATATTTACACAGAGGTCTCAAAGCCAAGCCCAAGCATGCGCAAGTGCGCAGCTGTGTTGTGGGGAGGTGGATTAGCAAGTAGTGGCTGGCTGTAAAGGGCTACTAAACCAAAACACTGGTTTTTACAATTTGATCTAGAAAACTAATAATAAAGGAAAGAGCACTAAATACTTAATCACATAATTAAATACATAATATGGGAATACCATTGAAAAAGCACACATTATGTGGGTACCTCAAGAGAATCCAAATTACAATCAAGTTTACTTCTAGGAGATAAACCATGTGTCATAGGAAGGAAGTCAGGACATATAATCTATTTAGACCCTTGAACAATATTTATCCCAAAGGTTAAGTTTAAAAGGGGACCATGGAGTGGAGGTGAGTAGTGGAATGTTGGCCTCCCAATCAATGCTCTGAATTTGAGCCCCAGACGTGAAAGAAAAGGGAAAAAAATCCCCACAGACTGCTGTTATCAAAACTCATTCTAACTAATGCATTAAATAATATGCAATAAAAGTCCTAAACTCATAGTTAACCTTAACTGAAAATGGGTGGTGAATATCAGCTTTGAATAAGCAACTCACAAGAATTTGTAAAAATGACCCAGCTCGGTGTGAACAGCTACATAAAGGAACCAATTCAGTATTTATGTACTTGATTGCAAGCTCCATGTCGATCTCTGTTCAGATCTATAAGCAGGCCTATTGATGATGACAGCCCCTGGGCATAACCTCACTTAGAAAAGCAACAAAAAGCTGAATGCCCTCGATGTTTCAATGCGGGTGATTCTCACCTTCTCATATCAACTGCTGGGTTTCGGGGCCAATGACATCAGCCTGGCAAATTCTTGAGACTCTGGAGAAAGGGACAACTACTGGGTCTGCATATACACCACTTCCCCAAACTCAAAGTCTGTAGAAAATTTAGTAACTGAACTGGAGATTACCCATGTCTACTTTTTCCTCCCTTTTTTAAACCAAATACTTAAGTTTCTCTCTTTTAAATTAAAGACCATCTGATATGTAGAAGCCAAATGTCTTTTGGTTTTCCAGATTAGATAAGAATAATCCAATGAATGTATATATATATATATATATATATATATATATATATATATATATCTTGTGTCTGAAATAATCAGACAATGCAACAGTTGCCTGCACATCCATCATGAAGAAATGAGTTACTTTTACCTCTAAAGAAAAACTAGAGAACTTGCCTGGAAATTGCAAAGTTTCATGTAACTCTCCTCATGTTGTATGGCCAGTACTCTAATGTTACTTACACAAATAGTTTGGAATGTAATTATCACAGGCATTAATTTGAATGTCATTAAATTACATATTACTATACATATATAAAATGTCACAATATTAAAGTCAGTTGTGAACATATCAACTGGGCTTCCCTCAAATTATCCCTAGTGTAGATTTAGTACTCATTCTGTCTCAAAATATTAGTGTATTTTAAAAAAGGCAAGCAAGCTTACTTGAATTTTAGAATGGATTAAAAAAGCAATGTGTTGTCAAGAGTTAATATTACTATATTAACATATATTATTAACCAGTTGCTAATAATTTTTTAATTAAGGTTATTTAAATTATGTTATTAACACATTTTGCTTCATTCTTACCTTTGTGCAAAGCTGCAATGCAACTCTGCCCCTGAGTCCTCCTAATAATAAAATATAATAGAATGACTAAGGAAGGACTATAATGATTCCGCTTAAAAGATGGGACAAAGGACGACATGTGTTGTCACGTGGGATGCTAGACAAGAAAACCAATGGTGGCAACATTCTTCAACTGAGAAAGGTGATGTTAAAGGGGACAGAGAATGATTCATTGTTTGCTTGGCTCAGACTTTGCAGGGTGTTGATTGGGTGCTGTTTAAGAATTTGGACTGATTGACTCATGGTTGCATGGTAACTGGATCCTAGAACTCTTTCCACTACCTTTCACAAAGATAGAACACCTAGGTTGTCATCTTCATTGTAATTAAAGACACAACAGAAAGTCATAAATGGTTGGAATAGCATTTGCCAAAACCACCCAAATTAACATATCTGTGCCTATGGATGTGCTAAATTATTTGAATGGGCTCTCATTACCCACTTGTGCCTTCTAATTCCTTCTACAAGTTCTGAAGCTACAACAAGCAAAGTCACTGGCTCAAACTCGTAGGTCTTATTAGAAGAAGCTAGTAGCCGATATAATCTGTGCAACAGTTCGGTCTTTTATGACATGTCATATAGGCTGGAGTTCTTATGAAACTCTGCATTGTAATCTGAGAATAAAACACTCAGAGAAGTGCCAAGTTTATTAGAGTGAGAGAATGCCACCCTCACATTGCCACCAAGAAACAAGGACTGCAGGGGCACATGCACTGAGGACAGTCTCAGATTGGAAGCTATTTTAGAGGTCACCAGGTTCACCTTCCCACCTGATGTGCCAATCCCCATTAAACACCTCCCTCCAGTGAGTGGGCTGAGGTCTATCTGGTAACATATGTCCACAACCTTACATCCGGCCAGCTCTGAATCCACACTGTAGAAGCAGATGGTGTACTAGTACCATCTGGTAGTGGAAGTACAGCATCAAGGCTCAGGCCCCACAGTCCTTTTCCTATGAAGAAAGGTTCCCAGAATCCAGTGTGCAGTCACTCAATATTCCCAACCAAGCACAAAATGCAAAGAAATACAGGAGCAAGTGACTGAGCTCGTCCTTGGGATTTCAGAAGGCCAAGATCCTGGTCTCCAGAAGACTTCTGCAGCAGGTTTCTAGGACTAACCATTTCCAGGAATGCTTGTTCGTGAGCGCAGAAGCCTCCTCACCAAGAACAGTTAGACTTGCTGTTCCACCAGCTGCATTTTGGCCGTCTTGACTCGATGGGCTTCCTGAAGGTTCTGAGCACGGACCTCTGGGTTTGAAATGAACTCTACCTGTTGGACAGGAAACCAGCCTTGCTCTCCATCTGAGAGTCTTACACCCTCCAGCCAGCCTGCAGTACAAAGTAAGAGAAAAGAAAAGTGAGATGTTAAGGGTTCATGCTAGCTTCTTGAACCTCTTTAAGGAAAATTAATCTACATTCTGAGGCTGACTGGACCAGGATCTTCCACCATGAAGAGTCCAGCTATGCATATTATGGAAAGAGCTGCCCTAGGCCTGATTAAGTCTACAATCTTCTTCCCTGCTATCAGTTGAATTTTGCCCATCAAAGTATTTATTTATAACCTAATACTCTGGTAACTTGAAATCTGTTCTTACTTGGTGTGGTGATTGAATAAAAATGGCCCCCATAAGTCCATAGGATGTGGTACTATTAGGAAATGTGGCCTTGTTGGAAGAAGTGTGATTTGAGGTCTCAGAAGCTCAAGTCAGGCCTCATGTGGCATTCACTTCTGCCTGTGGATCAAGATGTAGAACTCTCAGCTCCTTCTCTAACACAGTGGCTGCCTGTGTGCCACCATGTTTCCTGCCATGATGATAATGGACTCTGGAACTGTAAGCCAGCCCCAATTAAATGCTTTCCTTTATAAGAGTTATCTTGGTTATGGGTGTCTCATCACAACAATGAAACTTGGGGACGAAACTGCTCCAAATATAATTAATAAAGTTATACTGAGGCCATCAATCAGTCAGAATTGGTCTCTTTAGAGATGGGGTAATTTAGATGCACACAGAAGGAAGAGAGCCACAAAGATATGTATGCAGAGATTAGAATTATGCAGTCATTTTGAAGCCTGTGAGATTGAGACAAAATAAAGACCCTTCCTAGAAGCTTCAGATGAGCCAGTTGATACTTTTGGGACTTCTCAATCCTACAACCTTGAGAGAATAAATTACTGTTGTTACCAGCTGCTAAGTTTTCAGTACTCTGTTATGGCGGCCCGAGAAAGCTGGTGTATCTCTGTCCAGCCTCTGCTGGCCCACCTCTGACTCAGGGATCTTCCCTCTTACCATCACTGCTTTGCTGAGTCACCATCACCACATCCGCCTTCTCTAGCGCCAACTCATCATTCTCTCGGGGCTTGTAGGCACGGAGGCACTGAACTTGTGGGGAGTCTTCAGAAGAGAAGAGTGAAGGTTAGGAGCAGGGTAAGACACACATGAGGGATTGTGAGGGAACTGTGGGACAGTTTGAGGTATGGGATCATAGACAAAGTAAGTCATTGGCTGATGCCTTTAAACCCAACACTTAGGAGGTAGACTCAGGGGAATCTTTGTAAGTTCTACACAAGCCTGCTCTACATAGTAAGGTCAGCCAGGGCCACATAGTGAAATCCTGTCTAATAATACAAACAAATAAAAACAAAACAAATTAAAACAAACAAACAAAACCCCACAAAATAAAAGCCAGAAAACAAATGACGACAGCAACAACAAAGAGGTATTTGGGACAACCTTTATCTCCCAGGGATCAAACAAGTCAGCAAGGAAACACAAGGATCAGTATGAGATCTAATTTTTACAAATTCTGCTTCTCTAGGGAAGAGGCCTGGAAAACATCATGTGACCACATTTAATTAATCATCATGACAAATGCATGAGGTTTAACTGAAGATCCATCTTCCTTCTGAGATGTTCCCTGACCCTTCTGTCTTCAATGAAGTTTGAATTCCTTACAACAGACTGTTGAAGGGGAACCAGGGATCCCTTATTTAACGGTTCTATGCACATGATTTACTTTGCTAGTCCAAAGCACAGACTGTGCTCTAAAGGGAGCAAGAGGTAGTATGTCCAAATACAAGTGACCATGACCTGGAAGCATAGACTCATGTTGCCGTGAATGACACATTCCACTGTGGAAGAGGTTACTTCTATGGTCAGAGAAGAAAAGCAAGGCGTGAATAATGTATTTGACAATACACTGGTGAGGTCCTTGGGTAGGTAGGTTATAGCAGAAAGGAAACATCTCTCCTATAGGTTGTAGACATTATCTTAACAGACTTAGATTTAGGGCTGGTGAAGCTAATGGGCTATACTAAGTTTAACAATACATTCACAAGTTTTACATATTGGTCACAAGACCGTCAGGCCAGATAGGGGATGGTAATAAAGGCTACTAATGGGATCAAAGATGGCACATGATAATTTTAGCTCCTGATCTGTGACACTGCATCTTCACAATCAGAAATGTCAAGTGACAACCAGTATCTTCAGCATGGAACTCAGAACTTAATTCACAGCTTTCCAACAAGATTCTATGAATCTTGCATCATTCTCTTCCTTGTACCAGATAAGGGATCCCATGCCTTTAAAAATCACCTTCTACTGTTAAACTTTCTGGATGACTTATGGGCCCTTGCTCCCTTTTGGCCTCAGTTTCCTCATCTGTAATTGATCAAGATGATCCTTGATCAAAGTGATTCATGAGGAAATGCTACATGCTTTCTTAAGAGCTGGGTAGCATTTCCATAGATTGTAATTAAGTTCAAGATTACAAAGTTCAGAGTATGCCTATTCTAGAAGCAATCTATCTGAGATGGATTTGTCTTTATACTTTACTTCCGTGCACTGATTTTGCAGAAAATAAGTGGAATGAATGCTACGTTATTTGCAGTGCTCTTCTTTTTTCTAAAGCTCATCTTGCATCCCCAGAAGTGAAATGCTATAAGTGAAGTAGTTCCCTGCTACCCTTTTACCCACCACAAATGAAGCTAACTAACAAACTGCACAGCACGTAAATAGCATGGAGTCTCCTAGATCCCTTTCCAAGGTTCATTACACAATTTTATTCTTTTATCCCACAAAAGCGCAATGTCCCTTTGATACCCTCTGGGCTCTGGCTACTCCTGTGTGCTCTGGGTAGGCAGACTTAGCCATCCAGCTGTAGTAAGAACAAATGTGTGCAGCTCCTCTGCCATCCGTGTTGTGGCTACACTGCCCCCTCCCTTGTTTCCCTCTTACATCTTCAGTCGGTAAAATTAAGTAAAAATCACAGCAGATAAGACTTAAAGGACCATATATTTTACAAAGAACGAACATTTGCCTAAGGCAGTGAATGCTCAAGGAAAGGTACTGCCATGGTGAACGACAGTTGTTAAACAGATGTATCATGAGAATTTAAGCTTCTACCTTCAGCAATCTACCACAAAATAAATTCTAAGGAAAAACAATAAACAGAAGCCTTTTAGAGTTACCACCTAGCACACTACCCTTCATCCAAAGGAGACCAGAGAGACCCTGCCATTTTCTCTGTTATATCCTTACTCACCGTAACACTCAAGTAGGTCCAACTCCTCTCTCGGTATGGCCAAGGCTGAGATCCATCGAAGCTTTTCACTTCTGAAAATGCAAAGGAAAGTCTTAGCCTCAGTAACAGTCTAGGGGCACATAGTCTGAGGGTCATTGGTGGAGAAGGCAGGTGGCTATAGGAAGGACCTGTCTACTCTAATGACTCCTAAAAGTCAATGGGATGCTGCCTGGTTAGAAACACAGTGTGATCTTGCACTATATGTTAGTGTATCATGTTTATCCTTCCTTTCTCCCTCCAGGCATATTTTTCAGAAAGAGTCATAAGGTGAACTGTCAGTCATACACATGAACATTTTCCAGTCTGGAAAAAATACCAAACAAATCATTCATCTGTTTAGACATGACCACTTCGCATGGTTCTTGATCATCACATACCTCCCTTCAATCAAATATCTAAGTTGAAAATTACGATTTAGTACTAATTAAGCCAAGTCATTGTTGTTGTATAATATAATCTTACCCTATATTATCCTCTGCTTCACAATGTACCTAGGTTATTGAGAATGACACTCAGTTTTCCAAAAGGATGCTACCCAAATCTCTACAAAAGAACACAAATCTACTTCTGGTTATTTGTCTTGGATGAAATCCAGAATACACTACCTTCCCTGTTCAATGAGTAGAGATAGAAACTATTGCTCCTACTTGAACTGTCTTCCAAGGGATCAATCTGAAAAGCATCCATATCACATGGAGCCTTAAGCCACAGATGAGTTTAATAATCTTACAGAGAACCTCTTCATGTGTCTCTTATAGCACCAGGAAAGCTACTGGGTATTCTTTAGTTTGTTATATTTTGTGCCAAATTCTATAATTATTATTTCAACTCTCAAAATTGGTATGTATATGTGAATGTATTCATTTGTTATTATCATCGGAAAGATTACAACTCATATTTCTTAACAATATAGATTTCTGCTCAATAGAGGATGAAGCTAGGAGCCTGAGGAAAAGCAGATAGTATACAAGGTGTTTTTTTATTCACGTAAGTGCCCGCCAGCCTTGGCGCTGGGTTGCACAGGTGAGCTGGTCACTCACAAACACAGTAATCCAATTCTTGGCTCATTCCACACCAGCTCAGCTCCCTTATATCTCCCAGACCTTGTGCTATACAAGTACAGGCTATAAAGCAGATGTTTAGTTGTGGTGGCAACTTCACATCTTCACTCCACACTGAATATATTTCAAGTTATCGCTTAGCTCTAGAGCCTTTCTCTAGGAAGGGTTTCTCTCTATGAATGACCCCAGAAATGCTGAGTCATGGTCTGCATATGTTTCTCTCCAGGGACATCTACCCCCAACTCCTGTACCCAGCCCCATCTCACTGAGTCTCAGTGCGGAAGAGGAATTCAGCTTGGGTGCCCTGTGCATTGTGTAGGAGAAAGAGACGGAAGAGGTTTTTGTGAGGTCCATCCAGCTTCATTTCACACTTCTCCCCACGGATGGAGGAGAATGGAGCATGGTCAAATACCAGGAACCGGCTGCCCCTGCAAGATAGAAATCTTTCAAGTCTGAGTCTATAGTTTTGGTACTTCATCCACCCTTACCCTCTAGTCTTGGATTCAAACTCCCTGCCCTTATCTTCTACAGTCTGTATTCATATAAAAGCTGCATGAGGGCCTCAACTTGCTCTGAATATAATAACCTTGGTGTCTCAACCAACTATTTACAGCAGTAGTGATATCCACTACTTTAAGAAGTTGAAGAGATAAGAACCAATATTAACTTTATAAGGTCTTAATGACCAGGGTTTCAGCTATGAAATTAGCCAAGTAGCTGTATCAGTTATTATGTTGGGCACAACCCAAAGAAGCCACAAATAAACTTATTTAAAAGACGACATCTCACTGCTGTAGTTTACTCAGTGTCTATAACACAGGACAGGTTTGACAACACTATTCCCACTTCTGTTCTCTAAGTTGACTCATGACTCAGACTGTGAGTTGTCTAACTGAAAAGGGATTCCTTGGCAGCGGGTCATTTGATATCCTTCAGATACTATCCCATTCTTTCGTATGCCCTGGCCTCCCATTCCAGCCACTGACTCTCGGGGCCGAGACAGCAACAGACAGTCATTGAAGAGATGTAGGTAGACTGGACGAGTGGTCAATTTCCTTTTCAGCCCTGGGGAGACACTGAACTCAAGGGCCGTCAGCTCCCCACTCTTCACCAGCCATCGAGATTGTGAAATAAGTGGGAAAATCTACAGAGCAGGAAGAGAGAAGGGGCAGGTGATAAGCTTCCTGTCAATCCTGCCCAACCTCCCAATCACCAATTCCAGATGTTCCCTCTTGCTCTAAAGCGATGGTTCTCAACCTTCCCAAGGCTGTAACCCTTTAATACAGTTCCTTATGCTATGGTGACCCCCAACCATAAAATTACTTTGTTGCTACTTTATAACTGTAATTTTACTGTTATGAATCATAATGTAAACATCAGATATACAGGATATCTTATATAAAACCTCCTAAGAGGTTGTAATCCATAGGTTGAGAACCATTGCAAACCAAGCCATCCAGATTGTTTCTCTTGGAACCCTCTAACTACACTGTACTTGTGTAGATCCATGCTCAAAGGAAGGTGACTCTGATCTAACAAGAGATGATGTGGAAGCAGAAGTCTGTAAGCTCAAGCAGAACATGTCAATGAACAGTCAAGGCATAACACAGCATCATGAATACCAAAGAGCAGGGGCAGTTGTTATCTGCTCTTTCCTTAATGATGGTCAGAACCAAGATAGGCAGAGTCAGAATCAGGCTGGAGTTGAGGATAAGGAGATTAAGGTGGGGTCTGCCTGGAGCTGGGTCCTGGGAAAGAGCTCCAGTAAAACTTAGAGGAGGACTTCTGCTTGCTTTTAGAGAAGTAATGATGATATTTGTAATGCACTGCAATTTCAATGTTGAAAATCAATTTCACATTTGTTTGGACAAGAGATTTTGAGGTTTATGGCATCTTGCTTTGGTTAGGGTGTAGGTAATCTGATAAAATAAGTAAGTCAAGAAGCATTCCTCACCCCTAAATTTTTATATATCCTTATTCTGGGAAATTACTTCTATCTATTTGTTGGGTGCTCCTCCTCCTCTAGTAACTACTGCCCCTTTCTCTTTTCTGATTATCCTGACCATTTCCTTATGCACATACACACAGATGTATCTATAGATCTGCATCCTCTACCTTTACACCAATATGTAATAAAATCCACATATAATTCTATGCCTCCACCTATCAACATGTCTTGTAGAATGAAATGATCATTTGCATATTCCAGAAATGGACAGAAGGAGAGGTAGAACCAGTGGAGGCTGGATGACTGTGTTAGAGGATGGTCTGTAGAGACGTATAGGCAGGGAGGTGTGCAGGGACAGCTCACCTTGCACTCAAACTCAATCTTCTGGCTCAGGTAAATGAGCTCCTCTGTCCGCCGCATTCTCTGCACATTGCTGTTGCAGTCACGAATCAGCTGTGAATGGAACAGGATAAAGGAAGGGGAAGATCATTGTATTAGTCTTGCCCTTTAATTCCCCTTAATGGAACAATGCCTGACAAGCTCAGTCTTTTCTACCAGACTGGAATTGTGTAAAGCAGCATCAAAGTCATGTGCTGGGATGATGGACTACTTTACATGACCTGAGAGAATATACTGGGATGAGGGACTGTGGTATCAGGAACATAGTTACTAGATATGGAATGTAAAGAAATAAGTTTGGTAGATGCCAGAAGGTGGCTGACCTCTCCCCATAGTATAGTCCCACCTCCCTTGCTCTTTTCAGTCATGAGTATTGGGGGAAGAGGGAAGACATCTCCCTGAATGGTTATATATCCCTTATTGGTTACTGGATATAATGGCTGCCTACCTTCTCTAGGGCATGGTGTGCCTTTGTGGCCTCTGCCTCTTCTGAGGAGCCAGGCTGGGTTCTCTTCAGAATGTTCTGTGGAACAAATAGTGGACAAGAGCCAGATAGGAGGAAGGACAAGTCAGGGACATAGTTCCAAAAGCAATGAGCTCTGAGAAAGAAAGATGTGGACAGTTGGGAAACTGTTCACATCCTCCATATGATGTGGAAACTTCACAAATGAATGGATGACCTTTTGCCTCCAAACTTTCCAAGATCATGTCTGAGTCAAGGGAATTGAACCAAAGAAGTATCTGCCACACCTGGAGCAGCAGCTTGAGACGTGTGATGCGTTGGAAGGGCAGTATCAGGAAGGACTTGAGAGACAGGCGTTGGCAGATGGGGTCACTCTCCAGCTTCTCCAATACCTCACGGAAACTGCTGTTGCTATTCCTGTGTGAGTAGCAAGCCTCGGGTGAGAAACAAGGCAGAGAGGGAAGGGGATCAGTGAAGGCATGGGGAATGGGAACTAGTGGAGGATCTGGGATTGGGAAAGAATGGGAAGAGCCCATGTACAGGGTCCAGATATGACTGCAGAGAAGATCTAATACAGGGATTGGGTTGAGACTTCAGATGACATAGTGGGCACAAGAACATATACTCATGGGAATGGGCTCTGGGCTGGGGATTGAGTCAAGGTCACTGCAATGTCCACTAAAAGAATGAAGAAGAAGGATTGTTCTTACATTAGACTTTGAAAGGTGCGTTCCTGATAGGTCTGGTTGGTGACATAAGGCAGGTAGACTCGGTGGAAGTCTGTGGCATGATTCAAGACAACATCACACACTTGGAAGGAGAAGATGTTGTTCTCAAAGTTTTCTTCTAGGTCTGAAAGGAACCTGTGTAGTATTTAAACAGTCTCATGAGCTACTGGGTCCTCAGCCCAGCATCTGTCTCAGTCCTGTATATTCTGAATAGGCAACTAATTCCATGAATCACTAACTTCTCCTGACTCTCCTTAGCTCTGTGCCCTTGCTATGTAGTACCATCCTCCCCTAGGTTGTTACTAGTTTATTTCTGATGTAACCTAAATAGAATTCTATTATTCTATTTCTTTCTCTTCTTTTATTCTATCCTGTTTTGCCAATCTTTCAGTGGTTCTTATAGCTTGTGTCCATTGCAGTACAAACCCAGTACATAGGTAAAATCTCAATCCAGGAAGCACTTCTCACTCATATGTATTAATAGACCTGCGACCTTCCATACTCCCTCCTCTTAGTTCTTCCTATCCCCCTTCCTATCCCTGAAGGAATCATGGAGGGAGCCCAGGCCCACTTCTATCCAAAGACTCCGACAAAGAGAAGGTTTCTAAGTAGGACAAAAGCAGCTGAAACCTCAATGACTAAACACAGCAAGGTTGATAGAATGGAGTTTGGAAGAAGTCTCACGTGGTGCTGACATCTCGTACATCCTGCAAACGAGAGAAAAGCCACTGATGATCCTGGTTGGACAGGGTGGCCCGCAGCTGGGCTGAATGTTGGAAATGATCCACAGCTATGTTTAAACTGCGCAAGTAAGATGCCTCTGACACAATCAGCTCAAACTTGGCCTAGAAGATTGGAAAAGAGGAAGATTAATGAATACTTTTATGAACTGTCTGGTAGATGAAAGTTTGCTGAACAATGTTTTAGGGTTGAACACTAAATTAGCTACATCTTTTCATCAGTCACTGTAATGAAACTTAGTCTAGGAGGGGCACAAGGAGGATTTGAGTATGCCAGATTCAACTTAGGGGCTGAATAATGTAAACAGAGCTTTTATGTTTTCAAGAAACTTACGGATACATTCATACCCATACACAAATAACTGTGATATCACAGATATGTTAATTTACCACGTGATAGTAAAATCTTTACTAACAAATAGACTGTGCTAGATCTCATAATAAGGTGATTAATATTTCAAACACAATGAAGTTTACTTTTAGAAAAGAAACAAATAAGTTGAGCATTTGTAGAAATTTTATTTAAAAGAAAAGAAAAAACAAAAATGAAGCAGGAGGGACAGGTGGGGGATGCGGCATGAGGCCTGGTGAATCACGTGAGCAATGCATGTGGTCTAAGCTTAAAGAGATGTGAAAAGGTAAAAAGCTCAGGAATTATCTGAGTCGATTTTTGGTTTTGTTTTGTTTTGTTTTGTTTTGTGGAATGAGAATACCTTTTAGCAATGTATGGAAAAGGTCAGAAGAGGTAAGAGCCATGCTGGGAAATTGGGTAATATGTCTAGATGGAAGATGAAGGCCTATCACTCACAGGCATGTGGAAAAGTGGACTACTATAGTGATCAAACAGGACTTGGAAAACGTTGCTTATTTGCTAGAAGTGTGGTGTAAAGATGAGGAGCCAAAGCCAACGCCCTGCTTTTGATTAGGCAATGGGTTAGATGGTGGAATCATGGACTAAGCCAGAGAGCTCTGAGTCAGGGAGAGAGGAAGGTGATAAGCTCAATTTGATGTCTGAGGAGAGATGGGAATAAAAAGAAGCAGGATATGTGAGAGAAGATGCTACAATTTTGCTTTAAAAGGGAGTCACCACTTAAGAATGTGCATGATGGCTCCGGCAGGGGGCGCAATAACTCATAGCCATGACAGTGGACGCCTTTTCCTTCTCAGCAAGGTCACTCCAGCCACTGGGAAACCGAGTAAAATAGGCATGCATCCCTTGCTGATCACGGAACTAGCCAACCACACAGTTGAACTTTCCAAACTGATACTGAAGGTTTATTCTCAACATAACCATCAAACACCATATAGCTTAAAATGGCTCTTCTGAAACTCGGGATTGTTGTTGTCATTTGTCTTTTTATATAGATAGTGACTACTCCACCACCACAAACACACTTCAGAAAACACAATTTTCAATAGGAATAGAGTCTGTGAAGGAACTCTGCAGATTCCCAAGATGTGATTTTATGAAATGAAGATGTATGTATGAGGTAGTGATACCGAGGTCTCTCTTCTTGCAAAGTCAGAAGGTATCAGGGCTAGAATCAGGACCTTTGTGACTTCAGAGAGTTCATTTCATCTTCCCATTATTGTGATCAATAAACACAGGACAGGTTAGTGATTTTTCTAAACACCTGTATTTTAAAATTTCCAGTTAAATTATATAGCTTATTCAAGATTATCCCATTAGTTAAAGCCAGGCCTACATCATCTAAATTCAAATAGTCAATATTTTCTGACTGTTCTGTAGTAACCATTTATCTTTCTTATTCTCCCAGTAACTCTGTGTAACTGTTTTACAAATGACTTAGAGACAGCAAGTGATTTGGCCAAAGTCAAGAAACATATAGTAACAAAGGCACCGTGTCTCAATCATTGTTATAGAACCCCATTACTTAGCTATTACTCTATCCTACTGAGCCCTATTTTCTCCCTGGGAAGAAAAGTTCTACCTCCTCCTTTAGATAAATATAAAAGCACAATCTGCTCATAAAAAACTTACTAATGGTCACTGCTTAGAACCAGACAAGCAGTGTCTCCTGAAGTCTTAATCCTGGTGATGACGACCAAGCAGGGATATATTAAAGTCTAAGTAAGATCAAAAACCAATGGACAACTTCCGGTTGTCCTCTTCAAAAGAGCCAGCAAAAATGAGTATATGGCTTGTGTGAAACATTTGTAAATGTAGAGAGGAGATTATCAACGATGAAGTTACTCTCACACTCCTCTCAACAGATTTCGAGGCCTGGTCACTCTTTATGAGTGAGTTCAAGCCAGTATAGGACAGAGTAGATGGCACATGCATGAGCGAGGGAAGGAGGGAATATGTTGAATTTTCAGAGCACTTTCCATTCTTCAGCGTGGCAGTGAGCAGTCACTATGTATACAGGTGAGTGTGGGGTGGGGACAGCCTACTCTTGGTGGCAGAGGTGAGAAGGAGATAAAACATTAACAAATATGTCTTTGTTCCCCCTGCTTTCCCTAGCCCTGCCCTGGTGGTACCTCTTGCAGTTTTTGATCTTCATGGGTCATGGAGAGCAGCACTGTGCTATTGCGAACCACAGGGATTTCCTGCCAGAGGGAACCGCTGGAGGCCATGGAGAGGCGCTGTAGGTAGGAGTCGGAAGAGACCAGTGCCTTTCGACGATGCCTTGGGGAAGAGAGCCCGGGTGGCTCAGCCAGGCTGTCCAGTCGCTGCTGGCTCTGAATCTCCTTGTTCAGAACGACATCACTGTACTCCTGATAAAGTAGCTGGGCTATGGGTAAGAATGCATGGGAAAAGGAGAAAATCCTGAGACAATGAAGTGAGTAGAAGCTCACTGCCAGAAATTGCCCTGTCTGGCTGAGCTCCGGTAACCCTTTCTCTGAACACCACCATTCAATTGCTGGCAATCATGAGTCCCCGTCCCATTTTAGGCAGAAAGTACACACAAGCCTATAGATCTGTTTTAAAGTACTCACAGGAGTTGATGAGCTTGGAGCAACGTCTTGAAAAACCTCCCATCCCCTCCTTTGGTTTCTTCTCCCTGTGGAGTAGGCAGGCTTTGAGATGCTTACAGACTGTGAGATAGCAGACCCCGAGTGACTTTAGATTTGAAAATCTCTAACCTTCCACATACATGCTGGGATGTCAGGACTGAAGGAAAGCTGCTTCAGCCTGTCCCCATCACAGGTCCTTCCATTCAACCCTTCTCCCTTATCTCATAGTCCAGGGGAGATATGAGGACTTAGGGAGAACTTATAAATGCAGTAGGGCATCTCCAACAATAACCCTACTTCGTAATTTAGGGGTCTTTTGGAGAGTATGTGAAGGAGACTAGTTTAAAGCCATATGCCTTAGGATGACAGGTGACTCGGACACAGAAGGCAGAACTGGGTAGGTACAAACACCTTGCTTCCCTGCAATCCTCATGCCTCTTTCTTCCTCTCCTTACTTTTGGACATAGAAGCACCAGCAATTATGGGGTCCCAGGATTTTTATCTACTGAATTCTTTATTTTTTTTTAAAGATTTATTTATATAAGTACACTGTAGCTGTCTTCAGACACTCCAGAAGAGGGCATCAGATCCCATGACAGATGGTTGTGAGCCACCATGTGGTTGCTGGGATTTGAACTCAGGACCTTCAGAAGAGCAGTCGGTGCTCTTACCAACTGAGCTATCTCTCCAGCCCCCTATCTACTGAATTCTTACTAAGGAAATCTCTGTATCATAAATGAAGACAGTACAGTTGAATTAGTGAGGAGACAGGGCAACTCACCGGAAAACAACAGAATCTGAAGAGCCAGGAAGTTTTCCCACAGCTGAATTTCGTAAATCTGAAAAGTGAAATGGGTGGCACAACAGGGACATTTAGAGTAGGTGAAAATATGAGCAGGAGCCACAGATAAGCAAAGGGAAGACAGTTCTACTGGAATCTGGAAGAGAAGACAACACCAAAGTTATTCTAAAGCCCAGTACCCACTGTGTCCCTGGCGCTCACATCATGATAGGAGTTCCAGAAGATATATTAGCTATGCCTCTAGCCTTTGTGCAAGATGGAAAATGCACAAAGAAAGAGTGCTTTAAGATTTTTAAAAGGTATAGCAATGGAGGGAGTCTGGCACCTTCAGGAAGAGGTGGGTTTCAGGGGAAGCAGGAGATGGAAAGGTAAAAAGAGAGGGGGAACATTCTGATGGGATCATGGTGGGTCATGAGTTTCTGAGTTGATGTAGGTGATGAAGGTGAATGAAGCTGCAGAGAGAGCAGTAGAGACCCCATAGGTGGAAGACATAGAATAAAAAGCTTTGACTAACAAAAATGGTTCGATAGTCTCTGCTCCTTACTTACCTGAAGAGCTCTCAGGCAAAATTGAAGGTCTACGCAGGCCTTGCCGGTTCCAGCCCTTTTGCTTGTTGGGTACCTGGCCCAGAACAACCTCTCCACTGCTACTCTCTGATGTTCTTGCTGAGTCCCGTCTGTGAGGCCAGCTGGATGCCTTCTCCAGTTGGTAGTGAATAGGTTTTTCTGACTTCTTTCTTGATTCTAAAGCTGACCTTCTTGTAATATTAAGTTCCTCCTGAGGGGCTGATCTTCTAAATGATCCTCTCACTGGAGGCTCAAACTCTTCAGTGAGCCCTGACTCATCCTTACTGGTGGGTCTCTGAAGCTCTGGGATCAAAGGAGTAGTAGGAGAAGAGGGACTAAGAAGGTTCGTCATGTTGCTGAAAGCCAGGCCACGGGACACTTCACTATTACACCTACTAGTGGGAGGCAAAGATTCTGTTGATCTGCCTGTGGCTGGGGGCCAGGAGGTCCGTCCAACAGAGAGAGTAGAAACTATCCAATCTTGACTAGTAGGTCCAGGTTTGACTTGACCTCCTGAATGTATAATTCCTCCCTGGACACTCCTGCTCCTCCCCCTGGATTTTGGGGGTAATGGAGGTGGTTCAGAGAAAGGATCTATGATAGGAACTGGGGGTAGAGGCTTGTACATCCTTGAGATATTAGAGGAAGAGATGGAGGAATGGCAGAGCTCAGACATATCAGGAGTTGGGGGCAATGGCTTGTTGTATCTCAGCCTGGAGGGGATGGAGGTCTGGGTATGGTGTGGACTTTCTGGGGTAGATGGCAGAGGACGGTGCTGCCTTGACACAACGGAGTCAGAAGATCTATGGAGCCCTGAACTTAGGGCCAATGGAGGAGGATGACTATGCCGTTTCAGTGTAGGGGCTACTGCATGAAGAAGACCATCTCTCTCCACTATGTGACTGTAGCTATGTCTCTTCTCTGGGGGAGGAGGAGGCAAAGCTTCATGTATCGTCATATCCATGGAGACAGTGGGTAGAGAAGAAACATTTGCAGGAGAGTCTATGGCAAAGGCTGAGTTCTGTGGGGAGCCCCATGGCTGACTACCATGAGGATTGCTGGGCCTCTCTGGATTTGAAGTGAATTCTTCAGAGTCCTGTTTCAAAGCAAAGAAAGCAGTAGAGGATTCTGAAAAGACGATACCATCCCTACTTCTTCTGTTTCTTCTTGGGATCAGAGAGCCATAGATGGCTGGTTTGGGGGGCCTCTGAGGTAATTCCAAGTGAGAGAAAGAGAGTGACATTCCCAGAGAGTCTGGAGTCTGCTCTGTCCTGTGAGACCCTGGGAATGAGTTGCTTCTTAGATGCTGGGTGACTCCAGTGTAGCTGCTAAGAGGGCTGTGAGGGCTGGCTGTGTCAGAGGTGGCACATGGGTCCCTGGAGGATTTTGCAGGTAGTGGAGGAGTCTTGCATGGCCCACAATGAGGTGGAGTGTCAGCTGAGACCGAGGCTGCTAGGGTCTCCTTCTCAGGAAGGATAACTGAAGAGTTAACAGGTGACAAGGTGGCAGTACTGGGGAAAACATTGGGAGGAGTGAAAGGAGGTGAATCTGGAGTCCCTGCAGGAGCCACGGATATACTAGCAGAGATAACCTCAGTCCCCTTCCTTAGCCTGACTTCTTCTTGCTGGCTGTTGTGCGTCCTATTATCAAGGGATTCTTCAGGAGCAAAAGAGGCAGGTGGAGAAATGGGTTGGTGAGACCATTCTGTTGGCTCCAGTGCAGGAGCTTGAGGGGTCAGTTCCTCAGGCACTGCCTGAATCTGTGGAATATCAGTCACAGAGGAAGAAATACCTTGGAACAATGTACTTGGGGAGAGAACCTCAGGAACTACAGAAGCCACCAGAAAACAAGGCTTACTGTCCTCTCCTGGTCTGCTCCCTTCCACTGCTGTCTTCCCATTCCCTCGTTCCCTGTCACCTAAGTCTACAACATCCTTCTGGTCCCCTACAGACATCACTCTTCCTGTTTGATCATGAGCTTCCTGTTTTCTCCTTACATTTTCTGATTTCTCTACTGACCTTTGATTCTCTGCATACTGAGTGGCTACCCTCCTCTCTTCCACCTCCCTTAATTCCCAGTCCTGTCCCTCCTCTTCTGAGTCTCTCTGAACCCAAACCCTCCTTTCCCTGTTCTTTTGGCCCCTCTCACTGTAATTCAGACCTTCTAATTCCCCACCGAGCCCCCCACTTTTCCATTGTCCTCCAAGTAGCATATAGTTTTGGATCTGTTCCTGCTTCTCCTCTTCCTCACTGCCATTAAACCCCTCTTCCACCTCTTCCGGCTCTCCCAGGAGCCCACCAAAACAAATGTCTTCATTCAGAGTTCCTTCCTCCTGAATTTCTACTTCCTGCCCTTTCTGCCCCTCCAGTCCCTGGGCTTCCTGAGGTTGGAGGAAGCCTTCTTGCCCTTGATTTTCTTGTGTGGCCTCCAACTGCAGCTGTTTCCCCTGCCTAAGCAGTTCACTTCCACTGCCCTCAGTCTGGTCAGTCTCACCAGGGTGAATTTTGCAGAGAGGCCAAAATCCTCTAGGGGTTGAGGTATCTGGGGAGGTTTCTTCCTCTTCTTTTTCTTTGCTAACTGCCAAAGTCAAAGACATAAGTTCTGGCTGCAATTGCGCCTCCACTCTGCTGTCTAGTTTGCTGGGTATGTCTGGCCATTCTTCCTGGGCAGCACAGGCCAAGAGCTCAGAGGCAGCTATTGTTCTTGACAGTCTGTCTTTAAGGCTCTGGGTTATAGCTTCCTGCTGGTCTGGAGTGTCACAGGCCTCAGCCAAAAGGATTTCCTGGCTTGTCTCCACATCCAAAGATTCTTTCTTGAAGAAAATTGCCATACTATTAGGTGTATGGTCACTCATGTTCTTTAACACTTTTGACTGGTCCATCAAGGGTCTGTGTCCATCTGTCCACTTATAGGATGGGTCTTGACCTTCTTGAGCTTCAGGGTCCAAGGCAGGAATCTGACCGCTCCTCATGATCCCTTCAGGGATAGCTCTAAATTCTTCTATGTCAGGGACAGGTGTGGATACTCCATGTTCAGGCTCCCCAGCCTCCATCAGGGCTGAATCCTAAAGAAACATACAAAATAGAAGTTTCTAATGCCTCTTCTGTGTCTGTGTACACAGGGAAAGATCAAAAATAAGATGTATGGGAAACTTCTTTGGTTCCATCTAGGATCATTCTAGACAGGTACACAGTGATACAAGCGTTGGCCTTTGTATGTGACCTGTTTAACTTTACTTATTTTTAAATTAAGCTGAGCTATATAAATTTTTTAAAATTTTAAAATGTATTCTTACTTATACATATCTGTATGTGCATGCAGTGCCCACAGAATTCATAAGAGGGCAATAGATCCCCTGGAACTGAAGTTATATGATTATAAGCTATTAATATAAGTGCTAGGAACTGAATCCTGGTCCTCTAAAAGAGCGACAAGTGTTCTTAACTGCTAAGTCATCTCTGTAGTCATTAGGACTTACTTAGAGGGATTGGGGTGATGGTTCAATTGGTAAGTATAATGAAGAGAGAATGGAGGACAGTTTGGTTGGCCTGATTCACAAGCATAAGAACCCTAGCATGGCCATAAAAATTCCAGGAATAATCATGTGTGTCTATAACCCTAACATGTGCGGGTGAGGTCAGGGACAGGTAGGTCTCCAGAGCTTCCTGGTCAGCCTGTCTAGTCAACCAAATAAGTACCAGTTCAGTGGGAGAGTCTCTCAAAAGATAAGATGGAAAGTTTTCTAGAAAAACATCTGGCCTCAATTCTGGCCTCTATAATATACATATGTGTGTGTGTGTGTACAATACACACACACACACACACACACACATACACACACACACCACATTTACCTAGGGACCCTTTAAAGTATCAGACAATCAGCAGTGACCAAGACAAGGCTCCTGTTTGATCTTGCACCCTTGTGGGAAAAACTGATTACAAACAATTCAATTAGCATTCAATTGTCAAGGAGTTCCAGGAACTCCCAGTGGTCATTGTCCTCTAAATTCTATTATGCCATTGTCTATTTCTCCCAGTCAACTATCTGGACTCTCAGTGTGAGTCAGTCTCAAGTAACTACCAGACATGATGGCTGACACACCCTACATCTAGCAGCCCAGAGAAGCAGTGTCAGAAGTAGAACTGTCCTCCTGAGCTGTTGACATGGGATTAAAATAGGTCAAGCTATTACAACCAATATGCAACAGATGAATCCTTTATACAGATTCTGAATTTTGCCCATCTTCCTATTTCTACAGTGTCTGTAGTTATTTATAACTAACGAACGATTTTGTTTTAAATTATAGAGACAGCTGCTGTAAAACAGCTAGCTAAGATAACCCCACTTACTCTATTCAACATGGCTGGTAAGTCTGGGTCACCTTCATTATGATCATCTCCTCACCAGGCTAACACCTCTCAACACTGACCTTTTATCCTGTCTCTCCACTCCCCACTTCCTACAGAACACTTCATATCCTACTGTACAAAAAAAAAAAAAAAGCAAACAATGGAGAGGTACTGCTTCAGTTTATACACTTCAAAAGAAACTTGTGTGCCCACTCTCCTTTCCCATGTTCCACCTAGTTACTGTGTCTCCTCTAGGCCATGATTATCTCTCTAAACCAGTGATTCTCAACCTTTCTGAGTCTGCGACCCTTTAAAACACTTCTTCACATTATGGAGACCCCCAACCACAAAATTATTTTCATTGCTATTTCATTACTGTAATTTTGCCACTGTTATAAGTTGTAATATAGATACCTATATTTTCCAGTGACCTTAGGTGACCCCTGAGGTAGGGTCATTCAACACCCCACAAAAGAAGTTGAAACCCAGAGGTTGAGAATCAGTGCTCTAACACTTAATCGGCATCTAAGCACTCCTAGCAGCATGCATCTTCTGAATATCTGAGTTCTGCTTATGAGCTATCTTCAGAGCCTCCCCGCCCACCTGCTCCACCAAGGTTCAATAGGTGCCATTCTGCCAGGATGCCCTAGATCACACTTTGGTGCTGGTTGTGACTACCAGTACTCACATCAGGACGTTCCTTTTTAGTTATGCCATTATCCTGCTTTGATTGATGCTTTGGGATTCTAATTCCTCAAATGGCTTAAATACATTTCTATTTCAAGTAATGAAAAAAAATTATAACTCACTTCACTTTTCCTTTGCATTTATACAATTTCAACTATATAATTATGTGTTCTGATTTAATTTTAATCTCACCAAAAAAAATGGCAAGCAGTGTGAGACATGATTTGTTCAGGTGCCTACATCTAGTGCAACATGAGCCCATAGTAAGTGCTCATAAATATTTTAAACATAAAGGATAAATCTTTTGTTTCCCTCCTGGCCAAGATTTTCCATATTATATTCACATATCTTTTTTTTGGTTTTTCGAGACAGGGTTTCTCTGTGTAGCCCTGGCTCTATCCTGGAACTCACTCTGTAGACCAGGTTTCACTCAGAAATCTGCCTGCCTTTGCCTCCTAAGTGCTGGGACTAAAAGTGTACACCACTACTGCCCAACTTTCACATATCTTTATACCTGGAGTACAGTCTAGCCCCAAACTCCAAACGTACAGTGCATTCTCCACACAAAATACCACTTATAGTTCAAATTCCTTGGTATCTGCTGACTAGACTTAAGATAACTCCCAAAAGTTCAGCAAAGAAAGATCATACACACTGTACAATCTGGCCTTTGCCTTCCTTTTCAGTACCTGCCTCTAGCCTCAGCTCTCCACCCCTTCTCTCTCAGCTCTGGGACTTCATATGTGGTGTTCCACTGCTGGAACTTGGTCCCAGAGAAATCTCTGCTTCTCATGAAAAACACATAGAACTTGCCTAGCATTTCCCAGCTGTATCAGGATCTCCAAGAGGGCGCACTCTCTACTGTGTTAATTGTGCAATCCCCACTCCCTAAGATTTTATGGTCGAATCGTCCAGCCAGCTCAGCATCTCTGTGAGCGCACGTCCTCTACCATGTCACCTGTGCAGTCCTCTCTTCCTTAAGTTTTGTGGTTCTTGGGAAAGATGGGCAGTTACGAGAGTATTTTCCAATTCTGCCTTTTTGATTCTTTGTTACTATTTAAGTCAACTGTAGGAATCATTTAATCTATTTAAATATCCCTTCCTTATCTATAAGAGATGGGGAAATTGTTTCCTTCACAGTTCTAATGAGGATTAACTAACAAAATACAAAAAGTTCACTGTTATCTGTAAGAGTCATAGGAAGTACAGGTATTATTGATCTGAGAGACTGAATGTGTGTAGGAAAGAAATAGAAGGCTGTAAGACTGCAGAGACAGTCCTAGAAACACGAAACTTTGCTCAACTTGCAGACCGCAAACTAAAGCCCACAGACTCCATTTCCTAAGCTAAGGATACATGTAAACCTGAGACAAAGACTCCTAATGTGAATCTATTGTAAGCACAGTCACCCAACCACAACACAGGAGCGGGCACCATGGCCCTGTGGGCCCCTCACTATGCCCAACTGTACAGCTTTCAGTTCTGTTCCAGGTTTAAAGGTAGTCTAAAAACCACCTGTAAGGATGCTTTTTGTTGTCATACTGAGTTGATAAGTGTGCGTGGTATACATACATACACACACACACACACACACACACACACACACACACCAACTTAATCAACCCTTGCAGTCTCTATGCAATAGAATCTGACATAACCAAACAAGCAGGTCCCTAGGCACCTTGCAGATGAGGTCTGTGACAAGTTCCTGGTCACCTCACAGATGCAGATATTATCTATATAGGACAAGTATATGTGATTAAAATAAATGCACATGGATCAAAGGACTTTAATGTCCTTTTCCAGTTAAATAGCAGTGTGTGATTTACTCTATCTAGCCCTTAAATATAAAATGTATAAATGATACATAATGTGACCTTATTCTCTTAGCCACATGTTAAATAACTTGCTCCTACCTGCCTCAGAAAACTATGTGACATATCTCTCCTCACCAGCATCTATACTGTCTGGATCCCTCTCTCCCAATATCATCATACCCTTAAAAGAAGGATCCCCCAGATTTAGAGATGAGTTTCTGCTGCAGCCGACTTCATCTACATACACTATGTGCTATGTGGGTATTTCAGTTCTGATTTAGGGACACACATGTCTGTTTCTGCAATCTCACAACTATGTTCTTTATTTTTTAGAAATACAGTAGTCACTGAGAGGTAGTGCCATACCCCTTTAATCCCAGCAATCAGGAGGCAGAGCTAAGAAGATCTCTAAGTTTTTGGTCTACTAGGACAATGAGGAGTACAAAGAGAAGTCTGTCTAAAAAACCCAGAAAGAAAAGAAAGAGAGAGGTGGGTAGAGAGGGAGGGAGGGAGGAAGGAGAAAGAGAGAAAGAAAGCCAGGCACCTACTTATTTATAACCCAAAGCTAGCACACACCCTTAGTTCTTATACTTAATTCTATCTTAATAATCCTATGCAAACAGGCATGACCCAGTTAGAATATGGAGAAAGCTAAAGGAAATCTGTAAAACATTCATAGAAAGGCATAAGAATGGATTTTTTTTAGCTACCTATTCCGTTAAGAGTTGAAACATCCTCATATCCCTCTCATCTGAGGTGACTAATCACTATTTATCTGCACGCAGGGAGAGACAGGGCACAGCATCACAGGGAACTGACTTCTCTCCAGACCAGAGACATTTTACATCTTCAAGACTCCATAGACAAAGCTCCATATGATCCCATTAACAGAACAGTGCAGAACACAGTAAGACCTCCACAGTCTCAAAGAGACTCCACAACCAACACTTTTGCTCTTGTCCATTTCTAATCACTAGGTGAAAAAAGAATTTCAAAGATACCCTTCCTTATCTCTTGGGATTGCTTCTGCATTAGCAATGGCATCTACACTTCTGCCTACAGTAGGAAAACAAATCTCCCACTTTCCATCCAAAAGATTCCCTCATTTCATTTAGCTCATACAATCACTGCACACATATGTACCTTGATTCAGCATTTGACATTACTACCCTCAATATTCCAGTCACCAAAATAAGTGTAGTAGGACACCACTGTTATGACTTGTCCAACCAACCCAGTAAAGAATGGAATAAGCATCTTTTACCTACTGTCTAATGTCTTAAATATCATGGATTGACACTTTTAAGTGAGGATGCTTATGCCATCAGGCCCACTGGTGGCTGTGGAGCCAACCTGTCAGCTAAGGTGTGATTTGTTTGTCCTTGGCATACAAATGACATTGTTTCTTTGTACTTTAGACACTCCAAGTAGCCAGCTTACTCTACACACATTGAAGGTACGGGGTCCTGTTTACAACAGAGTCTGTCTATCACCTGTTTGTGTCTACACCATTCTGTCCAACATCATCTCACAAGATCCCACTTCTGTCCACACCAGAGTAAGTGACTATTCCAGACACCACACATGACGTCTTCTTGTCTATCCCAAAGACAGACAAGTCCATAACGTGACCACACACAACTTCAGACAAACCACATTATGGGCAGCCATACCCTCTAGGGAAAACAGATGAAAACTTTGGCTACATCTTCAATTTCTGTATTCTTTTGAAAAGAGGTATCCCTTTACATTCCTTCTGACTTCTTCCTCCCAATGCTTACATTTCTCTTTTACCACAAATTTAGAATTTAGAAGCTGCCCCTACTCAGCTTCCCCTTGCCCGCCCCCCCCGCCCCGCCCCACATGTCCTTTTAATATTCATGATTTCAGTCATAGACCTGAGGACTGGTTAACAAATGATGACTGTTTTGATAGAGCTAGGAGCTTGAATACCTCAGGTGTCGATAAAGCAGGAAGTCTGGGAAGAGGCCACACTGGGGGCTGTTTCTCTGGGACTTGGTGCTTTTGAAGTAAAGCTGGGAGCACAGTGGGAGAGTAAGGGAGGAAGGAAGCTGAAAGGAAAACCACCCTCTCAACCCTCCTGTTTGGTGTGCCCTTCCCCCTCAGTCTGACACAGTCCTGGCCAGAGTTCACTGCTAGGCCGACAGGAGGACAAGATTGTCCAGAGAACCTAAGATCCAGAAAAGGGGGAGGGGAATGAGCGGACGGGACGAAGACTTGAAAACTGAGGCTCCAGAATTAGCTCTCCCTGGCCAGTTCTGCTAAAAGGCATTTACAGAAGATGCCCCGAACTAGGGCTCTGAAAATGGGCTCCTGCACCCGTGATCTAGCTTTCCGAACAGCTCTTTTACACGTTCCTAAGAACCTTGTGCCGAGGCCAACAAGAAATTCCCTATACACAGGTAAATGGGAGAGAAGGAACTCAGCGCAAAGATCCCTGATCCAGATTTCAGGGCCTTAGTTAACAGCGGAAAGAGATGTGTACACAGATTCACACATACGTAGGCTTGTAAATGCCGCGAAGATAACGAAGCAAGGCCCAGGCCTGGTTACAAAAGGGAGGGAAAAAAAGAAAAAAAAAAAGAAAAAGAAAAAAGACACCTCCAGGTAAGGAACCGTCTAGAAACTGAATCTCAAGAATTCTTTATCATCGGAGTTAGCTTTCCCCAGGGCCCCGACTTTCCGGGTGGAAAAAAGTTCTGATTATTGGCCCAGGAACATCGCGGGGCAGGGTGCCCATTTCCAAGGCTCAGACCTGGCTGGAAAGCAAACTTTTCCAAGAAGCCATTCCTTCCGGCTCCCTTCCCATTCCCTTCCAGGTACTCAGCCCCTCACTCGGAGCCCGGCCCACTGGCCCAGCCCCCCATTTCCGGAGCCTGCGCCCCGGGACCTGCTTGGGACTGGTCCCCGGGGAGGCCTAGTTCTCTCTTATTTCCCGCCCCTGCCTCACCTCCACCCGGCGCCACGACCACCCAGAGTTCGGGGTTGAGCAGAGAGGAGAGCACCCACCTGGTCGGAGTCACATGCTGCCCTGGGCCGGCCCGAGAGTCCCCTCCAGGTCCGGGCGCCCGCCGCGGTCCCCAGCCAGGCCAGGCCGCCCCGGCGCCCCACCCGCGGCCCGCCCCTGCCGCCGGACGGGAGGGAGGGACCGGCTTCTCCTAAGGAAGTTTCAGGTGAGGAAACAGGGACACACCTTCCCGGGGGAGGGGCAGCTCCGGGCCTAGCAGGGAAGAGCGAGCTCCGCGGGACTGAGCTGTACCCAAAGCACCCGCAGGCCCTGGCCGTCCAGGGGCAGAACCCCGGCAGGAGTCACCAGGGAGCCGCACGAGAGAACTGGGCACGGGGTTCGCCGGTGTCCCGCGTGCCCCTAAACGATCCTGCGTGTCTCTTCCTCCATGGGTCTTCTTCAGGTCTCCACCTGAGTCTCATCCGGACCCTCGAGTTTGTCTTGGGCTTGCTGATGTTTCTGAACATCTGAGATTTGTGATTGCCAGCGTGTTTCTTTACCTTACTCTTCCTTGGTGTTTCCTGTAAGATAAAGGGTATCTCTTGCTCAAGTTCTTCAGTCCCTGTTCTCCATCTCTGTCTCTCCCTCCCTATCCCCCTCTCTCCTTCCCATGTTCCTCCCTCCCTTCACTGGGTGCATGTGAAACATTCTTATGTCTTTTCTGTAGATAGCCTCTGTTTGCCTCCATGTTGCTGAGTTCATTTTAAGATCTTAAATCTCAGTTTGTATGATCCTTCCCTGTTCTTTCCAGTATTCTGAGAGAGAACACACACACACACACACACACACACACACACCCCTTTACCTAGTGACAGGAACTTGGAATGTTCTGTCCACAGACTCCCTCCCCAAACCTATTCCTTGATCTGGGAGATACCATATTGATGTTTGTCCAGGAGAATTAACAGGCTCTTTGGCTGTTTTTCTTTCAGGAATGCTGTGGCCCACAACTCCAATCAGCTATTGTGGGCCCCTGATCCCTGTGTCCACTGGTGCTGCACTGACCCTGGCAGAAGAGGCTAAGCATTTGTTTGGAAGGCCCTGTAGAATAAAACATGACCGAGGGAGAACCAGCCTCCTCTCTGATAGTCCTGGAGCAATGCAGTGCTCCAAAAATGCCCCTAGTTCTGTCTTGTTCTTTTGAAGGATTAAACTTTAAAGAGTTTAGCTACTTTAGACACACTCTCAATTGCAATTGAGTATACAGGAAATAATAAGAAATGCCAAGACTAGGATTCGGCCATATAAGGGCAGGCCAGCATGCTTCAGAAACCCAGCAAAGGCATAAGAACAAGGAGTGAAGCAAATCAGAAAATTAAAGCAAGTCAAAAAGTTCCTTCTAGACTGGGAGAGAAAACTTAAGGAATCAGAAAGTCCTGATCTCTAGTAGGTGAACACATTTTGTCAACTTCTGCTGCAGAAGGTGCTGGCCTCTGACAGCAATGCTGCTTGGCCACAGCCAGTGTGGACAGGGAGCTGGGCATTCATGCTGCTGCCCTTGGCTCTCCTTAGTGAAAGCACACTTTCCCTGGTTCCTCTTCATCTGTCTCTCACAGCCTGACCTCCTCATGTGTGCTGATTTGGAGCTGGCAGCGTGTTGTCACTTGCTCTTTAAGTCTCTAGGCTCTTTTCTCTGAGCTCCAGCTCCTGTCACTAGTTAAACAGGGGCATGTTGGCCAGCTTTCCCACTGGTACAAAGATGTCGAAAAGTTGAGCTGATTTCTTAGGCAGTTTGCTTCTCTTTGATCCTGCCCCTATCTTTAGGGTATTTGTGAATAAAAGACTAGTCTAGCTCTCCTCACCTTGCAGACTGAGTCTCATTATTTATCATTTTCTTTTACATTATTTGGTGCCTGGACTTTGGAGTTAGGGTTGTCATCCTGTCCTGAAATGAAGAGACTTTATTTGGGATCATATGTCCTCTAAAACTCCTAGATACAAGAAAGAATGAACGATGGGATATAAATTCAGACACGTGTAGACTTGAATATTTGAATTTTACCTCTGTCACTTATTTAACATGATAATGTGGGGATGTTAGCTTTCTGGCGCTTTACTTCAATGTTCCTAGACAATACCACTTCACTGGGTTGCTGAGGTGACTCAAGAAGGGATAGAGAGAATTCACTTGATGTGGGAAGGTGCTTGTATTAACTAGTCAGGGTTCTCTAGAGTTAGAGAATTTATGGAATGTCTATATATTAAGGGAATTTATTGTGATGACTTTACAGTCTGTAGTCCAACTAACCCAACAATGGGCAACTGTGGATGGTAAGTCCAAGAATCAGTTCCATGGGCTAGTTGTTTAAGCTGATCTTCTATAGAAGTGGGTTCCAACAGATGTGCTAGCAGGAAAGTGCAAGCAGTCCAAGAAGAGTGAGTCTTCCTTCTTCCAATGAATGTCCTTATGTAGGCCTCCAGAAGAAGGTGGGGCCCAGATTAAGGTGTATACCAATATGCCTGGACCTGGGATTTGCTTTGTCCCAGGCTGACTTTGAACTCAGACATCTCCTTGCCTCAGTCTCCCAGGATTAAAGGCATGTACTACCTTATCTGGTCCTAAACTTTTCATGGCCACTATACAACAAGATCTCCACGTCAATATCCCGGCCAGAAACTTGTGTCTTCCAGCCTCAAGATCTGGATCACAGGTATGCCCCTCCCACCCCCACCCCACCCCCAATTCTGGATTGAAGTTCATTCTGCATATAGCCAAGTTGACAACCACGAATAGCCACCACAGTGCTAGATATTGGTTATATTCTTTTCTAAAAGGGCCTGGCTGTTATGCGTCTGAAATAACAAGAAGAAAACAGGCTCAGATTAAAGTTATTTTTAAATAAGAGCTGTGTTTGGTGCAGAAGAACAAACATAGGCTCTGAAGTTTTAGGTCACTTTAATCAGAGAAAGTGCTTCTGAAATCCAGCTAGGAGTAAGCAGAGGACCAAGGAACTTCCTGTGTAGTTCTAGATATTAAGACTAAATTGTTTTTCAGGAAGAGTGCGCTTGTCTTAACACCGGAGCTGCCACTGTCTTGAAGACATTCACCTGGTGGCATATTCCCTTGTTCCCTTTGGGTATCTCTGACTCCTGCCAATCCTATGCTGTTCTTTAAATATTGCTCAGACCTTCTTGCATCTTTGCTTCGTGCCTATTCTTGTGTCACACCTTTACACATTCTGGACTTGACTTTGAGTGCATTTCTTTTCTTAACTTAGGTGACTCTGGTATCGTCATCTCTGTGTCTTAAATCCACCCTGACTTGGCCACTATGGTTCTTAGCTCTTTTGTTAATTTGGGTAATGTATCCTTTTCTACATTTTGGTTTCCACTTATTTGTTTTCTCAGTCTTCCCATACTGGCACTTATTCAACACAGTGCTATCCAAGGCATACGTACTAATTAACAACTTTATTTTCCCATCATCCTCTGCTCCATATATGTTCATAGACATCAGATATACAAAGACCAGGCCTGTTTCCAAGGAAATTCCCACCACATCAAAGTAACAGACTAAGTGTGGCACATGTGCTGAAAGGATTGTAATGAGTACATAAAGGAGAACCACTGTCACTGTTGGGGAGCACAGGTGACCTAGTGGGTGAAGATATTTGATCACAGTTGTTATAGAAAGTGATTCTTTTGTTTGTAGAAGGAGATACAACAAAGGCAAATAGACATTGGAAATAGGCCATATGACCAGAGGAGGCTAAGTATCTTCTCATCAGGGAAGTGCACATAGTGCAGGATTAGCTAGAGGAGCAGTAAAATAACAGAGACTGTTTAGGAATGGTGGTCAGGCAACCATATCAAGGAAGATCTTGTGGCAGTGCATTCTACTGAGTTCAGAGTCTATTCTCTGGAGAAGGGCCACTGGAGGAGTGTGAGCAAGACCATGATGTGATCAGAATAGAAGTCAAGAAAAAGCTATTCTCTTTGGAATATTCATGCAATGACGTCTGTATGAATATGGAGAGTAGATAGAAGTAGGTAGTGAAATGTAGATATGGGGAAGTCTACTTAATAGATGTAGTTGATAACTTGATGCCCACTACAGTCTGTAGGTAAGGCAGATGATACTGTGAATCAGTGCTGGAGAGGTGGGCAATCAATGCAGGTAGTGGAGTCAAGACTGCTCCTTGAAGGTAAATAATAAATTCAGAACTGAAAAGTTGACTTGGGGGAAGATGAAATAGCTTGCTCACTTGTAAACTGATGGGATAGAATAGAAGACCCCCAAAGTAAACCCACACAATTATAGCCAGTTAATGTTTTATAAAAGTTGTTAGAAATAGATTGAAAAAAACAGGAGCCTCTTCAACATATGATGTTGGATAAACTGGATATCTACATGTAGAAGAACAAAAGTTGGTCTCATTCTCTCCCCCTGTACAAAAATTAATTCAATCCTTGCCAACAAGTGTCTTTGCCTGACATATAGTTGGCTAAGTGTCCTTCCATTCCCTTTGCAGTGCAAACATTGTATAACTTATTGCAATCACATTTATAGATTCTTGGAGTGATTCCTTGTGCTTTTGGAGTCATTGCAGAAAGTCCACTCTGACTCTATAGTTTTTGTTTTTTCTTCGTTTTCTCCAAGAATATTCAGTTTCAGGTCTTATATTAAGGTCTTACATTAAGTTCCATGTAACTTTAGGAACAGCTGTCTTCAAGACAAGAGAGGACAATGATACTGGCAAGGATGTGGGAAATGTGGAAACCCCTTATATATTATTAGTACAGCTGCTACAGATATCAGTATGGAGAGACTTTTATAAAACTAAAAGTGAAACTACTATATGACCCATCTGTACTTCCAGGCAACACCTGCAGGACTGAAAGGCAATATACCACAGAGATATTTACATAGCCATGCTTTCTGCTGCACTAGTCACAGTTGCTAAAATATGGAGCTATCCTAGTTGTCCGTCAAGAAATCAATGGATGGGGACGGAGAGATGACTCTGTTTAGTAGTACTGAATGTTCTTCCAGAGAGCCTAGGTTAAGTTCTAGAGCTTCAGTCCCAGGGCATTTAATGATTTCTAGCCTCCACACGCTCCAGGTGTACATGTGCTCCTCAGACATACATGCAGGCAAAACGCACAAATATATGTAAATATAAATTAAAAGTAAATAAAAAAGAATGTATAACAAACTTTAAAAAGTGTACATATACACACTAGAATTTTATTCAGTCATGAGGAAAAATGAAATGGTGGCATTTGTAGGAAAATAGATGGAACTGGAGGTCATGTCAATCAAGATAAACCAGACTTAGAAAGACAAATACTACATGTTTTCTCTTGCATGAAGAATCCAGATTTTAATGTGTGTGTTGGGGACTAGGGAGGACCATGGCAGTGGAGGAAGAGATCTTAGGGAAGGAGGGGTAAAAGGAGAGGATAATGGAATGCATGTGCCATGAAATCAGAAAGAAGGACTACTTAGGTGGAGAAGGAATCAGCTAGAGAGGGTAAGAGATTGGGAAGGGCACTAGCAAAAGAGGAGAGAGGACAACAAAGTCAGAATGACGTCTGTATGAAAATGGCTACAGTGGAAGCTGTCATTGCATATGTTTACCACCACCACCACCTAAAAATGATTTCTCTCTGGAGTACTCACTCTGCCTGTAGGAGACAACATCTCCATGACACTCCATAGATGGGGCCAGAATGCCTGAGTCTTGCTTCTGCAGTGACTATCTTCATGACTGTGTTTCTACTCACGGAAGACAAGTATCTTCTATTTACTTTGGATTTTCATTTCATGGGCTATTTTTTCTCCATGTGGGTACTTTGATTAAGGATTCAGAAGCTACCGACTGCAATGATGGACTAAAGCCTTCCCTGGAGCTCAGACACACTTCTCATTTGTATCCCAGAGCCACAGCTTTAGTTTGCCTGATATCTTCTGGTTTCATTCATTATTGATAAAATAAGTTACTAAGGAAAATTGTGTGTTTTCTATGAAAGGAATGCTCATGCTAGTTCAAATGTTCTAATATTCAGGCAGTCTCAGAGATTCCAAGTCAGCTGTGTATGTAGAAATCAGAAGTTTTATACATTAAAAAAGCTAAGTAGAGGGGCTGGAGAAAGGGCTCAGCGGTTAAGAGTACTGACTGCTCTTCTAGAGGTCCTGAGTTCAATTCCCAGCAAACACATGGTGGCTCGCAACCATCTTTAATGGGGATCTGATGCCCTCTTCTGGGTGTGTCTGAAGACAGCTACACTGTACTCATATACATGAAATAAATAAATGAATCTTAAAAAAAAAGTTAAGTAGACCACCACAGCATTACTATACACACAGCAGGATCATGCTAATTTGTGAATTACTAATAATGTTCATAATAACCATCTGTACAGACCTGGGGAGTTAGCTCAGTGGTAGAGTGCTTGCCTAGCAAGCACAAGGCCCTGGGTTCGGTCCTCAGCTCTGGGAAAACAAAAAAACAAAAAACCACCATCACCACCACCACCAACAAAAACCATCTGTACAGAATGTCTCAAGTGTAGTTGGCAGGATTCCTATACCCAAGTTCCTTTAGTGGGATTTGTGGGTCATTTTTTAGAGGTTTAATGCTTGGGATTTGTGGAGTTCAAGTACATAGAGAAAAAGAGGAAATAGGTAGATTGCAACATCTGTTTTAAGAATATTAGCATCAGGGAAAAGAGACATTAAAACTTTACTTTTTAAAAAATTTTGTGTATGTGTATGTTTGAATGAGTTTATATGTATCAGTTGCATATAGATAACTGTAAATGATGATGTAGGGCCCCCTGGGGCTGGAGTTACATGTGGTTGTGAGATGTCTCATATGTGTACTAGAAACTAAATCTGGGTCCTCTGCAAAAGCAGTAAGCACTCTGAAACACTGAGAACACATCTCTCCAGACTAGGGAGACTTTCTTACACTGAGCCACTAGATGTGAGGTTGGAAGGATATAAAGGAATATCAGACTAAGGGCTGAGGATACCGACAGAGCCATCTTTCAAAAGTCTGTTTGGACACAAGTATGATCCCTTACTGCCATGCACACTGACTGCATCTGTGAAGTTAGTTTTGAGATTATGAAGCCATATGTAATCTTGTTTCCAGCTTACCCTGGATGGTATGGCATTGAGTGATAGGCCTGCCATAGACAATTCACTTGCTGCACGGAGCTATGTCCCGGGCCGAGATCTCTTCACACCCTTAAAATCAGCTCACATGAAGGCCGTCTGGAGTCATTCTTTTTAAGAAAGATGCTGTTAACTTGTATATTTTTATAGTTTGATGCTTTCCAAGAGATAAAAAGTCTGATATAGTGTCAGCAAAGAGTCTAACAAGTCTTTGCTCAGATTCTTAAATGGACCTCTCATTTTAAAGACCAGTTTAGCCAAAATTAATGCAATTAATTTTGCTCACTGTTTGTGTCTGTAAGAGGTGTTGATGGGTTAGACAGAAGGGAGAAAGAAAAGGATGATTTTACCTTAACAATAAGCATTTACTATCTCTACTGGCTCTGGGAGAAAAGCATGCCATTGGCCTTAATTTCTAACAGAGGAAACAGGTAAACAATGGACTAATGTTGTTTCCAGGGACTCCATACTGGAAGATTCAACCAACCAAGGGTGAAACATTTGGGAAAACCTGTATTTATACCTGAACACATATAGATTTTTTTTTTTTTAATTTTTCGAGACAGGGTTTCTTTGTAGTCCTGGCTGTCCTGGTGTCCTGGAACTCACTCTGTAAACCAGGCTGGCCCCAAACTCAGAGATCTGCCTGCCTCTGCCTCCCAAGTGCTGGGATTAAAGGTGTGTGCCCTCACTGCCCAGCCACATACAGATTTTTGTTCTCATCAATATTTCTTAAACAATGCAGAGTGATGTTCATTTGCCTGGTGCTTATGTAGTGCTACATAGTAGAGGTGACCTAGAGATGGTTTCGAGTGTTTTTGGAGTATGTGCATAGTTTTTACCCAAAACCAACACCATTTTATATAAGATCCTTGAGCATCTGCAGATATTGGTTGCCATGAGGGGTCCTAGAACACATTCCTTCAGACACTGAGTGGAACAACAATAAGTTTTGTGGCAGAGATGTGTGCAGAGCACCATGAGAGTTTAGAGGTCCTGTGGAGATAGTTCCCTCTAAATATTTGTTTCCCAAGCAAGCTCTGATTGATAGTGTCTTCCTGTGTAATAATGCTAGAATGGGAAGTAAGTTAACTCCCATGCTCTCTGGTTCTGGAGATGCCTGTGGCTCTTGAAATAAGTCCTATGAAAGATGCACATATGCCTTGGTCTGTTTGCCACTACTGAATGATTTATAAAGGGTAGAGGTTTAATTCGGCTCCCAAACCCAGAGACAGGAGTGTTAACAGAGTGGATGTAAAAGGGAAGTGTACAATCAAAATACATGAGATTTGATGAAACTGGCATGAAACCCATTGCTTTGTGCAATCAACACACAGTGAAAAAAAAACTTAAAAGAAAATAGTGATTCTGATTAAAACTTAAAAATTATAAAACAAAACAAAAAACCAAACCAAGTCCAGACGAATGAACAAGCACCAACAGGGAGAGTCTTTTCTCTGGCTCACATTCCTGTTTCACTTTTAATCTTCATGGCATTTGGGGTGCTACTCATCACAAAGGCTGAGGTTCACTTCTTTTACTGCTCACTGCATACCAAGACGCTCAGTCAGAGTTTGTTTTGTGTGAGACACAATCTAGTCCTGAGAGCACACAAGTCAAGATTATACAATAAATGACCACAGTGGTTACCCTTGAATCTCCGAGGGAAGCTCCAAGTCAAACAATCTTCAAGGCTGGAAACAAGAGAAATCCCCACTCAAAGTGAGTCCTGGGACTTCAGTGACTTGGAGTTAGAAGGGCTTGGGGTTGGGAAGCATGGCTCTCCACTGACATCTAGCCTTGAGGCTGGTGCTTCTGGCTTCCTAAAACAGAGGGTTGTAAAGATTATATCTTAATGACAAATTAGGGGAGGCACTAAAAGAAACAAAGCCTAGTCTGAGGAAATTCATAGTGCTCTCATTCCCAGTCTAAATTAGAAAATAAAATTCAATAACACCGTCGTAATTATGTTTCAGAGATGTGTTGGAAGATTGGCCAGTCCTCTGTATCTTCAGGCTTCTTATTTGTCTCTACTGAAGAAATAGAGATTGTTTTGCCTGGTATTACCAGAAAGACATAGTGTAATAAGTATTTGCAGGTTAGGAGTGATGGCACATGCCTTTGATTCCAGCACTCAGGAGGCAAATCTCTGTGAGGTCGGCTTGATCTACACAGTGAGACGCTGTCTCAGAAACCAACCAAACAACAAAACTCTTAAGAATTTGCATTCTATATAGTTTAAGGCCTTTACTTTGTATTTAGCATCACAGCTAATCTGAAGATGATTTTGAAGTATTAAAAGGATGGAGGTAGGTTATATGTAACTAATGTAGTATTGTTTTATGTAAAGGATTTAAGTATCTGAGGAATTTGTTATCCAGAGATTCCTGGAATTCATCTCCTGAGGGGACTGTCACATCTGTTTCAAACTCTTGGTTTCTGTTCTTATTTTTGCCTTTTCCTATTATCTGTCTTTGACTTTATGTTATCAAATGTATATGTAAATTTATATACAGGTTTGAGAATCATATTCTTTCCTGTAGAAGGACGTAAATGTGGAGGTGTTTATAGTAACTTATTTTATTTTATCTATAGGAGTACACTGTAGCTGTCTTCAGACACACCAGAAGAGGGCATCAGATCCCATTACAGATGGTTGTAAACCACCAAGTGGTTAATGAGAATTGAACTCAGGACCTCTGGAAGAACAGCCAGTGCTCTTAACTGCTGAGCCATCTCTCTAGCCCCCTTATAGTAATTTACATTGATAGAAGGGAGGAAGTCTGCAGAAGTTTTATTGTGGGAATAAAAAGTCAAATGCTGCTTTTATATACACATTTCTTTTTCTTTCTAGTTGGGGTAAGCTGGAAACCTTTTTGTTCATCCTATCATATCACTTAAAGAATAAGTTGGGTCTTCTTTCTGTCCCCTCTTCTAGTGGGTATAATATGAAACACAGACTATTAATTAGATGTTACTTATTTTGTAAATGGGAACAACCCTGTTTTCTGTTCCTACCCTTCTAACCCTACCTCACCCTTTTACCAGTACAAAATTGCTGGCTTTATTCCCTATCTCCAGGGCCTGATGTCTATACCTGGAGGGCTTTTTTTGCCAACCTCCCCCCAGGGATTTCACCTTCCTTAGTACAAAAGACCTCTTTTCAACCCCAATCCCTGCTCTTCCACACTGTTTTTCCAAAACACAGTAGGTTCTACTACTCCTGAGACTGGGTCCAAGATAGACTGTAGTTACTGTGCCTTGAAGCCTCATTGCTTCTTCCTTTTTCCTGTCCTGTCAGGGTTGAGTTGATGTGGAAAGAGACTGTCAGCCACAGGCATCTGTGTCAGTAGTGCAGGCAGAAGAGAGAAAAGTAGAGTCAAGAATGAGGAAGACCAGAAAGGATGATGCCATTTTCTTCAAGAGAAAGTCTCCAGTCTCTTCTATGATACAAATACTTTTGCCTTCATAGCTTTCTCAAAGACAGAATTCTCAAGATACTAATAGAAGCAAGCTATCAAAAAGCAAAAACAAATTCAGTAACCAGAGAGTAAAGACAGTTCAGTTTGGGTTGCCTAGAGATGATCAAACCGTCCAAAGTGGGTATGATCTAAAAATCACATGCCTAGGCCCAAAAAGTGACTGCTGGGGCTAGCATCTTCCCTCTCACTCTAGCTACTACAGATTAAGGAACACATTGCAGACTGTGGGTATTTGCTGGCCTCATTACTATGCATAACTTGTTGCTAGGATGCTTTTTGCTCTAGGCTATACAATAGATCGTTATCGTGGGTCCTTGTCTTAAGTGAACTTGGAACATTTAAATGGAAATGTTAAAATATTCTAAATCAGCCCTTGATAATCCCAAAGGGAGTAAAAATATTAAAGCCCCAGAACATCTGAGGAAAGTATGGTCAGTGTGGGCTGGGATAGCAAGGAAAGGCTTTAATAGAGGTTCTTCACTATGCTGGGTGGTATGTGTGGGTGGCACGTGTGGGGGTTGTGTTTCCATTGCTTGCATTTCCAGGAGCACTCCAGTCACTCCTCAATACAGGGTCCCACCCTGTGTCACGTAGCCCTGACCTGTGAAGGCAGTAATTGGAAGAGGAGGGTGCAACAGAAGCTGGGGATTATGGCAGACACTAAGCCTCTACATTAACTCAGGTATGTATGGGGGCAGTGGAAAGCATTTACCTGGAAGAGTTTTCACTCTTTAGGCCTGAGTCAACCTCTGTCAGGATATGTTGGCCCACTGTGTTTCGTTGATGGACTCACCAAACACATACAGAGGATACTTTAATACGTATCCTCTCCATGTTAGTCTACCTGTGGAATATGTTTCTGGAGATGGAATTTCTAGGTCAGATGATGTATACATTTGTTGTAGACATCAGTGGACAATTTTCCATGTGGTTTTAAACCAAGATTCAGAAATGTGTGATACCCCATAAATCAAACACATACACAGACAAGGACCCACGATAACGATCTAGTGTATAGCCTAGAGCAAAAAGCATCCTAGCAACAAGTTATGCATAGTCTTCAATCAGAACAAACACGATCTGCATACCACATTCTGAAGGAAACATGGCTTTGTGCTTGGAGGAAGCTATAGCACCACCTTGTGGAAATACATTCTTCAGAGCACAAGTAGTCTCCCCCTCCCTCCGCCCCGCCCCACCCCACCTCCTTTTCAGGGTTACAAGTGTCTTATAGAATGTTTTGGAAAATATTCTGTGCTTTTAGGGCATGCTTGCATCAAAGACCTGAAAAGTATTTTGAGTTTGCAGCCTTTCACTTGGATATGTAGGTGGATCTGTATCACTGCATGAAGAGCTCCCTTGTTTATTTTTCAGGATGAAATACTTCTCCAGTCTCCTGTTGCTCTTGTTTCCAAGTTTGATACACAAACAGTACTTTAATATGTATCCTCTCCATGTTAGTCTACCTGTGGAATATGTTTCTGGAGATGGAATTTCTAGATCAGATGATGTATACATTTGTTGTAGACATCAGTGGACAATTTTCCATGTGGTTTTAAACCAAGATTCAGCAATGTGTGATACCCCATAAATCATCAGCAACTGTATTTTTGTGTGTTGGTGTGTGTGTGAGTGTGTGTGTGTTCATGAGTGTGTGCATGTATTGTGTGTTCATATGCATGTGGCCAGAAGTTGATGCCAGGTGTCGGCTGTTTTGTTTTGTGAGATAGGGTCTCAGGGAACATGGCTCAGTTCAGGTAGACATTAAGCATCAAGTGCCTATCTGTCACTGACTCCTCAGTCGTCAGGCTTACTAGTACATTTGTGCCTCCTGTGCACCACTTTCTTCTGGGATGTTTAGGGGCTCTAACTGAGGATCCCCTCTTGCTCACGAGCTGTCTCCCTAACCCACTAACCAGATTTTTAAAAATCTTCATCTCTTTGTTGAGGTGATAAATAAACTATATTCCAATGCAGGTTACTGTTCTAGGTTCTATGGCATTCTTCTCATAAATGTGTTTGAATAAACTCAAAGTTGTTCATGAGGCCTGGCTACCCAAATCAACTCTTTTCTCTAAAGCTACTTGAAAGATTGATGGTGGATGATTTACATGGGTAGGAGACACATAAACTTCCTTAACTAATTTTGATTAGTAAATTCCCATTCTTCTTAATGATGTCACAGAGGCTGAGGACCCAGCTTCTCAGCAACTCAGTGGTTTAGCACATGCCTAGAGCATGCATGAAGTCCTACGTTCCATCCCCAGCATTGACATAAAGAGTTGTCACGGATAGTATATGTGTCAGGCTTGTCACTGTCTTTTCAGTTTCTATCTTCTCACATCTTAGCTAATGAACGATTTTATGCCAGGTGTACACATCCCATGTCGAATAACATCCATCTTCCCTCTGTTCTTGGTTCTCTCAGTGCACCATGGATACTTGGCTGTGCACATTAAAAGATGTAATCTTGTTTGGATTATTACAGACATTTGCATGTGTAGTCATTGTCTGATGATGCAGTTCTTTAATTCTATCATCTCCTTATTGAGAGAACCAAGTGTATTTTTGTTTCACTTCCACGTTCTGTAAAGTCTGAACATAACCCTCAAAAGACTGGCGGCCCCAGGGGGTGGGGAGGTCTGGTGAAGTGGGAAGGTGTGGCAGGGGGCAGGGGGGAATCCTTGTGGAGACAGGGGTGGGGGTGGGGGAAAGGGAGTATGGGATGTGGAGCAGTCAGAGGGTGAACCAGGAGGGGGATAAAATCTGGACTGTAAAAAGAGATTAAATTAAAAAAAAAAGTATCTCAGCAGATTTCATAGACCCAGTGACCTCTCTGCATCCAGGGAAGCCACAGGTTTCAGAAGAGGTGAAGACTAAAATAGGTGAAAATGGCCAGGGGAATCCCAGCCTTGCTTGCTCCCCACCCTCTTCAGGTATCTAGGGCTCTAACTTATCAAAGCAGGTCCTGAAGACCTGCTGCTTCAGAGCCTGCTGTTCAGAGCCTACCATGAATATGTAGATACAGCTGCAAGTTAAGGTTATCTGGGATTGTGAAACAAAAGCTTGCCTTGCTGAGGAATTGCTGGCTCTGAGGAAGGAAGAACATAGGAGATAATTTGAGCTTATAATACAATGCTGAATGATAATAGAATTCAAAAACAAAATCAGTGGTTCTGGCACAGTTCACTAAATAATTGCCACTATGCACATGCTAGCATTTTAGCCCAGACACAGAGCTGGATATAAGGTTGCTGGTATTTTTATGTTTATATTTAGTAAAAACTTAGAATATTTAAAAAAATTAATCAACACATAAAGTTGTACATGTTTATTATGTGCAATATTGTTTATTTATTTATTTATTTAGTTTGTTAGTTAGCTTTTTGAGACAGGGTTTCTTTGTGCCACTGTCCTGTCCTCTCTGGCTGTCCTGTACTGTAGATCAGGCTGGCCTTGAATTTACAGAATCCTTATGCTTCTTCCTCTGCCTCTTGAGTGCTGGGATCAAAGCCATGTGCCACCATTGCCTGGACGGTGTGATTTTCTTAAAAATCTATAAGCATATTGTGGGTAGTTGAGCTATTTAGCATTTGAGTTGTCTCATGTGGATTTAACTAGTTTGCAGTAAGGACTCTCTTCCCTAATCTCTTTGGATTTTAAAGAATGTAATATGATTTTTAATGTGTCACCATATTGTACAATAGATTCCATCATTGACATTCTTGATTCTTACCACTAACAGAGAAAGATTCCACTACTGTAGGCTATCAGGAGGTATTATGGCCAAGGTTTAGAGAATCAGGCTAATCCATATTTATCCTTGAGCCATCACATGCTTGCTGTGTGACTGCAGAAACATTTTCTACATTCTACCTGCTCCTAGTTTCTTTTATGAAATGAGTGTGATAAACTCACAGTTATCAGAAAGTTTAAGTATTTGTTATCTTTTTTAATTTTATGTGTATTTGTGTGTAGCTCAGTGTATGTCTGTGTATCAAGTTTCTGCAAGAGCTTGTGGAGGTCAGAAGAAGGTGTCAGATTCTATGGATCTGGAGTTAACAGGCAGTTGTGAACTACATGTGGATGAACTGAACATAGGTTCTCTGTAAGAACGACAAGTCTTTTTAATGACTGAGCCATCTCTCCAGTCCCAGGAAGTTTAGAAAGGATAGCAACGTGTACAATTCAACATAAAGCTTGATGAATCATCAGTTCTTAATGTCATTCATTAAAATTATTTTTATGTGATATCCCAATATAATTTTGTCATTATATCAAAAAGATACTCTCCTCCCAAATTCATTGCACCACAGTAAGAATTCATTGCACCACAGTAGGAAGAATATGGGAATGATCTGAATATCAATCAGTGAATGAATGAATAAAAAGGAGGTACACATTTACAATGGAACATTGCCTAGCATTGAAACATCAAGGTAATCTTATTACTTATCAGAATGTGAATAGATTTAAAAGATCTTAAAGCAAATAAACAAAAAACTTTCTTAAGTAGAGAAATAAATAAGACATACACCAAAAGTACTGCGTGATTTTACAGGTACAATCTGAAAATGAAGACAAATCAAATACATAGAGACAGAGAATGAAACAGTGATTGTCCAGGCCTAGGAATGAGAGGGAAGAGGGAGATGTGAGCCAAAAGATGCAAGCAGAACATCTATAGGATGAGTTGATATACAATGTGAGGACCAATGCCAATGATACCATAGACTAGACATGTTTGTGAATAAACATGTTATAGCTTCTGTGTGAGATAAAGGGTAAGTTGACTCCACTATTGTAACCATTTTACTATTTATATTTGTCTTAAAATTAAGTTTTATACCCTAATTATACCTACTATGATTATTTTAAAAGGCAGAAATCTAGAATTAACACAACAACAAAGACATGAAAATGAATCACAGCTCTTCAAAGTGTGTCCAGAAAGCAAAGGCTCTAAGTCATTTTTCTGTTGGTGGGAGACATACTTTTCTTCCTCCTCCTCCTCCTCTTTAAACATTTTAGAAATATTTTATTTTTTTAAAGAACAAATCAATTTTATTAAAATATTAAAGAAACTGAAACTTTTAGTAAAAGAAAGGAATTTTTTGAAAAAATAGTGAACCAAAAGCACAAGCTAGACCTCAACTTTAATCTTTTACCTACACTAGCCATTTCCTTGATACTTTAAACTGACAGGCAAGTTAACTTTACAGTTTTGGTCATAAGTACATTTAAACTGTCATTTGGATTTCCTTACCATATTACTTTACAGTGTTTGTTCCTGCCTCTTAAAAAAATGTTAATTTTAATCCATACCCTCACATAAAATGGCAGAATGGAACCCTTTGGGCTCTGATTTCAAGGGTGGATCACACATCTCACATTCTTAGGACCTCTTTTTACACACGCAACTACTCGATAGGCATTTCTATCCATGTTGTCACCCAAAATGTATAGCTGCCACTCAGGGCCTGAGGATGCTCTGCTCTGCCTTAAGCACAAATAGCACTTTTGCTCTTTTGCCTTTGGAACTCGCCACTCCAGAAAGGATTCTGCTTGGGGCACTGACCTTCAGATGACTGTGTAAGATTTTATATACATAAAATTTTATATATTATATATAATAAAATATATTCTTTATATTAATAAAAACTATAAAATATCAAAGTACTGAATTAATAAATAATACAGAAGACCTTCATATATAAAACCATAAACATTTGACACAGGAGATAGATGATAATCTGCATAATTGCACAGATATTTCAGGCTCTTGGCTGGGATGATTTTTTTTTTCATTGTAATAAGGCTGTACTTCAATGTCCCTCACATCACCAAAGGATTTTACCTTCTTAGTAGCTAAGCTAAGAGTTGACAGTTCTGCTGTGCCAAGGAATGAATTGTAGGCGCAATTATTTGGATACAGATTTCCTGCTATGGTCAAAGCTATTTGACTTGAGTGATTGTCATCATTCTAAGCCTATAGGGAACAGGTTACATTCATTTAGGAAATAGTGTCTGCATTAAGATGGTCTATCCATGAAGTCATTCATCAACCGTTTCAATGAACAATGGTTCTGCTTGGAGGGTAGCACGGACATTAGGTGAGGATAAGATTCTTGTTCATTGGCTGTGATGATTTTGAAAAACTTTCATCTCAGAAAAATAATAACTTATAAGGTCATCTTCAAAATTGATACAATAATTATAAATATCAAGAAAAACATTTAGTCTCACTCTTTTTTGTTCTCTTATAAGCCACCTCCCAAATTAATTGTCTACATTTCTTTTGGTTGTATAAATAATTTTCAAATATATAAGCTGTTCTGAAAACCATAGTATAGTTTAAAAACATCAAATAGACAATCCTACTAATAGAGATGCTGAGATAGAAGAACCATGATTTCAAGACCATTATGTGGTACACAGCAAGACACTGTCATATACACACAAGCAGAAAGTGTATATGGATTGTAAAATATTGGACCTATTTCTTCAATTTCCAAATTAGAGAGACCACTGGGTGAGAGCCAATAAATTTCTAATTCCTCATATTTTTGAATTTCAATCAATTAGGATATGTTGGTAATATTAATTTTCATATAAGAGATATTAAGGAAAAGTGATTGTTACTTCCTGTTATTTTTGTTGTTAGGGGTGGAATTATGTCTGTGTGGGTTTGTTGAAAGATTACTTTCTTGCTTTTTCTAGGGCGTACTTTCCCTCCTTGTGTTGGTATTTTCCATCTATTATCTTTCATAGGGGTGGATTTGTGGAAAGATATTGTATAAATTTGTTTTTGTCATGGAATACCTTGGTTTATCCATCTTTGGTAATTGAGAGTTTTGCTGGGTATAGTAGCCTGGGATGGCAATTGTGTTCTCTTAGGGTCTGTATGACGTCTGCCCATTAGATTTGGTCTTCACACTGTGTCTTGGATTTCCTGGAGTTAGAAGCTTTCTGCTTTTTGTGTTTTCTTTGACTGTTGTGTCAATGTTTTCTATGGTATCTTCTGCAACTAAGATTCTCTCTTCTTTCTCTTTCTCTTGTATTCTGTTGTTGGTGATGCTTGCATCTATGAATCCTGATCTCTTTTCTAGATCCAGGGTTGTCTCACTTTGTGATTTCTTTATTGTTTCTAGTTCCATTTTTAGATACTGGATGGATTTGTTCATTTCTCTTGCTTGCTTGCTTGATTGTGTTTTCCTGTAATTCCTTAAGGGATTTCCTCTTTAAGGGCGTCTAGCTATTTAACTGTGTTCTCCTGTATTTCTTAAAAGTGAGTTATTTAAGTCCTTCTTAAAGTCCTCTATCATCATGATTTTATTTATATATTTTTGGGACATCAGATCCCATAACAGATGGTTGTGAGCCACCATGTGGTTGCTGGGATTTGAACTCAGAACCACTAGAAGAGCAGTCAGTGCTCTTAACCCCTGAGCCATCTCTCCAGCCCTAGAAAAGAAGTGATTTTAGATCCTAATCTTGCTTTTCCAGAGTGATGGTGTATCCTGGACTTGGTATGGTAGAAAAATTGGGTTCTGATGATGCTAAGTAACCATAGTTTCTGTTGCTTATGTTCTTACACTTTCCTTCCCCCATCTGGTTATCTCTAGTGCTACCTACCCTTGTTATGTCTGACTGGAGCCTGTCCTTCCTGTGATCCTGGTTGTGTCAGAACTCCTCAGAATCAAGCTGTCTCTGTGATCCTGTGATTCTGGGATCCTGTGATCCTGAGATCTTGGTGTGACCAAGCTCCTGGGATCCTGGGATCCTGTGGTCCTGTGATCCTATAATCCCGTGATCCTGTGATCCTGGACATGTAAAAACACCTGGAGTGAAGCTTCTTCTGACTGTAGTGGGGCTGGCTTTGGAGTTTGTGCCCACGGTCTGCTCAGGGCACTGGCCCAGGCCAGACCAGAAGGAGCTGCTGCTCTTCTTTTCTTCTTCTTCTTCTTCTTCTTCTTCTTCTTCTTCTTCTTCTTCTTCTTCTTCTTCTTCTTCTTCTTCTTCTTCTTCTTCTTCTTCTTCTTCTTCTTCTTCTTCTTTTTCTTCTTCTTCTTCTTCTTCTTCTTCTTCTTCTTCTTCTTCTTCTTCTTCTTCTTCTTCTTCTTCTTCTTCTTCTTCGTCTTCTTCTCCTTCCTCTCCTTCCTCTTCTTCTTCCTCTTCTTCTCCTCCTTCCTTCTTTCTTCCTCTTCCTCTTCCTCCTCTTCCTTCTTCTTCATCTACTAATATAAAGGACCATGCTTTCCACTCAAGCATGGACAACAACCATGCAGGTTGTTGGCATGCCACAGTTGCTGAAGGTACCCATTTCAGGCTGCAGGTGAACCATCTCCTACACACATCCTAACCCCATTATTTTTACTAGTTCTTATCTCCACCCTTACAGCAATATTTTAGGAGCAACACCCTAATACCTCTCCTAATGTCACACTGTCCTGGCCTTTACAAACTATAGATTCAGCCACTGGCACATCTTTAGAGAAACCTGTCATCAAATACATAAATATTCCTCAAATCTTTAAATAGTAAGGAATGAATTTCTATCCTAATTTGTTTAATTTCTACTTTGGGATGTCAGAATAGTGCATATTTTCAATCATCAGTAGTCTTCCTTATAACACTATGCTAAAAGCAAATCTATTAAATAGTAACTTATCTAATCTTGCAAGAATGAAAGGAATCCTTGTTAGATTCATCTCTAGGCTAGGGATAGTGACTGGTAGTCAGGACAGAGCATTTACTTGCTTATTTAGTTAAACCTACATTTTAAAATAATATTTGTATTCTTTGAGAATTTCCCATAATGGAACGTATTCACCCCCCTTCTCCTAATTCCTCTCAGATTCAACCCCTCCCCTAACTCCTTTTAGATCCACCCTGTCCCCCTCCACCTTCCTACCAACAGAATTTGTATTTTCTTCCATCTCTTTTTCCTCTTCTTTGTCTTCATTTTTGTCTTTAGTTTGGAAACTCAACGATTTATTCAGATTTATTGCTCAACTACTCTTGGGTGTGGTTGGCCTATTTGGCCATACCATTAAAGAAAATAGTTCTTCCCCTTTCAGCAACTGTCAAATGCAAATGGTGTGATTTCATGACTATCTGTTCCCTAGCATGCTGGATTTTTGTCTGCCATGAACTTGTACTTCCATTGTCCTGTTGTGCTGCAAACACTGTTCCCCTTGAAGCTGTTTACCAGGTCTGGTTCTTACAGTACTCCAATAAGATCACTAAGCCTCTGGAGGAAGAGCATGATTGGTATGTTCCACTGAGGGTTGAGCATTACAGTCTCTTATTGTCTGTACACTTAAGTCAATGTTTTTTTTAAGTGTCTATTAGGAACAGGGTAGTTGCCAGTCATTCAGGTTATGCGTATTCATAGATCCTCTATAGAGATTTCATGTAGAGTTCATTTAAGGCTAAAGTGTCTGGTTTTGAAGTGCATGGCTACTGCTGTAGAATCCTGTGACCCTGGATAAACTGCTTATTTCCTCAATAGTTTTGTAAGTATATACTTATATCTTATCTAGATATTTGATGCAAGCACCACATTAAACTATTTATTTCAGTGCTTAACCACACAGAAAATCTCAATTAAGACCAACTATAGTTTATTTTTTGTACTATATTGTACAGGTTGAAGAACTTATGGAAAGCAGATTTTGTAAGAAAGCTCAACATTGAAAATGTAGAGATGAAGTGAATGGATAGTTTGAAGGTTCTTTATTTATTCTGGTTTTTATTTACATGTATATGTGTGTGTGCATGTATTTGTGGTATGCATGCATATGTACATGCTTGTATATGTGTGGGTGCATATGTATATGTGTATGTGGAGGTCAGAGGTGAGCATTGCTGTCCAACTTATCTGTTGAGGCAGGGTCTCTCACCAAATACAGAGCTCACTAATCAATTATTCCGGCCATACACCTTGCAGGAAGAATGCCTTGTTTCTACTTTCTGAGTGTTGGGATTATGTGTGTGCTCCCATTCCCACCCACCTAGCTCTAAATTAAAACAAATAGGCAAACAAACAAACACTTGTTTTTTGATACTTTAGGTGATGGCTGTGTGAACCTCATCTCTAACATGTTTGTGGCAAACAATTTATCAACTGAGACAGCTCCCCAACCCTACTCAAAGGGCTTCTGAAGGATTTTCACTGTGTGCAAGGAATGTCTCACTACTGGAATAAAAAAATGAACTAATTTTGACTTCCTCTCTAGATATTCGACACACAATTAAGGAATGTTTTGTCAACTCCAGGTTAAGGATTATGAAGGATTGGAACTCATTAATCTTTTGCCTTGGGAGGAATCCCCTATGTTTTCCTGTTGGTTGGGCTGGGAAAGGTTCTAAGAGAAAGAAGTTCCCCAGGGTCCATCGTTGGCAACTCACTGTGGAGTAATGAGTCTGGGTACAACTTGGGCTCCTGGCTGGGCTGTTTCCCTGAGACTGGATGACTTCTGCATCTTTCTTAATGACTTGCCAAAGGTACATGGACACAGGGTAAAGCAATCTTTGGACATTAATACTGTTTCTGCTAGATGGACAGCTGTGGTCTGAGCTCAGAAGGTCTAATCACATTAATAAAATGGAAACTTCTCACATAATGGTAATAACAGTAATAGCTATGTTTGCATGACGTTTTATCTCATCCAATGTTGTCTGCTTCTTTCTCACTTGACTAAGGTTTCGACAGCCCACTGAAGCAGCCTAAGTAGCTCCTTCCTCCTCCATCTTTTCCTCTTCCTCCCTTCCTCTTCTTGCATTGTGCTTATAAGAATTTTTAATTGAAAAATTTTATACAATGTACTTAGAACACGTTTTTCTAATCTGATATTAAAAAACAAGGAAACAAACACAAGGAACAAAAGTAAAATGCCACAAAACATGTACTAAAAATGCCCATAAAAATGAAAATCAAAAGAAATAAGACAACAAATGTCCAAACAAAGCAAAATGAAACAATATATCCACAATATACCATTGAATTCATTTTGTATTGGCCAACTACTCTTGGTCATGAAGACTGCTTTGTTTAATAAACCAACCACTGAAATGCATTGTAGACAACTGGTTTTCTTTTGCTGGCCAGTATGATTTCAATGTCAGGTAGCTGTTTGGTTAGGGGTGGAATCCCATATTCACTTCCCCCTCTCAGCACTGGAACCACATATAACTTAAATTTGTACAGAGCCCATTCCTTGCATTCATGTGTGCATCAGTTCTGTTGTGTCTCAAAGACATTGTTTTCTTTGAGTCATCTGTTCTCTCTGGGTCTTACAATTTTTTTCTCTTTCTCTTCCACATAGATCCCTGAGCCCCCAGGGAGGGATTTGATGAGGACATCTCATTTAGGATTAACATACACTGAAGGAAACCCCTTAACTCTGCAACCCACTCTTGGAAAATTGGGGCTTCCCTCTAGGATCCTGCATTAGACACAAACCACACACAAACACCTATTTTCACAGATCCTTTTTTTTTTAAATTTAATTAAATTTAATTTTTTTTATTTTCTAAGTTTTTTTTTATTTACATTCTAAGTGATTTCCCCTTTCCCGTTTCCTCCCTCCCTGAAAGTCCCATAAGCCCCCTTCCCTCTCTCTTTTCCCCATTTAAGCCCATCTAGCTTCTCTGTCCTGGCATTCCCCTACATCCAGTCTTTCCAGGACCAGGGGTCTCTCCTTCCATCTTCTTGGAAATCTATTGATATGCGTATTGTGTCTAGGGTATTCCGAGATTCTGGGTTAATATCCCCTTATCAGTGACTGCATACTATGTGTGTTCTTTTGTGATTGGGTTACCTCACTAAGGATGATATTTTCAAGTTCTGACCATTTGCCTAGGAATTTCGTGAATTCACTGTTTTTAATTGCAGAGTAGTATTCCATTGTGTAAATATACCACATCTTCTTAATCCATTCCTCCGTTGAGGGACATCTGGGTTCTTTCCAGCTTCTGGTTATTATAAATAAGGCTGCTCTGAACATAGTGGAGCATGTGTCCTTATTGCATGCAGGGGAAGCCTCTGGGTATATGCCCAGGAGTGGTATAGCAGGGTCCTCTGGGAGCACAGAGATCCTTTTTAATCCAGGAAGAAAAATTAGAGTGTTTGCTTTCTGTCTCAGGCAGGAAAACAGTAGCACATGACCCTGTAGGTAGAATTTTTAAGAGAAAAATGTAGGTCTGTGATAGAGTGGACTAGAGTGCAGTGATATGTTTTGATTGGTTATGTTAGTTATGTGAACCAAAGAGGGGTTTTCTTTTTTCTTTTTCTTTTTTCTTTTTATTGACTAAGTTATTTATTCACCTTTACATCCTGATCCTAGCCTCCTCTCCCTCCTCTCCTCCCAGTCCCTCCCTCTCTCTTTTATCCCCCTACTTCTCAGAAAAGGAGAGGCCTCTCCAGGGATATCAGGCCTCAGCAAGACTAAGTGCATGCTCTTCCACTGAAAGTAGACAAGGCAACCCAGTTAGGAGAAAGGAATCCAGAAGCAGCCAATGCGATCAGAGACAACCCCTGTTCCCACTTGAGAAGTTCCACATGAAGATACAACTATGCAACTGGGCCTAGGACTATCCCATTCATGGTCTCTGGTTGACAGTTCAGCCTCCATGAGCCCCCATGGGCCCAGGTTAATTGTTTGTAGGTTTTATTGTGGTGTCCATTCCTTCTATTGAAAGTCTTACCTGGTCATAGGAGATGGCTGGTTCAGGATTCATATCCTCCACTGCTAAGATTCTTAGCTAGGGTCACCCTCATAGAGAACTGGGAGTTTCCATTGTCCTAGGTTTTTAGCTCAGTTCAGAGATGCCCCCTCACCCCCAATCCTACTGTGGCTCCCAGCACTTTATCCTTCAGTCCTTCCTGTGTCTCATTCCTCCTTCCTCCTGTTCCAACTCCCACCCTCTCTCCTCCCCAGACCCTAATGGAGGAGTTAGAGAAAGGACTGAAGGAGCTGAGGGGCTTACAACCCCATAGGAAGATCAACAATATCAACCAACCAGATGCCCAGAGCTCCCAGGGACCAAGCCACCAACCAAAGAGTGCACATGGAGGGACCCATGGCTCCAGCTGCATATGTAGCAGAGGATGGCATTGTCTGGCATCAATAGGAGTGGCCCTTTGTCCTGTGAAGGCTCGATCCTCCAGTGTAGGGGAATCCCAGGGATGTGAGGTGGGAGTGGGTGGGTGGGATGGGGAGCACCCTCATAGAAGCAGGGAGGATGGGGGAATGGGATAGGGGTTTTCCAGTGGGGAAATTGGGAAAGGGGAAAACATTTGAAATGTAAATACATAAAATATCCTATTTAAAAAAAAAAGAAACCATACGTAGAGATGTAATTGGAACAAGAAGAGACCAAAAAATTAAGTAGAGGAACTTGGAAAAAAAAAAAGAAGAAGATCTGGGAATTACAAATTACATTCCTAATTTTGCTGGTTATAGGAAGACTTTTAATGAATTCCTTTCAGTTAGCAAATCAACAATTTAAACTCCAATACCAGTGTTTCCTGTTGCTTCCTGTCGTTCAAGAAAGCCTTAGAGACAACTTTTGTTGTTACCTTATCCTTATTTCTGCGTACTAGTTGAAAATCAGGCTGGATTCTTCAGCAAGTCTATGTTTCTTTCTTTCTAGCGTCCAGGAGACATCTTTGCCTAGAGGTCAAACAACACCTTTTCATCTCCTCTCCTTTTTTTCCCTGACACATCATTCCCTCCCCCACCATCACATTTTTAAGGTCAAAATTTACATGGTTTTTAACACTAGGAATATAATCTTGAATTGTGATTCAGCATTTTTTATTTATCTATTGATGATATATATATATATATATATCAAATAAAAATAATATTTATGGTATTAAAATACTCTTGATGTCCCAAATCAAATTTTCTTTCTGCTAAAAAAATAAAAACATAAAAAATTGAAGTATGCTAGTACTGCTTTTGGGGCTTCCAGGGCTGGGGAGAGGACTCAACAGTGGAAAGCACTCAGGACTCTAGCAGAGAACTTACATTCAGAACCTGGCACCCACATCAGCATGTGCACAAATACAAACACACAATTAAGAACAGAGTAAAATAACTTTAATAAAATGAAATTTAAGACCAGGCATGGTAGCACACACCTTTGATCCCAGCACTTAGGAGGCAGAGACAGGGGGATCTCTGAGTTCAAGGCCAGCCTGGTCTACAGAGGTCATTTCAGGAGAGCCAGGGCTACACAGAGAAAGCCTATCTTGAGAAACATCCCAGGACCAATTGCATACTGGCTGCATGATTTGATTTCTTGCTTTAGCACCTACATTTGATCTTTGATTCGGTCAATTAGCTAGAGGCCTAGGTGACATTGTCTGCTCTCTATGCTTCCCTTATACAAAAGTGAATAATGTTAGTTCCTACTTTGAAGATCATTATGAGTATTTGAAAAGCTAATATGGCCAAACACTTAGAACAGTGGCTTACAAAGCACTCAGTAGAGGAGTGTGTGTGTGTGTGTGTGTGTGTGTGTATGTGTTTGTGTCTTATACATATGTGAGTGGTGTACTTGAAAATAGATGTCTTGACTCTATGTCTTGTCGTGATGCTCCATTTTAAATGATCTTTACTGCTAGTGAAAACAACATTGATTCCTATGTTTTGAATATTCTTTGCTTCTTCAAATCTCTGGCTACCTTGTTAGCCCAAACTCAAGGACCAGTATAAGGAGCTCCTTCATCATAATCTTTGAGTTTTGGGCTCATCATGACTTGCATTCAACTGAGAAGAAACTCATATTCCCATATGTTTTCTACATTCAGTTAGAGTAGACTTATTCTTAATTTGGTCACCCTGATAATAATGCACTCATTATCCTATGAAATATAGAACACTTGGAATCATATTAGGTATGAAGGAAATGCTCACCATTTTCCTAATTTTGCTTTAATAAAAGGAGATGGTAATAAGAAGTAAATTTGTTAGGATGATAAATGAAATTATCTCTGTAAAGGATGTAGCAACATGTAATAGAAGGTATAGAGTATTTAATAATAATTCTGTTAGTATTTTTCTATTTTTCTTTTTTTTTAATTTTCTTAATTTTTTTATTTACATTCCGAATGATTTCCCCTTTCCTGGTTCCTCCCTCCCCGAAAGTCCCATAAGCCCTCTTCCCTCTCCCTGTTCCCCATTCAACCCCCTCTTGCTTCTCTGTCCTGGTATTCCCCTTCATCCAGTCTTTCCAGGACCAGGGGTCTCTCCTTCCATCTTCTTGGAAATCTATTGATATGTAAATTGTGTCTTGGGTATTCTGAGTTTCTGGGTTAATATCCCCTTATCAGTAACTGCATACCATGTGTGTTCTTTTGTGATTGGGTTACCTCACTAAGGATAACATTTTCCAGTTCTGACCATTTGTCTAAGAATTTCGTGAATTCATTGTTTTTAATTGCAGAGTAGTATTCCATTGTGTAAATATACCACATCTTCTGAATCCATTCCTCTGTTGAGGGACATCTGGGCTCTTTCCAGCTTCTGGCTATTATAAATAAGGCTGCTATGAACATAGTGGAGCATGTGTCCTTATTGCATGCAGTGGAAGCCTCTGGGTATATGCCCAGAAGTGGTATAACAGGATCCTCTGGGAGTGTCATGCCCAGTTTTCTGAGGAACTGCCAGACTGCTTTCCAGAGTGGTTGTACCAGATGTGGGAGTGTTCTCTTTCTCCATATCCTTGCCAACACCTGCTGTCTCCTGTGTTTTTGATCTTAGCCATTCTGACTGGTGTGAGGTGGAATCTCAGGGTTGTTTTGATTTGCATTTCCCTAATGACTAAGGATGTTGAACATTTCTTTAGGTGCTTCTCAGCCATTAGATATTCTTCAGGTGAGAACTCGACACTTTATTCATCTACTACCTCTGCTTGGGTCTTTCCATCTTTATCAGATGTCATCAGATTTCTTTGGAGAAGTAAAAGCTAATAATATATGTGTGTGTGTGTGTGTGTGTGTGTGTGTGTGTGTGTGTGTGTGTGTGTGTGTATTATAATATATATTATAAGAAGGGATTTATTTGATTGACTGGAACAGTCAAAGTCTGGATTGTATCCCAATTATTCCTTGTGAGCTGGAGAGAGAATGAGATGAGTTGGTACATACTCAGACTGAGAAGTTAAAAGCCTCAGAACAAGAGATGGAAAATGTAGACCTGGCCAAGACATTTGAAGGCCAAACGCATAGCTATCTCCTAGAGAGCTGCTATTGACTCACTTACTGTTTACAAAGGTTGAAAATACCTGGATCTCAAGCCTATTGGTTGAGTGAAGCATTTCCACTCAGGCACATATGATTATTAACCATAACAAGGTAATAGAAGAAAATATCCCTTGTATCAGTCATGTGAGCCTCATTTATATTTTGTCAGTTATTGTTCTCTGTACATTTCCTATTTAATTCACTTCCACCAAACTGTATGGTTTGTTATCTCCCCATCACCCATATAATATTTTCCAAAATTGATTACTGAAAAGAATTGGCTAACAAAGATGAATGTGCATTCAAACAAATAAGCATTGGTAACTCTGCTAGTGATCAATTGTCAACAGACTTGTAGAAGTTGCCATTGAGCATGGCGTGTTAATGCAGTTGCTGTTCCAGAGAGAGATATGCATCAGAGGATGATGATGGAAACTTAGCAGCCTTCGTGAAGAAAGTGGCTGTGGCGAGATGGATGAATGAATCATAGAAAATGTGATGGTAAAAGCAAGCAAACAACCACTCTAAAGGATATTCACCATAAATAATTATTTCACAACATTGACATGGTCAAAAGTAGATTAAATAGATATCAACTGCACTGGACTGTGCTTCCACCTTGCCTGCTATAATTGCAGAAATCCAAGTCATTTCTCTCAAACAAGGAATAGATTTTCTGAAGTTCTATAGAAGTAATGATAGAGAACTCCAAGAAATCATTTAACCATCGAACATTTGAAAGACAATTGCTTTTCACCCATTTTTATTTCATTTTACTTGATACCCAAACTATCTCACTTGACCACAAATGGATCAAGTTTGCCAAGGAATGGACAGAAATGAAAAAGAGAAAGGAGAAACTAAAAGATAAATATATAAGTAGTTCCAAAATCCAGCATGCAGACCTTGAAATTCAAGGATACTTGAATTAAGTATACTTGAAATTCTACACATTATGTATATATGCTCAAGTCTAAAGTTTAAGACCCTGGGTACCCAATGAGTGATAGGTGAGGCAGTGCCTCTGCGGTTCCTAATGACTTAGCTGAGCCTGGAACACATATTTTTATGCTTGAACAAACTTGTCAGTACTAAACAGAGCCTGTTTTAAGAAGGAAAACTTAAGTGTGATGGGCTTAACATTTTAATATTTGGGTAGTGAGTCATTCACTGTTGCTAGAATAACATCTATTTATAAGTCTTTTGTTCAGCTAAAGTATGGAATGGTTCACTTCCACAAAGTAATAAATATTTGTTACAACTAATATACTAGGTAAGGGCCCCCTATGTCTCTAACAATGTCAGTTTCCTGCTTCACTTGCCCCCCATATCTGTGTCTTTATCTAGATCAGTGGTTCTCAACCTTCCCTTTAATACACATTTCTTGTGTGATGACCCCAACAATAAAATTATTTTTGTTGGTACTTCATGACTGTAATTTTGCTTCTGTCATGAATCATGATGTAAGTAGTTTTGGATATAAAGGTTTGCCAACTTGTTTTTCTTTGAAGCCCCTCCTCTTTCTGTGTGTGCTTTTGACCTTCTGAATTCTCATTTTTCATGTCTTTCTCTTACAATCTCTCATTTTCAAACACTCTTTCTTTCCCTATCCAGAATGCATCTACACAATATGTCTAAAGAATATCAATCCTCCTTCTTTCCTTCCTCTCCTTCCTTTCCTCTTCTCTCTCCTTCCTGTCTTCCTTCATTTTCTTCTTCTCTCCATTCTTCTCTCTAGAACTCTGTATGTCACTCAATCTGATCTCAAGCTCCTGGATCAAAAATCCTTTCACCTCAGCCTCTCAAATGACTGGGATGTAACTTTTTCTTATTATTTCATATATATTTATATGTGTGAATATATATGTATACATATAATGCCTTAATGATTATACATATTGTTCATAACACATTAGCTATTAGGAATAGCTCATGATTATTTCAAATATATGTGCAGAGGTTACATACAAGTAAACAACCATTTTATATAGGGTACTAGAGTATCCATTGATTTGGTATTTTCAGAGTGTTCTGGAATCAAACAATGTGGATTTCAGAAATGATGTACACATTGCTGGTTAGTGGTGGCACTCACCTTTAATCCCAGCACTTGGGAGGCAGAGGCCGAGGCAGGTGGATCTCTGAGCTCCATGCCATTCTGGACTACAGAGCAAGTTCCAGGACAGCCGGGGCTATGCAGAAAAATCCCTGTCTTAAACAAAACAAAACAGAACGAACGCAAACAAATAAAAAATTAAAAATGGAAAAAAATAAAGCAAATACTTATTGTGAACCATTTGTTTAAACAAGTTAGTATTAACTTTCCCTACATGTTACAGCTTGTGTGATGTCAGTGCATTAACAAAGACTAAAAGCTACAAGTTGTCTGTGAGGAATTTGTGGTAAACTAAAGCAACCAACCTTGTTGGTTTCCATATTATCATGGAAGAACCTCAGTGGGTAGAATCCTGGATGCTGACACAGGTCATGTCTCCTTTTAGCTTCTGTGGCTTTGCAGAATCCTGGCATTTGTACTTGCCCGACATGCAGAAGCATCCTCAGAAAAGGAAGCTGTCTTCTCTAAGAGCACAGCATAGTTGGCAGCTACTGAGGACTTAATGGAAGGGTTGTACTTCCATTATTAGTACATGAGATATAATGCATCCCTACTTTTGTAGGGAAGAGAAAAATGATTATTTCTATTTCTGTTTTCATCCCCACCAGAACAGACAGCTAGTAAACACAGACAGCATGTTATATTCAAGGTGTATTATATATGTATTATATTCACTGTATATGCTGGCCAAGGATGCATAGGAAAGAAGAACAAGGAGAGACCAGAATGTCCCAAAGGTTTTTGGAGAAATATCTTCTCTAACAGAGTATTTTATAGGGCCAAAACCAACCATGTAGGTCATCTGTTAGAAATGCTCTCTAGTTTTAATTCTGGAAGATGATGGTTGCTCAACTCAGAGACCATTCTTTTCTGGGAGGACAAGAGCCTCTGCAAGGTGGTTCCCCTTACAGTTACTCCCCCTCCCCACCCCGAAGACGATGGAGATATGTGCTGCTAAAGATATTTTCATCTTTCAATTATATTTTTTTTATGTCGGGCATAAGAGAGTTAGAAAATCTACATCTAGACACAGTAAGATTTATAAACTGTTATGTATATTACACAGTGATTCTAGTCTTCTGGGGTCACCAGGTAAACCTCAGGGAAATTCTGAAATTCACATCGGCTTTGAAGAAGATATTCATTTCTGTATTTATAACAAGAAGCACATTATTGGTAGACGGGGTCGGGCAGTCCTTCGGCCTTGGTTTCAGCACCACCTTCCACTTCCCCAGGGTCCGGGGTGACATTTCGCAGAGCCCCTCTTGGGGTTGCATTGCTGTCCCATGCAGACTGGACTCCCCCTTGGTGCGTTGCTGCTCCCATTCCCCTCCCTTAGCTGGGTTCCCTCCCTCCCCCAGCTGTCCAGTCATGGGGGCTGCTGTGTTTTTCGGATGTACCTTTGTCGTGGTCTTTCCAGCCTTAGCCCTTTTCCTGATCACTGTAGCTGGAGACCTGCTTCTGGTTATCATCCTAGCGGTGGGAGCCTTTTTCTGACTGGTCTCCCTGCTCTTGGCTTCTGTGGTCTGGTTCATCTTGGTCCATGTGACAGACCGATCAGAAGCATGGCTCCAGTATGGGCTCCTGATTTTTGGTGTTGCTGCCTCTGTCCTTCTATAGGAAATGTTCCGTTTTGCCTACTACAAGCTCCTTAAGAAGGAAGATGAGTGCTTAGCAGCACTAAGTGAGGAAAGAAGATCACCCATCTCCATCTGATAGATGGCCTATGTTTCTGGTCTGTCCTCAGTGTCATCAGTGGCGTCTTCTTTGTTATTAATATTTTGACTGATGCACTTGGGCCAGGCAGGTGAGGCTGGGATCAATGGAGACTCACCCTATTACTTCCTGACTTTAGTCTTTCTGACAGCAGTCATGATCCTGCTCCATAGTTGTGTTCTTTGATGCTTGTGAGAGGAGACAGTACTGGGCTTTGGACCTGGTAGTTGGGAGTCACCTTCTGACATTAGAACTGACATTCCTGAACCCCTGGTATTAGGCCAGTCTGCTGCTCCTCTATGCAGTCACCGTTCCCATGTTCATCATAGCCGGAGGCTCCCTCCGAAATATTCCAGTGCTGACTACCTGCACTGATCACCGACAGATCCCATCTGCCTGTCCACTGCCCATGACTGAACCCAGCCCCAGCCTGTGTCCATTGCCCTCCTCCTATGTCTCCTCGCTGATGTGTCCCGTTTCCTTCCGGGTTTGACATTGTCCATTTGTGACCTGTAGTCTCTAAGCTTTCTCAGGAGCAGCCTACTGAGGCCAACATGAAGCTATTTTCAGTCCTCTGTTATTTAACAGAAGTCATATTTCCACAAAGGAGGTATGAAATGAAGAAATATGAATAACATACAACACTGAGTCATGGATATTATAGTAGAATCTTGAACTATAGGTGGTCAATCAGAAACCCAGATCACAGCTTAGGCTTGATATCAGACACTGAAATTGGGTAGTCTTGTGAACTGATCCCTGAACTCATGAGGTCAGATACGATCTCCCCGTGGAAGGTGTTGGGATTGATCAAATGACATCCTGCTGGTGTTCACTGATGATCCAATTGCTTGGTTTATGTGAGAAACAGTCACACATTCAGCATCCATGGTGATGAGTATATGACTATAAGATTATAAAATCCACCTTGGTTATCTCCAGTCCACAATGAATTTGAACGTGTAGCTGTCAGACAGTTCTGTAAAGAACAAGGCAGATTATGCACAATAGCATAATCTGCATTAGTAAACAGAGCATGCATATTGAGATAACAGGAAGAACCAAATAAATGAATGGCTGAATGAATGAAATGGCCACCAACAAACTACAGTGAATCAGAAATCAAATTGAGTCATTGCTAACAAAATTTATTAGAAGGCAAAGCAAATGAGCCTTGTGATCTGATATGACATCATGTCTGTCAGGTCCTGTGGTAACCCATGCTAACTCTCATTTGTCTTCTATTTTTCTCCTGAACTACAGTGTTTCCTATACTACATTTAACAATGTTTCCTACAGCATGGTTCATGGACTATCCGGTCAACAAGAAATGAGAGATAATTAGAAATTTGAAAGCTTGTCCATCCCTTTTCAGAACATATATTTTTGCAGGTTCTGCAGGTGATCTGAAGGCACAAAATGTCATTCAGTGAAAAACACTGGTCTCTACATTCCCTAGCAAAGAGTAAACAAGAGTCCTACACATCAGTGATGAAGTCTCCATTCCACATGCCAGAGATACTGTGGGGCCACTGTCATATGGCTCAAGAGATGACTTCACCCATAGAGTGCCATGCCTATAATTTTCAGAAATTATAGCCTCTGATATTGCACCCTCTTGCAGGAGATGGGAGAATCCATACCACCATACGCCCACCTTGTGAGCAGAAACACCATTACAGCATCTTGAAGCTGTATGTCTATCAAGGACTAAATATTCTCTTCCCAATAGTTGTGAAGTTGCTCTGAAGTCACTCTAAGTGAGATACAATTAACCAATGTATTCACTTTAGACATAACTTTTGCTATAACTACGTAAATTTAGAAGTAGAAATGAGTGAAGTTCAATGCAGTGTTTAAGTGCTGTTGTGTTTAAATTGAACGGTAGTCACCAATCTTTCAAGTGATATTTGTTATGCAATTATTACCTGGATGGTTATAGCAATTTTGAATATACAATAAAAATATGAATGCCAGGGCTGGAGAGATGGCTCAGCGGTTAAGAGCACTGACCGCTCTTCCAGAGGTCCTGAGTTCAATTCCCAGAAACCACATGGTGGCTCACAACCATCTGTAATGAGATCTGATGCCCTCTTCTAGTGTGTCTGAAGACAGCTGCAGTGTACTCACATACATTAAATAAATCCTCTTTAAAAAAAAAACATTAAAAAAAAAGAATAAGAGAACCAACTTTAAAAAAAAAATGAATGCCCTTGGCTTGGTGGTGGACTGCATTTCCAAAGATTCTATGAGATATCCACTCTCACTCCACTCAGAGGTGACTCCCCACTCAACTTTCTCCTCAAACTCTGTTTCTGCTGTCTGCTCATTGCTCCTGCGCTCTGCCAGTACTTCTCGTATTACTGGAGTTCTTATTGTTAGCACATCATTATTTTCACATTTTTGGTAGTGACAAAATACTATTACTTGCTAATGAAGATCTTTTTAGTTTTGAACATAGAGATAGGATTGGACAGGTGTGTCTTAATTCTTAGATATTGGTTGAATGTATATCTCCATGTTCAGTGAAAACTATCTTCATTTTTTACTTTATGATATCCACTTTCCTCTAAAAGTCCAGGGCTTAAAAACCCTTTTTGCATAGGAGTCATCATTTCAGGGAAATCATCCCCTGAAGTGAGACCTCCTGTTCCATCAGGTCTTGTAGAACCAGTTCAGCTTATCATCATACACAGTAAACTACAAAGATACTGTCCTTCACTTGTCCTTCCTTATGATATCTCGTTAGTTTATTTGATATCAATGATACTAATATAGCACTATGAGATTATACTACTATATTATGGTTAAGGTTGGAGGGGTTTGGAGACAAATTGTATGAGGATTATCAAGAATGTACTGCTTTCTAGAGTATACATTTCCAACAAAGACCAATAATAGGATGGTCGTCATTTTTTTATGAAGATTAAGCAAAATGGTCCATATGCAGTTCTACCAATATGTAGTAAAGGCCACTTACTAAGTAATTAAATAAGATGGTTACCTATTATGTCTCCATGTCTCCATTTATATACAGTAATTATCTGTTAATGTCAAAATGAAGAACACACATTCTTTTTCCCAAGGCCAGTGTTCACCAACATGGTGGCATTGAACAATGCTCTAAACATGAGAATATATTCCATGTGTAACCACGTTAAAAATATATGTGATAGCTCATCATTTCAGGTCTTTCCGAAGGATTTTCAAATAGCCCAAATATCTGATGGTCATTTTCAGTTCATTTAAGTTACTGATGTTCTATTATACTCATACACTAGCTGCAATAATAATCACGTGATGTTAACAATACTACAGTATCTTCCATGTCTATATTTGTTTGCTTGTTTGACTGGTTGATTTCTTTTGAGACAGGGTCTCTCTAGGAAACTCTGGCTTTCCTGTAACTCCTTATGAAAAACATGTCGAAATCATACAGATTCTCCTGCCTCTGCTCTGTAGGTTCTAAGTAAAAGCATGTTTCAGTTGTTTGTGGCATTTTAATATTGTCCTCCCTTTTTATTCTTAAACATCTTGTTTTAAATCTGTCCTTTCAGTCCAACAAATTAACTCCATAACATCTCAGTAATCTTTTTTTGAAGTAATACATGCCATACATAATGGCTAGAAACCTTCAAATAATTCCTGGATTGGTCAAGTGTAGTTGTGGGAACTGTCACATGTATGATGGGATATGGGGCATGTTTTTGTATATGGCTTGCTCCATCTTATGCTTTTTGTCAGGTCATTTAATTAGAGAAACTTATGGACAGACTCAACTAAAAAGACCCAGAGAATGATTAAAATAGTATTTAATTTTACAGCTAATCAATTCGACTAGAAAGAAAAAATATATCTGACAAAACTTTATATCCTAGGAAGCTAAGGAATATGATATAAATCCTGCAGGTTAGGAAATTTTGAACCCATGTAATTAGAAATTATAAAAAAGGCAGTGAATACTCCTGGATTTAAGAAATAATTGAAGATAAGGATTAGAGATAACTACCAAGACTTGTGGTCCGAACACCACAGCAACCAGGCATGACTTTCTTTGCACAGTGACCTCCTGAGGGCTCCCTTGACCTCAGCATTCCTCAGGCTGTAGATCAGGGGGTTCAGCATGGGGTTGAAAAAACTGTAAAACAGGAAAAGGATCTTCTGCTGCTCCTCTGGGTGCTGGGACTTGGGGGCCATGTACATGACGATGGCGCTGCCAAAGAAGAGTCCTACCACACAGAGGTGGGAAGAACAGGTGGAGAAGGCCTTTCTGCGGCCTTCCCCTGATTGGATCCTCAGGATGGCCACTAGGATGCATGTGTAGGAGACTAGTACAAAGCATAGGGGTCCCACTAATATGAACACACAAGCTGCAAAGATAACGACTTGATTGAGGGTTGTGTCAGCACAGGCCAGCTTGAGGACAGATAGAATTTCACAGAAGAAGTGATTGATTTCATGTGGTCCACAGAAGGGTAGTCTCAGTATGAGAACTAAATGGACCAGAGCCAAGAGGAAGCTAAATATCCAGGAAACAGCAGCTAGGATGGAACACACTCTCCAGTTCATGATGACAGTGTAGTGCAGAGGGTGGCAGATGGCTACATACCGGTCATAGGACATCACAACAAGGAGTACACATTCTGTGTGTGCAAAAGCCAAGAAGAGAAAGGTCTGTGTCATGCATCCAGCAAATGTGATGGGCCTGGCTTCATCCAAGAGGTTTATGAGTGTCTGTGGGACTGTGTTGCAGGCATAGGCCATATCAACAATGGCCAGGTGGGACAGGAAAAAGTACATGGGAGTGTGGAGTCTAGAGTCCAGGCAGATTATTGCAAGGATAGTCCCATTCCCCAGCATGGTAAAAGTATAGAAGAGAGAGAAAAGTAGAAAAAGAGCTAGATGAATCCTTGGGCCAAGACGGAATCCCAGCAGGACGAACTCTGTGACCATGGTCTGATTTTCCTCCATTTCACTATGAAAGAGGATGCAGAGAACTGAGACTCAATTCAAAATATGGTTTTATCAATTATCTCAGATTTTAGGAAAATGAGAAAACTATTAGTATACATCAATAGGATGGATTCAATCATTAATAAGTTAATGATGTGTTATTAAAAATTTGTGCACAAATTATAGTTTTAACTGCCATCCCACTTTTGGAAGTGTATTACATTGCCAGTGCTTAAATACTTAAAATATTTGGCACAGGAGAAGTTATGAACTCAAGCAAACCCTACACACAAAACAATTGTGAAACATAGTTTGTCTCAGAGTTGTATGCATGCAAGGATATAAAGGAGTTACTAAGGCCTCTGATTCAAACATCACAGCAACATGAAATGAACACAAATCAAGTAGTGAAAAAACTTTTAAGATTGGAATAATACCAGAATAGAAACAAAATAATTTGATAGAATTTACATTTGTTACTTTAAGTGTCTAAGTCATAGCTGAAATCTAGAGGGTGCTTACATAACTTCACTCAAAGAAAATCATAAAACAACTTTTCTTTCTTTTTTTTTTTTTGATTGGTTGTATTCTCATCAAATGGGCATTTGATGGGTACAAAAATTCAGGGTCTTTGTGAAACACAAGGCAATGTATAGATGTACACATAGAATTTGAAACACTGTTAGTGACGAGGAAGGAGGTGGTGGAAGTTATGTCTATAGACAATAATTCATGACGTTGTGTGCCTTCCTATTTGTTTTTGCACATCCATTCAGAATATGTATCATTACCTTGAAATTTAGACAATAACCACTGTTTGGTTATTTTCTGGATAGTCAAGTGGAACATTCACAGAATTATCAATACATTCTTGAGAAATGGGATAATTTTTGTTTAACCAAATGTATTACCACCCAGACTCAGTGCATGGGAGTTTCTAAGAACATTCCAATATTTGGAAGGGTGGTTGATAAGTGCCTATATAAATACTCTTGCAGTCAAATTTCCCATATACTGTTTATTTAGACCACTTTCTATGTTTTCTCTGAAGTATATTAGCATAGAATAAAAATAAGAAAGATGTGGGCTGGTTTTGTTGTTAATCCATTTCCTCATATTTGTAATACATGTTATTTTTGAAATCCAAAGTATAAAGATTTGCAATTTAAAGTGGAAAATTGTTGGCTGATCTTGTCATCAATAATTATACATGTTTTGACTTTTCCATAAATAGCAAGAGGAATGACATTGCTTTGGGCCAATCTCTAGTTTAATTAACATCAGTACCAAGGGACATGTTATAGAGTGTTTCCCAAGGAAATTGGCATGACAGACAGAATTTTATTCTGAGAAAGACACTCATAGAATAGACATGCAACTGATGAGAATAACAAGAAAGATGTGGAAATAAGACTACATTAGCAAGAACAGGACTGGAGAGCTCAGACAAGGCCATCTGAAAGCTTGATGTTTCGTGTATTCTTCTAGATGTGTGGAAGGTGGATTTAAACAACTCAAAAATTCATATGTAGTCAGATTCATGAGATATTATGTGGAGACACAGTGTAAAATGAAGGCAAGAGATGTATTTGGAGTGTAGAATTTGGACAAGGAAGGCAGTATCTGACAGTACATAAGAAATGACATCTGGGGGAGGGACAAATGAACCAGTTGGAAGAAAGATCCTAGCCACCTGATGTATGTCTGTGGTCCACATGGATGGCTTTGACTGTTTATCATTAACATTACTGAAAATGGTCTCTGACTAGCTCTTCTTACTCTCATTTCAGGTTCCTCAGCAACTGTCAGGGTATAATTTCTTTTCCTGAGCAGACATCTCTGTAGAGATGGAGTATACAATTAGCAAAATTCTTTGCAAACATTTCAGTTACATTGTAAACTACAAATAAATAAGATTTCAATATCATGGAGTAAGCCAAATCCTCTTGTGACATGGCATAGCACAATACACTTGTTGAAGGAAATTTCCAGTTTCGTCTAATGTCTGGGGACCAGACTATGTGAATGGAGGCATGTAGTTAAATTTTACAAGTGAGGCATAGAAAAAAAAACTAGGTTGCAAATTTTGTCATACCAAAAAAGAAATACAGATACCACATTTGAAACATTAGAAACCATTTGGTACACTTGCTTATTGTTTATTATAAAGCTGGGGAGCAGATTTGCTTGTTTTCTAAATTTGGCAATTGATATATATTTATTAAATGGCAAATAAATGAATACATATAAACAAATGAATAAATGACTAGCTATTGTTGTCTTAAGATGCCTTATTTCTTTTACAACAAAGTCTCCTCTAATTATTCTAGGTTCAGTCATTCTCTCACAGGAAGTGAACCCTTCAATACAGAAAAAAGTCACTTCTGTGATTCATATTAAAGTAACATCTTTAAGATGGGATAAGATCACTTAAAGAGTTCACAAGAGCTGGAGAGATGGCTCAGTGGTTCAGAGCACTGCCTGCTCTTCCAGAGGTCCTGAGTTCAATTCCCAGCAACCACATGGTGGCTCACAACCGTCTGTAATGGGATCCGATGCCCTCTTCTGGTGTGTCTGAAGACAGCTACAGTGTATTTACATATAATAAATAAATAAGTCTTTAAAAAAAAAGATTTGTTTAAAGTGTTCACAAAATGTTAAGCACTTAAATTTAGTATATATTAATCTTTATAATTCTTTTCATTTGATTTCAATGCAATGTATCTAAAGTTAATTAAAGCAATCAATTAGAAACCCAACATTACATTTCCAGGGACTTTACTTTGAAGCATGTTCCAGTTACAAGTATATATTTTAAGAATTATGATAATATACATTAATCTATGTATGTATGACTTCAGAAATTAAAAATTGTCTAATTGGTATGGCTAATAAATGATCTAGTTACTCTAAAACACTAAAGGAAGTATCTCAGAAGGAAGGCATTTCTTTATATATAAACAAAATATCATTACTTGGAATGTATCATATATTAAAAAGCAATTCTCAAGTTTTAGAACTATCTGTCTCTTTTCTATGGTAGCAGGCATGTGCAAAGCCACATTCCCATGGCCACCCCATTGTTCCTCAGTTGCCCATCTCAGCTGCTTACTTGTAACTAACAAGGAAGAAGGGGTTACTTTTCTTTCTTCCATGTTGATGAGATAGGGACTTTGCCAAGTTATATGGAGTAAGGATTGATGAGGCAAATGATTTTTTTATATGCCAGGAAGAACTGCAGGTCAATCTTACTGTATCATCTGTTCCCTAATCTTTGACTGCTAGTTAATCATCTGATTCATGCACTGTGTGTACCCAGCCCAGTAGTAGGGTGCAACAAACAGGATTGTAATGTTATAAAGATGTTGTTATAAACAAGTGTTTCAGAGCCAAGAGAAGACATAAAAATGTAAATATTAAACATAAAAATTTACTAAAGAGATTTAAATAATTTTTGACAATCTAATTCTTTTTCCATTTTCCTATACCCACTGACACCTCAATTCCCCCTCCTCACCAAAATTCATCCTCTAGATTCCAGAAAATATTGCATACATGCTTATTTATTTACTATATTCCAGGTACCTGGATATATCTTGAAAGTTATATAACAGATAAATATCAGATATAGATATAAAATGCATTTGGATTTTACAGTCCAATGCAATAAACAAATGTATTTTTACAGTACTGACAGGAATTAAATGGAACCTTCATAAGACAATCAGTATGTGTTAATTTCAATGAAACCAAACATCACCCTGCAACATAGAGACAATCTATTTCTTATCACGATATAGAAATAAAGAGTGGCAGCAACAGAGGAAGAGTTAAGGAAAGAAAAGATGCTTCAACTGTCTGGGAGGAATTTGCAGTGTACTAAATTTATACAACCTTGTTGACTCACACATTAACACCCAAGAATATCAGAAGAGGAAGCAGCTGGAGGCTGGCACAGGGTCCTATTCCTGCAGAATTTCTGGGGAACTGTAGAATACTCAGGTCTGCTCCTGCTTGAAATGCAGCAGAATCCTCAGGAAAGATTTTATTCTCTGAGGGCTCAGCCTAGGTGGCAACTCTTGAGTCTCCTTGGAGGGGCAGGGCCAGGAGACATCATGCATGACTACCTCTGTGGGAAGCAAAGACAGAAATTATCTCTTTCTATTGCTCTTGTCATCCCCAACAGGACAAGCAGTTAAGAATCACAGATAAAGAGATAACTCTGAAACAACACCCATCAGAAACCATGAATAGTGATTGACATTTTTTCTTATGTCATAATCCCCATTTTATTATCTTCCTTCTAAGATGCTTCTAGGGAACTTGTCAAGAAGTAGAACCAACTAGTGAACTTTTGAAATCTGCTCGGAAGCTCAGCCTCTCCTGGATGGAAACTGGATGCCTTGGTCTTTGGTAGTAATGAGAAGTTAGTACCTTAAAAAATTTATGATTGAAAGTCACACTCCAAATTGCAGATACTGTGAGAGCTGCATAGGAGGGTAGCAAGAGGATTGGAGAGTTCAAAGCGAGGCCATGGTATCCCAGAAAAGTCTTTTTGGGACCTATCTTAAGCAGTGCCTTTTAGGTCATTGACCACCAATGTAGGCCATCGATTAAAAGAAGTTCTCTCACACCCAGGCTGTGGTGGTGCATACCTTTAACTCCAGGATGTGGGGAGCAGAGGCAGGAGGATCACTGAGTTAGAGGGCAATTTGGTCTAGAGAGTGAGTTCCAGGAGAGTCACGGATTCAGAAAGATCCTGGGAAGACTGGAGTCTTTACAATGTGGCTTCCCTTATGAGTTGTTATCTAAAACCATTCTCACTTTTATTTCTATTTCTTTTTATATTAGACATCAGGGAGAGAAAAAGACAGCAATTCCATTGATGCTACTCCAAAATTTAAAAAATTCATTGAATTCATTATATTATAATCCTGGATGTCCGGAGTTAAAGCATAAACAAAATGGAGACTGTTTGTTGTTCCCATGTTTGCAGGACATGTTCACATCTACTATGAATATTTATTTGTGATAAAAATAATCACTTTTGTATGTTTTCCAAGACAGGATTCTGTGTAGACCTGGCTCTTTTGGAACTCATTCTGTAGACCAGACTGGCCTTGAACTCAGAGCTCTGACTGTCTCTGTCACCTGAGTGCTGGAATTAAAGGCATGTGCCACCACTGCCTGGATGAAAATAAAACACATTTTTAAAAGGAAGTCCAAAATACCATTCCTTTTATGAAATCATTGTGTGTAGGATACAGTCTACACAACTTTTCATCTCCTTTTCTGCCCACATGAACTACAATTAATGAAAGTAAAACTCTGAAAATTATATTAAATTAGATTAAATTTTATGGCACTAAATGTGGAAATCAGTATGGCAGCAGTTCCTTAGAAGCTGGAAATAGATCAATTTCAATATTCAGGTATTGAGTTCCTGGAGATATAGCCAAAAGATGCATCATTATACTTCTCAACCATATGGATTGCTGCTTTATCCATGTAATCCAGGAATTTGAAACAACCTAGATAATCCTCAACAAGATAGTGGAATAAGAAACTGTGGTACACATTTACACAAATGTGGTATCAATTTACCCAAAGGAATTTTTTTTGATCTTTCTGGTCAGTTTTTATTTTGATCTTGGTTACTGGTGCCAAAGAAGGCTCTGCCTTGCAGGGAGAGGCTTCACATAAACACATCTCAGGATCTCAGGGTTCCATTCACCATGCCACAGTCTGCCCTCTCTGTTCAGTTGTCTACTTCCTCCTGGGTGTTCTGTTCTTCCTCATCTAGTCTTTCTTCATCTTCATCGTCCTCCTCCATGATTTTGTCTTGCTCTTCTGAATCCTTTTTGTCTTTGTCCTTCTTTTGCTCTAAAGTTTCGTTCTTGCCTTTCTGCTCCCACCTGTATGGTTCTAGAGCTTCTTTCAATGGTGTTATGAACTGCTGAAACTCCATCTCTTCCATGGCTGTCTGCACATCATTGGCATTCAGAATCTTGTGCTTTCTTTTCATTGCAAAGTTATTTGCACAGGATGTGGCATACAGAATGAAGACACTGGCAGCACTGGAGATTGGACTTCAGGCCTATTTCAAGCCACCTCCCAAATTAATTGCATACGTTTCTTTTGACTGTATAAATAATTTTGAAATATATAAGCTGCTCTGAAAACCATAGTATAGTGTAAAAACATCAAATAAACAATCCTACTGAGAGGGACCCTGCACTGGGCGGGAGCCTACCAGCTTTCCTTCCGCGACCTCTGTTCCCGCAGACTGCACTGAAGAAACAGGAACCCAGGCTCTCTCCCCAATATAACATCACTTGGGACACGGCCTGTTGGGGCTTCCGTCTGCGCCCGAGAACGGGTCAGCGCTGTGGTCGCCTGGGTGCCAGATCGGCAGGCCATCCCGTCTGCAGGGTGAGCGGCGCCACGGAGAGTGTGCAGAGTGCACTCCACCATATTTGCTCCAGTGGCTGGGAAGTTGGGACTGCCAGGTTCTGAGACAGACAGGCATAATATCACTTGGGTCTTGGGTGGATTGTGTGCACATGGCTCCCAAGAGCTGGGCAGATCTGCAGTAACCAGCGTGCTAGCTCTGCTGTGGGACTTCGGCCTGACAGAGGGACACCCCCTCCCCCCCTAGGAGAGATCACACACCCCTGCACAGGGCAGGAGCCTACCAGCCTCCCTTTGGCGACCTCTGCTCCAGGAATCCACTAGGCTGAGCCTTTGGATGTGCAAGGCCTCCCCAATATAAGATCACTTGGGGCAAGGCACATTAGGGCTCCAAAGTCACTCAGGAGCAGGCAGGCCCCAGAAATCGGTGCCAGGGGAATCCTGGTAATCCGGGGGGGGGGGGAAGAAATAGCTTTGCAGGCTCACAGGAGGTCCAACCAACAGCCAGTGGCAGCAGGACCAACTAACACCAGAGGTATCCAGATGGCAAAAGGCAAACGTAGGAATGTTACTAACAGAAATCAAAGTAATGTGGGACCATCCGAACCCGACTCTCCAACAGCAGCAAGTCCTGGATACCCCACCACACCCGAAAGACAAGATCTGGATTTAAAATCACTTCTCATGATCCTATTAGAGGATCACAAGAAGGACACAAATAAATCTCATAAAAAGTTGCAGGAGACCATGAATCAAAGGTTAGGAGCCCTTACAAAGGAAACACAAAAATCGCTTAGAGAAATGCGGGAGAACATGGATCAAAAGATGGAGGCGCACAAGGAGACAACACAAAAATCGCTTAATGAGATGAATCGACGGGTAGATGCACTCACAAAGGAATCACAAAATTTGTATAAAGAAATGCAGAAGAATATGGGTCAACAGACGGATGCCCATAAGGAGGCAACACAAAAATTGCTTAAAGAAATGAATCAACAGTTAGATGCCCTTACAAAGGAAACACGAGAACTGCTTAAAGAAATGCAGGAGATGATGGATCAACAGATGGAATCCCATGAGGAGGAAACACAAAAGTCGCTCAGAGAAATGCAGGAGAACGTGGGTCATCAGGAAGAAATCCTGAAAGAGGTAATGCAAAAATACCTTAAAGAAATACAGGAAAATACAAACAAACAAGTGAAGGATCTCAGCAAATCCATCCAGGAACTAAAAAAGGAAGTAGAAACAACTAAGAAATCACAAAGGGAGACAACTTTGGAGATAGAAAACCTTGGGAAGAAATCAGGAGTCATAGATGCAAACATCAACAATAGAATACAAGAGATGGAAGAAAGAATCTCAGGTGCTGAAGATTCCATAGAAAGCATCGACTCAACAGTCAAAGAAAATGCAAAATGCAAAAAACGTGTAACCCAAAACATCCAGGAAATCCAGGACACAATGAGAAGACCAAACCTAAGGATTATAGATATAGATGAGAGTGAAGATTTGCAACTTAAAGGGCCAGTAAACATCTTCAACAAAATTATGGAGGAAAACTTCCCTAACTTAAAGAGAGAGATGCCGATGAACATACAAGAAGCCTACAGAACTCCAAACAGACTGGACCAGAACAGAAATACCTCCCGTCACATAATAATCAAAACACCGAATGTTCTAAACAAAGAAAGAATACTAAATGCAGTAAGAGAAAAGGGCCAAGTAACATACAAAGGAAGACCTATCCGAATCACATCAGACTTCTCACCAGAGACTATGAAAGCCAGAAGATCCTGGGCAGATCTCATGCAGACACTACGACAGCACAAATGCCAGCCTAGACTACTATACCAAGCAAAACTCTCAATCACCATAGATGGAGAGACCAAGATATTCCATGATAAAACCAAATTTTCACAATATCTTTCCACAAATCCAACCCTGCAATGGATAATAGGTGGAAACCTCCAATACAGGGAGAGAAACAACACCCTGGAAAAAATGAGATAATAACCTTCTTGAATCAAACCCAAAAGTAGATAACCACTCAAACATAAAGATAGCGTCAAGAATGGCAGATGGCAATAATCACTATGCCTTAATCTCTCTTAATATCAATGGTCTCAATTCCCCAATTAAAAGACATAGACTAGCAGACTGGATATGTAAACAGGACCCAGCATTTTGCTGCATGCAGGAAATGCACCTCAGTGTCAAAGACAAACACTACCTCAGAGTAAAAGGCTGGAAAACAATTTTACAAGCAAATGGCACCAAGAAACGAGGTGGAGTAGCCATCCTAATATCAGATAAAATTGATTTTCAACCTAAAGTCATCAAAAAAGACACAGAAGGACACTACATACTGATCAAGGGAAAAATCCACCATCAAGAACTCTCAGTTCTGAATATCTATGCTCCAAATGCAAGGGCACCCTCATTCATAAAAGAAACTTTACTAAAACTCAAAGCACACATCGCACCACACACAATAATAGTGGGTGACTTCAACACCCCGCTCTCTGAAATGGATCGTTCAGGAAAGCAGAAACTAAACAGGGACACAGTGAATCTAATTGAAGCCTTGGACCAACTGGAACTAACAGATATATATAGAACATTTCATCCTAGAGCTAAAGAATACAGCTTCTTCTCAGCTTCCTCATGGTACCTTCTCCAAAATTGACCATATAATTGGTCACAAATCAGACCTCAACAGATATAAGAAGATAGAAATAATCCCATGCCTCCTATCAGATCACTATGGAATAAGGGTGGTCTTCAATGGCAACAAAAACAAATGAAAACCCACGTACACATGGAGGCTGAACAATGCTCTACTCAATGATAACTTGGTCAAGTGGAAATAAAGAAAGAAATCAAAGACTTTTTGAAAGTTAATGAAAATGAAGGCACAACATACCCTAATTTATGGGACACAATGAAAGCAGTGCTAAGAGGAAAATTCATAGCCCTGAGTGCCGCCAAAAAGAAACGGGAGACAGCATACACTAACAGCTTAATGGCACACCTGAAAGTCCCCAATTAAAAGACATAGACTAGCAGACTGGATATGTAAACAGGACCCAGCATTTTGCTGCTTGCAGGAAATGCACCTCAGTGTCAAAGACAAACACTACCTCAGAGTAAAAGGCTGGAAAACAAAGGCTGGGGAACAAAAAGAAGCAAATACACCAAAGAGGAGTAGAAGGCAGGAAATCATCAAACTCAGGGCTGAAATCAATCAAGTAGAAACAAATAAAACCATACAAAGAATCAACAAAACGAGGAGTTGGTTCTTTGAGAAAATCAACAAGATAGATAAGCCCTTAGCCAGACTAACCAGAGGGCACAGAGATAGTATCCAAATTAATAAAATCAGAAACGAAAAGGGAGAGTTAACAACAGAAACTGAGGAAATTCAAAAAATCATCAGATCCTACTACAAAAACCTGTATTCAACACAACTAGAAAATCTTGAGGAAATGGACAATTTCCTTGACAGATACCAAGTACCAAAATTAAATCAGGATCAAATAGACCATCTAAACCGTCCTATAACCCCTGAAGAAATAGAAGTTGTCATTGGAAGTCTTCCAACCAAAAAAAGCACAGGTCCAGATGGTTTTAGTGCAGAATTCTATCAGACCTTCAAAGAAGACCTAACACCCATACTCTTCAAACTGTTCCACAAAATAGAAACAGAAGGAACACTACCCAACTCGTTCTATGAAGCCACAATTACACTAATACCAAAAGCACACAAAGATCCGACAAAGAAAGAGAATCTCAGGCCAATCTCTCTTATGAATATCGATGCAAAAATACTCAATAAAATTCTTGCCAACCGAATCCAAGAACACATCAAAACGATCATTCACCACGACCAAGTAGGTTTCATCCCAGGGATGCAGGGATGGTTCAATATAAGGAAATCCATCAATGTAATCCACTACATAAACAATCTCAAAGAAAAAACCACATGGTCATCTCATTAGATGCTGAGAAAGCATTTGACAAAATTCAGCATCCTTTCATGCTAAAGGTCTTGGAAAGATCAGGAATTCAAGGCCCATATCTAAACATAGTAAAAGCAATTTACAGCAAACCGGTAGCCAGCATCAATCTAAATGGAGAGAAACTTGAAGCAATCCCACTAAAATCAGGGACTAGACAAGGCTGCCCTCTCTCTCCATATCTTTTCAATATAGTACTTGAAGTTCTAGCTAGAGCAATTAGACAACAAAAAGAGGTCAAAGGGATGCAAATTGGAAAGGAAGAAATCAAACTATCACTATTTGCAGACGATATGATAGTATACTTAAGCGACCCAAAGAACTCCACCAGAGAACTCCTACAGCTGATAAACGACTTCAGCAAAGTGGCCAGATATAAAATCAACTCAAGCAAGTCAGAAGCCTTCCTATACTCAAAGGATAAGCAGGCTGAGAAAAAAGTAAGAGAAATAATACCCTTCACAATAGCCACAAACCATATTAAGTATCTTGGCGTGACTCTAACCAAACAAGTGAAAGATCTGTATGACAAGAACTTCAAGTCTCTGAAGAGAGAAATTGAAGAAGACTTCAGAAGATGGAAAAATCTGCCATGCTCATGGATTGGCAGGATTAATATAGTAAAAATGAGCATCTTACCAAAAGTAATACACAGATTCAATGCAATCCCCATCAAAATCCCAACTCAATTCTTCATAGAGTTAGAAAGAGCAATTCAAAAATTCATCTGGAATAACAGAAAACCCAGAATAGCTAAAACTATTCTCAAGAGTAAAAGAACCTCTGGGGGAATCAGTATCCCGGACCTCAAGCTGTACTACAGAGCAATAGTGTTAAAAACCGCATGGTATTGGTACAGTGACAGATATGTAGATCAATGGAACAGAATTGAAGACCCAGAAATGAATCCACACTCCTATGGTCACTTGATCTTTGACAAAGGAGCTAAAACCATCCAGTGGAAAAAAGATAGCCTTTTCAACAAATGGTGCTGGCTCAGCTGGAGGTCAACATGCAGAAGAATGCAAATTGACCCATTCTTATCTCCTTGCACTAAGCTCAATTCTAAGTGGATCAAAGATCTCCACATAAAACCAGACACACTGAAACTAATAGAAGGGAAACTAGGGAAGAACCTTGAACATATGGGCACAGGGGAGAATTTCCTGAACAGAACTCCAATAGCTTATGCTCTAAGATCAAGAATAGACAAATGGGACCTCATTAAATTACAACTTTTTGCAAGGCAAAAGACACTGTCAAAAAGACAAAGCGGCAACCCACTAACTGGGAAATGATCTTTACCAACCTTACATCCGACAGAGGGCTAATATCCAAGATATACAAAGAACTCAAGAAGTTAAACTCCAGAGAGGCAAGTAACCCTATTAAAAAATGGGGTACAGAGCTACACAAAGAGTTCTCACCTGAAGAATATCTAAAGGCTGAGAAGCACCTAAAGAGATGTTCATCATTCTTAGTCATTAGGGAAATGCAAATCAAAACAACCCTGAGATTCCATCTCACATCAGTCAGGATGGCTAAGATCAAAAACACAGGAGACAGCAGTTGTTGGCGAGGATGTGGAGAAAGAGGAACACTCCTCCACTGCTGGTGGAATTGCAAGCTGGTACAACCACTCTGGAAAGCAGTCTGGCGGTTCCTCAGAAAACTGGGCATGACACTCCCGGAGGATCCGGCTATACCACTCCTGGGCATATACCCAGAGGCTTTACCTGCATGCAATAAGGACACATGCTCCACTGTGTTCATAGCAGCCTTATTTATAATAGCCAGAAGCTGGAAAGAACCCAGATGTCCCTCAACGGAGGAATGGATTCAGAAGATGTGGTATATCTACACAATGGAATACTACTCTGCAATTTAAAACAATGAATTCACGAAATTCCTAGGCAAATGGTCAGATCTTGAAAATATCATCCTTAGTGAGGTAACCCAATCACAAAAGAACACACATGATATGCAGTCACTGATAAGGGGATATTGTCCCAGAATCTCGGAATACCCTAGACACAATCCGCATATCAATAGATTTCTAAGAAGATGGAAGGAGAGAGCCCTGGTCATGGAAAGACTGGATGTAGGGGAATGCCAGGACAGAGAAGCGAGAGGGGGTTGAATGGAGAAAAGAGGGAGGGAAGGGGGCTTATGGGACTTTCGGGGAGGGAGGAAACGGGAAAGGGGAAATGATTTGGAATGTAAATCAAAAAAAAAAAAAACAAAACAATCCTACTAATAGAGATGCTGAGATAGGAGAAGCATGATTTCAAAACCATTATGAGGTACACAGCAAGACACTGTCAGAAAATGCATATGGATTGTACAATATTGGACCTATTTCTCCAATTGCCAAATTAGAGACACCACTGGGTGACAGCCAACAAATTTCTAATTCCTCATATTTTTGAATTTCAATAAATTAGGATATGTTGGAAATATTAATTTTCATATTAAGAGATATTAAGGGAAAATGATTATTATTTCCTGTTATTTTTGTTTTTAGGGGTGGAATTGTGTTTGTGTGGGTTTGTTGAAAGATTACTTTCTTGCTTTTGCTAGGGTGTACATTTCCCCTTGTGTTGGTATTTTCCATCTATTATCCTTCATAGGAATGGATTTGTGGAAAGATATTGTGTAAGTTTGTTTTTGTCATGGAGTACCTTGGTTTCTCCATCTATAGTAACTGAGAGTTTTGCTGGGTATAGTAGCCTGGACTGGCAATTGTGTTCTCTTAGGGTCTGTATGAGATCTGCCCAGGATCTTCTAGCTTTCATAGTCTCTGGCGAGAAGTCTGGTGAAATTCTGATAGACCTGCCTTTATATGTCACTTGACCTTTTCCCCTTGAATATTCTTTTCCCAAAGAATATTCTTTCTTTGTTTAGTGCATTTGGTGTTTTGATATTATGTGACAGGAGGAATTTCTTTTCTGGTCCAGTCTATTTGGAGTTCTGTAGACTTCTTTTATATTCGTGGGCATCTCTTTCTTTAGGTTAGGGAAGTTTTCTTCTATAATTTTTTGAAGATATTTACTGGACCTTTAACTCAGGAATCTTCACTCTTTTCTATACCTATTATCCTTAGGTTTGGTTTTCTCATTGTGTTCTGGATTTCCTGGATGTTTTGTGTTAGCAGCTTTTTGTGTTTTCTTTGACTGTTGTGTCAATGTTTTCTATGGTATCTTCTGCAACTGAGCTTCTCTCTTCTATCTCTTGTAATCTGTTGGTAATGCTTGCATCTATGACTCCTGAATGCTTTTCTAGGTTTTCTAGATCCAGGGTTGTCTCCCTTTGTGACTTCTTTATTGTTTCTAGTTCCATTTTTTAGATACTGGATGGTTTTGTTCAGTTCCTTTGCCTGTTTGATTGTGTTTTCCTTTAATACATTAAGGGATTTCCTCTTTAAGGTCTTCTAGCTGTTTACCAGTGTTCTCCTGTATTTCTTTATAAGGGAGTTAAGTCTTCTTTAAAATCCTCAATCATTATGAGAAGTGATTTTATTTATTTTTTTAAATATTTATTCATTTACTTTATGTAAATACACTGTAGCTGTCTTCAGACACACCAGAAGAGGACATCAGATCCCATAACAGATGGTTGTGAGCCACCAGGTGGTTGCTGGGATTTGAACTCAGAACTTCCAGAAGAGCAGTTAGTGCTCTTAAGCACCATCCCTCCATCCCTAGAAAAGAAGTGATTTTAGATCCCAGTCTTGCTTTTCTAATGTGATGGTATATCCAGGACACGGTATAGTGGAAGAATTGAGTCCTGATGATGCCAAGTAACCTTGATTTCTGTTGCTTATGTTCTTATACTTTCCTATCCCCATCTGTTTATCTCTAGTGCTACCTGCCCTTGCTATACCTGACTGGAGCCTGTCCTTCCTGTGATCCTGGTTGTGTCAGAACTCCTCAGAGTCAAGCTGACTCTGTGATTCTGTTATTCAGTGATCCTGTGATCTTGAGATCCTGGTGTGACCAAGCTCCTGGGATCCTGGGATCCTGTGTCATGTGATCCTGTGATCCTGGGCATGTAAAAGCACCTTGGAGTGGAGCTTCTTCTGACTGTTGTGGGGCTGGCTTCAGAGTTTGTGCCCATGGTCTGCTCAGGGCACTGGCCCAGACCAGACCAGAAGGAGCTGCCACTCTTCTTCTTCTCTTCCTCCTCCTCCTCTTCCTCCTGCTCCTCCTCCTCTTCCTCCTCCTCCTCTTCTTCTTCCTCCTGCTCCTTTCCCTCCTCCTTTCCCTCCTCCTCCTCCTTTCCCTCCTCTTCCTTCTTCATCTGCTAATATAAAGGAGCATGCTTTCTATTCAAGCATGTACAATCACTATGCAGGTTGTTGGCATGCCACAGATGCTGCAGGTACCCATTTCAGGCTGCAGATGAGGCATCTCCTGCACACATCCTAACCCCATTATTTTCACTAGTTCTTATCTCCACCCTTACAGCAATTTTTTTAGGAGCAACACTCTAATACCTCTCCTAATGTCACACTGTTCTGGCCTTTACAAACTACAGATTCAACCACTGGCACATTTTTAGAGAAACCAGTCATCAAATACATAAATATTCCTCAAATCTATAAATAGTAAGGAATGAATTTCTATCCTAATTTGTTTAATTTCTACTTTGGGATGTCAGAATAGTGGTATATTTTCAATCATCAGTATTCTTCCTTATAACACTATGCTAAAAGCAAATCTACTAAACAGTAACTTTTCTAATCTTGCAAGAATGAAAGGAATCCTTGTGAGATTCATCTCTATGCTAGGGATAGTGAGCAGTAGTCAGAGCATATTTACTTGCTTATTTAGTTAAACCTACATTTTAAAATAATATTTGTATTCTTTGAGAATTTCCCATAATGGAACGTATTCACCCCCCTTCTTCTAATTCCTCTCAGATTCAACCCCTCCCCTAACTCCTTTTAGATCCACCCTGTCCCCCTCCACCTTCCTACCAACAGAATTTGTATTTTCTTCCATCTCTTTTTCCTCTTCTTTGTTTTCATTTTTGTCTTTAGTTTGGAAACTCAACGATTTATTCAGATTTATTGCTCAACTACTCTTGGGTGTGGTTGGCCTTTTGGACCATACCATTAAAGAAAATAGGTTCTTCCTCTTTCAGCAACTGTCATATGCCAATATATCTTCAGCTAGTGGGTGTATTTCTTGACCACTTGTTCCCCACCATGCTGGGCTTTTATCTGTCATGAGCTTGTACACGTCTTGTGCAGTCTCTCAATCAGTTCATACTTCCATTGTCCTGTTGTGCTGCAAACACTGTTCCCCTTGAAGCTGTTTACCAGGTCTGGTTCTTACAGTACTCCAATAAGATCGCTAAGCCTCTGGAGGAAGAGCATGATTGGTATGTTCCACTGAGGGTTGAGCATTACAGTCTCTTATTGTCTGTACACTTAAGTCAATGTTTTTTTAAGTGTCTATTAGGAACAGGGTAGTTGCCAGTCATTCAGGTTATGCGTATTCATAGATCCTCTATAGAGATTTCATGTAGAGTTCATTTAAGGCTAAAGTGTCTGGTTTTGAAGTGCATGGCTACTGCTGTAGAATCCTGTGACCCTGGATAAACTGCTTATTTCCTCAATATTTTTGAAGGTATAGTAATTGTATCCTACCTAGATATTTGATGCAAGCACCACATTAAACCATTTATTCTGTGCTTACCACACAGAAAATCTCAATTAAGACCAACTATAATTTATTTTTTGTACTATATTGTACAGGTTGAAGAACTTATGGAAAGTAGATTTTGTAAGAAAGCTCAACATTGAAAATGTAGAGATGAAGTGAATGGATAGTTTGAAGGTTCTTTATTTATTCTGGTTTTTATTTACATGTACATGTGTGTGTGCATGTATCTGTGGTATTCATGCATATGTACATGCTTGTATATGTGTGGGTGCATATGTATATGTGTATGTGGCGGTCAGAGGTGAGCATTGCTGTCCAACTTATCTGTTGAGGCAGGGTCTCTCACCAAATACAGAGCTCACTAATTAATTATTCCGGCCATGCACCTTGCAGGAAGAATGCCTTGTTTCTACTTTCTGAGTGTTGGGATTATGTGTGTGCTCCCATTCCCACCCACCTAGCTCTAAATTAAAACAAATAGGCAAACAAACAAACACTTGTTTTTTGATACTTTAGGTGATGGCTGTGTGAACCTCATCTCTAACATGTTTGTGGCAAACAATTTATCAACTGAGACAGCTCCCCAACCCTACTCAAAGGGCTTCTGAAGGATTTTCATTTTGTGTAAGGAATGTCTCACTACTGGAATAAAAAAATGAACTAATTTTGACACACAATTAAGGAATGTTTTGTCAACTCCAGGTTAAGGATTATGAAGGATTAGAACTGATTAATCTTTTGCCTTGGGAGGAATCCCCTATGTTTTCCTGGTGTTTGGGCTGGGAAAGGTTCTAAGGAAGAGAAGTTCCCCAGGGGCCATTATTGGTGACTCACTGTGGAGTAATGAGTCTGGATACAACTTGGGCTCCTGGCTGGGCTGTTTCCCTGAGTCTGGATGACTTCTGCATCTTTCTTAATGACTTGCCAAAGATACATGGACACAGGGTAAAGCAATCTTTGGACATTAATACCGTTTCTGCTAGATGGACAGCTGTGGTCTGAGCTCAGAAGGTCTAATCACATTGACAGAATCAAAACTTCTCATATAATGGTAGTAACAGTAGTAGCTATGTTGTCTCTTTCTCATCTGACTAAGGTTTCTATAGCCCACTGAATCAGCCTAAGTAGCTCCCTCCTCCTCCATTTCTTCCTATTCTTCTTCATCCCTTCCTCTTCTTGCATCATGCTTACAAGATGTTTTGTTTTTGTTTTTTGTTTTGTTTTTTCGAGACAAGGTTTCTCTGTGTAGACCTGGCTGTCCTGGAAATCACTCTGTAGACCAGACTGGCCTCCTGCCTCTGCCTCCCAAGTGTTGGGATTAAAGGCGTGTGCCACCACTGCCTGGCTAAGGCTTTTTAATTGAAAATTTTTGGACAATATACTTTGATCATGTTTTTCCCAATCTGACATTAAAAACAAACAAACAAACAAACACAAGGAACAAAAACAAAAGGCCAAGAAACAAGTACTAAAAATGTCCACAAATATGAAAATCAAAAGAATAAGACAAAAAAATGTTCAAACAAGGCAAAATGAAACTATATATCAACAAAACATCATTGAATTCATTTTGTATTGGCCAACTGCTCTTGGGCATGATAAATCAACCAGTGAAATTCATTGAAGACAATTGGTTTTCTTTTGCTGGTCAGTATGATTTCCATTTCAGGTAGCTTTTTATTTGGAGATGGGATGCCATATTCACTTCCCCTTCTCAGCACTGGAACCCCATATAACTTAAATTTGTACAGAGCCCATTCCTTGCATTCATGTGTGCATCAGTTCTGTTGTGTCTCAAAGACATTGTTTTCTTTGAGTCATCTGTTCCCTCTGGATCTTACAATTTTTTTCTCTTTCTCTTCCACATAGATCCCTGAGCCCCCAGGGAGGGGTTTGATAAGGACATCTCCTTTAGGATTAACATACACTGAAGGAAACCCCTTAACTTTGCAACCCACTCTTGGGAAATAGGGGCTTCCCTCTAGGACCCTGCATTAGACACAAGCCACACACAAACACCTATTTTCACAGAGATCTTTTTTAATCCAGGAAGAAAAGTTAGAGTGTTTGCTTTCTGACTCAGGTAGAAAAACAGCAGCACATGACCTTGCAGGTAGAATTTTTAAGAGAAAAATGTAGGTCTGTGTTAGAATGGGCTAGGATGCACTGGTATGTTTTGATGGGTTATGTTAGGCAAACCAAAGATAGGTTTTATTTTTTCTTTTTATTAACTAAGTTATTTATTCACCTTTACATTCTGATTCTAGCTTCCTCTCCCTCCTCTCCTCCCAGTCCCTCCCTCTCTCCTTTTTTTGCCCTTCTTCCCAGAAAAGGGGAGGCCTCCCCAGGAATATCAAGCCTTAGCAAGACTAAGTGCATATCTTTACACTGAAAATAGACAAGGCAGCCCAGTTAGGGGAAAGGGATCCAAAGGCAGCCAGTGTGATCAGAGACAACCCCTATTCCCACTTGAGAAGTTCTACACAAAGACCCAGCAGTGCAGTTGCTATATGTGTGTAGAGCTCCTAGGACCATCCCATTCACGGTCTCTGGTTGACATTTCTGCCTCCATGAGCCCCCATGGGCCCAGGTTAATTGACTGTAGGTTTTATTGTGGTGTCCAATCCTTCTATTAAAAGTTTTACTTGGTTATAGGAGATGGCTGGTTCAGGATTCATATCCTCCACTATTAAGAGTCTTAGCTAGGGACACCCTCATAGATTTCTGGGAGTTTCCATTGTCCTAGGTTTTTAGCTCAGTTTAGAGATACCCTCTCACCCCCAATCCTACTGTGGCTCCCAGCACTTTATCCCTCAGTCCTTCCTGGGCCTCATTCCTCCTGTTCCAATTCCCATGTGATGGTAAAAACAAACAACAACTCTAAAGGATATTCATCATAAGTAAAGAATTATTTCACAACATTGACATGGTCAAAAGTACATCATTAAATAGATATCAATTACATTGGGCCGTGCTTCCACCTTGCCTGCTATAATTGCACAAATCCAAGTCATTCCTCTCAGAAAACAAGGAACAGACTTTCTGAAGTTCTATGGAAATAATGATAGAGAACTCCAAAAAATTGTTTAACCATCAAACATTTGAAAGACAATTGCTTTTCACCCATTTTTATTTCATTTTACATGATACCCAAACTATCTCACCTCACCACAAATGAACCAAGTTTGCCAACGAATGGACAGAAATGAAAAAGAGAAAGGAGAAAGTAAAGAATAAATGCATAAGTAGTTCCAAAATACAGCATGCAGACCTTTTGTACTTGAAATTCTACACGTCATGTATATATGTTCAAGTCTAATGTTTAAGACCCTGGGTACCCAATGAGTGATAGGTGAGGCAGGGCCTCTGTGGTTCCTAATGACTTAGCTGAGCCTGGAACACATGTTTTTATGCTTAAACAAACTTGTCAGTACTAAACAGAGCCTGTTTTAAGAAGCAAACTTTAGTGTGATGGACTGATGAACTCAGTCTTAACATTTGGGTAGTGAGTCATTCACTGTTACTAGAATAATGTCTATTTATAAGTCTTTTGTTCACTTCCACAATCTATAAATATTTGTTACAATTAACACACTAGGTAAGGCCCCCTATGTCTCTACCAATGTCTGTTTCCTGTCCTGCTTCACTTGTGCCCTGTATCTTTGTCTTTATCTAGATCAGTGGTTCTTGAACTTCCTAATGCTGTCACCCTTTAATACACATTTCTTGTGTGATGATACCAATAATAAAATTATTTTTGTTGGTACTTCATGACTATAACTTTGCTACTGTCATCAATCATGATGTAAGTAGTTTTGGATATAAAGGTTTGCCAATTTGTTTTTCTTTGGAGTCTCCCTCCCCCACGTGTGTGTTTTTGACCTTCCCAATTCCCAGTTTTTCATGACTTTCTCTTACAATCTCTCATTCTCAAACAGTCTTTCTTTCCTTACCCAGAATGCATCTATACAGTATGTCTAAAGTATCTTAGACATACTACAATATTTATATCCAAATTATACAAACTACAATCACATAAAGGGCTTCAATTACTTAGGAAGTCTACATATAGATTAACTGTCTTAAACAACCTTAAAAACACTATCTTATATTTTATAAAAGCAATACTCCTTGACATTCTACTTATCTGAAATATTAATGTATTTCTCAATTAATTATAATAATAGAAGAACTATGTGCACCTTCATAATTAATTTCTTCAGAATTTCACTTAAAAGATGTCTTGAAGGGGTCAAGATAGTTTTGATGTTAAGAGCACTTGCTGCTTTTGCAGAGGATCTGGGTTTGTACCCTAGCACCAGGGCAGCTGAAAAACAGACCTAACTCCATTTTCAAGTGATCCACTGCCCTCTTCTGGCCTTCTAGGGAACTAAATTCATATGATGCCCTTAAGCACAGGCAAAACACTCACACACATAAAATACAAATAAATGAAATGTGCAAAAAATTCAAAAAAGATGTCCTTACTTTGAAGAAATATATTTGACCTAACAAGATGAAATGTTGAGTATATTTGGCCATACATTGTGCCTAGAACATTGTAGTTCACTACATATTATATGACTAGAAATCAATTTGATTAAAACTGAAAAAACACACAAGAAGTTATCCACATTTTTTCCTGTGTAAAATTCTCAAGCAAAGGACTAAAATACATTACATCATGGAAAAAAGACGAATGGACTTAGCATAAAACATGCAGTTACTGGCTGTGTGACCTTGAAAAATATTCCTTCGTCTTTCAAGCCTTTTTTCTCCCTTTAAGGAAAAAAATAAACAGCACTTATTTTATTTGGCTTGATCAGGACCAAATAAGATAAAACATAGTCTAAACTGCGCACATTCATGGTGCAGTGAGAACTCAGGAACCTCTACTCATCATCACTCTTTAGCTGCTCCTTGGACAGCTAACTCACAGCTATATGAACTTCACACATATGGTTTCTCCATGGTTTGTGGTAGTCCATGAATATTATACAATTCATTGGCCACCACCCTGTAAAAGCCGAGTCTTGATTATAATAATGTAATTTAGCAAAGTACATTTTTTAGGATAATGTATTCTTCATTCTTTGATTGAGCTACAACAGTGATAAGTTTATTGCTCTCTTGCTGTAGAACCTGTTTACTGTATCAAAGATACCATGTTTTATATGGTGTTATTAATTCATATTTTTATACCCATAGATAAACCAAGCATGGCTAAAAAATATTTATATAAAATTACCTTTATATTAAACATATATAGATCCTTTCTTCATCCTGTGTTTCTCCTCCTACTTCCCTTTCCCAATTCTTCCTTCTTTCTCTTTCTCTTTTTCCTTCCTTCCTTCCTTCCTTCCTTCTTTCTTCCCTTCTGTCCTTCCTCTCCTTCCTTTCCTCTTCCCTCTTCTTTCTTCTCTCCATTCTTCTCCTCTCTGGAACTCTGTATGTCACTCAATCTGATCTCAAGCTCCTGGATCAAAAATCCTTTCACCTCAGCCTCTCAAATGACCGGGATGTAACTTTTTCTTATTATTTCATATATATATATATTCATATGTATTAATATATATATGTATACATATAATGTCTTAATGATTATACCTATCGTTTGCAACACATTAGCTATTAGGAATAGCTAGTGATTATTTCAAATATATGGGAGGGTGTGCAGAGGTTACATACAAGTAAACAACCATTTTATATAGGGTACTAGAGCATCCATTGATTTGGTATTTTCAGAATGTTCTGGAATCAAAAAATATGGATTTCAAGAAATGATGTACACATTGCTGGTTAGTGGTGGCACTCACATTTAATCCCAGCATGTGGGAGGCAGAGGCAGAGGCAGAGGCCGAGGCAGGTGGATATCTGAGCTCCATGCCATCCTGGACTACAAAGCAAGTTCCAGGACAGCCATGGCTATACAGAAAATCCCTGTCTCAAACAAAAAAACAAAACAAAACAAAAAACCCCAAAAACAAACAAATAAAAAACAGAACAAAAACAAATGAAAAATTAAACATGGAAAAAATGAAGCAAGTACTTAGGTTATTATGAACCGTATTTTTAAACAAGTTAGTATTAACTTTCCCCACATATTACAGCATGTGTGATGTCCGTGCATTAACAAAGACTAAAAACTACAAGTTGTCTAGGAGGAATGTGTGTTAAACTAAAGCACACAACTTTGTTGGTTTCTATATTATTATGGAAGAACCTCAGGATGCTGACACAGGTCCTGTCTCCTTTTAGCTTCTGTGGCTTTGCAGAATCCTGGCGTTTGCTCCCATCTGACATGCAGCAACATACTCAAAAAAGGAAGCTGAATTCTCTAAGAGCGCAGCATAGTTGGCAGCTACTGAGGGCTTAGTGGAAGGGCTGTATTTCCATTATTAGTACAAGAGATACAATGCATGTATGGAATGTAGGGAAGAGAAAAATAATGATTATTTCTATTTCTGTTCTCATCCCCACAAGAACACACAGCTAGTGTAGAGACACTGTATATACTGGCTAAGGATGCATAAGAAAGATCTGGGAAGAATAAGAAGGGGCCAGAATGTTCCAGAGGATTTTGGAGAAATACCTTCCCTAGCAGAGTATCTTCTAGGGCCAAAACCACCCATGTAGGTCATCTGTTCAAAATGCTCTCTAGCTTTCATTCTGGAAGGTGATGGTTGCTTAGCTCAGGGACCGTTCTTTTCTGGGAGGACGAGAGCCTCTGCAAGGTTGCTCCCCTTACAGTTACTTTTCCCCCAAGGAAGATGGAGATATCTGCTGCTAACGATATTCTCATTTTTCAGTTGTATTCATTTTTTATATCAGGCATGAGAGAGTTAGAAAATCTACATCTAGTCACAGTAAGATTTATAAACTATTGTGTTTATTACGTGGTGATTCTAGTCTTCTGGAGTCACCAAGTAAACCTGAGGGAAACTCTGCAATTCACATCAGTTTTGAAGAATATATTCATTTCTGTATTCATAACAAGAAACACATTATTGGTAGACGAGGTTGGGTGGACCTTCGTCCTTGGTTTCGGCACCCCCTTCGCCTTCCCTGGGATCTGGGGGTGACATTGCACCGTGCTCATCCTGGGGTTGTGTTGCTGCCTCAGGAGGATTGGACTCCCACTCAGCAAGCTGCTCCCATTCGCCTCTCTTGGCCTGGGTTCCCTCCCTTCTGCAGATGCCCAGTCATGGGGGCTGCTGTGTTTTTGGATGCACCCTCAACGCGTTCTGTCCATCCTTAGCCCTTTTCCTGATCACTGTAGCTGGAGACCTGCTTCTGGTTATCATCCTAGCGGTGGGAGCCTTTTTCTGACTGGTCTCCCTGCTCTTGGCTTCTGTGGTCTTGTTCATCTTGGTCCATGTGACAGACCGATCAGAAGCATGGCTCCAGTATGGGCTCCTGATTTTTGGTGTTGCTGCCTCTGTCCTTCTATAGGAAATGTTCCGTTTTGCCTACTACAAGCTCCTTAAGAAGGAAGATGAGTGCTTAGCAGCACTAAGTGAGGAAAGAAGATCACCCATCTCCATCTGATAGATGGCCTATGTTTCTGGTCTGTCCTCAGTGTCATCAGTGGCGTCTTCTTTGTTATTAATATTTTGACTGATGCACTTGGGCCAGGCAGGTGAGGCTGGGATCAATGGAGACTCACCCTATTACTTCCTGACTTTAGTCTTTCTGACAGCAGTCATGATCCTGCTCCATAGTTGTGTTCTTTGATGCTTGTGAGAGGAGACAGTACTGGGCTTTGGACCTGGTAGTTGGGAGTCACCTTCTGACATCCGGACTAACATTCCTGAACCCCTGGTTTGAGGCCAGTCTGCTGCCCATCTATGCAGTCACTGTTTCCATGGGGGCTCTTGGGTGTTCATCACAGCTGGAGGCTCCCTTCGAAGTATCCAGAGCAGCCTTTCTTTTCTTTTTCTTTTCTTTTTTTTTAAATTTTTATTGAAAAAGGAAGTAAAAACATTTTATGATGAAATTAAATATTTTCATGGAAAATGTTTCTGACAAAATTGAAGAAGCATATAGAAAAACATTAAGATTAACAATTTTCATGGAAAATTAAAGAGTAAAATGGTAGACATAATAAACATTGCTAAATTAATTAATTGAAAAAGGAAGTAGAAACATTTTATGATAAAATTGACGATTTACATGGGAAATACTTTTTTAAAATTTTTTTATTATTTTCTATATTTTTTATTTACATTCCAAAAGATTTCCCCTGTCCCATTTCCTCCCTCCCCGAAAGTCCCATAAACCCCCTTTCCTCCCTCTGTTCCCCATTCAACCCCCTCTCACTTCTCTGTCCTGGTATTCCCCTACATCCAGTCTTTCCAGGACCAGGGGTCTCTCCTTCCATCTTCTTGGAAATCTATTGATATATGAATTGCATCTTGGGTATTCCGAGATTCTGGGTTAATATCCCCTTATCAGTGACTGCATACCATGTGTGTTCTTTTGTGATTGGGTTACCTCACTAAGGATGATATTTTCCAGTTCAACCATTTTCCTAAGAATTTCATGAATTCATTGTTTTTAATTGCAGAGTAGTATTCCATTGTGTAAATATACCACATCTTCTGATTCCATTCCTCCATTGAGGGACACCTGGGTTCTTTCCAGCTTCTGGCTATTATAAATAAGGCTGCTATGAACACAGTGGAGCATGTGTCCTTAGTGCATGCAGGGGAAGCCTCTGGGTATATGCCCAGGAGTGGTATAGCAGGATACTCTGGGAATGATATGCCCAGTTTTCTGAGGAACCGCCAGACTGCTTTCCAGAGTGGTCGTACCAGCTTGCAATCCCACCAGCAGTGGAGGAGTGTTCTTCTTTCTCCACATCCTCGCTAACACCTGCTGCCTCCTGTGTTTTTGATCTTAGCCATTCTGACTGGTGTGAGGTGAAATCTCAGGGTTGTTTTGATTTGCATTTCCCTAATGACTAAGGATGATGAACATTTCTTTAGGTGCTTCTCAGCCATTAGATATTCTTCAGGTGAGAACTCTTTGTTTAGCTCTGTACCCCATTTTTTAATAGGGTTATTTGGCTCTCAGGAGTCTAACTTCTTGAGTTCTTTGTATATATTGGATATTAGCCCTCTGTTGGATGTAGGATTGGTAAAGATCTTTTCCCAGTTTGTTGGTTGCCACTTTGTCCTTTTGACAGTGTTCTTTGCCTTACAGAAACTTAGAAATTTTATGAAGTATAACTTTGCAATGTTATGAAGTCCCAACTTTGTAATTTTATGAGGGCCCATTTGTCAATTCTTGATCTTAGAGCATAAGCTATTGGTGTTCTGTTCAGGAAAATATTCCCTGTGCCCATATGTTTAAGACTCTTCCCTAGTTTCCTTTCTATTAGTTTCAGTGTGTCTGGCTTTATGTGGAGGTCCTTGATCCACTTGGAATTGAGCTTAGTGCAAGGAGATAAGAATGGATCGATTTGCATTCTTGTGCATGTTGACCTCCAGTTGAACCAGCACCATTTGTTGAAAAGGCTATCTTTTTTCCACTGGATGGTTTTAGCTCCTTTGTCAAAGATCAAGTGACCATAGGAGTGTGGATTCATTTCTGGGTCTTCAATTCTGTTCCATTGATCTACATGCCTGTCACTATACCATTACCATGCAGTTTTTAACACTATTGCACTGTAGTACAGCTTGAGGTCCTGGATACTGATTCCCCCAGAGGTTCTTTTACTCTTGAGAATAGTTTTAGCTCTCATGGGTTTTCTGTTATTCCAGATGAATTTTTGAATTGCTCTTTCTAACTCTATGAAGAATTGAGTTGGGATTTTGATGGGGATTGCATTGAATCTGTATATTGCTTTTGGCAAGATGGTCATTTTACTATATTAATCCTGCCAATCCATGAGCATGGCAGATTTTTCCATCTTCTGAGGTCTTCTTCAATTTCTTTCTTCAGAGACTTGAAGTTCTTGTCATACGATCTTTCTCTTGTTTGGTTAGAGCCACACCAAGTTACTTTATATTGTTTGCGGCTATCGTGAAGGGTATCATTTCTCTTATTTCTTTCTCAGCCTGCTTATCCTTTGAGTATAGGAAGGCTTCTGACTTGCTTGAGTTGATTTTATATCTGGCCACTTTGCTGAATTGTTTATCAGCTGTAGGAGTTCTCTGGTGGAGTTCTTTGGGTCGCTTAAGTGTACTATCATATCGTCTGCAAATAGTGATAGTTTGACTTCTTCCTTTCCAATTTGTATTCCTTTGACCTCCTTTTGTTGTCTAATTGCTCTAACTAGAATTTCAAGTACTACACTGAAAAGATATGGAGAGAGAGGGTAGCCTTGTCTAGTCCCTGATTTTAGTGGGATTGCTTCAATTTCTCTCCATTTAGATTGATGTTGGCTACTGGTTTGCTGTAAATTCCTTTTACTATGTTTAGATATGGGCCTCGAATTCCTGATCTTTCCAAGACCTTTAACATAACAGGATGCTGAATTTTGTCAAATGCTTTCTCAGCATCTAGTGAAATGACCATGTGGTTTTTTTTCTTTGAGATTATTAATGTAGTGGATTACATTGATGGACTTCCTTATATTGAACCATCCTTGCATCCCTGGGATAAAGCCTACTTGATCGTGGTGAATGATCGTTTTTGATTTGTTCTTGGATTAGGTTGGCAAGAATTTTATTGAGTATTTTTGCATTGATATTCATAAGATAAATTGGCCTGAGATTCTCTTTCTTTGTCAGATATTTGTGTGATTTTGGTATTAGCATAATTGTGGCTTCATAGAACGAGTTGGGTAGTGTTCCTTCTGTTTCTATTTTGTGGAACAGTTTGAAGAGTATTGGTGTTATGTCTTCTTTGAAGGTCTGATAGAATTCTGCACTAAAACCATCTGGACCTGTGCTTTTTTTGGTTGGAAGACTTCCAATGACAACTTCTATTTCTTCAGGGGTTATAGGATGGTTTAGATGTTCTATTTGATCCTGATTTAATATTGGTATTTGGTATCTGTCTAGGAAATTGTCCATTTCCTCCAGATTTTCTAGTTGTGTTGAATACAGGCTTTTGTAGTAGGATCTGATGATTTTTTGAATTTCCTTTGTTTCTGTTGTTATCTCTCCCTTTTTATTTCTGATTTTGTTAATTTGGATACTGTCTCTGTGCCCTCTGGCTAGTGTGGCTAAGGGCTTATCTGTCTTGTTGTTTTTCTCAAAGAACCAACTCCTAGTTTTGTTGATTCTTTATATGGTTTTATTTCTTTCTACTTGATTGATTTCAGCCCTGAGTTTGATGATTTCCTGCCTTCTACTCCTCTTGGGTGTATTTGCTTCCTTCTGTTCCAGGGCTTTCAGGTGTGCCATTAAGCTGCTAGAGTATGCTCTCTCCAGTTTCTTTTTGGCGGCACTCAGCGCTATGAATTTTCTCTTAGCACCACTTTCCTTGTGTCCCATAAATTAGGGTATGTTGTGCCTTCATTTTCATTAAATTTTAAAAAGTCTTTGCTTTATTTCTTTATTTCCTCCTTGATCAAGGTATCATTGAATAGAGCATTGTCCAGCTTCCATGTGTATGTGGGCTTTCTGTTGTTTTTGTTGTTATTGAAGACCACCCTTATTCCATAGTGATCTGATAGGAGGCATGGGATTAGTTCGATCTTCTTATATCTGTTGAGGTCTGTTTTGTGACCAATTATATGGTCGATTTTGGAGAAGGTACCATGAGGTGCTGAGAATAATGTATATTCTTTTGCTTTAGGATGAAATGTTCTATATATACCTGTTAGTTCCATTTGGTCCAAGGCTTCAATTAGTTTCACTGTGTCCCTGTTTAGTTTCTGCTTTCCTGAACGATCCATTTCAGAGAGTGGGGTGTTGAAGTCACTCACTATTATTGTGTGAGGTGAGTTGTGTGCTTTGAGCTTTAGTAAAGTTTCTTTTATGAATGAGGGTGCCCTTGCATTTGGAACATAGATTTTCAGAATTGAGAGTTCTTCTTGTTGGATTTTTCCTTTGACCTGTATGTAGTCTCCTTCTGTGTCTTTTTTGATGACTTTAGGTTGAAGTCAATTTTATCTGATATTAGGATGGCTACTCCGGCTCATTTCCTGGGATCATTTGTTTGTAAGATTGTTTTCCAGCCTTTTACTCTGAGATAGTGTTTGTATTTGACACTGAGGTGCGTTTCCTGCACGCAGCAAAATGCTGAGTCCTGTTTAAGTATCCAGTCTTTTAGTTTATGTCTTTTATTGGGGAGTTGAGACTATTGATATTAAGAGAGATTAAGGAATAGTGATTATTGCCACCTGCTATTCTTGACGCTATCTTTATGTTTGAGTGGTTATCTACTTTCGGGTTTGATGCATGAAGGTTACTATCTCATTTTTTCCAGGGTGTAGTTTCTCTCCTTGTATTGGCGATTTCCACCTATTATCCTTTGCAGGGCTGGGTTTGTGGAAAGATATTGTGTAAATTTGGTTTTATCGTGGAATTTCTTGGTCCCTCCATCTGTGGTAATTGAGAGTTTTGCTGGCTATAGTAGTTTAGACTGGCATTTTTGTTCTCTTAGTGTCTGTATGAGATCTGCCCAGGATCTTTTGGCTTTCATAGTCTCTGGTGAGAAGCCTGATGTGATTTGGATAGGTCTTCCTTTATATGTTACTTGGCCTTTTTCTCTTACTGCTTTTAATATTCTTTCTTTGTTTAGTACATTTGGTGTTTTGATTATTATGTGACGAGAGGTATTTCTGTTCTGGTCCAGTCTGTTTGGAGTTCTGTAGGCTTCTTGTACGTTCATCGGCATCTCTCTCTTTAGGTTAGGGAAGTTTTCCTCCATAATTTTGTTGAAGATATTTACTGGCCCTTTAAGTTGCAAATCTTCACTCTCATCTATACCTATAATCCTTAGGTTTGGTCTTCTCATTGTGTCCTGGATTTCCTGGATGTTTTGGGTTACACATTTTTTGCATTTTCATTTTCTTTGACTGTTGAGTCGATGCTTTCTATGGAATCTTCAGCACCTGAGATTCTTTCTTCCATCTCTTGTATTCTATTGTTGATGTTTGCATCTATGACTCCTGATTTCTTCCCAAGGTTTTCTATCTCCAAAGTTGTCTCCTTTTGTGATTTCTTAGTTTTTTCTACTTCCATTTTTAGATCCTGGATGGATTTGCTCAGATCCTTCACTTGTTTGTTTGTATTTTCCTGTATTTCTTTAAGATATTTTTGCATTTCCTCTTTCAGGATTTCTGCCTGTTGACCCAAGTTCTCCTGTATTTCTTGAAGCGATTTTTGTTTTTTCTCCTTATGGGCTTCCATCTGTTGATCCATATTCTCCTGCATTTCTTGAAGCGATTTTAGTGTTTCCTTTGTAAGGGCATCTACCCATTGATTCATTTCTTTAAGCGATTTTTCTGTTGCCTTCTTATGGGCTTCCATCAGTTGACCCATATTCTCCTGCATTTCTCTAAGCGATTTTTGTGTTTCCTTTGTAAGGGCTTCTAACCGTTGATTCATGTTCTCCTGTATTTCTTTCTTTTTTTTTTCTTTTTTCTTTTTTTGGTTTTTCGAGACAGGGTTTCTCTGTGTAGGCTTGGCTGTCCTCGAACTCACTTTGTAGACCAGGCTGGCCTCGAACTCAGAAATCCTCCTGCCTCTGCCTCCCAAGTGCTGGGATTAAAGGCGTGCGCCACCACAGCTCGGCTCCTGTATTTCTTTATGAGATTTATTTGCGTCCTTCTTGAAATCCTCTAATAGCATCATGAAAAGTGATTTTAAATCCAGATCTTGTCTTTCGGGTGTGATGTTGTATCCAGGACTTGCTGCTGTTGGAGAGTTGGGTTCAGATGGTGCCATATTGCTTTGATTTCTGTTAGTAATGTTCCTACGTTTGCCTTTTGCTGGCTACCTCTGGTGTTAGTTGGTCTTGCTGTCACTGGCTGTTTGTTGGACCTCCTGTGAGCCTGCTAGGCTATTTCTGCCACCCCCCTCCCCCGGATGACCGGGATTCCCCTGGCACTGATTGCTAGGGGGCTGCCCTCCTCCTGAGTGACTTTGGAGCCCTGATGTGCCTTGTCCCAAGTGATGTTATATTGGAGGATCCCTGCACATCCGAAGGCTCAGCGCAGTCAATCCCCAGAGCAGAGGTCCCCAAGGGGAGGCTAGTAGGCTCCCGCCCTGTGCAGGTGTGTGTGATCTCTCCCAGAGGGTGGTGGAGGTGGGGTCCCTCTGCAGGGCAGAAGTCCCACAGCATAGCTGCTGTATAGGTGACAACAGAACTGCCCAGCTCTTGGGTGCAGGAAGCACACCAGCTGGCTGAGTTCCAAGCAATATTATGCTTGATTATCCCTGTGCCTGGAGGTCCCAATTGCTCTGTTACCAGAGCAAAGATGGCGGAGTGCACTGTGCACCCTCTTGGAGCAGATCACCCTGCAGGGCAGATGGCCCACAGCAGAGTTGGTGCCCAGACGACCACAGAACTGCCCTGCTCTTGGGCACAGGTGGAGGCCCAACAGGCTGTGTCCCAAGCGATGTTATCTTAAGGAATCCCTGCATACCTTAGAGTACCACTACCCTGGAGGCTCAGTGCAGTCAATCCCTGGAGCAGAGATCACCAAGGGAAGGCTGGCATGCTTCCTCCCTGTGATGGGAAATATTTCTAATAAAATTGTAGAAAAATATAAAAAACATTAAAATTGAAGATTATCATGGAAAATTACAGATAAAATGGTAGGCATAAAAATAAGTGTAAGTTGATTGCAAGTGGAATTATGAGCATTTTCTGATAAAACTGAATATCTACAAGGAAAATATTTCTGATAAAATTCAAGAAATATTTAGAAAAACACGTTAAAATTGACTATTTCATGGAAAATTATACAGATAAAGTGGTAGGTATAAAAATGTTCCTATGTTAATTGAAAGTAGAATTGTGAACCTTTTCTGATAAAATTGAAGATTTACATGGAAAATATTTCTGATCAAATTGAAAAATATATATATAAAAACATTAAAATTGAAGATTATCATGGAAAATTATACAGATAAAATGGTAGGCATAAAAATATTTCTAAGTTGATTGGAAGTGGAATTATAAATATTTTCTGTTAAAATTGAAGATTTACATGGAAAATATCTCTGATAAAATTGAAGAAATATAGAAAAACATCATAAGATTGACTATTTCATGGAAAAATTATATAGATAAAATGGTAGGAATAAAAATATTCCTAAGTTGAATGAAAGTAGAATTATAAACATTTTCTGATAAAATTGAATATCTACAAAGAAAATATTTCTGATAAAATTCAAGAAATATATAGAAAAACCCGTTAAAACTGACTATTTCATGGACAATTATACAGATAAAATGGTAGGTATAAAAATATTCCTAAGTTGATTGAAAGTAAAATTATAGACATTGATATAATTGAAGATTTACATGGAAAGTATTTCTGATAAAATTGAAGAAATATATAGAAAAATGTTAAAATTGAAGATTATCATAGAAAATTATATAGATGTAAGGACTGACTACCTGGATTGATTGCCGACAGATCCCACCTGCCTGTCCACTGTCCATGACTGAACCCAGTCACAGCCCAAGTCCATGGCCCTCCTCCTCCATCTCCTCGCTGATGTGTCCTGTTTTCTTCCAGGTTTGGCGTTGTCCATTTGCGACCTGTAGTCTCTAAGTTCTCTCAGGAGCATCCTGGGTGCAGCCAGGCAGGGAGTGGTGGGTTTGAATCTGCATCTCTCCCCACCACCTGTTGACCCCCTTGTACAGGTCTCCCCATGTTTCAGTGCTCTACATTCCGCCTGCACATGACTCACCCTGCTTCCCCTCTGCAGGCTGATGCCAGAACAATCGGGTGATGATGTACTCTGCCCTGTGCATCCCACTGGAAGACTGAAGGAACATGGTGCCAGGGGCGGGGGAACCCCTGGGCCTGGGGTGCCCTCCCGATCTCCTGTGCCTATATTTCTCCATCTCCAGTTCTGGATGGTGCAGGTTGTCAAGAAAAGGAACCTAGTTTAGCCTTGGCCCTGGAGATGAAGTTACTGGAGGCTCAAGAGTAGACAAGTTCAGTTCAGTATCTCCTGTCCAGACTGGACATCTTGGTCTTCTTCTCAGGTCTGAAAGGAACCATTTTTTGGTATGATAAAGACCCCACAAATGCCTCTTTTAAAGGGCATGTTTTTAAAGATTCTATCCCTTTTTCCCTTTGGTTCCAGGCCCTGGGGAAAAGGAAGGAAGTGCATGGAACTAGTACCACTGGAACTTGTAACGTCCATGAGTGTCAGCACCCCTCCATTCCTCAAGGTGAAGTGAAGGGTGCTGTGGGGTCGTCTCACTCCATGACAGTGCCTGAGGAGTTAGGCTACCACGGCATCTCAGGCCCAGAGAGCAGACATTTTTTCTAGTTTTTAATTGTGTTGTGGGAGGACTGGGGAGGTTTTATATCAGTGCATTGTTTTTCTGCTGAGGGTGGGATAGTCCATCCTTTTAATCAAGGTGATTGTGATTTTGACTAATAAAAAGAACTTTGTAATTGTGGAGGAAAAAAAAGAAATACATTATTTTAAAGAAGCCAAAATAGTCTTAATCATATCAAAAGCATAGTGTGTAGAAAGTAGTTAATAAACACTACATCTCTTTTCAAGATCAGGGGGTCTGCTAGCAATGGAAGTAAAAATATTGTGAAATTATATGAAAGTTGCAATATGGGAACAGCAAAAGTTTTTCACCATATATTATATATGAATATTTGAAAGATATATATATATCTTTCAAAAGATTCCAGAAAAAAAAAGATTCCAGTAAAAATGATCACATTTTCACAAAGGAGGTATGAAGTGAAGAAATATGAGTAACCTACAACACTGAGGCCTGGATATTAGAGTAGAATCTTGAATTGTAGGTGGTCATTCAGAAGCCCAGATCACAGCTTAGGTTTGTCATCACACACTGAAGTTTGGCAGTCTTATGAACTGATCCTTGAATTCATGAGGTCAGATATGATCTCCTAGTGGAAAGTGTTGGAATCGATCAAATGACATCCAGTTAGTCTTCACTGAAGATCAAATTGCTTGGTTTATGTGAGAAACAATCACACATTCAATATCCATGGTGATGAGTATAAGAATATAAGATTATAAAATCCACCTTGGTTATCTCCAGTCCACAATGAATTTGAACATGTAGCTGTTAGACAGTTCTGTAAAGAACAAGGCAGATTATGCACAATAGCATAATCTGCAGTAGTAAGCAGAGCATGCATATTGAGATAAGAGGAAGAAACAAATAAATGAATGCCTAAATGAATGAATGAAATGGCCACCAACAAACTACAGTGAATCAGAAATCAAACTGAGTCATTGCTACCACAATTTGTTAAGAAGGTAAAGTAAATGAGCCTTTCTTGTGGTCTGATATGACATCATCTCTCTCAGGTCCTGTGGCAACTCGTGCTAACTCTCATTTGTCTTCTATTTTCCCCATGAGCTATAGTGCTTCCTATACTACATTTAACAATGTTTCCTACAGCATAGTCCATGGACTATCCAGCCAAGAAGAGATGAGAGATAATTAAAAATTTGAATGCTTGTCCATCCCTTTCAGAACATATATTTTTGCAGGTTCTCCAGGTGATCTGAAGGCACAAAATGTCATTCAGTGAAAAATAATGGACTCTACAGTCCCTAGCAAAGAGTAAACAAGAGTCCTACACATCAGTGATGAAGTCTTCATTTCACATGCCAGAGATACTGTGGGGCCACTGTCATATGGCTCAAGATCTGACTTCACCCATAGAGTGCCATGCCTATCATTTTCAGTAATTATAGCCTTTGATATTGTACCCTCTTGCAGGAGATGGGAGAATCCACACCATCATACGTCCACCTTGTGAGCAGAAACACCATTACAGCATCTTGAAGCTGTATGTCTATCAAGGACTAAATATTCTCTTCCCAATAGTTGTGAAGTTGCTCTGAAGTCACTCTAAGTGAGATACAATTAACCACAATAATCACTTTAGAAGTATTTTTTGCTATAAGTTTGTAAATTTAGAAGTAGAAATAAGTAAAGTTCAATAGAGTGTTTAAGTGCTGTTGTGTTTAAATTGAATAGAAGCCACCAATCTTTCAAGTGGTATTTGTTCTGAAATTATTACCTGGCTGGTTATAACAATTTTGAATATACAATAAAGATATGAACACCCTTGGTTTGGTAGTGGACTGCATTTCCAAAGATTCTATGAGATATCTACTCTCACTCCACTCAGAGGTGACTCCCCACTCAGCTTTCTCCTCAAACTCTGTTTCTGCTGTCTGCTCATTGCTCCTGCGCTCTGCCAGTGCTTCCTGTATTACTGGAGTTCTTATTGTTAGCACATCATTATTTTCACATTTTGGTAAGGACAAAATACTATTACTAGCTAATGAAGATCTTTTTGGTTTTGAACAAAGAGATAGGATTGATCAGGGGTATCTTAATTCTTAGAAATTGGTTGAATGTATGTCTCCATGTTCAATAAAAACTATCTTCAGTTTTGACTTTATGATGCCCACATTCCTCTAAAAGTTCAGGGCTTAAAAAAAAACCTTTGTGCATAGGAGTCATTATTTCAGGGAAAACATACCCTGAATTGAGACCTCCTGTTCCATCAGGCCTTGTTGAACCAGTTCAGCTACCAGTAAACTACAAAGATAATGTCCTGCACTTAGCATGTCCTTCTTTAGGATACGTAGTGAGTTTATTTAAAATCAATGAAACAAATATAGCCTTATAAGATTATACTGCTATGGTTTTACTATTATGGTTAAAATAAGAGGGCTTTGGAGACAAATTATCTGAGGAAGTCAAGAATGTGCTGCTTTCTAGAGTGTACATTTCCAACAAAGACCAATAATTGGATAGTCTTCATTTTTTATGATGATTAAGCAAAACTATCCAAATGCAGTTCTACCAATATGTAAAGGCCACTTAATAAGTAATTAAATAATATGGACACCTATTATTTATCCATGCTTCCATTTATACACAGTTATTGTTATCTGTTAATGTCAAATGAAGAGCACACATTCTTTTGAACAAGTCTGATGTTCACCAACAGGGTGGCATTGAACAGTGCTCTAAACATGAGAATCTTCTTTATCTGTAGGCAGATTAAAAATATATAATAGCTCTTCATTCCAGATCTTTCTAAAGGATCTTCAAACATCCCAAGTTATTTTATTTGATGTTCATTTTCATTACATGTACTCTACCTACAAAAATAATCAGGTGAAACCCTTAACTTGTGAATGGTACTATAGCATTTTTCATGTCTATGTTTGTTTGCTTGTTCGTCTGGCTGGTTGATTTCTTTTGAGACAGGATCTCTCTGTGAAACTCTGGCTATCCTGAAACCCTTTAAATAGAACTCATAGAGATTCTCCTGCCTCTTCCTTCCAAGTTCTGGGATGAAAGGCATGTCCCAACTGTCTATTGATTTTTAAAATTCCCTCTTCTTCTTTTTTTTTAAGGTGATGTGTTTTTTTAATTTATTTATTTATTATATGTAAGTATGCTGTAGCTGTCTTCAGACACTTTTTCTTCTCTCTCTGGCCCCTCTCACTATGCCCAAGATTTACTTATTATTATATGTAAGTACACTGTTGCTGTCTCCAGATACACCAGAAAAGGGCGTCAGATCTCATTACAGATGGTTGTGAGCCACCATGTGGTTGCTGGAATTTGAACTCAGGACCTTTGGAAGAGCAATCCATCTCTCCAGCCCAAATTCCCTCTTCTTATGCCTAAACGTCTTGTTTTAAATCTGTTCCTTCACTCAGTCCAACAAATTAACTCCATAGCATGTCAGTAATTTTTATTTGAAAGTAATACATGCCATAGATAATGGCTAGAAACCTCCACATAATTCCTGGCTTGTTAAAGTGTAATTGTGGGAACTGTCACTTGTATGATGGGTTTCAGGGCAGGTCACTGTGTTCGAATATGGCTTGTGTTTCTTTTGAATCTTATACTGTCAGGTCATTTAGTTAGATTAAAAAATTTAACAGATTCAACTAAAAGACTCAGAGAATAATTTAAGTATTGTTTAATTTCACAGCTAATTAATTCAACTAAAAAGAAAAATTACATATGACAAAACTTCATCCCCTAGGAAGGTGAAGAATACAAGGTTTTTAGTCCTGCAGGTTATGAGGAGATTGTGATCTTATGATATTAGATATGATAACAAGACAGTGAATATTCCTGGATTTAAGAAATATTTGGAGATTAAGACTAGAGGAAACTATCAAGGCTTGTGGTGTGAACACCACACCAAACAAGAATGACTTCTATTGCACAGTACCCTCCGGAGAGCACCCTTGACCTCAGCATTCCTCAGGCTGTAGATCAGGGGATTTAGCAAGGGGTTGAAAAAACTGTAAAATAAGAACAGGATCTTCTGCTGCTCCTCTGGGTTCTGGGATTTGGGGGCCATGTACATGACGATGGCGCTGCCAAAGAAGAGGCCTACCACACAGAGGTGGGAGGAACAGGTGGAGAAGGCCTTTCTGCGGCCCTCCCCTGACTGGATCCTCAGGATGGCCACCAGGATGCGTGTATAGGAGACTAGAACAAAACACAGAGGCCCCACTAAGGTGAAAACACAGGCTGCAAAGATGACGACTTGATTGAGTGTAGTGTCAGCACAGGCCAGCTTGAGGACAGACAGGATCTCACAGAAGAACTGATTGATTTTATGAGGCCCACAGAAGGGTAATCTCAGGATGAGAAGTAAATGGGCTAGAGAAAGGAGAAAGCTAACTGTCCAGGAAACAGCAGCCAGGATGGTACACACTTTCCAGTTCATGATGACAGTGTAGTGTAGGGGGTGGCAGATGGCAACATATCGATCATAGGACATCACCACAAGGAGAAGACATTCGGTGATAGCAAATGTCAAAAATAGATAAGTCTGTGTCATGCATCCAGCAAATGTGATGGGCCTGGCTTCATCCAAGAGGTTTATGAGTGTCTGTGGCACTGTGTTGCAGGCATACGCCATATCGACAATGGCCAGGTGGGACAGGAAGAAGTACATGGGAGTGTGGAGTCTGGAGTCCAGGAAGATTATTGCAAGGATAGTCCCATTCCCCAGCATGGTAAAAGTATAGAAGAGAGAGAAAAGTAGAAAAAGAACTAGGTGAATCCTCGGGCCAAGACAGAATCCCAGCAGAATGAACTCTGTGACCATGGTCTGATTTTCCTCCATTTCACTATGAAAGAGGATGCAGAGAACTGAGACTCAATTTTTTTATAAAATATGGTTTTATCACTTATCTTAGATTTTAGCAACATGAGAAAATTATTAGTAAACATCAATAGGATGGATTCAGTCATTAATAAGTTAAAGATCAAAAAGTTGTGCACAAATGATAGTTTTAACTGACTTCCAACTTTTGGAAGAGTACTACATTGCCAGTGCATACTTAGAATAATTAGCACTGGAGCAATTACAAAGAAGCAAACTTTACATACAAAACAATTGTGAAACATACTTTGTCTTAGATATAAAAGATATAAAGGAGTCTTGGAATCAAACATCACAGCAACTTGGAATGAACACAAATCAAGTAGTGAAAAAGCTTTTAAAATGAGAATAATACTAGAAAAGAAAAAAATTAATTTTATAGAATTTAAGTTTGTTAAGTGTCTAACTCATAGCTCAAATCTTGAGGTTGTTTACATAACTTCACTTAAAGAAAGTCATAAATGAGCTCTTTTATGATTGGGTTGTATGTTCATCAAGTGGACATTTGACAGGTAAGAAAATTCAGGGCCTTTGTGGAACACAAGGGGATGTATAGATGCATACATAGAATTTGAAACATTGTTAGTGATGAGGAAGGAGGTGGTGGAAATTTTATCTATTGACAATAATACATGATGTGTGCTAATGTGTGTTTGTGTGTATCTATCCAAAATATGTATCATTGCCTTAAAATTTAGACAATAACCAATGTTTGGCTATTTTGTAGCTAATCAAGTGTGATAATCACAGAATTATCAATACCTTCCAGGAAAATGGGGTAATTTTTTTTTCATCAAATGTATTACCACCCAGACTCAGTGTATGGAAGTTCTTATGAATATTTAAGGATTTGGAAGGGTGCTTGGTAAGAGCCTATATGAATACTCTTGTAGACAAATTTCTCATATACTATTTATTCAGATCTCTCTCTGTTTTCGCTGAAGAAAATTAGCATAGAACAAAATTAAGGAAGAAGTGCACTGATTTCCCTGTTAATCTATTTCCTTGTATTTGTAATATACTATTTGAAATCCAAAGAACGAGGATTTAAAATTTAAAGTGGAAAAACATTGTCTGTTCTTGGCATCAATAACTATACATGTTTCAACTTTTCCATAAATAGCAAGAGAAATCACATTGCTTTGGGCCAATCTCTAGTTTTATTAGCATCAGTACTAAAGGAGATTTTAAACAGAGTTTCCCAAGGAAATTGGCGTGACAGACAGAATTTTATTCTGAGAAAGGCACTCATAAAATAGACATATAACTGACAAGAATAACAAGGTAGATGTGGAAATAAGACTACATCAGCAAAAACAGTACTGGAGAATGCAGATAGGGCCATCTGAAAGCTTGATGTTTCATGTATTCTAGATGTGTGGAAGGTGAATTTAAACAACTCAAGAATTCATATGTAGTCAGATACATGAGATATTATGTGGAGACACAGTGCAAAATGAAGGCAGGAGATGTATTTGGAGTATAGAATTTGGGCAAGAAATGTGCTATTTGGCAGTGCATAAGAAATGACATCTCGGGAAGGGACAAGTGAACCAGTTGGAAGAAAGATCCTAGCCACCTGATGTATGTCTGTGGTCCACATGGATGGCTTTGACTGTTTATCATTAACATTACTGAAAATGGTCTCTGACTAGCTCTTCTTACTCTCATTTCAGGTTCCTCAGCAACTGTCAGGGTATAATTTCTTTTCTTGAGCAGACATCTCTGTAGAGATGGAATATACAATTAGCAAAATTCTTTGCAAACATTTCAGTTACATTTTAAACTTCAAATAAATTTCAACATTATGGCTTATGTCTTATCCTCTTGTGCCTTGGCATAGCATGATGCTCTTGTTGAAGGAAATTTGGTCTAATATCTGGGGACCAAACATTAGACCATTAAAAACCTTTTAAGAAAGATTACCCTGGAAAAGAAAAACTGTTGGTGCTGGCAACAGATAAAACATGTATTTTTTTTATAAGCAAATGGCCAAATCAGTTTGACAAAAAGTTATCTAAATAATATATATTTAAGACTGCATATAATGATTAATATTAGGATAATAATAAACTTGTCTGTGGTTGACAAACTATGTGCATTAAATTTTAACACATGGGGTATAAAATTAAATTTTAGCACATGACATATAGAAAAAAACACACCAGGTTTTAAATTTTTTTCACATCAAAAAATACAGATAACATGTTTGATACATTAGAACCCATTTGGTATAGTTGCCTATTGTTTATTATGAAGTGGTGGAGTAGGTTTGCTTCTTTTCTATATCGGGCAATTGATATATATTTGATAAATAGCAAATAAATGCAAACAAATGAATAAACTAATAACTATTGTTGTCTTAGAGATCTTATTTCTTTTAAAATAAAGTCCCCTCTAATTATTCTAAGTTCAGTCCTTTTCCCACAGGAAATGGTTATTTAATATAGAAAAAACTCATTGCTTTGATTCATATTGAAGTAAGATCTTTAAAATAGGATAAGATCACTTAAAGGGGTCACAAAATGTTAAGCACTTGAATTTAGTATATATTAATCTTTATAATTCTTTTCATTTGAATTCAATGCAATGCATCTAAAGTTAATTAAAACAATCAATTAGAAACCATACATTACATTTCTAGGGGCCACAGTGACTTCACTTTGAAGTATGTTCAAAGTGAACAAGTCTAAATTTAAAGAATTATTGTGATGTTGTACATTACTGTATGTATGTATGTATGTATGACTTTAGAAATTAAAAGGTGCCCAACTGCTATGGTTAATAAATTATCTAGTTCCTCTAAAGCACTAAAACAAGTATGTCAGAAGGAAGGCATTTCTTTATTCATAAACAAAATATCACTTGGAATGTATCATATTTTAAAAAGTAAATCTGAATTTTGAAGAACTATCTGTTTCTTTTCTATGGTAGCAGGCATGTGCAAAAAAAAAAAAATTCATACAGCCACCCCATTGTTCCTCAGTTGCTCATCTCAACCGCTTACTTGTAACTACCAAGAAAGGAGGGGTTACTTTTCTTTCTTCCATATTGATGAGATAGAGAATTTGCCAAGTTATCATATGGAATAAGGATTGATGAGATAAATGATTTTTTTATATGCCAGGAAGAACTGTAGGTCAGTCTTACTGGATCATCTCTTCACTAATCTTTGACTGCTAATTAATCATCTGGTTCATGCACTGTGTGTACCTAGCACTGTAGTAGGGTACAATAGACAGGATTGTAATTTTATAAGGACGTTGTTATAAACATGTGTTTTAGAATCAAGAGAAGACATAAAAATGCAAATATAAACATAAAAGTTTACTAAACAGAAGATTTAGGTAATTATTGAGAATTTAATTCTTTTTCCATTTTTCTACACCCACTGACACCTCATTTGCCTACCCTTGCCAAAATTCATCCTCTAGATTCCAGAAAATATAACATACATGCTTACTTATTCACTATATTCTAGGTACCTGGATATGTCCTGAAAGTTAAATGACAGATATAAACACAAAATGCATTTGGCTTTTACAGTCCAATGCAATAAACAAATGTATTTTTACAGTACCGACAGGAATTAGATGGAACCTTCATAAGACAATCAGTATGTGTTAATTTCAGTGAAACCAAACATCACCCTGCAACATATTCTACTAAAATTTTTGTTAAGTAGGAAAGTTATTCTACATATTTCATCTAAAGTCATGATATGGAAATTATTATTTGCACAGAATATGAATAAGCATGTATATTTAGCATTCATAGAGACAATCTATTTCTCAATCATGATATAGAAATAAAGAGTGTCAGTAACAGAGGAAGAGTTAAGCAAAGACAAGATGCTTCAACTGTCTGGGAGGAATTTGCAGTGTACTAAATTTATACAACCTTGTTGACTCACATTAACACCCAAGAATATCAGAAGAGGAAGCAGCTGGAGGCTGACACAGGTTCCTATTCCTGCAGAATTTCTGGGGAACTGTAGAACACTCAGGTCTGCTCCTGCTTGAAATGCAGCAGAATCCTCAGGAAAGGAGATTTTATTCTCTGAGGGCTCAGCCTAGGTGGCAGCCCTTGAGTCTCCTTGGAGGGGCAGGGCCAGGAGACGTCATGCATGATTACCTCTGTGGGAAGCAAAGACAGAGAAATTCTCTCTCTCTCTCTTTTTTTAGATATATTCTTTTTTTTTTTTTTTTTTTTTTAATTTAATTTTATTTTATTTTTTTAATTTACATTCCAAATCACTTCCCCTTTCCCGTTTCCTCCCTCCCCGAAAGTCCCATAAGCCCCCTTCCCTCCCTCTTTTCTCCGTTCAACCCCCTCTCATTACTCTGTCCTGGCGTTCCCCTACATCCAGTCTTTCCAGGACCAGGGGTCTCTCCTTCCATCTTTTTAGAAATCTATTGATATGCTGATTGTGTCTAGGGTATTCTGAGATTCTGGGTCAATATCCCCTTATCAGTGACTTCATACCATGTGTGATCTTTTGTGATTGGGTTACCTCACTAAGGATGATATTTTCAAGTTCTGACCATTTGCCTAGGAATTTCGTGAATTCATTGTTTTTAATTGCAGAGTAGTATTCCATTGTGTAAATATACCACATCTTCTGAATCCATTCCTCCGTTGAGGGACATCTGGGTTCTTTCCAGCTTCTGGCTATTATAAATAAGGCTGCTATGAACATAGTGGAACATGTGTCCTTATTGCATGCAGGTAAAGTCTCTGGGTATATGCCCAGGAGTGGTATAGCCGGATCCTCCGGGAGTGTCATGCCCAGTTTTCTGAGGAGCCGCCAGACTGCTTTCCAGAGTGGTTGTACCAGCCTGCAATTCCACCAGCAGTGGAGGAGTGTTCCTCTTTCTCCACATCCTCGCCAACAACTGCTGTCTCCTGTGTTTTTGATCTTAGCCATCCTGACTGGTGTGAGATGGAATCTCAGGGTTGTTTTGATTTGCATTTCCCTAATGACTAAGGATGATGAACATCTCTTTAGGTGCTTCTCAGCCATTAGATATTCTTCAGGTGAGAACTCTTTGTGGAGCTCTGTACCCCATTTTTTAATAGGGTTACTTGCCTCTCTGGAGTTTAACTTCTTGAGTTCTTTGTATATCTTGGATATTAGCCCTCTGTCGGATGTAAGGTTGGTAAAGATCATTTCCCAGTTAGTTGGTTGCCGCTTTGTCTTTTTGACGGTGTCTTTTGCCTTGCAAAAACTTTGTAATTTAATGAGGTCCCATTTGTCTATTCTTGATCTTAGAGTATAAGCTATTGGAGTTCTGTTCAGGAAATTCTCCCCTGTGCCCATATGTTCAAGGTTCTTCCCTAGTTTCCCTTCTATTAGTTTCAGTGTGTCTGGTTTTATGTGGAGATCTTTGATCCACTTAGAATTGAGCTTAGTGCAAGGAGATAAGGATGGGTCAATTTGCATTCTTCTGCATGTTGACCTCCAGCTGAGCCAGCACCATTTGTTGAAAAGGCTATCTTTTTTCCACTGGATGGTTTTAGCTCCTTTGTCAAAGATCAAGTGACCATAGGAGTGTGGATTCATTTCTGGGTCTTCAATTCTGTTCCATTGATCTACATGTCTGTTACTGTACCAATACCATGCAGTTTTTAACACTATTGCTCTGTAGTACAGCTTGAGGTCCGGGATACTGATTCCCCCAGAGGTTCTTTTACTCTTGAGAATAGTTTTAGCTATTCTGGGTTTTCTGTTATTCCAGATGAATTTTTGAATTGCTCTTTCTAACTCTATGAAGAATTGAGTTGGGATTTTGATGGGGATTGCATTGAATCTGTGTATTACTTTTGGTAAGATGCTCATTTTTACTATATTAATCCTGCCAATCCATGAGCATGGCAGATTTTTCCATCTTCCGAGGTCTTCTTCAATTTCTTTCTTCAGAGACTTGAAGTTCTTGTCATACAGATCTTTCACTTGTTTGGTTAGCGTCACGCCAAGATACTTAATATGGTTTGTGGCTATCGTAAAGGGTATTATTTCTCTTACTTCTTTCTCAGCCTGCTTATCCTTTGAGTATAGGAAGGCTTCTGACTTGCTTGAGTTGATTTTATATCCGGCCACTTTGCTGAAGTCGTTTATCAGCTGTAGGAGTTCTCTGGTGGAGTTCTTTGGGTCGCTTATGTATACTATCATATCGTCTGCAAATAGTGATAGTTTGACTTCTTCCTTTCCAATTTGTATCCCTTTGACCTCTTTTTCTTGTCTAATTGCTCTAGCTAGAACTTCAAGTACTATATTGAAAAGATATGGAGAGAGAGGGCAGCCTTGTCTAGTCCCTGATTTTAGTGGGATTGCTTCAAGTTTCTCTCCGTTTAGATTGATGCTGGCTACTGGTTTGCTGTAAATTGCTTTTACTATGTTTAGATATGGGCCTTGAATTCCTGATCTTTCCAAGACCTTTAGCATGAAAGGATGCTGAATTTTGTCAAATGCTTTCTCAGCATCTAATGAGATGACCATGTGGTTTTTTTCTTTGAGATTGTTTATGTAGTGGATTACATTGATGGATTTCCTTATATTGAACCATCCCTGCATCCCTGGGATGAAGCCTACTTGATCGTGGTGAATGATCGTTTTGATGTGTTCTTGGATTCGGTTGGCAAGAATTTTATTGAGTATTTTTGCATCGATATTCATAAGAGAGATTGGCCTGAGATTCTCTTTCTTTGTCGGATCTTTGTGTGCTTTTGGTATTAGTGTAATTGTGGCTTCATAGAACGAGTTGGGTAGTGTTCCTTCTGTTTCTATTTTGTGGAACAGTTTGAAGAGTATTGGTGTTAGGTCTTCTTTGAAGGTCTGATAGAATTCTGCACTAAAACCATCTGGACCTGTGCTTTTTTTGGTTGGAAGACTTCCAATGACAACTTCTATTTCTTCAGGGGTTATAGGACGGTTTAGATGGTCTATTTGATCCTGATTTAATTTTGGTACTTGGTATCTGTCAAGGAAATTGTCCATTTCCTCAAGATTTTCTAGTTGTGTTGAATACAGGTTTTTGTAGTAGGATCTGATGATTTTTTGAATTTCCTCAGTTTCTGTTGTTATCTCTCCCTTTTCGTTTCTGATTTTATTAATTTGGATACTATCTCTGTGCCCTCTGGTTAGTCTGGCTAAGGGCTTATCTATCTTGTTGATTTTCTCAAAGAACCAACTCCTCGTTTTGTTGATTCTTTGTATGGTTTTCTTTGTTTCTACTTGATTGATTTCAGCCCTGAGTTTGATGATTTCCTGCCTTCTACTCCTCTTTGGTGTATTTGCTTCTTTTTGTTCCAGGGCTTTCAGGTGTGCCATTAAGCTGTTAGTGTATGCTGTCTCCCGTTTCTTTTTGGCGGCACTCAGGGCTATGAATTTTCCTCTTAGCACTGCTTTCATTGTGTCCCATAAGTTAGGGTATGTTGTGCCTTCATTTTCATTAACTTTCAAAAAGTCTTTGATTTCTTTCTTTATTTCCACCTTGACCAAGTTATCATTGAGTAGAGCATTGTTCAGCCTCCATGTGTACGTGGGTTTTCTTTTGTTTTTGTTGCCATTGAAGACCACCCTTATTCCATAGTGATCTGATAGGAGGCATGGGATTATTTCTATCTTCTTGTATCTGTTGAGGTCTGATTTGTGACCAATTATATGGTCAATTTTGGAGAAGGTACCATGAGGAGCTGAGAAGAAGGTGTATTCTTTAGCTCTAGGATGAAATGTTCTATATATATCAGTTAGTTGCATTTGGTCCAAGGCTTCAATTAGATTCACTGTGTCCCTGTTTAGTTTCTGCTTTCCTGAACGATCCATTTCAGAGAGCGGGGTGTTGAAGTCACCCACTATTATTGTGTGCGGTGCGATGTGTGCTTTGAGTTTTAGTAAAGTTTCTTTTACGAATGAGGGTGCCCTTGCATTTGGAGCATAGATATTCAGGATTGAGAGTTCTTGATGGTGGATTTTTCCCTTGATCAGTATGTAGTGTCCTTCTGTGTCTTTTTTGATGACTTTGGGTTGAAAATCAATTTTATCCGATATTAGGATGGCTACTCCACCTCGTTTCTTGGGGCCATTTGCTTGTAAAATTGTTTTCCAGCCTTTTACTCTGAGGTAGTGTTTGTCTTTGACACTGAGGTGCGTTTCCTGCATGCAGCAAAAAGCTGGGTCCTGTTTACGTATCCAGTCTGCTAGTCTATGTCTTTTAATTGGGGAATTGAGACCATTGATATTAAGAGAGATTAAGGCATAGTGATTATTGCCATCTGCCATTCTTGACGCTATCTTTATGTTTGAGTGGTTATCTACTTTTGGGTTTGATTCAAGAAGGTTATTATCTCATTTTTTCCAGGGTGTTGTTTCTCTCCCTGTATTGGAGGTTTCCACCTATTATCCGTTGCAGGGCTGGATTTGTGGAAAGATATTGTGAAAATTTGGTTTTATCATGGAATATCTTGGTCTCTCCATCTATGGTGATTGAGAGTTTTGCTGGGTATAGTAGTCTAGGCTGGCATTTGTGCTGTCTTAGTGTCTGCATGAGATCTGCCCAGGATCTTCTGGCTTTCATAGTCTCTGGTGAGAAGTCTGATGTGATTCGGATAGGTCTTCCTTTGTATGTTACTTGGCCCTTTTCTCTTACTGCATTTAGTATTCTTTCTTTGTTTAGAACATTCGGTGTTTTGATTATTATGTGACGGGAGGTATTTCTGTTCTGGTCCAGTCTGTTTGGAGTTCTGTAGGCTTCTTGTATGTTCATCGGCATCTCTCTCTTTAAGTTAGGGAAGTTTTCCTCCATAATTTTGTTGAAGATGTTTACTGGCCCTTTAAGTTGCAAATCTTCACTCTCATCTATACCTATAATCCTTAGGTTTGGTCTTCTCATTGTGTCCTGGATTTCCTGGATGTTTTGGGTTACGCGTTTTTTGCATTTTGCATTTTCTTTGACTGTTGAGTCGATGCTTTCTATGGAATCTTCAGCACCTGAGATTCTTTCTTCCATCTCTTGTATTCTATTGTTGATGTTTGCATCTATGACTCCTGATTTCTTCCCAAGGTTTTCTATCTCCAAAGTTGTCTCCCTTTGTGATTTCTTAGTTGTTTCTACTTCCTTTTTTAGTTCCTGGATGGATTTGCTGAGATCCTTCACTTGTTTGTTTGTATTTTCCTGTATTTCTTTAAGGTAATTTTGCATTACCTCTTTCAGGATTTCTTCCTGATGACCCACGTTCTCCTGCATTTCTCTGAGCGATTTTTGTGTTTCCTCCTCATGGGATTCCATCTGTTGATCCATCGTCTCCTGCATTTCTTTAAGCAGTTCTCGTGTTTCCTTTGTAAGGGCATCTAACCGTTGATTCATTTCTTTAAGCAATTTTTGTGTTGCCTCCTTATGGGCATCCGTCTGTTGACCCATATTCTTCTGCATTTCTTTATGCAAATTTTGTGATTCCTTTGTGAGTGCATCTACCCGTTGATTCATCTCGTTAAGCGATTTTTGTGTTGTCTCCTTGTGCGCCTCCATCTTTTGATCCATGTTCTCCCGCATTTCTCTAAGCGATTTTTGTGTTTCCTTTGTAAGGGCTTCTAACCGTTGATTCATGGTCTCCTGTAACTCTTTATGAGATTTATTTGTGTCCTTCTTGTGATCCTCTAATAGCATCATGAGAAGTGATTTTAAATCCAGATCTTGTCTTTCAGGTGTGGTGGGGTATCCAGGACTTGCTGCTGTTGGAGAGTTGGGTTCGGATGGTCCTACATTACTTTGATTACTGTTAGTAACATTCCTACGTTTGCCTTTTGCCATCTGGATACCTCTGGTGTTAGTTGGTCCTGCTGCCACTGGCTGTTGGTTGGACCTCCTGTGAGCCTGCAAAGCTATTTCTGCCCCCCCCTGGATTACCAGGATTCCCCTGGCACCGATTTCTGGGGCCTGCCTGCTCCTGAGTGACTTTGGAGCCCTAATGTGCTTTGCCCCAAGTGATCTTATATTGGGGAGGCCTTGCACATCTAAAGGCTCAGCCTAGTGGATTCCTGGAGCAGAGGTCGCCAAAGGGAGGCTGGCAGGCTCCTGCCCTGTGCAGGGGTGTGTGATCTCTCCTGGGGGGGGGAGGGGGCGTCCCTCTGCCAGGCAGAAGTCCCACAGCAGATCTGGCGCGCTGGTCACTGCAGATCAGCCCAGCACCTGGGAGCAGGTTACACACAAGCTGCCTGAACCCGAAGCGATATTATGCCTGTCTGTCTCTGAGCCTGGTGGTCCCAACTACCTGGTCACTGGAGCAAAGATGGCGGAGGGCACTCTCCGTGGCGCCGCTCACCCTGTGGTCACGATGGCCCGCCGATCTGGCACCCAGACGACCACAGCGCCAACCCGCCCTCGGGCACAGAAGGAAGCCCCAACAGGCCGTGTCCCAAGTGATGTTATATTGGGGGGAGAGCCTGGGTACCGGTCTCTCCAGCGCAGTCCGCGGGAACAGAGGTCGCGGAAGGGAAGCTGGCGGGCTCCCTCCCTGCGCAGGGTCCCTCCACCAGGCAGAAGGTCCCACCGCGGAACTGGCGCGCTGGTTACTGCAGATCAGCCCAGCACCTGGGAGCAGGTTACACCCAAGCTGCCTGAAACTGAAGCGATATTATGCCTGTCTGTCTCTGAGCCTGGCGGTCCCAACTACCTGGTCACTGGAGCAAAGATGGCGGAGGGCAGTCTCCGTGGCGCCGCTCACCCTGTGGTCACGATGGCCCGCCGATCTGGCGCCCAGACGACTACAGCGCCAACCCGCCCTCGGGCACAGACGGAAGCCCCAACAGGCCGTGTCCCAAGTGATGTTATATCGGGGGGGAGAGCCTGGGTACCGGTCTCTCCAGCGCAGTCCGCGGGAACAGAGGTCGCGGAAGGGAAGCTGGCGGGCTCCCTCCCTGCGCGGGGTCCCTCCAGCAGGCAGAAGGTCCCACCGCGGAACTGGCGCGCTGGTTACTGCAGATCAGCCCAGCACCTGGGAGCAGGTTACACCCAAGCTGCCTGAAACCGAAGCGATATTATGCCTGTCTGTCTCTGAGCCTGGCGGTCCCAACTACCTGGTCACTGGAGCAAAGATGGCGGAGGGCAGTCTCCGTGGCGCCGCTCACCCTGTGGTCACGATGGCCCGCCGATCTGGCGCCCAGACGACTACAGCGCCAACCCGCCCTCGGGCACAGACGGAAGCCCCAACAGGCCGTGTCCCAAGTGATGTTATATCGGGGGGAGAGCCTGGGTACCGGTCTCTCCAGCGCAGTCCGCGGGAACAGAGGTCGCGGAAGGGAAGCTGGCGGGCTCCCTCCCTGCGCGGGGTCCCTCCAGCAGGCAGAAGGTCCCACCGCGGAACTGGCGCGCTGGTTACTGCAGATCAGCCCAGCACCTGGGAGCAGGTTACACCCAAGCTGCCTGAAACCGAAGCGATATTATGCCTGTCTGTCTCTGAGCCTGGCGGTCCCAACTACCTGGTCACTGGAGCAAAGATGGCGGAGCGATATATTCTTTATTTACATTTCAAATGCTGTCCCTTTTCCTGGTTCCTCCCTCCCCTGAAAATCCCTTAAGCCATCTCCCCTTCCCCAATCAACCCTCCCCTGCTTCCCTGTCCTGGTATTCCTCTACACTACAGCATCAAGTCTTTCCAGGACCAAGGGCTTCTCCTCCCTTTGGTGTCTAACAAGACCATCCTCTGCTGCCTATGTGTCTGGAGCCATGGGTAACTCCATGTGTACTCTTTGGTTGATGGTTTTGCTCCTGGGAGCTCTGGGAGTACTGGGTGACTCATATTGTTGTTCCTTCTGTGGCACTTCAAACCCCTTTAGCTCCTTGGGTCCTTTCTCTAGCTCCTCCATTGGGGACCCAGTGCTCAGTTCAACGGCTGGCTGAGAGTGTCCCCGTCTGTGTTTCTCATGCAGTAGCAGAGCCTCCTAGGTGACAGCTATATCTGGCTCCAGTCAGCAAGCACTTGTGGGCATTGATAATAGTGTCTGGGTTTTGTAATTGTATATGGGATAGATCACTGGGTGGGGTAATCTCTGGACGGTCTTTCCCTCAGACTCTGCTCTACCCTTTGTCTCTGTATCTTCTTCTGTGGGTATTTTGTTTTCGTTTCTACAAAGGACCCAAGTATACATACTTTGTTCTTCCTCCTTCTTGGGCATCATTTGATATTTGAAATGTGTCTTGGGTATTCTAAGCTTCTGGGCTAATCTCCACATATCAGTGAGCGCATACCATGTATGTGCTTTTGTGATTGGGTTACCTCACTCAGGATGATATTTTCCAGTTCCATCCATTTGTCTAAGAATTTCATGAATTCATTGTTTTTAATGGCTGAATAGTACTCCATTGGGTATATATGCCACATTTTCTGTATCCATTCCTCCGTTGAGGGATATCTGGGTTCTTTCCAGCTACTGGATATTATAAATAGGGCTGCTGTGAACATAGTGGAGCACGCGTCCACAGATTCCATGCAATCCTCATCAAAATGTCAACTCAATTCTTCATAGAGTTAGAAAGAGCAATTCTCAAATTCATCCAGAATAACAAAAAACCAAGGATAGCTAAAACTATTCTCAACAGTAAAAGATCTTCTGGGGGAATCAGTAACCAAGACCTCAAGCAGTACTACAGAGCTATAGTGTTAAAAACTGCATGGTATTGGTACAGTGACAAGCAGGTAGATCAATGGAATAGAATTGAAGACCCAGAAATGAACTCACACACCTATGGGCACTTGATCTTTGACAAAGGAACTACAACCATCCAGTGGAAAAAGGATAGCGTTTTCAACAAATGGTACTGGCTCAACTGGCCACTACATGAAGAGGAATGAAAATTGATCCATTCTTATCACCTTGAACTAAGCTCAAGTCCAAGTGAATCAAAGACTTCCACAAAAAACCAGACACACTGAAACTAATAGAAAAGAAACTAGGGAAGAACCTTGAACATATGGGCACCTGGTAAAATTTCCTGAACAGAACACCAATAGTCTATGCCCTATGATCAAGAATTGACAAATGGAACCTCATAAAATTACAAAGTTTCTGTAAGGCAAAGGACACTGTCAAAAGGACAAAGTGGCAACCCACAAATTGGGAAAAGATCTTTACCAATCCTACATCTGACAGTAGGCTAATATCTAATATAAACAAAGAACTCAAGAAGTTAGACTCCAGAGAACCAAATAACCCTATTAAAAATGGGGTACAGAGCTAAACAAAAAATTTTCACCTGAGGAATATCGAATAGCTGAGAAGCACCTAAAGAAATGTTCAACATCCTTAGTCATCAGGGAAATGCAAATCAAAACAACCCTGAGATTTCACCTCACACCAGTCAGAATGGCTAAGATAAAAATACTCAGGAGAGGTCAAAGGGATACAAATTGGAAAGGAAGAAGTCAAACTCTCACTATTTGCAGACGATATGATAGTATACATAAGTGACCCAAAGAACTCCACCAGAGAACTCCTACAGCTGATAAACGACTTCAGCAAAGTGGCCGGATATAAAATCAACTCAAGCAAGTCAGAAGCCTTCCTATACTCAAAGGATAAGCAGGCTGAGAAAGAAGTAAGAGAAATAATACCCTTCACGATAGCCACAAACCATATTAAGTATCTTGGCGTGACTCTAACCAAACAAGTGAAAGATCTGTATGACAAGAACTTCAAGTCTCTGAAGAAAGAAATTGAAGAAGACCTCAGAAGATGGAAAAATCTGCCATGCTCATGGATTGGCAGGATTAATATAGTAAAAATGAGCATCTTACCAAAAGTAATACACAGATTCAATGCAATCCCCATCAAAATCCCAACTCAATTCTTCATAGAGTTAGAAAGAGCAATTCAAAAATTCATCTGGAATAACAGAAAACCCAGAATAGCTAAAAGTATTCTCAAGAGTAAAAGAACCTCTGGGGGAATCAGTATCCCGGACCTCAAGCTGTACTACAGAGCAATAGTGTTAAAAACTGCATGGTATTGGTACAGTAACAGACATGTAGATCAATGGAACAGAATTGAAGACCCAGAAATGAATCCACACTCCTATGGTCACTTGATCTTTGACAAAGGAGCTAAAACCATCCAGTGGAAAAAAGATAGCCTTTTCAACAAATGGTGCTGGCTCAGCTGGAGGTCAACATGCAGAAGAATGCAAATTGACCCATCCTTATCTCCTTGCACTAAGCTCAATTCTAAGTGGATCAAAGATCTCCACATAAAACCAGACACACTGAAACTAATAGAAGGGAAACTAGGGAAGAACCTTGAACATATGGGCACAGGGGAGAATTTCCTGAACAGAACTCCAATAGCTTATGCTCTAAGATCAAGAATAGACAAATGGGACCTCATTAAATTACAAAGTTTTTGCAAGGCAAAAGACACTGTCAAAAAGACAAAGCGGCAACCAACTAACTGGGAAATGATCTTTACCAACCTTACATCCGACAGAGGGCTAATATCCAAGATATACAAAGAACTCAAGAAGTTAAACTCCAGAGAGGCAAGTAACCCTATTAAAAAATGGGGTACAGAGCTAAACAAAGAGTTCTCACCTGAAGAATATCTAATGGCTGAGAAGCACCTAAAGAGATGTTCATCATCCTTAGTCATTAGGGAAATGCAAATCAAAACAACCCTGAGATTCCATCTCACACCAGTCAGGATGGCTAAGATCAAAAACACAGGAGACAGCAGTTGTTGGCGAGGATGTGGAGAAAGAGGAACACTCCTCCACTGCTGGTGGAATTGCAGGCTGGTACAACCACTCTGGAAAGCAGTCTGGCGGTTCCTCAGAAAACTGGGCATGACACTCCCGGAGGATCCGGCTATACCACTCCTGGGCATATACCCAGAGACTTTACCTGCATGCAATAAGGACACATGCTCCACTATGTTCATAGCAGCCTTATTTATAATAGCCAGAAGCTGGAAAGAACCCAGATGTCCCTCAATGGAGGAATGGATTCAGAAGATGTGGTATATCTACACAATGGAATACTACTCTGCAATTAAAAACAATGAATTCACGAAATTCCTAGGCAAATGGTCAGATCTTGAAAATATCATCCTTAGTGAGGTAACCCAATCACAAAAGAACACACATGGTACGCAGTCACTGATAAGGGGATATTGACCCAGAATCTTGGAATACCCTAGACACAATCCGCATATCAATAGATTTCTAAGAAGATGGAAGGAGAGACCCCTGGTCCTGGAAAGACTGGATGTAGGGGAACGCCAGGACAGAGTAACGAGAGGGAGTTGAATGGAGAAAAGAGGGAGGGAAGGGGGCTTATGGGACTTTCGGGGAGGGAGGAAACGGGAAAGGGGAAGTGATTTGGAATGTAAATTAAAAAAATAAAATAAAATAAATAAATAAATAAAAAAATACTCAGGAGACAGCAGCTGCTGGTGAGGATGTGGAGAAAGAGGAACACTCCTTCACTGCTAGTAGGATAGCAAGCTGGTACAACCACTCTGGAAATTAGTTTGGCGGTTCCTCAGAAAACTGGGCATAATGCTACAGAGGACCCTGCTCTACCACTCCTCATCGTATACCCAGAGGATTCTCTAGCATGTAATAAGGAAATTACCTCGTTCTATTGCTCTTGCTGTCCCAAACAGAAAGTTCCTGGGAGTCCCTACTGTGAGACTTTCCTTATGAGTTGTTATCTAAAATCATTCTCACTTCGATTTCTATTTCTTTTTATATTAGATATCAGGGAGAGAGAGAGAGAGAGAGAGAGAGAGAGAGAGAGAGAGAGAGAGAGAGAGAGAGAGAGAGAGAGAGAGAGAGAACAATTCCATTGAAGTCACTCCAAAATTTATAAAACCAATGAATTCATTGCATTGTTATCTTGGATGTCTGGAGTTAAAGCATAAACAAAAGGGAGAACATTTGTGTTCCCACATTTGCAGGACATGTTCACATCTACTGTTAATATGTATTTGTGATAAAAATAATCATTTTTGTTTGTTTTCCAAGACAGGATTCTGTGTAGCCCTGACTTTTTTGAAACTCATTCTGTAGACCAGGCTAGCCTTGAACTCAGAGCTCTGACTGTCTCTGCCACCTGAGTCTGTAATTAAAGGAATACGCCACCACTGCCTGGATGAAAATAAAACACCTTTTTAAAAGAAAGTTCAAAATAGTGTTTTTTTAATGAAAATCATTGTGTGTAGGATACAGTCTATACAACTTTTCATCTCCTTTTGTGCCCATATGAACTACAATTAATGAAAGCAAAATTCAGAAAACTATAATTTTTAGGGCACTAAAATGTGCAAATCAGTATGGTAGTTCCTTAGGAAGCTGAAAATAGATCTATTTCAATATTCAGGTATTACAATCCTGGAGGTACAGCCAAAAGATGCTTCATTATACTTCCCAACCATATGGATTGCTGCTTTATCCATATAATCCAGGAATTTGAAACAACCTAGATACCCCTCAACAGGATAGTGGATTAAGAAACTGGGGTACACATTTACACAAATGTGGTATCAATTCACACAAAGGAATTTTTTTTGATCTTTCTGGTCAGTTTTTATTTTGATCTTGGGCACTGGTGCCGATGATGGCTCTGCCTTGCAGGGAGAGGCTTCATATAAACACATCTCAGGATCTCAGGGTCCCTTCCACCATGCCACACTCTGCCCACTCTCTCTGTTCAGTTGTCTACTTCTTCCTCTTCATTCTGTTCTTCCTTGTCCAGTCTTTCTTCATCTTCATCCTCTTCCTCCCTGCTTTTGTCTTGCTCTTCTGAATCCTTTTTGTCTTTGTCCTTCTTTTGCTCCAAAGCTTCCTTCTTGCCTTTCTGCTCCTACCTGTATGGTTTTCAAGCTTCTTTCAATGGTGTTATGAATTGCTAAAACTCCATTTCTTCCATGGCTGTCAGCACGCCAGTGGCATTCAGAGTCTTGTGCTCTCTTTTCATTGCAAAGTTATTGGCACAGGATGTGGCATAGAGAACAAAGACACTGGCAGTGCTGGAGATGGCACTTCACGCCTGCTTGGAGATGTTGACACCATCCGGTTGCGACTCCTTTATGATCCTGGTAATGACCGAGTTGGGCAGATTTAAGTCCTCGGTCCTCTCCGCCATTGCCTCCACTGAGTCCTGACACTTCTTCTCAGGTCTCCTCTTCAGACAGTTCTAGTGTCTTTGTGCAATGAAATATTACTCAGCTGTTTAAAAAAAATGAAATCAGGGAATTTACAGGTAAAGAGATGGAACTAGAAAATACTCTTCCTAAGTGAGGTAACCACTTAGAAGACCCGGAAAGACGAATGTTACCAGAATATATTTACTTATATGTGGGTATTAGCTGTTGTACGTGTAAATGTAGCAGTACAATGACTCCTAATGACATTCTGCTGTACTCATAGATCAGTGCCTTGCTCAGCAATCATCAGAGATGCTTTTTCCCACAATGGATGTGAACCAATACAGAGACCCACAGACAGACATTATGCAGAAAGTGAGAGACCTTGAAACACTCAGCCCTAAAAGAGATCTACCAAACCTCTCCGAGTCTCAGGGCTCAGGGAACCCTGTTTAGATGGAAAGAGTATAAAATCCAGAAGGGATGGAGGACACCAAAAACCAAGGCCTTTTACACACACAGGAGAGAAGCACATGTGAACTTCCAGGCTGTTGCAGCAAGTACATGTTCTGCAACAGATGGGACCCTAGAGTTGCAAGGAGAAGTGTCTAACCCAGAAGCTATCTCCAACTGACAATGACTTGCAAACTAAAATTTAGGTTTCTCCAAGGGAGTCTCACTTGGGAAACAAACTATTCCTATGGGTAAACCATATGCCCAGCTGTAGATGCCAACGCAAAATGAATCTGATGGAATATTTGGAGGTTCCTTGTCTCATAATATCACATTAGGAATTTTTCCTTTTGTAAATTTTGTCTCTTTATTATTTGTTTGTTTGTTTGTTTTTGTTTCTGCTTTTGTTCTCCCACCTTTTAACCATTCAGGTTCTTATGGCTTCTTGTTTTGTATTTTAATGGGATTCCTGACTGTGTGAATGAGTGGTGCTTGCTGACTTGTGCCTTTTCTTAGCCTCTTCTGTTTGTTTGTTTTGTTCTATTCTGATATGTTAGTTTTTATTTTATTTTATTTTAATCTCTTAGAAGCCTGTACGATTTCTAATGAAAGACAGAAAGGGAGGGGATCCAGATGATAGAGAGAAACTAGGAGACATAGAGGGAGAGGAAACTATAATCATAATATAGTATATTAAAAATCTATTTTCAATAAAATAAAAATAAAAATCCTTATTATTTATACATGTCTGTCTGTCTGTCTGTCAGAAGAGAGTCCTTTTACCCAGAAAGACAAAAAGATTTGAAGCAAAGCAATACAAAGTAAAAATTTCATAATTCTAACAGTTTTGAGAAATGGAAAACTTCTTCAACTACTTCTTTTCCAGTACATAAGCAAGTAGTTACAAGCCTCATACTCACTGTAGCAACCATGCAACCCTTCTTGCCCACCTCTCTTTGAACTGTTGGCTCCCTAACCAGGTGCCATTGTGCTCTGTGACTTTTCCCAGGGAGGAGAAATGAAAAATGTTGCTCTACCACACACAAGGCATCTAAGTCTACCTTAGAGAACCAATAAATTATTGGGGTTGCTTACACGAATCAAGTTAAGGGTTACTCACAGGCACATGGGTTATTCAAATGCAACTACATTCCTAAAAGCCCACATCAGCATGGGTGAAAACTCATGTTGTTTCCCTAAGTTCTCTGTACAATTTACTGGAAGCTTGGGTCTTTGAAATGTATCCATAGCAATTGTTACTACCTAGAAAATCTTAGGAGAGGCCCTGTGAATCTCCTACATCTCTAGAACTTCCTGAGACTTGTAAGTTTTGTGTACTTCCTGAGTCATTTTAGTTTCATTTACTTTCTGAGCCTCCCTCTAGAAGGAAATATTTCAATTTTGAGAAAGAAGGTACCTACACACATCTTGATGGTGTTTATTATCAGGTGAGAGAAAAGGAGGCACATAAATATTTGAATATACAAAGCCAACATTGCAGTCAGCATTAATTTAAGTAAAAATATTTATACTATTTGACAACACTGATTATTTGATTTCCATTGACATTTAAAATTTTCATGTATAAAGTACATCTAGAAGTTAACCTACTATTTAATTGAAAGTAGCAATACTCATAAAACTATAATATAAAATATTAACTTATAAAAACATAAAATGTCAAAATAAATTATTGTTGAAAATAAATAAAATATTGCTTTTTGAAATATTTTTGAGAATTTCATTCAATATATTTTGATAACATTCTTTCCTTTCTCAACTGCTCCCTTCAGGATAAGAGACCTTCCCTTATCTCTATCCAACTAACTTCATGTTCTTTCTCTCAATCAAGGAGATTTGTAAAGAAACCTCTCCCCACTGTGTGAGGAACACCTAAGGTGTTGGTGTTGTTTCTTCAGGTAGCATGAGAGAAGTGTTTTGGTCAGAGAATGGTGGTACAGTTCTTCACTGTGCATCAGTGATTTTGTTTTCAAAGGGAAGATGTTTATTAGAAATGTATAGAATCAGGGAACAAAGGAAGCAGTGTTTGTGATACGGTTTATCTGTTTTAGCTATTAGTGTTGTCTTAACCAAAGCACAGGGCAAGATAGCCTCTTCTATTAGTGCTGATTATGAACACAGTTGTTATGAGATGTCTTGCCTAGCCTACTTATCTTTACCAAGGTTCATGTTTTTACCTAGGGGTTATAAGCAGAAGAAATATGGGCAGTGTATTAAGGCTGTGGATATGAGATTAGAATCCAGGATTATAGCTACTCAGTATGAGGTATAGGACTCACAATGGGGACTTAGGGTTGTTCCATGAAGTGGAGGCATCTTGTGGGACTGAGCATTTAACTCATGCAATCAGACACTCCCAGTATACAATGTCAGAATTAAGTCAGACAACATCCTTTTGGTGTTCAACAGAGAACAGATTGCTAAATTTCTGGGGATCCCCTCAACAACTCCACATGTCTCAGTATGAAGTACTGAGCATATTAACATAAAAATAGAAATAAATCACCTTGATTTTTCTCCATTCTTGGATAGGATGTCAGTATCTAGCTCTCAGACTATTCTGAGTCCCAAACAGGTTGTACTCATCAGTACAATCACTCTGATGTGAGCAATGCCAATACACAGAGACAACAGACAAAACAAATAACTTCACCACGGAAATGAAATTACCATACAAAACAAAGAAAATGGAAAATTAAAAAGAGGTGTTGTTATCAAAGCTCACAGAGAAGCAAGAAAAAAAACCCTCATTGTAGTCTGGTGACACAGCTCAGGGTTAGGTCCTGTGAGGACACAGGCAAACTCTCATTTTCCTTCTAGTTTTTCTAAGAACAATAGCAAGTTATGTATAAACAGTCTACATAGAAATAGTTAAGAGTCTTCCCCTCAGGCCGCCATCTGCAGCAGGGAACCAGGCAGCTCCAAAGCCTTCTGTGCTTAGCCCAACAGGAGAGAGCGATCTCCCAGCAGTGATTGATTTCACTTCTGAGTAGAAGGTGAGCTCTCCATCTTCTCTCTGGAGGGGTAAGGCTAGGAGCGCACAGGGCATACGATCAGTGGAGCTGATGGGTCAGGAGTTTTCTCTTCTGGCAGCCATTTGCAGCAGGGAACGAGACAGCTCCACAGTCTTCTGTGCATAGACCCTGCCAGAAGAGAGTTGGTCTCCCAGGAGTACAGACACAGGCTTACAGGCCCATAGGAGGGACAAGTTCCAACCAGAGACAACAAGACCAACTAACACAGAGATAAGCAGATGGCAAAAGGCAAGCGCAAGAACCCTACCAACAGAAACCAAGGCTACTTGGCAACATTAGAGCCCAGTTCTCCCACCACAGCAAGTCCCAGATACCCCAACACACCGGAAAAGCAAGAGTTGGATTTAAAGTCCCGTCTCACGATGCTGTTAGAGGACATCAAGAAGGACATAAATAATTCCCTTAAAGAAATACAGGAGAACATGGGTCAAAAGGTAAAAGCCCTTAAAGAGCAAGTACAAAAATCTCTTAAAGAAATATGGGAGAACATGGGTCAACAAGTAGAGACCCTCAAAGAGGAAACACAAAATCCTTAAAGAATTGTGGGAAAACACAAACAAACAAGTGAAGGAACTGAACAAAACCATCCAGGATCTAGAAATGGAAGCAAAAACAATAAAGAAATCACAAAGTGAGACATCTCTGGAGATAGAAATTCAGGAGTCATAGATGCAAGCATCAACAACAGAATACAAGAGATAGAAGAAAGAATCTCAGGTGCTGAAGATACCATAAAAAACATTGACTCAACAGTTAAAGAAAATGCAAAATACAAAAAGCTCCTGAGCCAAAACATCCAGGAAATCCAGGACACAATGAGAATACCAAACGTGAGGATTTTAGGTATAGAAGAGAGCGAAGATTTCCAACTTAAAGGGCCAGTAAATATCTTCAACAAAATTATAGAACAAAACTTCCCTAGCCTAAAGAAAGAGATGTCCATGAATATACAAGAAGACTACAGAACTCCAAACAGACTGGACAAGATCAGAAAGTCCTCCCAGCACAGAATAATCAAAACACCAAATGCACTAAACAAAGAAAGAATATTAAAAGCAGAAAGGGAAAAGGGCAAGTAACCTATAAAGGCAGGCCTATTAGAATTACACCAGACTTCTCATCTGAGGTGATGAAAGCTAGACGATCCTGGGCAGATCTCACACTGACCCAAAGAGAACACAAATGCCAGCCCAAACTACTATACCCAGCAAAACTCTCAATTACCATAGATGGAGAAACCAAGATATTCCATGATAAAAAACAAATTTACACAATATCTGTCCAAAAATCCAGCCCTACAAAGGATAATAGATGGAAAATGTCAACAAAAGGAGGGAAACTGCACCCTAGAAAAAGCAAGAAAGTAATCTTCCAACAAACCTAAAAGAAGAAACCCACACAAACATGAAAATAACATCAAAAATAACAGGAAGCAACAATCACTATTCCTTAATATCTCTTAACATCAATGGAATCAATTCCCCAATAAAAAGACTTAGACTAACAAATATTTTTCACGTAAATCTTCAATTTTATCAGAAAATGTTTGTAATTCCTCTTTCAATTAATTTAACAATGTCTTTTTATGTCTACCATTTTAGCTGCATTATTTTTCAAGATAATCTTCAATTTTAATATATTTTTCTATATATTTCTTCTATTTTATCAGAAACGTTTTTAATTTAAATCTCTGATTTTATCACAAAATGTTTTTAATTCCATCTTCAATTAATTCAGAAAGATTTATTATATCTACCATTTTATCTGTATAATTTTCCATGAAATAGTCAATTTTAATGTGTTTGTCTATATATTTCTTGAATTTTATTTTGATGCCTATCACTTTATCTGTATAATTGCCATGATAATCTTCCATTTTAACATGTTTTTCTATATATTTCTTCAATTTTATCAGAAATATTTTCCATGTAAATCTTCAAGTTTATCAGAAAATGTTTATAATTCCACTTTCAATCAACTTAGGAATACTTTTATGCCAACCATTATTATATCTATATAAAATTTTCCGTGATAATCTTCAATTTTAACATGTTTTTCTATATTTTTCTACAATTTTATCAGAAATATTTTCCATGCAAATCTTCAATTCTATCATAAAATGTTTCTATTTCACTTTTTAATTAATTTAGCAATGATTTTATGTCTACTACTTTACTCTTTAATTTTCCATGAAAATTGTCAATTTTAACGTGTTTTTCTATATATTCTATTTCATCAGAAATATTTTCCACATAAATCTTCAATTTTATCAAAAATGTTTTAACTTCCTCTTAATTCCTTTTTCAGTAATAAAAAAAGAAATGTTTCAAGGACTGAGTAAATCTTAGAATGGGATTTGGCTAATGAGTAGGAAGATATGTAAGTTCTGCCATGCTTAGACTGGATGGAGGCTACCAATCTTTCAGGTGGTATTAGTTCTGCAAAAGCCACCTGGATAGTTATAGTTTTGATTATAGAAATTGAGTCTTAATTACTTTGTCTTGATAGAGGGCTACTTTAAGAAAATCTCTATGAAACATCCATCTCATTCTGTGTTGTATGGTAGGAAATGGCATCTTTCTTCTCTTCCACTATATAGCTCACTGCTTCTGTCTTCTGGTAGTGCTTCCTTGATCTCAGCATGCCAAGTCCTGCATGGCCATGCAAAGGATGGGGTGACATGATTCTTGACCCTGGAACAGAGCTAGTAGGTCATGGGCCTCCACGAGTGTTTATGGATGCTGTGGGAATAAGGCTTGTTTATATAATGATGTACATATTTTCATATTCCCACTTTGAGGAATGTCCTCTCTGTCATAGTTAATGACTACATGATAATCAGAAACAGCATGGGAATTGAGGGTGTGCCTAATGTCTCAGCAAAATGGTAAACACTGAGACCATCAGGACAGCCTTTAAAGCTGTGAGAAACTTCTCTGAAAACATGAGGTCAATAATATATAATTTTGCAACTATGCAGAATATAAGGATTCAATATGAGTTGTATAAGGAGCTTTGCAAATCTAAAAGAACACAGGCAGTTCTATGAGCTGTGAGTTGTGAGCTATGAGCACTGCGAGCCAGCTTGTCAGAAAGATGCAAAGGCAGGCATATTCCTGCGTTCAAGTTCAGCCTGGGACAGAGCTTAGTTAGGCCCAGGCATGGTAGGAATGGCAATCTCAGAGTGAGATTCCATCCAGCTAGCTTATTGTCTGTGCGTAAAAGGCAGGCAGATCTCTGAATTCATCTGTAATGTTAAAAAGAAAATGTGCTTGCTGTCTTTTTCTAGGAATCAGGTGGCTGGAGACCTGGAATAATTCATGGGATAATCAAAGAGAAATCTGGAGTAAATGACTGAATTGAAAAGACTGGATCTTGGTCTGTCAGAGCTATCGGGAGATCTCCAGAGAAAGCTGTCTTGAGCAGAGTGCAGGTTGAGACCTTGGACCCAAGAGTTGACTTCAAGGTGTTCTTTTTGTTGCTCCCAAAGATCCTTTCTACAGGAATCTCTGACCAAGCTGAGGCTGGTTATTGGCATTAGAGTAATTTTGAACATGTCCATTTCTTTCCACAGTTCAGGGTAGAATCAAAATGCTTCCATGAACAAATTTAAGTCAAAAAGAGAGGGTAAAGAGCGAGGAGGACACACACACACACACACACACACACACACACACACAGAGAGAGAGAGAGAGAGAGAGAGAGAGAGAGAGAGAGAGAGAGAGAGAGAGAGAGAGAGAGAATAGAATGAGAATGAATATGAATCAAGATATTCTGGTTCCAGATTATACATAGCTGGCCTAAATCTCATGCTCAACGAGAACCATCTCTATTCTCAACTTCTTTGTATTTCATGATTCTCTAGAAATGTAGTGGTTCTATGACTATCAATATCTTTATGCAGGACAATTAGCCCCTTATGCTTGACTCAGAGTCTGACAGACTTGGGAGCTCAGACAACATGAAACATTCAACATATTCAGCTGTGACAAATCTGCCTTTACTCACAATGTCCTATCTTCGGATATATACCCTTGTATATTTGAAAGCAATGATATGTATATACTGATAGACATATACGGTCAAGTAGAGAGGTCTTGGAAGGCAGACTGTTTAAGAAAAAGCCAGATCTATGCTACTATGTGGAATGCATTCATCCAAGAACAGTGATGCTATTATCTTTCTCATGTTTTTTTTTTTATGATGAGTAAATGAAATGAACCATGTAAAGTCCTATCAGTATGTAGTATCTGTCACTCAATAAGTGATAAACTCTATGTGCCTTCAGTTATACAGCTTTTTTAAAAGTGGATGAAGTATTAATTAACCATCAAATAAAGAACACATAGTCTTCTCAACACATTATACATTTGTCATGATGACATTGGGTAAGACTCTGAACATGAAAGTCCATTTCATTTCAAGACAGGAGAGAAATAAATCATACAAAGCTCCTTGAGAATACACTTTAAATTTCAGGAGACTGATTTCTAGTCTTCAGGCATTGGCTAACTAGGTCAAATCAGCAAAGGACAACCTACCACCAGGCTGGAGAGCCAGTTAGATACTGGTAACTTCCTGTAAAGATTACTGTTAGGGCTGAGAGATGCTTTAGGAGGACAGTGACCCTTGTAGGTAGGTCCATGGCATCTGGACCAACAGAGGTAGAGATCCTGATGGAGAGATGCTGGGAAACCATGCATAGAGAAAGTCTGTACACATGGTATAAATTATAGCTTATCATCTGCAGAATCCTTAAACTACCCAAATTGTTTATTCTGATTTTTACTTTCAGCTTATTTAAAGAAACAATGCTCATGCTTACCCCTTTATTAGCTACTAGTGAACCATAGACTACCAAATCTAGAAAGGATATTAAAGCTCTTTCAGTATCTGTGGGTTTTGCAAAAACTTCTGTGTAATTTGAAGAATGGCCAAGTGTGACTATACGAGACTAGGAAAGATCTATATGGGGCTTTGGGAGTCAGTGGATGTAGCATGTTTCCTTCTTAATGTTATGATGCATATAATTTGTGAGGTTGTGTAATTAGAATGTTGATAAAAATTTTAGGACCCAGGAAATGAATTAAAGTATTATTTAATTTCATAGCTAATAAATTCAACAAAATAAAACCAATTATGTTTGACAAAATGTCATTTCACAGAAAGCCAACGGATGCACCATATGTAGTAAATTTTTTCCAAATTAAGAGAAAGGGTGTGATATTATGCTATTAAACAAAAGTAAGAAGAATATAGTTACTTTTTCTGTGTTTAGGAAATAGTTGGGGATAAAAATTAGAGGAAACTACCAAGACTTGTGGTCCAAATATCACACCAATTGGGAATGATCTTCATTACACAGTGACCTCCTGAGAGCTCCCTTGACCTCAGCATTCCTCAGACTGTAGATCAGGGGGTTCAGCATGGGATTGAAAAAACTGTAAAACAGGAAAAGGATCTTCTGCTGCTCCTCTGGGTGCTGGGACTTGGGGGCCATGTACATGACAATGGCACTGCCAAAGAAGAGTCCTACCACACAGAGGTGGGAAGAACAGGTGGAGAAGGCCTTTCTGCGGCCTTCCCCTGACTGGATCCTCAGGATGGCCACCAGGATGCGTGTGTAGGAGGCTACTACAAAGCATAGGGGTCCCACTAAGGCAAACACACAGGCTGCAAAGATAACAACTTGATTGAGTGTTGTGTCAGCACAGGCGAGCTTGAGGACAGACAGGATTTCACAGAAGAAGTGATTGATTTCATGAGGTCCACAGAAAGGCAGCTTCAGGATGAGAACTAAATGCACCAGAGCCAGAAGAAAGCTAACTATCCAGGAAACAGCAGCCAGGATGGAACACACTCTCCAACTCATGATGACAGTGTAGTGTAGGGGGTGACAGATGGCAACGTATCGATCATAGGACATCACCACAAGGAGGACACATTCTGTGTTTGCAAATGTCAAAAATAGATAAGTCTGCATCATGCATCCAGCAAAAGAGATAGGCTTGATCTCATCCAAGAGGTTTACCAGTGTTTGTGGTACTGTATTGCAGGCATAAGCAATGTCAACAGTGGCCAGATTAGAGAGGAAGAAATACATAGGAGAGTGCAGCCTGGGCTCTAGGCAGATTAATCCAAGGGTAAACCCATTCCCCAACAAGGTAAAGATGTAGCAGAGAGAGAACAATACAAAAAGAATTAGATGAATCCTCCGCCCAAGACAGAATCCCAGCAGGATGAACTCTGTGACCATTGTCTGATTTTCTTCCATTTTTTTTCTATGAAGGAGAGATAGAAAGTATTAGGACATGAAATTATATTAAACCATCTTTTGTTTTGCAAGTCAGATTTTTTTTGGTGTCAAATACTTTTAAAATATATTCTTAGAAACTTGTTCAAGTAAATTAATGCATTAAATATTAGTTATCAAATAGTAAAATTGACCGTCCATCTACTCACATTTCAGTGTTGGCATCCAATTTTCAGAGGGGAAATATGTCAGTAGTTACTGACCTGGAACCACTGGCACTGATATAATTAAGGACTACCAAACCTATATGAACAAAAATTTCATGATATAGTGTTTAGTTTCATGTGTGCCACTGTTTTAGAGAGTTACTAAGTCATAGAAATAATACTGGAGCTTTTAGTAGACTAATGTCAGAGAAAAAATAGAGAATGTAGATTGCTTTGGTAGAAATCAGGTTGTTACAAATTTACAAAATTTTAAATTGCAACTGAAGTATAAAGGCAGCTCTTGAGGGACAAAAATAACTGATGCCTTATGGAATGGAAGAAGTTTAACACAGGCACACAACTTGCGATGCTATGAAGAAGAAGTAGTTAGTAGAAATAATATTTAAATATAGTTCTATATGGAATTAGTATTTTCATTTAAAACATAGATTATACCTATATATAAATGAATCAAAATGTGTATTCTTGTTTTGACAAATGAATACACATCAGTGTTTAATAATTTGGCAACTAGGTCACTGAAAGTTATTGATGAACTGTACTCATATTTCTACACATAGAAAGTAGGGCAGCGCTGGGCGGTGGTGGAGCACGCCTTTAATCCTAGCACTCGGGAGGCAGAGGCAGGCGGATTTCTGAGTTCGAGGCCAGCCTGGTCTACAGAGCGAGTTCCAGGACAGCCAGGGCTATACAGAGAAACCCTGTCTCGAAAAACCAACAACAAAAAAAAAAAAACAAAAAACAAAAAACAAAAAACCAAACATTTTCTGGTTAATCCTTCATGGGTTGCTCAGCCTGTGTTTTTAGCCGGGCGGTGGTGGCGCACGCCTTTAATCCCAGCACTCGGGAGGCAGAGGCAGGTGGATTTCTGAGTTCGAGGCCAGCCTGGTCTACAGAGTGAGTTCCAGGACAGCCAGGGCTACACAGAAAAACCCTGCCTCGAAAAACCAAAAAAAAAAAAAAAAGTAGGGCAGTTTGTGTTGGGTTGAACAGTGTTACAAGCCCATCACTGTATAAAGTAGGCAAGTTTTGTGTTCCTATAAATTATCATGGATTTAAAGGCTGTCTATGATTTGGAATATTTCTTGCGCTATTTTGACTTCCCTTTCTTGATTTTAGCAGAATAAAACTAGTCTAAAGTGAAAATAAGGCAGAAGGTTACTTGTCTTATTTTTCTTTCCAAACCTTACAAAATGGTTGCATATTGTTAATTTATTCTGAATCAGGTCTCTGTGCAGAGATCAAAGGACTGCTTTCAGAAGCTGGCTCTGCCCTTTCACCTTGCTCTCCTACTCACTTTACTTTAATTCAATCCTTTCTATTGTGAAATTCCAAATAAAATAAGTTGCTATTTAGACAAACAACAACAACAACAACAAGGGAACAAGATGATTCTTGATTCTCAGCATCAAGGATTGTCATAGTCTCTGTAAGCAGGCAATTGCAAAAGTATTGACAAGTTGATAATTCAGTTGGTTACTTTACAGAAATCTGAATGGATAAATTAGGGATAAAATAGTCTTCACAATTTGCTTTGTGATTTTGATTTTGGACCATAACTTCTTCACTAAGTCTTGTTGAAATACAACATGGTTTCTAATGAGAACTTTGCCAGAGCCATTTCTTGGGCAAAATAATGTGAAGCCTAGCTACTTTCTCCAATAATCAGTGCTAAGAATGACACTGAGTTAGGCTAGTCCCTGGTTTAACTGTCAAATGCAGTAAGGGATGTTAAATATTTGTTGAAGAATTGTTATCAGAAGCAGAATTGATTTCTTAAAGAAACATTGTAAAATCACATAATAATTTATAGCTGATGGCAATAATGACTTTGAAATGGAAAGCTCATTCCAGTTGTTGAATGTAATCTCTCAGAGGCAGGGCTGGAGGATTTAACCAACTACTGAGCTCAAATTAGCTATTTTCATGAAATACCTGCTGGAAAAAGGGGAAAAAGTGGACAGAGATCTATGTGGAGTATAGACCCCCCATGCCTATGAAGTAGCATTTGACAGTTTATGCAAAATGACGTACGGGAGAGGGAACAAGGGAACCAAGTGAAGCAAGAATACAGGATGTCCGCACTGTACATGGACAGGTTGGTGACTGGCTGTCTATCACCTTATTTGGATGGATTTCTGCCTAGTTCTTCTAGCTGTCATTTCACATTATTTTCAGCCCTTGGTAATGATTCCTTTTCTTGAACAGGAATGATTAACAAAGAAGGAATATGATTAACAAAATTCTCTGTTTGTGTTTCAGTTACAACTTGATTTTGAAATAAAGAGTATTTAGATATCATAGCTTATGTCCTATGCACTTGAGCTTTGATGGAACATGAATTTTTTTTCTTCTTAACGAAAATTTCCAAAGCTAGAACTGGAAAGCAGGGAATAGACTCTAGACCAATACAACCCCTTTAATACCATATCTTGTAAAGAAATAGTTTCCTTAATGACAACCAATGCTGTACATTCCTTCATAGAGACATTATTGATACATGACTAACTTACCTTCACTGAAAATAATCTAAATAATATATATTTTAAAATTCTGTACATAGCATGATGATTCAATATAAGGTTAATGTTAAATTTTTTAGAATGAAAGACTCAAACTTTAAGTACTAAGTACATACATAAGGCATAGAAAAATACTGGATTGTAGTTTCTTTCTCTCTCTCTCTCTCTGTGTGTGTGTGTGTGTGTGTGTGTGTGTGTGTGTGAGTGTGTTTTAGTAGCCCCAGACACAGAAAGATGAAGAAGTCAGATATATTAGCATCTTGTTAGCACTATTGTTTCAGTCTTGAAACACACATGTTCTATATCAGTAGAAAGCAATGGATTATTTTGTATTCCAGATGTTTGTTATGTGACAGGGCCAAAAATAAAGGAGAAAATAACTAATTTTTGTTTTCATATGAGATCTAATTATTTAAAGATATAGTCTCTAACAATTATGCTAAATCATTCTTTCTTTCTTTAGGAAAAGAATCCCTAAAACCCACAAAATGTATTTCTTGTGATCTGTGGTAAAGTAAGATCCTTAATATTTGATAAGATCAACTAAAGAGTTTACAATATGTTAAGCACTTGAGTTTATTATTTATTTCTCTCATATTTTTATTAGATAACTTTTTGACATATCTAATACTAATTAAAAATTATCAATGGGGTACAGAGCTCCACAAAGAGTTCTCACCTGAAGAATATCTAATGGCTGAGAAGCACCTAAAGAGATGTTCATCATCCTTAGTCATTAGGGAAATGCAAATCAAAACAACCCTGAGATTCCATCTCACACCAGTCAGGATGGCTAAGATCAAAAACACAGGAGACAGCAGTTGTTGGCGAGGATGTGGAGAAAGAGGAACACTCCTCCACTGCTGGTGGAATTGCAGGCTGGTACAACCACTCTGGAAAGCAGTCTGGCGGCTCCTCAGAAAACTGGGCATGACACTTCCGGAGGATCCGGCTATACCACTCCTGGGCATATACCCAGAGACTTTACCTGCATGCAATAAGGACACATGCTCCACTATATTCATAGCAGCCTTATTTATAATAGCCAGAAGCTGGAAAGAACCCAGATGTCCCTCAACGGAGGAATGGATTCAGAAGATGTGGTATATTTACACAATGGAATACTACTCTGCAATTAAAAACAATGAATTCACGAAATTCCTAGGCAAATGGTCAGAACTTGAAAATATCATCCTTAGTGAGGTAACCCAATCACAAAAGATCACACATGGTATGAAGTCACTGATAAGGGGATATTGACCCAGAATCTCAGAATACCCTAGACACAATCAGCATATCAATAGATTTCTAAAAAGATGGAAGGAGAGACCCCTGGTCCTGGAAAGACTGGATGTAGGGGAACGCCAGGACAGAGTAATGAGAGGGGGTTGAACGGAGAAAAGAGGGAGGGAAGGGGGCTTATGGGACTTTCGGGGAGGGAGGAAACGGGAAAGGGGAAGTGATTTGGAATGTAAATTAAAAAAATAAAATAAAATTAAATTAAAAAAAAAAAAAAAAAAAAAAAAAAAAAAAAAAAAACACACACACAAAAAAAAAAAAAAAAAAAAAAAAAAAAAATTATCAATGGAAGTTAAGTACTAAGATGTCTACAAGGACTTCCCACTGATATGTATTCCAGTTGCAAATATAAATTTCAGGTATGATGTATACATTAATGTACATCACATGTATGTATATATGCATGTAATGAATGATTTTAAAAATGTATAAGTTGACAAACTTTTATCCAGTTAAAATAAAATCTGGTGACTGAAACATTCTAGAGTAAATATTTAAGTAAGAGACATGATTTTTTTTTCTGTATAGCAAAGCTTCAACACATAAACACTCCATATTTAGAAAAGCAAATCTCAAAGTTTGATGGACATCTGTCTCTTTTCTGTAGTTGCAGACATGGGCATGACAGAATTTGTCATATGACTTCCTTTTGTGTAGCAATTGTGCAGCTCAAATAGAAGCCTGGTTACTTGTATGCAATGAGAAAGAACAGAAAATGGATTAGTTGTCTTGCTCGCACTATTATAAAGAGAGACTTTGCCTGGTTATTTTCTATTGAGTGGTATCCTATGCACCAGGCACTGTGGGAATGCAAAGTAGGGCAGGTTAATGAAACCAGTATTGTGAAGACTTTATTGTAAAAATATCTTCAGGACAAAGAGATTCATATAAAGGTAATCTTTAAACATCAAAATCTTATAAGCAGAACACTTAGAATTTCTTGACATTTTGTCCTTTTTTCACTTTGCCACATGATCAGACACATCTGTCCATTTCCATACACACTCCACAAATGCATCCTCCAGGCCTCAGATGATTTAACATGTACTTATTTTTTCAGCACATTCTACTTCTCTAAATACAATCCTAAAGCTGTGTTCAAAGAAAGGCATATTTAAGACATAGACTTGACATTCATTTGGCTTCATATTCCATTGGAATAAAATTATTTTCATTAGCTTAACATGTATTTCGACAGAGGTGACAAGAATTAAATGTAACCTTTATGAAATCACCGACATATATTAATTGTTTTGAAATGGAGCATTATTCTGTAACATATCCTACTCTTCTACTATATTGTTGTTGAGCAGAAAATCATTTCACATATTTTATCCAAGCTCACAATGCTCACAATTACTTACTATTCATGTAGATTAATGACCATGTAAATTCAGCATCCATAGAGACAGTTGATTTCTCTTCCTGATTAACAAAGAGTGGTAATAACAGAGGGAGAGCAGCCTAAAGTCCAGAAGCTTTAACAAATCTGGGAGGACTTCGGTAGTAAAGCCAGGCAACCTTCTTATCTGGACATAAACCCAAGGATTTCAAAAGAGGAAGCAGTTAGAGGTTGATACAGATCCTGTATCCTCAGATCTTCATGGAACTGCAGAAACCTCCCTGCCTGAAATGCAGGTGCATACTCAGGAAAGGAGGTAGTATTCCCTTAGGGTCCAGCCTAGATGGCAGTCTTGAGGGAATCTCAGGAAGGTCTATGCCATGAAATACCCTGCATGCCCACCTCTGCTAAAGACAGTGAGGAAGCAATTGTGTTTTTCTATTTCTGTTCTTATTCCCAGCACACAATTAGGAAACATAACCACTGAACATACCTCTGAGACTACAGCTCTCACTAGAGTTCCTAAATACTTCTCATTATATAAGCTCATGACTTTCAGACTAGCATTGTTTCCAGTCTCCAGAGGATTCTGGTAAGACTGCCAAGAAGCAGGACCATGGTATGAGCTTCTGGCATCCAGTCTGCAAGTCAGCTTGTTTCTAGTGGAATTTAGTTGCTCTGGGCTGAAGCATAAATAGAGAAAAAACAATTCTAAAACTAATCTGATTGCAAGTTGCACTCCAGGGTGGGGAGATGCTATGAAAGCTGCTTAGAGAGTCATAAGAAAGGTTGGGGATGATATTTTCTAGTTCCATCTATTGCCTGCAAAATTCATGATGTCCTTGTTTTTACTAGCTGAATAGTATCCTATTGAGTAAATGAATCACATTTTCTGTATCCATTCTTTGTTTGTGGGACATCTGGATTGTTTGCAGTTTCTATTTATTATCAATAAAACTGCTATAAACATAGAGGAGAATGTGTCCTTGTGATACGGTTTAGTATCTTTTGGGAACATGCCTAGGAGGTGTAACTAGGTCTTCAGGTAGAACTACTTCCAGTTTTCTGAGAAACTGCCAGATTGGTTTCCAGAGTGACTGTATAAGTTTGCAATCTCACCAGCAATGGAGGAGTGTTCCTCTTTCTCCACATCATCATCAGCATGTGCTGTCACTTGAGTTTTTGATCTTAGTCATTCTGATTGGTGTGAGGTGAAATTTCAGGATTGTTTTGATTTGCATTTCCTTGATGACTAAGGATGTTGAACATTTATTTTAGTGCTTCTCAGCCATTCAAGATTCCTCTGTTTATAGTTCTCTGTTCATTTTTAAATAGGACATGTGTGCTATGTACTCACTGATAGGTGGACATTAGCCATAAAGTACAGGCTACTGAAGATATACCCCACAGACCTAACAAAGTTAAACAAGAAGGAAGGACAAAGTGAGGAAGACTGACTCTTACCTAGAAGGGTGAATAAAATAGTCACAGGAGGCCGATGGAGGGAGGTAACTGGGTGGGAAAAGGGATGGGGAGGGGAATGGGGGTGTCAGAATGGGTTGTAGGGACAGATAGGAGAAAGGGCCAGAAATCTGCAGCTGCCAGGGGTGACAGGTGGGAGTAATCTCTAGGAAGTCCCAGAGACCAGGAGGTTTTTTTGGGGGGGTGCGGTGGGAGGCTACTTCCAGGGGCCAATGAAGGTGATCTTAGCTGAGATGTCTAACAGTGAGGATATAGAATCTGTAGCCAGGCAGGAATACCAGTGGAGGATAAGGACACCAACTCAGCCATGAAACACTTGACTCAAAATGTGTCCTGCACCCAAGATGTGCAGGAACAAAGATGAGCAGAGACAGAGGGAATGGCCATTCAATGACTGACCCCAATTGAGACCCATTCCATGGGCAAGCACCAATCTCTGACACTATTAATGATACTCTGTTATGCTTGTTAAGACAGGAGCCTAGCATAACTGTATTCTGAGAAGTTCTACCTAGCTGCTGACTAAAACAAATGCAGATACCCACAGCCAAACATTGGACGTAGCTTGGGGACTTCCCCCCCCCCACCCCGGTCACTGGTTGGCTTTATTTGTCTTAATGTTGTTGTGCTTGACTTCGTTTCTGGTGAATGTCACTCACTTTTCTGTCTCTTTATAAAAAATAATGAACTAATTTTTGTTTTTCCTATGGACACTAGAGGAAGGGTTATGCAGCAGAAGGGACAGAGTCTGAACGCAGAGGAAGTCCTTTGGGGACAGTTTGTTTTGCTCCCTCTTTGGTTTCCTGTCTCAGGTTCTGGTGAGAGGCTTTTCCTGAATCCTTCCTCCTGAGTCAAGAAGAAAGTGTATCTCCTTGTGCCTCTCTCTTCAGGGCATTTCATGAAACTTGAATGTGTCTTCCTGGCAGGTTTGTTCCTTTGTCCAGAGAGCAGAAAAGCACTGGATTGATTATCAGTATGTCCCATATGCTTTTTTTAAAATTTTTTTATTAGATATTTGCTTTATTTACATTTCAAATGGTATCCCATTTCCGAGTTACCCCTCTGAATATCCCCTATCCCATCCCCCCTCCCTCTGTTTACCTCCCCACCCCCTGTCATTTCATGACTAGCATTCCCCTATTCTGGGGAATTGAGCCTCACAGTACCAATGGTCTCTCCTCTCATTGATGTCTAAAATGGTCATCTTCTGCTACATATGTGGCTGGAGCCATGGGTCCCTCCGTGTGTACTCTTTGGTTGGTGGGTTAGTCCCTGGGAGCTCTGGGGGAAGCACTGAAGGGGGTAGGAACTCCACAGGAAGACTAACAGAGTCAACAAATGTGGAGCTCTGGGAGTGCTCAGAGACTGAGCCACCAACCAAAAGAGCATACATAGGCTGAACCAAGGCCCCTGGCACATATATAGTATACCTGCAGCTCAGTCTCTATGTGGGTCCCCCAATAACTGGAGAGGGTGGGGACTGTCCCTAAAGCTGTAACCTGACTGTGGAATTGGCTCTCCAACAGGGCTGCCTTGTCTGACTTCAAGGGAGATGATGCACCTAATTCTGCAGAAACTTGATGTGCCAAGGTGAGGGGGTCCCCAGGGTTGCCCCAGACTCTCAGAGAAGGGAAGGCAGTATAGGGGGAGGGATTCTGTGAGGGGCTGACCTTGAGAAGGGCAGCTTTTGGGACATAAAACAGTCAGACAGAAAGGCAATCAAAGAAACAAATAAGTAAGAAAGAGTAAGGAGTCCAAGGAGAGGCTAAAGTATTCTATAGAGGCTTTGTGGGGCTTGTTTTAAGGCAGCAATCTCTAAGGCAGGAAGCTCAAATGTAAATCATTACTTGTTAGTGCTCATCCAGCTCCTTCTGAAAGGTGGGGCAGTGTGACTTGCTTCAGTGGCTGACCCCTCCTGCGAAGACAGGAGCATCTACAAGGTGGCGTCCCTTATGAGTTACCATCTGTCCCAGGATGATGGAAATACACAATACTAATAGCATTTTTATTTTTATGTTTTGTTTCTTTCTGATATTGAATACTGGAGAAATAACAATTATAGTTGAAGCCACACTGAACTTCAGAAGGTAGAGAGTTTATTGCATTGTGATCCCAATCTTCTGGAGAGAAAGTATAAACCCAAGGGAGAGTCTCATATTTCCCTGTCATTGCAGGTCAAGGCTACCTCTGTTGTGAGCATGTGTCCATGATGAGGAAAAAAAAATACTGTTTTAGAGAAACCAAACCTTTCTTACATGAAAAGCCTTATGCACAGAGGCCACTCCATAAACATTTATCTTCTTTTTGCATCTAGGAAAGCAGCAACTAATGCAAATAAAACTCCCATGATAACCATAAGAAATCTTCACCATATAAACACCAGTCATAAAGAATCATTCTAGTCAACAAAACTGAAAGTTTAAGTCAGGTCAAGTTAAACATATAATTTCATGATGGCAAACAAATTGAAATTCAGGAAACATGTCACCTAAATCACTTTTACTGCATAAGCAAGATGGGACAGCCTCTGTTTCAACGAGCTGTCACTGTGAAACATAAACACATGGAAAGTGTAAACACAGGAAACAGAGTTTAACTGAAACAAATATGTTTATAAATGTTTGCATTATTTTTAACCACAGAAATAAGAAAATTGCCTCTAGGGAGTAGCAGCCTGAAAAATCTGTATGAACAGAACCTAATAGAAAATATTACTTTATGATCAACACACATTTGAGGATAGAAACCTGAAAAATTAGAAGATTAGTAATGAAGGTTTACATTTGAAAATATAACAAAAAACCCCAAAACGTTAAAATTCTTGAATAAAAACATAACACCAATAACTGTCACTCTCACTCAAATGTTCTGTTGAAAGTAAATTGAGATAGCTTTTATCTTGTGTTGGCTTTCCCAGGAAGATGTAAACAAATATCAATTGGCCCCATATAGGACACAGATGATAGACCAACAAAACAGACCCACTGGAGTCTAGCATAATGAACCAGTGAATTTTGGAGGGGTCCTTACAGGAGTGTGGATGATGGCAGCTTCATGTCTGAAGAGCCTACTGCAATATGGGCGAGGACTCAATGAAAGCTGCATTTCTGAAGCTGTCTGCATGATTTGCAGGCAGCATGAGTGGATGGTAAGTCTCTTTCAATAGCAGTTGGTAATGCTTGTGTAATTCTGAAGAGGGGCTTTATGTATTTTCTAAGTTTCAGGACCATCTTGAGACTTGTGAGTTTTATTTTTTTCCTTAGCTTCATGTATTTAATTTACTTTCTATGTCTTAAGGCCACTTGTTCCAGGAGAAAATATTTCAATTTGAAAGAAGTAGCTACTCGACTTGTGGTTAGTACTTACTGTTTCAAAGAATAAAAATGCTACATGCATATAGAAATGAGCAAAACCAATAGTTCAGTCAGTATTAATTGAAATAAAAACATTTATATTATCGACTGACATTATTTGCTTGTTAGTGGTCATTCAAATCTCTTATGCTTAAAGTACTTCTAGAATTTTAGAGCAATAGACATAAAACCTAACTAAAAGGGGAGGATATAATAAAACATCATCCACATAAAACATCATCAGAGAGATTTGTAAAGGAACCTTGTGGGAGGAGCAACTAAGATTGTGGGAGGTGTATCTTCAGGGTAACACTTCAGGGTAGTGTTCTGACAGAGAGTACTGGCACAGTTCTGAACTGTGTGTCCTGAGTGATTTCACTTTCAAATGGCAGGTGTTGACTTGGAATGCATAGATCCTGGGAATAAAGGGGACAGTGTTTGTCATAGTGTTTATTTTTCTCTGCCAGTGTTACTTTAACTGGGACATAGGGCAAAGATAAGTGCTCCTCTTCACATCATGTAGCTGTGTCTGGTCATAACTACCAATATGAGGCTATATCATCCTGCCCTTTTACATTCAGTGTGGGTTATGTTTTCCCAACAGGGATATAGCAATAATAACTTAAAACAACTTCTGAAGTTGTGGTGGATATGAAATTAGAATCCTGAGTGGTACCAAGTCAATCAGAAGCATAGGTCAGACCTGAAGCATGTTATTACCAATTGAAGTAGGGTAGGCTAGTGAGAGAAAGCCATTACCAAATGAGATACAATGTTATCTAGTATCAGATAGGTGTTAGAATTCAGCTGGAGGACATGCAGCTGATGATCACTGGAGAGCAGATTATTTGATTTGTAGGGAAAGTCCTTGCATATCCAGTATCAATGCTGAAAAGTGTGAGTGCCCAGAGGCTTTACCTGCATGCAATAGGGACACATGCTCCACTATGTTCATAGCAGCCTTATTTATAATAGCCAGAAGCTGGAAAGAACCCAGATGTCCCTCAACGGAGGAATGGATTCAGAAGATGTGGTATATTTACACAATGGAATACTACTCTGCAATTAAAAACAATGAACTCACGAAATTCCTAGGCAAATGGTCAGAACTTGAAAATATCATCCTTAGTGAGGTAACCCAATCACAAAAGAACACACATGGTATGCAGTCACTGATAAGGGGATATTAACCCAGAATCTCGGAATACCCTAGACACAATTCGCATATCAATAGATTTCCAAGAAGATGGAAGGAGAGACCCCTGGTCCTGGAAAGACTGGATGTAGGGAATGCCAGGTTGGAGAGGGGGTTGAATGGGGAAAAGAGGGAGGGAAGGGGGCTTATGGGACTTTCGGGGAAGGAGGAAACGGGAAAGGGGAAATGATTTGGAATGTAAATAAAAAAACTTAGAAAATAAAAATTAAAAAAAAAGAAAGGGAAAATAACCCAGGCTTGGATAGAAATGAAATATCCAAATGAAAAACATACATTTTAAAAAGTACTTCTAATATTTGCCTTCGTGGTGACGTTGAGAAAGACTAGAGACAGGAGAGTACATTATACCTCATGACAGACTGAAAAATTAGCTTAGAGACTGGAGGGATGGATCTGTGTTAGATGCTTGTTATACCAGTATGAACCCTTGACTTCAGATTCACAGTGCCCACATAAAACCAGGCATGGAAGGACACACCTAACCCCAGTGCTGCAGACGTAGAGAAGACTGGATCCCAGGGGCTTGCTGGCTAGCCAGCGTAGCCAAAGCAGCAAACAACAAGTTCAGTAAAGAGATTCTGCTTCAAAAACTAAAGGGGAGATCAGTAAAGAAAGATACTCAAAGTTGACCTCTGACCTACACACACACTCGTGCACACACATATGTATGCACACAATGTTCAAGTCACTCACACATACACATGAGTGCACATAAATGTATGAGCACACATATAAATACGTGCACGCAAACGTGCACACACATGTATTCCTGACACATATGTGTGTGTGTGTGTGTGTGTGTATATATATATATATATATAAAATATATATATATATATATATATATATATATAGTATGCAGGTGCATGCACTAGCAGACAAAAGAATACATGTGCATACACACTAAATGATATTTGGGAACTGAATACCAGTCTCTAGTTTTTAACTAAGTTACAGATCCAGCTAGGTACCAATTCTATCTTGCAAAGCTTCTCATGGAGGGCAAGACGACCTTGGAGGGCAGTGACATGCATTTGGATGTAAAGGGCTCTTGGAAAGATGCTGGGAAACAATGCATAGAAATGTTTGCACAAAGATATAAACCACAGTTTATCATAGTATGATTGTAGAGGAATACCACACTACCCCAATAGTTTAACCTGATTTACACTTTCAGTTTATTCAAGCAGACAATGCTTACATCTATCCTTTTACTAGTTACCAATGAGCAGGCTGAATTCTGAATCTATAAATGAAGCTACAATGACTTCATTGTTTATAGTCTTTAAAGAGATACTTCCCTCTTCTTCCTCCTGTAGTTCTTGTTTAATTCTGTTCCTTCACTCAGCCAATAAGTGAATGTTCTAATATGTGTCAATAATTTGAATATAAACGTTCTTGGTCTCACAAAGCACAACTGGACATCCTGTGTTTCCTGGACTAGGCAAGTGCAATTGCAGAAGAATGAACCAGTGTGTGATCGACTTTCAGGTTCACAATATCTGGGTATAGCTTGTTTCACTTCTATATCTGATGTAGTTTATGAAGTTACCTAATTACCTTAAAAGTATGACGGCATGCAATTTTGGGGCCTAGAAAATGAATTAAAACACTCTATAATTCTATAATCAATCCAATTGGAAATTAGTCACATCTGATAAAGGTTTGTGTCTATGATGAAACTTATCTATATTTTTTTCCTATACCTGGAGAAGGAAGATGTGTTCTTATCATCGGGCACAGAAAAAGAAAGAGGCAATGTGAATGTTTCCATATTTGGGTAATAACTGAAGACTGACATTAGCAGAAACTTCTGAGGCTGGTGGCTCAAACATCTTACAAACTGTGAATGAATTTCTTTGCACAGTGCCTTCCTGGGAACACCTTTTACCCCAGTGTTCTTCAACCTGTAGATCAGGGGTTTCAACATGGGTTTAAAACACTGTAAGGCAAAAAAAAAAAAACCCAAAAAAACAAAAAAACAAAACAACCCTTCTGTTGCTCTTCAGGGTCCTGGGACTTGGGGCCATGTACATAATGATGGTGCTGACAAAGAAGAGTCCAACCACATAGTGGTGGGAAGAACAGGCAGAGAAGACCTTTCTGAAACCCTCTTATGAATTCATCCTGAGAACAGACACCAGGATGAATCTGTTGGAGACTAGCACAAAGTATAGAGGCCCTACTAAGATGAGCACAGAAGCAGCATAGATGATGACTTTGTTGAGTCCAGCTTGAGGACAGACAGGGTTCCACAGAAGAATTGGTTGGTTTCATTTGTTAACCAGAAGGGCAGACTCAGGATGAGGCTCATATGAACCATGCCAAGAAGAGAGCCACATACCCAGGTGTGATAGCCACAGTAACACAATCTCTTCAGTCCAGGATGCTTCAGAATATCAGAGTGGGTGACATATGGTCATATACTGGTCATAGTGCATCACCACGAGGAGGGAACATTCTGTGTGTACAAAAGCTAAAAAGAGAAATGTCTGTGTTATGCATCTGGCAAAGGAAATAGGCTTGGATGGATCTAGGAGGTTCATCAGCATCTGAGGCACTGTGGTGGAGGCTTAGGTAATGTCAACAATGGCCAGACGGAAGAGGAAGAAATACATGGGGTTTTGGAGTCTGGAGTCTCAACAGATTATTCCAAGGATGACCTCATTCCTCAACAAGGTGAAAGTCTAGAAGAGAGAAATATGCAAAACAGTGAATCTTTCGGCCAAGGCAGAATCCTAGCAGGACAAACTCTGTAACCATTGTCTGACATTCCTCCATTTTCCTATGAAACAGAGATGCAGAGAACTGAGACACAGCTATTTCTAAGAGAGGTGTCAATTCTCTGACACTGTGACACCCACAATTTGACTCTGTCATTCACAAATATATTAAAGATAACTACTGTTTCCTTGTCTTAGGCATGGAAAACTGTAAGTATCTGCCTCTAGGAACTTAATTAATGAAGAGTAAAAAAAATTATACTTATAAAAATTGTTTAAGTAAAAAGCAAGTAAAATAACTAGCCAGACATTCAATTTTTAGAAGAGAACTGTGCCATAAATGATTATTTACTTAGAACCATTGAGACTGAAGCAGACAGGACCTAGCAAATTCACACAAATAAAATAACAGTGAAGCTCTGATCATTTTATGGATTTCTAATTACAAATGTATGAGAGAATTTCTGAATTTCAAAAAGAGCTCTCAAAAAGAACAGCACCAGAAAAGAAAAAAATTGAATTGCTTTGGTAGAGGTTTTGATTGCTACTGTGAATATTTTTTATCTTAACTAACTAGAGATTGAGTTCATAAACTACTCAACAGAAATTATTAAATGGCAATTTTTATTATTAATATCATTTTTGATAGTCAAGAATAATTATGAGTTTTTACTTGTGGAATACAATTTAATATTTAGATACTTGAATATAAGGACTATTGTGAGGTAGTGAGAAGGAAGGGTTTTGTAAAAACAATATCTAATGTTAATGACATGCTATTGGAGAGTCCACTTAAATTCTACATAAATCCAACATAACTTAAATGTCAGGCCAATGCAGATGACAAAAATTTATTGTACTACTGATTGATCAGGGCTACAGAACAGACCTGAGAGCTGAACTATGACTCTTAAAGGACATTGTGCAGCATATTTAAAGGATGAGACCCTAAAGAGAGGCCAGTAGGGGAGCTGGGGGAGCCATAACAATGTTCAATCATTTTTTTAAATTTATTATTTTATTTTTAAAAATTCACAATTATATTTGAAGTTTTCCATTGTTTTTTCTTAAAAATCATTTTATTTGTTTACATTTCAAATGATATTCCCCTTTCTGACTACCCCTCCACAAATCCCCATCCCATGCCCCCTCGCCCCCTCCCCTTTGCCTCTATGAAGGTGCTCCCCACCTAGTCACCCCACTCCTACCTCACCCTGCCATCATCCTTCTTCGCTGGGGCATTAAGCCTCCCTCCCCTCTCATTGATGTCAGATAAGGCCATCCTCTGCTATACATGTATCTGGAGCCATGGATTCCTTTATGTATATTTTTGGTTGGTGGTTTAGTCTCTGGGAGCGCTAGGAAGTCCAGTTAGTTGATATTATTCTTCCTATGGGGTTGCAGTCCCCTTCAGCTTCTTCAGTTCTTCCCTGGCTCTTCTGTTGGGTTCCCCTGACTCAGTCCGATGGTTGGCTGTATCTGCATCTGTATTGGTCAGCTGCTGATAGGACCTCCCAGGCGACAGACATATCAGACTCCTGTCAGCAAGAGCCTCTTGGCATCAGCAGTAGGGTGAGGGTTTGGTGTCTGCAGATGGGATGGATCCCTAGATGGGGTGGTCTCTGAATGGCCTTTCCTTCAGTCTCTGTTCCATTTTTTTCTCCCTGTCTTTCCTTTATAAACAGAAGTGATTCAGCTATTGGGAAGGCTTTAGCTCCCCTAATGCCTGGACTTTAATTTAGTTTCTCCTTATGATTAAATGGAGTCAGAAAATGAAATGGTAGTACTTAGATTATGTTTATTTTTATTGTTTCTAACAATATTATATATCTTGATTTGGTCATATAAATTGCATATATATATATGTATGTATGTATATATATATGTGTGTGTGTGTGTGTGTGTGTGTGTACAAAATGTGGATTATTGTCTTGAAAAATAGAAAAAATTAACAATTGTTAATTTGGCGACTGTTTGACCAAGTGATTGACAGAATCACTAATTTACCACAACTTTCTATTGGAACCCATAGAAAATAGGGCATTTTGTGTTTCATCAGCTGTATTTGCAAGCTCAACAAAGTGTAAGTTCTCCAGGATTTGGAAACACAGCAGGTGTCTATATGTAAATATTCACAGAAAAAATTTCCTGTGCACCATCTGGTCATATCATTCCATCTATATTTCTTTTTAGTAAAAGTGTCTAAAATGAAAGTAAGATAGGGCTTCTTTTTATTGATGATCAATCCTTTATATTTGCAACACATATCACATCTGAAATTCATAATACAATAATTTGCTACTCAAATAACAGCTGGCTTCATCATCAAGAATTTTCATAATCTTTGTGAGTGGTGAAGTATGGTGGTGCATAATTTTAATCCCAGAATTAGGGAGTCAGAGACAGGCAGTCTCTGGGTTGGAGGCCAGCCTGGTCTACAGAATGAGTTCCAAAAAGGGGTTGGGGGGGAAACGCTCATATTCTTTACAAGTAGGCAGTGGAAAATATTCATAAATTGACAACTCACTTTATCTGTTATTTGACAAATACCTTCACTGTCAAATGAATGATAAAATAGTCTCTTCCTCAGTTGTATGCTAAGTTGGGGAACTTAGCTTTTTGATAATAATTTCCCCAAGGAGTTTTTTTTACATTCAATATGGTTTGGAGTGCAAACATTCATTAGAACTGTTATAAGCTCAACAGGGCAGCATCACAGCCATCTGTGCACCTACCCTGCCAGAGGACATCTGCCCTGCAGGGAGTCCCACGGTTAGAGGGAGTCCCACGTTTGGAGGTGAGGTGCCACCACCTTTGCCACTGGGACTGGGTAGACAGGTGCAGAGGATGCGCAGGGGTCATCCAAGTGGAGGATCGCTTGGGACCTGCCCCACAAGGGCTCAGCCTGTGCCCAGGAGCTCAGCAGCACCACAGCCATCTGTGCACCTAGTCTGCTGGGGGACATCTGTTCTGCATTGAGTCCCTTGAGTAGAGGTGAGGCCAACATCTTCTCTTCTGCCACTGAGCAGGCTGCTTCAGCAAGGAACGCAGAGAACACCTGAGTGTAAGATCACTTGGGACTCGGTCTGCCAGGGCCTGACCTACAGCCTGGAGCTGGGCAACCCCAAAGGAGTCTGTGCCAGGGGAAAGTCAGTCACCCAGGGGTACTGAGATAGGCCTGCAGTCACATAGGAGTAACAAGCACCAGCCAGTGATAGCAGAACCAACTAACATCAGAGACAGCCAGATGGCAAAAGTCAAACTTAGGAATGTTACTAACAGAAATCAAGGCAATCTGGCTCCATCCAAACCCAATTCTCCCACAACAGCAAGTCCTAGATACCCCAACACACCAGAAAAGCAAGATTTGGATTTAAAATCACAGCTCATAATGCTGATGGAGGGCATCAAGAAGGACATAAATAACTCCGGTAAAGAAATACAGGAAAATACAAGTATACAGGGAGAAGCCCCTGAAGAACTAAGGGAAAACACAACAAAACAGGTGAAGGTATTGTACAAAGCCATCCAGGATCTAAAGATGGAGGTAGAAACAATAAAGAAATCACAAAGGGAAACAACTCTGGACACAGAAACCCTAGCAAAGAAGTCAGGAGTCATGGATCCAAGCATCAACAACAGAATATAAGAGACAGAAGAGAGAATCTCAGATGCAGAAGATACCATAGAAAGCATTGATACAACAGTCAAAGAAAATGAAAAATGCAAAAATCTCCTGACCCAAAACATTCAGGAAATCCAGGACAAAACGAGAAGACCAAACCTAAGGATTATAGGTATAGAAGAGAGTGAAGATTTCCAATTTAAAGGGCCAGTAAATGTCTTCAACAAAATTATAGAAGAAAATTTCCCTAATCTAAAGAAAGAGATGCCCATGAACATACAAGAAGCTTACAGGACTCCAAATAGATTTGACCAGAAAAGAGATTCCTCCTGGCACATAATAATTAAAACATCAAATATACTAAACAAAGAAAGAATATTAAAAGCACTAAGGGGAAAGTGTCAAGTAACATATAAAGGTAGACCTATCTGAATTACACAGGAATTCTCATCAGATACCATGAAAGCCAGAAGAGCCTGGACAGATGTCATACAGACCCTAAGGGAACACAAATTCCAACCCAGACTGCTATATCTAGCAAATCTCTCAATTACCATAGATGAAGAAGCCAAGGTATTTCATGACAAAAACAAATTTACACAGTATCTTTCCACAAATCCAGCCTTTCAAAGAATAATGAATGGAAAACACCAACAAAAGGAGGGAAACTACAAACTAGAAAAAGTAAGAAATTAATCTTCTTTCAACAAATCGAAAAGAAGATAAACACACAAACATAAAAATTATATCAAAAATAGCAGGAAGTAACAATTACTTTTCCTTAATAGGAAAAGTAACATCAATAGGCTCAATTTTACAATAAAAAGACATAGAATAGCAGACTGGTTACATAAACAGGACCAACATTTTGCTGCATACAGGAAACACATCTCAGTGTCAAAGACAAACACTACCTCAAAGTAAAAGTCTGGAAACCAGTTATCCAAGCAAATGGTCCCAGGAAACAAGCTGGAGTAGCCATGTTATCCAATAAAGTAGACATTCAACCAAAATCATCAAAAAAGGCACAGAAGGACACTTTATACTCATTAAAGGAAAAATCTACCAGGAAGAACTCTCAATTCTGAACATCTATGCTCCAAATACAAGGGCACCCTCATTTGTCAAAGAAACTTTCCTAAAGCTTAAAACACGCATCGCACCCAACGCAATAATTGTGGGTGACTTCAACACCCCACTCTCCTCAATGGACAGATCAGGGAAACACAAACTAAACAGAGACACAGTGAAACCAGCATAAATTTTGGAACAAATGGATTTAATAGATATCTATAGAACATTTCATCCTAAATCAAAAGAATATACCTTCTTCTCAGCACCTCATGGTACCTTCTCCAAAATCAGCCATATAACTTGTCACAAAACAGATCTCAACAGATATAAGATCAAACTAATCCCATGCCTCTTATCAAAAAAAAAAAAAAAAAAACACCCAAAAAAACCCAGAAAGCCCAGATACACTTGGAAGCTGAACAATGCTCTACTCAATGATACCTTGGTCAAGGAAGAAATAAGGAAAGAAATCAAAACTTTTTTAGAATTTAGTGAAAATGAAGGCACAATATACCAAATTTATGGGACACAATGAAAGCAGTGCTAAGAGGAAAACTCATAGCTCTGAGTGCCTCCAAAAAGAAGATGCAGAGTGCATACACTAGCAGTTTAACAGCACACCTGAAAGCTTTAGAACAGAAAGAAGTTAATACACCCAAGAGGAGTAGAAGGCAGGAAATCATCAAACTCAGGGCTGAAATCAACCAAGTAGAAACAAAAAGAACTATACAAAGAATCAACAAAACCAGGAGCTGGTTCTTTGAGAAAATCAACAAGATAGATAAACCTTTAGCCAGAATAACCAGAGGGCACAGAGACAGTATCCAAATTAACAAAATCAGAAATGAAAAGAGAGAAATGACAACAGAAATTGAGGAAATTTAAAAAATCATCAGAACCTAATACAAAATCTTATACTCAACACAACTGGAAAACCTGGAGGAAATGGACAATTTCCTAGACAGATACCAACTACCAAAGTTTAATCAGAATCAGATAGACCATCTAAAGGTCCCAGAACTCCTAAAGAAATAGAAGTGGCCATTGACAATCTCCCAATCAAAAAAAAAATCACAGGACCAGATAGTTTTAGTGCAGAATTCTATCAGACCTTCAAAGAAGACCTAACACTAATACTCTTCAAACTATTCCACAAAATAGAAACAGAGGGAACCCTACCCATCTCGTTCTATGAAGCCACAATTTCACTGATACCAAAACCACACAAAGATCCAACAAAGAAAGAGAACTCTAAACCAATTTCCCTTATAAATATCGATGCAAAAATACTCAATAAAATTCTTCCCAGCCGAATCCAAGAAAACATCAAAATGATCATTCACCATGATCAAGTAGGCATCATCCCAGGGATGCAGGGATGGTTCAATATACAGAAATCCATCAATACAATCCACTACATAAACAAACTCAAAGAAAAAAAAACACATGGTCATTTCATTAGATGCTGAAAAAGGATTTGACAAAATTCAGCATCCTTTCATGCTAAAAGTCTTGGAAAGAACAGGAATTCAAGGCCCATACTTAAATATAGCAAAAGCAATATGCAGCAAACTAGTAGCTAACATCAAACTAAATAGAGAGAAACTTGAAGCAATCCCACTAAAATCAGGGACTATACAAGGCTGCCCTCTCTCTCCATATTTATTCAATATAGTACTTGACATTCTAGCTAGAGCAATTAGACAACAAAAGGAGGTCAAAGGGATTCAAATTGAAAAGGAAGAAATCAATTTATCACTATTTGCAGATGATAGTATACTTAAGTGACCCAGCGAACTCCACCAGAGAACTCCTTCAGGTGATAAACAACTTTAGCAAAGTGTCTGGATATAAAATTAACTCAAGCAAATCAGTAGCCTTCCTATACTCAAAGGATAAACAGGCTGAGAAAGAAATTAGGGAAAGGATACCTTTCAAAATAGCCACAAAAAATATAAAGTATCTTGGTGTGACTCTAACAAAACAAGTGAAAAGTCTGTATGACAGTAACTTCAAATCTCTGAAGAAAGAAATTGAAGAAGACCTCAGAAGATGGAAAAATTTGCCATGTTCATGGATTGGCAGGATTAATATAGTAAAAATGGTCATCTTGCCAAAAGCAATATGCAGATTCAATGCCATCCCCATCAAAATCCCAACTCAATCTTCATAGAGTTAGAAAGAACAATTCTCAAATTGATCTGGAATACCAAAAAACCCACGATAGTGAAAACTATTCTCAACAGTAAAAGAACTTCTTGGGGAATCAGTATCCCAGACCTCAAGCAGTACTACAGAGCAATAGTGTTAAAAACTGCATGGTATTGGTACAGTGACAGGGAGGTAGATCAATGGAATAGAATTGAAGACCTAGAAATGAACCCACACAGCTACGGTCACTTGATCTTTGACAAAGGAGCTAAAACCATCCAGTGGAAAAAAGATAGCCTTTTCAACAAATGGTGCTGGTTCAATTGGAGGTCAGCATGCAGAAGAATGCAAATCTATCCATTCTTATCTCCTTGTATTAAGCTCAACTCCAAGTGGTTCAAGGACCTTCACATAAAACCAGGCACAATGAAACTAATAGAAAAGAAAGTGGGGAAGAGTCTTAAGCACATGGGCACAGGGGAACATTTCCTGAATAGAACACCAATAGTTTATGGTCTAAAATCAAGAATAGACAAATGGGACCTCATAAAATTACAAAGTCTCTGTAAGGCAAAGGACACTGTCCAAAGGACAAAACAACAACCAACAAATTGGGAAAAGATCTTTACTAGTCCTACATCTGCCAGAGGGCTAATATCCAAGATATACAAAGAACTCAAGAAGTTAGATTCCAGAGAGCCAAATAACCCTATTAAAAAATGGAGTACAGAACTAAACAAAGAATTTTCACTGAGGAATATCAAATGGCTGAGAAGCACCTAAAGAAATGTTCAACATACTTAGTCATCAGGGAAATACAAATCAAAACAACCCTGAGATTTCACCTCACACCAATCAGAATGGTTAAGATCAAAAACTCAGGATACAGCAGGTGCTTGCGATGATGTGGAGAAAGAGGAACACTCCTTCATTGCTGGTGGGATTGCAAGCTGGTACAACCACTCTGGAAAGCAGTGTGGCAGTTCCTCAGACAACTCGGCATAATACTACTGGAGGACCCTGCTATACCACTTCTGGGCATATATCCAGAGGATTCTCCAGCATGTAATAAGGACACATGCTCCACTATGTTCATAGCAGTCCTATTTATAATAGCCAGAAGCTGGAAAGAACCAAGATGTCCCTCAATGGAGGGATGGATACAGAAAATGTGGTATATTTACACTATATAATGCTATTCAGCTATTAAAACAATGAATTCATGAAATTCTTAGGCAAGTAGGTGGAACTGGAGAATGTCATCCTGTGTGAGGTGACCCAATCATAAAGGAACACACATTGTATGCACTCACTGATAAGCGGAAATTAGCCTAGAAGCTTGGAATACCCAAGAATCAATTCACAGATCAAATGATGCCCAAGAAGAAGGAAGGAGAGGCCCCTGGTCCTGGAAAGGCTTAATGCAGCAGTGTAGGGGAATACCAGGACAGGGAAGCAGGAATGGGTTGATTGGGAACAGCGAAAAGGGCTTAAGGGACTTTTGGGGAGGGGGGATCCAGGAAAGGGGAAATCATTTGAAATGTAAATAAAGAATATATCTAATAAAAAAAACTAAAATTAAAAAAAAACTGTTATTAGCTCAAAATAACTTATAGTTTAGTTACCTTCCTCTAATCAGTGTAAGGTATAATTCTGAGTTTGTTCCATTTCCTAGTTTATCTGTCATCATTACACAGTGTGATGTTAAAAAATATTCCCTGTAGAAGTTAGCATGAGAGATGGAATTTCATTCTGAGAGAAAGACAGTTGCAAAACCCACACACAATGGAAGGGAATAACAATCAGAGTCAGAAACAAGACAATATACAGAAAGATGAGACTGAAGGGTTTATGGACTTCTCAAAGGTCACTCTTGTTGGATGCAGACTCCTAGTGGCAGGTCAGAAGATCTCATCAAATGATCAAATCAGTAAGCCCAGAATATACAAAAAGGAAGAGGAGAATGAGGAGAATGATGCGTGGGAAGAGGAAGAGGAGGAGGAGGAGGAAGAAGAGGAGAAGGAGGAAGAGGAGGAGAAGGAGGAGGAGGAAGAGGAGAAGATGGACATGGGGAGGGAATATCAAGCCTGAAGGTAGCACTCATCAATTTAATCAAAATGGTCTTTAGGGATGGGAGCAAAGGAACCAGGAAACACAGGATCCTAGCTACTTGGCAAATGGATGTCTGTAGGCTGTAGAGATGGGCATGGTGATTAGTTACCAATAATCTTACCAGTAAAGAGCTTTGATTCTCTGATTAGGTCATCTTGCTGCAATTTCATGCTTTACAACCATCAGGTAATAACTCATTTTCTTGAACAAATATCTCTACAGGAAAGAAAAATATTATTAGAGGAATTCTGTGGTTGTTACAATTATGCTTTGAATTTTAAATAAGCTGTATTTATATACTATAGCTTGTGTGCTTTGGCATAGCATGATGTTGTCCCAAGAGAACGTATCTAAAGCTGGGTCTAAAGTGTATTGACTAGATCCTGACTAATGAAATTCCCTTTAAGCAAGTTTTGGGGTAAAATATGCTTTTGCTTTAAACAACAGATGTCTATATTGGAGATAGGAAAGAAATAGCTAGATGTGAACTTAACCTAAATAATTTCTCTCTCTCTCTCTCTCTCTCTCTCTTTCTCTCTCTCAACATATGATAGGTTAGTTATTTGTAAGGATATAATAATTTTTTGGGTGGTTACTAAAGTGTCTTATTTTTTAAAAAAAAATTATTACTTGAGGTCCTAGGGAGTTGGGAGGCTGGGTGTGTGTGCATCCTCTTGGAGAAAGGGAGGAGGAGGAATGGGATGAGGAACTCTGGGAGTGTGGACCTGGAAAGAGGGTAATAACTGGATGTAAATGAAAGTAACAAAAAAAAACCCAAATTTATTCATTTTTATTTTATGTGCATTGATGTCTTGTCAGCATGTATGCCTGTGTTAGGGTCTTATATCCTGGGGTTACAGACCATGTGGGTGCTGGGATTTGGACCCAGGTCCTCTGGAAGAGTAGTCAGTGCTTTTAATCACTGAGCCATCTCTCTAGCCCCAAGTACCTCATTTTTTATTTAATAAAATTTATTAAGTTTATTTATTTAACTAATGTGAATATGTGTGTGTGTGTGTGTGTGTGTGTGTGTGTGTGTGTGTTTGTGTGTGTATGTGCCACTGCATACATGTAGATGTCAAAGAACAGCTTGTGGCTGACTGTTTCTCATTCCAAGTTGTGGTTCTCAGGGATCAAACTCAGGTGGTCAAGCTGATGGCAGGCACCTTTACCAGCTGAGCTATCTGAACACTAACTGTTTTTCTTAAACACACAAAATTCTGGACTGCCAACTTTGGGATGGAAGAAGTCATTTGCCTGAGCATCCTTTCAGCCCTGTCGCTCTGTTTTCAGCTTTGATGAAACAGACGTGTGGTGCTCTTTGTTTCAGATCCCTGACAAGTTACACACACTTGTTAGATGTGAAGTCAGTGAAGGAATTCAAATGACTCCTGTGTTATGAGATTGGTTTCACTTAAAATGAAGTCTACTGTACTTGTGTTGAACTCACTTCCAGCAGGAAGTAAGTCCTAGAATTCTGAAAGACTTCATTCCTGTGATCTGTATTAAAGTAAGACCATTAAAATCTGATAAGAACAGTGGAAAGTTTCAGAGTGTATGGCACACCACGAGTGTTTGGCACTTCACAGTGTTGGGCTCTTGAATCTAGTATACACTTCTCTTTTTATCTTTTTCTTTTGATAACTGTGTGAAAACAAAAGAGAACCAAACATTAATTTCTTAAAATCTGCAGGGATTATTAGCAGTCAGGCATGGATTGGGCTGCTCAGAGGCCCCTACTCCGCAAAGCTGTGATAGATTCAGGGAGATGGAGAGGCATTGCCTTCAGCTGTGCATCTGTTGGTGAGCTCACCTGGCTCCCATGTTTAGTTACAATCCAGTGCTCACAAAATGGTCCTGCTTAAATTAAATTGGCCACAGAACAAACTCAAAGTCAGGAATCTGGGATAGGGAAGAGGAAGAATTCAACAGAAGCAAGAGGGGTATAGTATCACCCATGGCTGCTTCTCCCTTGGGGTAGTCAGACCAGTTGCAGTACCAGGCTTGAGTGGAGGGAGGGAAGCTTAGCGAGATGTAGAAGCAGGCAGGTCTTAGTGGTGACTGTGAGACAAAAATACACACTCAGGGCTTAAGAGAACTGGTTCAGTTTAGAGAGGCTAACAAAGGTAACCTTTGGGAGTGAGTATACATCATTGGCAGAGGCCAGGGTGCTGTGGATGTCTCATTTCCATGCAGCTGTTGCTGACCATGACCTTATAAAGGGAAAGGACTTCTTGTTATTCCAGATGAATTTGAGAATAGCTCGTTCTAGATCTATGAAGAATTGATTTGGGATTTTGATTGGAATTGCATTGAATCTGTAGATTGCTTTCAGCAAGATGGCCATTTTTACTATATTGATCCTGCCAACCCATGAACATGGGAGATCTTTCTATCTTCTGAGATCTTTGATTTCTTTCTTCAGAGGCTTGAAGTTTTTGTTACAGAGATCTTTCACTTGCTTTGTTAGGGTCATACCAAGGTATGAAATATTATTTGGGACTATTGTGAAGGGTGTCATTTCCTTAATTTCTTTCTCAGCTTGTTTATCCTTTGAGTATAGGAAGGTTACTGATTTACTCGAGTTAATTTTATATCCAGCCACTTTGCTGAAGTTGTTTATCAGCTTTAGTTCTCTGATAGAAGTTTTAGGGTCACTTAAGTATACGATCATATGTTAGCCCAAAAGCTCAAAATAAACAAGTTACAATTCATAGACCACAGGAAGCTCAAGAAGGTGGAGGACTGAAGTGGGGGTGCTTGGGTTCCTCTGAGGAAGGGAATAATACACTTACAGGAGCAATAATGGAGGCAAAGGGTGGAGCAGGGACTGAAGTAAAGGCCACCCAGAGACTGCTCTACCTGGGGATTTACCCTATTAACAGTCACCAAACCCCAACACTACTATGGACAACAAGACGCGCATATTAAAAGGAGCATGCCATGGTTGTCTTCGGAGGGGCCCTGCCAGAGCCTTATACATACAGAGGCAGATGCTAGTAGCCAACTATTGGTCTGGGAGTGGAGTCCCCAATGGAGGAATTGGAGGGTGGTCCGGAGGAGCTGAATGGGTTTACAGCCCCACGGGAAGAACAACTATGTTGACCACCATACTCCAGGACACCCAGGGACTAAACCAGCAACCAAGGGGTACACATGGTTCCAGTCAAAAATGTGGCTGAGGAATGCCTTGTTGGGCATCAGTGGGAGGAGTGGTCCTTGGTCAGGCGAAGGCTAAATAGATGCCCCAACAAGGGGAAATTGAGGCGGGGGGAAGGTGGGAGTGAGTCGGGTGGAGGGGCATATACTTGCAGGCAGGGAGTGGGAGGAGGGGTTGGGGGCTTTTGGGGAGGGGAAAACTGGGAAAGGTTTTACCACTTGAAATGTAAATGAAGGGGGCTGGAGAGATGGCTCAGCCCTTAAAGGCTAGGCTCACAACCATAAAATACAAGAGTTCGGTTCCCAGCACCCACGGCTGTCTCTCCAGCCAAAAAAAAAAAAAAAAAAAAAAAAACAAAAACAAAAAAACAAAAAATGTAAATGAAGATTATATTCAATTATATATATATATATATATATATATATATATATATATATATATGGAAAGGACACTTAACCTGGCTACCAGCTCCTCTGGTGAGGCAAAGGTTGGAGACACAGGGCTATGTGCATAGGGGCATACAGACACAGGCAAGAGTGGTGAATGATCCTACTCCTGCCGATCTCAGGATGAGATTTATGGTTTATGGACATGCCTGGACCCCACTTTTGCTCCAGGCATGCTCCTCTCAGTCCCACGGCTCCCTGAACCAACAGGATAGGAGAGAATGGGAGGAGATAATAATCAAAATGCATTTGGATACATATATAATGTTGTCAAATGCAATGTTAATGAATAAAACAATTAAACCTGTAAGTATAATGCACCATCAGCCTCTTTCCTAGTATTAGGTGTGGGTAAAGCAGAATTCATAAAGCAGTCCTACACCATTAGTCAATTGTTCAGCTCAAAAGAAGCCTTCTTATTTGTAAGTAACAAGAAGAATCAAACATTAATTAGATTTCTTTCTTGCATAGTTATAAGCGTAGATTTTGACAAGTTAACCTAAAGAGACTTGATGCAACAAATGTATGTTTTTAGGGGCTGAGATTATCCTGGATGAGCAAGAACTAGAAAGTCACTCTAAGTACAGTCCATTCCATAATCCCTTGGAGGCTGGTAATAATTATCTATTGAGTGCCTCCCATGTACCAAGTACTGTAAGAATACAAGAGAAGAGAAGAAGGAAAGAAAAAAAGAAACTTTAGATACAAACATTAGATATAAAACTCTTCTGAAAGGAAAACTAAGGTATAATTGGATCTCACCCTTCTCTCTCTTTGAAATGATACCTTAGGCACACAGTATCTTTTCCATTTTCTTTCCATCCTTACCCACAAAGAGTCATCTTCAGTACTACAGAAGGCCAATTTATTTGCTGAGTATATTCTAGGTGTCTGAATATGTCTATAAAGCTATTCTCAATGGAAGGTTAGTATAAAACATACATATACTTAGTAATCATTTGGATTTATATTCCATTGCAGCAAATGTATAAACATGGCATGTGTTTTGACAGTGTTGGCAAGAATTAGAGGAACATTTAAAAATAACTGACATGTATTAATTACATGGGCACAGAGCATCATTCCATAAGATATTCTATTATAATTTTTATTAAGTAAGAAAATTATTCTACACATTTCATTTACACCCATAATGTAGGAATTCCTCACTACTCATACACACACACACACACACACACACACACACACACACACACCCTCCTACAATAAATTTGCTTCTTTTCTAGATAGAGAAAGAAAGAGTGGTGGTGAAGTGACAGTTGAGTAAAGGCTAGATGCCACTTGTTGGGGAGGAATTAAAGGTACAGTAAGTTCATGCTAGGACCCAATGGTCTCAGAAGGGGAATCAAAGGGAAGCTGGCACAAGTCTTTCTCCTCAAAGCTTTTAAATGATCATAGAACCCTCACTGCTGTGCCTTTCTGAAATATAGCAGAATCCTCAGGAAAGGAGATTTAATTCTCTGGGGACTCAGCCTAATTGGCAGCTCTTGAGGGATCACAGGAGTCACTGGGTCATGAGACTCATGCATACCCAACTTTGCAGGGAAGCAGAGACAAACAGTTGTGTTTTTCTATCTGTATTCTCACCCCTAGCAGGACACACATTAGGAAACATAGACAGTCACCCAGCACACCCATGAGATGCCAGCTCTCATTACAGTTCTCGGATACTTGGCATTATTTGTCCTCAAGGTTCCCAGAATTGCACTATTCCCAGTCTCCTGGTGGTTCTGGTAAACCTGTCAGGAGACAGGACCAGTATCTGAGTTCCTAGAATTCACTGTGCAGCTCAGCTTCTCCTTGGTGGATCCTGGGTTCCTTGGGGTGTAATAGAAGTGGGAAAATAAGACCCAAGTTACTGTCAAGGTAGGGAAGTGCTGGGGGAGCTTGAGGAAGTCACAGATAGGACTGGGGAGTCCGAGAAAGGGTAAATGTATTCCATGGGGCCTTTGGGGACATGCCTTTGGGGACTTTCTTCTAGGGCACAAAACTCCCATAGAGATAATTTGCTGTGAAGTGAAGAGATTCTGAGTTCAGGTCCTCAAAGGAGGAAGGAAAAGACCCTCTCCCTTTTGCTCTGAAAAAATTATGGTTTATCTATGGAAGGCTTTTAGTTAAGATATTGTGTAAGATACTATCATATCATTCATAGTCTACTTTGCTATATTTACTGGCTATAGAGATATCAGAGTGTTATTATGTCACTCAATCATGGAATGTAAGACTGTTTCTTATAGCATGACCTCATGGGGGAAATTTGTCATAATTGTCCAGTTTTTAGTGTATTACAGTCAGTGTTCCAATTCCACTCACTCCTGTGACTGCATGCATACACAACGATGACAAACAATAGCACTGGTTAAAGGAAAATCTTGGTGCTTTACTGGTCATTCATAAATAATGCAACTCCTTTTGTTATGTTATGTTTCAGGGCATCTGGAAACTGTGGAAATCAAGCAATTCACATTTAAGAGGAAGCATTTAACAAAATAGCACATTTGTGGAGGCAGTTATTTTAGGACATTGTTCCATATCAGCACTGTTTAGTCACTGTAAAGTTATCTTAAGGTTTAAGAGCAAGGCATTTGATGATGTTAAGAAACTAAATATGAATGTATATGTCATGAAATTTAAACCAGGAAAAGGAATCATTTAAAAAGTAAATTTCTTACAGAATAGCAAGTGGCACTGCTTGTCACAGTCACTCACAGGCAGGTCCTACCTGAACTTCCTTTAGTTTTAATTCCTCCCAGACAAGTTGTAGCATCTAGTCTTTACTCAACTCTCACTTCATTGCCATCAAAACTGTGGGTTTTGACATTTTTCAGGTAAATCAGTTGTATGTTAAAACTCTGAAACCTTATTTCAGAACCGTTATGTGATACACAGCAAGACACTGTCACATACAAACAAGTAGAAAGTGTATATGGATTGTGCAATATTGGATGCCTCTCTATAAGTAGGATTGTTTATTTGATGTTTTTACACTATACTATGGTTTTCAGAACAGCTTACATATTTCAAAATTATTTATAAAGCCAAAAGAAACATAGACCATTAATTTGGGAGATGTCTCATGAAAGAACAACAAAGAGTGAGACTGAATGTTTTGCTTGATATTCATAATTATTATATCAATTTTGAAGAAGATGACCTCATAAGTTACCCTTTTACTGAGATGAATGCTTTTGAAAATCATCATAGACATTGAACCAGAACCTTCCCCTCACCTAATGTCTGTGTCACCCTCCAAGCAGAACCATTGTTCATTAAAACAGTTGATGAATGACTTCATGGACAGACCATCTTAATACACACACCATTTCTTAAATGAGTGTGACCTGTTCCCTATGGGCTGAGAATGATGACAATCGCTCAAATCAAATAGCTTTTACCATAGTAGGAAATCTGTATCCAAATAATTGTGCCTACAATTCATTCCTTGGCACGGCAGAATTGTCAACTCTTAACTTAGCTACTATGGAGGTAAAATCCTTTGGTGATGTGAAGGACATTGAAGTACAGCCTTATCACAATGAACTTCAATGTCTAAAAGTTGTTCCTATTTTGGGTTTGTACCACAGTAAGAGTCAAGACTTTAAGCTCTACTAAAAACAAAACAAACAAAAAGACTTTATCTTTTTTTGTTAATTTAACAACATGTCCATCATTTTTATGATTGGTATAAAATATTTTGTCGGATATAATAAAAAATAAAAGTAAAATATAAACAAACTCTGAAGCCAAATTTTAGTTTTATTCTACTCAGAATTTATTTTCTCTGTCTCTTTGTATCTTTCTCTTACGCATGCACACACATACACACACACACACACACACACACACACATTTTCTTTGAAAGTTAGAGATTGAAACTAAGGTTTTATATTATAGATGCTAAACAACCATTGATTTTTTTTTTTGAGACAGGTTTTCTCTGTATATCCCTGGCTGTCCTGGAATTCACTCTGTAGACCAGGCTGGCCTTGCACTCAGAAATCCACCTGCCTTTGCCTCCCAAGTGCTGGGATTAAAGTCGTGTGCCACCACTGCCTGGCTAAGCAAGCATTGAATAAACACACACATACAGTTTGTTTTGTCACACACACATATTTGGAAGATTATAAAACTGACTAGGCTCATTCCACAAGGTTTATTATGGCATTCTGGACCAAAAATCAATTGATGCTTGGAATAATTTTCACCGAAGGTTCACAGTAAACAATAGAAACAGTCAGTGACCCCACTTTCCATAACCAAACAGATTCTGATACGTACTGATGTGAGCTACTGTGCTCAAATTTACATCCTCTGTAGAGGCTTCATTGTAGGGTAGGATGGAGGGTTGGAGGGAGGGGGGCGAGACAGAGAGGAGAGAGAGAGAGAGAGAGAGAGAGAGAGAGAGAGAGAGACAGAGACAGAGACAGAGAGAGACACAGACACAGAGAGAGACAGAGACAGAGAGAACAGATTTATTTGTCCTAAAATGGATTTTCAGAAATAGTCACAAGCAGTCATTCAAGCTCCTCTGCTCCAGAAATCTTTTTTTTCTTGGATATTTTCTTTATTTACATTTCAAATGTTATCCCATTTCTCAGTTTCCTCCCCTCCTGGAAACCCCCTATCCCATTTCCCCCTCCCCTGCCTCTATGAGGGTGTTCCTACACCCACCTACCCACTCCCACCTCCCTGCCCTTGATTCCCTTTTACTGGGGCATCTATTGCTTGCTCCAGAAAGCTTTAGTGTCTGAAAAACATGGCACAACATTCAGTTCTGGCTAAAACCAAGGCTTGAAAAAGTGCAAAAGAATTTTTCCTTTCAACCACAAGAATTTTATAGCTTTCACTAAACTAATAGAGAGGTGAGCCTTAAAGAGAAACATAACATGACATCATTCACTATTTTCTATCACAAAGGCATTTTAAAGTCTTCTGGAATGCTTATTTTTGGAACAGTTAGTGTTTTGTGGAGATAGAACACTGTATCATGACTTGTAGGGTTTCTGAAAGGAACTCTTCCGAAACTGTGGCCGTGAAATCTTGGTTTGAACTAATACACCACAATCTATTATTGTTAGCATTTGAAATTATAGATTTCTAGAATTCCTCCCACAACTACTGAGTCAGTCATGTAATGAATGTGTGCAATGCTACATAAAGGTAATGCATATGCTCTGGAAGACTAGAACCTTCTTGAGAGGGTAGCATTCTCTGTCACAGTTAAAACAGGATTATATAAACTTGTCACAAAGCTCTCTGTGTCCCTAGCACTCTTTTCAAAGTATTCTTGACATCTGAATTCCTGAGACTATAGATCAAGGGGTTGAGCATGGGGTTAAAAAGACTGTGAAACAGCAAAAGATATTTCTTCTGCTCCTTTGGGCTCCCGTGTCTGGGTCCAACATACATGACAATGGCAGTGCCATAAAATAATCCGACCACACAGAGGTGGGAGGAGCAGGTGGAAAAGGCTTTTCTTTGACCCTCCCCTGACTGGATCTTCAGGATAGCACCAAGGATGCATGCATAAGAGACCACAATTGAGGAGAATGGCCCCACAAGGACAGACACTGCCCCAGCCAAGACCATGGTCTCATTGAGGTGTGTGTCTGCACAGGCAAGTTTGAGGATAGCTGTAATTTCACAGAAAAAGTGATTTACTTTCTGAGACACACAGAAGGGTAAAGGTAAAAGTAACACCAGATGAATCAAGGACAGCAGAACACCGATAATCCAGGAAGTCACTGCCATGGTGCTGCAAACTCTCCAGCTCATGATGGCAGAGTATCGGAGTGGGTGGCAGATTGCAACATACCGGTCATAGGACATCACCACTAGGAGAAGGCATTCTGTGATAGCAAATGTCAAAAAGAGAAAAGTCTGTGTCATGCAACCAGCATAGGAAATGGGCTTCACTGGATCTAAAAGGTTCACTAGCATCTGGGGCACCGTGTTGCAGGCATAGGCAATGTCAACGATGGCCAGGTGGGACAGGAAGAAGTACATGGGAGTGTGCAGTTTGGAGTCCAGACAGATAAGCCCCATGATGGTCCCATTCCCCAGCAGGGTGAAGGCATAGAACATCGAGAAGAGGGAAAAGAGGAGCACCTGCATCCTTGGGCTGAGTGGAAACCCCAGGAGGATGAATTCTGTGATTAATGTCATATTGTTTCCCATATCCCTATGAAAGAGAAAACTGAATTAACAACTGGCTTAAGAGTAGACTTAAGGACCCAAGGAGCTGAAGGAGCTTGCAGCTCCATAGGAGGAGCAAGAATATGAACCAACCAGTACCCCAGAGCTCCTAGGGACTAAACTACCAACCAAAGAGTACACATGGAGGGATCCATGGCTCCAGCTGCATATGTAGCAGAGGATGGCCTTGTTAGACATCAAGGGAGAGAGGCCCTTGGTCCCAAGAAGGCTGATGCCCCAGTATTGGGGAATACCAGGACAAGGAAGCTGGAGTGGGTGGATTAGTGAGCAGGGGGAGTAGGGATAGGATAGGGTATTTTCAGAGGGGAAACTAGGAAAGGGGATAACATTTGAAATATAAACAAAGAAAATATCTAATTAATAAAACGGGGGAGGAAAGAGTAGACTTAAGTATGAATTTGTATTAAATTACTTCATATCCTTTGTAGGTTAGCAAAGTAAAGATACAAAATAGAATAATTGGTTTATATGGAGTTTTAAAAATTTATTTTGATACATGCACATATTTTTTAAATTATTATTATTGTGTATGTGTACATGGTGTTATTGTGTGGGTGCGTTACAAACAGATGAAGAACTTTGTGGAGTTGGTTCTCTCCTCATAGCCTTCTGTGATACTAACTCACAGCCCTAAAACATCTTCCTGCTTGACAATTGTAACATTTTTGAAGGGTCTAATATTTCATACCAAATATACCCATTTAAATGCTAGTCAATGTTTCATTTGATTCTACAGTTTACACTGCAATTTTCAAATAAATTGACATATTTAGGATTACATTATTCAGTTATTTATTCCCTAATTATTTTTACTCAGAAAAAATGATGGGCCTACATTTCAAGACTGTATTGCATTCAATATTGAATGGAAAGGGTTCAGTCAGGTGGAACAGTCTAAGGTTAAATTTGCAAGATAGCATCATTCCCCATCATTCATTCCCACAGACATTTCCCAGTCTACAATAAAAACCTCACCAAGTGCTTTTCTATTTAAGTGTAAAGGCTTAGATTCATCAAAAATCCTTTTTGTCATTTAGTTCTTCACAATTAACATTTCTTCGATGAGCATTTTGGTGACTGACCAGACTTGCACTGTGCTGTTTTTTGGGCATGACAACAGGATTAGTAACCTAGTCTTTTGGCTCTCAATATTGACAGATACTCTGAAGACAGTTTTAGGTGCCATCTCTCTGGTGTTTGCAGTGGTTCACTTACTGTGGGGAATACTGTAGAAAGGGTTGCCATTGTCTGATGGGACCACATCGCCTCTTTAACTTTTTAACTCCATAGTAAAAATGTGAATACAAACACCGTCCCTTCTCTGCTACATGCATTTTATTCTATTACTTTATGTGAACTTAACTTATCTGAATGTATAGGAATGAGTATTATTCCTCAAATTAAATAGCTATGATATTCTAATACTGAAAGATCTCATTCATCAAAATATTCAATTTATCTTTGACCTTTCTTAATACTATCAGAGAGGTAAGTAGTCCAGGCAGGTGAAAATAAAATCATATGCAGGCATTTATTGATTTCCCACTATTTGTATAACTTTATTCTTAGTGTAGAGATATAAAAAATTAAACGATTACCTCATTACTTAGATTTTATATGACATCATAGTAAGTTTATACATAATAAACACACATTTGTATACTTACGTGACAAGCCCCTATAAATGTCACTTTAAGCCCATATAAAAAAGTATGAACTTAATTTGTTCATAACGCTTTTTCAGGAATTCATTTAGACATATATGACTATTGTTCATAAAAAAAAAACAAACTATGCACCAAAATTAAACACTAATTCATTGATTGCTGTTCTTTACTAACACATTGTTGCGTTATATACTAATAGACATTTCCATGTCTTACTCAATTTGTCTTATTGTACCTGCCAATGGGCAGAATTTGAACATTTAGAATTTTGAAAATTAACTTTGTGACAATAAAAGCAACCAGATAATGGAAATTATATCATGGTTCATCAGAACTTACCAAACAATTGAGGAAGTCTGGGTGTCTAGAGAAGGCTGTTGTAGAAGGACCCACCTTAGTAAACCTTCATTCAGAAAATGTAACCATTTTTGTGATTCTGTGATGACATTGGAAGCCTTGTTGCTTGTTTCAAACTGATAAAGAAGCTCTATGACTCTTCAAGTTGCCTTTTAGAAGAGAAAGCTGTATGAATTTGTTACCTCCGCAAGTTACCTTTTCAATTGTCATGAGAGCCTTATGTAGTGTGTGAAAAAAAATATGGTTTCTTTAGAGACAGGAAGAATCCACCCACTGTGATTCTAGCCCACAGAGGTTTGACTTTTTCTATTTCTGTGCCCGAGGAAGGCATATACATAAGACCTTCAGATGTTATGGAAGAATACTAGTACTTTCATAAGTAATAGGACATGCTTATACTAAGTCATGCCTGGACTACAGCTACATCAATATACAGATTGTTGTAGCTTTGTGAATTTTCATTTTGTTTCAGTCTTCTTGCTTCCAAGATATATGCTGGCAAATGAAGAGATTATTCCTGGTTATTGATTATGGATAAAATCTTAAATTAATCCCCTCAGCCATAAATCCTTTAGTCTGAGTTCCCAGGTATTTGAAAGACAGTAGGGAAATGAGCTTAAATGAAAATGACTAAATTATCGAATAGTATCTAGAAACCCAACCTTTTATTCCTAAGCATAGGCCTGGAGTTGTATAAGTAAGGATGTAGAGGCCCTGGGACTTGTAGATCCATCTGTTGTTGGACAGCACATCTGTCCTCAACTTAGCTATTACTGTGAACAGTACTGCAATAAACATTAATGATTATGTCTGTGATACGTTGACTTGGAATCTTTGCATACATATTCAAGAATAGTAGTATAGCAGGGTCATAGTATATCTGTATTTATGGGTTAAAAATTAATAAAACATGATTTTTGTAGTGCATATGCCTCCTCTACTCTTACTTATAATACAATAAATGCATCCAAAAAGTCTTCAGGTAAATATTCTATTTCTTTTATCTATTTCTTATATACTTCTTTAAAAAATAATAGTACTTAATCTTTTACAATTTCATACATGTATACAATATATCTCATATATACACCTTCTACCATCCCATCAGCTCCCCTCAGGTCCCTCCATCACATCTCTCTCCCACTTTCATGTTTCTATTATTCACTTTTTATTTATTTATTCACACATTTAGTTCAGTTAGTGGTATCCATATGTGCATGGCATGATATCATGCCCTGGCACATGGGCAGAAAATGAGTCTCAGATCCTTAGCTGTTATCAAGTGTTAAAGTCTCTATAGGTAAATGTGGGGCCTTGGGATACCTTTACCTCTTTATGCTGACATTTTTCTTTATTTTATGTATTTATCAATTTAATATAATTTTTACAGGTATATTTTGTGTAATAAAAATATCCCCAAGCTGCCTTGTTTCTTCCCTTCCTCTCTACTTTTTACCTTTCCTTCCCTCTCCCTCATGCCTCCATTTCCTATTCACTTATCCCTTTTATTCACTTTCAATATCACTTTATAGACACATTCATGATTTTATATGACCAAAGAAAATCCAAGAATCACAAATGAGAGAAAACACATGATATTTGTGTTTCTGAGACTGGCCAAACTCACTTAATACAGCTATCTCCAGTTGTATGTGTTTCCTTACAGATAGCAACTTTATTCTTCTTTCTGTTTGAAAAATACTTCCCTTTATTACATATACAGTCTTTTCTTGTTCATGTCTCTGTTATTGGAGACTTTGCTTGGTTCTATTACTTAGCTGTCATGAACAGTGCTGTAATAAACATTGATGTGCAACTATCTCTGTGATATGCTAGAATCTTTTACACAAATATCCTCCTCTTCGTCTTCATCTTCGTCCTTGTCCTCCTCTTCCTCCTCCTCCTCCCCCTCCTCCTCCTTCTCTTCCTTTCTTCTCTTCTTCATATCCATAGTAGCTGAACTAGTTTACATTTACCTAGTTCATCAGCATACTGTTTTGCCTCTGCTTTTCTTTTCTTTTCTATTTTTTTTTCATTATCAGACTCTATTTAATCATAGGGAGAACGTAAATTCAAGTTTCTAGGACTTAGGGCAACTGAGGACTTCTCTATAGCTGAACAGTTTCTGTTATAAACAGTTTTTTGAGTCCAGATATCTCAAGGACAACTCCATCTTGCTGGCAGGGTCAAACAAGTTCACATGCAGCTGGCCTATTCCTTTGTCCCCTTATCACTCTGAACTTGGGAACTAGTATCTAGGAGAACAAATTAAGGACTTTGAAGCCAGGTGCCTAGATATGGCCCCATCTCCAATGGGGACTCCCTTATTTAACCCACAATGCCAAAATACAATTGGATAACACTTGGCTCTGCTTTTCAAATGATCCAGAATCTGACTACATCTAGTCCTCGTTATTGCTGCCCTTTTCTCTGCCACCTTCTTTTATCATCTGTGCTTTTGAAAGAGCCCCTTTAGTTTAGCTCAGCTTAGGTTCTGTAGTGATCCTGTTAAACTATGGGAGTTTTGTTACTCTTCTGCTCACAGCTCTTTTATGACTTTCTGACTCTGTCCTAGCTTTATAAAATCATGCTGGGGTTTTTAGCATGACCCTGTACAGGTAACCCTAGCTTTTTGTTCTCATGTGCTTAGTGACTGCATTTCACAGCACACCTCTCCATTCTTCATCTCTTACATTCTTCATGTCCCTATTCTGAAGTTTTCCCTGAGCCTTTGGGCTAAGAAAGGTTGGTACAGATGTGTGCTGAGCTGTAGATGGGATGTCTATGCTGTTAGATTTTTGAGAAACTTCCTCGATGACTTCCACAGTATCTGAACTGGTTTCTATTTCTATCAGCAGAGTATAGGAGCTTTCTGTGTCTACATCTTTGCCATCATTTGTTGTCAATGATATTTTTAATGGCTGACAGCGTAAGTGGAGTAGATTTAATCTTAATGTATTATCATTTAATTGTCTTTCTTTTCATGTGATGAATAAAAGAAGTGAAGGATAATACTCTTGAATTTGTTCCCTTTAAGTAGAAAGGAAACTATATGGTCTTTAACAGTTATTATTTTAACTATGGTGTTTCCATGTAACCCTTTTCAGATTAAAGAAATTCCTTGTGATATGAGTTTGTTGAGTGTGTGTTTCTTATGAAAAAGTGATCAACATGTCACTTACTTTTAATACAGGTAAGGAGAAATTATATTTTTCCTTTATTTATTTAACATTCTACAGTACATTGATTGAGTTTTGTATGTTCAAACTACTGCACCCTCGCAATAAATCTCACTTGGTTATAGTATTTGATGCTTCCTGTTTCAGGTTCTGGTTTCTGGTTTTGGTTGGGATTGTGTACTTATATATAGAAGGACAAAATAGCCTGTAATTTATGTTTCCTGTGATGTCTTTTTTATTAATGACACTGACCTCATAGAAGAATTTGGTAAATGTTCTCTTTGCTTCTATTTAAAAATCTCTATGAAGAAATAATATTAGTTCTTTATTTAAAACTCTGCTGTAGTTTGCCAAAATAGCAATGTGGTCCATAGCTATATCTGGTGAGATTTAAATTTACTAATTTATTTTTATATGCTATAAATCTATTTAGATCATTTCAATATGTTGGTAGATTCAGTATTTACAGAAAAAAATTTTTCTTCAGTTATTCACAGAATTCTCTTACAGTTCTTTACATATTTGCTATATTGGAGATGATATTTTACCAGTTTCTTTACACTGGTAATTTTAGTGTTATTTGAGTGGTTTTCCCCTGGTGTTTGTGTGTGTAGAAGCTTGTGGGTGAGTGTGTATAGTGACTGGAGAGGTATTTTATCACTTTCTGCTCTATTCCTTCGAGACAGGCTCCCTTATTGAAACAGAAGCTTCCCTGTCAGTCATCAAACTTCAGCAAACCTGTTTCTGAACCCTAGATTCCTGGGGTACAAGAGTGTGTGCAGCCACACCCAGCTTCTTATATCTTTGGTGAGATTAAATCCTTGGTCCTCATGCTCGTGCAGCAAATATTCTTCGCGACTAAGCCATCTTCCCAGCACTTCATCCCTATCTCTTCTGTAGGCTCAATCAAGCTAATGTTTGATAATTTTGTTGATTTTTTTCTTAAAAAGAAAAACATTAGCTACCATTAATTATATCATTTTTCAATTTTTGATTTCATTTATATATGTTCTAATCTACATTATTTTATTTCTTCTGTTTTCTCTGGTGTTTAAATAGCTTTACCTAAAATTAAATGATTGGAGACAAAATGTGAATAATTGATGCAAATATGAGTGAGGAATAGTGTTTCATTCTCTTCCACTCTGTAAATGCAAGTGGCTCTCAACATTGGAATCCAATCTAGAAATTGGATTCATAGAGTCCATTATGCATATATCATTTTCCCTGTTATTTTGACCCATTTCCAGAGCTAGAATTTGAACAATTATAATATTTTAAAACAAGACTTTTAGCCAGGCACAGTGCTACATGGCTTTAACTCTAGCATTTGGGAGACGGAGGCAGGTGTACTTCTTTCTGTGAGTACAAGTTTACCCAAATCTACATAGTGAGTTCCAGGATACCCAGATCCACATAGTGATACTGTATCTCAAAAATAAGTAAACAAACAAACAAATGATAATAAATAAATAAGATCATACTTCTAGTTGAGAAATTTTCCTGACTTTTGCTTCAGCTAACCACACGTTTCAGGAGCATGGCCCTGCACAACTCACATTCTCTGTGCCCCTCACACAGATCTCTTCTTCTGCAGTGCTCTGTGGAAGGCTTCCTTCACCTGGGTGTTCCTCAGACTATAGATGAGGGGATTCAGCATTGGATTAAAGAGACTGTGGAACAGTGACAAAATTTTCTCCTGCTCCTCTCGCTGATCAGAATCAGGGACCATATAAACCAACATGGCTATACCAAAGAAGAGCCCCACTACACAGAGATGAGAGGAGCAGGTGGAAAAGGCCTTCCTGCGACCATCCTTTGACTGCATTTTCAGGATTGTCCAAAGGATGTGAGTGTAAGATACAAGCATGGAGCAAAGGGGCCCAACTAAGACAAAAACACATGCAGCAAGAATGACAATTTGGTTGATCAAAGTGTCAGCACAGGCCAGCTTGAGAACAGCCAGGATTTCACAGAAGAGGTGGTTTACCTCCTGGGGCCCACAGAAGGGCAGCCTTAGCAAGAGAATTGTGTGAGCCACGGAGAGAATAAATCCACATGACCAGGATGTGACAGCCAGGGCCACACATACTTTCCAATTCATGATGACATTGTAGTGTAGGGGGTGGCAGATAGCCACAAACCGGTCATAGGACATGGCTGCTAAAATCAAGCACTCTGAAGCAGCAAAGGCCAAATACAAGAATGTCTGTGTGATGCATGGGACAAATGAGATGTTTTTTTTCTGGTTTATAAGGTTGGATAACATCTTGGGGACATTGTTGGATGAATAAGACATGTCAAGAATGGCTAGATGAGAAAGAAAGAAGTACATCGGAGTGTGCAGCCTGGGGTCCAGGCAGATGAGTACTAAGATTATGCCATTTGCCAGTAGGCTGAAGATGTACAGCAGGGAGAAGATCCAGAAGAGGAACATTTCCATGCCTGCGCTGAGCTGGAGTCCCACGAGGATGAATTCTGTGACCCATGTCTTGTTGGTTCCCATTCCTCTATGAGAGCTGGTGTACTGATGATGTGAGACCAAAATCCCAGAGCTGAATAATTAAATGAAAACTGGATTTATTCATTGTAAAACAAGTGCAGAGACAGTTCAATGCTTCCTCTTACTTCACACTTCCTAGAAGCCATCTGAGATTCTAAAACTTTATTATAAAAAACAAATTGAAATAGTAAAAAGTATATTCAGAATTATGCAAAGAATGCTCATGTACCTTCACTCAGGTTCAGCATACATTGATGTCTTTCTTACTTATCATATACTCTGTCTCTATACACTTAATATTTTGAGTCATTTGAATTTATAATTATAGAATCTTATAATTCTATAATTATAACTATATAAATCAAGAAAATTCAGTGCCTACATCTTTGTTTTCTCTAATCTCTCCACCCACACAGGACCTAATCTAAAACTTCACATTACATTTAATATAATCTCTTCTTAGTATCTTTGTAATTCAAATATGTCCTTGGCCTTTATGTGTTTTTCCAGACACTGGCATTTTGAACAGTAAATTGGCAATTTAGTAGAATGTCCCTGGAGTTGAAACTACTGTATTTCCCAGGTTTTGATTCAGATTAATCATTTTATACCAAAAGTGTCCTCAATGGATTATGTGTGGATGCAGGACGCTAATTTGTTCTGTTGTTGGGAAAAACCTAAGTTCGAGCATCTAATAAACACAGCCCTTTCCATCTATTTCCACTGTAAAGCTATTATTTTTCAAAACAATTTCTTGGATATCTACTAACATTTGTATATACACATATTAGTTTCAATGTGTATAAGGCAAATATATCTTTCAATTTTTTTGTTTTAGCTATTTTTGGTTATCTTGCTAACTCAATTATTGGTAATAATGATGGAGAATATAGGGCTCCTATTGTGTCATGGATTTTATGTGTATTAGTTGGCCATTAAGTAGAAAAATGCCCTGTTTGTCCATCTCTTTCAGTCTGAACTTACTAACATTGTTAGCCAGTGGGTCATATTTCATTTTTATCATATGTTTGATGCTTTATTTTATGCATTTGGAACCTCCAAGATTATTCCTTTGTCTTTTTAACCTGTTTTTGTTTAGAACTCTCCCTTGTACTGATAAAAACAGATATGTGGATGCTGAGAATCAAATCCAGGCCCTCTGCATGAGCAGCAAATGTCTGTAACCACTGAATCAACTCCGTAGGCACCTTTATTGAACTTTTAATTCTATTTTGTTTGGTGCTGAAGATGAACCCAGGGCTTTCTACATCTAGGGATGTTCTGTACTGTGAAACTATAGCCTTGGTCCAATAATTTAAGTTTTATCATGAATATGCATGTCTGGTGTCTTTCTATGTAAGTACACAAAAGAATAAAAGGAAATGTACATTCTCAAGGTTACCTTTGAAAACCGATGTAAAGAACTGGTTTCATTTATGCAATAAAATCTCATTAATAAATTGGTGATAGGATTGAACAGATGTTTGTGATATAATTTACTATGGTATTTAATGAAAACACGTTTGTAATTGTAGAACCATGTTAATCATTGGATTCTCTCTCCTGCCTGCCTTTTAATCAATACTCCAAAATTATATACTCTTGAATAACTTAGATTTAGATATTAATTTTGGCAAGCAAAATGATCACTATTGGTAATTCTTGATTTCTACTGTATATTTATATTATGAACTTTAAAATAATAACATTACTTCTATCACTGGTAGATATATGATGAACCATTTTCTCCATCAAAACATCTACCTTTATCAGATATTGAACCGAATCTTTATTCTTTAAAAGTCATTGCTTATTTCATATATAATCTCATAACTTAATTTATTTAATGTTTCTGTAATTAAAAGTCTACATATATATGTATATATGTATATGTGTGTATGTGTACATACATACACACACAGTGGTGTTGTCTTATTTCATGAAATCCTATTGTAGTCATAGAATTTTAGCTCTCAATCAATGCAGTCTATTTACCTATATATGAAAGTATTTTTTCAATTCATCTAAACATATTATATTCAAGCCATCTAGGCATAATATGGATTACTAAAATAAGAAACCATCCAGAAGGGTGTTTATTCTGTGGTTATTGTCCTGTAATGACTATATTCTATATTGTCATTAATCTATGATAGAAAATGATACAATAACCTATATTATCTCATTTTAATAAAGAATCCCAATGAGACAGTAGTTCTTTATACTGTGAAGAAACACATCTAAAATTAACCTTGGGATCATTTTTATCTTGGCTTAATACTAGATACTACTTTTTAAAAATGTACCTAAAGCACCATTCTTTACAAAACTGAAATGCAACCTGGTTTGTGATGTGTAGCCATTGGTTACTAGGATGAAGTTCTCACCTGTTCTGCATTCAATTCACCCTCTAATCAAGGGATTGACATGTTTTATGGAACCTTTGTACATCTTACTCTTCAAGATTCATGTGGTTACACATGAAAGAACTACCTCAGTGCCACATTTTACACTTTATGTCTAGATGTCATTCTACCTTGATTAGAAGAAGAAATTCTGCTTCAAGGATGGATAAGATTTGGAACAATTTGGCTCAGCACTCACATTAAACAGAAAGGGGAGTCTGTACCAATATGGAAACTACAAATTAACAATATTTTAACATTTTAAATACTGAATGTATGTAATTTCATTCTTATCATATGTGACTTTCATCATTATTTTCGGATTTCCAGTTACGGATTAAATATCTTAAAATGTCAATCATATGTCAATGAAATGTATTATACTACATATGTCAATTAAGGGTTTTATTTATGTATACTGATATCTGTTATGGATTGAGTGATGAATTCCAAATCCTATATTCACATCCTATTTTAGTAGACTACCTTTGCAGATGTGATTTCCTGTACACATTAAAAATAAGAACTTTAGAGAGGTTAAATAACATCTTATATATGCTTTGAATTTATGCTCTGAGAAAGTTTCATAGGAAGAGTTTTGAAGCCTTTGGAGGAAGTACTTTATAATTACACAAGAGGTAGACTTGAAGATACATGTATTATAGACTCACAAACTTTTCCAATCACTGAGCTCAGGAAAAAGACCAGTTGCATGAATTTCTTTGAGAAACATAATTTAATGATGCAGAAATTCCTATAAATGTATTGGATATATCGAGGAGGACAATAGTTAATGTGTACAAAGCTATTTTGGGTAGAATTAAAGAATATTCTTATATTATGCTAATTAAGGAAGAGTAACATTGGCATCAAAGATTTTTACTTATAGTTATTGACTTACTTTTAACTTCTCAGCATATAAGAAAACAATATTATTGAAAATATTCAACAACATTGAAAATATTGCTATCTCATAGGAAGATTTGTTTTGATTTTTTTAAGTCTTTGTAGTTTTGTTCCTGGATTAATAAATCTTCAAATCTTAATTATCATTTCCAGAATATAACTAAAACATAAAAATGAAGACAGTATAAAAATAATGTTAAATTAAAATATTGAAGGAAATTGTCGTTAAGGGAATAGAGAAGAAAACACTAGAGCATTGATTCACAAATTTTTATATTTGTAATTGAATAAAATCACATCAGTAACAAAACAAAAGGTTTTTATGGTTAATTTGAATAGTTTTTCCTCAAAACCAGCAGTTCTCAACTGGTAAGTTGAGAATTCCCTCCAAAGACCATCAGAAAACATAGATATTTATATTATGTCTGAAAATAGTAGCAAGATTACAGTTATAAAGTAGCAACAAAAATAATGTTAGGGTGTTGAGAACCACTGCCCTCCCCCACTTTCTCTCACTGTATATGTATCTGTCACTGTTTTTCTGTCTCTGTCTCTCTTTCTTTCTGCCAAAAAAATGTTTTTTAAAAATACTTCAAGTCTAGTAGTTATCATAATAGTGTGATAAATTGAAATACTTAAAAATTAAGTAATTATATGATGAATTCATTTAGCAAACTGATTTCAGAAAACAAATGAGTACAACAGGTACTCAATTTTCCTTTGAAATAGGTTTCCTGGACATTAATATCTTCATTTTATCCATTAAAAATAAAGTTGCCATTACTTTGCCTCCTTCAGGTTCTGGAGGTACTTCATTAAGACAGTTGTGATGATCTGGCTGCTTCTGTCACATCACAGTAGATGACAGAGGGAGATGGGATGCCAGTGAGTTTTGGGGACCTCTATGTATAGCACAGCATGACAGTAAGGTGAGCCCGAGTTTTTCTAACTCTTTGCAATGCACTCTGAGTCAGGGCTTCACCCAGGAATGAAAACCTTTTGACACTGCTGTGGTGATTTCTACTGTTGTACTGTTTCATTTCACCTACCTATGCCAAAAGCCACTTTCCTGTTCAAATGAACCTCTTTAATAAAAAGAGATGTTAGTACTGGATTTTCTCAAGGAAGATACTTTGAGTTAGAGTGAATCCCATAGAGAAGAGAACCATACCTCTAAAACATGTAGAATTCTACTCCTCCTGACAGCCTTAATGAGATGAAATCAAACATAGGAAGATAAAGGGACTCGCTGAAATGTCTCCAACGAACCCCAGGAGCATAGTTTAGTTTACAATCAGAGGACAAACCACTTCTGAGTCTCTAGCGAGAGTTCAAATTCCCAGAGGAACCATATGAAATCATGTCTTCTCCCTGAGGGGCGGGCAGGCCAGCAGCTTCTGTTTAGAAGACAAAAAAGATTATACCTAATGAGCTTGAAGAACAACTTCTAGGTCAGTCAGTTACTTTTACACAATACTTCAAGTCTGTAGAGGATAACAAAATATAGGTAAAACAAAACACAATATCCAAACTTTTGCAGTTGTTACAGTTTTATGACTTCCTGTACCCCTAGAATCTGTTCTTTCTGAGATGATAGAACTCTCTCAGTGCCAAAGTGTATCTCTTATTACAGTAGACTTGGAGGATTGCAGGCAGCAGCCATGAGCAATAGTATTGAGTCTCCATTATACTTCAGACAGTGTACTGGGATTTTTCTGTGGTCTCTGTGTCTTAATCTCATTTCTCTCAGATTATAGCCACGAGGACTGACTCTGATAACTATTTTCTCAGTGTGGTTCAAGGACTCTGAGAATGATGGAGAAGCTTCAGAAGATCAACAGGATCAAAACTATTTCCAGGGTGGTGTTTTGACAAATTTTGGTCTTTTTCTCTGGCATTCTCTCATGTGTACATATTGAAAATTTCAAGTTATCTATATGTGCTAATACAACACATGGGAGGCAGAAGATATGAAATAGAGCTATTTATTAAATCCAAACTTTAAAATTTATAAAATTGTGAACTAATGCAATTTTTCTGCATTTAATACAATAAAAATGTCATAAATGACATTTATATCCAATATATGCATAATAAATAATGATGAATTCAAAATAAATTTTTTAATAACCTCTGTTTTCATTCCTGTTATGAATATCAGTTCTGAGGGAAGTAAAATCCAGTCGCAGCAGCCACGGAACTGTGCTTAGGGTCTGAGTTGAGAGGATCTGCTGAGTGCCAGCAGCTCTAGCTGGTGAGGAGAGGATGGGGCATGAGACTGTCAAGGGCTGTGTCCTAATGGATCTTCAATTCTGCAAGGAATTGTATTGCTATATTACGAGGGGGAGATGCTTATACTCAAGACCTGCCACAAGTAGGAATCAACTGAATTGGAGGCTCTTTTCACTTGCATCATCAGCCCTAAAGGACAGTTCTCTATGTGGTGGCTTTGCTCTGTGAAAAGCCTACAGATACACATCAACAGAGAAAGAGAATTTCCACTTACAGCTTAGCCCTGAACAGGTCAATGACCTGCTCTGAGTTGGGGAGTCATCTCATAAGGTTCGTGATTTCAACAATGGAGTTCCTAACTTAGTCTTAAGATTTGATAGCAACCACTTTGCTGCCAATTCCCCAGGGGAGGACTGACAACGTGTAGCTTCCTGTGTGCAAATGAACGGGATGATGTTTGGTAATTTTGATGGACATGGTGGCCATGCGTGTGCACAAGTGATGAGCTTTTCTAAGACATGGTTGTGTACCTGATGTCCCATTAGACTTTGGAGCAGATGGAAGAAGCAATGGAAAACATGAAGCCTCTGCTGCCTGCAGTGGCTCAAGCACCCTGGAGACAGTATTTATAAGGATGCCACATCAGTGCATCTGGACCACCTCTGTGTCTATTGGCAAGAGCTCCTTGACATGCATATGAAAACCAGGCTAAGCAATGAAGAAGAATTGATGTACTCCTTCCAGAGACTGGACTCTGACATCTCGCTAGATATTCAGTCTCCTCTGGAAGATGAGGTGACAAAGAACTTATTCCTCCAGGTTGCTTTTTCTGGGGCAACAGCCTGGATGACCCATGTCAATTGAGTTCACCTGCATCTGGCAAATGCTGCTGACTGCCAGGCCATCCTTGGTCTACAGGAAGACAGTGGTGTGTGGTCATGTTTACTTCTTACCTGTGACCACAATGCCTGGAATGAGGCTGAGCTGTCCCAACTTAAGAGAGAATACCCTGAGTCTGAGGACAGGACACTCATCATAGATGATAGACTGCTGGGTGTCCTCATACCCTGCTGAGCCTTTGGGGATGGCCAGCTAAAATGGAGTAAAGAGTTGTAGTGTTATATCCTAGAGAGGGCTTTGATACCCAGGCCCTCAAAATCTACCAGTTTACCCCACCCCACGACCACACTCCACTCTACCTGATTGCCAAGTCTGAGCTGAGGCCTCAAGATAAGTATCTTGTGCTGGCCTCAGATGGCCTGTGGGACATGCTAGGCAATGAGGATGTGGTAAGGCTGGTGGTGGGGCACCTGCCCAAGGTTGGTCACCATAAGCCAGACCTGGATCAAAGACCAGTCAACCTGGGCCTCATGCAGAGTCTGCTGCCACAGAGGAAAGCCAGCGGACTCCATGCAGCTGACCAAAATACAGACGCACATCTCATCAGACATGCCACCGGGAGCAACGAGTATGGAGAGATGGAGCCAGAGTGGCTGGCTGCCATGTTGACACTGCCAGAGGATGTGGCCAGGATGTACCGGGATGATATCACTGTCATAGTGGTGTTTTTTTTCTTTTCTTTCCTTTTTTTTTTTAAAACTAGGATTCAATTGATACCTGTTATAAGGAGAGTTAAGAGTCTCACTATAATTGCCAAGGCGAACATAAATGCCCTTTAGAACACTTTCACTCACTCTTAGTGAATAGTTCAAACTTTAGTAAAGAATAGGCACACGTAGGTTGCTGAGTAATTAACAAAAGAAGGAAGGGAAAACCAGCATTAGTGCAAGAAAACCAAACAAAGACATTAGGAGTGCTTTTTGTCCTATGTGTGATGACCAGCTGTTCTATGTAGCAGACAGAATAAAGATTAACATTTGCTTAGGCTCATGTAGTCCATGTCCTTTATAAAGACTGCTAAATTGTGTCATCCTGTGCTTTCAAAGTATAAATTTAATCATGAGCCTAAGAATAAAGAACTTCAGGATCTTCTGATAAAATATCAGTTCCTATACCTACTTAAGATATCATTAGGTCCTCAGTAACTTTTAAGAGCATAAAGATATTCTGAGACAGAAGTATTGGAAAATAATTGCAGTAGGTGATAAACTACCACATTAGCAAGGATTATAGTTACAAACATATCTCCAGATATTATTAGCACCAAGGCTGAGGTTATGACCTAGTTGGTAGAATGGTTGCCTATCGTGCATAAAGTTCTGGGTTGAATTTCTAGCACCACATAAACCCTAAAGTGGTAGCACAGGTTTGCAATCACAACACCCAGGAGGCAGAGGCAGAAGAATCAGAGGTCAAAGTCATCTATAGCTACATAGAGAACTTGAAGTCAAACTGGAGTACACAAAACCCCATCTCAACAAACAAAACAAAACAAAATAAAACAACACCCAGTGGATCCATTTTCTGTCACTGCTATAAGAAATCAACAAAAGACATCTGTTATCTCACAGTCTTATTGGTCCCGAGTCTTGATATTAGCTTGATGACCAACTCCGGATCTTATGTCTACCTATTCACTGGAGGTTTGTGATCCAGCTCCAAATTAAATAGTTGTTGGAAAAACTATAAGCCTTGTGATCATAGGGTTGAAGTCTATCGGAGATTCCTGCGCTCCTTGTAGCCACTCTCTACTTATATATTATTCCACTTGTGTTAATTACTTTTATGTTCTGTGACCAAATACCCAACAGATGCAACTTAAGAGATAAAAGATTGGGCTGGAGAGATGGCTCAGTGGCTAAGAGCACTGATTGTTCTTCCAAAGGCCCTGAGTTCAAATCCCAGCAACTACATGGTGGCTCACAACCAACTGTAAGGAGATCTGATACCTTCTTCTGGTGTGTCTGAAGACAGCTACAGTGTACTTAGATATAATAATAGATAAATTTTTTTAAAAAAAGATTTTTTTAAAAAAAGAGATGAAATATTTATTTTGTTCCATGATCTGAGAAGACACAGTCTATTATGGCCGGAAAGGCTTAGCTGAGTTCCCAAGTGTGTGACAGAGGAAGCAGAAAGGGCTAGGCTAGACACAAGTGTGCTGGTCACTTCCAAAGTCCCCCACCCCCCAATGACCTAACTCTGTTAGACAAGCTCACCTCCCAAAGGTTCCACAGATGCCATCATAATAGTGATATAAACTAGGGACCCACTGTTCAAAATAAGAGTCTGCAGGGCACCTTCAAGACTCAAACGTTGTGCTTCTCCATGTTCAAATGTAGAAATTGTTTGCTGAGGTTTTCACATACTGACGGTCTCTCTGACTTCTTCCTCTGCCACCTGATAAAGAAACCACCCAGCCGTCACAAGGCTCACCTGCCTATTCCCAATGTCCAGATTAGCTCTTTAGACCCTGCTGTGTTCAAGCTGTCTATGATTTTGATGGTACAGATATTGATGTGTTGATGTTATGAAAGCAGCAGTGATATAACAACATGATTTCAAATTTAAATTCAGAAGACAACCATTTAAATTGTTATGTTTTACTCTGTGGTGTGATTATTAGAATGTAGGAAAAATTTCTTTGGATTCAAGATTTATATATTTTTAACTGAATTAACAATTATTGGACGTCCTATTTAGTGCTCCTTGACCCAGGCATTCTTTAGAGAATTACAATGAGCATTTATATTTAGTGGCATGCCTACAGAACACGTACAGTGGTAGTATCAGCATACCATGCCCCAAAGATGAAAAATTAGTGTGGTTCAAGGCCAGATATGAGAAAACCATCAATCCACCCTATAAGGTCATGATACATTTTCATATTTTTGCAACAATCTTGCTATTTAATTTCATTCTCCCTTATCTTTACTTTTTTACCCCATGATAAACAATTTAGCATGAAAATTACCTGATAATTAAATCAAGTTCTTCTATAGACTGGACATTTTCTGTGGGTGTTATATTCTTGGAAAATTCTTCTAGAACTCACAATGAATTTAAGCCTTTCCATATTGTTACACGACCTACAGATACAGTATAGCTAAGTATTACCAACCGTACCAATATTGTACCATATTACAGTATGACTAGAGCACAATCAGTCTCATTAGAGAATGTAGTAGGAACAGAGAAACACCAGCTTTGACTTTCTAGTAAATATGATATGTCAGGTTGCTCTTAAATATGGAAATTATTACAGTCTGGAAGGGCATTTTGTTTTTGTTTCTGTTTTTGTTTTCCTGCATTGGTTGGGAGGAAAGCCAGTCACTCTGTCTCAGTATAAAGAAATGATAACTAACTTCCATGGTGTTCAAAGACCATATGTGTTCTGTGGTGGGAGTATGACATAATTCAGAATGGTTTCCCAGCTATGTTGTAAGGTCTGTCTTATTCTTAAGATGCAGGCATCACAGTTCATGAATGAGAATTACTAGGGCCCAGAGAACTTCAACCAACTGCAAAGCACTCCACAGGCATTTCCCTTTTTCTTATGAAATAAGATGAACAAATTGCCAGAGGTAACTGGCTTCCATATGTGTCAAGACAGCCAAGAGGTCCTCTTGAGTTAGGGCACAAGTCTTGTGTCTCTCTCTAAACCCCATCAAAGGATAAAATTCTTGAGTTTCATGACACATTTCACTCAAGTGTCATCATATTTTCAGCCTAAGCCCCATTCTCTCCCACTAAGGAGACAATTATTACAATTTGCTAATTTCAATTGACATTGTTTTCTTTGAGTTTCACTCTTCATTAAAAGTCAGTTTAGCTTGTCTCATGATGGTTCAGTAGGTACTTGTTTTTCCCTGCACCTTTTTTTATTTGCCTTGAGGGACAAATTATTCTTTTTGTCATTGTAAACTAATGGCCCGAGTACAATTAGGGTATAGGTTAGTTGCCAGAAAACACAGTTTCCTTGTATTAGATTTTGATAAGTGGCATCCTGCTAAGACACAACTGGCAATAGGACTCCCTGCAACTTGGTCTCATCACAAGGACACTCCTGGGGAATTCATAGCCACCAGATGATACCAGCTTTTTAACAATGTATCTGCACAGTATTTGATGGTGTGTTATAACACTGCTGAAATATTTTTGTCTATTTATAATAAATCACATTTCTGAGCATTAATCATTTTATATCGAGCTTAGAGGTAGAGAGTAATAAGTCAGTGGGAAACTGTATATCATATGCTATGGTCAAATTCCATGAATGCATGTCCCTAAAGAAAAAGAATTGCAGTTACAGGTCCATTAGTATGCTGCTATTCAGTCATTAGTATCTGTCTTGCCCTGTTATTATAGCATATGACCAAAGTATTTTGCTCAGCAGAATGACTGTTTATTAGTTTTTTTTTTTACTTATTTTGATTATTTAATCAACATTAATTCAGTTTCTCACATTTGGGAGGCATGCTAGGTTTAGGCACTGTGCTGTCCAAATAGAGGGTCCATAGTCACTGGGCTCTCTCCTTTCAACCATTAGGTAACACAGTGAGTCATCCTCCATCAACCCAGTTTTATTAGAAGGGGAAAACCACACCACAGCCTGTGGGAATCCTGATGCAAACATGAGAGGCTGTTTGAGATCATCCTTGCTCCAGTCACAGCTGCAGTGTTACCCAGGTACAATTGTCACAGTTGAGAGCTCAGTTGAGAAAATGAGAAGAGGACACTGTACAATGAAACTGCCATGCATAGTTGGAGGGAAATACAATCTGATGCTGATGAATATACTCCAAGGCATTTATTCCCCCACAAAGACCTTCACTGTGGTGAATCTGGGATCTTCTTGACTGACACCACAGAAAAAAGTCAAGTTGTGTTACTATGAAGCAAAAGTTGGGTTTATTACTTAAAGATGAGAGACAGAGGTAGTACATACTTAGACTCAGTGTAAACATTAGGAGGTAATAGCTTATACATTATTATATATATTACAATAATTGTGGCGTATTTAATTTTATGACAGGAAACTATACTGTTCAGTGGATAATAATGTATAATCAAGTTCAAAGATTAGGCAAAGTTTAAAATAGAGTAAAGTTTAAATATTCAGTATTGTATTCATTTCTCTCACTCTAAAGAAGTTCTCTTTAATCTGAAGGGGATTGTAACCCTATAGGAAGAACAACAGTATCAATTAACCAGACCCCCAAACCTTCCAGAAACTAAACCACCAACCAAATAGTGTATACATGGGTTGGTTCATGGTTCCCATTACAATTGTAGCAACGGACTGCCTCATCTGGCATCAGTGGGAGGGGAGGCACTTGGTTCTGTGGAGGCTTGATGCCCCAGAGAAGGGAGATGTTAGAGGGGTGAGGCAGGAGTAGGTGGGCGGGGGATCACTGTCTTAGGGCAAAGAGGCAAAAAGGTACAGAGGGGACCACCCTCTTGGGGCAAAGAGTTCATGGATGAGAGAAGGGGAAGGGGAATAACATTTAAAATATAAACAAATAAAATGATTAATTAAAAATTATAGAAGTTCCCTTTATAAGTGAAATTGTAAGATGGTTTATGTGGTACATGGTATAGGTTTATAGATGGAAAAAGAGGGACAATAATGTTAAATTCAAAGGTCACATGGGTTGTGGCTTAAAGCCAGTTCTATTTTCTGAAATCTCTCTGAGAAAACAGTGTGTTGTCTCTTTCAGCAGTCTTCCTGTTGGCTGGCTGGTTTTTTTTTTCACAGCATGTTTTTAATTGTTTCATTTTGACACTTGTAAGACATACAAACCATATCCCAGATTTCTCTTCCTACAGTCCCTGAAATTCCTTTTTCTGTCTTGCTTGAAGTTCAGGATACTCGCCTAACACATTTCCCAAGTTTTGTTTTTTTAAATGGGTAACTTGAGTGGATACACTCCCATGATCCTTTCATGATAAGGGTGATGATGAAAATGGGCAAATTAGCTCTTCATGCCTGCTGTATTGGGCAATAAATGGTTTACTCTGAAACCATTATCCTGAGCATGGTATGTGACATGTACCCTTGGGATTTGGTATCATTGACTATTCTTGAACTAGAAACTGTGAAGTTAATTTCTTGATCTGAAGAAATGCAGTGTTTTTCTGAGCAGGCAGTCCTTTAGATTTTTAATCATGGTGGTGTTCAGTTATTAAACATCTTTATAGTGACTGCTTTGTGGTATTATCTATGAGACTATGGGACATACTTCGCTATTTCAAGTATCTATCTCCCTCCCTCCCTCCCTCCTCCTCCTTTCTCTCTCTTTCTTTGTAGCTTGTTCTTTTTTTTTTTTTTTGAAATTGATGCTTTAGAAAAGTGGTTCTTGACCTGTGGGTAGTGAACACTTTGGTAGTCACATACCAGATAACTTGCATATTGTATATTTACATTATAATTGTAACCATAGCATAATAATAGTTATGAAGAAGCAACAAAGTAATTTTATGGTTGGCAGTCACCTCAACATGAGGAACTGTATTAAAGGGTCAGAGCATTAGGAAGGTTGAGAACCACTGTGTTAGATGAAACTCTTGGTGTTGATCTTCCTGCTACTGATCTAAGGCTTTATTATAGATCTTTATTTTGGAGTGTACACATTTATTTAATCACATGATTATTTCTGTGAACTATAATCTCTCCTACCACTGAAGTTTTAGCCTCAAAGGATGCATTGCCTTGGGTGAACCTGTGGTCATTCTAGATGCGAAGATGAGGAAGGGATCTTTACCAGCTTGCTTCCTTGACCATATCCAATTAGTATACATCACCACCTGTGACTTCTAACAATGTTCTAGGACATGAACCAGTCATTTTGGGCTCCGTTGAAGGTCTAAATCAGTGTTTGGGATTTTTTGTTCCCAGGCTTTTCCTCAAAGTGGTTCCTCTAGTTTGTTCTTCCAAACTAGCTAGCCCGCAGCTCAGCCTGCATTCCCAATTAGCGTACGAATCTCTTCCGATTTTTCTTCTTTAATCATTTCTACTACTTTATGTCACTACTTGGCTTGACATTCTTCACGATGTGCATAAAATGAAATCAATTATTTAGGAGGGACTAAGGGACATATAATGGTCTGCCTCTATCATGAAGCATTTTGGGGTCAGGCTCAGTAAGCAGGGGAATTGAAAGAGCTAAAAATATACATGAGGACCAATATGATTAAAATGAAGAATTCACATGGGGGCTATTTTTAACTGACCTGTGCTCCTAGTCCTTATATGTCCTCTTTAAATTCATCTTTTAAGCAGGACAGATAGTAGTTAGAAATGTCTTATTCTTTTGAGAAGATAGCAAACTAATATCTAAAATTGAATGATATAGTGCAATTTATCACGGAAGACTTTCCTTCTAAAAATGGTAAATACTGAAAAGAAATGTGTGTGCAGATACAAAGTCTAGAGATTGACACACTGGTTTGAACATTGGTCAAGAAGCCCTAAGAAGGGAGACTACCAAAATACATACCGTTGTGGTATAAATGTGAATGCTCTCAGGAGATCACATATTTGAACACTTAGTACCCAGTCAGTGGTACTATTGGAGAAGACTGAGTAATATCTAGGAAGTGAAGCCTTGCTGCAGAAAATATGTAATTAACATGGGTGCTGAGGTTTTATAACCTGGTCACACTTTCTATTCACATTCTGCTTCAAGTGTGTATGCAGTCTGACTAACAAGACTCTTGTCCCTGCCACAAACCTTTCCTGCCTCTTCTCTGCCATAACTGAAATGATCTCTCTAGTATAGATCAAAATACTTCCTTTTTTCCTTACATTGGTCTTCTCAGGGAATTTAACTACAGCAGCAGCAACAACAATGACCAAAACAAAACAAAACAAAAACAACGAAAGAACCAACAACAACAACAAAAACCCCTCTCTTCTTCCATCCTTCTTCCCTTCTCTGTTTCCTTTTTTCTCTCCATCTCTATATCATTTTATTCTCTCCCACTCTCTTCCTTCCTCTCCCTTTTCCCCTCCCCCCTCATGCACACACACACACACACACACACACACACACACACACACACTTCAATATTATAAAAATTATAAATTTAAGTGCTCTGAAACACTGAAAGGAAGATAAGGGTATGATGTCATAATAATCCTCATGTTTAGAATCCACTGTCCAAAACAGTTTCCACAAGCTCCTTACTGACTATAAGAATCACATTTTTCCCCCCTAGGGTTTCCTCCTACCTATTTCCACTCTAATGTTTTCATTCATGAATAATTATCATGATATAATTGTTAAAAAAAACAAGAATTAGACATTCTGTAATCAAGGTTAGAATGAAGGAAATGCTCAATATACATAATTACAGCTAAGACTATTTAACCTAAAATTTTGAGGTACTTCTTTCTTTTCAAAAATCTCTAAAATTTAAAAGAAAACAGGTGAAAAATATAAATTCTGCTAATTCCAGTTTTGATCAAATAGCCTGTTTTGCAGTACTTGTTGGAATTTTGTTTTGTTTTGTTTTTGGAGTTCTTCAGTTGTATTGTCCTTTGAGTTTGAAATATCATCAGAGGCTTGTATTCTGAGCACTTATTCTCTCATAAGTCGTGTTGCTTTCAGGAGACTGGGGAGCTGTAGAAATCGTCTGACTGCTAGAGGTAGGTCGCTAGGGGTTTGAAAGCTTATAGTTTAGCCCTTAGTCCTGTCCTTTTTCTGCTTCTAGGTCTACTGTAATGTGAATATCTGTCTTCCACCACACAGTGCCATTACTGTGAACTGAACTGCACCCATCACATCCTTCCTGCCAAGACAGACTGAGACCCTCTGAAACTATAAGCCAAAATAAGACAGGATACTGGTTAAAGGTAGTTGTTGCCAAGACTGAAGGCCTGAATATGATTCCTGGAACCCACATGGTAGAAGGAGAGAACTTGCTCCTGAAAATTGTCCTCTGACCTCCACACATGTGCTGTGGAATTGCACATATGCACACATCCTATACATGCATACATACATATGATAAAATAAAAGAATAACCTTTCATTCCTTAAATTGTTTCAGTTAAGTATTTTGGTCATCATAGCATGAAAATAACTGTCATAAATTTTTAGCTTTAATTCCCTAATTTTAGGTTCAAATCTCTGACAACATGAGGCTCTTCCTATGAGTTTCAAACTATATCAAAGAAATCAAAAGTATTATGGTTCATTGGCTACTACATGATAGTGAGATTATATTTTAAACACTGTTAAAAGATGAAAGACCTCACCCAAGATTGATTTTACATAGCCTTGCTTTAAATTGCTCTTAAGAACCTGTTTTCTCAACTCATAGTGAGGACCCCTGACGACAAATCCCACAAAACTGAATGCTGTTCATCTATATGGCAAGGTTCTGCAAGTACCTGGGAGCTATTTGACCAATGACTTGTTTTTTGAAAATTCATTGAAGTATAATCATGTGTCACACTACTTTTGTCAGAATTGAGTCATTCTGACAGAAAAACTAACCTTGAAGTTCTTATTTCCTTCTTTTCAAAGAAAAACTCACTAATAATTCTTCTAGGGGATGCATGCCATGCATTTATTAGCTCCATCTGTCTTGACTAAGCTTCATTAAAACTTCGCCAGTTTTGACTGTTTACCAATGATTATTAGATGTCCCCAAATTAGAGTGATTGTTCCTTATCATTTTAGTTATTTCAATGATATTCCATGGTAGCATTAACTTCTAATTTCTTGTTGACTTATGGTAAGAAATAGAACTTTGCATGTTTATCAGTTACATATAGGTCTTTCTTTTTTTTCATGAGTGGCTGTTCAGCTGCTTTGCAATTTTTCCACAAATGTGCTATAGTTATAATTTTATTTCTTTTTAAAAGGGAGTTCATTTCATGTGCTGTTCATACTTCTATTTGGTCTCATAGATACTTTGGTTACTAATCAACTGGCTCCACACTGGTAAGTGGGTAGGTAGCAGCCTATGGAAACAGATAAAGAGACCCACAGCCCTTGTGGAAGTGTTGGGGTAAGGATAAAAGATGGAAAGTGGGTAGACTAAATAGAGTCATCAAACCAAGGGAGCTCCCAGAGACTAGACCACCAACCAAAGAGCAAGCATGGGATGGAACTAGGCACACCTGCACATATGTAGCAGAAGTGCAGGCTGGTCTACATGTGGTTACCCCAGCAACCAGAGTAGGGGATCTGAATCTGTTGCCTGCCTGTGGATCCTTTCCCCTAACTGGACTGCCTTGTCTGGCCTCAGTGGGAAAGGGTGTGCTTAGTCCTACAGTGACTTGATGTACCAGGATGGGGTGATATCCGAGAGGTCTCCCCCTTCTCAGAGGAGGAGACAGAAGTTGGAGAGGGGCCGTATGAGGGGGGCTGAGATTGGGATATAAAAATGAATAAATAAATATTGAAAAAAAGAATTGTGGGTAAGAATGGGAACATTCTCCCAATGTCACAGTGTGAACCTCTGAGTATTTAAGACCTATCATATGAATCCCAGATTTCTGGCTCCTTTGTCTAAGAGGTATAGGGCTGTTATCCCAGACTTCACAAGCCAGGCTCTATGTAGACATATAGTCTATAATATTCTGTTTTAAGGGAGTATTTATAATAGACAAGGCAAAGGAATGTCGACTACTATATTTGACAGGAAGAATAATTATCCATCCAAGTCATTCTTTGATCTCTCTTACATTGGTCTCTCCTTCCACAGTGACCTCCTGAGAGCGCCCTTGACCTCAGCATTCCTCAGACTGTAGATCAGGGGGTTCAGCATAGGATTGAAAAGGCTGTAAAACAGGGAAAGGATCTTTTGCTGCATTTCAGGGTGCTGAGATTTGGGTGCCATGTACATGACGATGGCGCTGCCAAAGAAGAGCCCAACCACACAAAGGTGGGAGGAACAGGTAGAGAAAGCCTTTCTGCGGCCTTCCCCTGACTGAATCCTCAGGATTGCCACCAGGATGCGTGTATAGGAGACCAGCACCAAGCACAGTGGTCCCACTAAGATGAATACACAGGCTGCAAAGATGACAACTTGATTGAGTGTTGTGTCTGCACAGGCAAGCTTGAGGACAGACAGGATTTCACAGAAGAAGTGATTGATTTCATGAGGTCCACAGAAAGGCAGCTTCAGTATGAGAACTAAATGGACCAGAGCCAAGAGGAAGCTAAATATCCAGGAAACCGCAGCAAGGGTGGTGCACACTCTCCAGCTCATGATGACAGTGTAGTGTAGGGGGTGACAGATGGCCACAAATCTATCATAGGACATCACCACTAAAATCAGGCACTCTATATGAGCAAAAGCCAAATACAAGAACGTTTGCATTATGCATGGAATGAAGGAGATGGTTCTTCTTTGAGTCACAAGATTTGCCAGCATCTTGGGGACATTATTGGAAGCATAAGACATGTCAACAATGGCCAGATGTGAGAGGAAGAAGTACATAGGTGTGTGTAGTCTGTGGTCTAGGCATATTATTCCAAGGATGATTCCATTCCCAAGAAGGGTAAAGGAATAAAACAGAGAGAAAAGTCCAAAGAGAAAACACTCCACAGCTAGATCAGCTTGGAATCCCAGTAGAGTGACCTCTGTGATCCATGTCTGGTTGGCTCTCATTCTCCTGTACAAAGACCTTGTTCAGATTGAAAGGTCAGAGCTGTGGAATAACTAAAATATTTAATGAAGTATTTAATGATTATGATAGAGAAAACATTTTGAAGTGCATCACCAAGGATGGAGCCTTGGGTTTTGTTTTCAGCTATGCTACCTTATTGCAGTTATAAAAATGAAGAAAATGCCCGGCTATATCTTAGAACATTAATAGAAAAGGCTGGTGAGATAGCCCAGTGGGTAAAGGTGCTTGCTGCCAAGGCTGACAACCTAAGTTCAGTCTCTGGACCCACATGATGGAAAGAGAGAACCAAATGTACAAGTTGTCCTTTGACTTCCCCATGTACTTTGGAAACATATCCACATACATGTGAGTACACGTGTGTGTACACACATACACATGCACTACAATAAACAAATAGATAGGTAAGTAAATAAATGTTTAAAAAGCTAAGTGTGTACGTGTCCATATCAGCATACAAACTAAATGTTATCACAGCGCAATGTGTTTTATTTAGTGTGCCCATGTAAGAGGAGTTCCATTCAAATATGCACACATGCATTGTTTTAGGATATTCACATTTTACCGTTCCATTTCAGTATGAGCATTTTGACCACTCACATGACTTGAAGAGAAACAGTCTTGACAAAATGGAGTAATTATTTTCACTTCATTTCCTGGGCTTGCCTGTCTTTATGTATAACTTTGATATTTTATTTTGGTCCTGTGTGCTTCTTCACCAATACTCCAATACACAATTTAGTCATGATTTAAAGGTTACTTTGAGCATATACAATGGACACATATGTATGTCTTAAATATAGCTAGGTACCATGCGGTGAAGTTCATATAGGTAGTTTTCCCATAAGGTCATCTGTCCTAATGAGGTCATTGCATCTTAGTCTATGATGGATACACACAATGATACTCACACAATGACAGAATTGTCTAATGTGTACTTCTTAGACAAAACCTGTCATTCAATGACACATAACTGTATAGCTTAACATTTGTCCTTCTAAATCTTCTTAAAGTACTGAAAATGGAACACAGCTTACATTAAGAGTAAAACAATAACTTCATTTTAGTTACATCTTGTTTGGGTCTTATCCTTAATATCACAATATAGGGCAAAGCTTAACTTAGGTTCTGGTATGTCACAATCTTTTGACCTCAGTGTTTTTACATTTGGCAAATGAGATGGCCACCGAATTCTTACACAGGATCTTCCTCATCACCCATTAACTTGACAAAACCTTTTGCTTTATCATATACATCCTGAGAAACTTACAAGGATGCTAGTAGTTGAATTTAATGATTTATTCCTCGTAGAGAGCTTTTTCTTAAACAACTTTGGGTTTCTCCTGACAGAATACAAAAGAGGGTTATGAAAGTACTGGAAGAAAACATTACTTAAAAAGTTTATTAGACATGTCATGTTGCATTACATTTATCCACATCACCACCCCCATAGAAACTACCTAAGTTCTATATTTTAAAATCATGCTTAACATTTTTAACCTAAAATGGTATTTTTAATTTGAAATATTTGCAACCTCAAGTATATATTACAGGTTGGGTTACATTAAGAGAGTTATTCTTCACTTAATAAAAGGAACCTTTTTATATAAAATTACATTGCATCTTGTTATAAAAAAGAATATTTTCTTACATCTTGGTATTTTTGTTCCAAACTATCTTCTTTTTAATATTTTTTCAAAATTATAAAGTATTTTCTTTTTCTTTTTATTTATTTACTTACTTTTATTTTTTTATTGGGTATTTTCTTTATTTACACTTCAAATGTTATCCTCTTCCTAGTTTTATCCCAGAAACCTCCTATCCCTTCCCACCTCCCCTTGCTTCTATGAAGGTATTCACCGACCCTCCTACCCACTCCTGCCTCCCCACCCTCAAATTCCCCTACACTGGGGCATCAAGCCTTCACAAGACCAAAGGCCTTCTCTCCCATTATGTTTGTCTTTCTGGATCTGGGTTGCTTTGTTTGGGATGATTTTTTATTTGTTTGTTTGTTTCACTAATTTGCCTGAAAATTTCATAAAATCTTTTCCCCCTAAGACCTGAGTAGAACTTCCTTATATAAATGTGGGAGAGGTGAGGGGGTTTACTGAGAGGGATGGAGGGGAGGCTGCAGTCCAGATGTATTGTATGAGAGAAAACAAAACAGTAAAAAATCAAAACAAATCAACTCAGAAAATGTATATTTTGCTTATGCATTTGTGTGTTATGCATGAGTTTATATTCACCTCATTTGTGCAGGTGCCCATGGAAGCTAGACAATGCTGCATTCCCTGCGACTGAACTTACAAGTAGTTGTATGTCACCTAATGTGAGTTCTGGAAATTGAACATAGATCTTTTGCAAGAAAAATATATATTATTAACCACTGAGCAATCTCTCTGACCCAACTTTAGACTTTTGGCCCCTGGTGGAGGAATGGAGCCACCCACCCATACCAAGGTGTTTTTTTTTTTAAATCTAGAAATGTTCCTGACAAAGGAAGAATGGGAACAAAAAATGAAATAGAGACTGAGGAAAAGGCCAACCGGGGAACTGCCCACATAGGGATACCTTCAGACACCAAACCCAACACTGTTGCTGTGGTCAAGAGGTGCTTTGGGACAGGAACCAAGTGTGGCAGTTCCTGGGGAGGTCTGGTCAGCAACTGACCAATGCAGAGGCAGATGCTTGGAGCTAACCATCAGGCTGAACTCAGGGAACCTGGTGGGGGAGCTGGCAGAAGGACTGGAGGAGCAGAGGGGGATTGTAACCCCATTGGATTAAAACATAGGCTGTCCTGACCACCCAGTTTTCCCAGAGACTAGAACACCTCCCAAGGAGTGTACCTAATGGGATTTTTGGCTCCAGATATATATGAGGCAGAGAATGGTCTTGCCTGACAGCAACAGGAGGGGAGGCCCTTGGCCCCAGGGATGCCCCAGAGTAGGGGTATGCTTGAGCAGTGGGGCAGGAGAGTGTGAGTGGGTGAGGAAGTACCCTCATACAGGCAAAAGGGAGGGGGGAGGGCATATGTGGGGTGGGGAAGAGACAGGGGGTAATCAGGAGGGAAATGGGACAACATGGGATGAGGGGTTGGTAGAGGGGGTAACTGGGAAGTGAGATTTCATTTGAGATGTAAATGAATGGAATAATTAATAATAATAAAAGAAAAAAGAAATGTTCAATTATCTACATGCAATCAGCACATGTGATGTGACATATAGCATAAAATACCAGAATACTTATATCCTTGTTTTGACCTTATTTAAATATGTGAACAAAATTGTCAGTAAAATATGTGCCTCTTTATGTTAATTTTTCTCTATGGAATAAGATTGTTCAGGGACTTATCTTTTAAATAAGTTTTCTTTTTCTCCTAATAAACATGTACTATTAAGCAGAAAAATTGAGCATTTCTGTTTTGGAACAATGTACAATATACTATGTAATTAAAATTTCACATTATTTCTGCTAATTGTAGGAGTAATTTTACTATGTTTTAATTGCCATCTCCCATCTGAATTCTACTGAAAGATTCAAGTAGAGAAAAAAATCTGCATGATAAAATGTTAGCCTATATTAAAAAAATGAACAGGAAACATGAATTACATTTATTTTTATAAAAGAAGAAAATATTTTCTGAATTATAGTGGTAGACACAATGGTCAAGATTTTCTATTGACTGACAGTAGCAATGGATCTTAAGTCAGTTTGGACAGTATTTTGACTCCCTGTGATTGTTAATGAAGGCACCAGCACAGTACAGTCCAGAATTGGTATAGGTCAAAAAACCTGATCTTTGTCAAGCAGAGAAATACATTTCAGCATCTTTTAAATTTCCTGTCTGAGATGTAGCTTCTGATGATTTCAAGTTAGACATGAAAATACCAGAAACAGTAATAAAAAGAGTATGTGACTCATAAAATCTGGATCAATAGAGGATGTCACTCTTGTGACTTTAGGAATCTGTTTTCTTTAGAAAAGTTTAGTTTTGAACTCCAGGTCAGTCTGGGAAGCCTTCTTCTTTGTCTAGACACTGCTTTAGACCTGAGCCCATGTTTGTCTTTGTGATTTCCTTCTGTTTATGTTTCTGAAATTGACCAGTGTGCCTGTTAATGTTCACACTTGATCTCAGTACAGTGATATTGCTTGTGAAAGGGACATTAGATCTCTGTTGTGAACTTGAGTGTACCTATGCTGGCTGATACTTCTTTGATTTCATTTGATTTTCTTTTTATAAGTTGATGGTCATCCTGAGTTCACTCCCAAGGTCTTGTGTAGATGTTTCACTAGAACTCAAATATATAGAAGCAGAACTGGACCAGTAAAATAACCTGCATTCACTCACATATAGTGAGGTTGATTTTATTTCAACAGATTAATGCATTTTTTTGCCTAATAGAGATTTATTTATGTTTGGACTCATACAAGGAGAACACAGGGAGCAGATATTGACATTTAACCTCCATTTGGCAGATGTATAATGTGGGAATCTATTTAACTTACTGCACAGCATAAATTTAGTGACAGAACTGTGACTGGAAATGTTTTAGAATGGCAGTTCCCAATCTGTGGGTCATGACCCTGTTAGGGGTCAAGTCACTGTTTTGCAGAGTCACATAACAGATATTCTTCATATCAGATCTACATTATGATTCATAACAGTAGCAAAATTGCAATTATTGAGTAGCTACAAAATCATTTTATGTTGGGGATCACCACAATATGAGGAACTCTATTAAAAGTTCACAGCATTAGAGAGGTCAAGAACCGCTGCTTTAGATACCCAGCAGTAGTGTCCTGCTGACTCAAGTTGAAAGAGTCCAACAAGACTTTCCTGAGCCTTCCTGAGGCACAGTCATTTTCTGCTTGTAAAGGTTCATTATCTGGGATATGGCTGGGTCCCTGCTACATCAAGCACAGACATTCAGATAGTTCACGAGTCAAAGTGAAAGCAACCTAAGAACATTGTTTGTTTCATGTGAATTCACCATTAGATTAATCTGTCTTCATTAGAGTCTTTCATAAGTTTTTTATTGGACTACATTCCTTGTACATTGTATGTACATTGTAAATGGTATGTGCTAAGCTTTCTGAGAAAGGATTCCAATGACTTATCTGATAGACTATACAGTCATTGAGGTTCATCAGCCAGATAAATGATTTCTTAGTATTTTCTGGTACCATTCCCTGGTCCTGATACATTCAAGAGCATCCATGGGATGTAGGCGAAGAGTTTCAGAAGGACAGAAGGACCATGGACACAAAGGAGTGGACAATGAATCTTATACCACTGCTTAAGATTCTTGTCATTCCCAGGCTGGAGCTGAACACTTCACCATGACCTCAAGCCAAGTATATAACTGACATCTCTCCCACTTCTCTTCTGTAGCTAATTCTCAGGCAAAACCAAAGCAAACCAAAGCAAACCAACCCAACCCAAAACAAACCAAACCAAACCAAAACAAACCAAACCAAACCAAAACAAACCAACAAAAACAAAACAAAACAAAAGAAACCAAACCAAAACAAAACAAAACAAAATAAATGCACATTTACTTACCTTGTCATAAGCTGAAATCTTTTCTTCAAGTACAGTCATCTGCTTAGAAGACACCTCAAATAGAAAAGGAAAAATGTAAGATAAACTGAAGCAGAATCTTCCCCTCTACAGGGACCTCATTAAGAGAAGACAAGATTCAGAGCTCTAACTATTGATGTACTTGCTTCTGCAGGTTCAGACTTTGCTTATCACCCATTGAATTCACACCTGTCCCTGCAGACAAAAAATAATGATGCAAAGGTTGGGGTCTTATGGTGACACAGCCATAACATTCTCTCTAGGGATAAGAATATGCCCCTTGTGAACCAATGTCATCATTTCCCATGTCTTTTTGTTTGCTTTTCTGTGTTCCTATGGGATGGGTTATATGTGTTTTCCTGGGTTTAGAGGGTAATGGGGATTAGTCAGAAGCTAGATTCTGGTTCAGAAGAAAATATCAAAGTATACCATAAGCCAATGTCTGTCAATATGTATTTTATCAATATAAACATGGCTCTTCCCCTCCTGTGCCACTTGTGACATGGGTGTTTCATTATTAGGTGCTCCATGGACCCTGGAAAGAAATAAATTTTTCCCAGTAGAGGAAGTGATACAAAATAACCACCCCATGATTCTTCAATCACAATCACATTTTAGCTTGATACTCACATGTACCTCACCTTTTCCTTTATTTTGTCTGTGTGTCTGACATTCAGAACAGCACTGAATTCATTCCAATCTTGAGTTAAAGTCTGTGGATAAAATGAATTGTGCCCACTGTCTAAGTCACTGTTCTATTTCTGTGAAGAGACACCAGGACCAAGGCATCTTTTACAAAGAAGAGAATATAATTAGGGACCTGCTTACAGTTTCAAAGGGTTAATCCATTATCATCATGGCAGAAAGCATGGCAGCATGTAAGCAGATGCGGGAGAAGTAACTAAGAGCTACATACTGATCTGGAGGTAGAGAGTGATACTCTGGATGTGGAATACACTTTTGAATTCATAGCCCAACCCCAGTGACATACTTCCTTTAACAAGGTCACCCCTCTTAAACTCTTCTAATTCTTTTAATTACTACGACTGCCTGGTGACTAAATATTCAAATAAATGATATTATGCGGCCATTTTTTAAAGATTTATTTATTTTTTATTTATATGAGTACACTGCATCTGTCTTTAGACACACACTAGAAGAGTGTATCAGATCCTATTAGAAATGGCTGTGAGCCATCATGTGGTTGTTGGGAATTGAACTCAGGACCTCTGGCAGAGCAGTCAGTGCTCTTAACCACTGAGTCATCTCTCCAGACCTATTCAAACTACCTCACCCACCCATTAAGCAGTAAAATTAAAAGATTATAAAATATTTCCAGTTCTTACTCCTGACATGTCTATCCATAATTTATTTATTTTTCCCAACAAAATATTTTTATTATTTGGAAGTTTTATACAATTCAAACTGTGGTTGAAGGAGCAACTTGCAATGAAAATTACATCTATTATTTGTAGAGTATGGGTAAAGGATTTAAGAGGAAGTCAGTGGGTTATTTCTGAATGTAAATAAACATTGTGGTTAATAAAGTGTCACTGGCCATCTTGTTGCAATCATCCCCTGCTTCTTTTAAGTGTCTTCCATGAAAGATTTAGCTCTTAACCTGAGGTCAAAGTCCCAATCCATGGGGGCTGTAATGATGGCTTAGTGGTTAAGAGCACTGGCTGCTTTTTCAGAAGACCTAGGATCAATTCCTAGCACTTGCATGGTGACATATAACTCCCTATATCACTAGTTCCAGAGAATCTGAGGCATTTTTATGATATATACTCAAGGCACAGACAGACAGTCAAGATAAACAGAAATATACACAAAATTAAAGTCTCAATCATTTAGCACACTCATGAAACCCTTTGCAATTATCTCTGGCCTCTTACTAGACCAAAATGCAGCTAATATGATTCATGTCTGATTTAAAGGTATGCTTGTTCCTTTTTAAAAAGATAGGGTCTCACTAAATGGCCTGACATATTTTTTGTTTTTTTACTTGTCATAATTTTCATGTTACTATTTCCTGCAAAAAAATTAAAGAAAAAAATGACTTATTAAACTCCACAAAGGACTAAAGACAGTGTTTTATATCTTTTTTAAATCATGTAAATGGATTTAAGATTTTAAGCCTTCTACCGAGGACTATAAATGACCACACTACAGCTTACTGTGGACATATGAGGTGTTATAATATGGTCTTATTTTTGCAGGTGCAAAGAGGCTTCAATGAACTTACAATACGAACCTACAAGGAAAGGTATGCTTCCTTATGCAGTGGTGACTTGCTTGTTATGGATGGAATAACCAACGGTTCTCTAATTGGATTTGGTCTGCTCTGCAGGGGATATTTTAACCCTGGCACTGGAAATTATGTCATAAAACCATGGCTATAGAGGTCATAGGTCTTAAAAGAGAACTTACTACCATTTGTTTAGCTATATTGATATACATTTTCATATCTAATGTTGCTTTCACCCACAATCAGAAAAACTTCTTTGTATATTATACTACAAAAACAGAGATTCTTAGCAGAGAAAGACACATGCTACCTTTGAAAGATTTGGGGAATATTGCAGAAAAAGGTGTGTAAAAGGTGTAAGAGCTGGAATATAGAGGGGAAGGATGTGAAGTTCTCTCTACTGAGTATAATACAGCCATTGTAGTCACGAACTTATAACAGCTCCAGTTTCCTGCACTGGGCATGTGTAATACTGAACCTATCAGCAGCAGGTAACAGATCTGGGGAGCTCATTAGGACCTACTTCTAATAAGGACCTATTTATGCAAGTTGAATTATTGGCTAATGAAAGATTATAGGGAAAGAGTAGTCAATGTCTTCAAATATCTTGTCACTAGTGACTCTATCAGACTCTATTTATTAGATAACTCCTTGCTCATTGTCATGTAAATGGTCCTAGTTAAATTGGTTGATCTAAAAAAATTAATAAGTAAATAAGAAAAATTCAGGTAAGTTTTAGAAGTTATCTGAAGGAAAGATCCTCAGTCCAGAGTGGTTTCAAAGTGATAATTGATAATTGAATCTTTATTCATTCTCAATGACTCGGATTAATTTTTGCTCTCCTAAGTGATAATGGAATCTCACTTGAATTAAGAGGGGCCAGACTAGATTTTAAATTGAGGGGTACCGCCAAAATTTATCTTTATGACCCATTAGATCAGCTACTTTTTTATAAAAAAGGCTTTATTAGATTTTTATTAGAATAGATCTACACCCATTCACTCACAAGATATCTATGGATGCCTTCTCCTAAATGGATTATGACATGAAATGGGGTTGTCAAACTCCTGCATTTCTTTGTGTGTTTACAGAAAAACTGAGTTATCTAGACCTGGATTCATTGAACATTTTCCACTGTGATTCCTTTGCATCCAAGAAATTTTATGTGACCCAGTGAATGGGTGCATAAAGTAGTTATATAAATCAAACATGTACTGATAAGAAATCATAGAAAAATTTATTTTAAAACTTTTTTGGAGGATTTACATAAACTTACACTTATTAAAGACTAATCTAAATTTGACTAATTAGATATTTTTTTAAAAATTAAAAAATTCAATCTTTGGATATTTGATACCATAGAACATAGAGTTTTTCTTTTTTTTATTTATTAGATATATTCTTTATTTACATTTCAAATGTTGTCCCCTTTCCTGATTCCCCATAAACCATCTCCCCTCCCCCTGTTCCACAATCAACCCCCTCCTATTTCCCTGTACTGGTATTCGTCTACATTGCAGCATTGAGCCTTTCCGGAACTAAGGGCCTCTCCTCCCTTTGGTGTCCAACAAGGCCATCCTTTGCTGCCTATGCATCTGGAGCCATGTGTAACTCCATGTGTACTCATTGGTTGATGGTTTTGTCCCTGGGAGCTCTGGGAGTACTGGGTGGCTCATATTGTTGATCCTCCTATGGGGCTGCTCCTTGGGTCCTTTCTCTAGCTCCTCCATTGGGGACCCTGTGCTCAGTTCAATGACTGGCTGAGAGTGTCCTCCTCTACACTTGTCGTGCATTAGCAGAACCTCCCAGGTGACAGCTATATCCGACTCCGGTCAGCAAGCACTTGTGGGCATCAATAATGGTGTCTGGGTTTTGTAACTTTATATGGGATGGATCCCTACGTGGGGTTGTGTCTGGACAGACTTTCCCTCAAACTCTAATCCACACTTTGTTTCTGTATCTACTTCTGTGGGTATTTTGTTTCCCCTTCTAAGAAGGACCAGAGTATCCATACATTGGTCTTCCTTCTTCTTGGGCATCATTTGATATGTGAAATGTGTCTTGGGTAATCCAAGTTTCTGGGCTAATATCTACTTATCAGTGACTGCACACCATGTGTGTTCTTTTGTGATAGGGTTACCTCACTCAGGATGATATTTTCCAGTTCCATCCATTTGACTAAGACTTTCATGAGTTCATTGGTTTTTTTTCTTTTTCTTCTTTTTTTCTTTCTTTTTTATTTTCTATATTCTTTATTTACATTCCAAATGATTTCCCCTTTCCCAGGTCCCCCCCTCCACGAAAGTCCCATAAGTCCCCTTCCCTCCCCCTGTTCCTCATTTATCTAAGAATTTCATGAATTCATTGTTTTTTAATTGCTGAGTAGTATTCCATTGTGGAAAGATACATGGAAAATATCTCTGATAAAATTGAAGAAATGTATAGAAAAACACATTAAGAGTGACTATTTCATGGAAAAATTATACAGATAAAATGGTAGGCATAAAAATATTCCTAAGTAGATTGAATGTGGAATTATAAACATTTTCTGATAAAATTGAAAATCTACAAGGAAAATATTTCTGATAAAACTCAAGAAATATATAGAAAAACATGTTAAAACTGACTATTTCATGAAAAATTATACAGATAAGATGGTAGGCATAAAAATATTCCTAAATTGATTGAAAGTAGAAGTAAAAACATTTTCTGATAAAATTGAAGGTTTACATGGAAAATCTCTGATAAAATTGAAAAAAATTATTCAGATAAATTGGTAGGAATTAAAATATTCCTAAATTGATTGAAAGTAGACTTATAAACATTTTCTGATAAAATTGATGATTTACATGGAGAATACTTCTGATAAAATTGAAAAAAAATATGGAAAAACATTAAAATTGAAGACTATCATGGAAAATTATACAGATAAAATGGTAGGCATAAAAATATTTCTAAGTTGATTGAAAGTGAAATTATAAACATTTTCTGATAAAATTGAAGAATTACAAAGAAAATATCTCAGATAAAATTGAAGAAATATATTAAGAACATGTTAAGATTGAGTATTTCATGGAAAAATTATACAGATAAAATGGTAGGCATAAAAATATTCCTAAATTTTTTGAAAGTGGAATTATAAATACTTTCTGATAAAATTGAAGGTCTACAAGGAAAATATTCCTGAAAAAATTCAAAAAATATATAGAAAAACATGTTAAAATTGACTATTACATGGAAAGTTATACAGATAAAATGGAAGGTATAAAAATGTTCCTAAGTAGATTGAAAGTAAAATTATAGACATTGTCTGATAAAACTGAAGATCCACATGGAAAATACTTCTGACAAAATTGAAGAAAAATACAGAAAAACGTTAAAATTGAAAATTATCATAGACAATTAGCTGAGTAGTATTCCATTGTGTAAATATACCACATTTTTTGTATCCATTCCTCATTTGAGGGACATCTGGGTTCTTTCCAGCTTCTGCCTATTATAAATAGGGCTGCTATGAACATAGTAGAACATGTGTCCCATTACATGTTAGAGAATCTTCTGGGTATGTACCCAGGAGTGGTATAACAGGCTACTCCTGTAGTATTACTCCCAGGTTTCTGAGGAAATGCCAACTGATTTCCAGAGTGGTTGTACCAGCTTGCAATCTCACCAGCAGTGGAGGAGTGTTCCTTTTTCTCCACATCATCTCCAGCACCTGCTGACTCCTGAGTTTTTATTCTTACCCATTCTGACTGGTGTGAGGTGAAATCGCAGGGTTGTTTTGATTGCATTTCCCTGATGATTAATGATGTTGAACATTTTTTTGGGTGCTTCTTAGCCATTCAATATTCCTTAGGTGAAAATTCATTGTTTAGTTCTGTATCCCATTTTTAATAGGATTATTTGGCACTCTGTGGAGTCTAACTTCTTGAGTTCTTTGTATATATTAGATACTAGCCCTCTGTTGGTTGTAGGGTTGGTAAAGATCTTTCCCCAATTTGTTGGTTGCCATTTTATCCTGTTGACAGTGTCCTTTGCCTTACAGAAGCTTTGCAATTTTATGAGGTCTCATTTGTCAATTTTTGATCTTAGAGCATAAGCTATTGGTGTTCTGTTCAGGAAAATTTATCCTCTCGCTGTGTGGAGCCACAAGAGCCTCAAGGCTCTTCCCCAGTTCCTTTTCTATTAGTTTCAGTGTGTCTGGGTTTATGTGGAGGTCCTTGATACACTTGGGTTTGAATTTTGTACAAGGGGATAAGAATGGACTGATAGGCATTCTTCTGCATGCTAGCCGCCAGTTGAACAAGCACCATTTGTTGAAAATGTTACCTTTTTTCTACTGGATGGTTTTAGCTCCTTTGTCAAAGAACATGTGACCATAGGTGTGTAGGTTCATTTTTGGGTCTTCAGTTCTATTCCATTGATCTACCTGCCTGTCACTGCACCAATACCATGCAGTTTTTAACACTATTGTTCTGTAGTACTGCTTAAGGTCTGGGATAATGATTCCCCCAGATGTTCTTTTACTATTGAGAATAATTTTAGCTATCCTGTTTTTTTTTGTTATTGCAGATGAATTTGAGAATTGCTCTTTCTAACTCTACGAATAATTGAGTTGGAATTTTGATGGGGATTGCATGAATTTAGAGATTACTTTTGACAAAATGGCTATTTTTACTATATTAATCCTGCTAACACATGAGCATGGAGATCTTTCCATCTTCTGAGGTGTTCTTTGATTTCTTTCTTCAGATACTCGAAGTTCTTGTCATACAGATCTTTCACTTGTTTGGTTAGAGTCACACCAAGATATTTTGTGACTACTGTGAAGGGTGTCATTTCCCTATTTTCTTTCTCAGCCTATTTATCCTTTTAGTACAGGAAGGCTGCTGATTTTTTTGAGTTAATTTTATATCTAGACACTTTGCTGAAGTTGTTTAATAGCTGTAAGAGTTCTCTGGTGGAGTTTTTTTGGGTCACTTAAGTATACTATCATATCGTGTGCAAATAGTGATAATTTGATTTCTTCCTTTCCAATTTGTATCTCGTTGACTTCCTTTTGTTGTCTAATTGCTTTAGGTAGACCTTCAATTACTGTACTGAATAGATATGGAGAGAGAGGCAGCCTTGTCTAGTCCCTGATTTTAGTTGGATTCCTTGAAGTTTATCTCCATTTAGTTTGATCTTGGCTACTGGTTTGCTGTATATTGCTTTTACTATGTTTAGGTATGGGCCTTGAATTCCTGTTCTTTCCAAGACTTTTAACATGAAATGATGTTGAATTTTGTCAAATGCTTTTTCAGCATATAATGAAATGACCATGTGGGTTTTTTTTCTTTGAGTTTGTTTATGCAGCGGATTACATTGATGGATTTTCGTATATTGAATGGTACCTGCCTCCCTGGGAGGAAGCCTATTTGATCGTGGTGAGTGATCATTTTGATGTGTTCTTGGATTCAGTTGGCAAGAATTTTATTGAGTATTTTTGCATCAATATTCATAAGGGAAATTTGTCTGAAGTTCTCTTTCTTTGTTGGATCTTGGTTTGGTTTTGGTATCAGCATAATTGTGGCTTCACAGAACGAGATGGTTAGTGTTCCTTCTGTTTATATTTTGTGGAATAGTTTGAAGAGTATTGGTGTTAGGTCTTCTTTGAAGGTCTGATAGAATTCTGCACTAAAACCATCTGGTCCTCTGCTTTTTTTGGTTGGGAGACTTTCAAGGACCACTGCTATGTCTTTAGGAGTTATGGGACAGTTTAGATGGTCTATCTGTTCCTGATTAAACTTTGGTAGTTGGTATCTGTCTAGGAAATTGTCCATTTCATCCAGATTTTCCAGTTGTGTTGAGTATAGGCTTTTGTAGTAGGATCTGATGATTTTTTGAATTTCTTCAGTTTCCTTTGTTACATCTCCCTTTTCATTTCTGATTTCTTTAATTTAAATACTGTTTCCATGCCCTCTTGTTAGTCTGCCTAAGTGTTTATATATCCTGTTGATTTTCTCAAAGAACCAGCTCTTGGTTTTGTTGATTCTTTGTATGGTTCTTTTTGTTTCTACTTGGTTGATTTCATCCCTGAGTTTATTTCCTGTCTTCTACACCTCTTGTGTGTATTAGCTTCCTTCTGTTCTAGAACTTTCATGTGTGTTGTTAAGCTGCTAGTGTAAGATCTCTCCAGCTTCTTTTTGAAGGCACTCAGAGCTATGAGTATTCCTCTTAGCACTGTTTTTATTGTGTACCATAAATTTGGGTATGTTATGCATTCATTTTCATTAAGTTCTTAAAAGTCTTTGATTTCTTTCCCTTTTTCTTCCTTGACAAAGTATCATTAAATGGAGCATTGTTCAGATGCCATGTGTATGTGGGCTTACTGTTCTTTTTGCTGCTATTGAAGACCATAGTGATCTAACAGGAGCTATGGGATTAGTTTGACCTTCTTAAATCTGTTGAGGTCTGTTTTGTGACCAAATTTATGGTCAGTTTTGGAGAAGGTCCCATGAGGTGCTGAGAAGAAGGTATATTCTTTTGATTTAGGATGAAATGTTTATATATATATATCTGTTAAATGCGTTTGGTCCAAAACTTCAGTTATTTTCACTGGGTCTCTGTTTAGTTTGTGTTTCCATGATCATTCCATTGAAGAGAGTGGGATGTTGAAGTCACCCACAATTCTTGTGTGAGGTGCAATGTGTGCTTTGAGCTTTAATAAAGTTTTTTTATGAATGAGGATGCTTTTATATTTGGAGTATATATGCTCAGAGTTGAGAGTTCTTCTTGGTAGATTTTTTTCTTTGCTGAGTATGAAGTGTCCTTCCATGTCTTTTTTGATGACTTTTGGTTGAAAGTGAATTTTATCCGATATTAGAATGACAACTCCAGCTTGTTTCCTGGGACCATTTGCTTGGAAAATTGTTTTCCACCCTTTTACTCTGAGGTAGTGTTTGTCTCTGACACTGAGGTGCATTTCCCGTATGCAGCAATATGCTGGATCCTGTTTACATATCCAGTCTGTTAGTGTCTGTTTTTTTATTGGGGAATTGAATTCATTGATGTTAACAGATGTTAAGGAATAGTGATTATTGCTTTCTGTTATTTTTTATGTCATTTTTATGTTTGTGTGGTTATCTTCTTTTGAGTTTGTTGAAAGAAGATTACTATCTTCCTTTTCCATGGTGTATTTGCTCTCCTTATATTGGCATTTTCCATCTATTATCCTTTATAGGGCTGGATTTGTGGAAAGATATTGTGTAAATTTGGTTTTATCATGGAAGATCTTGGTTTCTCCATCTATGTTGATTGAGAGTTTTGGAGAGTATAGTAGTCTGGGCTGGCATTTGTGTTCTCTTAGGAACTGTGTGAGATTGCCCAGGATCTTCTTGCTTTAATGGTCTGTGGTGAGAAGTCTGAAGTAATTCTGATAGGTCTTCCTTTGTATGTTACTTGGCCTTTTTCTTTTCTGCTTTTAATATTCTTTCTTTGTTTAGTGCATTTGGTGTTTTGATTATTGTGTGACAGGAAGACTTTCTGTTCTGGTCTAGTCTGTTTAGAGTTCTGTAGGCTTCTTGTACATGCATGGGCATCTCTTTATGTTGGGAAATTTTCTTCTATAATTTTGTTGAAGATATTTACTGGCCTTTTAAGTTGGAAATATTTGATCTCTTCTATACCTATAATCCTTAGGTTTTGTCTTCTCATTGTGTCTTGGATTTCATGGATGTTTTGGCTTACAATCTTTTTGCATTTTGCATTTTCTTTGACTGTTGAGTCAATGCTTTCTATGGTATCTTCAGCACCTGAGATTCTTCTATCTCTTGTATTCTGTTGTTGATGTTTACATATATGACTCCTGATTTCTTCCCAAGGTTTACTATCTCCAGAGTTGTCTCCCTTTGTGATTTCTTAGTTGTTTCGCCTTCTGTTTTTAGATCCTGCAAGATTTTGTTGACTTCATTCACTTGTTTGTTTGTGTTTTCCTGTAATTCTTTACATGATTTTTGTGCTTCCTCTTTAAGGGTTTCTGCCCATTGACACATGTTCTCCTCTATTTCTTTAAGTGATTTTTGTGTTTCCTCTTTGTGGGCTTCTACTTGTTCACCCATGTTCTCCTATATTTCTTTAAGTGTTTTTTGTGTTTCCCTTTTAAGGGCTTCTACCTGTTGATTCATGTTCTCTTGTACTTCTTTAAGGGTGTTATTTATGTCCTTCTTGAAATCCTCTATCAGCATCTTGAAATGTGATTTTAAATCCAGATCTTGCTTTTCTGTTGTGTTGGGGGTATTCAGGACTTGCTGTTTTGGGAGAACTTGTTTCAGATGGTGCCACGTTGCCTTGGTTTCTGTTGGTAATGTTTTTGCCTTTGCCTTTTGCCATCTGGTTATCTCTGGCGTTAGCTGGTGTTGCTGTCTCTGACTGTGGCTTATCTGTCATGCAAGCCTCTGTATCTGTGCTCCTGGGAGTCCCATTCTCTCTGTGTACACTGCTATGTAGGTACTCCTAGGAGATCTGTTCTCTTGTGGTTCTATTTTGGTATGTAGCTCTGTGGCCCCGTTCAATTCTGGGTGCAGGCAGAAATCAGAAGACTCCTGCCCCAGGCTGCTCCTAGGCTCTTGTGACCTCAGGGTTTCAGGTTGTTTCCTCTGAGCAGCAGGGGTAGTCTTACCTGTGCTTTCTGGCCTCTCTGCACTCCTGAGTGGTTATCTACCTCCATGTGTCACTTGGATATGGTGCACTGTGGCAGAGGGTGGACCCAAACCAGAGACAGAAACTTGAAGGCTTCTGCCAAAGGGTTCAGGGCGCGATCCTCTGGCAGCAGGGATAGTTCTACCTGTGCAGGCAGGCCTCTTCACACTCCTGGTTGGTTAAGCTGCTTCCCTGTACCACTTGGGTATCAAACACAGAGTTTTTTAATAGTTTTGAGAGCTAGCCAGTATTTTGATTTTGCAGTTCGTCAAGGTGAGACTATAGCTTTGTGTAAATATGTAGAAAACTGATGTTAAATATGTAGAAAGTTACATGTTCAGAGCCATCCCAGGAATCATTAGAAATTTTGTTCTAATTTCAAGGCAAAGTTTATGTAACTATATTTATGAATCTCAAGCCAGCAACTCAAATAGAAATTTTAGACTCTAATTCTAGCATAATAAAATTCAAAGATATTTTAATTTGATACTTAGATACTGAATAATAAGATACTTAGATATTGACTAATGCTTTCTATATTTAGACAAAAAATTCTAAGAGCAGAAATCTTTGTATGGTATAAAATTTATAATTCATGATATATGGTAGTCTCAGATCTATGGATTCAGGGAGTGTTCACTGACATTATTTGGTATAATGATATGTACCATACTATGTGTTCAGAACCAAACCTACAGTGAGGCAATATGACCCAAAACAATCAGCAACTATCAAAAGCAACTCAAATTTGAGATATATATATATATATATATATATATATATATATATATATATATATATGATTTTGAATTGATCTTTTTCTGATAAATGTTCAGAAACTTTTTTCCTAACTATCAAAAGTAAAATTGTATTTCTGCCTCTATATTTGTTTTTGTATGCAGGTGAAGAAAGTATATTTACAATGTCAACATTCTTCTTTCATTGCCATATTTTTCTTCTAAATATCATATTTTCATGGATTACTACAGGATTGTCATCTTCTGACACTGTTTATAATTAAGCATGTTGATCTGATCTGTTATCAGAGTAAATTCTTTTCTTCCAGTATGCCAGCAAATTAACTATCATTGACCAGGAATGCAATATTTTATAGACATTTATAAATAGCAAGCATTGTTAATAAGATTTTTCTAAAAATTTAAGAAAGTTATTAGTTACTAAAAGTGAAATAGTTTGAAAAGAAAAATAGCTGTATGTATTTAAACATTTTTCAAATTTTAAAGGTCTTCTTCAATTTCTTTCTTCAGAGACTTGAAGTTCTTGTCATACAGATCTCTCACTTGTTTGGTTAGAGTCACACCAAGATACTTTATATGGTTTGTGGCTATCGTGAAGGGTATCATTCCTCTTATTTCTTTCTCAGCCTGCTTATCCTTTGAGTATAGGAAGGCTATTGACTTGCTTGAGTTGATTTTATATCTGGCCACTTTGCTGATGTCGTTTATCAGCTGTAGGAGTTCTCTGGTGGAGTTCTTTGGGTCGCTTAAGTATACTATCATATCGTCTGCAAATAGTGATAGTTTGACTTCTTCCTTTCCAATTTGTATCCCTTTGACCTCTTTTTGTTGTCTAATTGCTCTAGCTAGAACTTCAAGTACTATATTGAAAAGATATGGAGAGAGAGGACAACCTTATCTAGTCCCTGATTTTAGTGGGATTGCTTTAAGTTTCTCTCCATTTAGGCTGATGTTGGCTACTGGTTTGCTGTAAATTACTTTTACTATGTTTAGATATGGGCCTCAAATTCCTGATCTTTCCAAGACCTTTAGCATGAAAGGATGCTGAATTTTGTCAAATGCTTTCTCAGCATCTAATGAAATGACCATGTGGTTTTTTTCTTTGAGATTGTTTATGTAATGGATTACACTGATGGACATCCTTATATTGAACCATCCCTGCATCCCTGGGATGAAGCCTACTTGATTGTGGTGGACGATCGTTTTGATGTGCTCTTGGATTTGGTGTGTATTCAAAAGGAGAATCACTGAGGTCATTTCTCTCTGTGTGCCATCCGTGAGGCTGGCGACGTCTCCCTCCACGCTCCTTGTTTTGGTCACAACTCTCTTCTTCTTGAAGTGCTATACTTAGATTGCTCCTACTCTTTCCCATTGTCGCAGGTCAGAGTTACCTTTCCTTTACCATTTGACTTAAACACAGTACCAATTCCTCAAAGCATCCACACAGTCTTCCTCAGTGATTCCCAACTCAAAAGGCTCTGTCCTCAGACCAAAGCCTGTGTGGTTGCTGTGCTTCAGGATTCTACTTAAGCTACTCTGCATTTTCAGTATTTTTGTTGTTATTGTTTCCATCATTCTTCTCATTGTTCTTTTCTCCTACAAGGAAAAGAATTTGAGAAGAGCACACACACTCACTAATAACTGGATAAAGCTAAGGAAAATCTATTCTTGTTATTTCAATCACTAATGTGCTACCCAATTTTATTTCTCCTATTGAGGACAATATACTTTAGTGAAACAACTTCCCATGGATATAAAATCCACTTTTGCATCTAATCTTTTAAATGATTTGAACATTTAGAGTTATTGGAGAAGTTTTAGACTTTGTGGGTCTAAGGTTTTGATTAATATTTTATATTTCAGTGAGGATAAATATCCTAAAGCACAAATAACTCTGTTAATCATTACAGTATTTTTTTAATTTTATTTTATTTTCTAAGTTTTTTTTATTTACATTCAAAATCACTTCCCCTTTCCTGTTTCCTCCCTCCCTGAAAGTCCCGTATACATTACAGTATTTTTTAAGTAAAGGTCAGTTTTGAAATAAAAGTGTTTGCTGATGGGTTTGGAAAGATGGCTCAGTAGTTAAGAGCCCTGACTGCTATTCCAGAGGTTCTGAGTTCAATTGTCAGCAACCAATAATGGCTCACAATCATTTGTAATAGGATTGGATGTCCTCTTCTGGTGCGTCTGCTGACAGCTACAGTATATCTGTATAAATAAATAAATATTTTAAATGTTTGCTATCATTAATTACTAGACTTATAGATAGGCTTACATTTGCTTTTAGCTTTGGTTATCTCTGAGACAAAATTACTTCCATTGTAGGTCTTGAGTCATTTTTTTCTTTTTCTTTTTCTTTTTGAAGTACACTTACCATAGGGAATTTCAGTGGAATATTTGAAAACAATAAAACATTATAAACAACAATGGAGACTCTTCAATGCTGAAAGCTGCCTTTCCTATTTATAGGTCTGTTTCTTTGGATCTGAAACCTCATGAAGTTATTGTAAGATGTTCTATGCCACAAAATGGCAGCAAGTAAACATGATGACAATAAATGTATGAAGTTACCAGTCTAGTTGAGGGTGTGGGCTTTCAGCAGTAGCCCCTCATGGTGTGGTGGACCATGAGACAGTGTGCTTTGGCCAGAGGCTTTCAAATTTTTGCCCTTCACAATCTACTTCCATCATGTAGTCCCAATTCTTAAAGTTTCTACAGTCTCCAGGACAGCAGTGCTGTACAGAGAAATCCAATAAAAAGAAAGGAAGATAGGAAGAAAGAAAGAAATGAAGACAGACAGACAGACAGGAAGGAAGAAAGAAAGAAAAATAGAAAGAAAGAAAGAAGAAGGAATGAGGGAGGTGGAAGGGAGGAAGAAAGAAAGAAGGAAAAAGAAAAAAAAAGAAAAGAAAAAAGAAAAGAGAAGACAAGAGAAAAGAAAGAAAAGAAAAATGTTTTATGGGTTGGTTTTGGTGTAAGCCTTTAATTCCAGCACTTGGAAGGCAGAGGCAGCCTGACCTATAGAACAAATAATAGGAAAGTCAGGAGTATAGAGAAAAATCTTGAAAAACAAAACAAAACAAAAACAAAATCGAATCAAAACAGTTTCTACAATCTATCCAAGTAATTCCACCATTTAGAGAACAAATATTCGCACCATTTGCAGCAGGAAACTGGCCAGCTTCACAGCCTTCTGTGCTTAGCCCACCAGAAAAGAGTGATCTCCCAGCAGTGATTTCACTTCTGAGAGCAGAAGTGAGATCTCCACCTTCTCTCTGGAGGGGTACAGCTAGGAGTGCACAGGGCATACGATCAGTGGAGCAGCGGGGACAGGAGTCTTCCCTTCCGGCCACCATTTGCAGCAGGGAAACAGACAGCTCCACAGCCTTCTGTGCACAGACACTGCCAGAAGAGAGTTGGTATCCCAGGAGTACAGACACAGGTTTAAAGGCCCATAAGAGGGGCAAGCACCAGCCAGAGACAACAAGACCAACTAACACCAGCAATAGCCAGATATCAAAAGGCAAGCCCAAGAACCCTACCAACAGAAACCAAGGCTACTTGGCAACATCAGAGCCCAGTTCTCCCACCACAGCAAGTCCCGGATACCCCAACACACTGGAAAAGCAAGAGTTGGATTTAAAGTCTCTTCTCACTATGCTGTTAGAGGACATCAAGAAGGACATAAATAACTCCCTTAAAGAAATACAGGAGAACATGGGTCAAATGGTAAAGGCCCTTAAAGAGGAAACACAAAAATCCCTGAAAGAAATACAGAAGAACACAAACAAACAAGTGAAGGAACTGAACAACACCATCCAGGATCTAAAAATGGAAGTAGAAACAATAAAGAAATCACAAAAAGAGACATCTCTGGAGATAGAAAATCTTGGAAAGAATTAAGGAGTCATAGATGCAATCATCAACAACAGAATATAAGAGATAGAAGAAAGAATCTCAGGGTCTGAAGATACCATAAAAAACATTGACTCAACAGTTAAAGAAAATGCAAAATGCAAAATTCTCCTGAGCCAAAACATCCAGGAAATCCAGGACACAATGAGAAGACCAAACCTAAGGATTATAGGTATACAAGAGAGTGAAGTTTTGCAGCTTAAAGGGCCAATAAATATCTTCAACAAAATTATAGAAGAAAACTTCCCTAACCTAAAGAAAGAGACGTCCACGGACATACAAGAAGCCTACAGAACTGCAAACAGACTGGACCAGAACAGAAAGTTCTCCCGACACATAATAATCAAAACACCAAATGCACTAAACAAAGAAAGAATATTAAAAGCAGTAAGAGAAAAAGGTCAATTAATCTATAAAGGCAGGCCTATCAGAATTACACCAGACTTCTCACCTGAGACGATGAAAGCCAGAAGCTCCTGGGAAGACCTCATACAGACCCTAAGAGAAAATAAATGCCAGCCCAAACTACTATACCCAGCAAAACTCTCAATTACCATAGATGGAAAAAACAAGATATTCCATGATAAAGCCAAATTTACACAATATCTTTCCACAAATCCAGCCCTACAAAGGATAATAGATGGAAAACGCCAACATGAGGAGGGAAACTACACCCTAGAAACAGCAAGAAAGTAATCTTTTTCCAACAAACCCAAAAGATGGTAACCACACAAACATAAAAAGAACATCAAAAATAACAGGAAGCAACAATCACTATTCCTTAATATCTTATAACATCAATAGACTCAATTCCCCAACACAAAACATAGTCTAACAGAGATGTTTTTCATGTGGATCTTTGATGTTTCAGAAAATGTTTGTGACTTCTCTTTCAATTTAGTAATGCTTTTTGTGTCTACCATTTTGACTGTATTATTTTTAATTTTAACATTTTTTCTGTGTATTTCTTCGATTTCATCGGAGGTGTTTTTCATGTAGATATTTGGTTTTGTGGGGGGGATGTTTGTAGTTTCACTTTCAATCAATTTAGGAATGTTTTTGTGCCTACCATTTTGTCATTTTAATTGTCCATGATAATCTTCAGTTTTAACATTTCTTTGTATTTTTCTTCAATTTTGTCAGAAGTATTTTCCATGTGGATCTTCAGTTTTATCAGACAATGTCTATAATTTTACTTTCAATCAACTTAGGAACATTTTTATACCTTCCATTTTATCTGTATAATTTTCCATGTAATAGTTTTAACATGTTTCTCTATATATTTCTTGAATTTTTTCAGGAATATTTTCCTTGTAGACCTTCAATTTTATCAGAAAGTGTTTATAATTCCACTTTCAAAAAACTTAGGAATATTTTTATGCCTACCATTTTATCTGTATAATTTTTCCATGAAATACTCAATCTTAACACGTTCTTAATATATTTCTTCAATTTTATCAGAGATATTTTCCAGGTAAATCTTCAGTTTCTTCAGAAAATGTTTATAATTTCACTTTCAATCAATTTAGGAATATTTTAATTCCTACCAATTTATCTGTATAATTTTCCATGATAATCTTCAATTTTTATGTTTTTCAATATATTTTTTTCAATTTTATCAGAAGTATTCTCCATGTAAATCTTCAATTTTATCAGAAAATGTTCATAATTCTACTTTCAATCAACTTAGGAATATTTTAATTCCTACCAATTTATCTGTATAAATTTTTTCAATTTTATCAGAGATATTTTCCATGTAAATCTTCAATTTTATCTGAAAATGATTTTACTTCTACTTTCAATCAATTTAAGAATATTTTTATGCCTACCGTCTTATCTGTATAATTTTTCATGAAATAGTCAGTTTTAACATGTTTTTCTATATATTTCTTGAGTTTTATCAGAAATATTTTCCTTATAGATTTTCAATTTTATCAGAAAATGTTTATAATTCCACTTTCAATCAACTTAGCAATATTTTTATGCCTACCATTTTATCTGTATAATTTTTCCATAAAATAGTCAATCTTAACGTGTTTTCTATATATTTCTTCAATTTTATCAGAGATATTTTCCATGTATATTTACACAATGGAATACTACTCAGCAATTAAAAACAATGAATTCATGAAATTCTTAGGTAAATGGGGAACAGGGAGAGGAAAGAGGGCTTATGGGACTTTTGGGGATGGGCTGATCTGGGAAAGGGGAAATCATTTGGAATATATATATATAAAGAATATAGAAAAAAAGAAATGTAAATAAAGCAAATATCTAATTAAAAAAAAAGAGAACAAATATTCACGATATAAGCCTGTAGAACATTTCAGATTGAATCCATGGCTGTGGCTAGAGTATTCTCTGATCATGGTTCCCAAGGCTGATCTGTTATACATTAATGGATGTCAAGGGTATGAGACTTCCTACAGCATCAATCATTTCCTGAATTTACCTATCTACAGGGGAGATTTGTAATGAAGCCACAGAGTAGCCTTGCTTTGCTGAGTTATTTGCACTGGTCATCTGTAGACAGGTTTATCACAGACCAAGAAGGGTTAGGTACAGATAACATTATGAGGATAAGATAGCTTGATCTGATAGAGGAAGATTGGTTCTCTTTGCCCATATTCTACTTTTAGCAGGAGAACTGTGTTCCTTGATATTTCTCTCCCAAGATTCAGCTCTCCATTAACACACTTGTTCTACCTACTCACATTTAGGAAAAGACTTTTTAATGGTCTCTTAATCTGTACACATGAGAGAATTCTGGAAAGTATTGCAGCAGTTACTTTTGAATTGTTGTGACTAAATATACAGAATGATAATGGTTTCATTTAAGGTTCTTTGTGTCAGGAGAAGTGTGGTGGAGGAGGAGTTCATATCATGAACTTAGGAACCAGAGAGTGAACAGGAACTAACATCAGATGCAACCTCCAGGATGAAGCTCTAGTGACCCCCATCCTCTAGCTGCCCTCCCGCCCAATCTTCATCACCTCCAATCATGCCATCCTGTGACCATATCAAAGGATCAACCCATTGCTAAGGTTAGACCCTCATGACACCCTTCAGATACCTCCAGAAGTGTGATTCTTTAGTGTTCTATGCATCTTTCAATCTAGTAAGGTTAACAGTGAATCATCACAGTATAGCAAAATATCTAGGACGGTTTAGATGGTCTATTTGATCCTGATTTAATTTTGGTACTTGGTATTTGTCAAGGAAATTGTCCATTTCCTCAAGATTTTCTAGTTGTGTTGAATACAGGTTTTTGTAGTAGGATCTGATGATTTTTTGAATTTCCTCAGTTTCTGTTGTTATCTCTCCCTTTTCGTTTCTGATTTTATTAATTTGGATACTATCTCTGTGCCCTCTGGTTAGTCTGGCTAAGGGCTTATCTATCTTGTCGATTTTCTCAAAGAACCAACTCCTCGTTGTTGCAAGTAACCCTATTAAAAAATGGGGTACAGAGCTCCACAAAGAGTTCTCACCTGAAGAATATCTAATGGCTGAGAAGCACCTAAAGAGATGTTCATCATCCTTAGTCATTAGGGAAATGCAAATCAAAACAACCCTGAGATTCCATCTCACACCAGTCAGGATGGCTAAGATCAAAAACACAGGAGACAGCAGTTGTTGGCGAGGATGTGGAGAAAGAGGAACACTCCTCCACTGCTGGTGGAATTGCAGGCTGGTACAACCACTCTGGAAAGCAGTCTGGCGGCTCCTCAGAAAACTGGGCATGACACTTCCGGAGGATCCGGCTATACCACTCCTGGGCATATACCCAGAGACTTTACCTGCATGCAATAAGGACACATGCTCCACTATATTCATAGCAGCCTTATTTATAATAGCCAGAAGCTGGAAAGAATCCAGATGTCCCTCAACGGAGGAATGGATTCAGAAGATGTGGTATATTTACACAATGGAATACTACTCTGCAAGTAAAAACAATGAATTCACGAAATTCCTAGGCAAATGGTCAGAACTTGAAAATATCATCCTTAGTGAGGTAACCCAATCACAAAAGATCACACATGGTATGAAGTCACTGATAAGGGGATATTGACCCAGAATCTCAGAATACCCTAGACACAATCAGCATATCAATAGATTTCTAAAAAGATGGAAGGAGAGACCCCTGGTCCTGGAAAGACTGGATGTAGGGGAACGCCAGGACAGAGTAATGAGAGGGGGTTGAACGGAGAAAAGAGGGAGGGAAGGGGGCTTATGGGACTTTCGGGGAGGGAGGAAACGGGAAAGGGGAAGTGATTTGGAATGTAAATTAAAAAAATAAAATAAAATTAAATTAAAAAAAAATATCTAAAGATTTTTCCAGATCTCTATACTAGGAAATAGATATCAAGACTGATACTTGATATCTTTTACCACTCCAAACACAGACTTAATAGTAGAGTCAGATAAAAAATAGGCAATCCTATAATATGTTTGGAAAACAATTTTACTTTGTGCTATATAAAGCATATTTTACATGTTTGAAAATAAATTAGGCAATTCAGAGAAATGCAAACAGATCACTCATGTATTTGACTAGCTGAATTCCAGAATTCTCCATGAAATTCCAGAAATATCAGACCTGAATCATAAACTGATAGTTTATGTTTTTTTTAAAAAGAACAGTTTGATACTTCTCATACCATTTTTCAAACTGCATATGTTTATAAACACAGCAGAAAAAGAACATTTGCTCTAATTAAAAATTTTCTAATTCACAGTCCATTTTAAATTCTGAGTAAAATTTAAAATATATAGTCTGATTAAAGATTTCTTTCATTAAATCATAGATGGCAGCCATTATAGTTCAAAACATTGTGTTTCACTTTTTGCTGTTAATTTTTGGATAGGGTCTCACATTGCAGACAAGGCTGCCCTCAAATTTTCAGTAATTATTCTTTGTTTGACCTCCAGTTTACAGGTGTGAGTCCCCACACCCATGTGTCTCTGTGACTTGTCTAGTTTCAAAGATTTTAAAACACAATGCCTGTGCTCTTGAGTTCAGATGCCTGTGAAAGCTAAAAGAAGCCCACAATCACCTTGAGCTGGAATTATAGGCAACTATGGGTTGCTTGAGCTGAGAGCTGAGAACTGAACCAAAAGAGCAGTGTGTGTTTTTAAGCACCAAGCACTTTTAACAGTAGAGTCATGTCCACAGCTCCATTGTGTCCTGTCTTGAGACTGTTGATTCAGCCCCTGTGACTGAGGGATAGAAAAGTTTGTTCACTTAAAGGTCCTGTTTCTTTTCAAGATTTAATAAGATTCTTTAGACTAACAGGCAGATGAATCATCTGTCTGCACTCCGGTCACTTACTTTCTTACTGATCCTGTACTGATTTTCTAAAGGGGTAAGGTAGTAACCAGAGAAATGTCTCTCTCTGAACCTGGAGAAAGGGGTTTTATGCCATGGTAGAGCCATTCCAAGTATTTCCTTTCATTTTCTTTGATGGAAAGTGATTTAGGGTGAGAGACTGTCAGTCCATTTTGTTTTAGGCAATGGAATACAAGAAAGCTATGCTGAGAGAGAGGCTTCTGGGAAATGGTCATTTCTGAACAGAGCAGGTTAGGAGAAAGAATGTGCTTTATGTTCTTTGTCATTTTTTATGTATCATATGTACAAAAATTGTTTCACTGCAAAAGTCTCACTTTTATTTTTTTGAGAATTTCTTACAATGCATTTTGATCAAATGTCCCACTGTTTTCCACACCCCTGGATTCATCCCCCCTTCCCTAGCCACCCAAATTTGTGAACTCTCTTTCTTTTTTAACCCACCAGGTATATTATGTACTGCTCATATGTGCTCTGATGTGTGTCTTTTACTGTTGGGTGGTAAATCACCATAAAGAAAAGTGACTCTGTCTCCCAGCAGCTTTTAACTGAATATAGTTCCCTAGCTAGCTAGTTAGCTCCTGCTCATCTTTCCATGCTAGTGCTTTCTTTGGCTTGGGTCTTCCAAGATTTTATACATGTTGTCTTACAGCTGTGAACTCATGTATACAAATGAGTGGCTTTGCCAGAAAACACTGTTTCCTAATAGTCATCCACTCCTCTGGCATGTATGATCCCTACATACTCTTTCACATGATTCCTGATCTATGGAAAGGTTCTGATAGAGATGTGGGACTTAGGACTAAGCATCCTACATTCTCTTATTCTCTGTACATCAATCAATTGTAAGTCTCTGTATTAATCACCAACTTCTCCAAAAAGAAGCTTCGATGAAGATTGAGTGACATACTGTTCTGTGGATATAGCAATAAGTCAATAGGAGTCGCAAAATACTATGACCATTTAATAGAATAAGAATGGTAGGTTTTCCCCTAAGGATTATGCTTTATTGAGCCGAAGGTTCTTGGTCTTGATGGCACTGTCAGGTGTGAATTTTGTCTTGTGGAGCAGGCCTTAAATCCAATAAAAATGGTTTTTTCATCTCATAAAATTTTGCCACTATTACTTGCCACTAGTCAGGCTGGTATTTCTGTAGCTTTCAAGGTTCATATCAAGGTAAGACTGACAACCGTTTTTCTTCTTCATTAGCATGCATAGCACCTTCCAGCACTATGAAAGCAAGACACTAAGATGAAGCTTCTAGGTGAGTACCAGCCTGGTTTCCTGTGTTCAGTGACTTAACTGTGTGAGGTCCAGCAATAGGCTGTCAGTATTAAATTCTGAGGAGTGACCTATCAATTTAATATTAAGTGACTTTGTTAAATTTTCTTATCTATTGGTAAATTATCAGAAGATATTTTCAGATTTATTACAATTGTACAATCATGTCTTTTGTAGATAATTACAATTTTTTCTTTATTCTCAAATGTGTGCTTGTTCACAGGTTTTCTTTCTTTTTTCTTTCTGTCTTTTTATACTGTACTCATTAGAGTGGCTGGAGAAAGTGAAATCAAGGAATAACAGTAGTTTCAGTGTGTATCCTCATTGTAGTCTTAAAGAGAAAATTTCTCTCTTACCAGACTTTGAGTTGATTCTATGGAAGAGAAATGATTACTGTATTGACTTGTATCAAGTTTTATTCCTAATTATTGCTGAATTTTGTCACACTCTTACTTGTAGCCACTAAAACATTTATAAGCATTTTTCTAATTTGTTGGTGTTGTGAATTATTTATATTTTTGAATGTTAAACAATTTTTCATTTGTCATAATATATAGTTATTTCATAGGGTAGACCTGGGTTGCAATTTTCTTTAGTAAGTTTGCATCTGTGTGTAGTGAGTATGACTTGGGCTGATTGCCCTTTCATCTTTCTCTCATGTTTTGTTTCTATGGTTTAAATAGCAACACTAATTACTTGCCAATTTGAAAGATATACAAAGATAGTATGTATTAGTTTTGATAAATTAAAAGACCCAGGAAAATTCAGTGTCCCAGGATCATGATATGGAAGATTGTTTGTTTTTTGGTGTTTGAATTTCTCTGTGTAGCCTTGACCGTCTGTGAACTCATTCTGTAGACCAGGCTGTCCTCAAATTCACAGATCTGCCTGCCTCTGTCTCCTGAGTGCTAGGATTAATGGTGTGTTCCACCACTGCCTAGCTTGACATGGAAGATTCTTAAACAACCTCACAGTGATCTCTGTTTCCAAAGAGCTCTTCTTAAGGCACCTTTCACCTCTGTGTTCCTCAAACTATAGATCAGAGGGTTGAGCATAGGGTTGAAAAGGCTGTAAAACAAAGACAGGATCTTCCTATGTTCTTGAGAATGGTTGGACTTGGGGGCCATATACATGGCAATCGCACAGCCAAAAAAGAGCCCAACCACACAGAGGTGGGAGGAACATGTAGAGAAGGCTTTTCTGCGACCCTCCCCTGACTGGATCCTCAGTATGGCCATGAGGATTCGAGTGTAGGAGACCAGCACCAAGCACAGGGGCCCCAGTAAGACCATCACGGAGCCTGCAAAGAGGACGACTTGGTTGAGTCTTGTGTCTGCACAGGCTAATCTGAATACTGACATGATTTGACAGAAAAAATGGTGGACTTTTTGTGGCCCACAGAATGGGAGTCGTAGAATGAGAGTGATATGGACTGAGGCCAAGAGGAAGCTAAACACCCAGCAAGTGGTAGCCAGGATGGTGCACACTCTCCAGCTCATGATCAGCATATATTTCAAAGGGTGACAGATAGCTACAAAGCGATCATACGACATCACCACCAGAATCGTACATTCTGTCACAGCAAAAGCCAGATACAAAAAAGTCTGAAGTATGCATGAAGCAAAAGAGATGCTTTTTTGGTGCATCACAATATTTTTCAGCATCTTAGGGACAATGCTGGAAGCATAGGACATGTCAATTATGGCCAGATGTGAGAGGAAGAAATACATGGGAGTGTGCAACCTAGCATCCAGGCAGATGAGCCCCAGGATAATCCCATTTCCTAACAAAGTGAGACTGTAGAACAGCAAGAACACCCCAAACAGGAACATCTCCAGAGAGGGGTCAACCTGGAATCCCAGTAGTATGACCTCAGTGATCCGTGTCTGGTTGATCCCCATGTTCTTGTGACAGATGAATGCTACAATGTAGTCATAAAGGAAATTCCAGAGCTGAAGGGTAAGGAAGGAAGACAAAAGAAAGGGATTTTTTTACTTTGGAGTTTGAATTTATGTCAGATGTGAAAATCAGTAATTCGTAGTTCTAGTTCAACCTCTGTTATGTTGACTTGCAAATTTGGTTTTTAGGGAAATTTGAAAACTGTAGCTGTTGAGCATTATAAAATATTTAGCATGTTTTATAGAAAAAAATCAAGATATCTTCTTTCTTTATAGATTTTATAATAATAATTATTTCATGATAATTATAAGGATTGGCTCTAACTAAGGGAACAGAAGGAGACATTTTCCATTTCCATTTCCTACCTCCACTGGTCTCTGTTCACCACAAAAAAGAAAGCTTTGGGAACACTTTCCAGTCTTTCTCACAGTACTTATATTACTAAATACAGTGTTCTAAGAAGAAAGAGAATTTGCATTGAGGATAATCTCTTGATTTCTCTTGGCTTCAAACACATGGACATCAGAGACAAAATGTAAAATACAACCTCTAGGTTGAAGAGGAGTTTAGAGTAAGACAGCCCATCCAAACATCAAATATGAATAAGAAAGGGGGTGGGATCTCACACCTAGAGCTCAGCTTTCAGAGTCCAGATAATTGTTTAGAACAGGGGATCATGTAGTTGGGATCATCCAGGGGCTTGTGTTGACAACAGGAAGAGATGTGAACTACCTGTTGAGAAATAGTGAAGAAACAATGAAGAGATTTCATCAAAAAGTCTATCTATGAAAAGAATATCTTTAAATTGCAAACAAAGTGTCTTCTGTTTAATAAATTCAGTAAATTAAAGGCCTGTACTAAAAAAAAGAAAGCATGAAAGAGAGAGCTGCTATTGGGAATAGGAAGGGACCAGCAGGAGAGGGGCATAAGTGAGGATAACGGGCACAGATGGAGCCCATTATATTTGTGTATAAAACAGTCAAAAATAAAAAAGGCAAGAGCAAGATAAATGTATACTAAAGCAAACTGACGATCCTTCACGAATTGAAAATGACATGACTCTGTAGGCTAAAAATATACATTTTAAAGAGAATAAGGTAAATAAAAAATGTTCATTCTCTGCAATTGTCTGTAACTACTGTCTTTCTTCTGTGTGCTACACTTCCTTGTATTGCATCTTCCAGGGCTGCTGTTACATCAGTGTCACAGACATTTAGCCATGCACGTGACTCTTAACTACATTGTCATATCTGTATTCTAATTGTACATGTATTTTGTGACTGATATCACCTTAAATTTTAACTAATTTTTTTAAGTGATAATTTTAGTATTCTAATTTTATGATTAAAGTTGATTATGTGTATATAATATATGTTGATTTAACTCTTTTTTCTTGATTCATTATAATATTTTATTTTATAAGGTTTTAAATTTTAATTGGAGATATAATTTGAGTTGTTTACTAAACTTTTGTTAGACTTTTAAAACTTAATATTCCTGGATTAGCAGAATAGTAAATGTCACTAATGAAACAACAATTGAAATAAAAGAAAACTCTGACCAATGAGGAGCATTTAGCTGATAAAGGAGTAGTGTATGTGTTCCCAAAGGACAGGCATTGCAACTTGCATAATTACAAACACTTTCTTGAATGAATGAAGGCAAAGGGAGGTACTATTGAACACAGATTTTTGGTAAATAGTACAATATGAGCACTAATATATGTGTCCAGTTAGATATCCATGTGGAAGAACACTAAATTGTCCTCTACCAACCACCACACAAACACAAATTTTTGCTCACTTTAAGTGTAAATAAAGCAAACCTTCATGATAGTGTCTTAGTGAAATATTTTTAAGATGCTAGAATAGCAAACATTTATTTTACACAGCACAAATAGAAAATCTCTTATCATTACAATGTTTCAAATGATGACAGAATTCTTGTTTTTGCAGTTTGAAAACCTTAAGAATAATACTTTAAATTAATTTGTCACTAAGTATTTTTCAAAGATTATTTTAAATAAGTCTAAAAAAGGGATATATAGACTGAGAAAGAAATTAGGGAGACAACACCCTTTACAATATTCACAAATAATATAAAATACCTGGGCATGAATCTATTAAAGCAAATGAAAGATCTGTATGACAAGAAGTTCAAGTCTCTGAAGAAAGATATAGAAGAAGATCTCAAAAGATGGAAAGATATCCCATGTTCATGGATTGGCAGGATTAATGTAGTAAAAGTGACCATCTTGCCAAAAGCAATCTACAGATTCAATGCAATCCCCATCAAAATGCCAACTCAATTCTTCATATAGATAGAGCAATTTGCAAATTCATCTGGAATAACAAAATCTAGGGATAGTTAAAACTATTCTCAACAATAAAAGAACTTCTGGGGAAATAACATCCCTGACCTCAAGCTATACTACAGAGCAATTGTGATAAAAACTGCATGGTATTAGTAAAGTGACAGGCAGGTAGATCAATGAAATAGGATTGAAGACCCAGAAATAAACCCACACATCTATTGTCACTTGATCTTTGACAAAAGAGCTAGATCCATCCAGTGGAAAAAAGACAGCATTTTCAACCAATGGTGCTGGGTCAACTGGCAGTTAGCATGCAGAAGAATGCAAATCGATCCATTCTCAACTCCTTGTACAAAGCTCAAGTCCAAGTGGATCAAGGACCTCTACATAAAACCAGATACAGTGACACTAATAGAAAAGAAAGTGAGGGAAGAGCCTCGAGCACATGGTCATAAGGGAAAATTTTCTGAACAGAACACCAATAGCTTATGCTTTCAGATCAAGAATTGACAAATGGGACCTCATAAAATTGAAAAGCTTCTGTAAGGCAAAGGAAACTGTCATCAGGACAAATCAGCAACCAACAGGTTAGAAGAAGATCTTTACCAATCCTACATCCAATAGAGGGCTAATATCCAATATATACAAAGAACTCAAGAAGTTAGAATCTAGAGAACCAAATAACCCTATTAAAAATGGGGTAAAGAATTAAACAAAGAATTCTCAATTGAGGAATACCAAATGGCTGAGAAGCACCTAAAGAAATGTTCAACATCCTTAGTCATCAGGGAAATGTAAATTAAAACAACCCTGAGATTCTACCTCACACCAGTCAGAATGGCTAAGATCAAAATCTCAGGTGACAGCAGATGCTGTCAAGGATGTAGAGAAAGAGGAACACTCCTCCATTGCTGGTGGGATTGCAAGCTGGTACAACCACTTTGGAAATCACTTTCTCAGTTTCTCAGAAAATTGGACATAGTACTACCTGAGGACCCAGCTATAACACTCCTGGGCATATACCCAGAAGATGCTTCAACATGTAATAAGCACACATGCTCCACATTGTTCATAACATCCTTATTTATAAAAGCCAAAAGCTGAAAGAACCCAGATGTCCTTCAACAGAGGAATGGATACAGAAACTGTGGTACATTTATACAATGTAATACTACTCAGCTATCAAAAACAATGAATTCATGAAACTTTTAGGCAAATGGATTGAACTAGAAAATATCATCCTGAGAGAGGTAACCCAGTTACAAAAGAACACACATGCCATGGACTCACTGATAAGTGAAAATTAGCCCAGAAGCTTAGAATACCCAAGATATAATTCACACACTAAACTAAGCTCAAGAAGAAGGAAGACCAAAGAATGGATACTTTGGTCCTTCATAAAAGGGGGAACAAAATACCCATGGGAGGAGATACAGAGACAAAGTGTGGAGCAGAGACTGAAGGAAAACACATCCAGTGACTGCCCCATCTGGGGATCCATCTCATATACAGTTAACAAACCCAGACACTATTGTGAATGCCAACAAGTGCTGGATGACAAAAGCCTGATATAGCTGTCTCCTTGGGAGAACCTGTCAGTGCCTGACAAATACAGAGGTGGATGCTCTCAGCCAATCATTGGACTGAGCACAGGGTTCCTAGTGGAGGAACTGGAGAAAGGACCCAAGGAGCTGAAGGGGTTTGCAACCCCATAAGAGGAACAGCAGTATAAACCAACCATTACCCTCAGAGCTCCCAGGGCCTAAACCACCAACCAAAGTGTACACATGGAGGAACCCATGGCTCCAGCTGCATATGTAGTAGAGGATGGCCTTGTCAGACATCAGTGAGAGGAGAAGCCCATGGTCCTGTGAAGGCTCCTTGCCCCAGTGTAGAGGAATATCAGGACAGGGAAGCAGAAGTGGGTGGGATAGTGAGCAGGGGATGGGGGATGGTGGTGGAATAGGGCTTTTTCAGAGGGGAAATGGGGAAAGGGGATGACATTTGAAATGTAAATAAAGAAAATATCTAATAAAAATAATTCACTTGAATTATCAAGAATTTAGAGAAAAATATTTTAATATGTATTGGACAGACTGATGCTGTCATTGAGCACATTGCCATCATGAACACTCCCTGGCTTGAAGAAATGAAGGTAATGATTTGGTGACCCGAACTAACCTTCTAAGTCTGTGCCCAGGAAGACATTCAGGTAGGATAGTAAATCTTGGACAGTGGAGGAAGTCTGTTCTGTTCAGTTGCCACCTGGGTAGGCTAGTCTTCTGCCAGAACAAATAATAATGATATTTTTATTAAATGTGACAAAGTTTCTCAGGCATTGACTTATATTACTCTTCTGGGCAATGAGACCTACACTGTTCACGCTTTGCTGTCAGGAAGAAATTTCTAAAATTGAGTAGAGAAAAATGTCTAAGTACCAAGAAATGAGAGATGTGCCGTAAGCAAAATTATAAAACATCCCAGATTCACCCTCTTCATTTGTCAGATGATGCAGCAGGAGGAATTGCTTCTTTCAGTTTGGAGAATGAACCAGGGACTGCTACCATGCCCAGCAATTCCCTTAAGTGTGACCAAGACAAAAAAGTCTCAAATCTATGTTCTGTTTGGCTGTAGGACCAGATCTCACTGTGGGTAGGATTCTGCATACTCCTAGGTGCAGCACCACTTTGTCTTTTCTAAATCTGAAAATTTGTCCAGTGTCTGCCTTGCCTTCTTGTAAATCTTCATCAATGTCTAGACAATGATTCATACAAAAGAAGAGGATATTCTCAGCATTTTCTTCACATTAGGCTTGAAAAATCAGAAAACTCACAAAGATAGGAAGTTGCAGCCAAATTGCTATTCCTGACACAAGCTGGAGAAAAAGGAGACCTAAATGTTCTACACGTCTGTGGACTGTACTGGGATTCAGAAACACTGGCAGCCCCTAGACCTAAGAGCTTTACACTGAGCTCTCTAAACTAGCCCATCCTCAGAGACATACCTGTAGGGTCCAGGCAGCAAAGTACAGAGCATTTTCCTGCCATTCTATGCCTTCCCCAACAGTGGTACAGCACTGAACCCTTTCCTGCTGGCTCTGAAGTTGTAACACTCCTGCACATCCCGGCCATTGCCACTCCATCTTTGTGAAGGCTAAGATCTCCTGAGTGACAAATGTGTCTCAATGGAGCTTGTTAAAGTGGCAATAGCAGGGTTGTGTTCTCTCTTGGGAGAATGAAAACTTGGCTTGTTGAAAAGTTTAATTGAGACATCAATTACCAAAGGTTTCCATTTCACATATATTTACTTCTATTTAAAGGTCAGAAAGGTTGAATTTTATTTCTTACTTGTAGGCTTGCTTTTTTATTTTTCTTATGGTTTGAAACAACTTCCAATTTGTCTCATTTTGAAAATACTGGTTTTGCCTTCCTTCCCAGATGTATATATGCAGATTTAGGCTACAGTGATTAATTTATCTATTCTAAGCATTTCAATATAAGATCAAAATTACATGAGAAAGAACTTATTAAAACCCAGCAACAATGTCTGAGACCATTTTAAATTCACAAATGTTCATATTAGTTGAATCCTTAATAAATGATTGAGGCTAAGGATTTGGCCCAACAGGTAAAGCCACTTTCCATCAAGCCTGATGACTTGAGATTGACACCTAGACCCAAATAGAAGACGAAGAGAACTGACTCCACAAAGTTGTCTTTTAATTTCCTGAGTGTGTTATGGCCTACACACACACACACACACACACACACACACACACACACACACACACACACACACACATACACACACACAACTAGACATAATCACACAGCAAAAATATAATAATGCTAGGACAATCTCTATAAAGGTATATTTGACATTAAATATGTGTCAATTATCTATCTGATTACCTATCCATCACCTGTAATCTATTTATCTACCTTTTTTCCTTTCTTTCTTTCTTTCTTTCTTTCTTTCTTTCTTTCTTTCTTTCTTTCTTTCTTTCTTTCCATCATCTTTGTAATCTATCGCTATCTATCATTCTATCTATATCTATCTACTTATTTATCTACCTACATATCTATCTATTATCTATCTATCTATCTATCTATCTATCTATCTATCTATCTATCTATCTATCTATCTATCTATCTATTCATCATCTATATAATCTATTTATTTCTTTCTAACTCTCTATCTACCTATAATTCTATCATCTATCTATCTATCTATCTATCTATCTATCTATCTATCTATCTATCTATCTATCTATCTATCTATCTATCTCTCTTTTTATCTATCATTGATTATCTATCCTTCTATCATTAGGAGAGGAAGGGAGGTTATCAGAAACTGACATGATTTTTAAGACTAAGTTACTGGAGACATGGAGAGCTGATGTTGTAGTTCTTGTCCTCAGAGTCAGTCCAAAAGCTGGAAAAGACCCATTTCTCCAATATCATCAGGCAGAAAATTCACAACCTTTTCTGCCATACTTTTTGCCTACTGGAAGGACTGAATGAGGTTCACTCATATTGTGAGTTTATTCAGTCTAATAATTCAATTATTAATCTAATAGAGACATCTTCACAAATACTCTCTGAAAAACCATTTCACTTGTGTCATTTAGCCAAGTCAAACTGATATGTAAAATTATCCTTTACATCTGAAAGTCTACTGGTTCTAAGTAGACAAGTTTAATTCTATTATTTCATTTCTTTGTCACGGTCTCTGCATATGCTTTGTGAATCACAGAGTCTGCATAGCTGGGTTTTGTACAAAGTTTAAAATCAGCAGGCAGAACTCTTTTAAATTGTTTTGTTTCAAGTTATTTTGGCTTTTCTTGGATGGTTCCATATCCATATTAATTTAAATAGCATATAAATACAAATCTTGTCAGTCTGCTCTGTGTGTGTGTGTGTGTGCAACAATAATTAAAGGAAAGAAGGCAGAGAGCATGAGTTTGAGAGAAGGAGAACCAGTAGGGTTGCATAGGAGGGGTTGGTGGGAGGAAAGAAAAAGGATGATATGATGTAATTATATTTTAATAATAATAAAAAACCCCTCAGTGTGTCAGATTCTGTGAATACAAACAAGAGAGACTTTATGAGAATAATACTTGGTCTTTCACTAAAATCTTACAGCATTAACTTTTCAAAAGTAACAAGCCTCCCAAACTATCAAGTGTGGAGAGTCTTTTCATATATTGAATTAGATCATATTTTATTTCCTTCAATGATATTTTATTTATGGTGTGTGTCTAGAACTTTGTTCTTTTTCATATCATTATGAAAGAAGTTGCTTTACTTTATATGTGGACTTTCTTCATTACAAGTGTTAAAACATATAGTTAATTTTATGTTTGTTCTTTTACCTCCCACTCACTCATAGCTGAATTGTGTCTGTATTTGTATGACATTCTCTAATGAAGACAATATCAATATCTTCCAGTTTCAATCTGTGCTGGGTGCTGATCCTGTGTCACAGCACTCCATACCCAAAAATGGCTGGGAGAGAGCTGGTCTACCAGGAGTACTGATACATAGGATTGCAGGAAGGACAAGCCACAGTCAGAGAAGAAAGACCAGATAATACCAGAGATAACCAGATGGCAAAAGGCAAGGGCAAGAACCTAAGCAACAGAAACCAAGGCTACTTGGTATCATCAGAATCCAATTCTCCCATGACAGCAAGCCCTGGATACCCCCATCACACCAGAAAAAAACAAGACTCTGATTTAAAATCACATTCATGATGATGATAGAGGACTTTAAGAATGACATAAATAACTCCCTGAAAGTGATACAGGAGAACACAGGTAAACAGATAGAAGCCCTTAAAGAGGAAACACAAAAATCCCTTAAAGAATTACAGGAAAAGACAACAAAAAAAGGTGAAAGAATTGAACAAAACCATCCAGCATCTAAAAATGGAAATAGAAACAATAAAGAAATCACAAAGGGAGACAACTCTGGAGACAGAAAACCTAGGAAAGAAATCAGGAGTCATAGATGCAAGCATCACCAACAGAATACAAGAAATAGAGGCGAGAATCTCAGGTACAGAAGATACCATAGAAAACATTGACACGACAGTCAAAGAAAATGCAAAATGTGAAAAACTCCTGATCCAAAACAATCAGGAAGTCCAGGATACAATAAGACCAAACCTAAGGATAAAAGGCATAGACAAGAGTGAAGATTCCCAACTTAAAGGGCCAGTAAATATCTTCCACAAAATTATGGAAGAAAACTTCCCTAACCAAAATGAAGAGATTACCATAGACATATAAGAAGCCTACAGTACTCCAAATAGATTGGACCAGAAAATAAATTCCTCCCATCACATAATTATGCCAGACATCTCACCAGAAACTATGAAAGCTAGAAGAGCCTGGGCTGTTATCCTACAGACCCTAAGAGAACACAAACGCAAGACCATGCTACTATACCCAGCAAAACTCTCAATTACCATAGATGAAGAAACTAAGATATTCCATGACAAAAACAAATTTGCACAATATCTTCCACAAATCCAGCCCTGAAAGAATAATAAATGGAAAACCCCAACACAAGGAGAGAAACTACATCTTAGAAAAGCAAGAAAGTAATCTTTCAACAAACCGAAAAGGAGATAGCTACACAAACATAAAAATAACATCAAAAATAACAGAAAGCAACAATTATTACTCCTTAATATCTCTTAGCATCAATGGACTCTATTCCCCAATAAAAAAGATAGACTAAAAGACTGGATATGTAAACAGGACCCAGAATTTTGCTGCATACAGGAAACCCACCTCAATGTCAAAAACAAACACTGCCTCAAAGTAAAGGGCTAGAAAACAATTTTCCAAGCAAATGGTCCTAAAAAACAAGCTGGATAGCCATTCTAATATCGAATAAAATCAACTTTCAACCAAAAGTTATCAAAAAGGATAAGGAAGGACACTTCATACTCATCGAAGGAAAAATCTACCCAGAAGAACTCTCAATTCTGAACATCTATGCTCCAAATGCTAGTGTACCCACATTCATAAAAGTAACTTTACTAAAGCTCAAAGCACACATCACACATCACACAATAATAGTGGGAGACTTCAACACCCCGCTCAATGGGATCAATGGACAGATCATGGAAACACAAACTAAACAGAGACATATTGAAACTAACAGAAGTTATGGACCAAATGGATTGAACAGATACCTATAGAACATTTCATTATAAAACTAATGAATATACCTTCTTCTCAGCACCTCATGAACAGCACATCTGAAAGCTCTAGAACAAAAAGAAGCAAATACCTTCTCCAAAACTGACCATATAATCGGTCACAAAACAGGCCTCAACAGATACAAGAAAATTGAAATAATTCCACGCATCCTATCAAATTACAATGGACTAAGGCTGGTAGTCTTCAATAGCAACAAAAACAATGGAAAACACACATACGCATGGAAGTTGAACAACGCCCTACTCAATGATATCTTCGTCAGGGAAGAAATAAAGAAAGAAATTAAAGGTCTTTTAGAATTTATGGGTCACAAATTAAAATCAAACAAACAAACAAACTTAAAGTGGTGCTAAGAGTGAAACCCATAGCTCTGAGTGCCTTCAAAAAGAAACTGGAGAGAGCATACACTAGCTGCTTAACAGCACACCTGAAAGCTCTAGAACAAAAAGAAGCTAATACACCCAAGAGGAATAGACGGCAGGAAATAATCAAACTCAGGACTGAAATCAACTAAGTAGAAAGAAAAAGAACTATACAAAGAATCAACAAAAATTAAAAACAATAACTTTATGAAATTTGCAGGCAAATGGATGGAACTTGAAATTATAATCCTAAGTGAGGTAACTCAGTCACAAAAGACCACACATGGTATGTACTCACTGTTAAGTGGCTATTAGCCATCACATATATAGTCACCAAACCAGGACACTACTGTAGATACCTAGAAGTGCTTGTAGATAGGAGCCTGATATGGTTGTCTCCTGAATGGTTCTGCTAGAGCCTGACAAACACAGAGGCCAACACTGGATTGAGTGTGGGGTCCCAGATGGAAGAGTTGGAGATGGAACTGAAGGAGCGGAGGGGGCTTGCAACCCCATGGAGGGAGCAACAGTGTCAACCAGCCAGATCCCCCAGAACTCCCAGGGACTTGACCACCAGCTAAAGAGTACACATGGATGGACCCATGGCTCTGGCCGCATCTGTGGCAGAGGATGGCCTTATTGGACATCAGTGGGAGGAGAGCCCTTGGGCCTGAATGTTTTCGATGCCCCAGGGTAGGAAAATTCCAGGGTGGGAAGAAGGGAGTGGGTAGGTAGATGATGGGGGAGCACCCTCATAGAGGCACAGGGAGGGGGGATGAGATACAGGATTTCTGAAGGGGAGACCTGAAAAGGGGAAAACATTTGAAATGTAAATAAAGAAAATATTCAATAAAAAGATAATATCAATTATCTCTTTTCTAACTTTAATATCTTCAACTTCTTATTCTTGCCTAGTTACTCTAGCTTTATACCAACAGTATAATACTGGATCAATGGGACAGGCATATGCATATATTCCTACATTTAAAGATGTATTCATTTACTTTTGTAAAATGTATTTTATTGTTTTAAATTACAATATAGTCACATCACTTTCCTTTCTCTATTTCCTGCCTTCAACCCCTTCCAGCTACCTTTCACAAACCTCCTTCCCCACTCTCAAGTTGATGGCTCCTTTTTCTTTGATTGTTTTGATACACAGGAAGATGGAGAATTAGCCTCTCCCAGAGCTGAGCCCCTTTTTGGTTGTCCAGTGGAGAGTAATTAGTCCTTAATCTCTGTTCCTTTTCTTTAATTGGAAAGCACTTTTGTTTATTAACGATGATACAAACTTCCGGCTGCTCATCACTGACCTTTGAAAGACAGATGAAGTTACATTTTGCTCTACTTTATGAAATGATTTTATTTGACATATTGAAATAACCACACAGATTTTGTTCTTTCTAAATTTTAATTATTTTATTTTAATATGTACTACTACACTGATATTTGGATCTTAAACCAGTGTCAGATTCTTGGGATACCTCTTATTTAGTTACTTTCATTTTGACATGAGTATAATATTGACCTCATAAAATAAGCTAGGAAATGTGTTACCCTTTATTTTTTTTATGCTTTGGGAGTCTAAATGAAGAATTTGGTTTGTCCTCTCTTAAATATTTGCGACTTTTCATCAGTAAAACCACATAGTTTAGAATTTTCTTTATGGAAAATTGAACATTATAATTAAATCATTTTGCTTGTAATGGATTGTCAAAATCTGCTTGTGCTGGCTTTCATATTTTATATATTTATAAAACTTTGTACATTTCACCAAAGACATCTACACTCTTTAGTGCAGTTTTTCATAACATTGCTGGTGATTATTCATCTCCACCAGGGATTATATTTTCACATTCATTTTTATTTTTTTTTTATTTTTTTTTATTTTCTAAGTTTATTTATTTACATTCCAAATGATTTCCCCTTTCCCGTTTCATCCATCCCTGAAAGTCCTATAAGCCCCCTTCCCTCCCTCTGTTCCCCATTCAACCCCCTCTCGCTTCTCTGTCCTGGCATTCCCCTATATTCAGTCGTTCCAGGACCAGGGGTCTCTCCTTTCATCATCTTGAACATCTATTGATATGCAAATTGTGTCTAGGGTATTCTGAGATTCTGGGTTAATATACCCTTATCCATGACTTCATACCATGTGTGTTCTTTTGTGACTGGGTTGCCTCACTAAGGATGATTTTTTCCAGTTCTGATCATTTGTTTAGGAATTTCGTGAATTCATTGTTTTTAATTGCAGAGTAGTATTCCATTGTGTAAATATACCACATCTTCTGAATCCATTCTTCCGTTGAGGGACATGTGGGCTCTTTCCAGCTCCTGGCTATTATAAATAAGGCTGCTATGAACATAGTGGAGCATGTGTCCTTATTGCATTGCAGGTAAAACCTCTGGGCAAATGCCCAGGAGTGGTATAGCCGGATCCTCTGGGAGTGTCATGCCCAGTTTTCTGAGGAACCGACAGACTGCTTTCCAGAGGGGTTGTACCAGCTTGCAATCCCACCAGCAGTGGAGGAGTGTTCCTCTTTCTCCACATCCTCGCCAACAACTGCTGTCTCCTGTGTTTTTGATTGTAGTCATTCTGACTGGTGTGAGATGGAATCTCAGGGTTGTTTTGATTTGCATTTCACTAATGACTAACGATGATGAACATCTCTTTAGGTGCTTCTCAGCCATTAGATATTCTTCAGGTGAGAACTCTTTGTTTAGCTCTGTACCCCATTTTTTAATAGGGTTACTTGCCTCTCTGGAGTTTAACTTCTTGAGTTCTTTGTATATATTGGATATTAGCCCTCTGTTGGATGTAGGGTGGGTAAAGATCATTTTCCAGTTAATTGGTTGCTGCTTTGTCTTTTTGACAGTGTCTTTTGCCTTGCAAAAAGTTGTAATTTAATGAGGTCCCATTTGTTTATTCTTGATCTTAGAGCATAAGCTATTGGAGTTCTGTTCAGGAAATTCTCCCCTGTGCCCATATGTTCAAGGTTCTTCCCTAGCTTCCTTTCTATTAGTTTCAGTGTGTCTGGTTTTATGTGGAGATCCTTGATCCACTTGGAATTGAGCTTAGTGCAAGGAGATAAGAATGGGTCAATTTGCATTCTTCTGCATGTTGACCTCCAGTTGAGCCAGCACCATTTGTTGAAAAGGCTATCTTTTTTCCACTGGATGGTTTTAGCTCCTTTGTCAAAGATCAAGTGACCATAGGAGTGTGGATTCATTTCTGGGTCTTCAATTCTGTTCCATTGATCTACATGCCTGTAACTGTACCAATACTATGCAGTTTTTAAGACTATTGCTCTGTAGTACAGCTTGAGGTCCGGGATATTGATTAGCCCATAAGTTCTTTTACTCTTGAGAATAGTTTTAGCTATCCTGGGTTTTCTGTTTTTCCAGATGAAGTTTCGAATTGCTCTTTCTAATCTATGAAGAATTGAGTTGCGATTTTGATGGGGATTGCATTGAATCTGTATATTGCTTTTGGCAAGATGGTCATTTTTACTATATTAATCCTGCCAATCCATGAGCATGGCAGATTTTTTCCATTTCTGAGGTCTTCTTCAATTTCTTTCTTCAGAGAGTTGAAGTTCTTGTCATACAGATCTTTCACTTGTTTGGTTAGAGTCACACCAAGATACTTTATATGGTTTGTGGCTATCGTGAAAGGTATCATTTCTCTTACTTCTTTCTCAGCCTGCTTATCCTTTGAGTATAGGAAGGCTACTGACTTGCTTGAGTTGACTTTATATCTGTCCACTCTGCTGAAGTTGTTTATCAGCTGTAGGAGTTCTCTGGTGGAGTTCTTTGGGTTGCTTACTATCATATTGTCTGCAAATAGTGACGAGTAGAAGGGAGGAAATCATCAAACTCAGGGCTGATATAAATCAAATAGAAACAAATAAAACCATACAAAGAATCAACAAAACTAGGAGTTGGTTCTTTGAGAAAATCAACAAGATAAATAAGCCCTTAGCCAGACTAGCCAGAGGGCACAGAGACAGTATCCAAATTAATAAAATCAGAAACGAAAAGGGAGAGATAACAACAAAACTGAGGAAATTCAAAGAATCATCAGATCCTACTACAAAAGCCTGTATTCAACACAACTAGAAAATCTTGAGGAAATGGACAATTTCCTTGACAGATACAAAATACCAAAATTAAATCAGGATCAAATAGACCATCTAAACCATCCAATAACCCCTGAAGAAATAGAAGTCGTCATTGGAAGTTCCAACCAGAAAAAGTACAGGTCCAGATGGTTTTAGTGCAGAATTCTATCAGACCTTCAAAGAAGACCTAACACCAATACTCTTCAAACTATTCCACAAAATAGAAACCGAAGGAACACTACCCAACTTGTTCTATGAAGTCACAATTACGCTAATACCTAAAGCACACAAAGATCCGACAAAGAAAGAGAATCTCAGGCCAATCTCTCTTATGAATATTGATGCAAAAATACTCAATAAAATTCTTGCCAACCGAATCCAAGAACACATCAAAACGATCATTCACCACGATCAAGTAGGCTTCATCCCAGGGATGCAGGGATGGTTCAATATAAGGAAGTCCATTAATGTAATCCACTACATAAACAATCTCAAAGAAAAAAAACACATGGACATCTCATTAGATGTTGAGAAAGCATTTGACAAAACTCAGCATCCTTTCGTGTTAAAGGTCTTGGAAAGATCAGGAATTCGAGGCCCATATCTAAACATAGTAAAAGCAATTTACAGCAAACCAGTAGCCAACATCAATCTTAATGGAGAGAAACTTGAAGCAATCCCACTAAAATCAGGGACTAGACAAGGCTACCCTATCTCTCCATATCTTTTCTTTTTATTTTTTTTATTTACATTCCAAATCATTTCCCCTTTCCCGTTTCCTCCCTCCCCGAAAGTCCCATTAGCCCCCTTCTCTCCCTCTCTTCTCCATTCAACCCCCTCTCGTTTCTCTGTCCTGGCGTTCCCCTACATCCAGTCTTTCCAGGACCAGGGGTCTCTCCTTCCATCTTCTTAGAAATCTATTGATATGCGAATTGTGTCGAGGGTATTCTGAGATTCTGGGTTAATATTCCCTTATCAGTGACTGCATACCATGTGTGTTCTTTTGTGATTGGGTTACCTCACTAAGGATGATATTTTCAAAATCTGACCATTTGCCTAGGAATTTCGTGAATTCATTGTTTTTAATTGCAGAGTAGTGTTCCATTGTGTAGATATACCACATCTTACGAATCCATTCCTCCGTTGAGGGACATCTGGGTTCTTTCCAGCTTCTGGCTATTATAAATAAGGCTGCTATGAACATAGCGGAGCATGTGTCCTTATTGCATGCAGGTAAAGCCTCTGGGTATATGCCCAGAGGTGTTATAGCCGGATCCTCTGGGAGTGTCATGCCCAGTTTTCTGAGGAACCGCCAGACTGCTTTCCAGAGGGGTTGTACCAGCTTGCAATGCCACCAGCAGTGGAGGAGTGTTCCTCTTTCTCCACATCCTCACCCACAACTGCTGTCTCCTGTGTTTTTGATCGTAGCCATTCTGACTGGTGTGAGATGGAATCTCAGGGTTGTTTTGATTTGCATTTCCCTAATGACTAAGGATGATGAACATCTCTTTAGGTGCTTCTCAGCCATCAGATATTCTTCAGGTGAGAACTCTTTGTTTAGCTCTGTACCCCATTTTTTAATAGGGTTGCTTGCCTCTCTGGAGTTTAACTTCTTGAGTTCTTTGTATATATTGGATATTAGCCCTCTGTCGGATGTAAGGTTGGTAAAGATCATTTTCCAGTTACTTGGTTGCCGCTTTGTCTTTTTGACAGTGTCTTTTGCCTTGCAAAAAGTTGTAATTTAATGAGGTCCCATTTGTTTATTCTTGATCTTAGAGCATAAGCTATTGGAGTTCTGTTCAGGAAATTCTCCCCTGTGCCCATATGTTCAAGGTTCTTCCCTAGCTTCCTTTCTATTAGTTTCAGTGTGTCTGGTTTTATGTGGAGATCCTTGATCCACTTGGAATTGAGCTTAGTGCAAAGAGATAAGAATGGTTAAATTTGAATTCTTCTGCATGTTGACCTCCAGTTGAGCCAGCACCATTTGTTGAAAAGGCTATCTCTTTTCCACTGGATGGTTTTAGCTCCTTTGTCAAAGATCAAGTGACCATAGGAGTGTGGATTCATTTCTGGGTCTTCAATTCTGTTCCATTGATCTACATGCCTGTCACTGTACCAATACCATGCGGTTTTTAACACTATTGCTCTGTAGTACAGCTTGAGGTCCGGGATACTGATTCCCCCAGAGGTTCTTTTACTCTTGAGAATAGTTTTAGCTATTCTCGGTTTTCTGTTATTCCAGATGAATTTTTGAATTGCTCTTTCTAACTCTATGTAGAATTGAGTTGGGATTTTGATGGGGATTGCATTGAAGCTGTATATTACTTTTGGTAAGATGGTCATTTTTACTATATTAATCCTGCCAATCCATGAGCATGGCAGATTTTTCCATCTTCTGAGGTCTTCTTCAATTTCTTTCTTCAGAGACTTGAAGTTCTTGTCATACAGATCTTTCACTTGTTTGGTTAGAGTCATGCCAATATACTTTATATGGTTTGTGGCTATCGTGAAGGGTATCATTTCTCTTCTTTCTCAGCCTGCTTATCCTTTAAGTATAGGAAGGCTACTGACTTGCTTGAGTTGATTTTATATCCGACCACTTTGCTGAAGTCGTTTATCAGCTGTAGGAGTTCTCTGGTGGAGTTCTTTGGGTCGCTTACTATCATATCCTCTGCAAATAGTGATAGTTTGACTTCTTCCTTTCCAATTTGTATCCATTTGAACTCTTTTTGTTGTCTAATTGCTCTAGCTAGAACTTCAAGTACTATATTGAAAAGACATGGAGAGAGAGGGCAGCCTTGTCTAGTCCCTGATTTTAGTGGGATTGCTTCACGTTTCTCTCCATTTAGATTGATGCTGGCTACCGGTTTGCTGTAAATTGCTTTTACTGTCTTTCGATATGGGCCTTGAATTCCTGATCTTTCCAAGACCTTTAGCATGAAAGAATGCTGAATTTTGTCAAATGCCTTCTCAGCATCTAATGAGTTGACCATGTGGTATTTTTCTTTGAGATTGTTTATATAGTGGATTACATTGATGGATTTCCTTATATTGAACCATCCCTGCATCCCTGGGATGAAGCCTAATTGATTGTGGTGAATGATCGTTTTGATGTGTTCTTGGCTTCGGTTGGCAAGAATTTTATTGAGTATTATTGCATCGATATTCATAAGAGAGATTGGCCTGAGATTCTCTTTCTTTGTCGGATCTTTGTGTGCTTTTGGTATTAGTGTAATTGTGGCTTCATAGAGTTGGGTAGTGTTCCTTCTGTTTCTATTTTGTGGAACAGTTTGAAGTGTATTGGTGTTAGGTCATCTTTGAAGGTCTGATAGAATTCTGCACTAAAACCATCTGGACCTCTGCTTTTTTTGGTTGGAAGGCTTCCAGTGACAACTTCTGTTTCTTCAGGGGTTATAGGACGGTTTAGATGGTCTATTTGATCCTGATTTAATTTTGGTATTTGGTATCTGTCAAGGAAATTGTCCACTTCCTCAAGATTTTCTAGTTGTGTTGAATACAGGTTTTTGTAGTAGGATCTGATGATTTTTTGAATTTCCTCAGTTTCTGTTGTTATCTCTCCCTTTTCGTTTCTGATTTTGTTAATTTGTATACTGTCTCTGTGCCCTCTGCTTAGTCTGGCTAAGGGTTTATCTATCTTGTTGATTTTCTCAAAGAACCAACTCCTCATTTTGTTGATTCTTTGTATGGTTTTATTTCTTTCTACTTGATTGATTTCAGCCCTGAGTTTGATGATTTCCTGCCTTCTACTCCTCTTTGGTGTATTGCTTCTTTTTGTTCCAGGGCTTTCAGGTGTGCCATTAAGCTGTTAGTGTATGCTGTCTCCCATTTCTTTTTGGCGGCACTCAGGGCTATGAATTTTCCTCTTAGCACTGCTTTCATTGTGTCCCATAAATTAGGGTATGTTGTGCCTTCATTTTCATTGACTTTCAAAAACTCTTTGATTCTTTTCTTTATTTCCACCTTGACCAAGTTTATCATTGTGTAGAGCATTGTTCAGCCTCCATGTGTATGTGGGTTTTCTTTTGTTTTTGTTGCCATTGAAGACCACCCTTATTCCATAGTGATCTGATAGAAGGCATGGGATTAGTTCTATCTTCCTATATCTTTTGAGGTCTGATTTGTGACCAATTATATGGCCAGTTTTGGAGAAGGTACCATGAGGTGCTGAGAAGAAGGTGTATTCTTTAGCTCTAGGATGAAATCTTCTATATATATCTGTTATTTCCATTTGGTCCAAGGCTTCAATTAGATTCACTGTGTCCCTGTTTAGTTTCTGCTTTCCTGAACGATCCATTTCAGAGAGCGGGGTGTTGAAGTCATCCACTATTATTGTGTGAGGTGCGATGTGTGATTTGAGCTTTAGTAAAGTTTCTTTTACGAATGAGGGTGCCCTTGCATTTGGAGCATAGATATTCAGAATTGCGAGTTCTTGATGGTGGATTTTTCCCTTGATCAGTATGTAGTGTCCTTCTGTGTCTTTTTTGTTGACTTTAGGTTGAAAATCAATTTTATCTGATATTAGGATGGCTACTCCACCTCGTTTCTTAGGGCCATTTTCTTGTAAAATTGTTTTCCAGCCTTTTACTCTGAGGTAGTGTTTGTCTTTGACACTGAGGTGCATTTCCTGCATGCAGCAAAATGCTGGGTCCTGTTTACGTATCCAGTCTTCTAGTCTATGTCTTTTAATTGGGGAATTGAGACCATTAATATTAAGAGAGATTAAAGCATAGTGATTATTGCAATCTGCCATTCTTGACGCTATCTTTATGTTTGAGTGGTTATCTACTTTTGGGTTTGATTCAAGAAGGTTATTATCTCATTTTTTCCAGGGTGTTGTTTCTCTCCCTGTATTGGAGGTTTCCACCTATTATCCGTTGAAGGACTGGATTTGTGGAAAGTTATTGTGAAAGTTTGGTTTTATCATGGAATATCTTGGTCTCTCCATCTATGGTGATTGAGAGTTTTGCTGGGTATAGTAGTCTAGGCTGGCATTTGTGCTGTCTTAGTGTCTGCATGAGATCTGCCCAGGATCTTCTGGCTTTCATAGTCTCTGGTGAGAAGTCTGATGTGATTCGGATAGGTCTTCCTTTGTATGTTACTTGGCCCTTTTCTCTTATTGCATTTAGTATTCTTTCTTTGTTTAGAACATTCGGTGTTTTGATTATTATGTGACGGGAGGTATTTCTGTTCTGGTCCAGTCTGTTTGGAGTTCTGTAGGCTTCTTGTACGTTCATCGGCATCTCTGTCTTTAAGTTAGGGAAGTTTTCCTCCATAATTTTGTTGAAGATGTTTACTGGCCCTTTAAGTTGCAAATCTTCACTCTCATCTATACCTATAATCCTTAGGTTTGGTCTTCTCATTGTGTCCTGGATTTCCTGGATGTTTTGGGTTATGCGTTTTTTGCATTTTGCATTTTCTTTGACTGTTGAGTCGATGCTTTCTATGGAATCTTCAGCACCTGAGATTCTTTCTTCCATCTCTTGTATTCTATTGTTGATGTTTGCATCTATGGCTCCTGATTTCTTCCCAAGGTTTTCTATCTCCAAAGTTGTCTCCCTTTGTGATTTCTTAGTTGTTTCTACTTCCTTTTTTAGTTCCTGGATGAATTTGTTGAGATCCTTCACTTATTTTTTTGTATTTTGCTGTATTTGTTTAAGGTATTTTTGCATTACCTCTTTCAGTATTTCTGCCTGTTGACCCACGTTCTCCTGCATTTCTCTGAGCGATTTTTGTGTTTCCTCCTCATGGGAATCCATCTGTTGATCCATTGTCTCCTACATTTTTTTAAGCAGTTCTAGTGTTTCCTTTGTAAGGGAATCTAACTGTTGATTCATTTCTTTAAGCAATTTTTGTGTTGCCTCCTTATGGGCCTCCGTCTGTTGACCCATATTCTTCTGCATTTCTTTATGCATTTTTTGTGATTCCTTTGTGATTGCATCTACCCGTTGATTCATCTTGTTAAGCGATTTTTGTGTTGCCTCCCTATGGGCCTCCATCTTTTGATCCATGTTCTCCTGCATTTCTCTAAGCGATTTTTGTGTTTCCTTTGTAAGGGCTTCTAACCCTTGATTCATGGTCTCCTGTAATTCTTTATTAGATTTATTTGTGTCCCTCTTGTGATCCTCTAATAGTATCATGAGAAGTGATTTTAAATCCAGATCTTGTCTTTCGGGTGTGGTGGGGTATCCAGGACTTGATGCTGTTGGAGAGTTGGGTTCAGATGGTGCCATATTACTTTGATTTCTGTTAGTAACGTTCCTATGTTTGCCTTTTGCCATCTGGTTACCTCTGATGTTAGTTGGTCGTGCTGTCACTGGCTGTTGGTTGGACCTCCTGTGAGCCTGCAAAGCTATTTCTGCCCCCCCCCCCGGTTTACCAGGATTCCCCTGGCACAGATTTCTGGGGCCTGCCCTGCTCCTGAGTGACTTTGGAGCCCTGATGTGCCTTGCCCCAAGTGACGTTATATTGGGGAGTCCTTGCACATCCAAAGGCTCAGTGTAGTGGATTCCTGGAGCAGAGGTCGCCAAAAGGAGGCTGGTAAGCTCCTGACCTGTGCAGGGGTGTGTGATCTCTCCTAGAGTGGGTGGGGAGGGTGCGTCCCTCTGCCAGGCAGAAGTCCCACAGCAGAGCTGGCACGATGGTTACTGTAGATCTGCCCAGCACTTGGGAGCCACGTACGCACAAGCCACCCGAGACTCAAGTGATATTATTCCTGTCTGTCTCTTTGCCTGGCCGTCCCAATTTCCGGGACACTGGACAAAGATGGCGGAGTGCACTCTGCACTCTCTCCGTGGCACTGGTCACCCTGCAGAGGCGATGGCCTACAGCAGATCTGGCACCCAGATGACCACAGCGCTGTCCCGTTCTTGGGAGAAGGCGGAAGCCCCAACAGGCTGTGTCCCAAACGATGTTATATTAGGGAGAATCTGGGTACCTGTCTCTTCAGTGCAGTCTACCTGAACAGAGGTCGTGGAAGGGAAGCTGGTAGGCTCCTGCCCAGTGCGGGTGGGCCCTCTGCCAGGCAGAAGTCCCACAGCAGACCTGGCGCGCTGGTTACTGCAGATCTTCCCAGCACTTTGGAGCCGCATACACACAAGCTGCCCGAGACCCAAGCGTTATTATGCCTCTCTGTCTCAGAGCCTGGCAGTCCCAACTTCCCGGCCACTGGAGCAAAGATGGCGGAGTGCCTCTCCATATGTTTTCAATATAGTACTTGAAGTTCTAGCTAGAGCAATTAGACAACAAAAGGAGTTCAAAGGGATACAAATTGGAATGGAAGAAGTCAAAATATAACTATTTGCAGAGTATAAGCTTTTGTAGTAGGATCTGATGATTTTTTGAATTTTCACAGTTCCCTTTTCATTTCTGAATTTATTATTTTGGATACTATCTCTGTGCCCTTTGGTTAATCTGGCTAAGGATTTATCTTTCTTCTTGATTTTACTCAATGAACCAGCTCCTGGTTTTGTTGCTTCTTTGTATAGTTCTTTTTGTTTCTATTTGGTTGATTTAGCCCTGACTTTGATTATTTTCTGCTGTCTACTCCTCTTGAATATATTAGCTTCTTTTTGTTCTAAAGCTTTCAGGTGTGCTGTCAAGCTGCTAGTGTATCCTCTCTCCAGTATCTTTTTGGAGGAACTTAGAGCTATGAGTTTTCCTCTTACCACTGGTTTCATTGTGTCCCATATGTTTTGGTCTGATGTGTCTTCATTTTCATTAAATTCTAAAAAGTCTTTAATTTATTTCTTTGTTCCTTAGTTGACCAAGTTATCATTGAGTAGTGTTGTTCAGCTTCCATGTATATGTATGTTTTCTGCTGTTTTTGTTGGAATTTAAGAACAGCCTTAGTTTGTGGTGATCTGATAATGTGCATGGGATTATTTCAATCTTCTTGTATCTGTTGAGGCCTGATTATGACCATCGTATGGTCAATTTTGGAGAAGGTACCATGAGTTGCTGAGAAGAAGGTATATTCTTTTGTTTTAGGATAAAATGTTCTATAAATATCTGTTAGATCCGTTTGGTTCATAATTTCTTTAATTTCACTGTGTCTCTGTTCAGTTTCTGTTTCCATGATCTGTCCATTGCTGAGAGTGACATGTTGAAGTCTTCCACTATTATTGTGTGGGGTGTGATGTGTGCTTTGAGTTTTGGTAGTTTCTTTTATGAATGTTGGTGCCCTTAAATTTGGAGCACTGATGTTCAAAATTGAGAGTTCATCTTGGTAGATTTTTCCTTTGTTCTGTATGAAGTTCCCTTCCTTATCTTTCTTGATAACTTTTGAGTGAACATCAATTTTATTCGATATTAGAATGACTTCTCCAGCTTTTTTGTTGTGACCATTTGCTTGGAAAATTGTTTTCCAAACTTCTCCTCTGAGGTAGTGTCTGTCTTTGTCACTGAGGTGCCTTTCCTGTATGCAGCAAAATGCTGGGTAGTGTTTATGTATCCAGTCTGTTAGTCTGTGTCTTTTTATTGGGAATTGAGCCCATTGGTGTTAAGAGATATTAAGGAAAAGTGATTGTTGCTTCCTGTTATTTTCATTATGGAAGTGCAATTATGTTGGTGTGCCTATCTTCTTTTGGGTTTGTTGAAAGATTTCCTTCTTGCTTTTTCTAGGGTATGGTTTCACCTCCTTGTGTTGTCGTTTTCCATCTAATATCCTTTGTAGAGTTGGTTTGTGGAAAGATATTGTGTAAATGTGATTTTGTCAGGAATATCTTGTTTTTTCAGTCTATGGTAATTGAGAATTTTGCTGGGTATTGTAGCTTGGGCTGACATTTCATAGTTTCTGTTGAGAAGTATGGAATAATTCTGATAGGTCTGCTTTTATATGTTACTTGACCTTTTTCCCCTTACTGCTTTTAGTATTCTTTCTTTGTTTAGTGCACTTGGTGTTTTGACTTTTATGTGAAGGGTAGAATTTCTGTTCAAGTCCAGTTTATTTGGAGTTCTGTAGGTTTCTTGTATGTTCATGGGCATCTCTTTCATTAAGTTAGTGCAGTTTTCTTCCATAATTTTGGTGAAGATATTTACTGGTCCTTTACGTTGGGAATCTTTGCTGTCTTCTATACTTATTATCCTAAAGATTAGTCTTCTCATTGTGTCCTGGATTTCCTGATTGTTTTGGGTTAGGAGCTTTTTGGCTTTTGTGTTTTCTTTAACTGTTGTGTCAGTGTTTTCTATGGTATCTACTGTAGCTGAGATTCTCTCTTATATCACTTGTATTCTGTTGATGATGCTTGCATCTATGTCTCCTGATCTCTTTCCTAAGTTTTCTATTTCCAGGGTTGTCTCTCTTTGTGATTTCTTTATTGTTTCTATTTTCATCTTTAGATCTTGGATGGCTTTGTTCATTTCCTTTGCCTCTTTGGTTGTATTTTCCTGTAATTCTTTAAGGAATTTTTGGGTTTCCTCTTTAAAGGCTTCTAGCTGTTAACTTGTGTTCTCCTGTATTTCTTTAAGGGAGTTATTTATGTCCTTTTTAAAATCTTCCATTATCATCATGAGAAGTGGTTTTATATCAGAATCTTGCTTTTCTGGTGTGATGGTGTATCCAGGAATTGCTATGGTTGGAGAAATGGGTTCAGATGATGCCAAGTTACCTTGGTTTCTGTTGTTTATATTCTTATGCTTGCTGTCTACCATCTGATTATCTCTAGTGCCATCTACCTTCATTATATCTGACTTGGATCTGTCCTGCCTCTGATCATGGCTTTGTCAGAACGCCTCAGAGTCCAGCTGTATCTGTGGTTCTGTGATTCTGGGATCATGTCATCCTGAGATCCTGGGTGTTTCAGAGCTCCTGGGTATCAAGCTGCCTCTAGGGTCCTGATATCCTGGTGTGGCCAAGCTCCTGGAATCCTGGGCATGTTAGAGCACCTAGGAGTACAGCTTCCTCTGGGTGTTAAGTGACTAGCTGCAGAGTTCGGTGTACAAGCTAAACCAGCCCAGATCAAAAGGTACCTGTGTCACTGTTTGGGCAGGGTTCCTTTTTCCCTGAATCCTGCTGGTCCCAGTTATGCCCAGTGGTGTTTGGACAGATGTTATGTCTTCCTCACCTCTTATCCTATGATCCTGAGCATGTTAGAGCACCTGGAAGTGTCACTTCCTCTGGGTGTTACGTGACTGACTACAGAGTTTGAGTCCAAGGTAAACTGGCCCAACTCTATTTTTGATTAGTAGATCTCTTTTGGCCCCTGGACATGACTCTGAGGCTAGATTGCCTTGATGGCAATGTAGATATTACCTCCAGTGTAAGATAATTAATACCCAATGAAGAGAAACCCACCTTTGGTCAATGTAAAACAACAACCAGCAATTAAATTATTCCCTCTAGCTGTGTCCAGGTGGACTATCTTGCGTGGACTATATGACAAGATGTCCCAGAAGACAACCACATGCAAGAAGTTGTCTATTATTTCTCACACTAAGTGGGGCAACATTTAGTGAGTCTCCCTTGAATATTTTCTCTCCACTTTCCTTTCTCCTCCTGCTTTTCCTCATTCATAATAAAAATTGTGCTGTACAAGCTTTTATATCTGATAACTTTTGGCTTAGAGATGGAGATCTAGGTTAATAGATTCACTGAACTGGTAGAGAAAAGTTAGGCCACTTGGGAAGAATGTCAAGTTGGGTTCCTTAATTTCAGTAAATAAGGGAGGGGAAGACATATTTTTTAAAATGTGGTAATCAGATGCACATGTGTGTTGTATTTATCATGATTTATTTGTTTGTTTGTTTGTTTATACACTGTACATACCCTTTCTTCTTTTCTTCCAGTACCACCTTCACAAACTCCCTTCCCTGATTACCCTCAGAGAAGGGGAACCCCCTCCCCCATGGGTCCTTACCTGCCTTGGTACATCAAGTTGTATCAAGACTAATCACATCCTCTTCCACTTAGGCCAAACAAGGCAGCCCAACTAGGGGAAGGTTATCCAAAGGCAGGTAACAGAGTAAGAGACAGCCACCAACTCCATTTAGTGGGGACCTACATGAAGACCAAGTTGTACATCTGCTACAAATGTGTAGGGATCCTAGGTTCAGGCCATGCATGGTCTTTGGTTGGTGGTTCACCTCCTGTGAACTTTCGTCAGTCCAGTTTGTTGACTCTAGGTCATATTGTAGTATCCTTGATGCCTCCAAATTCCTCAATACTTGCCTGAACTTGTTTTTTCACATGACTCCTAAAATCTTGTGTTTGGATATGGTTTATCTCCATCTAATCCATCAACTGCTGAAGACTATCAGAGGGTAGTTATCCTAGGCTCCTGTTCAAAATCAAAGCACAGTATCATTAATAGTCTGGCGGTTGGCTTTCTCCCATGGGAAGCATCTCAAGTTGGACCAGTCCTTGGTTGGCCCTTCCCTGAATCTCTGTTCCATCTTTATCCTTGCATATATTGTGGGCAGACAAATTTTGGGTGGAAGGTTTTGTGGGCGGGTTTGTGTCTTCCCCCCCCCCCCAAATGGCAATCTCTTATGGCTATAGGAGGTGGCCATTTTAGTTTCTTTATCCCCCACTACTAAAAGTGTCAGCTAAAGTCACTTCTATAGACTCCCAGGAGTCTCCCCTCTCCTAGGTCTCGAGCACATCTTCTCAGACATGTGCCCCTCCCTCTACAGATTTCTGGTCTCCCTCTCCCAGCCCTTCCCCCCTGCTAACACTTGACCCCTATCCTGTTATCCTTTCCATACCCTCTCCTATCCTGTTCTTTTCCTCCATTCATTGTTGATGTTTATTTTGTTACCCCAACTTAGCGAGATTCAAGCATCCTTCCTAAGGTCCTCCCTGTTTCTTAGTTTCTTTGGGTCTGTGAATTGTAGCATCTCATGCTGGTTTTAAACGACAGGATTGCTTCAAATAATGACCATGGATTTAAAAGCACAGAAGTCTTTCCCTCCATTACTAAGTTATACTTCCAGCAAAGGATGATCAGATAAGGAAGCCTTTTCACAACAAAGCAAGCCAGGAAACACAGGAGTGACAACTCTTTACATTAGATTGAAGTGCCTGAGACAGCTTTTGCAGCTCCTCACTACTTCTCTGAAAAGAAATCAAACTACCCTGTGGGCTCCCAGGTGGCAGTGTTTGGGACATGCTATAAAATTAAGGCAGTGCCTTCAAATGAAATTGCCAAAATTGCAACTGGAAGAGCTTTGAACCTGAGACCAGAGATTCATAGCATCACTTAGGGGTGTGGAGGGGCAGACACAACACTGGTATAGTTGATATTGACAAAGTACAATAGAAGAACATATTTTCACAGCTGTATGCTCCAGGATAGAGGACTAGACAGGTCCTAGACTAGGCTCAGAGATATCAAAGTTAACATTCTTAACCCTCATCTAAATCAAATACATCTTCTAGAGAAATCAATACAAGAATCAGGATAAAGTTAGCTTTAAAAGATATTACAGCTAGGAGCATATCTCAGTGGTAGAGTGTTTGCCCTACACATGCAAGGCTCAGGTTTATTCTCCAAGCTTATCATATCAAACAAGGATAAGACACAGTTAACTTAAGTGTTAAAAACAACAACAAAAACTGTCTTAGGGTTTCTATTACTGCAAAAATGTGCATCAAAGCACCATGACCAAATGACAAGTTGGGGATGAAAGTGTTTATTCTGCTCATATTTGAATAGCACTGTTCATCACTGAAGGAAGTCAGAATATAAACTCAAACAGGTCTAGAACCTGGAGACAGGAGCTGATGCAGAAGACATGGAGGGGTGCTGCTTACTGACTTGCTCAGTCTGCTTTCTTATAGAACACTAGATCACCTGCAATGGGATGGCACCATCCACAATGGGTTTTGTTCTCCCCATCAATCACTAATTTTAAAAAGTGCCCTACATACTTGCCTACAGATGAATCTTATGAAGGCATTTTCCCTCTCTCATGTGGCTTTATTTCATGTTAAGTTGACATGATGCAAATTTAGCCAGCACATGCTTTTACTCCTACATAAAATTTAGTAACTTAAAATTCATTTTCCTTATCATCCCAGATTTTTGTTGTCATTCGTAAAGAAGATAAAATCAATCACAATACAACAAATGTATGCCTTATTCTTGTTTGTTCTGCTTGGAAGAATGTTAGTTATGTGTATGGGGAAGTGATATATCTATGGGCATTAATACAAAAATAGCACCTTCATTAGACAGCAAAGCCAGCTGGGTAAAAGCAGTATTCAGCTCCTAATTTCATTACCAATTCCCACTCAGTTCGAAGCAATTTCAGACCATGAGTAAATGACAGTAATTCTATCATAGGCAGTAAGGCATTCATAACAGAAAAGTTTCAAGTCTGGGGCACCCATTACCCAGTGCTTTCATATATATATATATATATATATATATATATATATATATATATATATCACAAAATGCCTTCTGAAAGATGTATATAACAACATTTACAAAACAAAACAATGATTTATCATAGCTTACACTGTAGACAGATCCAATATCTCCCCTGAACAGAATTAATATGTTATGGTGTATTTATACAATGCAATGGAGATAAACAATTAAAGTCTCCACTTACCCTGGAAAACTCTAACAAATAGAACAATGGTAGAAAGAAGGTAGATTAAAACAATGAACACTCTGAGGGTCTATAGGCCATTTGTATCAAGTCCAAGAAAACACAACATTAACACAGACTGAAGTCAAGGTCACATTTGGTTAAATTGTGAGAGAAGGCAAGACCCACTCATTGGAAGAGGGTATGATGGAACATCTTATTCCTCATTTTGAGAAGGGCTCCCATGAGTTCCTTGGATTTTTCACTTAGATGAACTGATGCTTTGTGCATCTTCAACAAAATTAAAAAGAAAAAAATCCATCCCTCTATTGTTTGGCTATGGTTAAATCAGCTATTGAATCTGATTTGCATCTTTGTCTCCCACTTCACTGCCATTGTGTCCTAGTTTCCTTTGTTCATCTCTAGGCAGATTCTAGACAGCTTTCTTGCCAGGACTGATGCAGTATTTTGTGCCACTGTTGCACCTGTGTGTATGTCTTTCAAGCTCTTTGCTGTTGTAGCTCATAGTGTTGGTAGCTTGGGTAACAGTGATGATTGCTTTTAAAGCCCATGCACTGTCATGTCCATGTATGTTTGAGTTGCTTGTGCTCCTCCACTCTGCAAAGTAAGAGAAGATAAAACAAAGGGAGGTCCTTGGATGGTGTGAGAAGGCTTTCAGAAGAAAATTGAAAGGATGAACATGTTTACGTGTCCTGGTCAATACTGAATGAAATTAATTCTAAGATCTTTGCAAGGTCATTATTCTTTAGCATCCTCAAGCGGTGTCCTCCTTCATGATTGTCCTCTTCAGAGCACTTTTGACCTCTTTGTTCCTCAGACTATAGATCAGGGGGTTGAGCATAGGATTGAAAAGGCTATGGAATAGCAAGAGATATTTCTTCTGCTCATCGGACTTCCCTTGTTGAGGCCCGATGTACATGACAATGGCTGTACCATAAAAGAGTCCAACAACACAGAGATGGGAGGAGCAAATGGAGAAGGCTTTCTGGCGTCCCTGCTGTGACTTAATCTTCAGGATGGCACACAGAATATGAGCATAAGAGACTACAATTGAAGAAAATGGTCCGACAAGCACAGACACAGCCCCAGCCAAAACCATGAACTCATTGATGTGGGTGTCTGAACAAGCAAGTTTGAGAACAGCTATAATTTCACAGAAGAAGTGATTTACTTTTTGTGAGCCACAGAAGGGTAATGGTAACAGTAATACTAGATGGACCAGGGCCAAGAGGAGTCCTAAAATCCAAGAAGTCACCACCAATATAACACAAACTCTCCAGCTCATGATGGCAGTGTATTGCAGCGGGTGGCAGATGGCTACATAACGATCATAGGACATCACCACCAGTAGGAGACATTCTGTGTGTGCAAACGTCAAAAAGAGAAAGGTCTGTGTCATGCAGCCAGCAAAAGAGATTGGCTTGCCTGGATCCATGAGGTTTACCAGCATCTGGGGCACTGTGTTGCAGGCATAGGAAATATCAACGATGGCCAGGTGAGACAGGAAGAAGTACATGGGAGTGTGGAGTCTGGAGTCCAGGCAGATAAGTCCCAGGATGGTCCCATTCCCCAGCAGGGTGAAGACATAGAACAGGGAGAATAGGACAAAAAGGAACAGCTGTATCCTTGGGCTGAGTGGAAATCCCAGGAGGATGAACTGAGTAATCAAGGTCTGATTTCCCCCCATTTCCCTGTGAAAGAGAGTTTGAACCTGGTATGAATGGTCAAGGTAGGTATTTGGATAATACATTTGTGTATGTTATGTTGAATGCTTTTAAGAAAACCCTCCATGAAATTCTTGTCTTGTTAGTCACTAAATTAAAAACTCTTATGTGTTTCAAAGGAATCAGGAGGAAATGTGTATTCTCTAAGCTAATTCCTAATACCATATTACATTATTCAGCAAATACTGCTTTCATGTTCAAACCAAGTTTTATTGAAACATGGTAGTAAGTTCCCAACATGGTGGTGGCTGTACAGTTCAGTTGAAGCAGACAGGGGTATACATGTGGCATGTATAGTCATTTTCATGAGGAATGAGAGTGAGGAGTCAATGATCCTTCTATCAAATTTTCTTACAAATGCAAAGTATGTTATAATTTTAATATTTACTTTCATGGATTTCCGTACTAATAAAACACAATAAACTTGAATGGCATAGACAGATTGTAAGTTTGTTATAACTCCAGCTGGATTTAGGTTAGGGACCACTATCTTTTCAGTTTTGTGCCCTCAGATGAACACAGGGTTAGAAAACATAGGGCTATCTTTGTTGTGATACTCTGTGCTTTGTTTTATCTACAAGTATCCCTTTGAACACTCAGAAAATTATGTCATATACCCCACATCCTGCTTAAGAAATTGTGTGGAACATACTCTAAGTGAATATATATATATATATATATATATATATATATATATATATATATATATATATATATCCTCTAGAATCCTATTATTGTTCAGTGCATGTGTCATATTCTCTTTTTTTATTTTCTATATTTTTATTGTCATATTCTCTTTTATTCTGCACTGTTCTACTCAGTTTCATTAGTAGAATTGCCATGTGAATAATTTAATGATATTTTTAAACTTTCAGTTAAAAGTGTTGACTGAACCAAAGATTCAAGCTTAGATTTTCACTGTAGATACATATTTAATGAATCTTCTGTATACTATTTAAGGACAATGTAAATTAATTATTTTATTAATAGTGATATTTTCTTTTGTGGCTGTTTAGATGCTTAAATCCCTTTCGACAGAGAGGTTTTTCTAAGCTTTGAAGAGCAACTGTTAAACCCTTGCTGCAGCTTTCTCGTTTGATTCTATACCATTCTTTAGTCTAGAATTCATGTGAATTTCACATTTAAAATAAAAATCCCAGAAAAAAATATGACTTAATTTCTCTCAACATGTTTCACAATTATATTTTGATATATGAAAGGTTTTGTAAGCAAGAGAGGATAAATTCTTGATTTACCTTAAGTCAAATACAGGACACTATTTAGAGACAATATCATCTGAGTCCAAGAAACAGATTTGTGATTACTGGAATCATCTCACACAAAGGTGATTGTTTTACTAGGATTAAAATTTATCTAAGTTGGCTGAATGCATAAGAGATTAACTGCTCACTTATTGAAGAGATTCCTGCATCATTGGAGAACTTGGAGTAGTATGCTAATTCAAGTAGAGGATTCAGTTCATCAAATGTAGAGAACAGTGGTCATTTATTTCAATACAGTATCTCTTTCCCCTTTGGAAGCAATGAAGATAAAATATTACTTCTATGTTCAAATCAATTTTACCCAAAGTTTAAAATATGTTAGTAAGATAACTAATTAGTTATTTACTAACTAATATTGTAAGATATTTCAAAGATTTTATACAACGAATACAGAGTTAAATAAAAATGAATAACCAGTGAACACTATTTATATTGCTCCTATCTCCAGGTAACCAAAGCACAAATTGTAAAATGCACAGACATTTACTGAACATCCACTATATTTTGCTATTTGCTATGGAAACAGGTATAGGAGACTTCCTTCCTTGCCAGCATAGTTAACCTTTTTTTTTAAAAGAAGATATACACACACAATAATTCTCCTACTTCCTTCGAAAAAGTAGTCTTACATTAAAAAAAATGAAGCCTCCAAGGTACTTTTGTTCTGTGTCACTAGTCCATTTCTGAGTAATTTCATGAGCTCATGGAAACATTGTAAGCATATCTCTCAAATAGCTAAGCTTTCTAATGGTTGTAATATAAAAATGCAACAGCAGCAAAAATTACCCACATTAGGTGTATCTAAAGAGTTGGTAGCCTTCAGATTTCCTTAGTAACTAGGTTTATAAACAGCAGGAATTCAGAAAGAGTAGACAGCAATAGTGACAGTTGAGTTGTAATTTTTCTTTTTATCTGAAATTTCATAATAAATGAAGTTTATATTTCATAAGAAACTTTGCTCAAACTTACGAAAAAGCATGTGAAGAGAGGCTGGATACAGCATGAGAGAAACAAGTAGCTGTTAGTGTGGAAATTCTCTTCTGAGCAGGTACTTGCAGATGGACTTTCTCTCAAACAAGCTGACTTTTTTTCCCTGTTAGTTCAGTCACCTAATATATTCTGAAAACATGGAAAGGGAAGAAGACACTGACCACACACATTGCACCCTGGCCCTTTCAGAAAAAAAACGAGCTGTCGCTGTGCTTAACTCTGGTTTTCCCTGGAGAAAATCTCAAGAAAAGATGTGAGGATATTGATGCTGTATTCAATTACTGTGGTCTATGAGCACAGATCCAAGAATCAATACAATGATTTCTAGGTCAGGGTGCCTTCAATGTTACAGTCACTGATCACAAAACATCCCTATCGAAATAGATTAAATAGTATTTAATGGGAAGTTGTAATCATTTCTATACACACTAATCATTGTTCCTTTAAACAGAGGTGTGTGTGTGTGTGTGTGTGTGTAGCTCAAGGCTCCACAAGGAATATAATTCATAAAATAAGTTCAGATAATAAGATCAACAGCAGCTTGGGAAGCATGTTTAGGAGTTAAGAAAATAGATAAAACATCCCAAAGGGACTTATTAAATATTCTTCTGTAAAATTTGACTGGGCACAAACAGAGAAGGAATATTTTCATCAGGAAACCTTTTTTTCCCTTCAATGTCTAGTGGTTTTGATTTCAGAAAGAAAGAACCCTCCAAAGCTATCAATATTACTGTTTTCTCTTCTTCCTAAACTACAGATGAACTCACCATGTTTTTTATCTTCATGGACTATAATGGAGACAACTAATGATGTCCACCTTGTGGTTTAAATACTTCTTTGATTCATTTATCTATTTTTTTTTGTCATAGTGAAAAAAGAAGAGATAGCCAGCCGCCATTTGCAGCAGGGAACCAGGCAGCTCGACAGCCTACTGTGCATAACCCACCAGGAGAGAATGATCTCCCAGCAGCGATTTCACTTCTGAGTGCAGAGGAGAGATCTCCACCTTCTCTCTGGAGGGGTACAGCTAGGAGCGCACAGGACATGTGATAAGTAGAGCAGCTGAGACAGGAGTCTTGCCTTCTAGCCACAATTTACGGTAGGGAACCAGACAGTTCCATAGCCTTCTGTGCACAGATCCTGCCAAAAGAGTTAGTCTCCCAGGAGTACAGACACAGGCTTATAGGCCAATAGGAGGGACAAGTTCCAGCCAGACACAACAAGACCAGCTAACACCAGAGATAACCAGATGGCGAAAGGCAAACACAAGAACCCTATCAACAGAAGCCAAGGCTACTTGGCAACATCAGAGCCCAGTTCTCCCACCACAGCAAGTCCCAGATGCCCCAGCACACCAGAAAAGCAAGAGCTGGATTTAAAGTCTCTTCTCACTATGCTGTTAGAGGACATCAAGAAGGGGAGATCCGGCTATACCACTCCTGGGCATATACCCAGAGGCTTTACCTGCATGCAATAAGGACACATGCTCCACTATGTTCATAGCAGCCTTATTTATAATAGCCAGAAGCTGGAAAGAACCCAGATGTCCCTCAACGGAGGAATGGATTCAGAAGATGTGGTATATCTACACAATGGAATACTACTCTGCAATTAAAAACAATGAATTCACGAAATTCCTAGGCAAATGGTTAGATCTTGAAAATATCATCCTTAGCCGGGCGGTGGTGGCGCACGCCTTTAATCCCAGCACTTGGGAGGCAGAGGCAGGAGGATTTCTGAGTTCGAGGCCAGCCCGGTCTACAAAGTGAGTTCCAGGACAGCCAGGGCTATACAGAGAAACCCTGTCTCGAAAAACCAAAAAAAAAAAAAAAAAAAAAAAAAAGAAAATATCATCCTTAGTGAGGTAACCCAATCACAAAAGAACACACATGGTATGCAGTCACTGATAAGGGGATATTGACCCAGAATCTCGGAATACCCTAGACACAATCCACATATCAATAGATTTCTAAGAAGATGGAAGGAGAGACCCCTGGTCCTGGAAAGACTGAATGTAGGGGAATGCCAGGACAGAGAAACGAGAGGGGGTTGAATGGAGAAAAGAGGGAGGGAAGGGGGCTTATGGGACTTTCAGGGAGGGAGGAAACGGGAAAGGGGAAATGATTTGGAATGTAAATTAAAAAAAAAAAGAAATACAGGAGAACATGGGTCAAATGGTGAAGGCCCTTAAAGAGGAAACACAAAAATCCCTGAAAGTATTATAGGGGAGCATGGGTGAACAGGTAGAGGCCATTAAAGAGGAAACACATAAATCCCTGAAAGTATTATAGGAGAACACAAACAAAGAAGTGAAGGAACTGAACAAAACCATCCAGGATCTAAAAAGGGAAGTAGAAACAATAAAGAAATCACAAAGTGAGACATCTCTAGAGATAGAAAACCTTGGAAAGAATTCAGGAGTCATAGATGCCAGCATCAACAACAGAATACAAGAGATAGAAGAAAGAATCTCAGGGGCTGAAGATACCATAGAAAACATTGACTCAACAGTTAAAGAAAATGCAAAATGCAAAAAGCTCCTGAGCCAAAACATCCAGGAAATCCAGGACACAATGAGAAGACCAAACCTAAGGATTATAGGTATAGAAGAGAGTGAAGATTTCCAACTTAAAGGGCCAGTAAATATCTTCAACAAAATTATAGAAGAAAACTTCCCTAACCTAAAGAAAGAGATGTCCATGAACATACAAGAAGCCTATAGAACTCCAAACAGACTGAACCAGAGCAGAAAGTCCTCCTGGAACATAATAATCAAAACACAAAATGCACTAAACAAAGAAAGAATATTAAAAGCAGTAAGAGAAAAAGGTCAAGTAACCTATGAAGGCAGGCCTGTCAGAATTACACCAGACTTCTCACCTGAGATGATGAAAGCCAGAAGACCCTGGGCAGACCTCATACAGACCCTAAGAGAAAACAAATGCCAGCCCAAACTACTATACCCAGCAAAACTCTCAATTACTATAGATGGAGAAAACAAGATATTCCATGATAAAACCAAATTTACACAATATCTTTCCACAAATCCAGCCCTACAAAGGATAATAGATGGAAAACACCAACATGAGGAGGGAAACTACACCCTAGAAAAAGCAAGAAAGTAATCTTTTTCCAACAAACCCAAAAGAAAGTAACCACACAAACATGAAAAGAACATCAAAAACAACAGGAAGCAACAATCACTATTCCTTAATATCTTATAACATCAATAGACTCAATTCCCCAACAAAAACCAGTCTAACAGAGATGTCTTTCATGTGGATCTTCAATTTTATCAGAAAATGTGACTCCTCTTTCAATTCAGTAATGCTTTTTGTGTCTACCATTTTGACTGTATTATTTTCCAGGATAATCTTTAATTTTAACATTTTTTCTGTGTATTTCTTCGATTTTGTCAGAGGTGTTTTTCATGTAGATCTTTGGTTTCGTTGGGTGGGGGGGAGGTTTTTGTAGTTCCACTTTCAATCAATTTAGGAATATTTTTGTGTCTATCACTTTGTCATTATAATTTTCCATGATAATCTTCAGTTTTAACGTTTCTCTGTATCTTTCTTCAATTTTGTCAGAAGTATTTTCCATGTGGATCTTCAGTTTTATCAGACAATGTCTATAATTTTACTTTCAATCAACTTAGGAACATTTTTATACCTTCCATTTTATCTGTATAATTTTTCCATATAATAGTCCATTTTAACAGGTTTCTCTATATATTTCTTGAATTTTTTCAGGAATATTTTCCTTGTAGACCTTCAATTTTATCAGAAAGTGCTTATAATTCCACTTTCAAAAAACTTAGGAATATTTTTATGCCTATCATTTTATCTGTATAATTTTTCCATGAAATACTCAATCTTAATGCGTTTTTTATATATTTCTTCAATTTTATCAGACATATTTTCCAGGTAAATCTTCAATTTTTTCAGAAAATGTTTATAATTTCACTTTCAATCAACCTAGAAATATTTTTATGCCCACCATTTTATCTGTATAATTTTCCATGATAATCTTCAATTTTAATATTTTTCAATATATTTTTTCCAATTTTATCAGAAATATTTTCCATGTAAATCTTCAATTTATCAGAAAATGTTTATAATTCTACTTTCAATCAACTTAGGAATATTTTGATTCCTACAAATTTATCTGTATAAATTTCTTTAATTTATCAGAGATATTTTCCATGTAAATCTTCAATTTTATCAGAAAATGTTTTTACTTCTACTTTCAATCAATTTAGGAATATTTTTATGCCTACCATCTTATCTGTATAATTTTTCAAGAAATAGTCAGTTTTATCATGTTTTTCTATATATTTCTTGAGTTTTATCAGAAATATTTCTCTTGTAGCTTTTCAATTTTATCAAAAAATGTTTATAATTCCACTTTCAATCAACTTAGGAATATTTTTATGCCTACAATTTTACCTGTATACTTTTTCCATGAAATAGTCAATCTTAATGTGTTTTTCTATACATCTCTTCAATTTTATTAGAGATATTTTCCATGTATATTTACACAATGGAATACTACTCAGCAATTAAAAACAGTGAATTCATGAAATTCTTAGGCAAATGGGGTACAGAGGGAGGGTAGAGGGCTTATGGGACTTTCCGGGAGGGGGGAACTGGGAAAGGGAAAATCATTTGGAATGTAAATAAAGAACATAGAAAATAAAATTAAAAAAGAAGAGATAAAACATATACTTTCCTATATTATTTTACTATACATGCTAACCTACTAAGGAAGTAATAATCTAATTATATTTAATTAGAAAAAAGTAACCACGGGGAATTTTATAATGGATTTTTGTCCATCAAAGATTTTTACTAGACGGCTTGCTGGTGACTAGAGCCCATGCTATACCCTTGCTAAGACAGATGTCTACAGATGTCTGGTATCTAAAAATAGTCAGTCTTACTCACAAATTGTTTATTGTTGAACTCACTAACATTCAAGCTGATAAATGACATTATCTCCATAATATTACCAGTCTGACTTACAGCACTTATAGTTTTGTATTGAGGTCCTTTACTGAGATGTATTCAATCAATTCCTTTTTTTCTATTTTCTTTTTGTTTTTAATGTATTTTTATTGGATATATTCTTTATTTACAGTTCCAAATGATATCTGCTTTCCCAGTTCCCCACTCCCAGAAAGCCCCTATCCCATCATTCCTCTCCTGGCTTCTATGAGGGTGTTCCTCCACCCATCCAACTCCACCTCCTGGCCCACAATTCCCCTAAACTGGGGCATCTATCAAGCCTTTATAGGATCAAGGGCCTCCTTTCCCATTGATGCCTGACAAGGCAATCCTCTACTACATATGCAACTGGAGCCATGTGTACCCCTTGGTTGATGTTTTAGGCCCTGGGAGCTCTGGAGCGCCTGGTATGTTGATATTATTTTTCTTCCTCTGAGGTCACGAACCCATTCAACTCCTTTAGTCCTTTATCTAACTCTTCCATTGGGGACCCCAAGCTTAGTTGAATGATTGGCTGCAAGCATTTGCCTCTGTATTTGTAAGATTCTGGCAGGGCCTCTCAGGAGACAGCCATATCAGGCTCCTCTCAGCAAGCATTTCTTGGTATTCACAATAATGTCTGGGTTTGGTGACTGTATGTGGGATGACTCCCCAGGTGGGACAGTCTCTGTATGACCTTTCTTCAGTATCTGCTCTACACTTTATCTACATATTTGTTTCTGTGAATATTTTGTTCCCCTTCTCAGAAGCACAGACACTTTGGTCTTCCTTCTTTTTGAGCTTCATGTAGTCTGTGAATTGTATCTTGGGTATTCAGAGCTTTTGGGCTAAAATCCACTTAGCAGTGAGTGCATACTATGTGTGTCATTTTATGATTAGGTTACCTCACTCAGGATGATATTTTTCTAGTTGCATTCATTTGCCTAAGAATTGCATGAATTCACCACTTCTAATAGCTGAATAGTACTCCATTATATAAATATACCGCATTTTCTGTATCTATTCCTCTGTAGAAGGACATCTGGGTTGTTTCCAGTTTCTGGCTATTATAAATAAGGCTGCTATGAACATAGTGGAGCATATATCCTTATTACATGTTGGAGCATCTTCTGGCTATATGCCCAGGAGTGGTATAGCTGGGTCCTCCAGTACTACTATTTCCAATTTTCTGAAGAACCGTCAAACTGATTTCCAGAGTGCTTGTACCAGCTTGCAATCTCACCAGCAGTGGGAGTGCTCCTCTTTCTCCACTCCCTCACTAGCATCTGCTGTTACCTGAGTTTTTGATCTTAGCCATTCTGATTGGTGTGAGGTGGAATCTCAGGGTAGTTTTGATTTGCATTTTTCTTCTTATTTATTTATTTTTTTATTTTCTATATTCTTTATTTACATTCCAAATGTTTTCCCCTTTCTTTCTTTGTTTAGTACATTTGGTGTTTCGATTATTATGTGACGGGCGGTATTTCTGTTCTGGTCCAGTCTGTTTGGAGTTCTGTAGGCTTCTTGTATGGTCATTGGCATCTCTCTCTCTTTAGATAGGAAAGTTTTCCTCCATAATTTTGTTGAAGATATTTACTGGCCCTTTAAGTTGCAAATCTTCACTCTCATCTAAACCTATAATCCTTAGGTTTGGTCTTCTCATTGTGTCCTGGATTTCCTGGGTGTTTTGGGTTATAAGTTTTTTTGCATTTTGCATTTTCTTTGACTGTTGAGTCAATGCTTTCTACGGTATCTTCAGCATCTGAGATTCTTTCTTCCATCTCTTGTATTCTATTGTTGATGCTTGCATCTATGATCCCTGATTTCTTCCCAAGATTTTCTATCTCCAAAGTTGTCTCCCTTTGTGATTTCTTAGTCGTTTCTACTTCCTGTTTTTAGATCCTGGATGGATTTACTCAGCTCCTTCACTTCTTTGTTTGTGTTTTCCTGTATTTCTTTAAGCTATTTTTGTGTTTCCTCTTTCAGGACTTCTGCCTGTTGACTCATGTTATCCTGTATTTCTTTAAGCGATTTTTGTGTTTCCTCCTCATGGACTTCCATCTGTTGACCCATATTCTCCTGCATTTCTTTAAGCGATTTTTGTGTTTCCTTTGTAAGGGCTTCTACCTGTTGATTCATGTTCTCCTATATTTCTTTATGAGATTTATTTACGTCCTTCTTAAAATCCTCTAATAGCATCATGAGAAGTGATTTTAAATCCAGATCTTGCCTTTCGGGTATGATGGGGTATCCAGGACTACTTGCTGTCGGAGAGTTGGGTTTGGATGGTGCCATATTGTCTTGATTTCTGTTAGTAATGTTCCTACGTTTGCCTTTTGCCATCTGGTTATCTCTGGTGTTAGTTGGTCCTGCTGTCACTGGCTGGAGCTTGAACCTCCTGTGAGCCTGAAAGGTTATTTCCACCACCGTGGACGACCGGGTTTCCTCTGGCACCGATTGCTGATGGGCTGCCCTGCTTCTAAGTGTCTTTGGAGCCCCAGTGTGCCTTGCCCCAAGTGATTTTATACTTGGGAAATCCCTGCATACCTGGAGACTCAGTGTAGTCTATCACCAGAGCAAAGGTGGCTGAGTGGAGGCTGCTGTGCTCCCTCCCAGCGCAGGTCACTCTGAAGTGCAGATGTCCCACAGCAGAGCTGTCGCCCTGATGCCCGCAGAATTGCCCTGCTCTTGGACACAGATGGAAGCCTAACAGGCTGTGTCCCTAGTGATGTTATCCTTGGGAAATTCCTGTGTACCTGGAGACTCAGTGTAGTCTATCCCCGGAGCAGAGGTGGTTGAGGGGAGGCTGCTGCGCTCTCTCCTGGCACGGGTCACTCTACAGGGCAGATGTTCCACAGCAGAGCTGGCACGTAGATGACCACAGAGTGGCCCAGCTCTTGGGTGCAGGGAGCACACCAGCTGGCTGTGTCCCAAGTGAAGTTATGCTCTGTTATCCCTGCACCTGGAGGTCCCAACTGCTCTGTTGCCAGATCAAAGATGCGGAGGGTACTATTGGAGCTTAAGTTTAAAAAGAGGATAGACATATGCTTGCCCTGTACCTGGTCTGACACATTCCTAGAAGTATTAAGACCACTTAAGAGGAAATTTATGTGTGCTATTGTATGCTCTTGCAGAGGTTATAATTAGTAGGAGAATCACTACTGCTAGTTTCCTAAATCAATATAATTTCTGGTTGCATTCTGAATACTTATTCTTACACCTACACATGAGTATACTTTTACTCATTCATCAAAGAAGCTTCTTTTTGCAGCAGAGGCCATTACAGAAATTCATAAGAGGCCAAAATGCAGACACTGTGGTAACCAGTCCTAATTTATACATCTATAATGCAAGCCCTAAACTTAAGGCTTGGAGAACATCACAAAAAAGGGAACAGAAAGACTGTAAGAGTCAAAGGACCAGGAAGCATGATAGGAGAGGGTATCTTTGGGACATGAAAAGGAAGCTATACCATGTTATATCATCAGTATGTTGCCCAAACTGGACCTGCATAATAACAACACCAATTGACATTCTGATGCATTTGGAAGAAATCTCACAAAATACACACTAGATAGTTAGCTAGAGTCAATTACTGCTGACAGAGAGAGAATTAATCTTTTTTAGAGATGATCACTGCAAACGGTTCAAATTCCAAGTTGTCAGCTGTAATGTTGATTTCCTCAGAGAACGGGATAAGATGAGAGTCAAACACAAGTTTTATGTATACATTGCTTAGACTGAGTCCAGAGCATTTCTAGCTAACTAACCCTAGGCTTCTAGCCTCTATACAATCTAATCTTCTGCAAACTTGGACCTTGAAGGCTTCAGCTTTCAGCCTCTGTCTACTAATCTAGCCCTAGAATGTTTTTGCCTCCAAAACTTACTACTGAATAAGCTCACCCTTTCTAGCTCTTTCCAAACTCTGGATGACTGGTTCAAATCAGCTATCTGGTTTAAACTCCTCTCAAAGCTGGCTGATTCAAATTGGCTTCTCTCAGCTTCTGACTGTATTGCTGTGGTTGGATAAACTGCTTCTGAACTCCATGTACTGAAGTGCTACACTGAGTCCACAAACAGAACAGAACTGAATGGAACTGCACAAACTTAATTAAACTCAACTATATTAAACTGACCTCAACCAAACTCTACCTACCTCTTTCCCTGCACTGCTCTTAAGTAGCCTCTCTTTCCTGTCTGTTCTCTTGAGAGTTGGGCATATTTTATCTCTGACTTATTTTGTCAAATCTTTCTCTGGTTAGTCACTTTGATTTCCGCTCAATTAGATGTCATTGTCTGCGATAAAGGTGTGTACTAAATGTGTGTACCAGGCAGAGGGATTAAAGGTATGTTGTTCCAGTCACACAGACATAGAAGTTCTTTGAATGTGATCCTTTGCCAAAGGAGCCATGTTGCTAAACTAAAAATTCTCTACAGTCAACTCTAAATATATGCATATATAAATATACAAGCAACACTAAATAGACCCAGTCACTCATGACTATATTGGTGTGTGTGTGTCGAGAGTTGGGGTATGAGTGTGCCAATTAATTTCCCATAGGTAGGCATGTGGAACCCAGAGACTATCTTTGAATGTCTTTATTAATCAGTTCACCTTACATTTGAGACTTTAATTTGACCTGGAACTTCATTGTCTACGAACCCACTGAGATCCACGTGTCTCCATCTTCTCACTATTAGGGGTGTTGTAGACTCATGCCATCATCCCCAAATAATAATGTTATTAGAAGACACTCCCTTTTCCAAACATATCTCAGGAAAGAATATTCAAAGTTATGAGGAAAGGACTGATTTGTAATTTTATATTCTGCTCAATTATCATTCAAGAATGAAAAATGAACATATTTTTTTTCAATGTTTTAGAAATGTCTTGTTTGGTTTTTCTTGTTTTTCTAAGTTTTTTTTATTTACATTAAAAATAATTTCCCCTTTCCCGTTTCCTCCCTCCCTGAAAGTCCCATAAGCCCCCTTCCCTCCCTCTTTTCTCCATTCAACCCCCTCTCATTTCTCTGTCCTGGCATTCCCCTACATCGAGTCTTTCAAGGACCAGAGGTCTCTCCTTCCATCTTCTTGGAAATCTATTGATATGCAAATTGTGTCTAGGGTATTCCAAGATTCTGGGTTAATATCCCCTTATCAGTAACTGCATACCATGTGTGTTCTTTTGTGATTGGGTTACCTCATTAAGGATGATATTTTCAAGTTCTGACAATTTGCCTAGGAATTTTGTGAATTCATTGTTTTTAATTGCAGAGTAGTATTCCATTGTGTAAATATACCACATCTTCTGAATCCATTCCTCCTTTGAGGGACATCTGGGTTCTTTCCAGCTTCTGGATATTATAAATAAGGCTGCTATGAACATAGTGGAGCATGTGTCCTTATTGCATGCAGGTAAAGCCTCTGGGTATATGCCCAGAAGTGGTATAGCCGGATCCTCCAGGAGTGTCATGCCCAGTTTTCTGAGGAACCGCCAGACTGCTTTCCAGAGGGGTTGTACCAGCTTGCAATCCCACCAGCAGTGGAAGAATGTTCGTCTTTCTCCACATCCTCACCAACAAATGCTGTCTCCTGTGTTTTTGATCGTAGCCATTCTGACTGGTGTGAGATGGAATCTCAGGGTTGTTTTGATTTGCATTTCCCTAATGACTAAGGATGATGAACATCTCTTTAGGTGCTTCTCAGCCATTAAATGTTCTTCAGGTGAGAACTCTTTGTTTAGCTCTGTACCCCATTTTTAATAGGGTTACTTGCCTCTCTGGAGTTTAACTTCTTGAGTTCTTTGTATATATTGGATATTAGCCCTCTGTCGGAAGTAGGGTTGGTAAAGATCATTTCCCTGTAAGTTGGTTGCTGCTTTGTCTTTTTGACAGTGTCTTTTGCCTTGCAGAAACTGTAATTTAAGGAGGTCCCATTTGTCAATTCTTGATCTTAGAGCATAAGTTATTGGAGTTCTATTCAGGAAATTCTCCCCTGTGCCCATATGTTCAAGGTTCTTCCCTAGTTTCCTTTCTATTAGTTTCAGTGTGTCTGGTTTTATGTGGAGGTCCTTGATCCACTTGGAACTGAGCTTAGTGCAAGGAGATAAGAATGGGTCAATTTGCATTCTTCTGCATGTTGACCTCCAGTTGAGCCAGCACCATTTGTAGAAAAGGCTATCTTTTTTCCACTGGATGGTTTTAGCTCCTTTGTCAAAGATCAAGTGACCATCGGAGTGTGGATTCATTTCTGGGTCTTCAATTCTGTTCCATTGATCTACATGCCTGTCACTGTACCAATACAATGCGGTTTTTAACACTATTACTCTGTAGAACAGCTTGAGGCCCGGGATACTGATTCCCCCAGAGGTTCTTTTACTCTTGAGAATAGTTTTAGGTCTCCTGGGTTTTCTGTTATTCCAGATGAATTTTTGAATTGCTCTTTCTAACTCTATGAAGAATTGAGTTGGGATTTTGATGGGGATTGCACTGAATCTGTATATTGCTTTTGGCAAGATGGTCATTTTTACTATATTAATACTGCCAATCCATGAGCATGGCAGATTTTTCCATCTTCTGAGGTCTTCTTCAATTTCTTTCTTCAGAGAGTTGAAGTTCTTGTCATACAGATCTTTCACTTGTTTGGTTAGAGTCACACCAAGATACTTTATATGGTTTGTGGCTATCGTGAAGGGTATCATTTCTCTTATTTCTTTCTCAGCTTGCTTATCCTTTGAGTATAGGAAAGGTATTGACTTGCTTGAGTTGATTTTATATCCGGCCAATTTGCTGAAGTTGTTTATCAGCTGTAGGAGTTCTCTTGTGGAGTTCTTTGGGTCGCTTAAGTATACTATCATATCGTCTGCAAAGAGTGATAGTTTGACTTCTTCCTTTCCAATTTGTATCCCTTTGAACTCTTTTGTTGTCTAATTGCTCTAGCTAGAACTTCAAGTACTATATTGAAAAGATATGGAGAGAGAGGGCAGCCTTCTCTAGTCACTGATTTCAGTGGGATTGCTTCAAGTTACTCTCCATTCAGATTGATGCTGGCTACAGGTTTGCTGTAAATTGTTTTTACTATGTTTAGATATGGGCCTCAAATTCCTGATCTTTCAAGACCTTTAGCATGAAAGGATGCTGAATTTTGTCAAATGCTTTCTCAGAATCTAATGAGATGACCATGTGGTTTTTTTCTTTGAGATTGTTTATATAGTGGATTACATTGATGGATTATATTGAACCATCCCTGCATCCCTGGGATGAAGCCTACTTGATCGTGGTGAATGATCGTTTTGATGTGTTCTTGGATTTGCTTGGCAAGAATTTTATTGAATTTTTTGCATCAATATTCATAAGGAAAATTGGTCTGATGATCTCTTTCTTCATTGGATCTTTGTGTGGTTTTGGTATCAGTGTAATTGTGGCTTCATAGAATGAGTTGGGTAGTATTCTTTCTGTTTCTGTTTTGTTGAATAGTTTGAAGAATATTGGTGTTAGGTCTTCTTTGAAGGTCTGATAGAATTCTGCACTAAAACGATCTGGACCTGTGTTTTTTTTTTGGTTGGAAGACTTCCAATGACGACTTCTATTACTTAAGGGGTTATAGGATGGTTTAGATGGTCTATTTGGTCCTGATTTAATTTTGGTATTTGGTATCTGTCAAGGAAATTGTCCATTTCCTCGAGATTTTCTATCTGTGTTGAATATAGGCTTTTGTAGTAGGATCTGATGATTTTTTGAATTTCCTCAGTTTCTGTTGTTATCTCTCCCTTTTTGTTTCTGATTTTATTAATTTGGATACTGTCTCTGTGCCTTCTGGTTAGTCTGGCTAAGGGCTTATCTATCTTTTTGATTTTCTCAAAGAACCAACTCCTCGTTTTGTTGATTCTTTGTATGGTTGTATTTGTTTCAACTTGATTGATTTCAGCCCTGAGTTTGATGATTTCCTGCCTTCTACTCCTCTTTGGTGTATTTGCTTTTTGTTCCAGGGCTTTCAGGTGTGCCACTAAGCTGCTAGTGTATGCTGTCTCCCGTTTCTTTTTGGCGGCACTCAAGGCTATGAATTTTCCTCTTAGCACTGCTTTCATTGTGTACCATAAATTAGGGTATGTTGTGCCTTCATTTTCATTAAATTTCAAGAAGTCTTTGATTTCTTTCTTTATTTCCACCTTGACCAAGTTATCATTGAGTAGAGCATTGTTCAGCCTCCATGTGTATGTGGGTTTTCTGTTGTTTTTGTTGCCATTGAAGACCACCCTTATTCCATAGTGATCTGATAGGAGGCATGGGATTAGTTCTATCTTCTTATATCTGTTGAGGCCTGATTTGTGACCAATTATATGGTCAATTTTGGAGAAGGTACCATGAGGTGCTGAGAAGAAGGTGTATTCTTTAGCTCTAGGATGAAATGTTCTATATATATCTGTTAGTTCCATTTGGCCCAAGGCTTCAATTAGATTCACTGTGTCCCTGTTTAGTTTCTGCTTTCCTGAACGATCCATTTCAGAGAGCGGGGTGTTGAAGTCACCCACTATTATTGTGTGAGGTGCGATGTCTGATTTGAGCTTTAGTAAAGTTTCTTTTATGAATGAGGGTGCCCTTGCATTTGGAGCATAGATATTCAGAATTGCGAGTTCTTGATGGTGGATTTTTCCCTTGATCAATATGTAGTGTCGTTCTGTGTCTTTTTTGATGACTTTAGGTTGGAAGTCAATTTTATCTGATATTAGGATGACTACTCCCGCTCGTTTCTTGGGACCATTTGCTTGTAAAATTGTTTTCCAGCCTTTTACTCTGAGGTAGTGTTTGTCTTTGACACTGAGGTGTGTTTCCTGCATGCAGCAAAATGCTGGGTCCTGTTTACGTATCCAGTATGCTAGTCTATGTCTTTTAATTGGTGAATTGAGACCATTGGTATTAAGAGAGATTAAGGAATAGTGATTATTGCCATCTGCCATTCTTGACGCTATCTTTATGTTTGAGTGGTTATCTACTTTCGGGTTTGATGCAAGAAGGTTACTATCTCATTATTTTTCCAGTGTGTTGTTTCTCTCCTTGTATTATTGGTTTCCACCTATTATCCTTTGCAGGGCTGGGTTTGTGGAAAGATATTGTGAAAATTTGGTTTTATCATGGAATATCTTGGTGTCTCCATCTATGGTGATTGAGAGTTTTGCTGGGTAGAGTAGTCTAGGCTGGCATTTGTGCTCTCTTAGTGTCTGCATGAGATCTGCCCAGGATCTTCTGGCTTTCATAGTCTCTGGTGAGAAGTCTGATGTGATTCGGATAGGTCTTCCTTTGTATGTTACTTGGCCCTTTTCTCTTACTGCTTTTAATATTCTTTCTTTTTTTAATACATTTGATGTTTTGATTATTATGTGACAGGAGGTATTTCTGTTCTGGTCCAGTCTGTTTGGCGTTCTGTAGGCTTCTTGTACGTTCATCGGCATCTCTCTCTTTAGGTTAGGGAAGTTTTCCTCCATAATTTTTTTGAAGTTTTTTACTGGCCCTTTCAGTTGCAAATCTTCACTCTCATCTATACCTATAATCCTTAGGTTTGGTCTTCTCAGTGTGTCCTGGATTTCCTGGATGTTTTGGTTTACACGTTTTTTGCATTTTGCATTTTCTTTGACTGTTGAGTCGATGCTTTCTATGGTATCTTCTGCACTTGAGATTCTTTCTTCCATCTTTTGTATTCTACTGTTGATGTTTGCATCTATGACTCCTGATTTCTTCCCAAGGTTTTCTATCTCCAAAGTTGTCTCCCTTTGTGATTTCTTAGTTTTTTTCTACTTCCATTTTTAGATCCTGGATGGATTTGCTGAGATCCTTCAATTGTTTGTTTGTATTTTCTTGTATTTCTTTAAGGTATTTTTGCATTTCCTCTTTCAGGATTTCTGCCTGTTGACCCAAGTTCTCCTGTATTTCTCTAAGTGATTTTTGTGTTTCCTCCTCAAGCGCTTCCATCTGTTGATCCATTGCCTCCTGCATTTCTTTAAGCCGTTCTCGTGTTTCCTTTGTATGGGCATCTATTCGTTGATTCATTTCTTTAAGCACTTTTTGTGTTGCCTCCCTTTGGGCATCCATCTGTTCACCCATATTCTTCTGCATTTCTTTATTCAATTTTTGTGATTCCTTTGAAAGTGCATCTATCCATTGATTCATTTCTTTAAGCGATTTTTGTGTTGTCTCCTTGTGGGCCTCCATCTGTTGATCCATGTTCTCTTGCATTTCTCTAAGCGATTTTTGTGTTTCCTTTGTAAGGGCTTCTAACCCTTGATTCATGGTCTCCTGTAATTCTTTATTAGATTTATTTGTGTCCTTCTTGTGATCCTCTAATAGCATCATGAGAAGTGATTTTAAATCCAGATCTTGTCTTTCGGGTGTGGTGGGGTATCCAGGACTTGCTGCTGTTGGAGAGTTGGGTTCGGATGGTGCCATATTACTTTGATTTCTGTTAGTAACGTTCCTACGTTTGCCTTTTGCCATCTGGTTACCTCTGATGTTAGTTGGTCCTGCTGTCACTGGCTGTTGGTTGGACCTCCTGTGAGACTGCAAAGCTATTTCTGGCCCCCCTGGATTACCGGGATTCCCCTGGCACAGATTTCTGGGGCCTGCCCTGCTCCTGAGTGACTTTGGAGCCCTGATGTGCCTTGCCCCAAGTGATGTTATATTGGGGAGTCCCTGCATATCCAAAGTCTCAGCGTAGTGGTTTCCCGGAGCAGACGTCACCAAAGGGAGGCTGGTAGGCTCCTGCCCTGTGCAGGGGTGTGTGATCTCTCGGGTGGGGGGCAGGGTCGTCCCTCTGCAGGCAGAAGGCCCAGAGCAGGGCTGGTGCGTCGATTACTGCAGACCTGCCCAGCTCTTGGAGTAGGTTACCCACAAGCTGCCTGAGGCCCAAGCAATATTATGCCTGTCTGTCTCTGAACCTGGCAGTCCCAATTACCTGGATACTGGAGCAAAGATGGCGGAATGCACTCTGCACTCTCTCGGCGGTCCAGGTCACCCTGCAGGGGGTATGGCCCACAGCAGAGCTGGCGCCCAGACGACCACAGAGCTGTCCAGTTCTTGGGAGCAGATGGAAGCCCCAACAGGCCGTGTCCCAAGCGATGTTATATTGGGTAGAACCTGGGTACCTGTCTCCTCAGTGCTGTAGATCCCGGAACAGAGGTCGCCAAAGGGAAGCTGGTAGGCTCCAGCCCCAATGAACATATTTAGTTACAAAACATAGTATAAATTGTCAACCTTATCTTTTTTTATTTTGTATATTTTTTTATTTACATTATGAATGATTTCCCCTTTCCCATTTCCTCTCTCCCCAAAAGCTCCATAAGCCTTATTCCCTCTTCCTGTTCCCCATTCAACCCCCTCTCACTTCTCTGTCCTGGTATTCTCCTATATTCAGTCTGTCGAGAACCAGGGGTCTCTCCTTCCATCTTGGAAATCCATTGAAATGTGAATTGTGTCTTGGGTATTCTGAGATTCTGGGTTAATATCCCCTTATCAGTGACTGCATACTATGTGTGTTCTTTTGTGATTGTGTTACCTCACTAAGGATGATATTTTCCAGGTCTGACCATGTGCCTAAGAATTTCATGATCTCATTGTTTTTAATTGCAGAGTAGTATTGAATCACAGAACCAAATATTCTGAGTACACTCTTCTGTTGAGGGACATCTGGGTTCTTTCCAGCTTCTGGCTATTATAAATAAGGCTGATATGAACATAGTGGAGCATGTATCCTTATTGCATGCAGGGGAAGCCTCTGGGTATATGCCCAGGAGTGGTAAAACAGGATCCTCTGGGAGTGTCATGCCCAGTTTTCTGAGGAACCACCAGACTGCTTTCCAAAGTGGTTGTACCAGCTTGCAATCCCACCAGCAGTGGAGGAGTGTTCCTCTTTCTTCACATCCTCACCAACAACTGCTGTCTCCTGTGTTTTTGATCGTAGCCATTCTGACTGGTGTGAGGTGGAATCTCAGGGTTGTTTTGATTTGCATTTCCCTAATGACTAAGGATGTTGAACATTTCTTTAGGTGCTTCTCAGTCATTAGATATTCTTCAGGTGAGAACTCTTTGTTTAGCTCTGTGCCCCATTTTTTAATAGCATTATTTAGCTCTCTGGAGTCTAACTTCTTGAGTTCTTTGTATATATTTGATATTAGCTCTCTGTTGGATGTAGGATTGGTAAAGATCTTTTCCCAGTTTGTTGGATGCTGCTTTGTCCTTTTGACAGTGTCCTTTGCCTTACAGAAACTTAGAAATTTTATGAAGTATAACTTTGCAATGTTATGAAGTCCCATTTGTCAATTCTTGACCTTAGAGCATAAGCTATTGGTGTTCTGTTCAGGAAATTTTCCCCTGTGCCCATATGTTCAAGATTCTTCCCTAGTTTCCTATCTATTAGTTTCAGTGTGTCTGGTTTTATGTGGAGGACCTTGATCCACTTGGAATTGAACTTAGTGCAAGGAGATAAGAATCGATCGATTTGCATTCTTCTGCATGTTGACTTCCAGTTGAACCCGCCCCATTTGTTATAAAGGCTATCCTTTTTTCACTGGATGGTTTTAGCTCCTTTGTCAAAGATCAAGTGGCCATAGGAGTGTGGATTCATTTCTGGGTCTTCAATTCTGTTCCATTGATCTACATGTCTGTCACTGTACCAATACCATGCGATTTTTAACACTATTGCTCTGTAGTACAGATTGAGGTCCGGGATACTGATTCCCCCAGAGGTTCTTTTACTCTTGAGAATAGTTTTAGCTATTCTGGGTTTTCTGTTATTCCAGATGAATTTTTGAATTGCTCTTTCTAACTCTATAAAGAATTGAGTTGGGATTTTGATGGGGATTGCATTGAATCTGTATATTGCTTTTGGCAAGATGGTCATTTTTACTATATTAATCGTGCCAATCCATGATCATGGCAGATTTTTCCATCTTCTGAGGTCTTCTTCAGTTTCTTTCTTCAGAGAGTTGAAGTTCTTGTCATACAGATCTTTCACTTGTTTGGTTAGAGTCATGCCAAAATACTTTATATGGTTTGTGGCTATTGTGAAGGGTATCATTTCTCTTATTTCTTTCTCAGCCTGCTTATACTTTGAGTATAGAAAGGCCACTGATTTGCTTGAGTTGATTTTATATCTGGGCACTTTGCTGAAGTTGTTTATCAGCTGTAGGAGTTCTCTGGTGGAGTTCTTTGGGTCGCTTAAATATACTATCATATCATCTGCAAATAGTGATTGTTTGACTTCTTCCTTTCCAATTTGTATCCCTTTGAACTCTTTTGTTCTCTAATTGCTCTAGCTAGAACTTCAAGTACTATATTGAAAAGATATGGAGATAGAGGGCAGCCTTGTCTAGTCCCTGATTATAGTGGGATTGCTTCAAGTTTCTCTCCGTTTAGATTGATGTTGGCTACAGGTTTGCTGTAATTTGCTTTTACTATCTTTAGATATGGGCCTCGAATTCCTGATCTTTCCAAGACTTTTAGCAAGGAAGGATGCTGAATTATTTCAAAAGCTTTTTCAGCACCTAATGAAATGACCATGCTGTTTTTTTCTTTGAGATTGTTTATGTAGTGGATTACATTGTAGGACCTCCTTATATTGAACCATCCCTGCATCCCTGGGATGAAGCCTACTTGATCGTGGTGAATTATCTTTTTGATGTGTTCTTGGATTCGGTTGGCAAGAATTTTATTGAGTATTTTTGCATCAATATTTATAAGAGAAATTGGCCTGAGATTCTCTTTCTTTGCCAGATCTTTGTGTGGTTTTGGTATCAGCGTAATTGTGGCTTCATAGAACGAATTGGGTAGAGTTTCTTCTGTTTCTATTTTGTGGAATAGTTTGAAGACTATTGGTGTTAGGTCTTCTGTGAAGGTCTGATAGAATTCTGCACTAAAACCATCTGGACCTGTGCTTTTTTGGTTGGAAGACTTCTAATGGCTACTTCTATTTCTTCAGGGGTTATAGAACAGTTTAGATTGTCTATTTAATCCTGATTTAATTTTGGTAATTGGAATCTGTCTAGAAAATTGTCCATTTCCTCCAGATTTTCTAATTGTGTTGAATACAGGCTTTTGTAGTAGGATCTGATGATTATTTGAATTTCCTCAGTTTCTGTTATTATCTCCTTTTTCATTTCTAATTTTGTTAATTTGGATACTGTCTCTGTGCCCTCTGGCTAGTCTGGCTAAGGGCTTATCTATCTTGTTGTTTTTCTCAAAGAATCAAATCCTAGTTTTGTTGATTCTTTGTATGGTTTTATTTGTTTCTATTTGATTGATTTCAGCCCCAAGTTTGATGATTTCCTGCCTTCTACTCCTCTTGGGTGTATTTGCTTCTTTTTGTTCCATGGCTTTGAGGTGTGCCATTAAGCTGCTAGTGTATGCTCTCTCTCGTTTCTTTTTGGAGGCACTCAGGTCTATGAATTTTCCTCTTAACACCGCTTTCATTGTGTACCATATATTAGGGTATGTTGTGCCTTCATTTTCATTAAATTTTAAAAAGTCTTTGATTTCTTTTTTTATTTCTTCCTTGATCAAGGAATCATTGAGTAGAGCATTGTTCATCTTTCATGTGTATATGGCCTTTCTGTTTTTGCTGCTGTTGTTGTTGTTGTTATTTAAGACCACCCTTATTCCTTAGTGATCTGATAGGAGGCATGGGATTAGTTCGATCTTCTCATATCTGTTGAGGTCTGTTTTGTGACCAATTATATGGTTGGTTTTGAGGTGTTGAGAAGAAGGTATATTCTTTTGCTTTAGGATGAAATGATCTATATATATATGTGTTAGTTCCGTTTGGTCCAAGACTTCAATTAGTTTCACTGTGTTCCTGTTTAGTTTCTGCTTTCCTGAACAATCCATTTCAGAGAGTGGGGTGTTGAAGTCACCCACTATTATTGTGTGAGGTGCGATGTGTGCTTTGAGCTTTAATAAAGTTTCTTTTATGAATGAGAGTGCCCTTGCATTTGGAGCATAGATGTTCAGAATTGAGAGTTCTTCTTGGTGGATTTTTTCTTTGACCAGTATGTAGTGTCCTTCTGTGTCTTTTTTGATGACTTTAGGCTGAAAGTTAATTTTATCTGATATTAGGATGGCTACTCCGGCTTTTTTCTTGGGTTCATTTGCTTGTAAGATTGTTTTCCAGCCTTTTACTCTGATGTAGTGTTTGTCTTTGACACTGAGGTGCGTTTCCTGCACGCAGCAAAATGCTGAGTCCTGTTTACGTATTAGTCTTTTAGTTTATGTCTCTCTTTGGTGAATTGAGACCATTGACAATATGAGAGATTAAGGAATAGTGATTATTGCCACCTGCCAATCTAGACACTATCTTTAAGTTTGAGTGGTTATCTACTTTTGGGTTTGATGAAAGAAGGTTACTATCTCATTTTTTCCAGGGTGTAGTTTCTCTCATTGTATTGACGATTTCCACCTATTATCCTTTGCAGGCCTGGGTTTGTGGAAAAAGATTGTGTAAAATTGGTTTTATCATGGAATATCTTGGTCTCTCCATCTCTGGTGATTGGGAGTTTTGCTGGGTATAGTAGTCTGGGCTGGCGTTTGCTTTCTCTTAGAGTCTGTATGAGATCTGTCCAGGATCTTCTGGCTTTCATAGTCTCTGGTGAGAAGTCTGATGTGATTCAGATAGGTCTTCCTTTATATGCTACTTGGCCTTTTTCTCTTACTTCTTTTAATATTCTTTCTTTGTTTAGTACATTTGGTGTTTCGATTATTATGTGACGGGAGGTATTTCTTTCTGGTCCAGTCTGTTTGGAGTTCTGTAAGCTTCTTGTACATTCATCAGCATCTCTCTTTAGGTTGGGGAACTTTTCCTCCATAACTTTGTTGAATATATTTACTGGCCCTTAAGTTGCAAATCTTCACTCTCATCTATACCTATAATCCTTAGGTTTCGTCTTCTCATTGTGTCCTGGATTTCCTGGGTGTTTTGGGTTATAAGTTCTTTGCATTTTGCATTTTCTTTGACTGTTGAGTCGATACTTTCTATGGTATCTTCAGCATCTGAGATACTTTCTTCCGTCTCTTGTATTCTATTGTTGATGTTTGCATCTATGACCCCTGATTTCTTCCCAAGGTTTTCTATTTCCAAAATTCTCTCCCTTTGTGATTTCTTAGTTGTTTCTACTTCCTTTTTTTAGATTCTGGATGGATTTACTCAGCTCCTTCACTTGTTTGTTCTACCTTATGTTTTTGGTGAAAATATTAACGCTTATTACTGGACAAAAGGGCCTACTTTATCATCTAAATTTCATTAAACTTGGATTTCTACATGTACACAATTTACCAAAATTTAATCACAATGAAGTAAATAGTTTAAGTAAACTCATAACAACCCACGAGTCAGAAGCAGTGATTAATATATCTGTCATGTAATAAAACCCCAAAGCAAGATGGATACAGTTCAGAATTCTATAATACTTTTAAAGAAATATAAATGCCAATACACTTAAAATTATTGTATAAAATAGAGGGGAAAAAAAAGAACATCCAAACTCATTTATTGAAGCCAAGTATTACCTGGTACTGAAACAAAAGGTTCTACAAAAACAGAAAGTTTGACACCAATCTCTCTGATAAACATAGATAACAAAAATTCTCAATAGAATATTTGTGATTGTTATCCAAATTCAAAAGCATATTAAAAAAAATTCCCACTATGGGAATGTGTTATACATATTCAAATGTGTGTTGATACATGTATGTGGATGTATGTGGGGGAGGTAACAGGTAAATGTTGCTTGTCTTTATGGTTCACTCTTCACATTATATGTTACGACAAGGTCTCGTGAAGCTAGAGCTTTCCAGTTTAAGTTAGTGTACTTAGTCAGCATGTCTCAGAGTCCTGTCTCTGTCTTATAAGCATTACAATTACAAGCAATCATTGTACCTATCCAGAATTTACATGGGTTCTAAGAATGAGACCTCTAGTCATCACACTTGTGGTGCAAATGCCTTACCTGCTAAGACATTTCCCAAACCCTTCTGTTTTTTTTTATATCAGTTTTCTCCATGTGTTCTGTCCAGAAAATATCACATTTTCTGAATTTGTTCCTAGCTGAGCAAATTTAGTTTTATTTCAGTAACCATATATTTTATTTCTACAATTTGTAATATATTCTTCAGTGATTCCTTCTTGGTAATTTTTTACCCATTTAAAGTAATGGCTATACCATTTAAATAATTTTGGATCATTACAAGTTTGTTTCAAATCAATTTAAATTCTTTCACATTAAAAAAATAAATGAGAAGTTGTGAGATCATAAAAATGCTTAAGATTTAAGAGAACTTAGAATTGTGAAATGGTTTCACAATATCAGTTCTTCACATTTGAACAACTATTCACAAGAGTTCTTGCTAGGTAGCTTATAATGCCAGAGAATATTTTCTCATATTGATTTCAATTCTGCATCTTTAATAAACCTACCTATTGATTCATTTTTCCTTTTGGGAAAGGCAATGAACAGTTACTTTTGCCTCTTATCCAATATCCTTTGGAATGAAGGAAGTTCGTTTTTCTATTTCTTTTTGTTTTTATTATTTCTTTTAGAAGTTCATACATTATTTTTTAATCTTATCTACCCAGACTCCCCAGCTTCTCCCAGATTGACTCCTTTCTTCCCCAACTTCTTAAATTTGCATCCATTTCGGTGGTTGGTCTTGTACACTGTGTATTCAGATTCTGATTTCTGTAACCCCCAAATTTAGTTACAATATGGTCATGGGCATTGTCATGAATATTGAAGATCTCCTATATCAATGTGGTATAAAGATTTCCCCCCAATTATTTTTGATTGGTTAATAAAAAACTGAATAGTTAGTGACTGGGCAGAGGAGGTAGAAAGGCTAGCTTTCTAATCCCAGCCAGGGACCCATGGTAAGAGTCAGATAGAAAGAGTTGGGCATGAGGAAGGTGAGGATGTAGGAGAAGAAGGGTCTTGAGGTAGAAGAAGAAGGATGAAGAGGAGGAGGAGAAGGAGAAGGGGGAGGAGCAGGAGGAGGAGGAGGAGGAGGAGGAGGAGAAGAAGAAGAAGAAGAAGAAGAAGAAGAAGAAGAAGAAGAAGAAGAAGAAGAAGAAGAAAGAAGGCGACGATGGCAATGACGATGAAGAAAAAGGTAGTCATGAGGCCAGACATGAAAAGGAGTTGCCACAGAGTTCTCCATGTGGTCAGACAGTTACAGAAGTGTAAGCCAAGGAGAGACTGAATGCAAGTAACTCAGGGTATGTGACTGGGAAAAGGCTAAGATAGCACAGAGGGTTAGGAACATCTGCTCAGTTATTGTACTTAAAGCTTGGTGAGTAGATCAATAGATCTCTGTGTCAATTATTGAAAACTGGCCTGGTTAAAAAAAAGAACAAACCTGCAAAGCTTAAATTTCATCCTATAGTTCCCTATTTTTTTAATAAATCCAGTAAGCCTAATTTGTACTGCTGATATACTCTGGGATGTGTCCATCCGCTGGTTTCATGGACAACATATGAGAAGCCACACTACTAAAGAAAAATGACTCCCCATCCCATTTATGTCTACCTTCCTTTTCTGTGCTAGAATTTAGATGAAGACACTATTAAAGTGACTCCAAAGAGTCACTTGTGCATTTAGATTAGTGTAAGTCTCACCCATTGTAACACAAGCTTCAGTGCTAAATGTCATTATCTAGGTCACACTCCCTCCTCCCAAGACTCAGGAAATTGTGGAATAGGGGATAAAAATATTGTAAGAACCGTAAGTGTTGATTTACTACAAGGAAACAGTTTCAATAAGGAAGTTGAACATTGTACTTGCACTGGCTATAACAGCAACCACAAGACCTTTCACACACTCAAGACAAACAAAATCACAGCATTCTGCTTCTTTTTGTCTTCTGTTTTCCCCAGTGAGCCATTTATAGCAATTTCTGTGTCTGTTCATGCATTGATTGTTCTTCTGGATACTTCTATGCTGATGTTTCTAGCATCGTGAATGCTGGTAAGAACAGAGTTATTAATGTGACACACAGCAGCAGTGGCTGCTAAGATGACAGACAAGAAACAAGGAAGCACAATGGTGAGTTCCTATCTCCACAGATGTTTTTGACAAGTACCATCTGAGAATTCATAGTGTGCAGACAGAAAGATAACAATAACAAACCTACAGACTAGTCATTTAAGATCTATTTTTCATTCTTAGTGCTAATTCAAGAATATTTATGGACTACACATTTGAATACTAATGGATTGAAATATTACAATGATATATATTATTTCTAAGCCATTAATTTTAAAAAATTAATAAAAATAATCTCAGAATTAAAGCAATATAAAGTAGAATATAACATTTCATGTAGAATTATTCATATAATTTTATCTCTGAATAGGGACAATGAAAACTATTTTAGACCAAATCTGTGGTGCCATCTTTTTTGATAAAGATCTTTCTCTAAATTAGCAACCAAAGAAAAACAAAACCACAATACTGCACAGCTGAAATAGCTCAAAATTTTGAGATACAGCTATTATTTAGTAAACACTGTATTAATTTATGAGTCATCAAAATAAAATTAGATTTTATAATTCCATGGATGTTTAGTCATGAAAATTATCATCACTCAGTCTTACTATGTGATCATTCTTATATTTGATACATTAATTATTAAAAAACATATTTCCAAACCAGATTGACATGTATAGCATCATTTGGCATGCATAAAAGTCATATTCAGGGTGGAGAGATGGCTCAGTGATTAAGAGCACTGACTACTCTTCCACAGGTCCTGAGTTCAATTCCTGGCAACCACATGGTGGCTCACAACCATCTTTAATGGGATCTGATGCCTTCTTCTGGTGTGTCTAAAGAAAGTTACAGTGTACTCATATACATATAATTAAATAAATATTTTAAAAAATGTAAACTCAAAAAAGTCATATGAAGTAACTATGAAAACATTATCATTTATACCTGACCTGTGATACGGTCAAACTTGGAGAAACTAAGCCAGTGTTAAAATCTCATAAATTCAGTAAGTCCTGACACAGCTAAAGCACAATAGAGTGTTGATGCTTGTTTGGTCTGTTGCTATGTGTTATAAGACTCAATTCTATACCCAGAAAATATAATTGCCTATGAGTGAATTCTTACTTTTAGTAGCTTATGTTGAGTAAACCTTGTTCCTTAAATTAAAATTATGGATTATACAAAAATGCAAGAGCCGATTACCAGAGGGATTAGAGATAGGTGGGTTTTGAGTTACCTGGTAGGGGGTTGCAGTAAGGGGAGGGAGGGGAAAGGAGACTGAGGGAGGAGGAAGCAACCATCAGAGGAGATGGACCATGAAGACATGGCTAGGAGAAACAGCAAGTATTTGGGGTATGCTGTAAGGGTCAGAAAATCACTGAATGAAGAGGGCAGACTTAGAGAGTATGCAAAGACAAAGAGTGTTTATTTGGCAGAAACAGTCTTCTAAATGGTGACCCCAGAAAAAGGCATGCAGGCCTTCTTATAGTGAACGGGGCAAACTCTCTAGAAGGATTCATCCTCTAGAGGAACTCTCTTGGGTATTCATCTTGATCTGTTTCTACAACACTCTCTTCACAACACCCTTGACCTCAGTGTTCCTCACGCTGTAGATCAGAGGATTCAACTTGGGGTTGAAAAGGCTGTAAAACATGGAAAGGATCTTCTAAAATTTCATTGGTGGGTGCTGGGGAGGTCATGGGTGGTCAGTGGTTTGCATTCCTATGTCAAGAACATTTAACCACAGGATAAGATAGGGCTGCCCAGCCCAGCTGGCCCATCCTGAGATAAGATATTTTCCCAGTTTTCTGGTTATGCCAGACTGTTCTTTGGAAGGAGGTTTTATGACCTTGTTTCTGGATTTTATGGTCTGTTCCTGGAACTGGTGTCTTATGGTCTAGTTTCTGGGACTTATGGTCTGTTCCTGGAGCTGGTGCTCATGACCTTCTTTTCAAAATCAGGCCTGGTTCTTAAATGGAGACAAATTGAGTTTATACTGTCCTTTCAATACCAGTGGGGAAGTAGCCAGGCCAGCAGTTAGAAAAGTAGATTAGGAGTTACCCCCAGTAATTGTCAAAGCCAATTAAAATAACCACAGTCTGTGTGTCATTCACTAGTAAGCTAAATGGGGTAAGTTTAAATTAGTTCAAGTACAACAGAGCAAGCATCTAAGCCTACCCTCGGCTTTAGTGCACTGAAGCCAGAGCACTGGCCAGAGATCTCTGCTCAGCATTTGTATGCACAAAGGGAGAGAAGCTTCTGGAAAGCTGTCTTTGTAAAGGAAAAGAAAACAAGTTGTTAGGAAGAAGACCAGGATCACAGGACTGTTATGACTCTGAGAATAGTCTTCTCTCTCTCATTCATGTTCCTCCTGCTGTGAGACTTTGTAATATTGCAGAAAGGCATGGATGCAGGAGCTATTGGGCTGATCAATCAGGCTACTGTGTGCAGATGTCTAATCAAGGGTAACAATGATTCTCTTGAATTTAGACTGGCTAAAGGATGCATTGTTTCTAATGCTTTGGCCACAATAATGTGAATTACATATACTCTGCTCTTTCCCAGGCTGTTGAGCATAGCACATGTGGAGAGGCTTTCTGTGTTGTTTGGTGAAGAGAGTAACCACAAACATCAAAGAGCATGGTCCAGGCATAACTCTCAATTCTGTGCAGTTACTGGCTGTGCAACACAGGACAAGTTACTAAAGCATTTTGCAATGATCTCTTATCTGTTAAACTGAGGGAAACTGCTTTTTTTCATGTGCTGTTGCAGAAAACGGGGTGATAGTTGGGAAGCACTGGGGAGAATTTAAAGCATAAATGTATACATCTTTTGTTGACTTTTTCTCAGTCCTTTAAAAGCTCTGGCTAATGTGGAAAGAATATATCTGAGGAGGTCGTGATACCAAAATAATACGTTTATTAACAAATGAGAGTTCAAATGTAAAGAAAATAACTAACAACCCCTCATACTCAGGTATTTCTAAAATTTATCACACACATACACATGTATACATATGTGTGTGTATATTTCTATTAGAATTGCTCTGGTGAGCTTTGGAATTCATGTATTAGTAGTTACAAGTTTAGTTGATGTATACTTCACCCATTTAATCCTTTTTATCTAATTTTTTTGAGCGTTTTGAACTGAGAATAACATCCCTTGTCTGTGGTTCTACCAGAGCCTTAAGAGTTTTAACCAGGGCCAGAGAGATGGCTCAGCAGTTAAGAACACTGACTGCTCTTCCAGAGGTTCTGAGTTCAATTCCCGGCAACCATATGGTGGCTCACACCCATCTGTAATGGGATCTGATGCCCTCTTCTGGTGTGTTTGAAGACAGCTACAGTATACTCATATAAATAAGAAATAAATAAATTGGTTTTTTTAAAAAGTTTTAACCATAATAAACAGTAGATAATTTGAGAACATAAAAATAGTTTAAGATGAATGAGAACAATCTTGATTGTACCTAGTAATAATAATACTACAATAATTCTATAGTACTTTAAATGATTTTATAGTACTTTATAGTGACATCCAATGAAAGGCAAAATTGATTTACTTAGGTTTTCCCTCTTGTGTAGGTTTGAGAGCAAAGGTTGTGGATTTCTGATGACTAGAAAAGTGTATCTATTGTGGAAATAAGATAATCTCAAGAGACAAGATGTTTTTCCCAGGTGGATTTACAGTGCAAGCCAGCCAGCAAAATAATACCGCAGAAGAGAAAGTAGAAGGAAAGTTTCCCTCTGCTTCTTTATTCCATCAGAAAATAATAAGGAGTCAAATGAAATAAAAAGAATTAGAGTATGGTGAATAGAATGACCTGTGGATGGCAGATATAATGTTACACTTGAATGTCATCAATGCTAGAAGGATAGAGAAGGAGTGAATGCTCATAGAAACTGACTGTGTTAAAGAAATCACAGTGCTGGTTGCTTAGTTCCTGATTTTCTCTTAAAATAAACCCAAAGACTCTTTCATATTCTGACAACACAGGCCTAGGAAAGCATACTTCCATCACCCAGGGTACATGGATGTGGAACTTTGGTGAGATTCCTAAAAGTCCTGTTGTTATACTTATTGTATCTTTGGTCTAGTGATCTATAGTGTTCAAACAACTATCTGTTTTCCTTGATGCTTTTATCATGTGCAATACTTTTTCACCCTTATACAGCTTCAGTGCAGTTGCAGTAATGGTTAACTACCACTCTTATCACTTTGTAGTGGAAATTTCTCAAAAGCCTTCTTTCATGTTTATTCTAAATACGACTTCTCTGTAAACCTGTTTCGGTTAATGATATAGAATAAGAGGAAACTAAACAAACATCTTGACTGTTCTTTGCTTTTCATTTAAATGAAAAACAAAGTCCATGCAATTAAATTTTTTCCCCATAGGATTAAATTGATCTGATCATTTGGGTGATTTTTGTAGTAAAGTTATGTACCAGGTACTCCCTCCATTCCTAGCCCTTGCTACACTCTCAGTAGGGGTTGCTTAATCAAGACAAGTATTTAAGCTGCATTGTTAGAGGTATATACTGAAGTAATATATGTATAGGCTCCTTAGTGTGCATTTATGTCAATAAGGAAGGGGGAAACAACTTTAAAAGGAAACCACAGAGAACTACACCTTAAATAATGAGGACTCAAATCTTTTATGGTTCTGGAAAAGAGGAGGAATTCATGACTTCTGTCTCCTGTGCTTTGCTGCCTCCTGACTCTTTGTGACCTGTATATCTGTGCCTTTCTGGCTGTGCTTTGGAATTTGGTTAGTTGGTACTTAAGGGAAAACTCTAATCAGTATATACTATGTGACTGTAAAGCATCTTTATTTCCATTCCTACAATCTCATAGAAAATACACTATCTCCACAGTCTCTCTTGAGTATTCATCTTGATCTCTGTTTCCACAACACTCTCTTCACAGCACCCTTGACCTCAGTGTTCCTCAGACTGTAGATCAGGGGATTCAACATGGGGTTAAAAAGGCTGTAAAATAGGGAAAGGACCTTCTGTTGCGTTTCAGGGTGCTGGGACTTGGGGGCCATGTACATGACGATGGCGCTGCCAAAGAAGAGCCCGACCACACAGAGGTGGGAGGAACAGGTGGAGAAGGCCTTTCTGCGGCCCTCCCCTGACTGGATTTTCAGGATGGCGATCAGGATTCGTGTGTAGGAAACCAGCACAAAGCACAGTGGTCCCACTAAGATGAATACAGAAGCTGCAAAGATGACAATTTGGTTGAGAGTTGTGTCAGCACAGACCAATTTGAGGACAGACAGAATTTCACAGAAGAAGTGGTTGATTTCATGGTGCCCACAAAATGGTAGCCTCAGGATAAGAACAATGTGGATCAGAGCTAGGAGGGAGCCACATGCCCAAGAAGTAACAGCCATAGTGGTACACACTTTCCAGCCCATGATGACTGAGTATTGTAGGGGTTGGCAGATGGCTGCATACCGATCATAGGACATCATCACCAGGATGAGACATTCAGTGTGAGCAAAAGCCATGTACAAAAATGTCTGCATTATACATGGGGCAAAAGAAATAGATTTCTTCTTAGCGAGAAGGTTCACCAACATCTTGGGGACGTTGTTGGTAGCATATGAAATATCAACGAGGGCCAGGTGGGAGAGAAAGAAGTACATGGGGGTATGGAGTTTGCAGTCAAGCCAGATGAGCCCCAGAATGACTCCGTTCCCCAGCAGAGTGAAAGTATAGAGCAGGGAGAAGAAACCACAGAGGACCATCTGCATCTGCGGGCTGAGTAGGAATCCCTGCAGGATGAACTCTGGGACCCATGTCTGGTTCTCTGTCATACCCTCTTGACAGGCCCTGTGGAGGTCACTGCTGTGGATAATGAAATGTGTGCTGAGGAGAGAAGACAAATATGGACTAGTTGTTACAGAAATAGAGGGCTGGTTCATTACACACACTGTGTGACTTTCAGTTAGAAATTACTTTCAGAATCATTATGTCATATCATTTAATAATAGTAAAGAAAACTGAAAATCACAAGCTGTCTTGTGATATTTACATTTCTACATTTATTTTTGAACACAAGATTATGGTGACAGCCAGAGTTTTTATTTTTCGGAACATCTAGCTGTTTCATTTTTGAGAAGAGATTGCAGCTGTGTGTCATGTGTTTCGTTTTCTATTCGGTTTTTGTGTTTTGTTCCTGCATTCTCAACCTAGTCTTTCCCATTTTATGAATTATGCAGAGTGCCTTGCACATGACAAGAACTCAACCAATAATTAAAGAATTAGTATGCAAGCAAATTGTTTAAGAAGTGATTACAAATACAATTTCAAGGGGAGTCTGTTTTACTCTGTGTTTACTAGTCCTAATGCTTCAGCAAATAAAACTTATACTAATGTTTTTGCCTATTGATGTTATCCACATAACTCTAGCTCTTCACTTTGGAGGCATAAGCAAAGAATGACACCGTTCACATCGCCAGTGGTAATAGAAGCAGTTCTTGAGAAACTGCCAAGGTAAAATGTTGTTTAAGCAAACATTAAACACCATAATCTTCTTACTACTATATCATCCCACCCCTTTTCAAGGTTGCTTATTCTAGATGCTGTTCCCAGAACAGTAACCCACACAGGTTAGTGTGTAGTGCATGAATGGATGGATGAACAGATAGCATGAATTTGTATTGCATTGAGAATAAAATTATACAGCCTCAATAGAAGGACTTTGACTTGTCTTATTGTAGCTTGTATTGTCCTGTTCGGCTGTTTCTCTTGAAGGCCTGCTCTTTTCAGAAGAGGAAATGGAAAAGGAGTAGACCCAGAGTACGGAGAAGTAGGGGGAAACTTGGAAGAAGTGGAGGGAGGGAAAACTGTGGTCTGGACTTATTATATGTGAGTGGAAGCTATTTTCAGTAATAATTCAAAAAATAAAAATAAAAAAGGATAAAACGAAAAGGATATATTGCATATTAATCAAGGTTTTCAACTTTTTTCTCTCTGCTTTCCATCCTTACCACAGATATGGTTATAGGAGTTACAGGAATGGATAGATCAAAAATTCCATACAAATCTAGAAATACTGAATGGTCAAGGGGTCACTCTTAATGTAAAGTTTATGACTCAATGCCTGAAAATACCAACTCTATTTTAAGCACAGAACATACAGTGCTTAGAGTTTGATATTCAGTGGGGATTTCTAAAGCTTTTCTTCCCTTCAGACCCAGCTTCACTAGGTGGCTGCACTTTGCAAAAGATACTTTACTCACTGTGGTACCAGAGCTGTTCTTGCTTCAGAAAGGTGATCACAATTAGAAGAAACTGCACTGAGCAGCTTGGTCTTCATGAGGGTCCCAAATAAGTAGAGTAGGGGCTATCCCAAAAGCTGCTAGCTTTATGTAGGATATATTCTTCTAGCTGGGATGCCTTGTCTGGCATTAGTAGGAGAGGAAGCACAGAGATTTGATGTGCCAGAGTCCAAGGATAATCAGGGGTGTCCCCATCTGTACAGAGAAGGGGATGGGGGATAGGGGAAGGATTTTAGGAATGGGTTAAGCAGGAAGGAGGCAGTGAGCAAATATAAAGTGAATAAGTAAAAAATGAATTGAAGAAGAGTAAGAGGAGGAAGAGGAAAAGGAGGAGGAGGAAGAGGAGGAGAAGGAAAAGGAGAAGAAGAAGAAGAAGAAGAAGAAGAAGAAGAAGAAGAAGAAGAAGAAGAAGAAGAAGAAGAAGAAGAAGAAGCACCAAGATCAGAGGAGCTTTTGATGGTTACACCTGAAAGTCTTACTTTTTCTAGTGGCTTTGCAGAAAGACTTTACACATATGTGAATTCTCACTATTCCCTTGATGAGGACTGATGCAGGGTCTGGGGCCTGCATGGTGGTGGAAACACCAGCAGGGTAAGTTTTATGGTGAGTCTATCTTCACCAAAGCTCTCCCTGATGATCTTCAAGGGTCCCTAAGGGGACAATGATGCACAAAGCTCATATTTAATGTCTACCAGTAGAACAAAGTACTGTTAATTGTTCTGTTTCCACTTCTATGGGCTTTGGGGATGAATATTTAGAAAATAGAGCTGGCAGAGTTGATGTAATGCCCAGCTGTATCAGTTCACAGTAACTGCTTGTGGTAAGAGGAGCATACATGCTATGGAGACCATGAAACAGATTACACTCCTAAAGTTTCTGGATGGCAACTGGTTCATGCGTCCTCATCCTGCCTCACAATGGATAAAGTAGGGATTTCAAAGGCAGAATATGCATAATCCTTATGCTTACTTATGAAATAATGCCTACATGGATTTTGGTAGATAAGAAAAATAACATATATACTGACCTGCTCACACAGTGATATATATCCTCAGACCGTTCAATAAAGTGCTTGAATTATATACAAGATGTAGTAAAAAAGAAAAGACAGAAGCCAAAGTTAAGCTGCCCTTGTGATACTTTGTCTTAATCCCCTAATATTCAGATGATGGAATGTATCTGAATCCAAGCATTCTGATAATATGAACATGGTGTGTAATGAAATTGGTGATCATTAATGTCTCAGACTTTGAGGGGCTTGATATTCATACTCCTACAATAAAGTATAAATGGAGGGTCCTTAAGTGTTTTCTGATTCTCTCTTATGTGGACATTAAGTATATGTGTGTGTGTGTGTTGTTTAGGTAAAGTTTTTTAAGGAGATAACAGAGACCACTAATCAGAATACAGTTCATTCTTTAACAGAGAGAGATTCATGCTGCTAATCTGTGAGCCATGTGTTTGGTTAACAACAAAGAAGGGAAGGAACTACCTCTGCTATTTTGCATCTCAGCATGAAAGAACATACCTAAGGGCCAGGCTTTAAGAAGAATATGCATTTAAACATGATGGATGTCATGTGCTTGTGTGATATATACAAGGGTTTTGAACAAGAGACTATCTGTACTATTTGGAAGTTCATTAAAGATACCTGGGTAAAAGATATCTATTTTGGATATGTGTGGTTGTTAAAGCCTTGGTAATAAAAAGTATAAATTAAAAAGTCACCGATGTGAAGTGACCAGATGTGAAGAACATGAAGATCATACATCATATCATATTAGATGACTAGTGGTTAAGAGACACGAAATAAAATGTTCATTTCAGTCATGGGCACTTTTGGCTGCCTTCTGAGAAATGAACATTTTTTCATGTACAAAGGTAAATTGTAGTTAATTGTTAACTTAATTTCAAAAATTTATTAAAAACTTACAACTAAAGGTATTGTACATTGGTATTAACTAGACCCAAAGTCTGTACTGCTCAATGAACTTTTACACACTTAAAATAGCCATTTAAGGCTATGGGGCTTCACATTGGATTTTACACCTTCACTATTGAGTTTATTTTTATATACAACCTATGTAAATATAAATAATAAAATGTTATAATAAATTTTAAATAAATCTGGAGTTGCTTGAAACCATCCCTGTGTCCATTAATAATATAGCATAATTTACCATCACTTCCCATTTTTATTGACCTGCACAAAGTGATCTAGCAACAAGTAATGTTAATTTCCAAAGAGCCTACGATTAGGCTGTCAATCAGCATTTCAGTACAAGTTTGCAAAAACCACCACGAAAACTAAAAGTGTTAACAGGTAAGTAAAATAAGAACTAATGAGAGAATATGCTGCTAAGAAGTGATTAATTGCAGAAGGAAGATTGATGAGTTTTCCCCGGCAGCAATCAAGTGTGTTAAAATAGAATTTCTAGCACTACCCAAGCACCAAACCTTGCATTCAGCTATTCAAAAATTCTAAATTCCTCAACACATTCAGAATGGGCTGGAGACAAGGAAATCTTGGAATTTTACACTTCATGTCTCCTATAATTATAGGACCAAAGTTCCTTCAACATCTTATATCTCTCAGGATCAAAGGAGACTCAAAGAGAAAGGAAAAGAATAATGACATCTTCAAATGCAGAAAAATCAGTATTATATATGCAAAGAATTAGTGGGTATTAATAAATAAATTGCACATCTGCCAAGGACAAGCCTTGGCTTGAAGAGGGGTTCCTGAGGAAGGGGTGTTTGGGAGTGGTCAAAGAATGACATAAACTCAATCACGGAAACCAACTGACTGCTCTGTGTTCTGATTAAGCTGGTTTTCTAGACAGCTGCTTATATAGCCCAACTCTTGCAGACCAAGCCCAGTCTTTTATTTATGTATCAATTCAATCATTACCCCAGGTTCCATTTTGATTATCCTACAAATCAGCATTTTATGACTTTAGCCCCTTGATTCTTAGAAAGAGAGAGCATGTAATTTTTTTTTAACCTAGCAGATGAACTCAGAGATCTGCCTGCCTTTGAAACACAAACAATAAATTTGCATGGGTGAGATCTCATTCTGAGATTACCATTCCTGCCAAGTCTGGATCTAAACTTGCTCTGTCCCAAACTGACCTCAAACTCAGAAATCTGCCTGCCTTTGCAAAGCTAGCTGGGATCTGGCTCTGAGATCACCATTCCAAACTCTCTTGGACTTAAATTCCTTTTGTCCCAGGCTAACCTTGAACTCAGAAATCTGACTGCTTTTTTATCTTCTGATATGCTAGATAATTAATGCAACTGCCTTTGTTCTTTTAGGTACATGAAGTCCCTCATACAATTCATATTTTATCCTTATATTTTGCATAGTTGAGAAATTATTTATTCTTGAACTCATGATTTCAGAGTTCATTCTCACAGCCTTAAGGGATGTCTTGAAAGTCACAGCATTTACCATTTTACTGAGGAACACATTCTCTCCTCCCAACCTTGTGCTGTTTCTAATAATCATGGAATCATTGACCTTTAAAGGGAGAGCATTCCTTAAGAGAGGAAAATAAAAATATGTATATTATAATAAAAGCAAGCCTATGCCTAACAACAGTCAACACTCATTGATGCTCATGCCCTGCTGGCTCTGCTCCAGGAGCAAGAAACCATGTCACCCCATCACTTCCATAGCTATGCAGGACTAAGCACATATCTGTGAGTTTCTTGTTTCAGTTTTTTTTGTTTGTTTTGTTTTTTGCTTTTTTGAAAACCATTAAATTAAATCCTCCCATCACTCCCACTTCCATCATTTTCCATCACTAAGCATTTGGTGGAATATGAATATGAATGTTTCTCAAGCTATCATCCAAAGAGAGTGCTTTATTTTTGTGTGAGTCAAAAACACTTTGCAAAATTTAAAGTTTAAATTATAGTTATATTTTTAAAAAGTTTTATATCTAGGAAGAACCATAGAGACCATTTAATCCCAGTCTGTCATACTCACTGAATGTATTATAGAAGTAGATAAGGTATGGGTTCTTCAAGACCAAGAACAAATTTAAGATAACTCAGGCAACTCAACATGTGATGTAGTTAACATGTGATGCTTACTTTTCTTCTCAGCTTTTTCCCTGCTATGTTAATTTTATTCATTTCCTCTAAAATACTTTTTTTGTAGACAATTCTTACCCTGTAGCTCAGGCTGCCTCAGAATTGTGGCAATTTTTCTCCCTTAGCCTTCTAAGTACTGAGATTATACATTCAAATTAGCATATGCACAAAAATCACAATTTTAAAAGTATATATTACACAGAATTATAAAAAATATACACACATATATAATATATATTATATATTATATGTATAATATATATATAAAATCCTCAATATAGTCTCAATTAGTTACCATGAAATAAACCTAAGCATGATTTATTCATTGACTTAACTGTTTAGCAACAACCTCCTATGGATTTTAGGACAAGGACACAAGATAGACACCTTTACTGCTTGGAAAGAAAGTCCTTCTAGCATAGGAAAAAAGAAGGAATGAAAATAACCTGGGATTTTATTTTTGTGACATATGCTGTCTTGCTAGTTAATGTTAGTGACATTGGTGGCAAGAATATAACAGAACACTAAGCCTTATCACACTTCTGGAAAATGGGCAAGAAAATGCTAAAGTCTAGAAATCTCAGCACTATATAGCACATCACTTTGGTCAATTGTGGTTTTTGGCACACAGACTAGAGAGGAGAACAACCAAGGATGTAGTTGAAAAAGCAGTTGGGCAAGAAAATTTTGTCTTAAAATATTTTCAAAAGAAATTGGAGTTTATGTTGCTGAAAATTGAGTGCCAAAGGTTTCAGGAGATATAAAATAGGTTTTAAATCACTTGTGGAAAAATTTTTAACCATTTATTTCTCGTTTTTTAAATTTGTGTGAGTGTGAGTGCACATATGTATGTGTGTATGTGTGCATGCACACAATAACCCTACATGTACAATAGTGGTACAGTAACCAAGAGCTCTCTAATTGGACTTAAGATCTGCTCAACAGAAGGAAATCAATGCAGTACTGTAAACCTGGTGAACTATCCTGGGCTTGAAAGGTCTTAGAGGAGAACCTACAATTACCATACTACTAAAATAGCACAATCTCTAACTACACTCTAAATATTTGTCTTCACACCCAAAGATAAATAAAATTCAAAGCCCTAATCAAGGAATGTTTTTGAAACAAATGGAAACAATTACAGAAAATCACAACCAACCAAAATGTAGAGTTTTGGAGCTGAATACCAACTGATATATCTACAGCGCAGTTCCCACACCTAAGGCTCAGGGATCATTGAAAAAGAGTGAACAGAAAGATTCTAAGATCCAGGAATGAGGGTGTTCATTGTGAGATTATGTCTCCCAGAAATGTCAGAAACTACAGCATTAAATCTTACAAACATGGCTGCCTAAACATACTCCAATATGAAAGGTGGGGGGAAGCTCAGGAAACCCCAACCTAAGAAAAAGAACTATAGGCAACTAAGAAATACTAAGAGAAGGAAAAATAGTCATTTCCAAGGAAGAAGACACCAATTGGTTATTCAATACCAAAGGGCCATCCCTAAAACCATGAAGACTATACAGACTGAGCAAGTTGTATTTATATATTTAAGTATAAACAAAGTTGTGTATAACAATATAGGCATGTATAAATAAATAAGAATATATTCCTATGTGTAATATAGAAACATGTAAAATAATAGTAATATGCATACATAATATACATATGTAACAAAGAAAATGAGGTGATGAATTGGAAAGTGAGTAAGGGTTTGCTTACATAGAAGACTTTGGAGGGAGTCAAGGGATGGGGTAAACGATGTAATTATAATCTCAAAAAAAACCTTTAAAAAAGTATTTGGCTATATATAAGACTTTTGTTCTGGTAGCAGATAGCATCAAACATCAGGCCTGTGAGGCTCTCAAATATTGAAATTCCTTGGCTTAAGTCTCATCTTTCTTCCTTTTTAACTTTTAACATTCTTATTCTCTCCAGTATTTGCCATATTTGAGAACTGCAGTATGAACTCCAGCACTTGCCGGTCCAGCATGACCGGTATAACCTGTGTCCTCAATGCCTCTCAGATCTCCATTTCTCTGTTTCCTTCTCATCATTTTTGTCTTTTTATCTTATCTCCCTCTTCCCTTCTAACCTTCCTTTCGTTGTCTCTTTGCTTCTATTCTCTCTTTCCTTTCCCCTTTACAGGGGATCTTCTCTCTTCAGACAATAAATTGTGTCCAGGCATTGCTTGATCATAAGTTACTAAAGAATGTCTAACAAAAGAATTTTGATAACAAGGTTAAAAATTGAAAAGGCAGATGAAACAAAAAAACAAATGTATAAAATAGAACTAGAAAATTTCAAAAGCCTACTGTTTTGAATCTCCAGTTAGTGTTAGCCTATTCACAGTGCCCCCTTTGTCCCCTGCCTTCCTCATCCTGGAGAGGTGCAAAGCATTCAGTGGGTAAATCAGAGTCTAGTGATATCGCTTTTCATCCTCATCCGAGTAGCTTCATTTTAAGAAAACATAATATTGATTTAAATTCATTCTTTCCCCCTTCCTGACAAATAGCTATTAAACCGATTTTTAGTAATTAAAGAGTTGCTTTATTATAAAAGTCTAACACTGAATTCCTTGCAAGTCGTCAACAGTTGTCACTGTATAATGGGAACAATCTAACATGGATATTAGTCTCAAGGTGGCAAGAAGACTTTTTCTTTTCTTTTCCTTTCCTTTTTTTCTTCTCAGTAACAACTTGCATTACTCTGTAAAACACTTGAGATACTAGCATATTCATCAAAATGTTGTTTTATTATTCATGAAACGACTCAAAAAGGTTTTATCTTTTAATAACTAGAATAAGGATAAGTGAAAATGAAATCCAGGAGGAGGGGAAGCTTATGTTGAGAGTGAGTTATTTTCTTTGGCTGCACATATTGAGGTCTAGGTGAGATCCACATTATTTAATGATGTGTGATATAGAAATATCCTCCCATAGAATGTGAAATATCTTCAAAGTTCAAGGTGCTCAGATACAATGATACACCTTGGTTGTGTAGGGAAAGTCAAATATTCCAAATGTGCTTGCCTGCTCACCAATTGAACTAATGCAGAGAAGATGTATTATCTAGTATGGTGCAATACTGAGTTGTCAGTGATAGTGATAGATAAATTCTTTTGGCACACATTAGAAAGTTCTGATTTAAACATATATTTTTCTCAGTATATTCTCTGTGTGGATGCATGTTTGGCTCCTTTCTCCCTGTAAAAACCTTGACCTGAGTTCACGTTTATGTCTGGAAAGATAATCCATACTTTAAATGCTTAATAAGCAATGGTAATAGAAACAGGTTCAATACCTATGTCTGTCAGGAACTGGGCTAAGACAATAACATGAATTCTGTGAAACAATTATAAAATATATATTCAAAATGGAATCATTATATGAATGAGAAAGTTAGGAATATACAAGATTAAAGGAATCTTGAACCTTAAACTTGGGTATGAGTGACTGTAAATACCATGCCTTTAAATCTTGCCTTTTTCTTTGTATGGTATGCTGCACTTGAGAGCCTCAGAGATATGTCAATGTACAAGTCATGTGGCCAGACACTCTGCTGCCTGCCAGGCTTCAATAACCCTTATGTTTATTACACAGAACATCTTGTAAAGTGTTTCAACATACACGCTTATGATAGGAGAAAAGGAAATAATCACTCAAGGCTAAATTTATCATATTTACGTATTTTAATACAGTAGTATTTATACTATATGAAACATTTCCTGTGATGTCTATCACTTACCCTAATGATTACCCTAAGTAATCTGCTCATGCATGTAAGTACAATAATATCCTATACGGGAACAAAATATAATTAACCAAATTATTTCTTAGATAGTTAATTTTTTTCATGTAATAAACAATATTGTTTTTGCTAATGACTTTTTTTTGTACCTTGGCTTAACTTTTAAATTATCATATTGGTACTTTGTGAGTAAAATTAGAAACTATAGTGGATTTTCTTAGACCTGCCAGTAGAATAAATAAGACACAGAGGCTTTTAATATAGTTTAAAGCTTAAGCCTTGTTCATGGGCAGTGTGCTAGCTAGTTCATCTAATTTAACCAAACTATTTAGGCTATGACCTGTCACACAACTAGTTCTAAACCTTTCTACTCCACTGCAGTCCATGTCTGTTCCTCTTGGTCCACTCTAGATTCTCCCACTTCTGCTTTCTTCTCTTTGGTTACTCCTTCGCTGGGAAGTTCCACTCCCCACTTCCTTCCCAGCTATTAGTTGTCAGCTCTTTGTTATAACCAATCAGTAGTGAGGCAACCTCTGATACATTTTTTTTAATTAGATATTTTCTCTATTTGCATTTCAAATGTTATCCCCTTTCCTCATTTCCCCTCCGAAAACCCCTATCCCATCCTTCCTCCCCCCGTTCACTAACTCACCCACTCCTGCTTCCCTGTCTTGGTATTCTCCTACACAGAGGCATCGAGCCTTCATAGGACCAAGGGCCTCTCCTCTCATTGATTTCCTACAAGGCCATCCTCTGCTACATATGCGGCTGAAGCCATGGGTCCCTCCATGTGTACTCTTTGGTGATTTAGTCCCTGGAAGCTCTGGGGTACTGGTTGGTTCATATTGTTGTTCCTTCTATGGGGCTGCAAACCCCTTCAGTTCCTTGTGTCCTTTCTCTAGCTCCTCCATTGGGGACCCTGTGCTTAGTCCAATGGATGGCTGTGAGCTTTCACTTCTGTATTTGTCAAGGAGACAGCTATATCAAGCTTCTTTTCTGAACTATTTAAAAGCAAATAACAGTCCAATGGTTGGCTGCTAGTGTGGGGTCCCCAATGGAGGAGTTGGAGGACGGACTGGAAGAGCTGAAGGGGTTTACAGCCCCATGGGAAGAATAACAATGTCGGCCACCCAGATGCTCCAGGATTCCCAGGGACTAAAACATCAACCAAGGGATACACATGGTTCCAGCCGAAAATGTGGCAGAGGAATGCCTTGTTGGTCATCAGTGGGAGGAGTGGTCCTTGGTCCGGTGAAGGCTCAATAGATGCCCTAACAAAGGGAAATCGAGGGGGCGGGAGGTGGGAGTGGGTCGGGTGGAGGGGCATATACTTGGAGGCAGGGGGTAGAAGGAGGGGTTGGGGGTTTTCGGGGAGGGGGGAAACAGGGAAACGTTTTAGCATTTGAAATGTGAATGATTATGTTCAATTAAAAAAAGAGCAAATAACAGACAAGTCTCCACTCAGTGCTCCAATACAATTTCACAGGAATGAAGGCACAATCTCACATAACTGTCACGTAATACACTCAGACATGAAGAAAACATTTCTGTTACCAGAAACTGTGGGACTTCTCCAGCTTCCATTAGGGTTTCTCTTATTTTCTGCTCCAAGACCTTACCCAGGATCTTGAACTACTTTTCAATTTTCATTCTCTTCTGGTCAGTCTTTCCCTGATTTCACTGTCACTAATTTTAAAGACTATGGCCCTTGCATTCTGTGATGTGTGCCTTTATTTGATTCAACATTTACTAACGGACACAAGTTAGAGTTGCTTGGCAAGAGCATCTAAGAGACAAACCTGGCCTAACACCTGTATATTAGGGGCCAGGTGGCACTGTACCACCTACCTAAGTCAACATTTTAACTTTGATATATGGTGCTATCAGGTTAATTTACCATAAGCATCATGTCCTTTGTGTAATTCATTAGGGTTTGTCACAGGTATGTTCACATGCTCTGCTGACATTTTTATTCTTCCCACAAGGTTTAACTGTACTGGTAGATCCTCTACCAACATTACCATTGTAAAGTTGACAAATGACAAAATTTCATTTCCACAGTTGCTTTTGCAGTTATGGCTTTCATACCTGTTAGAAGCAGCTTTTACATATCAACTGTTTTATATCCATTTATATCAGCATGGACTCATGAATGTTTGTGAGTTGCTTTTTTTTTTTAATCTTTCTTCTTTCTCAGCCTCTTCCCTCTGCCCTACTTTCTTCCCCTTTCTTCCAACTCTCTGTCTCTTAGCAGGGTTCCATGTGGCCCAGGTTGGTGTCAAACGTGTATAATACCTAAGACTAGCCTTGAATGACTGGTCCTCTTCTCCCCATCTCTCAAGTACTGTGATTTGGGGAGAATGAGAGTTCCTTCTAGGCAGCATCTGCTCCTTCCAACACACTCCACAATTCTTGGAGAAATTTCCTATTTTCTGGTATAAATGGCATCATGCTCATTTTGGTTCTGGAACGAGCCATGTATTCAAAGAGTCTTCTTTCTATGTGTAAAAATGGCTTACAAATCATGATCTGGAGCTCAGTGTGCTTATAGAAAACAGGGAATCAGTTCTTCTAGAGTAATACAGTGACAAACTTATACATATATCTGCAAGCATTCCATCAGTACACATTTAAAATAACATAGATTTTCCAAATAATAAATTGCCTTTAGAATGAAAATGTGTTGCTCTTTGAAAAATACCATTAAGAAAGTGAAAGGGAGTTGGCAGGATTGCTCAGTGGGTGTAGGAGCCGCTGCCAAGCTTATTGACCTGAGTTTGATCACTGGAACCTGTGTGGTGGAAAGAGCAATCCAACTTCATGTAAATTGTTCTCTGACTTCCATGTATTCACTGTGGTAATGCTCCCCTTCCCAGCCATATAATAAAAACAAACAAACAAACAAATGGGTAAATTTGGGTGAATGAAAAGTTCGTGTTCTCAAAGCAGAGAATATTGTCCTTTTTTAAACATAAAAAACAAACTACCATATTCAATGAAATATTCATTATACATGAATGAGTCTAATATCCTGTGTAAATACTACATGCTAACTGATGACACTATTGGAGCAGCCTCATTATATATTATATTCTGACAAAGGACTTCTACTCAGAACATCTAATAAAACTGAATAACTTAAGAATATAAATGGCCCAATTTAAAGTGAGCAAACATCCTAAACCAAAATCTGGCAGAAGAAAACATGAAACAGTTAATAAACACATCAAAGGACACTCAACACCATTCAGTATCAGGAAACTGCAAATTAAAGCATGGAGGTGCGATACCAGCTTACTATGATGTTCAAAATTATAAGCCCCACTGTAGGAAGGAAGGCAAAGTGAGACTCCAAGTGATGTCAGTAGACATGAGCTGTGCTTGTATAAGAATTCCCCAAAGGCCTAACGTTAATGGTGCCTAGGGGAAGTCTATAGGTTACTGGAGATATGTCCTGGAATGATGTGTACCACAGACTCCTCCTCACTCATCTTCTCTTGCTTCCTGGCTATGAAGTAGATAGCTTTGCTCTACCATGTAATCTTGCCATGATGTGCTATGTGGTCACAGGCCAACAAGAAGCAAGGAATTCATCACTGACTAAAATTTCTGCATCTATGATTTAAAATAAACCTTAATCTTTAAAAAGGATTTGAAAATTTTATGTGTATGTGCATCTGTGTGCATTTATGTGCATGACATGTATGTGGATGCCCTAAAAGCCAGAAGAGGATATTTGAACCAATGGAGCTGGAGTTACTGGTGGTTGTGAGCTATCTGATGTGGGAACTGAGCCTGGGTCATCTGTAAGAGCACTGAACAGTCTTAACCACTGAACCTCTTTCCATCTCCTAAACCTTAACCTTTAATCTTTGTAAGCTGATATCTTGATTGTTTGTTATGGTCATAGAAATCATTAGGGAAATGCAAATCAAAACAACCCTGAGATTTCAACTCACATCAGTCAGAATGGCTAAGATCAAAAACACAGGAGACAGCAGTTGTTGGCAAGGATGTGGAGAAAGAGGAACACTCCTCCACTGCTGGTGGGATTGCAGGCTGGTACAACCACTCTGGAAAGCAGTCTGGTGGTTCCTCAGAAAACTGGGCATGACACTCCCAGAGGAGGATCCGGTTATACCACTCCTGGTCATATACCCAGAGGCTTTACCTGCATGCAATAAGGACACATGTTCCACTATGTTCATAGCAGCCTTATTTATAATAGCCAGAAACTGGAAAGAACCCAGATATCCCTCAACAGAGGAATGGATTCAGAAGATGTTGTATATTTACACAATGGAATACTACTCTGTAAAATTAAAAACAGTGAACTCATGAAATTCCTAGGCAAATGGTCAGAACTTGAGTTTAGTAGATTTTTCTTTTTCCTTTTTTTTTTTTTTTTGTTTGTTTTTCGAGACAGGGTTTCTCTGTATAGCCCTGGCTGTCCTGGAACTCGCTCTGTAGACCAGGCTGGCCTTGAACTCAGAAATCCACCTGCCTCTGCCTCCCAAGTGCTAGGATTAAAGGCGTGCGCCACCACCACCCGGCTGGTCAGAACTTGAAATTATCATCCTTAGTGAGGTAACCCAATCACAAAAGAACACAAATGGTATGCAGTCACTGATAAGGGGATATTAACCCAGACACAATTCACATATCAATAGATTTCCAAGAAGATCCATCTGATAAAGATGGAAACACCATGCAGAGGTACTAGATGAATAAAGTGTCGAGTTCTCATCTGAATAATATCTAATGACTGAGAAGCACCTAAAGAAATGTTCAACATCCTTAGTCATTAGGGAAATGCAAATCAAAACAACCCTGAGATTCCACCTCACACCAGTCAGAATGGCTAAGATCCAAAACACAGGAGACAGCAGTTGTTGGCGAGGATGTGGAGAAAGAGGAACACCCCTCCACTGCTGGTGGAATTGCAAGCTGGTACAACCACTCTGGAAAGCAGTCTGGCGGTTCCTCAGAAAACTGGGCATGACACTCCCAGAGGAGGATCCGGCTATACCACTCCTGGGCATATACCCAGAGGCTTTACCTGCATGCAATAAGGACACGTGTTCCACTATGTTCATAGCAGCCTTATTTATAATAGCCAGAAACTGGAAAAAACCCAGATATCCCTCAAAGGAGGAATGGATTCAGAAGATGTGGTATATTTACACAATGGAATACTACTCTGAAATTAAAAACAATGAATATATGAAATTCCTAGGCAAATGGTCAGAACTGGAAAATATCATCCTTAATGAGGTAACCAAATCACAAAAGAACACACATGGTATGCAGTCACTGATAAGGGGATATTAACCCAGAATCTCGGAATACCCAAGACACAATTCACATATCAATAGATTTCCAAAAAGATGGAAGGAATGACCCCTGGTCCTGGAAAGACTGGATGTAGGGGAATGCCAGGACAAAGAAGCAAGAGAGGGTTGAATGGGGAACAGAGAGAGGGAAGGGGGCTTATGGGACTTTCGGGGAGGGAGGAAACGGGAAAAGGGAAATCATTTGGAATGTAAATAAAAAAACTTAAAAAATAAAAATAAAAAAATAAAAAAAAGAAAGCTGACTAATGCCATATAAAGTGGGATAACAATATTCAGTATCATTTAAAATATGTATTGATTCTTGACCCAGAAACCTCCCTTCTAGGTGGAATAGCAAGTAACACTTCCAAACATTTATCAGAGACTAAAGGCTTCTGTCTACACAAAGACATGCTCTGACATGTTCTTAAAAATATCAAAAAAACTTTAATTATAGTATTCAGTCATGTTGCTACTGAAAGGGCATTTGGTTCAATTTAATGTCATTATTTGACAATTTAATATGTATACAATGAACTGAGATCATATTCACCACTCATTACCTTCTCTGAACCCCTCCCAACTCTCTTGACTCTCTTCTTTACAAATATTTTCCTCCCTCTTACTTGCATGTGCTTCCCCACCCCGCCCCCTTGATCTATAGTGTTTATTTAGGGTTGCTTGTATAAGGGGTTATTTCTAGAGCATAAATTAAGAATCAACTTCTGAGAGTTGTCTTTTGAACTCATCACAGAAGTCATGATACCCAAGTGCTGCCCATCTTCCACACAGATAACATGTAGATAGATAGATAGATAGATAGATAGATAGATAGATAGATAGATAGATAGATAGATAGATAGAGATAGATAGACAGATAGATATGAAAGTTTTATTCTCCAGAGCAGCTTGAATTAAATATGTTTTCATCATAATATAAATAATCTATTCAGTCAAATTCCTAGCTGTTTATTTTTGGCAGGGAGAGGTTTATATGCACTTTCTTTGAGACCCTTTATTCTAGGGATAAAGGGCTAAGCAGCATACCCATTGAGTTAAGTGAAGCCATAGGTAGCCTGAGTCTGGACATGGGAACCACAAGACAGAACATTTGAGGCAGATTGAAGACCTTGCCAGCATGGCAGTGCCTCTTGATGCTGACAGGACACAGCTGAGTGGCCCAGAGTCTGCACCCTGATCAAAATACTAATTGGGGTAGCCTTTCTTGTAAAATACCCATTAAAGCCTGGGGTTCCTTGCCTGCCTCCTGATCCCTTCTGAAGCTGTGACTGGATCCATGGGGCTCCAGTTGAAAGGCTCATGTGCCTCTGAGGCTGCCCAGTATAACCGAATTTGGGGTTCTCAGAAGTTTCTAAACATTGACTCTTCTGAATTTCTTGTTCCCTCCTGGTTCGGGAGCCCTTCAGAGAACTCATTAAAGACACACAGCTGGAAAGTTGCCTCTGGCATGTTGGCAAAGATGAAAAGAAAAAAAAAACTTTTTAATTGATCTCCAAGGAATAGAAAGCATGGCAAGATTTAAAAAGTAAGTGTCAGGAAAACTATCTCCTTGAGGCGTTCATTAAAACTTTGCCACTGTTAATTGCAAAAGCAGCATTTCCCCAGGCATATTCTCAGGGGACCAGGGGGCCTTAGCCTTAGGGGAAGTCTGGCTTACTCAGCCACCAGGCATAGAGTAAGCAATTGGCCTCCCTGGGAGACTGGAGATCCCAACCTCTTATTAATGAATGAAGCTCTTCCCATTCACACACATTTAGCTAAAGAATAATAAATCAAATATGTCTCTGCACACTTTAAACACTGTATTAAGATCTTTATACCTTTTCTTACCTTGTCCACGGTCGTATGGAAGGGCCTATGTGTAGGTGGGAAGAACATGCCTGCCTTCAAGCTGGGCTTCCAGCAGAAAAATAAAGATGGCATGGGATCAATTGTGAATGCTACAGCTATGAAACTTGCCCTTTGTGAATAGGGAGGCATTAGACATTCAGTTTTCAGTGCTCTTCTGACATTAACAAAATGTATATAAAGGATATTAAGCTAGAATTTACACAAGTTAGCACTATTTCACATTTACCATCTCATGCACCTAGCATGTGTCTACCCCAGCTGCTATTAACCACAAGTCCAACTCTATACTTCCCTTGACATATATCCCACTTGGGCACTTTTGATGATGTGCTAATAAAATAGAATCTATATGAACAGGCAGGGACTGAACTGGCACCAATTTATCAAGGTCCCCCTGTGAGCCTTCACCATAGCTCAAGATATGGGACTCATAGCTCAAGATGGGTATTTGGGTTAATATGTCACAGAGTGTGTGCAGGTCCTCTGGGAAGCAAGATGAGATCATACATTCAAGAGATTTATTGTGGAGGTTTCATGAAGGAAAATGTAGAAGGCTCCCTTTTGCTTTTATGCTTTCCTTCCAAAATGAAGAAGGAAGAGTGCAGAATGGGGGAGTGTAAATGGATATACAGCAAATAACACCACCTCATAGATGTAAAGGTAAAAAACCAAAGTAGAAGATCATAATTTACTGGCTTGCTTAATGACAGATTCAAGTAGGCAATGATACTAGGAGGAAGGACCCTCATAACTTGAAGGTCTTGTAGACTCTTGGTGCCACGCAGACGAGCATTTAGTTCTGAAGGCAGGGAGCTTTCTCTGCCTTAGTTCTTCTTAATTATTAAGGCATGGAGATTGTCCTTTCCAATGGAGAAATTTGATGAAAGTCACAAACCAAAACACGTTCATGTTATCAGTCATGGGACACTGACATCATACGTCTGCTGGTGTACCGAGGAGGGACCTGTGTAGTGTTCTCCCCCACCAAAACCAAGTTATATATTAATCTAAAATAGGAGATAATCCAAACACCAAGATGTTCTACCTAACAAATAGTCTGGAATCTTCAAAGAATGTCAAGGACATAACAGGCAAGGGATGTGAGGAACCTTCAAGAGGAAATGAGACTAAACAAATACAAAGCTGACTGCAGGGAGCAATCCTGACGAGGTGCTGAATTGAAAACTAATCTCAAGCAGTCATTTTTACATGATATTGCTTCATCAATATTTAATTTCATGCATGTGTCTTGTATTTGTCTATTATGCCTAATGTTTAATATTTGTCCTTGGGAAATACCAGTTATATTATTCAGACATGAAAAGATGAATGAATTACACATATTCTATTGGGTTCCATAATGTCTAAATTATACTTTTCTAAGTTTCATTTATTACTATGGGGTTTGCTGTGACTTGATGTCCAGGGTGGGTTAATACTCAGGGGTGAGAGCTTTACCATCATGAGAAAGCAACATAAATAAATGATAAATAGAAATTATGTCAAAGTGTTAATATTAGAAACTAGCAAATGTAGGAGAATGAGATATGAATGCTTATTTATAAATCTTAACAAAACTCCATAAAAATAAAAATTAGAAAAAAATGAATTAATTCACTGTGACTAGCAGTCTGCTCAGTTTCAGAAAAGATAGGAACTGTGCCAGATAATGACATACTAAATACCTTCCCCTTAGGAACAGGAAGAATTTGAAGATGCCCTCACTATCTAGATTCAGTATGGTAATGACGGTACAGAAGTGCCATAGGACACAAAAAAGAAACAGAAGGTATTTAGGTTGGAAATGAAAAAGAAGGCTGTCTGCACCTCCAGGTGCCATAATTGTGTGTTCTGTACACACTGGATAAGTGACAGTTGGTGTTTTGTCTTTTTCCTATTTTAAGTGGGGATCTTTTGACGCTTTGGACATTTGAATATGTTCCCATTTACATCTACCTATTCTTGTGAGACATTTTATCACAGGTGAAATGAAAAAACATTTGTCTAATCTATCAGGATGGTCAGATCCTTTTTTCTTTCTGGTTGGTAATAAGCTGAATTATATTTTCAGTACCTCCTTTTCTAGGCTTAGGTCCATTAAAGTGTGAGTAGAGGGTCTATGGAGTGAAATGTCCATGTCATTTGTAGTGTAGAAGTGTGTTTATTTAGTTTTTGTGGTCTTCTGTTGATATTTGTGCTTTTTCTGCCTTCTTTCTTTGTGTGTGTCTGTATGTGCAGCTGTACGTACCCATGGGTGTGTGTTCAGGGCCAGAGGAGGGCATTACATGTCTTCTGTTGTCACCCTGCATCTTATATCCTCAAGAAAGAGTCTCTTAACTGAACCTGAATCTTATTGTTGCCAGTGAACTGGCTGGCCCAAGAATTTGCTGGATTCACCTGTCTGCACCTTCCAATACTGGGGTCACAAGCATATGTAGCCACACCTAGGTTTTTTGTCTGAGTGGTGTGGATTTGAACTCATGTCCTGCTTGCACAGAAAATATTCTTACCTACTGAGCCACTTCCCCAACTCTTCTTCTGCCTTCCTGAACACATTGTATATATTTGTGACACTTGTCTCATCATCCTTGTCATCTAAAGTCATTTTGGATGTACTCTGCATCCAGCTAAATAGAATTTTAGGTCTCATTTTCCTGAATTTGTGTATATATGAAAATGCTTCTGCCAGAGGCTGACTAATACAGATGTGGATGCAGCAGCCAACAGACTGAGCACGGGGACCCCAAAGGACGAGTTAGAGAAGGATTGAAGGAGCTGAAGGGGATGGAAATCCCATAGGAAGAATAACAATATCAACTACCCAGACACCCCAGAGCCCCCAGGGACCAAACCACCAACCAAAGAGCACACATGGAGGGCGCCAGGGCTCCAGCTGCATATGTGAAAGAGGATTACATTGTCTGGCATCAATGGGAGGGGAGGCCCTTGGTCCAGTGAAGACTTGATGCCCCAGTGTAGGGAAATGCTAGGGCAATGAGGTGGGAGTGGGTGGAAGAGTGGAGGTAGTGCCCTTATAGAGATAGGAGGAGGGGGATGGGATGGGAGCTTACAGAGGGGAAACCAGGAAGGCGGACAAATTTAAATTGAAAACAAATAAAATAACCAATAAAAAAAGAAAATGCTTTCATCGAACATAAAATTTTATACTGCTGTGACCTTGGTTTCTTAAATTTCCTACACAATATTTTTTAATATTACTTGGAAAGAGATTAAACATGTGGTGATAATCTGTTATTTTGTAGCCAGCTAGCAATCTTTGCTATGCACAGAAAGGTCTGTAATGCAAGGACTGTTACCATTATTGATTCCAATTATCGATTCTTTCTTTCATTCTCATTTTCTTAAGATTCTGCTCAGTGGTACATACATTAAAAAGCATTTTGCTCTGGCTAGTGGGGACAAGAGCTATTCCTGATGTTGCATAAAGGAACCTCTCCCTGTTCCTTTCCTACAACACTATTAGGTTTCTTAGAGACATGTTGTTCAGTTCTCATCTACCAGTTAAAGAAATTTGTGGCTCTTGGGAGCTCTCCTTTTTGTCTCTCTGTGGCATTTCTTTTTCTGGTCCTACTAATACTAGTCAGCGTAGTATGCCAAGAGTCTGAAATTTATTTCCTGAACACATCGATCGCTGTGTTCTGTTTTGGTTCTTTCTATCTCTCCAAGCCCCAAGCAGCTGAAACTATCATGGACTTCACTTATATCCAAGAAATGGAAAAGATGGATGGAATATGGACCACAAAGACAAGTCTTACCTCCCAAAGAGAGTCTTTGTGGTGAAAGGACAGAGGAGATCATTTCCACTATAAATACAACACACCCACCCGATACCTTCTCCTGGTGTCTTTGAATGAGTACAGCTTAGATGCACATAAAACACCGGTTTATAAGGAAAAGTGCTACCAATTGGGCTTTTCTGTCTTATGAATCCATCACAGTTATTTAGGAAAAATGCCATCAGCTTCAAAAATAGTTGAAAGGAGTCAGAAAGTACTGGTGAACCCTTTTATCTATGGCAGCTATGTTCCTTAGAGCAGCAAGTTAACAAACACCACTCAGCTTCTCCTACAGGAAATATATGATTAGGTTCCTGCAGATCCCTGCTCAGAACACTTCATCAACTGAAAAGTGTTTGCCCAAGTGGGCTATGAGGCTATGAGTAGGAACAGAGCAATGCAGTGACAGTGCAGACAGTCGACAGCTAAACCTCGATAAAACAGGAAACGAAGCAGGACCAGTTTCCATAAGGAGGGCCCCCACATTGGTAAAGTGGTTCCTACGTGGCTGGAGATGTTAATTCACTTTTCTCATATCAGATCATGGGGAAAGTGAATACACAAAAGGTCAGATGGTGGAACAGAAAAAGGCATCTGGCGAATGTTCCAGAAAATCTGAATCTAGAAGACAGCAAACCTTCTTGGCAAATGCCAGGAGAGCTATCAAGCAATGCCAAACAAAGGGCAGAGATTAAACTGTTCATAAAACTGGTTACAAAAATAGAAAACAAAATAGATATAATTTTTCCCAGCACAGTTTAAAAATCAAATATCGAGTCAAAGAATTAAAATAAAAAAAAAGATTTTAAAATTTCAAACTTAACATACTATATAAATGTATGGGGAAATGTTTAAATGCTACTTAGAGTAGTCAAGTGGCAAGACTTCCATGTTCTTGAATAGGACTATGAATATTTTAAACACACCAATTTCCCTGTAAGCTGTTCAATAAACAGCAAGCAACCCACTGTAGGGAGCAGCAAGATTCACTCATTTTTAACGTACACAGGACAATGCTAAAAGCATACTGGAAAGTACAAGGAATGAACAACATAAAAACTCTACAAGAGAAGAGACATGTTTAAGCCTGGCCTTTTTATCTCTTTAGACAGCATAAAATTATCATGATTTAAAGATTTAAACACTAAGTTACTGACGTGTGACTGGAGAGCTATGTGATAAACCAGTCCAAATCAAAGGACTTTAGATAACTAAATGAATATCTACTGGGATTTGTGTGGCACAGTTAGAGTCTCAAGTCAGTGAGACCACAATGGATCACATGATAAGTGTAACAAAGGTGCCAGCCATGCTGACAGTAGGTAGACCTAAGCCTCTCACTTTACATTGTTACTTATCTCTGAAATCTAGATCCATTCTGAAGGCATGCAGAAGCAAGGGGAGGGGTGTTACCTACTTACTTCCAAGGGAAGAGCATGCCAGTCCATGAATATTTCAAATAAATGAGTTGTAAAGATCTCTTTTATGTATTCAGGCTTCTGGTGCTGAATTTTCTTCTTAAGAAAGGGCAGCATTTGAGAAATGTCTATCTAGGATGTAGGTTAACCAAGACAAAGTAAATGTGATTCAATAATACACAAGGAAAGTAAAATGCATAGATACCTGTTCCTTCGTTGTATGTTAGCCTTGTATTTATTTGCACTAGAAAATCATGTATAATGGCTGGCATAGGGATATTTGTTACTAATCTCAGCGATGGTGAGGTAGGGCCAGCAGCAGGAGAATCTCTGTGGGTTAAAGTTTATTTTGGGCTACACAGTGAGTTTCAGGCTAGCCAGGACTATGTAATAAGGTCATATCATTAAGAAAGTCACAAATAATGTTAAGTATATGAACTACTTAATAACGGTCATTTTCACCGCAGTGCTGCTCCACAGTGACCCAGTTCACCTTTGCCAGTGTCTTGTCATCTACAGATATTTTATGAATCATCTAATATAGTTTCCCAAAACACACTGTGTTCAGATTTCTTCGAGTAATTTGAACTATTAAAAGAGTGAACATAAAGATTTCTTTCCCTTTTTAATTGGATATTTTCTTTATTTACATTGCAAATGTTATCCTCTTTCCTGGTTTCCCCTCCAGAAACCCCCTATCCTATACCCCCTCCCCCTGCTTCTCTGAGGGTGCTCTGGGCTTTGAGCCTTCACAGGACCAAGGGCCTCTCCTCCTGTTGTGCTACTATTATGCATTCTAATTCCACGTATAAGCACCCAGTGGAAATATTTTTACCAAGAGGGAAGCACCCATTGACATAGCTGATGATAGTTCGTTCTTACTTACTTTTGATATATATTTAAAACTTCTAAGTCTAGCTGTGATTCTGTAAGCACTGGAGTATCTGCCTCTGATTTCCGGTGTGGTACCAGCTGAGCATAATGCTTTATATTTGGAGATTTAAAGCCTTCCTCTGCAGTTGATTGACATTTTACTTGTGGCTTAAATCTGCTTTCTGGTTTTGTCTTGTCTTATGCTCTCTGTTCCTTAGCACGTCCCTCCTTCACAATCAGTATTCATTCCTAGATTTCCTAGCCATCCAAACCTTTCAATAACCAATGGAAATTCTGCCTCTCCTGAAAAAAACAAAAAACAAAACAAACAAACAAAAAAAAACCAGAGCAAAACAAAACAAAATCAAAAACTCCAAATAATGTTCTTTTTATTATTCTGTTATCATGTCTCCTTCATAATTTATTAAGTTGTTTTATTCACTGAATAATTAATATTTTCCCATCATAGTATACTTCATGTCCTCTTATGGTAGACTACATGAGATAAGAAATCATGTCTTACAATATTGTGCATCCAAGCTAAAAAGTTCACTTCGCATAAAAGGTTTTCAGCTTAATGTAGACTAAAGAAAGATTCTTAATTTCAAATTTTGACTTATTTCCCAGTATAATAGAGAGTATTGGACCAGGTGAGGAGCTCAAACTGTTTTAGGACTTAACTGTCCAATTTCTCCTTAGTTGAACACTACCTACAATGACCACTAGATGGCTCCAACACCAAATTAACTGCAAGTGTTCTTATTTTTTACTGAGATTTTTTTTCACACAATACATTCTGATTATGATTTCTTTTCCTCAAACACCTCTGTGATCCTCCTCTCGTCCACACTACTTTTCTTGCTCTTGCTGGACTACAAACAGGCATCTAAAAAATAAAGTAAATAAGTTAAAACAAAAACAAACCAGAACATGATATAACAAACAGAAGAAAAAAAAATCTCAGAAAAACACATTTAGACACAGTGACAGCCATGTTGGTACAAACAAAAAGCCCATATAAAACCAAAACTAGCGGCCATAATACATATGTAAAGGTAACCTATTTTTAAATGAGTGACAAAAATATTGAGAACAAATCAGTCATCATGTGTACTGGTCATCACTGCAGAACTAAGTTAGAAATTTCTGCAGACTACCACAATGCCCTGAGATCAATCAAGGGAGGAAACTAAGCTCCTTCTAGAAGATCTTCAGATTCCTATCATGATTCTTATTTGTCTTTCTTTTTATTTATTTATTTATTTTTTTGGTGAAAAACTCTGACACTATTTTTTTTAACACAGAAAGCATAAATAAAGTACAAACTATAGGCGTTATGTTGTACTGTAGATAACTAGAATTTACTTATAAAACTGAAACTTTATGTTAAAAGAACAGCAAGACACTGCTGCTGCTCACCACTCCTCACAGCCACCATTCTGGAGTCGGATTATCTATACCTCAAGAGATGATATCACTGATCTATCCATGTATCGTAATAAAAAGACTCAACAAAAATGATTTTCTTATTTGCCATTTTAAATGCAATTTATATTTTAATAACAAAGAGAATCACATAGTTGTTTTAGTTTTGAAATGACACATACTTGATAATAAGCCATAAAGAATATTCTTTAAGAAGTTTTATGGGGAAATATTTGTGAAAGAAACCTCAGATGTCTTATTTAACAAACATGTAGTGGTTGTTTGCTCTCTACATAACAACATTATAGTCATCTGAGACAAAGTAGTATCATTTATGAATAGTCTAATTGGTAAGAGTAGGTACATGAATGGGGAGACAAGAAACATTGTTTCTTGTCTATACTATAGACAAAAATGAAAATTTTGAGAGCGCAGACATTATTTGGGACTAAAGAATTAGCTGAGCTATTTATAAGAATCAGGCTACTTTAGATAAGAACGGGGTTGGGGCCCCATTCAATTTATGTTATATAAGAAGAACACTTTGAAGCAGATTGAATGTCCAAGGAGAGTCTTTTAATTTCAGTCAGTAGATGATGGGGCAATTGTAGACTTTTCCAAACAGTCTCATGAGCAGAGCCTGCATCTACAGTTATGACTGCTGGGCACGGGGCTCTTTAGCAGGAGTGAAAGGTAAGCAACAGGACTGCCAGCTAAAGGAATGTCCCAGTACACACATCCTTGTGGGAGTCAGTGAAGGCCTAAAGACAGGCAAGGAAATCAGTGAATGCTTGGGATACAGATTTCCAAACAAACAAAAATGGCTAGAGAGAGGAATCAATTAATAAAGTGTTTGTTCTGCAGACCTAAGAACCTGGAGCAAATCCCAAATATCCATTACAAAATAATCCTGGTGTGATGGCCTGCTCCTGTCATCCTAACACTGAAAAATTCAGAAACTGGTGATGTCTGGAGCTCACTCACTAGCCAGGAGAGCAGAGTTAGTAAACTCTGGGTTGAATGGGGAACTTGGTCTCAGAAACTAATGTAGAGAGAAACTGAAAAAGACATGCATTCACAAACATATGCAGTATACTTACCCAATACACTGTGTATATATGTACCTCAAATATTAAGAATAATTTTTACAGTTTTAATAGCTGCCTTAAACTGTTCTCTGCATTGTGCTCCACTGTTATCATTATGGTTTGAATGAAAATGTTTGCCATAGGTTCAAATATTTGAATACTCAGCCCCCAATTAGTAGAACTATTTGGGTAGGTAGAGGATTGTAGAGGAATTTTAATCGAGCAACATGGCTACTCTGGCTGGAATATAAACACACCTTTAATCCCAGGAGACAGAGGCAAACAGATTTCTGAGATCAAGGCCAGCCTGGTACAGAGCAAGTCCCAGATACAGAAAAGCTTAGTCTAGGTGTGGTGGTACATGCCTCTGATCCCAGCACTCGAGAGTCAGCTCTATTCTATTCATGCAGTTCAGTGCAGGTCAGCAGAGGCAGGATTTTTTTTTTCTTTTTGGGACAGTTTTACACACAGGTAGCAGAGAGAACAAGCTAGACACCAGTGAAGACGGAATGAGTTAGAGAATGAGAAGGAGCCAGAAGATTACAACAGATTGCTAGAGTTAGTTTGAGCAGATAAATTCAGTCAGAAGCTGAGAGCGGTCAGTTTCAATCAGTCAGCTTGGAGAAGAGTTTGAGTGAGAACAGCTGAGTTTAACCAGCCAGCCAGAGTTCAGAAGGAGCTACACAGGGTGAGCTTATTCAGGCAAATACAAGTTATTTTTGCATAGGATACATGGCCTTGTTAGGGCAGGCTTTGAGAGTTTAAAGATGCATGCCCTTACAAGTTATCTCTCTGCTTTGTGCTTGAGGTTCCAGATGTGAACCTTCAGCTTCCCACTCCTCCCATCATGCCTTTACTCCTCAATACCTTCACTCCAACACCATGGACTCTAACCTTCTGGAATTGCAAGCCCAAATAAATCCATTCTTCTATATGTTGTCTTGGTCATTTTTTTTTCTCTTTTCACAGCAATTCAAAAGAAACTAAGACAGTTACCCTGAAAAACTTTATAACTAGACAGATGTTGATAAAGTTGTTCTAACATGGGAGCATTGTCTCATAATTTGATACTTCACAATTCTTTTATATATTTCTTTTTTTTAAAGATTTACTTATTTTATGTATTATGAGTACATCGTAACTGTCTTCAGACACACTTGAAGAGGGCATCAGATCCCATTACAGATGGTTGTGAGCCATCATGTGGCTGCTCGGAATTGAACTCAGGACCTCTGGGAAAGCAGTCAGTGCTCTTAACCTCTGAGCCATCTCTCCAGCCCCCTTATACTTCACAATTCTTAATATCAAGTGAACAGCAACTAGCTTCTTGTCCATCTAGGTTATCTATAAAAAAAATCTTTTTACTTCAACCTTATATTTAGAAGTAATATTCTTACTTTACCTATATGCTTAGTCTTTGAATCAGAAGTGGTTCAGTGAAAAGATGTTCTAAATGAATCTCGCATGGCAATGTATAAAAGAGCAAAAATTTATTGTGCATGTTTCCCCACTAACCACTATCCTGACTTGATATGAGATACCTAGCACAATATTAGAATGTTCATGAGACAGACATCTCTCAAATCCTGTTGCCTATTAACCCCAACTCATCTATTCTCACCTTTTCCTCCTTACTCTAAAAGCTCTTTTTACTCTTTTCATAAATACACATATACTATTTACATGAATATATTTTTATGGGATTATACAGAACATTATTTTTTGTAGTTATTTATTTACAATCTATTTGTCACTCAATAATATGGAATACTTTCTATGTAATATTTTAAATTTTATTGAATTTTTCTTTTACACTTCAGAGTTTATTCCCTTTCCCAGTTCACCCTCTGACTGTTCCCCATCCAATACCTCCTTCCTGCTCTGTAATTTTTATCCAAAATACTTTGCATCACTTTCTTCAGCCCTGCGGTGAATGTTACTCCACAATTCTTCAATTTTCAACATTCTGCCTCATTCATCTTCTGACAAGTCATAACATGCATCTCATCAGCTATGTTTGCAAAGTCATCTGTGTAATATTTAGTATAAGTATCTACATTGGAAGATCATCCTAAGCTTTAATGTATACCCAGCATTATTAGTATTTCTCATAGACCATGCTCCTCCAGTCCTGACCACAACATAAATTTATATAGTAAGATCTTCTTTCAAACAGTCTCAAAGCCTCTGCTGTTCTGTTTCCATTCTGTGATTTTCATGACTGGCCTTTCTTCTCCTTTAGACTCCAGAGTAAAATGTATAACCAGTTTTCCACTCAAAAGACTGGGAGCAGGGGTGGTTAATAGCCTGGCTACCTGGATGGCCAGGCCTCTGATTCTTATCTTGAATCTGTTTGTTTCAGTTTGTCTATAGTGCTATTCTCCTTCAGGCCCTTATCATGAGCATTGTACACCCTTAAGCCTGCTTTTGGTTAATCTACAGAACCCAACTTTGGAATATGCCACTTATGCTTTATAAAAGTTTCAATGTAATCATGTCTGAAGCTTTGCTGTACACATGAGATTGATTCAACTATCCTCAGAAAACCTTTATCTCAAATTGGGCTGTGCCTAAAATAAACTACCTGGTGGTAGCTTCTGGAATTTTTGACCCAACACAGCTACTGAGTCTGGTTGAAACAGATTTTATTCCTACCTCTTGCAGGATTGAGACCCTACTGGCCATTGTGTTTGTAGAAACCTTCACAGCTTTCCTCTTACCATTGATTCTCTATTTGCTCTATCCCTCCAGAGTGTCCAAATCTGGTCTCTGTATTAGTTAAGGTTTTACTGTTGTGAACAGGCATCATGACCAAGGTAACTCTTATAAGGACAACATTTAATTGGGTCTGGCTTACAAGTTCAGAGGTTCAATCCATTGTCACAAGGCAGGAGCATGGCAATGCCTAGGCAGACATGTTGCAGGAGGAGCTGAGAGTTCAACACTGTGTTCTGAAGACAAACAGAAGACTGGCTTTCGGGAAGCTAAGATGAGGATCTTAAAGCCCAAGCCCATGGTGACACAGTACTTTCAACAAGGCCACACCTACTCCAAACAAGACCACACCTCCAAATAGTACCACTCTCTGGGTCAAGCATATTGAAAACACCACATGTGGTTAGGAGACTAGCTCCTATTATCTTCATATCTTGAGTTCTTTAGCTACCCAGGTTTTAGATGGCTTTACCCAATGGAGGTGAAAGTAAGAAAGTGCTAGAAAGAGGAAGTAAGTGGAGCAGATGGCAAAAATTTCTTTCTAATTCTTGTTTTACTTGATACTATGTCTGTAACCCAGCTTAGTCATTTCTGGCCTGAAACTCCTTCCAGATGATCACAGATGACATAGCTCTATCTCCTACAAGTTTTGAGAGGCACAGCTTTCTTCACTTATCTTGACTGCTCTAGGGATACTAATTGTATATCCATATTATTGGTTCCTGGAAACTTCATAATCTGGATTTGTTTTTAAGTCTGTTCCACACCTCTTAGTATGGCTTCCACAAAAACTCTAATGAAAAAGAATTTTAGTCGGAGAACTCATGTTCATTTTCATAGACAGAAGGGAGGTGCATAATAAATGCTTGCTTTGCTCAAGTTTTGGACATAATTGAAGCTGTAAGAAACTCTTCAATGAACAAGACCTCCAGTGTTGAAGAGAGGGCAATTAGAAGATAAGTTAGGAGGTTGGAGCTCGGTCAAAAGACATTGAATAAGAAGGATGGGTTTGGCAGAAAAAAATATGTAGAAGAAGGAAACACAGAACAGAATGAAGGAAACCCATGGAGTCTCCTCCTCATGAAAATAAGGTATATAATGAATTACTTTGTTTGATGCACAAGAGTGAAGCCAGTCAGATCACCTGCTACTGACCTGATATTATAGTCTTAATGAGTAAACCAATGTACCCATGTCAACTGAGCCATATTAGATACATGAGGCTGTATATTTTTCTTATTATATTAGCCAAATTTAGCTGGGATTTATATTTTAGTATCTACTCTTGTATCAGAAATGGGTGCAGCAATAAGACAATAAAGGGAAACTGGCTGCAAAGAGGATGATGGCCAGGGATAACATGTCTTTCTCAAACAAAATGATAGTCTTCACAATGTGGTATATCCAGCTCGTATAAATCCCTCCTGTGCTGGGATTTAGACATTTACCTAGCTTGGTAGAAGCAAGGTAGACAAGTAAATAGACAATGATAAAATGATTTCAAACCATCACAGTGTATTAGCTATTTTCACCAGTTCAATGAAAAAGATGAATTTAGGCTGGACCTAAGGACAAAGAAACCAATTAGTCTTTTAGGATTTTTTTAATAGTTTTTTTTTTATTTTGGCTCTGATAGCAGAGAAAGGTATGGGTTCCATTTGGGAAGCACTCATTAAATCCAATCACAAAGTGGTTGATTCCTTCCATGACATTAATGTCACTATTGCACCAGTGGGCATGTCTTGCAAAGTCAACACTTGGTCTCAGCATTTGCAGATGGTAAGACAGTTAGTTTTCTTCTACCATAGCACACATAGTATCTCCCAGCACTATAAAAACTATTCAATAAGGATGAAGCTTCCAGGTGAGTATGGACTCGATTTCTCATGTTTTATGACAAAAGTATGTAGTATCATCAACACTATGGTCTTATTTTTAAATTCTATTTAATAAGACAGAGTTATTGGCAGCAGAAGCTTCATGTCAGATGAAGAGTCAATTCACTTTCAGGATACTATTCTTAATAGGTTGACTATCCTCCAGTGAAAGTTCAAATATCCAAGAGTATATGAACTGCACAAATTGGACTTGATAAAAATAAGAAACAGAATACCAAGATTGGTTGGGAAAAGAAATATGGTGGAGCTTGGAAAAGTTGGAGCGGAGTGAATATGATCAATATATACTGTACTAAGTTCTCAAAGGACTATCTATCTATCTATCTATCTATCTATCTATCTATCTATCTATCTATCTTTCTTTCTTTCTATCTATCTATCCATCCATCCATCTATTTGAGACAAGGTCTCTATTAAGTACCATTGGTTGTTACAAATTCACTATGTAGACCAGAGTAGCTTCGACCTCACAGACATATACTTGCACAAGTGCTAGAAATAAAGGCATGAGATGCCATGCCCAGCAAATGTGCAGTTTTAAAAAACTTAGTTTCTGTTTCTTTAGTCCTGAATTTGAGTTTTCAGAGATTTGAATTTAACCAGAAAAAAAAAATCGTGAGACTTTGATTCTGGAGAAGATGAATTTTATTCAGAGAGACTCTGATATCATTGCTGATCCTGCAGAATGTTATTATTCTTGTTATGTGAAGTTGCTTGTCCATAATATATAATCTAGGGGTCATTTGCATGTTATTTTATTCTCATGGAAACATTATTTCATTTTATTTCAGGGTCGCAACAGTTGATCCTGAATTAAGAGTATAAGAAATTAAAAAAAATGAAATAGAAGAATAAGCAGGCAAGACTCATTTTCAGTACACCCTGAAGTATTTGTACCAACTTGGCACTCAAGTATTTTTCTTTTAGTACATACTCACATTAATTAAACCAAAGAGAAAAATAAATTCCACTAAATTTCTGTGAAAGTTAGATTGATAGATAAATCCTAGTCCAGTCAGGTCATAGCACATTAGGGACTGAAAAAAAATTTCAGAAGTAATTTTCTACCACATTGTGGTCCACTGCATGATACAAGGGAAAATAACTGCATTTAAATGTTCTTTCCTATTTAAAATTGTTATTTTAGCTTTGTAAACACCGAAACCAAACAGCATGTTCTATGTCAGCTGTGTAGATTTTCGACAATTCTTTTGCTAAAATAGAATCGTGATTGGCAAATTAACAATAGCTATAAATAGTTATCAAAATATTCTAATATTTAATGTTTGAATGGTGTGTGTGTGTGTGTGTGTGTGTGTGTGTGTTTGTGTGTGTTGAGCTGGGGATGGGAGGCCCATTTGAAGAGCTTTATTATCATCCTTTACCTTGTACCGGACCTTATGGTTGGAGACTATGCTTCTCAGTTGGATGAATTAAATGCAATGAGTTTAATTGGGACCCCCAAAGTACAGCAGCCAGGCTTTAGTACTGAATTGCAAAGGCAAGATGATTGTAGTTATTATAATGGGTAGCACAGACAAAGTTATAATGACCTAACCCATAATGGAAAGTACAGGCAAAGTAAATTTTACTCATATGGACCTTTGGTACTGATTCAGCCAGTGGTTCTCAATTTTCTTCGTGTTATAATCCTTTAATGTAGTTCATCATGTTGTGGTGATCCCCAACCATAAAATTATTTTTGTTGCTATTTCATAACTGTAATGTTGCTATTGTTATGAATTGTAATGTGAATCTCTGTATTTCCAATGCTCTTAGGCAACCCCTTTGGAAGGGTCATTCAACTCTCAAAGCAGTCACAATCCACAGGTTGAGAATCACTGGACTAAGCAATCATGTTGTGTCTGGGTATAAAACAGATGAGACGCCTACTGAATTTTCATTTGTTCTGTTGAAAGGGTTAACTCAGGAATTTTGGAAAGTTCATGGAATCCTTGCCCCTCCCAGAACGGCAAGTGTTCCCCCTCCCAGAAGAGAGAGGCTAAATTACATTCCTCAGACCACAGGAAGGTCTCTGCAGCTAGGAAAGGTCTAGAGTCTGTTGGCTGCCTAACAACCAATTAGTGGTAACACTGTTCTGCCAATCACATTGTGCCTAATGGTGGTTACCCTGAGAACTGTATAAAAGGCCCACACAGCCTGGTGGGCTTGATCAGTCTGTCTCCATGAGCGGGGTGGCCCCAGCAGGCTGGATGTTAAATAAAAATCCTCTTGCTTTTTACATCGATTCCCATCTCCATGTGCTCCACTCAGGGGATCTCTCCAGCATGAGTAAAAAAAATTTCAGACAATGAAAGAAGGCTCCATTAGATTTGGCAAAAATAATCTTGGCTTGTGAACAAATATTGAGACATGAGCCAGTTTGTAGACCTAGAACCCCTTGAAGGAAGGGATAGCCAGGTTCCTCTAAGAAATAATCTGGCTAAATCCCTAAGAGTTTTACTTTGGTAGGCAGCTAGTGATCTAACAAATGCTTGTCTCCTCATTACCTGTTCATAAAGACCACCAGAGGCAATTTGCTTTTGGTTGTCAAGGCCTGCACTATACCTTTGCAGTTTTACCTCAAGGATATGTCAACTGTCCAGCCCTGTATCATAACTTAATTAAAAGGAATCTTGATCATTTGAATATTCTACAAAATATCAAACTGGTTCACTCTTTTTATGACATTATGCTAATTGAACCAAGTGAGCAGGAGGTAACAACTACTTAGGACTTGTTGGTAACACATAGGCATATCAGAAGACGGAAAATAAACCAGACCAAAATTCAAGGGTTTTCTACTTTAAAAAAATGCTTAGAAATGCAATGGTATGGGTTTGCCTTTCTTGCTGTAATTCTTCTGCCAAAACCACCATCCATAGACTTACAAAATGCCTTTTTCACTGTTATGATATCCAACAAAGTATTGCTTCTGACCAAGGGATTCACTTCACAGACAGAGAAGTTTGACAGTGGGCCCAGATTATGGAATCCACTGGTTTTACCATTTTCTCCACCACCCTGAAGCAGCTTGTCTGATAGAAAGATGATATGCCCATTTGAAGAGATAGTTATAGTGCCAATTAGGTGGTATATGCTTTGAATTAACATCCTGTATATGGTATAGTTTCTCCTATAGCCAGGATCCCTGGGTGAAAAGGGAATAGTTTCACTCACTATGACCCCTAGTTGCCAAGTCCTGCCCCTGGAACAGTCAGTAGGATGTGGGCCTCCAAGAGTGATGATGGTTGCTGTGGGAGTAAGGCTTGTTTGTATAATAATATACATATTTTCATGTTCTTCCTTTGGGGAATGTCCTTTCTGCCAGGGTTCGTGACTCCATGATAATCGGAAATAGCATGAATCCCAGAGGTGAGGGTGTGTTTAATGTCTCAGCAAAATGGTAGAATGCTGTGACCTTCAGGACAGTCCTTAAGGCTGTCGGGAAGGACTGAAAACATTAGTTAAAAATGTATAATTTTCAACTATGCAAAATTTACGGATACAATATGAATTGTATAAGGAGCTTCACAGATCTAAAGAAACAGAAGCAGTTGCACTTGGAGCTAGCTTGTCAGAAAGATTCTAAGGAAGGAGATATAGAGATTTAGAGAGTGCTGATCACAGGACAAGATCTCATCCAGCTAACTTTTTTGTTTGTTTGTGTGTTTGTGTATGCTTATAAAACCAGGCAGATTCCTGAGTTCAAGGTCTACAGGAAACAGAGGGAGTATCAGTCCAGGCCCAGATGTCTTAAGAATGATAGTTTCAGGACAGAGTCCAACCCAGCTATTTTATTGTCTGTGCTTGTGCCTCTGTCTCTTTCTAAGAATCAAGGGGGGCTGGGGCCACGGGATGCTGATTCATTGGATAATCAAAGGGGAATCTGGGAGGTGACAACTGAATTGATATGTAAATAAAAGACTGGGCTTTTGATCTACAAGAGATGAGCTATTCAGAGAGTTTTCAGAATTGCAAAAGTGGGTTATCTCATGCAGAGAGCTGTGTAGAGATCTCCAAGAAAGCAGACTACAGAGAGAGCTTTCTGTCTTGAACATAGCTTTGGCCATCAGCTTTGATCTAAAATTTGACTTCAAGTAATTTGTTTTGTCACTCTCACACACCCCTTCCTCAAAATTCCTCTCCAAGTGGAAGTTGGTCCTTGGCACCTAGTAACCCACTAGGAAATATTTTACTTTATGTTTCTGCAAAGTTAAACTCCTCTGGCCTAGAAGTTTTGGTTCTAAAAGAAGGGGTAATGTTCCTGCCAAGAGCCAAAACAAACAATCTATTGAATTGGAAGCTCAAACTTCTAGCCACATTGGGCTTTTGATAACCTTAAGCCAATAGGCTAAGAAAGAAATAACAGTGTTAGGAGAAATGATTGATCTAGAGTATTAAGGAGAAATTGGATTTTTTTTCTCCACAGTGGAGATAAGAAAGACTCTGAGAGCTGAAGATATGAAATATAGTTCATGGCATCTCTTGATCATGCTATATTCTGTGATTAATCATAGGACTAAATGGAAAACTACAATACCCTAATTCAGGCAGGGTGACAGAAGGCACAGTCCCATGAAGAATGAAGGCATAAGTTACTCCACCAGGAAAAGAGCCAAGTCCTAATGAGATGTGCTGAGGGTGTGGCTAAATACAGTAGAGGGATTCAGTTATTCATACCAGCTAAGATCATATGATCAGTTACATAAATGAAGATTATAATTGATATGTTTCAGTCATATTGTGTTAAGAGTGTTTTTGTGCAGATATTTTTGCTTTCTTTCTTCAACTTCTTTATCATGAAATGCAACATCAATTAAGAGAACAGCAGTAGTTATATTTAAATTTGAGACACTAAAAGAATGTCCCTCAAGAGACATTGCCACATAGTTTAATTATAATGCATTTGTGGTAGTACAAGGGATAGTTATATTATCATATTAGGCAAAATAATGTCCTGATTATTATCTTTATTTATAAATTAAGCATGACATCAGGAGATATGATTGTGTGTCTAATTGACAAGGGTGAACTTGTGATGGCTATTCTTGGTTGTGAACTTGACTACAACTGGAATTAATTAAAACCCAAATGACTGGGGACATCTGTGAAAGACTTTTTTCCTTAATTAAATCATTTGAAATGGGAAGATTCATTTCCAATTCAGAGCTCTGAGGTAGAAAAATCTATAGTTAATCAGAATCTTTGAGTTGTGAAGAGATATACTTTTAAATTTGGCTACACCTTCTGCTGGACACACACACACATACACACAGAGACATTCACACACACACACACACACACATATCTTGGAAGAAGGAAACTTTTACTCTTTTCAGGCTTTCTCTTGCGTTGCTAACTAGTCTATTTCTTCATTGTCATTAGAGCCTACTTCAGGATTCTGGCATATACTGAAGACCAATTGAGACATCCAGCCTTGAGGTCTGAACAACTGCTGGCTTCTTAGACCTTTTGTGGTAAACAGTCTATAACTGGTAAGTAACTAAACCACAGCCTGTAGGCTGTTCTAATAAATTCCCTTTATGTATGTGTATGTGCATGTGCATGTGTGTGTGCATGTGTTTATATATTCAGTCTGTAAGTTCTGTTTCTTTAAAGAACCCTAACATACCCTCAGACCTTCCTTCCCTGAATTCATACCATTATCCCAGCTCTCAACATCAGCAAGCATTCCCAGGGACCCTTGGGCTACTTTGGCCAGGGAAGCAAGTAGACTAACTGCAGATATTCAAATCTCTCTGAAACCTAATTCTCAAATATCATCCACAGCTCTGCTCTGTAGCACACCACCGGTTGTGGTCTCACCTCCCTCCCTCTCTTCCTCCATCTCCAATGAATCACACAGATCTTTACCTCCAAATTTCCTTCCCTCCACTCATTACTTTATCCCAGTCCTCAATTCCAGCAGACATTCTCTGGGAACCTGTGGGTCAGTCCAGCCAGGAAAGCAGATAGCCTAACTTTGGATCTCCACCTTTTCCTCTTATCCAAATTCAATACCCCACTTTTACCTCCAACTCTTTAGCAAGTCACCTTCTGCAGTCCCATACCCCATCCCTGTTTCCAGCTGATTTTTATGATCTTCTTATCCAACCTCTCTCCTAGTTATCCCTTTATCCCAGCCCCCAACTCCAGCAGACATTCCCTATGAACCCACCGGTCAACCCTCCAGAGAAGCAAGTAGGACAGAGACGCATGTGAGCTAGTTTCAGATATTCACTTGTCCTCCTCTCCACAAATCCAGTTCCCAGTCCTATCCACTGCTCTGTTGAAGACTAGCTGCTGTGGCCTCTTATTCTTAGTAGACAAAACAGTTCCTAGTGGAACACCTGCTTTCTTTCCTTCTGAAAAACACTGACTTAAATGAAGAGAAACTTAAGCAATTCTACTAACATCAGGAACAAGAAAATGTTCTCCATTTCCCTACCTATAAATATAGTACTTGTAGCCTTAAGCTAGAGAAGTAAGACAACTGAAAGAGCTCAAAGTGGTACAAATTGGAAAGAAAGAAATCAATGTATCTTGATTTGCAGGGGATGTGATAGTATAGATAAGTGACCCAAAAATTCACATGAAAGTTCTACAGCTGCTAAACACTTATAGCAAAGTAGCTGGGTGCAAATTTAACTCACAAAAGTCAATATCGTTCCTACATACAAATGTCAATCAGACTGAGAAATTAATTAGAAAAACAACTTTAACAATAACCTCAAATAATACATATTATCTTGGGGTAACTATAACCCCCCTCCAAAAAAAAAGAAAGAAAGAAAGAAAGAAAGAAAGAAAGAAAGAAAGAAAGAAAGAAAGAAAGAAAGAAAGAAAGGAAGGAAGGAAGGAAGGCTTTATGAGGGCCTCTCCACTCTTTAATATCCAACAAGGTCATCCTCGGCTACATATACAGCTGGAGCCATGGGTCCCTCCATGTGTACTCTTTGGCTGGTAGTTTAGTCCCTGGGAGCTCTGGGGTACTGGTTGGTTCATATTGTTGTTCCTCCTGTGGGGCTGCAAGCTCCTTCAGCTCCTTGGGTCCTTTCTCTAGCTCCTCCATTGGGAACCTTGTGCTCAGTCCAATGGTCGACTGAGACCATCCACATTTGTATTTGTCAGGTACTGGCAGAGCCTTTCAGGAGACAGCTATATCAGGCTCCTGAAAGGACAACTTTCAACTTTATATAGAAACATAAAAAATAATCAGGATATCTAAAACAATTATGAATAATAAAAGAATTGCTGAAGATGTCACAATCCCTAAACTCAAGTTTTACCACAGAATTTCAGGATTAAAAACTGCATGGTAGTGGTAGAAAAATAGACATGATGATTAATAGAAAAACCAGATATAAACCTACATAATTCTGGGTACCATATGTTTGATCAATAATTCAGAAATACATGCTGGACAAAAACCAGCTTATTCAACAAACGGTGCTGGACAAACTGAACAGCTGCATGTAGAAGAATGAAAATAGATCAATACTTATCACCCAGCACAAAACTCAGTTCTACATGAATCAAAAAACACAACATAAGAAAGGATATATAAAACCTTATAGAAGAGAAAGTAGGAAATAGCCTTGAGCACATTGGCACAGGAAAAAACTTTCTGAACAGAACACCATTAGGACATACACTAAAATTATTTAATGGATCCTCATGAAACTGAAAGTTTTTATATGGCTAAGAACACCATCATTTGGACAAAGTGGCAGACTATGTATGGTTAAAGGACTAATATCCAAAATATATGAAGAACTAAAAAAAAAATCTAGATATCAAGAAAACAAATAACTCAATTTAATAATGGTGTTCAGATCTAAACAAAGACTTCTCAAAGGAAAAAAACTCAAATATCTGAGAAAAAGTTAAAGAAATGCACTATATCCTCAGTGATCAGAGAAATGGAAATCAAAACTACTTTGGGATTTCATCTTACTCCCATCAGAATGGCTAAAATCAATGAATAAGTGTGATCTCATGATGGTGTGAATGTGGAGAAAAGGAAACACTCTTCTGTTGCTTGTGGGAGTACTCATTTGTGCAGTCACTGTGGAATTAGTGTGGCAGTTCCTCAGGAATCTGATAATTGATCTACATCAAGATCTCCCTCTACCATTCTTGGGCATATAAATAAAGGCTATTTCATTCTACTACCAAGACATTTGCTTAACTGTTTTCCTTGTTGCTTGATTCCTAATAGCCAGAAATTGCAAACCTAGATGTCCCTCAAAAGGACAGTGGATAAAGAAAATGCAGTACATTTACAAACTGGAATATTACTTAGTTGTTAAAAAATAAAATAATAATTTTTTTCAGGCAAGTGGATGGAAATAGAACAAAATCAATCTGAGTGAGGTAACTCATATGGTATGACAAATATGGTATGAATTCACTTATATGTGGATATTAGCTGTTCAGTCAAAGATAGCCAAACTAGAATTCACAGAGCCATAGAGGTTATGTATAGAGTAAGGGACTGGGGCAGGGGGCAGATAAGTCACCTTAGAAAAGAGAAATAGAACAGGTAGTTATGGATGAGTGTGTGTGTGTGTGTGTGTGTGTGTGTGTGTTTGAAGGTGATTTAAAAGAAATTGCTAAATAATGGGAGAGAGAGAATCCTACTGGACATCTCTTGTCACTAAATGAAGTTCTAGTACCAGGAATGGCTTACATCTAATTGAGTGGTCTGGCAAAAGCATCTCATGGGAATCTCCAAACAAACCAGTTTCCATGACTATAGCTTGCTTTCCACATACTAAAGCCAAGGAAGCATTGCAGAAGACAACATCTACACAACTCATTGAGCATGGAGAAGTTGAGCTTTTGCCTACAAAAAGCTTCACTTCTATATTCTAGTGCCTTTGGTATAGGAAGGTGTTCTGCTCACTACCAAAGGAGAAATGGAAATACCAATCCAATCACAAACACTTTAATCTACACTGGTGACCTGCCTGCAACATGTGTTAGTACAATGGTGGTACAAAGCTAGTGGGAGTAACCAACTAATATATTATTTGACTCAAGACCCACTCCACAAGATTGGACCCATACCCAACATTGCTTGTGTGATGAAGAACCTCATACTAGATAGACCAGGGACCTAGAGTAAAACTAAATACTCTTGATCTACCAAAGGAATTTTGCAGTAAAATAACTCCTAAAGCTGTTTTATTTTACTCATAGATCAGTGCCTTACTCAGTCAGAAGATCTCAGAAAATGGAGAAATATTCCATGCTCATAGATTGGCAGAATTAACAGTAAAAATGGCCATCCTACCAAAACAATCTATAGATTCAGTGCAATCCCCATCAAAATCCCAAAACAATTCTTCACAAGACATGGAAAGAGAAATTCTCAAATCCATCTAGAAAGGCACAAAAACCAGAATAGTGAAAACAAGTCTTAATAATAAAAGAATGGCTGGAGGAATCACCATCCCTGACCTCAAGCTTTACTACAGAGCAATAGTGATGAAAAACAGCATGGTATTTGTACAGAGACAGACACGTTGATCAATAGAATAGAATTGAGGACCCAGAAATAAACCACACACTTATGGACACTTGATCTTTGACAAAGAAACCAAAAATATACAATGTAAAACAGAAAGCATCTTCAATAAATGTTGCTGGTCTAACTGATTGTCTATTAGTAGAAAAATGAAAATAGAGCCACATTTGTCACTTTGCACAAAGCTCAAGTCCAAGTGGATCAAGGACATCAACATAAAAGCAGATACGCTAGATCTAATAGAACAGAAAGTGGGAAAGAGCCTTGAACTCATTGGCACAGGGGGAAATTTCCTAAACAGAACTCCAATGGCTCATGCTCTAAGACCAAGAATTGATAAATGGGACCTCATGAAACTGGAAAGTTTCTGTAAGGCAAAGGATATAGTCAATAAGACAAATCAGCAACCTACAGAATGGGGAAAAAATCTTCACTAACTCCACATATGATAGAGGGCTAAGATCCAAAATATATAAAGAACTCAAGAAACTAATCACCAAAAAACCAAACAACCCAATCAAAAATGGGGTATAGAACTTAACTGAAAATTCACAACTGAGGAATCTCGAATGGCTGGGAAGCACCTAAAGAAATGTTCAAAGTCCTTAGTGACCAGAGAAATGCAAATCAAAACGACACTGAAATTCTACCTTTCACCAAACAGAATGGCTAAGATCAAAACCACAAGTGACAACACATGTTGGAGAGGATGTGGAGAAAGAGGAACACTCCTCCATTGCTGGTGGAATTGCAAACTGGTACAACTACTCTGGAAATCAATCAGGAAGTTCCTCAGAAAATTGGAAAAATGGAAATAGCTGAAGACACAGCAATACTACTCCTGGAAATATACCCAAAAGATTCCCCATCGTGCCACACGGGCAAGTGTTCCACTATGTTCATAGTGGCCTTATTTGTGATAGCCAGAAGCTGGAAACAACCAAGATGTCCCACAACAGAAGAATGGATACAGAAACTGTGGTTCATTTACATAATGGAATACTACTCAGATTAATTAATACTATTAATCTTAATACTGCTATTAAGAACAAGGGCATCCTGAGTTTTGTAGGCAAATGAATAGAACTAGAAAATATAATCCTGAATGAGGTAACTCAGACCCAAAAGGACAAACATGATATGTTCTCACTAAAAAAATGGATGTTAAAATGTATAGAGTACACGGGATACAGTCCACAGAACTCAAAAAGGTCAGCAAGCTGAAATGCCCAAGTAAGGACTCCTCAGTCCCACTTGGGAGGGAGAACATTGCAATCACAAATGGGGAGGGAGGGAGGAAGGGAGGTACCTGGGAGGGAAAGTGAACAGGGGGAGAGGGAGTCGGGTGAGAGGGGAACATGAGCTGGTATTGGGTGAGGGAAAAGGACTGAAGCCCTGAGGGTCACCAGAAAGAATGGAAACAGGCAACCTCAGGAGATAGGAGGTTGGGGTGACCCTCCAGAATGCAGCAGAGACCTGGGAGGTGAGAGATTCTCAGGACTCAAAGGGAGGGACCTAGATAAAATGACCAACAGTAGGGAGAGGGAACTTATAGAACCCACCTCCAGCAGGAAGACAGGGCACCAAATGAGGGAGAGTGGGGCCATCCCACAGTCACAACTCTGACCCATAATTATGCCTCTCTGAATGAACTACAGGGATGAAAATGGAGAGGAGCCCGAGGAAAAGAAGAACCAGATCCAGACCCAAAGTGGGATCCAACTCAAGGGGAGGTCCCAAATCCTGAGGGTAGGCTATTACTGTCCACTATTACTGAGGCTATGGAGCACTCACAAAATGGGACTGAGCATGACCTCACTCCAGAAGATCCAACAAGCAGCTGAAAGAGGCTGATGCAGATATTTGCACCCATCCAATGAACAGAAGCAGCTGACCCCTGTTGTTGAACTAGGGAAGACTGAAAGAAGCTAAAGAGAAGGGCAATCCTGTAGGAGATGAGCAGTCTTGTTTAATCGGGACCCCCGAGATCTCTCAAACACTGGACCACCAAACAGGCAGCTTACACCAGCTGAGATGACGCCCCCAACGCACATACAGTAGAGGACTGCCGGGTTTGTCTTCATTCAGAGATGATGCACCTAACCCCTCAAGAGACTGGAGGCCCCAAGGAGTTTAGAGGTCAGGGGGAATGGGGGGGTAGTGATATCCACATGGAGACATGGGAGTGGGGAGAAGGTACGAGACGTGGAACAGTCATAGCGTGGATAGAGGCAGGAGGAATAAAATATGGTGTGTAAAAAATAAATTAATTAATTAATTAATAAAAAAGAAGGTTCCTCCTGCAGTGGTTGGGAACAAAGGCAGAGACCCACAGCTAGACATTATGGGAGTGAGAGATCTTGGAAGACTCGGCCCTAAATGAGGTGTCACCACTAAATTCCCCCCTTAGTGCTCAGGAAACACTGCAAAAGAGGAGTTGGAAACGAGTGTGTGATTCAGAGGGGGCAAAGGAAAGGTTCAAATATGAACTTACACTTAGGTGCATCAGAAACAGGCAGCATGCACAGGACCTGCTCAGGTCTTTACCAGCTGGGCCCCATGAGAAGTTCTCCACCCCAACATAGATACAATCTTAATTGATAACCACTTGCAAATGAAAATTTAGATTTCTCCATGGGAGTCTCACTGGAGAAATAAATGACACTTAAAGGTAATGTTCATGTCCAGTAGTAGACGCTGACAGAAAACCAACTGAAGAGCATCTTTGAAGGCTCCTTGTCTCATAATGTCATTGCAGGACTTTTCCTCTTTTTTCTTCAAATTTTCTATTATTTTTATTTCCTTTTATTTATTTATTTTCTCTTTTCCCATATGTTATTTGCATTTATATTATGAATTTCACTTTCATGTTTTTATGTGATTCCTGAGTGTGCAAAGAAGTAGCTCTCTGTGTCTATGGGTGTTTCTTGTGCCTTTTCTGGGGCTCTTTTCCTTCTGTTTGTTTGTTTTGTACAATTCGGATGTTTTAGTTTTCTATATTGTATTATACTACATTACATTATTCCATTGTATATTCCATTATATTATTATCAGTTAGAAACTGGGTTGCATTTTAATGAGAGACAGAAAGGGGGTAGTTCACATAGGAGAGGAAGTGGAAAGGAACTGGGAAGTAAAGGGAAGTGGAGCCATAATCAGGATACATTATTTAAGAAATATAAATGTACTTTCAGTAAAAGAGGAACATAACACCTAGTAATGCCTAGGAAGAAAAGGCAGCAAGCAGCTGATGGGAATAAATACCTTCACTAACGGAGCATTCTCTCTGAGTACAATCTACTTTGAAATCAAACTGTGATTTCCTCCAATGTCTTTAACCTTTTGCACAATAGAAACAATTGTTGTTCTCATATTTTAAAAGATTTATTTTTACTTATAAAAAGATATATAAAATTAATTTGTCTATATCAAATTTTATGAGATTTCTTATAAGTTTGGTTGGGGAGAATGAGAGTCTTAGTGCTTGCCTTCTGGGTAAACTAACCACTGGACTTGTAGCATCTTTACCTGGTACAAACTCACTCTAAGTAAAACAGTCTGGTGTAAATGGGATTGTTGGTGAGACTTGTGTTCTGTCATGAGCAGACAGATGGGTCAGAAGCACACCACATTAACATTTGACCTCAGAACTGCTCATTCTTTCAATATTCATATCTGAAGCAGGCCTTTCCACACACTCCCACCTCTCATTCTGATTAACTCAGTTATCACTTTACCTATACACTTAGGAGCTTCACATTGGGTTTGAGTCTAATAGAATTCTAGGTATCTACACAGTGGATATGCCTTCAAAGTTCAAACTACATGAACACATAGGCATAATGGCCTACAACTTGTATAAATATGGTGACATCATATGGATACACAATTAGTGACTGTCTGGGCCACTGAAGGAGAAATTATATAGAAGTGGAGCCCAGAATCATTTTTTTCTAGGAAATCATAGCATACCAGTCAGATTCAGTGGCCTAACAATAGACTACTTTCTTCACAGTTTCTTTGATATTTCAGCTCTTCAGGCAATAATTGAGTTAATGGCTGCAGTCACAGTGAAATTAAATATAAAAAAAGTCTGGTGTCATATATTACATATAGTTTGTTGTATCCAAATTTACCTATTGAATTGCTAAGAGTTTTATTCTTTCTGTTGAGGTAAATTTATGTATTACTCTGAATTATAACCTCTAATTTCCTTCTCTACCCTCTTTTCACAAAATGGTCAAGGGTGCCTTACTAACTCTAATTTGTTCTTTGCAATATAGTTTAATAAAATTTGCACCCTCTCCAAAACTCATCCCATTATACCCTCTCCATTACTCAAACACGAAGCAAATTGTAAATAAGCAGATGGTCCCTTACAGTTGCTGACCCTGATTGTGTCCATGGACATAAACAATCTGTATAGAATACTTTTAGACAGGTGAAAGACTATCCCCCTTCTTACTAATTTCTCTACATAAACCCTTACCAAGGAACATCTTTTTCAGATCTTAAGACTATCCTAGGCACTGAGTACTCAAAGCATTTTGGATCATGTTATCTGAGCCTCACAACCATTGTGTAGGCCAAACAGAACAAGCATAATTATTCCTGTTTTCCATACAAGGAGTCAATGTTCTGGTTCTTCCAAGGCCCTATGGCAAAATATATATCTAAAGTAAAAACTTAGAATATGGCCTTTGACTTTTATTGTTTTGTTCTGCCTTGGGTTTCTAATCTCTATAAAAACTATTTTGTTTGTTTGCTTGCTTGCTTGTTTTGCCTGTCTTCCAGGCACATATTTAATATTTCCATTGGGCTATACCATGATAGTTTGATTCATATGAATTATTCAGAAAATAATTCCTTCTATATATTTGGGGTTTAAACTAAAAAGACATTCATAATCACTTTTTATTGACTAAGGAAAGGAAATCCACCCAGAAGCACAAATTAAATAATTTCTACTTAAGCAGTTTGTTTTTGCACATTTATTCCCTAAAGTGAAGTATGTATCTCTTTCTCTTTGTTTCTTCCCTTCCTTTCCCTTCTCTTCCCTTCCCTTCCCTTCCCTTCCCTTCCCTTCCCTTCCCTTCCCTTCCCTTCCCTTTCCTTAGATCTGTACTTCCCATTTGTCCACTATATTTTATTAGTAGTCTTCTGCTTTAGAAGTTCATTATCTACTCAGTCCCTTTGCAATTACCTTCCACTCCTTCCTGCGCCAAAAAGGCATGTTTTCCTTGGGGAGACTCGTGCACTGGATAGGAAAGCTCCAGAGCTCAGAATCAAGTAACCTGAGCTTTTGACCTCTGCTCTTTAATGTTTGGGGGGACATACTATTTACAACCACTCTGAATGAGTAAATGAGGAAGTTATACTGCCTAAATACTTCTTCCTTTTACAATGATTCTTCTACTTAGGTGAAAGTTGTAATGATGTAACAAGTAGGTGAAAGTTGTAATGATGTAATAAGTATTCTTGTTTAAAATTTCTCATAAGAAAAACTAAATTCTGACCTCTGCAGCCATTATGTTGATTGTAGCTTATAGCAGAGCTCACTTCACTCTTGTCTAGATTGTGAAATAGAGAAAATCTATAGATCATAAAGGTTTCACATCAGATAAAGAGCTGAAGATGACAGTGGTGTGGAATGAAAATCCTGTCATTCCTTTAACCTGTGTTGTTAGTGTATCTGTGCACACATGGTAAAATGAAAAGACAGGGAAAGGAGGGTGAAAGAGAAAATACTTGGTGTACAAGATAAGACAATTAAGACTAGTTGAGCCAGTACTGAACTTATTTAAGATTTATTCATCATGTTCTTTACATTAATCCATCAGAGAATGTAAATAAATATTCTGAAGGGAAATATGGACTTCAAGAAAAAGAAAGTGCATAAACTGTATCAGACTACAAGATGTGATTGTATAATGTACAATTCACTTTATAAAAGCTTGATCTTGCTAGCAGAGAGGATCCTACTCAAGGAGTGGTACTTACACCAGGAAGTTGGTGCCAAAGAAAGGTTTTAGAAGGATTTGAGGAACAGTCTTCCAGACTCTGCCAACAACATCAGCTCCAAGCACATAGAAAATAGAGTTGTTGAGGAAGCTATTTCCTTTGCTAGTCAGGTGAATGGGAGAGGAGGGACACCATGGAATCTCTTACCCTCAGAACTGTTCATACTTGCAGGACCCAAATCAGGCCAAGCCACACAACACTTTAACAAATCTTGTTTAACTTAGTTATTTACACTCCTATAAACCCCATGTTGGATTAGAGTCAAACAGAATTGTTTTTCTATAGACATATATATAGTATGTATGTCCTTAGAGAACAGATCTCATGCACAAACACATACAAGTGCCAAGATTGGTATGTACATGGTGAAATCTTATCAATACCATCAATCTTGTGCTGGGGCAATGAAAGAGAGAGGACATAGAAAAGCAGAGAAGGCACCTTTTCTTTCCAATCAGCCATAAGAAACTAGTCAGATTGGATGGCCTGGCAATAGATCAATTTGTTTAGAGCTTCTTTGACCTCTCGATTCCTTAGGCAATAAATGAAAGGGTTGAGGGCCGGGGTCACAATGGCGTAGAAGATAGAAATAACTTTGTTCATGTTGAAGGCATGGATAGCTCGGGGTCGGGCATACATAAAAATAGTGGCTGAGTAGAAGATGGTAACTACCACGAGGTGGGAAGCACAGGTGGAAAATGCTTTCTGCTTTCCTGTTGGCATTCGTAACACAGTGGCCAGAATGCATCCATATGATAAAACAGTGATTGACAACGGGAAGAGGAAGATGACCAGAGCCAAGACAAAGTCCACCAGCTCGGCAATGGACATGTCTGTGCAAGAGAGGTTAAGAACTGGAGAGATGTCACAGAAAAAGTGGTTGATGACATTGGGACCACAGAAGCTGAGGCGAGAGATGAAGTAAATCTTTGCCAAAGAGATGCCAAAGCCAATAACCCAGGAACCAAGAGCTAGGCGGAAACAGAGTCCATGGCTCATGATGGTGGGATAGTGCAATGGGCGACAGATAGCCACATAACGGTCATAGGCCATTGCAGCTAGGAGAACACATTCTGTACACATAAGTGCAATGAAGAAATAAAGCTGTATCATACAGTGAGTGAAGGAGATGCTGTTACTCATGGACCAGAAGCTGAACAGCAGCTTGGGCACAGTCACAGAGATGTACCAGGTCTCCAAGAAGGACAGGTTAGCAAGGAAGAAGTACATAGGCTTGTGTAGTGGCCGGTTCTGCTGCACCAGTAGGATGATGATCACGTTTTCAGCTACAGTCAGAATATAGGCCACAAGAAACATAAGGAACACACCTGCTCTCATGCCCAAGCTCCCAGGAAACCCCACCAGAATGAACTTGGTGACCCGTGTCTGGTTCTCCACATCCATATCAGGCACACAGGACTTGGCCTTTCTAAGAGAAAAGAATCACTTGATCAGAGTCCATAGTCTAGTAAACATCTTTTATCCCTGCCTTCTTTGAGTACCTATAGCAGTAACAGTTGCTTATTAATAGCATATTATAGGTTAGAATTGAGTGGTTCTCAACCTTCCTTTGGGGATCAAATATGAGATGTCCTGCATATCAGGTATTTACATTACAATTTATAACAGTAGCAAATGGGCTGGAGAGATGGCTCAGTGGTTAAGAGCACTGACTGCTCTTCCCAAGGTTCTGAGTTCAAATCCTAGCAAACACATAGTGGCTCACAACCATCTGTAATGAGATCTGACACTTTCTTCTGGTGTGTACTTACATACAATAATAAATATATCTAAAAAATGGTAGAAAATTTGTAGTTGTGAATAACAATGAAATAACTTTTGGTTGGAACTGTATAGAAGAGGCACTGTAGCAGAGGGGTGGCATCATTAGGAAGGTTGAGAATCACTGGGTTAGACAGATGCATGGGCCATAATAACATGCTCTAACTCAATTTTCCACAAAGAATCTTTACTTATATAGTATTATTTCCACATTAATGATGTGGTACTATAGAGATATTAAGTATATTTCTATGTTCCCACTGACAGGACTGTAAGGATTGTATTCAAGTCTAAGCCAAAAGCCATGTGCTATCTAATATCCTCATGGCTACCTCCTAAGCAAACTAGCAAAACACACTTTGTGTTACTTTTGTACTTCAAAAGATACACTGGCCTTCATTGCCATCATCTGTTCACAATTGTGGAGGTTCTTCCTTGTAAGTGGGCAACTGTCATATGTCACTTGTTTCTTTTTTTCTACCATCAGTGGAGATGGAAAGGGCTTGTCACCATCTGAGGGTTACATGATTGATCGGTATGAGGAGTAAAGCTTGTCCCTGTGAGATCTCTGGACTTCAATCCAATCTCAAGTTTTCCATGGAGTTGCTCTGCCCTTGAAACCATGCCCACTCAGAAACCTATTTTCCTCTTTTGTTACATGAATATTAATGTGTTCAGTGGATGTCACTGTGCATTGAAATGTAATTAAAATCCAGCAAAAGATGTTTAATGTAAATGGCAGATGACAATGAGTGTGGAAGTGGCTCCTGCTGCATATTAAGGCAATAAAGATAAGTCTAGATTGGTAGGGAGGGGGCATGTAACTGCTATAATCCAGTAAGTGATGAGAAGCAGAAAGGGGGTTCTGTGGCCTTTCAGTTTTGGAGGATAAAGATAGACTCTCTGGGAGCTGTAACTGTTTAAACTAAAATGAAAGTGCATTAGATTTTTTTTAAATGATTAAAAATCCAGAAAGTAAAAACATACAATCTGGAATCTGATGGGCCTTTGACCTCTGAAGAGGTGACATTTTAGCTGAAGATTCTAATTAGACCATCTCTTTGAAGACCTTAGGTAAAAGAGATCCAAGTTAAAGCAAGACCCCTGTTGCTACACTGTGGTGGATAGAAAGAGGGTTAGAAAGTGGTAGGAAGGTAACTGTAATCGAGTAGATGAAACCCCAAAGCTAAAAATGAAGAAACTAAATACAATGGAAGGTAAGCAGAAGATTAAAGAGATTCACAGGATTATGTCATGGAAAGATAATTGTCTTTCAAAGTGAACTATATGAGTGGTACCATGGGCTTTAACAGAAGATTCTAGTTACCCTGAAGACTGGTTTGACAGAAGTGAAAACAGTTTAAGTTTAAGGTCTGTTTTAGATATAGAATCTTTAACGGAAATGGATAGATTTGGGTGTAGAAGATTGAAGGAGGGAGATCAAGGAGAAATCGCAGATAAAATTTAGGGGTTTTCATAGGCATTTTCTAAGTATTCAAAGAAATGGAAATAGATGAGCATTTGCTGTATTTGATTAGGATCAATGTTCTACTGAATCCTACAAAAAGAAATCAAGGTGCATTTAGTAGGTACCAGGAAGGTTGGTTACTACTGTTCATAGAATGCAGCAGTTAATCCATAAAATAATGTTAATGAGACACAGTTAGTCCAATTTCCCAGAAGAGGCACTGTATTTCAGACACTTAAAGTGGTAACAGTTACTAATTGAAAAGGGATGCAGTCAGAATTATACCAAAGTTCAGGCCTGTCTGACCCACAAAGAAAGTTAGATTTCAGTCTCATCACTATTCTTAAACATTTAAAATTTATATAATTCTAGAAAATATTCGCCAGTTTTGCTGAAATTTTATTATAAGCACAGGCCATTAGCGATGGAATGAATATAACACAAGAATACATTTTACCTCAAACATACACAATAGAATGAAACATACAGAGATGCTTGTCACATGTACCAGAGATAAGATAAGCACACAATACATCCCAAGATCTATCTGGGAGAAAGTGAATATTGCAGGTAAATTAATTAGAAGAAAAAAAAAGGTACAGAGGTCAGAATAGCCCAGCATAACAGCTCAATGGCTGGGTGTTTGACAAACCGAGAGGGAATGAATTGAAAAGGGATGCATGGCAGGAGGGAAAAGGAGACTCGTTAGGGTCCAGATTATGGGGAACTCCACATACAGCAGTAGGGAGTTTAAGAGCTATCCTTAAGCAAAAACCACATAATGACTGAATGTTTGTCATGAGGATTATAATAACCTTATATTTCACCCCGGTTGTTGACATGAGAAGATATATTGGGTACAACAAGATTATCAAATTAGAACTTGATGGTCAAAGTGTAAGTCATACTTATGACAGACATGTAGACACACAAGGAAGAGCAAAATCCCCAGCTATTGATTGATGGTTAAAGAAACTGAGATGAAGATATTCAGCTCTCTCCAGTACCACAAATAATACCAAGATCTACCTACTTACATAAGAAAGACCAAGAAGTATGTAGCATAGAGGTCCTGGGGATCACATAGGAATCTAAGGGCGGTAGTCATAACTGGGGTATTTACTTAGGATCCAAAATCAGGAAGTATCTCTCAAAAGCAACAGGAGAAACCTATTTCTTTTGTTTATTGTGTAATTCTCTGCACATTGGTTTCAGAAAATCAAAACATCTTTTTGTTCAATTGCTGGAATTACAGTGAATAATAGAAAGGGAAAACCTGAAAGATTTACAGTTTAAATACCACTGTACCTAAGATTTGCCTAGGTATTAGGCAAAGGGGGACCACTTACCTTGTCTTAGCAGCCTCTGATGGGGTACAATGTGAAAAACAATTCTTCACTGATTCTAAAATAGAAAGAAGTACAGAGAAAAGATTCAGGTATAGAGTAGATATGAGTAACCCTCTTCCTAAACCTACAGGAAACCAATGGGCACAGATTACCCCACTGCTTTGCAGCAGATGGCCAGGGCTATATGAGAGAATGTCCCTGGGCACTGAGACCACATTTGTGTCCAGTGTGGCACATGGCTGGATCTTCCAGCACTCTGGGTCCAGAGCTCCCATAGCCTCCTGGGGAGTACTTTTCTGGACTAGAGCACATCAAGTTGTGAATGTCTTTGTTCATCTGAGGACTTTATAAAGCATAAAGATCTTCTTGGCATCTCTCCCAGGACTCAAGAGGAAAGAACATTGACAATGGCTGTCTAAGTCTCTTGTGGTATCCAAGGAAATTTTTGCCCACTCTGGCCATCTCATTTGTTGTATGAGATATTGGCTCTGTGGGGAAAATCATTTATGGTCACATACTTTAGAAAGAACCATGCTTTATTTATTCTTTGTTGAAAGAGTAAGAGGAAAGAGAGCATTGCATGTAAATATTTCCTTTCAGATACTGAGTATTATCTTAGCTTTTGGGAAACAGAATGACCATATCAGTTCTCCTAAGGAGACCATGACTGCTGAGAACTAGACTGGTATTGTGACAATTTGGTATGGGTTTAAATGAAAGTCTTTGTTGTAAGGTAATATCATAAAGTATTCTAAATAAATTTATCATCATGAGTGACTGTCATCTGCAGAGTGTCACTTGACTAATAGTTCATATCTTGAGACAAAATTACAGTTTAGCACCTATCACTTCTTACAACAAAGAAATGCTTACAGATTCACTGTGATTTTTATAAGACAGTAAGTGGAAACATTGAAAGTCAGAAACAGTCCATTCTGGGGTGACCCTCACATTTATGCTAATTAAGAGAGTAGCTTCCCATGCAGATTCTTTTGTAGTACTGAAATATAGAAACAGGTTATAAAATATTAAAAAATCAGGTCCTTCTTTTAAATCTTTGTCCTCAACTTACCTCTAAGTTACAGAAACAATCTTATGTCACTTAAAATGTACAATTTAACCATAATTTCTCATCATGGATTGAAACTATTTTGTTGTAGTGACTGTAAATGGAAAATGACAGAATTTCTACCAAGTCATGGCTGCTTTAGCATCATGAGCAGAATGCTAGGCAGGTCATGCGTCTCCTCCCGAAACAAGAAACATTCTTCCTATTGTGACAAGAGCCCATGAATTGCCATGACTATAATCTTGAAGCCAAATATTTTAATAAAAGTAATCTTAAATGGATCTGAAACATTTGTCAAATACAACTGGGTATATCTGGTGGTACCCTGACATGCTGTCATCCAAAGTTGAAATAATAAAGCTTTCCTTCCAACATTTTGTGTACCTCCAAGTGGCTTTAGGCTGGTGGTCCCTGGCCCATGAGATGTGATCTGCAATAAGGAAGCCAATGGAACTCACGACACAGATTCTTTACCTTATGAGGTCCATAGGTGTTATCTGTTTTTCAGAACCCTCTCTTGCTGTTGTGTTTTGACCGGGGTTATTTTTATTCCTCCAACAATATGAATATTACACAGTTTACTTGTCGAACAACTAGTGGACTTGTGGTTCCATTTGGGACATATTTTCAAGACTTAGGCCATTTGTAGTTCTGCTTTAGACTTCCCTTGCTATTGAGCTAAGCCTGAAGTTCACCTGGAGGTGAACTCTTTGGATCCCTTCAGGCCTTATTTGAACAAGCACTCAAACCTACACATAAGTAGAATTTTCCCAGGTACACATCAAGGTTGTTTATTTTATTTTAAATGCTCCATGGTTTTGCATATATTTCTTGCAAAAGGGCCACGCTAACCTTCTCTGTAGTGTTCTGATTTTAGGATATGCACTGCCAAAGCAAGCATCACACTAAGTTTTTTCAATTCCTAAATCCCCAGTGTATCTTCTTTCCCAACCACCTCCTTCTGACTATTTTCAGTCTGTCCATTGCTTATCCCAACCCTCATTCGTAGACAGAGGCTGCTACAACTTTATCCTTTAAATGCTTCCAGATAGCCTGGCTAGGTGGTGTACTTCGGCTCCTCGCACACTGAGGGGAGAAAACAAGGTAAGGGTCAACTTAGACAATTAATGAGACACCTTCCCAAATCATGAAAATTAAACAGAGGGCTGGCTCAGTGAGGATGTGTCTAGTGCATGCAAAGCTAAGGGTCCAATCACTGTTAAACACCACCTCCCAACAAACACACATCCGAGCACCACATTCAGAAAACATCATCCACAATGCTATCCTAGTCTTTCTTCAGAATGCTGTAAGATTTCTTTCAGTTAGACAAAAGTTAATTTAGACAGGTTTTGACATCCATCAAATTATTTCTGTATTGAGTCAGAATTTCCCATGTCCTTGGTGTAAGTGATCTTAGTAGGCAGCACATACATGCACAACATATATTGTTTTTGAAACTTCCAAGTTTCCCAAATCCTGCTTGTTAGTTATAGACACATTACTGTGAGTTTTCTGTGTTGAATATTTTAAAATAATTGTATTTATTTCTGATTTACATGATTTTCCCTTCACTTTTCATGACCTTAATTCATTGGCTATGACTCTCAGTTAAGAATAAGTGGTGAGCATAAACATAGGAAACTTGTCTTCAATCTTAGAGAGAAATCATTTGTGCCTCCTACCCACTAAAGATGATGCAAACTGTTAAACATTATTAATCAAATTAATTCCTTCCCCACCCCCCTTTTGTATCACTATTCTGGCTCCCTGAAGGATCACTTCTACTGGACTCTAATTAATTATTAAATTCTGATATATCAGTCTCTCTTTCTCCTTCTCCCTCTAGACCATACCATGTCTCCTTCCAACCCCATTCACACCTCCAATTCCCTTTCATGCTTAACACTTAGTGTCTGCCATTCAAGCTTTGTTAGTCATTTAGTGAATGTATGTAAATAGGCAATAAATAGGCAATCATGTCTTTTGTCTTTGAATATCTAAAAATCACAGAAATGAAATGGTTATAGACTAAAATACAGCTCACATTTCAGTCTTTTAGGGTGGGAAATTAGTGCAAAGGAGTACCCCAGGTGTATCAAAAGTACAGTTTCCATGGAAAAGCTGAGATGCAATAGTCTATCCGGTAGAAAAGACAGGGCTGAAGATTGGCTTCACAGATTCACTGACTTCATTATTTGCTCCCATGTAACTGGTCAGCTGTCAATTAACATCAGTCATATGCCACTTAGAGTTTTTAAAGATTGTTTTTAAAGAACTGGTGCTTTAGGAGGGTGCCACCTATGGTATTTTGTTTCACTGAACCTTTCTAGAGTGAGTATGTTGCTGCCAACCTAAAATATCCTTATAGCATGAAAATCAGTATCAGGAAGACACAAAAACTCACTCTATAATTAGAGTTAAAAATCATCCTCGAGTTTTGGTTGTGCCCTTTTCAATTGTCAGCTTTGCATCATTGTGACAAAATATTGTGTTAATTAAAAGGAAGGAAGACTTCATTTTGGTTTGTCCCAGTACCCCTACTCTACCTTGCATTCTGTTGCGATAAACAAGATCAAAAGCAAGTAGAGAAGAAAAAGGATTTATGCATGTTACAATACTCTTTTAGTGTTTGCCCAAAGGTGACCCTACTTTATGCCATACATATTTTCTTAGAAGTTTTATTGTTTCTCAATAGGATAAATTTAAGACCAATATCTTCAACACATGAGCCTTTAGAAAACATTTAAGCAAATGATTGATAACTTCTAGCAGCAACACACAAAAACCTAAAATTATGTTAGGGACAATCAGGAATTCATGTACAGTTCACTAAAAGGTATTAGAGTTAATAAGGTCAGAAGACTAAAGGAAATGTCTCTTTCCTATATAATTGGTGCATACTATATATACAAAATATACTTTTGAAATATCCTGTGGCCATTCATTCATTCATTTATTTTTTTTTTAATAGCCAGAAGTTGGAAAGAACCCAGATGTCCCTCAATGGAGGAATGGATACAGGAGATGTATATTTACACAATGGAATACTATTCTGCAATTAAAAACAATGAATTCATGAAATTCCTAGGCAAATGGTCAGAACTGGAAAATATCATCCTTAGAGAGGTAACCCAATCACAAAAGAACACACATGGTATGCAGTCACTGATAAGGGGATATTAACCCAGAAACTCAGAATACCCAAGACACAGTTTGCATTCATTCATTTATATAAGAATTTCTGCAAAAGAAGTCATATACATAGAAAATCGGTTACAAATACAACTTTATTTGTTTTGTAGAAATTAGTATGTAGGTTCCCGCGGACTGCGCTGGAGAGACCGGTACCCAGGCTCTCCCCCCAATATAACATCACTTGGGACACGGCCTGTTGGGGCTTCCGTCTGTGCCCGAGGGCGGGTTGGCGCTGTGGTCGTCTGGGTGCCAGATTGGCGGGCCATCGTGACCACAGGGTGAGCGGCGCCACGGAGAGTGCCCTCCGCCATCTTTGCTCCAGTGACCAGGTAGTTGGGACCGCCAGGCTCAGAGACAGACAGGCATAATATCGCTTCGGTTTCAGGCAGCTTGTGTGTAACCTGCTCCCAGGTGCTGGGCTGATCTGCAGTAACCAGCGCGCCAGCTCTGCGGTGGGACCTTCTGCCTGGTGGAGGGACCCCGCGCAGGGAGGGAGCCTGCCAGCTTCCCTTCCTCGACCTCTGTTCCCGCGGACTGCGCTGGAGAGACCGGTACCCAGGCTCTCCCCCAAATATAACATCACTTGGGACACGGCCTGTTGGGGCTTCCGTCTGTGCCCGAGGGCGGGTTGGCGCTGTGGTCGTCTGGGTGCCAGATCGGCGGGCCATCGTGACCACAGGGTGAGCGGCGCCACGGAGAGTGCCCTCCGCCATCTTTGCTCCAGTGACCAGGTAGTTGGGACCGCCAGGCTCAGAGACAGACAGGCAAAATATCGCTTCCAGTTCAGGCAGCTTGTGTGTAACCTGCTCCCAGGTGCTGGGCTGATCTGCAGTGACAAGCGCGCCAGATCTGCTGTGGGACCTTCTGCCTGGCAGAGGGATGCCCCCCCCCCAGGAGAGATCACACACCCCTGCACAGGGCAGGAGCCTGCCAGCCTCCCTTTGGCGACCTCTGCTCCAGGAATCCACTAGGCTGAGCCTTTAGATGTGCAAGGCCTCCCCAATATAAGATCACTTGGGGCAAAGCACATTAGGGCTCCAAAGTCACTCAGGAGCAGGCAGGCCCCAGAAATCGGTGCCAGGGGAATCCTGGTAATCCAGGGGGGGCAGAAATAGCTTTGCAGGCTCACAGGAGGTCCAACCAACAGCCAGTGGCAGCAGGACCAACTAACACCAGAGGTATCCAGATGGCAAAAGGCAAACGTAGGAATGTTACTAACAGTAATCAAAGTAATGTGGGACCATCCGAACCCAACTCTCCAACAGCAGCAAGTCCTGGATACCCCACCACACCCGAAAGACAAGATCTGGATTTAAAATCACTTCTCATGATGCTATTAGAGGATCACAAGAAGGACACAAATAAATCTCATAAAGAGTTACAGGAGACCATGAATCAACGGTTAGAAGCCCTTACAAAGGAAACACAAAAATCGCTTAGAGAAATGCGGGAGAACATGGATCAAAAGATGGAGGCGCACAAGGAGACAACACAAAAATCGCTTAACGAGATGAATCAACGGGTAGATGCACTCACAAAGGAATCACGAAATTTGCATAAAGAAATGCAGAAGAATATGGGTCAACAGACGGATGCCCATAAGGAGGCAACACAAAAATTGCTTAAAGAAATGAATCAACGTTTAGATGCCCTTACAAAGGAAACACGAGAATTGCTTAAAGAAATGCAGGAGACGATAGATCAACAGATGGAATCCCATGAGGAGGAAACACAAAAATCGCTCAGAGAAATGCAGGAGAATGTGGGTCATCAGGAAGAAATCCTGAAAGAGGTAATGCAAAAATACCTTAAAGAAATACAGGAAAATACAAACAAACAAGTGAAGGATCTCAGCAAATCCATCCAGGAACTAAAAAAGGAAGTAGAAACAACTAAGAAATCACAAAGGGAGACAACTTTGGAGATAGAAAACCTTGGGAAGAAATCAGGAGTCATAGATGCAAACATCAACAATAGAATACAAGAGATGGAAGAAAGAATCTCAGGTGCTGAAGATTCCATACAAAGCATCGACTCAACAGTCAAAGAAAATGCAAAATGCAAAAAACGCGTAACCCAAAACATCCAGGAAATCCAGGACACAATGAGAAGACCAAACCTAAGGATTATAGGTATAGATGAGAGTGAAGATTTGCAACTTAAAGGGCCAGTAAACATCTTCAACAAAATTATGGAGGAAAACTTCCCTAACTTAAAGAGAGAGATGCCGATGAACGTACAAGAAGCCTACAGAACTCCAAACAGACTGGACCAGAACAGAAATACCTCCCGTCACATAATAATCAAAACACCGAATGTTCTAAACAAAGAAAGAATACTAAATGCAGTAAGAGAAAAGGGCCAAGTAACATACAAAGGAAGACCTATCCGAATCACATCAGACTTCTCACCAGAGACTATGAAAGCCAGAAGATCGTGGGCAGATCTCATGCAGACACTAAGACAGCACAAATGCCAGCCTAGACTACTCTACCCAGCAAAACTCTCAATCACCATAGATGGAGAGACCAAGATATTCCATGATAAAACCAAATTTTCACAATATCTTTCCACAAATCCAGCCCTGCAATGGATAATAGGTGGAAACCTCCAATACAGGGAGAGAAACAACACCCTGGAAAAAATGAGATAATAACCTTCTTGAATCAAACCCAAAAGTAGATAACCACTCAAACATAAAGATAGCATCAAGAATGGCAGATGGCAATAATCACTATGCCTTAATCTCTCTTAATATCAATGGTCTCAATTCCCCAATTAAAAGACATAGACTAGCAGACTGGATACGTAAACAGGACCCAGCATTTTGCTGCATGCAGGAAACACACCTCAGTGTCAAAGACAAACACTACCTCAGAGTAAAAGGCTGGAAAACAATTTTACAAGCAAATGGCCCCAAGAAACGAGGTGGAGTAGCCATCCTAATATCGGATAAAATTGATTTTCAACCTAAAGTCATCAAAAAAGACACAGAAGGACACTACATACTGATCAAGGGAAAAATCCACCATCAAGAACTCTCAATTCTGAATATCTATGCTCCAAATGCAAGGGCACCCTCATTCGTAAAAGAAACTTTACTAAAACTCAAAGCACACATCGCACCGCACACAATAATAGTGGGTGACTTCAACACCCCGCTCTCTGAAATGGATCGTTCAGGAAAGCAGAAACTAAACAGGGACACAGTGAATCTAATTGAAGCCTTGGACCAAATGGAACTAACTGATATATATAGAACATTTCATCCTAGAGCTAAAGAATACACCTTCTTCTCAGCTCCTCATGGTACCTTCTCCAAAATTGACCATATAATTGGTCACAAATCAGACCTCAACAGATACAAGAAGATAGAAATAATCCCATGCCTCCTATCAGATCACTATGGAATAAGGGTGGTCTTCAATGGCAACAAAAACAAAAGAAAAGCCACGTACACATGGAGGCTGAACAATGCTCTACTCAATGATAACTTGGTCAAGGTGGAAATAAAGAAAGAAATCAAAGACTTTTTGAAAGTTAATGAAAATGAAGGCACAACATACCCTAACTTATGGGACACAATGAAAGCAGTGCTAAGAGGAAAATTCATAGCCCTGAGTGCCGCCAAAAAGAAACGGGAGACAGCATACACTAACAGCTTAATGGCACACCTGAAAGCCCTGGAACATAAAGAAGCAAATACACCAAAGAGGAGTAGAAGGCAGGAAATCATCAAACTCAGGGCTGAAATCAATCAAGTAGAAACAAATAAAACCATACAAAGAATCAACAAAACGAGGAGTTGGTTCTTTGAGAAAATCAACAAGATAGATAAGCCCTTAGCCAGACTAACCAGAGGGCACAGAGATAGTATCCAAATTAATAAAATCAGAAACGAAAAGGGAGAGATAACAACAGAAACTGAGGAAATTCAAAAAATCATCAGATCCTACTACAAAAACCTGTATTCAACACAACTAGAAAATCTTGAGGAAATGGACAATTTCCTTGACAGATACCAAGTACCAAAATTAAATCAGGATCAAATAGACCATCTAAACCGTCCTATAACCCCTGAAGAAATAGAAGTTGTCATTGGAAGTCTTCCAACCAAAAAAAGCACAGGTCCAGATGGTTTTAGTGCAGAATTCTATCAGACCTTCAAAGAAGACCTAACACCAATACTCTTCAAATTGTTCCACAAAATAGAAACAGAAGGAACACTACCCAACTCGTTCTATGAAGCCACAATTACACTAATACCAAAAGCACACAAAGATCCGACAAAGAAAGAGAATCTCAGGCCAATCTCTCTTATGAATATCGATGCAAAAATACTCAATAAAATTCTTGCCAACCGAATCCAAGAACACATCAAAACGATCATTCACCACGATCAAGTAGGCTTCATCCCAGGGATGCAGGGATGGTTCAATATAAGGAAATCCATCAATGTAATCCACTACATAAACAATCTCAAAGAAAAAAACCACATGGTCATCTCATTAGATGCTGAGAAAGCATTTGACAAAATTCAGCATCCTTTCATGCTAAAGGTCTTGGAAAGATCAGGAATTCAAGGCCCATATCTAAACATAGTAAAAGCAATTTACAGCAAACCAGTAGCCAGCATCAATCTAAATGGAGAGAAACTTGAAGCAATCCCACTAAAATCAGGGACTAGACAAGGCTGCCCTCTCTCTCCATATCTTTTCAATATAGTACTTGAAGTTCTAGCTAGAGCAATTAGACAACAAAAAGAGGTCAAAGGGATACAAATTGGAAAGGAAGAAGTCAAACTATCACTATTTGCAGACGATATGATAGTATACATAAGCGACCCAAAGAACTCCACCAGAGAACTCCTACAGCTGATAAACGACTTCAGCAAAGTGGCCGGATATAAAATCAACTCAAGCAAGTCAGAAGCCTTCCTATACTCAAAGGATAAGCAGGCTGAGAAAGAAGTAAGAGAAATACTACCCTTTACGATAGCCACAAACCATATTAAGTATCTTGGCGTGACGCTAACCAAACAAGTGAAAGATCTGTATGACAAGAACTTCAAGTCTCTGAAGAAAGAAATTGAAGAAGACCTCAGAAGATGGAAAAATCTGCCATGCTCATGGATTGGCAGGATTAATATAGTAAAAATGAGCATCTTACCAAAAGTAATACACAGATTCAATGCAATCCCCATCAAAATCCCAACTCAATTCTTCATAGAGTTAGAAAGAGCAATTCAAAAATTCATCTGGAATAACAGAAAACCCAGAATAGCTAAAAGTATTCTCAAGAGTAAAAGAACCTCTGGGGGAATCAGTATCCCGGACCTCAAGCTGTACTACAGAGCAATAGTGTTAAAAACTGCATGGTATTGGTACAGTAACAGACATGTAGATCAATGGAACAGAATTGAAGACCCAGAAATGAATCCACACTCCTATGGTCACTTGATCTTTGACAAAGGAGCTAAAACCATCCAGTGGAAAAAAGATAGCCTTTTCAACAAATGGTGCTGGCTCAGCTGGAGGTCAACATGCAGAAGAATGCAAATTGACCCATCCTTATCTCCTTGCACTAAGCTCAATTCTAAATGGATCAAAGATCTCCACATAAAACCAGACACACTGAAACTAATAGAAGGGAAACTAGGGAAGAACCTTGAACATATGGGCACAGGGGAGAATTTCCTGAACAGAACTCCAATAGCTTATACTCTAAGATCAAGAATAGACAAATGGGACCTCATTAAATTACAAAGTTTTTGCAAGGCAAAAGACACCGTCAAAAAGACAAAGCGGCAACCAACTAACTGGGAAATGATCTTTACCAACCTTACATCCGACAGAGGGCTAATATCCAAGATATACAAAGAACTCAAGAAGTTAAACTCCAGAGAGGCAAGTAACCCTATTAAAAAATGGGGTACAGAGCTACACAAAGAGTTCTCACCTGAAGAATATCTAATGGCTGAGAAGCACCTAAAGAGATGTTCATCATCCTTAGTCATTAGGGAAATGCAAATCAAAACAACCCTGAGATTCCATCTCACACCAGTCAGGATGGCTAAGATCAAAAACACAGGAGACAGCAGTTGTTGGCGAGGATGTGGAGAAAGAGGAACACTCCTCCACTGCTGGTGGAATTGCAGGCTGGTACAACCACTCTGGAAAGCAGTCTGGCGGCTCCTCAGAAAACTGGGCATGACACTTCCGGAGGATCCGGCTATACCACTCCTGGGCATATACCCAGAGACTTTACCTGCATGCAATAAGGACACATGCTCCACTATATTCATAGCAGCCTTATTTATAATAGCCAGAAGCTGGAAAGAACCCAGATGTCCCTCAACGGAGGAATGGATTCAGAAGATGTGGTATATTTACACAATGGAATACTACTCTGCAATTAAAAACAATGAATTCACGAAATTCCTAGGCAAATGGTCAGAACTTGAAAATATCATCGTTAGTGAGGTAACCCAATCACAAAAGATCACACATGGTATGCAGTCACTGATAAGGGGATATTGACCCAGAATCTCAGAATACCCTAGACACAATCAGCATATCAATAGATTTCTAAAAAGATGGAAGGAGAGACCCCTGGTCCTGGAAAGACTGGATGTAGGGGAACGCCAGGACAGAGTAATGAGAGGGGGTTGAACGGAGAAAAGAGGGAGGGAAGGGGGCTTATGGGACTTTCGGGGAGGGAGGAAACGGGAAAGGGGAAGTGATTTGGAATGTAAATTAAAAAAATAAAATAAAAAAAAGAAATTAGTATGTAATTAGCCTATTGAAAGAAAACATTGAAGTTAAATGCATCAGCAAATGACAATACTAACGGAATGAGACAGGTCATAAAAGACAGACCATATCAATCTACACCGAATGGCTGATTCATTTTGTCAGGTACTATGCGTTTTCTCTGAAGTTTTATTTGGAGTCTTTGGCATTAGTTGGATGATGTTGCTTTTGTTATATGAGAAATATAAACCTTATCTCAAATTTTTAATTAAGGAGTAAAATACTAGTTAGGAATTTTTGATGTGGTCCCTTTGAATGAGATTGGAAAGAGCTGTTATGAGGTGGCACTTTTTATACTCAGTTACCAGCATAAAGGTTGTATGATACTATTTCTTTCCTTGGGGTATGTTGCAGAAAGACGATGTATTATGAAATAACTTGTTTAGTTTATATCTTGGCTATCTAGTTTTTGTAAAAGAAAGATATGTTGTGTAAATTTTTCCAAGGAGATACATGGAAATATATAGTCCAATGATAGGCTAAGCAAACAATCCTAACAAGTCTACTTTGGTGAACAAATAAGATTACTGGAATTACTTATAGGCTCATTGGTGTCTCCTGGGTATATGCATCACTGAAAAACTCACCCCAGCATGGGTTATTACTCATAAAAGCTGAAGAGTTTTCTGTGCAACTTGCAGGCAGTTGTACTGAAAAAAATCTCCTTTCTCCCTGTAATTTTTACTGCTCCTCTAACCTCAGGGCAGAGCATTGTGGGTCTTGTAAGTTCCTTGTGACTTAGAATAAAATTCTGGAAAGTTTTGTGAGCTGCTTCTCTTCTATCCATATGGTTCAATGTGGAAGAAACTGCTTTCCCTTGAAAGTGTATATTTGAGGAACAGAACCTTGGCTCCTGGCAAAAAATTCAATCTCAAATTAAGTTTTTGAGATTTGTGGTAGTATGTTCTACTAATCCTAGATTCTGATAATGAGTATGATGATAATACTGGGATATTGGCCAAATTCTGCCAAAAGTTTGAATTCCTTGTTTACTGTCAGAGGTCCTTTGTCACTATGACGTTTAGACCGTAATCCCTAAGAACAAGTAATCTTTCTAATAGTATTTTACTGACTGTGACAGCTATGCTCTGTGACATAGAAAAGCTTCCACTGAAATGGAAAACCACACAAATGACTAATAGCACATTTATCATACTTCTACAGCCCCAGAAGTCGAAGGAAATTACTTTTCTTGGAGGAATTATTTCTCAGGCAGGTCTGACAGTTGAATTACCCTTCACACGCCTCTTTAGGAAATGGGTTCCAATGACATGGCTTATCCTGTTGGGTTATCATATTAGTATTACACTGGGTCAATCTATGTGTACAGGAAAGAAGGGAAGAAAAAAAGAACCTCCGTGTTGGTTTCCACAGTGGGTAAATTAGTTTCTTCTCTTCAGCAGCACATAAGGATTCTCTTTCTTCCATTTACTCAACACTATTCATTAGAATTTGTTTGTTTACTTTCTTTTCTTTTTTATATTGAAAACCTATTCTTCTCTCGTACAATACATCCCTACCACAAATTTCCCTCCATCCACTCTTCCCAGCTCCCTCTTCTCCTCTGCACCAGATCTACTCCCCATCTGTTTCTCTTCAGGAAAGAAAGCAGACTGCCAAGAGACAATAGCCAAACAAGACATTTGTTTTACTTTTTATTTTTTAATTACTTGCAGCTTCCTCTCCTCCCATTCCTTCTCTCTCCTATCCCCTTCCTTCGTCCTTATCCTTCCTTTCTCTTCAGAGAAGGGGAGGTCTCCCATGAATGTTAACTCACCTTGGCATATGAAGTTGCAGTAGGACTAGGCACATCTTCTCTAATTGAGGCTAGGCAAGGCAGTCCAGTTAGGAGAAAAGAATCCAAACACGGGGAAAAGAGTCAGAGAAAGTCCTTGCTCCTGCTTTTAGGGGTCCTACATGAAGACCCAACTGCACATCCATTACATACGTGTACAGGGGCTAGGTATGTCCCATGCATGTTCTTTGGTTGGTAGTTCAGTCTCTGTAAGCCCAAATGGGCCCAGGTTAGTTAATTCTGTAGGTTTCTTGTGTTGTTCTTGGCCTCTCTGACTCTTCAGTCATTCCTCTCTCTTCTATAGGATTCTCCAAGCTCCATCTAACGTCTGGCTATGGGTCTCTGCATCTGTCTCCATCATCTCTGGAGTGAAGCCTCTCTGCTGACAGTTATTCTAGCCCTTTATCTGCAAGTACAGCAGAATATCATTAATTATGTTGGGGATGGTCCCTTTCTTATGGCATGGATCTTAAGTTGTGTCAGTTATTCATTGGCCATCTCCTCAATTTCTGCCCTGTCTTTATCCCTGCATATTTTGTAAGAAGAACAAATTGTAGGTTGAGGGTTTTGTGACTGTGTTGGTCTCTTCATTCTTCCATTGGAAGTTTTGCCCGGTTACAGCAGGTGCACATTTAAGATTGCATATCCCCTATTGCTAGAAGTTTTTAGTTAGATTCCTCATAGATTCCTGGGATTTTCCATTGTTCTAGATTAAAACCAAAAGATAGCTCATGCTGGCAAGGGTATGAAGCAAGGGGAACACTCCTCCATTGGTGTTGGGAGGGAAATTTTGCACAACCATTTTGGAAACCAATTTGCTAAATTTTCAGAAAATTGGTAATAACTCTCCCTTAACACCCAGCTACACCACTCTTGGGCATATACCAAAAGATCCACCATGCCATAAGGACATTTGTTCAACTCTATTCATAGCAGTTTTATTTGTAATAGCCATAAACTGGAAATAACCTAGATGATCCTAAAGCAAAGAATAAATAAAGAAACTATACTACATTTTCATGATGGAATCTTACTCAGCCATTGAAATCTATGACATCCATGAAATTTGCAGGATGAATGGAACTAGAAAAGATCATCCTGAATGAGGTAACTCAGACTCAGAAGGACAATCATGCTATGTACTCACTTAAAAGTGTATATTACAGACTCAAAGAAGCTAAGCAACAAGGAGAGCCCAACAGGGGAATGCTTGAATCTCACTGAGAAGGGGAAATAGAATAGTCATCAGAGGTGGATGGTTTAAGGGAACTGGGTAGGGGAAGAGGTGGGGAGGGGAAATAAGATGTGGGAGGTTTAAGGGAGAGAGGAATTGAATTGGTATGTGGGGCACATCTCTGTGATGTGCCAGGCGTTTATTTTCTTTAATGGTCAGCACTCTGACCTGAAGTAAGACAAATTTTTTTTTGGCATATTGGATCTGCATTTCACTGATGACCAAAAATGCTGAACTTTTTTTTCTATATTCTTATGACTGTTTATATTTCATCTCTTGAGGATTTCTACATAGCTATTGACTTTTTAGGTTTCTGAATTCCCTATGTATTTTTGTAGTATCATATGTATAGCTTGTAGATATTTACTCCAGTTCTTTGGGATCTTATTTTCATGAATTGTTTCCTTTGGTGAGCAGAAGTATTTGACTTTCATGGAATTCTTTTTTCAGTTCTTGGTTTTATTTCTTTGACTATTAGAATCTGTAAGTTCTTACCCATACTTTCACACACATACACACACACACACACACACACACACAAACACTTACAATAAGGTTTTGATCAATTTTTGAATTGATTTTTATAAAGGGCAAGAGATATGTCCAGCATCACTTTTTTCCATGAGTGAATACCCAGCTGTCCCATCGTCATTTGTTGATGGTGCTGTCTGTTCTTCAATGTATGCTTTTGCGTCTTGTCAAACATCAGTACCTGTAGCTTTGCAGGTCTGTTTCTGGGTCCTCTGTTCTCGCCTATTAGCTTATACATGTGTTGTTGCCCCAGTACTATATTGCTTCAGCTAGTATGGCTATGTAGTAATAATTTGAAATCAAGCATTGTTATACTTCCTGCATTGTTCTATTTCTCTGGACTGTTTTGACTATTCTATGAAGAATGTCATCGGAATTATGGTATAAGTTGCATTGAATTCATGAATTGCTTTTAGTAACAGGGCGAGTTTCATAATATTCTGATAATGCCTAAACCTGGAAAGTCTTTCTATCTTCTAATACTTTTTTCTTAAATTCTTGAATTTTTTATTATAGAAGTATTTTACTTCTTTTATTATGTTTTATTTCTAGTTATTTTTTACTTTTGTGAGTGGAATATGAAGAATTCTGTCAAGTGGGAGAAAAACAAGAGTAGTGAGATTCAGGATATTATGTTCAATATTAGTTACTTTAGAAGGACAGAAATTTCATAAGTTCTCAGTGTGTTTGTAGATAAATACTAAGCATTCTGGGAATTTAATAAGCCATCTATAGAGGCCATAATAATCTCATTTGCAACTTATAATGCTTTAACAATAGCTACAACTGCTCTCATTCAAGAAGGTAACCACTAGCAACAGGAACTATCTGCTAGCTATGATATCTAATCAGCCATGACAGTCTCCATGTTCCTGAATAAGTCCTGAATTATTCCTATGTGGTTTTTGAACAAAAAGAAGTTGGATATTTATTCTTAGGACAACATTTCAGTAAAGTCAGAATCTCCTTTGTCTCCACAGACATGGCTTCAGATTTTTCTGTCCAATGTTAACTGTTAGTTGCATATAAGTTAGATAATTCATATAATGCAAAATGAAGAAGTATGGATTTACTTTCCTTTGTATATTAGAAATCCCATTAACTGACTTTTAGTTTGAGGGAAAGGCAATATGTCATAAGGATAGTTGGGGACTAAGATTAATTCTTGTTTAGACACAGGGGGCCTTTAAAACTTTTTATTTTATTTTATTTTATTTTTTTAATTTACATTCCAAATCACTTCCCCTTTCCCGTTTCCTCCCTCCCCGAAAGTCCCTTTAAAACTTTTAAATTCTTTTTTAAGAATGAGTTTCTGCAACATGTGCAGCTTTCGTTTGGGGAATCCTGAGAAGATGAATAGCAACAGTGAGTCATCTGTCTACTTTACTAGAACAATTCCCTCTGAAAAGGTTGAATCAACTTAGGAGATATATAAAGAATCTCAACTAGCCTTTTGGTTTAATGGTCAGGTATATTGTTGAGTTTCACATATGAATATAAGAGAGTTAGTAACTGTAAAAGACAGAATTAGAAGATTTAATTGTCAAAGTATGTGGTTTAGGAATACAAGACAGTTAAGTGTTAGGATATGTGGTTCATAAGCCTTGAAAAAGATTCTATTTTCCTATATGTATTTTCTATCCAGGAAGAATAGATGTATTATGAAAACTGCTATAGGAAACAGTAAACCCAGGATTTACATAATCACTAACAATAGGGATCTTTCTTTTATCTTCTGTATTTAGAGGATCTTGTTAAATGTTGAATGAGATCCTCTGTTTTAACTAACCTGGTTTGTCTAAACTGGAATGTAAATATCTTTCCTCCTTTTGGTTTGAGCTTAAAGAATGTCAATAAAATATCAATTATACTCCAGTGCAGGCTCCACGCCCAGGAGTAGATGTTCAACACAAAATAAATTCCATGCTTCTTTTGGTGGATTTTTTGTTCTGTGTTTGTTTCTTTTGGAACTTTTTGATTTTTTTGTTGTTCATTTTGATTTTTGTTCTGTGGGGTAGCTAGGAAGGTGGAAAGGATCTGGAGGAATGGGGAGAGGGGAAATATGAGAATATGATATATGAAAAAATTAAAAATATTCTAACAAATTATAAGTTGAAAAGGAACTACTGGAATCAATGAATTGATTAACAGGTCCTAACTTAAAAAGAAGTGGTTAGGAATTCAAAATTATTTTTGTCTATCATGAAGCCCCTATCACTGGAATGTTCTTTATCCTGGGGAAGGGGAATACGGAGGCTGTTAGAGACTGATAACACATATTACTATCCCAATTCCTATAACAAGTAGTGACATGGGATAAGGGTTAAAAGAAACCTTCCCAAGAAGTGTTGCCTAAGCAAAACAAACACTTTCTTACACATTTGCAAAGGGAACAGAATAGCAAGGGAGATGCTGCTATGGTGGGAAATAAAAGACATGCTGTGAAGTTAGGGGTGGGGGTCAGAACACACAGGACACTTAGATCATTGTAGCAAATGAAATTATTTCTGCTAATAAGTGGGCACCATTAAAATATTTAAGTAAGAGGGAAAAACATGTCATGGGCATATATATTGGTAATCATTAGCATGTCAATTATACCTGAAGATAAGTGAGTTTTACAAAATTATTTTACTGTAAGAAAGAAAATCAGGGTATAGAGAGATGTCTCTAGAGATAAGAGAACTTGCTGTTCTTGAAGAGGAGCCATACTTGGTTCCTAGTGGCTGCATGGCAGTTCATAGCAACCTACAAGTCTAGTTTCAGGAGATCTGATGGCTTCTTCTGACTTATCCAGGGATCAGGCACACACTTGGTACACATACATGCATGCAGGCAATACACTTACACACATGTAGATAGATAGATAGATAGATAGATAGATAGATAGATAGATAGATAGATAGATAAAACATCTGCAAAAGAAAAAGTAAAAGAGAGCAATTATTGCCCTTCAACTCCAGAATCCTCCATGGTTGCTAATGTGTTTATAAAAAGATAAAGAGAAGGGTATATGTTTTGTGGATGTGTGGTGAGGTGTGGGGAAGGGGGTGCCTCAGTGGGCCCATGTGGAGGCATTCTTTCCCCCGAGGGACCAGCCACACGACAGTATAGTATAGAATAGAGTTTATTCAGGGCATGGGAAGGGTAGTTAAAAGGGTAGTAGAGGCAGAAAAAAGGAGAGAGAGAGAGAGAGAGAGAGAGAGAGAGAGAGAGAGAGAGAGAGAGAGAGAGAGAGAGAGAGAAACAGGAGTAGAGAAGTAGAGGCTGGCCATGAGCACATGGAGAAAGAGTGGGGAAGGGATGAGAGGAAGGTAAGAGCAAGAGCAACAGAGAGAGGAGAGGGCAAAAGTGTCTTTTGCCATGTACTGTGGGCAGGGCATACCTGGATGTTGCCAAGGTAACTGTGGGGCGGAGCTTAGACAAAATGCTAACAGTTGCCTTACTACTGGAATCTTTGAGTAAAGAAAAACAAGTGTCAGAAAAGTGATGAAACAATCCTCTGGGAGATTAAACCATATTTCCTGTGCACCAAATTTTCCTCTTCTTGTTAGCAACAAAATAAAATAACTAAAATGACTTATTTAGGGACAGAGACTGTGCAAACCATCTCTGTGCTTTTATGCAATTGAGAAAGTCAGAAAGACTCAAATGATAATTAATTGACTTGCAAAAATAATTTCTTCTTTTTCCAAATATTAAGTATTTTCTCCTTTTACACAGAATTTAGATTTCTTTAAAGATTTCAGTTGGTTTTTAGTAGCCTTAATACTTAAATACAAACAGCCCTAGCTATATGTCATAATAATACCTGACATCATTTCCTAATAAAAATTTATATACTGTACTATGAAAACACTTTTAACAAAATATTTTCATTTACTCTTTGAGAATTTCATATATAATACATTTTGATCATATTTCCTCTTTTACCTCCTTCCACATCTATCTTCGCTCTTTTCTTCCTCCAAATTTGTGTTCTCTTTAAAAAAGTCAATGAAAATACTTTTAAATACTCATTGAATATATGTGCATACATATGAATATATGTGTGAGTACATGTGCATTCATGTGGGATCATTGACGAGGTCACTTTTCTCCTTCCATCATAAGTTTCTATAGATCAGATTTGGACAAGAAGTCTTGGTGGCAAGTACCTTCTTTTGTCTTTGATTATCGTAGAGTCGTTAACCTTGTAGAAAGGAAATTCCTTGAAGGAAGAATATGAAAATATGTACACTATTGTATAAACAAGCCTTTCACCCACAGCAACCATCAGCACTCATGGAGGTTTATACCTGCTGACAACATGAGGCCAAAAGATGAGGGAAATGTCTATGTCTCAGCAAAATGGTAGAATGCTGTGACCTTCAGGACAGGACAGGGCTGGCACCCACCCAGCTACCTTATTGTCTATGCTTGTGCTTGCGATCTCTTTCTAAGGTTCAAGGGGCTGCGTTCATGGAATGCTAATTCATAAAATAAAACAAAAGGAACTGGGGAAAGACTGAATAGATATGTAAAATAAAAGACTAGGCTTTTGATCTGCAAAAGATGAGCTATCCAGAGAGGTTTTTAGAATTGAAAAAAATAAAAATAAAAGTTGTCTCAAGTAGATAGCTGCCTAGAGATCTCTAGAGAAAGCAGAACATAGAGCATCCTGGAAAGCTGTCTTGAGCAGATCATAGGCTATCACCTTGGATCCAGGATTTGACTTCAAGTCATTTGTTTTGCCATCCTTAGACACCCCTTCTCGCAGGAACCCCTCTCCAAGCCAAGGCTGGTCTTTGGCATACCTGAGAATGCTCAGATTTTTAATCGCAAATTCTAGAGAGTCCACTTCATTCTTACAAGAAGTGAAGTTATTGAAATGAAAGAAAAGACGTGTATTTATGCTGTTTATTTATAATTGTTATAAAAATGTCTCCTTTGACAAGAATCATCAGAGCTCAGTCCACATCTCAAAATTTCCAACTGATTGTACCAAGAACTTCAAAAGTGAAACAGAATAATTTGTTTTGTATTAGTAAGTTATGACTTTGAGATAGCTGAGAACTTGGAACACTTAAAGGAGGGAGAAAAGTGAACATTTCCTCTATTGATGATGGATGAGCATTTAATACAAATTATTGCTAATTTATACAGCCACTCTGGAAGCTTATAATTTTTCCATATTTAGAAAAACAGAGTATTTATGGCATAAAATAGTTCAGAAACTGACCAGAGAGCACAGTTAATGAAAGGCAGAACAAGGATCCAAGGCCATGTGTATTTGGAAAAGCTAAGGCTCATTCCATTCTCACTAACAGACTGACAAGATCAAGAGTTTGAAGAAGCCTACAAATCACTGCATGTCAGAGGAAGAGGATCTCAAAGGGGCATCTCATAGATGACTGAGATGGCCAGTGTTGTTCTGTGAGAGAAAACCATTAAATATGTGTAGAAACTTCTTTGATCACAGCTATGTGATCACAATGATCAAGTTTTCTGTTGAAGTACAAGAGCTTTGCCTACATTTTTCTGATTTCTAGTTTATTTCTGAAGACAATTGGCACAGACATCTTGAGATCTTTATCCCTTTACCTTAATTTTTCAACAAGTTTCCTAAGAGCAGCCATAACTTCTTTATTCCTCAAACTGTAGATCACAGGGTTCAACATGGGTGCCACCACAGCATAGAACAGAGCAACCATTTTCTCCTTGTCCTCAGACGAGGCAGAACGTGGCCCTAGGTAAGTAAAGATGGTGGCTCCAAAGCACATACAAACCACAGTGAGGTGAGAGGCACAAGTCCCAAAGGCCTTGTGACGTCCCTGGGTAGAACGAATGTGCAGAATGGCAATGACTATCCGAGTATAAGAGAATAGAACCAGGCAACAGGGAAGCATGATCACTAGAAACCCTGAGATGGCCACCATGACCTTGTTGAAAGAGATGTCTACACAGGCTAGCCGAAGCACTGCAAGGGTCTCACAGGCAAAGTGATTAATGACATTGCGACACAGAGGAAGACGGAAGGTGATTACTGTCTCCATCAGTGAATTCAAGAAACCAGCCACCAAGCAACTGGCAGCCAGCCCCAGGCACAGTCCTCTATCCATGATGACAGTATAGTGCAATGGATAGCATACTGCCACATAGCGGTCATAGGACATAGCTCCCAGAAGGAAGAACTCAGAACCACCCAAAGCCAAGGAGAAACAGAGCTGGAGCACACAGCTGTGGAAAGGGATGAGCTTTTGGGCTGAAAGCAAGTGAGCCAACATTTGTGGGGCAATACTATTCCCATAGCAAAGATCCACTATGGACAGAACACTGAGGAAGAAGTACATGGGAGTATGAAGCCTGCTGTCCAATTTAATGAGGAGAAGAATCAGAGAATTTCCCACAACAGTTATGACATACATGACAAGGATCAGGACAAACAGAAAGACTTGAGTGTTCCAGTCACTGGAAAGCCCCAAGAGGATGAACTCATTCACCCATGTCTGGTTGACAAATTCCTGGCCCATGAACTTCACAATGGGACAGTTACTTTCAAACCATGTTGCAAATTGACACTTCTGAGTTTCAAGACATCCACAGTGACGATCACAATAAGATGTAGTGGTGCTTCTGAAATTAAAAAGAAGTGAGATCTTCATGATTTAAATTTTTGGAACATCATTTCTTCTCCAAAACACCTAACCTTACTTAAATGGCAAGAAAATTAAATAATTTTCGATTCAAAGTCTTATTTGACTTAGTATTTAGGGGATTGTGCCTCTTTTTGTGATAAGAAAGGTTTTGTGAAGTTTCTGAATTCTAGATGATGTCCAGTTTCATTTAACATTTTTGTTACTGGACTTCTGTAGAGATTTCATACTAAACTTTATTCAAGCCCCCACAGTAGAATACCTCCATAAAACATGAAATACTTTGAAGTATCATCACATATATTCAATCACTAAGCAATTTGAATTTTATTTTGTATAACTTTGGCTTGTATGTGTGTTTGTGTGTGGGTGTGTGTGTGTGTGTTTAAAAGTGTTTCACTCACCAGGGAAAGACAGTGTAGGGTCTGTGACAAGACCTATGTCTTCAAGTTTGAGATGAAGTGCACAAGCTTAGGGAAAACTGATACTAGAGCTGTGTTCTCATATCTAGACCTGGATGTGTGGAGGTGGCACAAGTGGGCTTAGTTCTTGGGGGACTCTCCAGAGGAATCCATTTCAGGAGCTACATGTCAAGGGCCCTGCCTGGGGTTAGTGGTACCATATGGCATGGGCATCTTGGTTCTAAAGATGACATTTAAACTGTGGAAGGTGATGTTTGAATAGATCAGCACACATTTGTGCTGTTTTGTGTTTTGTTTAATTTTTTACTAATTCTCGGAGAATTTCATAATAATATCTTGAACACATTCACTCCAGCCCCTCCCCTTAATTCCTTCCAGACCTGCTCACTGCTCACTGTCTCCCATTTTTCTTAGTATGACAACTCATCAACTCTAGTTTGTTCTGTCTGAATCCTTCTGGATGGGCAGGCATCCACTGAAGTACCGTCAACCAACAAGGAGCTTTGTATGAACAAATGGGATTGGATATATATATATTCAATGATATTCTATAAAGATGTTCCTCTATACACTCAAAAAAAAGTGTTTCACAAGTTTAATGGGGAAACTATAATTTCAATCAATTAGTAGGACTTAACTACTATGTTGATAATAATGATAATGACAGCTTTGCAGTGTCAAATAGAGGGCTTCTACATCACCCATGTTATAGCACTGGGCCAGGTGTTCCACTGCAATTCAAAATGTCAACTTAAGACTTGGTGTTACATAATAGCAAAAAATAATCCCATACGCCTTTAAAGTGAATTTAATAAAGTGTACAATAATGTTATGTTCCTACTGAATAGTAATATTTTCCCAGTGGTGGCACCTTACATTTCCACTGGAAACGAGATTCATCCTTATGAGTAAAGAGAGAAGAGTACAAGATACAGCACTAACCATAGAACATATGTAATAGTGATATTGCTTACCAGCTGTGATGACTTATACTTGTAATATAGACACTTTGAAGGCTCAGATAGAAGAAAGAATTCCATAAATTACATGCCAGCCTGGGTTGTTTGATGAGTCCCAGGCATCCTGGAGGTACAATATGAGATCCTGTCTAAGAATACAGAAAGAAAAACAAACAAAAAATTGCAGTAGTATCACTTGCTGGGTGGTTGGATTTAACAGCTTATTTAGGTTCTGTAAAGCAAAGGAGAGAGCAAGTGAAATGTGAACTCAATTAGCAGAGCAGAATGGGCAAAACACCCCTGATAAGCTGTCCATGACCAGAATGTCCTCCAGGAAATGTCTGCAAAAAAAAAAGGAAACATAAAATAATCCAAACTTATAATCAAATGATTACTAGACCATCAAGTGGCCAACAGGACTGTGATAACCAGTACCACTGCTAATAAAGTACTATCCAAAATTATCACAAAGCATTACCTCACTCTCTTAGCAACTTTTGACTCCATGAGTATATTTTCTTCCTCTTTCCTCAGTCACAGAAGGGAGAAAATAACCTACTACTTCAGAATGAAGATTATATCCCACGACTTGAAGAGAGTCATGTAATAGTACACTAAGGTGATCATTCCAACAGCTTCTACAACAGTAACTACAGAGGGGTACCCAACACTGTTGTCTCTACTGTTAGGTTCGCCTATGAGCTTTTCGAATGTTCATTAGACGTCACATCATTTATGTTGTTAGAGTACCTAAGATTAATGCATAGTGTCATGAAAACAGCAACGGTCACCCCTTTATAAATTTCTGTTATACTTCCTCTTTACATTTAAACTTTTTGTTAATGTTGTTTGTTTGTTTGTTTTTCGAGACATTGTTTCTCTGTGTAGCCCAGGCTGTCCTAGAACTCACTCTGTAGACCAGGCTGGCCTCGAACTCAGAAATCTGCCTGCCTCTGCCTCCCACGTGCTGGGATTATAGGCGTGCACTACCACTGCCCAGCTTAAATTTATTTTTATTCCACTACATTTTACACAAGATAAAAGATGATTTATGGTAGAATCATTATGCTAGCTAGAGATTTTCTTCATCCTCTTTCAAAAAATTGCAGGCTGTTGCTGTTTATTATGTTTTTGTATGAAGATGTAAGCCCACTTCTGCCACTCTAATAACTTTGAGAGAGAAATCAGTAGCTGAAGAAACCACACTGCAAAATACAGCTTAATAGAAAATTTGTCCATCCTTCCTTGTCTGTTACAAATAGCTCCTTTCTCTTAGAGAATATGTGTTCTGAAGTCATTTTTTAGTTATTTGATGATAAAGAGGACTTTCTAAAAATGTAATTATAACTAACCTATCTGGGGACATTAGTTTACATCCTAAACATTTGAAATGAAAGATTTGAAAGTTATTTCTTTTGAGTAGGAATGTTTTCCCTTTTTGTTATCACTTTCTCATGAAAGACTGGTTACAGACATCTGCAATTCTGTCATTCAAATTTTTTTCACTCTCTCTCTTAGATAGAAATATGTAAGCATATATTGTTAACGACATGGAGTTAAAATAATATTTATTTTTGCTTACTGTTTTGCATAGGGTTGAAACAAAAATTTAAAACACAAATAAAACATAATACATACCAGTATACAATAAATGACTTTAAAATGTTTGTATTGTGACTTGCTCTTTAAAGGAATAGCAATAATTATTTCTATATTATGTGTTAGACATTAATAAAAACCCAGGCCTGTGTCCCAAGACTTCATATGTAACTGAGGCAGCAATGTTCCCAGATGTACATAGAATAGTATGCATACACACACACACACACACACACACACACACACACACACAGAGTTGGATCTGAGAGCCACTCCATGAGAGAGAACTCACGCTTGGTACTTTAAACCTGACCAGCAATCTATAACTAAGGAAGTCATAGGCCCTAGAAAAAGTAGTAAGTTTATATGGCATCAAAGCACCTTCAGTATCTGTGTTTATAAAAGACAAAGTCTACTCGTTGTCTTATTCAGAGAAGCCATTTTATTTTTGCAGTGAATGGAGGTGAATTCAGAGCCTTAGCTACACAAGACACGGAGAATAAATCCCCATTGAGGATGCAGCTCTAAAAGTGACACTTATGCCACAATTTTAAGGTTTGGGAATGCTGCAAAAGATGGTACAGAAAAAAATAAAATCTGAAAGAGAAGAAGAAGAAGAAGAACAAGAAGAAGGAGTTACAAATGCTCTTTTCTAAGTAAAACATGGGCATAGTAACTAAGAACTCACAGTAGAACTCAAGAACTGCAAGTAATGCAACTGGGTTCACAAAGTCAACCCTATCTTTAGTCAGCCATGTGTGCAGAGGAGGCTCAAGAGCCCTACTACATACAACTGAATTACTTACAACTAACAGAATCTGTGTGTTGGGGAGTACAGCACCTACTGGTAAGTCTTCCAACTTTAATGAATAATTTCAAACTCATAGCCACACGGAGGACCCTAATTAAACTCTGTGGGACACAAAATGACACCCAATGTCATAATCATGGGAACCAGGTCTACGGGGAAAGGGGGCTGAAGGGGTGGGAGGGAGCAAAGAGATGGAGTAGAGGCAGTGCTCAGAATGTTTTGTATACTTGTATGAATTTGTCAAAGATAAAAGTATATTAATTAAAATGTAAAAACAAATGGTTAGTTGTTCATTTATTTATACTATTTATGCTTCTACAACTTGGAATTAAAAGGATTAAATCATAACAGCAATGAAAAAAAGTGATGTTTCCCTGGCTATTTCAAAAAATACTCTAGAAAGAAAAAAATTTGTGTTTAAAGCTGTGTTGTCTTTGCTCATAGTGGAATCGTAAAAGTGAATTTCCAAAGGACATACTACTGCTATAAGTAATTTTATGTTTGACCAAATTAACAATTCTTTGCATTTTGAAAATGACTATGAAAATCAAGGAAGACATGTTTCTGCAAATAATAGAACTTATTGATAAGCTACCTATGAGAGGAATCAGAAGCATAACTTTTCTGTAAGAGAATTTTAAATAAACATTTATGAATGTCATTGAATATATAATGGCCAATTTGTTTACTGTTAAAGTTGAATGTTATAAACCAGAACTTCTGATAATTATAGTTTTGTTGTTTACTCTTGCACACTAGCTTTAGTCTTTCTTATGAAAGTTTTCTAGAATTTAAGTTTATCATGTAGAGAATTCTGTTCAAAATAGTGAGCATAGAGATCAAAGATCCTCAGTTTTGGACAGTGGTAACTTCAGAATCACATGCACATGGAATTCATTTTTCCACCATCCTTACAGAAAACCTGTTCCTTACAGATCATCAGGAGCTGGAGAGATGGCTCAGAGGTTAAAATCACTTGCTATTCTACAGAGGACTGAGTTTGGATCCCAGTACCCACATGCTAGCTCTGAACTGCAGATAGCTACAGCTCCAACAGAGTATTCCCTCCCCTCTCTAGATCCTTGAGGGCACTGCACCATATATTCATATCCTTCTGATCCCATCCTTTAGAACAGATTTGTAAAAAGCTAAACAGATCAAAGCAGAAAGACTGAGTAAAATACACAGAGAGCACAAGGCAAAAGACAGAGGGCGTAAGCAGCTAATAAGTTCGATTCCTCTGACTCTGTGAGCATGGCTCCTACCACCCTGTTCACACTTGGCTAGTTGTTACATTGTCATTTTGTTTCAGAATAATTTTAGGGCAGTATCTGGTTTTGTATAAGTCATCAATCCAATTGGAAGAGTAGTTTTAAGTAAAGAGAAAGACACAAAGCCTGTCATCTTAGCATTAAAACCATGAACCACGAAGGCATTATCCTTATTTAGTGAGCATTAAGAAGAATCCAGTCAAAATGGTGAATAAACAACACTTTATTGAAATAAAGTGTTCAAGCTGTTCTTACATGTATGTGGACATGTGTGAATGCTGGTGTGTTTGCATGTTTCAGGAGGCCAGAGAGCAGCTTCAATTTTTGGTCCTCCAGTGTAGCCCAGCTTCATTTTTCATAGTTTTTACTGAAACCTAGAGTTCATCAGTTATACTAGGCTATCTGGTCAGTGAATCGCCTCAACAGCTACTTGCCTCTGGTTCCCCCGCAATAGGAACTCAAGTGTGGAACATGAAACACAGCTTAAAAATTATGTGGGTTTTGGGATTAAAACTCCTATCTTTTTCCATGAGTGCCAGACACTTTAAGGACTAGTCTCCATGATTTTCATGTTGCCATGACCATCTTCGTGTCTTTCTCTTTACTTAAAACTACTCTTTTTATTGGATTGATGGCTTATGCAAAACCAGGTATTATTCTAAAGTGGTAGAAGATCTGCTTTCACACATATGAAATCAAGATTTGATAAAAAGTTACCTTTCTCCCAAAGTGTAAACATATGTTATGACAAGAACAATATTATGAAGTGAACTTACAAGTTAAAATACCATTAAATATTTTAAAATGTGCCAGCTAAGTATCACTTTTTACATACAAGGGTGGATACTGTTCCTAGAGAAGCATGGCATTCTGGCCAGCACTAGATGGGACAGTTGTAGGAAACAGTTTTAGAGACTGATGACTCTTAGGAGACTCTAGCCCATCACTGTCTGGGACCCCATAAATCACGTGCAAAGTGTGGCTTTCTGTCTTGAAGAACTACAATTGAGCTTCTGAGAACCAATCTTGACAGTAAAACTGTTGTATCAACCCTTTGAGGCTCAAGTAGAGAGGCTATGGATTTCAGCAAACTAGTTTTGTGAGATATATTAGTAAATGAGTTTTAAAGAAATAGAAATTCTGACTCACCTTTGGAGAGCTCAACAGGCCACCCTATGCCTTTGAAGGGTGGCAAAGATGAGAATGTTTGGAATTTGAAGACAGTGACTTTGGAATAGGTAACTTTCTCAAACTTCAGAAAGGAAAGCTCTAGGGACCAATTACGCTTTGTTTATTAGACAGATCTTCTTTTCTCCCCCCACATATCTGGCTACTTCTGTATTCTAACACCCTAAGCATTCTAACTTTGCAAATAGAAGTTTGTTGTCCTTGTCCCTGGAGCAAGGCAATGAACTTGCCAAAATTTAACTTATCAAGGGACCAACTTCTGTTCTTGCATGTTTACTTGGAATGGTTCATAGTCTATCCCAAATGATAAGGATGCAGATATGAGTAAGCCTCTACTTCCTAAATACGGTGCCACCATCTCCAGTTTTCTTTGTCCAGCAGGCCCAGTCCAGGGAACCCAGGAGGCCTTCTAGATGTTTTCTGTACACAACTTGATAATGTGAAAACATGCCATGGATCATTATCTTCTTAACCTTAGTTATATATTCTTGGTCTATGTTTGGGGTTCTATACCATATTCATCAGCTTCCTTAAGATATTGGTCTTTGCCTGTTGTCTGAAGAAGATAGACCATTAGACTATTTCATGGTTGAAAAGTTAGAGAGTTTACTTAGCTAAATTTTTAATAAAAGTGCAACAAACGATTACATACTCTAATGAATATGATAAACTCCATGAGCAATGAAATCCCCAGAACTAAGTTTTGTGTCCATCTTCTTCCCTTAAAGAGGAAGGCTTCTATGTATAGGTACTCCTATTCTAGTCCTCTACTCTGCAAACTAGGACTCTACTAAGAAGTCTGACATCTTGCTTCTTTTCCTTGAAAATGAGAACAAGGCAATTCACTCTTGGTCAATGGTTCAAGAATCATGTTCTACAGACAAGATATAATCTGAGCAGAGAGAACATCATACTAGTGCTGGGACCTGGAAAAAGAGACACAGAAAAGCCTATCGGTCAGCTCAGGGTCAAGAAAAGAGAAGAAAGGATAGGAGGCCAAAGAGAAAGAAGAGATATGGGGATGGGGTGGAGAAAAAGATCTTTGTATTTCCAAAGTATAATTGATATCTCTCCTAAAGTACTTTCAATTTACTTATAATTCTCTCAACTGTGTGAATTTATCATCTCATCTCTTGTTCTTTTACCAAAATTTAATGGTCATAGAAGGAAATACTCCAGTCATACTGGAGACCATCAGTTGACAAAAGGGGCCTCATGAAATTACAAAGCTTTCATATAGAAAAGCAAGCCATTAATCAAGCAAAGTAAGAGCTTACAAAGTGAGATTAAAAATAATTGCTTGCTATATATTGCATCTAGGATTAATAGTGAGCTTATGCAAAGAATTAAAAAGATAAACAAGAAATCAAAGAATGTAATCAATAAATGGCCTGATATAATTAAGATGGGATACAAATAGCCAGTAACACACAAAAACTAGTCAACTTCACTGTCCATCAGAAATATGTTGATATTATGTCTCACCATAGTTATAATAGCATATATATATATATATATATATATATATATATATATATACATATATATATATGCAATATTGGCTAGGATGTGAATAGAGGGAAATGTAACACACTGGAGACAAGAATCTGAGATAATACAGACATTATGAAACTGTAGATTTCTCAAAAAATTATCAAGAGATATTCTATATGATATCCTAGGTATTTTCTTGAGTGAATCCAAATCAACATATCACAGAGAAAGTTGCACATCAATGTTTATTTCACACCATACATGATTGCAAAGCTATGGAATTAACCTAGGTATTCATCAACACAGACATGGACAAGCAGAGTGTGATATGTATGCAGAATGTAATTTTTCACCCAATAAATTCTAACCATTTGCAGGAAGTGGATGCAACAGGAGAATGCCATATTAGTAAACTAACCCTGAAGGCCAGTCTCAGAAAGACAAACATTGTATGTTTTCTATCATGTGTGGCTCCTAGAGTTCATACAAATATATAATATCATGTGTGTATATAGAAGATGTAGATGTAGAAGTAAAACTGTCTAAAAGATAAAGAACAACAAAGAACAGGAATGGAGAGAGATGAGGGGAATATGCTCAATGTACTATTTTTTACTTAAATCTTTCTTTAATGAACAAAAACTGTTTATGACTTGTCTAATAGTGGTAACTGAGGCTTCCAGAGGAAAAGTTTTATCTGTGTTAGCAATACTGTAAGAATGAATGGCTGATTAGAAGCATGGCAGATAGGAAGGCAGGGTAATATGGAATGGGTTAACTTATACTAAAGGACTTTTTAAAGATTTTTATAAAAATCTACTACTATAGAAGCTTCCTAAAATGTACACATATACATATAAAAATGAAATCTAATGGAGCTACTCTTTATGGAGAGACAATATTCTAACTGTACACCTAATGCTAGCAAACAAAATTCTTAGTAACAGGAATAGGTAGCCTCTTTTTTTGTTGTTGTATGATGGAGACACAGAAAACCCAATCACCATAGACCATTGTGTTTCTCTTAACTGTCCTTCAGAACTTGATAGTAAGACTATATTGCTAAATATACAACATACTTGAGTCACAGAACATGAAGAAATCAAGTTAGTACACATGTGTAAACTTCATCTCTATTGGCTAGCTCTCATACTGCTGGAATCTCCTGCTTCCAGAGGAGAAAACCAATCCTCTCTTTCATCTATATAATAATCACAGGCCTGATAAAAAGGCCCATTGGCACAATAATGAAATAGACATAATGTGAATAATCAGCCACTTTTCTGATTGTATCTAAGGTCCATTCAATGAGATGCAAAACATACCTGACAATGTTAAATAAACCAAGAACTTATTTAACATGTCATAAACTTAAGCAAAAACCAACCTACTACTATTATTCTACTAAATGGATATAGTATTAAAATGATTCCTAATGAATTATTGCTTAACCAATACATCAGTGCCTCTCTCAGTCTTTACCAGAGAATCTCCTTGTCATTAACAGCAGTTATTACAGAGACTCTTTAACTGGTCAACATTCAGAAAAAGAAACTTTCAAGTATTCAGTCCTGAATGATAAGTGCTTACCATACACCTCCCTTGAAGATCCTGGGATCTTCATGGAATAGAGAGCAGAAATAGAAAGATTATTAGCACCAGGGGTGGTGGCAAATCTCAAGAAAATGTTGTTTTAGATACAACAGGGTAGTAGTAGCACATATGAACTCATAGTGCTGTTCCAGCATGCACAAGACCTGCACAAGCTTCAGCTAGACAAGATACAGCAGAGAGGGGGAAAAGTGAACATGAAGTTCTTGCATTAGGCGAGGAGCTGTTGATATTTGATAGTTTCTTGAAGAAGGAGACTGACTACATTCTCTTCTTTAATATGACAGCTGCTAGACTGACCACACATTAGGACAGGTACCATTCCCAGGACTAGCAAGGAAGCATACACTGGATTTAATGGGGGGGAAAAAAAAGAAATCTCAAAGTTGAGTATAAGAGATGGGAGGAAGGTAAGAGTATTAAAGATCTTATGAGATCTAGAATATTGCTCATCCAGTTTCAAATTATTTTGGGTTTCTTTAACCTCCTTAAGAGAGATTCATTGCACACTCCTGAATCTCTCCTATCATGTTTGTGGCTAGTAGCTTTTGGGTTTAGACTTTATTATCAGACCACTAACTTTCATCCATCCAAGAGATAATATCATTAGATAGCACAAACCTGTGATGTAGCCTTTGCCAGTTTGTTGTAACCTATGTACCTGACATTTTCACAATTGTATTTTAAAATGCCTTAATTTATGATCTTCTTCTTGTCTATAACTGGATAATTTCATGAAATCGTTTCCACATTGGATCTTGTTATTTAGTCTAACCTAAATTTATGTTCCTGGGCTAGGTCACTCATATTTAGTTGAAGAAATTATCTGTCCTTCCAAATTATTTGAGAACTGTTTTGAATCAGCAATAAAACATTTTAAAAATCACTTAAATTGGTATAGCTTTTAAAAATGTGTACTGGGACCAATAAGATCAAGCAGAGAACATTGGTTCTTGCCACACAAGACTAACAACTGAAGCTTGATCGCAGAACCTATGAAAAGAAGATGTAGTAGCTTGCACCTATAACCCAAGCCCTTCTACACAGAGATGAAAAACAGAGAATCTCACTGAATCTCTTGGAACAGAAGGCCTGGATTATTCAGTGATGGAGAGAGAGCTTATTGAAATGAGGTGGATGAAGATAATCAGCTCCCCAAAATTGTCGTCTAGCCTCTACATGTATCAGATATCCATGTACACACACACACACACACACACACACACACACACACACACACACACAGCATTAGGATTGCCGTTGCCTTGAATTTATATAAACATTTGTGGAAATCTTTTATAATATTAACTGTTCTTTATCCAAAACAAATACTTCTCCTTTTTATTATATCTTAATGCAAGTTTTTCTTGAAATTAGTGTTTTCTCACTATAATTACATATCTATGTCATTGGAATTATTTCTTGGTTCATGTTATTGTTGTAAATGGGAATTCATTATTAGTATTTTCAGTTCATTTTTGGTAGAGTATGAAAATACTATTGATTTTATTATTATAAGACACCATCTTGGTTTTCATTATTAACATTGCTTATTAATAACATAGTTATCCTAAAATATGTACACATGGAAGTCATGCTCTATATCATAGACTGTTTTCAGAGTGTAAAAGTAATGTACTGATTTTTGACTAGTAGTGTAAAATAAAATAACCTCATGCTTTTGGGAATTATAAAAGTTCAAAACAAATGGCTGGAGAAATGGTTCAGTGGATTAGTGCACTTGCTGCTTTTACAGAAGTCTCAGCTTCAGTTTTCAGCTCACATCACTGCTCAACATTACCTGTATCCAAAGATCCAGGAGATCCAATGCAATCTCCTGGACTGTGTGGCCATCAAGCATGCACATGGTACACAGACACATGTGTGGGTATTCATACTTACACATAAATAAGTGACTATGTTTTGAGATTTGACTATTTTTTGAGAACATTATACATGAGAACTGAATGTACATAACTTCCCTTTCTTTTCCACCCTCTACCTTATTCCATGTTCACCCTTTCCAAATTCATGATCTCTTCCTAAAGTATTATTATTACATGTATATACATAGATACATGTGTATATATAATGTGTGTGAGTGAGTGAGTGTACATTATCTGATTCCATTTAGTTTTTATAGTGTGTATATGTGTCCAGGGATGGCCAGTTGATACTGGACAACCTACACATGACTTTATATTTTGATGCTTCTGACCATCCCTCTCTTAGCAGGCATTGATCATGGGTAGCTATTTGTCTGGGAAAGGAGTGGGAAACAGCCATTGAAGTTGTTGGTCAGGGGAAAGAAAGAGACTCCAAAATTATAAAGAATATTGCTAATTCATGTAGTTGCCTCTAGAACCTAAATATAAGAGTCTATTGTTGAAGGTGCTGCAAACTCCAGACATAGGTCTTAGAAGTGTCCATCTGGAAGTAACGCAGATGCCTCCTTCCTGAGGACTGGCTCTCCTAAAGGTAGGAGGTACCATTCAAACTTCCAAGAGAGAGAAACAACTAGTAATATATTTTTTTAACTTCTTAATATGCCCAGTGTTGGTGAGGTTGTACATGTATAAAGAATATTTGTACTCCAAAGCAAGGGTGTAGACATAAATCTCATTCTGGATAGCATTATCCAGGTTCAAGCAACTTGATAACTATATGTGTGCCCCCAAACAAATTTTTATGCATAAATTTAAGTGCATAAAGTTACAGTGTTAGTTAGTTGAGTGGTATTGCCAAGAATGAGAGCTGGAACATTAGAAAATCCATGGGTTAGCCTAAATAGTTATAGTATTTGACTAGAACTTTGTATAAATTGTAAAATATAAAGCTAAGTGTAGGAAAACTATAGAATGATATATATATATATATATGTATATATACATACTATATAATATATAAATAAATATATATGCACTTCCAGACACAACTACTACAGTAGACACATAATAATAGTTTTCCAAATGGCAAGAGAGAAATGAAAATAAAGAATGCAATGAAAACATTTTGTTAATTCCTAAAAATTAACAAAGGGCTTGTACAAAAGAAAATGTCTCTAGAACTGAGGTGTCTTAACTATTAACTATGCACCTGAGTTTTATTATTTTTATTGGTTCATTAGGAATTGTTTACAATGTGTTTGGATCATATCCACCTCCTGTAACTCTTCCCAGATCCATCCCCTCTCTCTTACCAACCTAACTTCATGTTGTCTTTTCTTTTTATCATACTCAAGTCCAATTTGTGCTGCCCATTTATTCTCAGGCGTGCGGTTTTCCACTGGAGCACGTTTTACTTACCAGGGACTGAACCCTTAGAGAAAACTGACTCTCTCTCACCCAGTCTACCCCAAGTTCCTATTAACTCCTTTGTTAAAGGAGGGGCTTCATGCTAACTTTCTCCCTAAGACTTTAATAAACAACTTATTTCGCAATACCCCAAAACTGAACAAGATTTCCTTTCATATATGTTTAGAAAATACAACTAAAATAATAAAAAAAAGTGTTAAACAATGAGTTATGTAACCAGCAGGAAGTCAATATCATTTCTAATGTCCAGGTAATGCATGCAGTAAAGTCTACATACCTTTTTGATCAAGAACCTTACACTCTACTTGGTGAACGGAGCCAGAATCTAGACCAGCTGTGAAGGTTTTAAGTTGTTTCTTATTTTGTTTTTGACTTATCTGTGCACGGTTAAACATAAAATGGGTTACAAAAAATATAATCTACCTTAGCAGAAAATTTAAGAAGAATGTGCATATCTATCAATTCCTATTCATTTAAAGTGTGGCTGGGTTTTTTTTTTTTTTTGACTGTTAGCAGAAGAAATTGTTCTCATCTATTTTTTTCCTTAATTTTCTCCAAAGTTCTTTTCAAAGCACCAATCACATCATTGTTCCTCAAGCTGTAGATGAGGGGATTGAGCATTGGGGTCACAACAGCATAGAAGAGAGCAACCATCTTCTCCTGTCCTGCTGAGGATCTGCCCACAGGCCTCATGTATGTAAAGATGGCTGTTCCAAAGCACATAGAAACCACCGTGAGGTGGGAGGCACAAGTCCCAAAGGCTTTACGTCGTCCCTGAGAAGAGCGAATGCGTAGAATGGCAGCAACAATGTGAGCATAGGAAAATAGCACCAGAATACAAGGAAGCATGATCACCAGAAATCCTGAGATGGCTACCATGACCTTGTTGAGGGAGATGTCCACACAACTCAGCCTCAGCACAGCCAACATCTCACAGGCAAAGTGATTGATGATCTTACGACAGAAGGGTAATTGGAAGATCATGAGTGTCTGCATTAGTGAATTTGTGAGACCGGCAGTCAGACAGGCTGAAGCCAACCCCAGGCACAGCCCTCCATGCATGATGACCATGTAGTGCAGAGGATGGCACACTGCCACATAGCGGTCATAGGCCATGGCACCTAGCAAGAAGAACTCTGTGCTGCCCATGGCTAGGGAGATATACAGCTGCATCACACAACTGTGAAACGGGATGGACTTCCTGGCTGACAGGAAGTGGACAAGCATCTGGGGGACAGTGCTGTTGGTGTAACAGATGTCCACAAATGACAGGATGCTGAGGAAGAAGTACATGGGTGTGTGGAGCTTGCTGTCCAGTGTGATGAGGAGGATGATGAGGAAGTTCCCCAGAACAGTCAGCAAGTACATGGCCAGGAACAGTATAAACAAGGAGACCTGAGTTTCCCAGTCACTGGACAAGCCCAGCAACAAGAATTCACTCACCCATGTCTGATTTTCCTCGCCCATTAGCTTCCTGAGAACCAAGCCCAAGTTATATATCAATAAATAAAATATTGGTCAGCACCAAAACTCTTCTGAGACCCTCCCTTAAGTGAAGCATTTACTAAAGTGCTTAGATGTCTCAATTAAAAAGTGTAACCATTAAGCTTCACTCTCTTCTTTACATCTAATTTTTAACCATAGAATTTGTGATTTTGTTAAATGCCTATTTTCCCCTTATTGCTATCCCAGAACCCACAGTGAGTTAACACAACAGTTATGGACACTCTTCTATTAATTTACCTTTTTATCACTGAATTTTCCAGCTATAAAAATATCATGTTCAATTTTTCTTTTCGTCTACTCGAGGACTTTGAGTTTCAATTTAGAAAAAAGAAAGCGCAAATAGATTTTTGAGTTGCAAGGAAATGTCAAAAACTCCATTTCAGAGTCATGAAAGTTTTAAAAGTAAAAACCTATGTAACCATGTTTCATCTTAAAAATCTTCCCATGATTGTCTCTGTGGCTTACAATACACAAAGGAATGATCCCCAGTGTTACATTCTTCCCAAAGAGTAGCAAAGAAGGGGTTAACAGTAGACTATATCTGTGAAGACACAAGTCAAATTCAGAGATGCATTAGCGAGATTCCCTCCTAAGTGTAATAACCAATACCTACCACAATATTATCTACAACCATGAGACTATGGAAGTCTGACAGTATTTTCTCCCTAATTGTTTGTGTTTCTTCACTCAGAGGCAGGATTCAGAGGCTGACCAGGAAGAGATGAACAATAACTCACTTGAATTAGCTTATTGATATATCTTCTTCTTAACCTCCCTTTCTTCTTTCTCTCCTTCTTCACCCTTCTCTCTCCTCTCTTTCACTCTGATAGATATACATAACTATCACAGAGTAATGCTTAGTCAGATGTAATTTATTCACAGATACAGAGTTCCTATGTAAAAGCCCATGGGTATTTTCTCTGTTCCTCAAGTTAAATTTCCCAAACTTATTTATCTACACTTTGCCACACTAACTCTCATGAGCACAATTGGCACACAGTAGGATATTTATTTTCTGTGGCATTACCTTATTACAGGTGGCAAGCAGATAACACACACACACACACACACACACACACACACACACACACACTAATGTGTACATATATTATAAGCATATTTACACACACTATATGTATAAAATTGTGTATCTGAGGATAGAATCAAACTCCCTATTGTCTAATCTCTGTATAACCAGAGGTGATTGTGGGCATTCTCCAGTACACCCAGCTCCTTTGCTCTCATTTTCTTCTAAAACAAGCAGGTGTTCCAGTGCCTGGGAAGCCTGTCTTCTCTCAAGCTTTTCCTGTTCTATTTCAACTGTAACTGAGGCAGCTGGAAGATAACAATGTAACTGGCTTGATACAGCCCCAAAACTTCTAATCTTGATGATTTATTTCTGAAGCCTTAAGGATCCTGTGTTTAGAAATACCCTTAGGAGCTCTTAGCAACCTTGTGTTTACACTTCATTAAACACACAAGTGGTTTTCAAAAGTCTCATAAACTGAGCAAAACCTTTTCAATCTCTTATCTTACTCAACTTCTTCAGGAAGAAATGTGAAACACACACACACACACACACACACACACACACACACTTGCCTCAAGATAGGTTATCTGCTTGCCTAAGATATCCATCTCCACTTATGCACATATGTATGGATATGCTCTGCCACTAAAACTACCAAACATGGAGTCCATTCTTCAGAGGAAGTGGCCTCTAGAGAATCACTATAGAATATTGAGGTGTCTCAAACCTGTGCTGACACCCTTTGCCACAAGTCCTCAGGCACTGTTACAGTCAGTCATATTATCCTGCCTCTATTCTTGGCTAAGGACACCTTAGGTGGAATGAAACCCCATTTTTCCTTCCTCTTTTTCACAAATAAAGCAGAACAGACTTGAACCTGTGCTCCTTTTGGGCAGATCCCAACACATCCCGGGACAGCAGAGTCTATTTGCTTCGTAAATGCTCAAAGTCGTATACCTGGTGGTCTCAGACACATCTGAAAGGACTTGTTTCTCAGTTTGGGTACACAAATGTGTTTTCTTCCTAGAGTAGGACATCAAAGCTTAACCTGTAGCTCTTTAGTAACCAGTTTTAGTCCACCTGTCAGAGACTTTCGGCAAGCGAAGAGAGGCTGTGTTACCACAGGTGGGACTGAGACCCTAGCTTCAGCTGTGTGATACTGAGACCCTGTATTCAGCTGTGTGGTACTGAGACCCTGGCTTCATGTTGCTGGTCCCATCTATACTCACTCATCTCCGAGAAGGAGTCTGTCATTGTCCAGGTGCAGATGAAGGCTGCCAGGGACATGGGATTTGGAAGAAGGAACTTTCCTCCTCAGAGATGAAATCTCTATAGGCCAATTATGAAGCTTCTGTTACTTTTGTTCTTCATTTTTCTCTGTCTTAAAAAAGAAAAAAAAAGCCAAGCAACTCAACTTTGTCCCCCTACTTGGGAATTTCTTTAAAGCCATTCTGGTCCTTGAATTCTTCATTCATTTCAGACTTGCAAAGGGCAATTTAGGCTTCACTAAGTGGGAACATGAGAAGAAAATCCAAAGTTCCATTCCACCTGGAGGCATTCATCTGATTTTATTAAAGGTGCACTTTAAGGACTTTGCAGCTTGCCCATCCTATAAGTAATGAGTTAACATCCTTAGGGCCGGAATGTTTAACCCAGTATGTTTATTCATGCAAGACATATTCAGGCAATGTGTCCTGTACCATGACAATTCAGCTCTATAGGACACATTTCCCAATATTCCCTTCATAACCAATGAAAACATTCTGAAGGACCTTTACCCCTTTGGAGCCACTACTGAAAGACTTCTTTTTAAACAGATACTATGAAGTTATTTCCCTCTTTTTAAATCTAGAAGTCTACCTATGTGTTCTATAAACACTCCAGAAATTTACTACTCCCTATAAAAATCAATGCTGAAATAAAGACAGACAAACAGAAACACACACACACACACATACACACACACACACACAAAACACAGAGAAAAAGGGATAACATATGTAATGTAAACAAAGAAAATATCTGACCTCCTGCCCTGTTCCTTTGCTGTGGTAGACCCCTGCCAGTTCTACCACAGGGAAGACCCCATTTCCTGATACTTTCTAGAGAACCAGGAGCATGCAGGGCATTCGGTAAGAACCACCCCCACCTCTGGAGGCCCAGAGCTGCTGGCATGGACTTACTATCCAGCAACCACTAAAACCTGCCTTCCCTCCAGAATACCACTCCCCTTCCATCCCTTCTACCCCTCCCTCCTCCTCCACCACTGCCTGTTATTCCGCTTTGGTAGACCCCTGCCAATTCTGCCACAGGCAAGACACCATTTCCTGATACTTCTTAGGGAACCAGCAGCATGCAGGGCATTCAACCCTTGCCAGGTCTGCCACAGGGAAGACCCCATCTCCTGATACTTCCTGGAGAACCAGCCATTAGCAGGAAATTTGAGAGAAAGGGAATCGTAGGAGTACAGATATACAGGCTTGCAAGACAGAGAAGCCACAGTCAGAGACAGCAAGATCAGTTAACACCAGAGATAACTAGATGACCAAAGGAAAATGCAAGATCATTACCAACAGAAATGAAGGCAACATGGCACCATCAGAACTCAGTTCTCCAACAATAGCAAATCCTGGATATATCACATTGGAAAAGCAAGCGCTGGATTTAAAATCACATCTCATGATGCTGATAGAGGACTTCAAGAAGGACATAAATAACTCCCTTAAAGAAATACAGGAGAACATGGGTCAACAGGTAGAAGCCCTTAAAGAGGAAACACAAAAATCCCTATAAGGAATACAGGAGAACATGGGTCAACAAGTAGAAGCTATTAAAGAGGAAACACAAAATTTCAATAGGGAATTACAGGAGAGCAAGAGTAAACAGGCAGAAGCCCTTAAAGAGGAAACACAAAAATCCCTTAAAGAAACACAGGAGAATATAGGTAAACAGGTAGAAGCCCTTAAAGAGGAAACACAAAAATCCCTTAAAGAATTTCAGGAAAACACAAACAAACAAGTGAAAGAACTGAACTATCTAGAATCTAAAAATGTAAGTAGAAACAATAAATAAATCACAAAGTGAGACATCTCTGGAGATAGAAAACCTTGGAAAGAATTCAGGACTCAGAGATGCAAACATCAACAACAGAATACAAGAGATAGAAGAAAGAATCTCAGGGGCTGAAGAAACCCTAGAAAACATTGACTCAACAGTCAAAGAAAATGCAAAATGCAAAAAGATCATAACCCAAAGCATACAGGAACTCCAGGACACAATGCGAAGACCAAACCTAAGGATTATAGGTATAGAAGAGAGTGAAGATTTCCAAATTAAAGGGCCAGTAAATGTCTTCAACAAAATTATAAAAGAAAACTTCCCTAACCTAAAGAAAGAGATGCCCATGGACAAACAAGAAGCCTACAGAACTTCAAACAGACTGGACCAGAACAGAAACTCCTCCCTGCACATAATAATCAAAACACCAAATGAACTAAACAAAGAAAGAATATTAAAAGCAGTAAGGGAAAAAGGTTAAGTAACATATAAAGGCAGACCTATCAGAATTACACCAGACTTCTCACCAGAAACTATGAAAGCTAGAAGATCCTGGGCAGATGTCATACAGACCCTAAGAGAACATAAATGTCAGCATACTATACCCAGCAAAACTCTCACTTACTATAGATAGAGAATACAAGACATTCCATGACAAAAGCAAATTTATACAATATCTTTCCACAAATCCAGCTCTACCAAGGATAATGGGTGGAAAATACCAACACAAGGTGGGAAACAACACCCTAGAAAAAGCAATAAAGTAATCTTCTTTCAATAAACACAAAAGAAGATAGCCACACAAACAGAATTTCACCTTTAACAAAGAAGATATCAGTAAGCAACAATCACTTTTCCTTAATATCTCTTAACATCAATGGTCTCAGTTCCCCAATAAAAATACATAGACCAACAGACTGGATATGTGAACAGGACCCAACATTTTGCTGCCTACAAGAAACCCATCTTAGTGACAAAGGCAGTCAGTCACTATTTAGAGTTAAAGGTTCCAAGCAAATGATCCCAAGAAAAAAGCTAGAGTGGCCATTTTTATATTGGATAAAGTTGACTTTCAACCAAAAGTTGTCAAAAAAGACAAGGAGGGCCACTTCATACTGGTCAAAGGAAAAGTCCACCAAGATAAAGTCTCAATTCTAAACATCTATGCTCCGAATGCAAGGGCACCCACATTCATAAAAGAAACTTTACTAAAGCTCAAAGCACACATTGCACCCCACACAATAATAGAGGGAGACTTCAACACCCTACTCTCAACAATGGACAAATCATGGAAACAGAAACTCAACAGAGACACAGTGAAACTAACTGAAATCATGGACCAAATGGAGCTAACAGATATTTATAAAACATTCCATCCACAAGCAAAAGAATACACCTTCTTCTAAGCACCTCATGATACCTTCTCCAAAATTGACCATATAATTGGTCACAAAACAAGCCTCAACAGATACAGAAATATTGAAATGGTTCCATGCACCTTATCAGATCACCACGGCCTAAGGCTCGTCTTAAGTTCAAACAAAAACAATGAAAAACACACATACACGTGGACTTTGAACAATGCTCTTCTCAATGATAGCTTGGTCAAAGAAGAAATAAAGAAAGAAATTAAAGACTTTTTAGAATTTAATGAAAATGAAGACACATCATACCAAAACTTATAGGACACAATGAAAGCATTGCTAAGAGGAAAACCCATACCTCTGAGTGCCTCAAAAAAGAAAATGGAGAAAGCTTATACTATCAGCTTGACAGTGCACCTGAAAACTCTAGAACAAAAAGAAGCAAATACACCCAAGAGGAGTAGATGGCAGGAAATAATCAAACTCAGGACTGAAATCAACCAAAGAGAACTATACAAAGAATCAACAAAACCAGAAGCTGGTTCTTTGAGAAAATCAACAAGATATATACACCCTTAGCCAGACTAACCAGAGGGCACAAAGGCACTACCTAAATTAATAAAATCAGAAATGAAAAGGGAGACATAACAACAGAAACTGTGGTAATTCAAAAAATCATCAGATTCTACTACAAGAGCTTAGACTCAACAAAGTTTGAAAATCTGGACAAAATGGACAGCTTTCTAGATACATACCAGGTGCCAATGTTAAAACATGATCAGATAAACCATCTAAATAGTCCCATAAGTCCTGAGGAAATAGAAGCAATTGTTAATAGTCTCCCATCAAAAGAAAAAAAGAAAGAAAGAAAGAAAGAAAGAAAGAAAGAAAGAAAGAAAGAAAGAAAGAAAGAAAGAAAGAAAAAGAAAGGAAGGAAGGAAGGAAGGAAGGAAGGAAGGAAGGAAGGAAGGAAGGAAGGAAGGAAGAAAGAATGAAAAAAGTTCAGGACCAGATGGATTTAGTGAGGAATTCCATCAGATTTTCAAAGAAGAGCTAATACCGATACTCTTCAAACTATTCCACGAAATAGAAACTCAAGGAACACTACCCAACTCATTCTATGAAGCCACAATAACTCTTATGCCTAAACCAAACAAAGACCAAACAAGGAAGGAGAACTTCAGACCGCTCTCCCTCACTAACATCAATGCAAAAATACTTAACAAAATTCTAGCCAACCGAATCCAAGAATGCATCAAAACTATAATTCACCACGATCAGGTAGGATTCATCCCAGTGATGCAGGGAAGGTTCAATATATGGAAATCCATCAATGTAATCCACTACATAAAAAAACTCAAGGAAAAAAAAACCACATGGTCATTTCATTAGATGCTGAAAAGGCTTTCGACAAAATCCAGCATCCCTTCATGATAAAAGTCTTGGAGAGAGTGGGAATCCAAGTTCCATACCTAAACATAGTGAAAGCAATGTAATGCAAACCAGTAGCCAGCATCAAATTAAACAGAGAGAAACTTGAAGCAATCCCACTAAAATTGGGGACCAGAAAAGGCTGCCCACTCTCTCCCTATCTGTTCAATATAGTACTTGAAGTCTTAGCTAAAGCAATCAGACAACAAAAGGAGGTCAAAGGTATAAAAATTGGAAAGGAAGAAGTCAAAATATCACTATTTACAGATGATATGATAGCATACTTAAGCAACCCCAAAACTTCCACCAGAGAACTCCTAAAGCTGATAAACAGCTTCAGCAAAGTGGCTGGCTAAAAAATTACCTCAAACAAATCTGTAGCCCTCCTCTACTCAAAGGATAAATAAGCTGAGAAAGAAATTAGGGAAATGACACCCTTCATAATAGTCACAAATATTATTACATACCTTGGTGTGACTCTAACGAAGCAAGTGAAAGATCTGTATGACAAGAACTTCAAGCCTCTAAAGAAAGAAATCAAAGAAGATCTCAGAAGATGGAAAGATCTCCCATGCTCATGGATTGTCAGGATTAGTATAGTAAAAATGACCGTCTTGCTGAAAGCAATCTACAGATTCAATGCAATCCCCATTAAAATCCCAAATCAATTCTTCATAGAGTTAGAAAGAGAAATTCTCAAATTCATCTGGAATAACAAAAAACCCAGGATAGCAAAAACTATTCTCCACAACAAAAGATCTCCTGGGGGAATCACCATCCTTAACCTCAAGCTCCACAACAGAGCAATAGTGATAAAAACTGTTTGATGTTGGTGTGGAGACAGTGGCAGGAAGATCAATGGAATAGAACTGAAGACCCAGAAAGGAACCTACACACCTATGGTCACTTGATATTTGACAAAAGAGCTAAAAACATCCAGTGGAAAAAGACAGGCTTTTTAACAAATGGTGCTGAATCAACTGGAGGTTAGCATGCAGAAAAGTGCAAATCGACCCATTCTTTGTACAAGGAGTTGTACAAAGCTCAAGTGCAAGTGGTTCAAGGACCTACACATAAAACCAGACACACTGAAGCCTATAGGGGAGAAAATGGGGAAGAATCTTGAACACATGGGCACAGGGGATACTTTCCTAAATAGAACACCAATGGCTTATGCACTAAGAACAAGAATTTATGAATGGGACCTCATAAAATGCAAAGCTTCTATAAGGCAAAGGACATGGTCAATAATACAAAATGGCAACCAACAAATTGGGAAAAGATCTTTACCAATCCTACATCTGATAGAGGGGTAATATCCAATGTATAAAAAGAACTCAAGACGTTAAACTCCAGAGAGTCAAATAACCCTATTAAAAATGGGGTACAGAGCTAAACAGGGAATTCTCAACTGAGGAAACTTGAATGGTTCTGAAGCACCTAAAGAAATTTTCAGCATCCTTAGTTATCAGGGAAATGTAAATCAAAACAATACTGAGATTCCACCTCATACCAGTCAGAATGGCTAAGATGAAAAACTCAGGGGACAGCACATGCTGGAGAGGTTGTAGGGAAAGAGGAACACTTCTCCATTGTTGGTGGGATTGCAAGCTGATAAAATCACTCTGGAAATCAGTTTGGCAGTTCCTCAGAAAATTAGACACAGTACTACCTGAGGACTTAGCTATACCACTCCTGGGCATATACCCAGAAGATGCTCCAACATGTAATAAGGACACATGCTCCATTATGTTCATATCAGTCTTATTTATAATAGCCAGAAGCTGGAAAGAACCCAGATGTCCTTCAACAGAGGAATGGATACAGAAAATATGGTATTTTTACACAATGGAGTACTATTCAGCTAATAAAAAGAATGAATTCATGAAATTCTTAGGCAACTGGATGGAACTAGAAAATGTCATCCTGAGTGAGGTAACCCAATCACAAAAGAACACACATAGTATGCACTCATTGATAAGTGGATGTTAGCCCAAAGGCTCAAAATAAACAAGTTACAATTCACAGACCACAGGAAGCTAAAGAAGGAGGACTGAAGTGGGAGTGCTTTGGTTCCTCTGAGAAAGGGAACAAAATACTCACAGGAGCAATAAAGGAGACAAAGTGTGGAGCAGAGACTGAAGGAAAGGCCACCTAGAGACTGCCCTACCTGGGGACTCATCCTATAAACAGTCACCAAACCCTGACACTATGATGGATGACAAGAAGTGCATACCAAAAAGAGCATGTCATGTTGTTTCTGGAGGGACCCTGCCAGAGCCTTACGCATACAGAGACAGTTGCTAGCAGCCAACCATTGGACTGGGCATGGGGTCCCCAATGGAGGAGTTGGAGGGCAGTCTGGAGGAGCTGAAGGGTTTTACAGCCCCATGGGAAGAACAGTGATGTCAGCCACCCAGATGCCCCAGGTCTCCTAGGGACTAAACCATCAACCAAGGGCTATACATGGTTCCAGCCAAAAATGTGGCAAAGGAATGCCTTGTCGTTCATCAGTGGAAGGAGTGGTCCTTGGTCCGGTGAAGGCTCAATAGATGACCCAAAGGGAAATCGAGGCAAGGGGTGAGGGTTGGGAGTGGGTCTGGTGGAGGGTCATATACTTGGAGGCAGTGGGTGGGAGGAGGGGCTGGGGGTTTTTGAGGAGGGGAAACCTGGAAAGGTTTTAGCATTTGAAATGTTAATGAAGATTATATTTAATAAAAAAAAATCTAATTAAAAAAAGAAAATGGAGTAGCAGAAGCCAAAGGCCTCATACCAGACCAATTTGTCACTGCAATAAACATTTACAACCAAAGAAGTGTGGACTGAAGGTCATACTATGGGACATGGTTTGAAACACCAAAGCTTCCACAATAAGATTTTTTTTTTACTCTGTTGAGGGGGAAGTTGCAAGGGTGGAGGGAGGTTATGAGGGGAGGGGGAGATGAATGGGAAACCAATAAACTGTTGAAAAAGATTTTCTGCATTGCCTCTTAAGTTCGTGTCTAACCTTGACTACTTGTGCCATTTTTCTTTTTTTATTATTATTATTATTTATTTTATTTTTTTTAATTTACATTCCAAATCATTTCCCCTTTCCCGTTTCCTCCCTCTCCGAAAGTCCCATAAGCCCCCTTCCCTCCCTCTTTTCTCCATTCAACCCCCTCTCGTTACTCTGTCCTGGTGTTCCCCTACATCCAGTCTTTCCAGGACCAGGGGTCTCTCCTTCCATCTTCTTAGAAATCTATTGATATGCGGATTGTGTCTAGGGTATTCCAAGATTCTGGGTCAATATCCCCTTATCAGTGACTGCATACCATGTGTGTTCTTTTGTGATTGGGTTACCTCACTAAGGATGATATTTTCAAGATCTGACCATTTGCCTAGGAATTTCGTGAATTCATTGTTTTTAATTGCAGAGTAGTATTCCATTGTGTAGATATACCACATCTTCTGAATCCATTCCTCCGTTGAGGGACATCTGGGTTCTTTCCAGCTTCTGGCTATTATAAATAAGGCTGCTATGAACATAGTGGAGCATGTGTCCTTACTGCATGCAGGTAAAGCCTCTGGGTATATGCCCAGGAGTGGTATAGCCGGATCCTCCGGGAGTGTCATGCCCAGTTTTCTGAGGAACCGCCAGACTGCTTTCCAGAGTGGTTGTACCAGCTTGCAATTCCACCAGCAGTGGAGGAGTGTTCCTCTTTCTCCACATCCTCGCCAACAACTGCTGTCTCCTGTGTTTTTGATCTTAGCCATCCTGACTGGTGTGAGATGGAATCTCAGGGTTGTTTTGATTTGCATTTCCCTAATGACTAAGTATGATGAACATCTCTTTAGGTGCTTCTCAGCCATTAGATATTCTTCAGGTGAGAACACTTTGTTTAGCTCTGTACCCCATTTTTTAATAGGGTTACTTGCCTCTCTGGAGTTTAACTTCTTGAGTTCTTTGTATATATTGGATATTAGCCCTCTGTCGGATGTAAGGTTGGTAAAGATCATTTCCCAGTTAATTGGTTGCCGCTTTGTCTTTTTGACAGTGTCTTTGCCTTGCAAAAACTTTGTAATTTAATGAGGTCCCATTTGTCTATTCTTGATCTTAGAGCATAAGCTATTGGAGTTCTGTTCAGGAAATTCTCCCCTGTGCCCATATGTTCAAGGTTCTTCCCTAGTTTCCCTTCTATTAGTTTCAGTGTGTCTGGTTTTATGTGGAGATCTTTGATCCACTTAGAATTGAGCTTAGTGCAAGGAGATAAGAATGGGTCAATTTGCATTCTTCTGCATGTTGACCTCCAGCTGAACCAGCACCATTTGTTGAAAAGGCTATCTTTTTTCCACTGGATGCTTTTAGCTCCTTTGTCAAAGATCAAGTGACCATAGGAGTGTGGATTCATTTCTGGGTCTTCAATTCTGTTCCATTGATCTACATGTCTGTTACTGTACCAATACCATGCGGTTTTTAACACTATTGCTCTGTAGTACAGCTTGAGGTCCAGGATACTGATTCCCCCAGAGGTTCTTTTACTCTTGAGAATAGTTTTAGCTATTCTGGGTTTTCTGTTATTCCAGATGAATTTTTGAATTGCTCTTTCTAACTCTATGAAGAATTGAGTTGGGATTTTGATGGGGATTGCATTGAATCTGTGTATTACTTTTGGTAAGATGCTCATTTTTACTATATTAATCCTGCCAGTCCATGAGCATGGCAGATTTTTCCATCTTCTGAGGTCTTCTTCAATTTCTTTCTTCAGAGACTTGAAGTTCTTGTCATACAGATCTTTCACTTGTTTGGTTAGAGTCCCGCCAAGATACTTAATATGGTTTGTGGCTATTGTGAAGGGTATTATTTCTCTTACTTCTTTTCAGCCTGCTTATCCTTTGAGTATAGGAAGGCTTCTGACTTGCTTGAGTTGATTTTATATCCGGCCACTTTGCTGAAGTCGTTTATCAGCTGTAGGAGTTCTCTGGTGGAGTTCTTTGCCATTTTTCTAAAACATTTATTTTGCTAGTTAAATCCCCATCAACTATGAGGATTTATTTCACCTCAGGCTTTCTCTGGTATTATCATTGTCAAACCTTTACATCTCAGTCACTCTGATGGAGCCACAGTGTGATTATATTGTGATGTATATTTCTCGCTCACAAGTGACTTGCATGTTTTCTAGTACTTATTTGCCATTTGGGGATTCCATTTTCTGGAATATATGTTTGATATTTCCACACATTCTCTCTCTCTCTCTCTCTCTCTCTCTCTCTCTCTCTCTCTCTCTCTCTCTCTCTCTCTCTCTCTCCTGAATTTAGTTATTCATATAGCTCAACCAGTGTTGTTACTTTATGTATAAAAACATTTTCTTCTTCAATCTGACTTTCTTTGTGTATCCTATGTGTCTTTGATCAAACAGCACTTAACTTTTGTGCAGCTCTGTGTATTGCTCCGTGGAAGGAGCAACTGATTTCTGCATCTTCTCTTCAATATTTTTATCCACCTTCAGTCATGAAGTTGACCTTCAATTTGACCCTTTCAGAGTTTGGCTGTTTTGCAGTCCATAATTAGAAAACTAATCTACATCTATTTTTGAAAGTTTGATTTATTTGAGGCTCAGATTTATTTTTGTGAGTGTGGATAACAATTTGACCTAATGCACATTATTAAGATTGAATGTATAGAGTTTGTTGCTTAACTTTTTTCCCTGATGTATTTGGTTATTTATGGCTGTGAGAAACAAAGTTGCCTTTATTACTATAGCTCAAAATAAACCTTCCTTTCTCACAACACTAATCCTCCAACCTGGTTACAGGTTTTCGAATTTTGTGACTTTCAATTCAATTTTAAAACGAGATAAAAAGTTAAGAGAAACCTTTCCAAAAATTTAAATTGAACTTTATGGAAGTAGAAAATAAATTTAGGTATATTAAGATTTAGATGAAAAATGTTCCCCCAGATTCACGAATGAAGATTTGTTTGGTGTCCAGCTAGTGCCAGCACTACTGAGAAATGAATGGGTCAAAGTACATTAACCTGTTAGTAGACAGACCTAATTGGATGGCAATGGGTCACTGGAGGCTCCCCTATCCCTTTCTCCTCTCCCCTCCCTTCTTCTTCACTCCTCCTATCCTCTTCCCTCTTCTTTTCTCTTCTCCCTGTCTTCCTTTCTCCCTTCATCTAGTTGAGAATGTTCCCCAACTAGACACATTCTTCTCTTCATTTAATATCTGTCAGTATTTAGCTGTGTATATGGATGCACTGTAGTTTACTAGACTTTTGCATATCTCAAACTTTTTAAAGATTTCTTTAAATTATATAGAATGTATTTGATCTTTGTATATTAGATAAGTGTACAGAAAATATTTTTATAATGCCTGTGTTCATTTCCTCCTTATATATTTAGTAGAACTCATAAAAGAATGTACCTGGTCTGAAGTAGTCTATGATAAAAAAAATTCTTATATATTGTTATACTTTGGTTTCTATTGCTGTGGTAAAAACCATAACCAAAAGCAACTTGCTGAGGAAAGGGTTTATTTCAGTTTATAGCTTTTATTCTATCATCTACAAGAGTCAGAAAGTAATCTCAAAGAGAAGTTGTATATAAACCAAAATGATTGAGGCATTTTATCAAATGAGGTTCTCACTTCCCAGATATGTCTAGTGTGTCTGCATACACACACACACACACACACACACACACACACACACACACACACACACCACTGAATATCCCTAACATAAAAGATTCTATCATTTCTTCCTCTTTGCATTTTACTAAATGTCTTAGGGTTTTATTTTGTGTCTCATGAAATGATACCAAGACCACAGCAATTCTTATAAAAAAATATTTAATTGGGGCTGGTTCACAGTTTCAGATGTTCAGTCCATTATCATCATGGCAACAAGAATGCCAGCATGCAGGCAGACATATTGCTTCAGAAGGATCTGTGAGATACACATTTTGATCTGTAGGCAGCAGAAGGAGACTGTGTAACACGCTGAGCATAGCTTGACCTCAAAGCATACCTCCATCATGACACACCTCCTCTAACAAGGCCACAACTTCTTACAGTGTTACTTTGTATGACTAATCATTGAAACACAGGAATCTATGAGGGCCAGACCTATTTAAACCACCACAATAAATTAATTTTTTTCTGAGAAAGTTGCCTACTTCCAGTGCCATTGAGATAATGCTACCAAATTCCCTAACGTAAATTTGAGCCCTGGAACACATATAGTGGAAGGAGAAAAACAACTAGTAGTCTGATCTCTACACAGTTGCTGTATCATGTACATATCTGCCTCAGTAATTAAAACAAGTTGTATAAATGTGTCCTCCTTGAGAGAATAATTGCTATGTTTGAGAACCACTTTATGCCCCTAGTCTCCTATTTATTTTATGTTGCAAATTACAGTGCTCTCCAGTGATTTGGAGGTCAATTGTCTGTGTAAAACTTCCTATGCCTGGAGCTTTAAAAGAGTATGAAGGACCTGCCCACTATGTACTCCTCTTGTAAATCAGACAGACTGTCAAAGTGACTTCTGCCACAAACTTCCTGTGATCCCACATAGTTCCTCCATGTTATGGCCACGGTGAAAGTGAGGGTGGGAGTTGTGGAGAATCTCTCAGCTTCAGATTCTCTTCTCACACTTCTGCCTTGCTCCCTGCCATTCATGCTGCTCACGGCTTATTCCCAGACCAGAATGCTATCCTATATTTACAATTTTCAGCACAGAGGTTCTTAACATTTAGGGTTTTCTCCTGGTTCTTCGATGCAAGCAGTGTTGAGCATTCATGAGAAAGTCTCCTCTTATTGTTTTTTGATCAGCTTGTTTGTCAACATTTTGCGTCTACAATCTTGCCCATAGTTCTTGTGAGCACCTGTTTAACCTTTCCTGAAATATCTATCTTCCTGAGTTTTGATTCTTTACTGTGAGCTGCTGTAGCTTTGATTGCTATGCCTCTGTCTTGTGAACTATATAGTAAATTATCCACCATTCACTGACACCAACACATGAAGAATACCTCTCTGCTATTTATCATAGTAGCAAAAACAGTTACATGTGTTTCTGTAACAAAATTTTAGGATAAGATCAACTTTAAGGTAAACTATAGATGCCATTCTGAGGATTATGTAGCCCTTGATCATTTATAGTTTTTTATATATTTTGATTTTCAGACATATTTTGTGTTACTGTTTTGCTGGCATGAATGAATATGTAGCACCATGGAGGCTGGAAGAGTGCAAAGATCCTCTGGAACTGGAAATACAGACAGTTGTGAACGTCTTTGTGGTTTAGGGGAATTGAACCCAGGTTCTCTGCAAGTGAAGTAAATGCTTTTACGAGCTGAACCATCTCTGCAGCCCGAAAAACCTCAAATTTTAAAGTCAGAGCTTCAGTAACCTGTTCACAAATGGAAGAATCTCAATTATCTGAGCTGATGAAAGCAGAAAGGCAGGGAAGGTAGATACTGCTCTGTGATCTCTTAAAATGAGAAGACTCACTTCCATTTCCTCTCATCCTTTTCCTTCCCTATGCCCTGTTCAGTCATTTCATTCCTCTCTTTTAACATGCAGGTATTTATCTCAAAGGCGACATGTTTGCCTAGAATACCTCAACCCACTAAAATTGCAGAGAATAAATAAACCTAATCTCCTACTCTTAAAAGAGATTGCACGAAGATATTAAGTGGGGCCTGGGGCACTTTTTGTACTGCACAACAACTTTTCTGCTTTCTTAAAATCCATATCAAAGCCATTATCTCTATGATCATGTTCAAAGAATATTCTTTATAAGGTCAGGTCTGGCTTTGATGCTTTTTCTAGTCGGTTAGTTCTTTCCCCTCTGTTTATTTGCTTTCCAGTTTCTCAGAACATAAATTGCTTTCTGATATTATATTGCTCCAATGTTTTTGATGAGACTTCATACATACATAATAATTTTCCTATCAAATTGTTTAGGGTATAAAAATATGTTGACTTATCATTGCTTTCAATGCTACTGTGTATAAGTAGCTTGTGACTAGATCTCAGGAAATATTTTAGTTGATGTTTCTCTACCCAGTTCCCTCACAATGCACATTATGCTAGATCTTATACACAAAAATGCTGAATCTGTTTGGATAGCAATATTCTCATATTGCATTAGAAAACTGTGCATCAAAAATGTTCTAAAAGAGGCTACATACACCGTGTATCACTGAAAGAAAAGCTTCAAGTGTGAAATGTATTTGACTACTCATAGTACTACTATTTGATTACCAATGCTGCACCACGATTTTTTCCAAAGTATAAATAAATAGTTTTTCAGTATAAGATTTTAAAATGTTAATTTAATAACACATAATAAGTAAAATATTTATATTAAGAGTGTACATGAAACAACAATAAAATGTTCATTTTGTATCAATTACACATTCTCATTCTCATCCACTTAGGATTCATCAAAGGTTAGAAATATCATCTGGAAATAATGTATCTAATCTATGTAGCATAGTGGACATCTAAGCTTATCCATATAGTACACAGGAGATGATCTTGTAAAAGTCAACTGGGTACTAATCATGTACCTCTACTCCAGCACTCTAAGAGTATCATACCACTTACTGCTAGCTCTGGAAGATGTCAAAACTCAAAACTGAAAGCACAAATTGAATTTAATGAGTATAGCTTTTGAAATATCACAAAGTAGAAAAATGGGAGTTGATGGTGGGGTTGAGTAATGAGGACAGCACTGCTGAAATCGGCTGAACACTGTGCTGGGACATAAAAATACACCCACGTCACACACCCACCATAATCACTGAGACTCCTGCATAACACCAAACACATGTTCTTCCGGCACCTTCCCTGTTGCCATGGAGATACCTGTTTTAGCTGAGTTGGGAGGAGAACAAAAGCATCTTCTCATCAATGCTCAGGAGTCATCAACTTGTCAGTTTTGATGTGAGCCCAGAGAATTTTCCTAATAGTTTCTGCCAAGCCCCTTTCACCTCCTTATTCCTTAGACTGTAAATCATGGGGTTCAGCATGGGCATCAGTATGGCATAGAAAAGGGAAATCAACTTCTCCTGCAGGACTGAGGGGCTGGAGTGAGGCTGGATATAGGTAAAAATGGTGGTACCATAGCATAGTGTTACCACAGTGAGGTGGGAGGCACAGGTGTGGAAAGCCTTTCTCCTTCCCTCTGTGGACTGGATTTTCAGAATGGTCGAGATGATCTGGATGTAGGACAAGAGAACCAGAAAAAAAGGTGTCATAAGCAAGACAATGCTAGAAACCATGATTACAATCTCATTGGATGAAATGTCCACACAGGCCAATCTGACCACAGCTAGAATTTCACAGGAAATGTGATCAATATATTTATTTTTGCACATAGGCAGCTGGAAGGTGATGGCAGTGTGCACAAGAGAGTTGATGGAGCCACTGACCCACGATGTGATGACCAGCCTTGTGCATAGCCCTGCATGCATGACAACTGAATACCTCAGAGGGTCACACACTGCCACATAGCGGTCATAGGCCATCACTGCCAGCAGAAGGAACTCAATTCCACCCAAGCCCAAGGAAAAAAATAACTGGGCTGCACAGCTCAGAAATGGAATTGCTTTGTGTGTGGCAAGAAAGTGAGCCAGCAGCTGGGGGACTATGCTTGTGGCATAAGACACATCCACCAGGGACAGGTTGGTGAGAAAGAAATACATGGGAGTGTGGAGTCTGCTGTCCAGTCTGATCAGAGCAATGATGAGGAAGTTCCCCAATACTGTCACCAGGTACATCAGCAAGAACAGAATGAAGAGGGAGACTTGAGTGTCCCAGTCACTGGAAAGGCCAAGAAGGATGAATTCATGCACCCATGTCTGGTTGTCTTGTTCCATTAAAAAACGTGATGATTATTAATCTGCACATAAAGTAGGGAAAAAAAAGCGTAAGTAATTAAGCAACCATAGAGTTTCAAGTAAAATTGCCCATCGTATGTGACCTGCCAGCAATTTTATCCATTTTCAACTCATTCACGAGATGGTAGCATGCTTTTTATCAACTGCTTCAGAGAAACAGTCTAGTGTCTTAAGGACAGTGTCTTAGAGTATATAGTTATATCCCTTGAAAGATAGTGTCTTAGAGGACTAGTTGTAGGCTGGACGTGAGACAATACAGTTTTAAGAACTATATTTTTTACCCATTTCCTTTTTAAGGGGCAAAAAGAACATAATAATTGGCTCTTGTATGTAAAATGATAGGTGATGTAGAGACCTAAAGTTTTAAAATTACCTAAAATATGTTACCTAACTTAATCTTAATGAAATTCAAAACTCAATTACAAAAAAAATAAATTATTCTGAAGATTTAGGAGTTTGCGGCAAGATATAGAATCAGAAAACAGCGTTTTAAATCCAGATTTTCTCTGGCAAACATCCACTTACACGTCATGGTAAACTCTCACACACAAAACAGGCTCACATTCTATAATTCCCAAGTGCATTAAGCATGGAAAGTACTTGGGTAACATTGCTGTAATATTACTACAATACTGTGTGTGCTTGCAGCAACAGGGATATGAAAACTTAGCCATCCAGATCAAAGTGACAGGAGGAAAGCAGATGCTTAAGGATTTATCATCAGTGTTCAGTAGAATAAGGTGGGAAATCTTACAGATGTCCCCTGGAGTGTAAATTCCCTTCAGATTTCTTGTGTAGTGTAAGGGATTTTTTCCAGCAAAAGGAATAAAACATAATGCCAGATGTAAGCATTGAAGAGAAACAATTGTTGTCTCAAAAAGTCTTCTAAAACAGACAGGTTGTTATTTCTCTTCCGTATCTGCTTGGTCACCAAAGCCACGGCTTCAAGAGTGCATGGAGTGAGGAAAAAAAAATCAAAGGAGGATAAGATGGAAGTAACCAAGTGAAGCAGTGGACATTGACTATCTCTAAAGCCTAAAGGAGGAGGGCTACCACATGTCAACTCTCTTCCCTGATAAAGAACAAAAGTAAGCAAATGGCCCCAGTTCCCATTGTTGTCTGAATGGTGCAATTTTTCCCCTTGCACAATTCTACAACATCTCTGAGATTAGTTCACCACAGTTTGTTGTCTTCAGTTAACTCTACTATAAAAAGTTGTCACATAGTGTGCAAACCAACACAGTTCTACTACTTCTATTTTACTAATTATAGCAATTATTATCAACTGCATGTTTTACAACAAAGGACATTAATAATTAAGTCTACTTTTTTAGATGAACACATTTTTGTTATATTAAATGACTAGTATTAGGATTGTTTTTGTTGTGAAATGTCTAAAAATAAAATAATGCCAGACAGAATCTTCATACTGTGGAGGACCCAATAAAAGACAGTACATTACAAACATACATGTTTCATTGTATTGATGGCATGCAACATATTGGGTCCAAGGAGAAAATGGAGCTTTAGTTAGTAGACAATAAAACTGCACAAAGGGTAAAATATGAGATATTTGTAGTAAAGATCAGTTTTCTCAGCTAAAATGATATGAATGTTTCATCCTAGGAAAAAGCAGCTCCATGTGTTTCAAACTTTATTAGGCAATTATTGGCCAAAGCAAAAAAGCAGGATGCTAATGTCTCAATAGCTTTCAAAGTCAAACATATACATTCAAATTCCTCTCTCACTTTTTGCATGCTACAGTGGGGCTTACTTAAAGGTTGAATTTTAATCTGCTTTTTAAAAATAAAGTAAATCTGAATAGAAGAAACTGAGTACATAGATGCTTAAACTTTTGCTATTTTAAGTTTTAGCCTATACTTTAATAAATCAAATATTGTTTTATCCCTATTACATGCTGATAAATATCCCCAACATACTACAAGGTTTTGTTCAGTTTAATACTACTGTCTTAGAACTCTGATTGTTGAGAATATATTACCTGAAGAAGACAAAAATAGAGATTCACACAAGTAGGCTAGGGATGAACTAATTTTTATCTGGATGAATTTGGCTTTAGATATCCTGTCTCCCTCTTAAGTTTGTCTTCTGAGCTTTTATCTAAAAGTCAATTAACTTCATGCCTCCTCTCTGCATCAGACAGATGTGGTGCCCACTGAAGAATTTTCCTTGGCTCTATCATCGTTTCTAAAACAGTAGCTTTTGGTATTCAAGACCTGATTAATCAAATAAATGATTAATGGCAGCTTCTCAAACAGTGATTTGATGATGTTCCCTATTAACATTAGTATCTAAAACTATGGAGTCGGGTATCATTTAGCTAGTATATTTTAATTCACTTAAATTTGAACAGTTGGTTGCTCATGTGGGATGCCCATTCATGCACATCTGACTCTATCTCTACAGAATGCCTGAGTGGAAAAAACTACATCTAAGTAAGTATAGGATTTCTAAAAAAAATAAGATACTTCATTGCATTTTCATCTAATATACCTTCTACATATTTTGGATGTAATAGAAATGATGCATTAGAGAAATTGTGGACCACTGTTTATCAGAATAGACATGAAAAGAATGACCCATAGAAATTCACCAGAACAGCAGACCCACTCACTCTGCTGGTACTACACAGTCGTTGCATCACGTGCAGATCTGGATATGACTTTTCATATGACAGCTCACATTGCTATCTTAGTTAATAACAGAGCTTAGATGTCTTTATTGCTCTATGAACCAGTGCTCCACAACTTTTATTGATCCTTTCAAGAAAGAGGAAGGCAGGATGTGGCACTGAGGAACTATTTTTCTTTGCAATGATCACCCTTACAGTATTATGTCCTGCTAAGTGTTTTATACCTTAAGACCATGGGAAATCATTTCAACTCAATTAGATGGTTATGTCAGTAACTTACATTCTCTCCTCTCAAGAACAGGTGCATTAAAGAAGAAACTCATTTTAGGAATACACAATATAAAAGCATTTACCAGAATCTCATCCTTCAGGAAAATAATTTTGTCCAAATTCATGTCACTATATATAAGCATAGTGATCAACTTTATATCAATCTTGAAATGTCGAATAATATTGGTTGTCAGTCGTTATCCCATCACCCATATTACAGAGACGACCCCTATAATTTTCTATTGTTGCTGCCCTAACACACATGGATAAAATTCAAGAAGTTTTACTCCCAGAAAAAATACTTGGGCACTATCATCATTTTGCTCCATTGCATCTGAATAATATTTGGCCTCCTTCTTGGAATATGCTATGGTCTTAGCTGCAATAAATTAGTCCTGAATACAAACACACAGCATGTGTTCTACAGATAATTTTCTCTCATGCTGGCCTACATAAAGCAGAAACTTACCTTTGTACAGTTGGTTTGTGGAAATCATTCTTTCCTCCAGAGAAGTGTTCACATTCATGTGTGTGGCAGAACAGCTGGATTCTGAACATATGCTACATTCATTGTAAGCAAGAACATTTTTGTCATCCTTAAATTTGGACATAGAGAAACCCAGGGACAGTGTGGTGGATAAAATGTCAAAAATGACTTCATTCCTGAGAGCACTGTTGATTTTTCTTATTGGGGTCTTGTTATCTTTATCATCTCCATGTTTGTTCACTGACTTTTCCTGTAATATGAGTCTAATTTATTGATACACAGTCTTTAAAACATCACAGTCTTGAAATTCACATTAAGTGTTCTGTTTTGTTTTGATTACATTATGCAAATCCCAACTTTTTTTTGTATCTCTTGCTCCTTGTGTCTAAGATATTCTTCACAGTATTCTGTTGTTGATTCTGTAATACTTTCCTACAGATGATTCAAGGACAAAACCTGACAAGACAGTCAGGGAGCTTCAAATATAAGCCCAGTTTATATTCTCAGATTTTATTACTTTGATAATCAATTTAATCTTCCTATATTTGAAGTACTTCCATTAAGAAAAAGTAAAAAGTTATCATATGTACACATCCAGAGAAAAGATTGAATCAAGACACTTCAAAGACATTGAAATATTATCTTTCCAAGAAATATAATATTCTACTACACAATCATGAATGTTCATGCCTAAGTACACATTTTATTAATCTAGACTTTGTCTCATGTCCTTACAAAATTGATGCAGGATTTTTTATCAGGTTTCCAGTTTTAATTAAAGCTACTCTTTCCACAACCTCTCTCTCCAAAACTAAAGTCTTTAATGGCAAGCTCATATAGTGACCACGTCCCTCAGTCTTGGGTCTCTGGAAAACAAAATGGTTTCATTTTAACTCTTATAATCCTGGGTTGAGAAGATCCCAGCATCCACACTTCATATATCCCACACAGCCCAGTTCAGTATTTCTTCTGCTTGTCTTGGGGCTTCTGTTCGCATCCATCTTCTCTTGACATTTTTATTAAAATGTCGCAAGTATTCGTCAGTACTTGGTCATATGGACACATCTCCTTCAATCCAGAATTGTATTGCAAAGGAAGCTCCTTCTATTCAGAATGATGGACTGTGGAGATGTCCCAGTTGTCCTAAGCTCCATGACTCTAAAATTCCCTGAGATTACTTTACAAGAGCTAATTGGAGGAAGCTCACAGGTGATCCCACGTGAGCTCACATATAGCACTAATCAATATGAGATAGAGCCTGCCCTGGTGACCTGGAGCCAGCAGAGTCCCTCAGGAGCTTTTTACATTAGAGCATAATTGCTGCCACCACTCCCAAGTTTCAGTGACTGGGTCACCATTCTGCCCCTCCTCTCCCTGTGGACAGCTGTTCTTCATCCCTCTTACTCAAGCTGCAGTGAATCCCTAGCTTTCTCTTTAAAAAACAAGAAAAATTACATAAACCAGTTCTGTGACATTTTATCATGCCTTCCTATGCTACAAATTACCCCTCAGTGCTATGTTCCAAGGAGCTTGGCTGCTCCTGCATCTAAATCAGGTGAGGAAACAGCTGTTCTTTTAGATCCAGGAGGCCCTTGATCCTCTTCCGAGAGACACGAGTGCTATGCTCCTTATTAGGATACATTTGAAGAGTATAGTGAGCTGCCGTGACTCTACAAGTATTAGTAGACAGCCAGTGCATGCCTCACAGTAGGATTTAAGTCCCCAAATGATGGCACTACATGGAAATACGTAGTACTCCAAGTAAATAGACAAAACAGTCATATGATTTACAGGGCAAATGGCTAGACTAAGAGTTATTCAAAATAATGTGAAAAAGCTTAATTTTGTAGACTTCTTCAAATATCTCAACATGTATAAAGAGATTTAATGCAATTTTGAAGTCAGGATCACACTACCCACATCTGGCATGCTATTTTCCCTCTTAAAGCCCCAAGTGAAAGATGTGTTTATTCTTCATTCTTAAAAGTTCTTCTGCTCCTCATCTACATGTCTACTGTTACTCAACTGAAGATCACTGCACCAATGGTCACGCTTTCATTTTCTTACCTACCCACTAACCCACCACAAGACTCCATCAATGAACTCTTCCATTTTCTTCTAACTTATTTCCCTACTGTAAACTTATTGTTTGTCAAATTATACTCATTGATGCTATTTGAATGTGAATTTCCCTCAAATTGGCTTATATGTTTGAAACTTAGCTGCCAGCTGTTTGGGGATGTTGTAAAACCTTTAGAAGATAAAGCCTTGCTAGGGTAAGTTGGTCACTAGCCCCACCGGTTCCTCTCCATTCTGGATCCTCATTGTGCATATAGTGGGACCAGTTGTCTCATGTTCCTACTGCTGTGTCTTCATTGCTATGGTGGACTTTATCCCTTCTTAAGCTATAATCTAAAGTTCTTTCTCCCTGAAGTTACTTTTTGCCACGTATTTGGTCACAACAATGAAAAAAGTAAAGAAAATTAGTATTGAGAAAGGGGGCTATCACTATGATAAACTTGACCATGTGGTTCTTAAATCTTTAGAACTGGTTTCAATAGAGAATGAAGAAGAGTAGGAAGGTGTATGTGGAAAGATTTGGTGGGATGAAAGGGAAAGGAGAAATAATGTGATTAAAATATAATCTTAAAAATAAACAACAGCAATAAAAGGTATAAAATGCTATAGGTAGAGACTAATGGGCCATCTAGTTGGATGTTTGGAAGACCATAATGCTAAGAGAAAGATGAACAGTAGAGGCCTGGCTCTTGAAATTTCAGAGGCTATTTGTTTTATACTTTGACAGAGAATGAATTAAAAAATAGCTTTTTTGGTGGAATTCCTAGGAAAAGTTACTGTCCAGGCTGTGTCCCAGCCTCTGTCATTCCTCTTATGCAGGTCTACAGGGAGAGACCAACACATAGAGCAGAAAGTTGTGCAAGGAATGGTAGAAAAGAGCTTGAGAGAACTGCCAGACACAAGCAAGGCAGGTGCAAATAGCACATTTGTAGATGCTAATGTTAGAGGAATGCATCCCATTAAAGAGAAAGCTGATGCTCTGCCCTGGAAAAGTAGGAAAGGTATTTGAGGAAGACTCCACCCACCCAAGCTCCCATATTGTGATAATCCAAATTTATTTGAAATAAGAGAGCCTGAACTGATACTGCCTAAACAGGTGTTTTCAAAGAATCACCTGTCAAAAAATACAGAGGCTACTATAGCTGCTACCCAAGGCAGCCATATAAATTTTGAGCTGGCATCCATGAAAGATGCAGTGATAAAGGTATCATGGAAGCTTGTAACAAAGTTCCAGAAAGTCACTGAATCCAGGAACTGTGTCGCAGATTTGGAGTCCCTGAAAAAGGAATTATGTGCAGCTGTGACGGTGAAGTTTAAATGGAAATGGGGAAATCATATGCTGGAGATGACAGGAACATAGAAGGGCATCTACTGAGGCAAAGAACAAGCATAGACTGGAACTGGAGCAGGCAGCCGATTTTCAAGAGTGTAGTCATCCAAGCCCTCCAGAGCTTAGATGATTCCATCATGAGCCCTAGATGACGCCCATGGAACTACAGGATTTGGTGTTTAACGTGCTGGATTTTTGTGTGTCCTTGTTCTGCCTCTACTGTGGTTGGAGTTCTGCCTTGTGGCTGGAGTGTGTGAAGGCCACTCGGGGCAGTCAAAACGGTAGGCATAAGGCTAATGTAACCTAAGATGAGGGCCCAAGGCCAGTAAGAAATAAGGCAGGCCGAGGCAAAAAAGACATGGCATCTTCAGGAAACCATGTGGACTCTAGAACGAGGAGGGCTTGCAGTCCTGGAACAAGCCCAAGGCAGGGTGGCAGGGAGTGGTCCAAACTCCCGGACACCAAGACCCACTGGAAAGCTTGAGGAGTTGGGAGAAAGTGATTGCATTTCTGGTGATGAGCCAGGAGCCAGAGGGAGGGAAAATTTCTGGCTTAGTTCTGGGGTGAGTGTCCGGGAGCACAGAGAGGTCTGCTGTGGCAAAGAGCGGCTCTGTATGACAAAGTCTTGCCCCCACCCCCCAGCGATTTTGATGAGAACGACAGTCCTTGCTTGTTCATATTGTTTATTGATGGTAAAAAATGGGTGCATAAGACTTACTCAGGGTGGTCCAGAGGTTAAGTACCTTTTGCAGGAAGGCATGTCCGAGAACAGACACATATGGCTAAACCCTAGGGCCAGTCCATCCAGATACCTCATTGACATGGAGAACTCTGGGCTGACTAGTGGCCAAGGTCTTCATGTGGGGGTTGTGGTCACTTGCTCCAGGACAGGAACTGGATCCGAAGCAGATGAAACACCTACCTGTCTCAGATATGAGATGACTGCTTCATTGAGAGAGGCACTGCAGAGAACTTCTCCTGGCATTCTGGCTAGTCCTGGTGACTCCTGATGGTTCTTGCATATGCAGTTGAGGCCTGGAAGTTTCTGTTGTATTGTGCTACCACTGATGATCTGTGTTTGGTGACACTTTCAAACTGGACTATTGGTATCCTGACACTACTAAACTGGACTGCTGGTCTCCTGACAACAGAGATTGGAATAGGCCCCAAAGAACTATTACCTAACAGGTCCATATCCCCTTGTCTTATTTACCATCTTTCCTCCCCTACCTTTGGGCAGTGCATTAGAAGTGATATCAAAGTGTTTGAGCACCTTTATTAGAGTAGGTTTTGAAAAATCTAAGCCTACAGATGACTATAGATATGGCTGATTTCCAGGTCCTCCAATTGTTCATGCTTCCTGTCTCCAAAGAGTAAACAGCCTCTTTCTTCACATGCTCCTATCAACATGATGTTCAATGTTTACTGGTCGAGAATCAATGTAGAGAAAGATTATACACTGAAATGACATCCAAAACTAGATCTTCACTCTCCTCAGTTGTTTATGGCAACTATTTTTTCCAAGCAACGTAAATTCTGATGAGCAAGATTCAGCATTAGCTCTCAACTCAAGCAAATGATTAGCATCAAATCCAAACACAATCCAAGTTTCACACTTGTCCTAGAAACCACCGCTCATTCTTCAGTTACTTCTATTCTCAGTATATGACATAGACTTTGTCTGACACAAAGGTCACTCATTAGGTATCTAACAAAAAAACTGAACCACTTCCCTCTAGAAGTGTTTATAAATGGCACACTGATGCTTTATTAATCCACATACTTACTATTGCAAAGAGTAGCAGGAATAAGATAAATGACCTCATTATATTAGATTCATACATATAATTTCAGTAAGTTGCTTTCAGGGAAGAATTGATTTTTCAGAAGTTTGAGAGTTTTCTGTGCATAAAAGGTCAACTTACCATCAAACAAAACTCCTAGATCCAGACTTTGAACAAGATGTAAAAATTACCTCAAATTGCATCAGAATTAGAATATAATAGGCCAGAGACTTAAATGTATCAAATCATAGACTTAATACTGATGAAATATGACCTTAGATCAACCAATTATTTCCCCTATTGGATGCAAAAATCATGTTCTAAAGTTAAAAATTAATTAAGTTAGTTTTCTCAAAATTAAGACTTCTACTTGATTAAAGACATCTTTAAGAGAACGAGATGACAAACCATAGATTGATTGAAAATATTTTCAAATCAAGTGACTCATCTGGAATAACAGAAAACCCAGAATAGCTAAAACTATTCTCAAGAGTAAAAGAACCTCTAGGGGAATCAGTATCCCGGACCTCAAGCTGTACTACAGAGCAATAGTGTTAAAAACTGCATGGTATTGGTACAGTAACAGACATGTAGATCAATGGAACAGAATTGAAGACCCAGAAATGAATCCACACTCCTATGGTCACTTGATCTTTGACAAAGGAGCTAAAACCATCCAGTGGAAAAAAGATAGCCTTTTCAACAAATGGTGCTGGCTCAGCTGGAGGTCAACATGCAGAAGAATGCAAATTGACCCATCCTTATCTCCTTGCACTAAGCTCAATTCTAAGTGGATCAAAGATCTCCACATAAAACCAGACACACTGAAACTAATAGAAGGGAAACTAGGGAAGAACCTTGAACATATGGGCACAGGGAAGAATTTCCTGAACAGAACTCCAATAGCTTATGCTCTAAGATCAAGAATAGACAAATGGGACCTCATTAAATTACAAAGTTTTTGCAAGGCAAAAGACACCGTCAAAAAGACAAAGCGGCAACCAACTAACTGGGAAATGATCTTTACCAACCTTACATCTGACAGAGGGCTAATATCCAAGATATACAAAGAACTCAAGAAGTTAAACTCCAGAGAGGCAAGTAACCCTATTAAAAAATGGGGTACAGAGCTACACAAAGAGTTCTCACCTGAGGAATAGCTAATGGCTGAGAAGCACCTAAAGAGATGTTCATCATCCTTAGTCATTAGGGAAATGCAAATCAAAACAACCCTGAGATTCCATCTCACACCAGTCAGGTTGGCTAAGATCAAAAACACAGGAGACAGCAGTTGTTGGCGAGGATGTGGAGAAAGAGGAACACTCCTCCACTGCTGGTGGAATTGCAGGCTGGTACAACCACTCTGGAAAGCAGTCTGGCGGTTCCTCAGAAAACTGGGCATGACACTTCCGGAGGATCCGGCTATACCACTCCTGGGCATATACCCAGAGACTTTACCTGCATGCAATAAGGACACATGCTCCACTATATTCATAGCAGCCTTATTTATAATAGCCAGAAGCTGGAAAGAACCCAGATGCCCCTCAACGGAGGAATGGATTCAGAAGATGTGGTATATTTACACAATGGAATACTACTCTGCAATTAAAAACAATGAATTCACGAAATTCCTAGGCAAATGGTCAGAACTTGAAAATATCATCCTTAGTGAGGTAACCCAATCACAAAAGATCACACATGGTATGCAGTCACTGATAAGGGGATATTGACCCAGAATCTCAGAATACCCTAGACACAATCAGCATATCAATAGATTTCTAAAAAGATGGAAGGAGAGACCCATGGTCCTGGAAAGACTGGATGTAGGGGAACGCCAGGACAGAGTAATGAGAGGGGGTTGAATGGAGAAAAGAGGGAGGGAAGGGGGCTTATGGGACTTTCGAGGAGGGAGGAAACGGGAAAGGGGAAGTGATTTGGAATGTAAATTAAAAAAATAAAATAAAATAAAATAAAAATAAAAAAAAAACCACTTATGTCCAAAACATCTAACAAACCCTTAGAATTCAACAGAAAGTCTGTTCATAATTGACAAACAATAATAATTGAAATGCATTCTATCATATTAATATGCAAAGATAGCATTTTAGTAAAATGGACTGTTGCACATTGATGAAAAGAACAGATGACTACAACATGTAACAACATAAACATATTAAATGTATTATGTAACAGAAATAATTCAGACCCTACTATTCAATTATAATCATGTAGTGTTATGCAATAGGAAAATGTAGGATAATCAGAATCTGACCCGCTGTTGCTAGCACATGACTTCCAAAAGGATTGGCAGAGTTCAAATTGTGCAAGGTTATGTTTGGACTGATAAAACTTTTCTATATACACTGATGTTACATGATTGCATGAGTTTTTTTTTTAAACTAAGAGAATTCTGTAAAAGCTTCTCTAAAAGAGCATTCTGTTTAGGATCTAAACAGAAGCAATAGAGTTAATTCATGTTACAATATATATTTATTAGACTGGTGCACACAATTAAGCTTGGATAGTCCAACAACGGCAACTGCAGAGGTTGAGAACCTGGTAACTACTTATGATGGTTTGAATGAGGTGGATCAGATAGTTTTGGATATTTGGATGCTAGGCCTTCAGTTGGTGGGCCTAACTGGGGGGACTTAGGACATGTGACCCTTTTAGAGGAAGTGTGTCACAGGACGTAGACTTTAAGAATTTAAAGCTTCAGATGGCTCTGCCCCTTGAACTGACCCCACTCGTCCAAGCCCCTCAAGTAGGCCTGAACTGACAAAGTCAGCTAGCACCCAGGCTCAGATCCAGGGCCTTGAGTTGGCCCACCTTAACATCTATCCCATCTATGGGATACTGGAACTACTGAGGGACCATAGCCGAGGATCTCCACAACTCTTGGCAACTGTAGGATAACTGAAAGGAGTCTCAGCAAGGGTCCTGTATTGATAGTGTGGCAAAAAACCTGAGGTCTTGAACCAGACCAACAATTCATTGTGCAAATAAAGCTGTTTAGGCAAAAGGGTATACTATTGGACATGCTGTAGCGTCCAATGCCACTACAACACACACATATGTGACGGAAAGGCAGGAAAGACAGAGATGCACAGTGGTAACTGCAAGGTGGAACTTGAGACACACAACTGTAATGGGTGTGAGAGAAGGCTTCAGCTCATAGAGAATTAAGCAGGTTGTTACCCAGGGTCGATAGCATTTGTTCTTTCCTTCTTTCCTTCCTTCCTTCGTTCCTCCTCTTTCTTTCTTTCTTTCTTTCTTTCTTTCTTTCTTTTTTTCTTTCTTTCTTTCTTTCTTTCTTTCTTCCTTCTTTTCTTCTTTTTTATTCTTTTATTTGTTTTTTCCCTTATTTTTTCTTTTTCTTGTTAAGTTTTTATTTTCATTTTCTTTATTTTCTTTTGGGAGTGGAGGTTACAAGAGTGGGGCTGGACATGGAAGGACTGTGATATGAGTGGAATTGGGGTATATGATGGCAAATTCCAAGGAATCAATAAAAATGTTTAAAAAACAAATAAATAAAAAATTAAATTAAATTTTTAAAAAAGTTTAAAGATTTGAGCCATTTCATGCTAGCTTTCTCTTCATCATGCTTACAGTTCAGGGTCCAAATCCTCAGCTTCCTGGTCCTGTACCATTACACAGCCATCATGGACTCTATCACTCTAGACTCATGGCACAAGCAAATTCTTCTTTCCATAGCTTTCTTTGTTCATGATGTTTTTATCACAGCAGCAGACTAGCAACCATTATATTCCCTGGTCCATTAGACTAGAAATATCACCAGTTCTACTCTAGTGTTAAAGGCCTGGAGGATTCCAAGAGAGCCATTAGTCTTGAGTTAGTTTGGGAATTTCCACAGTAGGCTAATTGATGGGCAACCCCACATTAGATACTGAAATCAGTGAAGAAAGGACCGCATGGATGTACTGTACTCATGAACAAGCTGAGAGAGCAGGCAAGCTCACATAGCCATAACTTTCTTATTAAACATTTTTGTATCTGAGCCACCACCAGGAGGTACTGATGCCCACTCTGAAACCCAGCATTTCCTCCTCAATTAATCTGAAGCATATCTTAGTTGAAGCTAAGTCAAAATCCCACCTTACATATGATTTCACATATGTGGAAGGAAGCAGGGGCTACTGCCATGTAGAAGACAAAAGTAATGAATATTGCATAATATCAGCTAAGCCCCAACAACAAAAGTTATTCAGCCCCAAAGGTCCATATATAATTTGTTTCTGTTAAAAATGCCCAAGTGAGGCAACATAAAAACTTCCATAATGCCAAGGAAAAATGAAATCAAGCACTGTGTGTCTCTTGTGAGAAAGATTGTGACCACTGATGAAATCCTACTGTGAGAAAACTAATAAAATTAAATCTAATAAGTTTTCTAGATCTAACACAAGATATGGGCTCTGAAGAGGATAACTCTATACCTTCAGTATATCATAAAAAATAAAGTAAAAATTACACAGGCAATCCTGGTGGGAAAAACCCTGGAGTTTTATTGAAAACTCAATTTCAATGCTAACAAGAAGTAGAAGCAAACACTACAGTTTAAAGGTTTGTTGATAATGTCAGTGTGTGTCCTGGTGAATGAAATGTTCATTTGAGCAATTGTAATCCATATATATATATATATATATATATATATATATATATATATATATATATATATTCAAATCTATAATCCTCATATGAGAGAGAACATGGAACATTTGTCTTTCTGAGTCTAGGTTATCACACTCAGAATGATGTTTCTAATTCCATTTACCTCCACATGATATAATCTCATTTTTCTTTCCAGATGAATTCTTTGATTTTATATATTTATCACATTTACATCAGTTATGGGCACTTAAGCTTTTTGCATTTTCTGCACATTCTGAATAAAACAGCAGTGTCCATGGAGGACCAAGTACCTCTCTGGAAGGATATAGCCAATGTGTACATGCCCGTGAGTAGAATAGCTGCATCACATAGTAGATCTATTCCCATATTTTTGAAGAAACTTCACACTTATTTTCACAGTGCTGCAGCTGTTTGCAATCCCACTAACTGTGAATAAGTGTGCCCATCCCTCCACATCCATGTCAGCATTTGTCTTGTTTTTGTTCTTCAGATCGTAGCCATAGTGTCTAGAGTAAAACTTCTAAAAGAAGTTTTAATCTGCATATTATTAGGGCTGAAGACCCTAAAGACCTAAAAAAATATTTCTCAGACCAACAGGAAAGCATCCAAAAGCTCAGGTAAATAATGGAGGCACTGGTCAAGTTCCATTCCTAGATGAGAACATTATTGGCAATTGATGGTTGCTGGGAAGAGACACTGAGTTTTCTTCAAGGGTGGATTCCCTGTAACAATACTTATACTCTAGTAGATAGACCTATACTCATGCACATAAAGGCAGCTGTACGTGGACTTGATATGATTTAATATGTGTGTGTGTGTGTGTGTGTGTGTGTGTGCATGTGCGTGTGCGTGTGCGTGTAAATTTGGGAGGGAAAAGTAATGGGAAAATAAAATTAGAAACGAGAGTGACTTTCATCGAAACATATTATCTATGTGTGTGATGGTCTCAATAAAATGGATTTAATTTATAAAGAATGATTTATAAAGAAATAGAAGTCCTGAAAAAGGCCAGTAAAATGAAAATGTTTAAATAGAATTTTAACAAATAAAACATCAGTCTCTGACTCTTGACTGCTCTTAGGACCGTCTCTTCTTACTGAGTTACCTCATCCAGCCTTAATACAAGGGTTTGTGCCTAGTCTTACTGTAACATGTCATGCCATGTTCAGTTGATATCTCTGGGAAGTTTGTTCTTTTCTAAAGAGAAATGAAGGAACAGTGGATCTGGGGAAGAAAGGATGTGTCAGGGTGCTCAGAGGGGTGGAGGAAGGGGAAACTGCAGTTGGGATGCTTTGTATGAAAGATGAATAAAAAGTTAAAAAAGGAGGGAAGGGGGCTTATGGGACTTTCGGGGAGGGAGGAAACAGGAAAGGGGAAGTGATTTGGAATGTAAATTAAAAAAATAAAAAAATAAAAAGTTAAAAAAGGAAAAATTTACAAATAAAACAGGAGACTACATTAGCCTATTGTGATAGACTACTGCTTCCTGGTAAAAGAAAATTTGGAAAGCCCTTCACATAAAGACCCTAAACAAACAGGAAAGAAAACACATCATAGAATGTTTGAGAAAGATGCATCGCAAACACTGGGTCCAAAGGACTTGTCACAATATGGAAGATACTACATGTTCATATGTCTTCATCCCTAATAAGTCATATATATTTATATATTTGTATACCTTTGAGAAGTTTTCTTCTCTCACATCTCTCCTACACCAGTGTATGCAAAGTATGTTCATGGTATTCACTTTTTTAACTTAATATACAATTTTCATGCATAATCAGAATATTCATTAGAGTAATGAGTTCCTTGTAGGAACTCCAGTATGGGATATGGAGTGTTTTACATGAAATATCTTCTACAGAACATTCTTTCTGAATTCCATTACTACAACCATAGTTCAACTCTTCCTAGTATTTAAGCAGTATAACTAAGTACCCCACTTGCTTGAAGCCTTGCCTCTAGTCTGTTCTGCTATTGTTTTGTCGGATTTTGTTCAAGGTGTATTCCTTTTAAATTACCATTTTTTTCAAAGCTGTGATAATAAACTATGCTAGCTAGTTTTATGCAAGTACGATATAAGCTAGAGTTATCTCAGAAGATGGTACCCCTATTGAGAAAAATGCTTCCATAAGACTGGACTATGGGCAGGTCTGTAGGGCATTTTCAAAACTAGCAATTAATAGAGGATGGTCCTGCCCAATGTGGGTGGGAAAACCCTGAACTGTTAGTCCTGGGTTGTATAAGAATGGAGACTGAAAAAACTATAAGGATAAAACCAGTAAGCAATACTTCTTTATGGCTTCTGCATCGGCTCCTGCCTCCAGGTTCCCGCCCTGCTTAAGTTTCTGTCCTCACTGCTTTTGATGAAGAATTGTTATATGAAAGTGTGAGTGAAATAAACTTATTCCTCCTCAAGTTAGTTTTGGTCACAGTGTTTCACGGCAATAGTAACATTAACTAAGACAAAAGTTAAAAGATATTTTGGCATTCAAAGCCTTGCCAGATCTGACAGTATCTGTCTACCTATGTCACTTTCTTTATCTTCTTACACTGCTGTGCCCCTCAGTTAAGCTTCCAGTATATTGGGATGTAAATTCTTACATTAAACTTTGAACTACTTGTTCCATCTTTATATTTTTTGTCATCTTGATAACTGTTTCTCCTGTCTCCAGTCTCAACCTAAAGGACCTTTCATGTAGATATTTCCTCCATCACCTTAAATGACCTTACTATCACTATAAATTTATTATGTGCATTATAGATGTTCATTATCAGTCATTCATATTATATATGTGTGTTCCTGTCAAGACTGTATTAGATTGAGGGTTTCCAACAGCCACATGATATGAAATTTTATGAATGTCATATAAATTAGAAGTTTAGCTGACATTCACATCTTTAGGGAAGTCTCTCTGTATCTCAACATTTGAGATTATATTATTATTGTAAAGTTATAATTCAAACATGAAATTAGTTCAGGTTAAATGGGTATTTATCTGTGTATGAAGCCTTAGAAGCTATAATAATTTTGACAAATATAACGACAGAAAATGACTCATTATAAAGAAATAATTCTGGGAAAATAGGTAGAATTCTTCCAGGAAGTGAGAAGACCACCCATTATCACATTTGTCCCTCTTTAGTGTTCAATCATTATTTTTCTTTTATTTTGCATTATTTGGGCTTTTATTACTGATGATATCGCCGAGGTCTATTGGAATTATGAGAAATGATGAAAGAAAAGATTAATACACAGATATGAAGAAAACATTAACAGAGCCAACCAAAGTACCTCAATTTCCCAAATCCATCTTTGGTTGAAGATTCATCACCTTCTGAAAATAAGTGTGTCTTTGATAGTTTATATTTTATCTTATCATTTTTGTGATTGTTGTGTTTCAATAGTTCAGAGAAGAGAGTACAAATATTTTTTAAAGATTGGTAAATTTTGACACTTACATCAAACTCCCTTGTATATGTAGTCAAATTTTTTCAAGTTGTTTGAATGCTTTCAGTAAGTGCCAGACACAAATATTCACAGGGACAATAACACTTTCATATAGTTGGTACATTCCTGTAGAAACCTTCAATTGATCTTCTGGTAGATGCTTAGCTCTTTCCTTTCCTTTCCTTTTTTTTTTTTTTTTTTTTTTTTTTTTTTTGCTTTTTAAACACTCTTATCTCCTACAGTGAGATATAGCATCTGCTTGGTTAGTCCTGCAGAAAAAACATTTTAATAATATTTGGCAGCTCTCCTCAGTGTTGGCCAACTTAGAAGCTGTGTTATTTCAGAGACTTTTAGATTTCCAGTGAATCTCTCCAAAGGTGAATATGAACTTTCTCTCAATTGGAATCACAACAATCTGCTCTCAAATGTATAAACATAAGTACTTCTGCTTCATGACTTCAAACAAAGCAGTAAATATTTACAATTATCATGCTGTGGAAGGAGAGTTGGGGAAAAGCTCTATAAAACATTGTATAACTCCACTGAACATCCCGCTGAGGCACAATTCAACCTAAAAATTCAGCTTCCAACATGACATCATCAATACATGTGATGCTCTCTACTTCTGGGTTGACAAGGAATTGCAGATTCTGTCTGTTATTTATAAGTTGAATAAACAATGAGGAGAAGCTGTTTTTTACAGTGATGCTCATAAGTCATCAAGTTGTCAGTTTTGATGCAAACCCAGATAATTTCCCTAATAGTTTCTGCCAAGCCCCCTTAACCTCTTTATTCCTTAGACTGTAAATCATTGGGTTCAGCATGGGTGTCAAGATAGCATAGAACAGAGACATCAACTTCTCCTGAAGGACAGAGGGACTGGAATGGGGTTGGATGTAGGTGAAAATGGCCATGCCATAGCACAGGACAACCATAGTAAGGTGAGAGGCACAAGTGTGAAAGGCTTTCCACCTTCCTTCAGTGGACTTTATCTTTAGGATGGTGGAAATGATCTGGATGTAGGACAGAAGAACTAGGAAGAAAGGTGTCATAAGCAAGACAATGCTAGAAACCATGATTGCAATCTTATTAGATGAGGTATCCACACAAGCCAATCTGACCACAGCAAGGGTTTCACAGGCTACGTGATCAATATACTTATTTGTGCACATGGGCAGGTGAAAGGTAATGGTAGTGTGCACAAGAGAGTTGATAAAGCCACTGACCCAAGATGCCATGGCCAGCCTTGTGCATAGCCCTGCATGCATGATGACTGAATACCTCAGAGGGTCACACACTGCCACATAGCGGTCATAGGCCATCACTGCCAGCAGAAGGAACTCAATTCCACCCAAGCCCAAGGAAAAAAATAACTGGGCTGCACAGCTCAGAAATGGAATTGTTTTGTGTGTGGCAAGAAAGTGAGCCAGCAGCTGGGGGACTATGCTTGTGGCATAAGACACATCCACCAGGGACAGGTTGGTGAGAAAGAAATACATGGGAGTGTGGAGTCTGCTGTCCAGTCTGATCAGAGCAATGATGAGGAAGTTCCCCAATACTGTCACCAGGTACATCAGCAAGAACAGAATGAAGAGGGAGACTTGAGTGTCCCAGTCACTGGAAAGGCCAAGAAGGATGAATTCCTGCATCTGTGTCTCATTGTTGGTTTCCATTAAAACTATGATCTACAAAGAGTATTATAAATAAAAACACAAACAATCAAATAACAAGGTGCTAAGTTTCTAAAAATACATAATGCATAAAACCTGCCAGACCTTTTAAAAATCTGACATCCTTTGCAGGGCTTAGAAAATATTCTTAATTCTAATATACTTCTTATTGACTGTTTCAGGTATATATGCCAATGCCTTCATAATGACTTGACATGTCTCACAGAGGGCAGCTACAACACAGAGATGAAGAACTGAAGTTCTGTTTGCTTTATGTCATTACTAGTTACTTTTATTCTCAGGCAAGGAGAAGAAAGTATTAGAGTTCACAGTGGTCAATACAAGGAGAGATGGTTAAGATGAGAACCACAGATTAAAACTAGCTCAAATGCATTGACTATAATTCTCGTCATGAAATGCATGAGTAAACTTCAAGAAACATGACTGTGAATGGGTATGGGTTTGTGGAAATATCTGGAATCCAAGGGCACAAATGTAAATAGCTGGTGGGAGGATGCGTGGATACTTTCACTGGTTGTTTACTTCAACAGTTGGTAGTGCAATAAGACTCTGCTTGGAGCCCTTAAAGAAACAAATATAATTTCCTTTTTTGTAAAAAGTAGACACAAATAAAATGAAATCTGTCAAAGTTTTAGTTTGTTTGATAATTTTCAGTTTCTTAAGCTCTTAGTGCTCTGGAAAAAAACACCACAATGGCACCTCTATTTTCATATTTTCCCCTTTCTAATCTGATTCATTTAAGAGTCTGTTATCTGAAATTGAGCTGAAAACAAAGCAAATGAGAATGTGGTAAAATGGACACCCAAGGTCAAGGATTAAGTAGAGAGGACCCCTAGTGTCCAAGACAGGTATAATACAGGAGCAATGGTTAAAAAACACTGCCAGGAAACACATTCTCTGTTTATTAGTTGTGCTCAGTAGGTGCTTTTCAGTAAAACATAATATAGCAGGCTATTAGAAGTCCAGAGAGAACAGGTGACATTTTTAAGACATATTTAGAATTGACTCAACTGCTGAACATCTGCTGTCTGTTCACTAATGCCTTGGTTCTTGGAGTGTGAAATGTGAGGAAAAGTAGGAGGAGAGAGAAAGAAAGATGGAGCTTCATAGTCATGCTAATGTCTCTGAGCTGAAAGTAGAAAACTTCCTGTCTCAACTTACTTAGCAAATGACAAAGCAAAACCTAAGCCATACATGGTCCAAATATTTGTGAACAGTTTCCCTCACATATCTCTGAGATTGCAAGTATAACTTATCATAAAGCATGTACTCACAACTCATAATCTAGCCTTGTTCTATTAGCCTTATTTTACTAATCATAGCAATTATCATATTGTATTTCTTGTAGCAAAATATTTTACTGAACAGTTTGCGTATAAGCAAATATAGTTAATTGATATATTCATTGATTTAATTCTGTTTAATTTATTTAATTATGTTTGTCGGCACTCCGCCATCTTTGCTCCAGCACCAGGGCAGCTGGGACCGCCAGGCTCAAAGACAGATAAACATTATATTGCTTGGGTCTCAGGCAGCTTGTGTGTAACCTGCTCCAAGAGCTGGGCAGATATGCAGTAACCAGCACGCCAGCTCTGCTGTGGGACTTCTGCCTTGCAGAGGGACACCCCCCTCCCCCCCCCCGCCCCCGCACTGAGCGGGAGCCTACCAGCTTCCCTTTGGCGACCTCTGTTCTGGTATCAACTGCACTGAGGAGACAGGTACTCAGGTTCTCCCCAATATAACATCTCTTGGGACACGGCCTACTGGGGCTTCCGTCTGCTCCCAAGAACTGGACAGCGCTGTGGTCATCTGGGCGCCAACTCTGCTGTGGGCTATCCCCCCTGAAGGGTGACCTGCAACGCCGAGAGAGTGCAGAGTCCACTCCGCCATCTTTGCTCCAGCACCAGGGCAGCTGGGACCGCCAGGCTCAGAGACAGACAGGCATAATATCGCTTGGGTCTCAGGCAGCTTGTGTGTACCCTGCTCCCAAGAGCTGGGCAGGTCTGGAGTAATCGACATGCCAGCCCTGCTGTGGGACTTCTGCCCTGCAGAGGGACGCCCCCTCCCCACCCTTCTGGGAGAGATAACACACCCCTGCATAGGGCGGGAGCCTACCAGCCTCCCTTTGGCGACCTCTGCTCCAGGAATCCACTACGCTGAGCCTTTGGATGTGCAGGGACTCCCCAATATAACATCACTTGGGGCAAGGCACATCAGGGCTCCAAAGTTACTCAGGAGCAGGGCAGGCCCCAGAAATCGGTGCCAGGGGAATGCCGGTAATCAGGGGGAGGGGGGAGCAGAAATATCTTTGCAGACTCACAGGAGGTCCAACCAACAGCCAGTGACAGCAGGACCAACTAACACCAGAGGTAACCAGATGGCAAAAGGCAAATGTAGGAACATTACTAACAGAAATCAAAGTAATATGGCACCATCCGAACCCAACTCTCCAACAGCAGCAAGTCCTGGATATCCCACCACACCCAAAAGACAAGATCTGGATTTAAAATCACTTCTCATGATGCTATTAGAGGATCACAAGAAGGACACAAATAAATCTAATAAAGAATTACAGGAGACCATGAATCAAAGGTTAGAAGCCCTTACAAAGGAAACACAAAAATCGCTTAGAGAAATGCAGGAGAACATGGATCAAAAGATGGAGGTCGAAAAGGAGACAACACAAAAATCGCTTAAAGAAATGAATCAATGGGTAGATGCACTTTCAAAGGAATCACAAAAATTGCATAAAGAAATGCAGAAGAATATGGGTCAACAGACAGATGCCCATAGGGAGGCAACACAAAAAGTGCTTAAAGAAATGAATCAACTGATAGATGTCCTTACAAAGGAAGCACGAGAACTGCTTAAAGAAATGCAGGAGACGATGGATCAACAGATGGAAACCCATGAGGAGGAAACACAAAAATCGCTAAGAGAAATACAGGAGAACTTGGGTCAACAGGCAGAAATACTGAAAGAGGAAATGCAAAAACACCTTAAAGAAATACAGGAAAATACAAACAAACAAGTGAAGGATCTCAGAAAATCCATCCGGGACCTAAAAAAGGAAGTAGAAACAACTAAGAAATCACAAAGGGAGACAACTTTGGAGATAGAAAACCTTGGGAAGAAATCAGGAGTCATAGATGCAAACATCAACAATAGAATACAAGAGATGGAAGAAAGAATCTTAGGTGCTGAAGATAAAATAGAAAGCATTGACTCAACAGTCAAACAAAATGCAAAACGCAAAAAACGAGTAACCCGAAACATCCAGGAAATCCAGGACACAATGAGAAGACCAAACTTAAGGATTATAGGTATAGATGAGAGTGAAGATTTGCAACTTAAAGGGCCAGTAAACATCTTCAACAAAATTATGGAGGAAAACTTCCCTAACCTAAAGAGAGAGATGCCGATGAACATACAAGTAGCCTACAGAACTCCAAACAGACTGGACCAGAACAGAAATACCTCCTGTCACATAATAATCAAAACACCAAATGTACTAAACAAAGAAAGGATATTAAAAGCAGTAAGAGAAAAGGGCCAAGTAACATACAAAGGAAGACCTATCCGAATCACTTCAGACTTCTCACCAGAGACTATGAAAGCAAGAAGATCCTGGGCAGATCTCATGCAGACACTAAGAGAGCACAAATGCCAGCCTAGACTACTATACCCAGCAAAACTCTCAATCACCATAGATGGAGAGACCAAGATATTCCATGATGAAACCAAATTTTCACAATATCTTTCCACAAACCCAGCCCTGCAACGGATAATAGGTGGAAACCGCCAATACAGGGAGAGACACAACACCCTGGAAAAAATGAGATAGTAACCTTCTTGCTTCAAACCCAAAAGTAGATAACCACACAAACATAAAGATAGTGTCAAGAATGGCAGGTGGCAATAATCACTATGCCTTAATCTCTCCTAATATCAATGGTCTCAATTTCCCAATAAAAAGACATAGACCAGCAGACTGGATACGTAAACAGGACCCAGCATTTTGCTGCATGCAGGAAACGCACCTCAGTGTCAAAGACAAACACTACCTCAGAGTAAAAGGCTGGAAAACAATTTTACAAGCAAATGGCCCCAAGAAATGAGCCGGAGTAGCCAGACTAATATCAGATAAAATTGATTTTCAACCTAAAGTCATCAAAAAAGACACAGAAGGACACTACATACTGATCAAGGGAAAAATCCACCAACAAGAACTCTCAATTCTGAATATCTATGCTCCAAATGCAAGGGCACCCTCATTTGTAAAAGAAGCTTTACTAAAGCTCAAAGCACACATCGCACCTCACACAATAATAGTGGGTGACTTCAACACCCCGCTCTCTGAAATGGATCATTCAGGAAAGCAGAAACTAAACAGGGACACAGTGAATCTAATTGAAGCCTTGGACCAAATGGAACTAACAGATATATATATATAGAACATTTCATCCTAGAGCTAAAGAATACACCTTCTTCTCAGCACCTCATGGTACCTTCTCCAAAATTGACCATATAATTGGTCACAAATCAGACCTCAACAGATATAAGAAGATAGAACTAATCCCATGCCTCCTATCAGATCACTATGGAATAAGGGTGGTCTTCAATGGCAACAAAAACAAAAGAAAACCCACATACACATGGAGGCTGAACAATGCTCTACTCAATGATAACTTGGTCAAGGTGGAAATAAAGAAAGAAATCAAAGACTTTTTGAAATTTAATAAAAATGAAGGCACAAGATACCCTAATTTATGGGACACAATGAAAGCAGTGCTAAGAGGAAAATTCATAGCCCTGAGTGCCGCCAAAAAGAAACGGGAGACAGCATACACTAACAGCTTGATGGCACACCTGAAAGCCCTGGAACAAAAAGAAGCAAATACACCAAAGAGGAGTAGAAGGCAGGAGATCATCAAACTCAGGGCTGAAAACAATCAAGTAGAAACAAATAAAACCATACAAAGAATCAACAAAATGAGGAGTTGGTTCTTTGAGAAAATCAACAAGATAGATAAGCCCTTAGCCAGACTAACCAGAGGGCACAGAGACAGTATCCAAATTAATAAAATCAGAAACGAAAAGGGAGAGATAACAAAAGAAACTGAGGAAATTCAAAAAATCATCAAATCCTACTACAAAAGCCTGTATTCAACACAACTAGAAAATCTTGAGGAAATGGACAATTTCCTTGACAGATACCAAATACCAAAATTAAATCAGGATCAAATAGACCATCTAAACCATCCTATAACCCCTGAAGAAATAAAAGTCGTCATTGGAAGTCTTCCAACCAAAAAAAGCACAGGTCCGATAGTTTTAGTGCAGAATTCTATCAGACCTTCAAGGAAGACCTAACACCAATACTCTTCAAACTATTCCACAAAAAAGAAACAGAAGGAACACTACCCAACTCATTATATGAAGCCACAATTACGCTAATACCAAAAGCACACAAAGATCTGACAAAGAAAGAGAATCTCAGGCCAAACTTTCTTATGAATATCGATGCAAAAATACTCAATAAAATTCTTGCCAGCCGAATCCAAGAACACATCAAAACGATCATTCACCACGAACAAGTAGGCTTCATCCCAGGGATGCAGGGATGGTTCAATATAAGGAAATCCATCAATGTAATCCACAATATAAACAATCTCAAAAAAAAGCCACATGGTCATTTCATTAGATGCTGAGAAAGCATTTGACAAAATTCAGAATCCTTTCATTTTAAAGGTCTTGGAAAGATCAGGAATTCGAGGCCCATATCTAAACATAGTAAAAGCAATTTACAACAAACCAGTAGCCAGCATCAATCTAAATGGAGAGAAACTTCAAGCAATCCCACTAAAATCAGGGACTAGACAAGGCTGCCCTCTCTCTCCATATCTTTTCAATATAGTACTTGAAGTTCTAGCTAGAGCAATTAGACGACAAAAAGAGGTCAAAGGGATACAAATTGGAAAGGAAGAAGTCAAACTATCACTATTTGCAGACGATATGATAGTATACTTAAACGACCCAAAGAACTCCACCAGAGAACTCCTACAGCTGATAAACAACTTCAGCAAGGTGGCCAGATATAAAATCAACTCAAGCAAGTCAGTAGCCATCCTATACTCAAAGGATAAGCAGGCTGAGAAAGAAGTAAGAGAAATGATACCCTCCACGATAGCCACAAACCATGTAATGTATCTTGGTGTGACTCTAACCAAAGAAGTGAAAGATCTGTATGACAAGAACTTCAAGTCTCTGAAGAAAGAAATCGAAGAAGACCTCAGAAGATGGAAAAATCTGCCATGCTCATGGATTGGCAGGATTAATATAGTAAAAATGACCATCTTACCAAAAGCAATACACAGATTCAATGCAATCCCCATAAAAATCCCAACTCAATTCTTCATAGAGTTAGAAAGAGCAATTCAAAAATTCATCTGGAATAACAGAAAACCCAGAATAGCTAAAACTATTCTCAAGAGTAAAAGAACCTCTAGGGGAATCAGTATCCCGGACCTCAAGCTGTACTACAGAGCAATAGTGTTAAAAACCGCATGGTATTGGTACAGTGACAGGCATGTAGATCAATGGAACAGAATTGAAGACCCAGAAACGAATCTACACTCCTATGGTCACTTGATCTTTGACAAAGGGGCTAAAACCATCCAGTGAAAAAAAGATAGCCTTTTCAACAAATGGTGCTGGCTCAACTGGAGGTCAACATGCAGAAGAATTCAAATTGACCCATTCTTTTCTCCTTGCACTAAGCTCAATTCCAAGTGGATCAAGGACCTCCACATAAAACCAGACACACTGAAACTAATAGAAAGGAAACTAGGGAAGAACCTTGAACATATGGGTACAGGGGAGAATTTCCTGAATAGAACTCCAATAGCTTATGCTCTAAGATCAAGAATTGACAAATGGGACCTCATTAAATTACAAAGTTTTTGCAAGGCAAAAGACACTGTCAAAAAAGACAAAGCGGCAACCAACTAACTGGGAAATGATCTTTATCAACCCTACATCCGACAGAGGGCTAATATCCAAGATATACAAAGAACTCAAGAAGTTAAACTCCAGAGAGGCAAGTAACCCTATTAAAAAATGGGGTACAGAGCTAAACAAAGAGTTCTCACCTGAAGAATATCTAATGGCTGAGAAGCACCTAAAGAAATGTTCATCATCCTTAGTCATTAGGGAAATCCAAATCAAAACAACCCTGAGATTCCATCTCACACCAGTCAGAATGGCTAAGATCAAAAACACAGGAGACAGCAGTTGTTGTCGAGGATTTGGAGAAAGAGGAACACTCCTCCACTGCTGGTGGGATTTCAAGCTGGTACAACCACTCTGGAAAGCAGTCTGGCGGTTCCTCAGAAAACTGGGCATGACACTCCTGGAGGATCTGGCTATACCACTCCTGGGCATATACCCAGAAGCTTTACCTGCATGCAATAAGGACACATGTTCCATTATGTTCATAGCAGCCTTATTTATAATAGCCAGAAGCTGGAAAGAACCCAGATGTCCCTCAACATAGGAATGGATTCAGAAGATGTGGTATATTTACACAATGGAATATTACTCTACAATTAAAAACAATGAATTCACGAAATTCCTAGGCAAATGGTCAGAACTTGAAAATATCATCCTTAGTGAGGTAACCCAATCACAAAAGAACACACATGGTATGCAGTCACTGATAAGGGGATATCAACCTAGAATCTCAGAATACCCTAGACCCAATTCACATATCAATAGATTTCCAAGAAGATGGAAGGAGAGACCCCTGGTCCTGGAAAGACTGGATGTAAAGGAATGCCAGGACAGAGAAGCGAGAGGAGGTTGAATGGGGAAAAGAGGGAGGGAAGGGGGCTTATGGGAGTTTCGGGGAGGGAGGAAACGGGAAAGGGGAAATGATTTTGAATGTAAATAAAAAAACAACTTAGAAAATAAAATAAAATTAAAAAAAATAATTATGTTTATCGTATTGAGACTCTTATTCACTTATCTGTAAGGCTGTTGTCTGATTTTAAATATTATTTTAATTCTTAAACGTGTTTTGTTTTTGAGATAAATTTTGGGTTTTGAGTGGGTTGGCCTCAAGCTCACTATCATCCTTCAGGTTCCCAAGGGCTAGCTTGTACCACTGATCTCAATTCAAGAGATTATTTTTTTGAGATAGCATCTGTAGTCACAGGTAGCCTCTAATCCCTCTGTAGCTCAAGATGACCTTGAACCTTTGTTCTTCATGCCTCTGCCCCATAAGTTGTAGGACTATGAAAGGCAGCCTGTTTTCTGGTCAAGCTAGGTTTAAATCTGGACACCTGGCTGGTATTCCTACAAGGAATAGAAGGCCTGTTTGCCAAACACCGGCTTCCTGACAGGAGGCCTCAGCTCTCCATAATTCTTTGGCCATCAGTCACATAGGGCAGCGCCCCAAGCCCCTGGTATTCTGTCTGGAGTCCACCCCCACAGTTACCTGGCAACAGCCACGTAGGCCTAGCCCACTATAAAAGGGGCTTCTTGCCCCTCCTCTCTCTCTCTTGCCTCTCTTACTCTCTTACTCTTACTCTTGCCCTCTTGCTTCCCCTCTCTCCACATTCCCTTCCCCCTCTCTCCATGTGACCATGGCTGGTCTCTACTTTTCACTCATCTCAACTCCCTGCCAACAATAAATGCTTTAAAACCATGGACTGCCTCTTCTCATCTACACCTGTCATATTAGAGCAATGGAGCAGGTCTTCCTCTAAAGAGCCTCAAGTCTAATCTCTGCAGTAGGCCTCCCAGACAGCACTCCTAAACCACAGCTTCCACCTAGCCCAGCCAAGCACCCCAGCAAACCAGGATTCTCAACCCCATGGGACCCAGCCAGAGCTCTCCTGCACTTTTCCCTTCTTTAGACTAGAGCCAGTCTGAGAGCCCCCACTTTGTTCTCAGCTCTTCCACAACATCTAGCTGGGTCTGTGGTGTCCAAGAGCTAGAACCCTGGCCTCCGTGCGGCCTGGGGACAGACTGTGCTTCCCCACCCCCGGAGCGGGGTCCTGCAGCTTCCCACAACCTGAAACCCACCCAGCAGTGGCAAGGGGTGTGAGCAGTAAAACTCTCTACATATGCCTTGTCCAGCAGTCAGAGTCCTGGCCGGACACAGCCTACCATTTTAACCCACAATAAGTTTCAAGGCTGCAGATGTGTATCATTATACCTGGTTTAGGTGGTTCTGGAAATCAAATCCAGGGATTAATGCATGCTAGCCAAGCACTCTAACAACTGGACTACATCTTTAGACCCCCCCCAAATTAATATTCTGTTAAACCCATTTTCTATGTTCTAGTGTCCCTCTTGGAAGTCGGTAAAGAATACAGGATGTGGGATTCAAAGCCAAATGAAGGATTAAAGATAGGTTGGTCAGGTACCATTAACACAACTCTTGGCAAATACTATTTCAGCATTACACTGAGCTCACTCAAACACTAGGTGCAATTTTTATTCTAATTTCATAGTGAAGATGCAAGTGGTTTGTAATATAATCCATGTCTAATTTTTCCTGAAAGGAAACAAGATCTTAGTCTTTTCAGATATTAATAATTTGTAGTCTTTCTACACTTCATTTTTTTTTATTTATGAACTCAAATATCTAAAGGAAAAGTATTAGTGCTTTTATTCCATACAGAAAAGGAAACAAAGATGTCTTAGCACAGGGTAGATGAGTAGATGATACTCACAATGAGTGGTGAGCAGCCAAGGCTGTGTGCTGTTGAGCTCAACTTCCTGTGCAGTGGCAGCTTGTCATTGATTCCCTGTCATTGTCAAGAAGGAACTACATATACATTTGCCATGAATCTACGTCAAGTGTAACAAATGATAAAATTGTATTTCACTTTTCTTTTGATTACATATCTTCATCATCGGCAAATTTCAAAGCACACCTCTCTGCAACAAGACATCAAGAAAGAAGGATATAATTTGGTAGTTAGTCTCCTTGGATATAGCACCAGGAAGGAGGAATTCTTGTTGTTTTTTTGTTTGTTTTTGTTTTCTTTTTTATGAACAGTGGTGAACTGAGCAATACTCGGAGTCTTAATAAGTAAAATATAGTATTTTGGAAAGTACAGGTAAAATACACTTTAGAAACTCACAATGTTGTTCTAATGGCTAAAGTGTATGCTTGTCTGGAACATTTTTTTCTTTGCTGAACATTTAAAAATTAAATAATGTTAAATGGGAGGTTTGAGCTTTGTGAGATGAAGGTTCAGAAGAAACCATTGTGCTCAGACATCAGTTTCTGCTGATGTTCCATAATTCATTAAAGTACAGAAAAAATCTACAGCTTCACATGACAATGAACTAAGAATACAGAGAGAGTAGGAAAGATGTTACCAGAAAAGAACAATTTTCTCAGTTAAGTTGTTATCATTGTTTCATGCTAGAGAAAATTATCTCCTTGTGATTCTTGCTTTATTCAGTAATTATTGGTTAGAGCAAACATCAAGACTCAAATATTCTGTCAATGACACACATGCAAAAAGGTATTCAGATTCCTTGAGCCATTTTCCATGACTTAATACCTAATTTTTAAAAATTAATTTAATTCCATCAACTTCTTCAATAAATTAAATCTATTTCTTTCTCCCATGGGAACAATTGAAATTTATCATAGAATTTTAGTCTAAATGATAACTGATTGAATGCCATTTTAAAATTTACTTGATAAATTTACTTATCCTCCTAAACTTTCTCTTGCTTTTTCAATCTACTACCACATTATAACCTTGTTAGCTGAAAATATATGTCACCCAAAGGTCATGAGCATGCCAGAATACTAGTATGCAAGCAGTCATCAAACCTTGGTTAGTGTTTTATCTACTTTGAGTAGGTGAAGGTTGACTCAGATATCACTGCCTCCATTTTCTGAATTTGTTTTGATCTTTCATGTATGAAATATGAACTTCCTATCACATTGTGTAATAAGCTTAATTTCTACCAGATATGGACCCCATTCTAGAATTCTTCTTTTTATCTCTATATCTTTAAAGAAATGCAATGGGAAATCAAGAAAGTCAATATCTTAAATCCAGTCAAACATAGTTCCAATGGAAAATCCTCAAGCAAAGACTTGATGTTAAAACTTGATATTTTAGAATGGTAGAACCATGTGTTGTTACTCAACTATTCTGATATATTTTAATTATATCTGAGTAAGTGGTCACTTACTCAAGGTTTGTATTTATGCCAAGCTCTTTCCAGGAGGAAGGGACATAATTCCAAACAATGACAGGACTTTCAAACATGAAAGTCCTTTATCCACCACCCCCTGATCGGCTCTGGTGGAAACAAGACTTTGGAAGAAGCATGAACAGCTGAGCTCAAGACAAAGATGAGAGAACTGGTCTTCATACACTTACCAACAGGTTAAATGAAAATGCTCACCCCGCTGGCAACACGCAGTCAACATTTAGGCTCTGGGGATCTCTTCTGATGCCACTGTTTGTAGTGTCTTCCTGCCAGTTCTTCACTGAACTTAGTTTTCCTCATTTCTGTGTTGACACAGCACTCAACTGTTATGTCCAAGAAAGGATACAGCCAGAGTTGAGTCTGAGGAACTGCTTCTATTTGAAAGACACAGACCCACATGACAAGTGTCTACCTCACATATAACATATATGTAACTATGAAAAAATCATTTTGCCCCTCACTTAGCTATCTGACTTGGGGAACTTGTGTTCTTAGCTCTCATTCCACATTGACTTGATGATTCCTCCTGGTTCTGTTTAGTACAAATTGCTTTTTCAGTGTTCCATCCTTCAGGAATAGAACAGAGAAATAATACTTTGAATATGCAAAGAATACATGATCATATACTTTGAATCAACCTCAAATGTACAATAAGAAAAAAGCAAGGTGCACAAATTTTCCCACCAACCATGCTACAGTGACAAAGTCCTGTACTGTTGTGTGGAAGGCGACTTAAAGCTAGAAAAGAAAAATTCCAAAGTTCGTTTCATAAGAGAAATGGCTTGTACAATGGCTTTGGTAATGCTCTACTGGGCTTTAGACACCTCTGGCATCCTCTTTGGAGACTTCTACAATGGCAGCTGAGCCCTGGATACAGGCATACCACACAGGAACTACAGATGTTCTTCTCTCATGCTTGTCATGATAAACAAGAATCTTACCTTCATACAGTTGAGTTGTCAGTGGAAATTGCCCTTTGACTCACAGAAAGGTTTGTATTACCAATGGCTGCACATGTGGTGACTGTATAGGTAGACAGTATCTATCATAGCAAGTTTCTATCATCGTTACATTCAAAAACAGAGAAGCTCAGGGACACTTAGGTGGGTGACATATCAAAAATAACTATACTCTGAGACCACTAGCATTTCTTATTCTTTAGGGTTTCTTTCCTGGTTTTGTTCTGATTTTGTGTGCCTGACTTTTCATATAATCTGACTCTAAATATTATGTGCCCATGTCTCAAACAGTAGGTTTTGAAATCTGTCATTGCTGACCTATTTTATCATGTTAGGTTGTGTACATCGCCACTAGCTTTATATCTAACATTCCTTTTGTCAGGGATATTATTGCAGTAAAATACCTTCATCAAGAAAGCTTTCAGAATACATTCCTACAGCTCATTAAAGAACTAACTATCGGGATGGGCAAGGAAGACCAGAAGTTCAAGATTATTGTTGGCTACATAGATAGTTGGGGATCACCCTAAATTACATGAGACTCAGTCTCAAAGGAACAAATAAAACTATCCCTAAAATATGACTAAAACATTTGGATAACTGCAAGGCTATTTTGAGTTCAAATTTTAAATGATAATGACTTTGACAATCCATTTCATCTTCATCTTACATTTCATTTATTTCTATTGGAAAAAGAAAAAATATTTGCATACCTCAGGAAAATATTTGAGATAAGAAACTTTAATGCAACTGATCACTTATTTTTTCTGAAAATGTAATATTCTCCTACATATATTCATGATTGTCTTTAACTCTTTACAAGTTTTATTAACCTATGCTTGCCCCAAAATACTTCCTCTTAATAGTCAAGAAGAATTCATTTATAATATTTACAACTTTTAATGAGTAGCAGTTCTCTTTCTCTAACCTCTGTTCACTCTTCTTCTTTATCAATACTAAAGTTTCTAACTAGCATATTCATACTGTGACAATGTCCCGAAGCCTCAGTAAAATTGAATGGTTTCACAGCATTTCCTATAATCTTGAGGATGAGAACATTTCAACATTAGCGGTCTATATGTGTGATCCATAGATCCAGATAAATCAGTCACTAATGGTTTTCTTCACCTGTCTGCTCCTGTTGCACAACCTCTCTTGATATCTGTATTCAGATTCTCCAGTGTTAGTGTCTAGCAGAATAACCTGTGTTCTAAAGGATGCTTCCTATGTGTACACACTGGTGGACCCCACTGATCAGTGCCCCAGGCCTCCTGGGTTCCATGGCTTGGAAATCCCCTGGAACTTGTTTGCAAAAACTACTGGCAGGAAGCTCAAAGATGATCCCCAGGGGGCCCACTCACAGCACTAATAAAGTGAGACAAAGGCTACCCAGGTGACCTGCAGTTGACAGAACCCCTCAGGAGCTTTTAGAATTGGGGTATTAATTGTCACCATTCCCAAATGAAAAAGGCAAGGCTACCATGCTGCCCTTTCTTAGGAATGCTGTTCTTCATCTCTTTCTTCTTAAGTTCCACTGAATCTTTAGGTCATTTAAGTAAATTAGCTTTGTGATATTTTTTATGTCATCCTACAAAACAAATAGATTATCCCAGAGTGCTTGTGTTTTGTGGAGGGGTGCCTGGGTCTGGTTCAAAACCAGGTAAAAAATTACAATACTCTTTAATTATTTCCAGAAGGACCCTGCTTTAGCTTCTGGAAGCACAAATCCCATCCTCCGTTCCATTGAAGAGTGTGCAGCGAGTATAATGGGCAGCTATGATGATGGATGATCAGTAAATGTCTCATGGCACAATTTAAGTCCAAAATGGTATTGCATGAAAACATTTAACTCTGAGTAAATACACAAAAATTATCTTCTAGTTTACATGTAAAAACATGGAAAGAGAAATAATGAACCAAATTAATGTTAAAAGAAGCTATTAGGAATGGTTGAAGCATCCTTAAGAGGTGGAGATTGCCTGAAGGAAGTGCATCACTAGGGGAAACCTTTGAATATTAAGCCTGAGCTACAATATAATTCTCTAACCTTCCCAGTACAACTCTCTAAGCTTCCTATAAGCTACTTATCCATGTGCTCCTACTTCCATGATATTCTTCCTTACCACCCCCCTCAAAATAACGGGTTCAAGAATTCTGGAAATCTATGAACTGAAAGGCAGTATCCCAGGGATCTCATAACAGCACTGGACAGCACTGCAGTCTGACTAGGACCGACTCTGATTCCACATCTCAGTCAACTAAATGAAGAACTTCAATGTCAGAAATAATCTTTTTTTCACTATTTTCCTTCCATAGAACACTCTTCTAGACACACATTCTCTCTCTCTCTCTCTCTCTCTCTCTCTCTCTCTCTCTCTCTCTCTCTCTCTCTCTCTCTCTTATACATACTTGCACTTACATACCACAAGTCACACTCCTATACAACACATACTCACAGACTCACAAATACAATCAAAAATTCACATACAGTTTCTCACACATGCACTCTCAAATGTGCACCACACATATACTCACCACACACACACTCATCTACTTGCCCACTGCACTGCATAATTCCTTCTGTTCTCCCCACTTTAAATAGTCTCTCTTGCACAGAAAAGTGACCTGTTAAATATCTGCTTAGAAACTGAATCACTTCCTTCCAGAAGCATTTATAAAAGACAAGTTACTATTGATTCATAAATTTGGCATTGCAAAAAGTGGCAACTAAAGTGACAAAATGCTTGTTTGGGGTAATTGTGTATATAATTTGAGTGAACTGCTTCTGGTGAAATATTTATTTTTAGAAAAGTATGAAGAAAATTTAATGGAGAAAATATTGACTTTACAGCAATGGTAACAAACAGCTAGACAACCACCTGAAAACAAAAGATCGTAGATTTAGACATTGAACAAGAGACACAACATACCTCAGAATACCTCAGGAGATAAAATGGATGGGATATTCAAATGTAATGGAGCAGAGAATTAAATGCTGGTGAAATATTGCCTTTGATTAACAAATTGTTTTCTCAAATAAGACATCAAAATTGTGAGCATAAGTGAAATGCATTTATTTCCTCTCTTCAAAATTAAAACCCTTGGGACTGGCAAGATGGCTCAGCAGTTAAGAACGCTGGCTTCTCGTGCAGAGGCCTGGGTATGGTTCCCTGCACCCACATAGTTGCTCACATCTGTTTATACGTTATATCCAGGAGAACCGGTGCCTTCTTCACTAGTCTTCCTGGTTATCAGACAGACATCTACTGCACAAGAATGTACAAGCAAAACACATATAAAAAGAAGTGTATTTTTTTAAATTAAAACTCTGTTCTTGATCCTCTTAAGAGAATAAAAAAAGAAATCACATCTCATAAAAAAAAATGTCCAAAGTATCTAACAAATTCTCCGAACTCAACAACAACAAAATAACAATGAAAACTGAATGGAAGATTTAGTAGATATCTCAAAGTATTACAGATAGTTGAGTAGCACAGGAAAAAATATTCAACATTAGCATTCTTTAATCACTGCAAATAATATCCTCAAAGAGAAGCTACTAGCCACTTATTTCTGACCTTTAAAGAAAATGAAGCTGGCCTCGACATCTGTTTTCAAAGAGGTACCAGTGGTTGCTTGCACAGTTAGAACATACATTCTCAGTTGGTGCAACTACTTTTAAAAATAGCTTGGCACTTTTAAAGAACATAAATATTCTTTTGCCAAACAAACTAGTCATCACTTATGTCAGATTTCATTTCATCCCACAGAAGTCAAAACAGTTTGCTAAATACTTTACAAAGTCTTTCATTATTCTTAAATGTTAGGAATAATCATAATGTAGTCTTAAATAGTAAACTGACAAAGTTATGGGAAGTCAATGAAATGGACTATTACTCAGCAATAAAAAAAAAAACCACTGTGATTTGCAACATCAATATGCTATGTGCAAAATGCAGTGTGCTAACTTAAGACACTCTGAAATAAGATTCCAGTCATATAAAATTTCCAATAGTCAATTGCATGAGCCTAAACTGTGATTCCTAGTGAGTGCTGTTCAAAGGAGCAACTAGCATTTAAAAGACAATATGGTATGTATTCTGGAATAGAACATCTCTATATCTTCATCACAGTGATACATAACTATATGCATTTTAAGAACTTGTAAAAGTGTGCAAAAGCATAAACATTACTATATATAAGATAATACTAATAAAATCATGTCTAACAGTTGTTCCTATAGTTTGAATAGTATTTTGAATAGAAAATCTGTACACAATAAGGAATTAATAGATATACTGAATATAATTTAAAATGTATGATAAACCATGATGCTTATCTAATTTTAAATAAACTAAAATAATATTAAATGCATTGATAATATTTAAAATTCTGAGTTACTAAAAGTTGATTCATTTGTAAGCTGTTGGAAATCAAAGAACATCTGATAGCTGTAAATAGCACAGTGCTAGCTAGATGCACAGAGATATTTTTAAAATGAGTATACCCAAGCTATGATCTCATTACATGATCAAAGGTACACTAATTGCTAAAACAAACAATCCCAAAATAGTAATGGCTTACTAGACTGTTTCAAATGTCATTGATGAAAACTTTTCATGTGAATTATTTGAAGGAGGTATGACTTTTCTGAGTAGCTCTTGTCCAGTCAGTGTCTTGGGACCTAGAACCCACCACCAACACATACTTAGCTCCTTAGATCTAAGCCCTGTGCATTTTGCCCAACATTAAATGAGAGAATCACTCTCTCTTTGACCATTTTGCTCTCTATGTTTCCTCAATCCAACACTCAGAAGATAAGATTCGAGTTCCGCGGTGGGACCTTCTGCCTGCTGGAGGGACCCCGCGCAGGGAGGGAGCCCGCCAGCTTCCCTTCCGCGACCTCTGTTCCCGCGGACTGCGCTGGAGAGACCGGTACCCAGGCTCTCCCCCCCGATATAACATCACTTGGGACACGGCCTGTTGGGGCTTCCGTCTGTGCCCGAGGGCGGGTTGGCGCTGTAGTCGTCTGGGCGCCAGATCGGCGGGCCATCGTGACCACAGGGTGAGCGGCGCCACGGAGACTGCCCTCCGCCATCTTTGCTCCAGTGACCAGGTAGTTGGGACCGCCAGGCTCAGAGACAGACAGGCATAATATCGCTTCGGTTTCAGGCAGCTTGGGTGTAACCTGCTCCCAGGTGCTGGGCTGATCTGCAGTAACCAGCGCGCCAGTTCCGCGGTGGGACCTTCTGCCTGCTGGAGGGACCCCGCGCAGGGAGGGAGCCCGCCAGCTTCCCTTCCGCGACCTCTGTTCCCGCGGACTGCGCTGGAGAGACCGGTACCCAGGCTCTCCCCCCCGATATAACATCACTTGGGACACGGCCTGTTGGGGCTTCCGTCTGTGCCCGAGGGCGGGTTGGCGCTGTAGTCGTCTGGGCGCCAGATCGGCGGGCCATCGTGACCACAGGGTGAGCGGCGCCACGGAGACTGCCCTCCGCCATCTTTGCTCCAGTGACCAGGTAGTTGGGACCGCCAGGCTCAGAGACAGACAGGCATAATATCGCTTCAGTTTCAGGCAGCTTGGGTGTAACCTGCTCCCAGGTGCTGGGCTGATCTGCAGTAACCAGCGCGCCAGTTCCGCGGTGGGACCTTCTGCCTGGTGGAGGGACCCTGCGCAGGGAGGGAGCCCGCCAGCTTCCCTTCCGCGACCTCTGTTCCCGCGGACTGCGCTGGAGAGACCGGTACCCAGGCTCTCCCCCCAATATAACATCACTTGGGACACGGCCTGTTGGGGCTTCCTTCTGTGCCCGAGGGCGGGTTGGCGCTGTGGTCGTCTGGGTGCCAGATCGGCGGGCCATCGTGACCACAGGGTGAGCGGCGCCACGGAGAGTGCCCTCCGCCATCTTTGCTCCAGTGACCAGGTAGTTGGGACCACCAGGCTCAGAGACAGACAGGCATAATATCGCTTCGGGTTCAGGCAGCTTGTGTGTAACCTGCTCCCAGGTGCTGGGCTGATCTGCAGTGACCAGCGCGCCAGATCTGCTGTGGGACTTCTGCCTGGCAGAGGGACGCCCCCTCCCCCCCCCAGGAGAGATCACACACCCCTGCACAGGGCAGGAGCCTGCCAGCCTCCCTTTGGCGACCTCTGCTCCAGGAATCCACTAGGCTGAGCCTTTAGATGTGCAAGGCCTCCCCAATATAAGATCACTTGGGGCAAAGCACATTAGGGCTCCAAAGTCACTCAGGAGCAGGCAGGCCCCAGAAATCGGTGCCAGGGGAATCCTGGTAATCCAGGGGGGGGCAGAAATAGCTTTGCAGGCTCACAGGAGGTCCAACCAACAGCCAGTGGCAGCAGGACCAACTAACACCAGAGGTATCCAGATGGCAAAAGGCAAACGTAGGAATGTTACTAACAGTAATCAAAGTAATGTAGGACCATCCGAACCCAACTCTCCAACAGCAGCAAGTCCTGGATACCCCACCACACCCGAAAGACAAGATCTGGATTTAAAATCACTTCTCATGATGCTATTAGAGGATCACAAGAAGGACACAAATAAATCTCATAAAGAGTTACAGGAGACCATGAATCAACGGTTAGAAGCCCTTACAAAGGAAACACAAAAATCGCTTAGAGAAATGCGGGAGAACATGGATCAAAAGATGGAGGCGCACAAGGAGACAACACAAAAATCGCTTAACGAGATGAATCAACGGGTAGATGCACTCACAAAGGAATCACAAAATTTGCATAAAGAAATGCAGAAGAATATGGGTCAACAGACGGATGCCCATAAGGAGGCAACACAAAAATTGCTTAAAGAAATGAATCAACGGTTAGATGCCCTTACAAAGGAAACACGAGAACTGCTTAAAGAAATGCAGGAGACGATGGATCAACAGATGGAATCCCATGAGGAGGAAACACAAAAATCGCTCAGAGAAATGCAGGAGAACGTGGGTCATCAGGAAGAAATCCTGAAAGAGGTAATGCAAAATTACCTTAAAGAAATAGAGGAAAATACAAACAAACAAGTGAAGGATCTCAGCAAATCCATCCAGGAACTAAAAAAGGAAGTAGAAACAACTAAGAAATCACAAAGGGAGACAACTTTGGAGATAGAAAACCTTGGGAAGAAATCAGGAGTCATAGATGCAAACATCAACAATAGAATACAAGAGATGGAAGAAAGAATCTCAGGTGCTGAAGATTCCATAGAAAGCATCGACTCAACAGTCAAAGAAAATGCAAAATGCAAAAAACGCGTAACCCAAAACATCCAGGAAATCCAGGACACAATGAGAAGACCAAACCTAAGGATTATAGGTATAGATGAGAGTGAAGATTTGCAACTTAAAGGGCCAGTAAACATCTTCAACAAAATTATGGAGGAAAACTTCCCTAACTTAAAGAGAGAGATGCCGATGAACATACAAGAAGCCTACAGAACTCCAAACAGACTGGACCAGAACAGAAATACCTCCCGTCACATAATAATCAAAACACCGAATGTTCTAAACAAAGAAAGAATACTAAATGCAGTAAGAGAAAAGGGCCAAGTAACATACAAAGGAAGACCTATCCGAATCACATCAGACTTCTCACCAGAGACTATGAAAGCCAGAAGATCCTGGGCAGATCTCATGCAGACACTAAGACAGCACAAATGCCAGCCTAGACTACTATACCCAGCAAAACTCTCAATCACCATAGATGGAGAGACCAAGATATTCCATGATAAAACCAAATTTTCACAATATCTTTCCACAAATCCAGCCCTGCAACGGATAATAGGTGGAAACCTCCAATACAGGGAGAGAAACAACACCCTGGAAAAAATGAGATAATAACCTTCTTGAATCAAACCCAAAAGTAGATAACCACTCAAACATAAAGATAGCGTCAAGAATGGCAGATGGCAATAATCACTATGCCTTAATCTCTCTTAATATCAATGGTCTCAATTCCCCAATTAAAAGACATAGACTAGCAGACTGGATACGTAAACAGGACCCAGCTTTTTGCTGCATGCAGGAAACGCACCTCAGTGTCAAAGACAAACACTACCTCAGAGTAAAAGGCTGGAAAACAATTTTACAAGCAAATGGCCCCAAGAAACGAGGTGGAGTAGCCATCCTAATATCGGATAAAATTGATTTTCAACCCAAAGTCATCAAAAAAGACACAGAAGGACACTACATACTGATCAAGGGAAAAATCCACCATCAAGAACTCTCAATCCTGAATATCTATGCTCCAAATGCAAGGGCACCCTCATTCGTAAAAGAAACTTTACTAAAACTCAAAGCACACATCGCACCGCACACAATAATAGTGGGTGACTTCAACACCCCGCTCTCTGAAATGGATCGTTCAGGAAAGCAGAAACTAAACAGGGACACAGTGAATCTAATTGAAGCCTTGGACCAAATGGAACTAACTGATATATATAGAACATTTCATCCTAGAGCTAAAGAATACACCTTCTTCTCAGCTCCTCATGGTACCTTCTCCAAAATTGACCATATAATTGGTCACAAATCAGACCTCAACAGATACAAGAAGATAGAAATAATCCCATGCCTCCTATCAGATCACTATGGAATAAGGGTGGTCTTCAATGGCAACAAAAACAAAAGAAAACCCACGTACACATGGAGGCTGAACAATGCTCTACTCAATGATAACTTGGTCAAGGTGGAAATAAAGAAAGAAATCAAAGACTTTTTGAAAGTTAATGAAAATGAAGGCACAACATACCCTAACTTATGGGACACAATGAAAGCAGTGCTAAGAGGAAAATTCATAGCCCTGAGTGCCGCCAAAAAGAAACGGGAGACAGCATACACTAACAGCTTAATGGCACACCTGAAAGCCCTGGAACAAAAAGAAGCAAATACACCAAAGAGGAGTAGAAGGCAGGAAATCATCAAACTCAGGGCTGAAATCAATCAAGTAGAAACAAATAAAACCATACAAAGAATCAACAAAACGAGGAGTTGGTTCTTTGAGAAAATCAACAAGATAGATAAGCCCTTAGCCAGACTAACCAGAGGGCACAGAGATAGTATCCAAATTAATAAAATCAGAAACGAAAAGGGAGAGATAACAACAGAAACTGAGGAAATTCAAAAAATCATCAGATCCTACTACAAAAACCTGTATTCAACACAACTAGAAAATCTTGAGGAAATGGACAATTTCCTTGACAGATACCAAGTACCAAAATTAAATCAGGATCAAATAGACCATCTAAACCGTCCTATAACCCCTGAAGAAATAGAAGTTGTCATTGGAAGTCTTCCAACCAAAAAAAGCACAGGTCCAGATGGTTTTAGTGCAGAATTCTATCAGACCTTCAAAGAAGACCTAACACCAATACTCTTCAAACTGTTCCACAAAATAGAAACAGAAGGAACACTACCCAACTCGTTCTATGAAGCCACAATTACACTAATACCAAAAGCACACAAAGATCCGACAAAGAAAGAGAATCTCAGGCCAATCTCTCTTATGAATATCGATGCAAAAATACTCAATAAAATTCTTGCCAACCGAATCCAAGAACACATCAAAACGATCATTCACCACGATCAAGTAGGCTTCATCCCAGGGATGCAGGGATGGTTCAATATAAGGAAATCCATCAATGTAATCCACTACATAAACAATCTCAAAGAAAAAAACCACATGGTCATCTCATTAGATGCTGAGAAAGCATTTGACAAAATTCAGCATCCTTTCATGCTAAAGGTCTTGGAAAGATCAGGAATTCAAGGCCCATATCTAAACATAGTAAAAGCAATTTACAGCAAACCAGTAGCCAGCATCAATCTAAACGGAGAGAAACTTGAAGCAATCCCACTAAAATCAGGGACTAGACAAGGCTGCCCTCTCTCTCCATATCTTTTCAATATAGTACTTGAAGTTCTAGCTAGAGCAATTAGACAAGAAAAAGAGGTCAAAGGGATACAAATTGGAAAGGAAGAAGTCAAACTATCACTATTTGCAGACGATATGATAGTATACATAAGCGACCCAAAGAACTCCACCAGAGAACTCCTACAGCTGATAAACGACTTCAGCAAAGTGGCCGGATATAAAATCAACTCAAGCAAGTCAGAAGCCTTCCTATACTCAAAGGATAAGCAGGCTGAGAAAGAAGTAAGAGAAATAATACCCTTTACGATAGCCACAAACCATATTAAGTATCTTGGCGTGACGCTAACCAAACAAGTGAAAGATCTGTATGACAAGAACTTCAAGTCTCTGAAGAAAGAAATTGAAGAAGACCTCGGAAGATGGAAAAATCTGCCATGCTCATGGATTGGCAGGATTAATATAGTAAAAATGAGCATCTTACCAAAAGTAATACACAGATTCAATGCAATCCCCATCAAAATCCCAACTCAATTCTTCATAGAGTTAGAAAGAGCAATTCAAAAATTCATCTGGAATAACAGAAAACCCAGAATAGCTAAAACTATTCTCAAGAGTAAAAGAACCTCTGGGGGAATCAGTATCCCGGACCTCAAGCTGTACTACAGAGCAATAGTGTTAAAAACTGCATGGTATTGGTACAGTAACAGACATGTAGATCAATGGAACAGAATTGAAGACCCAGAAATGAATCCACACTCCTATGGTCACTTGATCTTTGACAAAGGAGCTAAAACCATCCAGTGGAAAAAAGATAGCCTTTTCAACAAATGGTGCTGGCTCAGCTGGAGGTCAACATGCAGAAGAATGCAAATTGACCCATCCTTATCTCCTTGCACTAAGCTCAATTCTAAGTGGATCAAAGATCTCCACATAAAACCAGACACACTGAAACTAATAGAAGGGAAACTAGGGAAGAACCTTGAACATATGGGCACAGGGGAGAATTTCCTGAACAGAACTCCAATAGCTTATACTCTAAGATCAAGAATAGACAAATGGGACCTCATTAAATTACAAAGTTTTTGCAAGGCAAAAGACACCGTCAAAAAGACAAAGCGGCAACCAACTAACTGGGAAATGATCTTTACCAACCTTACATCCGACAGAGGGCTAATATCCAAGATATACAAAGAACTCAAGAAGTTAAACTCCAGAGAGGCAAGTAACCCTATTAAAAAATGGGGTACAGAGCTCCACAAAGAGTTCTCACCTGAAGAATATCTAATGGCTGAGAAGCACCTAAAGAGATGTTCATCATCCTTAGTCATTAGGGAAATGCAAATCAAAACAACCCTGAGATTCCATCTCACACCAGTCAGGATGGCTAAGATCAAAAACACAGGAGACAGCAGTTGTTGGCGAGGATGTGGAGAAAGAGGAACACTCCTCCACTGCTGGTGGAATTGCAGGCTGGTACAACCACTCTGGAAAGCAGTCTGGCGGCTCCTCAGAAAACTGGGCATGACACTTCCGGAGGATCCGGCTATACCACTCCTGGGCATATACCCAGAGACTTTACCTGCATGCAATAAGGACACATGCTCCACTATATTCATAGCAGCCTTATTTATAATAGCCAGAAGCTGGAAAGAACCCAGATGTCCCTCAACGGAGGAATGGATTCAGAAGATGTGGTATATTTACACAATGGAATACTACTCTGCAATTAAAAACAATGAATTCACGAAATTCCTAGGCAAATGGTCAGAACTTGAAAATATCATCCTTAGTGAGGTAACCCAATCACAAAAGATCACACATGGTATGAAGTCACTGATAAGGGGATATTGACCCAGAATCTCAGAATACCCTAGACACAATCAGCATATCAATAGATTTCTAAAAAGATGGAAGGAGAGACCCCTGGTCCTGGAAAGACTGGATGTAGGGGAACGCCAGGACAGAGTAATGAGAGGGGGTTGAACGGAGAAAAGAGGGAGGGAAGGGGGCTTATGGGACTTTCGGGGAGGGAGGAAACGGGAAAGGGGAAGTGATTTGGAATGTAAATTAAAAAAATAAAATAAAATTAAATAAAAAAAAAAAAAAAAAAAAAAAAAAAAAAAAAAAAAAAAAAAGAAGATAAGATTCTATAGGTTCATAATAGTAACAACTACCCACCCTTTAGGCCCAGGTTTAGTCAATTATAACAGGACAGAGGTACTATAAAAGGTCATAAATAGGAATGGGAAAGGGGAGGAAGCTTTAAATGTGGAAGAAACATATGAATAGCACAAAGAGTATTTGTAAGATTACTTTAATATATATCTTATTATATATTAATATATTATTTATTTAATATATAACATATCAAAATTGTATTAATTAATGCATTAATACATTAATATTGTTACATATCAATGTTATATTAATATTATATACTAATACAATATTATATTAGTAACAGTAATTTTATTACTATATTAATTACTACTATTAATATAATCAATATACTAATTACAATATACATATATACATATACAATATACACATATATAGTGTGTGTGTATGTGTGTAGTTGTTTTTTTAATGGGGTGATAATTCTCTCTCCAAGGGTCATAGACAATTTAACAAAAACCCTAGTTTCAGGCATGGAAAACTCAGTTGTTGGCCAGGGGGTATCCAAGAGATTCCTAAAATAATATAGGCTATCATTAATATACTTGGTTATCTCTCTGAACTTGAAAGAGTATTACTAAAGACACTATACATCTCAAACACAGGATGTAGAAGAATAAAGCTAAAACTGACTTGGAAGCTCTTTCTGTGAAGACTAACTTTCATGATGCTGAAGGTGTTATTCAAGCTGCTATGAGGAAAAGCCATCATTAGTCCTATTCAGCTATAAATTTTTTGAATCATAAGCATGACTGGCCCTGAAAGATAGTACCACTACCAGTGGTTCAATAGAGATACTTCTGGGGCAGCAGAGATGACTCAGTGGTTAAGAGAACCGACTGCTCTTCCATAGGTCCTGAGGTCAATTCCCAGCAACCACATAGTTTCCTCACAACCATCTGTAATGAGATCTGATGCCCTCTTCTGGTGTGTCTGAAGGCAGCTACAGTGAACTCATATATATAATATTAATAATAAATAATTTAAAAATAATTAAAAAAAAAATAGTGATACTTAGTTTCTTAAGAATAACCAAAAGCTATCTAATTTGTGTAAATCTCACTTAAAAAGTTAGAATTCATGCCTAGTATTGCATACCTACCTAGCTGTTCATGGCCTTAGAAGAGTACTTACTACTGTCATTTTTCTTTTTTTTTTTTAAATTTTATTTTCTAAGTCTTTTTTTATTTACATTCAAAATCATTTCCCCTTTCCCGTTTCCTCCCTCCACGAAACTCCCATAAGACCCCTTCCCTCCCTCTTTTCCCCATTCAAGCCCCTCTTGCTTATCTGTCCTGGCATTCCCCTACATCCAGTCTTTCCTGGAGGAGGGGTCTCTCCTTCCATCTTCTTAGAAATCTATTGATATGCAAATTGTGTCTAGGGTATTCCGAGATTCTGGGTTAATATCCCCTTATCAGTGACTGCATACCATGTGTGTTCTTTTGTGATTGGGTTAACTCACTAACGATGATATTTTCAAGTTCTGACCATTTGCCTAGGAATTTCGTGAATTCATTGCTTTTAATTGCAGAGTAGCATTCCATTGTGTAAATAAACCACATCTTCTGAATCCATTCCTCCATTGAGGGACATCTGGGTTCTTTCCAGCTTCTGGCTATTATAAATAAGGCTGCTATGAACATAGTGGAACATGTGTCTTTATTGCAAGCAGGTAAAGCCTCTGGGTATATGCCCAGGAGTGGTATAGCCGAATCCTCCGGGAGTGTCATGCCCAGTTTTCTGAGGAACCGCCAGACTGCTTTCCAGAGTGGTTGTACCAGCTTGCAATCCCACCAGCAGTGGAGGAGTGTTCCTCTTTCTCCACATCCTCGCCAACAACTGCTGTCTCCTATGTTTTTGATCTTAGCCATTCTTACTGGTGTGTGATGGAATCTCAGGGTTGTTTTGATTTGCATTTCCCTACTGACTAAGGATGATGAACATCTCTTTAGGTGCTTCTCAGCCATTAGATATTCTTCAGGTGAGAACTCTTTGTTTAGCTCTGTATCCCATTTTAATAGGGTTACGTGCCTCTCTGGAGTTTAACTTCTTGAGTTCTTTGTATATATTGGATAATAGCCCTCTCTCAGATGTAGGGTTGGTAAAGATCATTTCCCAGTTAGTTGGTTGCCGCTTTGTCTTTTTGACAGTGTCTTTTGCCTTGCAAAAACTTTGTAATTTAATGAGGTCCCATTTGTCTATTCTTGATCTTAGAGCATAAGCTATTGGAGTTCTGTTCAGGAAATTCTCCCCTGTGCCCATATGTTCAAGGTTCTTCCCTAGTTTCCTTTCTATTAGTTTCAGTGTGTCTGGTTTTATTTGGAGGTCCTTGATCCACTTGGAATTGAGCTTAGCGCAAGGAGATAAGGATGGGTCAATTTGCATTCTTCTGCATGTTGACCTCCAGTTGAGCCAGCACCATTTGTTGAAAAGGCTATCTTTTTTCCACTGGATGGTTTTAGCTCCTTTGTCAAAGATCAAGTGACCATAGGAGTGTGGATTCATTTCTGGGTCTTCAATTCTGTTCCATTGACCTACATGCCTGTCACTGTACCAATACCATGCGGGTTTTAACACTATTGCTCTGGAGTACAGCTTGAGGTCCGTGATACTGATTCCCCCAGAGGTTCTTTTACTCTTGAGAATAGTTTTAGCTATTCTGGGTTTTCTGTTATTCCAGATGAATTTTTGAATTGCTCTTTCTAACTCTATGAAGAATTGAGTTGGGATTTTGATGGGGATTGCATTGAATCTGTATATTACTTTTGGTAAGATGGTCATTTTTACTATATTAATCCTGCCAATCCATGAGCATGGCAGATTTTTCCATCTTCTGAGGTCTTCTTCAATTTCTTTCTTCAGAGACTTGAAGTTCTTGTCATATAGATCTTTCACTTGTTTGCTTAGAGTCACGCCAAGATACTTTATATGGTTTGTGGCTATCGTGAATGGTATCATTTCTCTTACTTCTTTCTCAGCCTGCTTATCCTTTGAGTATAGGAAGGCTACTGACTTGCTTGAGTTGATTTTATATCCGGCCACTTTGCTGAAGTCGTTTATCAGCTGTAGGAGTTCTCTGGTGGAGTTCTTTGGGTCGCTTAAGTATACTATCATATCTTCTGCAAATAGTGATAGTTTGACTTCTTCTTTTCCAATTTGTATCCCTTTGACCTCGTTTTGTTGTCTAATTGCTCTAGCTAGAACTTCAAGTACTATATTGAAAAGATATGGAGAGACAGGGCAGCCTTGTTTAGTCCCTGATTTTAGTGGGATTGCTTCAAGTTTCTCTCCATTTAGATTGATGTTGGCTACTGGTTTGCTGTAAATTGCTTTTACTATGTTTAGATATGGGCCTTGAATTCCTGATCTTTCCAAGACCTTTAGCATGAAAGGATGCTGAATTTTGTCAAATGCTTTCTCAGCATCTAATGAGATGACCATGTGGTTTTTTTCTTTGAGATTGTTTATGTAGTGGATTACATTGATGGATTTCCTTATATTGAACCATCCCTGCATCCCTGGGATGAAGCCTACTTGATCGTGGTGAATGATCGTTTTGATGTGTTCTTGGATTCGGTTGGCAAGAATTTTATTGAGTATTTTTGCATCGATATTCATAAGAGAGATTGGCCTGAGATTCTCTTTCTTTGTCGGATCTTTGTGTGCTTTTGGTATTAGTGTAATTGTGGCTTCATGGAATGAGTTGGGTAGTGTTCCTTTTGTTTCTATTTTGTGGAACAGTTTGAAGAGTATTGGTGTTAGGTCTTCTTTGAGGGTCTGATAGAATTCTGTACTAAAACCATCTGGACCTGTGCTTTTTTTGGTTGGAAGACTTCCAATGACAACTTCTATTACTTCAGGGGTTATAGGACGGTTTAGATGGTCTATTTGATCCTGATTTAATTTTGGTATTTGATATCTGTCAAGGAAATTGTCCATTTCCTCAAGATTTTCTAGTTGTGTTGAATACAGGCTTTTGTAATAGGATCTGATGATTTTTTTGAATTTCCTCAGTTTCTGTTGTTATCTCTCCCTTTTCATTTCTGATTTTATTAATTTGGATATTGTCTCTGTGCCCTCTGGTTAGTCTGGCTAAGGGCTTATCTATCTTGTTGATTTTCTCAAAGAACCAACTCCTCGTTTTGTTGATTCTTTGTATGGTTTTATTTGTTTCTACTTGATTGATTTCAGCCCTGAGTTTGATGATTTCCTGCCTTCTACTCCTCTTTGGTGTATTTGCTTCTTTTTGTTCCAGGGCTTTCAGGTGTGCCATTAAGCTGTTAGTGTATGCTGTCTCCCGTTTCTTTTTGGCGGCACTCAGGGCTATGAATTTTCCTCTTAGCACTGCTTTCATTGTGTCCCATAAATTAGGGTATGTTGTGCCTTCATTTACTGTCATTTTTCTTTATCAATATAATTCTCTGTTCTAAATATTTTTCCTTAATCACACATATATATTACTAGATATATTAATATTATTTATTTAATAATATATTATATCAATATTGGATTAATATATTAATACAATATTATATACACATATGCATGTATATACATATATTTACATATATACATATTTATATGTGTGTATATATCATACTGATATCACACACACACACACACACACACATATATATACCATCCCTAGTCAAAGAAGCTTTTTTCCACTTGATAGAGGTCATTGCAGCTGTATACACCTTGTAACTTGTAGAGAATAAGTGAACTTGTTGTTCCCAAGCCCAACTGCCACACTTACATGCAAACTCTACACCTAGGACTCAGAAAACATCATGAAAGAGAAGGCAGAAATATTGTAAATGCCAGAGGACCAGAGTACATGCGGTGAGACAATGTCTTCTGAACATGGCATGGATACTGTACCCATAAAATATCAACAATATGGCTTCCTTAACTGAAGCTCAAAGAGTTTTTTTCATCTCAACAAACACAAGTTTCTTTCATTCTTCTCTTTCTGAATAAATATGATACTGGCCACAGGAAGACATCAATTTCATTATATAAAGGAACTTGCCATAGTACATGATTTTCAAACTCCTCAGATAAACAGAATTCAATGTAAATTGGAAACTCTGATTTCATTTTGGTTTTCCTTCAAATTGAAGGAATAGTAGTGCAAAATTATGCTAGAGTACAAGTAGAAGCTTCTTTTCTTCAGCAGGTTCTGCTCAGGATGCAAGAAAAAGCAAGAAATCACATACTTCTCTGGGGCACCCAGAAAGGAATGCAGCCCTGTGCACATCTAAATTTCATCCCAGTAGAATCTATTATGGACTCTAACCTCTAAAACAATAAGGCAATTATTTTAAATTGTTTTAAGTCTCAAAGATTGTGGTATATTCTTATTACAGCAGCAAGAAACTAAAATAGGCAGACATTCACAAAATATGAGAAACTGAAACTTACATTGATAATTGTCAAAGTCACCTAGAAGAGGCTAAAGACTACCAGGTGATTTTCCTGAGATGATTCACCATAGACTGTGATGAATGAGCTCTTGGAGGCAAGGCCTGAGAGATGACATCTAAGGATTGATTCTTGCTATTGATATGTCTTTCCTGTCATTACTAAATTAATTTAACAGTCCCTAAGCATTAGCACACCATATTGGACAGATTTTCTGTAGCTCAACAAAGATGTACTGTTTTGTAGTGATGCTATATAGATAAATAGATGATTTCTTAATTCCTAATGATGATTCTAGAAGAATTCCTAAATTTATATTAAAAATTATTGAACCCTTTATAAAGAAAAAAGAGCTGCAACTAGAGCCCTGTGTAATATGAAAACTGCAATTTGGACTCTGCAAGTCTTCATATGTTACAGACTATTTACACTAAAATAGAAAGCAGACAGATTTATAATTAAGGAATACATTCCTTTAGGCTGGAAAGCTATTAACTCAAGGTAGTAAAAGGAAATAAATGATTTTTTGTAGGTGCAAGGACAAAGTTTATCTCTACAAAACTTCAATACTAATAAGACAATAGGCAGATGATATGCCTTTTGACAGAAACATGCTAACTTAAGGTTTTGAGTTTTTTTTATTATTATCTTTAATCGTTTTTTACATTCCAGTCATTATACCCCTCCTGGCCTTTCCTCTGAGAGTTCCTCATTCCATTCCTCCTCCCCTGTGTAAGAAGGCTTCAGGAACATTTGCTGGCACCCTGATGAAGGAGAGCCTTCCTGACACTGCTAGCCACTCCTACAGGCCTCAAGGTGGACAATACTGCAGTCTGAGTGTATGCTTCCCATGTGAAACCTGTAGATGCCTTGCTCTCCAGACCCCCACTGGACGGTACAGAAGATAGACAGTCTGCTCAAGATCAAGATCACTTGAATTTGGTCATGACTGCCTGGTGGTGCCCTTAGATTCTGGTTTCTTCCTCCACTCCTATGTGTCCGTTCACCAAATTCGTTTTGGCACTCACTGTCTCCCTTCTGTTGAGGTTACAGATGGCTGAGAAAGCCACCAGGACTTCCACTCTGGTCTTATTAGAGATCAGAATACCAGCATTTGCTTCAGGATTGAAGCATGCACAAAGAAAAGGGGGGAATGAAAGAGTTAACTCAGGAACCTTATAAAGATCAGAGGCTGGGTTGCATTCCTCAGACCACAACGGGGAGGGGAAGACCGACCTAAGGGTGGGGATGCATTCCGAAGAACTGACTGTTGGCCACATACCTCATCATCTAACAACCAATTAGTTTGAATGTAACACACTTCTGCCAATCACACTGTGCTTAATGGCAGTGGCCCTGAGGAAGGTATAAAATCCCTGCACAGCACAAGACAGGGGGTCACTCTTTCTTCATATGCAGAGCGGCCCTAGCATGCTAGATTTTAATAAAAATTCCTCATGCGTATTGCATCGATTCTGTCTCTGCGTGGTCCACTGGGGGCGGGGGGGGGGGGCGGTAAGGTAAGACTGTTCTGGTCTTTCAATAGCAGGACCTTGGTAGTGAGACTCATGGAAAAGAAGTAGCCAAATAAGGGAATAGACCTTAGTGTCTAGCTTTAGGAATAGAATCTAACAGGAAATGGGGGAAAGGGCCAGGCCTGCCAGAACCATGTTTGCCATGCTCAGGTCTACCAGAGCCCTTCAGAGCTCAATAAAACTTCTAAGTATAATAGGTAATATAGAGTCTGAAGAGTGGGAAAAAATGTATTCCCTCAGTATGTCATTAAAAAATCCTGACTGCACAGGAAATCCAACTGAGATAAACAGGAGGATAGTGCTATTGAAAAAGTAATTCCAGTGCTAAGAAAAGGAAATTAGGAGATATAATAAAAATATAGTTTAAAGGATTTTCAGAGTCTTAGAAGGCTATTGCCCTACATTTGTCTTACTGAGATTTTTATTTGAACAATAATTTTTATGCAATTGTGCTTTTTAAAAGAAAAACCCCAAGTGATAGTTTATGGTTAATAATCATTAGAAAAAGTTTTATTTTAAAGTATCTTTCTGTAAGGTTGTTGGCCCAAGTCCGCTCTGCCACAGGGTATGGCCACTTTGGAAAGTGAAATGAGGGGAGTTTGACTGCACTTATCCCAAGTCACTGCCAGGGATGGTGCTGGGCTGTAGGGAAATGCTGAGACACCACCCCAGGAGTGGAAAAAGTACAGTCTTAGGTGTGGGAAAGCTGGAGCTGGTTGGGGGTTGGGGGTGTCCCTGGACCTGTGACAAGGCTGGGACATGGGATTCTCACACTCTTGGACATCCAGACACAGCTAGGAGTCTCAGAAGAACAGAGAATGGAGTGGGGGGCGTGGCCTGCATCTCTGAGGGAGATTAGTCTTCAGCTAAGGCCTCCTTCATGGCTCCCCACTGTGGATCTTGGCGGGGGGGGGCGGGGGCGGGGGAAGTTCCAAACAGTTTATTGTCATGGCATAAAATGGATATGTAAAACCATACCTCACTTCTTAGGGTGGGCCTGAGATTAAGTACCTTTTGCAGGGAGGAATGTCTGGGAAGGGAAGTTTAATTGGCTAAGCCCTCCTGGCCCCTAGATACCTCATTAGCATGGAGAACTCTGTTTTGAGTCTATGTGACCACAGAATGCTTTTCATTTCCTAATATCTTGGTCTGAGATGTTAGGGATCCCTCCTCTACATGTGAAAGGGCTTGGGGCATTACCACTACATGAATGGTGGCCACAAATCTCTCTATGGGAGGCTGTGGCTATGTGACAGGGCCTGATGCCCAGAGCAGGTGAAGTTCCTACTGTCCCTTCAGAGTCTCTGGGGCTTCCAGTCTTTAGCATGACCTTACCTGGCTTCTTCTCACGGTCCACTGCCCAGCACCTTTCAGTGCCCAACTTTTTGAAAAGCTGTATGTAGTGACTTTATTAAAACACTGTTTCATCTTCTCACTGAAGCAACAATACTTTTCCACCTTCTACTGAGAATGCCTTTCACACACATGGGAGAGCTGTTATTTCAAGAAGTATCTTAATTTACACAAGATTTAATCCTTAAAAAAGTATAATCTTAAAAGCTGTATGAAACAAAATGAAAAAAAATATATAATTCTAACAGAATGTGTGACTATGCTAGTCTGTCACTGTATAACCAGTGCCCTCACTATTTATGTTTCCTAAGTAATAAAAGTGGAAAATATCTTCACATAAAGACTTCAGACAAAAGTGTGTTGGTGTGCGTGTGTGTGGGGGGCGGTTGCTTGAGGGTAAACATGTCATGGAATGTAGTAGTTACAAACATGTGTCCAAGAAAACAGTTACATCTGGGAGGATGTAGCCTCTTCCTGTGTCTTCTTCTGTGATAATGAAATGTAGATATTACATAGGTAATATCATTCTTTGCCTCTGGCAGAAACAGCTTCCATTTTCCAGATATTGTCATTGAGGTCTTATACATTTTGTCATAATTTTGGGATTTATCTTGCTTCTACAATTTAGAGAAAGGACTTGTAAATTTCTTAGTAATTAGTCCAATTTTATATTTTACATAGACACCATATATATTATATAATATATATATATATATATATATATATATATGCAATAAAGTCTCTTTGAACTTGGTTGAAATCTGTCTGTTAGTACCTCAAAGATAAAGGTTTAACTGTATAGTAACCAAGTATATGAAAACCTTTGGTTGATCCTTTTAGAGACAAAGTAGGCAATAAAGTCTCTTTGAACTTGGTTGAAATCTGTCTGTTAGTACCTCAAAGATAAAGGTTTAACTGTATAGTAACCAAGTATATGAAAACCTTTGGTTTATCCTTTTAGAGACAAAGTAGGAGTTTCATTTTATCTTTCTATAGTTGTTGATATTAACAGAAAGCCATTGGTGCTACATGTAGGTAGTTATATACAGTAACATCTTAAAGGCTTTAACAACAGTTTCTTACAAATGTTGACTCACTCTGTAGCTGCCTCTGATTGCATAGAGTGTGCATTATTTGAGTCTACAGACCTGAAAATGAATTTCCAAACCCCTGGAAATACCATAGACTTTTCTGAAAGGTATTGGCATACATACTTGTATAGGATACCTTGTGAACAAGGTAAAAGTCAAGAAGAGGTTCATAACACTAAGCAATGCAAAAAATTGAAAGGTTAGTGTTTTTTCAAATTGTCATGCTATAAATCAAGATTGAGTAATGGTGTAATCTCAGTGACAGTGCAGGTTAGTTCCAGTGTATACTCTGCTGTATATATACCCATACCCTACACCCTAGCACAGTCACTCAGCCTCCTGTATAACATCACCAGTCATGATGTGTCAGCCCCCCACCTTTGTCTCTATGACAATGACAGTCACCTCTGAGTTGGGTGCAGAACACAGAAGCAAATCCTTTTTCTTCAGTGGTGTTCAGGATTCTTCAGGTTTTCAGTTTTGATGTGAACTCAGAAACTTGTCCCAATAGTTTCTGCCAAGCCCCCTTCACTTCCTTATTTCTTAGACTGTAAATCATGGGGTTCAACATGGGTGTCAAAATTGCATAGAACAGAGAAATCAACTTTTCCTGTAAGACAGAGGGGCTGGAGTGGGGCTGTATATAAGTGAAAATGGCCATGCCATAACACAGAGCAACCACAGTGAGATGGGAAGCACAGGTGTGGAAGGCTTTCTTTCTTCCCTCTTTGGATTGGATTTTTAGGATGGTGGAGATGATCTGGATGTAGGATAAGAGAACCAGGCAGAATGGGGTCATCAGGAGAATGATGCTTGATACCATGATAGCAACTTCATTGGCAAAGGTATCCACACAGGCCAGTCTCACCACAGCAAGAAGCTCGCAAGATATATGGTCTATGTACTTGTTCGTGCACATGGGCAGTTGGAAGGTGATAGCAGTCTGCATGACTGAGTTGATGGAACCACCGGCCCAAGATACAACAGCCATCCTACTGCATAGTCCTGTATGCATTATGGCTGAGTATCTCAGTGGATTGCACACTGCCACATAACGGTCATAGGCCATCATTGCTAATAGGACAAACTCAATCCCTCCTAAGCCCAGAGAGAAAAATAACTGGGCTGCACAGCTCAGAAATGGAATTGTTTTGTGTGTAGCAAGAAAATGAACCAGCAGCTGGGGGACTATGCTTGTGGCATAAGACACATCCACCAGGGACAGGTTGGTGAGAAAGAAATACATGGGAGTGTGGAGTCTGCTGTCCAGTCTGATCAGAGCAATGATGAGGAAGTTCCCCAATACTGTTACCAGGTACATCAACAAGAACAGGAAGAAGAGAGAGACTTCAGTATTCCAGTCACTAGACAGGCCAAGGAGAATGAATTCATGCATCCATGTCTGGTTGTCTGTTCCCATCGAAAAATGTAAATCTACACTGAAAGGGAAACAGCTGTTCATCAAGAAGCACAAAAAAAAATACCTTTTATTTATCTGTGTTAGCTGCCAATTTGTGAATCAGGCATTTTGAATCATGATGGACCTGATCCCAGTGTGTTTTGTGCTAACTGTGCCTCAGAAGAACAGAAGAGGGGCTTCATGTGTATGTGATTTGCTATCAGAGGGATCAGCTAAAGCCTGAAGATTATATGCTACTACCATGCTAACAGCCTTACCACTCCACTAACTCATCTTCAGTTCTAGGATGAGCAGAGAATGGTGCATGATATTGGAGGCTTAAATAATGAGCAAAAAAGAATGTAATTGGAATGGTAAGGAAGAGTCTTAAGCACATCAACCAGACTTATCTTGGTGAAATGCAATCATCTATTATATAAGGAAGATCTGAAAGAAGAAAGGACTGCAGAAAGCATTAGCGAACCAAGAGATGAAACAGTTTTATTATGCAAGAGCATGACTTTGGTTTAATGCTAAACACACACACACACACACACACACACACACACACACACACACAAAGTATTAATAACACAAATCTATATATAAGCTGAAATGTGACTAATATGGTGTAGAAACTTTAAGCCATGAAATGAGAAACTGGACATAGTTGTATGAGTATTAGTAGCAACATGACCTCTATGTTGAAACAGCAAACATGATTTCCCCTCCCATCCCTTCCAGGAATTTAGTCACCAATATCCCAGTAAAGAGACCTCATTATGTCTGAGATCTCACATTTGGTTTCGACCTCAAGGACCTGAGGAGCAGTGGGACAAATGTTCCTTTTGAAAGTTTTCGATCTCTTTAGCCTTTAGTTAACTTGGGGAAGGTAATGTGATTTTTCTTTCCCCCTTTTGAGTCTGTTGTTATTAAGAAACTATCCTTTTGGGGGAACCAAGAGATGGGGCACTATTTGTTGCTCTTGTAAAGGATCAGGGCTTGGCTTCTAGCACCTACATGGTAGCTCACAAGCATTAAAAATTCCTGTTCCAGGGATCCAATGCCTTCTGACATTTACAGGCACCAGGTATGACAGTTTTGTGGTGCCCATATATACGTGTATTCAAAATATTAATACACATAAACTAACTAAATAAATCTTTTAAAAATAATAGAGACTCTATACTTTGGATCTAGTTTTCATGAAAGCAAAAATAGAGATGTTAAGATGATCTAAATAAAAGAAAAAATTTAAAGTTCAATCTTCATCACCCAGGCCAGAATGAAGTATGAATTTTGGTGCATGTGTAGTTGAAGAGAGGCCACCATCATGCTTTTGGTGGTCAAGAACCTTTTTAGTAAACCTACAATATTATAATTTGAATTCTGAAGAGAACCAAGTCTCATTTTAATTTTTAAATTGGCTCATTTTTGCTGCATGCTTGCCTATTTGCTGACATTCCCTTCATCAGCACAGAGGTGGGAGGGACTGAAGACAGGTAGAAGCTTGGTCAAAGTTGGATCTCTGAGCTGGAAGGTTTGTATTGTCACTGCTTTAACTCTCTTACCATGCAATGAACAAAAGGGGAACAACCAGTTCCAGAAATTTCTGTGTTGTATATGGTTTACCCAGCAACACGCCTTCACCTCCTGTCAAATATCCACCTCACAACCTGGTCCCTCTTTCAACAGTTCCTCCTTTGCTGCTCCATCCTGATGCTCCCACGTGCACTTACTGTGTTGCTTTTCTAAAATCACAATTAGATTGTGAAATCATCTCACTGTCATTTTAAAAGAGACATTCAATTTAGAATTTAAATTCTAAAAATCTTTTAAAAAATAGTTCATTAGAAAAAAAATATTTCATCAGGTGACTGATGACTATATAGTAAATCTGGTTTCAATGGTGCCCTCTTCTCCATTAATCTTAGCACTACTCTGCCAGAAGCTGGCATTTCAGGGTGCATATCACCCTTCCCATTTCAAACTGGCAAGCAAGTGGAGGTAAAGACACAGAACTAGAATGGAACACTGGCTAGTGATTGGTGCCTGCTGCACTGACCTAGTACCTGAAGACCAGGCTCGTGTTTGACTCATGTGCTCCTCTTGCCCTCCAGGTCTCATTATTAATAACTCACATGCTTTGCACCCTTGTAACTTCTCTCTAAGGCCTGAAGGAGGCTACCTGGGCTCCTGGAGTGTATATACACATAGTCTACGTGGCTAAACAGGTCACTGGTGAAATTAAGGTTGGGAAATGAGCATACATATACAGAGTTCCTGGACATACACGTGCCGGTTCTTGGTTCCAACAACTCCTTATGATTTCCTGCTCTCCACCTCCTTCAGGACACTTTTTTCTTTCTTTCTCCTTACCGACCTCAGATTTCTTTATTCTGCAGTAGGCATTACCTTCACATTTATCTCTCATTATAGAAAATATGCATAAGCAAATTTATGTTTGGGAAATGATATTTATTATGTATGTATGGATTCTAGAATTAGCTGCATCTCATGACTGGCCTCCACATTCCAGATTCACTTCCTGTTATTTGTCTTATAAACTGTGGAAAATTCTACTCATTAACTTACAGAAATTCAAAACATATGATAACCTGCCATCATTAAGTCCACAGACTTTTGTTCTATGTTTACTCTTCCTTTATTCTTAAGCAAATCAGTTCTATCTAATGCTCCTCTAGTGTTCAGCTTCCATTTTAATACTCCTCTCTATCTTGGAGTAGTTTTTTCAAATTCTCTTGAAGGGTTGCAGTGAGAATTTCACAAGATCATGTGCACAGAGCTTGTACTCATCTCTCTTCTGCTATTGTTTGGGGAACATTGATTTTACTACCCTTATGATCTAGTCTGTGCAGCCAAAGTTCAATTAATTTTACAGTAGTCTCCCAGACTTTTCCCTAAAGAAGATCAAACAGCTTAATGAATACTTTCTAAATCTCTCACCAATAACTACATTCATCCCCCTACACAGTAGATTCCTTCTGAACATTTTTTTATTTCTAATAATAATCATAATAAAAAACTACCTTCTTTGCTATGTATTACATATCTCCTTACCCCCCCCCCACATGTTATCATGGCTGTCTCATGAAGTGCATGACTCCTTGATTATCTCCCTTATATAATCTTTACCTAGTCAAAACGACATGTATTATACTCCAAATCAATCATTCAGAAGACAAATTTATTGACATAGTTTTTATGTGCTTAGAAAATGTTTAAGTGGTTTTGGAATTAAGTTGATCATTGGCAGACTTTCATGTAATTCATAATATTTTTTCCTGTGCTATAATTTATTTTAGTAACTTTATCTTGCTGCACATTGTACACAAAGGATTTTTTATTGAAATATGTTTCTAGTGCTTGAATATCTTTCTGATATTTTGGATGATTATTGTTAATCTACTATACTTACAGTTTGTTTTTAATTTTATTGTAGTTTAAAAATAATTAGTATACAAATATTTTTTATCCTTACTCATGTGTGTGTATACACATGTGCACATGTGTGTGTATAAAACCTGCATTTCAAAATATAAGTGGAGAAAACATGTTGGCTAGATGTCTTAACATAGTTACAGTTAATAGCAGCTTCACATTACTTTGTGCTCACCTTCCATTAAAACATAGTTGAGTTTCTTTCTTTAATTCACTCTGAATAAATGAGGGTCCAAACACTGATTTTATGATATACCACTCCTATCAGAAAGCCAGAGCTTGGTCTTTGCAGCCACAATCTGTAGGTTTTATTGATCTCCCTAGCTTTATGATTTTTCATGAGCATAAAAAACTAAAATGGAAGAAATATTTGCTCTATTTATATGTACAAACAAGACCAAAAAGGCCTGTGAGTCAAGTATAATCCCATAGTTGATGTTAAGAACCCAATGGTATTGGTTTTTTTTGTTTGTTTGTTTGTTTGTTTCTTCTTTTTTTTCTTTTTTCGAGGCAGGGTTTCTCTGTGTAGCCCTGGCTGTCCTGGAACTCACTCTGTAGACCAGACTGGCCTCAAACTCAGAAATCCACCTACCTCTGCCTTCCAAGTGCTGGGATTAAAGGTGTGCGCCACCACCGCCCGGCACACAATGGTATTGAATAGTAAACATGGTGTCCATGTCCATTTTACTGAGCTCTCCCTCCTACACAACTGGACTTCGTGTTATCAACAGTTCAGACATTTCACCTGTTTGCTAGGCATCCTCCATTCTCCTGTGATTAAATAATAAAATCCTATTTTGCATTATTTAAATTGTAGTATCCACATATTTACTATACCTCAACTAAAACCCTTTTAAATATCCTTTAAGATATATTGATGTGCTTAAAACAAGCTCATCAATCAGAACATCATGCTGAAATATGACCTATACCCATGGTTCACTGCCTGAGATGTATCATGAAGGAAGGACTTTCTTCTACTATGTTGTATAAACTATAGTAAGGCAGTATAGCTATTGTGGTCATAATGAATAGAACGTAGTAAATAATACAGCAAGAAAAACTTTGCAAATGGGGCATAGCTTAGGAGTAAAAGCATATACTTACCATGTATGGAGTCCTGGGTTTAATCCCTGGCATGAAAAAAGAAAAGAAAGAATGCAGGACAAAAAGAAGAGGGGAGGAAAAGGACTCTTGAAACATTCTATGAAATATTATCCCCTCTGAATTCCCTATTACGGTCCTATTCCCAAGGCTCAGGAAATATCACACATGATGTGGAATAGAAGTTGTGATGTCCAGAGATTGGGAGGATTGGAACAAGACAACTGAACTCATAAATTTACAGTAGCCATAGTTCCATAAGTCCTGTACAAAATCATACCAATCAACATTCCAGCAGGACAGTAGATGGTCATTAGGGGAGGTAGAGTTGGCTTTCTTTAAGATGTGGCCCTGGTGGGTGGACCATGCTCCAGTGAGTGACCCCCACGATCATAGCTATATGGACAACACACATTTTATTTGTCAGGCAATTGAATGAGAAATAATTACCTTTGTTTGGCCCTGGTGAAAATTACCTTTGCGTGCCTTTGAGAATTATCTAGTAATTACTCACTGCAGTAATTTATCAAGAATTAAATGTGTGTTCTGTGACAAAGAAACAAAGAACAAAACCCAAAAGCATCCAAGATTCTTTAGATAAATTTCATCATGCCATAATAAATTTAATTTTAAAAATCAAGCATTAGGAGAGACCCCTGGTCCTGGAAAGACTGGATGTAGGGGAATACCAGGACAGAGAAGTGAGAAGAGGTTAAATTGGGAACAGAGGGAGGGAAGGGGGCTTATGGGACTTTCGGGAGGGAGGAAACAGGAAAGGGGAAATCATTTGGAATGTAAATAAAAGACTTAGAAAATAATAAAAAAAAAAAGAAACATAAAAAAAATCAAGCATTAGTCCAAAAACCCATTTTTAATGAAGTAAATCTATTCACTGGTTGCATAGAAACTCTCATATTTTTCTCATAATATTTTAATCTAGTTTTGAACTATAACAAATCAAATATTGTTCTTTCACTAATCCAATCTTATATAATCACCCACCATTTTATATACAGTTTTTCTTATACACACCCACATTTGTCTGTCCCTTTATAACTTCTTTAGTTGGAAGTATCCGTGATCTGGAAAAAAAGAAGAAGAAAAGTAAGGAATTAATTTCCTCAGTCATGCAAATTGATGTAGAAACCAGGTTTAACAAGATTTTCCTGCTTTTCTTGCTCTGAATTTGTCTTCTAACATGTCATCTCTGAGCCATGCAACATTGTGCAATGCTCTCCCTCTCTCTGCACTAAAAGACCTTTTAGAGAACAGGGCTCCTCCTGTGGAATCACACTTTTCTCCCTCGTTTTTATTCAGAACTTTAAAAAAAATCAGTATTTGATGTCCACTTATGCGTATTTCTATGCTAAAGATGGTGATTTGGTTACATTTTCTATTAAGTTGGTGTTTTAAGGTCATGAATTCAGGTATCACTTAGGCTGTTGTCCAGAAGAGACTCCTATTCCCACCCAGTCCCTACAGAAGTCCCTTTTTATTCCAAATAAGAATAGAATTTGTGAAAATAAGATCCCCATCATATTTTACCTAGCACACCTTCCTCATATCTGGCCTCCAGTATAAATGATACATTAAAGGAAATGTGATCAGCTGATCATCAGATCAAACATGAGAGCATGACCCATAGAAATTCACCAAACAGCAGAAACTCTCACTCAACTAGTGCCACACAGTCATCACATGTGGGTCTGAGGATGCCTTCTGATGCTTCTGTTCATATTCTTTCTAATGTTTTAATGGCATTTAGTATTCCTTGGTGCTGACACTCCACAAACACCCGTGCAAAGACAGAGAAGCGCCCAGGGCTTGGAACTTGATTATCACTTCCCTTCCCAATAGCCACTATCAAATTTTATTAATGAAACCAATGAATGCATTTTAAATTTAATTTCTATTTACCTCTGTTAACTAGATGCTTCTATAACTTATATGCCACCCCATTTTCCCCATCCCCCACACATATAGAGAAATAAGTTTGATTTAAGAAATATAACAGCTCTTCACAGTATTAAAGATTTTCCCTCTGTCCCATCAATCCTAAATTTAGAAAAATAATAATTTCCATTATCTCTACCAATGTAAATGCTAGGTTATCATTGAATGCTTTGCCTTTTTCTTAAATTTCCAAACTCTGTAGTACAAATTAAATTATAGTGAGACCTCAAAAAAAAACCTTTTATTTAAATACTGCTTTAGCTATCCTGTGATTTTTGTTTTTCCATATGAAATAGAGAGTTGTCCTTTTAATATCTGTGAAAAGTTGTGTTGGATTTTTCATTTTTATTTATTCTTCTCTTATGTATCTCATCCCAACTACAGTTTTTCCTCCCTCCTCTCCTTCTAGTACCTCCCCCTATCACTCCTCTCCCACAAATCCACTCTCCATCTTTTCTTTTCATAGAAGGGCAAGCATCTCAGAAATATAGATTGAATATGGCATAAAAAGTTACAATAAACCCTGGTCCTGGAAAGACTGGAGGTAGGGGAACACCAGGACAGAGAAACGAGAGGGGGTTGAATGGAGAAAAGAGGGAGGGAAGGGGGCTTATGGGACTTTCGGGGAGGGAGGAAACGGGAAAGGGGAAATGATTTGGAATGTAAATTAAAAAAAAATAAAATAAATAATAATAAAAAAAAGAAAATGTATGAAACAATGTAGACTTTTTTTGTTAAATCTAATTTGCAGTGTATTTTTGTATTTTCTAGTCATGAAAGTGGAAAATTAGTGTATAATAAATTAGATGATATATACTTTTAAAAAAAAAGTTCCAATAAGAGTAGGCATTTCCCCTTATATTAAGGCTGAGTGAGGCAACCCATTAAGAAAAAGGGTCCAAAAGCCGGGCAAAAGAGTCAGAGACAGACCCCGGGCAAAAGAGTCAGAGACAGACCCTGGTCCCACCGTTAGGAGTCCCCTAAGAACACTAAACTGCACAAATATGACATATATGCAGAGGATCATGGACAGACCCATCCAGGCCCACTGATTACTGGTTCAGGTTTGTGAGTCCTTATGAGCCCTGGTTAGTTAATTCTGTAGGTTTTCTGTGGTGGCCTTGGCCTCACTGGCTTCTACAATCCTTCCTATCCCTCTTCCACAGGAGCCTCTGCACTCCACCTACTGTTTGGCTGTAGGTTTCTGAAAATTGACTCCCATTAATTGCTGTATGAAGCCTCTCTGATGATGATTATGCTAGGCTCATGTCTAAAAGTATAGTAGAATATCATGAGGACTCATATCACTGATTTTTCCCAGAGTGTTTGCTTCTATTCTGTCTCTGTGCTGTCTGGTTTATGGACCTCCAGGCAGTGTCAGACATATGTTCCTTCTCATGGCATGAGTCACAAGTTAGACCAGTCATTTGTTGGCCACTCCCACAAATTCTGCTTCACCTTTACCCCAGCACATGCTGCAGGCAAGACAAACTGTAGGTTAAAGGTTTTGTGACTGATATGGTGTCCTAATCTTTCCACTGGAAGTCTTGCCAAGATACCCACTTTAGGATCAATATCGCCTATTCCTAGGAGACTTTGCTAGGGTAACCCACATATATACCAGGGAGTTTCCATTGCACTAGGTTTCTACCTTACCCCTGAAATGCACCCAAATTATAATCATTTATCCTAGTACCCTCTTCCTCTAACCCTAACCAACCTAATCCCCTCTATTCCCATCCTCAGCTACCACTAGTCCACCTACAAAATCTATTTTTTTTTCCCTGGGAGATTCATGTGTCTCTTTTTGAGCTCTCCTTGTTACTTAGCTTCTCTTGGTCTGTGGATTAAAGCACAATTATTCTTGCCCATTAATAACCACTTCTAAGTGGGCACATGCCATGTTTATCTTTCCGAGTCTGACTTACTTCATATGGAATGTTTATTTTCTAGTTCTATCCATTTGCCTGCAATTTCATAATGTTATTTTTTTAACAGCCAAGTAATACTCCATTGTGTAAATGTATCACATTTTATTTATCCATTCTTCAGTTGAAAGACTTTAATCATTTCCAGTTTGGGACTATTATAAATACAGCTACTATGAACATAGTTGAGCAAGTGTCCTTGTGGGAAGACAGGGCATCCTTTGAGTTTATGACCAGGAATGGTACATCTGAGTCTCAAGGGGGCTCTATTCCCAATTTTCTGAGAAACTGCCACATTGATTTCCAAAGTGGCTGTACAAGTTTGCACTCTGACCAGGAATGGAGGAGTGCCATATCCTTGCCAACATGAGCTTTCACTTGTGATTTTTGATCTTAGCTATTCTGACAGATATAAAATGGAATCTATAAAAAGGCATTTTGATTTGCATTTCTCCAAAGGTTAAGGATGTTGAATATTTCTTTAAGTGTTAAGGAACACTTAAAGAAATTTGAGATTCCACAGTTGAGAATTGTCTCTTTAGATCCAGAGAAATCAGTGGAATTAAAAGAAGACCCAGACATAAATCCACGCACCCATGGACAACATAACTACTTCTAAGTGAGTACATACCATGTTTGTGTGGTAATAAAGTGGGAAATAGCCTTGAATGCAATAGTCTTAATTGGATTATTTAGATTATTTAGTGTGTTGATGTCTAGAATCTTGAGTATTTTTTAAATATATTTTAAATATTAACCTTTGCCAGATGTGGAATTAATGAAAATCTTTTTTTCATCCTGTAGGCCGCCATTTTCTCCTAGTAGAAGCTTTGTGGTTTCATAAGGTTCCATTTATTAAATTGTTGATCTTAGTGCCTATTTAATTGTTCTGTTTAAGAGGGTGTCTCCTATACCAGTGTGTTTAAGGCTAGTTCCCACTTTATTACCACATAAACATGGTAAGTACTCAGAGTACATGGTGTCCAGGGGCAGGTGGATATATGTCTGGGTCATCTTTCCAATTCCATTAATCAACCTGTCTGTTTCTATGTCAATGCCATGAGGTGAAATCAGCTATGGTGATACCTCTGAAAGTTCATTTCTTTTACAGGATTGTTTTTGCTCTCTTGGGTTCTTTGTTTTTCCATATAAAGTTAAGTATTGTTCTTTCAAGGTCTATAAAGAATTGTGCTGAAATTTTGATGGGGATTTCATTGAATCTGTAGATTGCTTTTGGTAAGAAGACCATTTTATTATGCTAAGTATACCAATCCATGAACATGGGATATCTTTCAATCTTCTAATATTTTCTTTGATTTCTTTCTTCAAATATAAATAAGGATCTATTTGCATTCTTCTAAATGCAGATATCCAGTTCAATCAGCACCATTTGTTGAAGATGCTCTTTTTCTCCCCAATATGTGTATTTGTCTTCTTTATCAAAACCTGGTGTCCATAGGTCTGTGGATTTATGTCTGGGTTTTCATTTTGATTCTATTGATAAATAGTCCGTTTTTATGCCAAAATCATGCTGTTTTCATTATTATAGCTGTGCCCTCCACCCAGCCCTTGAGCAGGAAATTCAGACATCAGTGTTTGCCACAGCCATCCACCTAGGGTGGAGCTTTAAGACATAGATGAAGTCTATTGTTCTTCCATATCTGCAGCTTCCTGCACTGAGCTAGTGACTCACTGAGCAGCAGAGCCAGCAGCCTGCTGAGCAACCAAACTGGTTTTCCTGAACAGACCCTAGTATTTGGGGGGGAAGGGTTTTTCTCCCACCTTTAAATTCAAAGTCAGACATTAAAATTCGGGCCTTGATCAGCACCATTGTCTTGGTCTTACTCCTTTCTCACCATTCTTCCCATCTATCCCCAGCTCCCTTTTCTGGTAACCCATTCGACCTAGCTTCGGGCAGTTACAGATGGTGCCCGAACATGTGACTGGACACAGGGAGATCATCTGAGGGACACTGTCTTGGTGGAGCTCCTCAGAAAATGGAAAAAGACAGTATTCTGCATGGTGAGCAACATACAACACTAAATATTAGCACTAATCTTAAATTTCATCTTTTTGAAGCTGTTGTTGTAGGTGCAAAGGGATACTGGCTAAGTTGGAACAGCGTTGACCCAACGATTATCTCACTTAGGTGTTGACAATGGAAAATGGGACAGCAAACTTCTAAACAGGCATTTGTCTGCAGCCTTAAAGAGCTGATTCAGGTGAGAGGGGTAGGTTTTGAAGAATAATTGTTAGAAGACCTTTCAGATCAGATAGATCCTTGTCGTCCATGGTTTCAAGAAGAAAGAACTTTAGATAAGAGAATCTGAGTAAAAACAATTAGGAAGCTCTAAGAACCACCCAGGCAGATAATTCTACTCTCTGCCTCTGGGAGCTTATAAAAGATGCTAATGATGGAGAGACCTCGCAGGCATCATATAGTACACAGGGAGAACTTGAAGAATCTCAGGAAGAATGCTTGCCAGAGAGGACTTTATCAGAAAAGAATCCTCTCAACCCTAAATTAGAAAGATATAGAGATGCAACTGATGAGCTAACATTAGAGGAGGAAGCTTATTCAGACAAAGGAGCTGCCAAATGTTATGGTGAGGATTGGCATCCTTGCACAATTCCTGTACCACCTATGGCCTCTACTACATGAGATGATACCCAGATGGATATGCAACTACATAAACTGGAGTTTGAAATTAAGTTGCAGAAGTTGACTAATGAGCTACAGGAGCTAAAAAGGGTATCAAGTGCAGGAAAGAGCAGCGATTTTGAGATGGACCAATCACCATTAGAAAGAGCTGTGAGTCAGGCTCGAGGGAAAGGGCAGGGTACATCTAACGTACTGGCCTTCCCATCATTGAGATAATGGACCAGCAGAACAATAGAATTAGACAATATCAGACCTTGGAGTTCAAAGTTATAAAAGAATTAAAAGCAGCTGTGCCACAGTCTGACACTACAGCTCCTTTTACACAAGCTTTGTTGGATACTGCGATGGAGTCAAATTTAACTCCCCAAGTTTGGAAGACTCTATGTAAGGCTACTTTGTCAGGGGATTTCTTACTTTGGAGTTCTGAATGGCATGAAGCTAGTAAGAGAACTGCCATGATGAATGCTCAGACAGGTATTCCAGATTGGGATGCTAGCATGCTTTCAGAAAGTCAATATGAAGGCAATGCTAATCAGATTGTGTTTCCTGTTGGAATATATATGCAATGGCTGCCTGCCACTCATGGAATCAATTACAGACTAAAAGGGATCTCAGTGGAAATTTTAGCTAGTACTTGACAAGCTCCTGATGAACTATTTCAGGATTTTGTGGATAGGCTACTAAAAGCAGCTAGTAGAATTTTTGGAGATTCCCAAGCAGGAAATCCTATTGTTACACAATATTGTTAGGCTTATGAGAATGCTAATACAGCCTGTCACTCCACTATTTGACCTTACAAGGCACAGAAAGACTTATCTGGGTATATTCGCCTTTATGCAGAGATTGGGCCTTCAGACAATCAAGGTCTAGCCATGACTGCAGCTTTGCAAGGAACTACTGTGCGAGCAATATTTTCACAGAAACAAAGAAATAAATCATGCTTTAAATGTGGAGGTTTGGATCATTTTACAAATGATTGTCCTAGGAACAGAGGTGCTGTAAGTAAGCAATCAGGTTATGCCCCAGGAGTTTGTCCTTGATGCAAGAAGAGTAACCACTGGGCCAGGGCACATAAATCTAAGACAAATATTGAGGGCCATCCCATGTTGTGAAGCGAACAGAGGGCCTAGCCTCAAGCTCCCAGACACCCACAGCAAGCAGCTTATGGAGCCGTGAAGCTGCTCCCAGGCCAGGGAAATCTGATTTTGAACTTATTAGGGCAACCCCAAGAAGTGCAGGATTGGACCTCTGTTCCACCACCCACTCGGTGTTAACGCCAGAAATGGGAATTCAGACCCTGCCTACAGGAGTTTTTGGACCTTTGCCTGCAGCAACTTGGGAATTGCTTCCAGGATGAAGCAGTGCCATTGAAAAAGGACAGCAGATTTATCCAGGTGTCATAGATAATGATTATGAGAGAGAAATTAAAATTATGACTGCTTCCCCTCATGGTATTATAACTGTACCTGCTAACCAAAAAATTGCTCAACTTACCTTAGTTCCCTTACATCCACAACCTTCCAGATTCATTAAGAGTGAGAGAGGACAGAGTGGCTTTGGTTCAATTGATATGTACTGGGTTCAATCTATTACTAGTAAGAAACCTAACCTTAAATTAATAATTGAGGGAAAAAGCTTTGAAGGATTAATAGATACTGGAGCTGAAGTAAAAATTATTAGAGGACAAGATTGGCCTTCAACTTGGCCCATGTTAGATACACTCACTCACCTCCGAGGGATTGGTTATGCCAATAATCCAAAGCAAAGCGCTAAATTTCTAACCTGGAGAGATGTGGAGGGCAATTCAGGACAATTGTGTTGTGCCAGATTTGCCTATTACCCTTTAGAGAAGAGGTCTCTTGTCACAGATGGGTCTTATAATGTGTAGTCCTAATGAGGCAGTAGCTAAGGACATACTAGAACAAGGATTTTTGCCTGACCAGGGGCTAGGAAAAGAAGGACAAGGCATTAAGAAGTTTGAAAGTCCTAAGCCTCACTCTGACACTAGAGGTTTGGGGCATATTCCATAATGGTCACTATCTTGCCTGAATCCCATGCTGATAAAATTCAATGGTTTAATACTATTCCAGTGTGGGTTGGGTTGATCAGTGGTCTTTATCTAAAGAAAAAATAGAAGCTGACTCTTTGCTAGTACAAGAGCAACTAGAGGCAGGGCATCTAAGAGAATCTCAGTCACCATGGAATACTTCAATATTTATTATCAAGAAAAAATCAGGTAAATGATTATTGTTACAAGATCTAAGAAAGATTAATAAAACCATGGTACCTATGGGAGCTTTAAAACCTGGGCTTCCATCTCCAGTGGCTATTCCTAAAGGATATAAAATAGTTGTAGATTTGAAAGGTTGTTTCTTTACTATTCCTTTGCACCCTGAGGATTGAGAAAGATTTGCTTTCAGTGTTCCTTCTATTAACTTCATGGAACCTATGAGAAGATATCATTGGACAATTCTTCCTCAGGGCATGACTAATAGTCCTACCTTATGTCAAAAGTTTGTGGTACAGGCCATTCAGCCTGTAAGACAGCAAAGGCCAATGATATACATTATTCATTACACAGATGATGTCTTGATAGCAGGAAAAGATCCTCAGGACTTGCTTTATGTTATAGAGATTTACAACAGGCTTTAGCTGATAAATGACTGCAAATAGTAAAGAATTGTGTTAGAGTTTTGATGGAGATTGCTTTGAATATGTAGAATGCTTTTGGTAGGATAGATATATTAACTATGTTAATCCTACTGATCCATGAGCATGTTTCTATCTTGAGATATCTTCTTCAATTTCTTTCTTTTAAGACTTGAAATTGTTATCATACAAGTTTACCATTTGTTTGGTTAGAGTTACCTCCAAGATATTTTATATCATTTAAGGCTATTGTGAAGGGTGTTGTTCCCATGATATTTTTCTCAATCTGTTTTTCATTTGTATATAGAAGGACTATTGAATTTTTTCTTTTTAGATAATCTTGTGTCAAACCACTTTGCTCAGCGTTATTAGGTATAGGAGTTCCATTATGGAATTTTTAGGGTCACCTGTGTATACTATCATCTTTATGTATTTGATCCTGTAAAAATAACAATTCTTTGACTTCTTATTTTTCAATTTATATCACCTTGATCTCCTTTAGTAGTCATATTTCTCCAGCTAAAACTTCAAGAATTCTAATGAGTAGATATGGAGAAAATGTACAAACTTGTCTTGATAACAACCTTCAGTGGAATTGTTTTGAATGTATCTTCATTTAATTTGATGTTTCCTATAGGCTTGCTATAAATTGCTTTCATTATGTTGAAGCATTATGTACCTTTATTATGAAGTATCGTGTGCCTTTTATTCCTAATATTTGGGGGACTTTTATCACAAAGTGGTATTGGATTTTGTCAAAGGCTTTTTAAATTTTTATTTGTGTGTGTTGGTGTTTTACCTACATGTATATCTATGTAAGGGTGTCAGATCCTTTGGAACTGGAATTACAAACAGGTGTTGTGTGGGTGCTTAGAGTTGCAGTCAATGCTTTTCACCACTGAGCCATCTCTCCAACCTCTGCCAAAGGCTATTTTGATATCTAATGAGAAGATCATGTAGGCTTTTTTTCTCTTTCAGTGTATTTATATGGTGGATTATGTTTACTGATTGCCAATGACTAGCCTCAGATAGGTCCAGTTTTCTGAAAGAAGGGATGTCTGGTAGTGGCGAAACAAAGAACTCAAAGTCAAATCATGGGTCCAGGGTTCTGCTTGAGACAGATTTCCAGATAACTCACTCACTCTGTCTCTATCTATCTCTGTCTCTGCCTCTGTCTCTGTCTTTGTCTCTCTGTCTCTCTCTGTCTCTCTCTCTCTGTCTCTCTCTCTCTCTCTCTCTCTCTCTCTCTCTCTCTCTCTCTCTCTCTCTCTCTCTCTCTCTCTCTCTCTCTCTCTCTCTCTCTCTGTGTGTGTGTGTGTGTGTGTGTGTGTACTGCTCATGACACATTTCCAGACTGCTCTCTGTGATCTACCCTGCTCAAGACAGCTTTCTTTTGCTATTCTAAAATATCTTCTAGATAGTTCATCTCTTGCAAATGAGAAGCCCAGGTTTTATTTTACATATCAATTCAGTCATTACTCCAGGTTCTCTTTTGATTATCCCATGAATCAGCATCCAGTGACCCTAGCTCCTTGATTCTTAAAAAAAGAGCAGCAAGCACAAACAGACAATAAGATAGCTGGATGGGATCCTGCCCTAAAATTACCATTATTCTGTAAACTAAACAAAAAACTTAGTTGTGTGGGACCTTGCCTTGTGATCACCACTCATTCCTATAGATCTGTAAAGCTCCTTCTACAATTCACATTGCATCCTTGTATTTTGCATAGTTGAGAAATTACATATTTTCAAACTCATGTTTTCAGCATTCTTTTCCACAGCCTTAAAAACTGTTCTGAACGTCACAACATTCTACCATTTTGCTGAGACATAGACATGCCCTCATCTCCCAGTCTAGTGGTGTCTCTGATTATCATGGAGTCATTAACTTTGCAGACAGGAAATTCTTTGAAGGAGAAATGTGAAAATATGTACACTATTGTACACACAAGCCTTTCACCCACAGAAACCATTAACACATATGGAGGCCCACACCCAGCTGGCTCTGTTTCAGGGGCAAGAACCATGTCATGCTGTCCATTACATGTGTCCAAGCAGGATTTGGCAACTGATTTTCATATGGTGAATCATTCTTGCTTCTCTGGGAAATGTTCTTACATTCTGTTTACATGTATTTTATTGAGTACTTTTTACATCTATGTTCAAGATAGAAACTGATCCATTATACTCTTCCTCTGTTGAGTCATTATTTGGTTTGGATGTCAACATAACTGTGTCTTTATAAAAACATTGAAGAATGTTCCTTCCATTTTAATTTTGTGGAATAAGTTAAGGAGTATTATTGTTAACTCTTCTTTGAAAGTCTGGTAGATTTCTGCACTAAAGCTATCTGATCCTTGACTTGTTTTGGTTGGAAGACTTTTACTGACTGTCTCTATTTTCTTAGGGGTAATAGATCTATTTAAATTATGTGTCTTATCTTGATTTAATTTTGATATATGGTATCTATTGTGAAATTTATTCATTTCTTTAAGATTTTCCAATTTGGTGGAGTACATGTTGCTAAAGTATAGCCTTATGATTTTCTGGATTCTCTACATGTCTCTTGTTATGTCCTCCTGTAGTTTCTGATTTAATTAATTTGGATATTCTGTCTTTTAGTTTAGATAAGGGTTTGCCTACCCTATCTATTTTCCCAAAGAACCACATTCTTGTTTCATCGATTCTTTATAATGCTCTTTTGGTTTCTATTTGGTTATTTCAGTCTTCAGTTTGATTATTTCCTGCCATATACACCTCTTGGGTATGCTCATTTTTTTCTTCTAGAGCTTTCAGGTGTACTGTTAAATTGCTAGTATGAGATCTTTCCCCCCCCTTTTTTTTTAATGTAGGCTCTTAGTGCTGTGAATGTTCCTGTTACCACTGTTTTCATTGTATCCCATAAGTTTGGGTATGTTGTGTATTCATTGTCACTAAATTATTCAAAGTCTCTCATTTCTTTTTTTATTTATGGTCTGGCTTATTTTTCATTGGGTAGAGATTTATTCAATTTCCAGGAGTGTCTAAACTTTCTGCTGCTTCTATTGTTGGTGATTTCTACTTTAATTCAGGGTAGACTGATAGAATTCATGGTGTTATTTTAATTTTCTTGTATCTATTGAGACTTGCTTTGTGTCTGAGTATGTGGTCAATTTTGGAGGAATTTCTATGAGATGCTGAGAAGAAGATATATTCTTTCTTCTTTGGGTGAAATGTTCTGTAAATATCTGTTATGTTCTGTTGGTTTATAACATCAGTTAACTCCAGCCCTTCTCTATTTATTTTTTGTCTGTATGACTTGTTCATTGGTGCAAGTGGAGTATTAAATTCTCCCATTGTCAGAAGCCATATAGGAAAGACTAGGGCTAGCAGGTGGCCTTTGTTGATGTGACCTTCCTTTTTGCATGGACCAAGATTGGTGAGCTCTGAAAGGCAAGGTCCCAAAGTGACTTTACCTAAGAATTGTTTCTTACAGCTGGTATGCCTTTCTTCCCATGATTAAATTAATATAATAATTCCTGGGCATTAACCTGCCCTATTGGGCAGATTTCCTGCAGATCAACATATAGATGAAGTTTCATGAATTAATGCTGTTTAGATGAATTAATAATTTTATAGAGTTTCTTATTTGATTCAAATAATCTTAGGAATCAAGTTTTAAGAGATGGTTGCTTTACTAGAAATATGTAATAAAGTTAGAAGCAGGAATACAATGTGATTACTCCTCATAGTACTGAGCAAAGGTTGCGTAATAAGGAATATGATGAGCTTTCATAATTACACCAAAATAGAAATAGGCTTGGGACAAATTTATGTTCAAGGAAAAATATTCATTCTAGGTCAGATCCAAGGATGAAGACACATGTGTCCACTATGATAAGACAAGGCCATATGAAAATGTTGCTTTGAACTTATAATGAACTTACAAAATGAAACACTGCTTTGAACTTATTATCAACAGTCTTTTGTAACTCCCATTTCTGTGTAACATTTTATCTATGAGGTAATTTTCTATGAACTTTTGTCTACAAAAAAAAAAAGCCTAAGTAAAGAAATAAAGATGATGAGGTGGCTTCAGGGACTGTTCTTCAACCATTCTTCCATTCATCCATACATCCATACATCTATTCAAATGTAATGATGTAGTCATTTTCTGCTTCACCCAGTGTATGTTTTCTGTTTGAGTGACTCTTTTCTTTTCTCCTTGGTTGACAGAGAGTTAGCCAACCCGGCCAGTTAGAGGTTTCTAGATGCCTGGCTACAGAAGAGAATACTAGCAATAAATCCTTTATTCAATCATTCACACACACACACACACACACACACACACACACACACACACGCACACCGGTTAAGCAACAGGTGTTAATTCCTCTGAAGCCATGGGCTTCTGCCTCCAGAACCATGAGGAATCAAATGAGGTAAATATTATTTATACTAAGGGATATTTACAAAGCCAATTTTTCCTGCCACCAATGCTCTACCCCCATTGGCTGACTTCTAGGGAAAACCATTGCTTGCAGCAGGCTCCTACCATCCTAACATCTGTGTGAGGATTAATGTGTGCTTTAAACTGTAGTAGTGTTTCTTTTAAAAGGTAGTTGTGCTTTGTTTGGGGAATTGAGGTTAAGAATTGAAATACCAATCTTGGATCTGCACTCTACTCCCAAGGTAACAGTTCTGCCTGCTTCTTGGGAGGCCTACTACCACCCAGGGCAACCAGTCACAGAGGTTTGCCACTACCAGGCACTACCAGTCCAGACAATACCAGACACAACCAGATGACTAAAGGTAAGCACAAGAACACAATCAACTGAAGCCAGTGCAATATGGAACCATCAGAACCCATATAGCCCCACATAGCAAACTCTGGATATCCTAACAGGCCTGAATCTCATCTTATGAAGATGATACAGGGCATTAAAGAGGAAATAAGTAACTCTTTAAAAGAAATACAAGAAAACACAATCAAATAGAGGCTTTTAAAGAGGAAACAAATAGATATAAAAATATAGGAAATACAAACAGGTGAAAGAAATTAATAAAATCATCCAAGACCTGAAAATAGAAATAGAATCAATATAGATATCACAAACAGAAAATACTGAAGAGATAGAAAGATAGGTAAGAGAACAGAAACTACAGACACAAGCATCACCAACATAATATGAGATTAAAATAGAATCTCAGGCACAGAAGATACAATAGAAGAAATTGATATATTGGTCAATGAAAATGCCAAATCCAAAATATTTCTAACACAAAACAACCAGGAAATTTTGGATGTTATGAAAAAAGCAAACCTAAGAATAATAGAAATAGAAGAAAGAGAAGACCCAGAAATTATTTTCAACAAAATCATAAAAGAAAACTTACCTAACCTAAAGAAAGATATGCCTATAAATGTAGAGAAGGTTACAGAACACCAAATAGATTATACCAAAAAAGAAATTTCTCCTGCCACATAGTAATCAAAAAATAAAATGTACAGAACAAAGAATATAAAAAGCTGCAAGGGGAAAAGGCCAAGTAATGTATAAAGGCAGACCTATCAGAATTACACCTGACTTCTCAACAGAGACTCTAAAAGCCAGAAGATCCTGGACTGATGTCTTACATACCTTGAGTGATGTCAGACTACCATATTCAGCAAAATTCAGGTCACCATAGATGGAGAAACAAAGATATTCCATGACAAAACCAAATTTAAACAATATCTTTCTACTAATCCAGTTCTACAAAGGTTATGCCAACACAAGGAAGGTAAATGCAACCAAGAAAATAAGAAATTAATCATCTCATAGCAAAACTAAAAGGAGAGAAACACACACACTCTCTCTCTCATACACACACACACACACACACACACACACACACACACATACACACACAAAGAAATACAGACACAAACACACTAACACCACCAACATAAAAGTATGAGAAACTAACAATCACTGGTCATTAATATCTCTCCACATCACTGGAATCAATTCACCAATAAAAAGACATAGGCTAACTGAGTGGATGCATAAACAGGATCTATCCTTCTGCTGCATATAAGAAATATACCTCAGAAACAATGACAGACATTATCTTAGAGTAAAATTTTGGAAAAATGGTTTCCTAGCAAATAAACCCAAGAAACAAGCTGGAGTGGCCATTCTAATATTCAATAACAACCAAAAGTTATTAAAAGAGATGGGGAAGGACTACTCAGAAAAAGAAAAATCCACCAAGATGACATCTCAATTCTTAACATCTACGCCACAAATGCATGGCCACTCACATCCTTAAAAGAAACATTACTAAAGCATAAAACACAAATCAAAACTTATACACTAATAGTGGGAAATTTCAACATCCCATTCTCGCCCATGTACAGGTCATGGAAACAGAAGTTAAACAGAGAAATAATGAAACTAACAGATATTATGAACTAAATGGCCCTAACAGATATGCACAGAACTTTTCACCTTTCACCAAACACAAAAGAATATAACTTCTTCACAGCAATCTCACAGAACCTTTCCCAAAATTGACCATTGTCACTTTAATTTTTTTCAAAACCTATTTTTAATGATTGCTCTTAAACACTTTAACTTCCCTTCTAGCCCACCACCCACCAGAGGTAGTAGAAAAGAAAGCATATGGAGGAAGTGGACCTGTTTAGAAATGTTTCTTTGGAACAGATCCCATCTGCGTTGTCAGGAAACTAGCAGTTCAGTTTACAGGTGAGCAGCAGCAGCTCAGTCCACTCAAACACTTCACGGATACAGCAGTCCAGTTCAGAAGTACTGGGCTAGCAGCAGCAGTGGCACAACCTAACAGGAACAGCTGGGCCTCAACCAAATTGGCATGAGTCAGCAGGAAGGACCAGGAGGGACACCAGGTCTGTGCCATGTCTCTTTCAGTGAAGCAAAGATCAGCAAAGATACCAAACCAAGAAGTGTGCTGCACAGCTAGCTCTACCAACAAGTCAAACCTCACCAAGACAAGTCTCAAGACCCTCTCCCAGTCTATTGAGTCCTATTTAAACTCCCTCCAAACATCATTTGTCCTCCATGGGTCTTGCTTAACCACTCACCACATGTCTTGCCTTAGCACAAGACTGTCTTGGTTGACATCACTCTGTCAATCAGCCCAAGTCCGAAGAAATAGCAAGAAGCCACAGTACACAAACAGAAATTTTGGGATATATTTCTCTCTATGGAGTCCTGACAAAAGGAGTTCAACTATGCAATGTTAGGCAGAGCAATTTATGCATGTTGTTACCAAAGAATCCTTCACCATGTGTCCTTTCACATGCTTGGTTTAGCAGAACATCCTTTCACCTGTGTTTGTTTCAGTGAAATGTTCCTTCAGGAGTCTGTCTTAGCCTTTTGCTTGTATCCACTTCAGCAAAACATTTCTTCATTTGTTTGTCCCAGCAAAACACCATCCACTGACTTTCCAAAGAACCCTTAAGTCTCCAATTCAGACCATATAATTGATTATAAAACAAGCCTCGACAGATATACAAATATTGAAATAACACCTAGCATTTTATTAGATCACCATAGATTAAAGCTGGACTTTTCCAATAACAGAGAGAAGAGAAAGCCTATAATCTCATTCAAACTAAACAACTCAATAACCACTGGGTCAAAAAAGAAATAAAAGAAAGAGTTCAAAGACTTTCAAGGATTCAGTGAAAATGAAGGGAACAGCATACTCAGAGTTATAGGACATAATGGAAGCTGCACTAAGAGGAAAATTTATAACATTGTGTGCCTTCATAAATAAATTGGAGCAATCTCATACTAGCAATTTGACATTATACCTGAAAGCTCTTGAAGAAGCTATCACACCAAAGAGGAATAGATAGCAGGAAATAATCAAACTCAGGGCTGAAATAAATCAATTAGAAACAAAGAAAACAATAGAAGGAATCAATAAAACCAGGAGCTACTTCTTTGAGAAAATCAAAAAAATAGACAAACGCTTAGCCAAACTAACTAAAAGACATAGAGGCAAAAAAAAAACTCAATAAAATTCTTGCCAACCAAATTCAAGAACACATCAAAATGATCATTCACCATAATCAAGAAGGCTTCATCCCAGGAATTCAGGGATGGTTCAATATGCGGAAATACATCAATGTAATCCACTACAAAAACAAACGCAAAGAAAAAAACCACATGGTCATCTCATTAGATGCTGAAAAAGCATTGGACAAAATTCAGCATCCTTTCATGTTAAAAGTCTTAGAAAGAATAGGAATTCAAGGCTCATACCTAAACATAGTAAAAGTAATATACAGCAAACCAGTAGCCAACATCAAACTACATGGAGAGAAACTTGAAGCAATCCCACTAAAATCAGGGACTAGACAAGGCCGCCCTTTCTCTCCATATTTATTCAATATCGTACTTGAAGTTCTAGCTAGGGCAATGAGACAACAAAAGGAGGTCAAAGGGATACAAATTGGAAAGGAAGAAGTCAAACTATCACTATTTGCAGACGATATGATAGTATACTTAAGCGACCCAAAAAACTCCACCAGAGAATTCCTAAAGCTGATAAACAACTTTGGCTAAGTGACCGGATATAAAATTAACTCAAACAAATCAGTAGCCTTCCTATACTCAAAGGATAAACAGGCTGAGAAAGAAATTAAGGAAATGACACTCTTCAAAATAGTCACAAACAATATAAAGTGTCTTGGTGTGACTCTAACCAAACAAGTGAAAGATCTGTATGACAAGAACTTCAACTCTCTGAAGAAAGAAATCAAGAGGACTTCAGAAGATGGAAAGATCTCCCATGCTCATGGATTGGCAGGATTAATATAGGAAAAATAGCCATCTTGCCAAAAGCATTCTACAGATTCAATGCAATCCCCATCAAAATCCCAGCTCAATTCTTTATAGAGTTAGAAAGAGCAATTCAAAAATTCATCTGGAATAACAGAAAACTCAGGATAGCTAAAAATATTCTCAACAGTAAAAGAACTTCTAGGGGAATCAGTATCCTGGACCTCAAGCAGTACTACAGAACAGTAGTGTTAAAAATTGAATGGTATTGGTACAGTGACAGGCAGGTAGATCAATGGAACAGAATTAAATACCCAGAAGTGAACCCACATATTTTAGTCACTTGATCTTTGACAAAGGAGCTAAAACCATCCAGTGAAAAAAAAGCCTTTTCAACAAATGGTGCTGGTTCAGCTGGCAGCTAGCATGCAGAAGAGTGCAAGTCGATCCATTCTTATCTCTTGTACTAAGCTCAAGTCCAAGTGGATCAAGGACCTCCACATAAAACCAGACAAATTGAAACTAGTAGAAAAGAAACTATGGAAGAACCTTGAGCACAAGGGCACGGGGGAACATTTCCTGAACAGAATACCAATAGTTTATGCTCTAACATCAAGAATTGACAAATGGGACCTCATAAAATTGCAAAGTTTCTTTAAGGCAAAGGACACTGTCAATAGAACAAAATGGCAACCAACAAATTGGGAATAGATCTTTACCAACCCTACATCTGACAGAGGACTAATATCCAATATATACAAAGAACTCAAGAAGATAGACTCCAGAGAACCAAATAACCCTATTAAAAAATGGGGTACAGACCTAAACAAAGAATTTTCACCTGAGGAATATTGAATTGCTGAGAAGCACCTAAAGAAATGTTCAAAATCCTTAGTCATCATTAAAATGCAAATCAAAACAACCCTGAGATTCCACCTCACAGCAGTCAGAACTGCTAAGATCTAAAAAGGAGACAGTAGGTGCTGGAGAGGATGTGGAGAAAGAGGAACACTCCTTCACTGCTGGTGGGATTGCAAGGTGATACAACCACTCTGGAAATCAGTTTGGTGATTCCTCAGAAAACTGGGCATAACATTACCGGAGGACCCTGTTATACCACTCCTGGGCATATACCCAGAGGATTCCCCAGCATGTAGTAAGGACACATACTCCATTATGTTTATAGCAGCCATATTTATAATAGCCAGAAACTAGAAAGAACCCAGATGTCCCTCAAAGGAGGAATGGATACAGAAAATGTGGTATATTTACACTATGGAATACTACTCAGCTATTAAAAACAATGAATTCATGCAAATGGGTGGAACTGGAGAATGTCATCCTGAGTGAGGTAACCCAATCACAAAAGAACACATATGGTATGCACTCACTGATAAGTGCATATTATCCCAGAAGCTTGGAGTACCCAAGACACAATTTACATATCAAATTGTACCCAAGAAGAAGGAAGAACAAAGTATGGATATTCTGGTCCTTCTTAGAAGGGGGAACAAAATACCCACAGAAGGAGATACAGAGACAATATGTGGAACAGGGTCTTAGGAGAAGACCATCCAGAGACTACCCCACTTAGTGATCCATCCCATATACAGTTACAAAACCCAGACACTATTATCGATGCCCACAAGTACTTGCTGACCTGAGCTGGATATAGCTGTCACCTGGGAGGCTCTGCTAGTGCATGACAAATACAGAGGGGGACACTCTCAGCCAGCCATTGAACTGAGCATAGGGTCCCCAATGGGGGAGCTAGAGAAAGGACCCAAGGAGCTGAAGGGGTTTGCAACTCCATAGGAGGAATAACAATATGAGGCACCCAGTATTTCCAGAACTCCCAGGGACAAAACTATCAGCCAGAGAGTACACATGGTGTTATCCATGGCTCCAGATGCATAAGCAGCAGAAGATGGCCTTGTTGAACATCAAAGGGAGGAGAGGTCCTTGGTCCTGGAAAGACTCGATGCAGCAGTGTAGGGGAATAAAAGGACAGGGAAGTGGGAGAGGGTTGATTGAGGAACAGGGGGAGGGGAGATGGCTTATGGGATTTTGAGGGGGCTGGACCAGGAAATGGGAAATCATTTGAAATATAAAGAATAAATATAATAAAAAAACAGATAAAAAGTCTCCCACCCACAAACAGTCCAGGGTCAGATGGTTTTAGCACAAATTCTACCAGATTTTTCATAGAGGAGCTAATACCAACACTCCTCAAACTATTTCAAACTCATTGTATGAGGCCATAGTTACCCTGATACTCAAACCACACAAAAACTCAACAAAGAAAGAGAATTTTATAGCAACTTCTCCTATGAACATTGATGCAAAAGTACTCAATAAAATCCTTGCAAACTAAAAAATAACCTGCCAACTCTCCACACTCCTGCTTCTCTTATCCTGTCAACTCCCAGGTGGGTTTGGACCATGCTGGAAACTCTCTCCAGTTAGCCGCACAGTGTCTGGCTTGCTTGTCCCTGGAGCCACTCGTTCCCTCTCTACCATCAGTGGTCCCACCTTCCAGTAGCCAAGTAAAACAAAACTCTTGGACCTTGTAATTAACCAATCAGATTTATGTATCAATAAATTCTCAATTTACAAAATGCTAATTCAATAATTTCAGAGTCAATTGATGATAAAAGCTTTATCTCAATTATTCTAAACTTTATGATATCATAACTACCTGTGGTTGGTTAAAGTCACGCTGGTTCACATCCACAGCCATCTTGGCCTTCCTCCTCTCTCCCTTGAGATACTCTCTGTCCCTGTAATCTTAAGTCTGCCTCCCTTTTCACTGTCCAGTCATAGGCCTCCTGCTGCCCTAATGTAATTGTACAAGGAAAATCCTGCAACACACCCATAATCAAGTAGGCTTCATCTCAGTGATTCAATATACAAAAATTCACCAAAATAATCCACCATATCAACGAACTGAAAGAAAAAAAATCACATGATCATCTCATTAGATGCTGAAAAAGCCTTTGGCAAAATCTAACACCCCTTTGTGTTACAAGTCTTGGAGAGATTAAAGATACAAGGCAGATACCTTTTCTTAGTTTAACAGAGTTCCTGAATGTTTTGTAACATGAAATTTTTAGATTTAACATTTTCTTTGGTCACTGTATCCTTTTCTTCTGTCACATCTATAATGTTTAAGATTCTTTCTTCCATCTCTTTGCTGTTTTGGTGATGCTTGCCTCTGTAATTGTTGTTTGCATTTCTAAATTTGTTATTTCCAGAATTCCCTCAGTTAGTGTTTCCTTATTGGTCCTATTTTCCTTCTCAGGTTTTAAACAGTTTTATTCATTTCCCTCAACTGTTTAAGTTTTCTTGGCTTTCCTTAAGAGATTTATTCATTTTCTCTAATAGTTTATGGTTTTTAAAAGGGATTTATTCATTCCTCTCTAAGGACCTTTTTCATCTTCATGTAGTTGGCTTTAAGGTCTTTTTCTTGTGTTTCAGCTCATTATAATATTCAGAAACTATTGTGGCAGGATCATTGGGCTCTGGTAGAGATGTGATTCTGGTGCTTAGGCATCTGGGTTTGGGGTGATTACAAGTCTAGGTGATGATTTCTGGGTTTGTTTTTGTTGAGTGGGTGGGTTTTTTTCCCTTGATTTTGTTGCAGCATTCAATTCTACTGGAAAAGATAAAAAACTTGGACTCATACAAATTTAGATTAAATGATATTATTCTTACTGCTGGCACAAGGTTGAGCCAAACAACACGCCAGGGCAAAGAGGACTAAAGGAAGAGTTTGTAAAGGTGAACATCAAAGCTGTACATTACAGTTATCTATGGGATTCATAGCTGGACATGGATTGTTTTAGTCCCATCAGTTGCTTCTCTTCCCTAATATATAGCAATAAAAGGACCAATTCATTCCAGTCCAAAAGAAATAAGCAAGTTTACAAAAGCAGAAAACAAGAACATCATTAACTTCTCTTACCTGTAGGTCACTGCGATCCAACAGGCATTCCAGGACAAAGGTCAATGACCTTAAGGGATGCCTAGCACCATATTAAGATTCTTTAGCCATCACAGGGGCATCATGTGTAAATTATTACACAGGTTTGAGTGAAACCTCCTGGGAGATACACACGAGCAGGTTCTCTGTGGACAGAGAGCTGGGAAAATGAAATAACGGGTGTCAAGAGAAAAACACACAGACACATTAATGCATATCTGGACAAAGTCTCTCTTTATTTGAGGGTAAAGGTGGCAATATAAGCTTTGGGGGCAGGGACACTCTGGACAGAGTTGTCAGTCTCAGAGTTGTCAGGATGTTGATCCCACAGCTTAGCTCCTTGAAGAACAATAGGTATCATCTTGGCTCCACCAGGTGGGGGAGGTGTGGCTCACTGAGGTCTGGAAGCTCCCGCTGCTCTGAAGGAGAAGCAGACAGCTCAGCTACTTCTCACAGGCTGGGAGAGTAAGTTTCTGTCAGGAGACATGGCTCTCTACATATGGCTCTCTATATCTCCTCCTTCTTTATTAGTTTTAAGATGAGGAGATAACAAACAAGTGGACAGTCATCCATTCATGACAGTGGGCCTGTAACCAGGGGGTGGAAACAGAGACCTGATTTCCCCCTCGTGAAGAACAGATAATTGTTTCCACATCTTAGATGGCTCTTAGTGTCTTTTGTAGAGGAGGGGATAGAGCCTTAAATTAGTGGGAGATCCCCGCAGAGTGCAGAATGATCCGACACCAACCCCTATGCAAATCAGGTGTGTTCCCCAGGGACTCAGAGCCAGAAAGAATGGTCCTCCCTCTGCAATGCATTGCTTGCAAACTCTCACTGGTGCCCATGTCAGTTCATAAACAGACACACATAGATCTGAGTTCTATGCGGCTCCATGAAGGAGATCCTCTTGTATAGGCTTTGATGTCAGAGAGTCAATTAGTCACCAAACGCCATGCAGGTCTTTTAACAGACACACCAGTTTTCAATTCAGTGAGCCTGGATGGAGACAGTCTGCTCAACAAAAAAGGTTAGAAGTTAGAAGTGGAACAGAATTAACATGTCTCTGGAAGGTCCAAGTTATTCAATTCAATTGCAAATTAGTATCTCTAAAAACACAAAGCCTAGCTTCCCAGTGTGGGGGAAATGGCTTTGAAAATCAACAGGTAAAATGTTATTTTTCAGAAAGAATGGAGACTATATTTGAAATTAGCTCAGTTGGCTGATAAAGATTATCTATCTTCATAATTGGAATCTCAAATATTGGACTTATTTCTAGACCACTCCATGATTGAGTAAACTGATCACATTAAAGGAAGGGTCATTATAACTCCTCTTTTAGATTAATTTTTCTAAGTCAGTTTTAACAGTCTCCATGTTCTCTGTCCCACAAGGTATAAACAAGACAGTGTATCTAATCTGGGACATAGGCAAGTAAAGTCACCATTGTCAGGGCACTCAGCAAGTTCACAGGTCACCATTATCTTCAGCATGCCACACCCATCACTCTAGCAGCTAACATGCTTCTGCAGCATTCTGTGGAAAAGACACAAACCTGCCTTCTTCCCCATATTAAATAACTGATCAGGATCATGCCATATGACAATAAGTGGATCCTTTCATCTCACCTAGGCATGAGTATGCCTAGTTGTTGGATGCTAGACACTCAGCAAGGAGTTCCTTGGCATCCAAATTTTTAAATTTTTCTTAAAAATATAAATTATAATTTAAATAATATGCACAGGGATACAATTTCCCTTTTTTGTTTTTATTTAGAAGATGTTATTTTAAGGTTTGACAATATCTAGCCCGTGAGAATTATAAAGAATTAAATTGTTAAAAACATCTCAAATATTTGATGACTGTAATAAATATCCAGTTCCATTATATTTGTTTTAATCTTAGTTGGAAACCCAAGAATAAACAATAATGGAGGCAATGACTATGTAAGCATAGAAAATAAATGGCATCTTTAGTTGTTTTTCTTGTTAAAAGGATAAAATTATTCTCAAGCCATTACCATTTTGATGATGAAAGCAATTGTAAGCCATGAGCTATAAATATATTTACTGGCTATCAGTATACAAATTAAAAGTTTGATTTTTAACATTTTAAAAATAGCAGCTACAGCACCCAATTTGTTTATCTGTGCTGAAGCAGAGGGAAACTCAAAAGAAATAAATATGTAATCCAATTACATGAGCTTTACTCTTACAGTAGATGTATTCTTTATAGGATGCATGTATAAATCTATAGAAATACAAACACATGTATGGAAGCAAATTTTAAAACTTATGTTTTGGATGACAATTATTAATTTTGCCTAAAAGGCTTGCCATGCAATAGACCAATTATCAATATAAAACTCCTACTTGGAGATGAAACAAGGTGATTTTACATTAATGTTCTCTTTGCCATGAAATGGCAGTGAACACATAACAAACTATTAGCAAATGATTACAGTAAGTTTTCTCCTGTGGCAAGCTTAAGATGACATTAACATATAGGATAAAGTCAATTAATATATCTTAATCTTTGAAAATCATTTAGAATAAGCAAATTATCTTTTATTTGAATTTTCAGTACCAATTTTCTTAAGATATAATTGATACATTACTTTTGAATCCTTTTGAAGCAACAAATACTTAAAAAATTTAAAAATCCCATTGTTAAGAGCAAGGGTCTGTAATAAACTTTTATGAATAATATACACTGAAAGATTCAAAGTCTTAGCTTATGTATTTTAAAGCAGAGAGAACACATTTTTTCTCACATAAAATAAGGCTATCACCATTTCCTAGCTCATTAGAAGTAAATCCTTTTACAATTATCTGGATCCGCAAGGCAAAAATAACCTTTTAAATCTATAATAATTTTGGAGGCCAAATTTTAATGCCTTCATAAGTTCTACATAGTCTCATTGATCTTTCATAGATCTTAAATTTGAACTGTATTTTAAACCACACCTGGATAAATCTTTAACTTCAATGTAAATATCTTCTAATCTGAGCCTATTGTCTAAGGCCAGACCCACACCCACCTGTCCTGCAGGGCTGCCTGCAGTCAGACAATATGGTAATTTGAGGGCTCCCAGAAAAATTTTACCCCTAAAATACTCTGGCAAAGTAATTCTGAAGTGGGAATAAGCAAACTCCAATTACTGCTCCAGTTCACATCTTAGGTACTGTGCAACTCTGATTAATCCACTTACCCTTAAATATGATCTCCAAAGGCTTGTGAACTCCATGAGATGGAACCCATCTCTGGACCAACACTGCTTGAGTGGACAAGCACCTAAGACTTGGTATCCCAGAAACCTGAGGTAAAACCAAATACTACTGTTTCACACACACACACACACACACACACACACACACACACACACACACCCACATACACACACATACACACACATACATGTATGCAAATGTAGCAAAAAATCCCTCCTAATAACATTCTGATACACTCATAAATCAGTGCCTTGCTCAGCCATCATCAAAGAACGTTCTTCCTACAGTAGATGGTAGCTAATACAGAGACCCACAGCCAGACATTATTCAGAGAATGAGAGACTTTGGAATGCTTAGCCTGAAATACCTCCCCCTCAGGGTTCAGTGAACACTACAGAGGAGGATACTGAAAAAATATAAGAACAAGAAGGGATGGAGGATGCCAAGAAAACAAGGGCCTCTAAACCAACATGATCAGTACACATATGAATGCACAGAGACTGAGGCAGCATTCGCAGGGCCTACATTGGTCTGCACTAGATGGAACCCTAGAGAAAAGGAGAAATGGACACAAGCTCCCATCCCTAGCCCAAAACTACATCTAATTCATAACCACTTGCAAATGAAAAATTTAGTTTCCTCAAATGGAGTCTCATTAGGAAAACAAACTACTCCTTTTTCTTTTTTCTTCTTATGGTTGGGATAGGTCACTGACAAACTTCTCTTACGGGTAGGTTACATGGCCATCAGTAGATGGTCAATAGAAAATGAACTCAACAGCATTGTTGAGAGATTCCTCATCTCACAATGTTGTGTTGGGAATTTTTGAAATCATTATTTTTAAAATTCTTGTTTTATTTTTTAATCTTTGTTTTCTTATCTTTTTCAACCCTACAGATTATGTGTGTGTGTGTGTGTTTGTGTGTGTGTGTGTGTGTGTGTGATTCCCACATGTGCAAATGAATGTCTCTGTTTCTTATTCTTTGTCTCTTTTCCTTTTGTTTATTTTGTTCAATTCAGATATGTTAGTTTTGTTTTATTTTACTTTATGTATTTTATTTTTATCCATTAGAAACCCATTTGTTTTATACTTTTTCAGAATATGAAATTTTATTATTATGTTTCCATCATTAAAATTTGATCTTGGTCATTTCTTCTTGCCTTTCTACAGGGCCAAAAGAGATACATTGTCTACTTTAAAAACCTTAAAGCAGACTCCAGAAATACCAGCTACAGCATGAACTTTCTTGACAAAATCCAGCCACCAGAACTTTATTGTTTTCCTCAGTGAAGTTCAAGCAGGCATTATGGGGCATGGGTATTGTGATTTTTTGGCATTCTTAGTGAGACAAAACTTGACACATTTCCTGACTGCAGAATTTGGATGTTTGGCTTCAACCCCTACTTTTCTCACCACAATTCTCTCTGCATGAGAAGTACCTTCAAAAAGATTAGTCTCCAAGGATGTGCCCAAGTGGGCTTTTTTGTGTTGTTTATCATCCCACATTTGGTCTTGTTGGTGACTGTGGAGCTTTCTGGCTGTATAGAGACCAAAACATGTGTTCATCTTGCTGTCCCATGGGCCCACACACCTGTTTCTTTTCTGATGAGAGGCAGGAAGGGTGTGGTCTGGATATGAGAGGAAGTAGGGAGGTACATGAAAGACTAGAAAGAGGGTAAACTGTAATCAGGATATATTCTGTGAGGGGGAAAAGTCTATTTTATTATTTTAGTTTTTTTTTAAATGGGTCTTCTCTTATATAATAAATCCTCACCACAGTCTTGCTTCTCTTCATTCCTCCCAGTTTCCACACACACACCTCCATCTCCCCAAGATCTACTGTTTCTCCATTTCCCTTCATAAAAGAGTAGGCCTCCCAGGGACACCAACAAAAGACAACATAACAAGATGCAATAAGACTAGGTACAAGCCCTCTTAGCAAAACTGGACAAGGCAACTCAAGAGGAAGAAAAGGATCCCAAGAGCAGATAAGGGAGTAAGAGACATCCTCACTCCCACAGTTAGGGGTCTCACAGAAACACCAAGCTAAGCAATCGCAACACATATGCAGAGAATCTAGCACAGATCCATGCAGGCTCTGATTGCTGCTTGAGTCTCTGTGAGTCCATATGAGCCCTGCTTAGTTGAATCTATGGGCGATGTTCTCCAGGTGTCATGGGTCCTTCTGGCTCCAAAAATCCTTCCTCATCTTCTATCATTGGGTTCCCCAAACTCTGACAAATGTTTGTCTGTGGGTCCCTATTGCTAGAAGAAGCTGCTCTGATGGTAATTGTTTAGGCACTGATCTATGAGTATAGCAGAATATCATCAAGAACCATCTCATTGACTGATATGCTTTGTTTTGTTTTGCCAGTTATGTTGCAGAATATAGCCCATTCAGGCTCCATATCCTTCATTACTAGGAGACTTTTCTAGGTCACTCTTATAGGTTCCATGAAGGTGTAGGCTCAGATTTTTCAAAACTTACTTTAATATTATTGTGTGTTAGTTACTTTTCTTTTATTGGGCTATAACACCACAACCAGAAGGCACCTAAGAAGGAAACATTTTATTTTGGCTTATACTTCTGAGGAATAGAGTCCCTTATGACTTAGAATGAAAGCTGAAATAGAAGACCAGATGGTCATATTTTCATTTCCTCAGAAGAAGTTGCACAGGGGCCTATGAGGGCAGGGAGAGAGGGAGGGAGGGAAAGAGGGAGGGGAGGGGGAGGGAGGGAGAGAGGGAGGGGAGGGGTTGGGATTGCAAGCTGGTACAACCACTCTGGAAATCAGTCTGGCGGTTCCTCAGAAAACTGGGCATGACACTTCCGGAGGATCCGGCTATACCACTCCTGGGCATATACCCAGAGGCTTTACCTGCATGCAATAAGGACACATGCTCCACTATGTTCATAGCAGCCTTATTTATAATAGCCAGAAGCTGGAAAGAACCCAGATGTCCCTCAACGGAGGAATGGATTCAGAAGATGTGGTATATTTACACAATGGAATACTACTCTGCAATTAAAAACAATGAATTCACGAAATTCCTAGGCAAATGGTCAGAACTTGAAAATATCATCCTTAGCGAGGTAACCCAATCACAAAAGAACACACATGGTATGCAGTCACTGATAAGGAGATATTAGCCCAGAATCTCAGAATACCCTAGACACAATTCATTCCCATATCAATAGATTTCTAAGAAGATGGAAGGAGAGACCCCTGGTCCTGGAAAGACTGGATGTAGGGGAATGCCAGAACAGAGAAGCGAGAGGGGGTTGAATGGGGAAAAGAGGGAGGGAAGGGGGCTTATGGCAGTTTCGGGGAGGGAGGAAACGGGAAAGGGGAAATGATTTTGAATGTAAATAAAAAAAACTTCGAAAATAAAATAAAATTTAAAAAAAAGGGCAGGGAGGGAGGGAGAGAGAGAGGGAGGGGAGGGGGAGGGAGGGAGAGAGGGAGGGGAGGGGGAGAGAGGGAGGGGAGGGGGAGGAAGGGAAGAAGGAAGGGAGAGGGAGGGAAGGAGGAAGGGAAAGGGGAAGGGAGAGAGGGAGGGAGGGAGGGAGGGAAGGAGGGAGGGAAGGAATACAAACTCTCACTCCACCCTTCAGTGACATATTTCCTCCATCAAGGCTGAATCTCCCAAGGGTTTCATAAACTTCCCAAACAGTGTCACTAATCAGGGACCAAGTGATAAGATACATGAGCCTGTGGGGGACATTTCTAATTCAAACTGCAAGGGAGTACTTTAAAGAGTAGATTTGAATGGCAATCAGCATTCGTGAACAAGTAGGATCCCTCTTCAGGAAACAGGGTCTTTTTCTGGATTTGACTAGCTAAGTATCAATAGAAATAAAGATACCGCGTGTGTGCAGATGTTCAGGAAGAAGTTATAATTGGTGTGGTGGTAGGGTGGGGAATGGTGGTAACAACCAAAGGAGAGATATGAATAGATTAAAAGAAAGTTGTAAAGAAGACTATGAAGAATCTTACGGGGAGATGGGAAATCCAGAGTGAGGCATAAGTAGAGGAGGTTTTACAAAGATGTTCAACTTCCTAAAACAACTCATAGAAAAGAGAAAAAAGAAGCTTTTCCCATTATATTTTTTCTTAAATGCTTCAAACTCCCTGCTAGCCCACTGACCAAAGATAGGGGACAAAGATGGCTAATAGGACAGGGGTGTTGTGTACCTGTTTAGAAATAGTTATTTGGGGCAGTTCCAATCTTTGTCTTCAATATATCAGTGTTCCAGACCAAAACATTAAACATGAATCAGTAGTGAAAGTCTAGTAAAAGTGGCAAACACCAAACACAAATAAGTAGCAACAGCTCAATTCAGAAGAAACCTCAAGGCTCTACCAAATCAGCACAAGTCTGTGGAAGTGGCAAGAAGCAGTCAGAATACCATGAGACGTTCTTTGACCCATTTTTCATTACAAAGTCATGTGAAGTAAAGATTAGTGAAGACCAGCAAAGTGTTGCAAGGAAAATAATTACAAGAGCATAGTCAGTGGTTCTACTTATACTCTCTCTGAGAATCACATGTCCTTTCAAGTGTCTGTCTCGGCAAAACATTCTCTCATGTATCTGCTTCACCAAAATATCCTGTCATGTTTCAGCTTCAGCAAAACATTCTCTCCTAAGGCAGTTTCCAGAAAAACATCACATGACACCACTTAGTCTCCAGAGAAACTCGAAATATCCACTTGACTAGGTTTCCACATTGCCTTCCAAATGACCACAATTTCAGTTCTCTCTCCCTGTACACTCTCCTTCCATCCCTCCCTCCTTCATTCAACTCCCTTTGTTCCCATCCCCCCCAGTCCACTCACATAACCTATTTTATTTTCCTTCTGCAGGGAGATCCATGTGCTTCCACTCTTGAGGTGAAAAATGCCCATTTTTAGAGGGATGGCTCTCAAACCTTCATTTCTCTCTCTCTCTCTCTCTCTCTCTCTCTCTCTCTCTCTCTCTCTCTCTCTCTCTCTCTCTCTCTCTCTCTCTCTCTCACACACACACACACACACACACACATACACACACACACAAACATGAGAAAGAGAATAAAAAGGAAACAATATCTTTTTTTTCCACATAAGCTTCCACATGGAGTTTAAGAGTTCTTGAGCTCCAGCCCTCTGAAATCATCTGAGATTTGTCTAAATTTTGAGGAAAACTTTGGAGAGAAAGTTCGTAAGTGCCTTCATATTGGATCACATACAGATCTCAGGAATTGCAATAGTGATTGCATTAATAATGTGGGACTGCCAGAGTCCCCTAAGGAATTCATTAGTGTTCATTGCTTTCACCACTCCTAACCCTCAAGAGGAAGACTTCCATGTTGCCTTGTCCCTATGGAAGGCTGTTCTCCTCTATCTCTCTCTCTGTTCCTAAATGCCGTTGAACACTTTTTTTTTTCCGTCAAGGTCAGAGAAGCCAGATTCATGGAGTTTTAGGATGTTCTCTGATAGTCCAAACTTAAAATTTTAGTCCTCATGAGATAGTCTGTGAGTAGTCATCCTGCTTGCCTGCCTGTGGAAAAAAAAAGCCAATTCTCATTGTTGACTCTAAGATGGCTTTATTTATCTTTCCATATATCAGAGAGTAGTTCTTCAAACTCCAGTATATGCAGAGGTAAGGGAAATTGTGCTGATGAACATCTATGTGCATTTACACAGTACTGTTTACATTCCAAAATCAATAAATACACAGTGCCCAGCAACAACTTCATCTCCCTGTCCATAAACAATGTCTATCATCTCAGGACTCACATGTTCATTTTTCTCCTGCTCATGCACCTATTGCTAAATTCTATCATCTATACCATCTTCATGCCATAGTTTGTGTACTCGGCCTTAAATTATTATCCCAGTAGCAAGATCAGCTTTTCGGAACCAAGGAAGAAACAAAGAAACTTGAGATAAAAATATAACTAGCAAGTTTCTTGATTTCCATACCCTGTGTTCACAACTAGTTCTTTCCTTCCTCCCCTTCTCTTCCTCTCTCTCTCTCTCTCTCTCTCTCTCTCTCTCTCTCTCTCTCTCTCTCTCCTTCCTTCTCTCTTTCCCTCTCCTTCCCTCTTCCATCTCCCTCTGTCTTCCTCCCTCACTTATCTTTATCTAATCTATTCATTTATTGTTTAATGCACATTGTTAATTTAGATTGGTTTGGTCCCACTCTTTTCTTCTGATTCTGATCATTTTCATGCAAGCCTTTCATCAGCATCTGTGCTTCAGATTCAGGGTTTTCTGTTTGTCCATGTGGAATTCACTCTGAGCAGGTCTAACTATGCTCATCTAACCTGCTCAGCCCAGCACCATTGCCACACCTTAGTTCATATTTGTCTGCTATCTCAGTGCTGTTCCTGAAGCAGCAATTGAGTCCTTTTTCGAGTGATTTCCCCTTTAGCTCATTTGCTAAATTTAATCAAGCCATGACTCTACCTCCAAACCTTCACCAGCTGTCCAGTGCTCCTGAGGTGAAGTTGAATAACTGGTAACTTGGCATCAGGAATATTCCACAATCTGACTCTTGGGCACACATTTCCTCCTTTCTCAATACCCACTCTATAAGTGCTTGCTCCACATATATCTGGGCCTTTACTCTGTCTTCCATCATTGTTCTTGGGCACAGGTTTTTCTTCTACTGGGATTGCTTATATTCTAGATTCTTTGGTGTCAGTTTTCTGGTTTGAACTCTGTCACTTTCAAGATGTATTTTACCTATTCTTTTGAGACAAACTTTTGTTATGTTGTCCAGGTTGGCTTTGTATTGGTTACTTTTCTGTTGCTGTAATAAAATACCATTACCAAAGGCAACTTATAGAAGAAAGAGTGTATTTTGAATTATAGTTCCAGAAAGGTAGTTCACAATGGAGAGGAAGGCATGACCACAGGTACCTCTAACAGAAAGCTAGATGACTGCATTTCATAGGCACCCAGGAAGCAAAGAGAGAAAACTGGAAATAGAGTGAGGCTATAAATTGTCAAAGACCACACTGAATGACATATTTCCTCTGGGAAGACTGTCCCTCCTAAAGGTTTCATAACCACCCCAAATAGCACCACCAAATGGGCTCCAAGCATTAAAACATATGAATGTATGGGAGAGATTTCTCAGTTATACCACTCTTGCACATATACCCAAAAGGTTCCCCACCATACCACAGGGGCATGTGCTCCACTATGTTCATAGCAACCTTATTGAAGATAGCCAGAAGCTGGGAACAACCCAGATGTCCCACAATGGAAGAGTGAACCCCAAAAACGTGGTTCATTTACACAATGGACTACTACTCAACTATTAAGAACAAGGACATCATGAATTTGCAAGCAAATGAATGGAACAAGAAAGTATCCTGAGTGAGGTAAATCAGACCCAAAAGGACATGCATGGTATGTACTCACTATAAGAGGATATTAGCCAAATATGTACAGAATACTCAGGATACAATCCAAAGAACTCAAGAAACAGAAGGGCCCAGGTGAGGTTGCTTCAATCCCACTTGGGAGGGAGAAAGCACGTGGGGGGATGTCTAGGAAGAGGGAGGGGAGAGGGAGGGGAAAGGGGGAACATGATCAGGTACTAGGGGGAACAGGAGTGAAAACCTGAGGGCCAGCAGAATGAATGAAAATATGCAACCTCAGGAGTTGTGAGGTGGGGGAACCCTTTAGAATGTACCAGATACCTGTAGGTGAAAGTTTCTCAGAACTTAAAAGGAGGGACCTTAGATGAAATGCCCAATAGTGGGGAGAAGGAACTTGTAGAATCCACCTCCAGCAGAATGACAGGGCATCAAGTGAGGTTATGTGGTTGCCATTCCACATAGTCAAAAACTTTGTCCCAGAATTGTTCCTGTCTAAAGGAACTGCAGAGACAAAAATGGAGAAGAGACTGAGGGAAAGGAGGTCCAATGTCTGGCTCAACTTGGTATTCATCTTAGGGGAGATTCCAAGGCCTGATACTATTACTGATGCTATGTTATGCTTACAGTCAGGAGCCTAGCATGGTTATCCCTCCTAGAGGCCCAACAAGCAGCTGACAGAAGCAGATACTTAAACCCAACCAATAGACTGATGTCGCGGACCACTGTGGTTGAATTCCAAAAGGCTGGAAGAAGCTGAGAAGGAGGGCTACCCCATAGGAAAACTATCATTCTCAACTAACCCAGATCCCTGAGATCTCAGACACTGAGCCACCAACCAGGCAGCATACAAGAACTGGTCTGAGACCACTGACACATATACAGCAGAGGACTACCTAGTCTGGACTCAGTAAAAGAAGACAGGCCTAACCCTCAGGAGACTTAAGTCCCCAGGGAATAGGGAGGTTTGGTGAGGGGTACATGCTCTTGGAGACAGGGGAAAAGATAAATGGGATGAGGAACTGTGGGAGAGCAGACCTGGAGCGGGATAATGTCTAGACTGTAAAAAAAAAATAAATTAATAAAAGTAAGTAAATAAATAAACAAACCTCCACAGATCTCAAACCCACAATTCTCCTGCCCCAGACTCTCAAATTCTGGAGCTACAAGTTACATCATACTTGGTTCTTGGGTTCTATTAAACAGGAAATTTCTTACATGAGAGACACACTGTGTAACACTTGCAACATCACTAAATCATCATTTTGCTGTCTATCATCACTGCTATGGAACCACACCCTTAGTTTTCAGGAATTACTGTGGAGTCTTCTAAAGCATCCAGTGTGAGCAACATGATATTGCTTGAATTCAAGCCAACCAAAACTTAGTCTGTTGGCATTGTCATCTTGTGATATGCCTGCCTACCTTGCAAAACTTAGAATAGTATTACAGGAAAAATTCAAATCAAATGTCAAAGGGTCTTGGGATTACATGAACTTTAAATTGTGTACCCTTGAGTTCTTTATTAGGACACTTACCATGTGCCTTTTTAGATTAATAATATTTCTGACCTTCTATATATATATATATTATCTAGTATATAAGGTGGCAATATTGTTTCCTAAGTTTCAGAGAAAGGTTGTGAACATTTTAGACATCAGAAATATTTGGTATTTTTGCTACAATTTCATGTGATTAACAATAATTATATATATTATGGAATTCAATGGGTGATATATATGAATATATGTGGCAACTGTTATATATTCAGAAAAATTCTTCTCAAACTGAATACTGTGTGATATTATCTAAAACACAACCTCTTCTTTGACAGTACTAGCCTCCTATGCAAACACCCTTTGGTTATATCCTTATCAGAATGAAGTAAGACTTCACTTGATCCTTTACCATTTATCCTTTCCTATACTAAACAGACATGGTACACTTAAGTAGTGGGAACCACACAAAAACCTTTCAATCAGTCTTGATAAAAATTACTCTCTTCACCATACTGACTCATGTAATTATTACATGTGACTTCTATTTTTAAAAAGAAGTCTTCAAAAGTGAAAGTGCATTTAGTTTTTCATTGGAACACCAAAATTGTTTTCCATAATTGGTTTAAAAAGAAGCATCCTCATCATACATAACACAAACCCGGTCTATGATTGCAGATAATAGGATGAATTAATTGCTGTGAGCCATAAAGTGGAGATGACATGCAGGAAGCCCTATCACAGGCATGATTAGCTCCATGTACACTCTGCTGTGACATAAAAATACACCCACACTTCACTCCCCAGCAGTCATTCAGCCTGTAGCATAACATTTCCAGTCATGATGTGTCAGTATCTAATTTAAACACCTGTATCACCATAGCAATGATTGTCACATCTGAATTGGGTGCAGAACATAGAAGCAAAGTCCTTTTCTCCATTAATGCTCACAATCCCGCAGATTTTCAGTTTTGATGTGAATCCATAGAATTGTCCCAGCAGTTTCTGCCAAGTCCCATTCACCTCCTTACTCCTAAGTCATGGGGCTCAACACAGGTGTCAAAATTTCATAGAACTGAGAAATTAACTTTTTTTGAAGGACAGAGGGGCTTGAGTGGGAGGTCTATGCAAGTGAAAATGGCCATGCCATAGCACAAGAGTGGTCAGGGAGTGGGAGGCACAAGTATGGAAGGCCTTCTTTCTTCCTTCTTTGCACTGGATGGATCTGTGGTTCAGTGTAGATCATCCCTTTTGGACTGGATACTGGAAAAGGTCTGAATGTAGGACAGGGGAAACAGCGAGAATTGTGACAGAATCTCCATCATTTTAGAAAGGATGAGTAGCAAATTAGATAATACAAGACAATTTTTGGAAACTTCACATATTCACTGGCCGACCTTGGTTTCTAAGAAATGGAGATTTGTGTCTGATAATGTCAGAGAAATGGAGAACAAAAACTCAAGGTCCATTCCTCTTATATTTTGTTCTGAATGCTCCTCCCTAAAGATATGTGCAATAAAGCCTTGCTTCAAAATTGTATTTTGAAACTATAATCTTAACCCTATTTTGAGCCTTTCAATTAGATCAGACAAGATTAGAAAACAGAAATCCTTGATATTATAGGGAAATTAGTTATATGCTACTGACATTAAACACCATATCTTCATTATTAAAATATTACTTTTGTTGAATCATATTAAAAGTTTCACAAGATACCTTCTCTTATAATCCAGTTTGAGTTCATTATATAGAACTGAAACACAATGCTTTCTTTATGTAACAAAGAATAGAAAAAATGTTTGTATTCCTAATATAAATCTTTTCATATAACTTAATATGACTATCACATCACTTAAGTTTGTTAGTTATAGGTCTTCCAGTTACCAGCTGTGTTCACCTGGAGCAGAGATCCGATCCCACACAGTCCACACCCAGTTGCATCTTGACTCTCCAGGTATTCAGACACAGCCAGCTTCACAGGCAAGACCTTAAACCCTGCCCCAAGACCTGGCATACCTGGACTTCTGAGAAATGGGAAGCAGATTCCCCACCCAGCTGGAGACCTGGGTGCCTTCCAGTTCATATCCGTGCCTGATCCCACACAGCCCACAACCCAGTTGCAGTTCAACTCCTCAGGATCACAGGATCACAGGAAGGACAGGCTCCAGTCAGAGACAGGAGGCCAGATAACACCAGAAATAACCAGATAGCAAGTGACAAGCTTAAGAACATAAGCAACAGAAAACAATTTGCCTTAGCAACATCAGAACCCAGTTCTCCCACCACAGCAAGTCCTAGATACACCAACACATCTGTAAAACAAGATTCAAATCTAAACTCTCATTTCTTGAACATGATAGAGGACTTTAAGAAGGACATAAAGAAATACAGAAAAACACAAGTAAACAAGTAGAAGCCCTTAAAGAGGAAACACATAGATCCCTTAAAGAAATACAGGAGAATGCAATCAAACAGGTGAAGGAATTGAACAAAATCATCCAGGATCTAAAAATGGAAGTAGAATCATTAAAGAAAACTCAAAGGGAAAAAGTCCTGGAGATGAAAAACCTAGGAAAGAGAACAGGAGTCACAGATGCAAGCATCATCAACAGAATACAAGAGATAGAAGAGAGATTCTCAGTAGCAAGAGATACAATACAAGACATAGACACAACAGTCAAGAAAAATACACAAAGCAAAAACACCTATCTCAAAACATTCAAGAAATCCAGGACACAATGAAAAGACCCAACCTGAGAATAATAGGTATAGAAGAGAGTGAAGATTCCCAACTCAAAGGGCCAGCAAACATCTTCAACAAAATTATATAAGAAAACTTTCTAACCAAAAGAAAGAAAGGTCCATAAACATACAAAAAGCCTACAGAACACCAAACAGATGGGGCCAGAAAAGGTATTCCTCTTGTCATATAATTAAAACACTAAATACACAGAATAAGGAAAGAATATTGAAAGCAGTAAGAGAAAAGGGTCAAGTAACATATAAAGGCAGACCTATCACAATTACACCAGACTTCTCACCAGAGAATATAAAAGCCAGAAGATCCTGGGCAGATGTCATACAGACTCAAAAAGATCAAAAATGCCAGTCCAGGCTACAATACCCAGCAAAACTCTCAATTACCATAGATAGAGAAACCAAAGTATTCCAAGACAAAACCAAATTTAAATAATATTTTTCTACTAATCTAGCCCTACAGAAGATAATAGAAGGTAAAGTCCAACACAAAGACTGAAACTATACCCCCCAAAAGCAAGAAATTAATCTTTTCACAACAAACACAAAGGAAGAGAAACACACAAACATAATTACAACTCTAACAACAAAAATAACAGGAAGCAGTGATCATTGTTCACTAATGGCTATCAACATCAATGGACTCAATTCCCCAATAAAAAGACATCTGCTAACAGACTGGATATGTAAATAGGATCTAGCATTATGCTGCATACAGGAAACACACCACAGAGTCAAAGACAGATATTCCCTCAAAGAAAAAGGATGGGAAAAAATTTTCCAAGTAAATGGTCCCAAGGAACAAGCTGAAGTAGCCATCCTAATATCCAACAAAATAGACTTTCAACCAAAAGGTGTCAAAATGATGGGGAATGTCACTATATAGTTATCAAAGGTAAAATCCACCAGATGAACTCTCAATTCTTTATATGCCCCAAATGCAAGGACAACCACATCTGTAAAAAAAATGCTAACGCTCAAAACACACATTGAACCTCACACAATAATAGTAGGAGATTTCAACACCTCACTCTCACCAATGGACAGATCATGGAAACAGAAACTAAACAGAGGCACAGTGAAACTAAAAGAAGTTATGAACCAAATGGATTTAACAGATATGGATTTAAAAGAATATACCTTATTCTCAGCATCTCATGGTACCTTCTCAAAAATCGACCATATACTCAGACACAAAACAAACCTCAACAGATACAAGAACATTGAATTAATCTCATGTATTCTATCAGACTACCACAGACTAAGGCTAGTCTTCAATAGCAACAGAAACAGCAAAAAGACCACATACATATGAAAGCTTGACAACTATCTAGTCAATGATAATTTGGTCAAGGAGGAAATAAAGAAAGAAATTAAAGACTTTTAAGAATTCAGTAAAAATGAAAGCACAACATACCCGAACTTAAGGGATACAATGAAAGCAGTGCTATGAGGAAAACTCATAGCTCTGAGTGCCTCCATAAAGAAATTGGAGAGATCATACAGTAGCAGCAAAATAGCTCATCTGAAAGCTCTAGAAGAAAAAGAAGCACATGGTCCCAAAAGGAGTAGACAACAGAAAATAACCAAACTCAGGACTGAAATCAACCAAGTAGAAACAAAAAGAGCTATACAAAGAATCAACAAAACCAGGAGTTGATTCTTTGAGAAAATCAACAAGATAGATAAATGCTTAGCCAGACTAATCAGAGGACATAGAGATAGTATCCAAATTAACAAAATCAGGAAAGAAAAGGGAGTCATAACAACAGAAAAAGAGGAAATTCAAAACATCTTCAGATCCTACTACAAAAGCCTAACTCACAAAACTGGAAAATCTGGATGAAATAGACAATTTTCTAGACATATACCAAATACTAACGTTAAATAAGGATCAGATAAGCCATCTGAACAGCCCCTTAACCACCAAGGAAATAGATGCAGTCATTAAAAGTCTCACAACAACAAAAAAGGGCCCAAGGCCATATAGTTTTAGTGCAGAATTTTATCAGACTATCAAAGAAGATCTAAAACTAATACTCCTCAAACTATTCCATAAAATAGAAACAGAAAGAACACTACCCAATTCCTTTTATGAAGCCACAGTTACACTGATAACTTAACCACAAAAAGACCCAACAAAGAAAGCAAATTACAGACCAATTTCCATTATGAATAATGATGCAAAAATACTCAATAAAATTATTACAAACAGAATCCAAGAACACAGCAAAACTATCATCCACCATGATCAAGTAGGCTTCATCCCAGAGATGCAGGGATGGTTCAATCTACTGAAATCTATCATAAACAAACTCAAAGAAAAAAAAACCACGTGATCATCTCATTAGCTTTGGAAAGACTGACAAAATACAACACCCATTAAAAGTATTGGAGAGATTTCCACATAAGAACTGAGTGTTGAGGTAGTTGGGACCGCCAGGCTCAGAGACAGACAGGCATAATATCGCTTCGGTTTCAGGCAGCTTGTGTGTAACCTGCTCCCAGGTGCTGGGCTGATCTGCAGTAACCAGCGCGCCAGTTCCGCGGTGGGACCTTCTGCCTGGTGGAGGGACCCCGCGCAGGGAGGGAGCCCGCCAGCTTCCCTTCCGCGACCTCTGTTCCCGCGGACTGCGCTGGAGAGACCGGTACCCAGGCTCTCCCCCCCCCCCCCCCCCGATATAACATCACTTGGGACACGGCCTGTTGGGGCTTCCGTCTGTGCCCGAGGGCGGGTTGGCGCTGTGGTCGTCTGGGTGCCAGATCGGCGGGCCATCGTGACCACAGGGTGAGCGGCGCCACGGAGACTGCCCTCCGCCATCTTTGCTCCAGTGACCAGGTAGTTGGGACCGCCAGGCTCAGAGACAGACAGGCATAATATCGCTTCGGTTTCAGGCAGCTTGTGTGTAACCTGCTCCCAGGTGCTGGGCTGATCTGCAGTAACCAGCGCGCCAGTTCCGCGGTGGGACCTTCTGCCTGGTGGAGGGACCCCGCGCAGGGAGGGAGCCTGCCAGCTTCCCTTCCGCGACCTCTGTTCCCGCGGACTGCGCTGGAGAGACCGGTACCCAGGCTCTCCCCCCAATATAACATCACTTGGGACACGGCCTGTTGGGGCTTCCTTCTGTGCCCGAGGGCGGGTTGGCGCTGTGGTCGTCTGGGTGCCAGATCGGCGGGCCATCGTGACCACAGGGTGAGCAGCGCCACGGAGAGTGCCCTCCGCCATCTTTGCTCCAGTGACCAGGTAGTTGGGACCGCCAGGCTCAGAGACAGACAGGCATAATATCGCTTCGGTTTCAGGCAGCTTGTGTGTAACCTGCTCCCAGGTGCTGGGCTGATCTGCAGTGACCAGCGCGCCAGATCTGCTGTGGGACTTCTGCCTGGCAGAGGGACGCCCCCTCCCCCCCCAGGAGAGATCACACACCCCTGCACAGGGCAGGAGCCTGCCAGCCTCCCTTTGGCGACCTCTGCTCCAGGAATCCACTAGGCTGAGCCTTTAGATGTGCAAGGCCTCCCCAATATAAGATCACTTGGGGCAAAGCACATTAGGGCTCCAAAGTCACTCAGGAGCAGGCAGGCCCCAGAAATCGGTGCCAGGGGAATCCTGGTAATCCAGGGGGGGCAGAAATAGCTTTGCAGGCTCACAGGAGGTCCAACCAACAGCCAGTGGCAGCAGGACCAACTAACTCCAGAGGTATCCAGATGGCAAAAGGCAAACGTAGGAATGTTACTAACAGTAATCAAAGTAATGTGGGACCATCCGAACCCAACTCTCCAACAGCAGCAAGTCCTGGATACCCCACCACACCCGAAAGACAAGATCTGGATTTAAAATCACTTCTCATGATGCTATTAGAGGATCACAAGAAGGACACAAATAAATCTCATAAAGAGTTACAGGAGACCATGAATCAACGGTTAGAAGCCCTTACAAAGGAAACACAAAAATCGCTTAGAGAAATGCGGGAGAACATGGATCAAAAGATGGAGGCGCACAAGGAGACAACACAAAAATCGCTTAACGAGATGAATCAACGGGTAGATGCACTCACAAAGGAATCACAAAATTTGCATAAAGAAATGCAGAAGAATATGGGTCAACAGACGGATGCCCATAAGGAGGCAACACAAAAATTGCTTAAAGAAATGAATCAACGGTTAGATGCCCTTACAAAGGAAACACGAGAACTGCTTAAAGAAATGCAGGAGACGATGGATCAACAGATGGAATCCCATGAGGAGGAAACACAAAAATCGCTCAGAGAAATGCAGGAGAACGTGGGTCATCAGGAAGAAATCCTGAAAGAGGTAATGCAAAAATACCTTAAAGAAATACAGGAAAATACAAACAAACAAGTGAAGGATCTCAGCAAATCCATCCAGGAACTAAAAAAGGAAGTAGAAACAACTAAGAAATCACAAAGGGAGACAACTTTGGAGATAGAAAACCTTGGGAAGAAATCAGGAGTCATAGATGCAAACATCAACAATAGAATACAAGAGATGGAAGAAAGAATCTCAGGTGCTGAAGATTCCATAGAAAGCATCGACTCAACAGTCAAAGAAAATGCAAAATGCAAAAAACGCGTAACCCAAAACATCCAGGAAATCCAGGACACAATGAGAAGACCAAACCTAAGGATTATAGGTATAGATGAGAGTGAAGATTTGCAACTTAAAGGGCCAGTAAACATCTTCAACAAAATTATGGAGGAAAACTTCCCTAACTTAAAGAGAGAGATGCCGATGAACATACAAGAAGCCTACAGAACTCCAAACAGACTGGACCAGAACAGAAATACCTCCCGTCACATAATAATCAAAACACCGAATGTTCTAAACAAAGAAAGAATACTAAATGCAGTAAGAGAAAAGGGCCAAGTAACATACAAAGGAAGACCTATCCGAATCACATCAGACTTCTCACCAGAGACTATGAAAGCCAGAAGATCCTGGGCAGATCTCATGCAGACACTAAGACAGCACAAATGCCAGCCTAGACTACTATACCCAGCAAAACTCTCAATCACCATAGATGGAGAGACCAAGATATTCCATGATAAAACCAAATTTTCACAATATCTTTCCACAAATCCAGCCCTGCAACGGATAATAGGTGGAAACCTCCAATACAGGGAGAGAAACAACACCCTGGAAAAAATGAGATAATAACCTTCTTGAATCAAACCCAAAAGTAGATAACCACTCAAACATAAAGATAGCGTCAAGAATGGCAGATGGCAATAATCACTATGCCTTAATCTCTCTTAATATCAATGGTCTCAATTCCCCAATTAAAAGACATAGACTAGCAGACTGGATACGTAAACAGGACCCAGCATTTTGCTGCATGCAGGAAACGCACCTCAGTGTCAAAGACAAACACTACCTCAGAGTAAAAGGCTGGAAAACAATTTTACAAGCAAATGGCCCCAAGAAACGAGGTGGAGTAGCCATCCTAATATCGGATAAAATTGATTTTCAACCCAAAGTCATCAAAAAAGACACAGAAGGACACTACATACTGATCAAGGGAAAAATCCACCATCAAGAACTCTCAATCCTGAATATCTATGCTCCAAATGCAAGGGCACCCTCATTCGTAAAAGAAACTTTACTAAAACTCAAAGCACACATCGCACCGCACACAATAATAGTGGGTGACTTCAACACCCCGCTCTCTGAAATGGATCGTTCAGGAAAGCAGAAACTAAACAGGGACACAGTGAATCTAATTGAAGCCTTGGACCAAATGGAACTAACTGATATATATAGAACATTTCATCCTAGAGCTAAAGAATACACCTTCTTCTCAGCTCCTCATGGTACCTTCTCCAAAATTGACCATATAATTGGTCACAAATCAGACCTCAACAGATACAAGAAGATAGAAATAATCCCATGCCTCCTATCAGATCACTATGGAATAAGGGTGGTCTTCAATGGCAACAAAAACAAAAGAAAATCCACGTACACATGGAGGCTGAACAATGCTCTACTCAATGATAACTTGGTCAAGGTGGAAATAAAGAAAGAAATCAAAGACTTTTTGAAAGTTAATGAAAATGAAGGCACAACATACCCTAACTTATGGGACACAATGAAAGCAGTGCTAAGAGGAAAATTCATAGCCCTGAGTGCCGCCAAAAAGAAACGGGAGACAGCATACACTAACAGCTTAATGGCACACCTGAAAGCCCTGGAACAAAAAGAAGCAAATACACCAAAGAGGAGTAGAAGGCAGGAAATCATCAAACTCAGGGCTGAAATCAATCAAGTAGAAACAAATAAAACCATACAAAGAATCAACAAAACGAGGAGTTGGTTCTTTGAGAAAATCAACAAGATAGATAAGCCCTTAGCCAGACTAACCAGAGGGCACAGAGATAGTATCCAAATTAATAAAATCAGAAACGAAAAGGGAGAGATAACAACAGAAACTGAGGAAATTCAAAAAATCATCAGATCCTACTACAAAAACCTGTATTCAACACAACTAGAAAATCTTGAGGAAATGGACAATTTCCTTGACAGATACCAAGTACCAAAATTAAATCAGGATCAAATAGACCATCTAAACCGTCCTATAACCCCTGAAGAAATAGAAGTTGTCATTGGAAGTCTTCCAACCAAAAAAAGCACAGGTCCAGATGGTTTTAGTGCAGAATTCTATCAGACCTTCAAAGAAGACCTAACACCAATACTCTTCAAACTGTTCCACAAAATAGAAACAGAAGGAACACTACCCAACTCGTTCTATGAAGCCACAATTACACTAATACCAAAAGCACACAAAGATCCGACAAAGAAAGAGAATCTCAGGCCAATCTCTCTTATGAATATCGATGCAAAAATACTCAATAAAATTCTTGCCAACCGAATCCAAGAACACATCAAAACGATCATTCACCACGATCAAGTAGGCTTCATCCCAGGGATGCAGGGATGGTTCAATATAAGGAAATCCATCAATGTAATCCACTACATAAACAATCTCAAAGAAAAAAACCACATGGTCATCTCATTAGATGCTGAGAAAGCATTTGACAAAATTCAGCATCCTTTCATGCTAAAGGTCTTGGAAAGATCAGGAATTCAAGGCCCATATCTAAACATAGTAAAAGCAATTTACAGCAAACCAGTAGCCAGCATCAATCTAAACGGAGAGAAACTTGAAGCAATCCCACTAAAATCAGGGACTAGACAAGGCTGCCCTCTCTCTCCATATCTTTTCAATATAGTACTTGAAGTTCTAGCTAGAGCAATTAGACAAGAAAAAGAGGTCAAAGGGATACAAATTGGAAAGGAAGAAGTCAAACTATCACTATTTGCAGACGATATGATAGTATACATAAGCGACCCAAAGAACTCCACCAGAGAACTCCTACAGCTGATAAACGACTTCAGCAAAGTGGCCGGATATAAAATCAACTCAAGCAAGTCAGAAGCCTTCCTATACTCAAAGGATAAGCAGGCTGAGAAAGAAGTAAGAGAAATAATACCCTTTACGATAGCCACAAACCATATTAAGTATCTTGGCGTGACGCTAACCAAACAAGTGAAAGATCTGTATGACAAGAACTTCAAGTCTCTGAAGAAAGAAATTGAAGAAGACCTCGGAAGATGGAAAAATCTGCCATGCTCATGGATTGGCAGGATTAATATAGTAAAAATGAGCATCTTACCAAAAGTAATACACAGATTCAATGCAATCCCCATCAAAATCCCAACTCAATTCTTCATAGAGTTAGAAAGAGCAATTCAAAAATTCATCTGGAATAACAGAAAACCCAGAATAGCTAAAACTATTCTCAAGAGTAAAAGAACCTCTGGGGGAATCAGTATCCCGGACCTCAAGCTGTACTACAGAGCAATAGTGTTAAAAACTGCATGGTATTGGTACAGTAACAGACATGTAGATCAATGGAACAGAATTGAAGACCCAGAAATGAATCCACACTCCTATGGTCACTTGATCTTTGACAAAGGAGCTAAAACCATCCAGTGGAAAAAAGATAGCCTTTTCAACAAATGGTGCTGGCTCAGCTGGAGGTCAACATGCAGAAGAATGCAAATTGACCCATCCTTATCTCCTTGCACTAAGCTCAATTCTAAGTGGATCAAAGATCTCCACATAAAACCAGACACACTGAAACTAATAGAAGGGAAACTAGGGAAGAACCTTGAACATATGGGCACAGGGGAGAATTTCCTGAACAGAACTCCAATAGCTTATACTCTAAGATCAAGAATAGACAAATGGGACCTCATTAAATTACAAAGTTTTTGCAAGGCAAAAGACACCGTCAAAAAGACAAAGCGGCAACCAACTAACTGGGAAATGATCTTTACCAACCTTACATCCGACAGAGGGCTAATATCCAAGATATACAAAGAACTCAAGAAGTTAAACTCCAGAGAGGCAAGTAACCCTATTAAAAAATGGGGTACAGAGCTCCACAAAGAGTTCTCACCTGAAGAATATCTAATGGCTGAGAAGCACCTAAAGAGATGTTCATCATCCTTAGTCATTAGGGAAATGCAAATCAAAACAACCCTGAGATTCCATCTCACACCAGTCAGGATGGCTAAGATCAAAAACACAGGAGACAGCAGTTGTTGGCGAGGATGTGGAGAAAGAGGAACACTCCTCCACTGCTGGTGGAATTGCAGGCTGGTACAACCACTCTGGAAAGCAGTCTGGCGGCTCCTCAGAAAACTGGGCATGACACTTCCGGAGGATCCGGCTATACCACTCCTGGGCATATACCCAGAGACTTTACCTGCATGCAAGAAGGACACATGCTCCACTATATTCATAGCAGCCTTATTTATAATAGCCAGAAGCTGGAAAGAACCCAGATGTCCCTCAACGGAGGAATGGATTCAGAAGATGTGGTATATTTACACAATGGAATACTACTCTGCAATTAAAAACAATGAATTCACGAAATTCCTAGGCAAATGGTCAGAACTTGAAAATATCATCCTTAGTGAGGTAACCCAATCACAAAAGATCACACATGGTATGAAGTCACTGATAAGGGGATATTGACCCAGAATCTCAGAATACCCTAGACACAATCAGCATATCAATAGATTTCTAAAAAGATGGAAGGAGAGACCCCTGGTCCTGGAAAGACTGGATGTAGGGGAATGCCAGGAGAGAGAAGCAAGAGAGGGTTGAGTGGGGAAAAGAGGGAGGGAAAGGGGCTTATGGAACTTTCGGGGAGGGAGGAAACGGGAAAGGGGAAGTGATTTGGAATGTAAATTAAAAAAATAAAATTAAATTAAATTAAAAAAAAAAAAAAAAAAGTATTGGAGAAATCAGGAATTCAAAGCGTATACATAAATATAATAAAAGCAATATACAGCAAACAAATAGCTAACATCAAACTAAATGAGGAAAACCCCAAAGCAATCCCATTAAAATCAGGCACTAGACAAGGTTGCCCACTCTCTCTCTATCTATTCAATATAGTACTCAAAGAAGTTATAGGCAGAGCAATTAGACAACAAAATGAGATCAAAGAGATACAAATTGGAAAGGGGGAAATCAAGATGTCACTATTTGCAGATGATACACTAGTATAATATCTAGTGTATCATACACTAGATGATACATAAACGACCCCTAAAATTCTAAGAGAGAACTCCTACATCTGACAAACAACTTCAACAAAGTAGCTGGATATAAAATTGACTCAAACAAATCAGTATCCTTCCTCTACTCAAAGGATAAAAGGGATGAGAAAGAAATTAGGGAAACAACACCTTTCACAATAGTCACAAATAACATAAAATATCTTGGTGTGACTCTAATCAAGCAAGTGAAAGATCTGTATGACAAGAACTTCAATCTATGAAGAAAAACAAAGAATACCTCAGAAGATGGAAATATCTCCCATGCTCATGGATTGGCAGGATTAATATAGGAAAAATGGCCATCTTACCAAAAGCAATCTGCAGATTCAATGCAATCCCCATCAAAATCCAACTCAATTCTTCATAGAGTTAGAAAGAGCAATTCTCAAATTCATTTGGAATAACAAAAAAACATAGGATATCTAAAACTATTCTCAACAACAACAACAAATTCTGGGAGAATCACCATCCTGGACCTCAAGCTGTACAACAGAGCAATAGTGATAAAAACCACATGGCATTGGTACAAAGACAGGCATGTAGATCAATGGAATAGAATTGAAGACCCAGAAATGAACCCACACACCTATGGTCACTTAATCTTTGACAGAGAAGCTAAAAACATTCAGTGAATATAAGATAGCATTTTTCAACTAATGGTGCTGGTTCAACTGGCAGCTAGCCTGCAGAAGAATGCAAATTGATCCTTACCTATCTCTTTGTACAAAGCTCACGTCCAAGTGTATCAAGGACCTCCACATAAAACCAGATACAACTGAATCTAATAGAAGAGAAACTGGGGAAGGGACTTGAACACATGGGCACAGGGGAAAATTTCCTGAACAGAACACCAATGACTTATGCTCTAAAATCAAGAATTGACAAATGGGACCTCATAAAATTGCAAAGCTTCTGTAAAGCAAGGGACACTATCAATAGGATAAAATGGAAACCCACAGACTGGGAAAAGATATTTACCAACCCTACATCTGATAGAGGGTTAATATCCAAAATATGCAAAGAACTCATGAAGGCAGACTCCATAAAACCAAATAACCCTATTAAAAAGGGGAGCATAGAGCTAAATAGAGAATTCTCAACCAAGGAATCTCAAATGGCTGAGAAACACTTAAAGAAATGTTCAACATCCTTAGTCATCAGGGAAATGAAAATCAAAATGACCCTGATATTCCACCTCATACCAGTGAGAATGGCTAAGATAAAAAATGCAGGTGACAGCAGATGTTGGCAAGGATATTGAGAAAGAGGAACACTCCTCCATTGCTGATGGAACTGCAAGCTAGTAAAACTACTTTGGAAATTACTCTGGTGGTTCTTGAGCAAATTGAAAATAGTTCTACCTGAAGACCCAGCTATACCACTCCTGAGCATGCTCCATCATATAACAAGTACACATGCTCCACTATGTTCATAGCTGCCTTATTTATAATAGCCAGAAGCTGAAAACAAACTGGATGTCCCTCAACAGAAGAATGGATACAGAAAATGTGGTACATATACACAATGAAGTACTACGCAGCAATTAAAAACAATGACTTCATGATATTTTCAGGCAAATGGATAGAATTAGAAAAATATCATCCTGAGTGAGGTAACAAAGACACAAAAGAATACACATGGTATGTACTCACTAATAAGTGGATAGTAACCCAAAAGCTCACAATGCCTATGATACAACCTACAGACCATATGGAGCATAGAAGAAAGGAAAACCAGGGGGTGGATGCTTCAGTACTGCATTGAGTGGGGAACAGGACGACTGTAGGAGATGGAAGGAGAGGAGGACAAGGGAGGGAGAAAGGAGGAGGAGGAAATATGGGTGGCAGTATCAGAATCTGAAGGAGATATGAGAGAAGTCAAGAAATCGAATAAAAATAGATATGGGGGGATGAGAACCTGGAAATAGCCACTGAAGGGTCCCAGATACCAGAGAAACTTGAGGCTCCCAGGACCCAACGGGATTGACTTTAGCTGTAATGCGCAGAGAAGGGGGAAATAGAACCTGTAGAGACCACCTCCAGTAGACAGGCCCTGCCCCTGGTCAAGGTATGGGGCCACCCACCACTTTCAAAGTTTTTTAACGCACAACTGTTCCTGTCCAAAGGAAGAACAGGGGCAAAAAGTGGAACAGAGACTGAAGGACGGGTCAACCGGGGAACGGCCCCACCTGTGGACACATCATGTCTGCAGACACCAAACCCGAGACTGATGCTGTGGACAAGAGGCAATTGCAGACAAGAACCAAGTGTGGCAGTTCCTGGGGAGGTCCGGCCAGCACTGACCAATGCAGATTCAGATGCTTGGAACCAACCATCAGACTGAACTCAGGGAATCTGGTAGGGGAGCTGGCAGAAGAACTGAAGGGGATTGCAACCCCATTGGAAGAACAACATAGGCTGACCTGACCACCCAGTTCTCCCAGAGTCTAGACCACCAACCAAGGAGTGTACCTAGAGGGATCCATGGCTACAGATACATATGTAGCAGAGGATGGCCTTTTCCAACAGCGATGGGAGGGGAGGCCCTTGGTCTCGGGGGAGGTTTGATTCCCCAGGGTAGGGGGATGCTGGAGCATTGAGGCAGGAGAGTCTGGGTGGGTGAGGGAGCACTCTCATACAGGCAAAAGGGTGTGGGGAGGGAAGATGTGGGACTAGGGCCGGGTGGCAGAGGGGTAACCGGGAAGTGGGATATTATGGGATGGGGGTTGGTGGAGGGGTTAACCAGGAAGTGGAGTATCATTTGAGATGTAAACAAATGGAATGAATGAATAATAATAATAATAATAATAATAATAATAATAATAATAATAATAATAATAAATTTGTTAGTTATAATTTTTAATTCACAAAAAAAACCTGTTCATGTACTCTCAAAGTTATTTTACCTTTACAGTGGGCTTAAAAGCAATGTTGGTTTAGAGAAGTGAAAGTCCTAAATACCCAAGCAAAGAAAATGAACGTAAATGTTTCTATTATGCTGGTCAAAGTAGCTGACAAGAAAATGCAGACACACCCACTTTTGAAGACATTAACACTAATCTTTTAGTGGGAATAAAAACTACAAGGTTATGAAACACTTAAACTTCACTGCCAAACAGCCTTCTCCAATAGCCACTATTAGAACAAGCTAGTCAACAAAAAGAAAGTACATCTTAATTTCAAATGTAATAGAACATTCACCCAGACAGGCTATATCCATGGTAGTCGGTCGTGATTATCAGCTTGGCTTGATCCAAATCACCTAGAACATTAAGACAATAACACTGGGAGTGTCTATTGGGTGTTTCCACAGAGGACTGGTTGAGAGTAATCAACTCATGACAAGTGTGGGCACCATGATGCCTTGAACTGGAGACTTGGACAGAATAAGGGCAGTCATTCTCTTGTCTCTGCTTCCTAGGAGAGGAATGATGCAAAATAAATTTCTTCATCATGCCTGATTGCCATGCCTTGCAATGATTGCAGCCTCTAGCTTAAGGAGTAAGAAAAAGAACAAATTTAACTCAGAGAGGAAAGTAATTTTACAAACATACTTTCAAAATGGAAGGGGAGACTTTTGCAAACTGATATAAGAAGACATTACTCTCTTTTTTGAATTAGATATATTCTTTATTTACATTTCAAATGTTGTCCCCTTTCCTGGTTTCCCCTCTGAAAACACCCTATCCCATCTCCCCTCCCCCTGCTCACCAACCCACCCACTCCAACTTCCCTGTCCTAGAATTTCCCTATGCTGGGGCATCGAGTCTTCTCAGGACCAAGGGCCTCCCCCCCCTTTGCTGTCCAACAAGGCCATCCTCTGCTACATATGCAGCTGGAGCCATGGGTCCCTCCATGTGTACTCTTCGGTTGGTGGTTTATTCCCTGTGAGATCTGGGGATACTGGTTGGTTCATATTGTTGTTCCTCCTATGGGGCTGCAAGCCCCTTCAGCTCCTTTGATCCTTTCTCTAGCTCCTCCATTCGGGACCTTGTGCTCAGTCCAATGGTTGGCTGAAGGCATCTACCTCTGTATTTGTCAGGTAATCCACAATAGTGTCTAGGTTTAGTGACTGTATATGGGATGGATCCCCAGGTGGGGCAGTCTCTGGATGGTCTTTCCTTCAGTCTCTGCTCTACACTTTATCTCTGTATCTCCTTCCACGGTTATTTTGTTCCCTCTTCTATGAAGGACCAAAGAATCCATACTTTAGTCTTCCTTCTTCTTGAGCTTCATGTGATCTATGAATTGTATCTTGGGTATTCCGAGTTTCTGGACTAACATCCACTTATCGGTGAGTACATACCTTGTGTGTTCTTTGTGATTGGGTTATCTCACTCAGGATGATATTTTCTAGTTCCATCCATTTGCCTAAGAATTTCATAAAGTCATTGCTTTTAATAGCTGAGTAGTATTGCAGTGTTTAAGTGTACCACATTTTTTTGTATCTATTCCTCTGTTGAGGGACAATCTGGGTTCTTTCCAGCTTCTGGTTATTATAAATAAGGCTGGTATGAACATAGTGGAGCATGTGTCCTTATGTGGGAGGACATTACTCTCATAATATAAAAAAGAAAAACTAATATTGCAAGAAGAAAAACTATAAGCCCAAATCCCTACTTAACACAATATAAAATTCTTAACAAAATACCAGTGAATTCAAGTGGGGACTATGTGGAAAAGATAATACAACATGATAAAAAAAATTAGATAAATGCTGGCAAACTGATCAGTGTGATCCAGATATCAACAGACTAAGGAAAGACCATGTGATTGGCTCAATAGAAGCAGAAAAAACACTTTTCACCTTCAACATCTAGCCGTAATAAACACACCATTAAATAATTCGAGATTGATTTCCTCAACCTGATAAATGCCATTTTTTAAGAAAACCCAGAGTCTCCACCTCAGCTCAGTAATGGATCAACTGGTGTGGCCTCCCTGTCTTCTGTGTTCCCATCTCCAGTGGACCATGCAGATCAGCTCCTCCAACTTTCCTTCCCTCACTCTTCCCCTTACCACAGCCTCCATCCATAGCAGGCATTCTCTAGGAACCCACTGGCCACTCTAGCCAGTGAAGCAGGTAGGCTAATTGTGTGTCTTCCCCTCCTCCTCATCTTCAAATCCAACACCCCATTCTTGCCCTGAGCTCTGTAGCAGACCACTGCTATGGCCTCACCTTCCTCTCTAGAAGATCACACAGATCTTCTCCTCCAACTTCACTTTCTACCTGCTGAGGTTGGTACCAGAGGCAGCAGACAGTTTAGTTTCCAGATTTGTTAAGTATTCTAGGCCTGAAAGTGGCCAGGGTAGCAAGGGGGCTTCTTTGCATTATGAAGTTGAGACCCAGAGTACTACAATGTTATCTCCATAGAATCAATGGTGCCAAATCAGTTTTGAACATTTTTCCAATATCAATCAACTTGGAGGCTAGTTCTCAGAGACTATATAGGCTTTTTAGTACCTCTTAGAAATGTATTTCTGCTCAGATTAGCCCATGTTTACTTCTGTGGCTCATCACCAGGGATAGTAGAGGATAATGATGAGTGATGGAAACATGGAGCGTAAGTCAGTGAGATTTTCCTTTAAAATATTTTTATGATGAACTATCATACTAAAAGTTAAAAAGGAGAACTTTTGTTTTATTTATCTTTCATTTGTTCATCTGAACTGTATTTAAAAGTGTGGCCCAAGCTATAGCCACAAGGAAAAGACCTTCAAATGAGGATTGCAAAACAGCCCTTGAACCCAGGCCTCAGGATGAGCTTTTAGCTCATGCAGCTGCTGGATTCCATCACCCTTGCCCTAGAGATGATGACTCAGCCCAGATAAGGTGCACAAGGCCTCCCAGGCTGTCAGCAGTGGCCTCTCTGGGACAGCTTTCCAAGTGAGTCTTCTATCCCTAATCTAAGCACTCAGCACCAACTTACAGAGATCCATTTAGATTTCTTTTATGACTGTCTGTGTTCTTTGGGAAAGCCTCAGTAACACCCCATCTTTCTAAATTCCCTCACCTTTTCCCCTTTGCTTCCATAGGGAAGTTTCCTAGTTCTGTAAAATTATATAATTCCTTAAAACACTAAAACACATGCCCAATTCCTTCCCAACCTAAAGGCTGGGGTTTTTTTTTTTCTCTTTATTTTTTCTTTTTAACCACAAACTCATAGATCTTGACAAGAAAGGATGGAAGAAGGATTTGTAGAAGACAATGCAAGACCAGTGGGAGGTGGAATAGCTGCTGGAGAAACTAGGTATAACTCCGTTGAGGCTGTTTTAAATACACAATACCTTCTTGACTCTTATAATTTACATATGCATAAAGTACAAAATTTCCAAATTTGAATTTCTTCTCCAAGTAAGTTTCTGTTGTCTTAAGTCATTGCAAGGCATAGGGATGTATTGTAGCCCTGTGGTAGACAGGGCTCTTATCAGGCTCAAGACCTAGGTTTTAGTCTCTGGCACCTATAAAAAGCAAAATCAAAATGAATGAAAACAACAAAACTCAAATGAAAATCACTGCCACCCTTTATTCTCTATTGGGAACTAGCTCCCAGACTAGATCACTAAACATGAACTGGACAGCATAGCATAGATCACATGACCTATGTCTACCCATCCTTTGTCATGAGCTTTGTGTCACCTCTAGAGTCCTTACAAGATGCAATGCCCATGCTAAGTAAATTCAGGGAGCAAAGGCAAGGAAGAAAGTCTGAAAGCATTTGTACAGATGTACTTTTCCCCAAATATTTCCAAGCCTCCTGGGTTGAGATGAATGTCTGTAGAAGCTTGTGGACACCGGATGGCTCACAATAAAGGGCCAGAAGCAGCTCTTGAGCCGCTGTGTAGAGAGGCTCAATTTTCTTTCGTAATGTTGAATAATTAGGCTAATAAGCAAGCAGAATAAATGCTATGTTGGATTTACCTAACAAATCTAAAAAGAATGATCCAAAATGATCAAAGTAATTCCCAGGAATTTAACTGCAAGCCAGAGCAAAGCTCACGGCAATATAATGGATATCAAAAATATGCAGCACTGAAATCAATAAAAATCACAGTGACACAACAACTATATATAAAAATGGGGCAGGATAATATGACCAATTTTATAGGGGAAAATAAAAGAGAGGATAATGAAGGTCTTAGAACTCACAGAATAGCAGTACAAGTTTTGCCATATCCTACAAGACAAGAATTATTTTTTAAAGTATTACCTTGCTTAGCTGTGTCCTGGTAAGTCAATACAAATTACTGTGCAGAAATTAAAAGTAATATTTAAAAAAAGCTGGTAATAGCCTGAACATAGACTATTTTTGCTGTAATGTTTATAAAATTATGAACTTGCATATATAGTTTCTTTGTTTTATAGCCCCAAGTAAGCCATTTAATCACTATAAACCTTTTTTCATATAAAATGCAGAAAATAATATCTTCCTTATCTGACTATGTGAGAAAAGGTGGCCCCTGTGTGCATGCTCAGTTCTTTGCCACCATTGTAAAAACCACTTCTTCCTATGATGTTCCTTTTAACATATACTATTCAAATTTTAAATTATTTATTTTTTATCTACTTAGATTGAAGACTTAGTCACTAATATACTTATAGTACCCAGAACAGTGCCTGGCATACAGTGTTCAGACATTATATTTGTAGGGATGCATGAACTATGAGGAAGTGCTCAAAGGAGTCTTGTGATGGACCAGTTCTAATGCACACAAACTTACTCACATAATAAAATGGCATACAATGATACAGGTATGTGTACAAAGGAACACACTCAAAAGCAGGAAAGCGCCAATCAGCTATGCAAAAATATACTAACTCTGCTTGCTGTTTGCTACACCCAGCATGGTTCTTTTTGCAACTTCTTCTGAATCTCTATTTCAGAATTAAAAATCATGAATGCTTTTATAATGCATTTTATTTGTTATATGTGCACATACATGTGCCACAGTGTCCATTCGGAGATCAGAGTTCAACCTGTGATTGGGTCTTCTCCTTCCACCATGTCCATCCCTGGAATTGAATCTGGTTGTCAGATTGGAGGCAAGCACCCTCTGAGTCATTTTGCCAACTCTAAAAGTCTTGAAAAGTTTAGAAGTTTAACCAGTAAGGCACAGCTTAGAGCTGTTTTTCTTTTTTGTTTTGTTTTGTTTTGGTTTTGGTTTTGGTTTGATTTTTAGAAAAAAAAAATTTAAAGGTTGAGTAGCTTGCTTTTACAATGAAGGAGATATTATTTTATCTTTCTATTTAAATTCTTAGTGTAAAAAATATAAGGAGCTCTGATTTTTATTTGTTCTTTGGTTTTTCTTTAACTTTTCAGTCCATCTTCTTAACAGGAAGAACACTGAGATAATCCTTGACCTTTAAAGGCATCTGCTCTCCCCAGCTCCATCTCCTGAAGTCAAACTCATTTTCACTAAGGTCAGAGTAGCTGCACAGCATACCAAACCTCATGGATTGTTAGGAAAATAGCCTTGAAATTATCTGATGTAAATATTCTCTCTAAAAAACATTGCTCATTTTCCTTCTGCCTTTCCTACAATCTGTTTGCTCAAAATTCAAACATCACTGTAAGATCATGTTTGCTTATTCCTGGCTACTTTGCCAAAAGGAAAATTTTCTCCTTATCTCACTCATCTGAACCTGAAGACAATGGTCTCTATCATTCAGTCCTAATATCCTTGCAACATTAGGTTTCATGATTAATAATTCACATTTCAAAGAAAGCAGTTCATCTTTTGACATTGTGTTTATTTATTTTAGTGGGCAGTGTTGTTGATAGCCCTAGTGCTGTTTGTATTTTGATGCTAATTCTGCTTCCCCAAGAGGGGCTGCCTGGGTTGAGGAGTGAATCACATTCTCAGGACTTCATGTGACCTTTCTAAGGAATAAAGAAACCAATCACTGGGAGGGTAGGCTGGGCTTCCGGGTCAGTCAGAGAGGGCCATCAGAAGAGGAGAGAAGGACAGACTTTGGGACAGGAGCATGGAGGCAAAAATGTAGGTAGTGAAGGTCCAGGTTTTAGATGGTGGATCTGTTTATATCTGCTATCGAAGGATTTAACTTAAAACGGCTTATAAACAGGATGTTAGTTGTACTCAGTGATTGTATTGCTTTTTTATTCTAAACTAAGATTTTGTGGTGTTTTCCTTCACAACACTCGACTGAGTTCCAGGGGAAAGGTAGGATGGTGGGGCACCCCAGCCAGCCATTGGAATTTGAAAGTGTGGGGCTGGTATGGCAGTGACCCACTGAAACTTAGTGAGCTGGATGGAGAGATTCTGGAGCTCTCGGTCAGAGAATCTCCAGGAGATGAGAACAAGGCCTGCCAGTTCCTTGCCGGAGATAGCGTGGATTATATATTTTAATATTTCACGCTTCAGGCAATATCCTGTGTTTCCTTTTCTGTGTGTACTTCTTTAGCTAATATCCACTTGTTGATCATTTTCAACAGCCTGACAGATGTAGAAGCTTCTAAGCATGCATTTAAAAAGTGTTTCCAAGAGGAAACTGTGTCAGATTCGGTACCTCAGACAGAACTTAATATTTTTATTAAAAAAAAAACAAAAAAAAACAGAGCAAAGAAACGAAAAACAGCACTGCTCTGTGAATTCCCTTCAGATTAAAAGCTCATGTAAACTTCCTGTAGTCAGAAACGCATCCACCCCCAGTGGCTATCCCTCCCACCTACCCCATCATGGTTCTGAAGATGCATCTCATCATATAACTCCTGTTGTGACAATGAAGAGGAAGTCTCACTTCTAGGCTAATAAATAATGATTCTTCACTGAGGATATGTAGAATCTTCAAAAATGCCAAGGCTATCAAAGCCAAGGAAAGACTGAAGACTGAAGATATAAGATATTCAAATGCAGACCCTGCAGCCATAAATGCCACTTTGGAGACAACTGGCCAACCTCAAATTGGATCTGAAAATTCGATATTGGTAATATAACAGCATTGTGTTGGTCTGTATTACTTATGAAAAGGGATTTCCTTAATACTCAGAGGGGATTGGAACATTTAAATAAATTGATCTCAAATGCTTAGGTGTAAGTATTCTCTGCTCTTTAAACTGTGGTACAATGTGGGTGATTTTAACAGCAATGGTGGCTTCCATCAGGAGCAGTTTCACATAATCCTTTGTCCTCTCTAATAAAATGGAGTTGATTTTCTCTGTATTCAAAAGCATCTATTACTAGACTGAATCTCATAATCAGTGTTTAAAGAAGTAACTGCAGGCTATTGATTCTGTGTCTCCCTAGAACAGTCTGTCTTCTAGGTACATCACATTGTAATGTCATGGGGAGCAAGGGTCACTGTTCCTGCCCTTATGTGAGATTATGAAGAAAGGCTGGCTTTTATTATCTTGTCTTTCAAGTTGAATTACTCACAAAGACAATAACATGGACAATTTTATTATTATTATTATTAAAATCCAATTTGGAAGCTTAAATGTCCCAAAATTCCTAGAGATGTTGCTCTTAACATGGACTTTAAATAACAGTTTTAATTGAAGTATATATTCAATTTTGAAATTAATACAAATCCAGAAGTATTTGGTAGCTATGGTTTCAAAGGAGTATCCTAAAATGGAGATGGAGGAGTTGTCTTTCATATTTTCATAGTTATACAATATAAAGAGTCACATGTGTAGATATGTGCATATGGGTCATATGCATGTATGTGTGTGTGTGTGTGTGTGTGTGTGTGTATGTATGTATGAATGCACCCATAGAAATCACCATGAAGGAACTGATTATAAGGAATCTGCTCTTACAGTTGTGAAGGCTAACCAATTCCAAGGTCGTCAAGGCTTGTTGATAAGCTTGAGACCTAGAAGTCCAATGGTTTGGTTCAGTTAGTATCCAAAGGCCTGAGAATCAGGGGAGCTGAAGGCCAACAGGGTCTGATCCATGAAAGCATTTGTTTCCGTCCACATCTAAAGAGAAGCAAAAAAAAAAAAAAAAAACAACTAATGTCTCCGGCTGAGTGTAGTAGTGTAAACCTTTGATCCCAGTACAGGGAGGCAGAGGCAAGTGATTCTCTGTAAGGCTAACCCAAGCAAAACCTGTCTCAAAAAAGAAAGAAGAGGGGGAAAGGCAATGTCCCAGTAAGAAGGCAGATTGATAGGAAGAATCTATTAGTTGTGGGAAATCTATTGGTTGTTTCCTTCCAACCTATCATTAGAAAGGACAATATTCTTTCATTACTTTCATAGAAACATACGTAACTATGCCCATCCAAATAACCAGGTAGTAAATGTCCCAGCTAAATTGACCTACAGCATCATAGCAATGATACTGAAGAAAGAATCAAGCTATCAAGCTATTAAAAGCATAAAGTACAATGACTTCCTTGTCAAATGCCACAAAACATCATTGCTACAAATAGCTCTAAATGTAAGATGCTAGTGCCCTAGGACACATCTAATTACCACTTGCTCCCTTGTCCTAGGGTGCAGTATTTGTTTGGTGACAGTCACCAGATCCTCAGTGTGAGATGGGATCCAAATGAACAACTGTGTCTCCTACTCTCAGAATTGAGGACCGTAGTAGGAGTCCCTGCTCCTTACTACTTCTAGTGTTAAAAGCCTAGGGAGTCCACAAGATGCTATATCCTTAGCTTTTCTTTTGGAGACCTTCCAAGTATTTTGCAATTCTGTGTCCCTTTCTCAACTCATTGCCACATTGTTGGGATTGCCCTTTACCCACCAAGGGGGACATCATGCAGTGAACCAATACAGATGGAATTACAAACCCAAATGCCTTCAAAGGTCAGATACTAATTTATATGGCCACCGCAGTGAGAGCTGCAGGAATCTGGTGTGTCTGTGGTTCAGAATTGTGTGAGAGGAGCTGTGGAGATAGGTGTTTGCAAAATACCAACAGTTTCCTGCAGATCAGGGTCCCTTGCAACCAAGCTGCTGATCAGCTGCCAAGACAGTTGCATTGCTCTCTTGCCAAAGCCTCTTCTCTCAAAGGAGACAACCAACAGAATGCATGCCTGTAGGCCTCTACACACACACACACACACACAGAGGGTAAGGGACCACTTTTAGTTTGGGTTGTGGACAAAGGAACTTCAAAATACAGGCAGCAGAAAGGATTTGTAAAGATAGAAATAGAGGGTGACAATGAAACTTAGGTGCTTGCATGCACGTGTGTGTGTGTGTGTGTGTGTGTGTGTGTGTGTGTGTGTTCATGTGTGTTGGTGGAGGCCAAAGGGTAACCTGGGTAACAGTTTCAGGAGTCATCCATCTTAGCTTTGCTGTTTTTTTTTCATTTTGTTTTTAGACAGTGGCCCCAAAGCTCACCAAGTAGAATAGGCTGGTTGCCCATTAACCCACAGGGATTCATCTGTTCCTGCCTCCTTGGCGCTGGGATTACAAGCCTATGCCACTACATCCAGCTTTTTACTTAGGCTCAAACTCAGCCTCTCATACATGTGTGAGGCAAATGGTCTACAGATGACTGGGAAACCACCCCCTCCCTCCCTCCATTCCTTCCCCATTTTCAGCATCTTGGGGGTTGCAAGGATACACTGTTAGTGCACAAAGCTCCTCCCCGCTCAGTATGGAGAAAGCATAGGTTATACTGTCCTCCACCACTGAGGTCCTTGTCACAGCCCATCCTCTCCCAGCTCCAGTGCTTCTGCTCTTCTTCTGAGTGTTACATGCTCTTTTCTAAGAAGTGCTGGGCTCTGGAGAAAAAGAGGGAAGAGGGGGGCCTGGGAATTCTAGAAGACTTTTCTCACACATTATCACAGTGCGTTCCAATTCTTAAAGCAGCAGAATTTGAAGTGGTAATAAGTGGTTCTTAGAGACCAAGGCAAGTGTTCTGTTGATATGATCTGCCCACTACACATTCTGCCTATGGAACTGCACTCTCTCAGGGAGGAAACTGAACAATCCAGGGGAGAAAAGAGGACTGAATGGCATGAGAGACATGGTCTCAGAAAGAAGGGCAAAGAAGAGAGGCCAACTAGAATTGGAGTAGTACAGGACCAGGCTACAGTCAGGTTACAAACGAAGCACACTGTGACAATGTGTGAGAAAGTTCTCCTCAAATTCCCAGAGGCTGTCAGAAATACGCTGGGAGCCTGGTGCTGACTCCCCTCTTTTCTCTTTTTCTCCAGGGTCCAGTTCTACTTGGCAAAGAACATGTAAGTAACAGTCAGAGGAAGAATGGGCACACGGGCTGGGTGTGGGCGGAGCTGTGCCAAGACCCCCGGAGAATGATTTGATATTGAGTTAGGTATCAGTGAGTTGAAGATCAGTGATGAAGGGACCCACATTGCAAGGAGGACGTTCTAGTTACAAAAGAGTAAAGTCAATCAACGTGACAGCATGATGCAATCACCCATGTACCCTTTCAGGTTAAAGCAGACATTTGCATGATCTTTGTCACGTGTACGTACTCGTAAAGTCTCATTTTAACCCTGATAGAGACAGATACCACAGAACGGGACAAAAACATCCTAACCTACCTTTTGTGAAAGGCACATGACCCCATAGAAACCATATACCATTCTAGAGCTTGTTAGGACACAATGTTGCAGGACCAAGAAGCTATAGTAAAGACGGAATTAGGCTTGCTAGTTATCTGACCTTGAGCTGAGAAGTCATTTGGATAGAACCAGTGGAATGCATACCAGGGTCCCCTAAGGAACTGAACGAGGGTATCAGAAAGATGAGAAGATGCCATAGCAGAAGTATAGGGTGGAGTGATGAGCCCACTTCCTCTGCAGACAGGACAGGTCCCAGAGCAGGGAAAGCAGATAATTTGAGGCATTCTCTAGAAGCTGGAGAAGGGAGGAAAATGAATCCTCCCATTGATTTTTTTTCCTTACCCTTCCTTCTAATGGTAGCTTTGCCCAGTGGAGCCTGGGCCAGGCTTCTGATGTACAGAACTATCAGATGCCGGATGGGTTTTACTTAATTCACCTCTTTGTCTGGCAATTTGATGTAGCAGCCACTATTCACTCACATGCTTCCTAGTTCATGAAACTAGGAAGATGCAACAGCTTCAAACTCCAGATGTTTGGGATATAACAAAATGTAATCATACTTTTTTAACCAAAAAACTTGACTTTTTCATTAAATTTAATATAGTACCCATAGATTTAATTCTTAATATAATTTGTATTATTTCTATAGTTTTATCAATATTCTATTTGTTCAAAGTGTTAAGTTTTATTTATGTACGCATTTATTTATTTATTTTACAAATTGGCCCGCGGCACATCCAAGCGGTTGGAACTTCATCTCCATCCCAGATAAGGGTTGCATCTTGGAACAGAAATTGACACAAAGGAGAGCCTCTGAGATCTAGGAGCAGCGAGCCGAGCACCGCCCATATTTCCGTGTAGCCAATCAGTTCTCAGGACGGCCCATTGCTTGCTCCCCCTTCTCGCCAGTGACTTTCCACGTCCACCAGCTACTGGTCCACCGCCCATTCCCTTGCAGGCCCGAAGCTTCTTCCCCTTGGGAAGCTTCCTCCGTTGCTGTTGTACCTCTGAATCAGCACTTCAGGGAACAGCGAGGCAGAGTGAGTCGGGGTCCGAGACCGGGTCTGCACTAGGAGAGGCCTGCGATGACAAAGGCCTCAGCCAGAAGGGTGGGATGCTTCCCGGGAAGGGGGGCGGGAGGTGGTGAGTGTCCTGGGGCTGCGTGGGGGACTGGTGTGAGCAACCCGGGCGTGACGAGGTGGCTGATGCGTTCCACAGTGAGACCTTCCTCTCTGTCCCTTTCTGAGCTTTCCGCAGCTTTAGATATCTCCTTCAGTCTTCCTGCATTGTTATCCCTTCGCCCGCTAGGAACCCCCTCCTCGCCGTCCCCATTTCCTTGTTGAGTGGCTTGTGTTCAGCAGGGAGCCTTTGGGATTTGACCTAAGGAACCACAGAGGTTCCGGATGGAGGCTCCACACAGAATTCTTTAAGGGCCACAGTCTCTGCTTAGCCTCCTGTCCCCGCCCCCAGGTAAAAGGCCCCTCCCTGTCCTTTAAGCACCTCGGGGACTGGAGTGAGTTTGGACGGAGAAGTGTGTGTGTGGGGGTGGGGTGGGGTGGGGGAGGGGAATGTGAGCAGGTTACTGCTGAAAGGGGTGTGAGGCCCCTGGAGAACGCGGGTCTGGAACGCCTTTGGCCTGCAGCAGTAGGGGCTTAGATTATCCAGTTGGCAGATAAGCATCCCCCCCCACACACACACACACCAGCAGGCCTCCTGGATTGGCCCAACCTGAAATGAAGGACAAAATGGGAGAGGGAAAAAAAGGATCTTGCCAATTAGACAAACGTGGAAACGTGGAGGAAGAATTCCTTAAAGAGATGAACGAATGTCTCTTGTCTCTGGGCTGACCAGGCAACCATTGGTCCATTCTCCAAAGGATTTGGGAAGTGATTGCTTTCAGCTTGCTCTTCACTTTGTTTTGCTTTGCTTTAAAGACTTAAGAATAAAAAGAATGTATATCATTACAAAGTGGTTCAATCTAAAAAATAACGAAATAAATGCTTGACCGTCTTTTTTTTTTTTTTTTTTTTTTTTTTTTTTGGTTTTTCGAGACAGGGTTTCTCTGTGTAGCCCTGGCTGGCCTGGAACTCACTCTGTAGACCAGGCTGGCCTCGAACTCAGAAATCCGCCTGCCTCTGCCTCCCAAGTGCTAGGATTAAAGGCGTGCGCCACCACCGCCCGGCGCTTGACCGTCTTGTGGGTAAAAAATGAGGCTTTAATACCATAATGGAGGGTCTCATATCTGCCCTTCCCTGCCTGAGACTTGGCATCCTTCGCGATTTCCTTTTCTCTACGCTGTTCTGCATAGTTCTATGTTTGTGTGTAAAACATACATGGGTTGCTTTATGATTTTGTCATGCTTTCATATCATGAATATTATCCCATATATTCTTATATTTCTAGGATTCACCCTTGCTTATAATTCTTTCATTTTTATTTCTTATGGATTAATACCCTATACTTATTCTACCATTGGGCTTTTAGGTTTCTAGCTTAGGGGAATGTATTAATTTTTTATGTGGCAAAATATCCCAAAATGTAACAGTGTAAGATCAATTATAAACAACAACAAAGCTACTTCTAATATTTCTTTGCCACCTGCCAGTTTCTGTGGATCTAGACTCTGGAGTCTCTAGAGGTCCTCACATGCAGTAGTAAAGGGATATTGGCTCAGTCTGACTCAAGGTTCATAAGAGCTAACACAAGATTGTTGTAAACTTGGAATCTCCCTGATTTTGGCTAGGCATGTCTTTCTTTGTAGTGTGGGCCTCATTACAGAGGCTTGCTGCGACATAATTTCTTGCTCCCTTTACCCCAACCCCAGAGTGAGGGATTGCCAAAAGAAAGGCAAGAGCCAAATTACTTTTTTCTTCTCTAATCTCAAAAATGGCATCTATTTTTGTCACTTCTATTCCTTAGAAGTGATTGACCCCCACCCCATATACATACTAGAGGGATGGATATCACATGGGCACGGACACCTGTAGACAAGCATTACAATGACTACCTGCTATGGCAACCACATAATGTCCTCTAACACCCATGACTGTGTGTGCAAGTGCTTTTTTAGAGTGTGGATCCAAGAGTAGAATAAATAGGTCATAGGATTTGTATCTATTCAGTTTTATTAGGTCATTCCTAAGTCCTTCAAATGCCAAACTAGTTGGCACTCGCTCCAGCAAAGGACCAGAGATCTTGAGGCTCGGCAGACCTGTCATAACAAATTACATATTTAGTCTGGTGAGTATGTAGTAGTAGCATTCCAGTAGGATTTTATTTAGCATTTCCACATGGCTAACAAGGCAGGCTGCCTTTTGAATATTCCAATCAAGTATTCAGCTTTCTGTCTGCATTTCTGATACCTGGCTTATACTTATTCTCCTAGTAAGTTGTTTTTTTCTGTACCTAATCAACTCATTGGAGTCTTTTCTTTCTACAATCCATGTCTCAATCAATATCTAAGTCATTGTATGTGCTACAAATATCTGCTTCCAGGCTGCTTCTGAGATTTTCTCCTTATCTCTCCATGCCTCTCAGTGAAAAATTTATGTTTAAGTTACTAGAACTTTCTTTTGTCATTTGTTAAGAATTGTCTCTTCGCCGGGCGGTGGTGGCACACACCTTTAATCCCAGCACTTGAGAGGCAGAGACAGGAGGATTTCTGAGTTCGAGGCCAGCCTGGTCTACAGAGTGAGTTCCAGAACAACCAGAGCTACACAGAGAAACCCTGTCTCGAAACCCCTCTCCCCCCTCAAAAAAAAAAAAAATTAAAAAAAAAAAAAAAGAATTGTATCTTCAAGGGGTGGGAGAGATGGCTTAATGGATAAAAGCCCTTGCTGTGTAAATGGGAGGATCAAAGCTGGAATACTAAGCTGCCATGTAAAAGTTGGGCTGGTGTGGTAGCCATGTGCAATACCAGTATAAAAAGAAAGGGATGTCCCCCCTCACCCCACCCTCAAGGCAAGATTATTAGCTAAACTATCAGATTCTCAACTTTAAGTCCAGGGAGAGACCCTGCCGCAATAAATAAAATGAAAACAATTCCATCAGTCATTTCAGTGGCTGTTGAAAGCATTGTGCAATTCATTGGGCTGTAATGGCTCAGCTGTTCATGGCGCACACTCCCCTTGCTGAAGATTTGCAATCAATTCCCAGGGCTCACAGGTAGCACACAACCCCCTGTAACCACCTGGCATCAACCTCTGGCCTCCACAAATAGGAGCACGTGTACAAAACACACACACACACACAGAGGACACAGTTGTATCCTTGGGGTTATAAAATAACTTACTGTATTGTTTTCCAATGGTTTCTAATGGCACCAATGGTTTTGCATTTGGCATTCAAGGTTAATCCACATGAAAATTGATTACCTTGTTTAATCCATGCAGATGATCACCTGTCCTCACATCATTGATCTGTATGAATCAAGTTTTCCATATGTGTATAAATATATTTTAAGTTCCTTACTCTCATTAATATACTTGTCCTTATATATTAATTTCTTGTCAATCAAAATTGATATAATTAATTGGTAATTTTATTTACCAGTACCTGCTTTCAAATTTGCCACACAGACAATAATATCATCTAAAAACCATGACAACTTCGTTTCTTTCTTTATCTGCATTTCTTTAATCTTTAATTACTTTTTCCTTCCTTCCTGCTTTGACAAGGCCCATCTGTACACTGCTTAGAAAGGTTTTACTATGTAGACTTTAAAAATTGCTTTTATCATGGTTATCAGATAAATTCTTTATTTGGTGTGTAAGTTTGTCATAAGTGAATGTTTCATCAATTGTTTCTATGGCTCTTGGAAGCATCATGTAATTCATGGGGCTGAGAGAAGGCTCAGCCATTGAGAGTATGTACTCCGCCTTACCCAGGATAGGAGCTAGCTCACTACAGGCTGTAACTCTAGCTCCAGGGGAGCCAACTCCTTTCACTTCTGTGGGATTCTGCACTCACATGCACACACCCACACACATCTACACAAAACAAAATAAAACAAGCCTTTTAAAAACAGAAGGTATCATGTAATTCTTTCTCTTTGAATATATTTTGGTGGGAAGGCATAGCATTTAACTTCTAACAGTAAGCTAGCTGAAGTCTCTAGAATATCAGTTTATCTCTAGTGTGTATGTCATGGCATTTATTAATAGCACACCGAGACAAGCATTATTTACATTTATGCAAGCTAACATTGGTCTATATTTATTGCTTTATGTACTGTTCTGATCTGTCATTGGTATCATCTCAAAATAGCATGGGTAATGTTTTTTCTTTGGCTCTGCTATAGAAAATCTGCACAATATTGCAATTATCTAATCCTTGAATAGTAAAACCTTTTGGAGCTGGAATTCAAGGGATTTTAGGCTTGTTGGTTCATTTGCTTTATTATAGTGAATGCTTTTCTTAAACTAGCTGTATGCTTTTATTTGTAAGTTAATTAAAATAAAATTATTTCATTATTTAAAAATACAATTATAGGACTATTTAGGTTTTCTTACAGATTCAATTTTGATAAATTGTGCATATGTATTCAGTATTACTAAAATAAAATAAAATTTAGTATTACAAAAAACATTATTACTAAAATTCATTATTGGCTTAAATCTTTCTATGTACTATTGTGATGACCTTTTCTTTAGTAAAGTATTCCCACTTTCTTTTTCCAATAATTTCGTGCCTCTTACACACACACACACACACACACACTTTTTATCTCATTAGCTTTTACTTAAGTTAAAGCCCTGAATTTGTGTACTTATCTCATTAATTCTGAACTTTTCTTTCTAAGCTCTTTAAGTTTTAAGTTTCTGTTGCCACGTTTTTAGCTATATTTCATAACCATTTATGTGAACATTTTTATTATGCAGCTTTATGGACTTACAATTAACAGCATGGTCTTGTTTTAGTCACATTTTCTTCAGAAATGTGTCCTGTGTGTTTGCATGCAGCGTGTGCATGTTTATGTGAAAAAGAGTGCACATGTGTACATGCAGAGATCAGAGGTCAACTCTCAGGCATCTTATCTGTTTGTCTTGTTTTTGTGACAAGGCCACACCCTGGGACTTGCAACTCACCAATTGGGCTATGTTGGTTGGTCAGTCAGCCGCAGATACAAACCTTCCTTTGTTTCCCAGGTCCTGGAATCCCTGACACATGCCACTGTGCTCAATTTTTGACCTTGATGATGCAGTACAAACTCAGGTCTTTGTGCTTTCATGGAAGAACTTTATCAATTGAGGAATCTCCTTAGCCCAGAAATGCATTTTTCTATTTCCAAATGGTCATTTAAAAAAAGCTTCTTTAATCACCACGTAGTAAATGCAGCCCAATTCACACTACAGTCAAAAAACATGATACCAATTCCTTTGAGTTATTAAAACTAGGATTGAAACCAAATTGTCTTTGAGCTTGGAAAGAACGTATAGTGTTTAATTATGTGATGTCATATGTATACCTTTAAAATGTTATACATTCTAATCCTATGTATCCTTATCAAAATTTTGTCTGTAAGAATTATCAAATATAGTACGTAATGTTAACATTTCTCATTATAAGGTAAGTTTGCCATTTCTTATTGTAGAGCTACAAAAAATGTGCTTTGTATAAGGTATTTTATTAGTTAATTTTAGTGAATTGGATGCAGGAATTCTGGAAAACTACCAATCTTACTTTAAAAATCTAAATTTAAGCTGGGTGTGGTGGCACAAGTGGCAAAAGAAAGTCACTCTATGAATCCAAGGCTGGTTTTGTCTACCTAGTGGGTTCCAAGACAGTTAAGACTACATACAAACAAAGCAAAACAAAAAACAATTAAGATCAAATTAAGGTTTTTGTGCCTGATGCGTGCCTTATTTATTTTTCTTTCAAATACAAATTTGTTTATTTCTAATAAAATATAGGTATAAATTACATATGACAGAAGTTTACCTGGCTCAGCTATACAGCTTAACAAATTTGATCTTTGTACATTAAAGTTTTTTATTTATTTTTTCAGAATTTTATACAAGTATTCTATGTACTTTGATCTTAACTAGAGCATTCTCCTCCCTCCAGCCCCTTGAATTTCTTCATGTTCTCCTTCCAACTTCATGTGTATGTTTATATATACATACACACATACAGACATATATACATGTGTGTGCATGTATGCATATACATATGTGTGCATATGTTGATGGACTTTACCTTTTGTTTGTTATTTTTCTATCTACCTCAAAGGAAAAAGTTATGAATCTCTCTTTTTAAAAGACATAAACCTTCATTACTATTAAACACACATCTAATTCTTCTAAGTACATAGAGACAAACAGATTTTACAAAATGACTATAGCAGTCTAGTGCCATAAGAAATGTAAGTCCCACCAATCGCAGACCTTTCTCACCAGTAGATACTGTACCAGTGTCAATCCTCTAGGATTGATAGAAGTATCTTTTGAAGATTTAACATGCATTTAATGATGACTTGTTACACTAAACAGGTTTTTTCTTAGCCATTTAGGTTTCCTATTTTATAAAGTCTTCAGGTGTTTTGTTCATTTGGAGGTAAGACATGGTTTTGTTGTAATCTGGATATACATAAGCATTTTTCATTGTATTAATGAATTTGAAATACCTTCTTCCATTTACTTGCCTTTTCACTTTGATAAACTTCTAATAAAAATAAGTGTTTCACTTTACTTAATTTTAATTATATTTTTAAAAAGTAACATATTTTTGAGACCAAGTTTCACTTTGTAGCCCAGGCTGGCCCCAGATTCATAGCAGTATTGCTTCTTCCATCTTCCAAGTCCTGGTCTTACTGGTGTGAGCCATAACACCCAGCTAATAATCTTTAACTTTTAAGGTTAAAGCTAAGCCCTTGGATTTGGTGCCAGAGTCCTGTTTAAGAAAACTCTGCCTAACTAGTTCCCCAAATCTGCCCGATGCTTAGTTACTTCCTTACTGAATCTCACTGTATGTTCATTCATCTACGAGAGGGAACTTTAGTCTCTTTTTCTTCCTATAAGGAAACTAATCACAGGTATTCCTCATTTAAGGCATTATCAAAACCTACATTGCCACCCGAAGTCTCCACATCCTTCTCAAGCTTTGGAGAGAAACAAACATATCCCTAACGTTGGGATTGGAGTCTGCTAAATTGAGCCCTGTTTTCTCTTTGTGTGTATGTTTATTTTTTGCTTCAGTTGGAATCAAATATTTTATAGTGTTTTCCCTCTATATTATTTGTGTGAATGTGAATGTGTGTGTTTTGTGAGTACAGCGCACATGAGTTGGAAAGCACAGAGACTAAAGAAAGAAAATGTGTGTCTTACTGTATCACTCTTCATCTTATTCCCTGTAGAGACAGTAACTCACTGAGTACAGGGCTTGCTATTTCTGCAATGCTACCTGGTCAAGAAAGTCAGGGGATCCACCTCACAACACCGGGGTTATAGATATGTGTTCTGCCAATCCCCCAATCCTGGATATTTAAGTGAGTGCTAGGGATTGAATTGACTCAACCATCTCCCAGTCCCTACATTATTTTTGAATAATATAATTTTTACCAGTTTTAATGGTAATTATACATACTGCAGCTTGCCATGGTCTTTATAACTGCAAATTACTACTTTTACCTATTTTAAAGCAAAAATCTTAATCCAGTTCATGTCCATGAATCCAGCCATTCAGATGTGTTAGGCATACGTTTGATTTTGCTTTATACCCTGCCACAAGATGTGATATTTGTTTATTTTTGTAAAGTCAATACTTGTGTACATCTGTACATAGTTTACTCTTTCCAGTACACTGTTTCCTCCCACAAGGTGCTTTGTCCTTTTGGGATAGTTCTGCTTAATCCTGAAGAGCTCCTTTGAGTAGCCCTTGTTCTGTATTCTGTTGTTTCCAAATTTGCTCAGACCATGGTGATCTAAAATTGTCTTTATTTTGCCTTTAATTTTCAGAGATACTTTTTGGTATGCATAGACTTGTAGGCTGGCATATTTTATAGTTTCTTTCAATTCTATTTTTCTATTCTGTTCCTGTTTTCCATACTTTCTTTTGAAAGCCAGCTGTATTTTTGTTTCTTTAAGAAGAAAGTGTCTTTACCTCTAGCTGGTCTTCAGATCTTCTCTGTAAATTTGGTTTTCAGCAGCTGACTGTACAGAGTGTGGATTTCTATTTATTCTGGTCAGGGAATATAGAACTCTTTGTGTTTTAATGTTTTTCATCTGTCTTGGGTAATTCTCAGACATTAATTATGAACATATTGCTTCTCCTTTCCTTTCCCATAAAACACGAATTTTATGCGGTTGTAGTTTCTTGCCATGTCTCACTTTCAGCTCATTTTTTAGATTTGTTTTTAATGTATTGCCTGTGTGTTTGCACATGTGGATGTGGTACATGCAGAAACCAGAGAAAGAGGTCAAATGCCCTGGAGCCATGTGACAGTGAGCAGCCTTGCTGGGACTGAACTCTGGCCCCGGTAATAGTAGTATCAGCTCTTAATTGTTGAGCCATCTCCTACCTACTAGAAGGACTCAAAAATCTTCTCTGTTAGGTTTTTTATTTTTTGTTTGTTTGTTTGTTTGGTTTTGGTTTTGGTTTTTTCTTTTGTTTTTGTTTTGTTTTTTAGTTTGGGCAGCATTTTCTACTTATTAGCTTCCTTCAACATTTTACTGAGTTTAAGATGTTGATGAAAAAATTCTAGATTCTAGCTGATGTTTTTGCCATCCAAGAACATTGGAGATAGAGGTTCAAAAATATTTGAGAACAGCAATTCTCAACTTGTGGGTCTTAACCCCTTTGGGGTTCAAATGACCCTTTCACAGGGGTCACATAAGACCATCAGACAGCACAGTTGATAGCAGTAGCAAAATTACAATTATGAAGTAGCAACAAAAATAATTTTATGGTTGGAAGGGGTCACTAGAACATATGGAACTATATTCAAGGTCACAGCATTAGGAAGGTTGAAAAGCACTGGTTTAGAAGAAAACTTTCAAACATTATTATTTGTTATTACTGGATCACTTCAGGTTTGACTTTACTGTGAAAACATAATCTTTGTGGGTAAAGTATGATCTTTACAGATCCTTACTTTTCTTATGTATCAAGTGAAAGCACAACTTGTGTATAAGATCATTCTTGTTGTAGCTTGATATCCACTACTATATTTCAGCTACAGAAATGAATGACTTTTGGGCAAGATTTATTGGAGTCTTTGCCTATAAGTATCACAGGAAATCTGCATATAAGACTTTTTATTCATTCTCTGAAGTTCTATTTCTGAGGCCTCTCTTTGAGCTCAATTTGGTTTGTGAATTTTATTCTCTGTAGTGATTCTTTATATACATTGAAGTTAGCTTTCTCCAGAAACAATCTGTATTAGTTTCTGCATGCTTGAAATATTACCAGCTGAATTATTCAGAATTATTTTGTTTTCTTAGAGTTTAGTAAAAGTAGTCATCATTCAGATTCCAAATCTATATGAGTAACTGATGGGAGGTTCATAAGAGTCTCAAAGGCTTTTCCCACTCCTCAGGGAAAACTAAGATAGGCAGGTTGCAGTAGTTTTCTTCTAGGAATAGTCTTCTAGTGAGTGAGCGTTCAGTTACAGCCTTTACAAATGGAGCTTGCTCATACCGTCCTGGCCTGGTGAAACTATAAAGTCTCTTTTTCTTCATTCATTCTCCAAGTTTTTTCAAAAACATGAGAAAATCATGTGAAAGCTCTTACACTTGCTTCTCACAGTGTCCCCTAGTTTTAGTTTATTTTGGCTTTATATATTCCTTATTTTCATATCACAATGATACATTTATATTTTGTATTTATAAAACAATAAAACATTTATATTTTATATTGATTTAACATGGGGTATCTAATAAAATATAATCCTAGAACTAAAATAAATATAGCTCTGTTAACCTATTGTTAACATGGTACTTGTAAGAAAATGTATACATCTGTGAAATGTAGATGTCTGTGTAGTTTTATGAATTTTTGCAAACTTAACACATCCTTGGTTCAGCAATTAAAATGTTTAAAAATAACAAGCAAAGCAATACAAACAAAAAAAAATTAAGAATAAGCCACAGCACATTTTGGGCCACTCACTGTCTTATCTAAAAGTGAACATTATTCTAAACTTTATTCTTAAAGTTGAATTTCCTTTTTTAAAATCTATTAGACTTTTTTTTTAATGTATTAGACTTGTCTCTGTGACAAATACTATCTAGAGAGCAACAATTAAAAAGAAGAATGGCATATTTGGGCTGGTGAATTTCAAGGTTTCAGTCCAGGGTAGACTTACTCCTTTGCTGTGGGCTGAGCCAAGAATGAGACCACAGTGACAGAACAGACTGGGGCAAACTTGCTCATGACATCTTAACCAGGAAGTGAAGAAAAGTAGAAAGAAAAGGTCTGACACAAGGCATGTCTGACCATAAAGATCCTCTTCCAGTGATCCACTTTTTCCAACTAGGCCCTGCTTCTTAATAGCCCATTCAGTTTAGAGTCTGAAGTGAGCACCTTTATGATCTAAGCACCACTCATCCATGAACTGGGAACCAAGCCTTCAACTAATGACCCTTTTGGGGTGGGCACTTCATATGTAACCAGTGTAATGTAAATATGCTCCTGTATCTATTGCTGGGAAGAGACATCATGACCAACACAACTCTTAGAAAAAAGCTGTTTCCAGTGACTTCTTCCAGCAAGACCATATTTACACCACACAGCCACACCTTCTAATCCTTCTCAAACAGTTCCACTCCCTGGTTACCAAGCATTCAAATATATGAACCTATGGGGTCATTCTCATTCAAACCATCACATTTCTACAGCATGTAATCTGTCCTTTTTCTCATTTCATGTTACTGCATTTGGTGACATCCAGCCATATTGGACTCATAGTCACAGCACAATATTCACTACAAATATACACTAATCTATATGAACATTACTATTGATAGTATCAGGTAAGACCTGGATGGCACAGTACAGGAGAAGGCAGGGAAAGAATTGAGTATCTTCCAGTTTTATATAGATATATTATAGATTCTGCTTAGTATATGTTTTTTATATAAATGTATGTATGCAGTTCTTTTGGGTAGAGACCTCCTAAGCGTGATTAGCAAGTAATAGCATTTTTCCATGTCAAAGTAGGAGCACAAAATTTTCAATGGAAAAAAAAACATATTGAGAGAATTCATCAGTGTAAGTACTGAGCTAATATTTTTAAATAATATTTTGTAGTTTGTATTGTTTATTTACTCACATATGGCAGGGCACATAGACTTAATGTCTCAACGCAAATTCGTGCAGTGTTCCACATTTTTGAGTCGGTTTAGAATCAAGATTTTTTTAATAGTGACAAATAAAAAGTCCTATTTGTGAAGAAGAAAAAAAGAGTTATTTCAGTGCTTTCAGAATTTTGTGGCAGTGTCCCTTACTTTAAAGCAAAACAAGGAAACTCAGGAAATAAGAAAGGGTATATAAAACTTAAAGTTGATTTAGTAGTATGGACTCTGTGACAGAGGAAGAGAAAAGAATGAGCTTGTGTGTTACAGAAGGCATTGAGGGGCCAGACAGATGGCTCAATAGTCTAAAGTGCCTGTTACTTTGGAATTCCAGAGGGACCTCTGTTTAGTTCTCAGCATCCACAATGAACAGCTGACAACCACCTCTAACCCCTGCTCTGGAGGTTCCAATGACCTCTTCTGGCTTCCACAGGCACTCAAATATGTACATGTGTATGTGCACAACCACTCAATATTAAAATCAAATGAAAAAAGTTTTAGAAGACATTTGGAGATATAGGAAGAAATAGAAAGACTTAAGAGAGACAAATCAAATGAAAATGAAGAACAGAAAGTGCACGGTGAAGGAAATTTGTAGTAACTACTACATCTGGCAACTATTGGTTTTGCTTAGAAATGACTTCTATACATTTCCTTCCTCATCTACAACCATTTATCCTTTCTATCAGTCCAGTGGACACCAAGTGCACTAGCTACTTTTCTGTTGCTATTATAAAATACACTGACAAAAGTTACTTAAGGAAGGTTTTTGTTTTGTTTTGTTTTGTGTTTTGTTTTGTTCCCAGTTTGAGGTCACTTATGGTGGAGAAGTCATGGTGGCAGCTCCTTGTGTTGCCTCAGCAGTTAGCAAGCAGAAAATGGTGAATATTTGTTCTCAGCTCACTTGCTTCTTTTTATATAGTTCAAGATCCTGCCCTAGGGAATGGAGCCTCCCATAGTGGGAGAGCTTTCCCACCCCAGTTAACCTAATCAAGATAAATCCCTACAGATATGCCCAGAGGCCTATCTGTAAGGTGATTCTACTTCTCATCAAGTTGAGAGTTGATATCAACTATCACTGTGGAATACCAGTATGTGACCTAGATAAAGTAAGAAATTGAAAGAAAAATAAAGCACAGTTCTTAACTAATACTTCCTCCAGCTTGGGGAGTTATGAAGTCTTAATAATGCAATGTAACTCTTTCATTCCCTTTAACCATTGAGTCTGCCTTCCTGTAAAGACCTGATCTGAGAACTGCCTCTTCTACCTGGTACCAAGGGAATAGAGACAGAGAAGTTGAAGGGTAGGAAGCTGGAAAATGTGTAGGAGCAGCACAGACCTCCTTCAGCTTTTGATGGCTTTCCCCCAGGGTTGTGCCCTTAAGAGTACATGCTACATAGACACACAAGATTCGAGCAGGGCATGACACAAAGCCAAGTCATGGCTATAAAGTTGGATGTTGGATCCCATCCTCAATTTTAAGAGTTAGGACTAGAAACAAAATTCAAACAACCATGATCCAGGCTTTATGAAGTCAGTACCAGCAGTTTTACCAGAAATTTTTAATTTAGTTTTTAATTGATCAGCTTTATTTAATTTTATTTCAAAATAATATAATTATTGGAATGTTAATGAAGTGCATGAAAAATAATTATTTTAAGTAATAATTACATAGTTATACCAGACATGGCGATACAGGACTGTAGTCCCAGAACTTTGGAGGCTGAGGTATGAGGTTCAAGAGTTGAAAGCCAGCCAAAGCTATTTTAGCAGTACTAATTGGGAGGAGGTGGCAAAACTTAAAAGTAATTCACTTCCTTGTCTGAAGTAACTAATTCTAATACTTTGATACATAGTTTCTATATAATTTTCACGTTTCTAGTATAAGGTTGAAACTATTTAACCTTATTTAAAACATATGAGATGTTTTAAAAAATAATATTTAATAACGTATGTGATTGTATTTATATAATAATATGATCTTGAAAGGGAGGAAAAAGTGAAAGAAAGGGAGACAAGAAAAGGAATAAAAGAAAGAGCGAAGAGAAAAAGGAAGAGAAGGGAGAAGGAGGGAAGGCAGAAACAGGGGTGGGAAGAGAAACAAGTGTACTCCAGAAGACTCTTAACTACCGGTCAATATATAGAGATACAACTCATCCTTAGAGACAGTTGTGTATTGTTTAACGTAAAGACTTATTGCAGGGGGACAAGAAGGCATAATCTTATAACAACACTAGGAGGGCAGAAGCAAGCCAAAGCTAGTCTATGCTACATAGTGAGAGTTGATCTTTAGAATCAGTCTTTCCCGCTGCACTCCCAGGATAAGCTCCTAGCCTGGAGTCTTAACAAGGGTCAGAAACTGACACTAAGGTCCTGGGCAAACCAGGTGACTGGTGGAGCTCCGCCCTCATCCCGAAGTGGCCAATTGGCTCCCTGGACCAGCCCTTCCACCTCCCACCACTCACTGATTCCCTAGGCTATCTGCTCTACTTCCTTGTCACACCTCTGCTGGATGGCTGGCGCCCTTCCATTGGGGTGGGGGTAGTGGCCCTGGTGAGGGAATTGCTAGACCCATGGGGAATCTTCCATCCATACGGTTTCTAAAACCATAGTATGGCAGGGCACAGGATGCAGGTTAAGGGCTTTTGCGGTCTGCTGCAGCCTGGGTGGAAGACTGAAGTTTGCTACATCCCTGGGAGCCTGGAAAGCTATCCCAGCTGGGAGCTCTGGCCTGAGGGCTTGTTGGGCCCAGGAAGCTGGTTTCTGTCAAAAGAGAGGTCTGTGGTTTCTGCCTCTCCTGCTCCTGTTCAGTGTGTTGATTTATTTTTTTCCCTCTCAAATTTAATTAACAAAAGTCTGATAAGTTCTGCCCTTAGACATTTTTCATTATGAAATATTTCGAAGTGACATAACGAAAAAGTAGTTTTTCAGATGCTGACATTTTGTCACCTTCATATTCCCCATCCAACCCCCAGGACCCTTTTCTGAAACCTAGCCTCATAGCCTTCTCCTTGGAGGCAAATTGGCCTGTACCCTTCCCAAATAATTTTTACCTTTTTTTATTTTTATGAATTTTAATTTGACCTTTGTCTTGCCGACTGCCCCCTACCCACCCCCCAACTCATTAAGAGATTTTATCCTGAAGTCTCAAATCAGGATGGGACTTAATAATGAGCATGTCAACAGCCTCCTCCTTTAGCTCGCAAGTCTGGGACCTGGACAAAAAAAAAGGGGGGGTCCTGTCTCTTTACTTATACTTCCTGTCTCTTTAATGGTCTTTACCTGGTAGGACCTGAACTCTGCCTATTTGATTTTGTTCAAGCTGGGCCCTCTACTAAACCCGTCCACTGAGCTCACCTGCCTAAGGCTCTTTGCGTGGCATTCATATTATCTTGGAAGAAAATCTATTAAAAGGAGATGAGGAAAGGAAGTGTAGATCACAACCCTACTTGGGTTCAAAGACACACACACACACACACACTCAAACACAACACTGAATCTTTGTCTGAATGTTTATTTTGTCAGATATTCACACAGTTTTGTTTGTGTCTGGATTTCACTTAAAAACAAGTATCAGCCCGTCTGTTTAAGCTTTCTATCTGTGCTATACGTATTTATTTATGATCCCCAACTCCCAGAAAATAAAAGAGGTATAGATTGGGTGTCTTAAAATCAGCTGGAAAAGTGTGGCGCTTTTGATTTGAATCAGCCCCACTGAGGCTATTCTCCTCTGCATTTTAGTTGCTAGACCTGGCAGCATAACAGCTGGAGTCACCACACATCTAGGGCCTGAAAATTCATAAGGAGAGGTCAGCTGGTTGTCAGGGAGGAAAGACTTCCCGGAACAATGCATTTCACCTGTCTATTGTTCTTTTGAAATGTTATTTTGAATTTACCAAAGTCACATACCTAACAGTGAGATCAGTAAGGTTTTATACATATACAGTACCTTCCAAGATTAAACAGTACAGATAGTTAGAAAGGTCTCTTTCCTTTCATCTCCCCCTCCAAAAAAAACGGAAGCATACAACAACCCCTGTAATTCATGTGTTTCCCTGAGCAATATACCAAGGTCCATATATCCTAAACTTTACAGGAAAGTAGGTTCTGTGTAAGCATAGAATGTAATGTCACAGAATTCACATGCCTTGTTTTTTTCAACCCTTACCTTACTTGTAAATAGAAAAGTTTTAATAAAAACGACCATGCACACTGCTGAGACCTCCTCTAGGTGTCCCTAATCCACCTCAATGCCTTGAGCGGGCTACACAAAGAAGCGCTATCTCTTGCCAAGCGCCGCCCCTTGGGCTCTTACTCCAGCCCGGAGGAAGTAGGGAGGAGACTGGCTGGGAACCCCTCCTCTCCTCCGGCTCGGATCTCCTCCCCGTTAAGCTCCAAGCTTTCGGTGGCTGCTCGCAGGCGGCTTGGTGCTCCGCGGAGAATCCCCTGTTCAGCTCTCCTGGAGCGGTCCTAGAAGCGCCAAGACAGCTGCCTGGTGGAGTCGCAGGGTGAGTGGCCCGCAGGAACAGCCCTTGGGCAAAGGAGCCTGTGACCAGGGCTGGGTCCGGGGTTGGAGGCAGGTGGGGGCGGGAAGCCAGTGCTACTCGGGGGACGCTAGAGACCTGTGAGAGGGACTTGGGCGCTGCGGCCTGGGTGTGTCCAGATCTCGGCAGAGGTTTCCTAGGGCTTCCTGCCTACCTTCCCTTGGTGAATTTGTTCTGCTCCGTGACTGAGCATCCCACTCACACCCCCGACCTAGCGTTCTTACTGCTGCTGGCCTCGGTCTGACAGTGACGTTTGTGTGCGACCGCTTTGTGTGGGCGAGTTCCAGACAGGCCCCACCAGCAGTGGCCACATCTAATCTAATGAGCGGCTTCAGAGGAGGGGGCTGGGCGTACTTGTCACACAGGTAGCTAGTGATAGAACACCATTCCTTACTAAGGCTTATTGAACCTAACAAACAGGGTCACTAGGACCCAGATCGCTAGACCACAGGGCATTGTTCACAGGGGCCTGGGGTGTGGGTGTGTTAAGAGAGGGCAATCCTGGTCCAGAGGCCTGGAGAACCCGCAGCCTGAGATTTTCCACTTGGCTGCCCTCCTCCTCTGTTAGCCGCACCTCCCTCCTCCTGCGCTCCCACTCCCTGACGTCACCCACATGCTCTACAGAATGGCCATTAGAGGAAAAGGAAGGAGGGGAGAGGGCCTTCGCCAGGCTCCTGCGTAGTTGTGACTGCCCCCGTTGGTGTGAAAAGATCTTTATCACACACTGTATTTGTTAAAACCCCTCTGGGGCAAGCAGACAGACTCATGGCTAGGTGGAGGCAGCACCTGAGCTTCTAATGACAAAGGGCGGGTCTCCTCACTCCTGGGTCAGAATCCTCAAGTCCCTTGTTCTTAGTTAACCAGTGGGAAAAGTGAACAAATGTGGGAGCAAACAATAAAGTAGAAAAATGAAGAAGCTAGAGGGAGCCAGCCCTGGACTGCAGGAACGAATGTGGCGAGACTGGAATATGGAACAGTAAACGCCAAGTTTTTGATCTTAACTCCTGTAGAGTATGAGGAGGAGGGTCGAAAGGAGGGATCCAAGGTGGGGGCTTGAGAGATACTTTACTGGGATGTTGATGTTGTGAATCTTATCAAGTATATGGAAGTTTAACTTTTTAACTGTGATATTATCATTTATTGTCTATTCTTCTGTGTGCATTAAACATTCTTTCATGTGTGTGAATGAAATGATTTCTTAAGTTCAAATTAATAAAGATGTAGTGGAAAGTGTCCCAGGATGGAGTGCAAAAGAAAGAACTGAGTCAATTTGAATTCTGGTTTAGTAGAATGTGACGGACATTGTGGGAAAATCTGATGTATAAGGAAAAAGAAAAGTTTCTTAGTGGAAAAGGACATGGAAAAGAGAAGACACAGAGAATTGTTTTTCTGGTGTTAAGGCAAGGTCAGGCTAGCTGTCACTGAGAAGTATCCCCAAGTGTACCCATACCCTCACACAGTCTTTCAGTCATACATCTATGGAATACATCTAGGGAATAAAACGCATTCTCTGATCTCATATATGTAAGTCTGTGATTCAAGGTGTGGAACGCAAGCTGTAAGGGATCCCTTCTCCCAATTTGGCCCCACCTCCCCTTCCATAATTCCTTCACAGGAAAAACCATGTCTACGTCTCCAGGACTGCTTTATGCTTTATGCTGCATTCTCCCCATTTTATAGGCTGTGCCAGGATACCTTTTCCCGTTGAAAGAGAATGTGACAAGTTCAAAAGGGGCTACAATTAGCACCAGTGGAAGAGGATAGCAACCATGGGGGAACAATTAAAAAGATGAAAAGTCGTAAGAAGACAAACTGTTTACCTCTTCCTTTCCTAATGTGAGGAGGATGCTATGTTTAACTGTGGCTTCCACAGAGCTTTTATGAATAAAACAAACAACCAACTCTGGAACTTAGCAAATACTAACATATTTGACATATGCTCAAGGACTATACTCTAGGGTAGAGCAATAGCTCAGTGGTTAAGAGTATTTTGGTTTGGTTCCCAGCTCACACATAGTGACTCACAACCACCTCTAACTCCAGTTCTGGAGAGCCTAACTCCTTTCATCCTCTGGTAGTTCCTGCAGGCACATGGTCAGCATACATACTACTCAGATACGTGTTGTCCTAGTTATGGTTACTATTGCTATGATGAAGCATCATGACCAAAAGCAAGTTTGGGAGGAAAGGGTTTATTTGACTTATACTTTCACCTCATAGACCATCCCCGAAGGAAGCCATGACAGGGACTCAAACAGGGCTAGAACCTAAAGGCAGAAGCTGATGCAGAGACCATGGAAAGGTGCCGCTTACTGGCTTGCTCCCAATGGCTTGCTCATCTTGTTTTCTTATAGAACCAAGACCACCATGCCAGGGATGGCACCACCCACAACAGCTGGGCCTTCCCCTATCAATGATTAATTAAGAAAATGCTCTTACAGCTGGATCTTATGGAGGCATTTTCTCAATTGAGGTTCCCTCCATTCAGATGAGACTAGCTTGTGTCAAGTTGACATAAAACTGAATAGCACACATATACATGCACATAAAACAAATAAGTATTTAAAAAGGAGTCTACTTCAGTTCTGCATTTCCTGTATTGGGATCCTAGAGTCACTACTTATCTATGTGATATTAAGAAAGTGACAAATTCTCTCATCACTGAAAAGATCTGGGATTTTCTTCTCCAGAAACTATACAGTGGGGATAGTGATTATATATACCCCATAAGTTTGTTGGAATGTAATAAATAATGTGTTACAATATGAGAAACTTGATAAGGCGTGTGTATATATGACGGTCATTGCTAGAGTTGCCACACTGTTATCATTGCCTTAACCACAGAAAATATGTTCAAAACTTACTTACACAGGGTCTTGAAATTCTCACTGAAAATATTATCTAGATCACTCTAAATAGATAACAAATAGATTATCTCATGCACACACAGACTAACTAAGAGAACAAGCAATGAGGTAGACCTATGAGTATGAATAATCTTCTCTGACTGCAGGATTATCTACAACGTGGGAAGTGTTGGCCAATACACAAGAGTCTGATGGGCAGCTCTTGAGGGAAAGTGTATTAGTGTGAGGAGATGTGCAACAAGATGTCATTTGGTGTACAATGGAGTATCTAGGGAGATTTTGGAAAATAAGTTGTGATTGAATTTCAGATCCTGAACCCTCATACACAACAATGGTCCTTGGAAACTCTCTTGTCTTTGGTCTATGTCCACTCTTGGGTGTCACTTATTGGTGTCTGTTTGTAGTTTGTAGAAGCATTCAGCATCCATGAACATATATCTTTAATTCTGCCTCTCTTATTACAAGGAAGTATAGGTGGGTCATTCAATTATCTTCATATTCTCCTTCATCTTCCCCATCATCTCTACTCTGTCTCCATTTTCTCTTAGTTCACCCCTTGATGATCTAAATTATATTTCCCATTACCTGACCCATGGCAGTGATTAAATTTTCATAGAAAATGTCTCAAATTTTCTCCTCTGTGTACATCTTAACCTACAATAGTAGTGTCCATAGACAGAAAAGTAGCGGTGGGGATATGAGAGGAAGACAGAAAAGGAGTTGGAAATGGAAGCAGAGCCTGTCCTGGGTGGTAGTTTCAGGGAGGATGGGAGGAGACGGAAATCAGCTGTAAACTTGCTGGAGCTGCCACCCTACCATGGGGAAGGTCAGACTGGGAGAAAGGAATCAAGTTTTCTCCAGGAGATACAGGTGAAGCTCTGTGAATTTCTCTTCAAGGACAAAATATTATTAGAGTGCTTTAAGAATAATAAGGCTAGGAACCGACTGGAGAGACTTGGACACCAGACTCCTTCAGTCTAGACATGAATTACTAAAGAACCAAACTGGGTTCATCACAGTGTGCTGGCAGATTGTCAGTGAGGACATTGACAGGGCTTGTGATAGAAATGGGACTTAGAGGAAGAGTGGACATTACTATGGCTGTGCACAGTGTGCTATCCTGGTTATTTTTGGACAACAGGAAGGGTGAGGAAGAGACAAGTTTCTCACTAACTAACCAGATATTGGGTGGTGGCATTCTTTAGATATTCTCTGAGGTGGGTAAAAAGTTAGCTCTGGTATTTAACAGCTGAAACCATCTGATTCATGTAATTTTACTTAGAAAAGCTTCTCCCTCCCCCACTCCCCACCTTGAGGGAAGATTTTTCTTTTTTTCTGAGGCAGTATCTCATGTAGCCAAAACTGGCCTTGAATTCTTCTTTCTTTCTTTCTTTCTTTCTTTCCTTCTTTCTTTCTTTTGAGATTTATTTATTTATTATATGTAAATACACTGTAGCTGTTTTCAGACACACCAGAAGAGGACATCAGATCTCATTACAGATAGTTGTGAGCCACAATGTGGTTGCTGGTATTTGAACTCAGGACATTTGGAAGAGCAGTCAGTGCTCTTAACCGCTGAGCCATCTCTCCAGACCCCTGACCTTGAATTCTTGACAGACCACTGTATAAGGTCCCAGAGGCAGCCACATTACATGACAACATGTAAGGTGGTTAACATAATAGGATTTTATTTCCTCACAGTTTGCCTCTATCTGAGGCAACTTGCTGAGGTTTCAGAAGTGTGCCACCATGCACAGCTGTAATTTTAAGGCTTCTGTAAGTTAGTGACATGCTACAAGCAGTCGCTGCTCTCTTTCAGCGGGGACTTGAGTTTATTAGCTACATGGGATAAAGTTATTTCCATCCATGGCTGTGGAAGTCATAGCCCACAGGCCAAGGACTTTCAGGGGTCCAGAGAGATTTGTAAAAATAAATGCCACAGCCATTAAAATTGGTCTGAGCATTAACATTAATATTAGCTGCAAAATAGGAAAACTCTGAAACCACAGTCAGTAAACATTCAGTCTGGTGGTTGCAATAACCGGCAATAGGTTAGACTACTTTGTCTACTTTGTCAGTAGACACAAACGTATTATTACTCACAAATATAAAGTAAATGATTTACTCTTCACCAAACAAGTATATGTGCAAATGTATGGTATGTGCACATGACTAAACACTGCTGGAAGATTGAAGAGCAGTGTGGAGGGGACTCTCCCAGTGAAGAAGCAAAGGACATTTAAGAGCTGATGTACACAGTACACCTTCCTCAGCCGTGTCTTGGGTGCACGGAACAATCGCCATAATTTCACAGCTTGCTACTTTCTGCGTCTTGTTGTCTGGTATATGGTATTTATCCACGGAGAGCTTTCTTGTTCCTCTTATTCAGCTTGTGACTGACCCAAGCTAGGGATCCCTGATTATTCAGTCTGAGAGTCTAATGCTCCAAACTGAGGTTAATATGACTAGAGAGGAAGCCAAGATGGATGAGAGTGGTGTGGGAGGAGAGGAGTCTACACCACTGTACCAGCTCTCAAGGCATCCATACCAAATGAAATTATGGTGGCTCAAAATGATGATGCTATTTTTAACCCTCCAAGTTCTAGGGCAGTGGTTCTCAACCTGTAGGTCATAACCCCTTTGGGAGACTAATGACCTTTTCCCAGGGGTCATAATTAGATATCTTTAATGACAGATATTTATATTATTATTCATAGCAATAGCAAAATTACAGTTATGAAGTAGCAATGAGCTATTTTTTATGGTTGGGGGTCAACACAACATGTACTGAATTGAAAGACTGCAGTATCAGGAAGGTTGAGAACAACTGTCCTAGAGGGTTAGAATTTTAATGCCCAGATTTGAGCAATGCTGATTTGTTCTAGAATTTTAGGGGTAGAGTTTTTCCATGCCTCTATTACAGCTTCTGGCTTTTGCCCGCAATCCCTGGTGTTCCTCAGTCTGGAGACACATCGCCACATTCCCCTATCTTCATCTTCTGGTGGCATTCCAACCTATGTTTCAGTCTCTCAGTTTCCAAATCCAGAATGACATCCTATGAACTTGGTAACATCTCCCTCCAGAAGATGTTACGGAGGGAGATGTTACCAAGTTACATCCTATGTCCAAACTGTAGTGTTCATAGATACCAGGTTAGGAATTCAAACTTTGCCTATGGGAGACACAATTCTATCACTATTTCTCCCTTCTGTGTTGCTTTCTTGTGTGGTGGTATAGAATCCTATACTTTCCATTGATAACAATGGGCTAAATGAGGTTGACAAATGAGTCTTATCACACAGTGATGTCATTGCCCTACCTGGTGGAATAAATACTTTGCTCAGTTTTCTATTGTTTAACCATTCTTTGCTAAATGGACTCTTTTTTTTCCCCTCTGCAGCAACCAACAGAACCATGGCAACTCCCTCAGCTGCCTTTGAGGCCCTTATGAATGGAGTAACAAGTTGGGATATCCCCGAGGATTCTGTTCCATGTGAACTGCTTCTTATTGGAGAGGCTTCATTTCCTATAATGGTGAATGACGTGGGCCAGGTCCTCGTTGCTGCCTCTTCCTATGGCAGAGGTCGCATGGTGGTAACATCTCATGAGGACTTCTTGTTGGAAAGCCAGCTCTTTGTCTTTCTGGTCAATGCTGTTGGGTGGCTTCGTTCCTCCCCTGAGTCAGCCATTGGCGTGCACTCATCTTTAGCACCATTGGTGAAAATCCTTGAGAGCTGTGGAATAGAGGCAAAGATTGAGCCAGAAGTGAATGACTCCCTGGGCGTTTACTGCATTGATGCCTACAATGAAACCATGACAGATAAGCTAGTCCAGTTTGTGAAACGTGGAGGGGGCTTGCTCATAGGAGGCGAAGCCTGGGATTGGGATCCCCAGGGTGATGATGATAGAGTTCTGTTCGCATTTCCTGGGAATCTGGTGACCAGTGTGGCTGGTGTGTACTTCACTGACAACAAAGCGGACACAAGTTTCTTTAAAGTCTCCAAGAAGATGCCTAAGATACCCATCTTAGTTCGGTGAGTATCTTACCATAGTGGGAAGTTGGCCTGATACTAAAAACCTAACATGATTCCATCTTCAGGCTGCTTCCAGGCTAACAGAAAAGAATTCGAAACTCAGACATGTTTTTACCACAGCCAATTAGATGTTTTAATACTCTGAGGCTCAGGAGTGACACTGCATCCCGAGACCGATGTGTTTAGCTCTTTGAGGAGGAGGAGAAGAATTTTGACTATGATATTCCTCAGAACTTAACTTAAAAGTACTGTTGACCCCAAGAATTGGCCTGTTTTATGTAGGAAGGTTCACAGGAAGTTTCTTTGCCATGGAAAGGAAACTAGTAGGGAAAGGAAAACATAGAAAAGCCCTCTGGGCCAAAGTCAAGAGAACTGTGAGAAGTATTTTGAAATCTTTATGTGCAGTTAGGATGGAAACAGGAATCTGTGCATTCAGAAGTTGAGCTGGAAAAGAGACAGCACAATTCTATATATTAATGCTGGTCATTAGAAGATGTTTACCCCTGGAGTCAAATGATCTGAGAATGGAGAAAACAGATACTGAGTACAAGGGCAGGCTTCCCTGGAGATCAGTGGAGAGTATTACCAAGTCTGTTTTTTTCACACACACTGTTGTATATGCATCAATTAATTAGCATTCAGTGAACATTTCTTAGCTGTGTAGTTAGACTGATATATGAGGAGTACTTGAAGCTAAGTTCTTCTCAAGAGCAGAAAATGTGCAGTAGGCCACTCTATTATAACATTTCTTAGCTTTCTTGGAAGCTGTTATTTCTTATCACTGTTATTTCTGACTGATAAAAACAAAGGAATCAGATTGGGTGAGGAAGATACAGTGAGACCTTAAGAGGGATGATAAATAAGCTAAATTAATAAGTAGTCATGACAAATTAACCTGGCAATTTGTGTTCCCTATATTTTTGGTAAGAAGGAATCTCATATGATTTTAACTCAGAATTGGGGCTTCTACAAGGAGTTCAATCTCTTTTTGTTTATTTACCCATTAGTTATTCCAGAGTTTATTGAATATATTCTGTGTCAGATATTATTTCATAAGATAAGCTTCAGATTTACATGTTAAGATGAGTTACAAAAATCTGAACATGAAGTACACAGAAATATCTCTAATGACAATATCTAGAAGACATTTAAAAACCGAATAATTGTGTAGCAAGATGTTGTTCATTATAGTGCAGAAGAATCTGGAAGCCAGGATCTGCGGCAGCAACTGTACAGTCTGCCCTTAGAATGTCCTTCCAACTCTTTCCATCTAGAAGAGGAGTGTTGAGTAGAACCTCTGAGGTCCTCTTTAGGGCACCATTCCCTTTCAGGCTATGCATCTTCTGGTTAGAAAGATCCTTGGGTGTTCCCAAAGTCATCAGGCATTTTCAGAAATGGATGTCAGACAAATGTTCATGTTCTGAATACCCAAGTGCTCGAAATAAATCCTTTTGCATAAACACCACACTGGAACCTGAATTAGCCAGCTTTCAAATTTATGTTATGTGTGTCTTTTCCAGCCTGAATATTAGTGAAATGATATTGGCAACAGAAAAATCTTTCAGATTACTAAAGAGATTTTAGGATTTTAAAAGTCGAAGATAAGCATTAGCTTATCTCCACAAGTGGCTTGAAAAATATCAGGGCAGATGTAGATAAATATTTGTAGTAGGGATCTGCAAATCCTCAGAGGTTGTTGCTAGTTATGTGTCGATGATGTGTAGAATAGAGTAAATCAGGAAAACCAATAATTGCTTAATCGAAAAAAATCAATAAAGTGATAACCACTGGATAAGCTGATAATGACAACAAAAAACAATTAAGAATTTCAAGAATGGAAGGAGGGTCATTAATTTGGGTTTATAGACATTAAAGGGTAATAAAAGAGTTGAAACAACTTAAGCCACTGAATTTGTTAATTTACATGAATTGTACAGACTTCTTGATAGACATAAATATGAAAATAAACATAAGAAAAAAGATAATATATTAAAATAAATTGAATTGCAATTAAAGCACCCCAATATTATATGAAAGGTGGTTTACTGGTTTGAATTCCAGAAGTCATTTATCAGAAAAGCAAATAAAATTTATGGAGAGCTTTTCAGGCAAGGTAGCTCATGCTTTTAATCCCATCACTCACAAAGTGAGTTCCAGAACAGCCTGACCTATATAATAAGTTATAGACCAGTCAAAACTACATAGTTTTCATCTCGGTAATAATAATAATAATAATAATAACTTATAATAATAATGATAACAATAACAAATGTTAGACATTTTTGTTCATTGACAGAGCTCAATATAAAGTCCAGGCTAGCCTTAGACTAGTGAACCCTCTACCTCAGCATTCTAAGTGGGCTGATAGGCACTTGCCACCTGTCTAGCTAAGTACTTTAGTAACTAGTACTTAATCTGTGTTAAAGTCTTAGGTCTGCCAAGTATAAATCTGGCTGTTTAACACTTTTTCAGTAGTCAAAGATATGAAGAAACTCCTTGTGTTATACAACTTCCCTATTGTTTTGAATTTAAATATATAAATATTTAAAATCAACAAGAGCACAAACAGCATGCCGGTCCCCAATAGACTTTCTGATGAATTTTATGAAACTTTTAGGAAGCAAATAGTGAGAACCCTACACAGAGACTCTTCCAGAACATAGGAGGAAAGCATCCCAAACGTTATTGCTTCACCAGCATTTCTGTTGTACTGAAATTAGAGAAAGGGCTGGTGAGATGTTTTTAGTAGGTAAAATGCTTGTGATGTACGCATGATGAAGACTTGAGTTGGATTCCATAAATTTCATGGTTGGGGGAGGGGAGTCAGCCAGAGTAACATACCTGTATTCTGAACATTGAGTAAGAAGAACAGGAGAATATCCTGGGCTTGCTGGCCAAGTAGTTCAGCTCAGTTAATGAGCCTGTCTCAGAAAATAAGGCAGAAAGTGATTGAGGAAGGTGCCTAACATGATACCAACCTTTGGCATTTGCAAATGTGTGCGCGCACACACACACAAAGTAATAAAGTGATAAAAGAGACTAAGGAAAAGAAACCTATAGAGCAATACTCATTGACATAGATGTAAAGTTCTTAATAAGTGAAATATATATATATATATAATAGCAAAATTCAGCTATACTGGTTTAGCAATCAGAAGCCAAGTTAATTTAGCATGAAAACATTAAAAAATGAGAACGTCATGCAATTCAATGGAGGCACACAAAACTCTTAACAAGATTCCATAATCAATCATGATAACATACCAACATATTCCATTTAAAAAGGAATGTCTTCTATCTGAGAAGAGGCATGCAACTAGAAACGTCTCACTTTGTCTTGTTAATCTTATTTTGTTTCATTGGGTTTTTTGAGAAAAGGTCTCATATAACACAAGCTGGTCTTGATGAAGTACTGTGCAACCAAATCTGGCCTTGAACTCCATAAATCCTGCTGCCTCCACTCCTACCCCCCCCCACACACACACCAGGTTGTAGGATTACAGGTGTTTTCCTTTGTATATATCCAGCTATAGAAACATTATTAGGGATAAAATGGCACCTGCTTTTACCTTAGAAATGAGAACAAGGCAAGAGTAACACTTGTGGTTCTCCTTTCTCTAAGAGATTGTATTGAAAGCACTCCACCAATGCTGTAAGACAAGAAAAAGAGGCATAGAGATTAAAATTTGGAAAATGGACTTTTCTATACATACCTAAATATACTAAAGTTTAATTTATAAATTAAGTACATTATTAGTATAACAATGGATACTAATAAAAATCTAACAATTGTATAATATATTCTAATAAAAGAATTATGGATGTGGTCTCTCACAAACTATCTTTTGTAAATTTATTATTATTATTATTATTTATATGAAAGAAATGTGGAGGATGGAAGGGCATGTGCAAGCACATATGTGGAGGTCAAAAAAAACCAGAATCAGTTGTTCTGTCCTTTGTCCTTTGTCCTTTACATGGACTTTAGGGTTTGAATTTGTGTCTCTAGGATTGTACAGAAAATACCTTCATCCACTGAGCCATCTCACCTGCTTTCAGAGACCCTCTCCCTGCACTATATGCACCCATCTGGTGAATGGATGATCCAATGCCTGCATACTGAAAAGAGATGAAATGAACAATGAGATCAAAACACTGATACTGGCTTAAGGGTACACAAATCGGTTGCTGAAACAGACCACATAGTCCAGAAAGATTCGCCCAATGAGGAAAAAGTAGTCTTTTCAACCTACAGTTCAGGACAACTAAATACCCTTATGAGAAAGATGAACTTTGATCCTTAATCTATTTTACACAAAATACTCAAAAACAGGTCTAGACCCAAGTACAAAAGAAAAATTGAAAAACTTCTAAATTACAGCACAAGAAAAAAAAATCACTTGCAACTTTGCATTAGGCAAAGATTGCTTGTGGAAGACAATGTACAGGACCACAAAATGGAAAGATTGGTAGCATCCAGCCATCTCCTTCCTAAGTATAACATAAGGGAAATCAAATAATGTCCTCACCCAAACTTCACATAACAAGCTATCCTTTCACCAGCACGTAGGCTGAGATGTTCTTCTTTATCTTGGTTATTGTGTAAATGCTTCAAGGAACATGAGAGTCTGGAAGGCACTGATCATATTTGCCTTGGGTACACACCCAATGGAGAATTGCCTGGGTCATGTGGTAGCTCAGTTTTAGTTTTTCCAAGGACTTTCCAACCCATTTTCTAGATTGGTACTACTAGTTTACATTCCTTCCACCCGTATGCAAGAATTCCCTGTTCTTCATGTCTTCATCAGACTTGATATCTTTTGACATTTTGATAATACTCATTCTAGACGGGGATCCATACCTTACTGTGAATTTGATTTCCATTTCCATGGGGAGTAGTAATGGCAAACACCTTTTTGTAGGCCTGTTGAGCATCTCTATGCTGTAGTATGTAGTGATTCTTTTCTATCATAAAGTACATAAGAATTCTGGGCTGATCTTTACTGGTTCCTGTGACTTCTTGTCACAAACAAATGATCATGCTGACCCTTTTGTTCCTTCACCTTTTCTTACTCACATGCACCCCACACTCTTCTGTTCCTAGAGGTTTCTGACTCATTTGATTCCACCTACATAGTGTCCAGTACAAATACCTGCCTCTCCCACTTTGCTGATTATGCCCTGTTATACTGCAAGTTTATCTTTATTTTCTATCTCATCACAGGAGAGTATGAAAGGGAAGTAAAATCAGAGCCAGAAAAAAATTATTTTCATGGTTGTTGCCTCAAGGAAGGAGAAAGCTGACAGTTTGCTGCAACGCCCCAGTTTCTCATCACTTAGTCAGAGTTCCAAACAGCACAGGGACTGAAAATCTATACCTATGTGCTGGCTCCTGACACATCACTGCCATAGCTTGATTCCCCAACAGAAGTGACAGATTCTGGAATTTCAAGTGTGTGGAGGTCATCCTAAGCATCTAGGACTCAGTCTCCCTTTGCTATTTATATGTAGCTTAAGGTCCTCAGCAGGGGAGAGGGTGTATTATGCATAGGAAAAACACCATTGTTGAGCAAAACCCCACAGCATTCCAGCATTCCTGTTGGGCAAGCAACAGACTGGTGGCAGTTTTAGATGAGGGCAGTGGTATTCCTCCTACCAAGGAACCACAGGTCTCATGAGAGTTAAGGATAATGACTGACCCCAACCCATCTTCTAAGATACTGACACTTCACTAACACCATGAACTCTGTTTTCCACAGACTTTTCCTTTATCACATTAATGGTGTGAAATGTATCCGTAAGACTCATTCTAAGAACAAAAACATAATTCCTCACCTAATTCTTTGCATTCTGGAATATATGGGTCGAATAAACATGAACGTAAGTCTAGAAATGTGGTGTCTAAAGTTTAGTAACAGAGAAACACAGCAAGATTTTCTATAGAATTTCCTTTGAAGAAATGGTGATTCGAAAATGAGCATAACAGAATTAATAGAGATCATGTGTCTCCTTCCCAAAAATTTTTCACCCACTCTGTTCTCCCAAATCTTCTACAATAACTGAAAACAGTATTAGGTAAAGCAATATTAAGTACCCTTGTGTAGCAGGTAGTGTTCAAGGAACTAAACGGAGAGTGGTCTTTCTAATCAGGAGTGTGTGTCTTTTTCAGTTGTGATGATGACCTCTCAGAAGATAGAGATGAGCTTCTGCGTGGCATCATAGACCTGGACATCACCAACTCGGACTGCTTCCCATCCCAGCTACTAGTGCATGGGTCTTTGGCTTTTCCTTTGGGGCTAGATACCTACCATGGCTGTGTGATAGCTGCTGCCCGCTATGGCCGGGGTCGGGTGGTTGTAACTGGTCATAAGGTATTATTCACTGTGGGTAAACTCGGCCCCTTTTTGCTCAACGCTGTCCGCTGGCTGGATGGTGGCCGCAGAGGCAAGATTGTGGTGCAGACAGAGCTGAGAACACTAAGTGGTCTGCTCGCAGTAGGGGGTATAGACACCAGCATTGAGCCCCACCTGACCAGAGACGCAAGTGTCTATTGCTTCGAACCCACAAGCGATGTAGGGATTAAGGAACTACAGGAGTTTGTAGCGGAGGGTGGTGGGCTGTTTGTTGGAACCCAAGCCTGGTGGTGGGCTTTTAAGAACCCAGGAGTGTCCCCTCTGGCTCGCTTCCCAGGAAACCTACTCCTCAACGCCTTTGGTATCAGCATCACAAGCCAAAGCCTCAATCCAGGACCTTTCCGTATCCCCAAACCAGGAACAAGAACCTATCACTTCCGCTCTACCCTAGCAGAGTTCCAAGTGATAATGGGCAGGAAGAGAGGGAATGTGGAGAAGGGCTGGCTAGCCAAGCTGGGCCCAGATGGGGCAACTTTCCTGCAGATTCCTGCAGAGGAGATCCCTGCTTACATGTCTGTGCACAGACTCCTACGAAAGCTGCTGAGCCGCTATCGGCTTCCAGTGGCAACCAGAGAGAACCCGGTCATCAATGACTGTTGTCGGGGGGCCATGCTTTCCCTGGCCACAGGTCTGGCCAACTCTGGAAGTGACCTCTCACTGCTGATCCCAGAAATTGAAGATGTGTACAGCAGCCGCTACCTGCGCCCCTCACCGTCTCCCATCACCGTGAATGTCAATTGCACCAATCCAGGTATGGCAGAAGGATGGGAGCTTGGTTTTATGGGCATCTGCAAAACAGGGACATGAGATTGCTGCAGTATTGCAGGTTTGATCACCTGCAGAGGGTCCTCACTGTCCTTCATTGCCTTCCTCTTCAAGATGATAGGGTTCAGGTATTGGGCAGTATTTGAAAGGGTCACAGCAACATGTTAGGGAAAGGTGCAGCTGAAGTCATGAGGGGTCCTTGGAGCACGGTATGGAGCAGGGATGAAGCTTGCCCTTCCTGTGCTTTGGCAGGCACTCGATACTGCTGGATGAGCACTGGACTCTACATACCTGGAAGGCAAGTGATAGATGTCTCCTTGCCTGCAAATGCTGCCTCTGCTGATCTGAAGGTAAGGCCACACTCCCCATCTCACCACGTAATGCAGAATTCAAATGGTCTTGCTATTCCAACTGGCATTGTAGGTGGTCTGTGTAGAATGCTACTGGCAGTTTAGGGTAGTTTTAAACACCTTTTCCTTCTTAATGATGAAAAAAAAGTGTTTTGATATATAACAAAATATATCAAAATGATACATCTTAGGGACCAGGACTCTGTACCATCTTGCCTCAGAATAGCAATCTCTACTCTTAAAATTGTCCTTTTAACTTATATCATATAATAAAGACTAAGAAAGGCCTCACATGAAAGGTTCCCTGACGTTTTGTAGGTATCCAGTCAGTGAATAGTAGTTTACTTTCCATCACATACATATGAACTCAAGAAGTGCTACAATTTCAATACTCTTATACATGACATCGTCAATGATACATGGGGTCATAACCTAATGACCCTTCCTTCTGAGTCTACTTCCTATGCTCTCTTGTGCCACCCACATATTCCATGTGACTAAGGGTGATTTCTCTGCTCCAGATACAAATTGGCTGTCATACTGATGACCTGACCAGGGCCAGCAAGCTGTTCCGAGGCCCCCTTGTGATTAACCGGTGTTGTTTGGACAAACCCATGAAATCAATCACCTGCCTCTGGGGTGGTCTCCTCTATATCATTGTGCCTCAACATAGCAAACTGGGTTCTGTGCCCCTCACAGTGAAGGGGGCTGTTCGCGCTCCATTCTACAAGCTAGGTAAGGAGACACTATAAGGTTCGCAGAGGGAGATGGGAGAAGCTGAAAATGAAGAGGTTTCTGGGGCTACTCAGTACAGGAGACAGAGGTAGACAAGTGAAGGGAGGTGACTGGTGTCTTTAAGTTCTGCTTTGGTGCCAAGAAAAATAAATAAATGAATCACACCCATAGGGGCTTCCAAAAGGGGTGGAGAAAAGAGATGTGGTTGTTTCTTATTTTGTGGTTCTCATCTGGAGTCAAAGTTGTATGTTTTAACTTAAGGGATTTGGAGAAAGATATATTAAGGCAATATTTCTGTTGTCTCCATTTATAGGGGAGACATCCAAGGAAGAATGGAAGAGGCGTCTCCTGGAATATCCTGGTCCGTGGGGAGAACTGGCCACTAACAACATCATTCTGACTGTGCCCACTGCAAATCTTCGAACTCTGGAGAATCCTGAGCCACTGCTCCGCCTCTGGGATGAGATGATGCAGGCTGTGGCTAAGCTGGGAGGCGAGTCCTTCCCTTTGCGTCTGCCACAGAGGATAGTGGCTGATGTTCAGATCTCAGTAGGTGGGTGCTCCAGAAGCTCTGTGTGTTCATCCCCAAGTACCCTCTCTCCACAGCCACATAGCTAGAAGGCAAGGAGAATAAAAATATTTTGCTAACAAAACATGTAGATATCTTCCTTGCTGTTTAAATGGAAAAGGGAGTAATTACATATGAAATAAATAGTAGCTTATGTCCGCATGTCAAGAAGTATCATCAAAGACATCAAGAGATGTGACCTGAGGTACCTCTTAGGGAATTTTAACAAGTGGGAAAATATAGTAGAGGGCCCTGACCTAGTTGAGAGTTCTGGTAGACTCTGAGCAAAGTTATTTGAAAATGAACCAAGAAGCCTAAACAAAGGCTGTGGGTACAACATGGAAGCACCATCAAAATTCCTCTAGATCCTTATTTTTACAATGCACGAATAGTCTTGTATCAGTGTAGGTAGTTTCATATCTAAGAATGGGGTGGAGGCACCCTTACATACCTTCACATGGGCACCATTGCCACCCTGCTCCCCAAAGCAGGACACTCACATAACAGCATGAATGGTCCTCAGCAACCTGTACTCCCCAGGGCTCAAGTCACAAGAAAGGTGAAAATGTCAGGTCAGAATGAGTACAGGGAAAAGCCTGTGAGTGGCTGGGATTGGATGGTGCCTTAGAACAGTACGGGTGTTAGAAGGATCCTGGGCCTACTGGACATTTTGGAAAAGAAATGGTTCAGAGATAAATTGAGTGATGAGGTGGAGAATTCTTTTGTTTGTTTTTAAATTATTTTTCATCTGCTCTCATATATTATATCCTGACCAGTTTCTCCCACCCCTGCCTCTACCTGCTAACCCCATCTCTCTTCCGTACCTCCTCTATCCCCTAGTTCCACCCCACTCCACCTCCCCTCAAACAAGAGCAGGCCTGCCTGGAATATCAACCAGACACAGCATAATAAGCTACATACCAGGCACATGCCATCACATGAAGGCTGGACCGATCAAACTAGGGGCAAACGGGTCCCACAAGTGGACAAAAGAGTCAGGAACAGCCCCCATTCCCACTGTTAGGATTGCCACAAAAACACCAAGTTACTTACCCATAATATATATGCCAGGGATCTAGGTCAGACCCCTATAGGCTCTATGATCTGTGCAAGTTCCCATGAGTCCAAGTCAGTTGATTCAATGGGCCTTGTTCTCATGATATGTACCTGACCCCTCTGATTCCTCTGATCCTTCCTCAAGCTGGGAGGATTCTGACCTTCTCTCTCTCTCTCTCTCTCTCTCTCTCTCTCTCTCTCTCTCTCTCTTCTGTGTCCCCAGGCTGGATGCATGCGGGGTACCCCATCATGTGCCATCTGGAGTCAGTGCAGGAGCTCATCAGTGAGAAGCTCATCCGGACCAAGGGGCTGTGGGGTCCTGTGCACGAGCTGGGCCGCAACCAGCAGAGGCAGGAGTGGGAGTTCCCCCCACACTCTACGGAAGCCACATGCAACCTGTGGTGTGTTTATGTGCATGAAACGGTCCTGGGCATACCTCGAAGCCGGGCCAATATTGCGCTTTGGCCCCCGGTTCGGGAGAAGAGAGTACGAATCTACTTGAGCAAGGGACCCAGTGTGAAAAACTGGAATGCCTGGACTGCGTTGGAAACGTACCTACAGGTAATGGGAAAGACTGGAGGGTGATGGGACAAGTGTGGCTACCAAGGCCCAATGATTAGATGATAAGCTGGTGACCTCAGAGACCACCGCTGCATTTGCCTCCCACATTCAGTTACATGAAAACGAGAGAGTCTGGGGATGTGTTGATGCCTCTTGGTACAGTATTTTGTATGACACTACAAAATGCACAACCCTGAACTAAATAATGTCAGCTGTACCCCCATCGAGAGGCACAAGAGCATAGAACTAAAACATTCTTAAACCAGGTTGAGGCACATGGAGTACTACAAATATACTTTTTTCTCTGTGACTTTAAAGCTAGGCATTCTAATGACTGAAGCCAACCTTTCCTACTGAGTAGCTATCAGACAACTGTCATCACGTATTCTATAATGGGCTATGATCCAATCTTTCCTTCGATGTGTACATAGTCTCCTTCCTATGGCTTTGCACATATGCCACAGATCCCACCATATGTAGGCAACCCAGGATTCCTCTCTGCCTTGGGTTTGAAGGTTCACCTTGCCTTTGAACTGTCATTCAGTGCCCTAGTTTTCAGCCCCAGTGCCTGAGATCAGTCCGAAGATCACTCTGGGGAGTGACATCATGTTAGATTCAAGCCAGGCATGATTTATTCTGATTCTTCCACCTGTTCAGATCCTTCTCTGTCCATGCCCACTGCTACTTTCTCCTTATGTGAGTTACTTTGCTCATCCAGGAAATGAAGACATGGTGGTTCTGGTAACTACCATGGGGCCCCTTAACTGCAAAGCCTTGTAACCCTGGCTAGCCTAGGCTCTTTCCAGTAGTTTCATGAAAGTTACTGTTAAATAAGCCATGTGACTCTTTCCAGTGGCACCTTCTAACACTCATTGTTTCTTTGTTCTAGAGCTCATTTTTTGTTCTAATTAACTAGACTGTCTAGAGACTTCTACTTGATCCACTTTCTTTTCCAAAGGTAGTCTTTAGGGCCTTGTGTGGGGATGACTGAGGATTGTGGGGATTTCTAAGTTATTGGAATTTAACCTTGCCACTGGGAAAGATAATGAGGATTGTTCCACCCCAGCAGGTTTTAAATCCCTGTGTGTAAATCTCATTACTCCATTCATGATCTCATGAGTGGGTGAATGGTTACCATGGTGGGAAACACTGACCACTGGAGATGCTTGTCTATCCATCCCTCACCGAGGGTCTGTAAGCACTGCGCTAGCCTCAACATTAGTCTTATGATTAGTAAATGAGAGTAAGCCATGAGCCCAGCACACAAAATGCCCAGTGATAGATGCAAAGGTAAAGTTTAGTAGGTTGAACTCATTAAGTTCACTTGTGTATTGGACCTTCCTTTTGTAGATTTGATGTCTCACCTACTTCCAACTTTCCCTTTCTAGCTCCAAGAGGCCTTTGGTTGGGAGCCATTTATTCGTCTCTTCACTGAGTACAGAAACCAGACAATAAGCTCGCCCACAGACAATGTCGACAAAATGAATCTATGGGTCAAGATGTTCTCCCAGCAAGTGCAGAAGAATCTGGCTCCATTCTTTGAGGCCTGGGGCTGGCCTATCCAGAAGGAAGTGGCTACAAGCTTAGCCTATCTGCCTGAATGGAAAGAAAATATAATGAAATTGTACATCCTCACACAGATGTAAGGAGTGCCCATCGAGGTGGCAGGTAGAGAGGTTTGGGGAGGTAGGCAGAGGTGGGAGTTGATTCCTCTACCTCTGTCTTCTAAAGTTCTGGCTTTCTCCTCTTAATTCATTGCTCCTGTGTCTTATTACCAACTTCTGACTCTAGGAAGTGGGTTAAGAACACAGCACAAAATGAAGCCAGAATTTCTTAGGAACAAGGCCTGTGCTTATGAGTCCGACCCTTCTGCTTCACAGTTTTAGGCACCCTGCTGACCCTGTATTGGCCTAGTGCTGGGAGCTTGGGAATTTGTTTCTATCCAGCCTTTTTGATGAGCCATAGAGGGCAATCCTTTCCTTGGCTTCCTTGGTTTTGGGATAGGTATAAAACTCTCTGCCTTTTGGGGTGGACATGGAGAGTCTGACTGATGGTGTTAAAGAAGTTTTTGGACTATATGGTGGGTACCAACTAAAGGGTTGTTCCATTTCATGATGGCCCATTAGCTCCCACAGCTCAGAAGTTAACATCAGCCTTTCTCTTAGACTCCTTGTGCCCAAATTCTAGGTCTTTAAATGACCATTTGTATGTTACTAGCAAGATCCTTGACTTCTCCATGACTTTATGGCCTCATTCTATACATTGGGATCTATTTCATAGATTTTGGGGGGTTGTACAATGCTTCTAAAAGTGATTACAGAGGTTAGTGGGTATTGAGAAAACGTCATTTGCCGTTTTTGTTATCTGATTAACCCAACAACATTCTGGAGCTAAACTTTAGTTTTAGGTGCTATAAACAGATACAGTCATAAACTTTTAATTTTTTCAACTAATATATAAAATATAAAGCCCACATATATTGGCAAGATACCTTTCAATATGAATATATTTTTTAATACTTGAATTAGGCAAAGCACATCTGTCTCCTCCAATATCTATCATTTCTTCAGACCAAGCATATTCACAATCGTTTGTATTTTTTGACATATACAGTAGGTAAATGCTATCGAGTGCCAGAAAGTCGGCTCAGTGGGGAAAGACACCTGCTGCCAAGATGCAAAACCTGACTTCAATCCTTAGAACTCGCACAGTGGAAGAAGAGACCTAACTCTTGCATGTTGTCCTCTGACCTCCACATGTGTTCTGTGATCCATATACAAACACACTAAATCAACTTGAAAGAAAGAACTGTTATCTGCCCTTCCCTATCCTGTACTATACATTTCAACCTCTAAAATAATTCTGGTACATTGCTTTATGAATCTAAAGGAAGGATTCTAAACTTACATTGGAGTTTTTGTTGACTGCTTGAGACAGTGACTCTCTATGATAGGTAGGGCTTTTTGACTTTAAAAACAATAGTCTTTCATCCTTGACATCAAGGGCTGTGTTACAGGTGTGCACAGCCACACCCCCATTCACAATGTAGTCCTTTTTCTTTTGTCTTTTATAGCTACTTACATTTGGCCTCTGTACCCTGTTCTTTCAGCTTAAATTCCTGCTTTGATAAAATCCAGAGATCTTCACAAAAACTAGAACAATCTTAAGATAGTGTTTAAACCATCAATAGACATTGTTTAGAAAACAATAGACACCAGCTTTTAAATGGTATTTATATTCCCATAGTGAGAGATTTAAGATATAATTGCTATGTGAGTTTACTGACTATACATATATAGAAAACTTCATTTTGGAACAAGAAATTCCACAGAGCTAGCACAACTTTCATTTAATTACTCTACATTCAAAGATCTCTTGGTTTTCCCCATTTCATTTAAAGTTTCTTTTATGATTTTAATTAATGTTATATCTAGGATTGATGTTGTACACAACCAGCTTTCTGATTTCTTTTTTTTTTAATTTTTTAACATAATCTATTTTATTTACATAGCTTGTAAGTAGGTGAATGAAGAGACTATAAGACATCTGTGTGTTTGTGTGTGTGTGTGTATGTGTGTCTTTATTGTATAAATTCTCAATCATAGATTTATTTCATATATATCTATCATATAGGGATTTTGAACATCTTTAAAATAATTATTATTAATTATCACGTATTGATAATACGTGTATGTGCCAAGCATTATATTGGTCCCTATATATAGGTTATGCCATTTAATTGTCCCAATAATCTTATGAAGTAGAAATTATTGTTACTCTTATTTTAGGAATAAAAGAGCTGAATTGTATGGCGATTAAGTAAATTATGTAAGACTCACCTGCTAATAGTGATAGGTCTATTATTTTGAAGCCATGCATTATGATTGCAGAATGGTATTCATAATTATGGTGCTTTGAATAACCAAATAAAAAAACAAATCAACAACACAGAACATTTATACTCCTGCTTGCCAGAGTCTGGGCTCATTATACTTAGCCTCTATATAACCTTAGCAGGACAAAAAGACTCTCTGTCTCTCCCAAACATCAGTGGACAGGAAGAATTTAAATCAGGCTCCTAGCCAGGTGGTGGTGGCGCAAGCCTTTAATCCCAGCACTTGGGAGGCATAGGCAGGTAGATTTCTGAATTTGAGGCCAGCCTAGTCTACAGAGTGAGTTCCAGGATAGCCAGGGCTACACAGAGAAACCCTGCCTCGAAAAACCAAATAAATAAATAAATAAATAAATAAATAATAAATAAATAAATAAATAAATCAGACTTCTAAGTGCTTTCAGTACAAAGGAGTGAGCCATTAGCATCAGGCTACTCTTCTAGTTTCTGATTACTCAGATTGTCGTTCTCACTGGGTACCATGAAAGCATTTTTTGGTTTATTAGATTTTAAATAATGTAGCTCATTAGTGAAGTCCCTGACTTCCCAAAGTCCTAGATGTTTCATTTTCTCAGAGAGACAATAAGATCTTCAATCTTTTAGAGTAAGTTTTCTCCATTCCCACTCCCACCCCTTTCATCTACTTTCAGCAGTCAATCCTGAGATCCTTTCAATAAATTTACCTATGCTCTTTCCCTGTCAAACGTCTCCAGTAGTACTCCAAATTTGAGATGATGGACTAAACATATAAGTTTGCCTTCCCTCCTTTCCCAGGCCCCGCTGAACCTGAAGTCAGGAATACAAAAGAAAACCGAGACCTGTGAGCAAAGGAAACTAAAAGCATTTGATTGGAGAAGATCTCAACAAATTTCTGGAAGAAAGTAAATGAAGAGAAATAATGAATGGGAAACATGTGGTCCATTTCAGACAGAATACACTGATCCGAACACTGGAACCCCAAAGAGACTTGAGCACTAGAAAACTCTAGCTACTAAATAATTGTACCAGTTGTAAATTGACTCCCATTCTACTCATCCCCAAAACTTGTACATAGAACACAGAAAACCTACCATTGATACTAGTGAAACTGTTATTGTTATTGTTGTTTGAATAAAGAAATCAAATAAACCACCTGAGAAGAGGTAAAGAATTAGTGCTCCAAATGATGTTCTTTTCATGGAAATAATTGCCCCACTAGCCTGTCAGGTAATTTTTCATCTCAAAGTTGAGACCTTTACTCACACACCCACAGCTTCTAGGTATAGAAGAGATTTGCTGGAGAAATAGGAGTCATTTAATGAACCGATGGTTAACAAAGGTTCTCAGTGTGGACTTCCTGACAGTGATATTCATACATGGAAGGGCCCAAGGAAGAAGCCTAAGGAAAATTACCACTCAGACATAAAAAGCTTGAAAAAAATTATAAACTAAAGGAAACATAATTTATAAGAAAAAAATCTGTAAAATTCTGATCATTTCTCCAGAGAGACTTGAGGTGCATTACAAAGGAGAAAATCCTGAACAGTTTGGAAGCAAAATTAGACAGCCATAAATATTCAGCAGATAAGCTGGAAAACAAAATAGAATGAATCTCCCTGACGTGCATCAAAATGAAATAACAAACAATCAGAAAGAAGGAAAAGGAAGCACAATCACTGTTTAACTGTTAGGAGTTTCAAGAAGTCAGGACAGAGAGCCTGGCCAGTAGAAGAATAAGAAAGACTTGAGAACACCAGATTGAGAGGACACAGTACCAACCACATCTAGACACAGTCCTAAGAAAAGTTGGAACAGTAGGGCTAGAAGGAACATGTTGAAAGTGCCCAAGGAAGGGAAAACAGCTGAACCAAACCTGAGAATTCTAGCAATGCTGAATGCTAGAAGTCAAGGAACCAATTGTTGACTTTTGAAAACTTATGTTCCCAAAACTCCATAGAGTACAGACTGCCAAGAGTAATGTAAAAACAAAAACATTTTTGGGCAGGAGAATCTTTAGAAACTCTCCCTCCTTCCTTTGTACCCTTATTAAGGAAGTTTTCCATTTAAAAGACAACTGTCTTTCCATATATATGTATATATATATATATATATGTATATATATATATATATATATATATACACACACACATACATACATACATACATACATACATACATACATACGTACATACATACGGAAGAAAGTCCAAAAAAAGAAGAAGATCTGGAGATCAGTGGCCCTCACCCAAGATGTCTCTGTCTAGAGTGGTAGATATCAGAGGAGAGCACTACCCTGGGCTCTGGGAAGAATGTGCCAGAGTAGCACAGAGGAAATGGGACATTTGGAGATATGGAAGGCATACAGTCTTTAATCACAAAAATTAAACAGAATGTCAAGAAATTTGGGCTGAACCATGAAGGAAAATAGAATGGGATAGGATTTCAAAGCCTCATGGAGTATGAGAAGAGACTTGACTGGGCATTGGCAGTAGGTATGTTTCCTTTCCCTTGATATGGGCATCATGGCATTGGGAGAGAAAGTAAGTTTCTTCCATTTGGCTTGGTAAAAGTATTTTAATAGCCCAAGTAATTTAGACTCCGCTTACAGATTTTCAATGTTTTGATCAGCCTACCAAACAAGCCTAAAAGGTTTAATGTTACACCTAGAACAGAGATGGAAAGGGATGTTGAACAGTTGATGCAGAAGGCAAAGACTGAATTAGTTGAGAGAAGAGAAGTAGAAGGAAAAATGGGGTTACTTAAATATTCAAAGTGGGGATGAAATGATGCTGTCTTCAGATAATAGAACATAGTTGTATGGTTAGTGTGCTGGTCAATGCTATAAATTAGACCCTCAAAAGAATATCTAGCATTTGGAGAAGGGAAGGCAGGGGAAAGGTAGAGGTGGTATATGTTAAATCCTTATCTTTTGTATTGGTGAAAGATTGAAGATCATCTAATGTTAATAAGTCAAGAGATTACTGTTCATACATGTTATTTAAAGGTAGGAAGTTAGCCACCAGAAGATCCAAAAATGAAAAGCATCTAAGAAATGATACTAGAGGATGGTGGGATGGGAACTGTGTTTTTATTTCATGTGCCTCTGTACTATTTAATTTTTTTACCTTGTGCATGTATTATTTGGAAAAGTTTATAATAAACTCAAATAAAAGATCCTTCAGAGGCTTCACATTCAGTAAGATGTGGTTGAACCAAACCCACTGACTAGCTAACAAGGCCAGCAAATACTGGGTTTCATCTGATATGCCAGGCTAAGTAGTCATAAGCCTTCCATGACCCTACAGTTGTAGCCACTCTGTCTGCCAAGGCTCGAGCACACTTCACCTTCTCTTATTTCTATGGATAGTGTACAAAACCAAAACAAAACAAAAAACCAACAAAACCTGCTATTCTTGCCATGTCTTGTGATTGAGCTTCCTGTCCAGCAAGCTTGCAATAGTTTTGAAATGAAGGAATCTTCAAAAGGGCATTGGTATTAGATTGTTAGTTTCTGTTCATTCCCAAGACTGTAGTGTATGAAACACTTCATGAAGATGCAAATAAAACTTTAAGATTTTCAATTCTGTTCATTTACTGACTTTACCAAGTTTTACTCTGAAATTGGACCAGTTGTTATAAGAAGATTCCTACCTATTTCTCAGTGACTTTGGTATGTTTTTTGCCACTGTCTGTACATTATGATCTAGTTTTCAGCTATTTGCCCCCTGCCCTTAGGGAGACTTTCTGATAGAAATCTTCATGCTACCACTTTTTTTTTTAATTTCTATTCTTTTAGTAGCTATTTCTTTGTCCTCATTACCATCACAAACCAATGGTAAATATTTATATTAAAGTCATTTCTTACCTGAGTTCACCTTTTCCTACTTGACGTAAGCCTGCTAGATATCCAGGACTGAGACAAGAAGAGGCATTGAATGAGGGGAGAATAGAGAAATCACTGAGAGATTGCAGATGGCATTGTCAAAGCCTTTCACCAGAGACCACAGTAACACATTGAGATTGGCACAAGTTGAATTTATTATTTATGTAGTGCAGGAAAATATACACAGTGAAAAGTATGGGCATCTCCATCAAAGAAAACCCGAAGGAAGCTACGATGTGACACGGGCTTCAGTTTGAATACTTTAGAAGAGAGTGGGAAGAAACAAGACTTTCCTGTGGATTGCATACTGCCCAGGAACACTGGCAGCCCTTCAGACAGAAGTTCAATAAAACCCTCGGCAAGGAGGCAAGCTAACAAGGAGGTAAAGCTGTTTCTAGTTTTGAAAAAGTTGCAGCTATTCATGTTAGATAAGAAAGAAGGCTATCAATATTTTATGGATTGCTCAGACAACCTGTATTTCTTTCATTTTATGGTGGCCTCACAATGGCCTAGTCTGATAGTGTGTTAGAAACCTGATTATCTACAATAGGAAAAATGGTCTGGCTGAGTGTGCAACAAAAGTTCCTGAGCACTCAAGGCCTTCACAGAGGAGACACCTTTGCTCCTCAGACAGTGCTTCCAATGTGGATTCCTCTTAACTAGTACAAACAACAAACGGTAAAAATGAGTATAAGGTATGCAAGAGGTTCCCTGGGCAAGGACAGTCTGCTCGGTAGAAGGGCTTGGTAAATCGAAATGAAACTAGAATGGTGTCAGATCTTCTGAGTCACTTGTTGGATGGTTGGAAGCATCCTCACTTCCTAAGTACAGATTTTCTGAGCATTTCCTGGGAAGAACAGGAAGTGAATTGGGGTAATAGTCTGCACTTTCTTGGAAGAGATAACTATGTCATTATGGCCTATGAATCCTCCAGCCAGTGACCCATTTCTCAAATATTCATAAACTTCACTTGCAAACTGCTATAATTGGACTTCATGAAAAGAACTGAAAGTCAAAATGAACCTAAATATTTATTTCCATTAGAACATACACACACACACACACACACACACACACACACACACACACACACACATATGTATATACATATATGAAACATTTTCTTTTTTGTTTACTATACATGCTACCTCCTTTTATTTTTTATTTTTTATTTCTTTTTTATTAGATATATTATTTATTTACATTTCAAATGATTTACTCTTTGCTGGTTCCTCCCTCCCCGAAAGTCCCATAAGCCCTCTTCCCTCCCCCTGTTCCCCAATCAACCTCTTCCTGCTTCCCTGTTCTGGTACTCCTCTACACTGCTGCATTAAGCCTTTTTAGGACCAGGGGCCTCTCCTTCCTTCTTCTTGGGCATCATTTGATATGTGAATTGTTTCTTGGGTATTCCAATCTTCTGGGTTAATATCCGCTTATCAATGAGTGCATACCATGTGTGTTCTTTTGTAATTGGGTCACCTCACTCAGGATGACATTCTCCAGTTCCACCCACTTGCCTAAGAATTTAATTAATTAATTGTTTTTAATAGCTGAGTAGTATTCCATAGTGTAAATATACCACATTTTCTGTATCCATTCCTCCTTTGAGGAACATCTGGGTTTTTTCCAGCTTCTAGCTATTATAAATAGGGCTGCTATGAACATAGTGGAGCATGTGTCTTTATTACATTCTGGAGAATCCTCTGGGTATATGCCCAGGGGTGGTATAATGGGGTCCTCTGGTAGTATCATGCCCAGTTTTCTGAGGAACTGCCACACTGATTTCCAGAGTGGTTGTACCAGCTTGCAATCCCACCAGCAGTGGAGGAGTGTTCCTCTTTCTCCACATCCTCGCCAGGACCTGTTTTCTCCTGAGTTTTTGATCTTAGCCATTCTAAAATCGATCCATTCTTATCTCCTTGTACTAAGCTCAAGTCCAAGTGGACCAAGGACCTCAACATAAAATTAGACACACTGAAACTAATAGAAAAGAAACTGGAGAAGAGCCTTGAGCACATGGGCACAGGGGAACAATTCCCAAACAGAACACCAATAGCTTATGCTCTAAGATCAAGAATTGACAAATGAGACCTCATAAAATTACAAAGTTTCTGTAAGGCAAAAGACGCTGTCAAGAGGACAAAATGGCAACCAGCAAATTGAGAAAAGATCTTTACCAACCCTACATCTGGCAGAGGACTAATATCCAAGATATACAAAGAACTCAAAAAGGTAGACTCCAAAGAGCCAAATAACCCTATTTAAAAAAGAGCTAAACAAAGAATTTTCACCTGAGGAATATTGAATGGCTGAGAATCACCTAAAGAAATGTTCAACATCCTTAGTCATCAGGGAAATGCAAATCGAAGCATTTTCTTAAGTACCCAAATTATCTCACTAAATTCACAGCCTGAGTGTGACAGGAAACTGAGCTGGTAAAAGTTTTGGCTTCAATTGACTTTTAAGTTCTTTGAAAAACTTAATATAACCACATGAATAATTGCCTCCCCATGTAAAATCAAAATTACTTCATGAGGAGTCTAAAGGGATGTCTTAGAAGTGAAGAGTACTTGCTACTCTTCCAGAGAACCAAAGTTTGGTTTCTAGAACCCACTTGCCAGCAAACCATCATCTGTATCTTTAGTTCAAAGGAATCTGGTGGCCTCTTTAAGCATCTTCAGGGAACCATGCACACATTGGTAAACAGAATTATATATAAGCAAACCACCCACACCCATTTAAAAAGAATTTTCCAAAAAATCCATAAATATGCTTCATAAACATCCATAGAATAATTACAAATTTGGGACTTTTGTGTTATAGTTACTGTAACCTCTGAGTGTCCTATTTTAGTCTGGCAAGTAAATTTATTCATAAATATTTATTTACATTAACCTAATTGTTCTATGGTCTAGAAATGTAAGTATAAATAAAACAAATCCCTTGTTATTCTAGTTTTCTTTCAGTTGCTGTCATAAAACACTCTAATCAAAAGCACCTTAGGTAGGAAAGGATTTATTTGGCTTACAATTCCAAGTCATACTCCGTCATTGAGGAAAATTAGTACAAAAATTCAAACAAGAACTAGAAGCAGAACCCATGGAGGAACTCTGATTGTCGGCTCTCTCACTGGCACATGCTTAGCTAGTCTACTTTTACAGACCAAGATCACCTACCCATGAATGAATGGTACTACCCACAGTGGGCTGGGTCCTTTTCATCAAATAAAGGCCACTCTAAGCTGTGTACAGTTCAGGTAAAATTAATTAGGACACTGGCCCTCAGACTGCTATGTTCTCATTTTAACATTTAAAAGAGACATATTAGATGTTATGTACAAAGCATTGTGAAGGAAAATAGTGAGAATAATTTTGGGAAAGTGGATTTCTGGGTGCAGTCCCATAAATGGGCTCACTTGCTGTTTTATGTAATGTGGTCTAGGGAAGCCTCTGAAAGTGGTATTTAAGCAGATTCTCAAAAAGAATGATGCATCCAACCATGCAATTAACTCTAAAGAAAGGGAAGTAAACTTGTATGAAGCACATTAAAGAAACACCAAGACAGACATTTTGGAATGTCATTCCTAAGTAGCTCCTTTCCCAAATATCAATATTCTTTTCCTGCTTTTTATTTTTAATCTATGTGCATGTGTATGGATCCATGAATGTGTGTACATGTCATGTGTATACAGGTGCCCAAGGAGACTAGAAAGAGACATCAGGTCCCTGAGTTACAGCTACTTGTGAGTCTCTCAAAATGAGTCTGGTTCCTCCTTGAGATCAGCAAGCATTCTTAATCCTTGAGCCATCCCTCCAGCTCCAACCAGATGAAAGTCTTGATCACAGATGTCTGGTATAACCATTAGCAGGACTCACTGACTGTTATGGTTGAAGTATAAATGCGCCCCCCCCCGTACCTACCCAAACACTCCTGTGCATTGGCTTGGTCTCCAGAAGTGGTTGAATCTTTAAGAGCCAGAACCTAATAGAAATGTGACCATGAGGAATATGCTCTTGAAAGAGGTATTGAGAAGTCTGACTTCTACCTCTCTTTGTTTACCCAATGGCATGAGGAGAACAAGTACACTACAGTACATATCCCCTGCCATGATGCTCTCATCCAAAAGTAACAGGAGATGGACTGTGGGTAGAAGTGTCTTAAACTTTAAGTCCAAGTGATCTTTCCTTTTTTCAAGTTTATCAACTCAGGTATCTTGCCACTTCAACGCATAACTAACCAATGCATAGACCTAGTGGAAATTTACAACTTTTGAAATGCAGCTATGAAACTTCTAAATGAACTCATATTATGCAGTAAAATTTTTGGTCTCTCCATTCTGAAATTACTGACTCATAGGAAACAAAGTGGGTTCATTTTAATGGTTGCTATGTCTTCTATCAAGAATAATGAATGGAAATACAACTCTATAATTTAATGTACTAATATCTGGGAGATGATCATGGTTTGATGCATTCAAGGTAAGTGGAATTTTGAACCAAGTTCATATGAAAAAGATTGATTTTAAAATATTGAATCAGTTTGCTCAGAAATGAAAGTTTAGTCTTACTTATTGGAGCTCTTATGGACGAAAGATAAGGGCACTAAGCAACTCAAGCTCCGTTACTCTAGGTTCTCATTTCATAGCCACCTTTCAACCTACTGACCAGAATAATGTCTATTTGGCTTCAGTTGAAATTAAAGATACCCATGATCAGAAATGTTAACCTTGAGACGGATTGGCTTTAATATCATAAAAAAGTTGGGGAGATAAATCAATAATTGTTTATATTTTTCAAAAAGAAGCAATGAGGGTCCTGGTTTTGTATGCACAGAGGGTTAGCTTACTCATTCTCTGCATTAGGAATCTTTATTTTGTGGTGGTTGGATAGAACCAAGAGGCTTGAACGTGGTTAGGCAAGCCATCTCTCCCTAAGCTACTTTCCCGATTCTTCTTGTGGGGACATTGACCATCAGTGAGTTACAGATTCCATGCTGTAATCACTTTTGCATCCCAGTATCTTCAGCATGCGTAAAGTTGTTCATGAAACTGTGAATGAAGTTACAGACATCACGTTGGTCTTGTGATTAAACTGATTTGTTTATTGTGCATTTGCCTGGTAGATCTGACATTTCAGATTTTGAGAAACATCCATTGTTAGTTCAAGATGAACTAACTCAATTTTGCTGAATTCCAGACAGTTCAAGCCTTCAATACAATAATAAACTTTATATATGACCTAGAGGTGGTGGAGTTTACAGATATAAGACCATCCTTGCCTCTCACTAGAGAGGGAAATGTAAGCATCACTATGTCTGCAGCAGTCATGTACTCTAAAGTACTGCTGCCCTAAGATATTAGTGGCCCCCAACACAGATGTTCCACACACCTCTAATACAGGCAGAGAAGAAAATATAGATTCCAGCTAATTTCACAAATTGACAGAAAGAGAATATGAAAGCATTTCTGAATATGACTTAGGAGAGAAACTTGAAGCAATCCCACTAAATTCAGGGACTAGACAAGGCTGCCCTCTCTCTCCATATCTTTTCAATATAGTACTTGAAGTTCTAGCTAGAGCAATTAGACAACAAAAAGAGGTCAAAGGGATACAAATTGGAAAGGAAGAAGTCAAACTATCACTATTTGCAGACGATATGATAGTATACTTAAGCGACCCAAAGAACTCCACCAGAGAACTCCTACAGCTGATAATAGACTTCAGCAAAGTGGCCGGATATAAAATCAACTCAAGCAAGTCAGAAGCTTTCCTATACTCAAAGGATAAGCAGGCTGAGAAAGAAGTAAGAGAAATGATACCCTTCACGATAGCCACAAACCATATAAAGTATCTTGGCGTGACTCTAACCAAACAAGTGAAAGATCTGTATGACAAGAACTTCAAGTCTCTGAAGAAAGAAATTGAAGAAGACTTCAGAAGATGGAAAAATCTGCCATGCTCATGGATTGGCAGGATTAATATAGTAAAAATGAGCATCTTACCAAAAGTAATATACAGATTCAATGCAATCCCCATCAAAATCTCAACTCAATTCTTCATAGAGTTAGAAAGAGCAATTCAAAAACTCATCTGGAATAACAGAAAACCCAGGAGAGCTAAAACTATTCTCAAGAGTAAAAGAACCTCTGGGGGAATCAGTATCCTGGACCTCAAGCTGTACTACAGAGCAATAGTATTAAAACCCGCATGGTATTGGTATAGTGACAGGCATGTAGATCAATGGAACAGAATTGAAGACCCAGAAATGAATCCACACTCCTATGGTCACTTGATCTTTGACAAAGGAGCTAAAACCATCCAGTGGAAAAAAGATAGCCTTTTCAACAAATGGTGCTGGCTCAGCTGGAGGTCAACATGCAGAAGAATGCAAATTGACCCATTCTTATCTCCTTGCACTAAGCTCAATTCCAAGTGGATCAAGGATCTCCACATAAAGCCAGACACACTGAAACTAATAGAAGGGAAACTAGGGAAGAACCTTGAACATATGGGCACAGGGGAGAATTTCCTGAACAGAACTCCAATAGCTTATGCTCTAAGATCAAGAATAGACAAATGGGACCTCATTAAATTACAAAGTTTTTGCAAGGCAAAAGACACTGTCAAAAAGACAAAGCGGCAACCAACTAACTGGGAAATGATCTTTACCAACCTTACATCCGACAGAGGGCTAATATCCAATATATACAAAGAACTCAAGAAGTTAAACTCCAGAGAGGCAAGTAACCCTATTAAAAAATGGGGTACAGAGCTAAACAGAGAGTTCTCACCTGAAGAATATCTAATGGCTGAGAAGCACCTAAAGAAATGTTCATCATCCTTAGTCATTAGGGAAATGCAAAACAAAACAACCCTGAGATTCCATCTCACACCAGTCAGGATGGCTAAGATCAAAAACACAGGAGACAGCAGTTGTTGGCGAGGATGTGGAGAAAGAGGAACACTCCTCCACTGCTGGTGGGATTGCAAGCTGGTACAACCATTCTGGAAAGCAGTCTGGCAGTTCCTCCGAAAACTGGGCATGACACTCCCGGAGGATCCAGCTATACCACTCCTGGGCATATACCCAGAGGCTTTACCTGCATGCAAAAGGACACATGCTCCACTATGTTCATAGCAGCCCTATTTATAATAGCCAGAAGCTGGAAAGAACCCAGATGTCCCTCAACGGAGGAATGGATTCAGAAGATGTGGTATATCTACACAATGGAATACTACTCTGCAATTAAAAACAATGAATTCACGAAATTCCTAGGCAAATGGTCAGAACTTGAAAATATTATCCTTAGTGAGGTAACCCAATCACAAAAGAACACACATGGTATGCAGTCACTGATAAGGGGATATTGACCCAGAATCTCGGAATACCCTAGACACAATTCACATATCAATAGATTTCTAAGAAGATGGAAGGAGAGACCCCTGGTCCTGGAAAGACTGGATGTAGGGGAACGCCAGGAAAGAGAAACGAGAGGGGGTTGAATGGAGAAAAGAGGGAGGGAAGGGGGCTTATGGGACTTTCGGGGAGGGAGGAAAGGGGAAAGGGGAAATGATTTGGAATGTAAATAAAAAAAATAAAATAAAATAAAAAGAAAAATTAAAAAAAAGTCAAAAAAAAAAAAAAGAAGCAAAGAAGTCCAGGTTCATTGTTTTTGATGAAGCAGATCAGTGCTTGACCTTGAAGACAGACCATGAAATAATTTGAATAAAAGTTATCACAAATGTACCAGAGAATGAAATATGAAATAGTGATTCTTCCACAAATATGCTCAACAATAATTTCCGCCTTGCTCCTATTAGAAGACAACTTCACTAATACACCTGAGAGTTAGACTGCATGGTGCTATAACAGTGCTTTTGCTCTCCTGTCTCCATCAAGTAGAAGAAGAAGAAGTGAAGATATGATCCAGTGTGTTAGACATTTATTAAGGGAATACGAGTGTTAGATGGTGTGAAGAGGGAAGCGGAGGAGGCTGAGAGTGGTACTGCAGTGTGGGAGAAAGAAGAAAGCAAAGACTGACCTTGCATGCAGGTCTTGGAAATTTTCTTCAAGGCCACTGTGTAGTTCTTGAGCCAAAATTACCATCATCAGCACCTCCTGTCTTGTAGGAGTGCTGAGGCCTGCCTTTCAATCTCTGTTACATTCAATCACTGACTCGGAGAAACCCTTGAGCAGAATTGCCCTGATGCCCCAAGGGTTCCCCAACACACCAGCTGTGACCAATTGGCACTTGTGTGTCCTGCATTTGGAAATCTGAGATCAGAACTTTCATGGCCAGCACATTATTCATTCTGTAGACACCTGTTTTGGAACATCTCTGTGGCTTAATGAAACTCTTCAGTGACTCATACCAATAAATGAACATAGTGGTTTCAACCATCTCTTTTCCTAAATTAGACCAGAGCTAATCTTTCCCAGATTCTTAAGAACATTATGGTAAAGAATATAAAAGACTACATTAAGTGAAACACATAGCTAGAAATAATTGAAGAAGACCAAGGACCATTAATGGTAGTCCACAATTAAAATACATGTGTATGAAGCCATCCCTGCATTTAGCTTACTAATAAACTGGAATCACTACAAACATTCTAGTTGACAAAACTGGACCATTATATCACATGTAACAATAACTGTTTAAATTTTCTCTTGTATGGTACACAATTAAGTCTATTCAGTATATGTATCTTTATTACATTTCTTTACAATGATAAAACAACCATGATCAAAGGCAACTGGAGGAGGAAAGGGTTTCTTTCATCTTACAACTTACAGTTTATTACTGAGGAAAATCAAGGCACATACTTGGAGACAGAAACTGAAGCAGGGGCTATGAAGAAATACTACTTACTGGATTATTCTCTGTGACTTGTTCAGCATACTTTCTTATACACCCCAGGAACATATGTCCAGAGGTAGCAATACCCAATCATGGACTGAGTCCATGAGCATCCATTATTAATCAAGAAAATGTATTATAGAGTTCTCTACAAGCAATCAGGTAGAATCTTCACAACTGAGGTTCCTCTTCCCAGATAACTTTGTCAAGCTGACACAAACTCTAACCGGCACAACCGACCCCTTGTCATCTTGACACACCAGTGCATTACTACTAAACCATAACCTCCAAAGCATACAAGGCTTGTCTCCTAGGCTCAGTTCAAGTTCCATTCTGCAACTGCTACTGCCCTCTTCTGTGGAATGTAGAATATAATCTTAACTCCTTAACAGAGCAAAGACCCTCAAACCCCAGCACAAAAGTCTCTATGGCACTTCCTGCATACAAGGCCTACTGACAAGTTTACATGATGGTGGACATATCGTCTTTCTCAAATGAAGTTTTTCACATTCATATATCTTTGCTTTCGGATATAGCACAGTTTCATACTCTAGCATATTCCATTAGACTTTTTCTCATGGTCATTATGTGGTTTTTGTTGTTGTTGTTGTTGTTGTTTTGTCTCCAAGTTCTTCTCTGATCCTGTGTACAGCAATAATTACTTCTTCCTTTCTTCTCTTGTATTTAATTTGCAGCCAAATTTTGACCCTTAGAAGAAATTTTAGCTTTGATACTATATTTTTCATGTTATCTGTTCTCTGTTACTAACTTGAATAATTTCCTATAGACTCATTAACCCTAGTATCATATATGTCTGACTGAGTGTCCTCAGAGTGGACATATAGAGAAGGAACAGTTCAACTTTCACCGTATAGTTTCTGTTTAAGCCTAGCTAGAGGGATGTTCTGGGGTCCGTATCTTTGCATGAGCAATGCTCCTTTAAACTCACTTCCGTGCTATTCATCATTGCTTATTTCCTAGTTGTTAATGATCTATGTGATGCTTCTGCACTATTTTAGTTCCATTCTTCAGAAAGGATGTCATTTTGAATGGCAGGTATATTGGCAATGGTAGGCCTCCTTCTGCACTCTAAACCCCAGAAAGCCATTTTGTGTTTTCTCTCGGAGCCAGAGAGGTGACTCAGAAGTTAAGTCTAAGGATTATAGCCTGTGTGGTTTGAATAAGAATTGCCCTCATGGGCATATATATATATTTATCAGGGAGTGGCACTACTTGAGAAAGGTTAGAAGGTGTGGTCTTCTTTGAGTAGGTGTGGCCTTGTTGGAGGACATTTTAAAAGTCAAAGGCAAGCCCAGTGGCTCTCTCTTGTTTGTGTCCGTAAATCTGGATGTAGAACTCTTAACTACTTCTTCAGCCTACCCCTGTGCTGCCACGCTGTCTGCCATGACAATCAACTAAGCCTTTGAAGCTGTAAGCATGCCCTGGTAAGCTTAGACTTTTTAAAACCTACTTTTAATAATGGTTCTTAAATGCTTTAATCTCCCTTCTAGCCCACCACTCACAAGAGGTAGTGGAAAAGAAACATTATTAAGATACGGGGAAAGCAGACCTGTTTAGAAAATTATTATTTATTTATTTTTTTGCATTATCAGGAAATCAGCAGTTTAGTTTACAGAAATCAATAGCAGCAGCTCAATTCACTCACAAACACTTCACAAATATACCAGCAATTAGTTCAGTAATGTCAGGATAGCAAACACAAATCAACAGCAGTGTCATGAACTAGCAGAAACAGCCAGGCCTCCACCAAGTCAGCAGGAGAAACCAGGACCAGCAGGGACACCCAGAGCAGTTCTCTGCCATACCTCTCTCAATGAAGTGAAGATCAGTGAAGACAAAGATGGGAAGCCAAGAAGCACTGCAAAGCTTGCTAAGCTAGCTCTGTCACTGTCCATTGGGTCTTATTTACACTCTCTTCAAACATCCCATGCTCTCTCATTATTCTTGCCTCACCATGTGAGTCTGTCCTAGCAAAACTCCATGTGAGACTCTATCAGTTGATATCACTCTGCCAATATGCCTGAGTCTGCAGAATCGACAAGAAGCCTCCAAAGCGCCACTAGAAGTATTTTTTGGTGAGTTTTTCTCTATGGAGTCATGACAAATGGAACTCAGCAATGTAATGTGAGGCAAACCAATGCATCCATGCTGTTAGCAAAGAATCCTTCATCACATATCCTTTCATGTGCATGCTTTGACAAAACATCCTTTCACCTGTGCCTGCTTCAACAAAACATCAGTTGACATAACTGACTTTCCAAAGAAACCAGAAGACTCCACTTCAAGCCCCAATTATTTTCTTTTATAAGAGTTACTGTGGTCATGATGTCTCTTCACAGTAGTAGACCAGCCACTGAGACATAACTAAAAGGACAAGAAACTAACATACTTAGCTTATAGAATGTACAGGTACTTTTCTGGTCAAAGAGATACACACCTATAATCCCAGCATTTATGGGAGCTGTTGTGGGAGGTTTACTTTTTTTTTTCAAGAACTGTATTTTTGTTATTGAATATAATCTTCATTTACATTTCAAGTGGTAAAACCTTTTCCAGTTTCTCCCCTCCCCAAAACCCCCAACCCCTCCTTCTCCCACTCCCTGCCTCCAAGTATATGCCCCTCTACCCGACCCACTCCCACCTCCCCCCCCAATCTCCCCTTGTTGGGGCATCTATTTAACCTTCATCTGACCAAGGACCACTCCTCCCACTGATGTCCGACAAGGCATTCCTCTGCCACCTTTTTGGCTGGAACCATGTGTATCCCTTGGTTGCTGGTTTAGTCCCTGGGAGTCCTGGGGCATCTGGGAGATCAACATCGTTGTTCTTCCCGTGGGGCTGTAAACCCCTTCAGCTCCTCCAGACTGCCTTCTAACTCCTCCCAAATCAATGGTTGGCTACTAGCATCTGCCTCTGTGTGTAAAAGGCTCTGGCAGGGCCCCTCTGAAGACAACCATGGCATGCTCCTTTTGATATGTGCTTCTTGTCGTCCATAGTAGTGTTAGGGTTTGGTGACTGTTTATAGGGCGAATGCCCAGGTAGGGCAGTCTCTAGGTGGCCTTTACTTCAGTCCCTGCTCCATACTTTGTCTGTGGAAGGATTACTTAATAACCTCTCATAGATTTATATGAGCAACTTTTTAAACTGTGATTGTTAGGCCACACAGAACATGTGTGCACTTGTACACGCACACACACACATTAATACACATCCTTAGCTTCTCTTATTCTTAATATTTTCTTATTCATTAATATTGTTTGTTCATTTAAATTTTATTGGTTCTTCTCAACAGCAAATGAAAGGAGGATATGATTTGTTTGCAAAAGCGAACCTGGCAAACGTATTTTTGCCTGAAAACTAAATTAATTACTGGGCACAATTTTATGTACGTACATGTGTGGGGATCAGATGTGTCATGTGTGCATGTGCATATACAGGCCAAAGGACAATGAGTAACATCCTCAGAGACATTGTCCATCTCCTTTTGAAGCAGGCTTCCTCATTGGCCTGCAGCTTTCCAGTTAGGCTAGCAGGCCGGTCTAGAGAGCTCCCAGGCTCTTCCTCTTGCTGACTGCCAGTGCTATGAGGGAACCACTACACGTAACATTTTTATGCAAATTCTGGGATAGAATCTCTAAATGTTTGAGATACAAACACTTTACCAACTGCTCCCCACACCTACTTGTTCTGGGTCTGTGCAAACCCAGGCAGCAATACAAAAATACTTACTTGATTTTTCCTAAGAAATACATCTTTGACATTCTGTAACTTGCTTAAAAGAAGGCAAAAACCTGTGTATTGCTAGACCAGGACCACCATAACCTGTCACAGACAGGGTGGCTTGAACAAAGGCACTCTCGGCAGCTCTGGAGCCTGGCAGTCCGAGTTCATGGGGCATTCAGAGTCTGCTGTTTTCATGAGGCCTTTCCCCTTGGTTTAGAGGTCAATGACCACATTTTCACTGTCTTCTGCTTTCTCGTCTCCTTCTCATAAGAGTACCAGTTATTTGACTGGAAGCCCCACTTGTATGGTCTCTTTAAAGAGTTCCCCTGAAAATACAGTAATTTTTTTTTGAGATACTGGACATTACCATTTCATTTGACAATTTGAGGGTAGAGGCACAAAATATTAATGTTTACAGTGCAAGATCTCAAAAGTAGGGAGACTGCCCTAGACAGAATTTAGAACTGAAAATGTATTTGATAAAGTTCCAAACACAAACACAGTCAACAATTGCCAGCTGTGGGTTGAAGTAAAAAGGGAAGGCAACCACCCACTGGAGACCAGGGAAGGACATGAAGTGCTAGAAGTAGAAGCTGTTTGGCAATGTTGAGCCTTCTCATTGACATAGCAGAACGTGGAGTGAAGGAACGGACATCCCGTGTCTACCTATGTATACATAAAAGCATAGAAGAGTTTAGCCAAATAAACTGTCAGGGAACACAAAAATGCAAAATGATGGGCAATTTGTCAGCAAGGTCCTGGGGAAGATTCTATTCATTTATAAAGGGAACGGGCAAGAGATCTGGCTTGGCAAGACAGAGGAATTGCTGCAAAAATTCATTGTGATGTCTGTGAGAATAACCACTGCTTCTTAATAATGCAAATAAAAAAGCAAGCACATAACAATTTAAAATAAAATTAACACATAATGTTATAAACCTCCGTGATTAAACGTATGGCTAGTGGTAGCCCCAAAGGATCTAAATTCTCTTTGTAAATATTTTTGTTTCTTTTGTTGTCCCTTTCCTTCCCCTCAAGAAACCAAACCAAGCAACATGTCATAGAAGTAAAAACAATTTGATGATGGCTCCTGGCTTGGTGTGCATCACCTTAATTTTATGTACGTGTGTACATTTTATCCCTGCTCTCTCCAAGACTTGTATCATGAAGGGGTGTTGGATTTTGTCAAATGATGATTTTGACATATAATCAGAAGATCATGTGTTTTTTTCTTTCAGTTTGTTTCTAGAGTAGATACAGTTGATGGATTTTTGTATATTGAACCAGTCCTGCATCCCTGGGATGAACACTTCCTGGTCATGGTGGAGGATATCTTTGATGTGGTTTTGGATTAAGTTTGCGAGTATGTCATTGAGTGTTTTTGCATCAATATTCACAAGGGAAATTGGTCTGAAATTATCTTTCTTTATTGGGTCTTTGTGGGGGTTAGGTGTCAGGGTGACTGTGGCCTTATAGAATGAGTTTTACAGCATTCCTTCTGTTTCTATTTTGTAGCTTGAATGGAGAGAAACACTAAAATCAGGGACAAAACAAGGCTGTCTACTCTCCCTCTATCTCTTCAATGTAGTACTTGAAGTTCTACCTAGAGCAATAAGACAACTAAAGGAGATCAAGGGGATACAAAATGGAAAGAAAGAAATCAAAGTATTGCTATTCACATAAGAAATATTAGTATGCATAACTGATCCTACACATTCTACCATAGAACTCCTACAGCTGATACACGCCTTCAACAAAGTGACTGGATACAAAAACAAACAAACAAACAAACAAAACAAACAAACAAAAAAAACCTCAAAGAAATCAGAAGCAACATTTGCAGCAGGGAACCAGGCAGCTCCAAAGTCTTCTGTGCTTAGCCCACCAGGAGAGAGTGATCTCCCAGCAGCAATTTCACTTCTGAGCGCAGAGGTGAGATCTCCACCTTCTCTCTGGAGGGGTACAGCTAGAAGTATACAAGGCATATGATCATTGGAGCAGCTGGGGCAGGAGTCTTCCCTTCCGGCCGCCATTTGTAGCAGGGAACCAGGTAGCTTCACAGACTTCTGTGCTTAGCCCACCAGAAGAGAATGATCTCCCAGCAGCAATTTCACTTCTGATGCAGAGGTGAGATCTCCACCTTTTCTCTGGAGGGGTACAGCTAGGAGCGCACAGGGCATACAATCAGTGGAGCAGCTGGGACAGGAGTCTTCCCTTCCAGCCGCCATCTGCAGCAGGGAAGCAGTCAGCTCCAAAGCCTTCTGTGCTTAGCCCACCGGGAGAGAGTGATCTCCCAGCAGCAATTTCACTTCTGATTGCGGAGGTGAGATCTCCACCTTCTCTCTGGAGGGGTACAGCTAGGAGCGCACAGGGCACATGATCATTGGAGTAGCTGGGACAGGAGTCTTCCCTTCCGGCCACCATTTGCAGCAGGGAACCAGACAGCTCCACAACCTTCTGTGCACAGACCCTGCCAGAAGACAGTTGGTCTCCCAGGAGTACAGACACAGGATTACAAGGCCATAGGTGAGGCAAGCTCCAACCAGAGACAACAAGACAAACTAATACCAGAAATAACCAGATGGCGAAAGGCAAGCACAAGAACCCTACCAACAGAAACCAAGGCTACTTGGCAACATCAGAACCCAGTTCTCCCACCACAGCAAGTCCCAGATACCCCAACACACTGGAAAAGCAAGAGTTGGATTTAAAGTCTCTGCTCACGATGCTGTTAGAGGATGTCAAGAAGGACATAAATAACTCCCTTAAAGAAATACAGGAGAACATGAGTCAAATGGTAAAGGCCCTCAAAGAGGAAACACAAAAATCCATGAAAGAAATACAGGGGAGTATGGGTGAACAGTTGAGGCCCTTAAAGAGGAAACACAAAAATCCCTGAAAGAATTACAGGAGAACACAAACAAACAAGTGAAGGAACTGAACAAAACCATCCAGGATCTAAAAATGGAAGTAGAATTAGTAAAGAAATCACAAAGTGAGACATCTCTGGAGGTAGAAAATCTTGGAAAGAATTCAGGAGTCATAGATGCAAGCATCAACAACAGAATACAAGAGATAGAAGAAAGAATCTCAGGGGCTGAAGATACCATAGAAAACATTGACTCAACAGTTAAAGAAAATGCAAAATGCAAAAAGCTCCTGAGCCAAAACATCCAGGAAATCCAGGACACAATGAGAAGATCAAACCTAAGGATTATAGGTATAGAAGAGAGTGAAGATTTCCAACTTAAAGGGCCAGTAAACATCTTCAACAAAATTACAGAAGAAAACTTCCCTAACCTAAAGAAAGAGATGTCCATGAACATACAAGAAGCCTACAGAACTCCAAACAGACTTTACCAGACCAGAAAGTCCTCCTGGCACATAATTATCAAAACACCAAATGCACTAAACAAAGAAAGAATATTAAAAGCAGTAAGAGAAAAAGGTCAAGTAACCTATAAAGGCAGGCCTATCAGAATTACACCAGACTTCTCACCTGAGATGATGAAAACCAAAAGATCTTGGGCAGATCTCATACAGACCCTAAGAGAACACAAATGCCAGCCCAAACTACTATACCCAGCAAAACTCTCAATTACCATAGATGGAGAAAACAAGATATTCCATGGTAAAACCAAATTTACACAATATCTTTCCACAAATCCAGCCCTCAAAGGATAATAGATGGAAAACATGAGGAGGGAAACTACACCCTAGAAACAGCAAGAAAGTAATCTTTTTCCAACAAACCCAAAAGAAAGTAACCACACAAACATAAAAAGAACATCAAAAATAACAGGAAGCAACAATCACCATTCCTTAATATCTTATAACATCAATAGACTCAATTCCCCAACAAAAAACATAGTCTAACAGAGATGTTTTTCATGTGGATCTTCAATTTTATCAGAAAATGTTTGTGACTCCTCTTTCAATTCAGTAATGCTTTTTGTGTCTACCATTTTGACTGTATTATTTTCCATGATAATCTTTAATTTTAACATTTTTTCTGTGTATTTCTTCGATTTTGTCAGAGATGTTTTTCATGTAGATCTTTGGTTTCATGGGGGGGGGTGTTTGTAGTTCCACTTTCAATCAATTTAGGAATGTTTTTGTACCTACCATTTTGTGGGTAAGGGCCCATGACAATCTTCAATTTTATTGTTTTTCTGTATTTTTCTTCAATTTTGTCAGAAGTATTTTCCATGTGGATCTTCAGTTTTATCAGACAATGTCTATAGTTTTACTTTCAATCAATTTAGGAACATTTTTATACCTTCCATTTTATCTGTATAATTTTCCATGCAATAGTCAGTTTTAACATGTTTCTCTATATATTTCTTGAATTTTTTTCAGGATTATTTTCCTTGTAGATCTTCAATTTTATCAGAAAGTGTTTATAATTCCACTTTCAAAAAACATAGGAATATTTTTGTACCTACCATTTTATCTGTATAATTTTTCCATGAAATACTCAATCTTAACGCGTTTTTTATATATTTCTTCAATTTTATCAGAGATATTTTCCAGGTAAATCTTCAATTTTATCAGAAAATGTTTATAATTTTACTTTCAATCAACTTAGGAATATTTTAATTACTACCAATTTATCTGTATAAATTCCTTCAATTTTATCAGAGATATTTTCCATAGAAATCTTCAATTTTATCAGAAAATATTTTTACTTCTACTTTCAATCAATTTCGGAATATTTTTATGCCTACTATCTTATCTGTATAATGTTTCATGAAATAGTCAGTTTTAACGTGTTTTTCTATATATTTCTTGAATTTTATCAGAAATATTTTCCTTGTAAATTTTCAATGTTATCAGAAAATGTTTATAATTCCACTTTCAATCAACTTAGGAATATTTTTATGCCTACCATTTTATCTGTATAATTTTTCCATAAAATACTCAATCCTAACGTGTTTTTCTATATATTTCTTCAATTTTATCAGAGATATTTTCCATGTATATTTACACAATTGAATTCTACTCAGCAATTAAAAACAATGAATTCATGAAATTCTTAGGCAAATGGCGAACAGGGGGAGGGAAGAGGGCTTATGGGAATTTCGGGGAGGGGGAAACTGGGAAAGGGGAAATCATTTAGAATGTAAATAAAGAATATAGAAAATTAAATAATAGTAATAAAAAATATGTTGGCTCAGGGAAAAAAAAGATATCAGTAGCCCTCTTCTACACAAGCAATCAAGGGGCTGAAAAGGAAGATAGAGAGACAGTACCCTCCCTTCCAATAGCCACAAATAATATTACACACCTTAATGTGACTCTAACCAAGCAAGTGAAAGATCTGTTTGACAACAACTTCACGTCTCTGAAGAAAGAAATTGAAGAAGATATCAGAAGATGGAATGAGCTCCCGTGTTTATGTATCGGTAGAATTAACGTAGATAAAAGGACCATCTTACCAAAAGCAATCTAGATTCTATATAATCCCATCAAAATTCCAACACAATTCTTTGCATATCTTGAAGAAAAAATTCTCAATTTCATATGAAAAAACAAACTCAGAATAGCTAAAACCATCTTGAACAACAAAAGAACTTCTGGAGGTATCACTATTCCTGATTTCAAGCTGTACTACAGAGCAATAATAATAAAAACTGCATGGTATTGGTATAGAAACAAACAGGAGATCAATGGAATTGAATCAAAGACCCAGAAATAAACCCAATACCTACAGACACTTGATATTTTGACAAAAAAGCCAAAAACCATACAATGGAAAAGGGAGAACATCTTCAACAAATGGTGCTGGTCTAACTGGATGTCAGCATGTAGAAGAATGAAAATCAATCCATATTTATCACCCTGTACAAAACTCAAGTCCAAATGAGTCAAAGACCTTGACATAAAACCAGATACACTAAATCTAATAGAACAGACAGTAAGAAATAGCCTTGAACTTGTCAGTACAAGAGACAACTTCCTGAACAGAACACCAATGGCTCAGACACTTAGGTTAAGAATTAATAAATGAGACCTCATTAAACTGAAAAGCTCTGTAAGTCAAGGGACACCATCATTAGGGCAAAACGACATTCTACAGATTGGGAAAAGATCTTCACTAACCCAATATCTGAGAGAGGGCTAATATCCAATACACTTAAAGAACTCAGGAAGTTAGACACAAACAATTCAAATAACCCAATTAAAAAATGGGGTACAGAGCTAAACAGAGAATTCTCAATAGAGGAATGTCAAGTGGCTGAAAGGCCACTAAGGAAATGTTCAAAGTCCTTAGTCAACAGGGAAATGCCAATCAAAATTACTCTGAGATTCCACCTTATACCTGTCCGAATGACTAAGATCAAAAACTCAAAAGACAGCACATTCTGATGAGGTTGTGGAGCAAAAGGAATACTCCTCCATTGCTGAGGGGAGTGAATACTTGTACAAGCACTCTGGAAATCTATTTGGTGATTTCTCAGAAGACTGGGAGTAGTTCTACCTTAAGACACAATTATACCACTTCTGGTCAGATACCCAAAAGATGCTTCACCATCCCACAAGGACACTTGCTTAACTATGTTCATAGCAGCTTTATTCATAATAGCCAGTAACTGGAAACAACATAGATCTCCCTCAACTGAAGAATGGATAAAGAAAATGTAGTTCATTTACATAATGGAATACTAGTCAGTCATTAAAACAAGGGCAACATGAATTTTGCAGGCAAATGGATGGAACTAGAAAATATTACCCTGAGTGAGGTAACCCAGACCCAAAAGAACATGCATGGTATTTACTCACTTATAAGTGGATATTAGTCATAAATTACAGAATAACCATGTTCTAATTATCAGTCCCAAATAAACCAAATAACAAGAAGGGCCCAAGGGAGGATAGTAGGAAAAACAAAATAGATGTTGGAAGTTGAAGGAAGGTGGGAACTAGGTGGAAGAGGGGATGGGGAGGTGAGCAGAATGAGAGAGGAGGGGATCATATGTGGGGATAGCAGGTGAGAGAGAAGGGAGATTGACTGTGGCGTGACACAATTTCTAGGATGTTCCAGAGGCCTGAGATGAGAGAGACCCCACAGAGTCTATAGGGGCTGAGATTTCTAGAAATATCCACTCCCTGTAGCCAGACAGAATTTCCAGTGGAGGGATAAGGACAGCAACCCACCCACAAAACCTTCAACCCAAAGTGTATCATGCCTATGAGATATACAGGGTCAAAATAGAGCAGATACCAAGAGAATGGCCACCAATGAATTGCCATAATTGAGACCCATCCCACAGGCAAGAATCAGTCCCTGGCATTATTAATGATTGTAACTGTTTGTATAAGCTTGGCCCAGGAAGTAGCACTATTTGGAGATGTGGCCTTATTAAAGTAGGTGTGTCACAGTGAGAGTGTTTTAATACCCTTGTCCTAGCTGCGTGGAAGTTAGTATTCTGCTGGCAGCCTTCAGATGAAGCTTTAGAACTCTCAGCAACTCCTACACCAAACCCACCTGGATGATGCCATGTTCCCACCTTGATGATAATGGACTGAACTTCTGAACCTGTAATCCAGCACCAATTAAATGTCTTTATAAGAGTTGCCTTGGTCATGGTGTCTCTTCGTAGCAGTAAAACTCTAACTATGACAAAGATATTCAGTGATTCTTGCAGACAAGAACCTAGCATAACTGTCCTCTGAGAAGCTTCACCATCAGCCAATAGAAAGAGATGCAGAGACCCACACCCAAATATTAGATGGAGCTCAGGGAGTCTTGCAGAAGAGTTGGGGAAGGATTGAGGGACCCGAAGAGGTCAAAAGACTCCACAGAAAAACCAACAGAGTCAACTTACCTGGATTCTTTGGGGCTCCAAGAGCCTGAATCATCAACCAAAGAGCAAGCATGGGCTGGACACAGGGCCCTGCACATATGTAGGGGATGGTGACACCCAGAGAGGAGTTTCTCTATCTGAAAAGAGAAGGGGAAGATGGAATGGGGGAGGACTTTCATGACGGTGAGTTTCTGCAACTCTTTCTATTGAGTAAGGAGAGGAAAATGTAATATTGGGTTGTAAAGTGAATAAGTAAATCAATTAATTTAAAAGAAGTAAAAACAATATACTACTATGCAAAGCTGTGTTCAAGCAGATACAATAATCCACTCTTCTGCTTTCATTATTCTGACCCCCTTTGGGCATAAATTCAGGAAGTGTCCACTCTATAACTAATTTAATTTCTACAGCTCAGTCTTGTCTGTGTAAGTGACATCACAGTCATGTTTTCTGCCCAGAGAAAATATTCCTGGACCAGATTTCCTCTCCCCAGATTCCGACAACAGTACTGCCAGTGATGACCACTAGGAGGCAGGCTCTGCCGCCCGGGCGTGGACATGTTAACAGAGCAGTTGGACACTGGTGTGCCCCCAAGCCAGTTGGAGTCAGATCCCGGTTTGGCAGCGCGGGTTAGGTGATGTTCGCACTAAATCTGATTAACTGGCGATTTGGAGTTTGAAGGTTTTTTCCTCTTGGTCCGTCAACAGCTATGCAGAGATTACCCTCTCCAGGTAGGGTGGGGTCCAGAATCAGGCTGGTCTGTGCCACCCTACTCAAGGTGAGGCTAGCATCACGTGGATCGAGGATCACTCCGGGTGAGGCCGGACTTCCCAGATACTGGAATAGTTCAGCTTCATAGAGGGCTTCGTATCGGGAACGCCCCACTACTTACCAGTTCCCTGCTAATCTCATCCAATAGGACAGTCCCGCCCATAACCAGCCCAGTTCCCTGGATAACCCAGCGCTGGAAAAGATACGCCCCTGAGAAGCTCCGCCCTCGAGACTCAAATCGGTCCTCAAGAAAGCCATTCGCCTGGACAGCGAGCTTTCATAATAGCCCCGCCCTCCGCAGCCCCGCCCCTGCAGTCCCCGCCCATAGAACACCCGTATTCAAACTGCGCTCCACTCCTCTGCAGCGACAGTCCGCAGGCGGCAACCTCCGTGGTGTGAGTTTTCCGTCACGATTTGTTCCAGTGTGGGGCTGGGTGTCCGAGCACTTGGGCGAAGCAGGGAGGAAATCCTTAAAGTGCCAGAAGGCTACTGGACGCCATTCCCGACAGTGAGTGTACGTTCTCACAGGTGTGTTTTTCTTTTAGTTTTATTTTACTGGTACAGTTTTCTAGTTAACTCCGAACATTTTAATCTTCACTCATTGAACTTGAGTCACGAATTTGAAAAAGGTGTGTGTTCGCGCTCGCGCGTGCAAGTGCGTTTAGTTACAGAGTGCTGGGACTGTTTTTGTTTGCTTGCACTTCCTGCCAAACTGAGAAAAATGAGAGGACTTTCTTCTCAAATGAACTTAATGAGACACTGAACAGGGGATTCTTGATCTATCTGCTGCCTTTTCCACCCCTAAGCAGAATTCCCACAGTTCACTTTCCTGGGAGCAGTGCTATGAAGTCAGGGTGGTGAGGTATATACAGACATGCCAACACCAATAAATATTTCACCTCACAGAGGAGTGGCTGGAAAGTGACGGGGGTTCTACACAGTTCTTAGTCAAGGATATGGGAGGTGGGAGTACATTCCTCAGACCCAGACCAGGTCAGCTCAGTCTGGTCATGGCCATGAGCTAAATGGACTGGCCTATGAGGACAGGTGAGAGGAGACGGGCAACATGAGCTGTTAACAGTTCATGCAAACAGGCAGGTTCTCCACAGAAGGCTATTAGGTAAGAGAGCCCTGGAAACCCAAGTGAAGAACATGGGGAGAAACAAAAAATGGAAGGAGAGAACCCAGCAAGAGTGAGTGTTAGCTGTCTAGATCTGATGGCTGCACAGCTCAACTCTTCCAGGAACCCTCCTAGGATGCACGTCAGAGAGGCCCTGGGCAAGTATCCTGGCTTCCTCCGGTACCTGAAAATTACTTAGGATGTCAGCTCACAGCCATTGGAGGGGTGCCCTGTCAATCATGTGAGCGGAGGTGGAGGAGGCGCCCTATGGTGAGCTACTCAGATGTGGACATAGCGAAGTTGTGTGGATCACCAGTTACACTCCATGGTATTCAAGGAAAGGAGACAGGGAAGAGAGACACATTATTCACTGTGCCTCTACCACTTATAGTCAAATCTGTAAAACAGTGGTCCTCAACCCTGTGTGATTGGAGAGAGAGAGAGAGAGAGAGAAAGCCTAAAGGGGGTACTGGACTAAGCCCAGCTCTCAGCATACCAGGCTTCAGAAGAATTTGAAACGAACTTGCCCAGACAGTCAGAAGGGGGGTTTCCACTAGGGCACAATGGATCATTTGGAAGCCATTTCCAACAATGTAAGCAAAACTGTCAGAATTGATGCATGTTCTGAAAGGTCATGCAACCCCCAACTAATACAGGTTGTAGCAGGTCATGCAACCCTTTTATCTGAAAGAATAAAGCAAGCACCAAGTCAATCCCTGCCTTTGAGTCATCAGATCCTATAGGAAGCTGCACCTCCTTATCTACCTCAGGACTTGCTCCTCTCTGTCTTTCTCTCGACTGCTGCCCTGGTGTGACTCTTACCAAAATGTTCCTCCCACACTATTTCGGCTTTGTATTTGTATTCCTACCCGGTCTTTCCTGCCATGCAGTCTGAAGCAGTCTTCTTGTTGACTGGTCCATAGTGCATCAACAGAGAGCAACTGGAAATTGCTGCGTTTGTGTTTATTTATAAGCCTACTTATGTATTGTCTTTACTCTTCTTATATATTGAGTCATAAAAGTGGAATCCTTGTCTGTTTTGTGCTTCACTTTATCCCCAAAGGGAGAAACTAATCTATTTTCTGGATGAAAGCATGTAGTGTTACATAAGTAACATTTTGGTGTTAATTGCCTTTCTTACTGCTTCCTCGTTCAGTTTTGACCAACCTGAGTCTCTGCTTCCTTCGTAGCAACTGGCAGAACCATGGCAACAACTCCTGATGCTGCTTTTGAGGCCCTCATGAATGGAGTGACCAGCTGGGATCTCCCTAAAGAACCCATTCCCAGTGAACTCCTTCTTATTGGGGAGGCTGCCTTCCCAGTGATGGTGAATGACAAGGGCCAGGTGCTCATTGCTGCCTCCTTCTATGGCCAAGGCCGCCTGGTGGTCATCTCCCACGAGAGCTACCTGCTGCATGCTGGCTTGGCTCCCTTTCTTCTCAATGCAGTGAGCTGGCTCTGCCCCTCCACAGAGGCTCCCATCGCAGTGCATTCTTCCTTAGCATCATTAGTTAACATCCTAGGTGACTCTGGGATAAATGCGTTGGTTCAGCCTGAGCCTGGAGAGGCTCTGGGAGTTTATTGCATTGACGCCTACAATGACACCTTGACTGAGAAGCTGGTCCAGTTTGTGAAGTGTGGTGGGGGCTTGCTCATTGGAGGTCAGGCCTGGAATTGGGCCAGTCAACATGGCAGTGACAGGGTGCTATTCAGTTTCCCTGGGAACCAGGTGACAAGTGTGGCTGGAGTATACTTCACAGATGTCTATGGGGATATAAACCGGTTCAAGGTCTCTAAGAAGGTACCCAAGATCCCACTCCATATCAGGTGAGTGTTCCATCCCGACCATTTATAAATTCTAACTCTTTTTAAATAGCACTGATATCCCATCTTTACTTAGTATCTATTTCAAGGCAAATGGTTATTTTTACTGTCTTCTAACTCCTGCAAATCACTAAAATGGTCACTAAAGTGGTTACTAAAGTGCATCAAGGCCCAAGAAAAGCTGGTTCTCCTAGTCACCCCCTTGGAGAAGCAATCATCCACTTAAGGGAAAAGCTCGACCTATGTCATTATGTCTCCACATGCCTGAAACTTAGAGGTTTTATCAGTGTCCTAAATAAATCAGAAAACACTGGTGTATCTACAGGAACATCTCCAATTGAACCTAGCCCTATACTGGACACTAGGAATGTGGCAGAAATGAAAACCATGTGTGTTATTATGAAGCCTACATACATATCAGTGGGAAAGTCAGCTGGTAAGCAGCAAACCAATAGATAAGAGTGCCATCAGATGTTGATAAGAGCCACAAGAAGAGAGAAAAGCATGACCTGAGGTATCAGAATGAGGGGGAGAGTGATACTGTATAACCCCTTCATGGAAGGCATAGAAATTACATTGTAGCAAATGCAACCCAGAAGATGGCCATGAGTGCAAATGAACAGTTTGGAAAGTAGCATTTGCCGGAATGGGCTATGCTAACAATGCAGAACAAAATCCTTAAACAGAAGCCAGCTTGGCAGATTCCAGGAACATGGAGGAAGCCAGAGTGGTTGGAGATAGGTGAGTGAAGGCTGCCCTGCCAGGAGGTGAGCACAAAGACCAATTGTGCTTCTTCCATAAGTAAAGAGTTTCCCACAGTGGATTAACAATTTCTGACTTTCTATTTCTTATGAATCATGACACCCAGGTAGCCAGTCCAGGATCTCAGCAGTGTCTACATGATGTTCCTATTTTTACTGGGGGTTGTTAATTTTACCCATTGTTACAAGATGGTCAGCACTGTTCCAGGCTCTATAATTACACCAAGGCAATGATTGCTGGAGCAGACACACTAGCTGGGTTTATCTTAAAAAAAAAAAAAGACAAAAAACCAAAACAAAAACAACAGCAACTGGAAAATAATCTATTTTCCTGTAGTCTTGGTCATCAAATGGATCTCCATTGATATTTTAGTGATCAAAACTTAATCAAGTGGTCAAACTTTAAGGACCAAAGGGTCTGAGGGTGTTTATAAATGGTCATCATCTCTGAAGAAATTAAAATCTTGCCGCAAAGAAGAAAGGGAAAGCCAGTGAGCAGTTAGTGGTTCCCTGCAAACCCCAGCCCCAGGGAAGGTGGCTAATATTTTTTTTCCTTGCAGAGAGGGTTGTGGACAGGGTAACCAAGCACACAGAGGTGGACCAGATTTGCTCTAAGCTGGCTTTAATTCTATAGCCAACTGACAAGCTCGGGCCTGTGGGCCAGTCCCCTCTCTTACTGGAGCATGGCCATGACCACTTATTGTGAAATTGCTTGTGGCTGCTTTCAAGTCTCAGCAGTCCTTTCAGTAGAATCCACGAACCCCAAAAGTATGACCCTTTAAGAAATATCTCCAGACATTGAGACTCAGCAGTATCGTTGTCTCAGCTGCCTCAAAGAACTCTTCCTTCAACAAAGGAAATCTGGTTCTCTTCCTCTCCACCTATGTATTCCACCTCTGCTACTAAATCTGAATTTGCCTGGTTCTGTGTTGTCAAGTTTCGTTTTGCATGGAACTTCAAGTATCCACAAAAGTAGAAAGAACAATACAATACTCTCTGGGTAGTTGTGACCCAACATGGAGAACAGTCATCTCATGGTCAGTTTTGTTCACCTACAGAAGGAAATAAGTCAGTGGAAGAAAATGGAAGAACTGATGCAGATTCACCTCAAAAGACTGAAAGCAGACATTATCGGTTTAAGAGGTTGGCTCTCCCACACCCTGGGGCTCAGTCTGGGAAGGTCCAGGAGAACTTGTCCTGCAGTCTGAGAGTCAGCTTCAACACTGGAGAGTGGGAAGGGAGAGGGTCAGCTGCAGCAGGCCCACAGTCAGCGATGTGCTCAGAAGAGATTTTGCCTCTTCCTAGGTCCAAGCTCTCAAATTTCATGGACGGCAGGTTTCTTGCAGCCTGTTCGATGGCCATGGTTTGAGGCTTCAGTGGTTTTCCTTTCATCTACAGTCTCACCTCTGATTATTTGTAAATAATAGTGCCGGTGCATTCCATCTGCATTGCTATATATTTCTAAAAACGCAAACTCTTGAAAACATAACCACAGGGGTGTCACCGAGGCTTTCTACAGTCATTGGCAGGCTTCCATACGGTTTTCTGTGAGAGGTTCCGGGCCACTCGAGTACGTTTTCGGTCTCAGATCTGGCGTCCATGATTTCTAGATGGATTCTATTCCTTTTGTGGGACGTGGTTTTTGGTACTAAGTTGCTTAGCATCTATAGACCTTCCAAGAGATCGAAACTAAGGAATATCTCCGTCTTAGGATCAATATGTACACCAAAGAGTTCATACTGATACATCTCATTTGAATTCAGGACAGCAGGGATTTTATTGAATCTCTACACTCTCCTTTGGAGATCTGTTTATTTTTCCCCTCCCATTTCATAAGACACCATCATAATGATCAAGCAAACTGCTTGCTTTACCATAATATACACCCAGCAGTTGCAAAATTGGAATGACAATGCTATCGACAGCAAAATGATGTGGGATTGATGAGTGACAGGAACATTGCAAGTAGTATTCATTAGTATTGCCAAGTTTGCTTTGTAGGTTGGGTTTCCTAAGAAAAGAGATGGAGAGATAGTGATTTCCCCTTTTCAGGTTGGGTTTCTCAGGAAGCTGAGTCAGACAGGAATTGGTGTTAGAAGTTCCTTTAAAAACTGCTGTCAGTGAGGAAAAAGAGGAACAATGGAGCAGGAGAAGGTACTCAGATATCAACAAACATTTCTCAGTAACTAACCGTGGCAACAATTATTTTCCTACGGCTATACTAAGTTAGATCAGTGTCTTTTGATGCCCTCTAGAATGGTTCCCCTTTTTGTGTTCATACTACTGTGTAATTGGAAATTTCTGGCCACTTGTTTATTTGCCTTTGCTATTTAACTTTTTAAAACTGTGCCAAATAGTTACACACACATACACACACACACACACACACAGAGAGAGAGAGAGAGAGAGAGAGAGAGAGAGAGAGAGAGAGAGAGAGAGAGAGAGAGAGAGGAGAGAGAGAGACATATATAATAAAATTTAGAACATTCTGTCTGCTCCCCCATGCAATCCCCTTCTTCCCTCCCTGTTTAAATTCATTAATAATACTACATTATTTCTTATACACATAAGCAGATATATACATATGTGTCAGTATCCTTCTCTTTCATTGAGAAAGTAGTGGCACTCTCCATTTTCTCCACTTCCTTTTTATACTCAATAATATTCTGTATTATTGGGCTGGATATGTCTACCTCTAGATACACTCTGTGTGTCTAGACATAGTCTGTGATCTATTGTGCTTCCATGTAGGGTATCATATACTCTATTCTTAAGTTCTTTAATGACAAACATTTTAATTTCTAGTGTTTTTTTTTCTGGTATTTTTACAGTTGGGCTGCAGTGAATACCCTGAGAGAAGTATCTTTATAACCTTGCTGTGTCCATGAAATTGGGATGGCTCTTTGACAAGGGGTGTGAATGTGTAATTTTGTTAGCATTGCCATGCTACCCCTATGCAAGTTGGGTTCCTAAGAAACCAACTCAGAGACAGAGATGGTGTTCTGGAACCTCATTAAGAAGCATTCTCAATACAGAAAAAGAAAAAAGATGGGATAGGGACAGAAGATAAACTACGAGGCAAATATTTAGTATATATTTCTTAGCAATATTGTCACTATTAAGTGAAACACAGTAAGACACTTATTGTATGCAATAGAAGACTCTTGAAGAATATATGGTATATACTACAGTTATTGAGTGAATGATTATGTGACCACTAAAATATCATGTTTGGTACTCTTAAAAGGAAAGTGAAATGTTCATGATACAGTAAACAACATTAAGATACACCAGTCTGTTAAAATTATGTATAACTCATGAAAATAATACTTATGCATGTAGAAATATGAAAATAGAGTATCATGAAATTAGAATAATGAAACAATGTGAAACAGGTAGTATATAACTGGAATGAGCTGATAATAATATAAACTATATTTTCAGCTATAAACATCTAAACCTTCACCAGATTTTCTGTAATTAGAACATTAAAAATACATTTTAAATAACTTTATCTTGTTAAAGCCCTTAACAGCAGGAAAATGCTTCTTGATCATAGTAAGATGCCATGCTTTTCCTGATGTTGTGTTGTTATTTTAGTATGAAATGGTCTTCACAGAAGTATGCATTGACGCTCTAGGGTTTTAACTCATGGGAGCTCTGACCTCACCAGTGAGCTAATTGGTTAATGGATTCATAATTTGATGGCATTTTTGGGAGATTGTAGAAACTAGGGCATGGACCACAGCCAGTGGCGATAGTAGAACACCGAGACATTCCCTAGAAGGGCGTATCTTGTTCCTTGCCCTTTTCTTTCTTTCTTTCTTTGTGTACTTTCTGCTTCCAGGCATCCATGAGTTGAGTAGGCTTGCTTCATAACGTGCTCCCAGATGCTCAGCACAGGCCTAAAACAATGGATCCAGCTGACCTGGGCTGACGTGAAGAGCTCAAATGAACTTCCTCTTTTGCATTATTTTCTTCAGGTATTTTGTCACAATGACAAAAAGATGGCTGACACAATTTATGTTGATTTTTATTTTTAACTTGTTCTATCATAGTATGTGTGTATACATATATATGGAGGACAATATGAAACCATGATATATAAACATGTATTATATGCAAATGGCATGCTTAAGTAAAAAATATACATTGGTATATTCTTTACCTCACATATTTATCATTGCTCATAGTGAAGGCATTACAATGTCCTCTTAGCAATTTTGAAGTACACAGAAGTATATATAATCGTTATCATGTTGTGTGATAGATCACTAACACCAATGACTCTTCCTGTCCAACCTGAACTTTTACTTTTCAGCTAATGAGGATTTGACTAAATAATAAGACAGTTCAAAGCAATATTTGAAAGTACTAATATGCAAAAAATGCAAGTTGCCAAATAATCCAAGAAAGTTATAATTCGGGGGTTGAATGGGGAAAAGAGGGAGGGAAGGGGGCTTATGGGACTTTTGGGGAGGGAGGAAATGGGAAAGGGGAAATGATTTTGAATGTAAATAAAAAAACTTAGAAAATAAAATAAAATTAAAAAAAAGAAAACAACTATGACTTTTAAGTCAGTAGTGGAAAAAAAAGAAAGTTATAATTCCTGTTACTATAAAATCCATATATTTTATATATACTCATATTTATATATATCCATAAAAATGTTTGAATTTGAATTAAAAACATTAAAATATACATTAATTTTTAAAACTAATTTAATTCCAATATATTAGCAAATACTTTTAGAAATAAAAAATGACATTAGATATTGTTTTATAATTTTAAAGAAAAGATGAAAGCGAAACACTTTTTTTAAAATTTTTTTTTATTGTTTCTTAGATATATTCTTTATTTACATTTCAAATGATTTCCCCTTTCCTGGTTTCCTCCTCCCTAAAAGTCCCATAAGCCCTCTCCCCTCTCCCTGTACCCTAATCAATCCCCTCATGCTTCCCTGTCCTGGTATTCCCCTACACTGATGCATTGAGCCTTTCCAGGACCAGGGGCCTCTCCTTCCTTCTTGGGCATCATTTGATATGTGAATTGTGTCTTGGGTATTCTGAGCTTCTGGGTTAATATCCACTTATCAGTGAGTGCATACCATGTGTGCGAAACACATTTTTAATAAATTTAAGTAATCACTGGCAGTCAGTAGATATCAGTCAACTTTTTTGTACAAGTAAAAATAAATTCCCCTTAAGAACAGCTTTATGTCTATGTCAATTTCTAATTAAGGATCAGTGAATATTACTACAATTTTAGTTTGGGACTCTGAAGTTCCATACTTTATGCTGTGATGTGAAGGCTACATTTGCAGATATGTTACTATCTAGCTATTTATCTTTGACAGTATCTCTGCTATAGCCAAGAGAGACTTAACTAAAGTAATGGGGCTTCAGGAGGATAGGCTTGGAGCTGAGTCCCAGTGTTTCCCTTTACTTTGCTTTGAGTTCATGAGCAAGTTATTGGACCTCATCAAGCATTATTTGTACTGACTGATGCCCAAAGCAACGACTGGAAGAACAAAAAATAAGTACATTTAGTTTTCCCTTTCTCCAGGATACAGTACCTCTTACTTAGTTCATACATAGTTTGTGTAATGCCTGTTAAGTCCTATACATTATTCGCAGCAATGGTATTTGAATCTTGACAGAGATGACTGCTGTGAAAATAATTTTTCACATTGCTAGCTTTTATTAGTTGCAAAAGACAAAGTAAAAAGCAATGTGACATTAAGGTGCCGGAATGTTCGTAGCTTTTATTAATATGGTTCATAAAGTGTTTATCTACATGCATCTTTCATCACTGTGCATCCAATTGTGGGGTCATTACACACTCCTACTTTACGTTCTCTTTTTAAATAATTTAATATTTAAAAAGAATATCCTTAATGAGAATTTTCAGTCACAATATAAGGCCCTACCTTTCCATAAGTACTTAATTATTTCCTTTTGTTTAATATGATTGATTTTACAGTTTTGTACTTTGAGGGAGAAAAAAAGGACTTTCTAATCGTTTTCCCTGACAGAATCGATATCTTTAAAATAATTTGGCACTCTCTAGCTATGCAAATACCACAACATGTGGCATCAAATGTCTTGAAATTAATATATCTAGGTATTTGGGAATCTGGGAAAAAAACCCTAGGCAATTAATATCAAAGACTTGACTTTCAAGTTGCTTTTTTTTTATCTTATTAGATATTTGCTTTATTTACATTTCAAATGTTATCCCCTTTCCTTGTTACCCCTCCAACAACCACTAACTATCCCATCCCCCCTCCCCCTGATTACCAACCCCCCCCCCACACACACACACACACTTTCCTGACCTGGCATTCCCCTACACTGGGGCATCAAGCATTCACAGGACCAGTGGATTCTCCTCTCATTGATGTCTGAAAAGGCCATCCAGTTACATATATAGCAGAGGATGGCCTTTTCAAGTTGCTGTTTCTATCATAGGTTTCTCATCTCTTATGATGCAAATTCTCCCTATACAAATTCAACACCACCACCCTAATCATAGGAACCCTCTCCAAGCCCCATTTAAACATTTATCTTAGAGTTTCACTTTACCGTATCCACGTCCTGGATACATCAACTAGCACCATCTCCATGCTAGGCACCAGGTCACTTGCTAATGTCTCTAGCCTACCAGATTGACCCCTTGGACAATGTCTCTATGTTATCTATCTTGGGTACCACCTTAGAGTCTTGATTTGTTTGTTCTGCCAGCTAAAAATGAAAAGGCGGAAAGAATACCTAGGGTGACAGATAGCAGCCGGAAAAATCTCAAACAGAATCATCTGGTAAAGGAAGACTTTTTGGGGGTGAAAATACACACACATACACAGAAATATACTTAAAGAAGGAAACCCCTGCAAAGGGGAGCAGGGAGGCCTCTCCTTGATGTCTGGAGTTTTTTGAAGTCTTTGAGGGATCTTCCGTCCCTAACTTAGGATTGGTCAGTTTGAAGAAAGACAGCCCACAACTTCTGAGGAACACATCCAGATCAGACCTTGAATTTTGGGCCAGTCCCTTGGGGGGAGAGGGCTTCTTTGTGGGAGGAAAACCCACAAGGCCTTTGTTTTAAACTGATGGACTTTTGTCTCTGGTTAGGAGGGTAGTCATCCTGGAATCTCAATGTCTTTGTCACCTAGTCCTGGCTCCTGTCCGATCTGTCTGCCAACCAGGGAAACTAACTCCTACTCTCTCAATTATAAGTACCCAGTGTGTGAAAAAGCTGAGGCCAACAAATATTTGTAAAGTATATAAATTAATGAAAGCCATACAAGCAATATGTAGGCAAAACGATCACAGGAGAAAGGTTACCAGTTCTTGAAGTTCAGTATCAAGACAACTCAACATAAGGCTTCAGCCTCTAAAAGGAAAGAAAAGCAAAACTGACTCCTGAACTCACTGGACACATGCTGTGTTTGTTAGAAAACAACATCATGAAATTGAGACACGACAGGGTGTCTGCTCTTCTGTGCTGATATGGAACTGAGGAGGAACGTGACACATGATGCTCGTCCTTTCTGAACTGTTCTACTGACTGAATGAGTTAACTAATTTTGCCTTTAAAAATATTTTACTTATTTAAAAGTATGTTGGTTTTAAAGTTGAAATGGCAGAATTATATAAAAATGATTAAAATGGGCTATAACTCTAATAGGATGATCTCAGTAGACATTTTGAGGGTTATGGGGTACATCCTGTTTCAATGTCTAGGGTTGTTGTTGTTGTTGTTTAGTTTTGAGTTTTTTTGGTTTGGTTTGGTTTTGTGTGTGCGTGTGTGTCTGTGTGTGTGTGTGTGTGTGTGTGTGTGTGTGTGTGTGTGTGTGTGTGTGTGGTTTCTTTTTTAAAAATAATTATTGTATCTATTTACATCCCAAATGTTGCCCCCTTCCCCGTCCCCACTCACAGAGTTCTTCCTCCCACACTTCACCTCTGAGAGGGTACTCTCCCCCAGGTATCCCACCACCTAGGGCATTGCATCTCTACAGGATTAGGCACATCCTCCCATACTGAGACCAAACTAGGCAGCCCTCTGCTGCCAAGGTCCTCTATTCAGCCCATGTATGCTCTTTGGTTGGTGGCTCAATCTCTGAGAGCTCCCAGGACCCCAAGATAGTTGAGACTTTTTGTCTTCCTATGTGGTTGCCATCCCCGTCAGTTCCTTCAATCCTTCCCCTGACTCTTATATTGGGGTCCCCGACTTCAGTCCAGTGCTTGGCTGTGAGCATCTGCGTCCATGTAAATCAGCTGCAGGTGGAGTCTCTAAGGGGACAGTCATGCTAGGTTTCTGTCTGCAAGCACAAAATAGCATCATTAATAGTGTCAGGGATTGGGGTCTGCCCATGGGATGGATCCCAAGTTGGGACTGTAACTTGTCCACCATTCCTTCAGTCTCTGCTCCATTTTTCCCCCTGTATTTCTTTTATTTATTTTTTTTAATTTTTTTTTAATTTTATTTTCTAAGTTTTTTTTATTTACATTCCAAATCATTTCCCCTTTCCCGTTTCCTCCCTCACCGAAGGTCCCATAAGCCCCCTTCCCTCCCTCTTTTCCCCATTCAACCCCCTCTCGTTTCTCTGTCCTGGCATTCCCCTACATCCAGTCTTTCCAAGACCAGGGGTCTCTCCTTCCATCTTCTTAGAAATCTATTGATATGTGAATTGTATCTAGGGTATTCCGAGATTCTGGGTTAATATCCCCTTATCAGTGACTGCATACCATGTGTGTTCTTTTGTGATTGGGTTACCTCACTAAGGATGATATTTTCAAGTTCTGACCATTTGCCTAGGAATTTCGTGAATTCATTGTTTTTAATTGCAGAGTAGTATTCCATTGTGTACATATACCACATCTTCTGAATCCATTCCTCCGTTGAGGGACATCTGGGTTCTTTCCAGCTTCTGGCTATTATAAATAAAGCTGCTATGAACATAGTGGAGCATGTGTCCTTATTGCATGCAGGTAAAGCCTCTGGGTATATGCCCAGGAGTGGTATAGCCGGATCCTCTGGGAGTGTCATGCCCAGTTTTCGAAGGAACTGCCAAACTGATTTCCAGAGGGGTTGTACCAGCTTGCAATTCCACCAGCAGTGGAGGAGTGTTCCTCTTTCTCCACATCCTCGCCAACAACTGCTGTCTCCTGTGTTTTTGATCTTAGCCATTCTGACTGGTGTGTGATGGAATCTCAGGGTTGTTTTGATTTGCATTTCCCTAATGACTAAGAATGATGAACATCTCTTTAGGTGCTTCTCAGCCATTAGATATTCTTCAGGTGAGAACTCTTTGTTTAGCTCTGTATCCCATTTTTAATAGGGTTACTTGCCTCTCTGGAGTTTAACTTCTTGAGTTCTTTGTATATATTGGATATTAGCCCTCTGTCGGATGTAGGGTTGGTAAAGATCATTTCCCAGTTAGTTGGTTGCCACTTTGTCTTTTTGACAGTGTCTTTTGCCTTGCAAAAACTTTATAATTTAATGAGGTCCCATTTGTCCATTCTTGATCTTAGAGCATAAGCTATTGGAGTTCTGTTCAGGAAATTCTCCCCTGTGCCCATATGTTCAAGGTTCTTCCCTAGTTTCCTTTCTATTAGTTTCAGTGTGTCTAGTTTTATGTGGAGGTCCTTGATCCACTTGGAATTGAGCTTAATGCAAGGAGATAAGAATGGGTCAATTTGCATTCTTCTGCATGTTGACCTCCAGTTGAGCCAGCACCATTTGTTGAAAAGGCTATCTTTTTTCCACTGGATGATTTTAGCTCCTTTGTCAAAGATCAAGTGACCATAGGAGTGTGGATTCATTTCTGGGTCTTCAATTCTGTTCCATTGATCTACATGCCAGTCACTGTACCAATACCATGCGGTTTTTAACACTATTGCTCTGTATACAGCTTGAGGGCCAGGATACTGATTCCCGCAGTGGTTCTTTTACTCTTGAGAATAGTTTTAGCTATTCTGGGTTTTCTGTTATTCCAGATGAATTTTTGAATTGCTCTTTCTAACTCTATGAAGAATTGAGTTGGGATTTTGATGGGGATTGCATTGAATCTGTATATTACTTTTGGTAAGATGGTCATTTTTACTATATTAATCCTGCCAATCCATGAGCATGGCAGATTTTTCCATCTTCTGAGGTCTTCTTCAATTTCTTTCTTCAGAGACTTGAAGTTCTTGTCATACAGATCTTTCACTTCTATGGTTAGAATCACGCCAAGATACGTTATATGGTTTGTGGCTATCGTGAAGCGTATCATTTCTCTTACTTCTTTCTCAGCCCGCTTATCCTTTGAGTATAGGAAGGCTACTGAATTGCTTGAGTTGATTTTGTATCCGGCCACTTTGCTGAAGTCGTTTATCAGCTGTAAGAGTTCTCTGGTGGAGTTCTTTGGGTCGCTAAAGTATACTATCATATCGTCTGCAAATAGTGATAGTTTGATTCTTCCTTTCCAATTTGTATCCCTTTGACCTCTTTTTGTTGTCTAATTGCTCTAGCTAGAACTTCAAGTACTATATTGAAAAGATATGGAGAGAGAGGGCAGCCTTGTCTAGTCCCTGATTTTAGTGGGATTGCTTAAAGTTTTTCTCCATTTAGATTGATGCTGGCTACCGGTTTGCTGTAAATTGCTTTTACTATGTTTAGATATGGGCCTCGAATTCCTGATCTTTCCAAGACCTTTAGCATGAAAGGATGCTGAATTTTGTCAAATGCTTTCTCAGCATCTAATGAGATGACCATGTGGTTTTTTTCTTTGAGATTGTTTATATTGTGGATTACATTGATGGATTTCCTTATATTGAACCATCCCTGCATCCCTGGGATGAAGCCTACTTGATCGTAGTGAACGATCATTTTGATGTGTTCTTGGATTCGGTTGGCAAGAATTTTATTGAGTATTTTTGCATCGATATTCATAAGAGAGATTGGCCTGAGATTCTCTTTCTTTGTCGGATCTTTGTGTGCTTTTGGCATTAGTGTAATTATGGCTTCATAGAACGAGTTGGGTAGTGTTCCTTCTGTTTCTATTTTGTGGAACAGTTTGAAGAGTATTGTTGTTAGATCTTCTTTGAAGGTCTGATAGAATTCTGCACTAAAACCATCTGGACCTGTGCTTTTTTTGGTTGGAAGACTTCCAATGACAACTTCTATTTCTTCAGGGCTTATAGGATGGTATAGATGGTATATTTGATCGTGATTTAATTTTGGTATTTGATATCTATCAAGGAAATTGACCATTTCCTTGAAATTTTCTAGTTGTGTTGAATACAGGTTTTTGTAGTAGGATCTGATGATTTTTTGAATTTCCAAAGTTTCTGTTGTTATCTCTCCCTTTTCGTTTCTGATTTTATTAATTTGGATACTGTCTCTGTGCCCTCTGGTTAGTCTGGCTAAGGGCTTATCTATCTTGTTGATTTTCTCAAAGAACCAACTCCTCGTTTTGTTGATTCTTTGTATGGTTTTATTTGTTTCTACTTGATTGATTTCAGCCCTGAGTTTGATGATTTCCTGCCTTGTACTCCTCTTTGGTGTATTTGCTTCTTTTTGTTCCAGGGCTTTCAGGTGTGCCATTAAGCTGTTAGTGTATGCTGTCTCCCATTTCTTTTTGGCGGCACTCAGGGCTACGAATTTTCCTCTTAGCACTGCTTTCATTGTGTCCCATAAATTAGGGTATGTTGTGCCTTCATTTTCATTAACTTTCAAAAAGTCTTTGATTTCTTTCTTTATTTCCACCTTGACCAAGTTATCATTGAGTAGAGCATTGTTCAGCCTCCATGTGTATGTGGGTTTTCTGTTGTTTTTGTTGCCATTGAAGACCACCCTTATTCCATAGTGATCTGATAGGAGGCATGGGATTAGTTCCATCTTCTTATATCTGTTGAGGTCTGATTTGTGACCAATTATATGGTCAGTTTTGGAGAAGGTACCATGAGGTGCTGAGAAGAAGGTGTATTCTTTAGCTCTAGGATGAAATGTTCTATATATATCTGTTAGTTCCATTTGGTCCAAGGCTTTGATTAGATTCACTGTCCCTGTTTAGTTTCTGCTTTCCTGAACGATCCATTTCAGAGAGCGTGGTGTTGAAGTCACCCACTATTATTGTGTGAGGTGCGATGTGTGCTTTGAGTTTTAGTAAAGTTTCTTTTACAAATGAGGGTGCCCTTGCATTTGGAGCATAGATATTCAGAATTGAGAGTTCTTGATGGTGGATTTTTCCCTTGATCAGTATGTAGTGTCCTTCTGTGTCTTTTTTGATGACTTTAGGTTGAAAATCAATTTTTTCTGATATTAGGATGGGTACTCTGGCTCTTTTCTTGGGGCCATTTGCTTGTAAAATTGTTTTCCAGCCTTTTACTCTGAGGTAGTGTTTGTCTTTGACACTGAGGTGTGTTTCCTGCATGCAGCAAAATGCTGGGTCCTGTTTACGTATCCAGTCTGCTAGTCTATGTCTTTTTATTGGGGAATTGAGACCATTGATATTAAGAGAGATTAAGGCATAGTGATTATTGCCACCTGCCATTCTTGATGCTATCTTTATGTTTGAGTGGTTATCTACTTTTGGGTTTGAAGCAATAAAGTTACTATCTCATTTTTTCCAGGGTGTTGTTTCTCTCCTTGTATTGACGGTTTCCACCTATTATCCTTTGCAGGGCTGGATTTGTGGAAAGATATTGTGAAAATTTGGTTTCATCATGGAATATCTTGGTCTCTCCATCTATGGTGATTGAGAGTTTTGCTGGGTATAGTAGTCTACGCTGGCATTTGTGCTCTCTTAGTGTCTGCATGAGATCTGCCCAGGATCTTCTGGCTTTCATAGTCTCTGGTGAGAAGTCTGATGTGATTCGGATAGGTCTTCCTTTGTATGATTCTTGGCCCTTTTCTCTTATTGCTTTTAATATTCTTTCTTTGTTTAGTTCATTTGGTGTTTTGATTATTATGTGACGGGAGGTATTTCTGTTCTGGTCCAGTCTGTTTGGAGTTCTGTAGGCTTCTTGTATGTTCATCGGCATCTCTCTCTTTAGGTTAGGGAAGTTTTCCTCCATAATTTTGTTGAAGATGTTTACTGGCTTTTTAAGTTGCAAATCTTCACTCTCATCTATACCTATAATCCTTAGGTTTGGTCTTCTCATTGTGTCCTGGATTTCCTGGATGTTTTGAGTTACACATTTTTTGCATTTTGCATTTTCTTTGACTGTTGAGTCGATGCTTCCTATGGTATCTTCAGCACCTGTATTTCTTTTATACCGGAGCAATTTTGGGTTAAAAATGTTGTAGGTGGGCTGATGTCCCCATCCCTCCACTAGGGGTCCTGTCTGACTATTGGAGGTGGTCTGTTCAGGTTCCATATCCCCAGTGTTGGGCATTTCAGCTAAGGTCATCCACATTGCGTCCTGGGAGCCTCCCCCATTCCCGGTCTCTGGGACCTTCTAGAGGTTCCCTCCACTACTCACTTTCTACCCCCTCACCCCCACTAGGACATATTTCCGTTCATTCTTCTGATGCTCTGGGTTTCTCTCTTGTCTCCCCCCAAACACACAACATACCTGATCCTGCCCCCCTTTGCCTTCCCCTTTGCCTATCCCACCCAGGTCCCTCTCTCCCTCTGCCTCCCATGATTATTTTGCTCCCCCTTCTAAGTAGGATTTAACCATCCTCATTTGGGCCTTCCTCCATGCTAACTTATTAGGGTCTGTGGGATGTATCATGATGAGTATTCTGTACTTTTTTGGCTAATATCCACTTATCAGTGAGTACATACCATGCATGTGCCAGCAATTACATGGTGATTCACAACCATCTATAATGGGATCTGATGCCCTCCTCTGGTTTGCAGGTGTAAATGCAGATAAGCAGTCACACAATAAAATAAAATAAACAAATGCAATGTTTTATGATTTCTGGATTTTTGGCATTTTTAAGAAATTGACTCAGTCTCTTGGCGGTCTAATTTTTACATTCCATTAAGCTTTTCCAATACTATATAATTACTGACTTACTATATAAGCATGATTTATTTAATCCATCTCCTATATAAATTGTTTTTTTTTAATTCCTGAAATACAAAACCTTATAAAAATTTATTTTTATGTTGACCACATCTCAGTAAAGAGTAGTAAATACTCCTATCATATTTAAGTGCGGATTTTTAATTTCTTTTTTTATACTTATTTGGAGAGTATTGTGTATGTTCGTGTGTGTGTGTATGTGTGTGTGTGTGTGTGTTATGTGTGTAAGAGAGAGAGACAGAGACAGAGAGAGTCAGATGTGCATGGATGTGGATGTGGGTGGGTACACATGCCAAGGTTAGAAGGCTTCCAACAGTGGTTTGTTTCCTTCAACTACACGATAAATAAGTAGAAGAAAAAAATTTTTTTTACTTGTAACTTGTTCATTTCTGAACAAGCCAGTGGGAGCCTTGTGTGGTGCTTCTATGGTCTTACATCTGAAGACTCACTCCAGAAGAGGCATGGTAGGAGTGCTCTAGCAGATTGTTAGGTTTTACAGCTTTGTTTATATGCTTTAATAATGTTTAAGACATGAAACTTGAGACAGAATATTCACTTGGCTGACCAATCAAGAATTCTTGGAAAGATTCATTTGGAGAATGTGGATTTTAGTGTATATGAAGACGATCATTAGACCTCTCTTCAAATCTATGAAAACCTCAAGTGTAAGAAGCACCAATGTTTTGTTTGTTGATGAACAAGAGCAAATATGAATAATTATATGTAATTAATTGTGAAATCGTAAAAATAATCATTAGGTTGATAAGACATACATTATTAAATTACAAAATAGTATGGGTAAGAAATAGAAGATTGGTACAAATTAGGTCATTTTTCTTCACTCAGTGGGCTGTAATGAGTGGCTTATTAGCTGAATACATCTTCTCAATCTCTCTCATCTTCTTCCCAGGTGTTGGGAGGAGCTCAGACATGACCAAGATCAGCTTCTGGATGGGATCTCTATGTTGGACATCAGGACTGGGGGTGTCCCCTCACAGCTGTTAGTGCACGGGTCCCTGGCCTTCCCTCTGGGGCTCGATAACTCCTTCCTTAGCTGCTTCCTAGCAGCTGCCCACTATGGCCGTGGTCGTGTGGTGTTGGCTGCACATGAGGCCATGCTCTGGACTCCTAAGATGGAACCCTTTTTGCTCAATGCTATACGTTGGTTGTCCAGAGACCAGAATGGTAATATTGGGGTGAACAACAGTCTCAAGAATCTGAATTCCTTATTGTTGAAGCATGGCTTGAAATGCAGCCTGGAGTCCAATTTGACCAATGATATATGTGTCTACTGCTGTGTAGCTTATAGTGACCAGGATGCCAAGAAAATACAGGAGTTTGTAGCAGAGGGTGGAGGGTTGCTCATTGGTGGTCAGTCCTGGTGGTGTGCATCCCAGAACCCAGGCATCTCTGCTTTGGGTAGTTTCCCTGGGAATATTATCCTCAATACTTTTGGCCTCAGCATTTTGCCTAGGACCCTCAGCCCAGGCTCTTTCCCTCTCCTTCCTATAGATATAAGAAACTACCACTTTCGAAGGGTTCTTTCTGAGTTCCAGGCTATGTTGAACCACAAGGGTGGGAACTTGGAAAAGAGATACTTGGAAAAGTTGGTAGTAGATGGGGCAGACTTTCTTCAGATTCCTGCACATGGGATTCCTGCTTATTTATCTGTGCACCGGATCCTGAGGAAGATGCTGAGACAGGTAGGTCTCCCAGCTGTAAGCAAGAAGAATCCAGTGTCCAGGCACTCCTGTGAGGCTGCACTACTCCATCTAGCCACAGAGCTGGCACATTCTGGGACTGATTGCTCCCAGATAGCCCATAATCTTGGCACTCAGGCCTTCTCCTCCAATCTCTGCTCCTCAGAACACCCCATTACTGTGGAGATCAATGGAACCAACCCAGGTATGGAGTGGGCAGAGAATGCCAAATGTATTCTTGGCCTGGGGGAAGGTGGATTTGGCTAACTTTCTTCCAGGTTCTGATCCTCAGGAAGGCTAGCTCCATGCTTTATTAGATCTTTCCAAGACAGTGGGAGCCAGGGTTGTGCTTAGTTAAGCCAGACGAGTAGGTCCAGGAAGTGTGGATGAATGACTTGGAGTTCATGGAAGGAAAGTTGAATGTATGGAAGGCTCCAAGTAGAGTTAGGCTACGTAAGAACACATAACCAAACTCAGCCTCCTCTATGACTTGTCAGGTGACAACGATGTCTGGATAAGCACTGGGCTCTACCTCCTTGAAGGACAAAGCACAGATATCTCTCTCTCTGAACCTGCTGCCTCTGCTGGCCTGAAGGTAAGGCAACACATACAAAACCAGCACCTCCCCTAGCACAGCCAAGACTCTTCCACACCACACTGGTGTTCATATCTCTCCTACTGTGTTTGTCCAGGAGCTCAGTGAAAGGTTATTCTGCACCTCTTATAGATGGAACAGCAGAAAGTTCAAGCTACCAGTGGCTCAAGTTCGTTCCTAAACCTAATTTCCATGTGTGACAATCTTACCTACTTAGATGGATAGGGAAAAACAGTGACCTTATATACACCAGCACTCACCAGTTTTCCTGGTAGCAGAGGCCTGAGTTTTACCTCTTCACCTTCTCAGTTCTGAGCATCATTTCCTACTACAATTAGGATTTTTTTTTTTGAAACAGGGTTTCTCTGTGTAGCCCTGGCTCTCCTTGTACTTGTTCTCTAGATCAGGTCAATCTCAAACTCTGCCTCCCAAGTGCTAAGATGAAAGGCATGTGCAACCATCAGCAGCTTATTAGGAGCTCTCTCTGATTTATCTACTTAAATCAGACAAAGGCAAAAAGGCAACCCCATGACTCTAGGGAAAGCAAGTAGGGTCGAGCTGGGCAGAGAGGAGAAAATGAGTTCTCTGCCTCTTGGCCTGATGCTGTAGCATGTGGATAGACCTTTATCTATTCACAAAGTGTAGAGTGGGATGCCATGCCTCACTTAAACATCAGAGCCACCCAGTGTTTAAGTCTCATATAAGAGCCCACGATTCTGCCTGGTAGTGAGACTCCACGAGTCCCTTATCAGTTATGTCTGGTGATCAGCCCACACACTCATATCAAACGGAAATTCATTGTTGGAATGTTTTACATCCCTAAAAAGTTAAACATACTGTGAAGTCCAGAAGACTTTGTGTGCTACATTTTGTAGATTGTGTGCATCCTTCACAGAAGGGAGAAGTTAGGGTTTCATATGCAATCACCACCCTCTACAAGCCCCTAACAAAGTCCTGCATGCTTCTTGAGTGCTGTACTTCCCTTCATGTGATGAAATTGTCTGTCCAGGTACAAATTGGATGTCACACTGATGACCTTAGCCAGGCCACACAGCTGTTTCGAGCCCCTGTGGTAACTTACCAGTGTTGTATGAACAGAACCCAACGGTCAGTCTCCTGCATCTGGGGTGGTCTCCTGTACATCATTGTACCCAAAGGCTGTCAACTTGGCCCTGTATCTGTTACCATCACAAAGGCAGTGCCTGCCCCATACTTCAAGCTAGGTGAGTACCCTGGGCCTTGAGAAAAGATTGAGCTGAGGGTATCTCAGTGACTGTGGAGTTGTTCATAACAAGGATCAGTAGAGAGAACAAAACCAGAACCAGTCAACATGAGTCTGCAGGCAGGAGGTGTCACCCTGTGTCTATGGGGGTCTAATGGCGTGTCCTTCACCTGCAGCCTATGGACCTGCATGGTCTCAGGTTATGTCAATGATTTCTTCTGTAATTCCTCTCTCTCTGTCTCTCTCTGTCTCTGTCTCTCTCTCTCTCTCTCTCTCTCTCTCTCTCTCTCTCTCTCTCTCTCTCTCTCTCCTTGAAGAGAAATAGGTGGAAGGTTCCATGTTATGTGTTTCTAGGTAAGACATCACTGGAGGAGTGGAAAAGCTGCATCCAGAAGAACCTGGCCCCCTGGGGAGAGCTGGCCACAGACAATGTCATCCTGACGGTGCCAACCGCAAGCCTCAAGACTCTGGAGGATCCAGAGCCTCTGCTCCAACTCTGGGATGAGATTATGCAGGCTGTGGCCAGGCTGGCAGCCCAGCCCTTCCCTTTCAAAAGGCCTGAGAGAATTGTCGCTGATGTTCAGATATCAAGCGGTGGGTGCTTCAGGGGAGTGCTTCTAGTGAGCAAAGTTCATTTTGTTATTACATTACCTTTTCCAAGAGTGTAAATCATAATTATGTTATTAATGTACAAGGAGGGAGCATAAAATCATGGACCATCATAGAAGTGGAAGAAGTTTACAAATAAAAGGCAAATCACTGACATCTTTCATAATGCAATTACCTAAGTCAGTAATCATATCCAGAAACTTGGTGCTGGGAGGTGGACCAGTGTTTGTGAAGATCTTTTCAAAAAGAATTTTCAAAATGGACTACTCTCTTCAGATATGTCAGAATTGAAGAATGAAAGGATAGGGTGAATAAAGGTGTCTGTGGTAGGTACTGGTACCAAGTCCTTTGCCAAGAAGATACATAAATGTAGGGAGACCATTCAGAGTCCTGATTCTCAAATAAGGAATAAATTCTTACCTACATAACTATCTTTATGTATGCAAATCTGGTTAGCAATGCCGATTTGAGGAAAAAATGAGATTACCCTAGTTTCTCTAGTCCAGACATAGGGCATTGAACAGGTAAAGAAAGCCTAGATAATAAAGCATCAAATTCCAGGAAGGACAGTTATGTAAGGAATTTTCTCACCCTTTAGGGTCAAAGTGAGGTCAAAGTCAAAGCTCAGTTGGGAGAATCTAGGAAGGAGTTAATTACTAGAATAAAGCCATGTGCTTTCCAACCAGCTCAGATATTCTGGAATCGCTGGATATAGCCTGGATATTCACTGTTGTGGGAGCTCAACAGTGGAAGGGATGGAAGGAGAAAGTTGAAGCAGACCCTGTTCTCATGTTCCATGTCTTTCTTTGCGTCCCCAGGCTGGATGCATTCCGGATACCCCATCATGTGCCACGTGGAGTCTGTGCAGGAACTAGTCAGTTTGGCAGACATAAAAAGTAAGGGGCTGTGGGGACCCATCCATGAGCTGGGCCACAATCAGCAGTGCAGCTGTTGGGAGTTCCCCCCACATACCACCGAGGCCACCTGCAATCTCTGGTCAGTCTACGTTCATGAGACAGTCCTGGGAATTCCAAGGGCTCAGGCCCACCCAGAACTGAAACCTGAAGAGAGGGAAAAGAGAATTAAAGAACACCTTCAGAAGGGAGCACCCCTGCATAACTGGAATGTCTGGACAGCACTGGAAACATATCTGCAGGTACCGAGCACAAATTCAGGGAGATGGTGATGGCAGACTCCTTAGTCATGTAGTCGCCTGCCTCCCTAGAGTTCTCCAACTTCTATATGACTCCCACAAATCTGAGACCACCACTCCCACTACTGTGGATCACTGGTGGTACTTCTTAGATTATATACTTGTATAATCAAAGTGACTCCTATCCCATTCCCTGACCCATGATTTTTGGAATGTGCGTGAAAATGGAAAGTATTCTTAGAAATTACATAGCACGCTTATCTGTGTTGTCCTGAACTTTGACGTAGAGGGAAGGCTCTGCATCAGATATCACTGAGGCTATCACCAGTCTTGCTCTCATTGACTTTGTCTGTCATCTTCCAATAACTTCAGGAATTGCCATTGTTTTGTTTTCCTCATCTTTATGCAATGAGTGACGATTAGCAGCCTCTTATAATGACACGGATATACCTACTGGTCAACTGTATTACACATAGCTATTGTAGAAAATAAATCTACTAACAAGCATCTTAGGCTTTGACTACTCCACTAGAAGCAGAAGCACTGTTTGAATAAATAATGACCAACCAATATAACAATGATGTCACAAGATGAGTTCCTTTCCTGTGGATAAGCATTTCTTTCTACCCCCTCTCAACAGTGTGCTTTTAACTTACATGTCAAGTCATCAAAGCTTCTGCCCATATAAGACCTGGTGCACAGTCTATTCCAACCCTATGCATAGGGCCTATATAGCTCACTTGCCACAGGGTCTCATAAGTCATAAAGAATTTAACCACCACGTCTAATAGCAAAACCTACTTAAATGATCGATCTAGAACTTAGAATCAGGGGTTACCAGCAAGCTCTGGCTTCTTAGACTGCTACACTCTAATTTTCCCCTTCAATGATTTTGAAGAGTAAATATGTTCTCAATCAATGAGTAACTCAACTCAGTCAGGCTGGAGAAAGCACTTATGGTCTGGGTAACGTATTTTTTTTTTATTATTATTTTCTAAGTTTTTTTATTTACATTCCAAATCATTTCCCCTTTCCCGTTTCCTCCCTCCCCGAAAGTCTCATAAGCCCCCTTACCTCCCCCTGTTTCCCATTCAACCCCCTCTTGCTTCTCTGTCCTGGCATTCCCCTATACCTAGTCTTTCCAGGACCAGGGGTCTCTCCTTCCATCTTCTTGGAAATCTATTGATATGCGAATTGTCTCTGGGGTATTCCGAGATTCTGGGTTAATATTCCCTTATCAGTGACTGCATACCATGTGTGTTCTTTTGTGATTGGGTTACCTCACTAAGGATGATATTTTCAAGTTCTGACCATTTGCCTAGGAATTTCATGAATTCATTGTTTTTAATTGCAGAGTAGTATTCCATTGTGTAAATATACCACATCTTCTGAATCCATTCCTCCGTTGAGGGACATCTGGGTTCTTTCCAGCTTCTGGCATATTTTTTTTAAAAAAAAATAAAGATAGTAATAGTAACTATAGTTTATTAACACTTTTTTTATACATTAGAGTTCCTGAGAATAACTTTACTAGATTGAGTGATAAGGTTTGATGGCTAAGCACTATTGGGATCCAGTGAGATAGCATTTATGTAGAGACAGGAGTCTGGGTAACAATGACTTTGAAGATGATAATAGGAACTAGTCACTGATAGATAAACCTATAACTGTGAACATGGGCAGCAGTCACTTTGGCAAATTCAGTACCACATTCTTCCCTTTCTTTCTCTTTCCAGCTCCAGGAGGTCTTTGGGTGGGAGCCATTCATCAACCTCTTTTCTGAATACCAAACTATTTGTTACATCCCGGAAGACAATGAGTGCAAGATGAACATATGACTGAAGTTGTTCTCTGAAAAAGTGCAGAAGAACCTGGTTCCTTTCTTTGAAGCCTGGGGATGGCCTATCCAGAAGGATGTGGCTGAAGACCTGACCTGCTATCCTTCCTGGCACGATCACCCCCTGAGGATGTACATGGAGTAGTAGGGTCCCTGGAGCCTTCTGGGGTGGAGGAAGGGTATTGGGGTGGGGTAAAATGGGTGGGATAAGGCAGGACCACAGTACTGGCTTTACTGTGTTCTGGCTTGAGACTCTCACTGCCTTAACTATTTTTCTCCACTGTTTGACTTTAAAACATATTTTGGGTTGTTTTAAATATCATTCCATGCTTTCTTGAGAAAGCTACTTGTGATAATGAACCTACCGAATGTTCCTTTCCAAATCCCAAACTCAGGGACCATTTCCTCAGATACAACCAGTATCCCCAGGCAGATGCTTTGTACATGAAAAACACAGTGCTATATAAAGGTCAAGAAAGTCTCCTGACACAGAAGGAGCAGTCAGTGCATTGTCCTAAGACTTGTGTACAGCATTTTCTCTGAGTTACATGGATAATCTTCCATCAGTTAATATCTCCTTATCATACAGGAGAAACTGGCATGGATATTAAACAACTTCTGTAGTCAAAACTGAGAAGAGAAAGTGTTGGATTTCACAGATGTCCTTAACAGTGATAGACTGTGGATCTTATCTTCAACAGATTGATAATGTTAACAAAAATTTGCCCAAGAGATAGATGAAAGTTTAATGACCTTTACTTGCTTTCCTATGTTCATTGTTGAATTTTGACAAAATACCAAATTGAATCTCTAAATGTTTTTGGCAACTAATCTTCCCTTTACCTCAAGAGTCATCTGTCTTGAGAGGAAACCAGCCTTGGGAAAATATTTAAAACAAGGAATTTCATTTCCCAAACTGGTGGTGTTCTTAATCATAATGGGAGGAAGAGGTGAGTAGGGAGTAATTAATGCTGGAGTTAATGGATTATCTAAGAGACCAGACCAAATCCTAACCTTGTGCACATAACCTCTGTAGGATCTGGAGCCCTGTGATGGTTTCTTCTCATTCCTGCAGAGAGATCCTGGCTCTGCCTCTTGTCTTTATGCTCTTGGTTAATTATCGATGGCTGAAATACACATAGATTATAAAACCAGATTTCTTTCTGCTCACAATTTTATAGTTCTATGTTTAGAAATCTTATTTAGGAGAAAATATTGAAGAATAGTAAGCTCAGACAAAGTCCCAGCACAACAAGTCATGAAGTTCCATCCCCAGTTGGAGATCTGTTGGCAGTCCAAGGCTGCTGGGAGGAAAGCCAACTTTCTTCAGCTATGTGGTCCCTGAGGGGCTACCTATGCCAAGCACCCACACACACATATAGGCAGCACTATGGGCTTTCAAATGAGCACATGAATTTAGGAGGGAATAGATATGTGGGGATAGGGGATGAAGGAGAAGGCCATGGGAAATGTTTGGATCAAAGCACCTTATATACATGTATGGAATTCTCAACTAATAAAAATGAAGAAAATGCTAGATATAAATCCTGCTTTTCTTGTGATTTCTATTAAACTAAACACGTTGACTTGGTCACTCCCTGTACAGGACACTGGTTTGCTTTGGTTAGGTCTCTTTCATGAGCTCCCTTCTTATTCTAGGTCAAAGCCTCATCAGTTCTCCTTTGTTGTCAATATAGAGTCAAGTTGATTTGGAAGGGTTTGATTCACTCTTGGCAGAAGAGAGCACAGGATCCCAGCTTGCCACATCTGATCTATACTTTCTAACCTTGACTACTTCTTGCAATGGAAGGGGATTTAGGTCAAGGTGTTTAAGTGTAAGCTGTGGATAGACTGGAAGCAGTTATTACCTTTGGTGTTAGGGAGAAAAGCTTGATCATATTGCCCAAAACCTTAATCATTACATTTAGACCAGAAGACAGTTGAGAGATGGTTATTCATTATTTTTTGGATTAGAAATTTTGTAACATACTCATATTCCACACTTTGAAATTTCATAATGTAAACATATTACTCATAGCTATGAAAATAATTTTTAATGATTTATATATTTTGATTTTTGTGTTCATTGGTGTTTTGCCAGCATGTATATCTGTGTGATGGTGTCAAATCACTTGGAGCTGGACTTCAAACAGTTGTGAGCTGCCAGGCAGTTGCTGGGAATTGAATGCTGGTCCTCTGGAAAAGCAGCTAGTGCTGTCAAAAGCTGAGCCAACTCTCTAGCCCCTAGAAATATTTTTTCAAAACATAATTGAAATAATCTCTTTGGAAAAGGAGATCTGAAAGATGAGAACAGAAGTGCTGGAATGGACCACTTCCATTTTAAGTTCCTTGCTATTTATTTAATAATTTTCTTGTGCTGTACACTACCTTGATTATTTTTAATTGCGTTTTTGTATACACTGTAATTTATTCAAAATTTTTCATATTTGTTCCCCTTAACCCAAATTCTCCCAGGCCCTCCCCATCTCCTCCCACCTAGCTTTATGTTCTTTCTCCGTATATAATAAAGCAGGTTCACATGCTTTTATTCCTGTATGTTTTTCCAGATTTGTGTCTCACACATCTCTCTTTCTTCTAGTCATGATGCCCATGCCATTTATGCCAGTATTTCCCTTTGCTTGTCTCTAGACTGTCCTCTTCTTCTGTATCTTGCCTCTGTCTATATGACTTCCTTGTACTTTATCAAAGAGTAGAGACAACAAATGGCTTCCTCTTTGGTAGAAAAATAAATGAAAAAACCAACAAAGTGCACATCTTACTTAGAATTATACTTTCAAAAATGAACTCATAAGACATGATTTAAATTTATCATAAGAAACATTTTCCCCATTATATGCTATTAACTATTCCGCGATCTTTATCCAGACAGCAAACATAAATGGCCTATAACTCTTTGGAAATACAAATAATTTCAACTTATATTTTATTTGTTATTTAAGTATCAGTAAAAAAATAATCCATATGGTTTAGTACTGCATTTAATAAAATCTTGCCCTGTAAGAAAAGATGTGTCATCTTGGGACCCACACTATAGGATAATGGTGGAGGCATCTAACCACTTGGGGTCAACAGATAGACCTTTTACATATGAAAGCACCACATAAGCTGGTATGGCTTGAGGGAAGAGACCTCTCCATATTAATTTGGATTAATATGTTGGTGCCTTTAAAGTCTCCTCTTTCACTAATCCTTACTCACCCTCTTCTATTTTTTTTCCTCCTTTTCCAGATCCTAGGCTAAAGATCCTTTTCTCAAGCCATGTCCTCATGCTTCAGGCTTTGATATAGCCTACGATTTTCCTTACATATCAGTCACACCCTTGGTAATGACTAATGTAATGTCTCCCATTGCATGAGGACAGTTAAGCCAGGGACCATGTCTCTTCTTCATGGCTGCACCTGCCACCCCAAGAACACACTAGGTTGAATATGGATATTTCCTGCAGGAGCATATGCCAAAAAGGCCTGTAATTGCGGGGAAGATCAGAGACAGAGTGCCTACGCCTGTTTCTGCTTGGTCTTCAAAGGCCGTCCTTATCCATCACTGTTCAGGAAAGTATTTTAACTCTTCCCAAGCCAAGATTTAATAGGGCAGTTGCTATTCTCTATGTCTAGCCTGTTTCCCTATGAGCACGGCTTTTCCAATTTTACTTTTATTTTTATTTCCTGTGTATGAGTGTTCTGTTGTTGCCTGGGGGCTCCAGAGCCCAGTAGATGTCATCGGATTCCTTGGAATGGAGTTAAAGATGGTTGTGAGCCAGAAAAGCAAAGTTTACTTCATGAAAAAAAAAAGTCACATCTATATATACATACAGGTGAAGAAAGAAGGTATCATCACTTGTACATGTTAAAGGTAAATTGAGAAAGAAGGAATTATGTGGGGGTAACAAGAATTAAACCTGTAAACTCTATTAAGACCAGGTCAAATGAACAAAACTGAGTAAGAAACACTGAAAATAGATGGAAAAAGGAGACTTATCACCTTGAAGAGTAAAGAGAACTTGCTCTCGGAGACCATTTAAAATGACACATTACATCCTACCAAGGGGATCCAATATCTTGGCAGCCCAGGGGAACAGCTGGACCAGTTCCATTTAAAACTTCTTTCAGTCGCCCCCCCTCCTTTTTTTCTGGTTTCCAATGAATTTGTGAACACTGCTTGACTTTATTGTCCTCTCAAATAAACAAAGTACAGAATGGGAAATTTTGGTTTTACCAACTACCCATCTGAAAGAGGGCTATATTAGAGTTTTCTAGAGTAACAGAACTTGGAGGAAGGTGTTTATATGTAATTTATTAGAATGACTCACAGGCTGTGGCCCAGAAAAATCCAATAACAGCTGCCTAAGAATGGAAGGCTCAAGAATCCAATAGTTGCTCTCAGTCTACAAGCCTGGCTCTCTCAGTTGGACCTCAGTACATGATGGAATCCCAAAGAAGTTCAGATCCCAGTAAGATAATGGACTTGCTAGAAAGGGCTTCCTTCTCTTAAGTCCTTTATGTAGGTTGGCAGCAGAAGGTATGGTCCAGATCAAAGGTAGGTATTACTGCTTCAAAAGACCTGTATTAAAGGTTTATTTCCCCACCTTAAAGATCCAGATTAGTAGTGGGTCTTCCTATCTCAAATGTTAATTAAGAAAAATTATTTACATGTGTATCCAGTCATTTAGGTATTTATTGATTTCAGGTGTAGTCAAGTTGACAACTAAGAATAGCCATCACAGGGACTAATATCTAAAATATATAAGAACTCAAGAACTAGAAATCAATGCAAAAAAAGCCAATTTAAAAATGGGGTGCAGATCTAAATAGAGAATTCTTAAAAGAGAAAACACAAATGGCTGGGAAACATTTACGTGTTCGAAACCCTTAGTCATTCGGAACATGAAAATAAAAACTGCTTTGAAACTGTATCTTACACCAGTCAGAATGGCCAAAACCAATTAAACAAATAACAGCTCGTGCTGGTGAGCATGTAGAATAAGGGGAACACATATCTACTGCTGGTGGGAGTGCAAACTTGTACAGTCACTATGGAAATGAGTGTGGTTGTTTCTCAGGAAGGTGGGAACTATCTATCTCAAGATTCAACTATACCACTCCTAGGCATATACCCAAAGGATATCATTCTACTATATAGACACTGACTCAACCATGTTTGTAGCTACCCTATTTATAATAGCCAGAGATTGGAAACAATTTGAAGATTTCTCAACAGAAGAATGGATAAAGACAATGTGATACACAATAGAATATGGCTCAGCTGTTAAAAAATGACAGCATGAAATTTGCAGGTAGCTGCCCTATTTATAATAGCCACAGATTGGAAACAATTTGAAGATTTCTCAACAGAAGAATGGATAAAGACAATGTGATACACAATAGAATATTGCTCAGCTGTTAAAAAATGACAGCATGAAATTTGCAGGTAAATGGATAGAGCCAGAAAAAAAATCATGATTGAAATAACCCAGACACAAAAAGATAAGTATGACATGTATTCACATGTATGCAGATGTTAACTATTAAAACTTCAGTTCGTAGGCTGCAATACATACAAACATAGAAGTCAGATATAGAATAAGGGACTAAGGGAGGATTGGATCACCCTAAGAAGGGAAAATACAATAAATAGTTATAGATGGATGGGGGATGCTAGAATAGGAGAAGCAAATGGGGAAGAAGGGAAAGGGAGGGCTAAGGAGAGAAATGGGGAGGAATACCTAAAACTGGTAGCTATTTGAGAGGTTTATATGGAAACCTAATACAGTAAGTTTTCTTTTTTTTTTTTTTAAATAATAGTGAGGAAATACTGGACCAAATCAAGACCAAAAACCAGCTGGAGAAAGGCCAAACTCTGTATCTACATGTCTGATAAGCAACTCTTTACACATTTGGAAGCTATAATCTATTTCCTTTTATTATTTTCTATATACATTTTTTTATTTACATTCCAAATCCCTTTCCAGTTTCCTCCCTCCCCGAAAGTCCCATAAACCCTCTTCCCTCCCCCTGTTCCCCATTCAACCCCCTCTTGATTCTCTGTCCTGGCATTCCCCTACATCCAGTCTTTCCAGGACCAGGGGTCTCTCCTTCTATCTTCTTGGAAATCTATTGATATGTAAATTGTGTCTTGGGTATTCCGAGATTCTGGGTTAATATCCCCTTATCAGTGACTGCATACCATGTGTGTTCTTTTGTGATTGGGTTACCTCACTAAGGATGATATTCTCCAGTTCTGACCATTTGCCTAAGAATTTCTTGAATTCATTGTTTTTAATTGCAAAGTAGTATTCCATTGTGTAAATACACCACATCTTCTGAATCCATTCCTCCATTGAGGGACATCTGGGTTCTTTCCAGCTTCTGGCTATTATAAATAAGGCTGCTACGAACATAGTGGAGCATGTGTCCTTATTGCATGCAGGGGAAGCCTCTGGGTATATGTCCAGGAGTGGTATAACAGGATCCTCCGAGAGTGTCATGCCCAGTTTTCTGAGGAACCGCCAGACTACTTTCCAGAGTGGTTGTACCAGCTTGCAGTAGAAATTTCCTAAAGCATACACACATATGAAAGTTATCTAAATGGAATTACCAAATATCAAAGAAAACAGAACCCCAACCAGAGATTTCTCATCACCAATGAAGTCTCCAGTGCCAGGAATAAGTTACATATAATCATGTTTTTGGCCTAAGAGGCCCCATGGGAACCCACAAACAGCCCAGGCAATTGCCAAGGCTATAGGTTGCTTTCCATAGGCAGAGAGTATGGCTCTGTTGCTGAAGGCAACACCAACAGAACTCATTTAAATTGGAGAATTTGGACCGAGAGAGTGCAGAGTGCACTCCGCCATCTTTGCTCCAGTGGCCCAGGTAGTTGGGAATGCCAGGCTCAGAGACAGACAGGCATAATATCGCTTGGGTCTTGGGGGGCTTGTGTGCCCAAGAGCTGGGCAGATCTGCAGTAACCAGCGAGCCAGCTCTGCTGTGGGACTTCTGCCTTGCAGAGGGACGCCCACTGCACTCCACTCTGGGAAAAATCACACACCCCTGCACAGGACAGAAGCCTACCAGCTTCCCTTTGGAGACCTCTGCTCCGGGAATCCATTACGCTGAGCCTTTGGTTGTGCAGGGACTCCCCAGTATAACATCACTTGGGGCAAGGCACATCAGGGCTCCAAAGTCACTCAGGAGCACAGCAGGCCCCAGAAATCGATTCCAGGGGAATCCTGGTAATCCAGGGGGGCCAGAAATAGCTTTGCAGGCTCACAGGAGGTACAACCAACAGCCAGTGACAGCAGGACCAACTAACATCAGAGGTAACCAGATGGCAAAAGGCAAACGAAGGAACGTTACTAACAGAAATTAAAGTAATATGGCACCATCCGAACCCAACTCTCCAACAGCAGCAAGTCCTGGATACCCCACCACACCCGAAAGACAAGATCTGGATTTAAAATCACTTATCATGATGCTATTAGAGGATCACAAGAAAGACACAAATAAATCTAAGAAAAAATTACAGGAGACCATGAATCAATGGTTAGAAGCCCTTACAAAGTAAACACAAAAATCACTGAGAGAAATGCAGGAGAACATGGATCAAAAGATGGAAGCCAACAAGGAGACAACACAAAAATCACTTAAAGAAATGAATCAACGGGTAGATGCACTTTCAAAGGAATCACAAAAATTGCATAAAGAAATGCAGAAGAATATGGGTCAACAGACGGATGCCCATAGGGAGCCAACACAAAAAGTGCTTAAAGAAATGAATCAGCGGAAAGATGCCCTTACAAAGGAAACACGAGAACTGCTTAAAGAAATGCAGGAGACGATGGATCAACAAATGGAATCCCATGAAAAGAAAACACAAAAATCGCTCTGAGAAATGCAGGAGTACTTGGGTCAACAGGCAGAAATCCTGAAAGAGGTAATGCAAAAATACCTTAAAGAAATACAGGAAAATACAAACAAACAAGTAAAGGATCTCAGCTAATCCATCCAGGATCTAAAAAGGGAAGTAGAAACAACTAAGAAATCACAAAGGGAGACAACTTTGGAGATAGAAAACCTTGGGAAGAAATCAGGAGTCATAGATGCAAACATCAACAATAGAATACAAGAGATGGAAGAAAGAATCTCAGGTGCTGAAGATACCATAGAAAGCATCGACTCAACAGTCAAAGAAAATGCAAAATGCAAAAAACGTGTAACCCAAAACATCCAGGAAATCCAGGACACAATGAGAAGACCAAACCTAAGGATTATAGGTATAGATGAGAGTGAAGATTTGCAACTTAAAGGGCCAGTAAACATCTTCAACAAAATTATGGAGGAAAACTTCCCTAACCTAAAGAGAGAGATGCCGATGAACGTACAAGAAGCCTACAGAACTCCAAACAGACTGGACCAGAATAGAAATACCTGCCCTCATATAATAATCAAAACACCAAATGTACTAAACAAAGAAAGAATATTAAAAGCAGTAAGAGAAAAGGGCTAAGTAACATACAAAGGAAGACCTACCCGAATCACATCAGACTTCTCACCAGAGACTATGAAAGCCAGAAGATCCTGGGCAGATCTCATGCAGACAGTAAGAGAGCACAAATGCCAGCCTAGACTACTATACCCAGCAAAACTCTCAATCACCATAGATGGAGAGACGAATATTCCATGATAAAACCAAATTTTCACAATATCTTTCCACAAATCTAGCCCTGCAAAGGATAATAGGTGGAAACCGCCAATACAGGGAGAGAAACAACACCCTGGAAAAAATGAGATAGTAACCTTCTTGCTTCAAACCCAAAAGTAGATAACCACTCAAACATAAAGATAGCATCAAGAATGGCAGGTGGCAATAATCACTATGACTTAATCTCTCTTAATATCAATGGTCTCAATTCCCCAATAAAAAGACATAGACTAGCAGACTGGATACGTAAACAGGACCCAGCATTTTGCTGCATGCAGGAAACACACCTCAGTGTCAAAGACAAACACTACCTCAGAGTAAAAGGCTGGAAAACAATTTTACAAGCAAATGGCCCCAAGAAAAGAGCCAGAGTACCCATCCTAATATCAGATAAAATTGATTTTCAACCTAAAGTCATCAAAAAAGACACAGAAGGACACTACATACTGATCAAGGGAAAAATCCACCATCAAGAACTCTCAATTCTGAATATCTATGCTCCAAATGCAAGGGCACCCTCATTCATAAAAGAAACTTTACTAAAACTCAAAGCACACATCGCACCTCACACAATAATAGTGGGTGACTTCAACAACCCACTCTCTGAAATGGATCGTTCAGGAAAGCAGAAACTAAACAGGGACACGGTGAATCTAATTGAAGCCTTGGACCAAATGGAACTAACAGATATATATAGAACGTTTCATCCTAGAGCTAAAGAATACACCTTCTTCTCAGCACCTCATGGTACCTTCTCCAAAATTGACCATATAATTGGTCACAAATCAGACTTCAACAGATATAAGAAGATAGAACTAATCCCATGCCTCCTATCAGATCACTATGGAATAAGGGTGGTCTTCAATGGCAACAAAAACAAAAGAAAACCCACGTACACATGGAGGCTGAACAATGCTCTACTCAATGATAACTTGGTCAAGGTGGAAATAAAGAAAGAAATCAAAGACTTTTTGAAAGTTAATGAAAATGAAGGCACAACATATCCTAATTTATGGGACACAATGAAAGCAGTGCTAAGAGGAAAATTCATAGCCCTGAGTGCCGCCAAAAAGAAATGGGAGACAGCATACACTAACAGCTTAATGGCACACCTGAAAGCCCTGGAACAAAAAGAAGCAAATACACCAAAGAGGAGTAGAAGGCAGGAAATCATCAAACTCAGGGCTGAAATCAATCAAGTAGAAACAAATAAAACCATACCAAGAATCAACAAAACGAGGAGTTGGTTCTTTGAGAAAATCAACAAGATAGATAAGCCCTTAGCCAGACTAACCAGAGGGGACAGAGACAGTATCCAAATTAATAAAACGAAAAGGGAGAGATAACAACAGAAACTTTGGAAATTCAAAAAATCATCAGATCCTACTACAAAAACCTGTATTCAACACCACTAGAAAATCTCGAGGAAATGGACAATTTCCTTGACAGATATCAAATACCAAAATTAAATCAAGATCAAATAGACCATCTAAACTGTCCTATAACCCCTGAGGAAATAAAAGTTGTCATTGGACGTCTTTCAACCAAAAAAAGCACAGGTCCAGATGGTTTTAGTGCAGAATTCTATCAGACCTTCAAAGAAGACCTAACACCAATACTCTTCAAACTGTTCCACAAAATAGAAACAGAAGGAACACTACCCAACTCGTTCTATGAAGCCACAATTACACTAATACCAAAAGCACACAAAGATCCGACAAAGAAAGAGAATCACAGACCAATCTCTCTTATGAATATCGATGCAAAAATACTCAATAAAATTCTTGCCAACCGAATCCAAGAACACATCAAAATGATCATTCACTACGATCAAGTAGGCTTCATCCCAGGGATGCAGGGATGGTTCAATATAAGGAAATCCATCAATGTAATCCACAATATAAACAATCTCAAAGAAAAAAACCACATGGCCATCTCATTAGATGCTGAGAAAGCATTTGACAAAATTCAGCATCCTTTCATGCTAAAGGTCTTGGAAAGATCAGGAATTCAAGGCCCATATCAAAACATAGTAAAAGCAATTTACAGCAAACCGGTAGCCAGCATCAATCTAAATGGAGAGAAACTTGAAGCAATCCCACTAAAATCAGGGACTAGACAAGGCTGCCCTCTTTCTCCATATCTTTTCAATATAGTACTTGAAGTTCTAGCTAGAGCAATTAGATAACAAAAAGAGGTCAAAGGGATACAAATTGGAAAGGAAGAAGTCAAACTATCACTATTTGTAGACAATATGATAGTATACTTAAATGATCCAAAGAACTCCACCAGAGAACTCCTACAACTGGTAAACGACTTCAGCACCGTGGCCGGATATAAAATCAACTCAAGCAAGTCAGTAGCCTTCCTATACTCAAAGGATAAGCAGGCTGAGAAAGAAGTAAGTGAAATGATACCCTTCACGATAGCCACAAACCATGTAAAGTATCTTGGTGTGACTCTAACCAAACAAGTGAAAGATCTGTATGAAAAGAACTTCAACTCTCTGAAGAAAGAAATTGAAGAAGACCTCAGAAGATGGAAAAATCTGCCATGCTCATGGATTGGCAGGATTAATATAGTAAAAATGACCATCTTACCAAAAGTAATATACAGATTCAATGCAATCCCCATCAAAATCCCAACTCAATTCTTCATAGAGTTAGAAAGAGCAATTCAAAAATTCATCTGGAATAACAGAAAACCCAGAATAGCTAAAACTATTCTCAAGAGTAAAAGAACCTCTGGGGGAATCAGTATCCCGGCCCTCAAGCTGTACTACAGAGCAATGGTGTTAAGAACCGCATGGTATTGGTACAGTGACAGGCATGTAGATCAGTGGAACAGAATTGAAGACCCAGAAATGAATCCACACTCCTATGGTCACTTGATCTTTGACAAAGGAGCTAAAACCATCCAGTGGAAAAAAGATAGGCTTTTCAACAAATGGTGCTGGCTCAACTGGAGGTCAACATGCAGAAGAATGCAAATTGACCCATTCTTATCTCCTTGCACTAAGCTCAATTCCAAGTGGATCAAGGATCTCCACATAAAGCCAGACACACTGAAACTAATAGAAGGGAAACTAGGGAAGAACCTTGAACATATGGGCACAGGGGAGAATTTCCTGAACAGAACTCCAATAGCTTATGCTCTAAGATCAAGAATAGACAAATGGGATCTCATTAAATTACAAAGTTTTTGTAAGGCAAAAGACACTGTCAAAAAGACAAAGCGGCAACCAACTAACTGGGAAATGATCTTTACCAATCCTACATCCGACAGAGGGCTAATATCCAATATATACAAAGAACTCAAGAAGTTAAACTCCAGAGAGGCAAGTAACCCTATTAAAAAATGGGGTACAGAGCTAAACAAAGAGTTCTCACCTTAAGAATATCTAATGGCTGAGAAGCACCTAAAGAGATGTTCATCATCCTTAGTCATTAGGGAAATGCAAATCAAAACAACCCTGAGATTCCATCTCACACCAGTCAGAATGGCTAAGATCAAAAACACAGGAGACAGCAGTTGTTGGCGAGGATGTGGAGAAAGAGGAACACTCCTCCACTGCTGGTGGAATTGCAAGCTGGTACAACCACTCTGGAAAGCAGTCTGGCAGTTCCTCAGAAAACTGGGCATGACACTCCTGGAGGATCCGGCTATACCACTCCTGGGCATATACCCAGAGGCTTTACCTGCATTCAATAAGGACACATGCTCCACTATGTTCATAGCAGCCCTATTTATAATAGCCAGAAGCTGGAAAGAACCCAGATGTCCCTCAACGGAGGAATGGATTCAGAAGATGTGGTATATTTACACAATGGAATACTACTCTGCAATTAAAAACAATGAATTCAAGAAATTCCTAGGCAAATGGTCAGAACTTGAAAATATCATCCTTAGTGAGGTAACCCAATCACAAAAGAACACACATGGTATGCAGTCACTGATAAGGGGATATTAACCCCGAATCTCGGAATACCCTAGACACGTTTCGCATATCAATAGATTTCTAAGAAGAGGGAAGGATAGACCCCTGGTCCTGGAAAGACTGGATGTAGGGGAACGCCAGGACAGAGAAGCGAGAGGGGGTTGAATGGGGAAAAGGGGACGGAGGAAACGGGAAAGGGGAAATGATTTGGAATGTAAATAAAAAAAAAACTAAAAAATAAAATTTTAAAAAAAAAAGAAAAAAAAAGAAATTGGAGAATTTGAGCTGCTACCTCTCTAGAGCCTTCCCTCCTTATGACTATTATTCACAGTACTTGGAGATACATAGCACACTACCAAAGGAAAAAGGTGAACACCAACCCAGATACAAATTCTTCAATCTGCAGGGCTGATCTGCATGCAAAATGTGCTAGTGTAAGGAATAAATGTAAGCAATATAAAAGAAATTACAAATGTAACCCAGCCCAGAATGAGTGAGTGAGTATGAAATGTGATAAGGTCAATGCCCTGACTCAATTTTAATTGACTAAAAAGATACCGTGAAGACCAAGTCTGGAGAGTGTGTGTGGAGATGATAAAAGGCTAGAGTCAGATAAAGTGGTGCTGAAGGCCTGAGCTGAAAGAAACTTAAAAATCCTGGTGTGGCACATTCCCAAGAATGCCAACCTAGACTTTTTGTGTTGAGACTGACTCATTCCCTCATTCCTGGAGCCAGCTCACCGATTCCAGACACCCCAACTCTGGACTGCGGCTCCAGTGGGGAATCCAAAGCACAGTGAGGAAACACCAAGGACCTTGCCTGCCCTTCCATCATAACTAGGCTATAGCACTTACCAGACCAGAAGTGAGAGTGTGTGTGTACAAGTGAATGAATGCAATCCCTTTTTGCTTTACATTTGTTCATTGTTGCTTATGAATAAATATTAGTGTAACTTGATCCTCCGAGTCACCGGAACTTTCTTTCTCTCACTCTTGGCTCCATCCCTAAACATGACTTGAGGCAGTTAGTGAAATAGTGGAACAAATTTTGTGACTTTGTGGTTGTGACTACCAATATCTGATTGAATTTAGGGCCCACTGAAACCTGTCTCTGATACTAATTGAGAGGCCAAGAACCTGAAATTAGATAGGCCAGGGACCTAGGAACAAACCAAATACTATTATTTTGCTAAAGGAACATTATAATAAAATGACTTTTAATAACATTCTGCTATACTCATAGATCAGTGCCTCACCCAGCCATCAGTGAAGAAGTTTCTTTCTGAAGTAAATGATGATAAATAGACCCACTACTAGACAAGGTTCAAATAGTAAGAAACCATGGAACACTCAATCCTATGTGGGGTGTCTCCATCAATTCCTAGCCCTCAAAGCTCAGGGAACCCAGAGTAAGAGGAAAAGGAAAGAGTATAAGAGCTGGAAAGAATAGAGAACATCAAGTAAAGGTCTTCTAAACATCACAGGGTTGATGCACCTATGACCACACAAAGACTGTGGCAGCATGTACTGGTCTGCACAGGTCTGAACCCAATGGGGTCACAGTGCTGAGAGGGGAAGTAAACACAAGTCTCCATCCCTAACTCAGAAGCGATCTCCAAATGGAAAACACTTGAAAATGAAAAATTAGTTTTTCCAATGGAGTTTTACTGGAGATACAAACCACTCTAAATGACTCATGCTCAGCAGTAAATGAGCAACACAAGGTGAACTCAAGATGAACTTAATAATATTTTTGGAGGTTTTGTTGTCGCTGCTGCTATTTGTTTGTTTGCTTGCTTTGTTTTAGAATTTAGCTGATACTTGTTTTTGTTTTATATTGCTTTGGCTTTTTATGGGGTTTTTGCTTGTTTGTTTTGTTTTGTTTTGTTTTTTCCTTACTCTACAGGTCTTTGCTTATTTATTATGACTTCTGATTTTGTGATTTTAGGGAATTTCTGTTCATGTCAATGTGTATTTCTAATACTTTTTCTTTGGTTCTTTGTTTTTCTGTTTATGTCTTTGTTTTGTTCTATTCAGGTTTGTTTGCTTTGTTCTATACAAGTTTATTTGGTTTTATCTTATTTATTTTTTCTTTTTTGTTTTGGGTAATTTATTTGTTTATTTATTTTGTTGGATGCCTGTTTGTCTTCTGAGATAAAGCAAGAAAGAGTGTAGATTTGGGTGGATATGGGGCGGGGAGATGCGGAAGATCTGAGAGGAATTAGGGGAGGGACAACCATATCAATTATATGTAAAAGAATTTGCTGTTCTTTCATGAAGAATAACCTAAGAAAATCAAATTATTTTTATTGAAGGTTACATGTGGAAGGAGAGAATGAAGCAATAACAAGAAAAACAGCTACTTTCTCTTATTTCCAGTTCATGAGTCCGGCCCCACAATGATTATGTGTCCATTGTTATAGCAAATATTTAATCTCAATCAATAGTTTCTACCGTGCCTTTGATCATTCAGTTCCCAGATAAAAGACACACAACTTTTATATTTATAATAAAAATTTAAAGCACTGGAGCTTAACAGATATCTACCCTCCAGGCTATTATGTCTACTTCCCTATCAATAACCCTGAGTTATAACTTGCTATGTTCCAATTGTGCTGCTCTTAGCTCCAATCAGGCAGCCCTCATGGCCATGTTTTCATTACTGACCTAACCCATGGCATCTCTCCTCTCTCCATCTTTTTCCTTCTCCTCCTCTTGGTCTCTCATTTGACCCCAAGCCTCAGGGTTGGGGGTGGGTGGGGCAGACACCCCACCTATCTTTCTTCTACCCAGCTATAGCCTGAGGCATCTTTATTCACCAATCAGGGATAACTTGGGGCAAGGTTACATAGTCACTTGGGTTTAAGATTGGATTTTTTCATCCCTGGAGGCAACCAGAACTTATGAGCCAGTATTTAGCATTACAATACAGAACAAAAGATCAAATATCAATATTCAATTACTGAACCAGCAAAGGTAGGCCATGGAAAATTAGCATCCAACTTAAGTGGCCTCACTGTGGAAAACCAAAAATTGGAAAACTAATTTTTAGCCACTCATAGTGACTAAAAGTAATTTGTCTACACTTAGAAATGGAGTTCAGGCAAAAAAAAAAAAAAAAAACAAAAAAAACCAATGCTTTCTTGTTCCTGCAGGGACAGAAACGTAAAGTGCCATGTGTTTCAGCCAGATAAATGTAAGTTAGATGCAGGAGACGACTTTATCAGGGATAGAGCCTTTAGGGTGCCCTTGCAGTCCACTCCTCAGAAATACAGCTTTCGTTTCTCTCGACTGATCCTTAATAGGCCATTTGAACAGGTATAGTGAATGGATGGTCATTAGGAGCCATTCTGAATTGTACTAGTTATTCGTGGATCAGGTCAGTGACCTATGCTAGTGGGGAAGGGGGAAGGGGTGGCTTTAACAACAACAAAACAAAAACACTGTGCCCTTATATAATTTCACTAAAACCGAACAACTTAAAAACCTATATCTCAGCCTGTGTTGTTAACCAAGGATCTGGCAGTTTGCTGCTTAAAATTCTTGGTATTGATCATATGGAGCGTAGAATGTTGGAAGACCAGGGAGTGGATGCTTTAGTCCTGCATTGAGGGAGGAACAGGATGATTGTGGGAGGTAAAAGGAGAGGGGACAAGGGAGGGAGAAAGGAGAGGGAGGAAATAGGGTGGCAGTATCAGAAACTGGAAGAGAAGTGAGAGAGGTACAGAGGGTCAGGAAATCAAACAAAAATAGGTAGCAGAGGGGATGAGGAACTGGGGATAGGCACTGGAGGGTCCCAGACACCAGAGAAACATGAGGCTTCCAGGACTCAACGGGAATGACTTTAGTCTTAATGCGCAGAGAAGTGGGAAATAGAGAGAGACTATGGAGACCACCTCCAGTAGATAGTGATGATCCTCAGACGGTGCACTTATGATCCTCCTGGCTGGCTCGCTAATGTTATGATCATAAAAAAGAGAAGGAGGTTTTGAGAATATGGTATACGGCGGTGTGTGGAAAGGGAGTGCCCCAGAGAGCCCATGCCCAGGCATCCCTTCCCCTGAGGGACCAGACACACACAGACATGGTATAGAGTAGAGTTTATTTAGGACAGAGGATGGGAGTTAATGGGGTAGTGGAAGGAGAGAAAGGCAGAGAGAGGGAGAGAGTAGAGAAGTAGAGGCTGGCCATGACCACGTGGAGAGAGGGGGGAGGGGAAGAGAGCCCAAGAGGGGCAGAGAGAGGCTGAGAGGAGCAAAAGAGCAAGAGGGAAGAAGCAAGAGAGAGAGGAGGGTCAAGCAGCCCCTTTTACAGTGGGCTAGCCCTACCTGGCTATTGCCAGGTAACTGTGGGGAGGGGCATATCTGGCTGTTGCCAGATAATTGTGGGGTGGAGCTTAGACAGAACCCTAACAGATAGGTCCTGCCCCTGGTCAAGGGATGGGGCCACCCACCCATCTCAAAGTTTTTTAACCCAGAAATGTTCCTGTCCAAAGGAAGAACAGGGACAAAACTGGAACAGAGAGTGAAAGAAGGGCCAACCAGGGAACGGCCCCACCTACAGATGCATCATGTCTGCAGACACCAAACCCAACACTGTTGCCATGGTCAAGAGGTGCTAGCTGACAGGAATCAAGTGCAGCAGTTCCTGGGGAGGTTGCAGCTAGCAACTGACCGATGCAGAGGTAGATTCTTAGAGCCAACCATCAGACTGAGCTCAGGGTACATAGTAGGGGATCAGGCAGAAGGACTGGAGGAGTGAGCGGAGGGGGATTGTAACCCCATTAGAAGAACAACTTAGACTGACCTGACTATCCAGTTCTCCCAAAGTCTAGACCACCAACCAAGGAGTGTACCTGGAGGGATCCATGGCTCCAGATACATATGTAGCAGAGGATGGCCTTGCCCAACAGTAACGGGAGGGGAGACCCTTGGTTCTGGGGAGGTTGGATGCTCCAGAGTAGGAGGATGCTGGGTGTCAGGGGAGAGTGTGGGTGGGTGAGGGAGCATTCTTATCCAGGCAAAAGGGATGGCAGTGTGGGATGGCGGGGAGCGGGGGGGGGGGGGAAATGGAGGGATAACCAGGAAGTGGGATATCATTTGAGATGTAAACAAATGGAATGATTAATAAAAAAATAAATTTTTAAATTAAAAAATAAAATAAAATGCCCTGTGTTTATTTTTTCCCACAGGAACCAAATAAGAAGTTGTGTTACTGCCCCCATTTTTGGAGGAAAAAAATAGAGATACAAAGATGAGAAACAGAAAAGCTGAACTTCTGACTCTGGTAGTTTGATTCCAGACCTTCTGACAGGACAGTGCTAACCTGCTGTCAGACCAGCACAGTGCATGGTTCTGCCTGCATCAAACCCTCCTCAGCTTCTGGACCACAGAGTCTGGATACAAGCAGAAAATGATTACTGGATGATTATCTATCCAAGGCATACATACCTTAAACCAGTGGTTTTCAACCTTCCTAATACTGCAACCATTTAATACAGTTCCTCATGTTGTGGTGACCTCCCCACAATCATAAAATTATTTTGTTTCTATTTCATAACTGTAATTGTGCTGTTGTTATGAATTGTAATGTAAATATCTGTGTTTTCCCATGGTCTCAGACAATCTGTGTAAAAGAATTGTTAGATTCCCCCCAACAGGGGTCACGAGGCACAGGTTGAGAATCACTGCCTTAGGGTATGATTAACATCCTGTTCCACCTATCTGAGAGGGGGTTTAAAGCCTTCAAAATTGAGAGTTCTCTAGGGTCTTAAAGAAAGTTGGTCATAAGTTTGGGGCCTATATCTTTGTTAAGGACACTACAATTGCATTGTTACTATATTGGACAGGTAAGCCTGGCCTTCATATAGGGTACCAGATTCAGTGTATGAGAGTTCTGTATTACTAGCAAGATGGATGCAATTTGAGGTAAGAAGTCACCCTAACAAGGTTCAGGGAAGTACTTAAGTACTTATTACTAGTTGTAAAGAAGACAAAAAATATCCTACCTCTATACACTTTGCAGAATGGAATATAGCCACTGACTTGTTGACAGAATGGATGATTAATATCAGAAAAAAGCACTTTGGTATTTTAATCTCACTAAGTGAACCACCAAATAGCCTCCCACTGAGAAATACTGCTAAAAGGAAATAACAAACACAAGTCAGGGCGATTGCGTTAATTTCTGTGGTGAATAGGCCCTACTTTTTTCTCGCCCCCTTGTGTCCACTTCCAAGCATTACAACTTCTCCCCATTAAATACAATGGAAACTGCTCTGTCAAGGGAAACTCAGTCTCTTGTCCTACTTTTAGTTAAAAAGAAATGTTATGTTACCCTTCTCCTGAAGCAAAGTATTTTTCAATATGATTTAAATTTTCTGCCTCTAAAATTCTCCCAGATTAATATGCATTAGTTGGAGGAAAATGTTTACATATACTTTAATTCATAATATTGTGCAAGAATGGATTTAGGATCTTAGGATACAACAGCTTTGCCTTCGCCAAGTAAATGCATGTGATATGCCTAAATTACATCTCATTAAGTTTATATCTTCAAGTAATAAATAATTATTAGAAGTAATCAGTTCAAGAACTTTTGAAAACTGATGTCACATGATTTGGGCTATCAAGACATCTAGACTGCAAAGAAATATGCCCTGAAAACAGACATGGCTTCTCTCACTTAAACATCATCTTCCAAAGAAAACACTTGCAGGTCATTATGACTTTATAACTAATAGAAATATGTCATTTAATATTTGGACATACTACTTCTATCCAATCCTCTGGGTGTGAGGGTCTCTGAGGGAGGCAAGAAGGTAGTTTGATTCAACATGACTAAGTAGCTAGTGTTAATTCAAACTTCAGGAGTCTGTCCACAAGTAGTTTATCTTAGGCATGTTTAAGCACAGCATAATTTGGAGGAAGTTTTCCTGGTGATAAATAATTTAATCCATGAGCACAATGAAGCTTACCACATGACTGCATCAGAAACCATTGTAAAGTACAGGTGAAATCTTTAATAAAGATTAGTTCTATAGATTGGTTACATATGACAGCTTTCATAAAGATGGGTTTTAAAGATTGACAGATTCACTGTAAGGGTCTGAGGGAAGAGCCAGTGTGGTCTCAGCCACACAGTGTAAATGTCACAGGCTATTAATCACATCTGCTCCCAGCCTTCTGGGTAGAAGGCAGATTATACATCTCTCCCTTTGATCAGACGACCCTGTGTGTTTGATATTCCTGGCTCTCCTAGTGCCTATCTGTGAGCACAAGGATCTCCCACATCTGGAGTTGGCCTGAATTGGTGACGTCCCTCTCACTGGAGAAAAGAAGTTATATGAAACCCAAGATATCATGGAACCACAATAAAAGCTGACTTTACATTTGGCTCAGAAAAGGTCACTCAGCCAGATGCAACCACCTCTAGAGTTGAACAAATTCAAAATCACTCTACTCAGAGAAAAACATCCAGTATGCATCACTCTGTTTTGCTTTGCTATAACACAATACTAGAGGTAGCCACTTGACAAAGGTTATTTGGTATACAGTTCTGGAGATGTAAAGTTAAACTGCCAAATCTTATAAGGGCCTTCTTCATGGAAGATGTCTATGTGTACAGGACAAAAGACAAGGAATACACAGATGGTGTGAGTGTGTGTGTGTGTGTGTGTGTGTGTGTGTGTGTCTGTGTAAAATTCAATCACAAGGAATTTATACTTATAATGTACCTAATCCTAGTCATACCCTGAGGTCTCACATCTCACTACGAGAATTAAGTTAAGCTTCAATACCCCTGCCCCTTTTTAGTATTTATTCACTTTGCATTTTGCTCTTTGCCCCTCTCCAGGTCATCCCCTTCCATAATCCTTCCCTCTCTCTCCATACCCTTCTCCTCTGAGAGGGTGGGGAGCCCTGGGTAGTCCCCACCCTGGCACTTCAACTCTCTGCAAGGTTAGACACATCCTCTCCCACTGATGTCAGACAAGGCAGTCCAGCTAGAGGACCATATCTAATGGACAGGCAACAGCTTTCAGGACAGCCTCTGCTCCATTTGCTTGGGACCCACATGAAGAGTAAGCTGCACATCTGCTTCATATGTGCGGGAGGCCTAGATGTAGCCCATGTATTTCTTCGGTTGGTGGTTCAGTCTCTGAGAGCCCCAAGGGTCCAGATTAGTTGACTCTGTTGGTCTTCCTGTGGAGTTCCTTTCCCCTTCAAGCCCACAATCCTTCTCCCTACTCTTTCATAAGAGTCCCTAAGCTCCATCCACTATTTGGCTGTTGGTGTTTGGATCTATCTGAGTCAGCTTCTGGATGGAGTCTCTCAGAGGACAGCCATGCTAGACTCCTGTCTGCAAACATGAAAGAATATCATTAATAATGTCAGGGATTGGGGTTTGTCCATGGGATGGGTCTCAAGTTGGGCCAGTTCTTTTGGCTAGCCAATTCCTCAGTCTCTGCTCTATCTCTGGTCCCTGCATTTCTTGTACACAGGATAAATTTGGGGTCAAAAGTTTTGAGAAGTCTGCCATCCACAGTAGATCTCCATTCTCCCACTACCTCTCTGCCTACCCTCATCAGTCCTGTGGATTCTGAACTATACAGGTTAGCTTCCCTTCTTCCACTCATCTGCTCTGCTGAGTTCTCTGGAGCACTCCAAGCTGCTCTGAGCAGCCTGCTCTCCCCTCTGGACCCCCATTCTCCCACCACCTCTCTGCCTACCTTCATCAGACCTGCAGATCCTGAATCATATAGGTTAGCTTCCCTTCCTCCACCCATTTCCTCTGCTGTCTGAGTTCTCTGGGGCACCCCAAGCTGCCCTGAGCAGTCTATTCCCACCTCTCTGTCCACCTTCATCAGTCCTGCAGATGCTGAACGATACAGATCTGCTGATCTAGAACCATCAACGGATACCCATCAGAGGCCTTCCATACCAGGACCATTGAGGTTAAACCCCCTCCCAATGCCTACTACAACAGAAACACCCAGGGATCTCATTACTTACTTCTTGTGTTTTCTTGGATGTAATTATCCTCCTTGGGTTGGAGTTTTCCTTCTAGTATTTTCTATATGGCTAGATTTGTGGATAGATATTGTTTGAATTTGGATTTGTCTTGAAATATCTTGTTTTCTCCATCTATGGTGATTGAGAGTTTTGCTGAGTATAGTAGTCTAGGTGTGTAGGGTTATAGGCCGTGTCCTCCCAGCCACAGGGCACAGCTGCTTGGGGAGGAAGAATGTGGAATTTGGGGAGTTTGTGCTTATCCCATGCTGCCACCAGAGCAATACTGGGCTGTAGGGAAGCACCAAGGCTCTAGGGGTGGGAAAGTGTGGTCTGAGAGGTGGGAAAGCTGGAGCTGGTTCTCAGAGCTGGTTTTCGGTCCCCGGGTCTGTGACCAGGCTGGTCCCGTGGGGTTCTTAGATTCTTGAATATCCAGGTGCCACTGGGAGTTGAAGAAGAGCAGAAAGAACATAGTCTGGGGCCTTCAGTCTGGGGGACAGCGTCTAGCCCAGGGGCAGGGTGGAGGGGAAGTTCTTGTTTGTCCCAAAAGGCGGGGGGGGGGGCGGGCGTGGATTGCCCTTAGCTTGCTGGATGCATGCTAGGTGGCGGTTGTGGCTGAGAACCAAGAAAGGCCTTCTACTGGAGATTAGGCTGTAGGTCTGTAGGCAAAGGTTTTCTTCATGGTCCCCCACAGAAGATCATGATGAAAAGAGACATTCCATGGTTCCAAACAGTTTATTGTCATGTTGGAAAATGGATGCGTAAAACCATACCCCACTTCTCAGGATGGCCCTGAGATTAAATACCTTCTGCAGAGAGGAATGTCTGTAAAGGGAAATTTATTGGCTAAGCCCTCCTGGCCTTTAGGTACCTCATTAGCATGGAGAACTCTGCTTTGAGTCTTCATGACCACAGGTTGAGTCTCTTTTATATGAGAAGCAAGCATGCCACGTGTTCCAAGTCAGAAATCTCGCAGGGAGCTGGGAGTCACCTGAGCATCAAGTGTGCAGCCACTTAGTCTCCAGGTCTTGACCTGCTCTACCTTACCAAACTTCCTGGCACCGTTTTATATCCCACATAGGTTGACATCTGTGGATTCATTTTAGAGGTTGCAAGATATCTGTCCAGGCTCTTCTAGCTTTTAGAGTCTCTGTAGAGAAGTCAGATGTAATTCTGGTAAGTCTGCCTTTGTATGTTACCTGCCCTTTTCCCATGCTGCTTTTAATATTCTTTGTTCTATACGTTTTGTGTTTTGATTATTATGTGGCAGGAGGATTTTCATTTTTGTTCCAGTCTAACTGGTGTTCAATAAGCTTCTTGTGTGTTCATAGGCATCTCTTCCTTTAGGTTGGGAAGGTTTTCTTCTATGATTTTGTTGAAACTATTTTCTGAGTCTCAGAGCTAGGACTCTTCACTTAGGTTATTCTTAGGTTTTCATAGTATCTCAGACTTCCTGGATGTTTTCTGTAAGGGATTTTTTTAGATTTAACATTTTCTTTGACTGGCATATCAATTTCTTCTATTGTATCTCCTACACTCAAGATTCTCTCTTCTGTCTCCTGTATTCAGTTGGTGATGTTTGTATCTGTTGTTCCTGTTCCCTCCCCTAGGTTTTCCATTCTCAGGGTTCCCTCAGTTTGTGTTTTCTTTATTGCTTCTATTTTTACTTTCAGGTCTTGTCCAGGTTTATTTATTTCCTTCACCTGTTTAATTGTATTCTCCTGTATCTCTTTAAGGGATTTATTTGTCTCCTCTTTAAAGATCTCTACCTGTTAGATTATATTTTCCTGTGTTTTTTAAGAGATTTATTCATTTCCTCCTTAAAAGCCTCTATCATTTTTATAAGATTGGATTTAAGGTCATTTTCTTGTACTTCCGTTGTGTTAGGAAATCCAGGGCTTGTTGTAGTACAGTAGCTGTGCTCAGAAGTTGTCATATTGTCCTGCTTTTGTTGATTTCATTCTTTCAAGAGACTTTATCCATCTGGATAGCTTTGATCCCTAAATTTTCTTGTTGTCATATTAGAAGAAAGGTTAACCTCTATGGCCTTGGTGAGGCAGGCATCTGATGAGTATCCCTGGATTGTATGATTCAGGATCTGCAGGTGTATATGGTTCAGGAGTCACAGATCCAGTGAAGATGAGAAGAGAGGTGGTGGGAGAACGGAGGTTCTTCTGGGCTAACAGGCTGCTTATGGCAGCTTGATGTGCCCAGAGGATTCAGGGAGCAGGGAAAATGGGTGGGGGAAGGGAAACTTACCTGTATGGTTCTGGATCCACAAGGCTGATGCAGTTAGAAGGAGGGGCTGAGGGAGAACAGAGGTCCTCCTGGGATAGCAACCTGCTCAGAGCCACTCCACTTGCTCCAGAGGACTCAGCAAATAGGGAAGATGGGTTGGGGAAACTCATATACATTTTTAATGGTGCTAAATAAGACTTTGTTTTCCAGATTTTGTAATCTCTTTTTTGAAATTTGTTTTTAAGTTTCTATATAATGTATGTTGCACATGTTTCACTCCATACACCCTACACTGCTTCCCCCTATATATATATATATATTATATGTATAATATATATATTATAATATAATATATATTATATTATTAGAGAGAGATCATGAAATAATATATAATGAAATGTAAATACAGAGAAAGGCTTCCATGCTATGTATATACAGTACCTTACCCATAACTTTATTTTCAATCTATTTCTAATTTATGTATACATTTAGCTCAGTGAATGTGTGTTTTAGGAATGAGGAAAAAATAGCCTTTTCAGGGAAAGCAAAAATCACGAGAATTTGTTACACCATGCCAAACCTCCAAGAAGTGTTTAAGACAAATCACTATTCTGAGTGAGAGGAAGAATGATAGCCATCATCATGAAAACAACAGGAAGATAATTCTTTCTAGTAGATCAGATATACAGAAGAGAAAGAGTATCAGAACTAATCAATAAAGAAACCACCAAATCAAAAGGGATGAAGAAAGGCATAAAAGATATGCAAAGCAACTGAACAGTCATAAAATGATAGGAGACAGTCCTTTTCTTTTTATTGGATATTTTCTTTAGTTACATTTCAAATATTTTCCCCTTTCCAGGTCTCCCCTTTGGAAACCCCTTATGCCATCTCTCCTTCTGCCTCTATGAGGGTGCTTCCACACCCACCCACCCACTCCCATCTTCCCTCGATGGCATTCCCCTACACTGGGGCTTGGAACTCCCTCAGGTCCAAGGGCCTCTCCTCCCACTGATGTCCAACAAGGCTATCCTCTGCTACATATGCAACTGGAGGCATGGGTCCCTCCAGATGTATTCTTTGTTTGGTGGTCCAGTCCCAGGGAGCTCCCGGGGGAAGGGGATCTGGCCTGTTGACACTGTTGCTCCCTCCATAGGACTGAAAACCCCCTCAGCTCCTTCATACCTTTCTCCAACTCCTCCATCAAGGACTCTGCGCTCAGTCCAATGGTTGGCTGCAACCATCCACCTCTATTTGTCAGGCTCTGGCACAGCCTCTCAAGTGACAGCCATATCAGGCTTCTGTCACCAAGCACTTCCCAGCATCCACAATAGCATCTGGATTTATCTATCAGCAAGAAACATGTATGTAAACAGATTTAGAGGATGGGTAGATCAAAAGCAAGACCTAAAGTAGTGCTCTGGAAAGAAATTCTCTTCAGTGGCAAAGGAACACATAGACAGGAATAGGGATTTACTATGGAGGAAAACAGAAGCAGGAAGGGAGGGGCAGGTAAGTACAGCTGATAAATTTGCCTTAACATCAAAAATTATTCACTGTGTATTAATCAAGATCAATTTGTTGTCAGGAAATAACAATTATAGACATAAATGTGCTTAATGCTGAATACACACAATTGTATATTTCAAAAATTCTTAGACTTAAATAAAGAAATGGACTCCAACACAATAATATCTTAGGATTTTGACAGTCTATCAGGGAAGATTATTTGAACAAAATATAATAAATCTTTTTTAGGAGGAATGAAATAACAAAGACCAGTGCATATATATGTAAATAAAATTGACACTCAAAAAGCAATACAAAATATTGATTTTATAAAGAGATTTTTTTTAGATGAAATCACACAGGCAATAGATTTTATATAGACTAATAAAGAAGAAAGAAGGAATTTAATAGGTAAAAGGAAACATTATAGTTGATACAAAGAAATAAAAGGCTCATAGGAGAATCTCATGAGCAATCATGTGCCAATTAAATCTTAGAAAACATGGATAAGGCCCTGGAATGATGTAATCCACCGTAAGAGTTATAGGTAAATTGCTGAGACAAAATTCCTGATTGAACAACATAAAGGAGAAAGGAGGTCTTTCGGTCACAATTCAGAGGATAAGTGGATATTAGCCCAGAAGCTCGGAATACCCAAGATACAATTCACATATCAATTGATTCCCAAAAAGAAGGAAGGAGAGGCCCCTGATCCTGGAAGCAACAGTGTATGGGAATACCAAGTTGCTCATGATGAAAAAACTTGTTAAAATGCATGCCAATAGCAGTGTATATCCTGGGCCAGAACCTTGCTAGATGATTACTGTCAGGACTTACCCCCAAGTAATGTATTTCCTGCATCCTGGCTCCTCTAGATGGTCCCATGACCTCTCAAAGCAGCACTGCTAGTTGGGGACCAATTGTTTAGAGATATTAGTGGGTAATGTTTCATATCAAAACCATATCTATCATAACTGAATCATGAATGAAGACTAGGTAAAACTGAGCAGTTCAATAACAAATACTAATTTGAATCAGAAATGAATAGTTTCTAAACAAAGGCTCAGGACTGATAGCTACAGCACTCAATTGTATCAAAATTTTGTTGCTATACCTTAATTATACAAAGTAAGGGACTTCATCATGAAATTCACATACCTGCACTTAATGTACTTTGATCTTATTCTCTCATTACTTTTCTTTTTTTTTCACTTTTTTTTTATTTTCTATATTCTTTATTTACATTCCAAATGATTTCCCTTTTTCCGGTTCCCCCCTCCCTGAAAGTCCCATAAGCCCTCTTTCCTCCCCCTGTTCCCCAGTCAGCCCCCTCCCACTTCTCTGTCCTGGTATTCCCATACACTGCTGCATCGAGTCTCTCCAGGACCAGGGGCCTCTCCTTCCTTCTTCTTGGGAATCAATTGATATGTGAATTGTATCTTGGGTATTCCAAGCTTCTGGGCTAATATCCACTTATCAGTGACTGCATACCATTTGTGTTCTTTTGTGATTGAGTTACCTCACTAAGGATGATATTTTCCAGTTCCAACAATCTGCCTAGGAATTTCATGAATTCATTATTTTTAATTGCTGAGTAGTATTCCATTGTGTAAATATACCACATCTTCTGAATCCATTCCTCTGTTGAGGAACATCTGGGTTCTTTCCAGCTTCTGGCTATTATAAATAAGGCTGCTATAAACATAGTGGAGCATGTGTCCTTATTGCATGCCGGGGAGTCCTCTGGGTATATGCCCAGGAGTTGTATAACAGGGTCCTCTGGAAGTGTCATGCCCAGTTTTCTGAGGAACCACCAGACTGCTTTCCAGAGTGGTTGTACCAGCTTGCAGTCCGACCAGCAGTGGAGGAGTGTTCCTCTTTCTCCACATCCTCGCCAACACCTGCTGTTATAACTTTTCTTCACCTACTCTTTTGCTGTTGTTAATCTCACCTTTTCTCTCCCCATCCCCACTTCTTCTTCAAAATCCTAAGGGTTCCACCCTTTTGTCCTGTTCTTCCCTCCTTTACCAGATTCAACACATGAGACAAATCTGATACTTGTTTCTATAAAACTGGTTCATTTCCTTTCTTACAATGATTTCCACTTGCATCCATTTTCTTAAAAGCAGCACAATTTTATTCATTTCATAGCTAGGTGAAAGTTCTCTGTGTAGATATACCACATTTCCTTTATTCATTCATCCATTTATGGGCACTGGGCTGATTTAATAATTTGACCACTATGAATATTACAGCAGTGAATATGGATATTCAAATATGTCTGTAATAAGATGGCTTTGCCTCTTGGTGTACAGAAAGAAGAAATAAATCCATTTCTTCTCAAACAGTTCGAAAGAATTAAAAGGGATATCATTCTTCCAAATCCATTTTACCAACCCAAAATTACTGGGGTGCCAAAATCAAAGACACAGCAACAAAGACTAACTGTAGACCAATATCACTGACAAACACAGATGCAAAGAACAACATATTAAAATAATTATATTCAATAGCCCACCAAAAATAAACATTTATGGATAACTGATTTCAAAAATGTGTTCAAAATATGCCTATTAATAAATTTATTTTATCACACTAACAGAATGATAAACAAAAGACATACAGTTGTCTCAATGCAGAAAAAGAATTGGATAAAACACTTATAACTGAATATGACGTGGGCACAGGAAAAAAAAGCAAATAATATGACTCCTAACAACATCTTCTATACTCATAGGTCAGTGCCTTGCTCAGCCATCATCAGACCAACTTCTTCTTGCAGACGATGATAAATATCACAGAGACTCAGAACTGCAGAATGTGCAGAGTGAGAGAGACTTTGGAGCACTCAATCTTACATGGAATGTCTTCATCAAACTGGTTCTTCCCTTGGGTGTCAGGGAGCTATACGGAAGAGAAGGCAGCAAGACTGTATGAGCCAGAAGTGATGGATAATTCCACAGAAACCATGTCGTCCAGCCACAACTGGGCTTATGCACATATGAACTCACAGAGACTGTAAGTTCCAAAACCTGCACAAGTTCAAGACAGACAGATTCCCAGCACAGAGAAGGGAAAGTATACAGACTCCCAGCCCCAGCCAAGAGGCTATCTGCAACTGATACCCACTGGCAAAGGAAAAGAATCAGGGTTCTCAAATGAACTTGCACTGGGTATAGTAACTATACTTCATAGTAGAAACAGAATTTGATTCTCAGCATCCATATTGGACCACTAGCAACTACCCCAGCTTCATGGAATCTAACAGAATCTTCGGGCTTCCATATATATACGGAATATATATATATATACATATATATATATATAATATCTTTAAAAATATCATTATGCATTCCCAAATTGTATAAAATTATTGTGTGTCAGTTAAAAATAAACATGGCAGTACACATGTTTATCTTTTCCTGACCTTAAAGATCTTTTCACCACTTACCTATTCTGTTTAATTCATACTCTAAGCATGACTATTATCATATTTGGAAAGTTTTTATTTATTTTCTAAGAGATTTTTATGAAAAATTTTTGATCTTAACAAAAAATATTTGTTCAACACTTGGAGCAGTAATTTTTTAATCTATTAAACAGGTGGACAAATAGTAGTAATTTGTTTTCTCATTTTGAAAGAACATTCAGTCCCAATTAGTGTTAACCTAATTAGTCACATATATTGTGATCCATATAAATTATTGTTTACAGTTGTAATGCTGTTCTTTGGACTCTTTAATCTAAATTTATAGGTAACACAGGTCTGCAATTATCTTTTTAGTGTTCTGACCATATTTTAGCACCAAACTTACATCCTTCATAAAATAAGTTATATGATGTTCCTTATTTTTGCCTTTTTTGGAAGGATTTCCTAACTTTTACAATTATCTGTTCTTTGAACATTTCAAATAGCTCACATGACATGGCCTGGAATTTTCTTTACAATAGATTTTATTTTTATATCAGTTAACATTTTTCAGTTCACTTTTAGACGCTATGTATTAAATGACCCATTTAGTTTTGTCTGAATTTCCAAATGTATGGATTTAAATTCTCTCACCGTGTCTCCATGCTATTCTGCCATCACTGTATCAACTAGCATTTCACTCCTTTCCTGGTTGTAATATTGGTTATCTTTGTTTTTCTTACTTCTCAGTTCTTTCTTTGCAAGGATTTATTATTTCATATAACTGATTGGGTGTTGGTTTCTGTTTTCTCCTTCAATACTGTCTACTCTCAGTTTCACGCCACTCTCTCTGCTTTATGGGGGTGCTGAGATTGTACGATCATTTCATAAGTGCTTTGATGGTGTCTACCTTCATCTATTTTTCTATTTTTTTCTTCTTAAATATTAACTTTTAAAGCATACATTTTCCTCAATATTTTCACCCTTTTTTCCCCCAATAGGGTTTCTTCTATATCCTGTTTCTCTAGAACAACATGGTAAGACGTCTTTGGTAGAAAGAATTACTGCTAAACAAAGAAAGAATATTAAAAGCAGTATGGAAAAAAGGGCAAGTAACTTATAAAGGCAAACCTATCAGAATTATACCAAACTTCTCACCAGAGACGATGAAAGCTAGAAGATCCTGGGCAGATCTTGTACAGACCCTAAGAGAACACAAATGCCAGCCCAGGATACTATACCCAGCAAAACTCTCAATCACCATAGATGGAAAAACCAAGATATTCCATGATAAAACCAAATTTACACAATATCTATCCACAAATCCAGCCCTACAAAGGATAATAGATAGAAAATAGCAACACAAGGAGAGAAACTACACCCTAGAAAAAGCAAGAAAGTAATCTTCTTTCAACAAATCCAAAAGAAGATACCAACACAAACATAAAAATACCATCAAAAATAACAGGAAGCAACAATCACTATTCCTTAATATCTCTTAATATCAATGGACTCAATTCCCCAATAAAAAGACGTAGACTAACAAATATTTTTCATGTAGATCTTCAATTTTATCATAAAATGTTTTTAATTCCTCTTTCAATTAATTTAGCAAATTTTTTATGGCTACCATTTTATCTGCATTATTTTTCATGATAATCTTCAATTTTGATATGTTTTTCTATATATTTCTTCTATTTTATCAGAAATGTTTTCAATGTAAATCTCTGATTTTATCACAAAATATTTTTAATTCCATTTTCAATTAATTTAGAAACATTTTTATATCTACCATTTTATCTGTATAATTTTCCATGAAATAGTCAATTTTAATGTGTTTGTGTATATATTTCTTGAATTTTATCAGAAATATTTTCCATGTAAATGTTCAGTTTTACCTGAATATGTTTATAATTCCATGTTCAATCAATTTATAATTATTTTTATGCCTATCATTTTATCTGTATAATTTCCGTGATAATCTTCAATTTTAACATGTTTTTCTATATATTTCTTCAATTTTATCAGAAATATTTTCCATGTAAATTTTCAAGTTTATCAGAAAATCTTTTTAATTCCACTTTCAATCAACTTAGAATTATTTTATGCCTATCATTTTATCTGTATTATTGCCATTATAATCTCCAATTTTAACATGTTTTTCTATATATTTCTTCAATTTTATCAGAAATATTTTCCATGTAAATCTCCAAGTTTATCAGAAAATGTTTATAATTCCACTTTCAAACAACTTAGGAATACTTTTATGCCTACCATTATTATATCTATATGAAATTTTCCATGATAACCTTCAATTTTAACATGCTTTTCTACATTTTTCTACAATTTTATCAGAAATATTTTCCAAGTAAATCTTCAATTCTATCATAAAATGTTTCTATTTCATTTTTCAATTAATTTAGCAATGTTTTTAGGTCTGCCACTTTACTCTTTAATTTTTCATGAAAATTGTCAATTTTAAAGTGTTTTTCTATATATTTCTTTTATTTTATCAGAAATATTTTCCACATAAATCTTCAATTTTATCATGAAATGTTTTTACTTCCTTTTACTTCCTTTTTCAATAAAAAAGTTTCTACCGTAAAAACAAAAAGAAAGAATTACTAAAAAATGTTCTTGTTGAGGGTTATGAATTATAAAATATGGGGCTGGAGAGAAGGCTTCACAGGTAAGGTATTTGTCATGCAAACATGAGGAACTTCAAATCCCAAGTCAGTGCTGGGTGGGCATGAAAGTTTTTGTAATTCTGGTCTCCAAAGACACAGGCTAGAAATCTCCAAACTAAGAAAGCTAGCCATGTTAGTGGTATTGGTGAGATCTGGATTCATTGAGAGACCTTGCAATAATGCATAAGGTAAAAGATCAATTGAGGGGGATTAGCACACTCAGTCTCTAACCTTGACATACACACACACACATCTGTCCATGAGCACCCTACAGAAACTTATACAAACATGCACACCCACATGAATATGCCCCACACACATAAAAAAGAAAAATAAGTTAAATTAATTAATTAAAATAAAAACTAGCCCAAATTTAAATTGCATAGATATTTTCATAATTCATTGAGATATATTCCTTATTTGGTACAAAACAGTGAGCCCTTAACAAGCAGCAAAAAGAAACAAATTCAGCAAATGAGGTAGTAGGCATTTGGCTAATGGACTAGTGAGCAGATTCTAGTGAGTGAATGCTTGACCTGTTGCCTTTTGGTGAGTCAATTTGCATGGATAAACCAGCACTCAGCCTGGAAATCTTAAGAGGGGTCACAACTAAGCTGCCCATGACTTATCCCAGTACATTGTTTCGTGCCTCTCATCACAGTGACAGTCACCCAACTCACAATTTCCCAGTCGGTCCAACCTGGCTAGTAGTAGTATTCCAGTTTCCTAATCAAAGCTCAAAGGAAAGGAACAGGCTTTCTCAGGAACTTCTTCAGTGAGGTTTGCCCAGAATGGTTGCAGATCTCACTGCTGTCATTTAGATTTTAAAGCCTTTGCTTCAGTCAGACACTATGGTTTATAATATCTAACCATTGTCCAAGTTTCATTTAGAAATGTAGGAGCAAAAGGGTCTGTTTTGCTCATCGATTCATGTTTCAGTCCAGTGAGGAAGTCAAGGTAATAGGAACTTGAAACAACCAATTGCATCCATAGTCAGGAGCAGAAGGAGAATAAATGAATACTTCCTTGCTTGATTGCTTGTACTCAGTTCATTTCCTCTACTCTGTAACAGTTCTGGGTACACTGTCTAAGGAATGATGCTACCCACAGTGACCCAAATATTCCAATATCAACTAACTTTATTGCGACAATCCTAGAAAGTTCCTGATGACCCAGCTGTGCTGAGGAAGTGCCAGAACAATGCCTCAGCCCATGACTGGTGCCCAGTGACCTTGGCCAATCCCATTGCAGCAGGAAGTGAGTATGGTGATCAAGTGAAAGAAGCAAGCAAATAGGTGGCTGAACAATGGCGGAAGAAGAGAAGCCAAGAGGTTCATGCACTATGAAGTGAGGTAGAACTGGAGACACAAAGATGGTTGCCGTTCTTGCTCCTTGGGAAATGATGAATTACACTGTACGTCAACAGAACCTGTAACAAACACAAGTGCCAGTGGGCCTGTGTCTTTTTCCTTTAAGAAAAGCGACCATTATGTGAATTACAGTGCCTGCAGAATGGAGACCCACAACTGAGAAGACATGTACTGCTGTGTTTACTTCTCATCATTGGCCTATCTGCTCCTCTCTCTAATTGGTTGTTATGGCAGTTCAGCCATGAGACTGCTCGACTGTACACTGAATTACAGTTTTACTGTGCTGCGTTTAATGTTGGCCAGAGATTTATTTCCTTTGGAATCTTTGGGTAGGGTAAACATTTAAAGATGCCTAGAGGCCTCTCAACCTCATGGGACTCCAGCAGCATAAGCCACTATGATATGCAAGTATGGGGTGGAGGGATGGGAGAGAAAGAATATGGAATGTCTTGAGTAAGATGAAGAGAGGCAGCTCTGGAGACTCGAGGACAGAGAGGAATAGCCTGATGTGAGTAGCCTGAGATGCCACCTGAGGCCATGATAAAGTCCCTGATCATGCTGCTTCTGAGGGACATGCCTATGTCTGTGGCCATGCATCAGCAGGGATCTTTATGGACATCTATGGGCCATGTTACTGCCAAAGGCCATGTGGATGTCCCTGGTCTGAGCTGCTACCTGGGTCCATGCTGATGTCCAATAGCTGTACAGAGCTGGCCCTACCCCTCACTGACTGCAGCACTCAGGAGAGCTGGCACCAACTGTTACCAGCTGTAGCACTCAGAAAAGCAGGTCCTGAACCCTTCTTAGGCAGTATAGTAGAGCTGGCCCTCATGGCAGTGACAGGAGCCAGTCAACCCTGAGGGCTTGAGCACAGGAGAGCTGTCCCTGCCCCCTCATCTGTCATGCAGTACCATGTGTATAGGCAAAGGAGAGATCCCTTCCCTGTCCCCCCTCGGAGATAGTTAGCCCTGGGGTCATTCAAGTGGGAGAGCTGTTCCTGCCCTTCACAGGCTGCAGCACTTGGGAGGGAGGGCCCTGTAACTTACCTGGACAGCACAGTAGACCAGACCCTGGTTGGGGTTGGGAGCATGGAGGTGGCCTTGCCTATTGCTGGCTGCAGCATTGGGTGAACTACCTGGGGCAGTGCTGGAGAGCTCACCCTGGTGGTGAGGGTGTGAGAGAGCTGGCAGGCTGAGCAACTCAGCTATCACCCAGGTCCAGAGCCAAAGCTATGAATTGTACCAAACCAACATCTACCACAACTATGATGCTGGAACTCATGAAGAGGCAGGTCCGTCTGCTCTATATCTAAAGCTGCAGAATCTCCATGACACAGGGCAACAACAGAATATCTGAGAGGAGTCCCAGTGAGGATCCAGTATTAATAGTGTATCTGAAGCCAGAGACCTTGAACCAGACCAATGACTCACTGCAATGGACATTTGCAAGTAAACATATGTGTGCAGAAGGATACACTTTTTGACACACTAGGACACACTGTAGCTTCCACTTTTTTGTTGTTGGTGGTTGTGTTGTTTTTCTTTTCTTTTCTTTGTTTGTATACTTTGGATTTTTGTTTTCTTGGGGGAGGGGCATTACAAGGGCAGAGGGCTAATACGAAGGCTCCAGGAGATAAGTGGGGCTGGAGTGTATGGGGTGAAATTTACAAAAACCCAATAAAAAGTGTTTAAAAGTGGTTCTTAGGAAAAATACAATCCTACGTAGACATAACTATGTCTTTATTGAGACTCTCTCCCTGGATCATTCAGTGTTGTGTTGTGTTGTATCAAGTTGATAGTTAAAGCTAACACTTTTCTTGTTTGCTGTTTAATGTGATGGAAGCTTTAAGCGATCCCATTGCTTATCACAGAGAAAGACTAGTTTAAAGAGGAGAGAGCTAATTACTCAGATAGAGCTACTGCTATAACTGAAGGAGCTGGAAAATCTCAGACTTTTTCAAGGGTTATGGATGCAGACACCCTCAAGAAATGACTCACAGACTCACAAGAAGTATAGCTTGAGTGTCCCTCCAAGGGACGAAGTCTCCAACCCAAGCACTACCCTTCCAAGAGGAAGCAGGAAAAAGGACAATACTAAAACGTGATCACACCTCCTGTCTTATGTACAGAATAACCAGTTCGTCCACCCTAAGTCCACATAAATATCTCTTCTCCTCAGAAGACATGAGCTACAGTCAGAAGACATCGAGGTGAGTGATGCGGCTATTGCTGAAATATTAGGTCTTTGCTGTGTAAGCATGGACAGAAGGTGTAAAAGCATCCTTTCTTTGGATTTTAGAGTTAAGAGCTATGCCTTGGGCTGTGCTAAAACTACTGCTTACTATGTTTTCTATTGCTGTAAAAGGAGTGGTTTATAAAGAAAATATGCTAATTTTGGCTCATAGAGTCCAGGATCTAGCAGCCACACTGGTAAGAGTCAGCCTTGTGTTGGTTGACTTCATACTAGAAAAAGGGCAGGACAAACTAACCCATGTGGGAGAAGAGAAGCCTCACTTTATGCAAACCTATCTTCTTGGGGCTTATCCAGATTGTAGAAAGAATGCTTCATTCTTGCCTGAATGAGCAGTGTTCCTGAAAGAAGGCATGAATCCTTCCTAAAGACCCAATCACCTATTAAGGTCCCACCACTTCTCAATAATACTACATTAGCAATCAATTTCTACATGAGTTCTGAGGGGGAAATACATACTTAAACCATAGCACACAGAAAGGTGGGTGTGGACTTGAGCCCATGTATTAGAAAAGGTATAAAGGTTGGGCTTGGTTGAGTTAGTTCAATTAGTAAAATGTGTGGCTGGCATGTATAAGTCCCTGGGTTTGATCTTCAACACTGCAAAAAGTGGACACAGTGGTACATGTTTTAAATCTCAGGTTTCAGGAAATAAAGGCAGGAAGATCAGAAGTGCAAAGCCATCATCAGTTAGAGAATTGAGGCCAGCCTGGGTTAGAGATCATGCTTTTAAAAAAAAGGAAGATGGCAGATTTTTCCATCTTCTGAGGTCTTCTTCAATTTCTCTCTTCAGAGACTTGAAGTTCTTGTCATACAGATCTTTCACTTGTTTGGTTAGAGTCACGCCAAGATACTTAATATGGTTTGTGGCTATTGTGAAGGGTATTATTTCTCTTACTTCTTTCTCAGCCTGCTTATCCTTTGAGTATAGGAAGGCTTCTGACTTGCTTGAGTTGATTTTATATCCGGCCACTTTGCTGAAGTCGTTTATCAGCTGTAGGAGTTCTCTGGTGGAGTTCTTTGGGTCGCTTAAGTATACTATCATATCGTCTGCAAATAGTGATAGTTTGACTTCTTCCTTTCCAATTTGTATCCCTTTGACCTCTTTTTGTTGTCTAATTGCTCTAGCTAGAACTTCAAGTACTATATTGAAAAGATATGGAAAGAGAGGGCAGCCTTGTCTAGTCCCTGATTTTAGTGGGATTGCTTCAAGTTTCTCTCCATTTAGATTGATGCTGGCTACCGGTTTGCTGTAAATTGCTTTTACTATGTTTAGATATGGGCCTTGAATTCCTGATCTTTCCAAGACCTTTAGCATGAAAGGATGCTGAATTTTGTCAAATGCTTTCTCAGCATCTAATGAGATGACCATGTGGTTTTTTCTTTGAGATTGTTTATGTAGTGGATTACATTGATGGATTTCCTTATATTGAACCATCCCTGCATCCCTGGGATGAAGCCTACTTGATCGTGGTGAATGATCGTTTTGATGTGTTCTTGGATTCGGTTGGCAAGAATTTTATTGAGTATTTTTGCATCGATATTCATAAGAGAGATTGGCCTGAGATTCTCTTTCTTTGTCGGATCTTTGTGTGCTTTTGGTATTAGTGTAATTGTGGCTTCATAGAACGAGTTGGGTAGTGTTCCTTCTGTTTCTATTTTGTGGAACAGTTTGAAGAGTATTGATGTTAGGTCTTCTTTGAAGGTCTGATAGAATTCTGCACTAAAACCATCTGGACCTGTGCTTTTTTTTGGTTGGAAGACTTCCAATGACAACTTCTATTTCTTCAGGGGTTATAGGACGGTTTAGATGGTCTATTTGATCCTGATTTAATTTTGGTACTTGGTATCTGTCAAGGAAATTGTCCATTTCCTCAAGATTTTCTAGTTGTGTTGAATACAGGTTTTTGTAGTAGGATCTGATGATTTTTTGAATTTCCTCAGTTTCTGTTGTTATCTCTCCCTTTTTGTTTCTGATTTTATTAATTTGGATACTATCTCTGTGCCCTCTGGTTAGTCTGGCTAAGGGCTTATCTATCTTGCTGATTTTCTCAAAGAACCAACTCCTAGTTTTGTTGATTCTTTGTATGGTTTTATTTGTTTCTACTTGATTGATTTCAGCCATGAGTTTAATGATTTCCTGCCTTCTACTCCTCTTTGGTGTATTTGCTTCTTTTTGTTCCAGGGCTTTCAGGTGTGCTCATGGATTGGCAGGATTAATATAGTAAAAATGAGCATCTTACCAAAAGTAATACACAGATTCAATGCAATCCCCATCAAAATCCCAACTCAATTCTTCATAGAGTTAGAAAGAGCAATTCAAAAATTCATCTGGAATAACAGAAAACCCAGAATACCTAAAACTATACTCAAGAGTAAAAGAACCTCTGGGGGAATCAGTATCCCAGACCTCAAGCTGTACTACAGAGCAATAGTGTTAAAAACTGCATGGTATTGGTACAGTGACAGACATGTAGATCAATGGAACAGAATTGAAGACCCAGAAATGAATCCACATTCCTATGGTCACTTGATCTTTGACAAAGGAGCTAAAACCATCCAGTGGAAAAAAGATAGCCTTTTCAACAAATGGTGCTGGCTCAGCTGGAGGTCAACATGCAGAAGAATGCAAATTGACCCATTCTTATCTCCTTGCACTAAGCTCAATTCTAAGTGGATCAAAGATCTCCACATAAAACCAGACACACTGAAACTAATAGAAGGGAAACTAGGGAAGAACCTTGAACATATGGGCACAGGGGAGAATTTCCTGAACAGAACTCCAATAGCTTATGCTCTAAGATCAAGAATAGACAAATGGGACCTCACTAAATTACAAAGTTTTTGCAAGGCAAAAGACACTGTCAAAAAGACAAAGCAGCAACCAACTAACTGGGAAATGATCTTTACCAACCTTACATCTGACAGAGGGCTAATATCCAATATATACAAAGAACTCAAGAAGTTAAACTCCAGAGAGGCAAGTAACCCTATTAAAAAATGGGGTACAGAGCTAAACAAAGTGTTCTCACCTGAAGAATATCTAATGGCTGAGAAGCACCTAAAGAGATGTTCATCATCCTTAGTCATTAGGGAAATGCAAATCAAAACAACCCTGAGATTCCATCTCACACCAGTCAGGATGGCTAAGATCAAAAACACAGGAGACAGCAGTTGTTGGCGAGGATGTGGAGAAAGAGGAACACTCCTCCACTGCTGGTGGAATTGCAAGCTGGTACAACCACTCTGGAAAGCAGTCTGGCCGTTCCTCAGAAAACTGGGCATGACACTCCCGGAGGATCCGGCTATACCACTCCTGGGCATATACTCAGAGGCTTTACCTGCATGCAATAAGGACACATGCTCCACTATGTTCATAGCAGCCTTATTTATAATAGCCAGAAGCTGGAAAGAACCCAGATGTCCCTCAACGGAGGAATGGATTCAGAAGATGTGGTATATCTACACAATGGAATACTACTCTGCAATTAAAAACAATGAATTCACGAAATTCCTAGGCAAATGGTCAGGTCTTGAAAATATCATCCTTAGTGAGGTAACCCAATCACAAAAGAACACACATGGTATGCAGTCACTGATAAGGGGATATTGACCCAGAATCTCGGAATACCCTAGACACAATCCGCATATCAATAGATTTCTAAGAAGATGGAAGGAGAGACCCCTGGTCCTGGAAAGACTGGATGTAGGGGAACGCCAGGACAGAGTAACGAGTGGGGGTTGAATGGAGAAAAGAGGGAGGGAAGGGGGCTTATGGGACTTTCGGGGAGGGAGGAAACGGGAAAGGGGAAATGATTTGGAATGTAAATTAAAAAAAATAAAATAAAAAAAGGAAGAAAGTAAGGAAAGAAAAGGAGACAGCGAGAGAGAGAGAGAGAGAGAGAGAGAGAGAGATGTGGTACCCATATGCAAGTCAGAGGACATCTCTTTTTTTCAAGTTCTTTGTTTCTTTTTTTTAAATTAGATATTTTCTTTATTTACATTTCAAATTTTATCCCCTTTTCATGTTCTCCCTCCAAAATCCCCCTATCCCATCAACCCACCCCCTACTCACTAACCCACCCATTCCCACTTTCCTGATCTGGCACTCCTCAACACTGGGACTTTGAGCCTTCACAGGTCCAAGGGCCTCTCCTCTCATCGATGTCCAACTAGGCCATCCTCTGCTACCTGTGTAGCCATGGGTCCCTCCATGTGTATTCGTTGGTTGGTGGTTAAGTCCCTGGGAGCTCTGGGGGTACTGGTTGGTTCATATTGTTGTTCCTCCTATGGGGCTGCAAACCCCTTCAGCTCCTTGGGTCTTTTCTCTAGCTCCTCCATTGGGGCCCCTGTGCTCAGTTCAATGGTTGTCTGAGAGCATCCCCCTCTGTACTTGTCAGGTACTGGCAGGGCCTCTCAGGAGACAGCTATATCAGTCTCCAGTCAGATAGCACTTGTTGGCATCCACAATAGTGTCTGAGTTTGGTAACTGTATATGGGATGAATCCCCAGATGGGGCAGTCTTCAGTCTTTGCTCCACACTTTGTTTCTGTATTTCCTCCCATGGATATTTCGTACCCCTCTAAGAAGGACCAAAATATCCATACTTTGATCTTCCTTCTTCTTGACCTTCTCAATTGAGGAACACCAAATGACGGAGAAGCACCTAAAGAAATGTTCAACATCCTTAGTCATCAGGGGAATGCAAATCAAAACAACCTTGAGATTCCACTTCATACCAGTCAGAATGGCTGAAATCAAAAACCAGGCAAAAGCAGGTACTGGCAAGGATATGGAGAAAGAGGAACACTCCTCCACTGCTGATAGGATTGCAAACTGGTAAAACCACTCTGGAAATCAGTTTGGTAGTTCCTCAGAAAATTGAACATAGTACTACCAAAGGACCCAGCTATACCACTCCTGGGCATGTCCCCAGAAGATGCTCCAACATGTATTAAGGACACATGCTCCACTATGTTCATAGCATCCTTATTTAAAATAGTCAGAAGCTGGAAAGAACCCAGATGTCCCTCAACAATGGAATGGATACCAAAAAATGTGGTACATTTACACAATGGAGTACTACTCAGCTATTAAAAACAATGAATTCATGAAATTCTTAGGCAAATGGATGGAACCAGAAAATATCATCCTGAGTGAGGTAACCCAGTCACAAAAGAACACATAAGGTATGCACTCACTGATAAGTGGATATTAGCCCAGAAGCTCGGAATACCCGAAATATAATTCACAGAGGACAGCTCTTGAGAGTCAGTTCTCTCCTTCCACCATATAGATTCTGAATATCACACTCAGGTTGCCAGGCTTAATGTCAAGCACCTTAATTCACTGAGCATCTTACCCACCCTATTAAATGATTTTGAATAGGGATATGCACCATGTTCATAACACAAATCTCTACCATGCCCTGTCATCTAAGATGCCTTCTCCTCATCCCTCACTTACAGATGCTGAAGCCAGCAGATTTTGTAGAACATCTAACCTATGCACCACCTCCATCTCTATTATTAGATGGTTGTCTGTGTGTTTCTGTCTCCTAGTTCTGGACTGGTTCTACCAAACCTAGAATTTATGATAAGACCTCCTAAGATGTTAGGAACCAAACACCCTTCCAGCTTCCAACAAAGGCAGTGCATGAGTCTTTAAACCTTTCTCTAACACTTAGACTTTATTCTGAAATGATGCTGAGTGTGAGCAGTATTCCTCCTATGAATTGACATTACCCATTTCTTTGTTCATGTAATGGTTTCGTTGCATGTGTCTCTGATTACCTCAATAACAGTCCAAAGAACCCAAGTGATAGGCAGAATATTGGCAAATCTACAACTATGCATGCATGGGGTAGTGTACTTACAGCTGTTCTTTCTAAAACTTGCATGGGGTAAGCAGGTCTTTTAGCGGTCTAAAAACCAGTCTCTCTCTCTCTCTCTCTCTCTCTCTCTCTCTAAATATATATATATATATATATATATATATGGACATACATATATGGACATAAATATATATATATGGACAACTGACAAGCCAAGCTAGTGCTGAAACTGAAGTGTCTTGCCTGGCCTTCCTGCTTCTCAAAACGAACAAAGCTCTCCCTTCACTCACTTGGTTGGGAAGCCTCTCAGTGCTATAGTGATATAAAAGAAACTCAAAGAAATAAAATTGATGTTACAAAGCAGTGATTCTCAATCTTTCTAATGCTGTGACACTTTAAAACAGTTCCTTACATTGTGGTGACCCCCAGCCATAAAATTATGTTGGTGCCTTATATTATTTGCTACCTTATAACTGTAATTTTGCTACTGTTATGAATTATAATGTAAATATTATTAGAGAGAGGGGTTTGACAAAAGGGTCACAACCCACAGGTTGAGAACCACTATTATAAAGGATTTACTAAGCAATTTGCTTAGGAGCCATTAGGTCACTGCCCCCAAACACCTCAAAGTATGCTAAGCAGTCCTGTGAGAGATAAGCCAAATTTAGGGTGCTGGAATTTACATGGTTATTCACCTACTGTTAGGCTTCATTCCCATAACAAAGAAGATTACCCTGATTTATAACCAGCCATTATGCCCATCCCCAATATCACACCTGTAAGGGCAGTTCAAGGCGAGCAGCACTGGGTCACAATCATCAAGTCCTAGTCGACCATTAAGTCCTGTGTGTTCTTATCAGGAAAAATATAATTCTACCAGATGGACAAGATGACCCTAAGAAATAATTTTGGCAACAGCTTTGCTGTGTAAATCTCCTAAATACCTAAGCAGCCAGACTTGCAGTCTCCTGTCTTTGTTCAAATTGTTCTGAGTGTGACCTGGGGCCAGAACAAAGGAGATTTAAAGATGACAGTGTTTAGGGAATTCATAAGTCTAGATGTATATAAGTTAAAACCTTTTTCTCAAACCTAATTCTTATTTGGACATTAGCCCCAGCCAGCTAGGCACTTTAGCAAAGAGCTTTTTCTTCATATCTAAATGTGCAGAGTTATCTCTCACTGGGAAGGCAATGCCTGTTCACAATCTGACTTCAAAATGAATCAAAGCCATGTTTTGAGTCTAAAGATCCTGTACCTAGCCCTTTCTAAGAACAAGTTTCTGTTCTCAGAAATTGTGTTATCTGGTTTCTGTTAGCAAATGAGTATTGTAAAACAGCAGAAAAGCTGGGGGAGGGGTGGCATTTACAGGAAATGACCTCTTGTAGACTAAAAATCACAAGTCAAATTCTCTTCTTTCTTTTTTTTAATTAGATATTTTCTTTATTTACATTTCAAATGTTATCCCCTTTCCTCGTTTCCCATCCGAAAACCCCCTATCCCATCCCCACTCCCCCTGCTTACCAACCCACCCATTCCTGCTTCCCTGTCCTGGCGTTCCCCTATACTGGGGCAATGAGCCTTCTCAGGACCAAGGGACTCTCCTCCATTTGTTGTCCAACAAATTCTCATTTTTTAAGTAGAGTCTTTATTAAGAATAGAATGGAATATAAAGCTATAAAGTCATGCAAAGAGAATCCCAGACTTCCATTCCTGGGCTAAAAGTAGTGTTCCTATTTCCTAGGAGTGAGGCGCCATCTCTAGTTACATGTCTCTTCGACTAACAAATACCCTGACAAAAGTAACATAGGGAAGGAAGACTTTATTTGAGTTCACAATTCCAGGTTCTGGTCCATCATGTCAGTGGTGTTGCAGGGTGAGAAGCTTGAGGATATCACACCACATCTGCAGTCAAGAACACAGGGAGATGTATGCATCATGCCTACTATTGGCTTGCTGTACAACTAGCTAGATTTCTCTACTCTTACATAGTCCAGGACCCAACATGCTAAATGGTGCCTCTAGAAGTCAAATTGGATCTTTCCATTTCAATTAACAATCAAGACAACTACTCCCAAGACACGTTCACAGGCCAACTTGATTCATATAATTCCTGGTTGAGATTCTTTTCCCAGGTGGATCTGGGTTGTGCCAACTGGACAGTAAAAACTAACTAGCGCGGAAAGTTTCTTATGAGAAAAGGAGTTTGCGTGATCATTGACTGCAATTGGCACCTGAAATCTGAAGATCCTGGAACAAGCTAGAGGCACCAGTAGTGAAAAGAGATGTAATTGATATTTTGCAAAGTTTGATGATGGGGTGTTTGAAGTGGGGAGAGGACGGAGGCAAATGTGATTCTGAAACTGTGCTGCTCCCCATCATGCTGAGCAACTGGCGAGAATGATAAACACGCAGGAGTCAGGTTTTGACAGTTGCTTATGCCAGTCTCTAAATAAATCAACCTTTACATCAAACCTCTCAAGGTTGATAGTATCTTCTTTACACAGAAAGACATAAGTTCAAATGTTTGTCCCTTTGAGAAGATAAAGACGAGCTCATTTCCTCACAAATAGCAGTTGGAACTGTTATGCTTATGAAAACAAAGGATTTGTGTGCACCAGAGAAGTCTGGGCTTGGGTCAGCCATGGGGATCATTACAGCTCTTATACATGAAGAATAGTTGTAACTAAAGTGTGTGGTGGGCACCATGGGGCCCGAAGAGAAGAGAACTAAGACAACGGAAGAAAGCCATAGTGAACATCTGGGTGGAAGTAAGGTAAGAAATAGCAAGAAATAACTGAGTAGTGAAAATACATCCTGAGGCTGAAGCGGCTCAGATGAAATCAAAGGAGAGGTAAGTATTCTAACTTCCCAAGCTTGAGTACAGGTTTCATTGTGTAAGACTCTGCGAAAACACTCCTTGTTTTCATTTATTTAGCATCTGATCATTCATCCTGAGTCTCTGCTTCCTCTGCAGAACCATGGCAACAACTCCTGATGCTGCTTTTGAGGTCCTCATGAATGGAGTGACCAGTTGGGATCTTCCCAAAGAACCCATTCCCAGTGAACTTCTCCTTACAGGCGAGGCTGCCTTCCCAGTGATGGTGAATGACAAGGGCCAGGTGCTCATTGCTGCCTCCTTCTATGGCCAAGGCCACCTGGTGGTCATCTCCCACGAGAGCTACCTGCTGCATGCTGGCTTGGCTCCTTTTCTTCTCAATGCAGTGAGCTGGCTCTGCCCCTCCCCAGGGGCTCCCATCGCAGTGCATTCTTCCTTAGCATCATTAGTTAACATCCTAGGTGACTCTGGGATAAATGCATTGGTTCAGCCTGAACCTAGAGAGGCTCTGGGAGTTTATTGCATTGATGCCTACAATAACACCTTGACTGAGAAGCTAATCCAGTTCCTGAAGAATGGAGGAGGCTTGTTAATTGGAGGCCAGGCTTTGAATTGGGCTATTCACCATGGCCATGATAAAGTGCTGTCCATTTTTCCTGGAAACCAGGTGACAAGTGTAGCTGGAGTGTATTTCACAGATGTCTGTGGGAATAGAGACTGGTTCAAGGTTTCTAAGGAGATACCCAATCTCAGACTCTATGTCCAGTAAGTGATGCTTTCCTCATGGGACTCTCATTCTTGTTAAATAACAGCCCAATTACCCTATTTTAAAAGGAGATTTCAACCTAACAGTGGATAATGGTTATCACAGAGTGAAATAATTATAACTACTAATGCAATTAACATGTATGGTAGTTTTCTTAGTTAATGTTTTATTGCATGAAAAGAAACCATGACCACAGAAACTCTTATAAAGGAAAAAATTTAATTGGGGACTGGTTCATATTCAGAGGTCTAACACATTATTGTCACAATGGATATAGTAGCACACAGGCAGACATGGTGCTGGAGATCAAGCTGAGAGTTCTACATCTAGACTGATGGGCAGCAAGAAGGGAAAGACTCTGAGCTTGACTTCAGCTTCTGAAACCTCAAAGTCCACCCCACTGACACACTTTCTCCAACAAGGAGTGCCATTCACTAGTGCCATTCCATATTTGAGTCTATTGGGGTCATATTTATATAGACTACCATAGTAGTTAAGCAACAATATCTTATGTTCTCTAGTATAGACTGGGTATTTTGTTGTATTTACAATTGAATAGCCTCATCATAAGTAATTAGAGAGGAGTGGTTCAACTTGAAAGGTAAGTTATAGAAAGGTCAACAAAATATACAAAACACAAATTGTGTTTGTTTATGTCTGCGGAGATGGCTCAAAAGAAAAAGTGCTTGCCAAGCAAGTGTGAGGACCGCAATTAAATCCCAAGCAACCACATAAATGCTAGGTTAGCATGGAGGCCATCCAATAATCCCAGTATGCAGGTGGTAGAGATAAGGGATCCATGGAGGAAGTTTTCTATTGGGCTAGATGAACAGGTAAGCTGTGGGTTCAATTGACAGATCCAGCCTTAATAAATAAGATGGAGAGTGATCAAGGAAGACTTCTAAACATCAGTTTCATTCCACCATGTATGTACATGCACACTCTTAAATCTGTGTCTACACACAGATGAGTACACACATATACTAGTAAACAGGTATATACACACTTACCCTCCCACACAGAGAGATTTTAAAAAGGAATTTTGTCTATTTTGCTTACCATTGTATTATTTGAACATCATACAGACATTGTAAATAGGGACTAAACATGAATGAATGAATGAATGAATGAATGACTCACTCAATCAATCAATCAGTCAGTCGATCAAGTGCAATGTCAAATATCCCAGAGATAGCAAGGGAAATGAATAAACTATGTAGCTTTACATTCAGGAACCTTTCTCTTTCCTGGAGCAGAGTAGAACCATCAGGAAAAGGTAATGTCTGAGTGGCAAAGTGTGGTGAGCTAGCTAGCGCCTGCAGCATCTTCTTCCATTATAGAGCAGGATTCTTCATAAAAATCTACATAAAAATGGGAAAAACAGTGGGTTTCCCTTGACTGAAGGATTGGATCAACTGCCCAATGCATTTGACTCCAAAAAGAGTAACTAAAGTGTTGTGTGGTGGTGGTCCAATCCCAGCACTTGAAAGCAGAGACAGGCAGATCTCTGAGGCCAGCCTGGTCTACAGAGTAGGCTTTAAAACAGATAGGAGGTTGGGGGGACCCTCCACTAGAGACCTGGGAGCTGAGAGACTCACAGAATTAAAAGGGAGGGACCTTAGATGAAATGCCTGACAGTAGGGAGAGGGAACTTATGGAGCCCACCTCCAGCAGGAAGACAGGGCTTCAAATGAGGGAGAGGAGGGCCATCCCATAGCCATAACTCTGACCCAGAATTGTTCCTGTCTGAAAGAATTTCAGAGATGGAAATGGAGAGGAGTTCAAGGAATAGAAGGTCCAGTGACAGGCTCAAAGAGGGATCCAGCACAAGGGGAGATCACAAGGCCTAACACTGTTACTGAGACTATGGAGCATTCACAAAAAGTGACCTAGCATGACAGCATTCCGGACGAACCAACAAGCAGCTGAAAGAGTCAGATGCAGATATTTGCACCTAAACAATGGACAGAAGTAGATGACCCCTATTGTTGAATTAGGGAAGGCTGAATGAAGCTGAGGGCCACCCTGGTAGTCTTAATTAATCTGGACCACTGAGATCTCTCAAACACTGGACCACCAAACAGGCAGCATGCACCAGTTGATATGAGGCCCCTAGCACACATACAATAGAGGATTGCCGGGTCTGTGTTCAGAGATTCAGAGATGATGCACCTGACTCTCAAGAGACTGGAGGCCCTTGGAGTTTAGAGGTCAGGTGGGGTAAGGTGTAGGGCATCCACATGGAGACAGGGGAAGGGGAGGAGGTATGGGATTGGAACAGTCAGAGGGTGGACAGGGATTGGCAGAGTAGGGAATAAAATATGAAGTGTATAAAAATAATTAATAAAAATATATTTATAATAAAAATCAGACAGATATACACAGAGAAACCCTGTATTGAAAAACAAAAACCAAACAAAACAAAAAGGAGTAACTACCAATGATGGAGGACAGCAGAGGTAGAACTTATCATCAGTATTCGTTGTTAAGATTTCCACCTGAGTATCTATCTGCATCATATCACATGCAAGTTTTCACACCTAGTCTAAGAAGGTGAATTCCAGATTCAAAAATATTTGTTTATGAAATGTTCATTGAAATTTAAAATTGCCATTTTAAAATGCCATATTAACTTACACTCATGACAAAATATAGCTTATACTATTACCAGTACTAAATATTATGAATTTTTGCTTGACATTATTGTCATGATTCATTTGTGTTTTCTGATTACCAATGTATTTATAGCAATTCTCACTTCTTTCTTCATTTTTGCTACTTTCATCTCTCCCTTGATTACTAAGTGTTCTTCCTGTATTATGGATACCACTTCTTTGACTTTTCTACATGATGTAAATATTTCCTCCCACCTTTTGCTCAATATTTTGGTTTTGTCTGTTTGGTTATGGTTTTGCAGTCTTTTGTTTTGGTAATTATTCATATGCACCCATGCCTGCTGTGATCAATTTAATCAATTTTCTTTCCTTTCTTCCCGTCCTCTCATCTTACCTTCCCTTTCTTCCCAGTTAAAAATGATTTGAAGGTTGCATCATGGTGAGGTAAAAGTATCACTCTCCTCTGTTCACTCTTGAAGGTTTTGGACCAAAAGAGCTGAGGTCAAGGGAGGTCTCTGCTGACCTACCAATATCATACTCGCTTCTTTTGCAGACACTGATGTGAGAACTGTCTCTTTCCAGGTACGAGGATGAGCTCAAGTATGACCAGCAGCAGCCCCTAAAAGGGATGTCTGAGATGAACATGGAGACAGGGGCAGTCCCCTCCCAGCTGCTTGTGCATGGACAGCGGGCATTTCCTTTGGGAGTAGACAATTCATTCAATTGCTTTCTTGCAGCTTCCCGCTACGGCCGTGGTCGGGTGGTGCTGGGGGGGCATAAGAGTTTGATACTTAATCAAAGTATGCTACCATTTGTGCTCAGTGCTTTACGCTGGCTGGTGGGGAATCAGACAGGCAGAATTGGGTTAGCTTCAGAAATGAAAGCACTGAAGACTATGTTGCCAAACAGCAGTTTCCAGTGGAGTGAAACTGAACGTCTAACCAAAGACTTGAGTGTGTTTTGCTGCTGCTCATTTGCCCATGTTGATTCTGAGAATATAGAGGAATTTGTTGCAGAAGGTGGAGGCTTGCTAATTGCTACAGAGGCCTGGTTGTGGGGCCGCAGGAACCCAGTCTCTAACTGTATGAATCAATACCCAAATAACATCATCCTTAAACGCTTTGGCCTTGGCATCGTTAGGTGGTTCAGCAAGGCTGCTTCCCAGTCCCCAATCCTGAGGTGATAAACTATCACATCCGTAGAGCCCTGACCCAATTTGATTCTGATAATCTACAGCCAGGGGAGTAGCTTACAAGAGAACTGGCTGAATAAGCTCTCACGAGATTGTTTCTACATGTTTCAAATGACGCACCAGAGGATTTCCATCTACGACTCTGTGAAGAAACATGCCCTGAAAATGATCCAAAGCAAGGGCTTCCCAAGTGTCACTGAACAACACCCGGTCACAAAAGGCAGCACTCAGGTTTTTCTGCTATCCCTGGCTTATGAATTATTCAAATCTGGAGTTGACAGATCTCAGCTACTTCTGCCTCCCGCCTTACTACCTCCTATGGAATCTCCAATGACCATTAAAATAAGCACAGGTAAGAAATGGAGAGCGGACGAGATCGGGCGCGTTCAGGGTGGTATGGCCATAGACAAATACTCCTCACTCCTCCACTGCTGGTGGAATTGCAGGCTGGTACAACCACTCTGGAAAGCAGTCTGGCGGTTCCTCAGAAAACTGGGCATGACACTCCCGGAGGATCCGGCTATACCACTCCTGGGCATATACCCAGAGACTTTACCTGCATGCAATAAGGACACATGCTCCACTATATTCATAGCAGCCTTATTTATAATAGCCAGAAGCTGGAAAGAACCCAGATGTCCCTCAACGGAGGAATGGATTCAGAAGATGTGGTATATTTACACAATGGAATACTACTCTGCAATTAAAAACAATGAATTCACGAAATTCCTAGGCAAATGGTCAGAACTTGAAAATATCATCCTTAGTGAGGTAACCCAATCACAGAAGAACACACATGGTATGCAGTCACTGATAAGGGGATATTGACCCAGAATCTCGGAATACCCTAGACACAATCCGCATATCAATAGATTTCTAAAAAGATGGAAGGAGAGATCCCTGGTCCTGGAAAGACTGGATGTAGGGGAACGCCAGGACAGAGTAACGAGAGGGGGTTGAATGGAGAAAAGAGGGAGGGAAGGGGGCTTATGGGACTTTCGGGGAGGGAGGAAACGGGAAAGGGGAAGTGATTTGGAATGTAAATTAAAAAAATAAAATAAAAAAAAAAAGAAATGGAGAGCGGGCCCTGGGCATGCAGGACTAGAGAAAGAGAGCTGGCTAGCTTCAGCATCACTCGGAGGTCTTTTCCCCCCAAGTCCATCTTTCCATCTCTATAATCTTTTGTGAAGGTAAGTCTAGGAACACAAGCAGCTGGGGTGGTTTGAGGATGGTCTGGGAGATCCTGTAGCTCTGGGATTGGGGGAACTTGGGGAATTCTGGTAGAAGGTGGAATCATGGCTAGAAAAACTACAACCTTTCTAATGACTCTCACCAGGCAACAACAACTCCTGGGTGAGCACTGGACTCTACTTACCTGAAGGGCAGGTTGCACAAGTAACACTTCCCAGTGAAGCCACTCATGCCAAGCTGAAGGTATTCTGACATGTCCACAACAGCTTTACATCCTCTTCTAGTCACTTTATTTTCTTATTTGAGACAAGGTTTCTCTATGTAACTCTGGTTGTCATGAAACGTGCTATGTAGATCCTCCTGCCTCACTTCAGTAACAGTTTAGATTCGTCCAACAGCCTCTCCAGGCATAGGTCAGAAACACACCTATTTTATAGACAAAGACAATAGTCACTAAAAAGCTGAACTGTGGCACGTAATAGATGCTTAAGAAATGTATTTCCTTTATCACCTCTCCATCTTGTATTTACTGTCAAAGCTTCTCTCACTGGTTTTCTTTCCTGGGGTATCTGAAATACTATCCAAATATTGTCCATGCTTCAACTCCATAAATCATGTCCATAGTCCTCTCTTCTTGAAACCCAAGGAAAATGGCATAGACATAGGCAGTGTGTTTTCTGAGTCAATATTTACCTTGAAACTCATTTTACTTTTTTTTAAGCCCCAAGTACTTATGAACAGATCAGGGTGCCCTAAAGAAAATGGATAAATGGTACTAATATTTTATTTATGCATGATATGATACACTTATCATTCTGAGGTTATCTTCTTTCCACTTCTACCAGGCCTCTTACACACACACACACACACACACACACACACACACACACACAATCCTATAGTTTCTGTCTCATTTATTTGGGAACTAGCCAGGATAAAGAAAAGATTATCACTTTTAGAAATGCATTTTTATTTCTACAACTTTGTATTTAATTATAAAGAAGAGGGGATGGTCTGTCATTCTCATGAAGACTTATGCTCATGATGATAGGTCCTCATTGGATGCCACACGGACAACATAAGCCAAGCAAAAACTTACATCTGTCCCCCTGTGATGACCTATGTGTACCACTTAACTTCATCCCAGACATCCATCTCCTGGCTCTATGGGGGCCTTCTCTACATCATCGTCCCCAACAAATACAATCAGGATAATGTGACTGTTATCACTGGGGCTGTGTCTGCTCCATACTTCAGGCTGGGTGAGTAGGAGACTCAATTTTATAATAGTATACAAAGCTGAGGGAAACCTAGAAGGAAAGAAGGGATCTGGCTTGAAAGAAAGCAATGGAGTGATTGTGGGGAAGTGAGTCTCAAGACAGAAAGTGGACTAAGAAATATGCACACTCTCTTCTGGGAGGTCTGAAAGGAGACAGGGAAAGACAAAGGAGATTCATTACCAAGCTATCTCCCTGTCGGGTCTACAGTAGAAGGTCTACAGTTGAAATCTAGAACTAGGTGTGGGCCAAGCTATGTAACCTTTATTTGCAGGTAAGACGACCCAGGAGGAATGGAAGAATCTTATCAAACATAGCAAAGCTCCATGGGGAGAACTAGCCACAGACAATATCATCCTGACAATTCCAACAGTAAACCTCAAGGTCCTTCAGGACCCCTACCCACTGCTGCAGCTCTGGGACAAGATGGTAAAGGCTGTGGCCAAGCTGGCAGCCGAGCCCTTCCCTTTTCAAAGAGCTGAGAGGGTTGTACTTGACAAGCAGATTTCACTTGGTAGGTACTTCATGGGGATGCTCTGAGAGTTGCCTTTCAATTGAATTGACATAATTTTACGGAGATCAGCAGGGGAAGGGGGCATAGTCCACATCATTTAAACTTCAAATATACAAAGAGTTACAGGATACTAAGACTGAAAAGCAAAATCTGTACTTTTTTTTTTACATGTGTCATCAAGGAAGATAATTAAATGGGGTCAAAGTTGAGGAAGTAAAAATGCATTTCTAAAAGTGATAATCTTTTCTCTATCCCAGAGAGTCTTCAAATAAATGAGACAGAAACTATAGGATTTATTTGATAAGCTTTACAGCACAATAAGTGGGCAGTCATTAATCTATCCTAATCCTCGAAGATAATCTGATTACCACCCAGCCAAATCCCGAAGATACTCGCATTTTAGTATTGATTTGTCTCTCTCTAATCCAGGTGTTTTTCCGTGGTATCTTTTGAACCCTCTCCTCATGTTGAATTATCTCTGTCTCTGTCTCTCTCTCTCTCTCTGTCTCTGTCTGTCTCTCTCTCTCTCTCTCTCTCTCTCTCTCTCTCTCTCTCTCTCTCTCTCTCTCTCTCTCTCTCTCCCCCACCCCCACTCCCCAGGCTGGAATCAGAAGTCCAGCCCTATTCTCTTTCTTCTGCCAGCCATTGGCTGACCAGCTTTTATTAGAGGATAAATGAGAAGCAATGTTTGCACAACACTGAGACAGGAGATACTTAGAACAAGCATTACAGTACCATGCTTGGATTGCAGTCAGATATGGGGACAGAGAAATCAGCATTTGAAGAGTACAAGGATAATCTTTACACAGTGTGCAAAACAGTACACATACTAGGAAGAGAAAAGACAAGAGATGGGTACTTGGTAGCTTTCAGCAGCACCAAGAGGACTTATTAATGCTGAATAAAACAGGAGAAATAACAGGTGTGGAGAGAACAATGAGAAAAACTAATTGCCATCTGCAGAATTTCAAAAATGATTCCTTAAGATTAAGAGTAGCCTGGAGAAGACTCTTGCTGTTTTTCCTCATGTAGACACAAAACCTCATGACATGCATGCATCACCCATCTGAAAACACAGGAAATAATGACTGGTGCCAGTTAGCATTGCGTTCCACATATATCTACCATTCACAGTGAAACACAGATGGTCATCAAAGTCTGTCCAAGAAAAAGAGAAGAAAGTCTTATGGGATGCAAATAAGCTTAGGTAGTGGGTAGAGCTCACGTGAACTTACTCATATTCTAGGTCTTCTGGGATGGTAGTGGAGATGCAGACTACAAAAAGGTATCATGTGTGTCATTTCACCTCTTACTTCCTGCTATGTTCCTCAGGTTTTCTTCATTCTGGATACCCCATCATGGGCCTAATTAGTATAGTGGAAGGCATTATTAGCGAGTTCAAATTAAGGTCACATGGTATTTGGGGTGTGATTCATGAACTGGGCCACAACCGTCAGAAGCCTGGATGGACTTTCCCACCTCATACCACTGAAGCTTTGTGTAATCTCTGGACTATTTATGTGCACGAGACGGTTTTGAACATCCCCAGGGAGCAAGCCCATCCTTCTCTGAATCCTGAGCTTAGGAAGCAGAGGATCAAAGACCACCTAAACAAGGGAGCGCCTCTGAGTAACTGGATTGTATGGACAGCTCTAGAAACTTATCTCCAGGTACTGTATATATGTTCAGGGAGGCGGGAACCACCAGACTTCCTCGCAATCCCAAGATCCCCTCACAATGTAGAGAGATGGGCAAATGATGGCATCTTCTTGTAGATCAGGCATGACACATATGAAGTGGATAACTAAATGTGTTTCCCCTTCTCTGCCACATAACTCTGTGGAAAAAAATTAAATGTATTGGGTCATTAGCAGAATTACATAGACAATCTATGGTGAAATCCAGCTTAGCCAAATGCAAATAGTTTCTCCTGACCAACCTTGATAGTTTAGGAGAAATTAGTGTCACCTTACTCCAACAATGTATTATGGAAGATAGATTGTAGGGACAGTAACATGGTAACAAATTATTGAAAATGCCATCATCTTAAGAAAACTTCAAATATGAATGAAGTCAGGTTTCATTGTAAAATAAGTAACATACAGTACTTTACAGCATTTCAAAATCCTTCCCTTCCACTTCCTTACTACCTGTGAAAAATACATTGAAAAAATTATTCACATAGCCATACTACAAGCTTAAATTTTCAGGGTGACAGAGATGAAACATGCTGCTGACCTAATTAATTAGTAAAGACAAACCTAGAGGCTAGTTTTAACACTTTAGCCATTATAGCACTCTGTCTCGGGGTTTTCACTGCCTTTGTGATTTCAGTGAGTCTGAGACAACTTCTGGATCACAGCAGCTTCCTTGTTCATAGGGAATCTGTCTTAAAATCTACAGGACCCAATCATGGTGTCAGTTAAGACCTTGACATTCATGATCAATTCAAAGCCTTTGGGGACAAACTGCTGCTCTGGGGTCTGAGACTGAATTTCTGGCCAGGTAGCCACCTCCCCACATTATTGGTGTTCCGTATTCCAATGTCGCAAGTGAAATTCAGTTCTTCAGCACCTTTCAATCTGGTTCTCCAGTACTCTTTGCTTAGTTTCCCTATTTCTCAATTGGACTAGTCTTGCAGAGTGCTGCCAGAAAACGCTATAAACCTGAAACCCACCAGTAGTTCCCTGCTCCTTCACGTAGAACACCACACTGCCTGCATCCAGTTCCAGTTCTCACCTGTTACAGTCTGCTACAGTTACAAACCTTCAGAATGGCTTGCAGTGGCTCACATTGCTGACATTTACTAATGATGTCTTTTCTACCTAAACAGTGTTGTGTCCTTTAAATATCAAGAATCACCTATTTAGCTTTTTATATCAGTTTCTCTAAAGCCTCTGGGAACCTTCCCCATATTAGTTTCCTATGCAATACTTTTTCCCTACCCCACATTCTAATGCAGCTTGTGTGTGCATTTGCCTCTAACTCTGGTGCTTAGCACAGCTCCCAAATCCACACAGACCTCCAATGATAGCTGGTTACAGCTAATGTAAAGCATGTAATGTAAAGCAAAGTAATGACCCAGGCTGTGGCTCCAGTTGAGCAAGAACGAAAGAACCAGGTGGAGCTAGATTGCTCAAGGCTATTATTCCCAAAGGTCACAGATTCTTTTTTTTTTTTTTCTGTAGTCAACACAGGAATGTTCCTTTAACTTAGGCCCTCACTGATGACATAAATTGGCTAGACTATGTATCCTGGAAAATTTGTAGCCAAACTTGAAGGTTATTTTTTATTTTTTTTTTATTTTCTATATTTTTTTATTTACATTACCAATGATTTCCCCTTTGCCGGTTCCTCCCTCCCCGAAAGTCCCATAAAGCCCTCTTCCCTCCCCCTGTTCTCTATTCAACCCCATTTCGATTCTCTATCCTGGTATTCCCCTACATCCAGTCTTTCCAGGACCAGGGGTCTCTCCTTCCATCTTCTTAGAAATCTATTGATATGCGAATTGTGTCTAGGGTATTCTGAGATTCTGGGTTAATACCCCCTTATCAATGACTGCATACCATGAGTGTTCTTTTGTGATTGGGTTACCTCACTAAAGATGATATTTTCAAGTTCTGACCATTTGCCTAAGAATTTCGTGAATTCATTGTTTTTAATTGCAGAGTAGTATTCCATTGTGTAGATATACCACATCTTCTGAATCCATTCCTCCGTTGAGGGACATCTGGGTTCTTTCCAGCTTCTAGCTATTATAAATAAGGCTGCTATGAACATAGTGGAGCATGTGTCCTTATTGCATGCAGGTAAAGCCTCTGGGTATATGCCCAGGAGTGGTATAGCCGGATCCTCTGGGAGTGTCATGCCCAGTTTTCGAAGGAACTGCCAGACTGCTTTCCAGAGTGGTTGTACCAGCTTGCAATCCCACCAGCAGTGGAGGAGTGTTCCCCTTTCTCCACATCCTCGCCAACACCTGCTGTCCCCTGTGTTTTTGATCTTAGCCATTCTGACTGGATAACCTTTTCAACAAATGGTGCTGGTTCAACTGGGGGGTCACAGATTCTTAAATGATGAGCCAGGGCATCTAAAGTGGAATAGTCTCAGCCATCCATTTCCAATGTTTAGCTGTACAAGATGAAAGGGTATATAGCTCTCCTCAGTCAGATTCAGGTCTTCACCATTAAGCTTTGCAGCAACAGTAACAACAATGCTGAAATTAATTGCCACTTACTGAGACTTAGATATGAATCAAATGAGTAACAACACAAAATCTCCCTGAGATTGGGCTGAGGAAGCTTGAGATAGGGCACCTATCACATATATAGGCTTCTGGAGGAAAAGAAAGGAGAGAGCCACTGACAAATTAAATCAACATAACAGGATGGTTTATAACTAACCCCCAGCATGTGGTTTTATGCATGTGTTAAGGGACTGACTTGCTGGTTGTATACATCACTCTGCCATTTCCTTCTCTTTCCAGCTCCAGGAGGGTTTTGGGTGGGAGCCATTCATCCAGCTCTTTGCTGACTACCAAACCATCTCTGGCCTTCCTCGAAACAATGAAGACAAGATGAATCTGTGGGTGAAGAAGTTCTCTGAGGTTGTGCACAGAATCTCTCCCCTTTCTTTGAAGCCTGGGGCTGGCCGGTCAAATATGCTGTTGCTAAAAGCCTAGCCTCTTTGCCAGAGTGGCAGGAAAACCCCATGAAAATGTATACAGCTGAAGATATAGAAGGTAGAGAATGAACCCACACTAGCTGTTGTCTCTGAGAGAAGAATGTTTATGTGGTGCAACAGAAAAGCCCTCGTGATTCTACAAATTTCAATTTTAGGGAACACCCCTCTCCTCCCCCCCCCATTGTTAGAATCTACTTTTTACAAGGTAGAGATTAAAAATCACAGCAGCTTTCAAATTTTGCAATATAGATGACTCAATCTATTGCCTGAAGATTAATCTTAAGCTGTGAGATTCATATCTTGACCTTGTTTAGCATTTTCCAGGTTTTCAGTTTGTTTACAAATGCTGCCCAAATCCAGAGACTTAAAGAACTATCTTTTATTGGCTGCACTTATAATATCTTTTTGCTATTCCTAAATAATACACAAATATCATTTTTGCTATTCCTAAATAATACACAAATATCATTTGTCTGAGTGGTTTGAATAGAGTAGGTGATCAACATATGCTTTGAGTAATATTGTGGTCAAGACCTTGCTTGCTTAACTCAGGTTAACCTCTGTGCTAGAGCAAAACAACTACTTATGAACTATCACAGGCGGGTTCTGTCTCAAGCTAGTATGTTACTGGAAGTTAAAGGATTTATATAACAGGCTGAACTTCCATAAAGGCAGTGGCTATTATAGATTCATATATACAAATATATATGTGTGTATATATATATATATATATATATATATGTCTTTATAATATTACTGAGAATTATTCTCTCAGAATAAAATTTTTCTCTTAGCATGTAGCTTTTACCACAAATAGATACCTCACCTCTGCCACACAGTAGCCAGACAGTCTACCAAATATTAAACATTTTTCCTTTGGGAAATAACTGAATGATTCACTGAAAGTTATATCTGTTGGCCTTAAAAAACATTTTTATGAATATCAGAGAGACTAAGGCCAATAAAGCAAACTTTTGAAGTCAGAAACTTACACTAGATTTCTGTGTTGGAGGATACATGTCTTTGCAACTCCATGACACATAAACATTGCTAAACTATGTATACGAATAGAACCTCCAGGTGAGGAAACCTAAATTTCAAAGAGACCAAGCAGGAATGGAGCAAGAATTTAAAATAGATCATTAGCTAAGGACTGAGAAGATGGTGCAGCAGTTAAAGCACATACCACACAATGAAGAGGACCTGAGTAGGGTGCCCAGAGTCCACAGAAGTGTTGAGTGGGCAGAATGGCCTATCTGAGATCTCAGCTTTAGCAGGCAGAGGGAAGGGATCCTCAGAGCAAGTTAGATAGCAAACTAACCATATTAGGCAAACTTTGGCTTTGATTGGGGGACTTTACCTTAAAGAACAGAAGTGGAAGAGAAATGAGGAAGGTTCCTGACATCAACCTCTTACCCTCCACACCCATGTGCAGGCACACACACACATAAACACACATGGTACACACATATGCATGTATATCTTCATGTGTGCACCTTATTACATACACATAAAAATGAAAAAATACTAAATCAATGATAGACCATTGGGTGTTAGCTCCACTGCCCTTATTTGAATATATGAATCCTTTATGTTTTTATGTGTTTTGTAAAATTTCCAAATGAGAACTGACTTTCACCTCTACATGGCTGAAACAGACTGTCAGTCAAGAGATCTGATACACCCACCACAAATTTAAGCATGAATCCATGAATGGTCAACCACACCTCTCGACTCGCTGGATCCGGTGACTTTACTACATATGCTTAAAGATTTAAGTAAACCTGCCAATCACTGTACTTTTCCAATGCATCACAAAAGCATAGTTGGGGAAGAATTTCTTTTAATATCATGGTGTCTATGAATCATATGAACCTAAAATTGTATTGTATTAGCATTACATTGTTACATGTTGATGAGATATGTTACATGTTGATGAGATATGAAAAAAATAAAAAATGAGGTCTCTAAGGAGATTTTTCAAGAATCTTGATATAGTAGTGATTCAAGCTCCATGACTGGACTCAGATTGTCTTATTTAGTAAATCAATAAAGTGTTGCCTTTGCTTCTGTTGGTTTGTGTTTCTCTTACCTATCATAAGGGAAGAAACATGTAAAATATTGGTCCTTTCTTCAAGAACTCCTCTGCCCACTGCCTGAGAGGTAGGGCACCATCTTCTTTCACAGAGAACCTTCTCTGGAATATGTGCTCCTAGTTCCATGTCTTTCTGTTGCTCCTATAACCTGGATTCCAATATGTGAGGAGAGTTAAAGACAAGATAGTTTATTTCTAATGGAAATGCTGACCAGGGGTCACCAAGAGTATCATTTATTCTTCTCATTGTTGTGAACAAATATCTAACAGAAGTGACTCAAAGGAGGAGAAGTCTTTTTCTGTTCATGATTTTAAAAAATAAAGTGCATTGTAGGTATGGTGATACCTGGAGTTGCAGGAGCTTGCTATCTCCTTTGTTCTTATCTCAGCAAATCAGAAACAGAGAGAACAGAAAGTATAAATAGACTATAGCTCTCAAGGTCCACCCAGCCCCCAGTAGTCTATGACTTTAAGGTAGGTCCAAAAGTTCTGTATCCTCCCAGAAACAGGACCATCAGTCTGTGGTGAGTACATCTGTCTATCCATATCTCTAGAGCCTGGGATGTAGCCAAACGGTTTATCTGCAGTCACACTGAGCAGCTGTAAAATCTCATTGCTCTTACAACTGTCTAGTGTCCTCTTACTCCACAAGACTGTCCATTTCATTGAGACGAGGGTGACACCTGTATTTCTCAAAGTTCTACCTTCAACATATAACACAATGCCAAACACATAGAAAATCTATCCATAGGTCCATGTGGCCTGTATTAGATTGTGGAAGAATAGTCAAAGATCCCTAACTCATGTCCTTATAGAAAACTATTCTATTTGCTGAAATTCAAAACAGTCTTTACAGGGTAGTCACAATAAAACTTTAATCTTTCTCCTATTCTCTTCTAACTAATAATGGGCAACATAAAATCTGACCACATTGGTGGTCAGATTGGATGACAAAAAGTGATCTACCTTTTCCCATTTTCCACATGCAAGAGTTATTTTTTTAGTTTTTGGATATTTCTTTATTCACATCTCAAATGTTATCCGCTTTCCCGGTTTCCCCCATCCCGGAAACCCCCTATCCCATGCCCCCTCCCCTTGCTTCTAAGAGGGTGTCCCTCCATCCACCCACCCACCCACTCCTGATTTCCCATCCTCATTTACCTACACTGGGGCATCTATTAAGCCTTCACAGGATCAAGGACCTCTCCTCCCACTGATGACTGACAAGACCATCCTCTGCTGCATATGCAACTGGAGCCATATGTACTCCTTGGTTGGTAGTTTAGTCCCTGGGAGTTATGAGGGTTCAGGATAGTTGATAGTGTTGTTCTTCCTAAGGGGGTTGCAAACCCCTTCTGCTCCTTCAGTCCTTTCTCTAACTCCTCCATTAGGGACTCCACACTCAGTCCAATGGGTGTCTGTAATTTTTTTTTGTTTGTCCAAACTGCTTTATTCATGGTAGATAAGGATGCATATGACTTACTTAAGGTGAAGCAGAGATTAAATACCTTTTGCAGGAAGGGATGCCTAGCAAGGGAAGCTCATTGGCTGAACACTTGGGGTCCCTAGATACTTTAGCATGGAGAACTCTAGGCTCCATGCTAAGTGACCGGTTATGGTTGTCAGGGTCCTCTTAATGGACTGTCCCAGGACAGGAAACTGGTCAGGAGCTAGTTCAAACTCGTGCGATTCTCAATTATGAGTTTTATCAGGGTTCTGAAGTTTGCTACAACCTTATCAGTTCTTCTCTCTGGTGGCATGGTCCACTACCCTCCAAGAACCAACCTGGGCTATGTGAGAGAGAGAGAGAGAGAGAGAGAGAGAGAGTTGAATGTGTAGTTCACCCTTACAAGTGCTTTGGAGTTTCCTATTAAACCAGATAAGTCCTGAGAAGGAAAGGTTCCCTGCCTATGGCATATAGGTTGGAAATTCCCAGGAAAGAATTTATAGCAATTCAATGGCTCTTTTGATAACAGCAAGTCAATTTATATGAATCATTTCCCCCTTTTAAAATAAATATAGCATATGCCTGTGGAAAGAGCTTGTTGATATTTATGGAAATACTGTACACATTATAAGAGGCTTCATTCGTTTCTAAGCTTATGACTTGAGTTAGAGAAATGTAGCCAATATATAATACCACTTCCAGCAACATTCAACCTCTCTATCAAACAAAAATAGAATTTGGAGCTCAAAAGGCCCTCATGCCTACTCCCAAAGATGATCTATTGACTCACAGAAATAGAGCAGAACCCAGATATCTTCCCAGATTTTTATGCAAATGGTCTGGATCCTTCAGGAGATGAGTGAGCAGAGGTACCCTAGAGCAGCCATTTTGAGACCCATTATTTTCTGGGTTTCAGCTGAGAAGTGAGGGAGAGACACAGGAGGTGACCATTTTTTCTAGGGGTCCTCAAGGCCAAAGGAGGCTTAGGCTTCAGTTGCTTTTCAGTGGAAGACTTGTACAAAGAAGAAATGTGAGTCAGAAGAGTTCCTTCCAGGCTTCAAGATCCTCTGTGCCCTGTCTTAGCTGTGTTGTCCACTGTTATAAATAAAGATCACTTAGGCTAGCAAAATGGCTCAGGGCATTAAAGTGCTGGCTGCTGAGTGAGACAACTTGAGTTTGATCCCAGGAGTACATATGGCAGAAGGAGAGAGCTGATTTCTCTAAGCTGTGCTCTCCCTTTCACGCCTGCTCTTTGGCGCACACAGAATGAATGAATGAATGAATGAATGAATGAATGAATGAATGAACGCAATTAAAAAACAAAAGTTATTTCAAGTCACTTATTTCTTCTTTGGTCAACCTCTTTTGTAAATTAATGTCCAAATCTCTCGTGCCTGTATGAGTTTCTTTTCCCAGAGAAAACAGAGAGATTTTTTGGTTTGTTTGTTTGTTTGTTTGTTTGTTTTTTTAAATTATCAGCTCCAAATTTATTTATAATTAGCCACCTTCTACCATTCAGGTAGTCTTTTATAACAAGATGATAAATGGCACACAGACACCAGGTGTGAGAAAAAGAAAGGACAGATGGAATGCTGTACACTTTGTTCATTCAATTCAGTAAACCAACCATTTTTAATGTTCCTGGAATTGGGCTAATGCACTCAAGTAAGATAAGATAAAATGATACCTTATGATATCCTTAATCCCTCTATCATATTTAAATAGGAGAGCACACAACTGTAAATCCTATGTAAACTCTAACATATAACATAATAGGACATTAACATATGGTCAATATAAAGTTGACAGAATAATTTCGTCTTATCTTTCCTCTATGGGTGCTATTTATGTGTTCTGATTCTATAGAAAGCTTTTTTTTTATTTTCTAATTTTTTTATTTACATTCCAAATCATTTGGTTTGTTTGTTTTTTAAAGTGGCTTATTTAACTATTCGAGTGCAGTGATGAGGTATCTGTTTAAAGTTGCTCATATTTTAATATGATAATTGTAGGTGTGTCACCTTTAGGTTATTTCATTATAGCTTTATTTTTTTAGGATTTTTTTTATTTTAATTTTTATTTTCTATATTCTTTATTTACATTCCAAATGATTTCCCCTTTCCCAGTTCCCCCCCTCCCCGAAAGTCCCATAAGCCCTCTTCCCTCCCCCTGTTCCCCATTTACCTAAGAATTTCATGAATTCATTGTTTTTAATTGCTGAGTAGTATTCCATTGTGTAAATATACGTGGAAAATATCTCTGATAAAATTGAAGAAATACATAGAAATCATGTTAAGTTTGACTATTTCATGGAAAAATTATACAGATAAAATGGTAGGCATAAAAATATTCCTAAGTTGATTGAAAGTGGAATTATAAACATTTTCTGATAAAATTGAAAATCTACAAGGAAAATATTTCTGATAAAACTCAAGAAATATATAGAAAAACACATTAAAACTATTTCATGAAAAAATTATACAGATAAGATGGTAGGCATAAAAATATTGCTAAATTGATTGAAAGTAGAAGTAAAAACATTTTCTGATAAAATTGAAGATTTACATGGAAAATATCTCTGATAAAATTGAAGAAATTTATACAGATAAATTGGTAGGAATTAAAATATTCCTAAGTTGATTGAAAGTAGAATTATAAACATTTTCTGATAAAATTGAAGATTTACATGGAAAATATTTCTGATAAAATTGAAAAAAATATATGGAAAAACATTAAAATTAAAGATTATCATGGAAAATTATACAGACAAAAGGGTAGGCATAAAAATATTTCTAAGTTGATTGAAATTGAAATTATAAACATTTTCTGATAAAATTGAAGATTTACATGGAAAATATCTCTGATAAAATTGAAGAAATATATAAAAAATGCGTTAAGATTGAGTATTTCATGGAAAAATTATACAGATAAAATGGTAGACATAAAAATATTCCTAAGTTTTTTGAAAATGGTATTATAAATACTTTCTGATAAAATTGACGATCTACAAGGAAAATATTCCTGAAAAAAATTCAAGAACTATATAGAAAAACATCTTAAAACTAATACATGGAAAATTATACAGATAAAATGGAAGGTATAAAAATGTTCCTAATTTGATTGAAAGTAAAATTATAGACATTGTCTGATAAAACTGAAGATCCACATGGAAAATACTTCTGATAAAATTGAAGAAAAATACAGAAAAACGTTAAAATTGAAGATTATCATGGACAATTATACCAACAAAATGGTAGGCACAAAAGCATTCCTAAATTGATTGAAAGTGGAACTACAAACACCTTCTCCCACCCACGCAACGAAACCAAAGATCTACATGAAAAACACTTCTGACAAAATCGAAGATATACACAGAAAAAATGTTAAAATTAAAGATTATCATGGAAAATAATACAGTGAAAATGGTAGACACAAAAAGCATTACTAAATTGAAAGAGGAGTCACAAACATTAACTAATAACATCGAAGATCCACATGAAAAACATCTCTGTTAGACTACGCTTTTTGTTGGGGAATTGAGTCTATTGACATTATAAGATATTAAGGAATAGTGATTGTTGCTTTCTCTTACTTTTGATGTTCTTTTTATGTTTGTGTGGTTACTTTCTTTTGGGTTTGTTGGAAAAAGATTACTTTCTTGCTTTTTCTAGGGTGTAGTTTCCCTCCTCATGTTGGCATTTTCCATCTATCATCTTTGTAGGGCTGGATTTGTGGAAAGATATTGTGTAAATTTGGTTTTATCATGGAATATCTTGGTTTCTCCATCTATGGTAATTGAGAGTTTTGCTGGGTATAGTAGTTTGGGCTGGCATTTGTGTTCTCTTAGGGTCTGTATGAGATCTGCCCAGGATCTTCTGGCTTTCATCGTCTCAGGTGAGAAGTCTGGTGTAATTCTGATAGGCCTGCCTTTATAGGTTACTTGACCTTTTTCTTTTACTGCTTTTAATATTTTGTCTTTGTTTAGTGCATTTGGTGTTTTGATTATTATGTGACAGGAGGTATTTCTGTTCTGGTCCAGTCTGTTTGGAGTTCTGTAGGCTTCTTGTATGTTTGTTGGCATCTCTCTCTTTAGGTTAGGGAAGTTTTCCTCCATAATTTTGTTGAAGATATTTACTGGCCCTTTAAGTTGGAAATCTTCACTCTCTTCTATACCTATAATCCTTAGGTTTGGTCTTCTCATTGTGTCCTGGATTTCCTGGATGTTTTGGCTCAGGAACTTTTTGCATTTTGCATTTTCTTTAACTGTTGAGTCAATGTTTTCTATGGTATCTTCAGCCCCTGAGATTCTTTCTTCTATCTCTTGTATTCTGTTGTTGATGCTTTGCATCTATGACTCCTGAAATCTTTCCAAGATTTTCTATCTCTAGAGATGTCTCACTTTGTGATTTCTTTATTGTTTCTACTTCCATTTTTAGATCCTGGATGGTTTTGCTGAGTTCCTTCACTTGTTTGTTTGTGTTCTCCTATAATTCTTTCAGGGATTTTGTGTTTCCTCTTTAAGGGCCTTTACCATTTGACCCATGTTCTCCTGTATTTCTTTAAGGGAGTTATTTATGTCCTTCTTGATGTCCTCTAACAGCGTCATGAGAAGAGACTTTAAATCCAACTCTTGCTTTTCCAATGTGTTGGGGTATCCGGGATTGCTGTGGTGGGAGAACTGGGCTCTGATGTTGCCAAGTAGCCTTGGTTTCTGTTGGTAGGGTTCTTGTGCTTGCCTTTCACCATCTGGTTATTTCTGGTATTAGTTTGTCTTGTTGTCTCTGGTTGGAGCTTGCACCTCCTATGGCCTTGTAAACCTGTGTCTGTACTCCTGGGAGACCAACTCTCTTCTGGCAGGGTCTGTGTACAGAAGACTGTGGAGCTGTCTGGTTCCCTGCTGCAAATGGTGGCCGGAAGGGAAGGCTCCTACACTGATCGTATGCCCTGTGTGCTCCTAGCTGTACCCCTCCAGAGAGAAGGTGGAGATCTCACCTCCGCACTCAGAAGTGAAATTGCTGCTGGGAGATCATTCTCTCCTGGTGGGCTAAGCACAGAAGGCTTTGGAGCTGCCTGCTTCCCTGCTGCAGATGGCGGCTGGAAGGGAAGACTCCTGTCCCAGCTGGTCCACTGATTGTATGCCCTGTGCGCTCCTAGCTGTACCCCTCCAGAGAAAAGGCGGAGATCTCACCTCTGCATCAGAAGTGAAATCGCTGCTGCGAGATCATTCTCTTCTGGTGGGCTAAGCACAGAAGGATGTGAAGGTACCTGGTTCCCTGCTACAAATGGCAGCTGGAAGGGAAGACTCCTGTCCCAGTTGCTCCACTGATCGAATGTCCTGCCTCATTATAGCTTTATATTTTAGCCTTATAATTTATAAATTGGTAAATGTGTTGCTTTATTTATTTATTTATTTACACTCCACATTTTATCCCACCCCCATCAACCCTCCAACTATTAAGCATCCCATACCTCCTCCCCACACCCCTATCTCCACGTGATGTCCCTACCCCACATCCTACCTGACCTCTAAAGACCCTGGGACCTCCATTCTCTTGAGGATTAGGTGCATCATCTCTTAATGAACACAGACACGGCAGTCCTCTACTGTATATGTGTTGGGAACCTCATATTTACTTTTTCTTTGTTGGGTCTTTGTGTGGTTTAGATATAAGCATAATTGTGGATTCATAGAGTGAATTGGGAAGTGTTCCTTCTATTCCTATTTTGTGGAATAATTTGAAGAATATTGATATTAGATCTTCTTTGAAGGTCTGATAGAATTCAGCACTAAAAACATGCAATCCTGGGCTTTTTTTTTCTTGAAGACTATTAATGACTGCTTCTATTTCTTTAGGGGTTATGGGACTGTTTAGATGGCTTATCTGCTCCTGTTTTAAATTTGGTACCTGGTATCTGTCTAGAAAATCATCCATTTCATCCAGATTTTCCAATTTTGTTGAGTATAAGCTTTTATAGTAGGATCTGATGATTTTTTGAAATTCCCATTTCCATTGTTATATCTCCCTTTTCATTTCTGATTTTATTAACTTAGATACTGTCTCTGTGCCCTCTGGTTAGTCTGGTTAAGGGTTTAGATATTTTCTTGATTTTCTCAAAGAACCAACTCTTGGTTTTGTTGGTTCTTTATATAGTTCTTTTTCATTCTATTTGGTTCATTTCAGCCCTGAGTTTGATTTTTTCCTGCTGTCTCCTCCCCTTGGGTGTATTTGCTTCTTCTTTGTTCTAGAACTTTTAGGTGTGCTGTCGAGCTACTACTGTAAGCTTTCTCCAGTTTCTTTTTAGAGTCACTTAGAACTATGTTTTCCTCTTACCACTGCTTTCATTGTGTCCCACAAGTTTTAGTATGATGTGTCTTTAGTTTTATTAAATTCTAAAAAGTCTTTAATTTCTTTCTTTATTTCTTCCTTGACCAAGTTATCATTGAGTAGAGCATTGTTCAGCTTCCGTGTGTATGTGGGCTTTCCATTGTTTTTGTTGGTATTTAAGACTAGCCTCAAGAGTGCAGTCCACCGTCTTTGCTCCAGCATCAGGGCAGTTGGGACCACCAGGCTCAGAGACAGACAGGCATAATATCGCTTGGGTCTCAGGCAGCTTGTGTGTACCCTGCTCCCAAGAGCTGGGCAGATCTGCAGTAACCAGCACGCCAGCTCTGCTGTGGGACTTCTCCCTTGCAGAGGGACCCCCCACCCCCGCACTGGGCGGGAGCCTACCAGCTTCCCTTTGGCGACCTCTGTTCCTGGATCAACTGCACTGAGGAGACAGGTACCCAGGTTTTCCCCAATATAACATCGCTTTGGACACGGCCTGTTGGGGCTACCATCTGCACCCAAGAGCAGGACAGCTCTGCAGTCGTCTGGGCGCCAGCTCTGCTGTGGGCCATCTCCCCTGCAGAGTGACCTGAGCCACCAAGAGAGTGCAGAGTGCACTCCGCCATCTTTGCTCCAGCATCAGAGTAGTTGGGACATCCAGGCTCAGAGACAGACAGGCATAATATCGCTTGGGTCTCAGGAAGCTTGTGTGTACCCTGCCCCAAGAGCTCGGCAGATCTGAAGTAATCGACGTGCCAGCTCTGCTGTGGGACTTCTGCCCTGCAGAGGGACCCCCCTGACCCCCTGGGAAAGATCACACACCCCTGCACAGGGCGGGAGCCTACCAGCCTCTCTTTGACGACCTCTGCTCCGGGAATCCACTATGCTGAGCCTTTGGATGAGCAGGGATTCCACAATATAACATCACTTGGAGCAAGGAACATCAGGGCTCTAAAGTCACTCAGGAGCAGGGCAGGCCCCAGAAATCAGTGCCAGGGGAATCCCGGTAATCCAGGGGGGTCAGGAATAGCTTTTTAGGCTCACAGGAGGTCCAACCAACAGCTAGTTACAGCAGGACCAACTAACATCAGAGGTAATCAGATGGCAAAAGCCAAACGTAGGAACGTTACTAACAGAAATCGAAGTAATATGGCACCATCCGAACCCAACTCTCCAACAGCAGCAAGTCCTGGATACCCCACCACACCCGAAAGACAAGATCTGGATTTAAAATCACTTCTCATGATGCTATTAGAAGACCACAAGAAGGACACAAATAAATCTAATAAAGAATTACAGGAGATCATGAATCAACGGTTAGAAGACCTTACAAAGGAAACACAAAAATCGCTTAGAGAAATGCAGGAGAACATGGATCAACAGATAGAGGCCCACAAGGAGGCAACACAAAAATCGCTTAAAGAAATGAATCAACGGGTAGATGCACTTTCAAAGGAATCACAAAAATTGCATAAAGAAATGCAGAAGAATATGGGTCAACAGATGGATGCCCATAGGGAGGCAACACAAAAATTGCTTAAAGAAATGAATCAATGGAAAGATGCCCTTACAAAGGAAACATGAGAATTGCTTAAAGAAATGCAGGAGATGATGGATCAACAGATGGAATCTCATGAAAAGGAAACACAAAAATCACTTAGAGAAATACAGGAGAACTTGGGTCAACAGGCAGAAATCCTGAAAGAGGAAATGCAAAAATACCTTAAAGAAATACAGGAAAATACAAACAAACAAGTGAAGGATCTCAGCAAATCCATCCCGGATCTAAAAAAGGAAGTAGAAACAACTAAGAAATCACAAAGGGAGACAATTTTGGAGATAGAAAACCTTGGGAAGAAATCAGGAGTCATAGATGCAAACATCAACAATAGAATACAAGAGATGGAAGAAAGAATCTCAGGTGCTGAAGATACCATAGAAAGCATCGACTCAACTGTCAAAGAAAATGCAAAATGCAAAAAACATGTATCCCAAAACATCCAGGAAATCCAGGACACAATGAGAAGACCAAACCTAAGGACTATAGGTATAGATGAGAGTGAAGATTTGCAACTTAAAGGGCCAGTAAACATCTTCAACAAAATTATGGAGGAAAACTTCCCTAACCTAAAGAAAGAGATGCCGATGAATGTACAAGAAGCCTACAGAACTCCAAACAGGATGGACCAGAACAGAAATACCTCCCGTCACATAATAATCAAAACATCAAATGTACTAAACAAAGAAAGAATATTAAAAGCAGTAAGAGAAAAGGGCCAAGTAATATACAAAGGAAGATCTATCTGAATCACATCAGACTTCTCACCAGAGACTATGAAAGCCAGAAGATCCTGGGCAGATCTCATGCAGACACTAAGAGAACACAAATGCCAGCCTAGACTACTATACCCAGCAAAACTCTCAATCACCATAGATGGAGAGACCAAGATATTCCATGATAAAACCAAATTTTCACAATATCTCTCCACAAACCCAGCCCTGCTAAGGATAATAGGTGGAAACCGCCAATTCAAGGAGAGAAACAACACCCTGGAACAAACGAGATAGTAACCTTCTTGCATCATACCCAAAAGTAGATAACCTCTCAAACATAAAGATAGCGTCAAGAATAGCAGGTGGCAATAATCACTATGCCTTAATCTCTCTTAATATCAATGGTCTCAATTCCCCAATAAAAAAACATAGACTAGCAGACTGGATACGTAAACAGGACCCAGCATTTTGCTGTATGCAGGAAATGCACCTCAGTGTCAAAGACAAACACTACCTCAGAGTAAAAGGCTGGAAAACAATTTTACAAGCAAATGGTCCCAGGAAACGAGCCGGAGTAGCCATCCTAATATCAGATAAAATTGACTTTCAACCTAAAGTCATCAAAAAGACACAGAAGGACAGTACATACTGATCAAAGGAAAAATCCACCAAGAAGAACTCTCAATTCTGAATATCTATGCTCCAAATGCAAGGGCACACTCATTCGTAAAATGATTTTGAATGTAAATAAAAAAACTTAGAAAGTAAAATAAAATTTAAAAAAAAAGACTAGCTTCAGTTTATGGTGATCTGATAGGATGCATGGGATTATTTTAATCTTCTTTAATCTGTTGAGGCCTGTTTTGTGCCCAATTATATGGCCAGTTTTGGAGAAGGTACCATGAGGTGCTGAGAAGAATGTATATTCTTTTGCTTGAGGATAAAATATTCTATAAGTATCTGTTAGATCCATTTGATTCATAACTTCTATTAGTTTACTTGTGTCTCTGTTTTGTTTTTTTCCATAATCTATCCATTGCTGAGAGTGGGGTGGTGAAGTCTCCCACTACTATTTTTTGGGGTGTGATGTGTGCTTTGAGCTTTAGTAAATGAACGTGGGTGCCCTTGCATTTGGAGCATAGATGTTCAAAATTGAGAGTTCCTCTTGGTAGATTTTTTCCTTTGATGAGTATGAAGTGTCCTTCCTTTTTTGCTTACTTTAGGTTGAAAGTCGACTTTATTCGATATTAGAATGACTACTCCAGCTTTCTTGGGACCTTTTGCTTGGAAAATTATTTTCCAACCTTTTCCTCTGAGGTAGTACATGTCTTTGTCACTGGGGTGAGTTTCTTGTATGCAGCAAAATGTTGGGTCCTGTTTACATATTCAGTCAGTTATTCTATGTCGTTTTATTGGGGAATTGAGTCCATTGATGTTAAGAGATATTAAGGAAAAGTGATTGTTTCTTCCTGTTTTGGTTTTTTTGTTTTGTTTTTGTTTTTTGTTTTGTTTTGTTTTGTTTTGTCCAGGAATGGAGTTTATTTTTTTTTAAATTTTATTTTCTAAGCTTTTTTTATTTACATTCCAAATCATTTCCCCTTTCCCGTTTCCTCCCTCCCCGAAAGTCCCATAAGCCCCCTTCCCTCCCTTTTTTCCCCATTCAACTCCCTCTCGTTTCTCTGTCCTGGCGTTCACCTACATCCAGTATTTCCAGGACCAGGGGTCTCTCCTTCCATCTTCTTAGAAATCTATTGATATGCGAATTGTGTCTAGGGTATTCCGAGATTCTGGGTTAATATCACCTTATCAGTGAATGCATACCATGTGGGTCCTTTTGTGATTGGGTTACCTCATTAAGGATGATATTTTCAAGTTCTGACCATTTGCCTAGGAATTTCGTGAATTCATTGTTTTTAATTGCAGAGTAGTATTCCATTGTGTAAATATACCACATCTGTATCCATTCCTCCATTGAGGGACATCTGGGTTCATTCCAGCTTCTGGCTATTATAAATAAGGCTGCTATGAACATAGTGGAGCATGTGTCCTTATTGCATGCAGGTAAAGCCTCTGAGTATATGCCCAGGAGTGGTATAGCCGGATCCTCCAGGAGTGTCATGCCCAGTTTTCTTAGGAACCGCCAGACTGCATTCCAGAGTGGTTATACCAGCTTGCAATTCCACCAGCAGTGGAGGAGTGTTCCTCTTTCTCCACATCCTAGCCAACAACTGCTGTCTCCTGTGTTTTTGATCTTAGCCATTCTGACTGGTGTGAGATGGAATCTCAGGGATGTTTTGATATGCATTTCCCTAATGACTAAGGATGATGAACATCTCTTTAGGTGCTTCTCAGCCATTAGATATTCTTCAGGTGAGAACTCTTTGTTTAGCTCTGTACCCCATTTTTTAATAGGGTTTCTTGCCTCCCTGGAGTTTAACTTCTTGAGTTCTTTGTATATATTGGATATTAGCCCTCTGTTGGATGTAGGGTTAGTAAAGATCATTTCCCAGTTAGTTGGTTGCCGCTTTGTCTTTCTGACAGTGTCTTTTGCCTTGCAAAATTTTGTAATTTAATGAGGTCCCATTTGTCTATTCTTTATCTTAGAGCATAAGCTATTGGAGTTCTGTTCAGGAAATTCTCCCCTGTGCCCATATGTTCAAGGTTCTTCCCTAGTTTCCTTTCTATTTGTTTCAGTATGTCTGGTTTTATGTGGAGGTTCTTGATCCACTTGGAATTGAGCTTAGTGCAAGAAGATAAGAATGGGTCAATTTGCATTCTTCTGCATGTTGACCTCCAGTTGAGCCAGCACCATTTGTTGAAAAGGCTATCTTTTTTCCACTGGATGGTTTTAGCTCCTTTGTCAAAGATCAAGTGACCATAGGAGTGTGGATTCATTTCTGGGTCTTCAATTCTGTTCCATTGATCTACATGCCTGTCACTGTACCAATACCATGCGGTTTTTAACACCATTGCTCTGTAGTACAGCTTGAGGTCTGGGATATAGATTTCCTCAGAGGTTCTTTTACTCTTGAGAATAGTTTTAGCTATTCTGGGTTTTCTGTTATTCCAGATGAATTTTTGAATTGCTCTTTCTAACTCTATGAAGAATTGAGTTGGGATTTTGATGGGGATTGCATTGAATCTGTATATTACTTTTGGTAAGATGGTCATTTTTACTATATTAATCCTGCCAATCCATGTGCATGGCAGATTTTTCCATCTTCTGAGGTCTTCTTCAATTTCTTTCTTCAGAGACTTGAAGTTCTTGTCATACAGATCTTTCACTTATTTGGTTAGATTCACGCCAAGATACTTTATATGGTTTGTGGCTATCGTGAAGGGTATCATTTCTCTTACTTCTTTCTCAGCCTGCTTATCCTTTGAGTATAGGAAGGCTACTGACTTGCTTGAGTTGATTTTATATCTGGCCACTTTGCTAAAGTTGTTTATCAGCTGTAGGAGTTCTCTGGTGGAGTTCTTTGGGTCGCTTAAGTATACTATCATATCGTCTGCAAATAGTGATAGTTTGACTTCTTCCTTTCCAATTTGTATCCTTTGACCTCTTTTTGTTGTCTAATTGCTCTAGCTAGAACTTCAAGTACTATATTGAAAAGATATGGAGTGAGAGGGCAGCCTTGTCTAGTCCCTGATTTTAGTGGGATTGCTTCAAGTTTCTCTCCATTTTAGATTGATGCTGGCTACCGGTTTGCTGTAAATTGCTTTTACTATGTTTAGATATGGGCCTCGAATTCCTGATCTTTCCAAGACTTTTAGCATGAAAGGATGCTGAATTTTGTCAAATGCTTTCTCAGCATCTAATGAGATGATCATGTGATTTTTTTCCTTGAGATTGTTTATATAGTGGATTACATTGATGGATTTCCTTATATTGAACCATCCCTGCATCCCTGGGATGAAGCCTACTTGATCGTAGTGAATGATCATTTTGATGTGTTCTTGGATTCGGTTGGCAAGAATTTTATTGAATATTTTTGCATCGATATTCATAAGAGAGATTGGCCTGAGATTCTCTTTCTTTGTCGGATCTTTGTGTGCTTTTGGTATTAGTGTAATTGTGGCTTCATAGAACGAGTTGGGTAGTGTTCCTTCTGCTTCTATTTTGTGGAACAGATTGAAGAGTATTGGTGTTAGGTCTTCATTGAAGGTCTGATAGAATTCTGCACTAAAACCATCTGGACCTGTGCTTTTTTTGGTTGGAAGATTCCAATGACGACTTCTATTTCTTCAGGGGTTATAGGACGATTTAGATGGTTTATTTGATTCTGATTTAATTTTTGTATTTGATATCTGTCAAGGAAATTGTCCATTTCCTCGAGATTTTCTAGTTGTTTTGAATACAGGTTTTTGTAGTAGAATGTGATGATTTTTTGAATTTCCTCAGTTTCTGTTGTATCTCTCCCTTTTCGTTTCTGATTTTATTAATTTGGATACTGTCTCTGTGCCCTCTGGTTAGTCTGGCTAAGGGCTTATCTATCTTGTTGATTTTCTCAAAGAACCAACTCCTCGTTTTGTTGATTCTTGGTATGGTTTTATTTGTTTCTACTTGATTGGTTTCAGCCCTGAGTTTGATGATTTCCTGTCTTCTCCTCCTCTTTGGTGTATTTGCTTCTTTTTGTTCCAGGGCTTTCAGGTGTGCCATCAAGCTGTTAGTGTATGCTGTCTCCCATTTCTTTTTGGCGGCACTCAGGGCTATGAATTTTCCTCTTAGCACTGCTTTCATTGTGTCCCATAAATTAGGGTATGTTGTGCCTTCATTTTCATTAAATTTCAAAAAGTCTTTGATTTCTTTCTTTATTTCCACCTTGACCTAGTTATCATTGATTAGAGCATTGTTCAGCCTCCATGTGTATGTGGGTTTTCTGTTGTTTTTGTTGCCATTGAAGACCACCCTTATTCCATAGTGATCTGAGAGGAGGCATGGGATTAGTTCTATCTTCTTATATCTGTTGAGGTCTGATTTGTGACCAATTATATGGTCAGTTTTGAAGAAGGTACCATGAGGTGCTGAGAAGAAGGTGTATTCTTTAGCTCTAGGATGAAATGTTCCATATATATCTGTTAGTTCCATTTGGTCCAAGGCTTCAATTAGATTCACTGTGTCCCTGTTTAGTTTCTGCTTTCCTGAATGATCCATTTCAGAGAGCGGGGTGTTGAAGTCACCCACTATTATTGTGTGAGGTGCGATGTGTGCTTTGAGCTTTAGAAAAGTTTCTTTTACGAATGAGGGTGCCCTTGCATTTGGAGCATAGATATTCAGAATTGAGAGTTCTTGTTGGTGGATTTTTCCCTTGATCAGTATGTAGTGTCCTTCTGTGTCTTTTTTGATGACTTTAGGTTGAAAATCTATTTTATCTGATATTAGGATGGCTACTCCAGCTCGTTTCTTGGGGCCATTTGCTTGTAAAATTGTTTTCCAGCCTTTTACTCTGAGGTAGTGTTTGTCTTTGACACTGAGGTGCGTTTCCTGCATGCAGCAAAATGCTGGGTCCTGTTTATGTATCCAGTCTGCAAGTCTATGTCTTTTTATTGGGCAATTGAGACCATTGATATTAAGAGAGATTAAGTCGTAGTGATTATTGCCACCTGCCATTCTTGATGCTATCTTTATGTTTGAGTGGTTATCTACTTTTGGGTTTGAAGCAAGAAGGTTACTATCTCATTTTTTCCAGGGTGTTGTTTCTCTCCCTGTATTGGCGGTTTCCACCTATTATCCTTTGCAGGGCTGGATTTGTGGAAAGATATTGTGAAAATTTGGTTTTATCATGGAATATTGGTCTCTCCATCTATGATGACTGAGAGTTTTGCTGGGTATAGTAGTCTAGGCTGGCATTTGTGCTCTCTTAGTGTCTGCATGAGATCTGCCCAGGATCTTCTGGCTTTCACAGTCTCTGGTGAGAAGTCTGATGTGATTCGGATAGGTCTTCCTTTGTATGTTACTTGGCCCTTTTCTCTTACTGCTTTTAATATTCTTTCTTTGTTTAGTACATTTGGTGTTTTGATTATTATGTGATGGGAGGTATTTCTATTCTAGTCCAGTCTGTTTGGAGTTCTGTAGGCTTCTTGTACGTTCATCGGCATCTCTCTCTTTAGGTTAGGGAAGTTTTCCTCCATAATTTTGTTGAAGATGTTTACTGGCCCTTTAAGTTGCAAATCTTCACTCTCATCTATACCTATAATCCTTAGGTTTGGTCTTCTCATTGTGTCCTGGATTTCCTGGATGTTTTGGGTTACACGTTTTTTGCATTTTGCATTTTCTTTGACAGTTAAGTCGATGCTTTCTATGGTATCTTCAGCACCTGAGATTCTTTCTTCCATCTCTTGTATTCTATTGTTGATGTTTGCATCTATGACTCCTGATTTCTTCCCAAGGTTTTCTATCTCCAAAATTGTCTCCCTTTGTGATTTCTTAGTTGTTTCTACTTCCCTTTTTAGATCCTGGATGGATTTGCTGAGATCCTTCACTTGTTTGTTTGTATTTTCCTGTATTTCTTTAAGGTATTTTTGCATTACCTCTTTCAGGATTTCTGCCTGTTGACTCAAGTTCTCCTGCATTTCTCTGAGCGATTTTTGTGTTTCCTTTTCATGAGATTCCATCTGTTGATCCATGGTCTCCTGCATTTCTTTAAGCAGTTCTCGTGTTTCCTTTGTAAGGGCATCTTTCCGCTGATTCATTTCTTTAAGCACTTTTTGTGTTGCCTCCCTATGTGCATCCGTCTGTTGACCCATATTCTTCTGCATTTCTTTATGCAATTTTTGTGATTCCTTTGAAAGTGCATCTACCCGTTGATTCATTTCTTTAAGCGATTTTTGTGTTGTCTCCTTGTTGGCCTCCATCTTTTGATCCATGTTCTCCTGCATTTCTCTAAGCGATTTTTGTGTTTCCTTTGTAAGGACTTCTAACCGTTGATTCATGGTCTCCTGTAATTCTTTATTAGATTTATTTGTGTCCTTCTTGTGATCCTCTAATAGCATCATGAGAAGTGATTTTAAATCCAGATCTTGTCTTTCGGGTGTGGTGGGGTATCCAGGACTTGCTGCTGTTGGAGAGTTGGGTTCGGATGGTGCCATATTACTTTGATTTCTGTTAGTAACGTACCTATGTTTGCCTTTTGCCATCTGGTTACCTCTGATGTTAGTTGGTCCTGCTGTCACTGGCTGTTGGTTGGACCTCCTGTGAGCCTGCAAAGCTATTTCTGACCCCCCCGGATTACTAGGATTCCCCTGGCACTGATTTCTGGGGCCTGCCTTGCTCCTGAGTGACTTTGGAGCCCTGATGTGCCTTGCCCCAAGTGATGTTATACTGGGGAGTCCTTGCACATCCAAAGGCTCAGCCTAGTGGATTCCTGGAGCAGCGGTCGCCAAAGGGAGGCTGGTAGGCTCCTGCCCTGTGCAGGGGTGTGTGATCTCTCCCAGAGTGGGGGAGAGGGGGCGTCCCTCTGCCAGGCAGAAGTCCCACAACAGAGCTGGCGTGCTGGTTACTGCAGATCTGCCCAGTTCTTGGGAGCATCGTACACACAAGCCGCCGGAGACCCAAGCGATATTATGCCTGTCTGTCTCTGAGCCTGGCAGTCCCAACTACCTGGCCACTGGAGCAAAGATGGAGGAGTGCACTCTGCACTCTCTCAGTGACGCTGGTCACCCTGCAGAGGGGATGGCCTAGAGCAGATCTGGCGCCCAGACTACCACAGCGATGTCCCGTTCTTGGGAGCAGACAGAAGCCCCAACAGGCCATTTCCCAAGCGATGTTATATTGGGGGAACCTGGGTACCTGTCTCTTCAGTACAGTCTACCGGAACAGAGGTCACGGAAGGGGAAAAGACCTCTTCCTGTTATTTTTGTTGTAAGAGGTGGAATTATGTTTGTGTGGCTATCTTCTTTTGGGTTTATTGAAAGATTACTTTCTTATTTTTTCTAGGGTGTAGTTTCCCTCCTTGTGTTGGTGTTTTCCATTTATTATCCTCTATGGGGTTGGATTTGCGGACAGATATTGTATAAATTTGGCTTTGTCATGGAATATCTTATTTTCCATGTCTATGGTAATTAAGAGTTTTTCTGGGTATAGTAGCCTGGGCTGGCATTTTTGTTCTTAGGGTCTTTATGACATCTACCCAGGATCTTCTGGCTTTCATAGTCTCTAATGAGAAATCTGGTGTAATTCTGATAGGTCTGCATGTATATGTTACTTGACCTTTTTACCTTACTGCTTTTAATATTCTTTCTTTGTTTCACGCATTTGATGTTTTGATTATTATGTTACAGGAGGAATTTCTGTTCTGGTCGAGTCTATTTGGAGTTCTTAATCTTCTTGTATGTTCATGGGCATCTCTTCTTTAGGTTAGGAAAGTTTTCTTCTATAATTTTGTTGAAGATATTTACTTGCCCTTTAAGTTGGGACTCTTTACTCTCTTCTATACTTATTATCCTTAGGTTTTATCTTCTCATTGTGTTCTGAATTTCCTGGACACAGGTTTTAGGTTAGGAGGTTTTTTTTCTTTTAGCATTTCCTTTCACTGTTGAGTCAATGTTTTCTATGGTATCTTCTGCACCTGAGATTCTCTCTTCTATCTCTTGTATTCTGTTGGTGATGCTTGTCTATGACTCCTGATCTCTTTCCTAGGTTTTCTAACTACAGGGTTGTCTCCCTTTGTGATTTCTTTATTGCTTCTATTTTCATTTTTAGATCCTTGACAGTTTTGTTCATTTCTTTCACCTGTTTGATTGTGTTTTCCTGTAATTCTTTAAGGGATTTCTGTGTTTCCTTTTTAAGGGCTTTTACCTGTTTAGCTGTGTTCTCCTGTATTTCTTTAAGGGAGTTATTTATGTCCTTCTTTAAGTCCTCTATCATCATCATAAGAAGTGATTTCAGACCCGAATCTTGCTTTGCCGGTGTGAGGGTGTATCCAGGAATTGCTATGGTGGGATAATTGGGTTCTGATGATGCCAAGTTACCTTGGTTTCTGTTATGTTTATGTTTGCCTTCCACCATCTGGTTATTTCTAGTGCTACCTGCCCTCTCTATATCTAACTGGAGCCTGTCCTTCCTGTGATCCTGATTGTGTCAGAATACCCCAGAGTCCAGCTGTGTCTCTGATACTATGATCCTGGGATACTGTGATCCTGAGATCCTGGGTGTGTCAAAAGTCCTGGGAGTCGAGCTGCCTCTGGGGCCCTGAGATCCTGGTGTGAGCAAGCTCCTGGGATCCTGGGATCTTGGGCATGTTAGAGGACCTGGGAGTGGAGCTTCCTCTGTGTGTTGTGGGACTGGCAGAAGAGTTCTCACCCAAGGTCTGCTCAGGGCACTGGCTGGGACTGGAAGGAACCTGTGCTACTGGTCAGGTGGGGTTCCTGTGTCCCTGGATCCTGCTGGTCCCAGTTACTGCTGGTGTTGGAACAGATAGTGTGTCCTCCTCACCTCTGATCCTATGATCCTGGGAGTGTTAGAGCACCTGGGAGTGGATCTTCCTTTGGGTGTTGTAGGACTGGCTCAAGAGTTAGTTCTTATGAGAATAGCTTCAGCAACATTTTGTGGGAGATGAAAACAGAAACTTTCAAGGAAAATGATCAACTTTTAAATATATTCCCCAATCTTCAATTTCTAGGCCTCTGGTTTCCTTCTTGCCAGCCCCTCTCCTTCTCCATGCCCATTTGAATCTCACAAGACATTGACTTTGAAGAAGCCCGCTTTTTAATCTAGATATTATGATCAACCCCTTTCTACTGTGTATAATCTAAGAACATTTCTATAGGTTAGGAGTCACCAAATTTCTTGGGCTCTTTCTCATCTGTCCTCCAGATGGCGCACGAAGTCCAGGCTGAAACTTGAGCAGTGTCTGTACCTGTGTACCTCCACCCTACCCCCATCCCTGCCGCTCCACCCCAGCCTCAGATTGAAGAAATAAAATGAGATCTTTTGCAAAATTCTATCACAGTGTTTGATAAACAGAAGGAAAAGAGCCAAGAAACCAAAAGCCTGCTCCATATAAGTTACAAAGAACAGGAATGGCCATGAAGTCTGTGAAGCACAGAAAAAAAGAGAAAGTTTCAGGGTGCTAAGGGAAAAAGATATTAGTGGTCACATCAAGAGCTAGACACTTCATGTTACAACCTAAACCTGGCAGGCAAGATGTGCCTACTTATCCAGTATTAGCAATAAATATTCTTTTGATTGGATCTGAGGCCAGTTGCATAGGAGTGCTCATGCCTGGTATTTTAAACAGGGTTTTCCCAAACCAATGGATATGGAAGTCATAGGCCCTAAGGGAGAACCCAGTGATGCTTTTCTAAATGGTCATATTGTCAAACTGCCTTCCAAATACTTATGTTTTTATCCATAGATTCGTGCTGCTCCAAATCTTGGTCAGAGGAGTTAGTTTCTCATTTTAGTGGGTAGTGATTAAGGCAGGGATGCATTAGTGTTGTTCAGAGTGCTGAGAGTAAGTGATTGTTCGTGTTTAGTTCATGTTCACTTGAATCAATCCTTCCATGCCAAGGCTCAGGAAACATCATACAATGTAGTGTTGAAAGAATGTAAGCACCAGAGATGGGCAGGAGTGTTGGAAAATGCTCTCCTCTGGACAGGGCTCTCCTGCTGCTCACATAAACTCAAGGCAGCTGTGGCTCCCTACACAAGACCACACAGGATCAAAGCCAGCTAAAAGTTACTAGCTGAAAAGCTATTGGGAGTTGAGGGAGGGAGGAAGTTGAATCAGCTCCTAAAAGAGGGAGAATCACTTTTATGAGGGAGAAGTGTGGTCACTGGTAAGTTCTCCATTTCACAATAGATGACTCCATGCCCATGCACATAAGAGAAAGACTAGTGGAACTCAGAGGGTTAAAAACGTCCATTAAGCCAGGCAGTGGTGCTGTATGCCTTTAATCCCAGCACTCGGGAGGCAGAGGCAGGCAGATTTCTGAATTCAAGGCCAGCCTGGTCTACAGAGTGAGTTCCAGAACAGCCAGGGCTATACAGAGAAACCATGTCTCAAACAACAAAAACAAAAACGGAAACAAAAACAAAACAAAACAAAAAAATCCATTAACAGATTAAAAACTATAAAAGGAGGACGTAAAGCTGGGAGAGAGATGTGTACCCTGGGGGAAGTTGGAGAGGGAGAAATTAATATACTCAAGATACAGTATACAGATACATTATATACATACATATGATTAAAAATAAAATTTAATATTTAAAAATATAGAGAAACTGGGTTAGAGAAACAGGAGAGATCTTAAGAATGTAAGTATGATACCATTTTAATACATCTAGAGTCACAGAATTTATAGATTATAAGAAAAACATTCTATTCATATTTTGTTAAATTTGGGGTTTCATAGTGACATTTTCCTACAAAATTATCTGATATTTTGTATTTATTTACTCCCTTGCCAATATTCTTTATCTTTTCTCTCCCACTTTTACTGACCCCTCCTCCTAAGTGGTTCCGTTCTTCTGTTTTCTTGTGGCTCATATTTCATTACCTTTTTTACCTCCATCACCTCTCCTCTTCATACACTTTAATAATTCCCTCACTCCTTTCATGAACTAACTGCTTCACACACACACACACGCACACTCACACGCACATGCATGCACACACGCACACACACACACACATTACTAGAGAAAACACACAGTATTTTTCTTTTAAAGACTTGCTTATTTAGCTTCATATAATGATCTTTCAGTTGAATATTTTTTCCTGTGGATGTGATAAGTTTGTTTTTCTTTACAGCTGAATAAAATTCCATTATGTATACATATCACATTTTCTTATCCATCTGTCTGTTGATGGACATGTAGACTAGTTCCAAATCTTACCTATTCTGAACAAACAGTACAGCATTGATGTTCAAGTAACTGTGGTATTCTCCCTGGGAATCCTTAGGGTGTTGTCTTGATTTCTTTTCTTGTTGCTATAATGAAAGCATAGAGATAGCCGGGCGGTGGTGGCACACGCCTTTAATCCCAGCACTTGGGAGGCAGAGGCAGGAGGATTTCTGAGTTCGAGGCCAGCCTGTTCTACAGAGTGAGTTCCAGGACAGCCAGGGCTACACAGAGAAACCCTGTCTCGAAAAACCAAAAAAAAAAAAAGAAAGCATAGAGATAAAAGCAACATAAGGTAGAAAGGGTTTGTTTTAGCATGCATTTCCAGGTTATAGCCCATCATGATGGGGAATTGCAGCAAGAGGTGGTTGGAGGAGCTGGTTGCATCACATCTGCAGTCAAAAGCAGAGAGTATGCTGAAGCTCAGGTGGCTTTCTTCACTTTATAAAGTCTGAGAGAATGAGTGCCACCCACAGTGGGTGGGTCTTTCCACCTCACTTAATGTATTTAAGATAATCCTCACAGGTATGTTTATAGCCCCATCTCCCAGATGATTCTATATCCTGTCAGGTTAGCAGTTAACAGTAACCATCAAAGGGATGTACCCAAAGAATAGTGTACGTAGCTGGTCATGTCCTAATTCTATTTTTATTTTTTTGAGAAACTTCCATAACGATTTCTGCAGTGGAGGAAACAAATTCTATTTTCCTCAGTGGCATATAAGTTTTCCTATGTCCTATTTCTTTATCTTCATTGGTTGACATTGATTTTCTTAGCAATAGCCATCGTGACTGAGATGAGATGGATCTCAGAGTAGTTTTAATTTGTGTTACACTGGTGTCTAGGGATACCAACCATTTGTTCAAATAGTTATTGGATATTTGTCTTTCTTCCTTCAAGAACTGTCCACTGAATTCATTAGCCCACATACTGACTGGCTGCTTTGGGGTAGAATGTAATTTTTGCACTCTTTATGAATTCTAGATATTAATCCCCAATCAGATATATTGTTGGAAAAGATTTTCTCCCATTCTGATAACTGTCTCTCCAATAAGCATATTGTTTTCTTTGCCATGCAGAAATTTCTGAATGATCAATCCCATTTGATCTTGACCATATTTTCTGTACTATACACAGTACATCACTTTTCATATGTCTATAGTTCAGTGATTTTTACCTGGGATTTCTACTAACAATTCCAGCTTTTCAGATTTTATATTAATGTCTTTGTTGCACTTTGAATTAATTTTTCTGCAAGAGAAAGGCATGGATCTAGTTTCATTCTTGTGTGTGTGTGTGTGTGTGTGTGTGTGTGTGTGTGTGTGTGTGTGTAGCTCTGTATTCTCAGCACCATTTGTTGGACAGGCTTTCTTCTAACAAATGTTCTGACACCACTGTCTAAGCTGTCGCTGTGGAGGGTTATTTCAGGATACTTTATTCTATTCCATTGATCTACATGTCAGTTTTTGTGTCAGTAGCACGCTGTCTTTGTCACTAGGCTCTATAATGTAATTTAAAGTTAGGTATTTTGATGCTCCCAGTGGTACTCTGCCTATTCTGTGTCCTTTCTCTTTCTATCTGACTTCAACTTCTGTGGAGAATTTAATTGGGATTTCAACAGAGACTGCTTTGAATCTGTGAACCACTTCTGGAGCATAGAGACTTTTCACAATACTATTTCTGTCAGTTCATGGGCCTGGCTTTTTTTCCATCTATTGTCTTCTTAAATTTCTTTCTTTAGTGTTTAAAAAAAATTCATCTCCTTAACTGGGATGATTTTTTTAAAGATACAGTGAGTAGGAGTGGTTTTTTTTTGTTTTGTTTTGCTTTGTTTTGTTTGTTTTATTTTTCTGATTTCTTTCTCAGTAGGTTCATTATTGACTTACAGAAAAGTTACCATAATTTATATGTTGATTTTGTGCACTGCCACTTTGCTAGGTTTATCATTTCTGAGAGTTTTCTGTTGGAGTCCTCAGGAACAGTCATTTAATTATAGGATCATCTCATCTTCAAATAAGTGCTTTCAACTTCATCTTTTCCTACTTACATGCCTTTTCCTTCCTTCTCCAGTCTTATTACTGAAGGTTAGACATCAGACAGTGTACTGAGGAGGAGCAGAGAGAGAGGGCATGCTTGACACATTCCTGATTTTACAGGAAATATTCCCAGGTTATTCCACTTATTATGTTGTTTGTTGCATGCTTTCCTACATAGTTTTATTGTGTTCATGTATGTTCTTTCTTTTCTGATTTCTCCAGGTTTTTATTCTTAAGGAAAGTTGAGTTTTGTCAAAAGCCTCTTTTGCAGCTACTGAGATGAACATATGATTTTTGTCCCTAAGTGTATTTATATGTTATATATTTATTGATTTGTGTGTGTGAATACTTTGTTCTATTCCACTGATCTTCCTCGGAATAAAACCAGCTTGGTGACGGTGTTCTTGAATTCAGTTTGCAAGTATATTATTAAGAATCTCTGTGTGTATGTTCAACAAGGACACCAGGCTGTAGACTTCTTGTTCTGTTTTGTCCTTATGTGATTTTGACATGAGGGTAATTCTAGCTCTGTAGAATCTGTTTGTTGGTGCTGTTTCACTTGCTGTCTTATGGAACAGGTTGAGGAACGCTAATGTTAGCTGTTCTTTAAAAGATTGGTAGGATGTTGCAGCGCCTAAAACTTCCATTTCCATTTCTACTGCACAGGACAGGGAGGGCCTCAGGAAGCCTCACACTTGCTGAAATGTTTAGAAGCTGGATCTTGTGCTAATTTTGTGCTGATAACTCACTGGGGCAAGTTCATGAGTATAGCTGCCCTGTTGTATTCAGATAACAGTGTTTCTTGGCATGCAGAACACAGGTATACTAAAATTGGTTTTTTATATTGGACTTAATTAACTGCCTATTCATTTGCCTCACTAATCTTACTTTTTACTATTATACCATTCTTGTAGATTCTTTCATGTTTTCTAAATATATAATCATGTCATCTTCAAAAGTAAAAATTCTTTCCTTTTCCTGTGCGTCCCTCTTATAATTTTCTATTTCTTTTTTTATTGTATTCAGTAGAATTCCAGTGCTATCAGTGAGATTTGATGTCATCACCATGTCACTAATTTTCAGAATTAAACATCCATTCTTTGAACACCATGGGAATGGCTGGAGTTTATTCTTGAGAGGAAGGTGGGACTATTGGCGTACTGACAGTTGAATTATGAGATCTGACTTTAACTTCAAGAGAATCACTCAACTGCTGCAGGAAGAGTAGAGAATTCCCCCTTTTGGGGAAGTAAAGGAATGAAGTGAGACCAATAAGGAGCTATATCAAAATCCAAACCAAACCTGGAGATGGTCAACATTAGGAAGATAGCAGAAAATATTGAGATTTGCAAAACATGTTAGATAGCATGAGAGAAAGAAAAAAGCCATCCCTGACTCTGTAATCTCTGAATTTTAAGTATTTATGTGACTAAGTTTTACTATATATCTATACATATATACACTATTTAATTTTTCATAAGAAATTATGTGTAATTTAAAAGCTGTGGAGTTTAATTTTTAAAATTTTTTTGCACAATTTCATAGTAACTATTTTTTGAATCTGTGTGGTAGGAAGCCTGCAGGGACATAAGTATAAACAAAGTATATTGTTTAATTTACAACATCAAAAGCCAGAGTCTTATGTAAAGATAAAGTTGCTTTTTAATTTATTCGTGGACAATTCTAACAAGTATATAATATAGTTTGATCATACTCATTCCCTCATTACCCTCTACTACCCTCCAACTCTTTCTAGACCCTTCTTTTCAAGATGTGCTCTCCTACTTTCATGTCTTTATTATTATTATTTTAGTGACCTACTGAATTTAATTAGAGTTGTTTCTGTTAATCAGGTTGTAAATTATTAACTGGAGCATGAACATTTTACCTCTGAAAAATTTTTTTTTCTCAATCCCCAGGAACATTTGCTTACCAGTAGCTGCACAGGACAGAGTAGAGCCTCAGGAGGTGCCCCATCTCCATGTTTGCTGAAATGTTGAGAGGCTGGATCTTGTGCAGGTCTTGTACAGATAAGTTCAGGTATCCTGAACTTGTAAGTGTAACCACCCTGCCACATCCAGTTAATAGTTTCCCAGCATTCCTCCAATCTTCTGATTTTGAAGTCTTTCCACTCCCTCTTCCACAATGCTCCTTGAACCTTGGAAGGTAATAAAGATGTCCAACTCATGCCTGCTTTTTCTTTATTTTTTTTTATTGTGTTCCTTGGCCACTAGGCAGTTAGAAACTTTGTCAGTCTTGTCCACTGCCAAAATCCAGAACGTAATGAGTACTTTGTGTGTATGTTCATTGGATGTTAAAGAAATGTTTGTATAAGTGAATGAATGGAAGGGATTTGATTTTCTAATGAATCTTCAAACTACTCCTGCTTTTCCAAATTATACTTCTACTTTTGGAAGCTTATTTTGAGAAAAAAAAATGAACAACTGCAAACATTTGTCACCGTAGCTATTCATTAAAACATTCTAATTAATAGTGAAGAATTAAATACACCCTAACTGTCCTGTTGGAGGAAATTTGGGGCATGGCTCAAAAGGCTCTGGGAGAACTCTGTCTACTCTTGGGTCCAGAAGGCCACTGACTCCCACCCAGGCTCTAGCAGACCTGTGGGCATAGGAAATTTCCAGCCCAGCCAGATGGTAGGGCTATCTTAGGTCACTTCTAACCATGGATTCTAATTACAGCCCTTGAAACCTCCAAGGCTTAATTTTCAAAGTTTTACAGCAGCCTTTGAACTGTTCCTGGGGCCTCATTATTGTCAGCAGTCTCCACCATGGGCCTATGTGCAGGGTGCTATGGGAAAAGAGAAGTGACTAAAGGAGAGAGAAGGAAGAGAAGCAGGAACATCAGGAGACCCCAGGGAACAGACTTAATTAAAACCCAGATGAGCAATTTGCATCAGTGAGTTTCACCCCATGAAAAGAGTAGCCTTAGGAAGGGCTGCCCTGAGTGGGCTTGTTCCTCCCTATGAGGTGAGGTTTACTATAGACATTGAAATACATCACAGTGGACATCAGCACCTTCCAATGGGGAGTCCTGCTTGAGAGTGCCAACACGAGCTCATTGGAACTGGCAATTTGACCAATTTACAAAGTCTACATTTATTGCTCTGTGTGCTGGGGGAAACAAGAGCTTTAACCCCACCTTTTTCTCTCCTAAGACAGAACTACTATTTTTACCTTGTTCAGGATTATTCAGAATTCCAGTACTCAGTCTTAAGTATATGTGTTCAGTAATCTAAGAAGTCCTGAGCTAAAAGTTGCTTAAACCCATTTTATGTCTTCATGTGTAAATAAGGACACACAGAAAATGCCTCTAAGTGACAAAAAGTAGGATGCTTTACCTAATGGTCCCTATCTCAACTCCACCTAGACCACCTAGTGGCCTCATTTATTTACCCAATATACACCGAATTCTCTCTCTTTCTCTTTTTTTATTAGATATATTCTTTATTTACATTTCAAATGATTTTCCCTTTCCTGGATCCCCCCTCCCCAAAAGTCCCATAAGTCCTCTTCCCTCCCCCTGTTCCCCAATCAACCCATTCCTGCTTCCCTGTCCTGGTACTCCCCTACACTGTTGCATTGAGCCTTTCCAGGACCAGGGGCCTCTACTTCCTTCTACTTGGGCATCATTTGATATGTGAATTGTTTCTTGCGTATTCCAAGCTTCTGGGCTAATATCCGCTTATCAGTGACTGCATACCATGTGTGTTCTTTTGTGAATGGGTCACCTCACTCAGGATGACATTCTCCAGTTCCACCCACTTGCCTAAGAATTTCATGAATTCATTGTTTTTAATAGCTGAGTAGTATTCCATAGTGTAAATATACCACATTTTATGTATCCAGTCCTCTGTTGAGGGACATTTGGGTTCTTTCCAACTTCTGGCTATTATAAATAAGGCTGCTATGAACATAGTGGAGCATGTGTCCTTATTGCATGCTGGGGAGTCCTCTGGATATATGCCCAGGAGTGGTATAGCAGGATCCTCCAGAAGTGTCATGCCCAGTTTTCTGAGGAACCGCCGGACTGTTTTCCAGAGTGGTTGTACCAGCTTGCAATCCCACCAGCAGTGGAGGAGTGTTCCTCTTTCTCCACATCCTCACCAACACCTGGTGTCTCCTGAGTTTTTGATCTTAGTCATTCTGACTGGTGTGAGGTGAAATCTCAGGGTTGATTTGATTTGCATTACTCTAATGACTAAGGATGTTGAACATTTCTTAATGTGCTTCTCAGCCATTCAACATTCCTCAGGTGAAAATTCATTGTCTAGCTCTGTACCTCGTTTTTTTATTTTCTATTTTTTTTATTTACATTCCAAATGATTTCCCCTTTCCCGTTTCCTCCCTCCCCGAAAGTCCCATAAGCCCTCTTCCCTCCCCCTGTTCCCCATTCAACCCCCTCTCGCTTCTCTGTCCTGGTATTCCCCTACATCCAGTCTTTCCAAGACCAGGGAGTACTCCATTTTTAATAGGGTTATTTGGCTCTCTGGAGTCTACCTTCTTGAGTTCTTTGTATATCTTGAATATTAGGCCTCTGTGGGATGTAAGGTTGGTAAAGATCTTTTCCCAATTTGTTGGTTGTCGTTTTGCCCTTTACCTTACAGAAACTTTGTAATTTTATGAGGTCAATTCTTGTCAATTCTTGATCTTAGAGCACAAGCTATTGGTTTTCTGTTCAGGAATTTTCCTCTGTACCCATGTGCTCAAGGTTCTTTCCCAGTTTCTTTTCTATTAGTTTCAGTGTTTCTGGTTTTATGTTGAGGTCCTTGATCCACTTGGACTTGAGCTTAGTACAGGAGATAAGAATGGATAGATTTGCATTCTTCTGTATGCTGGCCTCCAGTTGAACCAGCACCGTCAGTTGAAAAGGCTATCTTTTTTCCACTGGATGGTTGTAGTTCCCCTGTCAAAGATCAAGTGACCATAGGTATGTGGGTTCATTTCTGGGTCTTCAGTTCTGTTCCATTGATCTACCTGCCTGTCACTGTACCAATACCATGCAGTTTTTAACACTATTGCTCCGTAGTACTGCTTGAGGTTGGGGATTGGGGAGAATTCCACCAGAAGTTCTTTTACTGTTGAGAATAGTTTTAGCTATCCTGGGTTTTTTGCTATTCCAGAAGAATTTGAGAATTACTCTTTCTAACTCTATGAAGAATTGAGTTGGGATTTTGTTTGAAATTGGGGATTGCATTGAATCTGTATATTGCTTTTGGCAGAATAGCCATTTTTACTATATTAATCCTGCCAATACATGAGCATGGAAGATCTTTCCATCTTCTGAGGTCCTCTTTGATTTCTTTCTTCAGAGACTTGAAGTTCTTGTCATACAGATCTTTCACTTGTTTGGTTCGAGTCACACCAAGATACTTTACAAAATTCTGACAAATGGAGAGAATTCTTGTAGGAAGAGGTTGTTATGCTGCTGTGATATTTTCCCAAAGAGATTATGAAGGAATATATGCAGTTTACTGCTCTGATCTAGCTTCTTAGTAAACAACAGAAAAGAAAACCTTGGGACACTTATATATTAGAAATATATATTAGGGAAGGGAAACATTAGAAAACATTTGGAGAACTGTACTGTACTTGAACTGACCCCCCAGGCTCTTTTTTATAATGCTAGATCCCAGGGTGTAGCTACATTTTTGAAGATTGTACACCTTTAGGAGGTAGGGTCTAGCTGAGAGAACTAGGTCACTTGGGGTAACTTGTAGCTCTGCACCTAGCTTCTGCCACACTTCACTTTGTACCACACCAGGATGTGAAGAGCTGTCTATCCTCTGCTCCATATCCCTACTCCCATGAATCACTGATCTCATGCTTTCTTTGTCAAAAAGATCAAAAACCCTCAAATCATAAACCAAAGGTAGATATTTGTTGACTTTTTTCTGAAGTTTTTTTTTTTTTGTCATGCAGATGTGGCTAAGGCACCCATGGATGATAGACATGTGGAGACCTGACTTTGACCATGTTAGGATCCAGCATCTACAAATTCAAAACCACAGGGAGGAAAAATGCTATGAGGAGAGTTTGGTTATAATGCTAGGACTGTAGGCATTGGCCACTTAAGGCCACTAAAAGGATGAATCATTCTTTAAGCTATCTCTGTGTCATCTGTTACAGATTCAACATCCTGACGGCCCCGGGTTGATTGGCTGAGCTTTAGCTGCAAGAGTTACAGGAAAGGATACGCATAGTTGAGATTTTTAGCTATTGAACTGTAAAAACATTATTTTCCACTCATTTAGGGTATCTTAAACTAAATCAGGCCTAAATGATGAGTGAGAAAGAGGAGATAGATGTATGGAAAGACAGAGAGACAGAGAAAGACTGGGAGAGTGGAAGAGAGATGGGGTGGGTGGGAAAGGAAAGAGAATAGTCCTCTCCTTGTGTCTGGTTAAAGTTAAACAGAGTGAAACAAGAGGGGGGAAAGGTAGTCTATATTATGAAAATGATCTCTGAGCTAATTATATCACTTTGGCTTATTAATATTCTGTCTAATTCTTCCTCTTGACAAACTTTATAATTTCAGAGAAAATAAATTTAACTGACATTTTTCTCCTTTTGACCCATATCACAATTTCTCTTGATGCACTGGATTAATTAGTTTTAAAGATTTTTATCTTGTGTGTGTGTGTGTGTGTGTGTGTGTGTGTTCACCCTGTGTGCATATGAGTCAGATTACCCTGGAGCTGGAGTTAAAGACCCTGGAGCTGGAGTTAAAGACCAACTGTAAGCTGTCCCACACGAATGCTGGATCCTTTGTCAGAGGAGTGTGTCCTGACTGCTGAGCCGTCTCTCTAGCTCCTTCATACTGCATTCCTTAGAACTATATATAATTATCTTACTGCTTTAGCGAACAAGCTTTTCCTTGGTGCTTTACCCTTGAAGTTTCCCGCTTCACCCCACTTCTCAGTGTATCAAGAACATTTTGACTTTGGTGTCTCAGATTCTTTACCTCCCTGAACCCACCTGGCTGGGTTCTAGGTCACTGTCTTCCCACCTTCCAATAGCTTCTACTGCCTTCATTAGTCATAACTTTCTATTTAGCATTCAGTAACAGATGTCTACTGATCTATTTCCTGTCGACCTTTGGAAAAGTATTTCTTCCCCACAGTTCAGTGACACTATAATAAGTTCAGGCTTTTGTCTTATCTCTGTGGTCTATTCTCTCCCAGTCTCATCAGCTTGCCTTAAAGTAGTAGCCTGTAACATTTTCTTCTTAAATAATTCCATTTGGTCCAAAGTTTTGAGTGCCATATATATTCTGATAACTCCTGAATCTGTATTTTTATTCCTAACCTCTGCACCAAGGTCTAGATAGGCATCTATTATAATGCCTATCCAAGATATCTAACATTTCCTCATGACCTTTTCCTCAGATAAAAATCTAGATTCATATATTAAAACTTTGATATTTTTCTTCATTTTTATATTAACATTTACCATTGCCTCATTTAAAGGTGTGAATACCAGTGACAGTGGAATACCCAAGATACAATTTACAGACCACATGAAGCTCAAGAAGAAGGAAGACCAAAGTATGGATGCTTCAGACCTTCTTAGAAGGGGGAACAAAATACTCAAGGGAGGAGATACAGAGACAAAGTGTGGAGCAGAGACTGAAGGAAAGACCATCTAGAGACTGTCCCACCTGGAGATCCATCCCAGATACAGTTACCAAACACAGACACTATTTTGGATGCCAAGAAGTGCATACTGACTGGAGCTTGATATAGCTGTCTCCTGAGAGGCTCTGCCAGAGCCTGACAAATACAGAGGTGGATGCTCAAAACCAACTATTGGACTGATCATGGGGTCCCCAATGGAGGAGTTAGAGAAAGTACTGATGGAGCTGAAGGGGTTTGCAACCCATAGGAAGAAGAACAATATCAACCAGCCAGACACCCCAGAGCTCCCAGGGTCTAAACCACCAACCAAAGAGTACACATGGAGGGACCCATGGCTCCAGCAGCATGTGTAGCAGAGAATGGCCTTGTCAGATACCAATGGGAGGAGAGGTCCTTGGTCCTGTAAAGGCTCAATGCCCCAGTGTAGGGGAATGTCAGGGAGGCAGGAGTGGGTGGGGGCTGGGGGATGAGCATCCTCATAGAAGCAGGGGGAAGGTGGATGGGATAGGGGGTTTCTGGAGGGAAAACTGGGAAAGGGGATAACATTTTAAATGTAAATAAATAAAATATCCAATTAAAAAAACAGATTTCATCCTTGGTCTCTGCTTCCTGCTCCCTGTCATGGTCCTTTCATCATCCATCTCACAAGCGCATAGAAGATTACACTTTCTAAAGAGCATGAATGTTTTGTGCCTTTATTTCCATTTTTCTTTCCTTGTCTTAATGCATTGTTAAGCATGTCTATGGATTTGCTAAAGGTAGAGCTGAGTGGATATTTTATTTTTCTTGAGTTTAACATAAGCGCTTATGATATTTTAATGATGAGTATAATTCTTGCAGGAGGTCTCTGACAGTAGACATACTATTTCTTTCAGGGAATTTTTTCTCATACTATACTGTACATATTTAATCGTGAATGTAAATTTAATGTGTCCAACTCGATGTTGGCATGATCAGAATTTCCTTTCTTAACAGGAAGACTAATAAAATAAGGAAGTCAATTCATAACCTAGAGAGGAAAGCCAGTGACATATAGGAAAAAAAATCCTCGGTGTGGATAAAAAAAAATGTTAGAAAAATAAGAAAGGGAATTAGATTTTGAAAAATGGGAACTTTGGAAATTAAACGCTTAATGCTTTAGGAAGTACACTGGATCTCATCATGAGAGCTCATTTCTGAAATCAAACATGAAGGTAGAGACAGGAAGAGAGCTGTACTAGTCCACCCTGGTTATATAGTGAGTTTATATAATGAGTTCAGTGTACTCTGAGCTGTGGAGTAGGTTTCCTTCTCACAAAACAGAAAATAAACAACCAAAATCCAAAGCTGAACTAAAACCAACCAACCAACCAGACCCACCATAGAAAGCATCACTAATAGATTCAATCAGAGGAGAGAATTGTGTCTAAAATCTGAGAAACTTTGCAAAGAACTTAACAAAATATATTTAGGACTTGCATACTAAAATTCCAAAACAACAAAGAAAGAGGATCCAAAGACCTACTGACTCAAATTGGTAGTATTCCCTATAAATTGAAGGTGGCAATATTTGTTGTTTAGAGGTATGATCATGTATCCCCAGCTGGCCTGTGGTTCACTATCTAGTCTGGGCTGGCTCAAATGCATTACTCCCCTTCCCCCACCTCGTGAATACTGAGCTTTAAAATGTTATATAAATTTCCCCAGAGATTTAACACAATCTTAATAAAACTTCCTAACAAGACTCCTTTTTGAGAACTTGACAAGCTAATACTTAATACGGAAAAAATCAAAGAATCTAGAAAAGCTGAGACAACTGTGAAATAGGAAAAGTAGAAGATAGAAGCATCATTTTCAGACTTTGATTAATCAAGATGTAAAAATCAAAATTAATACACAAAACCATGTCAGTGTGGTGCTGCTGAAAGGGCAAACACACACATCAGTGGAACAAATCCAGTCCACAGTTACACTCACATATGTGTAACTAATATGTTTTTATAAAAGTACAAAAAATTCAGTAAAATATAATCTTTCAAAAAAAATGGTTCTTGTAGATTTGAAAGTCTATGTTAAAAAAAAAACTCGATTGATACTTCACAACATGTACAAAAACTAAATTCAAATCTTGATAAACAATATAAAAATATGTCAATTGTTAAAAAAATTCCAGAAAAAATAGGACAAAATATTAAATATCATAAGTTGAGCCAGAACTTTTTAGACACAACAACAGATTCCAATCCATGAAGAAAAAAATTGAAAAGTCATAGTTCATCAAAATTTAAAATCTTTGTGCTTTGGGGAGCTGGAAAAAATGACTCAGTGGTTAAGAGCATGCAGGGCTTTTATGGAGAACCAGAGTTTAGTTCCTAGCACACATGTTAGAGCAACTCACAACCATCTGAAACTCTAGTAACACAAGCAACGACAATTAGGACCATATCAGTCTTCTTTACACTTCCCAAGATCGAATTCTTCTCCACTATTAAGAATACTATATATTGTTTTATAGCTACTAAGAAATAACTTTAATACTAGTTTGTACACTTTATAAACATGTCTATATTGTCAAACAATCATCAGTAGAACAACACATCATGCTTTATAGATAACATTTTTTCTGCTTTTTAGTTTCTTTGAATTTTGAGCCTTTATCCTGTGAGCACGTATCATCTTTTAACCTGGAAAAATCTATAGGTTAAAAAAATTAATTTCATAGAAACAGAATGGGAAAATATCTTGTTTAATGGGGTAAAAAAAAATATTCCTGTACTTTTAATTGACAATACATTGATAATGGGCAATGTGATATATTTTTAAACTCAGTTTGCAAACCTGTATTGCTAATGCATCTTTCCCTTGCTCTGGTTCAAGCCTTGCTATTCTCACCACCTGCTCAATAAGAATGATAAACATGTCAGGTACATTTGCAAATTATCAAGAAAGCAGTGACCTGAAATCCAAAGGACCATCACAAAAAATAGAGAAAGTTTTTACTTGTAAGGTTGGCATTTAACACAGTGTGATTTTTTTTCCCCTCATAGGATATCAGAGAATTGGAATTCTATCAATTGTTAAGAATTTCTTTGTCAGATATACATTTGAAAACTGAGAAAACCACCACCATATGGTTTTAGAGAACTGTTCAATCTATTTTGAGGCAAACTTGACAAGATTAAATTTACTTATTAAATCTCACAACTCTTTCCCTGGTTCATGCAAAACAATGGCAGCTGCTGCTTCCTAGGAGAAGGTGGGGCAGCTGAATGATCTCCAGCCCTCAGCATGCCATGGAAGCTACAGGCAGGAAGGAATGGACCCAGGAGGAAAGCATAAATCTTAGAAGTGGTGTAGACAGTTGATTGATGTAGAACTGATGCAGCCCCATCCTTCATCCAGTGGCATAATAATAATAATAATAATAATAATAATAATAATAGATTTTTATCTAACAATGTGGTGGAATCCTCACCCATTAAAAATGGACTGATTTAACCCCTCAGTTTCAGGAGAGCTTTTGTAAGGATATGAGGTGCTGGAATGCTATGTCATCTCTAACTTGCTTGCTATTATGGTTCTTAAAAATTTGAATACCTTAAGACCAAGCTCAAAGATTATACTCACTATCTATGTGAAATGAACAGGGACTCTATTCATATCAATCAGAAGTTCATTGAGAATGTCCTGGTCCTCTCCACCTATCAGGTTCTGGAGAACATCTAGTATATAGAGACAATACATACTACTATGTCCCATACTATAGTGTTTGATAAGACCATGATTGCCTAAGCCACAGTCTCTAACACTGGAGTTGCAGTCTTAGGTGCAGTAATGAATGTGGGAATTCTGAAACCTTTGACAACAGGAAATGACTTCATGCGAAATAAGCAGAAATTGATTCAAACTCAAGTGCTTAGTGGTTCCAAGGTATTTGGGTGGTGCTCAGGCATGTTGCATCATGGGATTTCACTGTAGCTTCACATTTAAACACAGGATGTGTCCACTTTGCACTGTGCATGTCACCCACTGCCAATCAGTGCAGGCTGCCTAGAAGCCCCTCGCTCGGCTAGATTAATCATTGTTAGATCATGAACTACAGTGTTTTACTGTATACACAAATATTTCTTGTCATAGATAATTATACCGGTTTAACCATGAAAATAAAGACTTAACTGTTTTCTATTACTATTTCCTCAGCATTTTTTATGTATTATGTGATAAATGCTGGTGATGAAAAGGTTTAAGAACTCCTGTTCTAAGCCCTTAGGTTTTAGAGAGCATAAAACCTAGCATGGACTGGATAGTTATGTGTCATGAGTTCTATCACCCAGTTACCTAACCTGTTTTCCAGTAGCTCTCATAAGGCCTACTGTCCCCAGAAGGCTGTGGATCTGTTTGCATTCACCATCCAGCAAAATGTCAGACCCTCAGGTACATTATAACTGGCACCAGGAATCTTAACTCAGTGAATTCAGTGAAAGTTTAAATTATGACTGCTCTCTTCCATCAAGTATTGCCATGTGAGTTCAACACATTGTCAGAAACTTCCCGAAGATCTCTGCCAACATAAATTAGTTCTTTTAGTGTGTGTGATTTATTGTTTACTTTGAGCTTTTGCTTTCGCAGAGAAGTAGGGCATGAAAGAATTATTTTTTGTCCCCTTAACAAAAAATATATTCAGCAATGGAAGAAATAAGTTCATTTTAAAATGGAACAATTGCATTGGTTGTTCAATGGTAGAATTCTCGCCTCCCATGAAAATGGAACAATTTCTACAGAGGAGAAACAAATATTTCCTGTAGGAAGGAAGGCTCTTAGATCAAGGATGTACTTATGAGAGATCATAATACCCGTCCATGGGAGTGAGAGATGCAAGTAGACCTAGATAGCTGAATAACTTGAGGACCTCCAGTTTTGGGGCTTTTGATGTAATCTGAAAAAAAAATAATTTAAGACAATCTGTTTGAAATAAAATCAGAGTTTATTAAAAAAGAAAAACACAAGTACACACTGGAGACAGGATCAGAATGTGAGCATTATGTTAAAAACATGTTTACCTGTTGATAGATATGTATGTGATATCACCACTTTTGAGGTCCCATTGTTCAAGGAATGTAATTTAAAGTTTCAAAGATTAAGTAGAGCTTTTTAAAAGCAAATTTAAAATGTGTTTACTTATTTATCTTAATTTCTTTTATTAGATAAAATTGCAAAGTGGTTGCAGTTGAATTGTTCAGTTTTACAGATGGCAGGTTAAAGTCAAAGGCTGTAAAGATGTAAGACACATGATCTGGCCTTGACCAAAGTTGATCAACTGCTACAATCATCTTAACTAGGAAATTTCTCAGGAAAGGAGGTATCATCTCTACACAGGAAGTCTTCACAGCAGTTTTGCGTTTTCTATTTGGGCAGAAATTCTTGACTCAGCTCCCAAGGAATGTAAACCAGACCCTGGGAGTGGAGGAGAGTTAAGAAAAATCTTTTCCTTTCTCAGATCCATTTAATTTTTCCATATTTCCAGCTTGGCTCATGGAGAATTTAATTATACCAATTCATCTCCCACATAAGAGTATTACAGTATATCCGCTCTCACGGTGTCATGTGAATGGAATTCACTCATCTTCCCCATGATTGAGACAGCAGCATCTGACTTGGTATCAGATCAGCAATATTAGAAAAATCTCGCTGACATAAGCAAATACTTAAAATGTTGCTTTTGTGGATGAACTTGCTTTCTAACTCTGTTGTTATCAGCTTGAAAAGAGCACACTCCAGGTAATGGCTTCCTTCTGGTTTGGAGCCCAGAATAAGCAGCAAAGAACAGAACTGCTTGAACTAGTTGAACCACAAATGTATACGTGGTAAAAATAAGCACATACCATAACGATTGCTATGAAGGTTGTTTGTTATACAAACACCTGACTAGAACACACATTGGTATCACGTATCTCACACTGCTAAAACTTTACAGATATAATGTTGGCTGTAAGCAGCAAGAAAACTGATAGTAAAAGCTGAAAAACGGTAACGGATATCATATACTGCAAAGATAATAAAGTAATTTCCTGGGATAACTAACATAAAATATGTTTACTAGATCATGTAAAGAACTTTTGAAAAAGAATTTAGAAAGGTGAGTTAATTTCTTACAACTGCAGTATTATGAAATTGCCTGAAATGGTAGAACAGAGGAAATAATCAGCTTGCAAAAACTCAGAAGAGGGAAATTTAATGTAAGAAGTTGCAGGGCTGAAAGATGGACTCAGATAAAACATATGATAGCTATTAAACAGCCTCAGAATAAAGAACATATCAAAGGTGAAGTTGTAACATTTGATATCACCTTGTAGGAGACTGGGGCTTCATCTTTTCTGCTTTATACAGCTGAGTAAAAAGCTTTCAGGGGATGCCTTAAAGGAGCTTGGTGCCTCTCAATTACTTATCTCTCGGTCACTCTAGAGAGAAGGTATGTTGCATAAAGAACAGGTCATGTTTTAACATGTATTTACATGGAATGAAACCCATAGAAAATCACAATATTTTTGAGAGGATGATATTGTCAAAATTTTTACCAGCTTCAAGATAAAAGAAGCTGAGAGTATATGAGATACAAAAATAAATGCTATGTCTTCAACTCTCTGGAAGAAACTGGGTAATGACTGACAAGGAAAGGTCTTCACAGGGTACAAAACAGATTTAAACAACAGAGCAGGATGTTATTCCTATAGAAATAGCTAGGTTCAAATCTAGGGACCTAGAAATATTTCTGTGCCCAGCAAGAGTTCAGAAATTCTATCTAGTACTTTTGTTTTCAGTTTCTGGTGGAAGTGTTTATTTCTGTTACTGAATTCTTACTCTGTGAATATATGTTGTGTGTGGCAGGTAGTCATTCTCCAAATCATTCATTGTGTGTGTGTGTGTGTGTGTATCCAGACAATGTATGTCGCAGATATAGATCAAAAGGCTTTAGGATGTAATTTTATTGGATGAAGGTGAAAAAAAATTGGGGCAGAGTCTGATAGAATGAAATATTACAGCAAGTATTCGTTTTCCCATTAACAGTACCAAACATTCTCACTCTTTCTGTGGACTTGTAGAAATAGAGTTTCCCATCTTCACTTAAGTGATTTACCTTGCCGGTGGCATGTTGGGAGGGTATATTAAATGTAATACGAGCAGAGGTTTGAAATGAATGTGTGATCGGCGTTTATTTTAACATTCTTGCCATCCTCCTCAGAATATAACCATGCTAGCCTCTGCCCCTAGAGCATGGTTCCAGAGCAAGAAACATGGAGGAGAGCAACAGCTTACCTAAAAACCAACAGTACAAAGAAGGTACCTAAGTCAACCCTCAAACACAGAAGCAAAAACGAAATGTTCACTGCTTATCACTGACATGTTGTCATTTTGTTTTGTTTTGTAGCTACAGATGACTGAAACTGAGCCCCATTCCCTAACTTATCTCTATACTCCAAAAAAAGAATTTCATAAGAATATGAATTCTATTTCATGAATTAATTCAGTATCTTGGATAGAAAACTCCCTCAATTCAGTGTTGGCTTTTTAGACTACAGAAGCAAAGAAATTATCACGACTACCTAATACCTTGTATCACTTCAGTTCTTTGGTTGCACACAATCATGACAATTTCAACAAAAGAGAAGTCAATAAACCTTATAAGGAGTGAATAGAACTGACTAGAAACTGAAAAATGATATTTAATAACAATAGGCACCAAAGGGTTTTCTGGAATCTAGAAGGCTACAAAATTAAGAATGATGGAATGTGAAGGATTCTGATGGAGATGCCATGGGAAGAATATATGGATACATTGTAACATTATCACATGAAAAAGGAAAACATAGCTGGTTTAATGTGGACCACATGGGTATCTACTGCATGGGAGAAAGCAATACCTCTGCTTAGTTTCATCCAATTAGTTAAAAAAAAAGTAAGTAGAAAGAAGGAGTGGGAGTAAGGAGAGAAGAGAAAGGAGAGGGAGGGAAGGAAAAAGAGAAGGGTACAAAAAGCAAGGACCTCGCTGCTGTCAGGAGGGAACACATGTGTAAGGAAGAGAAGACTTCAGCTTCCATACTGCCACACAGCACATGGTGGAGGCCCTCTTAAAGCAGCACATTTGTGCATGAGTCTTATATGCATTTACACCTGTTTTTAGCAAATGTCATTAAAACCATAAGCAAGAGCTTTAAAAAGACATACATCTTCAGGAATCAAAGAAATGAGAGCAGTGGTGAAAGCCAAGAAGCTTAAAGCTTGACAGAACAGGTGGGTAGAAAAATCAATGCGGCAGATGAAGGAAAGTAGAGAGCTAAGCTGGAAGTAGTCTGAAAGTGCAGAGGTATATGGAAGATTACCAGGACAGTCTCCAGAACCCAGGAAGAATGAAATGACAGGGAGGCATAAAATAAAGACAAGTTTAAAAGTCTTCTCAGAAGCTGCCGACAATAGTTGCCACGCTGTTCCCAGCAGAAAGGCTAAGTGAGTGAAGTCTGTATTTAAAGACACTGTACACAGTGTAGAGCAGGTCCTATTCTCAGAAGAGGAGCACTGATAAAGCTTCTGGCAACATCCTACCTTCTTGTCTCTTTCCCTAGAGATTTCCATGTTGTGTGCAGCTGGGCTTACGCCTGACAGGTGACAATCAATAGCTCCCTTTCTAAGTATGCTGGCATGTCCATGGAAGACAGCTAGAGCTGTCATTTAAGAGATCTCCCACTGAAATCACTGAGGTACCAACCAATTTCCAAAGCCTGCCAAATGATAGTCTATGTTTTATATTGACCCACTTACAAATAAGAACAAAGAATGAAGAAATACCAACATTAGGATCTGTGGTCCATGGGGTAGAAAAAGTGGCAGGGCTATGGAGAAAATGTCTCCATGACTGGGTAGAATAAATACACAGCCTATTATGGTTAAATAAACTCAAAGACTTAAATTATTGTCTCAGTGTTCAGGGAAAGTATTGATATCCACTGACAGTGCTATGCAAACAGTCAATGAGGTAATTTATTAATACCAGGGAAAGTAAAAATAAATTTTACAAGAAAGAAGACAAAATAATTAGTGGTGATAAAGTAGTTATAACCCAGTCATAATTAAGGTGAACATAATTGTTCACAGTGTGTATTGTTTAATACCCAAGTCATGATGTCATTGTTATGCCAGGAAAGAAAGTATGTGTGTGTTTCTCTGGTACATGTTTATGTTGGAAAGGAGTATAGGAAAGCCAAGGTCTCATTTCCACAGCAGAAAGCTGGGAAATAGTAAGCAAAATTGGGAATAAAAAACACATGCAAGTAAAGATTTAAAAATACAATGGCAGTTGACAAATGTTCACCTTGCAGAATAAGGAATTGATCTTTTTTTTCTTTTTTTCTTTTTTTTTTTTTTTTTTTTTTGGTTTTTCGAGACAGGGTTTCTCTGTGTAGCCCTGGCTGTCCTGGAACTCACTTTGTAGACCAGGCTGGACTCGAACTCAGAAATCCTCCTGCCTCTGCCTCCCAAGTGCTGGGATTAAAGGCGTGCGCCACCACCGCCCAGCCCCTCAGGAATTGATCTTCTATAAGAGCCCACATTTAAGAGAAGCTGGGGGCAGGGCAGTGCTAGTATAACATGCTCACTTGTAATTCTGTGAAGTTTGCTAGCTAGACAGTCAGCCTATTTGGTAAGCTTCAGGACAATGAGAGACCTTCAATAACGACAAATAATAATAAATAATATTATGGTAGTATAAACATTAAAAAAGAAAGAAAAAAGTGGGTGGCACTTGAGGGACAACTGGGGTTGTTCGGGCCTACACAGGTACACACACATGCACTCAGTACCTGTCCACACAGGAATAAGCACACACACACACACACACACACACACACACACAAGCACGCAAACAAAAAAATTGTATATCTAAAATGTCATATAATGTTTCAAATTGTCTTTAATAGTAGTTACTCCTCCCCATATTCCTTCCCCCTACCCTATTTAGCCCTATCTGCAAATGGGGGCAGGGGCGAATATGTTCATGATACATGATGGGAAATTCTGAAAAAGATATTAGTAAAATAGGAGAAAAGATATTTCTAAGTGCCAGAAGATACAGCTAATGGAACAGAAGCTGAAGACAACAACTCGGCCTTTCTGTGTTTTTATTTTAATTATGATAAGAAGGCAACTACAATTCTGTTTTCTTAACAGGGACTTTTGTAAGAAGTGATGGGGCAGCCATGAGAGAGGTTTCCATTCAAACATAAGCAAGGAGAGATATCACCAGTAACTCAGAGAGACAAAGCCCCCTGCTAAGGAGCTAGGAGAATCCTTGGATATAACTCTTGGAAAGATTCTGAAGAAAACAGCCCAGCTGCTCATTTCACTGTAATGTAGCTTCCTTATGTTATCCTAGAATCAGTAACAAGATTGAATTTTAGGGTTGCAAGATGGCTCAGTAATTAAGAGCACTGGATGCTCTTCCAGAGGATATGGGTTCAATTCCTAGCACACACTTGGTGGCTCACAAACACCTGTTCCAGGAGATCCAGTGCCCTCTCCTGGCCTCCACAGGCACCAGGCATGTATGTAGTGCACAGATAAACATGTAGGCAAAACACCCGTACACATGAAAATTAATTAGTGTTTTAAAAGATTTGAATTCTAGGTTCATGGTCTCTAGAAGTCTTCTGCATTTAAGAGACATATGCAGAGAACTTGCAGAGTATGAGGCTTCTAGGATAAGAAGATGAGCTTGGGTGGTAACTGCTCTGTAAGTTCATTAACGTGAACAGTAATAACACTTGAAGCACAATGAGGGCCTCCTTGGTGCCTTGCACAGTATATGTGCTACACAGAGTTTTCACTTTGTGTCCTTCTCATTATAAACTATAAATAGTTCTGTAAACCAGGTTAAAATTTTATGGCTCTGTAACTACAGAGAATGCCTGCCCAGCACTCACCAATTCTCAGGCATCATGCCAACAGTCCATTATATCTTCCTTAAAACTCTCTGGTGGGTGTACGCTTGATATCATTTCTATTTTTAAAAAAGTGAAACTCAAAATAGAAAAGTTTATAATTTGCCAAGACTCTCACTTATCATAAATGGACAAGCTGGAACTCAAAGGTCTAATTCCAAAACCTGCTCATGGAGACATGGCACACAACAGTAACAGCAAATGACAAAATTAAAATGTAATAGAACTTAAATAACATAGCTAAGGCTACATAGTCACATGTGAGTGGAGCCAGCTCTAAAGTTCTATCTTCTCTGAACCTAAATATTGTCTTTCACTGGATTGTTCCACCTTCATGTCAGAAGGCCAGTACATTAAAAAGCAACGTTCCCTTTGTCTTGGGATTACCATCCAGTGATGGTGAATACATTGATCAGTGGTACAAAGGGACCCTAGGGCACAGAGAAATGCAGAGTACAGGCATTATCAAGAATGATCCTCCAAAACTGTCCCAAAGCTAGCATAAGAGTGGACCTGGAAGATAGAAGAAACAACTACGGAGATCCTGCTTCGACAGAGGAGAAGGAGCGAGCCAATTCCTGAAAGCCATCCTTCATAATTGTTCTATGGCACCCTCTCTCTGCCGGTGTGTCTCTCACATGCATAGCAGTAACTCTGACAATAAAAAGTTTGTAGGATCAGTGATCAACAAAAAAAAAAAAAGAATGATCCTCCAAGTCTTAGGATATTGAGGGTTGTGGGTGTGCCTGCCCTTTCCTCTACCTCTATAACACCCTCAGCAGTAACACAGAGTTTCAGAGGCTTGATTCTGAAGCCATTCCCATGGTTTAGAGAACCTGGTTCTATTGCTTGCTAGTTGAGTTAATCAGGCTTTGGTTTCACCATGTGTAAAACACTAATGAAAACCCAGGCACATCTGCAACTTCAAGCAGAAGCTGATGCAGAGGCTGTGGAGAGGTGCTGCTTACTGGCTTGCTCACCTGGCTTGCTCAGCCTGCTTTCTTATAAAGCCTAGGACCACCAGCCCAGGCATGGCACTGCCCACAATGGTCTGGGCCCACCCCCACTGATTACTCGTTGAGGAAATGGCTTACAGCTAGATCTCATGGAGGCATTTTCTCAGCAAAGCTACTTCCTCTCTGATGACTCTAGCCTGTGTCCAGTTTGTACACAAGATCAGCCAGTACACTGGTTACAAGAGTTAGACTTTGTCTCAAAAAAAAAAATCAAAGTGGAGTGGTTAATATAACAAGGAGATCATTTGGAAACTATTTTCTTAGAATAATTAATGACAACTAGCCCTTGGCATAGAGTATTAACATCAATTATAATTATTGTATTTATATTATTTAAGGATTTAAGGACACCCTAACTCTGAAACAAAGTCTTCTCATTAGGTCACCTGCCCAATATCATCAAGATGAATTTGGCCTCTGTTCTGGATATTACAAGCTTTAGGAATGAATGTCCTTGTCATCTACTGCAGACCTACTTATGAGTATCTTACCTAATTTCTTGTGGTGTGTCCATTCAGGCCTCAAATTTCTAATGAGTACGGCCCTAATTATTACTCCCAGGACTCATTACAAATTCTTGCTTCTCCTGTAACAGCAGTCAATTCTGCAGATCCTGGTATGTACATAGATGTGAACTACAGTGACCTGTACTCTCTGCCAACTTGTGCTGGGGATGACTTCTGAACCTGGAGTTTCCATTTATCTTTCCATCACCATCAAATCACAATTCTCAACAGAGTCAAAGCTGGTTCAGTGATTTTAACATTTTAAAAGATTTCCTTTTTATGTGTTTCAGTGTTTTGCCTACATGTATGTAGTTGTGCCTCATGCATACCTAGAGCCTACAAAAACCAGAAGAGGGAGGCAGATCTGCTAGATCTGAACTGTTAAAATTTGCAAAGCAGACCTGAGACTGGAGGGAGTGCTGCAACCTGCGCCATATTTGCTCTGGTGATAGACCAGACAGGGACTCCAGGTACACAGAGATATCCCAAATATAATATCTCTTGGGACACAGCCCGCTAGGGTTCCACCTGTGCCCAAGAGTGGGGCAGCTCTGTGGTCGTCTGTGCCAGGAGAAACCCGGTCGTCCAGGGGTGCAGAAATAACCTTGCAGGCTCACAGGAGGTTCAAGCACCAGCCAATGACAGCAGGACCAACTAATGCCAGAGATCACCAGATGGCAAAAGGCAAACGTAGGAACATTACTAACAGAAATCAAGGCAATATGGCACCATCGGAACCCAACTCTCCAACAGCAGCAAGTCCTGGATACCCCAAAACACCAGAAAGGCAAGATTTGTAATTAAAATCATATCTCATGATGCTATTAGAGGATTTCAAGAAGGACCTAAATAAATCTCTTAAAGAAGTAGGAGAACATGAATCAATAGGTAGAAGCCCTTACAAAGGAAAGACAAAAATCACTTAAAGAAATTCAGGAGAATATGGGTCAACAGATAGAAGCCCATAAAGAGGAAACACAAAAATAACTTAAAGAAATACAGGAGAATTTGGGTCAACAGGCAGAAGTCCTGAAAGAGGAAACACAAGAATATCCTAAAGAAATATAGGAAAACACAAACAAACAAGTGAAGGAACTGAGCAAAACCATCCAGGATCTAAAAAAGGAAGTAGAAATAAGTAAGAAATCACAAAAGGAGACAACTTTGGAGAGAGAAAACCTTGGGAAGAAATCAGGAGACATAGATGCAAACATCAACAATAGAATACAAGAGATAGAAGAAAGAATCTCAGAGGCCGAAGATACCATAGAAAGCATTGACTCAACAGTCAAAGAAAATGCAAAATGCAAAAAGCTTGTAACCCAAAACATCCAGGAAATACAGGAAACAATGAGAAGACTAAACCTAAGGATTACAAGTATAGAAGAGAGTGAAGATTTCCAACTTAAAGGGTCAGTAAATATCTTCAACAAAATTATGGAAGAAAATTTCCCTAACCTAAAGAGAGAGATGCCCATGAACATACAAGAAGCCTACAGAACTCCAAACATACTGGACCAGAGCAGAAATACCTCCCATCACATAATAATCAAAACACCAAATGTACTAAACAAAGAAAGAATATTAAATGCAGTAAGAGAAAAATGCCAAGTAACATATCACGGAAGACCTATCAGGATTACATCAGACTTCTCACCAGAGACTATGAAGGCTAGAAGATCCTGGGAAGATCACATACAGACTCTAAGAGAACACAAATACCAGCCCAGATTACTATACCCAGCAAAACTCTCAATCACCATAGATGAAGAAACCAAGATATTCCATGATAAAACCAAATTTACACAATATCTTTCCACAAACTCAGCCCTGCAAAGGATAAAAAGTGGAAATCACCAATAGAAGGAGGGAAACTACACCCTGGAAAAAGCAAGATAGTAACCTTCTCTCATTAAACCCAAAAGAAGATAACCACTCAAACATAAAAATAACATCAAAAATAACAGGAAGCAATAATCACTATTCCTTAATATCTCATAACATCAATGGACTCAATATCCCAATAAAAAGACATAGACTAACAGACTGGATACATAAACAGGACCCAGCATTTTGCTGCGTATGGGAAACGCACCTCAGTGTCAAAGACAAACACTTCCTCAGAGTAAAAGGCTGGAAAACAATTTTACACGCAAACAGTCCCAGGAAACAAGCTGGAGTAGCCATCCTAATATCAGATAAAATTCTTTCAACCAAAAGTCATCAAAAAAGACACAGAAGGACACTACATAATGGTCAAAGGAAAAATCCACCAAGAAGAACTCTCAATTCTGAACATCTATGCTCCAAATGCTCATTCGCAAAAGAAACTTTACTAAAGCTCAAAGCACACACTGCACCTCACACAATAATAGTGGGTGACTTCAACACTCCACTCTCTGCAATGGACTGATTAGGAAAACAGAAACTAAACAGGGACAGAGTGAAACTAATTGAAGCTTTGGACCAAATGGATTTAACGAATATATATAGAACATTTCAACCCTAAAGCAAAAGAATATACCTTCTTCTCAGCACCTCATGGTACCTTCTCCAAAATCGACCATATAATTGGTCAGAAAACAGACCTCAACAGATATAAGAAGATCGAACTAATCCCATGCCTCCTATCAGATCACTATGGAGAAAGAGTGGTCTTCAATAGCAACAAAAACAACAAAAAGTCCACATACACATGGAAGCTGAAAAATGCTCTACTCAATGATACCTTGGTCAAGGAAGAAATAAAGAAAGAAATCAAAGACTTTTTAAAATTTAATGAAAATGAAGGCACAACATACCCTAATTTATGGGACACAATGAAAGCAGTGCTAAGAGGAAAACTCATAGCCCTGAGTGCCTCCAAAAGGAAATGGGAGAGAGCATACACTAACAGCTTAATGGCACACCTGAAATCCCTGGAAGAAAAAGAAGCAAATACACACAAGAGGAGTAGAAGGCAGGAAATCATCAAACTCAGGGCTGAAATCAATCAAGTAGAAACAAATAGAACCATACAAAGAATCAACAAAACTAGTTGTTGGTTCTTTGAGAAAATCAACAAGATAGATAAACCTTTAGCCAGACTAACCAGAGGGCACAGAGACAGTATCCAAACTAACAAAATCAGAAATGAAAAAGGAGATATAACAACAGAAACTGAGGAAATTCAAAAAATCATCAGTTCCTACTACAAAAGCCTATATTCAACACAACTGGAAAATCTGGAGGAAATGGACAATTTCCTAGACAGATACCAAATACCAAAATCAAATCAGGTTCAAATAGACAATCTAAACAATCCCATAACCCCTAAAGAAATAGAAGTAGTCATTGAAAGCCATCCAACCAAAAAAAGCAAAGGACCAGATGGTTTTAGTCCAGAATTCTATCAAAACTTCAAAGAAGACCTAACACCAATACTCTTCAAACTATTCCACAAAATAGAAACAGAGGGAACACTGCCCAACTCGTTCTATGAAGTCACAATTTCGCTGATACCAAAACCACACAAAGATCCAACAAAGAAAGAGAACTTCAGATCAATTTCCCTTACGAATATCAATGCAAAAATACTCTATAAAATTGTTGCCAACCAAATCCAAGAACACATCAAAAGGATCATTCAGCATGATTAAGTGGACTTCATCCCAGAGATGCAGTGGTGGTTCAAGGAAATCCATCAATGTAATCTACTACATAAACAATCTCAATGAATAAAACCACATGGTCGTTTCATTAGATGCTGAAAAAGCATTTGACAAAATTTAGCATCCGTTCATGCTAAAAGTCATGGAAAGATCTGGAATTCGAGGCCCATATTTAAACATAGTAAAAGCAATATACAGCAAACCAGTAGCTAACATCAAACTAAATGGAGAGAAACTTGAAGCAATCCTACTAAAATCAGGGACTAGACAAGGCTGCCCTCTCTCTCCATATCTTTTCAATATAGTACTTGAAGTTCTAGCTAGAGCAATTAGACAACATAAGGAGATCAAAGGGATACAAATTAAAAAGGAAGAAGTCAAACTATCACTATTTGCAGATGACATGATAGTATACTTAAGTGACACAAAGAACTCCACCAGAGAACTCCTACAGCTGATAAACAACTTCAGCACAGTGGCCGGATAAAAAATCAACTCAAGCAAATCAGTAGCCTTCCTATACTCAGAGGATAAGCAGGCTGAGAAAGAAATTAGGGAAATGACACCCTTCATAATAGCCACGAACAATATTAAGTATCTTGATGTGACTCTAACCAAACAAGTGAAAGATCTGTATGATAAGAACTTCAAGTCTCTGAAGAAGGAAATAGAAGAAGACCTCAGAAGGTGGAAAAATCTGCCATACTCATGGATTGGCAAGATTAATATAGTAAAAATTGCCATCTTTCCAAAAGCAATATACAGATTCAATGAAATTCCCATCAAAATCCCAACTCAATTCTTCATAGAGTTAGAGCAATTTAAAAGTTTATCTGGAATAAAAGAAAACCCAGGATAGCTAAAACTATTCTCAACAGTAAAAGAACTTCTGATTCTGGTAGGATGAGTATCCTGGACCTCAAGCAGTACTACAGAGCAATAGTGTTAAAAACTGCATGGTATTGGTACAGTGACAGGCATGTAGATCAATGGAAAACAATTGAAGACCAAGAAATGAACCCATACTCCTATGGTCACTTGATCTTTGACAAAGGAGCTACAACCATCCAGTGGAAAATAAGATAGCCTTTTCAACAGATGGTGCTGATTCAACTGGAGGTCAGCATGCAGAAAAATGCAAATCAATCCATTCTTATTTCCTTGTAATAAGTTCAACTTCAAGTGGATCAAGGACCTCCATATAAAACCAGACACACTGAAACTAATAGAAATGAAACTGGGGAAAAGCCTTGAATACATGGGTACAGAGGAAAATTTCCTGAACAGAACACCAATAGCTTATGCTCTAAGATCAAGAATAGACAAATGGGACCTCATAAAATTACAAAGTTTCTATAAGGCAAAGGACACTGTCAATCGAATAAAACGGCAGTCAACAAATTGGGAAAAGATCTTTACCAACCCTACATCCGACAGAGGGCTAATATCCAATATATACACAGAACTCAGGAAGTTAGACTCCAGAGAGCCAAATAACCCTATTAAAAAATGGGGTACAGAGCTAAAAAAAAAACAAAATTTTCACCTGAAGAATATCGAATGGCTGAGAAGCACCTAAAGAAATGTTCAACATCCTTAGTCATTAGAGTAATGCAAATCAAAACAACTCTGAGATTTCACCTCACACCAGTCAGAATGGCTAAGATCAAAAACTCAGGAGACAGCAGTTGTTGGCGAGGATGTGGAGAAAGAGGAACACTCCTCCACTGAAGGTGGGTTTGCAAGCTGGTACTACCACTCTGGAAAGCAGTCTGGCGGTTCCTCAGAAAACTGGGCATGACACTCCCGGAGGATCCTGTTATACCACTCCTGGGCATATACCCAGAGGACTCCCCGGCATGCAATAAGGACACATGCTCCACTATGTTCATAGCAGCCTTAATTATATTAGCCAGAAGCTGGAAAGAACCCAGATGTCCCTCAACGGAGGAATGGATTCAGAAGATGTTGTATATTTACACAATGGAATACTACTCAGCAATTAAAAACAATGAATTCATGAAATTCTTAGGCAAATGGTCAGAACTGGAAAATATCATCCTTAGTAAGGTAACCCAATCACAAAAGAACACACATGGTATGCAGTCACTGTTAAGTGGATATTAACCCAGAAGCTCAGAATACCCAGGACACAATTCACATATCAATTGATTCCCAAGAAGAAGGAAGGAGAGGCTCCTGGTCCTGGAAAGACTGAATGTAGCAGTGTAAGGGAATACCAGGGCAGAGAAGTGGGAGGGGCTTGACTGGAACAGGGGGTGGGAAGAGGGCTCATGGGACTTTCGAGGAGGGGGGAATCAGGAAAGGGGAAATCAATTGGAATGTAAATAAAAAATATAGAAAATAAAAAAAACAATTTGCAAAGCAACCTTACAACAAATATTATCTAATTTTACCTGCATAAAAGTATTTTTCACTAGCACTTTACTGCCCCTAAATGTTTGAGAATCAGTCAATGATTAATTTGACAATAGTTTTGTTTTTTTTTGTTTTTTTTGTTTTTTTTTTGGTTTTTCGAGACAGGGTTTCTCTGTGTAGCCCTGGCTGTCCTGGAACTCACTTTGTAGACCAGGCTGGCCTCGAACTCAGAAATACTCCTGCCTCTGCCTCCCAAGTGCTGGGATTAAAGGCGTGCGCCACCACCGCCCGGCTTGACAATAGTTTTAAAGAAACAGTAGCAAAGAATTAGGAACTGGGTTTTCTGTTTCCAGACACTCTTTAGAACACCCTGCCTATAAGGTCTGCACAATCTATACTGGCCTCTTCTTCCTGGTGCTTAGTTAGATAATTGCCAAAGATATTGTATACAGCCCAGACCTTCTTTCTCTACCTCTGTACCTCCCAACAGCTACTCTTGTGAATAATCTGAACAACTCATGGACAGTAAGTCTCATATCTGAAAACAGCATCCTTTCTAGGTCACTCTAGCCTAAGTGAGTCACATAAGTCCACTCTGTTTCTGATCTCAATTTTTGTCCCAAGGTCAAAAACCTGACTTCCACTTGACTTCTTCCACACCCTCTACCATAAAAATCTGTTATCCATTGAAACAGAAGAATATTTTTTGTTCTACTCATTTGTGTTATTGGCATTCCAGTAAAGTCTACACTAATAATCACTTTGAAATATCACCATCAATGCCCTCCTTGATTTCATTTTTTTCCCTTTTCATTCATCTCAAATCTATATTGGGTGAATCTGGGTAACACATCACTTATTTCCTTGCTGAAAACCTTTCTACATTCTTTCATATTCTTAATATAAGACCTAAATTCCTTCACATGATTCCTTTGTGCTGGGAAGTGCCAGCCCTCTTTAGATACTAGTAGATACTTCATTAGAAACAAACAAGAAAAATAAATAAAAAGTATAATCTAATATAACCTAAAATCACTGTTTTCTAGCTTTTATGACAAAAGTAGTCAAGAATAACTTAAAGTGGGGAATGGGAACTATGTATTTTAGTTTGTGACTTCAGAGGGTTACTTGAGTACCCCTACATTGGAAGAACATCATAGTATGCAGATCCTATGGTGAAAGAGGTTTTTATCTCAAGGCAAACAGGAAGTATATGTGATCAGGAAGGTCTCGGAAACAAGAGTCCACCCTCAGTGGTTTACTTTCTCCATCTAGACCCCACTTCCCAAATATAACCATTAGCTGGAGACTAAATCTCCACTCCATGAGCCTTTTGGTGGGACACACTCTATGCAAACCACTACAAATCACATCCATCCATTTATATGCACTAGCACTAAAAAACAATGTGTGAGCAAGATTTTAAAATGTTTAAGTTACCATTTTAAGCTTATTGAATCATAGAATACCCTTGTCAAAGAAAATTTAGAAACCACTGTTTGAAATTAATGATCTGCTTAAAAGCTTGAGACATTCACTACCTCTCCATTCATGACCCTTTTAAAATTCACCTTCTGTTGCTACATTTATGCACATCTATCTTGTCTTTTTTTTTTTCCATTTTATCTTTTTTTTATTAGATATTTTCTTTTTTTTTAATTTAATTTTATTTTATTTTTTTAATTTACATTCCAAATCACTTCCCCTTTCCCGTTTCCTCCCTCCCCGAAAGTCCCATAAGCCCCCTTCCCTCCCTCTTTTCTCCGTTCAACCCCCTCTCATTACTCTGTCCTGGCGTTCCCCTACATCCAGTCTTTCCAGGACCAGGGGTCTCTCCTTCCATCTTTTTAGAAATCTATTGATATGCTGATTGTGTCTAGGGTATTCTGAGATTCTGGGTCAATATCCCCTTATCAGTGACTTCATACCATGTGTGATCTTTTGTGATTGGGTTACCTCACTAAGGATGATATTTTCAAGTTCTGACCATTTGCCTAGGAATTTCGTGAATTCATTGTTTTTAATTGCAGAGTAGTATTCCATTGTGTAAATATACCACATCTTCTGAATCCATTCCTCCGTTGAGGGACATCTGGGTTCTTTCCAGCTTCTGGCTATTATAAATAAGGCTGCTATGAATATAGTGGAGCATGTGTCCTTATTGCATGCAGGTAAAGTCTCTGGGTATATGCCCAGGAGTGGTATAGCCGGATCCTCCGGAAGTGTCATGCCCAGTTTTCTGAGGAGCCGCCAGACTGCTTTCCAGAGTGGTTGTACCAGCCTGCAATTCCACCAGCAGTGGAGGAGTGTTCCTCTTTCTCCACATCCTCGATCTATCTTGTCTTAACTGACTCCTTTTGTTTTTTGTTTTTTTTTTTGTTTTTGTTTTTTTGGTTTTTGGTTTTTTGAGACAGGGTTTCTCTGTGTAGCCCTGGCTGTCTGGAACTCACTTTGTAGACCAGGCTGGCCTCGAACTCAGAAATCCTCCTGCCTCTGCCTCCCAAGTGCTGGGATTAAAGGCCTGCGCCACCACCGCCCAGCTTCAACTGACTCCTAAGGGAATCAAACCAAATCCTGTCTTTGAATTTGACACCATCTTCCTTGGACTACCTGTAGCCAAATGAAGAATCCAGAATTCAGCTCACTGGGATGTGGACTTGTCCTAGATTTACTACATAGTCTTTGTTCTGTGTGCCTCATTCTTCTTAATAAAGATGACTCAAATGTGTCACAAAAGTAGATATTTTGGTGGGAAATATTTATCATTTTAATTGGATTAATTTTTAGTATTTGACAAATGCAAATTGCATACATATATTCAAGGTAAATATATGAAGATTCACCATAACTATACATTGTGAAATGACTACTACAATCAAGCTGATAAATACATTGTCCATTTATATGAGTGAACTCACATGTTAAGAAATTCTTGGGCAGTGGTAGCACACGCCTTTAATGCCAGCACTTGGGAGGCAGAAGCAGGTGGATTTCTGAGTTGGAGGCCAACCTGGTCTACAGAGTGAGTTCCAGGACAGTCAGGGCTACACAGAGAAACCCTGTCTCAAAAAAAACAAAAAACAAAAAAACAAAAAAAAAGTCTTTATTAAATCATAGTAAGAATTTTAGTTTCTTTAAAAACACAGAAGTGTTATGTTCTCAGTCTAATCCCAGGTGTAGTATATGGGGCTGCTTCAGATTGTTCACCGCTGACGATGATTTGTCTCATGGTCTGGCAGGCGCGTGATTTTGCCAGCTGAAGAGAGTGTGTATTTGGAATTCTGGGGACTCTTTAGTGGGTATGTAAATGCCAGGGCGCTGAGAAAGGTGACTGATGCTTTTCCTGCTGCTGCTGCCCCTGCCACTGTTGCTGGTTGCTGGATTGCTAGTTGCTGGTTGGAGATATCTTAACAATTAATATCAAACTTGCCCTGAGGAACTCAATGCCCTTAATAGGAAGTAGTCTAATGAGATCAACACCCCTTGTTTTTCTCCTACCTAGTGTTGGCGGGTAGGAAGGATGGAGAAGGGTGGTAGGTAAAAGAACCCAATAAAATAGCCAAAAGTACAGTTACATTAAATTGTGCACTTTGATTGCTCACTAGCCTAGTTGGCTTGCTGTCATTATTCAGAAGTAGTGTACAGTTTCTGTGCTGCTGATTTGAGGCACTATGTGCAGTACTGCATTATTAATTATGTTTTCTATTCTTCTGTATTTCTTCTGCTAGGCTAGTCTCCATTTATCTCTTTACTTATTTATCTTTGAATTTATGCCTTACCAACTACCACTGAATATGACAATTCCAAAGCTACTTCACAATTTTTCAAAAACTTTCAAATGCTCAAATTCTGTTCATCAAAATTAAAATTTATTTATAAAGATCATACTTACTGCCTAAGGAGTGGACATTCTACTTCCATCTAAACAATAAGCTCTATGCTTAAGGGGCCATCTCAATACAAAAAAAAAAATCAGACAGGAACCAAAAGACAGGAAGCAGTCTTTATTTCACCCTTTTATAGAATCTTCTGGTGTTTAACCACAATTCTTTCTTAAAATTTACTAAGTACTCAAAGATCACACCTAAAGTGCTACTTTAACAATCAGTACAAAGGCTGATGACAAGCCCACCTATGGAGGTTGAAGGAGAATGGCCTCATAGGCTCATATATTTCAAAGCTTAGTCACCAGGGAAGGGCATTATTGAGAAGGACTGGAAGAATTAGGAGGTATAGACTTGTTGGAAGAAGTGTGCCACTGGGGGCTTTATATTTGAAGTCTCAAAAGCCCGCAGTATGGGCTTTTGCTCTGCCTGCTGACTGGTGCTCAGGATGTAGCTCTCAGGACTTCTCTAGCATCTGCCTACATGCTGCCATACTCCCTACCATGATGATAGACTAATGCCTCTGAAACTATAAGCAAGACCCCAGAAAAATACTTTATTTTATAATAGTCATCTTGATCATGGTGTATTTTCACAGCAATAGACTACTGACTAAGACAACATAGACAGTACCTTGATATAAAATAAGCAGGCATATTAAATTACTTGTGGGTTAAATAAGATGACTTTAGGGAAATTCCTTCAAAACTCTGAAACAAAAGATATAAATCTGACATGGAATTAATATCTAGAACATACAAAGAACTCAAACAACTAAAGAATAAGAAAGCAAACAATCCAATTAACACATCGACTAATGAAATGAACACACAATTCTCAAAAGATAAATTTAAGTGAAGATAAACATGAAAAAAAGTTTGCCTCATAAGCTATTGGAGAAATTTAAATCGAAACTTAACCAGGATTCCATCTTACTCCAGTCAGGATGGTGGTCCTAAGAAAAGAAATAACTGCAAAAGCTGATAAGGATACAGACAGAGGGAAGCCTTTTATACAGTTAGCAGAGATGTAAACAAGCCCAGCCATTACGGAACTCAGTTTGAAGGTTACTTTCTTATTACTAAGTAATTTTTTTTCATCAATTATATTCTGATCACAGTTTCTCCCCTTATACAGTTCTTACCAGCTCTTCCCTTGCTCTCCATCCCCAACTCCCCCCCTCTCTCCCTCTCTTCCTCTCTAAAGAAAACAAATTTTTAAGGAAAAAATTCTCGCAGCCCCTGGGCAGCTGGAAAGAAGTGCTTGACCCAGCATCATGGTGGGCGCCGCTATGAGGAGTGAGCCTGTGATGGAGAAATGGGAAAGATAGCGTACACCGTGGAAAGATAAGAGAGCAACTCAAAGCCAAGTTGTTCCCAAGCTATGGAGAAAGGTAGAACTGGAGACTCAACAACAGTGAAAAATAGGCAGATGTGAGGAGCCTGCACAGCCACCTGAGCCCATGGTGATACCCAGGTCTGGCCTGCCACCAAGAGCCACATCTGGGGTCTGTGTTGAAGCCTGTGGCACTTGTTGCAACTGAAGGCCAGCCAGATGTCAGTGGCTTGTTTGTACTGTCATCTGAGGCCATGTTGACAGCCTGGCCCACGATGACCCTGGGAGCAATATCTGGGCCCATTGTCCCATCCCATTCAGGGTCTATTTTGATGTCTGAGGCCTGAGTTATCACCAAAGGCCATGCAGATATCCCTGGTTTGGGCTGTTGTCTGCAGCCATGTTAGTGTCTGACCCTCTTTCTGAGCTGGTCCCACTCCATGTCTTCCTCTTTCCCCCGACCCTGGCCACCTGAGACAGGTAGGTGAGCTGGCCCCAAGGGCATGAGAGTAGGAGAGTTGGCCCTACCCCTCGCTGGCTGCAGCCCTTAGAAGTACAGCACCACATATCACCTGGGCAGTACAGGGGAGCACAATAGAGCTGGCTGTCCCTTATCTGCCATATTGGGGTACAGGTGGAAACATGTGAGAGATGCCAACATTGAGTTCATTGATGAGCATAGGGCCTAACCCTAAGTGTGGGTAACAGCCCTTGTGAGACTAATCTGTCATTCATCCCACTGCATTCAAATATAAATTATGTCATTCAGAAAGTTCAATGTATTTTCCATGTCAATTCTTTTCTTTTGGTATTAAGTTGGCTAGGGTCATAAACACTTCACCAATACGCATCATTTATGCAGATTTATTCACATGTTTATCTCATATCTTCACAAGGGTGCCCCAGATTTACACATTAAATTGGGCATTTGTTGTGGAATTATGCCTAAGTTTTATAAGATTAAAAGGTCCTGTGTCTATCTTTCTATGCATTCTCATCATTTCTCTCATGTATATCATCAAGTCTCTCATGAACTAGATTTTCTGAGGTTGAACCCTGCCTGTATTCCTGGGAAGGTAACAAATGTTTTAAAAAAATTTTTGTCTACCAAACACTGGAGGATAGAGAGATGGCTCAGCAGTTAAGAGCACTCGCTGCACTTGCAGAGAACCCAGGTTCAATGTTCATCACCCATGTGGGAGTTCTGCAAACTACACTGGCTTGCAGAGTAACAATCCATGTGAAGCAAGATGAAAATCAAATTCAACATGTCTTAGCCAATGTTGGTTCAAATTTCTACAGGTACCCTGGTCAGGTTATTTTAGGTAATATTTAAGTATCTTGTAATTTGGAAAAATGTTTTCTTGTCTAACACAATCTCCCATGCACAAAAAGGCAAAATTACATCAAAACTCTCCTCAGAGTACATGTCGCTTCTTCCATGAAGATGTGCTCTAGAGATAGGCTACACGTGTATCTTAAGGGCCTAGGGGAGGATCTGGTGTGCTTCTGTTCATTCAGATAAGGCAGAGGTCATCCGGTCTCTAAGTCACCTCGGGTCCTGGAAGTGGGCGCGTGGAAGCTCCTGACCATACAGATACACAAAGGTCACCTACACTCTTAGCTCCCTCTGGTCCTGGTTTCGAGACCTTGCTATGGCCTGGCCCTGCAGATAGTTCAGATCACCAGGTTATTAAACACTTCCATTCCCAGGCTTCGGGGTTGAAAACTAGATTTACATATTTTTTTTCATTTTCTTTCTTTCTTTTTCTTTTTTGTTTTTGTTGTCATTTTTTTCCATACATCCTGAGAACAGTTTCTACTTTCCCCACTCCTCCCAGCCTCCCGACTCCTCCCAGTCACGCCCCACCTCTATTCACCCCTCCCACCTCCCCTCTCCCATGAACCCACTCCTCCATTTTCCTTTAGAATAGAGCAGCCTTTCCAAGGATTTCAATGGAGCATAGCATAATAAGTTACAATAAGACTAGGCACAAACCCTCATATCAAGACTAGACAAGGCATTCCAGTAAGAGAAAAAGGGTGCCAAAAACAAATGAAAGAACTAGAACAACTCCCACTGTTAAAGGTCCCACAAAAACATCAGGCTAAGAACCATAACTTATATGCTGAGTACCTATTGAGGAACCATACAGACTTCATGATTATCAGTTCAGTCTCTGTGAGCCCCTATGAGCCCTGCTCAGTTGAAAGTGTGGGTTGTGTTTTTGTGGTGTCCTCAACGCCTCTGGCTCCTACAGTTCTTCCCCACCTCCCATGTTCCAGTGGGCACATCTGTTTCTTTGAAAAGACAACCTTGCATACTTAACATTCCTGAGTGTCCTAGTGCTATAGGACCTATGAGTGCAAGGACCTTTGTGTTCCTCGCATACATGGCAGATCATAACCTTCTCTAACTCCTATTCCAAAGGACCAATGTCCTCTTCTGGCCTTCACATATGCCAAGCACACATGTGGTGCATAGACAGAAATGCAGACAAAATTCTCATATACTAAAATGAATAAATAAATGTTTTTAAATTGAAAATTAAAAGCACTGAATTTGCTTAATGTCATTAATTTTTATTATTAAATGTAAGAAACTATTTAAAAGTATTTGTGGATACAGTAAAAACATCTGAAAATAAATGCTGATTTTTCCCAAAAAGAAATAAAGGAGTTGAATACAGCAATAACCATGAATGACATTAACATTGAAAAGGTCGTCTTTTGTCCTCACTGCTTCTAATATAAATGAATTTTACAGGTAGATTTTTATCTTCATTTGAAAGGACACATCATTTCTAAATAATACAAATGAAATTCCAAAAAGTGCACAATTATAATAAACTTGAAAGTATGCCTTAAATCTAAATTATGCAAAATGCATGCATTAGTGGGTTGAGGAATTTTTTTCTGTTTACATTGATAGCAGTCAGGACAGAGGACAGCCTTCTAGATGTTAATGTTCAATTCCTCCACTTATTTTTTTTTGGGCAAATCTCCTTTTATTAATTTTTCAATAGTTTTTTAAATTATTTTTTAATCTCTACTATGCCTATTTTAATTCTGTATTTGTTTGTTTATACAGTTTTTCCTGCTTGTGAATTATTGAAATGTATCGATTTTCTTAGAATTTTTAGGCAATTCTAACATTCGTCACTTTTCTATTCTGTGATAAAACCTCATGACCAGGGCAACTTAAGAAAGAGTTTATTTCCTCTTATGGTTCCAGAGGACTAAGAGCTCCTCGTGGTAAAGGAGATGGCGGGAGCAGGAAGCTGAGAGCTCACATCCTCTACCACAAGCACAAGGCCAAGAACTTGAATGGGAAGTGTTGCCAGACCCTTAATCTCAAAGCCCACCCCAGTGATGTACTTCCTCCAGCAGCAAGGCTGCACCACCTAAGCACCTGCAAAGGGTACCACCAACTGGGTGTTCAATAACTATGGCGGATATTTCTCATTCAAACCATGACAATCCCTTAAAGTTTTAACAGGAGTCTCCATGGTGATGTGTCTCTATGTCACTGATTTCCTTATTTGATTTATTTTTAAGAACCTAGGTTTTTCTCCTAATATCTATATTCCTATAATTTTTAACATATATATACATATATATATATATACATACATACATACATACATACATACATACATACATACATACAGGAACATCTTCTTAGCTCATCCAGCTCATCAGAAAGCATACTCCCTCTTCTCCAGAAATAGGGCCCCATCAAGTTATCTGATGAAAAATGACTAATGAATGTGGGGATGAAGTCAGTCAGGATCCCCAGTCTCTGTTTAACACAGATCTCACATGAACACTTGTCTGAGAAAACTCACAGCAGACTCATAAAGCAAGATAATACACCACCAGTCTGAGGAATGCCAGGGCTCAAGAAGGGAACTGCATTTGTTGACACTAAGTCTTCAAAAGAAGTCATCCTTCAGCCAAATAAAACATTGTGTGGAAAATCCCAACTCCTGTCACTGGTAAACTTTGCTTTAGCTCAAGACTTAATACATCTCAAAAATTATGTCCAAGATTCATTTGGATTTGTTTCTAAAATTCTGAAGCATAATTATGTTGCTGTTTGTGAATGGAATCATTACATCTGTGACTTCTAACTACAAGGGAAGCTTGTCCAGACTATGTCACAGCCCAGTCACTTCTCGCCATACAGGAAAGTGTGCAGAGAAAGAATGAGAATAAAGGCATGCCTAGGAAGAGGGGATGGAAGAAGCTCAAGACTAGAAAATCCATCAGTGGTATCTGTACACTACGACAATAATTGTGTGATCCATGTGCATTTTAGACTTTACAAAGTGTTCACATAAACAAGATCTCATTTACAAATCTAAAAGCATTAGACACAAATCATTATTCACTTGTTTTAGTCATTCGAATCAGGGCCTAAAAATTACACATAGGACCCAGGGTGATGGCTCTGCTACAAAATTACTGCTATGCAAACATGACGACCTGTATCCAGATCCACAGCAACATAAAAAGATAGGTACTACTTACAATCCCAAAGTTGGAGGGACAGAGAGAGGCAAGGAGCTCCCTAGAGTTCACTGGTCAGCTTGCTGTCTAGCTAGTTGGTGAACTCCAGGCTTTGTGAGGGTTCTGTCTCAAAAATTAAGTGAGCAATTAAGACAGATGCTCAATGCCAACCTCTTCCACATGAAAACATAAGCAAGTACAAACACACCCATGTGCAAAAGAAGCAACACATAGCCAAAACATAGGCAAATTTTGGGATAAGAACCAAGAACTTCAGAAGCCACCATTTTTGTTTTCAAATGTTTCTCCATCAAGGACATTTTGGTGTGCCCTCACTTCCGCTGAACTGAGTGGAAGGGGGGATGCGCTCATACACTTTCCTCCAATCTGACACATGACCTTTCCATACTAACTGGGTAGGGACTGACACCTTTGTTTATTGCCAACAGAAGAAGTCATACTAATGTAGCATAGAATAATCTATATTTTATAATTATGTAAATGTGAAAACTGGGAGGTAGAAGACAAACAAATTGTCTCAGATAAAACCCAGTCCATAGATTCTCCCTCAGTCTTCTATTCCAGTCTCTTCTTGACTTGGTAAACTAACACTTGAGTATACTTAGGGCTCAAATTCCCAGAGTGATCCTCATCAGGTTAATGAGAATAACTGCTGACCACACTTATACCTCTCTCATGATGTGCATAGTATATGGCAAACTGCACATAGACTCGTGTACTAGCTGTCTGGCAGGGATTTGAAACTTAGTATACCCTGACTAAAATTCCTGATTGAGTTTCTACACCTTTGTCCATGTGAAACATTAAATTCTCAGGTAACCACACCTCCCCCCTCCCACATATCCCAGATCCAGCACATTAGGAAATTCTAATTGCTCTGAATTTAAAATATATCCTAATCCAACACTTTTTTATGAATCTACTGTTAATCTGATCCAAGTCATTTTCCTACCCAGTTAGCTGTAATAGAATTTCCTAACCTCTCTCCCCCTGAGCTCTTCCCTAGTCCCTTATGATCTACACTACTCTCAACACAGCAATGGGAAGAAAACTTGAATATTATCCCAGCCCTTGATCTTCACACAAAAACTTAGTCCTCAGACTCTCACAAGGTACTTCCTTCTGGTCACTCACCACCCTTGCCCTTATGTCAGTCTTCTGAAATGCTGGTTTCATCACAGTGCCACAAGCATGCCAGGCAGGCCTCTTCCCCACTACACGGCCTCTGCAGAGGCCTTTCTTCTGATTCCCTCATGACCACATAGTTCACTTCTCTGCATCAAATAAAACCTTTCACCTCAGCCCCTTTAAGGTTCCATACCAGCCCCCACATTTTCTTTCCTCTTCTACTATTTCCTCTTAGATTTATCAGTTTCAAATATAGTGTACAATTACCTTTACGTAATTATTGTCTATTTCTTTTCCCTAGAATATATGTTGTATGCAAAGAAGAAAGTTTAACTATTTTACTATCTGATCACCATCACCCAGTTCTTAGGTCAATACCTGGAAGCACATACTACCCTTCAATGATAATGATCAAGCCATCAAGAGTGTGTATTCAGTTCCGTTTTTTTAGGGTGTCCTGCCCAAACTGTCTCACTAACACAGCAGGGTTAAAAGAATTGCATATGTTAGGATTCTTATGGCTCTTTTCTGAGGCCCTTGCACATGTGTGGGAGCTAGGGGATTCATTCAGATATCCTAGTTCTCACTGCTGAAGCTACTAGAACATTAAAACATCTTAGACCTGCCCAGAGCCTGACGTTCTGCAGTGCAGTCTGAGCGGCTGCCTGGACTAGCATGCACAGATGGGAATTGCCATGATGACAGAGAAGAAAGAAACACTCTAGGGAAAGTGTGATGCCAAAGGGGAGGACCATGCTCTGGGCAGATGGGCAGCTCAAAATAGGAAGTCATTTCTCTCTGGACAGCTACAGAGTTGTACCTTTGCCAAACTCCACCCTGGTCTCCAACCTTGAGAAGGGACTTTGTGGGGATAATTAATCACAAGATATTTTCGCTCTTGCCTTCCCATTGGAATGCACTAGTGTACTCCTTTCTTCCCCCCATCACTTCACCTCTCCAGGGACATAAGGCAAGCTAAGATTATAGCTCCAACCAGACACAATTCATAGGAAACTCCTGTGACAATCCCCCATCTGTTTTTTGCTGTCTCCCTACTTCTCATTTCTTCATCCCCATCAGCATCACCATCTCTGTTTGTCTCCCTGTATCTCTCCCTACCTACCCACTGCAACCTCTGCTTACCATTTTACCTGGGATCTTGCTAACCTCTAGCTACCATGACCTGAGTCACTTCTCCAACATTCCCAAGCCATTCCTCTCTGATCTCAGGTAAGAAGGCTGGTGATGGATTCCATAGGCAAACAGAGATAAAGAAATCCTGAGAGAGAGCATAGGGATAACAAAGTAAAATATGTTCTGACTGAGTGTGCACTAAGGAGATAGCACTGGTGAGGCAGGCCTCTATTCCATTACTCTGCCTTCTCTCTGTCAGATTCGATGCCTCTCTCCTCAAGACATTACACAGCGCGCCTGTTCAGTGTGCTCTCACCTGCAGAGTTTTTCCATTCTGGGTACACTGAGGTGCAGTATGAGGAAACTATAGATGCCAGGACTGTCCGGTATGCTTCCATTTTATTTAGTTACTTTGATTATGTGCTGCTCTTTTGTCTTTGCTTCCCCATTCACAATTAGGAGATTTTTTTTTTGTGGGTGTTCCTGTGTGAACAGAGCCTTTCATGAAGAGAGGAATCCAACAATGCATGGGTCCCACAAGATAATTTTTTAAGAAGACAAAAAAGGAACCACGCTTCAGTTTCTAGAGGCAGAATTGAGAGTATTCAGGATGACCAGGTCTACATTGTTCAGCTTTATAGAAGTCGAAACTTTACCACTAACAAGAGCAAAACAGAAAAGACTCCATTTATTCCTCCTGTTTTTGGAAGGAAATCCTCAGTCCTTGGACCACATCAACCATAGACCTTCCCGTTGCAGAGGATGTAAGTCTCTGTCCAAGGCTGACCTCCAGCAGGCTGAGCACCCTGCATTGATCTCATTAATCGAATCATTAGCTGTCTTCTCATAAATCCGGGGTCAAATTCAGACCAAAAGAAAGTAGGCAATTAGAAAGTAAGGAAGAAAAATCTGTTGAATCAATGATCACAAAACAGCCAGGTGATTCCAGGGAGCCTGGGCTCTCAGGGACACTAAAATACTTCCCTCAGAAAAACACTCATCACAGAAATAAGCACTTTTCTTTCCCTACAAGGACTGACCTTTTTCATTTGTCTGTTTCCATTTCAGTGAATCATAAACATGTCCTGGCAATAGTGAAATAGTGTTGGTTTCTCCACTCATCTATGTTATCTACCACTTACCTCTAACTCTGTGGCCAGCAAGGAACAAGAAACCATCTTTTAGAAGGAAAGCCATTCAGTTTTACAAGGTAGCCCTCTTGCTGTATGGTCGCATGAGGTGTAGTTTCTAAATCAGCAGTATTTTCAAGCCTGCTAAAATCACCTTCATAAAAACAGCAATTGATTTAAAAACAAATTTTGGAAACAAACCAGTTTTCTTACAGAGCAAAGATATTGATACTTTTCAAGTAATATAAGTGAACCCTGGATCTAAGATACTTTTCAAAATTTAACAACACAGTGATCACTCATTTCCTGTGATAGAGTTGACCTTCACAGTGTCAGAACTGGGGCAGTCTCTGCACCAGACAGTTTTTATGTGGAACTTTAAAGTGCTTGGTTTTGAAGCTTATCTTTCTGCCTCTGGAGGAAGCCTGTGTTAAAGGCATTCATTAAAATGGCTGCTGTTTCATTCAGGGAGAGAATCTCTTTCAACATATCAAAGGCAGCAAGCCAGCTCTACAATCAGTAGGACTCCTAGATTTTCCTGGTTCAAAGTTCCTATCCAATTGAAAGTAAGAGAGATCAGGAAGTCCTAATCCCACACAATTGCTTTTTGGAAAAAGAAGAACAAAGCATGGCAAATATCCAGGGTGCTTTAAACGATGCACTCAGTACGGTATCCTCTAAACAGACAAACTAAGGCTGGGTCTGCTCCCCCTGAATCATCAGGAAATATTAGCCAAAGTTCATGGTAGCATGTTGACCCAGAGCTGGACAAAGGTCAGTCATGTGGCTACCATTTTAAGAAGAGCTCATGAGTAGCCGTAAAAAACTGTCGAGAGTGCCTCATCTGCATTAAATGTAGGATCCTTGAATACTTCACAAAATGCAATAATGGGGAGAAAGCAAGGATGTCTGTATAAAACAAAACTGTCTCTGTTAATTCACTTAGCTGCTCTTAGGGGATAAACACGACACCGAGAAACTCACAAGAGTTCTTAAACTCAGACTCACAAAAAGCCTTTTACAAGATATCATGTCACACTCAGGGAGGATTTAGCAAGCTACTTTATCTTGTAAAAGAAACAGAGCCAGTGGATAGAAATGCCACACAGGCAAATAACACATCTCCCAGGAGTCAAAGCTGAGATCATACATAGCTGGAAAAAAAAGAGTACACAATGTAATCACTAAATCCAGAGGTGATTCAGCAGCCCTGAGTAAACAAACTGTCAGACTGATAGAAAGACAGCACAGAAAAAATGTTCATATGAGCAAAAAGTACCAAGGCGATAAACTTTAATTCAAGGACTTTATTTCACAATGTTTAATTAAAATATATAATAATGCAAACATATAAAATTAATGCATTTCAAGATACCTGACATAAATCAAGGTGAAGGTCTACATGACTAGGAAAAGGAGCTACTAATGTCACTATGCAGGTGGAGCCCAAAGGCTGACATGTCAATGTAGAAGTGAAAGTTACATCTCAATATGATGTCTGCTACCGTGTTGTGGCTTTTCTTTATACTATTCCTAATCTTTCTAATGTCTCTAGGTATCTAGTGTCATCACCTCCATTTATGTAAAGAGATGAAGCATCAGAGAAATTGAAGACCTTGCTAGCAAGTTGTTAAGTTGAGATTTTAACCCAGAAATATATATATATATAGCCAGTTCAGTAGCATAAAGATGATTACAATTCCAGGAGAAAAATAGTAATATAAAGATATTGTGATAGGTAGATGCAAGCTAGAAAGAAAGAAGAAAGAGGGGGAGGGAGAGAGGGAGGGAAAAGGAGGGGTGGAGAGAGAAAGGAACGGAGTGAGGGTAGGTTGGAGGGAGGGAAGGAAAGGAGAAGAAGTTAGATATTATAGATACATGGATAACAAAGACAGAAAATGTAGACAGAGACAGATAGAAAGATGAGATGATAGGTAGATAAATAGACAGGCAGACAGACAGATAATAGAGATCTATAGATTATGATAAATAAAGTAATCTGTAGCTATATCTATTCATACCCACCCAGCACACAATGTACATTGGGACCTCAGGAAGATAGCAAGCACACAGGCCAAAGAACTTGAAGTGTTGGACCAGTCAAGGGCTGAATTTTCCAAGAAAGAAAGATGAATACTAAGAAGATAATCAACCTAAGCCTTCCAAGTAAGAAAGCATAAAAGTAAGACTACCCCCAGTGTTCCTGTGTACCTACTGTGTGCCAGATCTGGTCTAGAAGCTTCTCCACATTCTCTATGGAATCCTCATCAAATTTCTCTTTCCTTGTCCGCATTCCACAGTGAGGAACCAAGCCTGCAAGAGTTAGTTCATTTGCCCTCCCCTCTCCAATTCAAGCATCCAGAAAACAGCAAAGCACCTTTATACTGTGAGTGTTCTTTGTATTTCAACAAGAATTAAGGGGGAAATTAAACATCATATTTTGAGTATATGTTATTTCTTTTTAAAAAAAACACTAAATAATTTATCTCACTATCCTTTATAGAATGTCATAGTCCACAGACCCATTCCAGTCAGGATATCTAGATTTATTCGTAACTTTTGAAACTTATTTGTTTTAGGACAATGACTTCTTCTGTGGCCTTTCTTATTGGTACTTTTATAAGTTATGATGCTAGCTTACAAAAAAAAAACAGCTAGTGAGCTTCAGTCTAAACTGTAAGGAAATTATTACACAGAGAGAGAGAGAGAGAGAGAGAGAGAGAGAGAGAGAGAGAGAGAGAGAGAGAACTATTCTATCAAGAGTAGTGAGACCAGTCCAGTTCTGCCCACAGACATTATTGAAGCTCCAGACTGAGTGAGTAGCTGCCTCTCTGAGTCTTACATGGGTTTACTATGGTGTTGAGTCTACTTTGACCATTTAACCCTAAATCTCTATCTTAGCATGTATGGAACTCTCAAAAGCTGAAGGAGTCTGACCCGTCTGCATCTTGTATCTCCTCTTCTATTCATTGTATAATTGTGTTTAGCAGTGCTTTGATTGGCTATTGAAATGACCAATGAGAAACACTTTTGTAACAGATAATTTTTATTACCCTACACAGCGAAAATTGAATCCAAGGTCAGAATTCCTAACCCAGAAATCCTTCCAACCACATCCAGATGTCCTGGGCCCCCAGCCAGCCATGCCTCCGTGGGTGTTTTGTGAAGCCTCACACAATTAGAAACAAGAGCCTGCTAGAACAATAACAAGATCAGTAATGAATGTCAAAAATAAAGAGAAATTATTTTTAGGTTTGCTATCTTAAATAATTTGCATTACTGTTCACATCCACTGTCCTCAAGAGAAATGTCAGTGAAGGTAAATCTGAGGACAGAAATGTCTGAGAGTCTGGGAGTCATTTCTAGTCTTCAGGAATCCATAGAAAGGGAATAGCATTTTTTTTTTAATCTTTGTGTGGAGGCAATCTGAGGAAGCATTTAAATGAGGAGGGCCACATGGAGTTATGATGTGCATTACATATGTAAATTGTGTTATTTGAGTTCACTGAGAAGCTGGCTCATGGATCAGAACTGCCCCTATCCCAGTTCAGATCCACAAGTTTACTTGTCTCAGCATGTCCTCTACGGTCCCTTGTCTGGTGATGGGCTATGTCTCCTAACTCTGTGAAAGAGAGGGAAAATAGCTAGGAGATGAACCATCTGCAACAGAGGTTGCCATTGTTTATCACTTGATATAAAAATGCCCATAGGAGTAGAAGAGAAGCCAAAAAAAAATTCAGCCATAGGAAACTCATCATTCAGGAATGCCAGCTGACTGGCTCAGCTTTCCCAGTTGGTTTCTGCTGGGTGTTTTGAGTGCCTGATTTGTTGATCTTGTCTGTATCTAGGGCTGGTTTTCCTTTGACTTGGAAGCCTCTGCAGACAGGGCACTTCGCTCTACCTCGAATCTTGGGCATTGCATCTGGCTGCCTCAAAGGGACTACTGCAGTCGGTTTTTGCTTTCTGTGTTCGAGCCCCTGATTTGAATATGTTATATTTCTGCTGTTATTTGTTCTTTTACGTGGAAGCCTTACTCAAGGAGATACTGCACTACCCAAACCTCTATTCAGAACACAGGCTGACTGCCTCAAAGAGCTACTTCAGTCCATTTGTGCTGACTCTTTTTTATTATTGATGCTGTTTGTTTTAAGACATTTTTAAAGATTTATTTACTTTTATTTTATGCATATGAGTTTTTTCCTTAATGTATGTATGTGTATCACATGCATGCCTAGTGCTTGCAGATGACTGAAGAGGACATTAGATCCCTTGGAACTGGAGTTACAGACAGTTTTGAATCACCGTATGCATGCTGGGAGCCAAACCATGTGACCTTTATAAAGACAGATGGTACTCTTGACAGTTGAACCTTCTCCCCAGCTTCTTCTGCTGGATGTTTTGAGCATCTAATTTGGTGGTGTTTTGCTGGCTGTTTTGTTACTTATTCTTTTACTTTGCCTTGCCCTATACTTAATCAAGTAATTCAAAACTGAAAGAATAACTGTCACAAACCATTGTCTAGACCATGCAGAACAAATGTGTAAAACCAAAGGTTATCGGGTGCTAAGATTCTTGCCTGCAAATTTGGCTCTAACATTAGATAGGACATTTGGTTTCCTCACCTCTAAAGTGAGCGTAGGAAGAATCCATCTACTTCACTGGGTTAGGGTTATACTTCAAGTCCTCATGATCACTTTCCTAGAACTCTCTTAAGTGTTCATTGTTTTTGTTGGTGTTATTAATCCCCCAGAAGAGTGAAAATTTCTTTATGAGAGAGGAAGGTTGTCCAGGCATCTTTTTTCTTCTCCCTCTCCCTGTCCCTCTCCCTCTCCCTTTCTCCCTCTCCCTCTCCCTCCCTCCCCCTCTCTGCAGATTTCCATCACTGAAGCTTTGGAAGAGTCAGCAGCTACCTGCCTCTGGCTCTCGGTGCTGGGATTAAAGCTGAGCACCACCATGTCCAGCTGATCCTTCCATTTTCTTAGCCTACTACAGCTAGCTGACCTTCCTGGAGTTTATATCTATCCCCCTTGAAGAGCTAAGCAAAGCAGAAACAACCCTTCTGTCATGTTCAATCAGTTGACCCATCTGGCTTGTTTTAGGCAGCCTCACTTTGAAACATGATTCTTCTTGAGCAACTTAAGTCAGGTGCTTGATCCATCACCCAGTGTTTCTTGTCATCTGCCTGGTTTACATCATGAAAATGGAAGAAATTAAAAAAAAAATTGTGTCTTCCTCTTCTTGCAGAACCCACTCCATTAGCTTCTCTAGAGACATGAGAAGGAAGTGGTAAGGAGGCCAGCAGAGGCAGCTCAAGAGCTGTCTCTGTCTTGGGCACTCCAGAAGGTTTATCTGCCTGAAACCTCAAGACACCAGTTCTGTCTCTCTGAACTTCATTCCTAATGCTACAACATCTGGCTGAGAACGGGCACAGGACTCAGGTTGGCTAAATGTGTTCAATAGATGGGAAAATCCCACCCTACCCAAAAGGAGGGAAGGGTTTAAACCCCATGGGAAGTGAGTCTACCTCTTTCAAGAGTATTCCTGTCCCACCCACCTCTTCCTCCATTAGAACAGAATGTGTCACCAAATGCTCCCTTCAAACGCTACAAGAAAGAGCATTGGTGCATTCAATAGCAAAAGCCATTCTCCTTGCAGCTCTTTCATTCAGTTATGTGTCGCCATTTTCACCTGGCTTCAAATTACACAGTTCATGTTGATTAGAACATTGAATGACTGAGTCTGGGATTAAGTGTTTAAAGGACATAACGAAATTTTAAAAATGGATTTTTTTCAACATCTGTTAAAAGGTCAAACATCCTCCTGCAGGCCATACATACAGCCTTCATTACATCCCATATCTGTTCAAAACACTCGGAGCAGCATAGTAGACCTTCACAATGACAAAGTTTCCCAACTGTTACTTAGAAATTGAGTCACAGATAGAGAGAAACTGGGGTCTGATGACAACTGTGGAAAGTACTGCTCACTTCAAGAGTTGAGGCAACATAGACATGTACCACTTTTCCTAGAGTATCAATCGCAATGTCTGGTGAATTTGGATCCTGACAAATCCTACAGGGCCCTCCCACAGAGCATCCTTGCTGCCTAAGTGTCTGTCCCAGTGTGTACCATAAGGCTGGGTCTCTACTGAAGGTTAAAGTAATATATATTGTCTGATTAAGTCCAGTGACCTCATTCCAGAACATTATATGGGCTGTGGGGACTTCCAGATTCACTCTTGGGATTTCATTTTCTTTTTTCTTTCTTTCTATCTTTCTTTCTTTCCTTCTTTTCATTAATTTCTCTGAGAAGTTAAAGCCTGTATTTCCAGCCCCAAACCCATCTCAGTTATATCTTTCTCTTTAAAAATAACAAGTTGCTTGAGTGGAAGGAGAGACCCCTGGTCCTGGAAAGACTGGATGTAGGGGAATTCCAGCACAAAGAAGTGAGAGGGGGTTGAATGGGGAGCAGAGGGAAGGAAGGGGGCTTATGGAACTTTTGGGGAGGGAGGAAACGGGAAGGGGAAATCATTTGGAATGTAAATTAAAAAACTTAGAAAAAAAAAGTAAATGTAACCTGAAAAAGAAAAATAAGAAGTTGCTTGAGATGTTCTAGAAGACCCATATATATGTTGTACTTTGTGACTCCATAACACACCTCAGAAGGCAGTTTAGAATGGCAGAGTTAGCTAAGGAAGAGGATGGAGAAGTAGAAAGAAGGGACACATTTCCTGCTTTGGGGAACCTTGAATTCTAAGACCTATGGTCATACAGAACCCATCAAATAACTCGAGTGTGGCCAGTGCTTGACTCTGTATGAAGGTCAGAAATGATGTGATGTAAGACCAAACGCTCCTCTGGGAATCAGGACTTCTCTGGAAACTGAAATTTGAGAAGTCAACTACTTCAGATTCTAGTGTGGAAGGCAGGAAAAGTTGCACTGCTTGATAAGGTGTCCCTCTGGAGATGTGGTAGGGAAGAGGGACCAGTAATGAATCAAGGACCATTTTTGCAGCCACCCCTCCCTATTCTGTTCTAATTCCCAAGTAACCCTTTCTCAGATGTCAGAAAGGCCACCGCCACAGGCTCACCCTTCCTCTGCTTCTCTCCCACAGGTGCCACCTGACTCCAGTGCATGGACAGCCCTAGCAATAGCACCATACCCCGTGGCTTTCTCCTTCAAGGCTTTTTTGAGTTTCCGCATCTGAGGCCCCTTCTCTTCCTGGTGCTGCTGGCTGTGCACCTGGCCACTTTGAGTGGCAACCTGCTCATCCTGGTGGCTGTGATCTCCGTGCCCAGCAGGCCACCCATGCTGCTCTTCCTTTGCCAGTTGTCAGCCATTGAACTCTGCTACACACTAGTGGTGGTGCCCCGTTCTCTAGCCGACCTGAGCACGCCTGGCCATGGCAGGGGCAGCCCCATCTCCTTCCTGGGCTGCGCTGTCCAGATGCAGATGTTTGTGGCACTGGGTGGGGCTGAGTGCTTCTTGTTGGCAGCCATGGCCTATGACCGCTACGTGGCCATCTGCCACCCACTGCGCTATGCATCTATAGTGACCCCAGGTCTATGTGCACGCCTAGCCCTGGCCTGCTGCCTTGGAGGACTAGCTGTATCCGTGGGGTTAACTGTAGCAGTGTTCCACCTGCCTTTCTGTGGCTCCCGCCTGCTGGTGCATTTCTTCTGCGACATCACCGCACTGCTGCACTTGGCCTGCACTCGGAGCTACGTGGATGAGCTGCCCTTGCTAGGAGCCTGCCTGGTGCTGCTGTTGCTGCCCTCAATGCTCATTCTGACCTCCTATGGGGCCATTGCTTCTGCCCTGCGCCGCCTGCATGGTGGTGGAGGCAGACGCAAGGCTGCCTCTACCTGCGCCTCGCACCTGGCTGTCACCTTCCTGCATTATGGCTGTGCCACCTTCATGTACGTGCGGCCAAAGTCCAGTTACTCTCCACGACTGGATCGCACACTAGCGCTGGTTTATACCAACGTCACACCACTTCTATACCCTCTTATCTACAGCCTGCGGAACCGTGAGATCACTTCTGCCATTCATAGGGTCCTCGGGTTCCGTGGATCAGGGTCTCTGTGAGCCCTGATAACTGGCAGAGGCCAAGACAGAATAGGGAGCTCCCATTTGCTGAAGTGTCCCCTAGTGTTTAGTGTTTGCATCTGGAAAGGCTCCAGGGAATTCAAGGGTAAGATTCAGGAAAGAGAACTTGAAAACTGCAAGAGAAGAGGCACAGGGGGTGGCTGTGTCCTTCATTCCTTGCTGGAGGAATATCAAGAATTGGAGAAACCTGGATCTATATTGAGTGTTACCTTTGATCCCTGTCAAGTTTTCCCCATAATTCCCAGGCCTATGCAAGTCAGTGACTGACTTGTATGATGCCTGTGGTTGGAAGGGCATATGTGAAGAGTAATAGCATATGGAGAGAGTAACTTGGAGATCACCTAGTCATGCTAGACTTGTCAAAGCTGAGTGGAGTTGTTACAGACGGTTTCCTGGGGACAATAGATGGCTACTTGGAATACTAGAAGATAGATGTTAGTCAGATGAGAAGGATGGAGAGGGCACCAAGCAAAACTGGTTAGCAAAGACTGGAGCATACTGAGAAGGATCTCAGCAGTGGCTGAAGGATCTGTACTGTGAGCTGCTGTACTCCCTTGGCTGTTGTGTAATAGCTTGGATACAGTGAGACAGACATAATTGGGATTCAGTTTCCACTTCCTGTGTGGGAGGCAATGGAAACTGGTTCAGGGATCCTGCACAGAAAATTAATTTGACATAATTTGTATATATGTATATTTATGGATATTAAATGTAAAGTAGATGATAAAAATATAGAATTTCAACAAATAAATAGCTAATGATAATTGTTACCCACAGCATTGATTCCTACCCCCCAAGTAAGAAATAAAGATAAATACTCAATTCAGAAGTTTACTTTATGAAAATATTTTTTCTTAAACTTCAACTTCACTAGCAACAAAAACTTTTTAACAATAAAATATCACTTGACTACTCTCGAATGTTTTCTTCAGCAATTCTATCTCAGTGTAGTTTTGCCTCCTACATCCTGGTTTCTGGCAATATTTCTCTTCTTTGACCCACTAATTTTACTTCTTTTTTAAAAAAGATATTGAAAATAGATCCATCTTTCATACAATACATCCCAACCAGAGTTTCTCCTCCCTCCACTTCCCCTCTGCTTCCTCTTCAGAAAAGAGCAGACCTCTAAGTAACTACAGAAAAACAAGACAGAACACATTACAATTAAGACAAGACAAAAGTCATTTTGCTGCTGGGGCTAGACAAGGCAACCCAATAGGAGGATAAGATCAGGCAAACCCATACACATACACACACACACACATACACACACACACACACACACACACACACACACACACACACATACCCTAAGCTAGCTAAAAGCCATAACATACATAAAAGACCTGGTGCAAGTCCGTTCAGCCCCATGCTTGCCTCTTTAGTCTCTATGAGCCCATATGAACCATGCTAATTGATTCAGTGGGCCATGTTCTGTATCCTCTCTGTTCCCTACAATCTTTTCTCACCCTCTTCCAATATTCTAGGTGAAGGACCCAGTGATGACCTCCAATTTAGAGTCTCTCTCTGCATAAAGTCCAAATGTAGGCCTCTACACTCATGCCCAACTGCTGTTGGAGGAAGCCTCTATAAGACTGGACAAGGCACCAATCTACGAGAATAGCAGAATATCATGAGGAATAATTTCACTGACTTTTCTCCATTTGAGTTTGGTTTGACCCTAGGTCTTCATGTTTTAAAATATTTCTTTACACAAAGACTGAAATGAAGTAATCCATTTTAAAGAATGCAGAGTATAATAAAGCATATGTTTATCTCTTACATGGAACTTGAAGATGGAGATATACTACAGATGTTTGCCATGATGATCAAATGATTCAGTATTTGTGACACACTTAGAAGAGTGTTTGCTGTTATTATCAAAGAATTACTGGCAAATGGAAAAAAAGGATCAACACCTCACAAAATGTTACAAGCTGTAAAACAAAAAATACAAGATTTATGGTTCAAGGATTAAAGGGACACCACCAGGAAGTAGTATGGAGCAAAATCCTATGTTTATGGAGATAAACAGATTAAAGATATTAAATAGAATTAAGGGAGTGGCCACATCAGAGCAAGATCCCACCCAGCTACGCTTCTATCTTATGAAAAGGAATTAAAGAAAAGCTAAGGTCCAGGCATGGTGGTACTCACCTTTAGTCCCAGCACTCAGAAAACAGAGACATGCAGATCTCTGAGTTCAAGATCAGCCTAGTCTACAGAGCAAGTTCCAGAACAGCCAAGTTTAGGCAGTGGAGGAAACCATGAAAAACAGAAATCTGGTAAAGATGTAATTGAGCAATAGGGCTATGCTCCAGGCCCAGCAAGTAGCAGAACTTGGCAGTGTTGGCCACATGGTTCTGGCTTTAGAATCTAGACTGGAAGAAAGGGGTTATAGAATCTCCCTCTATGAGTAAGGAAAGCTGCTAGGGTTAGGTATGTGTCATCGGGGTCCCTGAATGGAAGCCTAGAAAGGCCATTACAAGAAGCTGTCAAGGTGAAGCCCAGATTGCCTTGGAGACCCCAAGATGTTAGAAATGCCAGAGTCATGGTATATCTGCTGAGGAATGCTGCTAGCAACCCAAAAGGAAGAAGTGTGTTATAGTCAACAAAGCTGAAAGGAGCTGGGAGATTTGAAGAGCATTTTGACATCAGATATGGAGATCGAGAGTATGCAGTTTTCCCAGCTGATTTTTGATCTTGCTTTGGTCCAGTATTTCCTCATTATGCACTCTTCCTTATCTTTTGGAATGATAATATATATCCTGTGCTATATGATATGTGGAAAGTATGTGATCTGCATTTTTTATTTGATTTCATAGGGGATTACAATAAAGAGATTGCATAAATCTCAGAAGATAGTTCTAACTTCGGACTGCAAAACTTTGTTGAGACTGTGATAGACTATGGGGACTTTTGAAGTCAGACTAAATGCATTTTGCATTGTGTTATGGCTATATACCTATGGGGATCAGGGAGTAGTGGAATGTGGTGATATACATAGGTATGGCCCCATAGGCCCAAGTGTTTGAATGCTTGACCCATAAGAAGGAGCACTATTAGGAGGTGTAGCCTTGTTAGAGTAGGTGTGACCTTGTTGGAGGAAGTGTGTCACTGTGGAGACAGGCTTCAAAGTCTCTTATGCTAAAGCTCTACCCAGTGCAGAATTCAGTCTCCTTTGCTACCTGCAGTTCAAGTTGTAGAACTCTCAGCTCCTTCTCCAGCACCATGTCTGCTGCATGCTACCATGCCTTCCACCATGAAGATAATAGACTAAATCTCTGAAGCTGCAAGACAGCCCCAATTAAATGTTTTTGTTTTTTGTTTTTTTTAATAAGAGTTCCCATAGTCATGGTGTCACTTTACTGGAATAAAACCCCAAAACAAGAGAGAATAGAAAGAGGGGAGAGATTGAGAGAAAGACATAAAAAATTCTCTGGAATGTTTGCATGCCAGTATTCTTTGTTATCCCCAGATCATCAAGAAAAGCTAAAATATTGTTCTTTCCTAATACTTGTGAGTTAATAAAATAGGTTTTGTTGGCTTTAATTCATTGAAAATTATCCATTCATTTATCATTAATATAATTTCCCATGTACAACACTTTACTAGGCCATGTGTGAGACTTATTAGTAGCAAGTTGAGCTGAAGCAGCATGTTAATTACTGATGTTGCTGTCTCTGAATTATTTATTTCTTTAAGAAATTTTTTTATTTATTGAAAAAATATATAATGTATTATGATCTTCCAAAGATTCTTCCCATCTCCCTACTTACTTTCAGTTTCTCTCTATCCCTCCTTCCCTGCCCACCCCTCAAAAGAAAAAAAAAAAGACACACATACAAAAAACAAAGATCTGCAAAGTTCAAAGCAGACAAAATCCCCAAATCCCAGCACTGGGAAGCGGAAGTGGATACAAAGCAACCTCTTACCCATGAAACTATTTACAATTTATACCTGCTGAGTCTCCAATGGGGTGTCATTGGGTATATCAACCAGGACAGGCCACAAGCTGGGGAGTAGTTGGCCAACACAAAAGGAACTCAATGGGTTTTTTTTTTTGCTTGTTTGTATATTTGAGGGCTTTTTGTTTAATTTGATTTTGTTTTTTGTCAAATCTCTTGAACAGCAAGCTAATAACTGTTTCCCTATGGGCTATTTTTATTCTTTATTGTCTATCAAATTTCCCATAATAATTATGCATACTTAATTATGCAAGCACAAACAAATACACATGTAAGTGTGCACACATGCATATACAGTCTTCACCAACAATCTGTAATAAGGAGAAGAGAGCCTGGTTCCAGCTCTAACAGAAAGGGTATAGTGGTTCAAAAGAAGATGAAAAGCTATATTCATGTGGTATGAGTATCAGTCAGCAATTTGAAGGAAATATTACTGTCATTAATAAAGACAAAGATATGTAATGAAAATATTACAATCTACATTGCTTTATGACAGATAACTAGCTAAAATAAAGTCCCTGGACATGACTGTCTCTATATATTGCTTTCAGTGTATCCTAACATATTAAAGAACATAAATGGGCACAAACTTAAGTATATGTAACCTAGAAAATACCAATTTTTTTATCCACCCAAATATGCAACCTGTAACTCTTTATGGTGTCCCATGCCAAGAACTGAACAACTGTGGATTCAACAGCAATCAAAATATTAATGTACCCCTAGCACCTGTCCAGATAATTACAGAAATAAAATTTGGCCTTATATGGAATTTGAAATCTACACTGTTCCACAAATACAAAAAGCCATTGCAAACTGCTTATACACTACAGTGAGTGGAAAAATACAAGATTCTATAGAAAAAAAAACAGCTAGACTTTGAGTAGTACAAGCCTTGGATTATGATAACTTATCATATAAATAATGTGTAAGACCTAAAGCCAAAAGGGAGGGCCAGAGACAGGCAGATGAGAAATGAGAGTCCAGATAGAGGGAACAGCATGTATAAGCTCCAGGGCCGAACACGCCATGGTGTCTTACTCAGGGTTTGTATTCCTGCACAAAGCATCATGACCAGGAAGCAAGTTGGGAAGGAAAGGGTTTATTCAGCTTACACGTCCACATTGCTGTTCATCACCAAAGGAAGTCAGAACAGGAATTCACACAGGGCAGAAACTTGGAGGCAGGAGCTAATGCTGAGGCCATGGACAGGGCTGCTTTCCCTGAGTTTGTTTTCCCTGGCTTGCTCAGCTTCCTTGCTTCCTTCCTTCCTTCCTTTTTTTTTTCTTCTTTTTTTATTAGATATTTTCTTTATTTCCATTGCAAATGTTATCCTGTTTCCTGATTTTTCCCTCCAAAAACTCTTCTCCCACTACTCACCAACCCACCCACTCCCGCTTCCCTCTCCTGGCATTCCCCTATACTGGGGCATCCAGCCTTGTCAGGACCAAGGGCCTCTCCTCCCTTTGATGACCAACAGGGCCATCCTCTGCTTGAGCTTCGTTTGGTCTGTAAATTGTATCTTGGGTATTCTGAGCTTCTGGACTAATATCCACTTATCAGTGAGTGCATACCATGTGTGTTCTTTTGTGATTGGATTACCTCACTCAGGATGATATTTTCTAGTTCCATCCATTTGCCTAAGAATTTCATGAATTCACTGTTTTTAATAGCTGAGTAGTATTCCATGTGTAAATATACCACATTTTTTTTATTCATCCCTCTATTGAGGGACAGCTAGGGTCTTTTCAGCTTCTGGCTATTATAAATAAAGCTGCTATGAATATAGTGGAGCATGTGTCTTTATTACATGTTGTAGAATCTTCTGGGTATATGCCCAGGAGTATTATAGCTGGGTCCTCTGGTAGTACAATGTTCAATTTTCTGAGGAACTGCCAACTGATTTCCAGAGTGGTTGTACTAGCTTGCAATTCCAAAAAAGATCTTTACCAACCCTACATCCGACAAAGGGCTAATATCCAATATATACAAAGAACTCAAGAAGTTAGACTCCAGAGAACCAAATAACCCTATTAAAACATGGGGTACAGAGCTAAACAAAACTTCTCAACTGAGGAATACCGAGTGGCTGAGAAGCATATAAAGAAATGTTCAACATCCTTAGTCATCAGGGAAATGCAAATCAAAACAACTTTGAGATTCCACCTCACACCAGTCAGAATGGCTAAGATCAAAAACTCGGGCGATAGCAGGTGCTGTTGAGAATGTGGAGAAAGAGGAACACTCCTCATCTTGCTTTCTTATAGAACCCAGGACAAGCAGCCCAGGGATGGCACCACCCACAATGGGCCCTCCCTTCTTTGATCACTAGTTGAGAAAATGCCTTACAGCTGGATCTCAAGTTGACACACAAAACCAGCCAGCACACATGGGGAACTCTAGAAATTAGTCAACATGACTTTTTCTTGTTGGCAGTAATGGGACAAAAGGATGCTGTGTAGGTTGTGTTAAGAGACTATACTAAAGTTATGAAAGAGACTCATTTCATTAATATATAAATAACCCTTTCAATAAAAAGCAGTTAATAGTCTTGAAGAAAAATGGACAAAAGACATAGATTATTCATAGAAAAGAAAAAACAAATGGATTTTTATACCTATAAAACATGTCAGTCACATTCAGAAGAGAATTCCAAAGAAAAATTACACTATAGTATTTGAAGCTGTGAAATGTATAATACTTTAAGGTAACTAGTACAAGTCCAGAAATATGAAATACCCATTTTCATGCATGTTGGTGAAACTATGTATTTACACAGCTGCCAAGAGTGGTATTGGGAAAGATTAATTAATAATGTTATGTGTACTTTGTTTCAATAATTTTACTTCAGTGGTTATACTTTAAATATTTATTTGCCTTGGAACAAAAAATGTTTATACTGAAATATATTTATGTCAGTATAATTTGAATTAATAGGAAACTGGAAGTATATATCTGCTTTCTATTTCAGGTGGTACTGTTAAGGCCTCTGATATACTAGCCCAGTCCTTTCTCCCAATAAACTACATCCCCAAATGGAAATTTATTTTTTCTTGGAAATGCAAGGACTATAATCTAAAGAATTCATATATTAAACATGTATACACACACAAAATTTTGATACATGTTTATACAGTGATAAAACCAGAACAATTTCTATGTCCATCACCTCATTTCTTACCACTTCTTTGTAGTAAACCATCAAACATTTTGTACTTATTTTGAAATATATACTACATTATTATTGGCACTATTCACTTCAACAGGCCATGGAATGTCAGGACTCTATCAATGCATGCCTTACCTACTGCCTAGTTCCTTCCATTACTAATATATAATGAATTAATGCATTCTGGCTGATTCTTGTTTTGTAAGCCCATGCAACAGCCAAATAGAATGCAGCAATTTTACCTTAAGAAGCATGAAACAAGACCTTATACGAGGTGCATGACAGCACTCCGAATAATCATTCTTGACTGCATTCTTTCCTTAATGACCCTGGCCGAATCTCTGGGCTGCTCTTCCTGTCGGGCTTCCCAGGCTGCCTTCCAATTGCTCACTAGCTATTTCAACTTGACTACTGACTCCTGGAAGAGCCCTTCACTATCCAAACCACACTGTCACTTTTTCCTCCTCTCTCACATGTTCATCAATCAATTTATAACCACCTTTCATTAACAAAAATCATCTTCATTTTTCTGTTTTATTTGGTAATTGTTCTTCACAACACAATGTAAACTCAATGAAACTCAGTGAAATGTGCTCAGCATTATCTCCATGCTATTTCCAGTTCCTTTAGAGTGTGTGGCCTGGAGTACCTTTTCAGTAAGTTGCTGAAGGAAGAAATGAAGCAATATGTGTTAATAAGACTCTAGTGTTTATAAAGAAAATGCATTGTACATGTATATGTAAACATCTGTTCATATTTTGTGTGCTTTATATGTGTACATGCACACATTTTTGCCAAAGTAAAAGCCTGGGACTGAGGTCCAAGCAAGGCAAAGACATTTACTTCCAAGCCTGATAATCTGAGTTGGATCCCAGAGACCCACAGTTGCAAAGAGATAACCAACTCCCTAAAGTACTCTTCTGATTACCTCATGACTAACATGGCACATACAAACATGTGGATGGACAAAGAAAAACAGAAAGACAGACAGAAAGACAGACAGACAGACAGACAGACAGACAGACAGACAGAAAGAGTACATAAATGTAATAAAACTCTGGGACTGGGTAATAGCTGTATGCCGATATACTTTTGTTGTATACCCTCCATATATGTGTTTATGTGTGTGTGCCTGTATGTGTATGTATGTGTGTGTTGTGCTTGTTCAATAAATGCTTTTGAAAGTGAAAATACAGGAAATGAATATATAACGCAGGCATTTTAAAAGAGCATTAAGAAATGGAGGAGAAAATCCAAGAAATTGTGATGTCATGGAAACTAAAAGAATTTTGAGGAGTTAACAGCCATTCCAAGTAGCACCGTTATTTGTAGGATGCTGTGGTTCTGAAGCTAGAGAAGGCTTTAGAGGTCCCCCCAAAGCATCAAATTTGCCTGTGCAAACCTCAGCAGACCATATACAGATGCCACTATGCAGTTAACAAAGCTCACATCCAGAAAAGCTGTCCTTCCAGAGATGAAACAATGACTCTAGCCCCAGCTAATGCTGATAAGATCAGAAAAGCCAGCTCAGTCCTTGTTTAATCAGCTGCCAGGGTAAGATGCAGCATTGGCTTTCATTGCAAATGCTAAAATATTTAACAGTTTTAACATGTGTACCTGGGATTTGTCTTAACCAGATACTAAAGGTGACAGACACAGAAACAGCAGCCCAAGTCTTGGAGGGCTAAAGGATGAGGCACCTGGATGAGTCAGGAACAGAAGCAAGTAAAACGTGGCCTGGAAGCTCAGGGATGGTGTTTGTGTGGAGAAATGCAAAGAGAAACAGGAAGCTTGAACAAGTACACTTTGGACAGTTTTAATCATTTTAATGGGCTCTAGGCTATTCATAGATGCTAAACATCTCAGCCAGAGGTTGTTTAGGATAGAAGAAATGCTGGCTTGATATGTGAACATTAAAGAAAGGAAGCTCGTGGTGGATGTGACTCTGGGTTGAGTGGTTTGTATATTAACATTAAACTCAGAGGACAGCAGTTTACTCTCTCTGGGAATTGGCTAATTCTAGAAAATATTGCATTATCCAGGTCAGCAAAACCTCCAAGAGGACAGAACCTCAGTAGTAGAGAAAATGCAGACTTTCCATTTGGTGCTTAAGACAATGTGTGTAGCATGAAACACTTCTTTGATTCTTCAACAGGACAATGTCTGCTGCCAGGTGTCTATATAACAAAGCCCATCCTAGAGGCACACATGCCTAAGTGAGTCCTCTCTCCATCCCAGCCTCTTACTCCCCAGCTATCCTTTACTTGCTTGGAGAACATCTTCATCTGCACCTCCATCTCCAGTGGCTCAGCCCTTTATCTTTTCTCCACTGTGAGCCCCTGTCTCCCTTTACAACCAAGATCTCTAGGATTGACTTGTTTTAGACTTGTGTGTGTGTGTGTGTGTGTGTGTGTGTGTGTGTGTGTGTGTGTGTGTGCGTGCACGCTAGCCACAGCATATGTGTACTGGTCAGAGGACAACTTTGGGGAGTCAGTTTTTTTTTCATACCATGTGGATCTCAGAGATCAAACTCAGGTTGTCAAGCTCAGCACTGGGCCATCTCGGCAGCCGTAGGACTAACTTTTAATTTTTATAAATCAACACTCTTCATTGTCTCTGTGTTTTATATATCCAATATACAAACATTCTTCCTGTCCTGTAATAAGACTGATATTCAGAACTGCTGATATCAATTTCCTAACTTTTGGTACTCAAGGCACTATTATTCATAAAACTCAAACTGAATTGAACTTTATCTTCTAGTCTGAGACAGTAGTGTCAAGTACACACACTGAAATTACCAAATACTTTGAAAAGATGATAGTACCTGGGTTCACAAGAGATCCTGACTTAGTTGATCTTGGTGTGATTTAAGCATTGCTTTTTTTTCCTGTTATTCCGAACTGAATCCAAGCTTGGGAACCTCTGTAACAGCTGCTCCTGTCCTCCACTGTGGATGAAGATGCCTCCTTCCAGCTTAAATTTAAGCCCTCTGCTCAGATTCCAGACTCATCTTCTCCAGATCTGCAGAGAGGTCTCTCCCATTCTATGAACCCAGGTACATGAAGTTTCCTCTGAGGAAAAAAAAAGTTCCAATTACTCTGGTTGCATAGGTCCTTTCCATTGAAATGCTAACTCTTTGCTGAGAGGACTTGGTTGCAATACCAGAAGTCTTTTCATTCCCAGACCATGAATGTGTCTCTCTGGGATATGTGGGGAATGGGATTCGCAGATTAATAGAGAAGGCAGAACAAGGGAATGGGATCACAGTCATCCGAAAGGAAACATGAAAGGGGAAGTAAACACAGAAAATACTTATTAAATCCACAAAGAAGTCTGTCTACACATAAGGCATTCCACATCTAAGCTCTGACCTACTTGCAGAAGCAATATTTTTATAGACTTTTTGGAGGCAACATTTCTCTAAGATATTAACAAGAATTTAGACAGGAACTCAGCCTACTAATAAAACCCTACCTAGAACTTCAGAAATTCCAACCCCACATGTGGAGATGAGGATTTCTATGATCGAGGCAAAAGGCAAATGTATTTTCCCACTGCATCATAAGAGATGGGAGGAAGTTTCTAACTATAGTCTTCCTTCAGACACCAGGGGCTCACTTAGCTGTTCTGAGGATCTAACGTTCCCTGCAATGTCTACACCCTCTTCCTCTGCCTGATTGGTGGTCTTGATGCCTCAGTAAGCAGGCTCACGTTGTCTCTGTTTTTTAGGTGCTCCCTAAAGGAGATTCAGTTTTCTAATAAAGAACCCACAAGGATAATGGAACACACCATGTATTGTTACCATTAAATACAAATGAGAAAAGAAACATCATTCATCTGACTATTACTGGAATTCAGTGCCACTGGAGTAGAGAAATCAGTGGTATTGTCCTGTTGCAGGAGCTGGAAGTCAGACTCTCTGACCCTGAGTTCTGACTATGACCTTGACCAAGATTCAGTAACCATTCTGGGCCCTTGTGTCTTCACTGAATAAGCTGAAATTGATATTAGCATTTGTCTCACAGGGACTTAGTAATTTGTGATGATACAGAAGATTAAAGAAACTAAGAGATAAAATAAGAGTTGTGTTTAGAAAAGAACTTTAGTACCCCCAGAGCTCCCAGGGACTAAATACCAACCAAAGAGTACACATGGAGAGACCCATGGCTCCAGCCACATATGTAGTAAAGGATGGCCTTGTTGGACATCAACGGGAGGAGAGGCCCTTTGTCCTGTAAAAGCTCGATGCCCCAGTGTAGGAGAATGCCAGGTCAGGGAAGTAGGAGTGGGTGGGTTGGTGAGTGGGGTGGGGGGTAGAATAGGGGGTTTTTTGGAGGGGAAACCAGGAAAGGGGATAATATTTGAAATGTAAATAAAGAAAATATCTAATAAAAAAAGAAACTGAGAAAGATAAATAATTGAAAAAAAAGAACAGAACTTTTTCATGCAAAGCAAATCATCACACCATACCTGAGGCCCTGTATTAGGGAATGACATGCTGGGGGTGGAAGAAATGCCATACATATATACAGTAAAGCATAGAGAGAATTTCTTGGGGAGAGAGTAAATTTCCACTCCACTGTCTCCACTTCATGAGTAGGCCTTGACAAGGTCTCTCTCAAAATTTTGTGTTCACTGTGCTTATGTAGTCCCTGATTCCACGGTGGTTTCTAAGAGTTTTGCTGAGCTACTGTCTGACTCTCTTTGTGTTATATAAAGAAGTCATAATGTAAGAACACAAGCAAAATACCTGGAAAGACAGGTTTTACTGCCATAGAGCAAAGGGGTTGAGAAGGCAGCTTGGATGCATTTTTTCAAATTAACCTATTCTATGCATTTACGCACAAAACCCATTTACAAGGAATATGAAATGCCTTTGGCGTCTATAGAACTAGATAGATTTGGACATGGACAGGGACAGCAATAACCATTCATATCTCACCACAGTACCACTTTAGTGAAGACCCCATAATTCTACTGTGAAAGACAAACCAGGATGAGATGGGGGATGACACACAAGACCCAGCTTCTCAGGAGCTTTCATCACCTTCCCTACAGAAAATGCTGTCTTTTCATTAGTACTTCTTTGGTTTTCAGACACAGCAATGGGCTGCATTGTGACATTTTCACACATACATGTCATTTTATTTTGTTCTAAGTCACCTCCCCTCTCCAAATGCCCTCCTCTGCACTTTCTTCCTTTTCCTGGCTGGTTCCTTTTCTTTCTCTAGATTACTTTCCCCTTCTGCTTTCCTGTCACATGTATTCCATGAGCCCTCTTTCTCCTGCCCTTCTTTCGATATCACTTCTCCTCTCAGGATACCCTGTCCTCCTATTTATTTTTGTGATCTACAAGAACACACACATGCACACAGAAATACACACGTATACATATGTAAATATGTATACACACATATTACTGTAAATGTAGATTCTAGCGATGAGATGAAATGTGGAATTTGTCTTTTGAGCATGGACTATACCTCCTTATTCCCATCAGTTTCCTAAGCCCAGGACTCATGTGGGTATCTCATTGAGGAAGCCTCTTTTACAGCAGTGTAGTCACCTCTAGTCTGACAAGGGATGTCAAAAAACTAAAGACACTTAGATGATTCTAGGCGTAATTGTTAGGAGCTCTGTGAGGTCGATTTCCTTCTCTGGATCCACTTCCACAGAAAGATAAATTACCTTTCATCACAACTCCCTTCCATTGCACTAGGATGTGTGTTTCACATTAAGGAAGATGTATATCTGAGAAGATCTCATTACATGGACCCATTTCAACATTTTTTGTCAATGTCCAATGTCAATGTTGTGTTACTATTTCTCTTTGATCTAAAGTCTATAGATGCATTCAAGTAGTCTTATCTTTGGTAAAAATGTTACACCTGCATAGTTATCTGATACTAAAGCTGCTGGGTAATATTTATTCGCATTTTTTAATTTTGTGAGAAAGAATGTTGACCTACATATACGGTTAAGCACCATGTGCAAGAAGTACCAACAGAGATCAGAAGAAGGAGTTGGCTACCCTGGAACTGGAGCAAAAGGTGGTAGTTATTAGCTGTCAAATGGGTGCTTAGAACCAAGTGTAAGTAACGTGCAAGAACAGCAACGACTTAGATCCCTGAGCCATCTCTCGAGTCACAACTCGCAAATTTTTAATAATTACCTTATTCGGCCCTCCGCCATCTTTGGTCCAGTGACCAGGTAGTTGGGACCGCCAGGCTCAGAGACAGACAGGCATAATATCGCTTCGGGTTCAGGCAGCTTGTGTGTAACCTGCTCCCAGGTGCTGGGCTGATCTGCAGTAACCAGCGCGCCAGTTCCGCGGTGGGACCTTCTGCCTGGTGGAGGGACCCCGCGCAGGGAGGGAGCCTGCCAGCTTCCCTTCCGCGACCTCTGTTCCTGCGGACTGCGCTGGAGAGACCGGTACCCAGGCTCTCCCCCCAATATAACATCACTTGGGACACGGCCTGTTGGGGCTTCCGTCTGTGCCCGAGGGCGGGCTGGCGCTGTGGTCGTCTGGGTGCCAGATCGGCGGGCCATCGTGACCACAGGGTGAGCGGCGCTACGGAGAGTGCCCTCCGCCATCTTTGCTCCAGTGACCAGGTAGTTGGGACTGCCAGGCTCAGAGACAGACAGGCATAATATCGCTTCGGTCTCAGGCAGCTTGTGTGTAACCTGCTCCCAGGTGCTGGGCTGATCTGCAGTGACCAGCGCGCCAGATCTGCTGTGGGACTTCTGCCTGGCAGAGGGACGCCCCCTCCCCCCCCAGGAGAGATCACACACCCCTGCACAGGGCAGGAGCCTGCCAGCCTCCCTTTGGCGACCTCTGCTCCAGGAATCCACTAGGCTGAGCCTTTAGATGTGCAAGGCCTCCCCAATATAAGATCACTTGGGGCAAAGCACATTAGGGCTCCAAAGTCACTCAGGAGCAGGCAGGCCCCAGAAATCGGTGCCAGGGGAATCCTGGTAATCCAGGGGGGGCAGAAATAGCTTTGCAGGCTCACAGGAGGTCCAACCAACAGCCAGTGGCAGCAGGACCAACTAACACCAGAGGTATCCAGATGGCAAAAGGCAAACGTAGGAATGTTACTAACAGTAATCAAAGTAATGTGGGACCATCCGAACCCAACTCTCCAACAGCAGCAAGTCCTGGATACCCCACCACACCCGAAAGACAAGATCTGGATTTAAAATCACTTCTCATGATGCTATTAGAGGATCACAAGAAGGACACAAATAAATCTCATAAAGAGTTACAGGAGACCATGAATCAACGGTTAGAAGCCCTTACAAAGGAAACACAAAAATCGCTTAGAGAAATGCGGGAGAACATGGATCAAAAGATGGAGGCGCACAAGGAGACAACACAAAAATCGCTTAACGAGATGAATCAACGGATAGATGCACTCACAAAGGAATCACGAAATTTGCATAAAGAAATGCAGAAGAATATGGGTCAACAGACGGATGCCCATAAGGAGGCAACACAAAAATTGCTTAAAGAAATGAATCAACGGTTAGATGCCCTTACAAAGGAAACACGAGAACTGCTTAAAGAAATGCAGGAGACGATGGATCAACAGATGGAATCCCATGAGGAGGAAACACAAAAATCGCTCAGAGAAATGCAGGAGAACGTGGGTCATCAGGAAGAAATCCTGAAAGAGGTAATGCAAAAATACCTTAAAGAAATACAGGAAAATACAAACAAACAAGTGAAGGATCTCAGCAAATCCATCCAGGAACTAAAAAAGGAAGTAGAAACAACTAAGAAATCACAAAGGGAGACAACTTTGGAGATAGAAAACCTTGGGAAGAAATCAGGAGTCATAGATGCAAACATCAACAATAGAATACAAGAGATGGAAGAAAGAATCTCAGGTGCTGAAGATTCCATAGAAAGCATCGACTCAACAGTCAAAGAAAATGCAAAATGCAAAAAACGCGTAACCCAAAACATCCAGGAAATCCAGGACACAATGAGAAGACCAAACCTAAGGATTATAGGTATAGATGAGAGTGAAGATTTGCAACTTAAAGGGCCAGTAAACATCTTCAACAAAATTATGGAGGAAAACTTCCCTAACTTAAAGAGAGAGATGCCGATGAACGTACAAGAAGCCTACAGAACTCCAAACAGACTGGACCAGAACAGAAATACCTCCCGTCACATAATAATCAAAACACCGAATGTTCTAAACAAAGAAAGAATACTAAATGCAGTAAGAGAAAAGGGCCAAGTAACATACAAAGGAAGACCTATCCGAATCACATCAGACTTCTCACCAGAGACTATGAAAGCCAGAAGATCGTGGGCAGATCTCATGCAGACACTAAGACAGCACAAATGCCAGCCTAGACTACTATACCCAGCAAAACTCTCAATCACCATAGATGGAGAGACCAAGATATTCCATGATAAAACCAAATTTTCACAATATCTTTCCACAAATCCAGCCCTGCAACGGATAATAGGTGGAAACCTCCAATACAGGGAGAGAAACAACACCCTGGAAAAAATGAGATAATAACCTTGAATCAAACCCAAAAGTAGATAACCACTCAAACATAAAGATAGCGTCAAGAATGGCAGATGGCAATAATCACTATGCCTTAATCTCTCTTAATATCAATGGTCTCAATTCCCCAATTAAAAGACATAGACTAGCAGACTGGATACGTAAACAGGACCCAGCATTTTGCTGCATGCAGGAAACGCACCTCAGTGTCAAAGACAAACACTACCTCAGAGTAAAAGGCTGGAAAACAATTTTACAAGCAAATGGCCCCAAGAAACGAGGTGGAGTAGCCATCCTAATATCGGATAAAATTGATTTTCAACCCAAAGTCATCAAAAAAGACACAGAAGGACACTACATACTGATCAAGGGAAAAATCCACCATCAAGAACTCTCAATCCTGAATATCTATGCTCCAAATGCAAGGGCACCCTCATTCGTAAAAGAAACTTTACTAAAACTCAAAGCACACATCGCACCGCACACAATAATAGTGGGTGACTTCAACACCCCGCTCTCTGAAATGGATCGTTCAGGAAAGCAGAAACTAAACAGGGACACAGTGAATCTAATTGAAGCCTTGGACCAAATGGAACTAACTGATATATATAGAACATTTCATCCTAGAGCTAAAGAATACACCTTCTTCTCAGCTCCTCATGGTACCTTCTCCAAAATTGACCATATAATTGGTCACAAATCAGACCTCAACAGATACAAGAAGATAGAAATAATCCCATGCCTCCTATCAGATCACTATGGAATAAGGGTGGTCTTCAATGGCAACAAAAACAAAAGAAAAGCCACGTACACATGGAGGCTGAACAATGCTCTACTCAATGATAACTTGGTCAAGGTGGAAATAAAGAAAGAAATCAAAGACTTTTTGAAAGTTAATGAAAATGAAGGCACAACATTCCCTAACTTATGGGACACAATGAAAGCAGTGCTAAGAGGAAAATTCATAGCCCTGAGTGCCGCCAAAAAGAAACGAGGGACAGCATACACTAACAGCTTAATGGCACACCTGAAAGCCCTGGAACAAAAAGAAGCAAATACACCAAAGAGGAGTAGAAGGCAGGAAATCATCAAACTCAGGGCTGAAATCAATCAAGTAGAAACAAAGAAAACCATACAAAGAATCAACAAAACGAGGAGTTGGTTCTTTGAGAAAATCAACAAGATAGATAAGCCCTTAGCCAGACTAACCAGAGGGCACAGAGATAGTATCCAAATTAATAAAATCAGAAACGAAAAGGGAGAGATAACAACAGAAACTGAGGAAATTCAAAAAATCATCAGATCCTACTACAAAAACCTGTATTCAACACAACTAGAAAATCTTGAGGAAATGGACAATTTCCTTGACAGATACCAAGTACCAAAATTAAATCAGGATCAAATAGACCATCTAAACCGTCCTATAACCCCTGAAGAAATAGAAGTTGTCATTGGAAGTCTTCCAACCAAAAAAAGCACAGGTCCAGATGGTTTTAGTGCAGAATTCTATCAGACCTTCAAAGAAGACCTAACACCAATACTCTTCAAACTGTTCCACAAAATAGAAACAGAAGGAACACTACCCAACTCGTTCTATGAAGCCACAATTACACTAATACCAAAAGCACACAAAGATCCGACAAAGAAAGAGAATCTCAGGCCAGTCTCTCTTATGAATATCGATGCAAAAATACTCAATAAAATTCTTGCCAACCGAATCCAAGAACACATCAAAACGATCATTCACCACGATCAAGTAGGCTTCATCCCAGGGATGCAGGGATGGTTCAATATAAGGAAATCCATCAATGTAATCCACAATATAAACAATCTCAAAGAAAAAAACCACATGGTCATCTCATTAGATGCTGAGAAAGCATTTGACAAAATTCAGCATCCTTTCATGCTAAAGGTCTTGGAAAGATCAGGAATTCAAGGCCCATATCTAAACATAGTAAAAGCAATTTACAGCAAACCAGTAGCCAGCATCAATCTAAATGGAGAGAAACTTGAAGCAATCCCACTAAAATCAGGGACTAGACAAGGCTGCCCTCTCTCTCCATATCTTTTCAATATAGTACTTGAAGTTCTAGCGAGAGCAATTAGACAAGAAAAAGAGGTCAAAGGGATACAAATTGGAAAGGAAGAAGTCAAACTATCACTATTTGCAGACGATATGATAGTATACATAAGCGACCCAAAGAACTCCACCAGAGAACTCCTACAGCTGATAAACGACTTCAGCAAAGTGGCCGGATATAAAATCAACTCAAGCAAGTCAGAAGCCTTCCTATACTCAAAGGATAAGCAGGCTGAGAAAGAAGTAAGAGAAATAATACCCTTTACGATAGCCACAAACCATATTAAGTATCTTGGCGTGACGCTAACCAAACAAGTGAAAGATCTGTATGACAAGAACTTCAAGTCTCTGAAGAAAGAAATTGAAGAAGACCTCGGAAGATGGAAAAATCTGCCATGCTCATGGATTGGCAGGATTAATATAGTAAAAATGAGCATCTTACCAAAAGTAATACACAGATTCAATGCAATCCCCATCAAAATCCCAACTCAATTCTTCATAGAGTTAGAAAGAGCAATTCAAAAATTCATCTGGAATAACAGAAAACCCAGAATAGCTAAAACTATTCTCAAGAGTAAAAGAACCTCTGGGGGAATCAGTATCCCGGACCTCAAGCTGTACTACAGAGCAATAGTGTTAAAAACTGCATGGTATTGGTACAGTAACAGACATGTAGATCAATGGAACAGAATTGAAGACCCAGAAATGAATCCACACTCCTATGGTCACTTGATCTTTGACAAAGGAGCTAAAACCATCCAGTGGAAAAAAGATAGCCTTTTCAACAAATGGTGCTGGCTCAGCTGGAGGTCAACATGCAGAAGAATGCAAATTGACCCATCCTTATCTCCTTGCACTAAGCTCAATTCTAAGTGGATCAAAGATCTCCACATAAAACCAGACACACTGAAACTAATAGAAGGGAAACTAGGGAAGAACCTTGAACATATGGGCACAGGGGAGAATTTCCTGAACAGAACTCCAATAGCTTATACTCTAAGATCAAGAATAGACAAATGGGACCTCATTAAATTACAAAGTTTTTGCAAGGCAAAAGACACCGTCAAAAAGACAAAGCGGCAACCAACTAACTGGGAAATGATCTTTACCAACCTTACATCCGACAGAGGGCTAATATCCAAGATATACAAAGAACTCAAGAAGTTAAACTCCAGAGAGGCAAGTAACCCTATTAAAAAATGGGGTACAGAGCTACACAAAGAGTTCTCACCTGAAGAATATCTAATGGCTGAGAAGCACCTAAAGAGATGTTCATCATCCTTAGTCATTAGGGAAATGCAAATCAAAACAACCCTGAGATTCCATCTCACACCAGTCAGGATGGCTAAGATCAAAAACACAGGAGACAGCAGTTGTTGGCGAGGATGTGGAGAAAGAGGAACACTCCTCCACTGCTGGTGGAATTGCAGGCTGGTACAACCACTCTGGAAAGCAGTCTGGCGGCTCCTCAGAAAACTGGGCATGACACTTCCGGAGGATCCGGCTATACCACTCCTGGGCATATACCCAGAGACTTTACCTGCATGCAATAAGGACACATGCTCCACTATATTCATAGCAGCCTTATTTATAATAGCCAGAAGCTGGAAAGAACCCAGATGTCCCTCAACGGAGGAATGGATTCAGAAGATGTGGTATATTTACACAATGGAATACTACTCTGCAATTAAAAACAATGAATTCACGAAATTCCTAGGCAAATGGTCAGAACTTGAAAATATCATCCTTAGTGAGGTAACCCAATCACAAAAGATCACACATGGTATGAAGTCACTGATAAGGAGATATTGACCCAGAATCTCAGAATACCCTAGACACAATCAGCATATCAATAGATTTCTAAAAAGATGGAAGGAGAGACCCCTGGTCCTGGAAAGACTGGATGTAGGGGAACGCCAGGACAGAGTAATGAGAGGGGGTTGAATGGAGAAAAGAGGGAGGGAAGGGGGCTTATGGGACTTTCGGGGAGGGAGGAAACGGGAAAGGGGAAGTGATTTGGAATGTAAATTAAAAAAATAAAATTAAATTAAATTAAAAAAAAAATAATTACCTTATTCAAGTATCTAGAAAACTGTTATCAAATAGTAACTACATAATTATATAACTTATTGAATTTTCCTATAAGAATTAAATGATTAAAAATTTGTTTTTCTGACTAAATCTTGTCCTTAAATTAATTTTCTAGATAGTCAAAAATGTACCAAAAGAAAATGAATGTGTGTTTTTAAAATAAAAATAAATACTTCGATGCCAGACAAAATGTGTACAACCAGTACTTGTTTTCAATGCCAAGATCTCTATTAAAAGAAACACATAAGATGAAATGTATGACAGTAAGGAGAGGGAACTTAGAGAGCCCACCTCCAGCAGGAAGACAAGACATCAAGTGAGGGAGGGGGGTTGCCATTCCACAATCAAAACTCAGACCCCTAATTATTCCTATCTGAAAGAACTGCAGGGTTGGAAATGGAGAGGAGCCTGAGGCCAGATCCAGTGACAGGCCTAAAGTGGGATCCAGCTCAAGGGGATGTCCCAAGGCCTGACACTCTTACTGAGGCTACGGAGTGCTCACAAAAAGGCCACACTCCAGAATGACCACACTCCAGAAGGCCTGACAAACAGCTGAAAGAGTCAAAAGCAGATATTTGCACCCAACCAGTGAAAAGAAGCTGCTCACCCCTGTGGTTGAATTAGGGAAAGGCTGGAAGAAACTGAGGAGGAGGGCGACCCTGTAGGAGGACCAGCAGTCTCAATTAACCTGGAACCCTGAGATCTCTCAAACACTGGACCACCAACCAGGCAGCATACACCAGCTGATATGAGGTCCCCAACACATATACAGCAGAGGACTGATGGGTCTGGTTTCAGTCAGAGAAGATGCACCTAACCTTCAAGAGACTGGAGGCCCCAGGGAGTTAAGAGGACTTTTGAGGTGAGGGTTGTGGGGTAGGGAGGGGGTATGGAATGTGGAACAGTCGGAGAGTGGACAGGCGTGGGGGGGATAGAATCTGGAGTGTAAATAAATAAATAAAGATAAAAAAGAAAGAAAAAAAGAAACATATATATATATATCACAAAAATTTAAACTGAAAAAATATTATGCTACTTGTGATAATATGTTATACTCCTATTGTTTTTCTTAGAAAAAATTTCAGGTAAATTTTAACAACCTAAGGATCTAAAAATTGTTTTTCAAGAGTGTTTTAAGTAGAGATCTTTCATCTAAATAAGTAGCATAAGTATCCCTTTTTTTTTTTTTTTTTTAATTTTATTTTATTTTATTTTTTTAATTTACATTCCAAATCACTTCCCCTTTCCCGTTTCCTCCCTCCCCGAAAGTCCCATAAGCCCCCTTCCCTCCCTCTTTTCTCCGTTCAACCCCCTCTCATTACTCTGTCCTGGCGTTCCCCTACATCCAGTCTTTCCAGGACCAGGGGTCTCTCCTTCCATCTTTTTAGAAATCTATTGATATGCTGATTGTGTCTAGGGTATTCTGAGATTCTGGGTCAATATCCCCTTATCAGTGACTTCATACCATGTGTGATCTTTTGTGATTGGGTTACCTCACTAAGGATGATATTTTCAAGTTCTGACCATTTGCCTAGGAATTTCGTGAATTCATTGTTTTTAATTGCAGAGTAGTATTCCATTGTGTAAATATACCACATCTTCTGAATCCATTCCTCCGTTGAGGGACATCTGGGTTCTTTCCAGCTTCTGGCTATTATAAATAAGGCTGCTATGAATATAGTGGAGCATGTGTCCTTATTGCATGCAGGTAAAGTCTCTGGGTATATGCCCAGGAGTGGTATAGCCGGATCCTCCGGAAGTGTCATGCCCAGTTTTCTGAGGAGCCGCCAGACTGCTTTCCAGAGTGGTTGTACCAGCCTGCAATTCCACCAGCAGTGGAGGAGTGTTCCTCTTTCTCCACATCCTCGCCAACAACTGCTGTCTCCTGTGTTTTTGATCTTAGCCATCCTGACTGGTGTGAGATGGAATCTCAGGGTTGTTTTGATTTGCATTTCCCTAATGACTAAGGATGATGAACATCTCTTTAGGTGCTTCTCAGCCATTAGATATTCTTCAGGTGAGAACTCTTTGTTTAGCTCTGTACCCCATTTTTTAATAGGGTTACTTGCCTCTCTGGAGTTTAACTTCTTGAGTTCTTTGTATATCTTGGATATTAGCCCTCTGTCGGATGTAAGGTTGGTAAAGATCATTTCCCAGTTAGTTGGTTGCCGCTTTGTCTTTTTGACAGTGTCTTTTGCCTTGCAAAAACTTTGTAATTTAATGAGGTCCCATTTGTCTATTCTTGATCTTAGAGTATAAGCTATTGGAGTTCTGTTCAGGAAATTCTCCCCTGTGCCCATATGTTCAAGGTTCTTCCCTAGTTTCCCTTCTATTAGTTTCAGTGTGTCTGGTTTTATGTGGAGATCTTTGATCCACTTAGAATTGAGCTTAGTGCAAGGAGATAAGGATGGGTCAATTTGCATTCTTCTGCATGTTGACCTCCAGCTGAGCCAGCACCATTTGTTGAAAAGGCTATCTTTTTTCCACTGGATGGTTTTAGCTCCTTTGTCAAAGATCAAGTGACCATAGGAGTGTGGATTCATTTCTGGGTCTTCAATTCTGTTCCATTGATCTACATGTCTGTTACTGTACCAATACCATGCAGTTTTTAACACTATTGCTCTGTAGTACAGCTTGAGGTCCGGGATACTGATTCCCCCAGAGGTTCTTTTACTCTTGAGAATAGTTTTAGCTATTCTGGGTTTTCTGTTATTCCAGATGAATTTTTGAATTGCTCTTTCTAACTCTATGAAGAATTGAGTTGGGATTTTGATGGGGATTGCATTGAATCTGTGTATTACTTTTGGTAAGATGCTCATTTTTACTATATTAATCCTGCCAATCCATGAGCATGGCAGATTTTTCCATCTTCCGAGGTCTTCTTCAATTTCTTTCTTCAGAGACTTGAAGTTCTTGTCATACAGATCTTTCACTTGTTTGGTTAGCGTCACGCCAAGATACTTAATATGGTTTGTGGCTATCGTAAAGGGTATTATTTCTCTTACTTCTTTCTCAGCCTGCTTATCCTTTGAGTATAGGAAGGCTTCTGACTTGCTTGAGTTGATTTTATATCCGGCCACTTTGCTGAAGTCGTTTATCAGCTGTAGGAGATCTCTGGTGGAGTTCTTTGGGTCGCTTATGTATACTATCATATCGTCTGCAAATAGTGATAGTTTGACTTCTTCCTTTCCAATTTGTATCCCTTTGACCTCTTTTTCTTGTCTAATTGCTCTAGCTAGAACTTCAAGTACTATATTGAAAAGATATGGAGAGAGAGGGCAGCCTTGTCTAGTCCCTGATTTTAGTGGGATTGCTTCAAGTTTCTCTCCGTTTAGATTGATGCTGGCTACTGGTTTGCTGTAAATTGCTTTTACTATGTTTAGATATGGGCCTTGAATTCCTGATCTTTCCAAGACCTTTAGCATGAAAGGATGCTGAATTTTGTCAAAGGCTTTCTCAGCATCTAATGAGATGACCATGTGGTTTTTTTCTTTGAGATTGTTTATGTAGTGGATTACATTGATGGATTTCCTTATATTGAACCATCCCTGCATCCCTGGGATGAAGCCTACTTGATCGTGGTGAATGATCGTTTTGATGTGTTCTTGGATTCGGTTGGCAAGAATTTTATTGAGTATTTTTGCATCGATATTCATAAGAGAGATTGGCCTGAGATTCTCTTTCTTTGTCGGATCTTTGTGTGCTTTTGGTATTAGTGTAATAGTGGCTTCATAGAACGAGTTGGGTAGTGTTCCTTCTGTTTCTATTTTGTGGAAGAGTTTGAAGAGTATTGGTGTTAGGTCTTCTTTGAAGGTCTGATAGAATTCTGCACTAAAACCATCTGGACCTGTGCTTTTTTTGGTTGGAAGACTTCCAATGACAACTTCTATTTCTTCAGGGGTTATAGGACGGTTTAGATGGTCTATTTGATCCTGATTTAATTTTGGTACTTGGTATCTGTCAAGGAAATTGTCCATTTCCTCAAGATTTTCTAGTTGTGTTGAATACAGGTTTTTGTAGTAGGATCTGATGATTTTTGAATTTCCTCAGTTTCTGTCGTTATCTCTCCCTTTTCGTTTCTGATTTTATTAATTTGGATACTATCTCTGTGCCCTCTGGTTAGTCTGGCTAAGGGCTTATCTATCTTGTTGATTTTCTCAAAGAACCAACTCCTCGTTTTGTTGATTCTTTGTATGGTTTTATTTGTTTCTACTTGATTGATTTCAGCCCTGAGTTTGATGATTTCCTGCCTTCTACTCCTCTTTGGTGTATTTGCTTCTTTTTGTTCCAGGGCTTTCAGGTGTGCCATTAAGCTGTTAGTGTATGCTGTCTCCCGTTTCTTTTTGGCGGCACTCAGGGCTATGAATTTTCCTCTTAGCACTGCTTTCATTGTGTCCCATAAGTTAGGGTATGTTGTGCCTTCATTTTCATTAACTTTCAAAAAGTCTTTGATTTCTTTCTTTATTTCCACCTTGACCAAGTTATCATTGAGTAGAGCATTGTTCAGCCTCCATGTGTACGTGGGTTTTCTTTTGTTTTTGTTGCCATTGAAGACCACCCTTATTCCATAGTGATCTGATAGGAGGCATGGGATTATTTCTATCTTCTTGTATCTGTTGAGGTCTGATTTGTGACCAATTATATGGTCAATTTTGGAGAAGGTACCATGAGGAGCTGAGAAGAAGGTGTATTCTTTAGCTCTAGGATGAAATGTTCTATATATATCAGTTAGTTCCATTTGGTCCAAGGCTTCAATTAGATTCACTGTGTCCCTGTTTAGTTTCTGCTTTCCTGAACGATCCATTTCAGAGAGCGGGGTGTTGAAGTCACCCACTATTATTGTGTGCGGTGCGATGTGTGCTTTGAGTTTTAGTAAAGTTTCTTTTACGAATGAGGGTGCCCTTGCATTTGGAGCATAGATATTCAGGATTGAGAGTTCTTGATGGTGGATTTTTCCCTTGATCAGTATGTAGTGTCCTTCTGTGTCTTTTTTGATGACTTTGGGTTGAAAATCAATTTTATCCGATATTAGGATGGCTACTCCACCTCGTTTCTTGGGGCCATTTGCTTGTAAAATTGTTTTCCAGCCTTTTACTCTGAGGTAGTGTTTGTCTTTGACACTGAGGTGCGTTTCCTGCATGCAGCAAAAAGCTGGGTCCTGTTTACGTATCCAGTCTGCTAGTCTATGTCTTTTAATTGGGGAGTTGAGACCATTGATATTAAGAGAGATTAAGGCATAGTGATTATTGCCATCTGCCATTCTTGACGCTATCTTTATGTTTGAGTGGTTATCTACTTTTGGGTTTGATTCAAGAAGGTTATTATCTCATTTTTTCCAGGGTGTTGTTTCTCTCCCTGTATTGGAGGTTTCCACCTATTATCCGTTGCAGGGCTGGATTTGTGGAAAGATATTGTGAAAATTTGGTTTTATCATGGAATGTCTTGGTCTCTCCATCTATGGTGATTGAGAGTTTTGCTGGGTATAGTAGTCTAGGCTGGCATTTGTGCTGTCTTAGTGTCTGCATGAGATCTGCCCAGGATCTTCTGGCTTTCATAGTCTCTGGTGAGAAGTCTGATGTGATTCGGATAGGTCTTCCTTTGTATGTTACTTGGCCCTTTTCTCTTACTGCATTTAGTATTCTTTCTTTGTTTAGAACATTCGGTGTTTTGATTATTATGTGACGGGAGGTATTTCTGTTCTGGTCCAGTCTGTTTGGAGTTCTGTAGGCTTCTTGTATGTTCATCGGCATCTCTCTCTTTAAGTTAGGGAAGTTTTCCTCCATAATTTTGTTGAAGATGTTTACTGGCCCTTTAAGTTGCAAATCTTCACTCTCATCTATACCTATAATCCTTAGGTTTGGTCTTCTCATTGTGTCCTGGATTTCCTGGATGTTTTGGGTTACGCGTTTTTTGCATTTTGCATTTTCTTTGACTGTTGAGTCGATGCTTTCTATGGAATCTTCAGCACCTGAGATTCTTTCTTCCATCTCTTGTATTCTATTGTTGATGTTTGCATCTATGACTCCTGATTTCTTCCCAAGGTTTTCTATCTCCAAAGTTGTCTCCCTTTGTGATTTCTTAGTTGTTTCTACTTCCTTTTTTAGTTCCTGGATGGATTTGCTGAGATCCTTCACTTGTTTGTTTGTATTTTCCTGTATTTCTTTAAGGTATTTTTGCATTACCTCTTTCAGGATTTCTTCCTGATGACCCACGTTCTCCTGCATTTCTCTGAGCGATTTTTGTGTTTCCTCCTCATGGGATTCCATCTGTTGATCCATCGTCTCCTGCATTTCTTTAAGCAGTTCTCGTGTTTCCTTTGTAAGGGCATCTAACCGTTGATTCATTTCTTTAAGCAATTTTTGTGTTGCCTCCTTATGGGCATCCGTCTGTTGACCCATATTCTTCTGCATTTCTTTATGCAAATTTTGTGATTCCTTTGTGAGTGCATCTACCCGTTGATTCATCTCGTTAAGTGATTTTTGTGTTGTCTCCTTGTGCGCCTCCATCTTTTGATCCATGTTCTCCCGCATTTCTCTAAGCGATTTTTGTGTTTCCTTTGTAAGGGCTTCTAACCGTTGATTCATGGTCTCCTGTAACTCTTTATGAGATTTATTTGTGTCCTTCTTGTGATCCTCTAATAGCATCATGAGAAGTGATTTTAAATCCAGATCTTGTCTTTCGGGTGTGGTGGGGTATCCAGGACTTGCTGCTGTTGGAGAGTTGGGTTCGGATGGTCCCACATTACTTTGATTACTGTTAGTAACATTCCTACGTTTGCCTTTTGCCATCTGGATACCTCTGGTGTTAGTTGGTCCTGCTGCCACTGGCTGTTGGTTGGACCTCCTGTGAGCTTGCAAAGCTATTTCTGCCCCCCCTGGATTACCAGGATTCCCCTGGCACCGATTTCTGGGGCCTGCCTGCTCCTGAGTGACTTTGGAGCCCTAATGTGCTTTGCCCCAAGTGATCTTATATTGGGGAGGCCTTGCACATCTAAAGGCTCAGCCTAGTGGATTCCTGGAGCAGAGGTCGCCAAAGGGAGGCTGGCAGGCTCCTGCCCTGTGCAGGGGTGTGTGATCTCTCCTGGGGGGGGGAGGGGGCGTCCCTCTGCCAGGCAGAAGTCCCACAGCAGATCTGGCGCGCTGGTCACTGCAGATCAGCCCAGCACCTGGGAGCAGGTTACACACAAGCTGCCTGAACCCGAAGCGATATTATGCCTGTCTGTCTCTGAGCCTGGTGGTCCCAACTACCTGGTCACTGGAGCAAAGATGGCGGAGGGCACTCTCCGTGGCGCTGCTCACCCTGTGGTCACGATGGCCCGCCGATCTGGCACCCAGACGACCACAGCGCCAACCCGCCCTCGGGCACAGAAGGAAGCCCCAACAGGCCGTGTCCCAAGTGATGTTATATTGGGGGGAGAGCCTGGGTACCGGTCTCTCCAGCGCAGTCCGCGGGAACAGAGGTCGCGGAAGGGAAGCTGGCAGGCTCCCTCCCTGCGCGGGGTCCCTCCACCAGGCAGAAGGTCCCACCGCGGAACTGGCGTGCTGGTTACTGCAGATCAGCCCAGCACCTGGGAGCAGGTTACACACAAGCTGCCTGAAACCGAAGCGATATTATGCCTGTCTGTCTCTGAGCCTGGCGGTCCCAACTACCTGGTCACTGGAGCAAAGATGGCGGAGGGCAGTCTCCGTGGCGCCGCTCACCCTGTGGTCACGATGGCCCGCCGATCTGGCACCCAGACGACCACAGCGCCAACCCGCCCTCGGGCACAGACGGAAGCCCCAACAGGCCGTGTCCCAAGTGATGTTATATCGGGGGGAGAGCCTGGGTACCGGTCTCTCCAGCGCAGTCCGCGGGAACCATAAGTATCCCTTTTATAACCACAAAGTTTCAAAATCATTCCTTTGGTCTTAATGATCCAAAAGATGGTAGAGTTAGATAGATGTGGAGTTAGATGTTTGCAGTGTTAATAAAGGCTATGACTTTGATCCCTAAATCTCTAAAATAAAAGATCCAATCTGATCAGAGCTAGAAGTCAGGATTCTCTACTACTCTACTGTGGCAACATTTGATATTGGGCCAGACTTGTGACACCCAATTGAGAGACAATTTTCTTGTTGATGCAATTTTGTTGTCTTATTGCTTCTACAAAGAGCTTCCAAACCCAGTTCAATGAATAATCACTCTGGGGCCCACCTAACTTTACTTGTTTGTCTTCCACTTTGACTTTAGTGTCTATGTCCATTAGACCAGAAAGACTTCCACAATTGAGATCCATGATGTCATTTGGGGTATATCCCCAATGACAAGATGTCTCAAAAGAGATACCAAAGTATTCTGGAGCCTAATATGAGTGACTATGACCCAAGAATCAGAGTTTTGTTTCGCCCAAATTCCATATCACCACATGGCAACAGTTTCAAGATGATATAGTAATAAAACAAATTCATAGTAAATATAAAGGAAAAGCAGGTAGCAGGTTATAACTAAGTGGGGGAAATTCTGCTGTATGGTCCAGGTGCTATCTGATAACATCCCTAACCTTCTGCTTGGAGGAAGCTAGTAGTCTGCTTAATTAATAACACCCCAAAATGTTTCACTCGATAGTCACAGGGATGTTAGTTCAGACACAGACAGCAAGGTGAGCAAGGACTCACTATGAGACTAAAGATAGCCGAAGATAAAATGGATTTAGGATGGACCTGCTACATTACAATCTCTCCAGTTATTAAAGTCCTAATAAGCCAACCAGCATATAGAAGCTTTGAAGTAAGATGTGGTTTCCTTCTAGGATGTTTTGTTCACATTCTCTTCTTCAGTGGGACAGTGTTTACGGATATCTTTGAGAAGCAGAGATACATACATGTAAGCATGCTTTCTCTTCTTCAGCAAAGCAGGTGAACACTGCCTAACAAGATCAGAACTAAAGAGTGGTCTATCAAAGAAGCGGGCTGACTTTTTGTGGCATCTTTTTTGGCCAGACCTGAAAGAAGGTGAAGAAAGTACGTAAAATAGAACCATGCAAGCACTTTCTCCCTTTCCTTTGGAATTGGGAAGAGTGGTGACTCAGACAGAATGATGACTAATCATAGGAACAGAGAAAATGAGAAAAAAATAACTCTCGTTGCTTCCACAAAGAGTATTCAAACCCAGTTTCCCTCTTGAATAATCACTCTTAGCCTCCACCTTAATTTCTTTATTTGGTCTCCAGTCTGGCTTCAGTGTCTACGTCCACTTGACCATAAAAGATTTCCTCGACAGGGATCCACACAGTGTTTGCAGTGTGTTCCTAGAGCCCACACTCAATCTTCACATGCAGAAGCCCTGTCTACAGCCACTGTTCTCATCCAGACCATGAGCTAAGGACGTAAGATAAAGCCTGAGGAACAACACCAACCAATGGAACTTCTAAAAAGTTGCTTCCAAAATCTGTTCTGCAATACTAATTGTGGCATAAAACACTTTGGTTTTGTTACAGAGAACTGTTGGAACAGTTTGTATTGAAAAAGATGGGAAAAAGAGAAAAACTTGACTTTATTAAACTCAACAAGATACATGAAAACATTTGTGGAAATAAAAATTAATTTGTTTGCAGCATTTGGCTTAGACAGTACCATTTTTCTAGCGTGTTGAAAAATACTTAACATTCCTGCAAAGTTTAACAGACAGTGTACTCAGTGTTATGTGCTGTGCATGAATTATCTCATTTCATTTTCACAGAAGCCTCCTGATACAGACATGATCAGTCACCCACTTTACTTTGGAACAAACTAAGGCCACAGATATCTTGGCTTGCCTATATAAATTCACAGCGAAGCAAAGAGATCAACTTGCATAATCAGCAAGAGATCAGATTGCATAATCTACCCTGTTAGGCACCTGGTGTGTTCTCCCTAATACATGCTGTACGTACAGGGACTCAGGAAATGTCATGGTGGGGATAGTATTTCAGACCCAAACCATGAAATCTCATTTACTTAGAGTTCTGCAAATAAAGAGATTTATTTACTATACAAGAGGAATTCACAATAGAAAATAACTATTCTTTCTTACCCTCATATTCTCAGATCTGTACCATGGGAATATTTTTCTCCCTCATTTAGACTAAGTCTAACATACATCACATAAAGTCTTAGTTCTTCATGAAAAATAAGAAGAGTTTCAGTTATATTATGCTCCTCAAAATACTCATTTCATTATCAAAAATATCTAGTTCCATGGAAAACCAAAGTTCAGTGCCTACTTCCAGGATGAAGCTGCTTCTTGCCCTCTGTGGTGGTTTTAATCAAAATGGCCCCCTCAGGCTCATAGGATGTGCCATTATTAAGAAATGTGGCCTAGTTGAAGGAAATATGTCATTGGTGGTGGACTTAGAGGTTTCAAATGCTCAAGCCAAGTGCAGTGAATCTCTCCTATTGCCTTGATTTACATGTAGAACTCTTAGCTACCTCTCCAGCACCATGTCTCCCAGCATGCTGCCATGATGATAATGAACTAAACCTCTAAACTGTAAGCCAGACCCAATTAAATGTTTTCCGTTATAAGAGTTTCTGTGGCCATGATGTCTCCTGACATCAGTAAAAACCCTAAGACAATCTCTGTCTCATAAACTTAAGATGGGGAAAGTCAACTGCACTCTTGTCTTCTCCCAACTGTTCTTTTCCACATCCCTCCATGCTTAGATGGCTTCAGCTACTTCTAGGTTGGGGAAGAAAACATGTCTTCATTGATATATAATTGTATAATCCGTAAGCACTAAGGTTGGTTGCTTGCATCTTCATGGTATCCTTAAAGTTTCTGCTAATAGACCCTTTGCAACTCCGATGATTCAGGCAGAACTCTACTCCATCACTTCTGCTGCAATCACCCATTCCCTTTGGCTGACCACTTACAATTTTCCCTTTGAGCCACAAGTATCTCAGGCCCTATTTAATCATTGGAGTCATGTTTTCTATACCCCCCACAAAGCATCTCTTATGAGAGGTGACCCGTCCAGCAGGTCCAGTTATTCAGGGTCCCGAAGAGGCGCTACCTGAGGGTCATGGGGGGGGAGAGAAGAACGAGGCCAAGCAAGATTCCATTGTCAAGGCCCCGTTTATTGTCACACAGGCAGCACGTTTTAAGCAGTAGGGATGAGGAAGTTGGGAGGGGGAACTATGGGGAAGTGACCTATGGGCCAAGCCCTGAATGAGGAAGTTGGGAGGGAGAGCTAGGGGGAAGTGAGCTATGGGCCAAGCCCTGGGCCAGGTGCCTGGGACATTCTGTGGTTTTTCCCGGGAAGGTCACAGATTTTTATCTTGGTCTTGATGTTCCGTCAGGAAGGTCAGGAATTTCACTCGAGGGGAGAGGTGGCCTGTCTATGTAGCCGGCAGTTGGCCTGTCGGCCCCCAACAGAGAGGGTCAAAATGAGACCATACAAGCTTACTTCCACAAAGTCCATCTCTGTTCCACAAGAGCCTTGAGCATCTCTACTATGGTTTCAGGAGAGATGCTATGCAACTCTCTCTAACACTCTTCTCTGCCCTCTCAAGATGTTCTAGCCACTGTTCTTCTTATCAGTCATTGGACTTCCCAAGCCTCAAAGGGTACATAGTAACTGGTTCAAAAGAAGGCACACCTTGAAGCAAAAGAGAAATGTGCTCATCCCTATTTTATGGAGATAAGGAAGAAGATATACAAAACTATACAAGGTCTCTACAGAGTTATTTCCAGTGCCTGCGTCTACCTCTTCATTTCTCTACTGGGTCATGACAATTTCAATTGGGACAAGCGTCATCAATTAATTTTGGAGACTATCTCTGAAGACATTGCTTAGGTAAGCAAATATTATACTTTGGAAGTTGTGGTGTGAATATTGATCTGGTTGCTATCACACAAAGTCAAAACTGAGAAAGAATCAAATTTAATGTTTCGTTATGTAAGTGGCCAAGTCTTTGGATAAACAGGAAGGAGCCATTAACAAAAAAGAACTCTGAATACCCAGAAGCAGACAGAAAAGTATCTGTCAAGGTACGCAATGACTGTGAAACCTGAGACACAGTGACTTGTGGGGACCTTGTGAATTGTGTCCCTAAAACACCCTCACCCAGAACCAAGAACCAAGAAAGTGAAGAGGCTCAGCTGGTAGGAAGGCTCCTAAAACCAACTCAGCAAGAGGCATTCCTACATTACAGAATTCAAAATAGTCAGCATAATCATTGATTGTGAGAAATGACTTCTCATTTGTAATATATACTGGGAAGCCCAATGATTAAGAGTTTCCAAAAACAGAAACAAAGGATTAATGAAGAGGGACAAGAGCAATAACAAGGCAGTAGTCAAGAAAAGTAGGCAAGGTACAAAAAACAAAGCTGATTATTCCAAGTTAGAGACTCTGGGAATGGATATAAGAAGAGAAGTTACAAACTGTGTTTGTTTTCCTTTACTACCATAAGTAATTAACACTAATTTAATGACTTTAAATGGCACATATCTTTTTCTTATAGATCTGAAGGTCCAAAGTATGAAATTGCTTTTACTGTGTTAATGTCAAACTATTAACAGGACTCTGGATGCTTTGAAGGAGAATTCAATTCTGTTTCCTGATTTGGGAACCTGCATTCCCTAATTAGGAGATACTACTGGATGCAGATTGCATCTTTAGGAAGAGCTAGAAACTTAGGACAATGGAAATTACCAAGAATCTATGGGAGTGACCCTAGGTAAGAATCCTGGCAATGGAGAATATGGAGCCTGAACTGGCCATCCCCTGTAACCAAGTAAGACTTCCAGTGGAGGGACTGGGACACCAACCCAGCCACAAAACTTTCAACCTATAATTTGTCCTGCCTATAAGATGTGCTAGGGTAAATGTGGTGCAGAAATTGAGGGGGTGGCCAACCAATGATGGCTCCAGCTTAATACAAGGAAAGGGAGCCTCCTCCTGACAGTACCTGGATAACCCAGAGACCCACAATAGAACCAAACATGAGTGGAAAAAACTTCAATGAAATGAATGATTCACTTGGAATCACTCATTTGAAATCATTATTCCTAATGATACTTTGCTATACTCATAGATAGGCATCTAGCCCAATTGTCATCAGAGGGGCTTCACGCAGCAACTGATGGAAACAACTACAGAGATGCACAGCCAAATATTGGGTGGAACTTGATCAATTGCACAAAAGAGGGGGAGGAAGGATTATAGGAACCAGAGAGATCAAGAAGACCACAAGAAATCCCACAGAATCAGGTAACCCAAGCCCAAAGGGGCTCACAGAGCCTGAGGCACCAATCAGGACACCTGCATAGGACTGACCTAGGCCATTTGCTCTTGTTTCAGTTGTGTACCTTGGTCTCTCTCTCTCTCTCTCTCTCTCTCTCTCTCTCTCTCTCTCTCTCTCTGTCTCTCTCTCTCTCTCTGTCTGTCTGTCTGTCTGTCTTTGATGCCTGCCTTTGGGACCCTTTCCTCCTACTGGATTTCCTTGTCTAGTTTTAATACAATAGGAGGACTCTAGCCTTACTGCAACTCAATATGCCATGGCTGGTTAATATCCATCAAAGCCAGCCATTTTCTGAAGAAAAATGAAAAGAGAGTGGATGGGGGAGAAGAGAGGTGGGGGCTAGGAACTGGGAGAAGAGAAAGGGGAAACTGGAGTCAGGATATAAAATAAATAAAATTAAAAGAAAAATCTTAATCATATCTGAAAAATCTCCTTTGCCATACACAAAAATGACTCCATATATTATAAGTATTATAATGTGGACATACAGGTGGTAGTCATTGCTTAGCCCATCACGGCCAAAATTAAGAAAAATGCTTCGGTCTTGGCCAAGATCAGTCGTATCTAAAGGCAAAAGTAAGCTTGCTTATCCTAAGGTCAGAAAGTGAGTTATATCCAAGAGTCAAGAAACATCTGATCAAAATACTTTTTCCTGCTTCTTTTCATATCTTTATGATTGCATTTGCTTACTTGAGGCAAGAAAATGGTCCAGACCACAGACAGATACTTCTGTGAGCTTCATGCACAGAATTTCAGCATCCAGAGCATAAAGAGGCTGTTACTATAAGCCCTTCCTTTCAGAATGGAAGGGATGCAAGAAGCAGGGTGGTCAAGAAGAAAATAAGATGGTATCAGAAATATTTCAGTTTTCATCTCATCTGGCTCTCTACCACCTGTCTCACTCTAGCCAAGTCTATGCCTCTTCATAGACTTGTAAATTTGACAGAATGAGATTTCCTCCCTAGAATATGCTCATCGTATCTAATCTTGTCTTTAGGATCAAGCTGACACTAAGTTGCTGGAAGTAAGAAGTGCCTTTCAAAATGATTCCGATGGTTCTTTGGGCAAAATTCTTCACATGCCGTAGACTAAGTGATTAATCTGATTGTTTGGAGCTGCTTAGTGCTGCAATCTGACCTGTCCTGGATGAATTCCTTCATTCTCTCTGCCCACATCTTTCTACAGCCCCAGGCAACTGCATACATGAATTAAGGGACTGGAGCAGAACATATGACAAGCCATGTCAAAGGCTAAAATATAGCTAAACACTGACTGAGCAGCAGAAGTATGTAGAGCAAAGAGGTGAAAGAAACTTAAGAGCTCATAGAGACAAGTCCCATAGGAGAATTCCATTTATAGACCAGGAGAAGGGTAACCACATGGAGACTGAGTCTGTTCACTGGGGACAGATACAGCGATTGGAATATAGGAGGTCAGAGACTGAATCTATATGAAAGATGGACACCAAAAGGAACGTTGGAGTTATGATTATGGAATCAACACGTTTTTGTCTTTGTGTATTTCAGGTTTCTAAGGTCCCAGGTCACTTGTATAAGCAGCCTTAGGATAAACTAGGAGTACTCAGAACCAAAGACGAAATAAGAAAAAACCGTTAAACTGGGGGCGGTAGGGGTCTTTCCCTCTCTTGTAGAGGTTGGGTGGAAATTAAAAGAAAAGACAGACAGGAAAGACAGCTCAGTGGGTAAAAGTATTTGCCATGCCAATATGAAGACCTCACTTTGATACCTAGAATCTGTGTGGAAAATGAAAACCTTTAAAAAGCTGTGCACATCTGTAATCCCTCAGTGCTAAGGAGGTGTATCCAAATATATTTCTGGAGCTTGCTAGCCAGCCAACCTATCCAAATCAGTATGTTCCAGGACAAGTAAGACCTGTTGGAGTGAGTTTCCTTCACATTGTGTGACGGCATGTCTTTGCATTTTCGGTTGTTAATTCTGTGCTTGCAAAGAGCTGAGTGCTCGCAGGATTTTGGTATCATCATTTCTATGGACCATCACATGCTTTATATTAGTAAATACTTTTCCTTTCACACCTGTTCAACAACATGAAGGTCGACAGCCCTCTATGCCTAGAAGCAATCTAAGAGATTTATCAAGTGTTGTCATGCTGCTAATTGGTTGTAATAAAGATCTGACAGCTATTAGCTGGGCCGGGAAGTAAAAGGGTGAAACTTAGAGTGAAACTTCCTGGCAGAGAAAATGACACAGGGAGATGCAAGCTTAAAAAGGAGAATCAAGGGGGACATGGAATAGAACAGACACTGACCAGAGAGTAACAGGAAAGAGCTGGGACACAGGCCATGACGTCGGGTTAAAGTAGGAGTAAATGGAAAACTGCCCTAGCAAAAGGTCTAAGTTTTAAGCTATATTAGACAACTCCATGTCATATTTATACCACAGGCACATCCATGAAAATCCTACAATGAAAGTCCTGTCTCAAACACCAAGATGGATGGATATTGAAGAGATGAGCAAATAAGGGCACTGGCTACTCTTCCAGAGGACCTGGGTTTGGTTGCCAGTGCCAACATGGGGTTTACAACCACATGCAACTCCGGGCCCAGGGGACCAAATGCCCCCTCTGGTCTCCAAGAGTGATCTGTACATGTGGTGCACAGAAATATAGTCAAGCAAATTACTCATAAAGTAAAAAATAAAATGTATTTAAAAATGGCATCTGAGGATACTACCTAAGACTGACCTCTGGTCTTTACAACCATGCACACATGTACTACACACACACACACACACACACATACAGAGAGAGAGAGAGAGAGAGAGAGAGAGAGAGAGGGGGGATTTGCATATACACACACATAAATGCATATGTGCTTATATACATTTAATAATTACTAATCAAATAGGAGAAATAAAAGCAAGAGACACAGTCAATACTATGTGCTCTGATTGTAATTCTAAGGGGCTGTCATGAGAGCAAGAAATGGCAAAGTAAGAAAAGCCACAAGGTAGAAATGCTTTACTGAACATTTTGAACCCTGGCAGAGGTTATGGCTTAGGAAGATTCAGATACTTCAAAAGTGTTAAAGGACAAAAGAGAAAAAGCAGTAGAGGAGTTCCCAAAAAGTCCACCTGATGCTTTTCTCTAGTCCCCTTTAAAAAGTGATTTGTTCACCCCCACACTTCCAGAAGGGTGTGATAAAGGCAACTGGAAGTTCGACAAAAGACTTCTCAGAAGAATCAGCCTGGAAGTCCTACAGATAAAGCCTGCATAATAGATTTCCCGAGTAAGCACTCCAGGATTCATTGTGTTGAGTATCATGAATGTGTGTGTGAGCATGAAGGAATTACAGCATCAGAAAATAAAAAGTGATACTTTGTAACAAAGGGACTGCCACTGAGCCATAAAAAAACCAAACCAAGGCAACAAATAGTTCATACATCCTTTGACCATAGAGATCAGCACAGTGCCACAGCCTGATCCACATTATCTGGATCTCATCAGAAAGCTACCACATTAGTGCATGAAGATGAATGTAGTTGCCTGCCTGTGGAGACAAATAGCAGGACCAGCATAAAATAATGATTTTTTTTATTCCTTTCCAAAGTCTAATAAGCCAATGATATGAATTTTTATCCTAAATTTAGAAGCCATGGTGGAAAAGGAGAAAAATAAATACATCACTCTAATTCAGGATTGAACTTCAAATTGGTTGAGTGTGTACCTAGAAGGATTATTTAAAGAGAAAAACTCATCCTCGTGGAGATGGGGGCAAGGGAGAGGTACAGGATGTGGAACAGTCAGAGGGTGGACCGGGAGGGGGATAAAATCTGGAGTGAGATTAAATAAAATCAAAAAAGAGAGCGAAAAATGCAGTTTATTCTTTAGGAAAAAAAATGGATTCTCCCCTCCTATTGGTATCCTAATGTCACACTATCCACCAGGATAGTGATTCAGGAAGTGAAGATCATTACAGAAAACAAAGAAGGTGTATGTTCATGGAACCTTGATAGAGAGTATTTTATACTTAAAATCTTGTCATGTAAGCAAGCTGATATTGAAGTACAGAGGCTATGGTCTCCATATTTATAATTATAATATAGTAAGAAAAGGCTTCCTTCTCAAAATGAGCTGTATATTCAATGTTAATATGCAACAGTAAATTACATAAAGTTTTGACCAAATAACGTGTAAAACATGGAGTGCTAATGGAATCATAGGCCAAGTTTTTCTTGTACCCATTGTGACCATTGAAGTATTTTCTCCAAAGTCATATTTTCTCCAGTCTTCCTGTTGCTGTGATAAAATACTGTGACCAAAAGTAACTTTGGAGAGAAAAGAGTGATTTCTTTTTAGACGTCCAGATCATGGTCCCTCATTGAAGGAAATCAGTGTAGTTGGCTTTTGCTACTTTATGGGTTCCTTTTTCACACTTCCAACCTGTTCCACATTTATTAACTCCTACACACTAGATAGGAGAGAAAAAAGGATATAGGGGAAAAGAACACAAAGTTATCATTAGACAACTTCTTGTTGATTAGGGGTGTCAAGTTCTTTGGGGCAAGTTTGATCTTTGTCATCAGTGATATCTAATTTATTTTTCATTTCTTTGTGCACAGACTACTTATCAAATAGCAATCAACAACATCCAATCATTAAAGAGCCACCAAAACATCTCCACCTCTCAGGACTCTCTAGAACTTATATATTTTCTGAAAAGTTCTTAGAAATCCAAATCACACATACTCACAAAAACGATCTGCTGCTGGCAAAATCATGCCCTTGCTAGAGCATGAGGCAAATCATAGTCACCTGTTGTGAAGCAGCCTAATAACCCCACACCTGGTATTAAAACAAAAACACATTCCTATAACAATTTTCTGTGTGTGTGTGTGTGTGTGTGTGTGTGTGTGTGTGTGTGTGTGTGTGCATGCACGCGCGCGTATGCACACACGTGTGTTTTAAAGAAACCAAAATTATACAGTTCTCACTACAAGTCAAGATTAGGGTTCAAGCAGGAACCTGAAGTAAAAACCATGGAGGAATGCTACTTTCTCACTTTTTGATGCACGCAGACTCATGCTCAGCCAGCTTCCTTATATACCAGAACTATCTGCCCAGTGAGTGATACTGTATCAATTATCTATTAAATCAATCCCTCACGGACATACACATAGACACACCTGACAAAGACAATTATTCTATTGAGACTCTTTCTTTCAGTTGATTCTACATTGTATTGTTGATAATTAATGCTAACTGGGAGAGAAGACCAAAGTGTGGAATACCATTTTAAATTTCTCTATATAAAGACAAGAAAAGCAATATTTAAACTTTCTCCCTGGATAATTACATTTGATGAACTGTGTCTAAGGCTTTTGAAGCTGTTGTGAACTACTTCAGCAATGCTTAAGTGCCACGCCTATCCGAGGTTCCTTTTGAGTTTTACTGGAAAAGGATGGAGTAATATAGCTTGGATATGAAGCAATGTCCCAGAATATTCATATGTTCAAAGCTTGGTCCACAGGTAGTGGCAATATTTAAGAAAGTTCTGGAATGTTTTGAAGATGAGATTCAGCTGGAAGAAGTGAGTCATTAGGTGTGAACTTTTAGGGGTATCTTTTTCTAATCCCACTCCTTCATATCTATTATGAGATAACCATCCTCTGCCATAGATTCATGCAGCCAAGATATGTTGCCCCTCAACATGACTGTAGACAGAAACCTCAGAATCCATGAAGGAAATAAACCTAAATGGTATATATAAAAAAAGTAACCTTTTTTAGAAAATATATTAGGAAGAACTTAACTGAAAAGATTAGAAGCCAAGAACTTGGTTTAACAGTTTAATGGAAGTGAGCTAAATTATAGATGGCTTGCTATTACTGTAGATTCCTGAAACTCTGGGACAATGAGAGATTAGAGGCAGGAGGGGAGGTGTAAGGAAGTGGGAGTCATGGGAGAATTCCAAATGAATGAAGAGAAAGGTCCAGGCAAGCAGCCAAGATGGGGCTGCAGGAAATACATTATGTCCAAGGTCTTCGAGTCTAAACTGCATAAAAAGTTGTTTCTTGCCATTAATCTCCTGGTATGGATCAGGCTCAAAAGAGAGAATCACATGTAATCTGTTATGCCTACAGAAACCCTAAAAGGAGTGACTTTAGTGACATAGTACAGAATCTAGAATCTTGAGTGAAAATGAACTATTATAATGCATACACTAGAACAGATAGATTTCCAGATCTGCAGGAAATCAACCCCTTTATTTCATATAGGGCAAATCGGCTATCACGTATCTTTAGAAATAAACAGAGGTCTTTCTGCTGATGCCAGAGTATGGACATTTTACTTGCTCTAGTGCTCTAGTCCACTACTTCGTAGCAGGGAGCACAAACAGCTTTACCTTTGTTGGTATAAATAACCTATAACTTGTGGTTATATCTATTGTGATGAGAACAATTTTACTTATATATTGCTTTACTCTGTGGCAGCCATCTATGTCACCCAAAGGCAGTTTAGTGTTGCTGAAAGTTAAGAGAGAATATTAATTATTTCCTAATGTCACTATCTCAATGATTCAGGCCTATATCAATTTTTAAAGTTGTATGTGTGCCAGTGTGGGGGTGTGTGTAATATATATAGGGCTATATGGGGCTCATATATGCTGTATTTACACATATGTAGGGCTGTATGGGCCCAGTAGGCTCTATTGCCTTCTGCCTTATTCCCTTGAGATGAGATCTTTCTATTAACTTGGAACTAGGCTTGTGCCCAGAAAGCTCCAGCAATCACCCTGCCTCTATCCAATTGTAGCACTGTGGTTATAGGCTTTTGTATGGCATGCCCATATTTTTTATGTGGGTTCTGTGGATTTGAACTAAAGTCCATAGCAAGCACCCTTACCTGTTGATCTATCTCCACAGTTCCAAGAGTGTTAATTTTAATTTGTACTCAGAATTTAAATACATGTTTATTGTGGTCAACTAGATATTTTCTTTATTTACATTTCAAATGTTATCCTCTTTCCTCGCTTCCCCTCCAAAAACCCCCTATACCATTCCCCTTCCCCCTGCTCATCAACCCACGACACCCACTTCCCTGTCCTGGCACTCCCCTACACTTGGGTATCAAGCTTTTACAGGACCAAGGGCCTCTCCTCTCATTGATGTCTGACAAGACCATCTTCTGCTAAATATGCAGCTGGAGCCATGGGTCCCTCCATGTGTACTCTTTGGTTGGTGGTTTACTCCCTGGGAGCTCTGGGAGTACTGGTTGGTTCATATTGTTGTTCCTCCTATGGGACTGCAAACTCCTTTAGTTCCTTGTGTCCTTTCTCTAGCTCCTCCATTGGGGAACCTGTGCTCAGTCCATTGGCTGGCTGTGAGTATCCACTTCTGTATTTGTCGGGCACTGGCAGAGCCTCCCAGGTGACAGCTATATCAGGCTCTTGTCAGCAAACACTTGTTGGCATCCACAATAGTGTCTGGGTTTATTTACATTTGAAATGTAAATAAAGAAAACTGTAAATGGGATGATATACTCAGGTGGGGCAATCTCTAAATGGCTTTTCCTTCTGTCTCTGCTCCACATTTTGACTCTGTATCTCCTCCCATAGGTAATTTGTTCCCCCTTCTAAGAAGGACCGAAGTATCCACACTTTGGTTTTCCTTCTTGAGCTTCATGTGGTCTGTGAATTGTATCTTGGTTATTCCCAACTTCTGGGCTGATATCCACTTATCAGTGAGTGCATACCATGTGTGCACTTTTGTGACTGGGTTATCTCACTAAAGATGATATTTTCTAGTGCCATTCATTTGCCTAAGAAATTCATGAATTCATTGTTTTTAATAACTAGTATTTCATTGTGCAAATGTACTACATTTTCTGTATCCATTCTTCTGTTGAGGGACATCGGGGTTCTTTCCAGCTTCTATTACAAATAAGGCTGCTATGAACATAGTGGAGCATGTGTCTTTATTACATGTTGGAGCATCTTCTGGGTATATGCCCAGGAGTGATAGAGCTGGGTCCTCATGTAGTACTATGTCAAAGGAACCACCAAACTTATTTCCAGAGTGGTTGTACCAGCTTGCAATCCCACCAGCAATGGAGAAGTGTTTCTCTTTCTCCACATCCTCTCCAGCATCTGCTGTCACCTGAAAATTATTCTTTTAGAAACATTATACTCTTAGAAGCCAGCAATAACCCACAAATACTTTCTGGTCTTCCTTCCAATTCTTTTTTGATGTATCATTCTTTTGTTAACATAATACCTTTTTTATAACCTCATACATGTGCACAATGTAGTGTGACCTATTCACCCACCTCTGGCTTCTCCCTAAATTCCTCCCAGATTCCACCCATGCCCCACCCCTTTCTAACTTTATGTCCTCAAACAAAAAAGCAAGCAAAAAAGCATTTTCATTTTATGATAATATATCATCCTTAGTGAGGTAACCCAATCACAAAAGAACACACATAGTATGCAGTCACTGATAAGGGGATATTAACCCAGAAACTCGGAATACCCTAGACACAATTCGCATATCAATAGATTTCCAAGAAGATGGAAGGAGAGACCCCTGGTCCTAGAAAGATTGGATGTAGGGGAATGCCAGGACAGAGAAGCGAGAGGGGGTTGAATGGGGAAAAGAGGGAGGGAATAAAAAATAAAAAATGTAAATAAAAAAAAACTTAGAAAATAAAAACAAAAAGAAAAAAAGAAAAATGATACCCAACAGATCTTCTCTTTTGGTTTTAGTATGAACTATATCTGTCTATAACAGGTCTACTTCTGGAAGGTCTACCTCTCAGACACTATTTTCTCTTACATTTTTGGTTCCTTCCAACTGTTTTTCACCAATGCTCTCCCTCTTAACTTTCAGCTACAATGCAATGGAAATTCCTATCAGATTTTTTCCCCATGAACCTTAAAGTTGAGAAGCCTTCCAGGATCTGATATTTAGCTAAATGGTAGAGAGAACAAAGGTGAATTTCAGATTGTCCAAGACAGGAGAGCATGAAGTCAAGTGACTGTCCCCTAGACCATTGTCATTATAGTGATAAATCAGGACATCTTTAACTGCCAGCAATGATCAAAAAATATAAAAATTGTTCAGTCATATAAAGTGATATCTTCCCAATTGATAAATAATACATTTATTTCCATTGAATCATATATGTAAGTGTTGATAACAAAATCTCATCGTGGCCTTGTTACTCTTCCACAGGACCTGAGTTTGATTACCAGTACCTATATTACATATCTCATGACTACCTATAGCTCTAGTTCCAGGGGATATAATGCTCTCTTCTGGACTATAAATGCACATATCCCTGCACAGACACATATATATGCACATAATTTATATTTTTATATTTATATTTAAAAATGGTAGAAATGACAAAATCTAGAAAAACAAACTTCTATGATATGCAAATACATAAAACAACAACACAATGGACAGGAACTCACCAGGAATGTTATTGGGAATGAATGAGTCTGAACACGAGATTTCTCAATGGCTCGGTGCCATGGAAATAACTGCTCAACTATGTGATGTATACACACAAGTCCCTTGTCACCCACATGAGTTATTGGATATTGAAGTAAAGGAAATTGTATCTTTTCCCTCTAGGACAGAGTCTAGCTTTTACTATTTAATTTCTCTTTCCCTTCCTTTTTCCAATTACTTTAACTATTTTCAAAAACTTTTTAAATTAATTTTTTAAAGCTAGCAAAAATAAAAGTATTGAATTTGATTGTGGCATTTTTAATATGTGTGCCACTATATTCTGTTCTGATTATCAGTCAGCCTAGTCTCCTGCCCCAAAATAGGCATTCCTTAAGCTTTTATGACACACATATTTGATTACCCTCTCTCTCTTTCTTCCCCCATTAAGATCATTTCCTCTATTATCATGATTCTCTTCCTAGTTTCATGACCTACTAAGAGACACTTATAAGTAAATGTATATGCATGTACATGTGAATACACAGAAATATATAGAATGAAACATGCAGTCCTTGTCTTTCTCAGTCTGGCTTATTTAGCTTAACACAGTGTTTTCCTGTTTCATTTATTTTTCTGCCAATGCATGATTTCATCTTTCTTTATGACTGACTAAAATTCTATCATTTATATGTGCCTCTTTATCCTTTCAATTGTTGATGGACATCTAGGTTGGTTCTGTATCTTAGCTATTATAAGTAGAACATCAATAAACAGAGGTGCAAGTATTACTGTGGTCTTTTAACTTAGATTCCTTCAGGTATACTATCAAAAGTAGAAGAGAGCTAGCTGTCCTGATAAGCTACATTTTCAGTTTTTTGAGAAAACTCCACACCGATTTCCACACTGGCTGCATGAAGCTTTTACCTCCAATAGCAGTGTTTAAGGGTTCCTCTTTCTCCAAAATATTTGTCAGAATTATTTATTTATTTATTTGTTTGTTTGTTTGTTTGTTTATTGTTTTATTTCATTTGTTCTTATAATAGCATTCAGACTGGAACAAGACAGAATATCAAAGTAGTTTTGATTTTCATTGCTTTGATGACTAAGGAAATTGACCACTTTTCCAGTATCTGTTGCCATTTAGATTTCTCCTTGGAAAACTGTTGATTCTCTTAATTAGCTCATTGATTGATTGATTGATTGATTGATTGGAAGACATTTCATTGATGCTTAATTTTTGTAGCTAGCTACATACCCTAAAGAGTTGCATATCCTATATGTAACAGTTACCTATCAGACAGACCTGATAAATGGTGGGCAAAGACTTCCAAACACTCTGTCTGCTGTTCTTCCTCCTGCAGATTGTTTCCTGTGCTACACAGATTTTAATTTCTTGCCATCCCATTTGTCAGATCTTTGGGTCATTTCCTGCACTGTCTATATCCTTTTTGGAAAGACCATGCCTGTGCCTATGTTTTGAAGGGTTTTACTATTTATCTCTCTAACCTTTTCAGACAATATGTTAAATTTCAACTGCTTTTAATCCCTCAAAATCGGGCCACAGAGACCAATATCTCTGTCTCCTGACCATAGGAAAAGTACCCAGCAATGCAGCAGTCTTGGAAGGCAGTGAAAGATTCAAAAGTCAGAGAAGGTTTCTTTAGCCTAGGAACTGGGACAATTAGGTCACATAAAATACTTTCAGCATGTTCATTCCACAGGGAACTTAGAAGACAGACATGGGATTGTAGAGAAGTAGCTAGGGGAAGAATAGATACTTTTTTAAAGTAAATAATTGCCCTCTAGAGATCCATAATCCCTGAAAAGTTATCAACTCAGACTGACAAAGAAAACCTCCACACCCAAGAAGAAGAAACACTGTGCTCCAAGGACTTCCTAAGGACTGTCCTACCTGCCCAGCCAATGTGAGTTTTGTACATGAGGTTAGCACTCTGCCTCAGTGGTTCCCTACTGGGATAGTTTAGAGAAGGTGAGGATAGTTTGCTACCAAAGCCACTTTGGCAGCTAGCCTGGCTCTATTAACCTCTCCTGTATTGTTCTTACTGGTTGCAGTTAGAGGCATTTTGAATTTCTCCAATGACTTATTGATGAAACTCATTGATTTCTGGCCACTAAAGACTCTTTCTAGGTCAGCTACCCGACAATGTACTATTAACAAAATGTTCTAGGTAGGCAGGCATTTACAGAATGGAATAATATAAATCAAAAGTTACTGCCTAGTCTTGAAACATCTGTCCTATGTTGGAGTGAGAAGGAATGGAAGAGATATGGGGTTGGTAGAAGACCCAAGGGCAAATGTAAAGCTCCTCTACTCTAAAAGACAAAATAGTGAACTGTTTCAGCATTCAGGAGAATAATTCCTATAAAATGAAGGAAAGTTTAATTCTTGATCTGATAGGAAATCTGTCATTATAGTGGAATTCTCACCCTGGATTTTATCAAGATTGGACTTTGGATGAAGACTTGTATTATGGAAGATTATATAAGCTTCGGCTTGATCCAACAGTTTTGTCATATCTAATCGCATAGCCACACTATTTCCTTGGTCCCTGTTTTTAAAAAGCCATCACCACAAACATTTGTATGTTCAGTTTGAATACTTCAATAGGAAACCCCGTGATCATTAATATTGTCTGACCTATAACTTCATTAGGTGTGCATAGAATTCAGGAAAACAAAATAGTTTATTTTTATTTCTTTGTTGCTTAGACTATAATTTATGTCTTAACTTATCATAAACCTTTAGGACTACAAGATATTTTAATGCTCACTATATCTAACACTTTTACTCTGCAGATGAATGATGCATACTTCACATACAGCAGCTAACCAGATGATGTGTAAATGGAATTTAATGCATGCTACAAGCATGTCTTACCATAACATAACATCAAACATATCTTCAAAGAAAACAGAAATATTAGTTGTTTCTTTACTTCTACCTTATATGTACTGTATAAAGTATTTGTGCTCCTACATAAAATACATCTACTGATTGCTGGCATAGACAGTCTGTCTTCAGTTAGTGAGATGCTACTGAAACCTCTTGTGTAAGAGAGGAGCTTAGCCTCTTACTCTCTCAAGCATCCCTGCCAGGGTGAATTTGTAGAGAGTGGGTCCTCTTTTGATAACACCTGGAGCACATGTTCCTCTCACTGACAAGGTTCTACCATGCCCTCATCAACAGTTTATGACACTGAGAAAAGTGGAATGAAATTCTTCTCTAATTGTCCAAAATAACTCACTACAAGGTCATTCAACAAGAAGAAAAAGTTTAATTTTGGTCTAAAACAGACATCAAGACATTACAGGAATAAGAAGATGAGGAATTTATGTTGTGTGCGATGGGCACTGTATGGAGATGAACTAATTTAATTTCTGAAATGTATGGCAGCAGGAATTCTGTAATTAGACTTAGGCACTACGGTTTATTGCAGATTGTCTTGAGGCCACATTGTGTTAACTTTCTGGCCTTAAAAGCACTTGTTCCTACTGTCACTTGTCTTCCTATTGGTGGACAGAATTGGCCTCAGTACTGTAGTCTTTCTGAGTGTAAGGATCACATCCTTTAAGATTTTATTGAGTACTTTGCTGAAACAAATTTATATCCATTAGTTCATCTGATATATATTCAAAAACTCTGAGGAAATGTGTTATCATCCACACATTTCAGATGAAGAATCTGAAGTTATGGAGGTCAGGTGATTCATTCATGAAGCAGGTAGACCACAACTCAGATTTCCTAACTTTTCAAAGTTTTGCCTATTCTCCAAAACACATATCTATTGGTATCTCGGGATACACTCCTGAGTCTACCATCTAAGATGCCCAGGAGTCTCCTTCCATGAGTCATACCCAGCTAAAGACACTTCTGTCTGTCAGGCAGGCTGCCTTTATGTTGGTCCCTAGGTGGATCTAAGACAGAGACAGATGGCCTCTCCCTAGTCCTTGGATTCTCTGTAAATAAGATGGAGAAAATTCTGACTCCTGACTCCATGGTTCCTCTCATCTCTACACCTTTGACCATGTTTAGGGGGAATCTGAATCACTCATACCAATCTGAAAGTGAAAATTCTGTCTGTAAGCAAGAAGCAGCCTAGGCTTGGTAACAAGTCCAAACTGAGACACTCCCTCTGCTGACTCAAAGGGCAAGCTCTATCAACTGTCACAGGCTCCCTGGACAGTGCTTAGAATCCCAACCACCATCTCCCTAGGAATCCCAACATCATGTTCGTAGACACCCTATTCCTTAACGTTTACCACTGAGAATCTAAAGCCATCATTCATGATTTCCATAGAGATACCTTCTAGACAGAAGTACCTTCTTGGTAAGAATGGAAATAAGATAAAAGAGGATAATGGGGTCACTGATCAAGAATGTTATATGTGTAAATAAACTGGAAAATAATGAAGAATACACTCTGGATCAGAGCTGTGGGGAGGCCAGGAACCTGCTCTATCTAGCACTCTCTTCTCCCACTCCAACAATTAGGTAAGGCTCCAGCACTTGTTAGCAGATAGGGAGATTAGGATGGAATTATGCTCTTCAGAACTCTTATATTTGAAGCTGTGTCTCTGCTCTGGTTGTCTTAATGTCACTACACTGAATATCCTCTGTTTTGTTACAGTGCTTTACATATACTGAAGTCATTGATCTACAAAGAATATTCCAAGGTCCAATTTTTAAATTTTCTTATTTTATTCTGTGAAACCACTGATCATTTTAAATGCACCCTTTTACCAAAAAGAAGTATTTCACCCAGGTGAGTTGAGAAAAATGGGTTAGGCTTTCTTCCAAACCCCATTTCCTCTCCTCATCCTCACCCATATTTCTACTCAAATGTTTCCATTCCTAGTACTCATCTGGTCTACTTCCATATCACCTGTGCCCTACCATCTCACCTCCTTTAACAAATCCTCCCCGAATATCCCCTTTTTATCTTCCTGGCATCTACAGGTAGTTAAATACATGAAGCTAAAGGTTCAAAACTAATATACACAAAAGATAAATGACATGGAAGGGGCTTGTGTGACCTCACTCAATATTTTTTTAACTTCATCCATTTGTCTGAAAGTTTACAATTTTATTTTTCTTCAGAGCTAAATATAATTTCACTGTGTATATGTACTACATTGTTATTATCCATTCATTTGTTAATGGATATATAGGCTGATTCTATTTCTTAATCATTATAAATTGAGCAAAAGTAAGCCTGGTGCATTGTCCCAACTCAAGCAAATAATCTCCCCGTCAACACTCATCCTGATGGCAAGCCTAATTAAATGCAGGAGGGCACATATACATCACAAGATGCATGAAAGTAGGAGATAGAGGGATTTGAAAAGAAAAAAAGGAATTAGTAGGTATGAAAAAAGGCAAGAAAGGATAGTAAGGAGGGGGATTTGATTAATGAATGTTATACATGTGAATGAAACTGAAAAAGAGTAAAAGAATAAATGAAGTATAGATCTGGCAAGATAAATACTTGAGAAAAAGAAATACACCTAAAGATTGGAATTTCAAAAATATCTGATGGGACTGACATATACTAGGGATAGTTAATCACCATAAATGGCCTAGGACAAACTCAGCTGTTACAATCCTTTCATGCTCAGTATCAAAATGAATGCCACTGTTCACCAAAAACTGTCAGCAACTACATTTTTTTTTTTGGTTTTTCGGGACAGGGTTTTTCTGTGTAGCCCTGGCTGTACTGGAACTCACTCTGTAAACCAGGCTGGCCTCGAACTCAGAAATCCTCCTGCCTCTGCCTCCCAAGTGTTGGGATTAAAGGCGTGTGCGCCACCACCGCCTGGCATGCAACTACATTTTCATTGCTAATTTAAAGATCTTTAAAAATGCACTATATAGGTCGCATATTATTGAGATATAAGGAATATTCAGCAAAATTAAAATTTAGTTAACTAAGTCCTAACTTTGCATTTGTCCATGGTACTTAGCACAACTATCCTTATTTTTAATTTTTTAAATTAATCTCTCCATTCCTAAATTATAAGATTGAAGAAAGAAGAAAGACCCATGTCTTTGTCTTTGTGCTCACGGACAAGTACAAAATGCCCTGCACTCTTCCTGGAACAATCAGCTCCTTAACAGATGTTCACCTCAGGGACATAAGCCTCCTCGAAACAGATGCATGAAATGAAGAGCATGTGAGAGGATTCTGTGCAAGGCCATGACCTAGACTTTCAAGAAGCATGGATAACAATAGAACTGAGATGTTGGAAATGATGCTGACAATCAGGAAGGCATTCTTATTCTCCCCATACGTTTGATGGGAAGACATGACCACTGCTATACCACATTATGCATCCTGCCTTACTGTCCTGTTAACTTTCAGTACTACCTTCCTCATGCCCAAGCTTTTTTAAATTTTTCCTGGATGTGAATTTTCTCTTACTGTTCCTTTACATCTGTGAAACTACTTTTTCTTTTCCTCCACCCCTATTATAGATCATATTTCCTTCTACACTGATTGATTACTTATAACTGTTATGGCACAGGATGTTAAACATAAATTAATGGTCAAATCAGGGGTGTTAACCTTCAGAAATGTACTTTAGTATGAGAAGCCAAATCTCCCTCCTTTAGTTATCTGCTTGTTTGTTTGAGAAAGAGATTCAGTGAACCCCTACTGGCCTCTTTTGTACCTCAGACTGTTCTTGATCTCTGATCCACCTGCATCCAACTCCACATTATAAGATCACAGGAAAGTGCCACCAAGCCTATCTGTGCTTTCTCCCCCGTCCAACTTCCTCTCTGCTTTTTTTTTTCTTTATTTTTTTTCCAGGAGAATAAATTCAATGCTTTCATTAATTCCTCCTCCAACCACCATGGTTAAAAAAACAGGTTATGTCCCAAGCTCTAGTTCCAGTCCTAGTCTAGGAATTAGTGCAAAAAGTAAAATGATAGTTTAACTTGCCTGTCCTTGATTCTGCTTCCCGTACTTCTGGCCAGCTGGCCCTATTGCACCATGAGAGAAAATGTGACCTGGGTAAGTGAGTTTATCCTCTTAGGTCTCTCCAGTGACAAACACATCCAAGCTGGACTCTTTGTCCTCTTTGGGGTCACCTACCTGCTGACTCTGCTGGGCAATGGGCTCATCGTCCTGCTGATTGCACTGGACACACGACTCCACCTGCCCATGTACTTCTTCCTCTGTCATCTGTCAGTGGTGGACATCTGCTACACCTCCAGTGGGGTCCCCCAGATGCTGGCACACTTCCTCATGGAGAAGAAGACCATCTCTTTTGCCCTATGTGGGACTCAGCTTTTCTTTGCTCTGACTCTTGGGGGAACTGAGTTTCTATTGCTGGCTGCCATGGCCTATGACCGCTATGTGGCTGTCTGTGATCCACTACGGTACACAGTGGTGATGAGCCCAAGGCTCTGCATGGGTCTAGCAGGTCTCTCTTGGTTTGTGGGTGTAGTTAATTCTGCTGTGGAGACAGCAGTCACCATGCGCCTTCCTACCTGTGGGCACAATGTGCTCAATCATGTGGCCTGTGAGACACTGGCACTGGTCAGGCTGGCCTGTGTGGACATCACTCTCAACCAAGTGGTGATACTGGCCTCTAGTGTGGTGGTGCTGCTGGTGCCCTGCTCCCTAGTCTCTGTGTCTTATGCCCACATTGTGGCTGCCATCATGAAGATCCGCTTTACCCAGGGTCGCCACAAAGCCTTTGAGACCTGTGCCTCCCACCTGGCTGTGGTCTCCATGTCTTATGGGATGGCCCTCTTCACCTACATGCAGCCCACCTCCACAACCTCTACTGAGCAGGACAAGGTGGTGGTGATCTTTTATGCTTTGGTCACCCCCATGCTGAATCCTCTCATCTACAGTCTGAGGAACAAGGATGTGAAGGCTGCTTTCAGTCGAGTTCTGATGAAGAACTTTGAGTCAAAGAATTAGGAGACAATTTTCAAAGGCAAAGGTGTCCTTCTGAAGATTGTGAACAAATTTAATGGGTGGGTCATGTATATAGCCCACACACCAATGCCTGTCACTGAAGTTACTTTCCCAATCATAGTCAGTATTGGGGTATAAGCCACTCACATAACCTGTGCTTAAGTGTGCCTGTGCATGTGTGTAAGGGAACAGTAGTTATCAGAACCTAAATCTACATCATGCTCCTTGGAGGGAATAGGAAGCAGAATTTTACCTCTGGTCTTTATTGTGGCCCCTGCTTTAGTTCAAAGAAAACTAATTCCAGCAACATTAAGATATAAATGCCATGTACAAAGTTAAATGAAATATGTATACTTTCTTAACTGAAAGGAAGAGGAAAAAAATATAGCAATGTGTATGAACCAGAAAAGAAGGTTAGCTCAGACATCAGAGTAATGCACACTACTTTGTTAACACTCTGATTCTGAGATGGCAAGATGGATTGGTGAGTTAAGGTAATTGCCATCAATGACGATGGTCTGTGTTTCATACCCAAGACCCACATGATGAATGAAAAGGTCATTTATCAGAATGACCTCTGACATATACACATTTACCATGACACACTCTCACCAGCCCTAATACTCATTCAGAGCTCACACCTGAATACAAGGCAGTGCTACACATAATTCGAGATCAGCCAAGGTATTAAGCAAGGCAGGAACTCTGTTTCTCCATCAGAAACAATTTAACACAAAAATGAGTGAGTTCCAATCACTTGAGATAATAAAACAAAACAGCGATGACCTGATATTAACAAACATTTAAAACAACTTTTAAAAGATCATTAATTATTTAACAAATCAAATAATTAAAAACAACACATCTCTGATTTGTATTTTCAACAAAACATAATTTTATGACAATAAATTCTGCATAATTTTAGGATAATTCAAACACTTACTCCTTGCATTGGGAACAGGTTGAGAAAAGGAGCGAGGTAGAACCGAGTAGATATTGTCTAGTGAAACTTGTTACAGTGGCATTCAGCCCCCTCTCAATATCAGACAACCTCCCATCTTTCTACCTTTAGACCATTCTTATCATACCCACAACAAACGCCATTGCAACAAGGCGTCTGTGCTTTCTCCTAGCTCCTGATAAACCACTGCAGTGCTTTCCGTCTATGGCCTGTCAGCTATGAGTGTTTTAAATAACTACAGTCATAAAGGTGGTGCCCAATTATTGGATACGAATTTTTCCCTTAGTATGTTTTCTGTGTTCTATCACTGTGGTAATATGAGTTGTTTTACTTCTCAGGCTGAATCAGAAACAAACTCGCAGCTGGAAAAGACAGCTCAGTGGCTACAGGCTAAAGCTCGCAACAAAAACGACAAAAATAAACACATGTAATGTCAGTCATCAGATTCTTGACATGGGTCAAGAAAAGACAGCCTATTTAGCAAATGCTGCCGGCAAAATTGAATACACATGTAAGTAACTGAAACTAGATTCTTATCGCTCACCCCAATGAAACAAAAACTTTAATAAGATCCAAGCATTTAAAACTTCTAAGAAATAGAGAGACTATTTCATGATAAAGGTTGACTTGTTAACTCAACCTCCAGGACACTAGCCATGCCTTGCTGTTCTTCAGCCTGATTCCTGCATAATCTTGTGCTAGTCAGAATCCTCAACCAGATCCGGCTATACCACTCCTGGGCATATACCCAGAGACTTTACCTGCATGCAATAAGGACACATGCTCCACTATATTCATAGCAGCCTTATTTATAATAGCCAGAAGCTGGAAAGAACCCAGATGTCCCTCAACGGAGGAATGGATTCAGAAGATGTGGTATATTTACACAATGGAATACTACTCTGCAATTAAAAACAATGAATTCACGAAATTCATAGGCAAATGGTCAGTACTTGAAAATATCATCCTTAGTGAGGTAACCCAATCACAAAAGAACACACATGGTATGCAGTCAATGATAAGGGGATATTGACCCAGAATCTCAGAATACCCTAGACACAATCAGCATATCAATAGATTTCTAAAAAGATGGAAGGAGAGACCCCTGGTCCTGGAAAGACTGGATGTAGGGGAACGCCAGGACAGAGTAACGAGAGGGGGTTGAATGGGGAAAAGAGGGAGGGAAGGGGGCTTATGGGACTTTCGGGGAGGGAGGAAACGGGAAAGGGGAAGTGATTTGGAATGTAAATTAAAAAAATAAAATAAAATAAAATAAAATAAAAAAAAAACAGAATCCTCAACCAGCCCCCAGGCCAAACACCATAAACCTAAAACTTTCCTCACCTTATCCATAAGTTCAACTTCTGCTGCTCCCCATGAAGTACTGGGACCCATTTCTCCTGTCCTATGAGTGACAGCTTAGTGGATATTATGTGAAAATCAGATCATATGGTCCAGATACAGCTCTAGTCCTGTTCTAATCTAGAATGTAACATTGGTCCCACTACTTCTACTCTCTAAGCCACACCCAATCTCCTTTTGTTTTTTCTTTTGTTTTTTTTTTGGGGGGGGTTGTTTTGGTTATTTTTGTTTTGTTTTGCTTTGCTTTGCTTTTTGAGGAAAAGAGGTTGAAAAGGTTTCCCAAGTTTCTCCCAGCTTTTTAAAAACATCTCTTCAATTCTCATATTGTTCTTCTCATCAGTAGAATAAGTCTTGATGACTACACTGGGCACTCAAGAGGCACTTTTGCGACTGAAGCTTGCTGAAAAAAATTATGGTATCAGGAAAGCCATGGCCCCAGAAACTCAGTAGTTGATGTGTGGAACCTGTTTCTAGTCTTAACCGTTATTAAAGAGAAAAAAGAGGAACCCAACGTAAGAACAACTACTCTGTCCTACATCACTCACACCTACCATAATCCTCTCTTCTAACCCTGCATGCATGAATAATGTGTGTTGGAGAGTATCCATGCTATATATTGTTGCATATATAAAAATAAATTTATAAATACAACATGCTGAGTACCATCAGTATTGCTCATTATGTGTTTAGGGCTGACCACTTTTGATTGGACAACCTATCAGACAGCCCATTCCTGTAAGAGACAGTTCTTTTCTCCTCTCAGTAGCCATTAATTGCCTATGGCTCTTTACCTAGAGGTTATGAGATTGCCCACATCAAAACTGACATGTCAGCTGAGGTTATCATCATATATGGTTGCCAAAAAAGAGGCCTGAAAATTGACAACACCAGTTGGCATGCCAACATGTGATTCAATTTTAACTCCACCTATTCCCCCTATAATACATACTTTTTTCAATAAAATGTGTTCTTGGACAATTTAATGAATGTTATAATACATTCCAATTATTCTTACCCTTCTCTTATCTTCTTCCCACCCTGTTCAACATCCTTTTTTCCCAAAACGGTTTTTCTCACATTCATGTCTTCATGGTTTTGGGGGGACCCATTGAATAACAAGGGGACAATCTGTGTAGTCATAAGCTTAGAACTATCCATTGGTGCCTGATGGGTTTACCAATGATTACTGAAGACCATGACTATCTCTCACCCAGATTCTATCCGTAACCAATAGTTCAGTGGATAGGGAAAGGGAACCACTGATCCATTCCTCATCAATGAATAGCTATGTTCAGGCCCAGACCCAGGTACAGTACAGCGAACTGCAGCTGCTAGGAGTTAATGTTTGCAATTGTTATGTTGTGCCCAGAAGTTGTATACTTCTTTTAGCCTTTCAAAAGCCAGTCAGTTTCACAAAGATAATTTATTAGTGCTGGATATGAAAACAATAAGCTGATTTCTTAATATTACTGTATCATTCTATGAGAATAGGCCTTGTCTATAGATTTTTTCATCTCATTTGGATACATATTGATAATATTTACCTTTGTCTTGATTCTAGTTGTTAATATGTATTGATAATCAAAGAAATACAAAATACCAATTATGATCATATTACCCAGAAATAACCTGTGTATCCCTCCTAGACAACACTACTTTTCAACATTTGAGCACTCTATAGTCAACCAATTGTTTAGATATGTTTTCTACCATTTTCCAGCCTACATGAAGTCACATATTATCTGTCATCAAAATGTATTATAAAGTAGATAAGGTGTATTTTTATGAGCAAGAAAGAATTTTAATTATATCCAGTCATATTTATTCTCGAAAATGGTACCTAATAGTTCTTATTTATCTTTGGTAGAGTCCCATCAGTTCTTATGAAAGATGTATTTTGGAGTCCAAATTCTCAGCATCACTCTTCTTTCTTCTTCTCCCCCATGATGTTGTACAACGTCTTTTTTTATTTTTACCTTTCCTCTTAGTCTTGGCTACAATTCTGAATTAGAATTACTCTAGACCTTGAAGCTAGAAAGCCTTACAGTCTCTGGAGTCCTAAGGTGAACTGAGGAGTGAAGAGAACATAGATGAGCCTGAGATTGCCCGAAGGAGACTAAAAAAATAACAGTATTCAGGTCTGTTATCATAAAGGGATGATCATGAATATAAGGAAAGCATTATCAGCACCGAGGAGACCGGGATCTTTTTAGTGACTGTAAACTTGGGACTTGTCAATGACTCTCCAGTCCTTGGTCATGACAGTTCTACTATGTTGCACATACTTCCAATATCATAGAAAGCAACTTGAAGTTGGAAGGAGGAAGGAAGGAGGCATTTTTTGTTGTTGTTATCATCCTATAGAGCACAACAAGGGTTTCAGATTTACTTAATCCTTTATTATTTTTATTCAATTCCTCTCACAAGGTCAGGGAATTAATTTCTTGCTCCAGACTCTTGCCAAAAGACTAAAATGAGCCATAGAGAGTTTCATTAGCCCAGAAACTACAAGGACAATTAAAAGTTGAGTTAAGATACTTTCAAAATGTGGATCCCACAGGGAACTTTAGAAGGGAAGCTGGGTAACAGAGATGTAACTAGAGGAAAAGTGTAAAAGAACACTCCAAAAGTAAGTAATTGCCCCCTGGAGATTCCCAGGCTCTGAAAGTTATCAGTCCAAACTGACAGAGTAAAACCTCCATGCCTTAAGAAGACAAAAAATAACTACATCAAGGACTTTGTTCTCGCGGAGCCACATGCCCACCCAGTTGAATCCTTTACATGAGGTGAGTACTCTGCTTCAGTGACTCACATACTGGGAAAGTTCTGAAGAGGTGGTGAGGTGATGGAGCCCAAAATTTTGGGAGCATTCAGGACTGCTATTGTAACCCCTTATATTGTTCTTATTGGATGCAGCTGGCATGTTTTAAATTGTGACTTTGATTACATAAGTCATTCCTTAAAATCCTCCTTTGCTGTTAGTCATTCAATATGCAATTCAACTACAGTGCTCTAAATACCATAGATAAACACTCCTAGACTAAAATATTGGAGCTCAAAGGCTATTTTCTTGACCTTGAAATATCTGTACTGTTGGGGTAAACAGATATGGACAAGGGACGGAATGATAGAGGATCCAAGGGATGATGTGAAATCCACCATTATCCAAAAGGAAAGAGGGTAAATATTCTCAACTGTCCAATGTCAAATGCATAATTATTAAGAAACTAAAGCTGGTTTATTCCTAATCTGGTTTTTAAAAAGTTAGTGAACATCACACTGTAGAAATAATGAAAGACGTTGGAAAGAGGTTCATGTATCAGAGGACAAGTGTTTTTATTCTTAGCCCAATTGATTTTCCCAGTACTAATGATATGCCCCATTATCCATTATACCTTTGGTCCTTAAGAAAAGAAATGCCATTTACTGAACTCTGCCCCCCAACAAACAAAAACCAATTTATGTGTGGCCTAAATGTTATGACAAGAAACTTCAAGACCATCCATTTTATACGTACTTTTTGTTGTATTTGCTTATGTGGGAACACACACGAAAATGGCATACAAAGGAATGTAAGAGCTAAATATGCAACACTTGCTTCTCTCCTTCTATCATGTAGATTCCAAGGACCAAACTCAGGGTGTCAAGCTGCATGGCAGGATAAATCACCCACTGAGACATCCCACCAGTTCTGAAATTTATTTCTTGCCAAAATTTTCCTATGTACGCATAGAGTGTTGAAATGCCAGAGTAATGTTTTTCCTAATATAATGTTTTAAACTACCATACATATTTTTAATTTAATTTATCACAAACTATAAAGAATCTTAATGCTTACCAAATCTAGTATGCTAATCGAAAAGATGGAAAGAAGCTTATGCTACAGAAATATTGCAATTTACCCAATGATACAAAGACTAGATGTTTATATAGGTGGAAAGTTGACCCCATTGTTCTGTTGTTCTTGTCATTGCTTCTAATTTTGAGGAGCAAATATTGGTTATTTATTTACTTCCACATTATAGTTTCCATGTTTCTACTACCTGGGGACACACCAGGACCACTCTTCAGTTACTGAGGACTTATTGGGACTTCCTCTAATCAGAGCATAGTGACACAACATTTCTGTAATTTTTGCAAATATAAGATTCTGGAGACACAGAGGTCACCTTTGGACTGCAATAATCTCTGCTCCTCTCACTGGTCAGGCCTTATCAAGTATATGATATGGGTTTATCAAATACAGAAAGGTGAACTGAAATTTTCTAAATATCTGAACAAGGCCATTGATCAAATAAAGAGTTGGGCTTTATATAAAACCAACATCAAATATTATTAAAACAAATAGGTGGGAGGTTCATACAGCAATGATGCTGATAGTGACTATATACACATTTGAGCTAGGTTCCTGAAATATCTTGCAACAGGGGGTCCCAATTAAGTTTAATCATTGGGAATTATTATAAATGATCTTGTGCTGCGCCCCCATTCTTTTAACTTTCTGATTTTTTGTATGTCTAACTGTCACCTACCCTCATGCGAGTGAATAACATTACCTAAGTGATGTGAATTATCTGAGTGCAGGAACAATGACCAGTAAAGATTTACTGAATACTTTTCTAAAATGTATTTGTGTTCACTGGTTCATCTGACCTTACTTGACAGACTTTGTAGAAAGCTACACTTGTTTATTGTTGCTTACATGATTCCAATAAGGAAAATAGAAATACAAAGGTCAAGAAGTTTGTAACAGAGCAGGTTCCTTGCTCAAATTGGCAAGCTGGAGTTGAGATTCCCTGACTGGACATTGAGAGTGTCTCTTGCTCTCAAACACAAGACGCCAGTCTCAACACCATTCATGACCCTCAAGCATCCTCCTCCTTGGACTCTATCTATAAACAATCCCCTCTGCCTCTCACTAATAAACTAGATAACACATGAGATCATAAGGACAGGCTTCATATTTGTTCTCAGGTGGATCTGAGACCTATGAAGGTGACCTTACCTTGCCCTTTGGATTACTTAAGTAGAAAATAAGGGAGAAGCAATTCCTTCCATTTCTAACAGGGTTCACGGTACTCTGGATGAAATATGGGTCCTTCACACCAGGATACAGATGAGGATTCTTTCAACAGTCACGAGTGGCCTAGGAAGGGTAAAAAGTCCAAAAGGAGCCACTCCCTCTGAAGACTCAGAAGAAGGGACCTGAACTATTACAGTGCTATGAATCCAAGATAGCATCTCCCTAAGCCTTAACCTTCACTGGGAACCCAAAGCCACTTTCGACCTTTCATGGTTCTCACTGTGATACTTTCTGGTCACTGCAGAGTCAGAACCAAAGAGAGGCCAGAGCTGTCTGCAACACCGAGCAACACTCTACTCTCCCCATCCAACAATTAGATAGGACTCTAACCACTGTTTCCACAATGGGAAATTAAAACAGAATTATGCTTTTCAGAACTTTCATGTTTGATGCTGCACCTCTGCTCTAGTTGTATTAAGGATACGTTACAGTATTAGTATGGTTTAGCTATATATGCACAAACTGGTTCATTGACTTCCAAGGAATACAACAAGCTCCAATATTTTTATTTCCTATCATATTCTCTAGAAACACTGTTGTTCAAAGCACAGAGTCTTAGTATTGAAAGGTAAGTTTTCTTAAAGATAGAATGAAGGCATGAAACCTGCTATATTTAATAAATGAATTATTTCCCCATTAAGAAGAAGCATACCTAGAGATTATAATGCCACTAAGCAATCTGAAGGCATTTGAGTGAATTTTCTCAAGAACCAATCAGCCACCACCGTGGACTATAGATAGTTGAATGCAAATTCAGATGAGAAAGGAGAATTCCCACAGTGAAAGGATTGAGAGCTTTCTCATTACTTCATGCTTGGTGTCAATATGTCTGCCTCCTATGGTTCACCAAACACTCATACTTTCTTAAATATCTAAATAAAGACTGAAATTTAATTATCCAGTCACTGACCTTGTTCCTTTCATAGCATTTAACACAATTTAATTAATGTGTGTAATTTCTAAATTAATTTCTGTGTCCCTGATTAAATTATGTGAATAAAGATGTCGGGACTTGTGATTTTGCCTTGTATTTCACACAGACAGGAACCCCACACCACTCCCAGGACACAGGAGATATCCATCTCAAAGAGAGACACATCTTAAGGACTGATGACTACAGGGTGGAGGATGTGGGAGGATTCTCTTCCACACTATCACTTACACTGGAGTTTATTGGGAGCAAGAACAGCAGCAGAATGGATGCTTTCAAAATGTTTCAAAGGAATGCTGAAGCACCCATCCTAGGCCCAGTGGTACCTGTAAGACGGTAGCTTCTATCTGACAGGGAAGAATTTACCTTTCCACTTTTCCTATCGTCATTATGACCTTTTCCACTTTCATGCTTTCCTTACCGAGTTCTGTTGTTGTTGTTGTTGTTGTTTACCTTTGCTTTCATTCTTAAATCTTGTATTATTCTACTTTTTCCATTGTTTCTTTTATTTGTTCTCAATCCTTCTACAATAGCACACTACTCCCTATATTTTTTTAATTTGAAGAGTGCTAGAAATATTTTTAAGGTACACTTAAAGTGGTGGTGGGGATTGGCTCCTCAGAATCTCATATATTTGTGTCAGTGGACAAATCCTCCTTTCTCCATTGTTTTGGATAAGTCTTTCCTTAATCACCTAGATTAAAGCACCAGGCTGTGTCCTGGGTCCAGCTGCAATCCTAGCCTAGGACTCAGTGCATAACCTACAGTGACACCTCTATTGCCCTCTCTGACCTCTCTTCCCCCTACTCCTGGCCAGCAGTCCCAGCTGCTCCATGAAGAGAGACAATGCAACCTGGGTAAGTGAGTTTATCCTCATGGGTCTCTCCAGTGACAAACACATCCAAGCTGGACTCTTTGTCCTCTTTGGGGTCACCTACCTGCTGACTCTGCTGGGCAATGGGCTCATCGTCCTGCTGATTGCACTGGACACAAGACTCCACCTGCCCATGTACTTCTTTCTCTGTCACCTGTCAGTAGTGGACATCTGCTACACCTCCAGTGGGGTGCCCCAGATGCTGGCACACTTCCTCATGGAGAAGAAGACCATCTCTTTTGCCCTATGTGGGACTCAGCTTTTCTTTTCTCTGACTCTTGGGGGAACTGAGTTCCTGCTGCTGGCTGCCATGGCCTATGACCGCTATGTGGCTGTATGTGATCCACTACGGTACACAGTGGTGATGAGCCCAAGGCTCTGCATGGGTCTAGCAGGTCTCTCTTGGTTTGTGGGTGTAGTTAATTCTGCTGTGGAGACAGCAGTCACCATGCGCCTTCCTACCTGTGGGCACAATGTGCTCAATCATGTGGCCTGTGAGACACTGGCACTGGTCAGGCTGGCCTGTGTGGACATCACTCTCAACCAAGTGGTGATACTGGCCTCTAGTGTGGTGGTGCTGCTGGTGCCCTGCTCCCTAGTCTCTGTGTCTTATGCCCACATTGTGGCTGCCATCATGAAGATCCGCTCTACCCAGGGTCGCCACAAAGCCTTTGAGACCTGTGCCTCCCACCTGGCTGTGGTCTCCATGTCTTATGGGATGGCCCTCTTCACCTACATGCAGCCCCGCTCCACAGCCTCTGCTGAGCAGGACAAAGTGGTTGTGCTATTCTATGCTGTGGTCACTCCCATGCTGAATCCTCTCATCTACAGTCTGAGGAACAAGGATGTGAAGGCTGCCTTCAGTCGAGTTCTGATGAAGAACTTTGAGTCAAGGAATTAGGAGACAATTTTCAAAGGGAAAGGTGTCCTTCTGAAGTTTATAGAGTCATTTAATGGGAAGATTTTATGTGTGGCCAAAATACCATTGTCTGTCATTTCCTTTAATTTTCTAATCCTGGCCAGCCCTGGGGTATAAGCCACTCATATAACCTGCGCTTAATTGTGCCTGTGTATGTGTGTAGGGAAATAGTTATCAGGACCTAAATCTACATGATGCTCCTTTGAGGTAATAGGAAGCAGAATTTTACCTCTCATCTTTCTTTTGGTTTCTGCTTAAATCAAAGAAAAAAATTACAACAACTTTAAGATGTAAATACCATCCAGAAGGTTAAATGAAATATGTGCATTTTCTTTTTTTTTTTTTTTTTTGGTTTTTTTTTTTTTTTTTTTTTTTTTTTTTAATTTTATTTTATTTTTTTAATTTACATTCCAAATCACTTCCCCTTTCCCGTTTCCTCCCTCCCCGAAAGTCCCATAAGCCCCCTTCCCTCCCTCTTTTCTCCGTTCAACCCCCTCTCATTACTCTGTCCTGGCGTTCCCCTACATCCAGTCTTTCCAGGACCAGGGGTCTCTCCTTCCATCTTTTTAGAAATCTATTGATATGCTGATTGTGTCTAGGGTATTCTGAGATTCTGGGTCAATATCCCCTTATCAGTGACTTCATACCATGTGTGATCTTTTGTGATTGGGTTACCTCACTAAGGATGATATTTTCAAGTTCTGACCATTTGCCTAGGAATTTCGTGAATTCATTGTTTTTAATTGCAGAGTAGTATTCCATTGTGTAAATATACCACATCTTCTGAATCCATTCCTCCGTTGAGGGACATCTGGGTTCTTTCCAGCTTCTGGCTATTATAAATAAGGCTGCTATGAATATAGTGGAGCATGTGTCCTTATTGCATGCAGGTAAAGTCTCTGGGTATATGCCCAGGAGTGGTATAGCCGGATCCTCCGGAAGTGTCATGCCCAGTTTTCTGAGGAGCAGCCAGACTGCTTTCCAGAGTGGTTGTACCAGCCTGCAATTCCACCAGCAGTGGAGGAGTGTTCCTCTTTCTCCACATCCTCGCCAACAACTGCTGTCTCCTGTGTTTTTGATCTTAGCCATCCTGACTGGTGTGAGATGGAATCTCAGGGTTGTTTTGATTTGCATTTCCCTAATGACTAAGGATGATGAACATCTCTTTAGGTGCTTCTCAGCCATTAGATATTCTTCAGGTGAGAACTCTTTGTGGAGCTCTGTACCCCATTTTTTAATAGGGTTACTTGCCTCTCTGGAGTTTAACTTCTTGAGTTCTTTGTATATCTTGGATATTAGCCCTCTGTCGGATGTAAGGTTGGTAAAGATCATTTCCCAGTTAGTTGGTTGCCGCTTTGTCTTTTTGACGGTGTCTTTTGCCTTGCAAAAACTTTGTAATTTAATGAGGTCCCATTTGTCTATTCTTGATCTTAGAGTATAAGCTATTGGAGTTCTGTTCAGGAAATTCTCCCCTGTGCCCATATGTTCAAGGTTCTTCCCTAGTTTCCCTTCTATTAGTTTCAGTGTGTCTGGTTTTATGTGGAGATCTTTGATCCACTTAGAATTGAGCTTAGTGCAAGGAGATAAGGATGGGTCAATTTGCATTCTTCTGCATGTTGACCTCCAGCTGAGCCAGCACCATTTGTTGAAAAGGCTATCTTTTTTCCACTGGATGGTTTTAGCTCCTTTGTCAAAGATCAAGTGACCATAGGAGTGTGGATTCATTTCTGGGTCTTCAATTCTGTTCCATTGATCTACATGTCTGTTACTGTACCAATACCATGCAGTTTTTAACACTATTGCTCTGTAGTACAGCTTGAGGTCCGGGATACTGATTCCCCCAGAGGTTCTTTTACTCTTGAGAATAGTTTTAGCTATTCTGGGTTTTCTGTTATTCCAGATGAATTTTTGAATTGCTCTTTCTAACTCTATGAAGAATTGAGTTGGGATTTTGATGGGGATTGCATTTTCTTAACTGAAAGCAAGAGCAAAAACAAAATAGCGGTGTGTTTGAGCCAGAAAGGAAGTACACATAAGTAACTTTGTTAATACTCTAGTTCTGAGATGCAAGATGGCTCAATGGATTAAAAAAATTGTCATCAAGCCTGGTGACCTACCTGTGTTTGAGCCCCAGGATTCACATGGTGAAAGGAATGACTCACAAGTCATTCTATGACTTCCACAAGCCTACCATGGCACAATTGCACCTTCCCCAGCATACATAAAAAATGAATGAATGAATGAATGAATGAATGAACAATGCTAGTCAAATTTCTTCCAAAAATCTGTAAATATGTATTTAACTTTTCTTCAGTCTATAGGAAAAGAAATATCTACAAATCTCAAACTTGTCTGTGACCAAGGAATTAAACAGACCTTAGACCAGAAATACAAAAGCTGATCTGGGTGTAGAAGTCAGTCAAGCTGGACAAGTGTGAGAATCTGAGTTTAAGACCAAGAACCAATATCAAGGGATTGGTGTGGTGCCTTAAGAGGTGGCTCGGAAGTTAAAACCACTTGCTGCTGTCACAGAGAACCTGGGTTTGATTCCAAAGCATTCACAAGGCAGCTTAGAGCTTTCTGTAACTCAAATTCCAGGGGATCTCACACACTTTTCAGACATTTGTGGGCCCCAGGCACACATGAGGCACACATACATACATACATACATACATACATACATACATACATACATACATAAAGGCAAAATACCCATACACATAAAATAAAAATAAAATAAACATTTTTAAAATTTTTTTAAACTTGCTGTGTTAGAACACACTTGTAGTTCAGCGGCTCAGCAAAAGGAGCAAGGTTCCTGGTGCTCACTGGCTAAGCAGATCAGCCAAATAGGCTGACGCCCAAGGTTGTCCTCTAGTTTTCACATGCTTGCACATATGTCTTCACACACAGTGCATGTACATGCCCACACACACAAAATTATATACACAAAGAGAAGTGAATGAATCACATGATCCACTATAGTAGTAGAGAACACACACAGAGTCTAAGGCTGGTGACATCACAATTCCTGCAGATCTGGGCAAATGCAATCCCTGGGGCATCACTTCACTTCTTTTTCCAAATTGCAGGGAGGACAATTAGCAATTCAGCAAGTCACATATTAGAGATCTTGGACAAATGTCTAGCAGTGGTGTCTAACCATATACTCTTGCTAACCGTCAGGAATAGTTCATAACACACAGTTGACAACAAGGCTACATGTAATCAGAGGTGAGCTTACATACTAAGCAAGGGAAGAACTCTGTTTCTCCATCAGAAAGAATTTAATGAACACCAAAATGAGTGAGCTCCAATCATCTGAGATGATGAAACAAAACAGTGATGATCTGATCCTAACAAATGTCTAAAACAACTTTTTTAAAACCATAATTAAATATCGTTTAACAAAGCAAAACAGATCTCTTATTTATCATCCAAAAAAACTAAAGAAACACTGCCACATAATTTTATTTTTTTTTATTTTCTAAGTTTTTTTTATTTTATTTTTTTATTTTCTAAGTTTTTTTTTATTTACATTCCAAATCATTTCCCCTTTCCCGTTTCCTCCCTCCCCAAAAGTCCCATAAGCCCCCTTCCCTCCCTCTTTTCCCCATTCAATCCCCTCTTGCTTCTCTGTCCTGGCATTCCCCTACATCCAGTCTTTCCAGGACCAGGGGTCTCTCCTTCCATCTTCTTGGAAATCTATTGATATGTGAATTGTGTCTAGGGTATTCTGAGATTCTGGGTTAATATCACCTTATCAGTGACTGCATACCATGTGTGTTCTTTTGTGATTGGGTTACCTCACTAAGGATGATATTTTCAAGTTCCGACCATTAGCCTAGGAATTTCATGAGTTCATTGTTTTTAATTGCAGAGTAGCATTCCATTGTGTAAATATACCACATCTTCTGAATCCATTCCTCCGTTGAGGGACATCTGGATTCTTTCCAGCTTCTGGCTATTATAAATAAGGTTGCTATGAACATAGTGGAGCATGTGTCCTTATTGCATGCAGGTAAAGCCTCTGGGTATATGCCCAGGAGTGGTATAGCCGGATCCTCCGGGAGTGTCATGCCCAGTTTTCTGAGGAACCGCCAGACTGCTTTCCAGAGTGGTTGTATCAGCTTGCAATCCCACCAGCAGTGGAGGAGTGTTCCTCTTTCTCCACATCCTCTCCAACAACTGCTGTCTCCTGTGTTTTTGATCTTAGACATTCTGACTGGTGTGAAGTGGACTCTCAGGGTTGTTTTGATTTGCATTTCCCTAATGACTAAGGATGATGAACATCTCTTTAGGTGCTTCTCAGCCATTAGATATTCTTCAGGTGAGAACTCTTTGTTTAGCTCTGTACCCCATTTTTTAATAGGGTTACCTGCTTCTCTGGAGTTTAACTTCTTGAGTTCTTTGTATATATTGGATATTAACCCTCTGTCAGATGTAGGGTTGGTAAAGATCATTTCCCAGTTTGTTGGTTGCTGCTTTGTCTTTTTGACAGTGTCTTTTGCCTTACAGAAACTTTTTAATTTTATGAGGTCCCATTTGTCAATTCTTGATCTTAGAGCATAAGCTATTGGAGTTCTACTCAGGAAATTCTCCCCTGTGCCCATATGTTCAAGGTTCTTCCCTAGTTTCCTTTCTATTAGTTTCAGTGTGTCTGGTTTTATATGGAGGTCCTTGATCCACTTGGAATTGAGCTTAGTGCAAGGAGACAAGAATGGGTCAATTTGCATTCTTCTGCATGTTGACTTCCAGTTGAGCCAGCACCATTTGTTGAAAAGGCTTTTTTCCACTGGATGGTTTTAGCTCCTTTGTCAAAGATCAAGTGACCATAGGAGTGTGGATTCATTTCTGAGTCTTCAATTCTGTTCCATTGATCTACATGCCTGTCACTGTACCAATACCATGCAGTTTTTAACACTATTACTCTGTAGTACAGCTTGAGGTCTGGGATATTGATTCCCCCAGAAGTTGGTTTACTCTTGAGAATAGTTTTAGCAATCCTGGGTTTTCTGTTATTCCAGATGAATTTTTGAATTGCTCTTTCTAACTCTGTGAAGAATTGAGTTGGGATTTTGATGGGGATTGCATTGAATCTGTATATTGCTTTTGGCAAGACGGTCATTTTTACTATATTAATCCTGCCAATCCATGAGCATGGCAGGTTTTTCCATCTTCTGAGGTCTTCTTCAATTTCTTTCTTCAGAGACTTGAAGTTTAGAACAATTCAAACTTCTGCTCTGTGCATGGGGAACAGGTTGAGAGAAGGAGTAAGGTGGAACCAAGCAGATATTAAGTGTCTAGAGAAACTTGTTTCAGTAGCATTCATCCTCCCCACCATATCGTACAACCTCACATCTTTCACACACAGAAAAAAAAATGCCATAACAACAAGGTACCCAGTCATTCTAGCTTCTGAAAACCACTGTGGTGATTTCCATCTATGGACCTGTCAACTCTAAGTGTTTCGAGAAATGCAGTCCAAAAGGATGGGTCCTGGTGTGTCTGGATTTCTCAATGAACATACTTAGCATAATGTCTTCTGTGCTCTGTCACTGTGGTAATATGAGTTATTTTACTTCTTTCTGGCTGAATGAGAAACAAATTCATGCTGGAAACGATAGTTCAGCTGCTACAAGCTAAGGCTCACAACACAAATGACAAAAATAAACCTATGTAATGTCAGCCATCACATTCTTGATACGGGTCAAAAGAAGACAGACAGCCTCTTTAGCAAGTGTGGCTTGGAAATTTGGAACACATGTAGAAAACTGAAACTAGATCTTTATTTAATTACCCACTCCAATGATTAATCCAAAATGGATCAAGAACCTAAATGTAAGATCCAAAATTTTGAAACTTTTCTAAGAAACAGGGAGAGCATTTCATGATAGAAGATGACTTGTTGACTCAACCTCCAGGAAACTAGCCATGCCTTTCTGTTCTTCAGCCTGATCCTGAATCATCTTGTGCTAGTCAGAATCCTCAACCAGTCCACAGGCTGAACACCATAAACCTAAACCATTCTCACCTTACTCATAAGTTCAACTTATCTTCTGTTGCTCCCCATGAAGTACTGGGACCCATTTCTCCTGCCCTATGAGTGACAGCTCAGTGGAGGTCATGTGAAAATCAGACCATATGGTCCAGATACATATGTTGATCCTACCACTTCTACTCTCTAAGCCACATTCAATCTCCTTTTGTTTTTGAGGAAAAGAGGTTGAAATGGTTTCCCAAGTTTCTTTTGACTTTTTACAAACATCTCTACAACGCTCATATTCTCCTCAACAGTAGGAAAAGTTGTGCTTTGGGAAAGATGACCATTCTTACTATATTAATCCTGGCAATTCATGGGCATGGGAGATCTTTCCATCTTCTGAGATCTTCTTCAATTTCTTGCTTCAGAGACTTGAAGTTCGTGTTATACAGATCTTTCACTTGCTTGGTTAGAGTCACACCAAGTTATGTAATATTATTTGTGACTATTGTGAAGGATGTCATTTCCCTAATTTCTTTCAGAGGAAGGCTACTTATTTGTTTGAGTTAATTTTATATCCCGCCACTTTGCTGAAGTTGTTTATCAGCTTTAGGAGTTCTCTGGTGGAATTTTTGGGGTCACTTAAGTATAGGATTATATCATCTACAAATAGTGATATTTTGACTTTTTCCTTTCCAATTTGCATCCCGTTGACCTCCTTTTGTTGTCTAATTGCTCTAGCTGAAACTTCAAGTACTATATCGAATAGATAGGGAGACACTGGGCAGTCTTGTCTGGTCGCCGATTTTAGTGGGATTGCTTCAAGTTTTTCTCCATTAAGTTTGATGTTGGCTACTGGATTGCTGTATTTTGCCTTCTCTATGTTTAGGTATGGGCCTTGAATTCCTGATCTTTCCAAGATTTTTAATGTGAAGGGATGCTGAATTTTTTCAAATGCTTTTTCAGCATCTAATGAAATGATCATGCATTTTTGGGTTTTTTTTTTGAGTTTTTTATGTAGTGGATTACATTGATGGATTTCCGTATATTAAACCACCCTTGCATTCCTAGGATGAAGCCTACTTGATCGTGGTGAATGATCGTTTTGATGTATTCTTGGATTCAGTTGGCAAGAATTTTATTGAGTATTTTTGCATCAATGTTCATAAAAGAAATTAGTCTGAAGTTCTCTTTCCTTGTTTGGTCTTTGTTTGTTTTAGGTATAAGCATTATTGTGGCTTCATAGAAATGAATTTGGTAGTGTTCCTTGTGTTTCTATTTTGTGGAATAGTTGAAGAGTATTGATATTAGCTCTTCTTTGTAGATCTGATGGAATTCCCCACTAAACTCCTCTGGTCCTGGGCTTTTTTTTTCTTTTTTGCTTGGGAGACTGTTAATGCTGCTTCTATTTCCTCAGGACTTATGGGACTATTTAAATGGTTTGTCTGAGCCTGTTTTAACATTGGCACCTGATATCTGTCTAGAAAATTATCCATTTCATCCAGATTTTCCAATTTTGTTGAGTATAAGCTTTTGTAGTAGGATCTAATGATTTTTTGAATTTCCACAGTTTCTGTTGTTATGTCTCCCTTTTCATTTCTCATTTTATTAATTTGTGTAGTGCCTCTGTACCCTCTGGGTTGTCTGGCTAATGGTTTTTCTATCTTGTTGATTTTCTTAAAGAACCAGCTCCTGGTTTTGTTGATTCTTTGTATAGTTCTTTTTGTTTCTATTTGGTTGATTTCAGCCCTGAGTTTGATTATTTCCTGCAGTCTACTCCTCTTGGGTGTATTTGCTTCTTTTTGCTCTAGAACTTTTAGGTGTGTTGTCAAGCTGCTAGTGTAAGTTCTCTCCATTTCCATTTTGGAGGCATTTAGAGCTATGAGTTTTCCTCTTAGCACTGCTTTCATTGTGTCCCATAAGTTTTGGTATTATGTGTCTTCATTTTCAATAAATTCTAAAAAGTCTTTTATTTCTTTCTTTATTTCTTCCTTGACCAAGTTATCATTGAGTAGAGCATTGCTCAACATCTATGTGTATGTGTGTTTTCCATTGTTTTTGTTTGAACTTAAGACCAGCCTGAGACTGTAGTGATCTGATAGGGTCCATGGAATCATTCACTATTCCTGTATCTGTTGAGGGCTGTTTGTAAACAATTATGTGGTCAGTTTTGAAGAAGGTGCCATAAGGTGCTGAGAAGAAGGTATATCTTTTTGCTTTAGGATGGAATGATCTATAAATATCTGTTAGATTCATTTGGTTCATAACTTCTGTTAATTTCACTGTGTCTCTGTTTAGTTTCTGTTTTCATGATTTGTCAATTGCTGAGAGTGGGATGTCGAAGTCTCCCACTATTATTGTGTGGGGTGCAATGGAACCTCTTTCTAATCTTAACCATTACTACAGAGGAAGAAGAGGGACTTAAAGTAAGATCAACTATTCTGTCCTACATCATTCAAACCTGGTGTAATCCTGTCTTCTAACTCTGCACACAAGAATAATGTGTGTTGGAGAGTATTCATACTATATATTGTTGCATATATAAATATAAATGTATAAATACAATGCGCTGAGTCCCATTAGTATTGCTCATCATGTGTTTAGGGCTGACCCCTCTTGATTAAACAGTCTATCAAAGGGTCCATTCCTGGAAGAGACACTTTCCTCCTCTCTCAGCAGCCACTAGTTGCCTATAGCTCTTCATCTAGGGTTTGTGAGATTGCCCTGATCCACATTGACATGTCAGCTGATATTATCATTATGTGGTTACCAAAGAAAGACTTGAAATTTGACAGCACTAGTTGACATGCCAACATGTGATCCAATTTTAACTACATCTTTTCCCCTTTCAATAATTTTTGCCTCAACTAAGTTTGCCCTTGGACAATTTAATGAATGATACGTTCTAATTATTCTCACCCTTTTCTTGTCTTCTTCCCACCCTGCTCAACCTCCTTTTTCTCTACAAATGTTTTTCTCACATTCATGTCTTCATGGATTATTTTTTGAGCCATTGAGTCCCAAGAAAGCCATCTGTAAAGTGGAAATTTCTGGTGTCTTTGGACACTCAGTTGTGTCATATGATGTTTTTCTGGAAACTGTCTTATGAAAAGATGTTTTGTTGAGGCAGACAGGTGGGAGGATGTTTTGCTGAGAACACACATGTGGTGTTTCTCTGGAAGCTACCCGAAAAAAAAGGGCATGCAATGATTTGCTAGAGCAGACACTTGAGAAAACATGTGATGTTTGGAAAGTGTATAAATATAACACGACAGATAGTGGATAACATTGTAGTATTGTTTTGCTGTGCCACTCTTTTCTGGTCTTTGTTGGATTTTGCTGACACTGGTCTTCACTGACGACCTGGTGGCATTGTTTTGCCTTGCCTTCTTCACTGATCATCATTCATTGTGACTTCAGAGAGTCAAACACAACAATGAAATTCTTGTGATATTCCAGCAACTTCTTGCCACTTTCTGTAAACTCAGGCCTATTGGAGAGCCTTGTTGCTTCCTCTGAATCTAACTACCATTGCTGATTTATGAATGATGTTTGCAAGTGGATCAAGATACCACTGCTGCTTCATGTGAATTAAACTGCTAATATCCTGACAACAAAGATTGGAATTGCCCCAAAACTGTTTCTGTACAGGTCCATATAACCCTTTGCCCTATTAACCTTTCCTTTCCAATACCACTTGTAGGTAGTGGGTTAGAAGAAAGGTTAAAGCATTTAAGAACCCTCATTAAATTAAATTTAGAAAAATCTAAACCTACACATCTGTGCAGTCATGAATTTAGAAATATTCATTGGGGCCTGATGGACTTACCAATGATTACTAAAAACCATGACTATCCCACATGCAGAGTCCATCAGTAACCAATACTCCCAATGGGTAGGGAAAAGGCCCCATTGATCCCTCCCTCATCAATGGGTAGGTATGATCAGGCCAAGTTTCACAGAAGCAAAGGCCCAGCCTCAGTGCAGGCAACTGCAGTTGCTATGAGTTAATATTTACAATGGTTCTGTTGCACACAGAATATGTGTATCTGTCTTAGCTACTTAAAAGCCACTCAGTTTCACAAAGATAATTTATTAGTGCTGGATATGAAAACAATAGGTTAATTTCTTAATAATTACTGTATATGAGGATAGTCCATATCTCAGGATTTTTTCAACTCATTTTGGATACATATTTGAGAATATTTTTTGTATTGTTTCTAGACATTTATAAGTATTGATAATCAAGGAAGTACAAAATGAGAACAATAACCTTATTAACTAGAGATTGTAGATCATTCCTAGACAACACTACTTTTCAACATCTGAGCATCCTATAGTCATCCAATTGTTGGACACATTTTCTATCACTTTCCAACCTACATGTTTCATAGAGTTGCATATCATCTGTCATTAAAATGTATCATAAAGTAGATAAGGAGCATTTTTATGAGTAAGAAAACATTTTAATTATATTCTGTCATATTTATTCTGGAAATGGTACCTAATAGATAACATTTATCTATGGTAGAGGCCCATCAGTTCTTACAAGAGATGTATTTTGGATTCCAAATTCTCAGCATCAATCTTCTTCCTCTTCTCCCCCATGATGTCATTCAATTTCTTTTTTATTTTTGCCTTTCCTCTTTGTCTTGGCTGCAATTTTGAATTAGAATTACTGTAGACCTTGAAGTTGGGAAGCCTACAGTCCTCTGGGGTCCTAAGTTGAACTGAGGGGTGAAGGGAGCATAGATGAGCCTGAGATTGTTTGAAGGAGAAATCAAATAAAAGTTCAGGTCTATTATCACTAAAGGGATGACCATGCATATCAGAAATGTATTATCAGCACACAGGATATGGAGATCTTTTTAGTGACTGTAAACTTGGGACTTGTCAATGGCTCTCTAATCCTTGGTCATGACAGTTCTATTGTGTTGCACATACTTCCCACATCATAGTAACCAACTTGAAGTTGGAAGTAGTAAGGAATGAGATATTTTTTGTTATCTTCCTATAGAGCTCAAGGGTTTTCAATTTATTTAATCCTCTACTGCTCAATTTGTGTTTTAATTCCTCTCACAAAGTCAGGGAATCAATCCCTTTATTCAAACTTGGCCAAAAATATAAAATGAGCCATAGACAATCTCATTAGCTCAGAAACTACAAGGACAATTAAAAGTTGAGTAGAGACTTTTAAAATGTAGATCCCACAGGGAGCTTTAGAAGAGAAGCTGGGTAACAGAGATGTAACTGGAGGAAGAGTGTAAAAGAACACTCCAAAAGTAAGTAATTGCCCTCTGGAGATTTCCAAGCTCTGAAAGTTATCTGGCGAGAATATCAGAGTAAAATCTCCACGCCTAAAAAGACAAAAGATAAGTTCTTTGAGGACTTTGTTCAAGATGAGCCACATGCCCACCCAACTGAATCCTTTACATGAGGTGAGTACTCTGCTGCAGTGACCCACCCACAGGGAAAGTTGTAAGGAGGTAGTAAGATGATGGAGCCCAAACCTTCGGAAGTATCCAAGACTGCTATTGTAACCACTAGTGTATTGTTCTGATTGGCTGCAGCTGGACATGTTTTAAATTGTGACTTAGATTGTATAAATCATTCCATGGAGTCTTCCTTTGCAGTCAGTCATAAAATATACAATATAACTGAGATGCTCTAAATATCATGAACACTCCTAGAAAAAAATATTGGAGCTCAAAGGCTATTTTCCTGGCCCTGAAACATCTGACCTGATGGGGTAAAAAGGTATGGACAAGGGATGGAGTTGATAGATGATCCACAGGAAGCTTTGTAACCCAACTTATCCAAAAGAAAAAACAGTAAATATTTTCAACTGTCAAATGTCAAAAACATAATTTTTAAGTAACTAAGGCAGGTTTAATACTGATCTGGGAAAAAAAAACTTAGTGATCACACTATAGGAATGATGAAAGATAGAATTTGAAAAGAGGCTCATGTATCAGAAGACGAGTGCTCTATTCTAGGCCAAAACGGTTTTCCCAGTCCTAATGATATGCCACCTTATCCATTATAACTTTGATCTTTGGTCTGGCAGACAAGAACTGCCATTTATTGACCTGTCCCCCTAAAAAACAAACGAGTATATGTGTAACATAAATCCTATAACTAGAAACTTAGTGATCATTGTTTTCAAATTTGTTTTTTTTTATTTTTTATATTTTTATTTACATTCAAAATCATTTCCCCTTTCCCCTTTCCTCCCTCCCCATAAGTTCCATAAGCCCCCTTCCCTCCCTCTTTTCCCCATTCAATCCCCTCTTGCTTCTCTGTCTCGGCATTCCACTACATCCAGTCTTTCCAGGACCAGGGATCTCTCCTTCCATCTTCTTGGAAATCTATTGATATGTGTATTGTGTCTAGGGTATTCCGAGATTCTGGGTTAATATCCCCTTAGTGACTGCATACTATGTGTGTTCTTTTGTGATTGGGTTACCTCACTAAGGATGATATTTTCAAGTTCTGACCATTTGCCTAGGAATTTCATGAATTCATTGTTTTTAATTGCAGAGTAGTATTCCATTGTGTAAATATACCACATCTTCTGTATCCATTCCTCCGTTGAGGGACATCTGGGTTCTTTCCAGCTTCTGGCTATTATAAATAAGGCTGCTATGAACATAGTGGAGCATGTGTCCTTATTGCATGCAGGTAAAGCCTCTGGGTATATGCCCAGGAGTGGTATAGCCGGATCATCCGGGAGTGTCATGCCCAGTTTTCTGAGGAACCGCCAGACTGCTTTCCAGAGTGGTTGTACCAGCTTGCAATTCCACCAGCAGTGGAGGAGTGTTCCTCTTTCTCCACATCCTCGCCAACAACTGCTGTCTCCTGTGTTTTTGATCTTAGCTATCCTGACTGGTGTGAGATGGAATCTCAGGGTTCTTTTGATTTGCATTTCCCTAATGACTAAGGATGATGAACATCTCTTTAGGTGCTTCTCAGCCATTAGATATTCTTCAGGTGAGAACTCTTTGTTTAGCTCTGTACCCCATTTTTTAATAGGGTTACTTACCTCTCTGGAGTTTAACTTCTTGAGTTCTTTGTATATATTGGATATTAGCCCTCTGTTGGATGTAGGGTTGGTAAAGATCATTTCCCAGTTAGTAATTCTTCATTTATTTATATGGGAACACACAAGAAAATGGCGTGCAAATGGAGGTCACAGCCCAATTTGCAAGAGTTGGTTCTCTCCTTCTATCATGTGGGTTCCAGGTGTCAAACTCAGGTTGTCAAGCTTGATGGCAGGCTTCTTGACACCGTGAGCCATCCCACTCGCTCTCACCCTTATTTCTTGCCAATTATTTTACTATGTACAGAGTGATAAAAGAGCAGATAATTATGTTTCTCCTTATATCCTAAACTACCGCAAACATTTTTGATTTATCATAAACCTATACAAATAGAAGGAAACTTAACATTTGCCAGGTCTAAGATGCTAATTGAAAAGATGGCAAAAAGCTTATGCTACAGAAATATTACAATTTATCCAATGATAGAAAGACTAGATCTTATACAAGCAGAAAGTTGGTCCTGTTGTCCTACCATTCTTATCATTGCTCCCAGTTTTGAGAAGCAAACATTGGTTGTTTATTTACCTCTTCTTTATAACTTCCATGTTTCTACTGCCCAGCTGGGATCTGTCTTCAGTTACTGAGGGGATGTTGGAACTTCCTCTGATCATGGCATAGTGACACAGAGGGCACCTATGGACCCCAATAATCTCTGCTCCTGTCACTGGTCAGGCCCTACCAAGTATATGGTATGTGTTTATCAAATACAAAAATGTGAAATAAAATTTTCTAAATATTTGAACAAGGCCATTGATCAAATATCAAATAAAGAGTTGGTCTTTATATAAAACCAACATCAAATATTACTAAAACAAATAGGTGGGAGGTTCATACAACAATGTTGATGACAGTGACAATATACACATTTAACCTAGGTTCCTGAAATATCTTGGAACAGGAGGTCCCAATTAAGTTTAATCATGATCTTATAAATGATCTTATGCTGCACCCCCATTCTTTTACCTTTCTGATTTTTTGTATGTCCAACTGTCACCTGTCCTCATTATCTAAGTGATGTGAATTATCTGAGTGCAGGAACAATGACCAGTAACAATTTACTGAGTACTTTTCCAAAAATGTATTTGTGTTCACTGGTTCATCTGACCTTACTTGACAGACTTTGCCGAAAGCTACATTTATTTATTGTTGCTCACATGACTCCAATGAAGAAAATAGGAAGACAGAGGTCAAGAAGCTTGTAACAGAGCAGGTTCCTTGCTCTAAATGGCAAGCTGGAGCTGAGATACCCTGACTGCACATTGAGAGCATCCCTGCTCACAAAGGCAAGATGCCAGTCTCAACACCAATCATGGCCCTCAAGCATCCTCCTCCTTGGACTCTATCTATCAACAACCCTCTTTGCCTCTCACTAATAAGCTAGATAACACATGAGATTATAAGAACAGGCTTCATATTGGTTCTCAGGTGGATCTGAGACCTGTGAAGGTGACCTCACCTTGCCCCTTGGATTCTTTAGGTAGAAAATAAGAGGAAGGAATAATTCCTTCCATTTCTAGCAGGGTTCACTGTACTCCAGATGAAATATGGATCCTTCATGCCAGGGTACAGATGAGGATTCTTTCAACAGTCATGAGTGGCCTAGGAAGGGTAAAATGTCCAAAAGGAGCCACTCCCTATGAAGACTCAGGGGAAGGGACCTGAACTATTACAGTGCTATGAATCCAAGATAGCATCTCCCTAAGCCTTAACCTTCACTGGGAACCCAAAGCCACTTTCGACCTTTCATGGTTCTCACTGTGATACTTTCTGGTCACTGCAGAGTCAGAACCAAAGAGAGGCCAGAGCTGTCTGCAACACCGAGCAACACTCTACTCTCCCCATCCAACAATTAGATAGGACTCTAACCACTGTTTCCACAATGGGAAATTAAAACAGAATTATGCTTTTCAGAACTTTTATGTTTGATGCTGCACCTCTGCTCTAGTTGTATTAAGGATACTTTACAGTATTAGTATGGTTTAGCTATATATGCACAAACTGGTTCATTGACTTCCAAGGAATACAACAAGCTCCAATATTTTTATTTCCTATCATATTCTCTAGAAACACTGTTGTTCAAAGCACAGAGTCTTAGTATTGAAAGGTAAGTTTTCTTAAAGATAGGATGAAGGCTTGAAACCTGCTATATTTAATAAATGAATTATTTCCCCATTAAGTATTTTGAGTAAGAGAAGCATACCTAGAGATTATACTGCTAGTAAGCAATCTGAGGGCATTTAATTGGATTTTCTCAAGAATCATTCATCCATGGTGGACTGTAGACAGCAGCATGCAAACTAAGATGAGAAAGGAGAATTCCCCACAATGAAAAGGATTGAGAGCTTACTCATCACTTCATGCTTGGAGCCAATATGTCTGCCTCCCATTTTTCACCAAAAACTCACACACTTTCTTAAATATCTAAATAAATGTTCAAAATGTTCCATACAAGTTACATGTAATAAAATATAAGGAATAGAAACAATGATAACTTAGCTACAAAGGCTGAAATTTAATTATCCTCATAATGACTTTGTTCCTTTTATAGCCCTTAACACAATTTAATTAATGTTTGTAATTTTTAAAATTAATCTCTGTGTCCCTGGTTAATTTATATGTACCAAGAGGGTAGGACTTGTGATTTTTGTCTTGTTTTTCTCTCAGATAGGAATGTCCACACTGTCCCCAGCACACAGCAGATACCCTTCTCTAAGAAAGAGGCCTCCTAGGGGTCAATGACTATGAAGAGGATGTGGGAGGATTCTCTTCTGCACTATTGCTTACACTGGAGTTTATTGGGAGCAAGAAAAACAGCAAAATGGATGTTTTCAAAGTGTTTCAAGAGAATGCTGAAGCATCTTAGGCCCAGTGCTACCTACATATAAGACTTTAACTGCTACTGTCTGACAGGGAAGAATCTGCCTTTCCTTCCTCTTTCCCTATTGTCATTAAGACTTTTCCACTTTGATACCATCTTTACTGAATTTTTCTTTTTCTTTTGTTTCATTCTTAAATCTTATATTATTCTTCTTTTTCCATCATTTATGTTATTTGTTCTCTATACTTCTGCATTGGCAGACTACCCCCTATATTGTCTCAACTGGCAGAGTCCTAGAAATGAAAAAGGGACGATTAAAGTAGAGATTTACTCCTCAGAATCTCATGTATTTGTGTCAGTGGACAAATCCTCCTTTCTCCATTGTTTTGGATATGTCTTTCCTTAATCACCTAGATTAAAGCACCAGGCTGTGTCCTGGGTCCAGCTGCAATCCTAGCCTAGGACTCAGTGCATAACCTACAGTGACACCTCTATTGCGCCCGACCTCTTTTCCCCCTACTCCTGGCCAGCAGTCCCAGCTGCTCCATGAAGAGAGACAATGCAACCTGGGTAAGTGAGTTTATCCTGATGGGTCTCTCCAGTGACAAACACATCCAAGCTGGACTCTTCGTTCTCTTTGGGGTCACCTACCTGCTGACTCTGCTGGGCAATGGGCTCATTGTCCTGCTGATTGCACTGGACCCACGACTCCACCTGCCCATGTACTTCTTCCTCTGTCATCTGTCAGTGGTGGACATCTGCTACACCTCCAGTGGGGTGCCCCAGATGCTGGCACACTTCCTCATGGAGAAGAAGACCATCTCTTTTGACCTATGTGGGACCCAGCACTTCTTCACTCTGGCCCTAGGAGGAACTGAGTTCCTGCTGCTGGCTGCCATGGCCTATGACCGCTACGTGGCTGTCTGCGATCCACTACGGTACACAGTGGTGATGAGCCCAAGGCTCTGCATGGGTCTAGCAGGTCTCTCTTGGTTTGTGGGTGTAGTTAATTCTGCTGTGGAGACAGCAGTCACCATGCGCCTTCCTACCTGTGGACACAATGTGCTCAATCATGTGGCCTGTGAGACACTGGCACTGATCAGGCTGGCCTGTGTGGACATCACTCTCAACCAAGTGGTGATACTGGCCTCTAGTGTGGTGGTGCTGCTGGTGCCCTGCTCCCTGGTCTCTCTGTCTTATACCTACATTGTGGCTGCTATCTTGAAAATCCGTTCTACCCAGGGTCGCCACAAAGCCTTTGGTACTTGTGCCTCCCACCTTACTGTGGTCTCCATGGCTTTTGGGATGGCCCTTTTCACACACATGGAGCCTACCTCCACAGCCTCTGCTGAGCAGGACAAGGTGGTAGTAGTCTTCTATGCTGTGGTCACTCCCATGCTGAATCCTCTCATCTATAGTCTGAGAAACAAGGATGTGAAGGCTGCCTTCAATCGAGTTCTGATGAAGAGCTTTGAGTCAAAGAATTAGGAAGTAATTCTGTAAAGAAGCCATCTCTCTGTGTAGTTGGAATTTGGGTATATAGTTCCTAGTGATGTACATGTAAGTGTGATGCAGTATATAGCTCCTTTTGGTATGTATATAAGTATACATACGTGGTTGAACATGAAATATGTGTGCATGCATGAGTGCAAGCATATGGATATGTGATATATACTATGCTCTTTTGAGTTAAAAGAGAACTTTCATTTTAACTCAGCATTCTTGCTTTTTTCTGGGCCCTCGCCTTAATTCAAAGAAAGTGAGTCACATGCCTTTAAAATGATCCAACCTATGAACAACTTAAATAAAATATATTCATTTTCTTAAATGAAATGAAGGAGAAATGACACAGCAGATATACATATTAGAAAGGAAGATTACTCTAATTATATGTGCACAAAATTTATGTCAAGAGCCTTTTCACTGCTAAAATTTCCAAATGTATAGAAGTCAGACAGAAAGGAAGGAGAAATAAGTGGTAAGTTACAAACTTTTCAAATTGGCCTTAGGTCAGAGGAATAAATGTCATATGATTCCCATTTGATGCAGCCCATCTTAGCAGGGTGTGGAATTCACACATATCAGGAGCCAATGTCATAATCATCAGCTTCATAGACCTAGAAAGTAAGCTTTGGCCACATGCAAGTCCCAAGGGCTTCACTTGCCTTCCTTCCCATTTCCAACTGGCTGGGGAGGCAAGTAGCAGGTCAGAGAAACATAATGTCAGAACCTCAAACTAAAGATTTCTATACAATAGGCATATTCTCTTTTGAAAATTCCGGGATATATTCAGAAGTCATTCTTGATTAAAAGGACACAGCACAGAGGATCAGAGCTGAGCCAATGAACACAGCTAGGAAAGAATTCCTTCCTCATTAAAAGTTATTTGGTTCATGTATTCTAACACACACACACACACACACACACATACACACACACACACACACACAGTGGGCAAGTCTCTTCTAAGCATCCTAGACAATAAAGCAAAGCAGTGATGATTTGAGTCTGACAAATCTTTAAAAACAACTTTTTAAAATGAAAATAAAAGATCTCTCATCCTGGAGCTGGAGCGATAGCTTGGCTGTGATGAACTCTTGTTCTTACTTAGTACCTTGGTTCTATTCCCAGTAAACACTTGGTAACTCACACTCATCTGCAACTCCAGTCCCTTGGAATCTACTGTCCTATTCTTTCCTCTTCAAGCACTGCACACATGGGGTGCAGAGACACACATGCAGGCAAAACATCAATATGAATTTTATTTCTTTTAAAAAGAGAAAAGAAAAGCATTGTGAATATTACAGATCTCAGGTTTGTGATGACTGCAAAAAAAAAAACCCACAAACTGTAAAATCAGCAATGCAATTCTTAATGGTTTATGTACATAGGCAGACCACTGTGGCTAAGAGCCATAGAAAACTAACAAGGTGGTTGAATGCTAGAGTGGAAGTGGCATGTTCAATTATAGAATAACACATTAAAAATAATATGGCCATTGGACAGTTTGAGGATGGTAAAGAGAGTAAAAGAGCTTTAGGTTGGGATAAGAAACATAGAGAGCTTCTAGAAATCAGGATTTGAGTCTTTGATCAAACATTAATTTGCTTTGATTTATTGAAGAGCAAGCCCCCACAAGACTGGGAAGAAAAGAAATTTTGAGAAAAGAAATTGCCAAAGACTTATAAAAAAAACAAACTCCATAGTTCACATGAAGGAGAGATTCATTTCAGCACTCCTCAGCCAGAATGAAGAGGAATTATTGAATATGCAGAGTATGCCACAAGCATGGAAAAAAGCTAAGACATAAAAGTTGAGAAAAAATTATCTCTAAAACGATAACTTTCTTGCACTCATTTAAAAACCATAAAAAAAATTTAAGCTAACTTGCAAATAAGTGAGTGCCAGAAAAAAAGTGACTTAAAAGACAATTAATTTAAATGACTACAAAAATAACTATGCAATTTCTTTAAATGCTTGATATTAAGCATTCAGGTAAAAATTACCAGACCTTTGACTTTGAAAAGAAGGAAAATATGACCTCCCCTGAAATAATTCAATCAACTAACACAGACATAGAAATGGAAGAATCTCAATGGCACTTTTAGAATAAAAAATAAAATATTTAAAGTTATAATTTCACTGAGTAGTCAGCAGCTTAAGCACTGTTTGATTCTCTTCAGTGTATAAAGGTAAGTAACAGACGTTCAACACGACAAAGAGACAAACAAAACTACAAGAAAATAACCAATACCAAGTCAACAATTGTCCCTTAATAAATGAATGAGATATCAGAAAGTCAGTAAGGACACAGATATGGAAACAATGCTGTAGTGTCCCCGAGTGACACGTAAGGACAATACCCTCCAATACACAGGTAGGACATGTGTGTTTCTTAAAGAGCATTGATCAGGACTCACAATAGGCTTGGCCATAAAACAAGTTTCAAAATCTCTTAAGGGGTTGAAATAATGCAGTGCATGTGTTCTAAATGCAAAATAATTCAATTAGATATCAATGCCAGAAAGATTTTCTTGTGGAGATCCCTACAAGAAATTGGATAATAAACCACATTTGTTTGATTAACTCATTTACCAAAAGAGAAACATAAAAAGAAATTGAAATAGTTTGAAAATCATCATATAACATAATGAATTTATATGTTGAATGAATTGACCAGATTCTGATATGTTATACACAGGATGAGTAATGTACCTCAGGCCTTATCTCACTACATATCTGAAGCTATCAGTGTGAGGTATAGACTGAAAAACAAAAGGTAAAAATTACTGAGGATGAAAATGTTCAAGATGGGATGGAGAGTCATGGAAACGGAAGAAAAAAGGAAACTAGATAGGAGATTCAACAAGACTAAGAATCTTTTGGAAAGCCGTAAAGAAACCTCCTACTTTATAAAATAATTAAAAATAAAATTTAAGACTATGGGAGTGGGGCTACCCTGAATACATTGATAAAGTGATGGGTTATAAAATAAATTCCTGTGCCAGGGTTGAGCTAGACTGGTTGGTCAAGGAGGTCTCAAAGGCCCCTGAAAGACTACTGGCTACTGTTTACTCCTCTTGTTTGCCCACCAGAACAAGATAGAAAGATCTTATTGCTGATGATATTGCACTGCAATTGTAAGACATAGAGAAATTCAAACTGAAGTTGAACTATAAGTTTCCCTCCCAGTGACTAGCTCATATGGTACTAGAAGGCAATTTATAGGCTGCTGGGGAAAGAAAGCCATCCACAGTCCTACTCAGCTGTGGAACTAGCATGCTACTACACTACTGATATGCTAGGCAAGATAAGTCCACCAGTACAGTAGTGGCATAACAGTAGTGGCAGTAATCAAATACTTTCTGAATTCATCTGAATTTCAATCCACAAGAAGGACTTTATACCTGATATTCTTAATCTAGTCAAAGCCCTTGGCTGGGAAGGTTATAGACATGGAAGGTGGCTTTAGTTTTGCTAAGTATGTTGTAGACGTCAAATTGTCTTCTAATTATTAGAAGTGTATAGATTAATATGGCTGTCAGGTTCAGTCAAAGGAGCTTTTCCCCTCAGTGGGTATCAGCTACTGCAGAGACTCATAACCAGTTAAAGTGCTGAAAATATTTGAATGTTCATCCCTAAAAGGGTCCTCTATAGCAAGTCTTCCAAGGCTCAGAGAACACTGAAGAAGCTTTGGGGTAGGATAAGAGAACTGGGAGTAGGGATGTATAAACCAGAAGAAGGAATGGAGTATTGTGGAACACTGTCTTTCAGGCATCCCACACTCATTGTGCTCATGAACTCACAGATACTATGATTACCTGAACCTGCACAGGAGTGGACCCATCAACACTATCTCAACAGAGAGAAAGGCTCATGAGAGAGAAAAATCATCCCTGGATTTTATAGGCAGGACACTAACAGTCTGACCATGCTCCACTGAGTATATAGATAACACAAATTTGACCTGGTTTTTTTCTTTTAATTTTTTGGGGTGTCACAAGGGTAGTGGGGATGTCGTGGAGGACTAGGAATTGAGTATGGTTGGAATACATGATGTGAAATTTCCCCACAAAAAGAAATCAATAGAAATATTATTTTAAAGGGAAAAAATGAAAATACTACTTTCTCAAAAAAACCAAACAAATAAACAACTGACAAATAACAACAAATAACAAAAAATGAAACTGAATACAGGTTCTTCAGAACTTGTTAGCACTGAGGCCTAGATAGATATCTCAGCAGTGTTGCATTTCTTGCAGAGTACCAGGGTTCAGTTCCCAGAACCCACATGACATCAAACAATAGTCTGTAACTCTAGTTCCAAAGGATCTGATGCCCTCATCTGGCCTCTACGGGCACCAGGCAAACACATAGTAAACATACATATGTGCAGGCAAACATTCATATACATGAGATAGAAATAATAAAATATTTTTATAAAAATGTTAGCATTTCTTTCAGAATAAGATCTTAACACAAGGAACCCCTGAGAAGCATTCTTGGAGATATCAAGATGGGACCAGCAAGTGCTGGGGCATTTCTAAGATCATTGTTCCTCCTTCTTAGCATAGTTCTTTCACTTCTTTTACTATGTCTGTGAGGGAGTGGACCTGAAGAAGTGACTTTTCTATAAGGTCTTCACTCATCCTGTCAGCTCACCAACTCTGCTGTGGAAGTTGTCAAAGGCAAAACAGTCATATCTGACCCTGTAATACAGTTACAACATCACCAACAAAGGAGGCCTCATGCATATTTAGTTAATGAAAATTTCATAAGAGTGCATGCAACCAAAAGTACAATCTTGCAGTTAAAGTCACATATCTAAGGACACTCTAGCCAAAGACAGATAGTCTTAGCTACAAACTTGCAAGTCATCTCAGCTAATGGTCAGTCACCGGTGTGAATTTGTTTCCTAGCATTAAGCAGTGTACACATCAATAGCAAGAGTCCTTATAACCAGTAAGTGTTTATTTAAAAACTAGAATCACGTTTTGCTTTTAAAACTCCTTCTTCCCTCAAATTCCTTGGATGTGCTCATGATCCACCATCACATCCACATTCCACGTTGCAATGCCCTATAATTCATTACCATGTAGACATTTTTAAGAGCTTCACTGTACAAAGATATTTTCATTTGATAGCGTATAGCAGTTTCTGTTTAGAAACTAGAGGAGAAGAAAATAAAAGGGGAGATGTGCTATGTTTCTAAATTAGGTCATTATAAGTCAAAGGAAACAAAAAAATACTTAGAATAATAAATTTTGTGAAGATGTTCCTCTACAATTTTACTTAGAGCTGCACGAAAGAGTGGGGGGGGGGCTCTTACTTTCAATCTAACTATAGAATGGATGGTTCCCTTTCTCAAATAAAACTGAAAAGAGATCATATGATTAGCAAATTTACCCATAGTCCACTGTCCATTCTAAATAAATTTTAAGCCATTTTCCTATATAACCTACTGACAACCCAGAGACTGAACCAGCCTCAGAGGAAGAACATCCCAACCACTAAGCTTTTCCAGACATCCTTCCAACCCTATGCCAAACCCTCTGTCGCCTCTCATGAGACACTGAGACCCACCAGTCCTGCCCCATGAATGACAACACAGTTGGTGTTCTCAGAAGAAACTGGGCATTGTTGGTCTAGATCTCTTTCAATGTCCCTTCTTAAACCTAGAAAGTAACCTCGAACCCATCATATCTGCTTTCTGACCCTCAGCTGCATTTTGAGACAAACAGTGAGGTTGAATGTATGACCCTAAAAGTTGTTTCTACCTTTATTCTTCTCTGTGACTCTCATTTATTATTGTCTTTACATGAGAATGGCAGTGGGTATTCTTGGCACTCAGTATGGGCGTTGTCGACCAAAGCTTGGTACTGGCTTTGCTGACAAGGGGGGAGAGAGAGAGAGAGAGAGAGAGAGAGAGAGAGAGAGAGAGAGAGAGAGAGAGCTTTAACTGAAGCCTCAACTAACATGGGCCCCAGGTGTTGGGCTCAGAAACTCAATAGCTCGTGGTACGCAGAACCAGTTTCTAGTCTCAACCATCAAATAGGGAACTCAGCCACAGAGTAACTATCAGGAGGAAGCAAGCAGGTGGAGGGTAGAACTCATCTGATCTCCCATAAACTCCACCAGTGTCTGATCCCATCTCTTAACCGTATTAGAAAGACTTGGGTTAAATATTTCCTCTACTTCACTGGATTTTATAAAGCATCCCTCTGTAGCACGTAGTGATAAAAATCATATTACTGCCTTTGCCCGGGACTGCAGCCGTGCTACCAGCCCTACCTGGCTCCCTTCTGTTCTACCAGGCTTAGCTCTGGAATCAGCTGCCACCAGCCCTACCCAGCCTCCTTTCCTACCCGCCATTGCTATAGGAGGGGTCGCATTACCAGCCCACTCCTGAGACCCTTAAATCCTCAGACAAAAGACACATAGACAGCTCTGTTACTTTACAACTTGCCCACTAGGCACAATAGCTGGACACAGATATCTCCTGCCTGGTAATGCATGCCCTTACCAATTTATTATCTCCATCTCTCCTTCACATCCTTGGCCATCCGCCCATAGCAGAAGCCTCAAGCCCCCACTCTCCCTGAGGCCTTACATGTTTGCTGCGTCCTTTTTCCTCCAAAGGGTGGCAGAAAAGCTTCCTTTCTCCCTCCCTGGGGTTCCTTTTTCTCTTGGGACTTGGAAGTCCCACCTGTACCTTAGCCCAGCAATTGACTCCTGGGCTTCTTTATTGACAAATCAAGAACCAATTAGGGAACTAGACCTTAGGATCAGTACCTCCCCTTACATCCCTCCTAACCCTAAAGCTAATCGTTTTCATTATATAATATTCTGAGGTTCATGAACAACTCTTTCATACCTTATCTCATTTGATACTCACTAGTTCTCACCTGATCTAGGACATTCCAGAACAGTACGTGTGAAACAGTCCGATAGCAACTACAGCTATGCAAAAGCTAAGATACCATATTAGTTTCTCATGATTCACCATAAATCGTTTAAACTCAGCATGAATGAAGAATCATGATTTTTTCTCCTCCTCTAAATTGATCTCAAAACATATTCCCTTATCAAAAACCGTATCTTAAAATAAATCAAAACTTGTAAGTATGGTGGTCTTCACAGGCAGATCCAGCACTTTGAATGTAGAGCTGGAAGGATCAGTATAATTTTGAGGTCAGCCCAGTCTACAAAGTGAGTCCCTGGCCAGCCAAGGCTGCAGAGGAAGCCTCTCCTCACTGCAGAGAGAGAGGGCGGGGGGAGAAGACACAGAGATACACACAGAGAGAGCAAGACTACAGTTAAAAGGGTGATTCCTACACTGGGCTTCAGTCTATGACTGTATAGTACTCAGGCAACTCTGACTTCTGGAGGTTTTTGTTACTTTTCAAACCTCAAGTTATAGAAACCAGGGTGGGTTGTCTATCAGGCAGACTCCTCTCTGTGTCTCTATAGTCTCTCCTTATTCTTGAAATAGCCATTTGCACTCCTCTAATCAAATTAGAAAACAGTCGGAGGTGAATATTGAAATGACCTACAGCTAGAGCCCAGGCTGAGTGGCAGAGCAGCCATCTAGCTTATAGGATGCCCTAGGTTCAGTCTGCAGTACTAACAGAAGGGGGGAGGTAGGAATCCTGAAAATGTGAGCTAGTGGGACTTACTAAGTAAACAAAGTGAAAGATCACTCAGAGAAGAGAGAGAGAGATCAGTCTTTTTTTTTTCTTAAAAAAAAAAAACAGCAAACAAAACAATAAGATGTTTGGAAGGCAAACATGCCTTTGCTATAACAGAGAGTTTACCAATAACAAAGCCAAAAGATATGAGAGGCACTCCCTTGCTGACTTCATCTGTGGGCACTGTCAGCTTCCAAATGTTGTCATTGAACGTGTTGTGCACATTTGTCTTTTATTAATCATTTTGACAGTCAAACAAATGCCAACATTTCTCCAAGGAGACAGCAAAATTTCAAAACACAGATATAATTGTAACTGATATAATGTCCTATATTTGACCCTGATCTTATTAGCAGAAGATTAAGCCTGATTAATCACTGGGACCCAAATGAGCGATTTTCTATTGTCATTGACATAATCTGAATTATGGAGGAGCAGGAAAGGACCTCTGCCTCTGCCTCTGCCTTTGTCCCGACTCACCCCTCCACACACATACACACACATGAAAGAAAACAACCCTCAAAAACAACTTAGATGAGTTTATTCAGTTACTCATCAAAAATTGTACTGGGAAGCGCACATTAGGAATGTTTGCACTTAAAAATTCAGAGAAGATCCCTGACTTCAAGTGCTTAGAATCTAGTGAAAAACATGTCCTCATGTTCAGAGTCCTCTTCAAGGTCTTTTGCTCAGTCTCAGTCTATGAACTCTGACTAGGTTTCCTTAACTCCCAAAAGAAGCTGACCCACCTACTCTATGAAGGTAATGATGTAAGCTGGGTCAGGGAGCTCACTCTAATGCAGCTCTTTAGGGACAAGCTGACCTCTTTGTCCTATTTAGAGCCTCCTGCTGACCCTCCTGACCCTGCTGACCCTCCTCCTGCACCCTCAACTCCCTCTTCTCATGTCCTTCCTTTGACCCAAAGTGTATCACACACACACACACACACACACACACACACACACATGAGAGAGAGAGAGAGAGACAGAGACAGAGAGACAGAAACAGAGATGCACACACAACCAGGTTGTCACACACAGCAATAGAATAGTGGTGCTGCCAAACAATTGAGCTGAACAGTGGGGCAAAAGTATAAAAAACTCAAGAATAGAACAGAAAGTACTGATCCTGGGATAATATAGCCTATACTGTAGCCATAAAAAGTGTAACTGCACAAAGATGTGATGGGGGAGGCATGCTCATTTGGAAAGTCTGAATAATAATGACATGTGCCTTGAAATCATTTTTATAACTCTACCCTTTTCCTAATAAGATTCAAAAGCAGTTTATGCCATCTAGAAACTTAATGCGCATATTTGCTGACTCAGTGAACATCAAGATAATTGCTTGAGTCATTTTCATCATTTCCCTAAATATCAAGTTCTCCATCCACAATCAATCAACCATTCAATCAAATTCTACACTTAACAAATATCTTTTTTCTGTCTAGCCCTCACTCCTGTCAGCACCACTCTTGTTACAATCTTCCTCCTCCTGTGTGTTGCATGAATCTCAGGCTCTGGAATACCACATGAGTCTTAGAAACAAATACCACACCCAGCTCCAGTGAATGCAGCACCCAGTGTTAAGTACAACAAGAAACAGGTCCTCCCACAACCTGGAGAGCCTGGTGAGAGATAAGAGATTAATGTCAAAATAAATAAATAAAACCAAGTTCCAACATAATCCTGCAGCACAAAAAAAAAATACTGTTTTATAGTATCAGTTAATGGCCAAACAAGAGACAGAAAAATTTACAAGTTAATGTGGTTCCATTAGAAAGTTAAGAGATCCTTGTGGTTTGATATGAAATTAAAAGAGAAGAAAAACAGGGTGAGTCTTGGAAATGGACAATTTTCAGTAGATGACTAAGTAGAAGAAGATAGGCTGTTCCTGTGGCATGACCCAGGTAAGGAAGCAGAGACTAGGAAGGAGCTGTTGAAAAGTGAGTAAACCAGTTTGGCAAAGATCTCATTCTGAAGAGTTATGGGGAGGAACTGGGGCTGCAGAGGAGTATATACAGTAGATCTTAGAAAACAAGGCCAAAGAAGTTGCATTATAGGCAATGACCACATTGCAGAGTTTTGGATACTGGAGAAGCACATGTACCACAGTAACTAAAAGCTGTATTCTTCCATGCCTGTATTACTGATAAGCACAGAAAAATGATGCATTTTCTTATGTGACTTCAACAAGTCTCTATGCCATGCTTTGAGGGAAGGAATGATGGAAACAATGTTTATAATTCAACTTCCACTAATTGAAGTGGATTTCAACACTTCGTAGGGCTTTAGGGGAGAGTTCAGAGAACAAAATATTGGTGAGCTAGAGGATACAGACAGGAAGTTATTCAAAACATCAAAAATATTAGAAGTAAAAATGAATCTTGACATTGAGAACTGAACCAAATATACAAGTATCCACAAAGTGCCTTCTACTTTGCACTGTCGGTTTTTGTTTTGTTTTGTTAATATGAGAAGATATCATGGCATCTGGGCAGCACTCTGAAAGCTCAGCAAAAATAAACAGAATCCCCTTGGTGTTCTCCCTGTCCTCTGTGACAGCAACCACATCTGACTTCATACCACGCTTCAGAAAGGTAACTCCTGACCAGGCAAGTCCCACCCAGGTAAAGCTGGTATTTGGAACTTGCTTTTCTGATATTGATCCACGCAGGAGTTGGAAATCTCACCAGTTCCCAACCTGGAAAACAATTTGAACCATTTTAACAACAACAAAAAAAAGTCAATGGATGATAGCCCCAGCACAAAATTCAGCATCCATGGTCATAGTATGAGCAAGGACTCAGTCTCCTAAAGAGCAGTGAGGAGGCAGCAACAGGGACTAGAATTAGAAAGTATTTACAGAATTTCTTAGAGACAAAAAAGAAAACAATTGACCTTTCTTGACAAGCTGATTAACTCACAAACAGGGCTTCCCCAATATAACATAAATCCAAACTTCTGTCCAGAATAAAATCTCCCCATTCAGCACTTTCCATTCCAAATAGTCCCCTACTGGGAATCCCACTGCAGAGAGCAGGGAATGTTAGCTGGAGCTATGGTCAGACTTCAGGGTGTGTCTACTTCTGGAACTGTATTTTCAAATGTAAGTCCTATGCACACTTATCACCTCATTAGGGATCTGCTTCTTGATGACAATCTCATCCTGAAATGTCTACCATATAAAGCCATGTTTTCCCTGCTGTATGCACTGACAAACCATGTGCTTTCCCTTCCAGGCACTTTTTCCAATGTGTAACAATATGATTACTCATCAGACACGTAATTCCTGACTCCCACAAGACTGCTGATTCCCTGAGAAGGAGGATGCACCTGGGAGTCCTCTGTGTTAACCTCTGGCACAGGCGTTGACTTTACATGCATATTCAAAAGTGTTAACTGAATTGATTCTCAGCAATTCTAATTTATAGATCATTCTGTATGAACACGCTTTTCTATTTTATAGAATCTTTATCAGTGTTGGGTGCCTTTAATCCCAGCACCCTAGAGGCAGAGGCAAGTAGATCTCTGAACTCAAGGGCAGCCTTAGCTATCAAGTGAATTTCAAGCAAGCCAGGACTACATAGAAAGAAAAGAAAAAAGAAAAGAAAAGAAAAGAAGGAAGGAAACTCTTTATCCTTGAGGTGTTGTATTTGCTGCTGATGAGATGAAGGCTTTAAAAAGACATTAACAACACCAAAACACTGCATACCATAGACATAGAAGTACAGTGGATATGGCAATCCTGGTCCAGAATCCACCCAAACATCTGATTTCTCATTGATACAATCTGATTTCAGAAAAAGGTTTGAAGAAATAGCCATATTTGAAAGCTCTTGATTTTCTTACTATTTCCCTTCAAAAGAATAAAATCTCTCTTAGATCTTTTATTTCGTCTCTGTTGACTGACATTAAAATACTACATGGGTAAGATTTTTCTATTAGAACCACACCCACAGACAGTCATCTAGTGAATTCTAAGCATGCAACAGTATCGGAATCCCTCTCCTGCAGCTTCCTACCTACCATAAGAGCTTTTCTCACCTCTCACACACAGGGTTTCCCTGTTTGACAAGGAGATAAATGGAAAACTGGGGACAAAGATCAGAGTTAGAGAAAAATCTTTGCTCACAATCAGAAAATGTCCTTGCCATACTCTGCCTTCCTCATACCAACACAGATACAGAAAATAATAACAGCTGTAATTATGAGTTATTATAACTATTTTCAAATTATGATGAGTCCTATTTATGTGTCATGAGTACATTGTGCACACATTACAACTATTAGAAAGTAGCCATTCCATTTAACATACCAGGAAACTGAGACACAGAGGATTAATTATACTTAGGATTATGCATTTCCAGTAACATTGAAGTTCTGCATTTTTGTCTTGTTTTATTTTGTTTCTTTTGCCTTTTTTAAGACAGGGTTTCTCTGTATAGTCTCAGCTATACTGAAATTCAATCTGTAGACCAGGCTGGCCTCAAGTTCACATCCACCTGTCTCTGCTTGCCAAGTGCTGGGATTAAAAGCATGCTCAAAGACCTTCATTTTTAAAAGTGAAAACATTCACAATTATGTATGTAATTTCCTATGAATCATCATTCCTCCAAGTGGGTTTTAAAGTTATAACTAAAATCAAGAAAAAATTAAACCACAGGATTTAGGGAGTCCCTACTGTGAACACTTACTGTGTCAAAGGAAGATCTGATTTCTCCACAAGAAGATCTCCAACACTCAACAAGAAAAAGATCAAAGATCAAATTAAAAACAAAACAAAACAAAAATGTTTCAAAACATGTAAGATAATGACAATTCTATCATATGATCATATAAAGTATAAACATATAATACATATGGGTTTTTATAACCTAACAGGTTGATCAAAAAAGGTGTAAAAATATACTGCTTGCTCATGAGAAAATAAGTTGTTGAAAACCTAGTGAAGACAATTTTATCAAAAGCAGATAGTTGCACGTCATCTGACTAAGCACATTTCATAGAATGTGATCATATGCAAGATTACTAAGTGCACATTTCTTGTGGAATATAGATGTGATACATACACATGAGTATGCAGTTACACACACTCATGTGTTTACATACAAAAGCCAGAGCAAGACATTGTATGTTTTCCTGTTTCACCTCTTCAGCCTTGAAATAGGGTCTCTCACTAAACCAGAAGCTCTCCCTTTTGCCTAGGCTAGCTAATCAGCAGCCTTTTAGGATCTACTGACCTCCTCTCCCCAGCACCATGGGCATGGTTACAGCATGCAGGGCCATGCCCAGCTTTTTATGGTGTTGCTGAGAATTCTAATTCAGGTCCTCATGCTTGCTGATTAAGCCTTCTTACTTGATGACCTAGATCCTCAGTCCCTATATTGTCATAATACCAAAAGATAAGAAATAACCTGGATAACCACAGTCACGTGACTAAATCATGCATCATTATACTAAAAAAGAAACAGAAGGAGGAGGTAGAGAAGGAAGAGGAGGATGGGGAGAGGAGGAGGAAGAAGAAAAGAAGAGGAGGAGGAAGAAAAGAAGGAGAAGAAAAAGAAGGAGGAGGAGGAGAAGGAGAAGGAGAAGGAGGAGAGGCAGTTCAGTGTGTGCCCACTCAAGCATACCTCTGAGATACACTGTGAAATGGAGAGAGCAAAGAACTGAGCAATACACATATTGCACAACCATTTGCATAGGAAGACACAGACACAGCATAGTTAACAACACATTTGATTAGGAGTCTAGAGTTACTGGTTTGTAAGTCAATGGACTGGTTCTTGGAGCAGGTATTAATACAGAATAAAATATTTCTAGAAGCAGAAACATAAAACTGATAAAAAGTGTCCTTAAAGAGGATAAGTAGAAGGGAGGTTTTCCATATATACTCATCAATACAGTTTGAGTTAACATTTCAATGTATTAAGTATGAAAAAAATGTTTAAATTTAATATGTAGAACCACTTTCTCCAACTCTAAGGTGTACAAGCCCATGTGCACTTAGCTACATATACCCTAGCCACAGGGCAACTGCTTTTTAATCTCCAGGGAGAGTGCACACTCTATCAAAAATCCAGTTGTAAACTAGCCTCTGAAATGTACAAGTTGATGCCTTTTAGCAAAAGTTCTCTTTCCATATAATGCCATCAAGAGAGAAAGATCTGAAGAAAGGCTACAAAGGGGCATAAGAGGCTACAGAATTCAGAGAGGCCCACTGAAGGCAAGAGCAATGAGCTGGCATAAACTTCCAAGAGCTTTTTGTTCTGTCTTACAAACATCCCTGTCTAATCATGTTTTTTTTTTGCCAAATTTACCTTTCAAAATATTTGTATAATTCTTAGACTAAGTTATTTTAAAAACAATATTTAGAACAATTAAAACTGTGATTTTCTTTTTAAAAATGGAATTTGGATATAAAATAGGTGAGATTTTTTTTTTAATAAGTGAGATTCTTAAGTCTTTGTCTGAATGACAGGTCATGTTAATTCAGTGAAGAAGTGGCTTTGTAGTGTGTGCCTTAAGGAAGTAAAAAGGTTCCCAAAGACAGTTAGGAAAATGAGGATTGGTCTTTTATTTATTTATTTATTTAGGAATAACGAGCAAGGGAAGCTGCAAAGAGGAGAAAATTAAAGTCAGGAAAAGGAAAATATTATTGAGAAATGATACAGAGTAGCATTAAGAATTTTCCAAGTAATCTTCACAAAATTAAAGCCAAAGTTTCCAAATTTGGCAAGAGACAAATAATCTCCATACAGTGAAGAGTGATCAGGCCTCCTTGCCCCAGTCCCTGCATCCACAGCCAGCTGTTCTTTGGGGTTCTGATACTGAGTGTTACTCTGTCTCAAGGATACTTGCTTCCCACCCATGTACATCCCAATGCAGCAGTGACACAAACTTCTTTTACTTCCATAGTATCCAGCCAAGATGAGATGATCCAGTTGATCAAGACTATTCCCTAAAGAATTAATCAGTAACAAAAGGAAAACAGATATGAAAGGAACAGGACATATTTGTACTTTGCACTTCAGATCAATACTGGTCCAGGATTCGGAATCCCCATTTTCGTAATATCCAAAGGTAAGGAAGAACACTCAGAATCCCTGTATTTTCTTCTCCTCTTTCCCAAGGAGTAACCCCACAGTATGATCCCATGTTTGCCTACAAAGACATTTCCACATAGATGCGCTCACCTCCAAGGGAAGGTACCCTCACCTGAGTCTCTTCAAAGGGTCTAGATAAAGAGACCAAGCCTTCTAAGCCACCCATAATCCCCTGGCCAACAGGAGTAGCTGCCTGAAGGTGCCTCGGAACCTGAGATTATTGGTGATGAGGATAAATGGATGTACAGACATGCACAAGTAAAGTATAATTTGCCAGGGCCAATACCACACGTTATCTGAGGAGATGAAGACTGTAGCATCAATGACCATGGACACAAAGGACAGCACATAAAGAACCAGGAATGAGATGAGTGACTTCAGGGCTCTGCTGTGAGCCTGGACGTTGGGGTCTTGCAAGCTGTGGGCATTGTGTTGCATTCTTTGCGAATGCCTTCTGAGAGAATTGATCAACAGCAAAATTGAGACCAGAAAAAGAGAGCAAGGAATTGACATGGTGACAAGTTTCAGAGGCATGAAATAGTCTATTTCCAGCCTTCTGTTCCACTCCTTAAAGGTTATGTTCCCAGAAAACTTTTTCCTTAAGAATGCCTGATATACAGTGTGGTTTCCCCAAAAGAATAGCAGAGTTACAATCAAGGACACCAAGATAGAGCCCAGCAAGAGCCAGGGCACCAATGCTGGGAATCTCCACTTCAACCACAGGAAGGCAGGATGGGAGAAGTTAGCAATCTTGATACAGAACAGGACGCTGAGCCAGGTGCCAAACCAGAAAGTGGCTGAATTCAAGAAGTCGCAGTGAAGACTAATGAGCTGCCGGGCGAGGCTCCTGGAGTACTCAATCAGGTAGAGGAAGTAGTAGAAACTGTTCACCAGCCCAACACACTGTTGAAAGAATCGGGAGGTGCCCAAACTGAAGAGAATCATGTCCGAGGGGAGCAGCCTACCGCGCCGTAACCATTCCCTGCTCAGTATCAGCACAATGAAGCCGTTGGCCAGGATTCCCAGGAAAGAGAGCAGAACAAAGATCAACATGAAGAAAACTGATAGTGTTGGTAGCATTTCAGCTCCTCCTCCTGTCGCCACTGGTTGCCTTGGTTCCTGGCCTCCTCCCTGCCCCTACCCACAGTCTCTCACACTCCCTTCAGGAGATGGGAGATAAATGGTTGGATTCTGCATGTGAGCCAGAACTTCAATGTGAAAGATGCTCAGGCAATAGATAAAAGGTGTGCTTTTGGCTCAGATATGATGCAAATATTTCCTGGGCTCAGGTACCATGGGGCAGCAGCTGCTCATGATTTGCCTTCTCTGATTTTGCCTACATGCTGCCATGTTTGCAATAGTATCAATGGGGAAGGGTTTTTAGTCTTGGTTACTGAGTTGCATCATTCTTATCCCATCATTGGACTTTGTGACCACTTGTCTCTTCCTATTATGTGTAGACAGGTAGGTAGGTAGGTAGGTACATATGTACATACATAGATGCATAGATAACTGTCACAAGAAGATACCTAGGGAAAATCATGACTCTAAAGAAGTCTTTCTTAGCTGAGTTTCCCTGAAATACATCTACCCCTACTCATGAACTTCTAAGTTAATATCTAGGTCTACCTTTCTACCCAAATCTCTACTTAAATCCCCTATGGCTTCTATGGAATAAGTAATTTATAACCATCTAAACTGCTCTTTTTCCAGTGAAAGAGTGTGTTTCCTGGTGGCTGTAGGACTGAGTGTCTAGGTTACCTACTGGATATTTGTTGGAACACACTTAGGCTTTCATCAATATTTGTCATGTAGCCATATTTAAATATGGCCACTGACTTACTTCATTAGACCAGCAGGGGGAGGTATGAGCAAGATAAAAAGAAAACAATTTTAGGAATGTCAATCTATCTTCTTCGCCTGTGATAGTGACTAGAAACACACAGCACTGTTACAGGATACAGAATATGTTGGGCTCCTTTGACTAAAATCAAGTCACAGCTCTTATCAACTTGAAAAGTGAGGGATCACAAAGTCACCAAAGTCCAGGTTGGTATTCATGAAGGCCACCTTAGATTTTTCTACCACAAAGGCACATGAAAGTCCAATGTCTACTAACACAAACACCATTAGAGGGACCCCTACCAGACCAGGGTTAAAAGTAAAACCATTTTAACATGTCTGTCACTTCAGAGAGTTACTTTTTCAATTACTTTTATGTGTGACAAGCATGCATAAGATCCACTCATTCAGCAAGTTGCAAGTATATACTCTGGTATGACTAGCTGCTGTCACCCAGCTGTACATTCAGCCTCCAGGACTGACTCGTTTAGCTTAGCTGAATTTTTGTACTACATGACCAACATCTTTCCATTCATCTCCTTGTCCTAGATCCCTTGCAACATCACTGTGATTTTGACTTATTTTGGTTATTTTAGGTCTCACAAGTGAAGTCCTTCAGTGTTTGTCTTTCTATGTCTAGAGTTCTTGGCTTAGCTTAATGTTTTCTAGAACATAATACTCATTTGTGTTGCTTCACATAACAATATGTCATTATTTAAGGCTAAATAATATTTTACCCGCGCTGGGAGGGAGCCTGCCAGCTTTCCTTCCGCGACCTCTGTTCCCGCGGACTGCGCTGGAGAGACGGGTACCCAGGCTCTCCCCCCAATATAACATCACTTGGGACACGGCCTGTTGGGGCTTCCGTCTGTGCCCGAGGGCGGGTTGGCACTGTGGTCGTCTGGGTGCCAGATCGGCGGGCCATCGTGACCACAGGGTGAGCGGCGCCACGGAGAGTGCCCTCTGCCATCTTTGCTCCAGTGACCAGGTAGTTGGGACCGCCAGGCTCAGAGACAGACAGGCATAATATCGCTTCGGGTTCAGGCAGCTTGTGTGTAACCTGCTCCCAGGTGCTGGGCTGATCTGCAGTGACCAGCGCGCCAGATCTGCTGTGGGACTTCTGCCTGGCAGAGGGACGCCCCCTCCCCCCCCCAGGAGAGATCACACACCCCTGCACAGGGCAGGAACCTGCCAGCCTCCCTTTGGCGACCTCTGCTCCAGGAATCCACTAGGCTGAGCCTTTAGATGTGCAAGGCCTCCCCAATATAAGATCACTTGGGGCAAAGCACATTAGGGCTCCAAAGTCACTCAGGAGCAGGCAGGCCCCAGAAATCGGTGCCAGGGGAATCCTGGTAATCCAGGGGGGGCAGAAATAGCTTTGCAGGCTCACAGGAGGTCCAACCAACAGCCAGTGGCAGCAGGACCAACTAACACCAGAGGTATCCAGATGGCAAAAGGCAAACGTAGGAATGTTACTAACAGTAATCAAAGTAATGTGGGACCATCCGAACCCAACTCTCCAACAGCAGCAAGTCCTGGATACCCCACCACACCCGAAAGACAAGATCTGGATTTAAAATCACTTCTCATGATGCTGTTAGAGGATCACAAGAAGGACACAAATAAATCTCATAAAGAGTTACAGGAGACCATGAATCAACGGTTAGAAGCCCTTACAAAGGAAACACAAAAATCGCTTAGAGAAATGCGGGAGAACATGGATCAAAAGATGGAGGCGCACAAGGAGACAACACAAAAATCGCTTAACGAGATGAATCAACGGGTAGATGCACTCACAAAGGAATCACAAAATTTGCATAAAGAAATGCAGAAGAATATGGGTCAACAGATGGATGCCCATAAGGAGGCAACACAAAAATTGCTTAAAGAAATGAATCAACGGTTAGATGCCCTTACAAAGGAAACACGAGAACTGCTTAAAGAAATGCAGGAGACGATGGATCAACAGATGGAATCCCATGAGGAGGAAACACAAAAATCGCTCAGAGAAATGCAGGAGAACGTGGGTCATCAGGAAGAAATCCTGAAAGAGGTAATGCAAAAATACCTTAAAGAAATACAGGAAAATACAAACAAACAAGTGAAGGATCTCAGCAAATCCATCCAGGAACTAAAAAAGGAAGTAGAAACAACTAAGAAATCACAAAGGGAGACAACTTTGGAGATAGAAAACCTTGGGAAGAAATCAGGAGTCATAGATGCAAACATCAACAATAGAATACAAGAGATGGAAGAAAGAATCTCAGGTGCTGAAGATTCCATAGAAAGCATCGACTCAACAGTCAAAGAAAATGCAAAATGCAAAAAACGCGTAACCCAAAACATCCAGGAAATTCAGGACACAATGAGAAGACCAAACCTAAGGATTATAGGTATAGATGAGAGTGAAGATTTACAACTTAAAGGGCCAGTAAACATCTTCAACAAAATTATGGAGGAAAACTTCCCTAACTTAAAGAGAGAGATGCCGATGAACGTACAAGAAACCTACAGAACTCCAAACAGACTGGACCAGAACAGAAATACCTCCCGTCACATAATAATCAAAACACCGAATGTTCTAAACAAAGAAAGAATACTAAATGCAGTAAGAGAAAAGGGCCAAGTAACATACAAAGGAAGACCTATCCAAATCACATCAGACTTCTCACCAGAGACTATGAAAGCCAGAAGATCCTGGGCAGATCTCATGCAGACACTAAGACAGCACAAATGCCAGCCTAGACTACTATACCCAGCAAAACTCTCAATCACCATAGATGGAGAGACCAAGATATTCCATGATAAAACCAAATTTTCACAATATCTTTCCACAAATCCAGCCCTGCAACGGATAATAGATGGAAACCTCCAATACAGGGAGAGAAACAACACCCTGGAAAAAATGAGATAATAATCTTCTTGAATCAAACCCAAAAGTAGATAACCACTCAAACATAAAGATAGCGTCAAGAATGGCAGATGGCAATAATCACTATGCCTTAATCTCTCTTAATATCAATGGTCTCAATTCCCCAATTAAAAGACATAGACTAGCAGACTGGATACGTAAACAGGACCCAGCATTTTGCTGCATGCAGGAAACGCACCTCAGTGTCAAAGACAAACACTACCTCAGAGTAAAAGGCTGGAAAACAATTTTACAAGCAAATGGCCCCAAGAAACGAGGTGGAGTACCCATCCTAATATCGGATAAAATTGATTTTCAACCTAAAGTCATCAAAAAAGACACAGAAGGACACTACATACTGATCAAGGGAAAAATCCACCATCAAGAACTCTCAATCCTCAATATCTATGCTCCAAATGCAAGGGCACCCTCATTCGTAAAAGAAACTTTACTAAAACTCAAAGCACACATCGCACCGCACACAATAATAGTGGGTGACTTCAACACCCCGCTCTCTGAAATGGATCGTTCAGGAAAGCAGAAACTAAACAGGGACACAGTGAATCTAATTGAAGCCTTGGACCAAATGGAACTAACTGATATATATAGAACATTTCATCCTAGAGCTAAAGAATACACCTTCTTCTCAGCTCCTCATGGTACCTTCTCCAAAATTGACCGTATAATTGGTCACAAATCAGACCTCAACAGATACAAGAAGATAGAAATAATCCCATGCCTCCTATCAGATCACTATGGAATAAGGGTGGTCTTCAATGGCAACAAAAACAAAAGAAAACCCAAGTACACATGGAGGCTGAACAATGCTCTACTCAATGATAACTTGGTCAAGGTGGAAATAAAGAAAGAAATCAAAGACTTTTTGAAAGTTAATGAAAATGAAGGCACAACATACCCTAACTTATGGGACACAATGAAAGCAGTGCTAAGAGGAAAATTCATAGCCCTGAGTGCCGCCAAAAAGAAATGGGAGACAGCATACACTAACAGCTTAATGGCACACCTGAAAGCCCTGGAACATAAAGAAGCAAATACACCAAAGAGGAGTAGAAGGCAGGAAATCATCAAACTCAGGGCTGAAATCAATCAAGTAGAAACAAATAAAACCATACAAAGAATCAACAAAACGAGGAGTTGGTTCTTTGAGAAAATCAACAAGATAGATAAGCCCTTAGCCAGACTAACCAGAGGGCACAAAGATAGTATCCAAATTAATAAAATCAGAAACGAAAAGGGAGAGATAACAACAGAAACTGAGGAAATTCAAAAAATCATCAGATCCTACTACAAAAACCTGTATTCAACACAACTAGAAAATCTTGAGGAAATGGACAATTTCCTTGACAGATACCAAGTACCAAAATTAAATCAGGATCAAATAGACCATCTAAACCGTCCTATAACCCCTGAAGAAATAGAAGTTGTCATTGGAAATCTTCCAACCAAAAAAAGCACAGGTCCAGATGGTTTTAGTGCAGAATTCTATCAGACCTTCAAAGAAGACCTAACACCAATACTCTTCAAACTGTTCCACAAAATAGAAACAGAAGGAACACTACCCAACTCGTTCTATGAAGCCACAATTACACTAATACCAAAAGCACACAAAGATCCGACAAAGAAAGAGAATCTCAGGCCAGTCTCTCTTATGAATATCGATGCAAAAATACTCAATAAAATTCTTGCCAACCGAATCCAAGAACACATCAAAACGATCATTCACCACGATCAAGTAGGCTTCATCCCAGGGATGCAGGGATGGTTCAATATAAGGAAATCCATCAATGTAATCCACTACATAAACAATCTCAAAGAAAAAAACCACATGGTCATCTCATTAGATGCTGAGAAAGCATTTGACAAAATTCAGCATCCTTTCATGCTAAAGGTCTTGGAAAGATCAGGAATTCAAGGCCCATATCTAAACATAGTAAAAGCAATTTACAGCAAACCAGTAGCCAGCATCAATCTAAACGGAGAGAAACTTGAAGCAATCCCACAAAAATCAGGGACTAGACAAGGCTGCCCTCTCTCTCCATATCTTTTCAATATAGTACTTGAAGTTCTAGCTAGAGCAATTAGACAACAAAAAGAGGTCAAAGGGATACAAATTGGAAAGGAAGAAGTCAAACTATCACTATTTGCAGACGATATGATAGTATACATAAGCGACCCAAAGAACTCCACCAGAGAACTCATACAGCTGATAAACGACTTCAGCAAAGTGGCCGGATATAAAATCAACTCAAGCAAGTCAGAAGCCTTCCTATACTCAAAGGATAAGCAGGCTGAGAAAGAAGTAAGAGAAATAATACCCTTTACGATAGCCACAAACCATATTAAGTATCTTGGCATGACGCTAACCAAACAAGTGAAAGATCTGTATGACAAGAACTTCAAGTCTCTGAAGAAAGAAATTGAAGAAGACCTCAGAAGATGGAAAAATCTGCCATGCTCATGGATTGGCAGGATTAATATAGTAAAAATGAGCATCTTACCAAAAGTAATACACAGATTCAATGCAATCCCCATCAAAATCCCAACTCAATTCTTCATAGAGTTAGAAAGAGCAATTCAAAAATTCATCTGGAATAACAGAAAACCCAGAATAGCTAAAACTATTCTCAAGAGTAAAAGAACCTCTGGGGGAATCAGTATCCCGGACCTCAAGCTGTACTACAGAGCAATAGTGTTAAAAACTGCATGGTATTGGTACAGTAACAGACATGTAGATCAATGGAACAGAATTGAAGACCCAGAAATGAATCCACACTCCTATGGTCACTTGATCTTTGACAAAGGAGCTAAAACCATCCAGTGGAAAAAAGATAGCCTTTTCAACAAATGGTGCTGGCTCAGCTGAAGGTCAACATGCAGAAGAATGCAAATTGACCCATCCTTATCTCCTTGCACTAAGCTCAATTCTAAGTGGATCAAAGATCTCCACATAAAACCAGACACACTGAAACTAATAGAAGGGAAACTAGGGAAGAACCTTGAACATATGGGCACAGGGGAGAATTTCCTGAACAGAACTCCAATAGCTTATGCTCTAAGATCAAGAATAGACAAATGGGACCTCATTAAATTACAAAGTTTTTGCAAGGCAAAAGACACCGTCAAAAAGACAAAGCGGCAACCAACTAACTGGGAAATGACCTTTACCAACCTTACATCCGACAGAGGGCTAATATCCAAGATATACAAAGAACTCAAGAAGTTAAACTCCAGAGAGGCAAGTAACCCTATTAAAAAATGGGGTACAGAGCTACACAAAGAGTTCTCACCTGAAGAATATCTAATGGCTGAGAAGCACCGAAAGAGATGTTCATCATCCTTAGTCATTAGGGAAATGCAAATCAAAACAACCCTGAGATTCCATCTCACACCAGTCAGGATGGCTAAGATCAAAAACACAGGAGACAGCAGTTGTTGGCGAGGATGTGGAGAAAGAGGAACACTCCTCCACTGCTGGTGGAATTGCAGGCTGGTACAACCACTCTGGAAAGCAGTCTGGCGGTTCCTCAGAAAACTGGGCATGACACTTCCGGAGGATCCGGCTATACCACTCCTGGGCATATACCCAGAGACTTTACCTGCATGCAATAAGGACACATGCTCCACTATATTCATAGCAGCCTTATTTATAATAGCCAGAAGCTGGAAAGAACCCAGATGTCCCTCAACGGAGGAATGGATTCAGAAGATGTGGTATATTTACACAATGGAATACTACTCTGCAATTAAAAACAATGAATTCACGAAATTCCTAGGCAAATGGTCAGAACTTGAAAATATCATCCTTAGTGAGGTAACCCAATCACAAAAGATCACACATGGTATGCAGTCACTGATAAGGGGATATTGACCCAGAATCTCAGAATACCCTAGACACAATCAGCATATCAATAGATTTCTAAAAAGATGGAAGGAGAGACCCCTGGTCCTGGAAAGACTGGATGTAGGGGAACGCCAGGACAGAGTAATGAGAGGGGGTTGAATGGAGAAAAGAGGGAGGGAAGGGGGCTTATGGGACTTTCGGGGAGGGAGGAAACGGGAAAGGGGAAGTGATTTGGAATGTAAATTAAAAAAATAAAATAAAATAAAATAAAAATATTTTATAGTGGTTATATATCATGTTTTCTTCACTCATTTACATATTAATACTTTCTTAGGTTGCCTCCATGTCTTGGCTACTGTAGTTGATATTGGAATGGACATCAAAATGCTGGTATCTCTAATTTATGATTTTACTTCCTTCAGATATTTGTTATTCTTGTTTAAATATTCTTGGTCCACACCAAAACTCATGCTGAACATTGGTTCCAGCATGGCCATATAACAAATTAAAAAAAAAAAACTAAAACATAATTTCAAAAATAAAATATAATGAAATGTTTAAAAAAATAAAATGACTAATGTCAAAAAAAATGTGTTGAGAACTTTCAGAGGTGAGAGTTCATTAAGAGATTTTTTTTTTCATATTGTAGGACTGGATTGACTTCCTTGAACAACTAAAGTGATTTCAGTGTCTCCCTCACCTTTTGATGTGGGAATGTCTTCTGCATACACCCACTTAACTCACAGGACACCTTCCCTCACCAGAAGCTGAGCAAACACCAGTGCCATAATCCTGAGCTTCTAAACTCTGCATAAGAATAAACCATTCTGGAATACTACTCTGCAATTAAAAACAATGAATTCACGAAATTCTTGGGCAAATGGTCAAAACGAGAAAATATCATCCTTAGTGAGGTAACCCAATCACAAAAGAACACACATGGTATGCAGTCATTGATAAGGGGATATTAACCCAGAAGCTCGGCATACCCAAGACACAATTCACATATCAATAGATTTCCAAAAAGAGGGAAGGAGAGACCCCTGGTCCTGGAAAGACTGGATGTAGGGGAATACCAGGACAGAGAAGCGAGAGGGGGTTGAATGGGGAACAGGGGGAGGGAAGAGGGCTTATGGGAGGGAGGAAACGGGAAAGAGGAAATCATTTGGTTTTTTTTTTTTTTTTTGGTTTTTCGAGACAGGGTTTCTCTGTGTAGCCCTGGCTGTCCTGGAACTCACTCTGTAGACCAGGCTGGCCTCGAACTCAGAAATCCACCTGCCTCTGCCTCCCAAGTGCTGGGATTAAAGGCGTGAGCCACCACCGCCCGGCGAGGAAATCATTTGGAATGTAAATAAAAAAACATAGAAAATAAAAAAAATTAAGAAAAAGAATAAACCATTCTCTTTAGAAATTACCCAACCTAATGTATTTTGTTACAGTGAAAAGAAACTAAGACATAACATACACCCAGGAATGGAACTGTTAAATAATAAATTAGTTTCTCTCTCTCTCTCTCTCTCTCTCTCTCTCTCTCTCTCTCTCTCTCTCTCTCTCTCTCTCTCTCTCTCTCTCTCTTGTAAATATCTATATTATTTCCCAAACTGCCTGTACCAATTTACGTTTCAACCAGTGTATACAGGAACTTGTTTTCTCTGCCTCCTCCCCAACATTTATCTCCCTTTGGTAAGCACTAACAGGTGTGAGGTAATGCTTCTTCGTGGTTTGGATTTGCATTTCTCTGAAGTTGATGGTGCTGAGCACATTTCATACATTTCTTGTCTGTTTGTATGCCACTTTTGAAAACTATCCTCATCTGAGACCCTTTGCTCACATTTAAATCAGGTTGTTTGGGGACGATTTTGCTACTGAGCTGTGTAATTCCCTTACAATTTTCTTCTTTCTTAGTGAAGAAACCAGTCTTCCCACATTGCATATTCTTGGCACTTGAGTCAAAGCTCAGTTGCCCGAGTGTGTGTAAAGTTGAGTCTGAGCTCTCTGTTGAGTCTCATTGGTCTGTATATATGGCTTTATCACAGCAGTACCATGTTGTTTGCTTTTTGGGGGGCTGGTTACTGGAATTTTACTATGTTCCTTCTGTTTGTATTTCTTTGATCTTCCTTGTCCCATATAACCTTGTGTGTAAAGTTTGTATGCCTAAAAGAATAACTATCTTTACCACTGTATTGATTGCTTCCTTTGCTGTACATGAGCTTTTTAGTCTGATATAACCCTCTTTCTCTATTTTAATTTTTCTTCTCTGGATTTTCTGTGTGATAACACAAAGCTCAGTGCTCATATCAATGTCAGGAAGTGTTCACTTGTCTTCACTTCTAATAGCTTTATGATTTAAGATCTTAGACTTGAGTGTTCAACCTATTTTAAGCTAGTTTGTGTATCATGTAATACAGGATCTGGCTTCACTTTTCTACCTATGGATATCTAGTTTCCCCCATTTTCCCCAGAATCATTTATTGAGGAAACAATCTTTTCCCCACTGCATATTCTTGGCATTCTAGTCAAAATTCAGTTGACCACAGATGTGTAAACTTGTGTCTGATCTCTCTGCTGTGTCTCATTATCTTTATGTCTGATTTTCAGTACCATATTTTATACATTCCTTTCGAAGAGTTACTGAAACATTATTATACTTCCTTTAATGTTATATTTCTTTTATATTTTTATTTTCATATAGTCTTAAGTGTGAAGTCTGTAAAGAAGCAATTATCTTTCACAGATTCTACAAACTTGAGTTTCAAGGAAACCACACAAAAATGAACAATGAAAAAACCAAACCAGACATGATGATTAATACCTGTTATGCCAGCACTTTAGAGGTAGATGCAGGATTAGGAGTTCATAATCACCCACAGCTGGACAGTAAGTTCAAAGTCAGCTTGAGCTACACAAGACCCTGTGTCAAAAACAAAAACAAAATTTTAAGATATGAGTAGGTATGAAGTCACAGGCTAGATGGGACATTACCCTCTAGTTATGGGGAGGACAATGTTGGCTCCAGCTCCAGATGATATAATGTCTTTTGCCAGGGCAGAGGGACTACAGAATGCTGGACACCTCAATCAGCTGAGATTGGGGTCGATGAAAACTGCAGGAAATCTCAGTGGAGAGAGCTTCAGGCATCTCTGATGGTTAAAGCCTGCTAGAAAAAGTAATGACGGCCATGAAGGAACTAGTCTCCACTTTCCACTAGTTCCATCAACCTTTCTCCTGCCCTGAGCTGTCATGGTCACTGGGAAAGATCACACACATGAAATGCACCCTATCCCTTTCTGTGTAGCCATTCTAGATTTTTACCTCTGGTGCAAAGCTGAGATTATATTCTGGAGCTCTCCCAGAACAACTGTTATCAATAGGAAGTTACTACTGTTTTGTGAGAAGACATGGATTACGACCTTAGTCTGCCATCTTGTTTCAAAAATATTTTCTAAAGAAAAACATATATATTCAAGTTAATTTTTATTAAGATTTTCTGTTTAATACTTCAAATGTGTTTTAATCTGTTTGTGACTGCTTTTTTAGCATTCAAATATTCTTTTAGAATAGGGTTTTATTATGAAAAAGTCACCTTAGAAGAAGAGTCCAACTAATAATCTGAAAACTGTTATCCCCACAGCATAATATCACTTGCTCACATCAGTATGCTATGAGCATCTCTAGATTACTTAAAATGCATAGTTCCATGTAAATATTGTGTCAGCAGAGTGCTAATTTTTTTTTAGGTAATAATGACAAGAAAAGAGTCTTTACATGTTCATTACAGGAACAGTATTTGTTGTGTTTTTCAGTTGCTATTAGTCGAATCCATCAATGCAGAACCTAGAGCCATAGGTCATACTACCCCTGTTGAAAATTAGTAACCTACAATATAAAAAGCAATTCCACTGAAGTCATCTGGATATGCTTTCTTATTTATATCACATTTCTTATATTGTTTTTCATCTATTTGTTTATCTACTAAATAAAATATTTATAGATGGTGTGATTCAGGTGCCTCAACTTAGAACCATGCATATGCTAGGAAAACATTCAGTGCTAAGCTTTATCCCTCATACTCACACAAGATTTATAAGTACTTTTACTTGTTTCTGGTCCCTGAGCCTATAGCAGTTGACCAATCACGTTGATCTTAGGTTTTATGGAAAATGAAGTCCTATAGAAAGTTAGTGACAATAAGCAAGCAACAAATATCTATTAGTTCATTGAAGAAAATAAAAAAATGTTCCTGGAGATTGCTGGAAAGTAAAAGTTGCTCTTTGTACTTACAGGAGATAAGGAGAAGGTTAGGTGAAATTTTCTCAGGACAGTATGTATAAGCTAGAGGCCCAGGAAAACAGAGCCTTGTTCTTTACCAATGTTCTTTCTTGTAATCTTATCTAATTGTAACTCTATTCATCCTTTCTCACTATTATTTTAAATTTGATTCCAAGAGAGACTATGAGCCAAAGCAGAATGCACAGGTTTTCTTTTCATTCTGATCGCATAGCGTATCAGAAAGTCACTTCAAGTAATTAAGCAGACTTGGAGCCATCATCCCAATATGTAAATTCTAGGTAGCAAGGTAGCAGCAGCATCAGCTCCCCTGAGTTGGACTGATGCTAAGGGACAATAGAGAAGTGACCAGAAAAAACAACTGACACCAGTACCAAGAATCTGACTTTGTGCTTCCCAGATCTGGAAAAGATTTACGTAGCTTTCTACTTCCTGGGTTTCTTTCACACATCGGAAGATTTCCTACTGGACCTTTCTGCATGTGGATATCCAGTTTCCTCAGCATAATTTATTGAGAAAGCTGTCATGACCACATTGGGTATCCTTGGCTACAGGGGATGAGCCCACCTATATTAATCATTAAGAAAATGCACTATAGATTTGCCCACAAGCCAATCTTATGTTCAGCTCAGTTGAATATATCCGTGTAAACTTATATCTGTGTTCTCCAAAATCTAGGCAACCATCTTACGCTATGTCTTAGTCTGGGTTCCTATGCCTATCATAAACACAACCCAAAGAAAGCAACTTGGGGAGAAAGTGCTATATTTGGCTTACAGGTTAAAAATCCATCACTGAGAAAAGTGAGTGCAAAAACTGAAGAAAAGACCATGAAGAAGTGCTGCTTACTGACTTGCTTGTTATAGCTTGCTCAGTCTGCTTTCTCATGCTATTCAGGACCACTTACCTGGGGATGGCATCAGTCTCCATGGAATGGGCCCACCCACATCAATCATTAGTCAAGAAACTGCACTGAGACCTTGACTGTAGGCCCATTGTTATGGACTCATTTTCTCAGTTGAAGTTTCCTCTTCGCAGATGACCCTAGCTTGTGTTGAATTAACAAAAAATAACCAGCATACCCTCTATGTCCTTCTGACAAAGCAAGACCCCAAATCTGTTATGACTCTCAAATGAAAGCATAACAAATTAAGTTTCATTGACATCATGATGGAAACTCCTGATCCTTACAAGTTCTGAGGTTAAAGAAAAGAATTCCTTGACTCTCTTCATAAACTACAAGATGAAACTCAGTAGAGTTTCACAATTATTTAACCTATACAAAATATTCTTTCCATAACCATCTCAGCATTTCAGGTCTGTTTGTTTGTTGGTTTGTTTATTTGTTTGTTTTATTAAAGGGCTTCAGAACTGTTTTTATAAGCTTTTGTGCATGTACTTTTAAAGAAAGTATAGAAAGGCCAATACTTGATCTCATGAAATCAAGTATTTTTACCTCATAGAAATATCAATGTTTAGTATCATATAACTAAAAAGCAGCATCCATAAAATTATGTTGGTCCTGGGAAGGAATTTGGATAGTATTTTAGTACAACTGAAATTCATTTGAGGGTTTAAAATGAGGAATGACTGATCAAATTTATCTTTTTAAGCAGATCCCCTGGACACTAACTAATAAAACTAGGGTAGGTTAGAATGGGAAAAACAGTCAGAGGAAATACTGTGGGCTGTACAAGCAGATCAGAGCTTTTCCTCAGGTAGAAACCCAAGGGGAGCAACACCATGGTAAGGTAAGATGCTTGTGCATTATGAAAGTAGATCTGATATAAATTATCTGATGAACAGAACTAAGAAATGGGAAAAATGTAGCACCAATTCTAAAGTTTTAACTTCAGTCACTGGAGAGACTTTCACAGAGTCATTTTCTGGGATGAGGAGGAATGGAAGAACATGTCTGTGGGTGGAAATCTGTTTTGGTCATGTAGCACTGAGATGCCTCTTAGATATCTAAGTTGAGACATGAGCTAGACAATTGAAATGTAAGTCTGGATCTCAGTAAGCAGCAAAGGCTGGAGTAACAGGTTTGGAGACTCAACACTTACATGGTATTTAAAGCTATTAAACTGGATGAGATCATCTGGGCAAAGGATGTTGGTAGAGACTGTAAAGGGGGATTGAAAAAACATTATACCTTCTACTACTAAAAGTAGTTGAAATCCCCAGGACCAGCCTGGATGAAACTAATATTAGACAACTTCCTCCATCCTGAGCTTACACTGAGAACAAAGGAAAGAGGACATAGAAAGGTGGGGGGGGCAGTACTGGAGTAGAAAATATACCTAAGGATTTCAATGCTAGGTCCCATGGTGATCTGCACCCAGAGATTATAGGCCATGCTCTCTGGGATGATATCTCGAAAGAAAATATGGCTAACATATCCTAAGGTTTGAATAACCCTCAGCTTCCATATAAGTCAAATACAATAAAATCGTCAACACTGAGGATAACGTTTGCACAGAACCTTAGCCACTGACTGTCTCATCAGAAAAGACCTGCTTATTAGCCATCTGTTCTACAAAATTATTTCATCACATGTCTTTGAGACAATAGATCAGGTATATTGGTATAAAGATTAAGATTGTCTCTTTGGAGAGAAAAACAAGCCAGCAGTATAATAAATGATAAAAATAATAACTACAAATTTATACTTGTGCTTGCTATGCCTCCTCCTGCCTTATTTGAACTGCTTTAAGTATATTAATATCTTCATTTTCATAAAAACTCAATAAGTTTCAAAAATGGTGCTAAGATGGTTCTAAAAACTCAAAATGTATCATGGCTCTAAATGGAAGAACTACAGCTATAAAATTCTTAGAAGAAACCATAAGAGCATTTCTTCATGATCTGGATAAAACAAAGTGTTCTTGGAGATAACACTGAAATATAAATGTCTAAAGAGAAAAAGAATCAAACTTAATCAAACTTAAAAAATATTTTTGCCATTATAACCTGAAATATAACCACATAATGACAGAAAATATTTGCAAGTCACAAATGTGAAAAGAAATTTGTATCCAAAAAATGTAGAGCTTTTAAAATTCAGCCGTTGAAAATAAGTACTGAAATTAGGGGTGGGAAGTTGGTAGGAAGTGGAGGAAAAAGAGATGAGAAGGAACTGTAACTTGTTTATTTTGAGCATTTGGGCCAATATCCACTTATCAGTGAATGCATACCATGTGGGTTCTTTTGTGACTGGGTTACCTCACTCAGGATGACACTTTCTAGTTCCATCCATTTGCCTAAGAATTTCATTAATTCATTGTTTTTAATAGCTGAATAGTACCCCATTGTGTATATATACCACAGTTTCTGCACCCATTCCTCTGTTGGAGGACATCTGGGTTGTTTTCAGCTTCTGGCTATTATAAATAAGGCTGCTATGAACGTAGTGGAGCATGTGTCTTTATTACATGTTGGAGTATCTTCTGGGTATATGCCCAGGAGTGGTATAGCTGGGTTCTCAGGTAGTATTATGTCTAACTTTCTGAGGAACCGCCAGACTGATTTCCAGAGTGGATTTACCAGCTTGCAACCCACCACAATGGAGAAGTGTTCCTCTTTCTCCACATTCTCTTCAGCATCTGCTGTCCCCTGAGTTTTTTATCTTAGCCATTCTGACTGGTATGAGGTGAAATCTCAGGGTTGTTTTGATTTGCATTTCCCTGATAACTAAGGATGCTGAACATTTCTTTAGGTGCTCCAGAGACATTCGAGTTTCCTCAGTTGAGAATTCCCTATTTAGCTCTGTAGCCCATTTTTTAATAGGGTTATTTGACTCTTTGGAGTCTACATTCTTGAGTTCTTTGTATATATTGAATATTAGCCCTCTATCAGATGTAGAATTGGTAAAGATCTTTTCCCAATCTGTTGGTTGCTGTTTTGTCCAATTGACAGTGTTCTTTGCCTTACAGAAGCTTTGCAGTTTTATTAGGTCCCATTTGTCGGTTTTTGTTCTTAGAGCATAAGACATTGGTGTTCTATTCAGGAAATTTTCTCCTGTGTCCATGTGTTCAAGGTTCTTCCCCACCTTCTCCTCTATAAGCTTCAGTGTATCTGGTTTTATGTGGGGGTCCTAGATCCACTTGGACTTAAGCTTTGTTCAAGGAGATAAGAACGGATCAATTTGCATTTTTCTGCATGCTGACCTCCAGTTGATCCAGCACCATTTGTTAAAAATGCTGTATTTTTCCCACTGGATGTTATTAGTTCCTTTGTCAAATATCAAGTGGCCATAGGTGTGTGGGTTCTTTTCTGGGTCTTCAATTCTATTTCATTAATCTTCCTGCCTGTCTCTGTACCAGTACCAAACAGTTTTTATCACTATAGCTCTGTAGTAGAGCTTGAGGTCAGGGATAAGTGGATATTACCCCAAAAGCTCAAAATAAACAAGTTACAATTCACAGACCACAAGAAGCTCAAGAAGAAGGAAGACTGAGTCGGGGTGCTTTGGTTCCTCTGAGAAAGGGAACAAAATACTCACAGGAGCAATTATGGAGACAAAGTGTGGAGTAGAGATTGAAGGAAAGGTCACCCAGAGACTGCCCTACCTGGGGATTAATCCTATAAACAGTGGCCAAACCCCAACACTATTATGGACAACAAGAAGTACATACTAAAAGGAGGCTGTTATGGTTGTCTCCAGAGGGGCCCTGCCAGAACCTTACAGATACAAAGGAAGACGCTAGCAGCCAACCATTGGACTGAGCATAGGGTCCCCAATGGAGGAGTTGGAAGGCAGACTGGAGAAGCTGAAGGGGTTTGCAGCCCCATGGGAAGAACGACAATGTCAGTCACCCAGACACCCCAGGACTCCCAGGGACTAAATCATCAACCAAGGAGTTACACATGGTTCCAGCCAAAAGTGTGGCAGAGGAATGCCTTGTCAGGCATTAGTGGGAAGAGAGGTTCTTGGTCCTGTGAAGGTTCAATAGATGCCCCAGGAAAGAGAAATCAAGGGGGGGAGAGAGGGGTGGGTCAGGTGGAGGGGCATATACTTGGAGGCAGGGGGTGGTAGGAGGGGTTGGGGGTTTTCGGGGAGGGGGAAAACTGGGAAAGGTTTTAGCATTTGAAATGTAAATGAAGAACATATTCAATAAAAAATGGAAAAAAAAGAAATGGAGAGTGAAAATCAGAGAGTATGAAAGGATTAATATGAGCAGAATTTATCATACATATTTGCCAAAGAATATATTCATTAATATGTTTTGAACAGAAAAGACAGAAAATGTCCAATAAACACAGAAGTCAGCAGTAGATGTCTTCACTGTTATAAAGTAAGCATTAATTATTAACTGTAGCTCATGTATGATCATGTTTCTCACGTCTAGAGTTAGCAGTTACACCTGCAGTATCCTAGGTACTTCAAACACCATGGGACCACATCTGTGGGAACAGATACAATTAATTTTTCAAATAGATCACTGTGAAGCTGCCTACCTTTAGAACACACCCAAATCTCTCAGCTCTGAACTTTCCACATCCAATTTTGCTTTCTGTCAACCCTTTCCCCATTCCATGTGAATTTAAGGATGCTTCCTATGCCCATATCACCCTAAATCCACCAGATCTCTTCAAGAATGCCATCATGATGCCCCATCATCGTTCAGAGATGGGATATTACACAAACTGTCCAGTAAGAGTGGTTTAAGTCAGGATAGAGGTGCTCTGTCAATAATACACAGCTGACCTAAGTCATTTACATATTGAAAGAAGGATTTTTTTCCTAGTAGATGAAAAGAGAAAGCCAGAAAATCATACTCAATCTAACCTGAAGTAAATCAAATATGCAACAGTGGCTGTCTATAAGGACCATGTGGAAGGAAATAGTGGCTTTTAGGCAGACAAGAACTAGCAGAAATGAAGGTTTCATCTCTCTTGCCTGTGGGTAGTCATCAAACAGAGACTCACAATGGAGACTCACAACTTGTCAATCAAGAGTGCTGAGAACAAGGGACTGCTAAGTTCTCACCCTAAATATACCATTTACTCTACCAGCTCCAAAGCAAGGGGACAACATGGAAGAAGGTGAAGAAAGATCAGAGGATGGGGAGGAATAGTATAAAATGATAGTCTCTAAATATGATATAGCCACTGTGTTCATGAACATATAACAACTATGACCACATACATAAAATGTGAAAATAGGAGGAGGCCCAGTAGGGTAAAGGAGGGAGTCGACAGGAATGGGAGGGTCATAAGAGAAGATTAAAGAGGTAATATGATATTGTTACACTATATACAACTAAGAAACTGTAAAAAATTAAGATTAATTTTAAAATGAAGTCTTTAATCTTACAGCTGAGAAAATGAATTCTTAGTCATCAGTGAGGCAGAAAGAGGACATCCAGATCCAGATTAGAGTCAAAATCAAGCCAGGAAGATAAGCAGTGTTTCTGACCATGCAGAACACACAGTAGGGCCTACAGAAATATGAGCTAATAAGTGGGCTCTGTTCAAACCATGGAACTTGTCATTTATTTAAAAGCAAGAGCAAACAGATTCCATCTTTTTAGCAAGTTCTCTGAAACCGACAGTGCAGACCATTGACTATTGTTAGTAGGACTAGAAAAAGCATATTACTCATCTCAGTGTTAGTCTCCAAAATTTAAATAAGAATTTAAGGTAATTTTGCAAAAGAATTTATCCAAATGCTTAGAAAGAATATTGGCACCAGCATATTTTGACTGGAAAATATCACCTTCCTTTGGATTTTAATGACACTTATATAATGTGTAAAATGCTAAGCAGTTAATCTCCATTGTCACAGCTTATTCCCAGGACACATAACGGGATAGGAAACAACACGAGAATAGTGTGTGTGTGTGTGTGTGTGTGTGTGTGTGTGTGTGTGTGTGTGTGTGTGTGTTCAAAGAATATACGTGTCCTTCTGGAAGAGTTGGTGCACTGCACAGACCTTGGGTGCTAACTCTGCACCCAAAGCCACAACACTCAGAGAAAGCTGAACTCCCAGGAGCTCTTACACTCAGCATCTCAGAATCACAAGCTCATAAAGACAGCTGGACTCTGAGGAGTTCTGACATAACCAAGATAACAGGAGGGACAGGCTCCAGTCAGAGACATTGAGTACAGGTAGCACTAGAGGTAACCAGATGGCTAGAGGCAAGTGCAAGAACATAAGCAGCAGAAATCAAGGTTACTTAGCATCATCAGAACCCAGTTCTCCCACCATAGCAAGAACTGGATACCGCATCACACCAGAAAAGCAAGATTCAGATTTAAAATCACTTTTCACAATGATGATAGAGGAATTTAAGGACACAAATAGCTCCCTTAAAGAAATACAGGAGAACACAGGTAAACAGATAGAAGCCTTTAGAGAGGAAGCACACACACACACACCTTGAAAATTATAAGAAAACACAACCAAACGGGTGAAGGAATTGAAAAAAAAAACATCCAGAATGTAAAAATGGAAGGAGAAACAATAAAGAAATCAAAGAAATTAGAAATCTACCATAGAGACAGATAATCTAGAAAAGATTTTTGCAGCAGGGAACCAGGCAGCTCCACAGCCTTCTGTGCTTAGCCCACCAGGAGAGAGTGATCTCCCAGCAGTGATTTCACTTCTGAGTGCGGAGGTAAGATCTCCACCTTCTCTCTGGAGCAGTACAGCTAGGAGCACACTGGGCAAACCTTCTGTGCTTAGCCCACCAGGAGAGAATGATCTCCCAGCAGTGATTTCACTTCTGAGTGCAGAGGTGAGATCTCCACCTTCTCTCTGGAGGGGTACAGCTAGGATCACACTGGGCATACGATCAGTGGAGCAGCTGGGACAGGAGTCTTCCCTTCTGGCCGCCATTTGCAGCAGGGAATCAGACAGCTCCACAGCCTTCTGTGCACAGACCCTGCCAGAAGAGAGTTGGTCTCCCAGGAGTACAGACACAGGCTTACAGGCCAATAGAAGGGGCAAGCTCGAGCCAGAGACAAGACCAACTAACACCAGAGATAACCAGATGGTGAAAGGCAAGAACAAGAACCCTACCAACAGAAACCAAAGCTAGTTGGCAACATCAGAGCCCAGTTCTCCCACCACAGCAAGTCCCAGATACCCCAACACACCAGAAAAGCAAGAGTTGGATTTATAGTCTCGTCTCATGATGCTGTTAGAGGACATAAATAACTCCCTTAAAGAAATACAGGAGAACATGGGTCAAATGGTAAAGGCCCTTAAAGAGGAAACACAAAAATCCCTGAAAGAAACACAGGGGAGCATGGGTGAACAGGTAGAGGCCCTTAAAGTGGAAAAACAAAAATCCCTGAAAGAAATATAGGAGAACACAAACAAATAAGTTAAGGAACTGAACAAAACCATCCAGGATCTAAAAACGGAAGTAGAAACAATAAAGAAATCACAAAGTGAGACATCTCTGGAGATAGAAAATCTTGGAAAGAATTCAGGAGTCATAGATGCAAGTATCAACAACAGAATACAAGAGACAGAAGAAAGAATCTCAGGGGCTGAAGATACCATAGAAAACATTGACTCAACAGTTAAAGAAAATGCAAAATGCAAAAAGCTCCTGAGTCAAAACATCCGGGAAATCCAGGACACAATGAGAAGACCAAATCTAAGGATTATAGGTATAGAAGAGAGCGAAGATTTTCAACTTAAAGGGCCAGTAAATGTCTTCAACAAAATTATAGAAGAAAACTTCCGTAATCTAAAGAAAGAGATGTCCATGAACATACAAGAAGCCTACAGAACTCCAAACAAACTGGACCAGACCAGAAAGTCCTCCTGGCACATAATAATCAAAACACCAAATGCACTAAACAAAGAAAGAATATTAAAAGCAGTAAGAGAAAAAGATCAAGTAACCTATAAAGGCAGGCCTATCAGAATTACACCAGACTTCTCACCTGAGATGATGAAAGCTAGAAGATCCTGGGCAGATCTCATACAGACCCTAAGAGAACACAAATGCCAGCCCAAACTACTATACCCAACAAAACTCTTAATTACCACAGATGGGAGAAACCAAGATATTCCATGATAAAACCAAATTTACACAATATCATTCCACAAATCCAGACCTACAAAGGATAATAAATGGAAAACGCAACATGAGGAGGGAAACCACACCCTAGAAAAAGCAAGAAAGTAATCTTTTTCCAACAAACCCAAAAGAAAGTAACCACACAAACATAAAAAGAACATCAAAAATAACAGGAAGCAACAATCACTATTCCTTAATATCTTATAATGTCAATAGACTCTATTCCCCAACAAAAACATAGTCTAACAGAGATGTTTTTCGTGTGGATTTTCGATTTTATCAGAAAATGTTTGTGATTCCTCTTTCAATTCAGTAATGGTTTTTGTGTCTACCATTTTGACTGTATTATTTTCCATGGTAATCTTTAATTTTAACATTTTTTTCTGTGCATTTCTTCAATTTTATCGGAGGTGTTTTTCATGTAGATCTTCGGTTTTGTGTGGGGGAGGGGGGTGTTTGTAGTTCCACTTTCAATCAATTTGGGAATGTTTTTGTGCCTACCATTTTGTTGGTATAATTGCACATGATAATCTTCAATTTTATCGTTTTTCTGTATTTTTCTTCAATTTTGTCAGAAGTATTTTCCATATGGATCTTCAGTTTTATCAGACAATGTCTATAATCTTACTTTCAATCAACTTAGGAACATTTTCATACCTTACATTTTATATGTATAATTTTCCATATAATAGTCAGCTTTAACATGTTTTTCTATTTATTTCTTGAATTTTTTCAGGAATATTTTCCTTGTAGATCTTCAATTTTATCAGAAAGTGTTTATAATTCCACTTTCAAAAAACTTAGGAATATTTTTATGCTTACCATTTTATCTGTATAATTTTTCCATGAAATAGTCAATCATAACGTGTTTTTCTACATATTTCTTCAATTTTATCAGATATTTTCCATGTATATTTACATAATGGAATACTACTCAGCAATTAAAAGCAATGAATTCATGAAATTCTTAGGCAAATGGGGGACAGGGGGAGGGAAGAGGGCTTATGGGACTTTCAGGGAGGGAGGAACCGGGAAAGGGGTAATCTTTGGAATGTAAATGAAGAATATAGAAAATAAAAATAATAATAATAATAATAATAAAGAAAAGAATGAAAAAAAGAATGACTGTCAAAAAGAAAAAAACTCAGGTGATATCAGATGCTGATGAGGATGTGGAAAAGAGGAACACTCCTCCATTGTTGTTGGGATTGCAAGCTGCTACAGGCCACTCTGGAAATCAGTCCGACAGTTCCTCAGAAAATTGGAAATTGTATTACCTGAGGACCCAGCTATACCACTCCTGGAAATATACCTAAAAGGTTCTCTAATACATAACAAGAACACATGCACTATGTTCCACTATGTTTATAGCAGCCTTATTTATAATAGCCAGAAGCTGGGAACAACCCAGATGTCCTTCAACAGAGGAATGGATACAAAAAATGTGGTACATTTACACAATGGAGTACTACTCAGCTATTAAAAATTATGACTTCATGAAATGCTTAGGCAAATGGATGGAACCAGAAAATATCCTGAGTGACATAACCCAATCACAAAAGAACACACATGGTATGTACTCACTAATAAGTGGATATTAGCCCATAAGCTCAGAATACCCAAGATACAATTCACAGACCACATGAAGCTCAAGAAGAATGAAGACCAAAGTATAGGTGCTTTGGTCCTTCTTAGAAGTGGTAACAAAATACAGGAGCAAATATGGAGACAAAGTGTGGAGCAGAGACTGAAGGAAAGGCCATTCAGAGACTGCCCCACCTGGGGATCCATCCCATATACCGTCACCAAACCCAGACACTATTGTGGATACCAAGAAGTACTTGCTTACAGGAGCCTGATACAACTGTCTCCTGAGAGGCTCTACTAGAGCCTGACATATACAGAGCTCACAGCCAAGCATTGATGTGATCATGGGGTCCCCAATGGAGGAGTTAGAGAAAGGACTGAAGGAGCTGAAGGGGTTTGCAACCCCAGAAGAACAACAGTATCAACCAACCAGAGCTATCTGGGTCTAAACCACCAACCAAGGAGTACATATGGAGGGACCCATGGCTTCAGTCGCACATGTAGCAGAGGATGGCCTTGTTGGGCATCAATGGGAGAAGAGGCCCTTGGTTCCATGAAGGCTTGATGCTCCAGTGTAGGGGAATTTGAGGGAGGGGAGACAAGAGTGAGTTGGTGGGGAGGGGTACAACCTCATAGAAGCAGGAGGAGGGGGGATGGTATAGGGGGTTTCTGAGAGGGAAATCTGGAAAGGGGATAACATTTGAAATGTAAATAAATAAAATATCCAATAAAAAATGACTAAGCATAAAAAAAAGGATATGCATGACTTCTTCAAGCTCACTAAAGCACGATCTTCTAATTAGATTTGGATTTTTTTCTGTTATGAATCCTAAACTCAGTCCATTATGTCAAAATTCTCAAATATACTTCACTGTATGTATAATAGACAGACCAGACAGATATTACTGAAATGATACAAAACTATGCAAAATAAAATAGTTATAATAAGATTGCTCAAAGTGACAGCCAACTAATACAGTGCCTGGGCCTGTCTCAGATAATAAATAAAGCATGCATCTGTAGTAGTGTCAAATAAATCATAAGTGTCGTCAACCTACCTGAACATACATACGCTGCTTGGGGCATGATGTTACAGGGCAGAGAAGTCAGAATTGAGTATACAGGGAGGATCAGTCTACCGATTTTCTTTTGAATTTCTACCACAACCCTCACATGGTAGGTTCTAACAATGAGCAAAAATGGTTAAGATCTTGCCTGGATTCTGTGCTAGTTCTGACTGCCCTTCTGGGTCCAGTGAAGGGTCAGAAGCAACGCTGTATTTATTTCTTCCTGATTCCATTTTCAGTTTTGGACTGATGAAAATAAAATTCTATTTAGTGAGTGATTTAACCAAATAATTTTCCTCTACAGTATAATACGGGTGCTTTCCTTGTGTTATAGCGTACTTCCTGGTATTTGGGTGTCCTGAACTCTGCCATCTGTCAAAACAGATTATATCTCTTGTGGAATGGAAAAAATGCTATGCTTGTTATTCATTGCTTGATAGTTTTTGTGTATCTCACTTATTTTTTATGTTTCAAAGTCTCTTTTCATAGTCATAGGAAGGCCTTCTTGTGGCTGTCACTGCAGACAAAAAGAAAGTCACAGCATGTTGAAAGAATATAAATGTATTTTGACAATTTTGTAAAATTATGGTTATATGGCTGATATAGTGGAACTACATTTTGTAGAACACACATAGACTAGCACAATTCACAGTGAGAAGAAGCATCTAGAAAGAGTCGTGGTTGTTAACTGTTAACTGTCATCTCTAGGGATCCATAGAGATTTAAATTTTCTTTTTATTGAAAATAGATTCTTCTCTAAATAATAAATCCCAACCACAGTTTTCCTTTCCTCCACTCTTCCCAGCTTCCCCCACCATCTCACCTCTTCCCCAGATCCATTCATCCTCCATCTCCCTTCAGAAAAGACCAGCCCCTGCAAGAGACAAAAACCAAACACAACAAAACAAAATACAATAAGACAAAGGAAAAGCCCTCACACTAAGGCTAAACAAGGCAACCAAACAGGAGAAAATGAGTTTCAATGAGTTAAAGACAAACATGCTCCCACTGTTAAAGTCCCACAAAAAAAGAAAAAGAAAAAAAAAAAGAAAAGATAAAAATTCATACACAGAGGACCTACTGTAGACTTCTCCAGGTCCCATGCTTTCTGCACCAGTCTGTGAGCCCGTGCATGCTCTGTTTGGTTGACTCAGCAGGCTACGTTTTCCCGGTGTCCTCCCATCACCTCTGACTCCTACAATCTCTCCACCTGCTCTTCCACTGGATTCACCCAGCTCTGAGGGGAAGGGCCCAATGGAGATCTCCAATTTAGACTCTGTCTGCAAAACATCTGGCTGTGGGTTTCCATATCCACTTCCATCTGCTGCCTGAAGAAACCTCTCTGAGAATGACTGGACAAGGCACTGATCATATTTGTCTTTTTGGGTGTTAATTACCTTACTCAGGATGATTGTTTTCTAGTTCATCCATTTGCTTGCAAATTTCATGATGTCATTTTGTAGAACTTTTTACTGGTTCTTTGTGAATTTTACATCATACATCCCAATCCCAGTCATTTCCCAACCCTTTGTATCTACCCTCTGCTCTTGCAACCTCCCCCCAAAAAAAGAAAATTATAAAATTGACATTAAAAGTTTCATTGTACAATCTGTAGTGTGTATGTAACAGTATGTCACACAGTATAACCTTTTGCCCACACATATTTACTGGCAAATGTCCATTGTAATGAGTCATTGGGCTGGTTTGAGGCGTCTGGCTTCTTCTACACTATCAATACTGGATCCTCACTAGGACTCCTCTCAGATATCCTGTTGTTGCCATGTGTCATGGAGATACTGTAGCTTTGGATCTGCAGGACCAGCCCCTTCATGTGCTCTAACAATTCATAGTTGGGGTAGAGGTTGTGGTGGGCCAACTTAGAGATCTGGACCTGGGCCTGTGTCATAGCTGAATTGGTCAGTCTGCCAATTTTCCCATATCCACCAAGGAGAGCTCTCCAGCACTGCCCAGACTAGCTCACCCAATGGTAGGTAAGGGGCAGGGTCTTTTTCCTGCTCACCTGTGCCTTCACCAGCAGTGTCAGATCCATTGTGCTGCCCAGGCAAGATGTAAGGCCCACTTCCCTAAGTGCTACAGCTGTCAAGGTGCAAGGTAAGCTCTGCACAGCCCTTGGACATCAACATGGTCCCAGGTGGCAGCCCAGAGCAGGGACATCCTCATGCCTTTGGTGATAATATGCATCATAGACATCAACACAGACCCCTATTGCTGCATGACCATGGACCCAGACATGGCCCTCAGCAGCAGCTTGGACCAGGACTTCACCATGACCTCAGGTGGCACGGCAAACTACTCAGTTCTGCCTTTCTTCATAGCTCTCAAACCCTTCTGCTTTTCTTTCTCTCCCATCTCTTCACATTCTTGCACATTGTAGAGGTTCCCGCTTCAGGCAGACCACACTGTGGGAAGGCCCCTTGGTGTCTTCTGCCTACCTGCTGGTGTCATTTTTTTTTAACAGTTGAGTTACATACTCCATTATGTAAATGAACCACATTTTCTTTATCCATTCTTTGAGGGATATTTAGAAGGAATAGTGAGTGCAATTATCTCTGGGGATCCATAGAGATGTTAAAACTTCTTTATAACATTCAATTTTTCAAGTTTTCTGCCATGCTCACATTATCAAAAGAGGACATCAACGTTTTTAAATTGTTAAACAATTTGTGATGTTGCTGTGACCTTCACTTGTCATTCAAAATTCATGTTAAATTTCATTACCAGTATAATAGCACTGAGAACTTTGAGGAGCTTATTAAGTCAGGGAACTGTCCTTTCATCTTCCTTCTTATGAAGATGACATGAAGCAGAACAATCGTCAATAAAATAAGTTCTCTCCAGAGGAGGAACTCAGAACTTTACTCTCAGACTTCTCAGCCTCCACAGTGGCAATAAAATAAATGTCTGTTGTCTATCAGTGTTCCATATTTTCTCATAGCAATAGGAATAGTGCAAGTCTGGCATATTTAACAAAGACTGAATGCCTCTGTCTACTAATTAGCCCTCTTCCCCTTTGTAAATTTCTGTTGATAAGGGAGATTCTGAGGTTGCTGAAAGTGTTGCCTGTAGAACATCTGAATGGCTCACTCTGTGTTTTAGGCATGAGAGATTGGGTGGACATCTGGCTGTGACCAAAGACCCTAACTACCCTCTTATGAATTCTCTGGTCCTGGCCCTACAGGATTCCCTAAGTTCATAGAAGACATTCACAGATTTCAAATGGAGACTGAAGTGAGGAAACCTCTTAGAGGTTTGGCAACTTTACTTCTCAGGGTTACGACATGACTGGTTGTTTTGCTACCAGGGTGATCGGGAAAACAGAGGGGAAATAAGGTACTCCTTGAAGGATGGCAGCTTCAAGAACAAGGACAAAAGCAATAGGGACTAACCATGTGGGTCAAAAAAAGTGACCCCAGGGCTGACACATGCTGGAGGGAAGATGCCAGGAGTAGTGTTCTCACTGGGAAGCCAGTGAACCTTCCAGATTGTGTGCTTTACAGGAGACTTAAAGGCTGCCACCCAATGTTTAAAATAAGCAAGCAAATGTGAATGGAGAAGTACGGAAAACATCTCAAGGTTTCAATCAGTTTTACCTAAGAATAAATGCTATTGATGTCAGGACAAGGATCATGTGCCCCAAGCTCAGTGACTATGGAGCCTTTTGATATGAGAGAACCATAGCTACCCATAAGTGCCTTCTAGCGAAAAGCAGGCCTCAAAAGCATGTGCAGGTACACACCGCCTTGGGAACTTTCCAGAATCTTAAAGTGGTGCTCTACAAAGCAGTGTCCAAGATGCTCCCCACATCTGAAGGACTTTTTGGTCCTTACATCCTGGGTACTCTGCAATGCTACCCTCTTCACAGCTTCAGTTAAAAAAAATTGCTAAGAACTTATCACATTATATTTTAAAACTATTTGTATATGCATATATATGTATATGTATACCAGCAATGCCTACAAATAATTCCATTTACTGTGACTCTCAATCCTTCCTCAAAAAGTATGTGTTACCATTCAACTTCTGATTCTCAAAGGGATTTGCACAAGGAATGTTTGCTGAATACAGTGAAAATCTGATTCATTTGAATACATGCTGCAATATAGTTGTGGCTCTGGGTCCTACAATAAACACATCATTCTCCAAATGGACAAGCACAGTTTTCTTCTACTCCCACAGAGCAACACAAAGGTATAGCTATCCTGTGATTTAGGGTTTACTGCTCTTCCTTTTTGAGATAATCTTGATTTGTGGCCACATCTTTTGGAGCAGATGCTTTCAGTATCTAGTAATCTGGAAACTGACTTGGTAAATCCTCTGATAAAGTTATGACAGCAGAAGCAGAGAAGCCCTCGTCTTGCTGGGCGATATCCATATTTTCATCTTCTTGATTTCCTTTGCATACTTCTGAGTATATTCCATATACTACTAAGGTATCTGTGCATGTGACGCCAGTGTAAAGATGTTTTACTTCAGAGATTAAGACTGGAGAATCAGGAGTTATAGGTCACCCTGGGCTACACAGTAAGACCCTGACTCACAAAGAAAAATATAAGGAGCCAATAAGATGGCTCAGGTGATGACAGTAGCTGCCAAGCCTAATGACCTGAGTTTAATCCCCCAAACCAATACAGTGGGAAAAGAAAACTGACTCTCGAAAATTGTCTGATATGCACCCTTGTGGCCTTACAAAATAAGTAAGTGTAGTAAAATTTATATAAATAAAGTGGAAAAGTATTTTAGAAACATAAGAAGAAAAATAACTATGGCATAATAAGTACCTGTAATACCAGCACTCAAGAAATAGAGACAGGCAGATCCCAAGTTTAAGACCAACATGAGTTGAATAGTGGGACTTTCTGACACATACATATATATATACACATACACATATATACATATGTGCATATATGTATGTATATACATGTACCTATGTACACACACATGTGCATATAAAAAAAACCAGTCTTTTCTGTTGAGACCCTGAAGTCTCGTCTCAGTTCTGAAGCCTAAGGATGACTTTTTGAGAGCAATTATAATAATCACAATAATAGATTAACAACTCAGCAACCACAAGGAATGTTGCTGATTCACCTCCACATAAGGCACTAGGTATAACTTGAGAAAGTCAGCTCTTTCCCCAGCTTCTTAAAGATTCCTTAAATATACTAAAGAGGGGGTTAGGAATCCAGACTTCTTCTGACTATAAATCTTTAAGCTGCCAATTTCTCTTTCTCTTTGAAACTTCCCACCATTAGGGATGGTATAGTCATGCATTGCTTAACAACAGGGAGATTTTCTGAGAAATGAGTCACTTGGCAGTTTCATCCCTCATTCACCTCCCAGAGAATACTCACCCAAACCTGCATGGTTCAAGTGATCACTCCCCATAGTCTCCTGATGCAATCAGGAAATGTTGCAAATGAAGACGTGTGAGGCTGGGGGAGGGGCTGGCAGGGGCTTGTGCATACTGTCTTACTGGACGTTTTCACTTTATAGTCAGGAGTACATCTAAAGTAATAATAAAGCATATAGCATGGCAATGGCATAAAATAGCATAGTCATTGGTTTTCATTAGCAAGTATTACATGTTTATATAATTGTGCTGATTACTTCTATGACTAGCAATACACCAGATGTGTTTATACCAGCATCCCCACAAACATGAATAATTCTTTGTGTTACAATGTTTCTATGAACCTTTTAGCTTCTTTATATTGTGAGACCTCCATCATATCCATAGTCCATTGCTGATGAGACTGCAGTGGTGTAGCATATAATGTGGTCTTTCTGCAACAGGATTAGCTGGAACCTGCTTTTAAGGTAGCCCAAGTCGTAACACTCCAAAGAGTTTGTCAGCAGAGCAGAGAGCCACAAACTTCACATTTTAGTTCTAAATCCTTTATCCCTAGAGACAGAAAGTGATCTCTCCCTCACTTGAGCTGGCAAGATGCCTTAGTAGTGGAATACTTTATCATATAAGTATGAAGATCTGAGTCCAAATTCCTGAACTTGCATGAGTGTCATGCAGATGTGCAGACCTTCACGCAATCCTACTTCCAGGGAAGTGGAGATGGGGGAATCCCACAACCAAGATGGACAATTAAACTATGTGAATCAGTGCTCTCTGGGTTCAGGTAAGAAACTCTGACTCAATATAAGGAGAACAGTGATCAAGGAAGACATTAAACATGAGACTCTGGCCTCCACATGCACATAAACATGTGCCAAACATGACAACATGCACACAGAGAGAGAACGACAGAGAGAGAGAGAGAGACAGAGAAAGAACATGTTTTTATTCTGATATAAAAGATATAATAATATATTAGCACAAAAATAATTTTGCATTTTTAATCACCTTATGCAAAGTAGAGTGATTAGTGATAATATGTAAATATTCTAACTTAACTAGTTTATTCAATAACTTATAAAAACCATTTCAGTCACAAGACAAGAAACAAAAATTAAAGTACTTAGAAATAACTGGCCACCACCACAGTCCCTGCATCCTCGGCCTTGACTCCATCATTATCAAACAGAATAAGTCTTATTTATAGGTAAATGTTGTATCAGTCAGCTCAACTTACTGAAGTTCAAAACCACATTCAAACCACTCACTGCTAAAAAACCCACTGTCAAGTCTTTTATCTGTCACTAAGACCAGTCATCTAGACCATTAAAAGTTTGCTTCATTACAAGCCTATGACAGAAGCCAACCCCAGGAGAAGTAGCAGAAGACACATCCTGTTTGCTCTCTGCCTCACAATTTTGATCTGACTTCAAAGCTCAGCTTGTTTCACAGTTCTTCTCCCACTCAGGGACCCATTCACATGGCTTTCTTCTTCTGCAGAATGTCTGTTCTCACCTGAGTGATTCACACATGAGGAGCCAGTGAGGCAAACCATTAACTTTGAGGCAAAAAAGATCATGATGACATTAGGAAATGTCAAACCAGATAAATTATCATAAAAAAATGGATGAAAATTCTCCAAGATACAGTATTAGAATTCACAAACAAAATTTTCAGCAGCATATTCTAAATAGACCATGCTACAAAATGGCTGTACTAGACTAATTTCCATTTTAGAATTCTCTCAGTAATAAACACTATTAGAACCTGACTTATGGTCTCTTTAGTTCTTCATTGTTTTGCATTCCTCTAACTAGTTCATGCATACAGGAAGAAAACAGCATGGAATATTTCTTGGATGTTATCACCCTGCCTGCAGGTACCCATTGCTCTCAGTAGACAGATGTGTATCTAGATCACAATATCTAGACGTTTGATAAATTCTTTTTTAATTAATTAAACTGGAATTTTTTTATGAAGAGTCTTATATATCTCATGCTTACCTTGAACTTACTATAAAGCCCAGCATAATCTTGAACTTCTGGACCTCCTGCCTCTACCTTCTGAGTATGGGAGTTACAGACACATAGAATTATACTATTAGTGCTATGCTAAGGATTGAACACACAAGCACTTCATCAGCTGAGCTGTCTCCCCAGCCCCAGTACATTCTTATTAAAAAGTGTAAGGTGTATAATGATGTTATCAATGTCTACAAATGGCTGTAGAAATTGTAAGAGCTAGGCATTGTATGAGGGAAGCAGCAAAAATAAAACCACATTTCTGAATATATAAGATAATATCAGTTGATGATCCAGCTTCTAATTGTCATTCTCAGTGATATAGAAAAAAATGCTTGTGTGAATAAAATTAATCTCATTTCCTATAATATTTATGCATGTATTCAACTAATATGTATTGAGTATCTACCATGTGCCAGTAGAAGACAAGAGAGGCTCAAATCTCTATCTTTGTGGAGCTTATAGTATAATGAGGGAATAAACAGTAGACAATACAAATAAGTACAATAGATAGTGATAACTATAGGAAAAATCGGTCTAGGCAGTGTGGAGGACTGCAGTTTAGAGAGGAAGATAATGCAAATGTCTGGAAGGAATGTAGGAGTAAGTTAGGTCACTATCTACAGGAAAACATTTCAAGCACAAAGAGCAAGAATCTGAGAAACATACCTGATGTAGTCAAGGAACATCAAGGAAGCCAAACAGTCAAAAAAAGTGTGAAGAGGATTTGAATTGGATGTGCTCAAGACAACGTACACATGCATGAAACTGTCAAAGAACAGATTAAAAATATTCTTCTGCAAAATCTGAGATGGCTGTCTACAAGATGACTTCAGATTTAAGCATTTCCTTTTGCCCTCAGACTTGAGTTTTACTCTTGAGGTGGAAAGCAAACAGAGTTATGAAAGAGCTATGACATGATACAATTTGTATTTTTAATGGTTCCTACTGACTATTGTGTTGAAAACAAACAGAGGGCAAAAGAACAGTAGGAGCTGCAGAACCAGTTAGGAGGCAACTGTAACAATACAGCCATGTAATATCAGCGGCTTGCACCAGACCATAACCATGAAAACAGTGAATTACAACAGAATTACAGACACTCTTGAATGTGGACACTGGAACTCTATCCTTGATGTTTTCAAACCTTTGTGACACAATATGATTTCAGAATGTGGTAGGAGCAATTTGATTTCTTATAGAACCACAACCTTGAAGCGTGTGAGCTACAAATGGTTTAGCTCTAGGTAGAATGATGTGGCACCCCAGTTGCTGAGTGACCCGCTATATACTTTAAAGATTTTGACCAAAGTAGCTGAAGGATGAAGAGTCACATACTGACACAAAGCTAACAAAGGGAAAACAGTGAAAGAATTATTTTAGGGATTAGGTTCATAGGATACCAAGGATGTTGATTTTGATATAGGTTTGAAATAGACAGTCATATGGATATATAAAGAAGAGATATTCATGTGTAGATCATAGACATTTCTCATGAAAACTGAACCACATAGCTCCAATTTCAGATACAAAGCATGAGATGGAGATGCTTGAACAGCTAATATGTGAAAGAGTTACTTTCAAATGAAAACCACAGAAAAGTATGAGGCATAGGACTCTGGAAGATGCTAAACAATATACAAGGTGATCACATAGTCAATAAGCATTCTCTTTGATCCTGTTTGGTGTAGACAGATCCACAAAGCTTGTCTCACCCAAAAATACAGAAACTGTTTTATGATCATCCTGCATCAAATAGACCCCAGATCCTCACAAGAAGTGTATGGGAAAATCTCCTCTACACTCCTTTGGGTAAAGCACCTCTCACAACTCAACAGCAAAGTCCAGCACTGAACTGATAGAGATGATGAGTATATCAACTTTGAGTAGGCCCCTGGGAAAGGATGAGGATGCTCAAAGGATAATCTACCCCTGATACCATTCAGTTTTGACTGACACAATGGGTTCACTCCATCTCCTCATAGCTCCTCTCACAACTCTGGCTTGCTGGAATTTTTACAGAAACAAAGAGGGTTTTAATGAAACCAACTATGGACATCTACTCTGATATTGGATGTAAGACCAAAACTAGTATAAGCCATTCTTGGATGGTCCAAGAGGTCTCTTAGATCTCTCAGAGGTCCAAGACTTTAATTATATTCTTTTATAAGCAATGTCAATTGTGCTTGCCCATGTACAATAGATACAGCATCAAAAGTCCCAAGAGATGACTCAGCAGTCCCATAAATGTGGTACATATTCCTCATAGCCCTTTTTCCACATGATGATCTTGGTCAATTATTACTACCAAAAGGTATCTTTTTCCTTGCCTCCTGGCCTTCTGGGACCCAAAACAAAATAACTAGGTGGAAGCCATAAAATGTTTAAGACTCTTTTTGTTTCACTTTCTGGTAGTGTTCTTGGGAAGCAAGACCTCCATGCCCACACACTCTAGAGCTACATGGATGGAAAGCATAGACTCGCTGTGTGGATCTCTTGAAAATAATGGTCAGCAAGATCACTCCCAGGGGCTTTCTGATCCTGTGTGTTCTACATGTTGAGGAGAGTGTGCAAAAATGAATGACTGTTACTTTAGGGTATATTCTCCTATTTTAAGGGAAGCAGCCTACCAACCCCCTAGAGTCAGCTCAAAACCAGTACATCTGCAGCCTGTGCAAGTCACTCTTGTGCTCTTGGGATAGACAGATGGCAAGTTCTGACTCTGACTGTACTAGAACATGTGGCAAAGAGAAAACAATTCATGTAGGGTTTCTAAAGTCCAGTACAAGATCCAGATAAAGGACCAAAAATCTTCTGTCTGTCATGCTGAAAAAAAAAAACTCTCTTTTCACACATGATTGTAAATCTGAGATTTCTGAGACACAAAACAGGAGTCCACACAGCGAATGGATGAGTTTTGGTGTCATGTTAATGCTCTGAAAACTTAAGACATCAATCTGGGGATAGCAGGATCCAGAAAACTGAGATGGACTTACATGAGTGTATTCCAATAAAACTAGTGCTATAGACTTGGACACTGTGCCAGGTTTTCCTAAGTACCAGAGTCAGTTCTTCCGGACAATCCTAGAAGACAGACCACTCTTTCTCTGCAGATCCTACAATGGACTCCTTACAAAGCACTGGCAAGTCTGCTAACAACCAGGCCCCACCTCCTTTCATTGCTGATTCCAGTCACAGCAGGTCTGAGAGGGCGAGGTATGAACTTTATGAAGAGGTGTGCTCCACACCAAACTCCCAAGAAGGATTGCTGAATCAAAGGGTGTAATTTCATCTTGCCAAATTACCCTCTGTACATATTGGACCTATTTGTACACTCACCAGCAATGTATATAAGCAGTGTTTTCTTGAGAACTTAGCAAAAAATCAGGTGAATGTTTAGGAAGTTTGACAAATGGATAGTTTTTTAAGTGGTATGACTACAATCTTTCTTTCTGTGAATTTCATATTCAATCTTTGCTCTCTTTTTTCTATTTTTGTGTATTTTCCTTTTACTTCTAAAACCTGTTTATATACTGAAGATAAAGGTTATTGTTTTTTTATAATACAGATGGGAGAGATGCTCCCAACTTGATGCTTTGTAACTTTTATACATTTTGCCATACAAATATTTTTAACAATTTGTTTATTTACTTATTACTTCATGTATATTGGTTTTCTGCCTGAATGTATATCTGTGTGAGATTGCCAGATCCCCTGGAACTGGAGTTACAGACAATTGTGAGCTGCCATGTAGGTCCTGGGAATTGAATTGGGGTCTTTAGAAGAACAGCCAGCGCTCTTAACTGCTGATCCATGTCTCCAGCCCTGTTATGAACCAATCATTTCTTCTGTGAGTTTAAGAGGCATTCCACACCCTTGGCGTTTCAAAGATGTTTACTGTCCCATTTTCATCTGGCAATCATGTCTCATTTCTGATGTTAAAATCTCTGATACATTTGGAGTTTATCCTGTTTACAGTTTGAGATAAGGAAGGTAATATTTCTTTTCAGATAGCTATCTTGTTTTCTAAACATCAGTGACAGAATTTTTCTCTGATTTGAAATTTAGTTTAGGCCACACTGAACTTACACTAAACTATTATTTTTATACAGATTTTCTGTCCTGGAATGACTTTGCTATGGGTTTATATTTATACATATTTTTAAATAGTGAAACTATACAATATTTTTTAAGATAGGAGAGAGCCTGTCTAGTTTCCATCTGCCTCTAGATTTCATTCAACTTTGATGATAATCTTTGACTTTGTCCATACGTTTTTGCCCATGACTTTGTCCATATATATTTATGCAATTTTATATACATAATTGCACAATTTTTTTCTGGGCTGAAGAGATGGCTCAGCAGTTAATAACACCTGGTTTTAGTCCTCCACACCTACATGGTAATTCACAACCATCTTTAACTCCACTTTCAGGAAATCTGATGACCTTCTGACCTCTTGAGCACCAGCCAGTCTTGTGGTGGACAAATATATACACAGGCAAAACACTCACATACATAAAATAAATAAACAAATAAATAAATATTTTTAATTTTTTTCCTTCACGTTTCTTTTTTTTTTTTAATTTTATTTTATTTTATTTTTTTAATTTACATTCCAAATCACTTCCCCTCCCCGAAAGTCCCATAAGCCCCCTTCCCTCCCTCTTTTCTCCGTTCAACCCCCTCTCACTACTCTGTCCTGGCGTTCCCCTACATCCAGTCTTTCCAGGACCAGGGGTCTCTCCTTCCATCTTTTTAGAAATCTATTGATATGCTGATTGTGTCTAGGGTATTCTGAGATTCTGGGTCAATATCCCCTTATCAGTGACTTCATACCATGTGTGATCTTTTGTGATTGGGTTACCTCACTAAGGATGATATTTTCAAGTTCTGACCATTTGCCTAGGAATTTCGTGAATTCATTGTTTTTAATTGCAGAGTAGTATTCCATTGTGTAAATATACCACATCTTCTGAATCCATTCCTCCGTTGAGGGACATCTGGGTTCTTTCCAGCTTCTGGCTATTATAAATAAGGCTGCTATGAATATAGTGGAGCATGTGTCCTTATTGCATGCAGGTAAAGTCTCTGGGTATATGCCCAGGAGTGGTATAGCCGGATCCTCCGGAAGTGTCATGCCCAGTTTTCTGAGGAGCCGCCAGACTGCTTTCCAGAGTGGTTGTACCAGCCTGCAATTCCACCAGCAGTGGAGGAGTATACAAAGAACTCAAGAAGTTAAACTCCAGAGAGGCAGGTAACCCTATTAAAAAATGGGGTACAGAGCTACACAAAGAGTTCTCACCTGAAGAATATCTAATGGCTGAGAAGCACCTAAAGAGATGTTCATCATCCTTAGTCATTAGGGAAATGCAAATCAAAACAACCCTGAGATTCCATCTCACACCAGTCAGGATGGCTAAGATCAAAAACACAGGAGACAGCAGTTGTTGGCGAGGATGTGGAGAAAGAGGAACACTCCTCCTTCACGTTTCTATTGCCTATTACCTAATTTCCTTCGCTAACTTAGGAATTTTCGTAAATGAAAATCCTAGCAGTTATGTTCATTCTTATAATTTTTTTGAACTTTTAAGACTGTCTCTAGATTCACTAAACATGCTGAGAGTTTTCAGATAAAATAAATATGTCTATATTACTAAATGTATTGTTTTCATCAAAAATTAGTATTAAAAGTTTTTCTCAAGTATTCTAGGATATTTGGCAATGATTGCACAAATTTTCTTAGGTTTTATTCATATAGTAAGCTGTAGTAATGACTGTCCTGAAAACATTTTCATTATGATTGACATTTCTGGTCTTTGTCTTAAGAAAGAGTTTTGCAGATTGTATAGCAGCATCAACGCAATGGGGAATACATAGAAACATTTCCTTAAATTATCCATTTCTTTTGGTTTATTGATTTATTGGTTTGTTATCTTCAAATAGTATCTCACTGTAGCCCAGGCTGACCTGGAATTCACTATAGAGCCCAGGTTGTCCTTTAGCCAATAGCAACCTACTGCCTCAGGCTCCTGAGGATTACAAGCCACATTAGGCTCCTTAAGTTTAGAGATATTATTTTATAGGATAAAATATAGGGAAAAATTAAATCATTAGTAAAAACAAAACAGAGCTTTAAATTTTAGGCAACATTTATAATAAATATCATATACTTTGAAATTATACTGAAATGACTTCATTTTTGTTCTTCCAGGTTGGAACATTAATTTACTAATGTTCTGTTAAATAGTCCTTTTCTCCAGGGCTTACAATGCTTTGCCTATCAGGGTTTTTCACTTATGTACTGTCTGATAGTGATGGCCATTCAGTAGCAAAAATAATCAAACTCAAACCCTTGTGCATAGCAGGCATTACTCTAATTGAGTCACATCCTCAGCCAGCACTGTTGTGAGTGTGATAGCAGTAAATAATTCCATTTTTACTACTGACTAACCATAACACTAATACCAGTAAGTTGCAATTTCCACTTTGCTATGTAATTTAAAAGTCATAGCAAAGGCTGGAGAGATGGTTCAGCAGTTTAAAGCACTTGTTGATCTTGAAGAGGACCTGTGTTTGATTCCCAGCACCTACAGGATTGCTCACAAACATCTCTAACTTCAGTTCCAGGAAATCTGATGCCTTTTTCTGTTCTTTACATACATTCAGGCAAAACATTTAAATAAATAAATAAACAAAGAAATATTAATAAATATTAATAAATCAAACATATAAAAGATCTAAGTTAATATTCTATCGTCATGTCTTATACAAACTATATACTCAATAAGTGAGCCTGATTAATGTTACCAGTGTAATATATGCAAAAATTGGTCTGTGAACAAAAGTTAGTGATAATAAATTATCATTAGGCATTCTTAAATGCAATAAATTTTGATTCTTGTGTATTTTCCTATATGTTCAAGCTTTACAGGAACTTGTCCCTGTGGGGAGGTCATTTGGATTCTGGGCTTCGCTTAGCTAATAATGTGAAAACTAAAAGGAACAAAGAAAGGTTTTTTTAGGGCACATTGCAGAAGAAGTCTGGGTCAGTAACAAAGGTAAGAACTGGCTTCTCATGTAGATGTGATATGAAGTACCTAATAGCCCGATGGTGCATAGTTGCTTAGCAACACACTAATATATAATAAAGAAGGATGGAAAGACATCAGAAAATGGTATGTTCACTCTCACCTCTACATTTATTATTCCTCTATGGTACATACTTCCAATAGAAAATTAAACAAAGGTTTAGAAAGCAAGCCAGTGACTTAATAAAAGGGTTATAGTTTAAACCTAGGCATTGAGTCACCGACAGCCCACATATAAATGTGCAGGCAAACGTATGTGTGTCATACCTAGTTTTTAGGTGCAGTAGTCCATCTGTTTAAGGCACCAAGTGCTTATAAACACTGCAGAGGACATATACAAGAACATGAATCACCCATTCCTTCAAGAAGTTAATATTTCCTAGGGAGGACACAGCAAACAAATAACAGGACAATGAGGTAGAATTCAGGTCACAACTGGGGAATACCAACTTAGGTATCCTCAAAAGTGGGAAAGATCAAAGCTTGCAGAGCATCCAAAAAGGCTCCAGTTGGGGAAGAAACAGGTGAACCAACCTTTAAAAGTCAAAGAAAAGTGCAAAATGTTGAATACGATTCTGACAGGCACATGTGATAGGAAATACATGCCAGCATCAGAGAGGAAACTTGAGGTTCACTCATCATAATGACAATTCAAATTCATTGAAGCATAGGATTCTCCTGGAAGCTGTTCTCAGACTGCAGAGGTACTTGAATGCCAAGTTCAAAGGTCTGTGTTTTGTCTGATAGGCACTAAGATATGGGTAGGTAGTCTTGAAATAGATCAGAGCTATGCCTTCCAGAGATTAGTTTGGCGATGGTAGTCATCTTAGTCCAGTTAGTGTTGCAAAAATAAAATGCCTGAGGCTAGGTTGTTTCCTTTCATAATTGATAATTTATTGGCCGTATTGAGAAACAGTTCAGTTCATACATAATTATCAACACAGATACTGGAAACAATCTAAGAAGCCATGTATTGTATTATTTCTTTTTAATCAATGTTTCTTAACTGCTTTCCAGTCTTCAATATAAGAACAATTCAGCATTTGGAAGAAAAGACAAGAGGTTATCTTCAGCTCAGATATAACAGAGGGGCTGTCAGGTCTTCCTGGTTGAGCTTCATGAGACCCTACCTCAAAAAGTATTTAGCATTCTGGAGAGATGGCTCAATGGTTAAGAACCCTTGCTGCTCTTGAAGAGGACCCAGATTTGATTCTCAGAACCTACATGGCAACTCAAAATTGTTTGTAACTTCAGTTCTCTAAGGGTTTCATGACATCTTCTGGCCTCTGCAGGCACGGCACACACATGGTACACACATACATGAAGGCAAAACACTCCAACATATAAATAAGCATAAATCTTTTTGAAAGTGTGTGTGAAGGAAATTTTAAGATAATATAACTTATTAATATATTAAATACTGATGAGCTATTTCTTAAGTCCACCAAGTAGCAATTTAATATCATATATATGTGTATATAAATGTGTGTGTGCATATATGTGTGTGTGTGTGTGTGTGTGTATGGTGCTATGGAGCCAGTAGGAAAACAAAGAATGAGTGTGTGTGTGTGTGTGTGTGTGTGTGTGTGTTCACATGTGTATGAGCTCACAGAAGATGGAGAGGTTATCAGGCATCTCACTCTATCGCTCTCCACCTTACTCCCTTGGAACAATGTCTCTCAATGAACCTGGGCTTAAGATGGCAGCCAGCAAGCTCCAGCAAGCCCTTGTCTAGGCCTACAGGGTACTGGGGCTACAGGCACAGAAGTGGCCACACCCAAATTCTTATGTGGGTGCAGGGGATTTGAACTCAGATCTTCATGCCTTTGAAGCAAGTACTCTTACCTTGTAAACCATCACCCCAACTGCTCCTCTTCCCTTTTGCTTGCACTTTCGTTTTAAGACTTAATCATTTCCCACTTCAGGAACTGGTTTCACTGATAACCTCACCAGTTTCATCTTGGGCCCATTCTCCATTATTCCATGGGTGGACTGCCTTGTGTAGCTTGGCATCACGGGGCATTCTTTTTTCTTTAATAGTTCTACCTTTTTTTCTTTTGAATTCTTCACACATGAGTGTCTTATTATTGCTGGTATGAAATGCCATGACCTAAAAAATCTAGAGGAAGAAAAATCTTATTTTGTTTACACTTCCATATCACTGCTTTGCAATGAAGGAAGTCCGGACAGGAATTCAAGCAGGGGAGGAACCTGGAGGCAGGAGTTGATGGAGGAAGATTGCTGCTTACAGGCCTGCTCCTCATTGCTTACTTAGCCTGCTTTCTTACTGAACCTAGGGCCACGAACCCAGGAATGGAAGCATTTATAATGGGTCAGGTCCTCTCACTAATTAAGAAAATGCCCTGTAGGCCTGGGTACAACCAGGTATTATAGAGGCATTTTCTCAATTGAAGTTCCCTCCTTTCAGATGACTCTAGTTTGCATCAAACCAACATTAAACTAGAAAGGGCTATGAACAATGCAAATACTTGACTCCTGTCCCTTCATCTTCTACCTCCAATTCTACCCTTGTCCCCAATCCCAAATGCCTGATCTTTTCCTTAGTTATCTCTCTCTCTCTCTCTCTCTCTCTCTCTGTGTGTGTGTGTGTGTGTGTGTGTGTGCACGAGCATGTTTATATATTAAACTTACAGTCCATTCAGTTTTGCTCATATGTACACGTGTCCAGGGCTGACACCTTGGGATTACACAACCTTTATGGAGTTCATCCTTGGAGACAACTGAGTTTCCCTCTCTCAGTACTCATTAACCACTTGTAGTTCTTCACCTAGGGATGGAACCATGTGGAATTTCCTCTGTCCACACCAGCATGTCAACAATGCTGTCCTTATACTGGTTTTGTTCAGATAGCAAATGGGGAATGAAAAGTCAGAAGCCTGACTTTCCCCCATTAATGTGGTAGCATAATAAAGGCACCAGGACAATGAAGGGAGCTAGCAGGGACACAAGAAAAAGACACAGAACAGAGGAAGAAGAAATCTAACTTTGTTATGTGCAAAGTTCTCATGAAATGTCAGGCATTAATGTTCAGCAAGTGGGAGAAAATACAGGTTTAGAATTTGGTAATTCCCTGACTGGGGGCAAACATGAAGTTGTGTGAGTGGTGACAGCTGGAAGGAGAAGGATTGGATTGGATTTCAGAAGATAAAGGGCCTAGATAGTAACAAGCTAACGATATTTACAATCTTGTTTTAACCCTTTACAAAGATTACTTAAAACTTTTCTTTAAAAAAAAATAAAGTCAACTTTCTTAAGAAACCATTTGCTATCAAGAGAGTCATATACCAAAACCTATAAGAGGGTGAGGGCTGAGATAAAATGAAATGAATAGGTAATCACCTGTCCTTACAGAAACACACTTCAAAGTGAGTAACAGAGGCATCCCATGAAAGACCACAGAGGATGCTCAGCAAAGGGCTGATTGGCAGATACCCAGTCATGGGGAAGTTATGGGAAGGGATGGTTTTGTTCTTCAGAAAGGAAATGTTAGAAGAGTATTTGTTGAAGAAAAGAGTAATAAAGAAGGACTGGCTGAAATTTTATGTGTTGTCTTAGTTGAAGGACTGGAAAGGAGAAATGTGGCTAGGTGTACAAATGCCAGTCTGGAAAACCCAAAAGCAGAGATTTATCTTCTAATGTAGAGGAGCTGTCACAAACAGAAAGTAATGCTGTCTGAGAGATGTTAACAGGACCTTAATTGAGAGATTTCAGTTTGAACTGCTCAAGGGATGACTGGGTGTAGTGAAAACTTGAAAGGAATTAAAAGCAGAGATGCAGTGTGCAGTTCCTCATCAAACCAAGAGTCTTTCTGCTCTGAACCATATGTTCCAGAACAATATAGGAGATCTTGCCCTTATCAAAACTTCAGTACATTTCTGTATCAACACAATAGAAGGCAAATATGACCCACAACCTTGACATTTACAGAAAAGACTCACAAACCAGGGCATTGTAGAGAATTTGAACAATAAACAGATCTAAGACCCTGAGTGTTCAGATGGGTCTCAGAAGGTCATTTGAGAATATAAGCATTCAGGATGGCACATACTGTTATACTCAAATACAAACTACTCCAAGGTTTGTCTATTGAATTCAAATCAGGGAGTGTCTTAGCTTTGTCTCTGGAAACAGAAAGAAACCTCCATGGCAAATGGCTAAAGTTCTGAGAAGTAGTGGAAAGGGAAGGGTGGTCCACAGGATGAATCCAGAGGCAAAAGGAAGTTCTAAGCATCTTCTCCAGTCTCACTCAGCACATAAACTATCATGTGGTGTGTCAGGGTCTCTTCACCCAGTTCTCAGCCACTAATTTTAATATCCAAGGAATATATATATCACAGGGAATGTCATAGCTTTCAGGTCCTTTGATGACATCAAGTCTCCCAGATAACATGGTGACACTCATTTTCAGGATCTTGGAGCCCACCTCGAATCCTATGCACTAATGTTATTCATATATCATGTGATAAAGTGAGAATAGATATCAAATATAACAACAAAAAGAAAGAACAAAAGAAACTGTGTCCTTTGCTCTCGTGCCTTCTGTTCCACTGTCCAAGGGTTATCATCAATTGCCATTCATGTTGCCCCATAGCTTCAGCAGCAGCCCTTCTTCATCACCACTCTCAAAACAGGGTTGCTGAAGAGTATAACAATGGGGTGTATCACTGTGCACAGATGAATCACCACCTCCCACATCCAGTACCTGAATTCCTGATACGGTGTATTGCTGGCAGAACTGAGGACCAGTGTCAAAAAACAGGAGATAAAAAGGACGATGAAGGAGAGCAGAGGAAGAAGAGCTTTGAAGTGGGCCTGTGCCCAAACATCCCGAAGTTCTGAAAGGGCCAAGAAAGTCTTCTTCATGTGTCTTACCAAAGATACGAGGAGCAAACTCATGAAGACACTAAAGATAACAGTAGGAATTGTCCACATAGTTATTTTTATAGAAAAGAAGTAGAATTTCTCAAATGAGTGTCTTAAGCTATTCCCAGTGACATTCCAAGGTTGATGGCCACTCCTTGCATAGTTCTTATATATCATATAATTGCCTATGAAACATAGGATACTAGTTAAGCTCGACATCCCCACAGCACTGAGCAACATCCACGGTACCCACCCAGGCAACCTGTACTTTAGCCAGACAAAGACAGGATGGGTTAAGGTTGCGATTTTCACACAATAGAAGAAGCCTAGCAAAGAGCAGAACCAGATGGTTGTAGCAGTCAAGAAGTCCCACATTAAATTTAGGAGCTGTATTACAGGGTTGTATGGGAAGCTTGTTGGATTCAGGAAAACATAAATATTCTTACCTATCACCACACATTGGAGACAGAAGCGAGAGGCTGCTAGACTGATAAGTAACTTATTATGAGCTGACAGTGTTCTCCGGAGCAACCATTTCATGCCCAATGCTATAATGATAAATCCATTGCCTACCACTGCCACCAAGCACAAAAGGACTAAAATAATAAATAAAGTGATGACTGTCTTATCAGTAGTCTGACATCTCAGAACTGTATGGTCTGTGCTCATTTCTCCTGTGGACATGATGGGTCCCATGAAGGGTGGTTTGTTGCTCTAAGAAGTCTCTCCAGTGTGTTTGTCTCTCCACAAGCTCTAAGTAGAGAGGTAAAGCCAGAGTTGAGGATGCAGGCTCTCTGAGAAGGATAAAAAGGTTTCTTCTCTTCAGAACAGATGCAAATATTGCCAAGGCTAAATTTCCAAAGTCTCCCCCTGTGTGCCTGTGAATTTGCCTGCTCTATTTGCTATCCCCTACCCATTGCCAACATCAGTGTGAATAATGTATCAGGCCCTTGCATATGGTGTCTCTTACATAGGCAGTTACGCTTCTCTAAACTGTTACTTAAGACCACACACCTGGGGTTGCTTGGTAATGAAATCCACAGGGCATGCACTCTACTGACTATCAGACCTCATGTCTATGATGGGGGTGAGAAGTGACTGTTAGGTTCTAGACATTGGTCTAGATGCCCTCAAAATATTTAGTCCTTATAGCAACCCTATGAAAGAGTAAGAACATCCATTTGTCAGAGACGGAAATAGAACCAAACTCCTCCTGAGAAAGTTTAGCTCAAGTCCTAATCAGTTGAGGATTCAGCATAACACAATAGAGCAGAAGGGCCAATTACATAGAAGGAAGCAGAGAATTCCAAACAAAAATATAGATAGTATTTGGTTAGCAGTGAGTTTCGCAATGGCATCTCACCAAGAAAGCTAGAAACCAATGGGATAGGCAGTGAGAGCCCTGGCCAAGAGTCAGGCTTCAACCTAAGCCCCATTCCTTGCTGTGAGCATTTGAGCATGCCAGGGAGCACCTCTGTTTCTTTATGCCCAACTCAATAATATGAAAAGTATTTGTTCTAATGCACAGACTTTCCTTGAAGTCTGGATTTGGCTGCATGAAGAAATCAGATGCATTTCATAGATAAAAGAATCGAGTTTTCTTTTATCTCATTACAGATGAAGACCCACATCTAAATCACACTTAAGTCACAGCAGAAGAGCAAGAGCTACACTAATGCCAAGACCAGCCTTTCACACCACAGTTAGCAACATAATTTATGCTTCTATCTGCTTCAACCTTAGCAACTATGGATTCCAGCTAGATTCCTCTTTCTTTAAAGTCATGGGGCTCTCTACATGGCACAGTGGCTCAAATACTTGCCAACAAGCCTGAAGACCTGATTTCCTTCCCTGGAAACCACACAAAGGTGGAAAGAAAGAACCAACTCTACAAAGTTGCCCTCAGACCTCTACATGAACACCTTTTTGGAGCACAGAAACACACACACACACACACACACACACACACACACACACAAAGAAAGTTTTAAAAAATTTAAAAGCAATTATTATAACTAGGGAAATGGTTCAGTAAGTGCTTGCCACACAAGTGTGAGTGTCTTAGTTTATCTCCCCAGAAATCATGGAAAAGTCCAAGCATGACTGACAATCTGTAACCTCAGTGCTGACCACCAGCCTGAGGATGGGGGACGGGAGAGGTATCAGATAAGCTTCAGGTTCCTTCTTTGTGTTCTAATTTCTTTGACTAAGCTTCGACCATTTTCTACTTGAACCCACAGAAATGAGGCAAACTGGGTCTTTGAATTCTGGAATTTAGGCAGCCACAGACATTTCAGTATGGAAAACAATCTCTGCCTTCTACCTCCTAGACCATCAATGCCTCATAAGATTAAAGATGTATAATTAACCTCAATTGATTTAACAACTATTTGTAAGCCTCTCCTATTAGATAATAATACTATGAAAGGCATTGGGCCCTAACAGGAAATTAGTTGCTGTCAAAGTGCTTTCAAGCAGAAATCATAAACCACAAACATTTACTATGGATATATTATGTGTAAATTAAATTCATTAAAAAAGATGAGTAGTCATCTCCATTTAAATACATAATTGTTTTATGGTGTGTTTTTAATATTTACTTTATTTCGTATGTAGGATTGTTTTGCATAAATGTGCATTTATGTGCCATGTGCGTGTCTGCCACCCATAAAGGTCAGAAGATGGCATCAGATGCCTTGGAGGTGGAGTTTCAGATGGTTGTGAGCTACTGTGTGGGTACTAGGAACCGAACCTGGGTCCTCCACAAGAGCAGTATGTGCTCTTACCCACTGAGTCATCTCTTCTGCCCCATAATCTATGGGGATTTTCATCACTGCTCAGATTTGTGGCATTTTGCTTTCTCCTACTTAGATTTAGCTCTCAGGTTAACACAAAACTAATAATTTCATTTTTTTCATAGTTTTTATAAGTGTAAATATGAAAATAGTTTGATAGGAATCTAGAATAGCTGTTCTGGCTAGAAATGCTCAACTCAGTATTCTGCATTGAACAAATTCAAAGAGAAAACAGTGCCCTGCGTGCTATTTTTTAAATATCTATTGCCCTGTTCATCTCAAGAACGCTTAGACAGCATTAAAAGGGTTAGTGACATAATTTAGTAAGGAACAGCATTTGCTGTCAAGCCTAATGACCTGAGTCCCATCTCCAAGACCCATATGATGGAAGAGAGAATCTTTCTGAAAGCTGTCTTCCGAAAACGTATTGTGTCATATGGCCTTTCTCCCCACACATGTAGTTCAGCAACTTTGGAATGAATAAAATGCACTGTTGTATGTCAAAAGAGTAAGGCAATAGGAAGGGCGTAAAAAAAAGTTATCTATACCGGAAAGATGGATTTATGGTTGAGGAGAGCTTAGTGCTTGCTACTCTTCAGGGAACCACAGTTTGGTTCTTAGCACCCACGTCAGCAGCTTCACATAACCCATAACTGTAGCCTCCTAGCCTTTGTGGGTATCCACACATGCATGCACACAAAGACACAGACAGACAGACAGACAGACAGACACACACACACACACACAGTAATTTTAAAAGAAATGCACTTATAGTAAGTATGGTCAGATATGCTTAAGTTCCATCAGGGATTCATGTGAGGTCATGATGATGTCTCTAGTTAAAAAGTTGGACTATAAAAGAATCCCAGATTCTTCTCTGCTATATTAGTATACAGAAAAATGCTTTCCGCCAGAAAGAAGGCAATCACCAGAGCCCAACCATGCTGGCACCACACATTCTATCCTTGTGAGAACTAGTCACATGGTCTATGATATTCTGATACAGAGCCTAAACCAATGAAGACACAGACAGTCATAGACATATTTATTAAATATATTCATGCCCTGCTTCATCATTGTGTTATGTACATAGTGAAACACACAAAAAATATGGTAATTTAAGATAAAAATTAATGGACATTAAAATTGTGACATTTTTCTTTGCACTCCCAGTATGTCACTTTTCACAAGTTCCAGTCTGGAGAAGGCAAACCTGAGCAACGGCATCCAGGAAATACCCCTGAGCAAGCACAGACAAGAGGACTCAGACTATCAAAATTAACAATTACTGTGTAGTTTAGCCCTTGCCTATAATCAATGTGCTCAGAATGCTGAAGCAGGAAGATTCTGACCAGCCTGAGGTTTATAAGAAGTCATCTCAAAAACCTAAGGTACTAGGATATAGTTCCATCTTAAAGTCCTCATCTAGCAAGGGCAGTACCCTGGGCTGGATGACCAGCACAACCACAAAACAAAACAAAATCTAAGAATTTCCTTTGTTTTTCCATCTGTCTTCATCGACCAAAACCTAAAAATCTTTGCACATCACATAATGCAAGACTGTTGGTCATGAAATTGTGGACAAGACCTACAGTAGCACAAGCTCTTCCTGCCCTTAGTCTTCTAGAACAATCTCAAAGGGGCCTTGTGGTGGAATCAGCTTTAGTCAGGGTCCACATTATAAGGGTGGTGAAGATTGGTTTAAAAGAAAGAAAGAAAAGGGAGGAAAAGAAGAGAAAGGTACTGAAAAGAGTCAGGACGTAGCTGAGGGGAACAGCTGGGGCACAATATGGGTGACCTACAGTAATCCTTGCCCCCAAAGCAAATGATAATGGTCATGTGTCTTCGTAAATGGAAAACAGACAGAAATGAGGCTTGAAGAATATGATTTGTGATGCCTTCATAGAGAGTCACTAGAGCCTCCAAGGAACTAAGGTCGTTGGCTAAGAAACAACTTGATGATTTGGAACTCAGAACAGGAACTAACATAAATGAATGGGACAACAGGAACACAGAAAGTTAGAAAAAGAACATGTGGTACGTGGATGAAATTAAAAGGAAAGAAATGAGCTCATTTGTCATAGTTGATCACTGGAGAGCAGAGACACCTTTGGTCCAAGGCCTTCGAAGCTTATGATCAGGCAACATATATATCCTAAAATCTCGTCTTCAGGGCCTTTCTCAGCTTGGGGTTGCTAAGCACCAGGATGATGGAATTCAGAAAGATACCTGTGTAGATGATGACTTCTCTGGCCCAATACCAGTAATTCTGCATGGTTTTACATTTTGTACAAGAAATTACCAGGGCCAGGAAAAAAAATACATAGAAGATAAAAAAGAAGGTAAGGGATTTCAGAGCCATGGTATGTGCCTGAGTATGGGGATCCCAAGACCCAGGCCTGTGGCCCCTCATCTTATGCACATGCCGGTACAGTGAGAACATGAGCAAGATAATGGACACTAGAAACAGGAAGAAAGGAGTAAACCACATGAGTACTGCATGAGAGAGGTAATAGTGCCAATAGAAGTCCAATGACATATGACCAAAAGTGCAGTTTCCATGGAAACCTTGGGAGATGATCATCTGATTGGCCATGGTGTTCCCGGTAGCTGAAAGGACAGCTGACAGGCCACCTATGATGAGAGATACCAGCAGCAGCCTGGGAACTAACTGGGAAATCCTCCACTTGAGCCAAAAGAGGACAGGGTGGGAGAAAGAGGAGATCTTCACACAGTAGAAGATGGCAAGCCAGGCAGTAAGCCAAAAAATGAGAGTGTTGGTGAAGTTCCAGAGGATGCCAATAAGGTTTGCTTGGTAATAAAAATCAAAGGAGGCCAAGAGGTTGGTCAGGATGGCAATCCCATGTAAGCAGAACCTGGAGGAAGCAAGACAGGCCACAATCATGTCAGCTGCCGGCAGTGCCCGGTTCCTCATCCACTCTCTGCCCAGCACCATCATCATGAAGCCATTCTGCAACATAGAGGCCAATGACAGCAGGTAAAAGATGATAATGAAGATCCATGTGGGTGTGGAGGGCATCTTGTTGAGGGAGGATCTGCTCAGACAGGCTCCAGAGCACTGAGACACAGCTACAGGGAAAAACAGAATCTACAGCCAAACCACTATTGGGATCACAAACATTGAAACTCTCCCCCTAGATTCATGCATAAGCCCACCTGGCAGCAAAACTCCAGTACCTAGGTCTTGAATGATAAAAATTAGTCTCCCTAGACATGTAAAGCACTCCCAGCTCAATGACACCTGTCCCAATTTGTATAATCTGCATTTGCCTACTCTTCCACAGCCAGGTGCAGGCAAATGTTAGCAGGAGATACTATGGAGTGCTTGGGAAGACCCCTATTTTGAAGACTGTTTCTCCTATCTCTCTTTTTCTTTACAATATTTTTATTTATTCTTCAACAATTCCACACACGTATACAATGTATTTTGATCATATATAATATATAAATGTATATAATATATCTAATATATATCCATAAATCCCCCTTCCATTCCTTCAGCACCCACATATACATCCTCCCCTCTTCATATCTCCTGTTTTTAGTAACCTGCTGCAGCCAATTGGCATTGACTGTATATACCTGAATGTAGGCCCATCCAATTGAGTACAAGCTACCTAATCACACACACACATTCACACACACAGTTATACATACATACTTACACACACATTCATATACACACATTCATTCACACACATACACATACAAACACACACACACACACACACACACACACACACACACACACACACACACACACACTAAGAACAATGATTCTTCATCCCCAACATCTTTCAGATGAAAACAGCTCCTCAGTAAGGGGTGGGGTTTCACAAGCTCCTCCCCCATCCATGTTGAAATGTTGAATGGCTTTTTTTTTTTTTGAGAATTTCATACATGGGTACAATGTGTTTTGATCATATTATGATATGGCTCCTGATAACCAGGGGAAAGAAAAGGAGAAAATAGCTGCAAGAGCCAAGCAGTGTCCTGGAATACACATAAGCTTGACCACATTTCTTCTGCAACCCCATCCTTGCTTAATAATCCTTCTCAGAGACCTTGAAGAAAGGACAGTGGTCCTCCACATCCAGCCCTTATATTCTTTGTATCACTTCCTCCGTGGTGTTCTCTCTGAGCCGTGGGTTGGGGAGGGGGATGTAAATGTCCAGTTTAGAGCTGAGTCTCACACAATCACTTATTCTCAGCCCTTTAGCATTAAAGTCTCTGTATTAATTATAACCACTTCGAAAAGAAACTTCTTTGACAAGTTTGACAAATCTCTGAGTATAAAGCACGAATATTTAGAAAGCAGTCTGATATTCCCTGATAGAATTTATGACCTCCCCAGCCATGGACTTTTGTCCAGGTTTACAGAAGCAGGCAAGAAATCCCTACTGTATAGCAAGCTTCAAATCTAGTCAGAAAACAGCTGGTTAGTCCTATAAGAGGCATTTCACTCATACACTAGTGACCAAATATTGACTCATGTACTATGTTCAGATACGCTATCTATTCACACATTAGCATTGACATTTTGAAAAATAAAATGTTTTTGTTCCTGAGATGACTCTGAGGAAAGGAGCGAGCAGATAAACAGCAATGGGGAAGAACAGATGACAGAGAAGGAAAAGTGGCCCAGAGTGTACATCACAGTAGGAGCTGAAAAACCAAACTCCATCAGGACAAGCTCAAGACAAATCTGGGCCTACAAGAAGCTGCCTTTTGTGGAGTGAGCCCCAATCTACAACAATGCCTAAGATCATAATAACTAGCCTGCCAGAAGGCTTGCCCTTCACCAGGTGATTTATGTCACACAGGTTACATCTTGTCTTCACCACTAGCCACACAAAGTAAGCCTGTTCAGCTCAGCCAACCCAGCTCAGGGAGTAATGAAAGGATCCAACCACATGAAAATAGAAAGAACCTATGCACATGAACAGTGGGAAGGGGGAAGGGGAGTAAAGACAGAGCACAAGGTGGAGATGCTAGGACAAAGTTCCCTCTTGAGATGCCCATAATCCTAAAGTCAGGGTCTACTAGGATGGCTCACAGAAAATGACCTCGCTGTTGACTTTATATGACATTCCCTTTCCCCCTCCCCAGTCAAGATGGCACTAGCGAGAGGCCTACACATGACATATCAAAGAGAGATGAAAACAGGTATAAGCATTTACAGATATATAGTGAAAACTACAGGGAAAAGACATACTGAAGAATAGCATTTGATTGGAGAATTGCTTTGTCTTTTAGTAAATTTGCAAAAAGTTATTGAACAAACAATAAGCCAAATGGACTGACTCAGCAGGCAGCACCAGGGCCTATGCCGAGCACTTTGCAGGCTTTCCTCTGCTTCTCCTTGAAGATAGCAGCAGTGAGCATTTCACAATGTTTTGGCTCTTCTCAAAATTCCTGGGCCAGAGGCCAACTTCCTGATGTCATCATCAAGCAAGTTGAGGCCATGACACACACGCCCTGTTGTAACCATGTGCAACCAAGTGTACATTGTGTGCTCACAGGCATCTCCAACCTATTTGTCCTACCACCAAAGCTCATCCCTGGCCAGAAGCAGTCCCTTCTCCCCGAAGACTTTACCTTCTCTTCAGTTGACAGCTACACAATCTCATGTCTCAATTCCCTTCCATGAGAAAGCTGAATTCGGATCTGGGATGTAGCTTAGTTGGTAGAATGCTTACCTTATGTGCTGAGTTCAGTCCTTAGCAGCTGCCCATGGTGGCACACGCCTGCAATCCCAGCACGTGGGAACTGGAGGCAAGAGGATCATTATATGTAGTGAATTTGAGACCAGCCTGGGCTACAGAGTTAGTCTCAGAAAAACAAAGAGGAAGAAGAGGAGAAAGAAGATTAGGAGGGTTCCCCAAACACCTAGTCTGTGTCACAGTGGTTCATCTGAGAAGTCTCAGAGATCCAACACATTCATAGTCTACCAGCAAATGGTAGTATAAGCAGACCCATCAGCTAGCTGTTTTCAACAGTCCTTCAAATCTAGAACAGTAATCAAAACATCAAATCTTCTCACAAAACTTTAAGTGCCATTTCTCTCTCCTAAAGGTGTCTGGTGCCTCTAGATGAGCTAATAGCTTCTTTTCTGTGACACAATTTGTTATGTTGTTTTTCAGGATGATACCTGGGTCCCCTATGACTAGTGTCAAATAAGTCCCAGTAGGATCTCGGGTTCCAGATGGAAAATTCTGCAAAGAGCTACCTATATTTCCTTTTTAAAAATTCTCTACACACTTAGTCATTAGGGAAATGCAAATCAAAACAACCCTGAGATTCCATCTCACACCAGTCAGAATGGCTACGATCAAAAACACAGGAGACAGCAGTTGTTGGCGAGGATGTGGAGAAAGAGGAACACTCCTCCACTGCTGGTGGAATTGCAAGCTGGTACAACCACTCTGGAAAGCAGTCTGGCGGTTCCTCAGAAAACTGAGCATGACACTCCCGGAGGATCCGGCTATACCACTCCTGGGCATATACCCAGAGGCTTTACCTGCATGCAATAAGGACACATGCTCCACTATGTTCATAGCAGCCTTATTTATAATAGCCAGAAGCTGGAAAGAACCCAGATGTCCCTCAATGGAGGAATGGATTCAGAAGATGTGGTATATTTACACAATGGAATACCACTCTGCAATTAAAAACAATGAATTCACGAAATTCCTAGGCAAATGGTCAGAACTTGAAAATATCATCCTTAGTGAGGTAACCCAATCACAAAAGAACACACATGGTATGCAGTCACTGATAAGGGGATATTAACCCAGAATCTCGGAATACCCTAGACACAATTCGCATATCAATAGATTTCCAAGAAGATGGAAGGAGAGATCCCTGGTCCTGGCAAGACTGGACGTAGGGGAACGCCAGGACAGAGAAGCGAGAGGGGGTTGAATGGGGAGCAGAGGGAGGGAAGGGGGCTTATGGGACTTTCGGGGAGGGAGGAAACGGGAAAGGGGAAATGATTTTGAATGTAAATAAAAAAAAAAGAAAGAAAAAAAACGGGTTGAGTGTGTATTACTTTTAGCTTCAGAAGACATCATGTATATTTGAGAGGCATTTACCTATCATCAATTATTTTTGATGACTTAAAAAATGTCAATACTGAGTTCTATATTTTAAAATAAATTTTATTAGTTTGATTAAAAAAGAGAGAAAAAAATTCTCTACACTAATAAATAGTTTCTGTTGGTTTGTTTCTGTTCATTAATTTTTCATTTTGTTTTGCTTTTATCCTTATTACTTGTAAAGCACTGTGTCATCTTTAAGACATATAAAAATGTGCTACATTTGACAAGCTTTCTTAATCTTTAATTCATTCCCCATGGGACCTCCTCCATGTGCCCTATGGTGAATGAATAAACACTTCCATATTCTTACATGATTTCTGCAGGTATCTGTACCTGGAAAGGGGGAACGGAGAAAGAAATACTCTTTCAATGTCTAAGCTGCATATATATTTTAGGCCAAGCTACACATAAAGTTAAGAACTGTCTTCCTTAAAAATGTTTTAAATATCTTTGTCTGGGCCTGCAAACTTCTCATCACTCTCTTTAGGTAAATAATTTAAGGTTGTAACGTTAATTCTGATAAAATGCCACTATGAAATAGAATTTTAACTCTCTGAGAAAGAATTTGAAAAATTTCCATAACCCCATTCACCAAAATATACATCCAAGTGTGGGACTTCAGGTTCTAAACCCAGCAGTCAAGAGGAAGGAGAGTTTCAAGTACAAAGCCCGCTTATACTATTTATACGATGAGATCCTGTCTCAAAAAAAGAATGGGACCAGAGACATGACTCAGAGGTTAAAGTGATTAGTGATCTTGCAGAGGAACAGGGTTCGATTCCCTGCTCATAACTGCCCATAAGTCCAGCTCCAGGGAACCGGACATTCTCTCTCCTGCCTCTGTGAGCACCAACACACATGTTGACATCACATACAAGGACACATTCATAAAAATAAATCATTAAAAAAGCAAAAGAAAGGTTTTATTTATCAAAAATCCTAACATAGCACACACAAAAAATATCTAGAGATGGTTAATATTGTTAATATTCAAATAAATCTCTACACTTTGCTTTCCACTGTAAAACAGGACTTTCAGGTTATTTTTACAATTTCAAGATTATCTTATAAGGAGATTCTTCATACGCTTTTCTTTTAATCATTAAAATGGTGCCTTTGCACTTTGTTTTTTAATGTTTATTTTTAGTGTTTTTAACTCGTTGTACATTGAAGGTGAATGTGTGTACACTAAATAGGTCAAAGCTATCTGGAACTGAAGTCACAGTCAGTTATAAGCTGCCCAACATGGGTGATGGGACGCAAACTCAGGTCCTCTGCAAGGGCAGTATAGAATTTTAACCAATGAGCCATCTCCCTAGCCCTCTTTCTCACTTTCTTACACCATTTGAATAACCAAGAATAATACCAGAAAGCTTTAAAGGAAGAAATCAATGCTCCTCTGTCAATGTCATGAAATTCCCAAGGTTTGACCCTCAACATGGCAGGAAAGGAAGAAGGGAAGGAGTGCAGAGGAAAGAACTCTAATTCCCAGATCATGTCCCCGATTTTGCGTAACTGGAGCTACCACCCATCCCTTACCCTAGGAAAGGATTTAGGTGTATTCTCTACAGAGGGTAAGGAGGTTCCCTGAGAGGCACTGTCACAGTAGAAACAAGAGAACATACTTAAAACAGTGCAATTAGATGAACAAATCTGTTTCCCTCATTGAAAGAAAATTGGCTCTAACCTAGAACTCTGTACCCTACTCAATGCAAGGGTAAATTATTCCTGACTTTACAAAGTTAAACCCACTGTTTGTTCTGACATTACATCTATGCAAAGCTATGCAAATTTGGTTAAAATCACACTTTATATTTTGTGTGTTAAGCTTTTCCCAGGCTGGTGATATGCTGTTAAGATGCTGGGCAGTTCCTAGACAACAATGCAGTTTCCAGGGGAGCAGCCAGTCCTCTGCAGCTTGCTGGGCTGTCAAGCTGTGCTACTTGCTCAGGTTAGATGTTTTAAGCACACTTTTGACTAACACTGTTCTCAGCTGACAATGGCTTTCCTGGGATGTGGCCACATGTAGGTCAAGGAGCAACTTCACAGGCTTTACAGACAAATTCTCAAAGAAAGAAGTTTATACAAGGTAAATACACAAAATGCAATCACTCAGCTGTAGTGATAAATGAAATCAGTGTGGTTGCTGAAAAATGGATGCAACTGAAAATCATTTAAAAGAGACAGCCTCAGAAAGACAAATATTGCATGACTTCTCTCATACAAATATTCTAGACTCATGTGGTGTATGTGTGCATGTGTGTGTGTGTGTGTGTGTCTGTCTGTTTGTCTGTCTGTCTGTCTGTGCACACATGCATACACACACATACAGAACCAAATAAAAGCAACAAAAAAAACTGGAAAGATATTGAAGAGATCTTGAGGGAGAACAGGAGGAGGGAATGGGGAAGAAACAGACAGCTGAAGTACAAGAGACATCAAGGCAGAAAGGGAACAACTGGGAAGGAAAGGGGGGATGGAAAAGGACAGAAGGGAAGGAAGAAGATCAAAAATATATAGTATACTGGCATGCAAATTATATATATATAATTATATATATGTATATATATGTATGAAAATACTCTGACAAAATCCATTGTACTTTATGGGAAGGTAAAAATTAAAATCAAGAAAAAGTTTATTCTATGTCCACTTTTCCTGAGAGCTACTAGAGAACATATTCTCTGATGTTGAGGATCTCCTGAGGCAAAGGAAAATGTGGGTAAGCAACACATGCTCTAAGATAGAGACCATCTGAGACACCATGGGCATGAGACAGAGGGAAAGGTTAGAGCTGAAGGAGAGAGGGAGGGAAGGCGGGAGGGAGGGAGGGAGGGAGGGAGGGAGGGAGGGAGGGAGGGAGGGTGGGAGGGAGGAGGGTGTTGAGCATGACAAGTCCAAGCTGGAGCAGACCAAGAAGTTCTGGGAGGATGATCCCAGTCAAATAAAATTCTGTTGTTCCTGCTTATTCTAGATTTTTCTTTTCCCCTGTTGCCATGATGAAGCACTCTGACCAAAAGTAACTTAGGAAGGGAAGGGTTTATTTCAGTGCACATTTTGAGTTCATTGCCAAGGGAAGTCAGAGCAGAAACTCAAGCTGAAACCATGGATAAACACTCCTGACTGGCTAGTTCTCCTCTGGCTCATGCTCAGCCCCTCTCCTTACAAAACCTGGGACCACCAGCCCACAGGTGGCAATGCTCACAGCGTGATAGGCCCTCCCACTTCACTACGTAGCCAAGACAATTCCCTGCAGACATGGCCATGAGAAATAGCTCAGTTGAGACGTTCATCCCCTTGTCTCTTATTCTGACAAGCTGGCAATAAAAACTAACCAGAACACTAGTGCATACACAATTGTTGAGAAAGATTTACACCAACAACATGGGTTTAAGAGTGAAACACAAACAACCAACTGTTAAGCTGGAAAACATTGTGCACAGAAAGGGAGTAGTCCTAGTTTAATACATGCTTTCAGTATAAAGAGCATTTCTACTGTCAGAGCTAAACATTGCATAGCATGCATATTTTAAAAACATTAGAACTACAGCAAGTAGTGAGATATAGGACGAGTATACTGGAGGTGAGGAAAAACTAGAGTTTCATTTTCCGCAGTGGAAAGCATGCTCATAACTGAAAAATCAAAAATAGCACGAGTATGTAATTTACATACACACAAATGCACACCCACACACAGATGTACCCACATATGTACATACATACACACACATATGCATGTGCACAAACATGTATGTGCACACACAGGTTATAAGATGTCAAAACGGCTCCCTCTAAAAAGGGGGAAGGTGAAGAGGATGAGAGCAAGAATCAAGGTTCTCAGAGGTTTTTTGGTTTTTTTTTTTTTTGTTTTTTCCTTTTGTTTTGTTTTTTCAAAATAGATCTGGTACAAATATCTGACTCCTTGGAACAGATGCAAATGTAATTTTGACATAAATCTCAGGGGGAAAATGGGAAAAGGCAGCAGCAACTGGAGTGAGGGCTACACACACACACACACACTCACTCACTCACTCACACACACACAAATAGCCAAGTTATGTTCTTTATTATTATTATTATAGAGTTTACTTAGGGCATGAGGAGGGGAGTTAACGGGTAGTAGAGGCAGAGAAAGGCAGAGAGAAAGAGAGAGTAGAGAAGTAGAGGCCACCATGACCCGTGGGGGGGAGGGGAATGGGGAGAGAGGAGCCCGAGAGGGTAAGAGAGAGAAGCAAGAGAGTAAGAGCTCAAATCATGTTTTTATGGTGCTTACCAATGCTGGTACCTTCTAAAAGTAAAAACTCATTTTCGTCTTTCAATTAACTTTTGGACTTTGTCCTCCATGAATAAAAATCAAAGTCACCTAACTCTCATAATGTCACTAAAACCTTCCAAGTGTGTGTTTTCATAGTCATTTGGAGGAAGAACGGGGTAGAAATCAACATGAGTCACAGCTGCTGAAATTAATCTTCTTGCTTACGTTGAAAATGATAATCCAAAATTTCCATCTCTCAATTGTAATTTTCTTCTGGGTTTTTTTTTTCAGCCCTCTGCCCTCTTCCTTGCCCCTCCTCTCATCCGGAACAGCCATCATATCTCTTGCTGCAGGTACAGGTCTGTCTGAGGGGAGTGTTGGTGGTAGCAGGTGAAGAAATGTCTTCTTGGGGTGAGGCCAAAACATGATGACCTACATACCAGTCTGAAGTAGTGTTGGAAACTGGAGGATAAAAGACAGGCAAGTTATGAAGCACCCACTATTTCCCCCAAACAATGTGGAAACTCCCACAATTTCCCTTGACCACAGTAGAGAGGAAAAAAAGTCCCCAAAGTGCAGTTTCCCCTGGCAGTCTTTACAGAAAATCTCTGTGTTTACCTGCATGAGATAAAAAGAGAGAATCCAGTGTGGCTAAACAGGACAACTTAGAGAGAGACGGCCACTGGCTGCACAAACACCAGGCATGTTCCATATGAGCCAGTAGTAGACAAGCTTTGTGTTCTGAGGTAGGTGGACTGGTAGGTGAGATCAGTTCCTCTCATCATACCAGAAAAACAAAAATAAGAGTAGAATAAAATAAAAAATAATTAATCACAAGGTATTTAAGTAGGCCTAGAAAAGAAACTTGATCTCAAATTGACTAACCTGTTTTGAAAGCCTATATGGCTGGCATTGTGTTTAGCTCATTTGCAACCATCTTTTCTTTGTATAATCATATTTAAAAGTGCCATATGTGGTCTCACTTTTGCTCTATATTATTATATACATATGGCTCTACTTTGTTCTTAGAAAAATGTAGGGAAGGTTCTACAACTCCACCTTTGCCCTAAACTGAGCATCCTAAAAGCGCGGGGCTTCCCGTATTCCCTACTGCCTATCCTGGCCAAAACAAACAGGCTTTATCTTGTTGCCACGTTTTAGTGACTAACTCCATTTCACATTTCTGAACTGAGATTGCCATTCTGAGTCACTAACAACTGTTTTCTCACCCTCTTTCTTCTCCTGTTCCTCATAATATTTCTTATTTACCACCAGGTGGCAATGAATAAATACGCCCAAGCAGGCAAACATTAGAAGCAGTCTAAGAAAATAACATACCATTCCAAAAAAAGGTGCAAAATAAAAATGTTCATCTTGACAGTCTCAGAATAAAATTAAACTTAGAGCTGGTTTGGAGTAAAGGAGCAGGGAGTTCAGATTCTGATCTGCCTTCAGTTTGGTTTCTGTTGATTTCTCGTTCTAATCTGAGAGGTTTCTTCCTCAAACCACTGTAATAGTAACATGAGACAAAGTCATGAGCATGCAATAAGATATTGGGGGGGGCAGTTTTCAGCTATAACCCAGTTGGTAACATGCTTCTGGGGCTTGCATGAGACTCTAAGCTCAATCCCCAACACTAAATGATCTGGATGGCAGTGTGCACCTATGATCCAAGCACCTGGAAGGTGGAAAGAAGAAAATCAGAAGTTCAAGGTCATCCTCGGATCTATAAAAAACTGTAGATGGGCTTAGGACAGAGGAACCCCTGTCCTAAATATTCCAAGTACATAAATAAGGATTTTGCTTTGTGCATTGCTAAGCTCTGTACAGTCACTGGCAAGAAAGACACAACACACACACACTCTCTCTCTCTCTCTCTCTCTCTCTCTCTCTCTCTCTCTCTCTCTCTCTCTCTCTCTCTCTCTCACACACACACACACACACACACACACACACACACACACACACACACACAAAGGTTGTGGATCCAAATCAAGAATCAGAAAGCTAGCTGAGAATGCATTCTGTGGTTTTCCTTTTTCTGAAGGGAAATTCTCCCACCACATTCCTATACCAGTACATTTTTGAAACGTTCTTGCTAGTTTTTAAATTTTTATTTTGTCTCTACATGTGTGGGATAGACGGATGCCATGACACACGGATAGAAGTAAGAGACAACTTGTCAGTTCTTTCCTTCTACCACATGGCTCCCAGGGATTAAACTTGAGTCACTAGGTTTGGCAGCAAGCACCTTTATTCAGCGAGCTATCTCACTGCTTTCCTTAGGTAAAACAAAAAAGGATTGTTATGTTTTAATATATAATAAATCTTCAGTCTTTTAACCACATCTTTTTAATCATGTGGAGTCCCTCTTTTTCCTTTCAGAACACTCAGTAGCTTCCTCTTTCATCTCTGGTACCCTAAGAGGCTCCCCCTGCATGGCATCACATTCAAAGATCAAGACCAAACCTCAAAGCTTCCAGCTAGCTGTAACTCCAGAATTCTAACTCCTGTCTTTTCTCATTACTGTCTAGGAACCTTGACTTCTTTCCTTTTCATCAGCCTCTCTGGGGAAAAAAAAAGGTCCAAAGTTATCACCTATCATTTGTCCCTTTGCACTGCTATAGCAGAATGTCTGAGACAATCACAATTACCGTACTCATCAAAGGCAGTCTGAAAACATTAGCTTCTGCCTATCTTGTTTCCATTCTGAACTTGACATTTATCCAAGTCATCCAAGACACACATTCTGGTGTGTCTGAAGACAGCTACAGTGTACCTATATATAATAAATAGATAAATAAATATTTTTAAAAAAAAGGAATTCATGTACTAAATTATAGGAGATGAGTTGGAATACATGAGGGGATCATTCTTAACAGAGTAGGTAGAGCTCTTTGAAATTATGATTGTGTCTCCAGGGAGAGAAGAGCAGACCCAAAAAGTTGAAGTTAGGGTTCTGGATTTTTCCAGGTAAAACTAGATTTTGGAGTCACGCAGGAGGAGAAAGGGAAGTATAGGAGAAACTTTACTCTAAAGAAGTTAGCTCTCATGCTCTAACTTAAGAATGAGGTCCCTTGGTGAAAATGGCATACGCCACGCCTTTCCTGAGGATTTCCTGACATGTAAGGATACTACTTGATGCTTTGTTTCAAACAAAAGTTTAAGGGCAAGGAAAACAATAAATATCATTATTAAAGCATTTCTGCTAAATGACTACAGTACCACCTCCTCAGACATTCTTAGGAAATGTATCTAGGTGTTTCTAGGTCATCAGTTGGGGAGGGACTGCTATTGACAGATATTCACTCATTGGTTGGGGCCAAGATGTTACTGTCCCACACAACAATAAGATCCCCCCCCCACACACACCCAGCAATGACATTGAGTTTCCCCACCAGACATCTGTGTGGGTGAGAAATATCTGAGCTAAGAATTTAACTACACTAAATATAAATACAAAGTAATTTTTGCACTGCTCTAAGATGTAATGATTTTTCCAGGAATAGAACCACCAAATAAATTCAGAAGTTTTTGAAATGTGTTTGCTTCGAATCTTTCCCAGGAGTTCTTGATCATCTGAACAAAGTCAAAGAATTGGTGACAACTTATCCACGGTGTTTAAGTTAGCAACATAAACCTTAAACCTGCCTCTATTTGGATCCAACCCCTGCATATAGGAGCAATCAACTGTGTGTGTTACATTATGCCACCTTTATGTACCATGACAAGTGATCAAAATGTTTACTATGAACACATTTTCCTTATACTTTTTATGTTGCAATGAAGACTTTTTTTGGTTTTTACTCATACTTTTAAAATACTGTATTATTTGTTAACTTAATTTCAATAGTGTATAGTAGTCACTCCCTAAGATTTTCCTTGGAAAAAAAGGCTGTGTGACAAGTAAGGTAGTATATTTGATTTTAAAAAAAAAAAAGCTTAATTTAGCTCACGGCTTTGGAGTTCCAAAGCCCAACATCAGAAGGCCTGATTGCTCTGACCTCATGAGGGTAACAGATAGGGGCAGAAATAGCAAAACAAGCTCTAGGAGAAAGGGTCAAGACAGGAAAGGACTGACTCATTGGGTCCTGAAATCCCTTTTCAAGATATAATTGCAGTGACTTTAAAACCTTCTGCCAGTGCCCAGCTCCCAAAGTTTCCAAACCTTCTAGTGTGCACTATCCAGGGGATCAGTCCTTCTCACGTGGGCCTTTGAAGGACCATGCCATGTTCATATCCAAGCAGAGGCACTGTCGATAGTTAATGGAGATGATTACTTGGCTTCTGTTGATTTCAATGACTTCATTCATCAAATGAGCAAATGAGGGGTTGAAGAGATGACTCAGTTGTTAAGAGCACTGACTGCTCTTACAGAGGACCTGGGTTTGACTCTCAGCACCCACATGGTAGCTTAAAACCATCCATAGCTCCAGTTCCAGGGGATCTAATGCCTTCTTCTGAACTTCCTGGGCACTGCATACATATGGTACACATATACACATGCAAGCCAAACACATAAAATAAAATGGATAGATCTAAAAATCTAGAAAAAAATATAAAAAATAAACTATCTCCTGGGGAAAGGAGAGTGACTAGGAAGTTAAGAGTGCAAACTGCACTTGCAGAGGACCCAGGTTCCATTCTCAGCACCCCGCATCAGGTAGCTCACAAACACCTGTCACTTCAGACCCCTTGCCCTTTGACCTCTGCAGGCACTGCATGCATATAAACATTACACAGGCACAGACATAAAAACATATTCATAAAACTAAATGGGAAAAATCTTCAAAAGAAATTAAAGTGTGTCTTCTGTGGGAAAACAGGTCTCAGTGGTCATTTAATGAATCAGTTATCGAAAGGTGATAAAGAGAACATCTTTCTAGTAGCTGAATTTTCTCCTTCCTTTGAGCAGCAGGAGGCTAGTGGTGAGGGGAGGTCTAGGGCAAGAAGCAGCAGCTGACATGGACAGCAACAGCTAGAATCCAACAGCTGTGGGAGAGGCTTGAGCAGCTGTGTGGGGGCACGCAAGCCCACAAGGGGAGAGCCCCGACAAGAGACCCACACAACAAGCTGGGGTGGTGCAAAAAGTCTAGTGCAATTGCCATTTGTCCTCTATTCCCCAGGCGGCACACAAGTTGATCTTTTAAGTGTAAAACATTTTCCTTCAAACTGGGCAATGTAATTGTACTGTATTTGGATAACCTGCCTTGCCCAAGGGTGAGCCCTTGTTTTTCTGGTGTCCTTAACATTGGCAACAGGCCCTTGAGCTTCTGAAATTGTGATGGATCAACAGTTGTTTCTGGGAGCCAACCAGATAGCATTCTCTAACTAGTGATCTTAATGTTAAAGAGCCTTTATTAGCAGAGCATGAAGTCTGCCCCAGAATTCAGGTAAGATCTTCTACACGAAGCTAAGAGAACTCAAAAGATTTGCCTACAGACTCACAGCTAGTGAGTATGGATGAGATCAAAGGCCAAAAATAGTAGGGCTGACTAATATATCTGGAATATTTGGTGACTTTGATTGCTTGTGAATGTCCATGGATCTTGGTACTATAATCTTAACTTTTCAAGGACCAAAAGAGCCCAGACACACACACCATACTACACCTATGCTTGTTTTTTGCTCTGCTACAACTGGGTGTTTTGTAAAGAGTTGTGACAAAAAGTTAAAATAGTTATGATTGTTAGGATTCTGTCTAAGCTCCACCCCACAATTACCTGGCAATAACCAGGTATGCCCCTCCCCACAGTTACCTGGCAACCTCTGGGACACATTCTGTAGGAACACTAAGCTGCCTAGACTGCAATAGAACCATAACCCTTGATAAATCATCTCTGCCACAATGCCCTGCAGTCCAGAACACAATTCTTTGTGGTGCTCAGGTATATCATCGCCTTCCTGCCAGCTGGTCAGGAGTTTGCACATTGGTACTCCTTTTTCCTGAACTGGGAGTAATCCAGGGAAACAAGCCCCTGCAAATCCCAGTTGTAGATATGATAGCTGCCCAACATAATAGGGCAGTTCAGGTTGTGACTCTCTTGGTCGCTACGGGAATTGCTGTAGGTGTTGGTACTAGAATTGCAGGGATAATGACTTCCATGACCCAATATGAAACATTCACTTCCCAGTTTAAAAGCAATCTTCAAGAAATGTCTGAAACTGTGCTTACTATCTAGAAACAGATTGATTCTTTGGCAGCCGTGGTGCTTCAGAACCGACAGGGCCTAGATGTCCAGACAGCTAAAGAAGGTGGTCTTTGTCTATTCCTTCAAGAAGAATTCTGTTTCTAGGTCAACCAATCCAGGATAGTGAGAAATAAAATCCAGGAGCTACAGTCAGATATAAATAATCCAGTTCTGGGATTTTCGAAAACCCTATATGGAAGTGGATACTCCATTTTGTAACACCTTTTTTAGTCTTCCTCCTGGTGTTATTCGCTCCCTGCCTCAGTAATCTTGTTTCTACATTCCTTCAACAGCAAATACAAAAAATTTCTAACCAAACTATTTATCAGTTCCTGTTACAGGATTACCAGTCACTGCCCACAGAAGAGCTGCTGTCCACAGAGGTACCTGACGCAAATGTTCACCAAGTGGACCCTGATGGTGAAAGTCAGCTACACCCCAAAATTGACGACACCCCTAGACAGCAGGAAGTAGCTTAAAAGACATACACAGTGCCCTCATTCCCTTTCACCATTGGCTTTCCCCTCCCCTTTTTTTCTTCTCTTTATAATAAGAAAGGAGGTATGTTGGTACCAGGACCTCTGAAACCTGTGACATCACATAGGTGACAACGTGACCTATACACCTGTTGCCAAGACAACAGCCACCATATTCCCAGAATCCATTGGGCTCAACTCTACCTGTGACCATGTCACCATCCGAGTATATATAAGAGGAACGCCCCTCCCTCTCTCTCTCTCTCTCTCTCTCTCTCTCTCTCTCTTCCCCTCTTCTCTTTCCACCACCACCTTTGCCCTTTCCCCTCTCAGTAAACCTCACACAGAACTGTTTGGCCTGGTGTGATCTTTCTGGAGCTGCCACCACCCTACAATCCCAACAATGATGATAACAAGGTGTGGCATTTTTCCACGAGGGATTTTGTCATTGTTTTGAGTTGTTTTCAGTTCTCAAACTTGCACAAAGATAGCATGGGAAGAATTTCAAGCCACAAAGTTAATAAAAGAAGGCAAAATCAATTCTCATAAGATAAAAGGCAAGTAAAGAACTGGGTAGACTTAAGTGCTTCACCTGCACAAATAAAACCTTTTGGTGGAGGCCTAGATTCACAGGGAGGTCAGCAGCAAGGCTGGCATGGAGGGAAAGAACCAGGAAGATGCAGAGAACCACAGAGAGTACCTGTCACTTCCATTCCAGCCAGTGCTGGAGGATTCAAAACCCAAATCACAGAGCAGAAGCACGGGGCTAAACACAAGGCTAGAAGAGCAGACAGCAGTCCCGAGACACACTCAAAGGAGAAAAAGAGAGGGGAAAATGCCAGAGTTTAGCCGAACTTTCTTTTTTTTTTTTAATTTTGAGTATCGATTTCATTTTTTAATTTATTTTTTTATTATTTATTTTCTATATTTTTTATTTACATTCCCAATGATTTCCCCTTTACTGGTTCCCCCCCCCCGAAAGTCCCATAAGCCCTCTTTCCTCCCCCTGTTCCCCAGTCAACCCCCTCCCGCTTCTCTGTCCTGGTATTCCCCTATACTGCTACATCCAGTCTTTCCAGGACCAGGAGTATCTCCTTCCTTCTTCTTGGAAATCAATTGATATGTGAATTGTGTCTTGGGTATTCCGAGCTTCTGGGTTAATTATCCACTTATCAGTGACTGCATACCATGTGTATTCTTTTGTGATTGGGTTACCTCACTAAGGTTGATATTTTCAAGTTCTGACCATTTGCCTAAGAATTTCGTGAATTCATTGTTTTTAATTGCAGAGTAGTATTCCATTGGGTAAATATACCACATTTTCTGTATCCATTCCTTCGTTGAGGGACATCTGGGTTCTTTCCAGCTTCTGGCTATTATAAATAAGGCTTCTATGAACATAGTGGAGCATGTGTCCTTATTGCATGCTGGGGAGGCCTCTGGGTATATGCCCAGGAGTGGTATAACAGGGTCCTCCGGGAGTGTTATGCCCAGTTTTCTGAGGAACTGTCAGACTGCTTTCCAGAGTGGTTGTACATCCCACCAGCAGTGGAGGAGTGTTCCTCTTTCTCCACATCCTCACCAACACCTGCTGTCTCCTGAGTTTTTGATCTTAGCCATTCTGACTGGTGCGAGGTGAAATCTCAGGGTTGTTTTGATTTGCATTTCCCTAATGACTAAGGATGTTGAACATTTCTTTAGGTGCTTCTCAGCCATTCGATATTCTTCAGGTGAAAATTCTTTGTTTAGCTCTGTACCCCATTTTTTAATAGGGTTATTTAGCTCTCTGGAATCTAACTTCTTGAGTTCTTTGTATATATTGGATACTAGCCCTCTGTTGGATGTAGGGTTGGTAAAGATCTTTTCCCAATTTGTTGGCTGCCGCTTTGACCTTTTGACATTGTCCTTTGCCTTTTGGATCAAGGACCTCCACATAAAACTAGACACACTGAAACTAATAGAAAAGAAACTAGGGAAGAGCCTTGAACACATGGGCACAGGGGAAATTTTCCGAACAGAACACCAATAGCTTATGCTCTAAGATCAAGAATTGACAAATGGGACCTCATAAAATTACAAAGTTTCTGTTAGTCGAACTTTCTACTCACTCAGTCCTACCAGGAAACAGGCAGCAGGGGAAACCTCAGGTCACGCTGCTCTTTCGAACCAATCCAGGAAAACTTAACTGTGCCATTGAATAAAAATTCTCTGAGGAGACAAAAAGCTGCTTCCCAATCTACACCATCCTGTAAACGTTCACAAATATCTTTTGAGAATGTCCCAATGCTCTGCTCCTAATGACATTCAAGATTAGACCATAGCTGTCTTTTCTCAACTATCCCCTTTCAGGACTTTCTAAAAGGCCTGCTTCTTCTGATTCTACCCAGCCAAACACATTTCTCAAAACTCTACTTCAGTATTGTACCCTGCATAGACACACAAAACTCATCATCATTGCCTTTATTTTTTTATTTTAGGTGTGTGTGTATGTGTGTGTGTGTGTGCGCGCGCGCACACACACACGTGCAAGTATATTATGTGTTCAGGAACCCACAGCGATCAGAAGAGATATAAAATCCCATGGAATTGGAGCTAGAGATGGTTGTGAGCTGCCTCGTGAGTTCTGGAAACCAAACTTGTCCCTGCAAGAGAATTAAGTAATCCTCATAACTGCAGACCGTCTCTCTGTCACCATTCACTCTTGTTTTTAAAGCATTTTCCTAGGGGGAAGGAAAGTCATTCCAGCTTTCTTACGTTCACAATCAGATGCATTTTTAAAAATAAACACAACTGCCAGCATGATGCTAGGCAATTGTTAGCATCCCTCACCTCCACGTCTAACCAGCCAAATGTCCTATGACTCTGTAAGTGAATGCCACACTTCCCCCAACAACCCAAATACGAGCCATTGTTGTTTCTTCCCTGGACTATATACTCTGGTCAGCTGCTGCTCCCTGCCTCCTCTCCCTTGATTCAGACACTCAGGCTAAAAACATACATCTAAACAAATGGCTTCCGTGTACAGAATAATTGCAGATTCTGATTTACAGAGTAGGATGTTCTGACTCCACAAGCCAGTTCCCAAGACCAGCTCCAGCCCACATTGTTGAGTTCATCTTCCCTTCTCCTCACTGACCTCAGCCTAGCCCACCGCACCACACTGCACAACAGTTCTTGGGTATAGGCCACTCTCCCATCCGGTGTGTGCTTATCAAACTTTGCCTGCCCAGGCCTGAAGTAGTGTCTGTATCCAACTGACTTGTCTCCAGTCCCAGCATGCCCCGCTGACAACCTGCTTCAAGGATCCTCCTTCCAGTTCTGCTTAGGCCACGGATCTCCTCATGCATCCCAGCTTCCTGCCAAGCCCTCAGCAACTGTTCTTCCTCTAATAGCAGAGCTTGTTCCCACTCTTTGACACTCTGGTCAAGCCCCACTCTAGTCTACATCATTGACACCTCCTCCAATAATCCAATTTTCCTTTTACCTGTTCAGTCTCCTAGTATTTCTTATCAGATGAAAAAAGGTGTTCTGCTACTTATTAAGTCACTACCTATCTTCTTCTTCTCTTCCTCCTAACAGGTAAACAGTGAAGCCAGATGTGCAGGGTTTTCTATTTTCGTGTTTGCCACTGTGTCTCCAACACTTAGAACAGTGTCCAGGCTACCAGAGGAGCTCAGGGAGTTTCTGTTGAATGAATAGTCACACTATTCATAGTTCAGCCAGGGTGAACATAAAAATCACCTTTTCCATATATATCCTGCCAACAAGCTTCCCACACCCCTTCTGCCCTCTTTTTCTGTCTCTAACAAGTTGCCTTTCACATGACTGCAGCGATTGGCCACAGACATAGCAGGATCATAGAAATCTATGGAATCCCCAGACGCCCCAGGACTCCCAGGGACTAAACCAGCAACCAAGGGGTACACATGGTTCCAGCCAGAAATGTGGCAGAGGAATGCCTTGTCGGACATCAGTGGGAGGAGTGGTCCTTGGTCAGGTGAAGGCTCAATAGATGCCCCAACAAAGGGAAATCAAGGGAGGGGGGGGAGTAGGTTGGGTAGAGGGGCATATACTTGGAGGCAGGGAGGGGGAGGAGGGGTTGGGGTTATTGGGGAGGGGGAAACCAGGAAAGGTTTTACCACTTGAACTGTAAATGAAGATTATATTTAATAAAAAAGAAGAAAAGAACGGAAAAGAAAAGAAAAGAAATCTATGGAATCCATCTGAAAAAGGCTCTCAGACTCGGAGACATTAATTCAGGGTCTTAGGCCCTTTCCACCAACCCTAGCAGCTTCAAAAAGTGGTGGTGCACGCCTTTAATGCCAGCACTTGGGAGGCAGAGGCAGGCGAATTTCTGAGTTGGAGGCCAGCCTGGTCTACAGAGTGAGTTCCAGGACAGCCAGGGCTACATAGAGAAACCCTGTCTCACAAAAACAAACCAAAAAAAAAAAAAAAAAAAAAAGTAAACAACAAAAACTAAGTTCTTTAAACACCTAAGACTTCAGGGTTCAGGCCTCCCTTTTACTTTATTGTATAGGAATTCCGAACAAGGAGGGAAGAGAGGGAATTAAAAAAGAGAAAGGAAAGAGGAAGGAGGAGCAGAAATAAGAAAGAAAAGGAAGTGGGGGCAGGGAGAAAAAGAATGCTACGTTTTTTTGTAAGTTGATGCTCAGCCCAGAGGTTAGTTAGCATGAGAATACTCCAACCTTGTAAACCCCTCACTTTTTTCCCTTGCAGGGAAAAACGGAGCCGTAACAACGAACAGTGGCCAGCCTTTTATCTCAGCAGGCACTTCCTCAACCTCGCGCTCTCTGGTTCTTGTTGTTGTTGTTGTTGTTGTATTTGAAGCCGCCAGTTCAAGAGTTAAGCCATTTCTTAGAAAACTCCTTTCCTTCCGGGCCTGGTTGGAAGGCCGTTCTTTTAGATGAGGAAATCAGGAAATCTTTCTGTCTCACAGCCTACCCATCTTTATAATCATGATAATAAGTGAAATTCACATCACTAACACATCTCATTGAAAAGTGTTTACCTGTCTATGATTTTTTTTTAATTTAATTTTATTTTATTTTTTTAATTTACATTCCAAATCACTTCCCCTTTCCCGTTTCCTCCCTCCCCGAAAGTCCCATAAGCCCCCTCCTGTCTATGATTTTTGTAAACAAATTTCACTAGTTGGAATACCTGGAATGCCAAAGAGCAGATGCAGTTACCAACCTTGATCACTAGGTGGCGCTCAGACTGTGAGGCCTGGTTTTGGGAGTGGTTGGAATCTGAAGCTCAGGAATAGATTTAGAAAGTTGCACATTGGTTTCTTACCAGCAGTTGTTACTGTCTTTATTTGCAAATGTGTATGCATAGGTGTGTCTATAGAATAGTAACTTTGAAACTGTATATAGACCCCGGTCCTGTAAAGACTGGATGTAGGGGAATGCCAGGACAGGGAAGCGAGAGGGGGTTGAATGGGAAAAAGACGGAGGGAAGGGGGCTTATGGGACTTTCAGGGAGGGAGGAAACGGGAAAGGGGAAATGATTTGGAATGTAAATAAAAAAACTTAGAAAATAAAAAATAAATAAATAGATAAAAAAAAGAAACTGTATATAGAATGTATGTAATATATAGTATGTATAATTGTAACTATAATAGCATTTGGAATATATAATGCAAAATGCATCTGTAATAGTATATAAGATGTGTTTATAATATAGTGTATATATAACATAACTTATAATAATTATACCTTTCTAAAAGAATCAGAAGAAATTTGTGGTCATTTGAATGAAATGTCCCTCGTAAGTGTCAGGCACTTGAACACTCCTCAGTGGGTGGCTTTGTGGGACTGATTTATCAGTGCAGCCCAAGGAAGGATGTCACCAGAGCAGACTTGGGACTTCAAAGGATTCGCACCAGTTCAAGTTCACTCTGTGCATCCTGTTTGGTGTCCAAGATGTGAGCTCTCAGCTGCCGTCCCAGCTGCCTGCTCCCTGCTAGCTGTGATCTGCCATGCTAGAGTCCAGCCTTCCAGAACTTTACCTCCAAAATAAAACCGCTTCTTCTGTAAGTTGCCTTACTCATACATATCACAGCAAAATAAAGATAACTCAGATAAAATTTTAAGTTACCTATTAGAATTGTTTGATTAAAAACTTCTTAAGATCAAACTTTGAAAGAAATTCAATCTACTCAAATGAAAGGTCCCATACTTCTAAGTCCTTTTCAATTTGGGCCTTGAGGGGGGGGGGGGTTGGTTTTGGTTTTTCAGACAGGGTTTCCCTGTGTAGCCTTGGCTGAGGAACTCACCATCTAGTCAAGGCTGGCCCCCAAACTCAGGGTTCTACCTGCCTCTGCCTCCTGAGTGCTGGAAGTACTTCTTTGACGAGACAAAAACAATAAGATTTTAAAACCAAGGGACCTTTAACATTGAAAACAAGTGTGACGCATGCCAGTTTTCTTCCTGGTTCTCTGTAGAAGTCAGTTCCCTAGAGATTCCAGCCTAGACTGGCAACGCATTCTAGACGTAACCTCTACTAGTCTGGAAGACATAGCTGGCAGTTTATTTTAGCCCTCTTCCCTCCCATGCTTGCTAAACTAAAAATCAACTTTAAGCCACAATCAGTTTTCCATTCTCCTTTCCTCTCCTAAGATCTAACTAGTAAGCTTTTGACAACGACCAAGATCTCACTGTGTTCCTGGGGGATTGTGTTCAGCACTTGCCTCAGCCTGCCCTTATTAAATTTTTAACATGCCTGGGTTCACTAAGACATGTGCTCTCTTCCTTTTCCTCCCACCCATCTACCTGCCTGGGTGTTACTAAAAAAACCACACGTTAACTCTTCAGGTTGGCATTGCTGTCTTCTCAGGCTGCCATGCAAACAAGACAGGGTAGGGAGGCAGGGTTTCACACAAGACGTACACAAGCATTACCACAAGGAATCTGAATCATACATAGCTTCTTCACAGTACTGACTTGCCCACTCTCACACTCCAATGATGCGGAAATAAAATTGAAATATTAAAGTGGTTGTGCAGCGATGTTTTTTAGCTTTCTTGTGAGATCTGATAAGAACGGGGATAAGAAGGTATTTAGGTAAAGGCTCCTCTCTAAATACACACTTGGGTGTGAGGCAGAACTCCCAGCTAATTCCCACACAGTGCCCGCCCCCTCCCCTTCCAGCAGCCTCAGATTCAGCTCACCTCCCTTTTGTGGCTTTTTGTACTCATTTTCCAACCTCTTCCATATAACGCAGGCTAAGCAAGCAACACCGACTCACAGCTTCTCCACTCCCTTTTTTGCTCCTAGGAAAAATACAATGTTTTAGAGAACTTTAATACTTCAGAGATATACAAGGAGCTCACAGCATAACTAAACACAGAGAGAAATGCAGTATATCCTGGAAGTGCCAATATGGTAGGTACTATTCGCCTAATGCTTATTAATTAACGTAGGTGGAATGAGTGGTTTCTCTTTTATTTTTAGTTTTGTCTGTTCTCATCTTGAGCTGAGCGTCAGTCAAACATCCTGTTTAACCTAGAGACTAATTTTAATCAGGGTCCCTCTTTGTTTCAGCAAACTTCACCACTGATCATCTCAAACTTTTTTTACCTGGACACACCCATGAAATGCCTGTCTTTAAGTCACATACTGATTACAGGAGCTCCTGTTCCCATATTTGATCCTATTTTCTTTGCCTTTTCTATGGCCAATATTATTGCCACCTTTCTTAGTTTCTTTTTTTTCTTCTCCTTCTTCTCCTCTTCCTCCTCCTTTTTTTCTGTTGCTGTAACAAAATACCCAAGATTGAATGATTTGTGAAGAAGAGAAGTTGATTTAGGTTTCGGAGCTAGAGAAGTCAAAAGTATAAGTGAGTATCTTAGCAAAAGTCATCTGCAGGGACCTTTTGATTGCATCACAACAGGACAAGACAGCCATCTTCTTTATTGTATAAAGCCTTCATATGACCTACCTTAGCAATGGCATCTAATCCAAGTTGCTTCCCAAAGGTATGACCCCCATGTATATGAACCAGGGATTAAACTCTCAATACATAAAGTTGAGGGGGGGACATTCATATCATAGCATCACCATCCCCCTCATTTGATACAGGAGCAAAGCTGAGACTAAGAAAGCATGTGGTTTGCATAATATCACACAAGCTGTTAGGTAACAGTATTAAAACCTCCCAAGACATCTCAGAGAAACTTCAAACTGTTACTATCTCAGAACTGACCTGGCTCTGATATGAAGACTCGGGTACCTGAACAATTTGAGTGTCTCTTTCCTAGCAAAGTGGTGTGGATCAAGAGAAAAACATCTGGGGTGAAGAGAATGGCCACAGGCTGCCTCAGTATATGTTAATCAATCAATGGCTGTAAAGTTAGCCAAACCTTAATGGAAGTTCCTCTCAGTGGGATTAAACCTACTTGGAAGGCACACGGACCAGCAGGATAAACAATGAGAGTCACCCTATGTAGCAATTCAAGTGTAGAACACTTAACCATAGAGCAAAAGGCCTTTAAAAATAAGACGTTCTTCATACAATGAATAAGAGTGAATCATACACTTGGAGAAGAAATCAACATGGAACCACGTGACCAAATCTCACACTTGCAATATGAACCAAAGACCGCAAATGCCAAAAAGTTCATTCCGGGTGACTCCATTTTATAAAATGAAAAATTAGGAAAAGCTATTTGGCTAGACTTTACATCATGATAGAGGTTAGTTTGACGGCATAGGGGTGGAGGAATGAGCCAAAAGAGCAACCCTGACATCTTTGCTTCTGAAAAGCGTGAGCTAGGAACACTAGCCAAAGGGTCCTACAGAACTGAGTTCAATCCTAGTTCTACAAATGAGTGACTTTAACAAGTGACTTCCCCTGTCGGTGCCATGGATTTTTCCATTTATAAAATGGACTAATAATATACTGCTCCAAGGGTTGGTGTGAGAAGAAACATAATATATGTAAAGTGCCTAGCAGCATGCGTAGGTGCTGTAATAAATGGTAACTATTATTATCCCCGCCCCTGTGCCTGATAGTAAACCAGGATCAGAGGGGAGATAGGTAAGCACACAGCTGAGAAGGGAAGGGAAGGACCAAGCCAGGCTATGATCAAAGATGTACAGAATCCACTCCAACGCTGCACAGCTATGAGCTAGGTTTCCTTCCCACAGCCCACACAATCTCCTAAATCTTGCTTCTGCAAGTGTGGGCCGGCCCCTTGTAACTAGCAAAGCTGTTCTGGTCTCATCGACATGAGCCCTTGTTAGGAGACCTGACACTGATCTGATAAGTTAATTTGTACTAATGCTCTCAGCATGGTTGCTAGCCGCCTTATAGGCCACCCTTCTAGGGATCTAAGTTGTGTTTTAACCAGAGCTTTATGGGTGTACAAGGCCTTGCCCTAAGCTGAGTGTCATTTAACCTTATCCTGGGTCAGAAAGGAACCAGTCAGGGAAAGAAGTGAGGGACACTATAACCAAAGCAGTGTGAAGTTCAGGGTTGCAGGAATAAGCAAGAGTTCAGGGGAAGTCCCAAAGATGAAGTCAGACAACTTCAACTTGGGAGGAGCAGAGTCCGAGTGGGAGGCCCTCAGATCAGAGGCCTGCACTGCTAGGGAAGCAGAGTGGAGAAGGAGTTTTCAGATTTCACTTAGAATTGTTAAGTGATGTCTTAGGACATCCACACAGAGGAGGACGCTTAGCAACAAGTGTCAACAGTTGACACATGTGCAGTGGGGAGGAATCTTTGTAACATCCTGCTACATAGGAAAAGCCAGACCCCAGAGACTAATGAAATTCTAGAAAAGGACAAGCTTATCTATGCTGACAGATGCCTGGGGCCAGAAGTGTGTTTGTTCAAAGCGGCACAAGAAAAGGTTTCTAAGTAATGGGAGCAGTTTGTATCTGGGTTGAAGTGGCCGTGATGAGGGTATGCATGTACATTTGTCAGGGCTCACTGAACCGTAGTTTATTTCATGTCCGTCCCCAATAAAGTTAATTTTAAAAGGAAAAAAAAAAAGAATGATATGTTAGTCACAAAGGTTGTTGAGCTCAGGAGTAAGGTAAGAGGCCCACAGGAGAACATCACAAGCCCCAGACCCCACTCTTCTAGAAAATTAACATTCGCTCAGGGTATAGCAAATAAGGAAGGACTTTCTGATTGTCTTTCCTGATTTGTGAGATGGGCTTGATTAATCTCATTTTATAGGCAAGGAAACTCAAAGCACAGAACAATTAAGGGAACTGGCCTAAGTTTTCTGACTCAGAATCCTGATGTCTTTCCATTGGCCAGGAAAGGCCCTGGAAATAGCCTCAGATAGAATGCTGCTTCAGTAAAACTGAAGCCCAGAGAGTGTAAATATCTCGACAGAGTCACACTGCTAGCTGAAGACAGAGTCCAAAACTAAAAGTGCCTCTTGTGTGTAACACGCATCAGAAAGAAATGTCACATTGAGATCACCTTGAATGAAGGTAAAGGATTCAGGTGCCATATGTATGCCTCTTGGGGAGGAAAGGATTTATGTTAGCTTATGACCGGGAGGAAGGGATGTCATCAGGCAAGAACCTAGGGTAAGAACGGAAGCAGAGGTCATAAAGGTACACTGCTTCCTGGCTTGCTTCCCGAGGTTTACTCAGCTTGCTTTCTTATACTCCCTAGTACCACCTGCCCAGGAATGGCACTGCCCACAGTGGACTGGGTCCTCCTACACTAGTCATTAATCCAGGCAATACCCTCACAGACTTGCCCACAGGCCAAATCTGATGGAGGCAATACTTCAACTGAGTTTGCCTGTTCCCAGATAACTATAGCTTGTGTCAAGTTGACAAAACAAAACAAAACAAAACAAAAAAAACCCAAAACAAACAATGCACACCAGTATAGAAAATTTACCCTAAAACAAAAGCAAGGCTCCTTCCTAGAGCTCAACACTTCAGCTTCCATTGCATGACATAATTCCCTCATCCCCTTGAGTCCCAAGGGTCTTCTAACTTTAACAAACCCCATGAACCAGCACATGCATTACCTCACCAGAGTCTGGCTTATTTCCTAGCAGTGATTGTCCAATACTGCCCCATCCCCCGTTCTGTTGGCTTTGTACCCTTCATCCATTCCTCCCTGCTGAAATCACAGAGCTCTGCCTGGAGAGCAGACATGGGCCTTCTTCTCCTTGTCAGATGTCGAACATCAGGAAAAGATATCCCTATGTGTCCTCTGTCCCTTAACCCCTGCCCACAGTTTAAATGCATGTCTGTGTAGAGAAGGAGAGAGAGAGAAAGAGAGAGAGAGAGAGAATTGTATGGGGTCATGGAGAGAATTTTGAGAGGAACTACAAAAAATAGTAGATGGTGATTAACTCAGGGCATTTTACAGAGTTGGGGAAGAAGAGTTCTATTGAACATTTAGTTCTTTCCATTGAACATGGTTTTTCCAATGATGATTATATATTATTGTTTCTTATTTATGTCAACAAGAGTAGGCCAGGCCAAGAAATTAGGGATCATATTTATCTACCAATACTTGTATTTTTTCTTTTTCTTTTTTTTTTTTTTTTTTTTTTTTTTTTTTTTTGGTTTTTCGAGACAGGGTTTCTCTGTGTAGCCCTGGCTGTCCTGGAACTCACTTTGTAGACCAGGCTGGCCTCGAACTCAGAAATCCTCCTGCCTCTGCCTCCCAAGTGCTGGGATTAAAGGCGTGTGCCACCACCGCCCGGCTATACTTGTATTTTTTAAAAATGGGAAATAATAAGAAGCATTAATTCTAATGGTATCTAAGATCTACCACTTCCGCTCCAGTACAATGACCAAAATATGCAACAATTTAAATGATAAAAAAGATAGTGTGAGTCACATTAATGGGATGAAGCCAGAAAAGAATGAAAAAGAGGGGCCTCAGGGATTGGAGCCATCAGTGGCTGCATAGCTCACACTGTCAGCCTGTTTTCACCTCTTTGGGGTTCCATCCTGCTTATCTTATAGTCATCTGTGTGCTGACTTCAGCTCCCCCTACCCCTATTCAGACAAATAGTTTGTTTAGGATAAGTACTGGACTGTCTCTGAGCTTAAAACACATACATAGTAAAGGCTGAACAGACATCTATTAAGTAGGATGGGAGGCAGTCCCAAAGAGAGAGCCCAGAGCTGCCACCACCAAGGCCGCGTTAAGTAGCAATCTCCTTTCTTCACTAAAACTATACTGAGAATGTTTCCCAGATTCCTGTGTCTGCTCTGTGGGTATATGGCAAGGTTCAAACTCCTCCTCTTGTTTACCAAAACCTTCCTGGTTCTGGTCCGCACCTGTCTTTCTACCCTGGCTCCAGAGACAAGTGCTGTACCCCAGCAGTCAAACTGGTCCATGTACCACTCCCTGATCGCACCTTGAGGCTCCCTGCCTTCAGGCCTTTCTCAGTCTCGATCTTTCTCTGCCACTAAACACCCTGGTCACGCAAGTGTCTCTCTGAAGACTCCTCCTGACTTTGTTAAGGATTGTACCAATTTGCATGGTTGCCATCGAAGCCGAAAAGGATGAAGGAGTATCTCCCACTCCTAGACTTCCAAGTGCGCATGACAAGTCTTGAGTCCACAGAAAAGAAAAAGGAGTATAACGGAGACCTCTTTTAAGTCAAGCCGGAATTCGCTTGAAAGCTGGATCAAAACTGGGTTGGGTGTAGGATACACTTAAGAATGTCTGTCTAGCCAATTCCTAGCAACACCCACTAGGCGGCGTCCTCAGTCTCATTCCGACCAAGACGCCTCCCGATTTTAAAGTTTATTACCTGTCTAACAAGTTTCCTTCCTGTCCTACTGTCTCTTTAAGAAGGTGAACCAGGTGAGGCTGAGGCCCCGCCCCTCATCTGGCCCCGCCCTCCGCCTCCGCCTAGCCGGCCTGGATTGTCCAGTCCCTCGCGACCTGGCCCAGCCGTAGGGGCCGTGGTCCCAGGTCCCGGCCAGCGCCATGGAGCGGCGCTGGCCCCTGGGGCTCGCATTGCTGCTGCTGCTGCTCTGCGCCCCGCTGCCCCCCAGGGCGCGCGCCGAGGAAGGTACCGATCCCCGCCCTCTCCCTTTCCCGGCTGACGGGCAACAGCCTGCAAGAGCCGGCATTCCTGAGGAGGCCCTTCTCCCCGCGCCCCACTACTTCTCCCTGGCTTCTCCCCAGTAGCGGGGAGATCGATTGACTAGGCCAATCTTTGGTCTTTAACCCCAGACTCCTGCCCACAGGATCAGTCACCTCTACCCTGTTGGCCAGCACTATTTGCTGCGGGTGGAGAGGGAGTTTCTGACCACAGCCAGGAAGCTGCTCTCCCACTGCAGCATCATGGGACCCTCCATATGCCCAACCCTGACTTTGCGGCACTCAGAAGTCTGAGGCGGAAAGCTTCCTTCTGCCAGCCTAACCGGATCACAAATAATCATCCAGTAGTGGAGAAGGGTTAGAACTTTTGGGATTGCCAGGTGTAGGGGTCCAACGTTCCACCTAAAGCTTGGCACACCCTCTGACTACGCCCCTCCCACTTCCCAAAATCATAGCTTCGCCTAACGCCCCTCCTCCTCTACCCTCACCTACCAGAGCTGGCCACTGACAACTGGAGTCAACATCCAGCAGGATCCCCCTGCCAGGGTCCCACTCAGGACTACAAAGGCGTCCCTGACGTCTGCCCACAGCATCCTTGCGGATGTTCTCCGGGGCTTCGTTGGTGCCATTTCTGGGGTTGTTCTTCCAACGCTTGCTGGCCTGACTATGGTTCAGGCACTAGTCCCCCAGTCTTTGCCCCACTCCGCTTTTCTCCTCTGCCTCAGGATGTCACACTGTTAGGGAGACGTTTTGGCAGCCTCGGACTGGGGAGTCCCAGAATACCCAATGTAGGGAGTTGGGCACCTCTCCCCAGGGTGACAGCCTTCTTTTCTCCCGCATTCAGTCACTCTGATGGACACAAGCACAGCACAAGGAGAGCTGGGCTGGCTTCTGGATCCCCCAGAGACTGGGGTAAGTGTCTGAAGGACCTGGGAAAGTTCAAGTTTGAAGGCCAGTGGGAAATGGGGTGGAGAGGTGGGTGGAGGAACAGAAAAGAGCAGGAAAAACTGGAAGTGTCTTCTAGAGAGGGGGAGGGGAAGCTGAGTCAGAGCCTTCAGAATGGTACTCCTGGGGAGTTGGGGGTGTCAAACTTCACTCAGCGGGGAATATCTCTACTCCCCAACCCTCCTACCATAGTGGGGGATGAGCTCTCAACATCTAGGGAGAGCGTGCCTGAGCTAAGGAAGGCTGATTGGGAGCTGAGACACCTGGAGAGCACCCCCATCTCAACTCTATTCATTACAGTGGAGTGATGTGGATGGGGTTCAGAACATTAGAGAGGTCCATAAAAATGTAAATCATAGATGCACTTTTTTTTTTCCTGAAGAAGAGAGCCAAAACTTTCATCAAAGTCTTCAAAGGTATTTCAACTCCCTCAAACTTAAAAGCTGCTCCCCTCCACAGCCCCTCCATTCCTCCCAGGCAGGCTTCACAAGCACCATGTATGTATGTAGCCCAGCTGTTTGAGAAAGAAAATTCCAGCTCCAAGTCGCTAACCTCCTTAGGTGTCACTGAGACCCAGTGAGCAGAGGTGGACAGTTAGTGTGTCGTGCAGACTGCATTCAGACCCAAAGTCCAGAGACACCCTTGCTGCAGCAGAGTAGAACTGGCCTTAGAACCACAGAACGGTATCTCCAGGGTTGGAGGCTTACGGGTCCTGGACCTTACTCCAATACCCAAGACATGTGCTGCTGCTGTTTCTGGGATTAGGGTTATTGCCTTCTTTCTCTCTTGGACTGGAGGGTCGAGGTTCCCCTTTGAGCTCTTCCACAGAGTGGCCTATAATTAGAGTTAATAGACTAAACCATAATGTATCCTCCAGGAGGGGCCATTTGGAAAATCCCAGATTAGGCCAGCTTTAATAGGTGCCTCATCTCATAAACCAGCTAATCACCCACAAGGAAGGCAGCAGGACCATCTGCTGGCTCCCACTGGCTCTTCCTTAAGCTCTACCAGCCCCACCCAAATAACTCGTCCCTAACTGAGCCCCAGTGGAAGCAAGATCCTTTCCTGTCCCGATGCTAGAAGGCAGCGCACCCCCCACCTCCCTCCCAGCAACTGTACACCCAGTCGAGTTCATGTCCCTTCCCTCTTGCTAAAACAGATTAAGTCCTTGGAGCCAAGCTCCCAGAATACACCCATGTAGCAACCAGCAGCTCCTGAGTGTCAAGTGAAAGGATCCTCAGTGCTGTTTCTGGCCCCAGAGTTGTCCCCATCTGTCACTGCTGGAGCTGAAAGAGGCAGTTACAGCTGGGAGCATCTGTTTCCCTAGGCTCCAGCTGCAGCCTTGGCAGTCTGGCCAGTGGTCTGCTGCATACTACCACAACCACCCCGTCCACCTGCCTGGGCCCTATGCCTTCCTCGTAGGCTCCCAGCAAAGTTTCCCCTCAGTACACTCCAGGTGTCCCTTCATTCCAGCTTTGTAACCTTTGGACACACCTTTTGATCTTTGAACTCTGTGACACAATACAGAATTATGTGCATCAAAATGACTCCACCCCACCAACTCTTAATTAGTGACACTTTTTTTTTTAAATCATGAAGGCCCATTCACTGGAGTGGAATAAAATCTTAGAGGGAACTTTCTTAGGGCCTCAGTCTCTTCTCCATCAAGTTATGGGATGGCATCCCAAATATCAGTAAACTATTTTGTGAAATCTGTGGGCTTTTATAACTATATCTGGCCAAGAAAACACTTAAGAGAAAGATGAAGTGTGGTATCTCTCCCACCAACAGATAATCAGAACATCAACAGTAATTAAAGCCTGGAATGATAACAAGAAACGCAGGCCACTGGAACAGAGTAGAAAGTCCAAAACACAGAATCCACATGTACGATACGCTCATGTGGATGACCACGGAATGGTAGTCAATGTGGAAAGTATTGCTGGGGACAGAAGTACTTCCTACCCTCCCCCTAAGGGAGGCTGTGAAAATGACAACAGATGATGAATGAACGAGAGAAACACTATTTTAATTACCTTCATTCACACAGGATGAAGTTCCAGGAAAGTTCAGAGGGTTGAAGCTTGCATATTACCCAGAGCTTTGGAAATGAGTGGGGGCAGGGAGGTGGTGATAGGCCCAAGTGTGAAATGAACAAAGGCTGTCCTGCTGTGCCCAGTGTAAAAGTCTCTGGGGTTAAAGAAGGTTTCAGCAAGCAGCCTTCTTCCTGGCAGTGTTAGTTCACTAATTTAAATTCCTTCCAAAGATGTAAGTTTCCTTTACCAAAGGGCAGCTTCTATGAGCTAATCCTGTATCTATAGTTTTTTCCTAGTAATCATCTCAAACAGTGCCACATAAATATAGTTGGGGGTATGCACTGATCCCCTAAATAACTGATTGGTCACCATACTGCCAACTGGATGGCTGTTAAGTTTTGTGACAGAATGAAAGGAAGAATTCTTCTCCTTGTTTTATGAGCACATACAAAAAAATAAATTCTAGTAAGAATAAAGTTTAAACAAACAAACAATAAAAAACTTCAAAATTTCCAAGGCAAAAGATAAAAAGAATTTTGTGATATCAGCCAAACACACACCCAAAATTCATGATGTTACTATGCAAGAAAATAAAAATGTGTTTTCACATCAAAGATGCCATTAGCAAAAGTGTGGCATGGCTGAGAATATTTGAAGCATACATAGCAAGCAGATAATTAGTATTTATACTATATTTTTTTTAAAAAACTCAACCAAGTCAATAACATTAGTCAATAAACATATACACAGCCGATGAAGAAAAGAGAAACATACAGTCACCCCCTTCAAAGAAACGTGACCTAGAGGGCAACAAGGCTGTCTTGGCCATGGAACTGGCAAAACACAAAAAGAACATTAATATCTCTTCTGATGATCTTTTTAGAAATGAACTCTCTTGCACTTGTTGCCGAAGTGTAAGCTGATAAAACCTTTGGAGGCCAATTTAGCAGCATCTTATAAAACTTGAGATCTATCGATTGAGTCAGCAATTCTATGGAAATCTTACATCCATCAGTCCTAGAAGAAAATGAAATAAAAATAAAAAACTAGAAATGGGAATGTTTAATGGTTATGGTGCATCCATAATGCTTGGGTACCGTTTATATACTGCAACAAGAGACGGGTCTGTATGTCTGCTGTAGGTCTAATTCCAAGGCAGTATTTGTTACAACAAAGGAGGCTACAGAATAATCCTTGTATGATATTTATTCTAACAAGGCAGAACCATTTAGACTATTGCTCAGGAGGCTTTGAAAGGGGTCTAGACGGCTTTATTTCAAACCATTAAGAATGGCTACCTCTCAGAATAAGGGTGGAAGGATGGGGAGACCTAACCTTTGTCAGATGATTCCTGAACCTGCTAGATGTCAAGTTTAAGAGCATAAATTCTGTCCCTGGAGTACCTGGCTTTGTACTCCAGTTCTGTCAGATACTGGGCAAGCCACTCCACACTGCCTCTATATATCAGTGGCCTGTGGAAGTTATGGTAATGCCAGCCATTATGATTACTAGATTTAAAAATTCTTTCAAAGTGGAAAAAAAAAGTCAAGGGGTAGACTAGATAGTACCTGGGAGCCTAGCTAACTGCTGGGACTTCGGTGGTGGCTATACTAGAAGGATACTGGAGAGGGTGAGATCCCCGTGTAAACAGTTCTTAGCTTGTCCCTGTCTTTCAAGGTCAGAGGCTTCCCTATTTGAAAAATAAGGCTCTAAACAAACCAGAAGATGGCTTTTGAATGAGCTTTGCCTTTGTGGGTGCCTGACAATTCTGCTAAGTAGGTCAAAATTCCTACCTAGACTCTTGTATTTGAAGCAGATGAAATTAAGGGACCAACCAGGGCTGCCTAGGATCTTAAGGGGTTGTTATCTTATCTGTCCCAATAATGCCACAGCTTGAAACACTTAACCTACTGTCCTGGGGCTGGAAGGTGAGGTCCCTTAACCTGGGAGTTCTGGCTTCAGCTTTCTGTTCATCAGCTCCAGTCACTGAATCAAATTCTCTTCTTGCAGTGGAGTGAGGTGCAACAAATGCTGAACGGGACACCCCTATACATGTACCAAGACTGCCCAATACAGGAAAGTGGAGACACTGACCACTGGCTTCGCTCTAACTGGATCTACCGAGGAGAGGAAGCTTCACGCATCCACGTAGAGCTGCAGTTCACTGTGCGGGACTGTAAGAGTTTCCCAGGGGGAGCTGGGCCTCTGGGATGCAAAGAGACCTTCAACCTTTTCTACATGGAGAGTGACCAGGATGTGGGCATTCAGCTCCGACGGCCTTTGTTCCAAAAGGTGCTGCCACCCCTCCATGCCATCCCTTCTTTGATATAGATAGTTACCTTGGTCCTTACCATGACCCAACTCAGCCAAGGAGAAATAGAGAAGAAACTGGAAGCAAGTACAAATGTAGAATAAGAAGGCAGGACCGGACACCAGTACAGAAAGGCTGTACTGAGTACCACTGGCTATGCCCTCATTTTAAGGGCATCATTTAACCTCTCTGAACATTAGTTACCTCATCCTAAAATAACCTTATTACTTGCATCCATTGAAATAGCTGATGCCGTTGTCAAAAGGGGAAGCATAGTATAAAGATTTTCAGACATTTCACTTAAATGCCCATGATTTTCATATGTGACATGCCCCCAAGAGTATTGCTAGAACTACACAGGAAAGTGCCTAGCTGCCAATCACCAGTCCCATGCCGTTCTTTCCTAGCGTGGAAACATACTAGAATACATACCAGTCTGGAGCTTATTATTATAGGATGTGCTCTCATTTCTTTCCAAAGAGCAAAGGTTGTAAAGTTTGTTATTGGTAATAAATTAGTTATGACACACTCTGTAACTGATCACCTCATTGGCACCAGACTTGGGAACACCTCCCAGCGGTGGAAATTTTATGGTCCGTAGCATTCCGCTGTCTGAGTTCCAATCCTAGCTCCATCATGTCATAGCCATACTGTCTGTTAGAAGAGCTAATTTGCTGTAGCTCTAGCTTCCTTTTCTGTAAGGTAAAATGGTAAGACATCTTGTCTCGTAGGGTTATTGCATGAGCTGAAAAACATGTCTGTAAAATGCTCACATGGGGACCTTACACATCAGAAGCTGTTCCATCATGGTTGTATAGACTGGGTGTACCTTACCCACAATGCTTGATGTCTGAAGTGTTTCACATTTCAGAACTTGGAATATTTATATAGACATATCTTGGGAATGGGACCTAATTCTATTTTTTTAAAGATTTATTTATTTTATGTATATGAGTACACTGTAGCTGTCTTCAGACACACCAGGAGAGGTTATCGGATTCCATTACAGATGGTTGTGAGCCACTGTGTGGTTGCTGGGAATTGAGCTTAGGACCTCTGGAAGAGCAGTCAGTGCTTTTAACCACTAAGCCATCTCGGGACCTAATTCTAATTATGAAATTCATTTATGTTTTTTACAAGGAATTTTATACTAGTTTGATTCCATTTTTTTAAAGATTTATTTATTTATTATATGTAAGTATACTGTAGCTGTCTTCAGACACTCCAGAAGAGGGCATCAGATCTTGTTACGGATGGTTGTAAGCCACCATGTGGTTGCTGGGATTTGAACTCAGGACCTTCAGAAGAGCAGTCGGTGCTCTTAACCGCTGAGCCATCTCTCCAGCCCCTTGATTCCATTTTTTTATTGTGATTAATCTCATGAGATCGTATATGGAAGTTCCCAGTTGTGGCATGCTATAGGGATTGTCAGGTTTGGGAACTCTTCACATTTTAGTTTTTGGGTTAGAGGTAGCCATCCTATATTAAATCGAGTTGCTTATTATACAGCACGAAACATGGACTTAACATCATTCCTTCTCCTCCCTTAGGTAACAACTGTGGCAGCAGACCAGAGCTTCACCATCAGAGACCTGGCATCAGGCTCTGTAAAGCTGAATGTAGAGCGTTGCACCTTGGGTTACCTCACCCGCCGTGGCCTCTACCTAGCTTTCCACAACCCAGGTTCCTGTGTGGCACTAGTGTCTGTAAGAGTGTTCTACCAGCGCTGTGCAGAGACTGTGCATGGCTTGGCCCACTTCCCTGACACTCTCCCTGGACCTGGAGGTTTGGTTGAAGTAGCTGGAACCTGCCTCTCCCATGCACAGATCAGCTTGGGGTCCTCAGGTACACCACGTATGCACTGCAGCCCCGATGGCGAGTGGCTGGTGCCTGTGGGTCAGTGCCAGTGCGAGCCTGGCTATGAAGAAAGCAGTGGAAATGTGGGATGCACTGGTAAGAAATGGGGAAGTGGGAAACCCCAGGGACCACCTGGGTGGGTCTTCCCAGTCCCCAAACAAGGTTTCCATGATTTTTAACCTGAGTGGGATGTCTGTGGGGGCGGGGGTAAGGGAGGGGGGTTTTGTTCGTCATGTAAAACCAAAACAACAAAAAACATGGTTCTGCCTTCTCTCTCAGCTTGTCCTACTGGTTTCTATCGAATGGACATGAATACACTCCATTGTCTCAAGTGCCCCCAACATAGCACAGCAGAGTCTGAGGGGTCTACCATCTGTACCTGTGAGAATGGACATTATCGAGCCCCTGGGGAGGGCCCCCAGGTAGCATGCACACGTAAGTCTTGCAGTCAGAGCCTGGCAATCTTGCAACAGGTGCTAGACCCTACCTACTTGGGAGCAGAACTCCCAGAGCTTATCAAGTAATGGAGACCCAGGCAGTCAGCCACTGATTAAAGCTGCTCCCTGCCCTCTGTTCTCTCTAGAAGGCAGAGGTATGTTACATACTACTTCCGCTTTGGTAGAAGTTTAATCTCTCATGAGGGTTTTGGAAAATGTAATTGGGATGATAGAAGCAGGTGTTAGTGGCCTGGGTGGGAGGAATGAACACCTATGTGATAACTCTTCTTCTCCCACAGGTCCCCCATCGGCTCCCCAAAATCTGAGCTTCTCTGCCTCAGGGACTCAACTCTCCCTGCGCTGGGAGCCCCCCAGAGATACAGGGGGACGCCATGATATAAGATACAGTGTGGAGTGCTTGCAATGTCGGGGCATTGCACAGGATGGGGGTCCCTGCCAACCCTGTGGAAAAGGCGTGCACTTTTCTCCAGCGGCTTCCGGCCTCACCGTATCTACTGTGCAAGTGGAAGGCCTCGAGCCTTATGCCAACTACACATTTACCATCAAATCCCAGAACAGAGTGTCGGAACTGGACAGTTCCAGCCCTAGCAGCGCTTCCCTCAGTATCAACATGGGGCGTGCAGGTGAGGCACCTAAAGACCACAGGGATGAGTGATGGGCAGGAAGCAGTTGAGGTACGACTTAAGTCATTCCTTCTTACCTTCCGAATTCAACCTTGTCATTCTGGGTGTCTAGAGTCACTCTCTGGCCTGTCACTAAAGCTGGTGAAGAAAGAACCGAGGCAGCTGGAGCTGACGTGGGCAGGGTCCCGACCCCGAAATCCTGGAGGGAATCTGAGCTATGAGCTACATGTGCTGAACCAGGTCAGAAAACACTTGGAGACACCATTCAGTGTTTGGGGTATACCCTAACATTCCTAACTTGGGGTACAGGATCGGGAGAAATATCCAAAACAGACTTTCTCAGGATAAACATCTTCAAAGGATTCTGACCTTACTGTGACAGCCCACCCTGTCCAGGCCCTTCCATGTCTCTCTATCTTCTCCCCTAAGCGTGGCTCAGCACAGCCTCATTAACGCAAGTCCCACCCACAGGATGAAGAATGGCACCAAATGGTGCTGGAACCCAGGGTCTTGCTGACAAAACTTCAGCCAGACACCTCATACATTGTCAGAGTGCGCACACTGACCCCACTGGGGCCTGGCCCTTTCTCCCCTGACCATGAGTTTCGGACAAGCCCCCCAGGTAGGTTACCTAGCTCTTGTCCCACCCGAACATACACAATTATCATCTCCTGGAGACACTTCAGCTCCCATTTTTAAGTGACCCTTGCTCTTCTCTGTATTTATGCACATAATGTGCCCATTCAATAAACTCTGTTAAGGGAAACATAGACCCAATGTCCACTTAAAAACTGACCCTGGGTATACTTGGGACCCTACTTTTTAGCCTTTATAACCTCTAATGCCTGTGAGTCCTCAGCCTTCTGAACTCTGACACCCAGTTTCCAGAAGCCTGACCGGAGGAGAGATTGTGGCTGTCATCTTTGGATTGCTGCTTGGAATAGCTCTGCTGATCGGGATTTATGTCTTCCGGTCAAGGTGCTCGATCTGTCTTCCCTACTCGTTCATCTGGGATTCCTTTGCCTTACTAGAAGGCTGTACCCCTAACTGATCCTCCTGTCCCCTAAACCAAAGCTTAGACATGCCCCACACCTAGCTCTCAAGTCTGTGGCAAATTCATTGGACCACTGAGGTTTCCCTGAGTCCCTGAAGAAGTTGCCCTACTTCCACAGGAGAGGCCAGCGACAGAGACAACAGAGGCAACGTGAACGCACCACCAATGTCGATCGAGGTGAGCCAGGAGTGTGAATGCGTGGGAAAGAGTGGGGGGTGGGGGGATTGTGTGTGTGTGTGTGTGTGTGTGTGTGTGTGTGACACAGCCAGGCCAACTCTGGGAATGTGGGTGCAGTAGATTGTCCCTAAGGATCTTGTGTTTTGCCACCTAATTAATTTTGGTTAATTAACTCCGCCCTGATAGCTGTCAGCAGCTCTGATGCAATTATCTACTAGCTCTTGGTACCGGTGCAGTTACCCTGGACTCCGGACCATGTTCTCCATCCTGGTGACCAAGTCTATGGTCTAAGGCCAGGCAGGAAGAGGTTGAAGTCCTCTGAGATATGCAGGCTTCCTGCTTGTCACCTCATTAGTTGTCTCTGCCAGAGGGAGCATTTGCTGTCTATCTGAATAGCTGGCACTGAAGGAAGGCTTCATCTGGGAGTGAATGGGCTGTAAGTGACTTGGACAGCATGGGGACAGAAGCTGGGTCACAAGTCATAGGAAGATTGGGTAACTCAGAGCAGGGAATTTACTGCAGGATCTGAATTCTGGCCACTGCTGGCCCCTGAAGAGTAGGAAAGAAAAGCCTGGAAAATAGACAAGAACAATGCTGGGGTCCACGTGGAGGCTTTATGGCTAAGAATAGAGATTTTCTCTGCTTGAGCTAAAGCCGGACTCACCTCAGAGAGCAAAGAAGTTCTGGGAATGGGCTTAGGTGTGTGCCCTTCTTCCTAGACCCCCATGCTCTGATCCTTGTGCTACAGTGGCTGAGCACTCTTGTCCCCCCCAGAGGACAAGCTGTGGCTAAAACCCTATGTGGACCTCCAAGCCTATGAGGACCCTGCACAGGGAGCCTTAGACTTTGCCCAGGAACTGGACCCAGCCTGGCTGATTGTGGACACTGTCATAGGAGAAGGTAAGCCCTTCTGTGACCCCAGCTGGTCCTCTCTGTGTGGTAGCACATGGCTGCTACCAGGTTCCTTTCTTCGAGCCTTGAGTCCCCACATGAGCCCAAGCCTGCTCTATCCTGTATCCTCCTTGAATTTCTATGCCCTGGAGCAGCCTCTGCCTCCTACACACTTTGCTCTGTGGTTATGGGGTTTCTGATAAAGAATGTTAAACACACCATCTCTACCCATAGAGGTGTCACCATGCCAAAGTGCAGGTTGTTCTCAGAGGATTCCCAAGGCAGGAGGGATTCAGAGCCTCCCTTAGTGAGCATTCTACCCCATCAGGGGCCCAGTGTCCTTGGGCTGCCCCAATCCCTTGGGTCACAAAGGAAAATAGATCTCAACAGAGAACAAAGCTTGGCAGTGTCCTTGTCAGTGGTGCAACTGAGCCAGCAAGAGCTGTGACCAGGGAGCTCACTCACAGGAAACAGGCAGGCCTCCTGTTACTCGGGCACTAGCCCTGGACCAACTTATCTTTCATAAACACACTTACTGAATACTTACTTAACAAAAGCCAAGGAGCATGCCAGCCATGGAAGACAGTACTGGTTAGGTTGCAGAGCTTCATGCTAGTTCCAGACTCTCGCTTCTCTGGAAGGGCAACCTGAGCTCTGTCCTTCCTCAGATTTCCAATGAGGAGAAACTGGAGGACTGGAAGTCACACCACCTGATCATGGGATAGTCTGACTGCATTAAGCCACAACCGTATTTTCCTCTCATCTAGGGGAGTTTGGTGAAGTGTATCGGGGAGCCCTGAGACTCCCCAGCCAAGATTGCAAGACTGTGGCCATTAAGACCTTGAAAGACACATCCCCAGATGGCTACTGGTGGAATTTCCTCCGAGAAGCAACTATCATGGGCCAGTTCAACCACCCACACATTCTACGCCTAGAAGGTGTCATCACAAAAAGTATGTACAGTGGTCCCCACGAACTGGAGTGGAATGTGTAGGAGGGCTAAGAGCAATGGGGGAGGGGAATAGGCTGCCAATGGAGGAAACCCCGGGTCTGGGTGTGATGCACGTGCTCTGTCTCAGGAAAGCCCATCATGATCGTCACAGAATTTATGGAAAATGGAGCCCTGGATGCCTTTCTGAAGGTGAGACCGGCAGAGGGTCAGTACAGGAGGGGTCACACCATGGAGCATCATGTCTTGTAGGAGACTTCATCCTCTGATGTATACATTCACCCTACTACAGGAACGGGAGGACCAGCTAGCTCCTGGTCAGCTAGTGGCTATGCTGCTGGGCATTGCATCAGGCATGAACTACCTCAGTGGCCACAATTATGTCCATAGAGACCTGGCTGCCAGGAACATCTTGGTGAATGAGAACTTGTGTTGCAAGGTGTCTGACTTTGGCTTGACCCGCCTCCTGGATGACTTCGATGGCACCTATGAAACCCAGGTTAGAGCCCCATCCACACTCACATGTGCACTTCATTTGCTGACCCATGCACAAGCATAAGATTCCCTTTCCAGGTTTATACTAGTCCATGCCCTAAAGCACCACTCTCCTATGCACTGCCTTCTTAGGGAGGAAAGATCCCCATCCGTTGGACAGCCCCAGAAGCTATTGCCCATCGGATCTTCACCACAGCCAGTGATGTGTGGAGCTTTGGGATTGTAATGTGGGAGGTGTTGAGTTTTGGTGACAAACCCTATGGGGAGATGAGCAATCAAGAGGTAAACCTGGACTATTTCTCCATGTCATCCCTGATACAAGTCCTGTCTCTTCTAATCCCATCCCCCCACCCCACCCATGGTCTTTTCCTATGAGTATTTCAACTCCAATCTTTGGCACTATTTCCTATGCTCCCTCTGATACTTCTTTGCTATCCTGGTCAGGGTTGCTTACAGGTGACATCTCAATCATCCCGTATAATTGGTTTTCTAGTGAATCTATCTAACTTCTTGCCTAGACATCTCTCTGTCTCTTGCTATAGGTAATGAAAAGCATTGAAGATGGGTACCGGTTGCCCCCTCCTGTGGACTGTCCTGCCCCTCTGTATGAACTCATGAAGAACTGCTGGGCTTACGATCGTGCTCGTCGACCCCACTTCCTCCAGCTGCAAGCACATCTGGAACAGTTGCTTACTGACCCCCATTCCCTAAGGACCATTGCCAACTTTGACCCTAGGTAAATATGTTCAAGAAGGATGGGAGTTTGGAGGTCAAATCTGGAAAAATAAGGTAGACATTCCATCCTATCCACTGAGTGTTGGACCCCAGGGAGCTCTGGACAGAATCCTGCATGAGATAGCACCCAATTCATGCCTTGTGGGGAAGCTCAGGCTAATGGAGTTGGAATCCAGCTACCATGGTGGTAACCTGATGTAAGGTAAGAAGCAGCACATATGATTCAAGGAGTTAGACCTAGATTGACCACCTCTCACTCTATTCCCCCTGGAACCTTCAGAGTCACTCCTGCATGTCACCCCCACTATGTTAATTAATGACTGGGAGCCCACCTCTGGTGTTCCTGTGACCATCTGAAAATTGGGATATTTTCCTTTCCCCAATATATATTCTCCAATGTGGAGGAACGATTCACAGATTTCACACATCTTAGAGGACCTGCTAGTACAAGTTCTTTGCCACAGTCTGGAACCCTCTCCTGAGAGCTTAGGCAGGTAGATTAGGGTAGGTACAGAAGGGAGTCTGAGGAGGCCTGACTAAATAGCCAGTCCAGCAGGGGCTGAGGAACCAGATCACAGACGGTCAGAACAAAGGCAGCATCCAGGTCAGAGGCTGCAGCCATGAGAATGGGAGGCAGCGAGGTCAGGACAGAGGACCAGCCTTGCCGAGAAGGGAGCACTCTGTGAGAACAAGAGATGGTGACCAGTTTCCCAAAACTGTATTTGTTCAAAAACATGACCAGAATGTAGAGAATGAAGTGGAAGGGGGGAGTGAAGCCGGGGAGCTAGGCGAGGCTGGACTTCAAGTGCTTTATCGGGTAAGGCTGCGTGGTGTACTGGCCCGTGTATCAAACCCACCATATATAACCTTGTTTCTGGAAGAAATTGTTTTCCATGTTCCAACTTTTGAGACTATCTTTTGGAGCACAACTCCCTCGGACGCTGGAGACTGTGTGTGCTAATCTTTCTGGAATGCTGGATATTTTTTCCCCCAGCAGATTTACTCTGCTAATGGTTTTTGGCTCTGGCTGGCTTTCCTACAGGAACACTCATTGTATTGTGGTTATCAAAGTGTAAGAATAACGGTCAGGGTCGAATATGGCAAGTGAGGGCTGCTCCTAAGTAGCCATCTTAGGAGAAGGGAGCATAGCACCTTGCTGTAGGCCCCTTCTCCTGCCTTCTGAGTCAAGAAGCATTCCTATCTAAAGGATTCACTTCACTAGGAATGGCCAGGGCAACCAGACTCTCTAGATCTACCCATGAGACAGTTCAGTCTGCTGCCCGCCTGCTGCTTTGAGCATACCAGCAAACAGACCAGGAAGTAAGCTCAGGTAACAGTCAGTTTATGTGCAGCCTAGATGAGCTGTATGTAAGCATCTGACTCAGTGCTGGCTGCAATGTGGTGGTGGCCCAGGACAACCAGCTCCTATACTTCAGGGGTACAAACAGGGTACTGTTTCCCACAGGGTTACCCTACGCCTGCCCAGCTTGAGCGGCTCTGATGGGATCCCTTATCGAAGTGTCTCTGAGTGGCTTGAATCCATACGCATGAAGCGCTACATCCTGCACTTCCGCTCAGCTGGGCTGGACACCATGGAATGTGTGCTGGAGCTGACAGCTGAGTGAGAACTCTGGGGGCCAGGCAGCACCAGCAGGGACATGGGAGGGTGGTTGAGGTCTGACCCTCTAGACTCACGCAGTGCCTCCTTCCCTCTTTCTTAGGGACCTGACGCAGATGGGAATCACTTTGCCAGGGCACCAGAAACGCATTCTCTGCAGTATTCAAGGATTTAAGGACTGACTGAGCGTCCACTGAAAAGATGCTCCAGCCCTCTGCCTGCCTCCATTAGCAAGGACAGGGCTACAGTGACTCCCTGGGCCTTCCTCGGCCTACAAAATGTAGGCTATTGGTGCTGCTCCTGACCAGTCAATCAGAACTCTGCCTTTGGACCAAGGAGCCTTTGTTTATAAAGGGGGAGGGTGGGGTACAAGTGAAGGGGACTGTGGGTGGGTGCGTGCTGGGGGAGGGTTTAATATATATACTTACATATGCATTATCTATTTTTGTAAATAAACAGAGTTGAGTTTTCATCTCCTCCGTTGATCTTTTTCCCCATTGATTTCCTCTATTTCAACTCTAAGAGTTCAGGTATTATCAAAGAAACCAAGTACTAGCAACTCTGGAAAATGAGGTTTTATAATCTTAACTGTGGCCACAACCTAGCAGCACAGAGCAAGGTGGGTGTCCAGGCTGCTGAAGCCACGCTCCTGGAGGGTTAGAGCTTCTACCCTCAGCAAGCACATAGCATAGGCTGCTCAGGTCAGCCAAGGGCATTGGTGCAGCAGTGAAAGCAGCAGCACTATATGTGACCCTTGGGTTGGGGACCTCAAGATGATGGGTGATCCCTGCAGAAGAGGCAAGGGTTGGAGCCTAGGGCTGGGCCTCAGCACCAGGACAGAGCCTCAATACTTCTAGGCCATGCTGAGGCCCTGGGTCAGGGCACTTGAGACCCAGAGGAGGGGGTTGGAATGCAGGGAAGGTGGAGGCAAGGACTGGCCTCAGTGTGGGTGGTCCACAGAGGGGGATGGACCTGTAGTCTGGAAGAAGTCCATCCTCAACTCAGGTCTGGGCTCTAGCAGAGTGGCACTTCCGACAAAGGACATGGCCATCCAGAGGGAAACAGCCGTTGTCATCTGCCTCAACGGACAAGTGTTTCCCACAGTCCTGGAAAGGAGGAAAGGTGTGAGGAACACTGGCCAGGAGTATATATATATATATATATATATATATATATATATATATACATATATATATATATGTGTGTATATATATGTGTGTATATATATATACATACACACACATATATATATATGTGTGTATATATATATATATATATATATATACACTCAGAAAATGAGGCAAACCCACAACTCTTCCCACCCACTGGCAAGTCCCTTAGTTTTTTCAAGGCTCAAAAAGACCTCTACAAGACAGAAGGGGCAACTGACCTCACACTTGTAACACTTCATATGAAAGTTCTTATCCAGCGCCACTACTCGAACAGTCTCATCTCGGCCAGGCTCAGGCATGATTGGCTCCGAGCAGACGGAGCACCTTGGAGCATATTGCCTATAGGGTAAGAAAGCAGGTCCAGAAGGCTCAGCAGATCCAGGCACCTCGGGCTTTTAGCCCTTAGGAGGGCATAGGATAAGGAGACCCAGGTTGTGTGGCCACAGGGAACACCTGCTTATTCCACATATATGGGTGGAGTAAGTTCATGAGAAAGGCCAAGTGACACACACACACAGCACCACAGCAGGCCCTTATCAAGAGGAATTTCCTGCCTCTTTACTCACACAATACTCCATCTCCCACACCTCTGTCACAGGTGCTGGCTTCCACACCCTTACCCCACCCATACCACAGTTTACCAGGAACCCTAAAGTGGGACACAAGATACCTGCATGTGCATATCTCCAGCCTGGCCCCAGAGAAAGAAGAGGAATCCTAGTCACCCCTACAATATCTCCAAGACATAAAGTCCAAGATGGTGACCGACTATTTAGTTCTAGGAAAAAGCTCCAAGCAGTTGCGCTCCAAAGGAACTTTGAGAACTCAGCCTGCATGTGAACCTAGCCACTCTAGGGCCAACTGCTGAACACAAGGCATATCCCAAGAAGCCCAAGGGACCTAAGGCTAACATGGAAGCAGCCAGCAACCAAGATCTATGGTCTATGGCTGACCCACAGACAGGTGGAAGCCTGATTACAAGACAAAACATGGATGGAACAGAAAAGGTCCTCACTTGTGATAGTCAGGGACACAGTGGGGCTGATTGGCTTGGTCCACAATGAAAGAGGTGCCCTCCAGGGGACAGGCGCAGACCACACAGGTGAAGCACTGTGGGTGGTAGGCTTTGCCAGTGGCCCTCAGCATGCGGTCAGTGATGGGCTGCCCACAGGTGTTGCACTTCTCCAAAGTGTCCTGGGAGACAATCAGCAGGTTGTGAGGGAACCAGAGTACCCAAGTCTCTCCCAAGATTCATCCAACCCCACCCCAACCGGAAGCCCCAAAACAGACTTACCGTGTAGCAGCCCTCACAATACGGTGCCCCCTCCAGGCTATAGAACTGCTGTCCCTGCAGCTGCTGCTGACACTGATGGCAAGTGAAGCAGGTGATATGGAACAGCTGTCCCAGCGCACGGACTGCAGGCTGCGCACGGGCCAGTGGCTGATTGCATTTGCCGCAGGACTCTGGGAAGACCAAAAAATTGCATCACAACCAGAAGGGCAGAAGCTCACAAGAGTTTTGTAAGCTCATGGCCAGCCAACTCACCAATAGGTGAGGTGTCTCCAAAGGGTGGGGTGCTGGACTCACCATTCACTGCCACGCTCTGCCTCTGAGGGTGCTCCATGTCCTGCATCAGTTGCTGGGTCAGCTGTTCCAGTTCCTCCACCTCCTTCAGGGTCAAGGGGCCTGGGCCTCCAGGAGAGCGTACCTAAAAAAAAAAAATCCACCAATGCACTTTTCACGTTCTCTAAATCCTCCCAGATGGACCTACTGACCCCTTCGTACACTGAGACTCAGCCTTTGATGCCTGGTCTCCTCAAGCTCCTCTCTCCCCAACTCCCTTTCCTGACCCCTAGCACCACACGTAGGGGCAGGACTACCCTTAGCCTACATCTCCCACAGTGGGACATCTTCATTCATATAGTACAATAATAATACAATAATAACTGCACCCCCAGATATTCAGTCAGGTCAGAACAACTAAGCAATGGAAAGCACACATACAGCAACTCAGACCATAAAAGTACCAAATATGCCAGGTCACAACACCAATGTCATAGAGCATGCTCAGACAGCCCCTTCCTTCCACCACAAATGGCACACCATGTTCACATGTGTGCGCACACACACACACACACACACACACACACCCTGTCCTGGCTGCTGCAGAGCAGTCTGTCAGCATGAGGATGTAACACAGAAAGCATAGGGTAAACCCTCAAAAGCTGTGTGTAGGAGCCCAGACCTCAGCATTCCAAACGAACACCCTGATCTAAGTGAGGGTTTTCTAGTCTACCGGATCCCAGTCCTTCCCCTGTAAGTCTCCAGGGGAAGGCAAAAGGCTAGTTCCTAAGGAAGCCCACTTCTCCTATGTAAAAGACCTTGAGGGCTAAGGGCTGTAGAGAGGAGAGAATATCCATCCATTAAGGGCAAGAACTTGAGGGACTATATGACCTGTACCAGCGTGTCTGGGTCAATCTAGTCTACCGCAGGATTACCTGCACTCAGGACACTGTGGACCGAAGCATCTTCTGATGCCTTCACCCCTCCACCTCCTGGAGCCCTTCACTATCTCCTCTCCACCAATGTCCTCCTACCTTCCATCCCCAGAACTGTACTCAGAGCTCTATTTTCCCATCTTCCCAAGGAAAGCACAAAAGTCCCATTCCCCCAGACCTTAGTCACCTTCCCTAAGACTGACTCCTGCAGTCTCCTATTCTTCACTAACAGGAGTCCTTGAATGCAAGCTTCTCCTTTGTCTTCTTTGAGGACAGGGAAACAGACTCAGCTCATCCTTGCTCGCTAATAAATGCTACTATAAATGGCCGTTCCCATCTTTGGAAGGATAAACTACTTAACCGCACGTCTCCCTGTGGGTACCCATGTCCTTCCTGCAGGACACTATCAGCTGCTGCCTTCTCTGCCAGCCAGTAGCAATGTCACTGTTCAACTCCCTTGGCTTCACAATTCTCTTCTTCCATATCTTCCATCTCAGGACATCTTGGACCTAAGCTTATCAGCAGTTTGGTCCCAAGATCCTCCCCAACTCTCCCCACCTTTCCTTTCACCACCCAGACTTCTAACAGCCTAGCAGGAAGTCTCGAGTGTCCCAGGGCCTGCCCTTGTGCCTTGTCAATCAAGTCGCTAGACTGGCTTGGTCACTTGCTTTTTCAACCAAGGCCTCTTCTACCACAGGCTATCTGGCCCAATCTAACCCTGGGCCACAGCACTGCCTGTTTCCTGTTTTGCCTCCACACTGCAGAAAGTAGGTAGGTGGTGAGACCGCTGAATACTGCAGAGCTCCCAAACACTGCAGCACCTGCCACACCCTCCCACCCTCCAGCCCCGGCCTCTCTGGTATCTGGATCTGCCAGATTCCCAGTTGCCTTCCCGACAGCAGCTGTTCCAAACCTTTTCCATGTCCCTGAGCCCCCAACAGCTTTGCCCCCTCCCTCACACTCACCAATGACCTCACCGCCTAAATGCCTGGCAGCTAGCCAGTTTAACTTCCCTCATCCTTCTTTCTCTCCAATCAAACACTGTGTCATCCTGTCCTTCCTCCCTCCAGTGCCTCTGGGATCAATTGCTGGTCTCAGAGATCTCTGGCCTCTTCCCCACTGGTTTCTGCCTCCTGACTGAAATGTATACTTGGATTCTCTTCTCCTAAATTGAAGTTCGTAACACACATACACACACACACACACACACACAGTCACACTATAGTCCGACTTGAACTCATAGCAATCCTCCTGCTTCAACTTTCCATGTTCTGTATCTTACAGGCCAACATACTCAACTTCACTGCTAAATGTTGAGATCAGGCTACACTACCAACTTCCATGGTTCCACTAACTATTCACTCAACTTTGTCACCACCATTTGGCACAAATAGTTCCAAGGCCATATTTACAAAGTCCTAAGAGTCAAACCTCTGCTTATCTGAATCCTGCTCCCTAAACCTACAAAGAAGATCCACAAGGTCACATCATCCACTTCTAAGAATCCCATCCTGAGATCTTCTTCCATCCTCTTTGCATAGCACAAGATGACCCAACATCCCTGAGGCTCTTAACTTCCAGCTATGGAATTCTCGGAAGACTTGTCAGCTACCTTATTGTATGTGTGGCTGTGCACACACCTCTAGCTTGAGGCCTGCCTTTGCACTACGGTCCTACATTAGCTGAATGACAGTTCCAGCTGAAAGTCAAGTTCTCCTGAAGCCGGTTGCTCAAGATGCTGACATCTGGACCCCTCCTCTTCCCGTTCAAACCATTTCCCCTTCTGCACTTCTCTATTTTGTCTGCAACATTGTTACTCCTCTCCATACGCCGAGGAACAGCTCTCATCCATGGGTCATATTTCTCACTGCAACTAATACTACTGTGGCCCAGGAGTGAACTCACCTGCATCACAGCTCTCTACCTCTAATAAGCATCTCAGCTGGAAAAGCTTTGTACTATGACTTTCACCAGTCCTCCTGGCCAAACCACACACAAGTGAGGAAACCATCAGTGATTCTCCAATATGCACAAGCTCCCTATTGGAGATTTTGTTCCCTAGTACTTCTACCAATCTCCACCAATCTCAAGTACAGCACAACGTCTGTCCTGTAGGAGCCTTGTGCTTTCTGTTCTCCAAATAGCCCTCGTGTGTTTGTACCCTGAAATTTCTTGCAAGTTCTTCCCACCTAATGCTATTCTCAGTCCTTTCTGGATTCTCAAGTCCTCAAGTACTTGAAGGCAGACCAACCTCAAGAAGCTGTTCCTAAGTTGCCAGTCCCCATGTTGGGTCATAGTTTCAAATCCCTGTAACTCACAGATTCTGATGTATTGAAATGGAGCTAAACTTATTCCTACATTGTGTCTGAGTACATACAGACATTTACCGTTACCAGTCAGATAACCAGAAGGTCCCTTCAACTCAGATCCTTTTCCCTGAACTAACAGGCAACAACTGTACTGTCTGTTTCTATTTTGAGCTTTTATGTGCTAGACTAAGAAGATAAGCTGACGTGCTCTTCACCATTGTTTGGGATGGGTAGCTATTTCAAAGACAGGGAGGTAGGGAGGGCTCAAAGTTCACCCAATTTTACTAGGGTCTAACAACTTGGGAGACACAAGCTAGACATTCTACCCTAGATCTGTGACTTCAGGAGACTGAACCTGTTGGAGAGGTCTTTCCTGTCCATGGGTCCAGCCTCCAGAGCACAGAGCAGTGCCAGACACTCTGCTGATGCTGGCCCAAGAAGTGTTTACTGGTGCTGACTATACTTTTAATCTCTAGATGGGTCCTCAGGCGATGAAAGTACTCAGAAAACCTAGGAGCCTAGGGATTAAGTCAAAGCCCAAAAATGGGAAAAACTAAGGTTGGGCTAGTGATCTCATTCTCCCCTTTAACATTCTAGGGCAGTGGCACAAGGGAAAGTTGTATCTTCTTACTTCTAAGCCCCAGCTGCTCTACCGACTGACCCAGGCCCCAGCTAGCCCCAGACTTCCTCCAGATGAACTTTCTCTATGCCCTGCCAGATAAGCCTACACTTCCCCCACTGCCACACCCACTCTGACTCCACTGGTTCTCTACCCCACCCTTTTGCCCTTTATTCTGCAGTCTTATTCCATCCAGTCCTTGGCCTGGGGCTTCCTCACCTGGTTTTGGTTTTGAGCTGGTGGAGGCTGTGGGTGCTGCTTCTCTTGAACTAGGGGCTTCTCCTTCTGCTGAGCATAGGTGAAGCTAGGGGGCTGAGGGGAGCCTGTGCCCACAGAAGGAGCTTCCTGAGGCACCATTTTTTGATTGGGCTGTGGCCCGGGTCCACTTGGAGCACCAGGGCTGAACTTGGAGACCACGGGAGTAAATTTAGGAGCCACTGGAGCAAACTTAGGTGCTGGAGTTGGAGCCTGAGAAAGGGGACCTCGGGGCTGGGGATTATCGGAAGACACAGGCTGTGGTTGGATTTGGGGCTTAGCCTGAGGCTGGACAGGGAGCTGGACCTGAGGCTTGGCCTGCGGCTGAGGTGGTGGCTGGGAGCTAGAAGGGGTCTTCCAAGGAGGTAAGGGTGCTGTGCTCCCAGGGGCAGGCTTGGTACTAGGCTTGGGAACAAATGGAGTGGCAACTGGTGGGGGTACATATCCAGATGACACCTGCAAGGAGAAGCAGAGCGGGAGAGAAATGCACCTAGAGGTTGCCATCTCTTCCTTGTGTCCCCTCCTCTCCTTCTAGGCCCAGACTTTCCTACAATCCTGCCCCTTACCCGGGCTTTGAAGGGATCGTTCTTGGTCATGTCATCCAGCAGTGAGGACAGAGAGTCGATCTCCAGGTCAATACTGCTCACTTTCTCCCTGGGCTGGAGGGTCAGGGGTCAGAGCACCCATCCCAGTCTTCCCTTGTCACCCCACTCCCATTGGGGGGGGGAGAGTTAAAAACTTCTCTCCAGCCCATGGAGGTGTCCCCCACCCCATCTCCAGCAAAGCTGCCCCTCCAAGCCCTCCCTACCTGCGGTGGGAGCTGGGTAGGGGCCTCAGGCCCTCCCTCCTCCTCCAGTGGAGGTGGAGGGGAGGGGAAGATGTCCTCCTCCAGAGGAGCAGGGGGAAATGGTTCCTCGATCATCGGGGGAGGTGGAGGTGGGAAGGCACCTCCCAGGGCACCCTCAGAGTCGTCGCCCTCCCCAATAAGGGGAGGAGGGGGCAAAGGAAAGTCTGGGTAGGAAGGAGAGAGAAGGCTATCAGTTCCGACCCTCTTTTCTCCTCTCCTCAGTCGACTGTTTTAACCCCCTAATCCAAGAACTCTTTTCTGCATCCCAAGAATGTGTGCGGACCATAACGAGGGGCTCAGGATGCCCTGGGCGAAGCAGGTCGAGTGAGAACGAGCAAGGTTGAAGAACCGTGCAGCTCCCGTTACACTTCAGAGAACGGATCCAGAGGGGAAGATTCCTGGCCCACATTCCCGCCTCCTACCCCCAGGCGGGAGACTTGGAACAGTCCCAAGGGTCCTGGCTCCCAGCCAGGAGCTCCAAGATGAGGTAAGAACATCTGCTCAAGACAGGGTAGCCACCCAGCGCCCAGCCCCCTCTGCAACAGCATTTCCAGACAACCCCAAATTCCCCAAACCACCGACCCCCCTACCTGGCGCCCGAGAAGGATCGGGGCCCCCAGTCCCAGCCGCATACCTTCCGGGGACGGTAGGGGGATCTCGCCCACCCGACCCATCTGCGCTCTCTGGGCCCCGGCTGCTACAGGAGGCTCGCTGTCCCCAGGCCGGAAAGGATTCACTTTGGGCTTCGGGGCCACAACCGGGGCGAACTTCTTCTGCGGGGCGTAAAACGCTGGGGCCGAGACGGAGACGGAGATCGCCGGAGGCGGGCGGGGGGCCGCCATGGCCAGGCCGGGCTGCAGGGGATGGGTCGTCAGGTTACGCAGAGCGGGGTCGGGCTGACACTCCTTGCTCCAAGTGCTCCTCGGTGATCCCACCCGCGCCTCCCCGCGTCCCTTTCCCGGGGCGACGGAGCTTCTCCCCGAGCCTCACCGCAGGCAGGAGGGTGTGAGCCGCGTTTCGGACGACCGCCTCGGCGCCGAGTCCGCGGACTTTGCGTCCGGGTCCGGAGCAGCTTCTAGCCAAGCGGGGAGGGACGTCGCGCAAGGAAAGGGAGGGAGGGGGCGGGGAGAGAGCGGCGCCCAGACCATACAAGGAGCGGCCCGGAGAGGGGGGCGGGAAGAGATCAGGGGCGGGGGAGGGGGGACCGGGCAGGAAACTCCCCCAGGAAGGGGCCCAGGTCCTGCCCCAGGCTCCAGGCTCTGCAAAGGTCCGCCTGCGGCCTCCCTACTCACCACCGCCCCCGCCGGGCACAGACCACCCTTCCCTAGCACAGGCCTCTGATGTCATTTCCTGACCTGCCACCACCCCCCCCCCCTTCCCGCTCCCGGCCGGCGAGAACTGGAGAACTGACTCACCGTCCGTGCTCCGGGCTGAGCAGGCCAGCGGGTATCCCAGAGGTCCCGAAGCAGCTCGGTCCCGTTCCCCGGGCCTGCTTGCCATTGACTGACCCCGCCCCTCCCGGCAGCTTCAGCTCCGCGTCCCACGGGTCCTGTGGTCAGTCCGGGAACGCAGGGCTGGGATGGGACCCTACTCCTGGGTGGGCGGGGATGGTGAGGGGACGTTCGCCCTGCTGGCACTCGGCTCCCCGGCTGGCCTTCGGTAACCCACTAGTGTGAGAGCCACCTAAGCGCTCTAGGGGAATGTTAACTTCCTGAACTAGGCAGCCTCTTAAGGCTTCTAGGAATTCGCTTAGCCATAGACCCGCCTGCAAATGTATTGCCCCGGGAACGGTGTCCAGTGCTTTGAGTCCAGGAATGGAGGTATAAGGGCGAAGTCAGGGTGAGCGGTCTAACAACCTAGGAAGACCCAAAAAAGCCTCCGGGAACTCGCCCTTGGGGATCCCTTCAGCAAGCCTTTCCTAGTCCCTCAAGAGTCTTTGGGGTGTCTGCGGCCCCCAGGACAAAGTTCGGTGGAGCCCCCCACTGGTCCAACCGGATTCCTCAGCCTGAGACTGTGCCGCAGGCTACATGAAAGAGGCATGACAAAGCTGGTGTCTGCTTTTCTTACTTTATTAATCTTCCATCCTTTCCCTGCCCTTCCCTTCCTTTTTTTTTCTTTTTTTTTTCTTTTTTGTTAAACTACACAGGGAAACTTCGTCCAAATTAAAGAGTTACGCGTTAGGTCCTCTAGTCCAATATCCAACCCTCGGATGCTTCCTTTGGTTTTACCCTGTTCTCCCTGGCTGAGGCTCTCGCTGTCTTCTGAGTTTCCAACCCTTGGCGCTCCCCATCTGCTGCACCCTACCGTCCTGTATGGTCCGTATATGTCTTTGAACTATGCTTTAGCCGGATGCAAACTCACCTCGTGAATTTAGGTTGAGAAACTGGGGATGTTACCTGAAAAGATGGCTCCAGGGGGTGCACTTAGGTCAGAGTTAATTAACCCCTTGGGCAAAGATGGAATACAGAGTGTGGCCAGGGAGCCCCGTTTCCAACCCAGCGGACAAGTTTCTTCATTCATTCGGTTTCATTGCCTCCGTTGGAAAAGGGATGCATTTAATTCATTTGCCTGCTGCTTTGTGTGAAGAAATAAATAAGGTGCCATGCCTGAAAATTCTTTATGGTCCTCAGTATTACTTCCCTGCAAGTTCCAGCCTGGAAAAGAAATTTCCAGCCGGTTAACCTAGGCAGCTTTCCCTCACATGCTCCCTTCTAGTTTGCCAGGCAGGTTTGATGTGTCTTAGTAGATCCAATGCCCTCTCCTTCCGGCAACCTTAAGTCTTGAATCACATCTATGACTATACATTCATCATCTTTCCAGGCCCCACTAGTCTCTCTTTTCTCTGTCATCTTAATGTTTCCATCACCAGTGTTTTGTGTTTCATGTGTGACCATATATGACACAAAGTGCTCAGGAATACACACCCTAACATGCACAAGCTGGTCCTAGGCCTGCCTGGTTCTATGAAGATCTGTTAGAAATTTGATACTGGATTTACTCTGTGTGTTGGAGATTGTTTCTTGGGCTTTTCAGACCAAGAGTCATCACCATCCTTCCAAATATGCCTGTGTGGGAAAATAGTTTCCAGTTAACTTTATAAGAGTAAAAACCACCTACCCTCTAAAAGCCTCTTTAAGGAACAACGAAAAATAGGGTATGTGTAATTGTTGGCAGCTGAGCCTATTTATAAATCAAGAATAGGAGAGTGTGTAGGCAGACTCAATTTCACAGACAACTAAGAGCATTCAAGATGCAGAATATTACAGCTAAGAGTTTTAAGCCGGCTGTTCTAAATACAAAGTAGAAACAAAACAGAATTTCCGAAAGGGTCAAAATGACTGGCCCGCACTTTTTCAGGTGGAGGTTAGAGTCAATGCTATTAAAATGCAGGCAGCAAGCAGAAATTACCCTAATGATTCTTAGTGGTTTTTCCTAAGCAAGCATCTCTATTTGATGTTCTTGGTTAGTATGGGTGATGTGTAGGAAGTCAATCAATGTCTCCACTTCAAGCATATAGTAAACCTGGGAAAGGAAGCCAGAAAATGGCCACTGACTTTGGCTACTAAAATATCCTTACACACTTCCCAAGCTTTCTATCCACTAGATATGAGAAGTACCCCCCCCCGCAAAGTTTTGACAAAGTGTGACAGTCAAAGCATTCATGGAAGAAACAGCATAGTGACTGAAAAAAGAATTGCAAATCAAAGATACTATGAGAAGTCTTTTCAATATGCTGGCTGCAAGCACACAAAAGAGTAACAATATGACGCACGACCCTAAGCATCAGCGCACTGCTGAAACATTAACAATGATTGCAGTAATTGCTCACACTCAGGCTTGATACAGCTCAATGGCACAGTGCCTGCCTAACATGCATGACACCGTGGGCTTGATCTCCAGCAGCACACCTACGTGCACACACACACACGTATGCATCAAGGCCTATATGTGAGCATAATCTCAGGTGTACGTACACACACAGAGATAATAATGCATTGACCTTGTTGGTTGTTGCACAATTCTAAGTTGTAGGAATATATTACTTCCATTTACTATTCACAATAACCCTATAAAGATATATATGTATGTATATGATATATGTGTATATAGTCATATATATATGCATATATATATATGTATATATATATGACTGCTAAGGAAACTAAAGCTAACTAGATGTTGGATTCTTACCTCCTAAACTACATAGTTTTTTGTAAGGCAATATGTTAGTTAATTTTTTGACAACTTGACACAGCTAAAGTCATCTTGGAAAAGGGAACCTCAAATGTGAAAATGCCTCCATTGAATTGCTTCTAGGCAAACTTGTCAGCTTTGGGACTAGAATCAGGGATAGTAGCCAGGCTATGGTGGCCCATGCCTTCCTTTAATCCCTGCAGGGGCAGGCTGATCTCTGTGAGTTTGAGGCAAACCTGGTCTACAGAGTAAATTTCAAGACAGTCAAAGCTGCACAGAGAAACCCTGTCTCAAACAAGCAAGCAAACAAACAGACACAAACACAAAACAAAAAAAACAGCCAGGGATAGCAAAAGGCTTTTGTCGGTTGTATTTTCCCATGAACATGGACTACTTTTATAATCTAAGAAATAAGAGATGAGAGAAGTGAAACCCCGTCATGCCTCTGCTTTTGCAGGGTGCTCTCTGGAGGTCCCCTCATCCAGCCTTTCTTCAGCCTGCACTGCTCCTCATCTTCAGATGTCCTGTGGGCTTGCCTCTCTGGGGTCCCAGCATGGGCTACATCCTCAGTTTCCCACTTGCAGACAAATGTGTTGGTCCCTGGTCCTACTGGCACTTGCTTGTCAGTACAAAAGACTCGTTGACTTGAGAATGTTGATGGGAATGGGGATGAGATGAAGATGAAGCGCCAAAGTTTCCTGCTACGCCCAGATGCCTTCCCTCCCCTCTCCCCCCTCCTCCCGCAAAGGAAGGGTTCAACAGACAATTACAATGCCACTGGGCCTCTGTTCTTCTAGGTCAGCTCAAATGACTGATGGATGTCATAGCCTCCTCTTACATCCACTTTCTCTTTCCCTTCCCCAACCTCAGGGCAACCCATATTTCTACATAACTTCCCTATTCTAGACACCCTAAGTCCTTGCTCTCAGAAGGAAAAATAAAGTTATGTTGTTTTGTTGTTGTTGTTGTTGTTTAAGTCACCTATTCCACAGTGCTTTCCTAGTGAGGAGACACAACAATAGCTGGGTGGCCTTCTCAGCTGTAACCTCTGTTATGCTCCCATTGAGCCTGAAGTAGCAGTGAAAAGACTATGGGGCCATGCCTGCAGAGGTCAGAGGAAGAGTAAATAACAGGTAGAAGACTTTCATTCACCCTTGGTGCTGGGCCAGATGGGAACCCAAAAGCATTGCAAGCATCAGCTCACAAATGTGGGGGCCAGGCAAGGCAGATGGTCAAATGGCAAAGAGTCAGCAATCATGGGAGCTGTGAAGGGCAGGCAGGAAAAGAGGCCCAGGGCACCCACAGCCACAAGGCAGATTGCTGGCACAGAGGCTACCGGTAGTGGGGCATCTGCTGTTTCCGTCTTCTGTACCCAGAGGAAGCCAGAACCAGAGAGCCTGGCCTAGAAGCTGCAGCATTTGTCACTGAAAATAGCTATGTCATTACAGGCAGTAAACATTTAAGGAGTCGGGAATGAGTATGGATAGATAACCTATCTTGGTGGAGATGAGAAGTACTTACACGGAACTGCTTCCCACTTCTGCTCCCTTTCAATAAGGTGAGTTGAATGTCAGAAACCCACCCAAGGGGTAGATCTAACACAGGAAGTGGGCTGTTCATGTGTTAACCAGCAGAGCTTGCTTATGCTACCTGCTTTGTTGCTATTTACCTCAATACCCAAGGGTGGTAGCTATGTGACAAGTGGTTGCTGTGTTAGAAAGAGGAAAGGAATTTACCCAGAACAGCAGATGCCAAGATCGTCAACTTGCTCAAGCAAACTATTGCAGATCTGGTACAGAAGTATGAGCTATAATACTTGTGCCACCCCAAAATCTCCCAGTTCCTACTTAGTTGCTTGCAGTTGGCTTAGTAACAGCCCAGTACAGAGCCTGGCACAAATCTAGAGACATATATGATCTATTTACTGACAGACACTGAGTTTCAGAACCACTAGAATTCATAGTAGATGGCCCATCCTATATTATAAAAAAGCTTCAGGATCTTCATAACATCCCAACTCATTCATGTATTTGCTCAACAATATTTAGCATGTACTACATTCAGGACATTTTCTGGTGGTATATATGAACAAAGTTGCTTCTAAGCCTTGGGTTTAACATCAAGCCTAGTACAATACTGAGTGAAGGTAGATGTGCTCCCAGCCTTCATAGATAGTCGGCACCCTTAGGGGACCTACTAGGGGAAAATGCTCATCAAATAAAAGCAACATGCAGTTCTTCCAGAGACTTGAAAGACCGTAGAAGTAGGGCATGTATTACCTGAGCCTGAGAACTCAAGAAAAGTTTTTCCACTATGAAATCAGGAAGATGGGCATGTTAACTGGGAGGACCAACTCCTGCAAGACTCTGTAACAGCTGAGGATGTAGCCCATGCTGGGACCCCAGAGAGGCAAGCCCACAGGACATCTGAAGATGAGGAGCAGTGCAGGCTGAAGAAAGGCTGGATGAGGGGACCTCCAGAGTTTGAAGAAGAGCTATGGCTTCATCTTAAGAACAATGTGAGCTACTGCAGGTTTTAGATTACATCGAATGGCATGACAAGAGTTCTGAACTTTATAAATGCCACAGTAGGACAGTGAGGTACTAGCAGGGCCGTGTGTGTGATGGTTTGAATAGGTATGGTCTCCATAGAATCGTGTGTTTGAATGCTTGACCCGTAGGGAGTGGCACTATTAGGAGATATGGCCTTGTTGGAGGATGTGTGCCACTGTGGGGGTGGGCTTTGAGTTCTCAGATGCTCAAGAGTTCTCTTCCTGCTGCCTGCAGTTCAAGATGTAGAACTTTCAGCTCCTCCAGCATCATGGCTGCCTGCACACTGCCATGCTTCCCACCATGATGACAGTGGACTAAATCTTTGAAACAGAAAGCCAGCCACTATAACTAATTTTCTTTCACCAGTCCATACCACCTAAAGGTCAGACTACCACAGACCAATGCCCCCAGCTGTCAGCCTTACCTTTATTATATGGCCTTTGACATTTGTTTATACGATTCAAACAATCCTGCAAATGTATGAGAAGTTTAGAGCACGTAAGATGCTGGGACTTGAGGGATGCCACTATTTGGTGGCTCAGTAGAAGAGCAGTGTACCCTTTCCTAGACTCAAGTGTGACCCCCATTTCCCCAATCTCCCATGTTCTCTAGCAAAGGAGAATAAAGGAGACTCTCTCCTCTCTACCTTCCTGTGCTCACAGCCTTCCCTTTGTTCTCTGGCTAGAAAATACAAGAGTGCATCTCATTAAGTTCCCAACACCACGTGTGGCAGTCCCTTAAGAAGCCCCAGCTCTTCAATTCACCTTACATCTTACTTTCTTGCTCAACTCCTGAACCTTCCAGTTGGATCTGGAATTCACAGGCGATACTTAGCAGAAAGCATTCTCTCCCTTTCTGCACTAAGTTGCATCTGCCGGGACACACCTCCCTGTCAAGTAGCTGCAATGTTTTTCTATCACAGCCTTTGTGCTACTAGCACTGACTATAGAACAAATGTCTCTTTGGATCCTCGCTGCCATGTCTAGACAATTCCCCTTTGTTCCTAATATCTCCCAGCTTTGAACATCATGTCATCAAACTGTGAACTACTTACTGCACGTACTTGTCCAATCCTTTTTCCTCCTGGACCATTACTAGAGAACTGCTATGTTCTAGTTCACTTTCAGTCGTTCCAAAATGCCTCTACTATGAGTGTTCAGACATTTTAATGCCCTTGTAGATGACTCTTCCCTGGCTTGGTTCCTTTGATAGCTTTACCCACCACCACCACTTTCCCCACAAAATATAATAAAAATGTGATCCACATCCATAGGGAGACACTAGTTTTATTAATATACTTTCAGGACTTTTTGTTTGTTTGTTTGTTTGTTGCTTCTGTGGGGGTATCTCACCTTCATGTACGTTTGTGTACTGCTTACATGCCTGGTGCCCAAGGAGGCCAGGAGAGGGTGTCAGATTCCATGGAACTGGAGTTACAGGTTTTATGTACGGCTTCTGTGTACTAGGAATCAAACCCAGATCCTCTGGAAGAGCAGCCAGTGCTCTTAACATCTGAGATATCTCTTCACCTCCATAATATACTTTCTTAAAATAGTATGTTTAAAAGCCTACCATTTCAATGGATAGCCTACATTTTAAATTTTATTAATGAAATATTTCTTCTTGGTGCAAACTCATAAGAATTCAGTGTGATTTACATTATAGCACATCTTTTATAATATTATAAGTCCTTTGGTAATTACATATATGAATACAATGTATTTCGATCATATACACTTTTCACACCTCTTTCTAACTCTTTCTGGACATCCACACACACCCTCAAACCATTTGTCTCTTTTTCCCCTTCCTTTTTCTTCTCCTTTCCCTCCTTCCATTTATGACCCACTGAGTACAGTCAATACTGCCCATATGTGAAAGAGTGTAGTGCTGTCCCCTAGCTCATGGGCAACATTGCTATGGAGAACTGAGTCAGTCCCTTCTCAGCAGCAGCCATCACCTGCCCAAAGCTCCCAGTTAGGAAAAGGGTCTTGTGATCCTCTCCCCAGTAGCACACCAATTAGGACAGGAAATGGAAATTTCTGGCTTCTTTGTAAACTCAGTTGTGTCATGTGATGTTTTTCTAGAAGCTGTCTTGTGTGAGAGGACATTTTGCTGAAACAGACACTTAACAGGGCACGTGATGTTTGGAAAGAGTATAAGTAGAACCCCACAGACAATGAAAGGATGTGCTTGCATTGCCATGTTGTGCAGTGTTTCACTGGTCTTTGCTGATTTTCACTTGTCTTGACTTCATAGAGAGAAACTCAACAAAGAATATGTGGTGTTCTAGCTGATTCATGCTAATTCTGCTGACTCATGCTGATTCGGTGAAGCCTTGCGGTTTCTGCTGGATTGAGGTGCTGCTACTGATAATATTTCGTATTTGCTATTGGACTAGACTGCCACTATTGATTTGTATTGGTGTTTGCCATTGGACTGGACTGCTGGTATCCTGACAATAAAGAATGGAATCTCTCCAAAGAACTACTTCTAAACAGGTTCACAACCCCCTTTCTCTACAAAACCTTTTCCTCTACCTCTGATCAGTGGGTTAGAAGAGAGGTTGAAGCATTCAAGAACCCTAAATAAAGTAGTTTTAGGAAAACCTAAGCCAGGGGATGGAGAGATGGCTCAGCAGTTAAGAGCACTGACTATTCTTCCTAAGGTCCTAAGTCCAATCCACCCCCCAACCACATGGTGGCTCACAACCATATGTAATGGGATCTGATGCCCTCTTCCAGTGTGTCTGAAGAGAGTGATGGTGTACTCACATACATAAAATAATCTGAAAAAAAAAAAGAAAAATCTAAGCCTTACAGAAACAATTCTCACTTTTTGTGTGTTCATTATTGACACATTTCGAGTGGCCATCACATCACAGTACAGTTCCAAATAAATATGCTACTATTTCACTCTGAAATTCTAAGCTTCTCTCCCTCCAACCACTTTCTATTCTAGACACTCCTCTTCTTTTACTTTAACTCAGATAATTCTTGAATCCCAAGACAAACAATTCCATTTTCCATTACCATGCTTCTGTATCAGTTTCAAGACCTTAGACAACTGAAACAGTTACTCTCTTAAATGGCTCCCAGTTCCTTTATGCCGCTCTCTTCCTAGGTACTTGGAAAACCTAATCATAGGTTAACCTCCACTCTATTAACATGCCTGCACCCATGCATTTCAGCAGGGTTGGAGAAAATACACAGGCCTTCTGACTAGTACCATTTGAAAATTCATGACAATGAACTTCAGTTAATTCTGTTTCCTCATAAGTATTTCAGTTTGCATGGCCATTTACTTTCCCAGTCTCTAGGAAGACTTCTAGACCTCAATCTTTACTTATTGTTCTTTGGCCTCATTGTCTTAGTTAGGGTTTTACTGCTGTGAACAGGCACCATGACTGAGGCAACTCTTATAAGGACAACATTTAATTGGGGCTAGCTTATAGGTTCAGACGTTTAGTCCATTATCATCACACTGGTAGCATGGCCATGTCCAGGCACACATGGGGGTAGAGATGCTGAGAGTTCCACCTCCTGTTCTGAAGGCAGCTAGGAGAAGACTGGCTCCCATGTGGTTAAAAGGAGCCCATGCTTACAGTGACATACTTCTTCCAACAAGGCCACACTTCCAAATAGTGCCACACCCTGGGCCAAGCATATTCAAACTACCACACTCATACAACTGATAGCCTTGCTTCTGGTTTTATGGAGGACATCAAACGAATTGAAAGATCTTCCCTAGTCACACCCTCTCCCACATATCTGCCAAAAGTATTCCTTGACCTCATCTATTCATTCTGTTCCAACAACAGAGACAAGAAACACTTCTACCTTGGAGCCTTGCACTTGACATTTCTTGTGCCAAGTTTGTTCTTCCACAAAGCTAGGCATGGTAGAACATGCCAGTAATCTCATATCACATGGGTTTTCCTAAGTACACATAAAGATCACCCTAGATAGGCACTAACAAGGAAAAAAATCTATCCAGAGGCTCCATCACTGGCAGCTCTCTTAGTGAACCAATGAGTTTATGGGGCTTTGCTTACATGAACATGGGTAACTCAAGGTAGCTTATATCACCTAAAAGCCCAACCCCAGCATGGGTGATATCTCACAAAAAGTTGTTCCCCAGAGTCCTAACCTCCCTAGCACTCCTCCTCTAAGACTACTTCCACAGAACTGGGGAGAGTGGTGACCAGAATCCCAGAAGGGGCCTTTGTGACTATCCTTACCCCATCTCTTTTGTGAGGGAATGTTACCATGACCATAGGCCTAGTTGTCACTGTGTTGTTCTATTTATGTTGTGGCCACACTTGAATGTTAAGGTATTCTGTAAGTTAATATCATATTATTCATGAAAGTTGATGGACATGTCACACCCACAGGAAACATCTCTATTACAGCATCATAGAAAAGATGCCCCTCAAAAATAATCCTAATCCAAATTAGAACAAAAGAAAACAAAACAAAAATACAGTGTTCTTCAATTGTGTTACTTTTATATAGCTGTGACATATTACCTAACCAAAGAAAGGAGAGGAAAACTTTATTTTGACTCAATGGGTTAGTGCATCTCAGTGAGGAAGACATATAAAGGACTTAGTCTGGAGCAACAAGAATGTTCAACAGCTACTTGTGTCATGGTACCAACCAGGAAGCTGAGAGGGCTAGGTTCAGAAATGGGGCTTAGGCTACAATGTTCAGAGCCACACTGTTGCTCCATGTCCTCCAGGTGGCCCACAGTTCCTTTCCAAGTTCCAGCTACCCCAAATAATTCCTCCAATTAGGGACCAAACATTCAAACATATGAACCTGCAGGAGCATTTTATTTTCAAACCATAGCATCTACTCCTGTCCCCAAAGGTTCATGGTCATCTTAAAATGCAGAAGGTATCCAATCTGACTTCAAAATTCCCCATGGTATTAATAGCTTCAGCATCATTCAAAAGTTAAAAAGTCTAGGTTTGATCACAACTATCAAATAAACCAATATTATGCAAATACAGATATATCCCAGAGCTATAGTGGAAGAAGCAGTCAGATGTGATACACCTTTTCCTGAAGATCCACAGCTGGCAGTTCTCTGTGATGCACATGGATTCCCATCTCACATAGCCAAATAAAGCAGGCAAGCTGGGGGGTGGGGGAGGGGCTGGAGAGATGGCTCAGCGGTTAAGAGCACTGACTGTTCATCCAGAGGTCATGAGTTCAAATCCCAGCAACCACATGATAGTTCACAACCATCTATAATGAGATCTGATGCCCTCTTCTGGTGTGTCTGAAGACAGCTACAGTGTACTTACATATAATAATAAATAAATAAATCTTTAAAAACTAAAAATAAAAACAGGCAGGCTGGGATCCAAGGCCTAGCAAGCTTATGTCATGTATAGGATTCATGTCCTCTGTGGTGGCTACAGATGCCCAGTTCCTAAGGATGAAATTTATAAATTCTTTGAGATTATCTTCATTAACCCATTCTGTAAAGCTATCAGAAGAATTCGTGACACCCAGTGAATCAACATACCAGTCCATATGCACTAGGAGATATGTGGGTTGCCATCTGTAGGCTGCAAGAGCCTTCTTGGCCTTAGACAAAACCACAAACTCCACCACGTTATTGGTGACTGTCGTTGTGCAGGCTGGAGAAGGCTCTACCATCTAATACATATAATGTTTGTAAAATTCATAACCAGTGAACTGTTGGAGAATCCCCCTATTAAGGTTAAAGTCCCCTATGTCTGGATGGCTCTCCAAGCTTGGCACAAAATGGAGGACTTCTTTTCTCTTGGGGCTTCCCTTTCTCTGCCTGACCTTGTCTAGAGAGTGTGCCTGAGCACACACTTACCTGAAAAATGACCTTGTGCAGAACTCTCTTGCAAGCCAGCACATAAGTCCCACTCTGGCTTCCTACCCAAATAATAATCAGGTACTGTACTATGATCAATCAACCCTTCCCACCCACATGATAACTATGTACTATGTTTTGACCAATTAGCACTTTCCATCTGTACCCCTAAAAGCCCTTTATCCCTGGAATAATAGAGTTGTCTCACTCAAGTGATCTCTGGAAGTCCTTCTCTCTTACTTACAGTTTTCCAAGCTCTGCTCACCATTTCTGTACCCTTAGTCCTTGAGGGGCTGGCCAACGACCCCCAAAGAGAAGAGGGACCTACAATGAACAATTTAGTGCAGGTGAAAGAAAAGTCAAAGTTCAGAGCACTTTTGAGACTCAAAGTTTCAATCAAACTTAACAAACTGAAAAGGAGAATTAGATACTTTCGGTATATAATGACAAATAGTGAGCATCCCCATTCCACACAGGAGGGAGGAATGGGGAAATAGCAAGAAACGGTTGGACCAAAGCAAGACTAAAACTCAATAGGTCAAACACTAAACCCTGTATCCCTACGAAGCATTCAGGGTTTATGTTAACACCATGTGGGCTCCAATAGAATTGTGTTGCCCCATCCCACAGTCCTTTCATCTGTAATATTATGTGACCTCTCTCTTGGACTGATGACTCGTGGTACATGCAGCTTTCCTTAGCATGTGTTTGACATTCCTGGCATCTCTAACATCTTAAGGTCCCTATTGTAGCTTAAGCTTCAAATCCTCAAAGTTTCACATATTGATCTCTTAGGGAATCTGACTCTGTTCATACTATCCAGCTTCATTAAGTATTTTTTTTTTCTATCTGAAACCTGGGCTTAAGCCATCTTGTCCCTGTTATTCTTGTATCCTGCATGTCTTCAAAACTAGCATTGATTAGATGGTTCCAAGCTCTCTTCTCAGCTCAAGATGTTCTCTTCTGACAGTGGCTCCAAGGGCTTGTAGCTGACCCTCGGAAGACATTTTCCTAGAAAATTACCCCCAAAGGCTCTACCTTCCCAGGCACTCTCTTTTCATACTGCACGTTTTTCAAATGAGTTTTTGGTTTAATACCCAGGAGCCTTCCATGGGTTGGTGTTCTTCCATATTGCAAAGTGTCTAGTCCTTAACAGATATCCTTAACAACTGTAGCTGCCTTTCCCTCACCAACCTTGTCTGAAACTTGAAACTTCCTCACACTCACACATACCAAACCAGAAACATCTCTCACAGTTCCACTCTACCTTCTGTTCCTCATCCCTGAAAAATCTGCATAAAAGCAGAGAGTAATAACCATATCACGGATGGTATACTGTCTTCCAATTTCTTATCCTGAATTAATTAGTTAGCTACTTTTAGTTAAACCTCACTAAAATCTTGGGGTCACATGCGCAGCATAGCCAGATTCATTTCCAGAATTTAAAACAAGAGTGACCTCTAGCCCATTTCCTGACACAATATTTGTTCCCCTCTGAAACCTCAGAAGCATAGTGCTAAACTAGTCACATTTCTCTCAGCATTCTGGTCTCCTGAACTCCCACCAGAATGGCCTACTAAGCTTTGCTTACAGTATCTTAAGGCTTCTGGAATCTGATGCCTCAAATGCTCCCCATTCCCCCTGCAAATTGGAATACCAATTCCGAATTAGTATGAACCGTGTGGCTAGGCTCACCACAGCAACGGACCCATTCCTGCTGCCAATTTTCTGCTTTAGTTACTTTTGCTTTACTATGAACAAATACCTAACAGGAGCATCTTAATAGAGAATTTATTTTGGAGCCATGGCCAGGGGCTTTAAGTTCGTCATGATTGGGAAGGCATGGCAGAGTGATCTGTCTGTAGTAACTGAGTGTTCAGCAGCTGTTTGTGGTGCCAGGAAGCAGAGGGAACTTGCAGTAAATGAAGGCTTGGATATAACCTGTAAGGCCCTTTCCAAAGAGATCCATTTTCTCTAGGGTGGTCCCACCTCCTAAAGGTCCCACAACTTCCCAAACAAACCCACCATCTAAGGAGTACGTGTTCAGATTCTTAAGCATGTAGGGCAGTGGTTCTCAACCCTCTTAATACCTTGACCTTTTAATACAGTTATTCATTTTCATTGCTACTTCATAACTGTAAAAAAATATTTTTGTTGCTACTTCGTAATTGTAATTTTGGGACTGTTAGAAGTCATAATGTAGCTGGGCAGTGGTGGCTCATGCTTTTAATCCCAGCACTTGGGAGGCAGAGGCAGGCAGATTTTGGAGTTCGAGGCCAGCCTGGTCTACAGAGTGTGTTCCAGGACAGCCAGGGCTACACAGAGAAACCCTGTTTTCGAAAAACAGAAACAACAACAGCAAAAATCATAATATAAATATCTGTGTTTTCCGATGGTCTTAGACAACCATTGTGAAAGGAGCATTTGACCATCAAAGGATGGCAACCCATAGGCTGAGAACCACTGCAGTAGGCAATCATTTTATATTTGAAGCACAGGTTATCTACTTGGCTTATGGTATCATTTCCTTTATTTTGTTTCTCGTATGTCATCTTCCAAGTGGATCACTTCATGGCCACCCTGTTCAGAACTATACTTACTGACTCTGTTTTTCTCCTCACCTTCATTTTCCTTTAATGCACTCATTAGCTTTAATATGTCACTCAGCCTTTTGCTTTAACACTAATATACACAAGTATAGAATTTGGTGGGGTTTGTTCTGTTTTTGACACATAGTCTCACTGTGTAGTGTAGTCTTGGCTGGCCTAGACCTCACCTTATAGACCATGATGGCTCTGGGTGCTGAGAAATCTTCCTGCTTCTGCCTCCCCACTGCTTCAACAAATCTAGTCTAGTTGTTTCTTTTTGTTGTTGTCTTATTGTGTTCTTCTCCCTGACAGCTTTTGACTCGACTTTAAACCCCAAGACAGTGCTTGTCTTGGCCTCTAGTGGCTGGAGCAGTCCTGTCACACAGTGGCGCTCCACAAACACTTGCAACTTGGAATTAAGAAATAGCAAAAAAGGAGCTGGTGAGATGGCTCAGCAGTTAAGAGCACCAATTGCTCTTCCAAAGGTCCTGAGTTCAAATCCCAGCAACCACATGGTAGCTCACAACCATCTGTAATGAGATCTGACTCCCTCTTCAGGAATAGCTACAGTGTACTTATGTATAAGAAATAAACAAATAAATCTTTTTTTAAAAAGTAGCAAAAAAGGAAAATGGCAATCCAGGAAAAAATAGGGTGAAATGTTAGGAGGTATGAATGTTCCTCTTGTGCATGACCGAAGCACCCACACAGACTGTATGTGAGTCACCTCAGCACAGTGAAGACATAGACAGGATGGGCTGAAGACTGAAAGGAGGCAAGAAAAAGGAGAAGACAAGGAAGTGCCAGTGGCTTCTGCAGCAACATGACTGTGAAGGACACTAGAAAGACACAGGGAAGAAGAGTGACAGTGTAGCCCCACCCCCACCCCCGCCTTAGAGCAGAAAGGAGCCTCCACTCTCTGCTCCTAACCAGTTCCACTCCTAAGAGGACCTTGGCCAACAAAATGGCTCAGCAGGTGCTCATCTGCATACCTGCTGACCTGAGTCTGACCCCAGGACCTACAGGGTGGAAGGAAAGAATCTACCCAAGAGTTGTGCTCTGATCTCCACAAGCACAGTGTGTCAAAATAAATAAATGTGAAAGAAAATGTGAAGGTAGTACTGGAGATGGTTCAGTGATTGAAAGTAAATACTTCTCTTGAACAGGACCTGAGATCTGGGCCCAGTACCCATACAGGGCAACTAACAATCATCCTTAACTCCAGTTCTAGGGAATCTGATACCCTCTTCTGGCCTACAAAAGAAACTTACACTCAGGTGCATATACATACAGACACATAGGCATACACATAATTAAAAATCAGAATAATCTTTAAAAAGTCAACCTTTACTATTGCTAGCACATGTGTGTGCATGCATATAAACACACCCACTCCCACCCACCTACACACACACACATACACTCACACACACATGTTTAAATGAAGTATATAAAAATGTTATAGTACAAGATACAGAGAGTAATGATGTATTCTTGTTTTACTAATCTGTATTTAATTTTTTCTACAATGAATGCATTTGTGGAACTTTCATTAGGTTAGAGAGAAGCACAAATTACCTGAAATTAAGTTTTCAGCTTCCCTTGAATTTTCTCAACTGGGTGGAAACACTAACAGACAGAATAATTGTAACTGACTCACCTAGTAAACAGCCTGTAAGTGGTCCCGCACCCCAGAGAGCAAAGACTATCCTATCAGCTTATTATGACAAAACCTTAACTAAACAATGACCAGAACACCTCCCCAACACTACATACCCATTCATAAACATACAGAACAGAAGAACAGTGAGTTCTCTGGAAAGTTTAAGTATCATATCATATATTTTATATATATATATATAATTTAAATTTTATTTTACTAAGGCATACATAATGGGATCTGCTTTCTAACAACTTTATTTTAAATAATTATTTTAAAAGAAGATAAAGCCTAGATTTATTTCAATCGTATTTAATGTCACAATTAAAAAAAATCATAAGCCAGGAGTGGTTGTGCATGACTTTAATCCCAACACTTGAGAGGCAGAGGCAGGTGGAACTCTGAGTTCAAGGCCAGACTGTTCTACATATTGAGTTCCAGGACAGCCAGGGATACACAGAAAAACACTACCTCAAACAAAACAAAACAAAACAAACACAACAACAACAAAAACCTCATGTATAAGCAATCCAACAGAACTACCTGGAAGACATGTGGTAGGGAAAAGCACAGCAGCCTAAGCATGAGAAGACCTGCATGCTGTACTTTGGTTGGCTTGTTTTCTCATTACTGCATGAACTTTTGTTTGTCTGAAGCAGGGTAACTTTGCTATTAGCCCAGGATAGCCTCAAATGCACTGTGTAGCCCAGGCTGACCTTAAATTCATGATTCATTTTTTGATGACCAGAATTAGAGATGTACACCATTACATCCAGCCTTTACTCTTTTTTTTTTGTTTGTGTTTTTTGTGTCTGGGTATTTTGCCTACATATATGTCTGTGTGCTATTTTCGGGTAGGCCTGTGGAGGCCAAAGGATGGCCCAAAGATACCTTATAACTAGAGATACAGATAGTTGTGGACCATCATGTGGGTGCTAGGAATCAAACCTAGGTCCTCTGGAAGAACAACAAGAGCTGTTAACTGCCTCAAATTCACAGCAAGCTTCCTGATCCAGCCTCCTAAATATTAGGATTACAGGCATGCACCACCATACTTAGCTTTCGCTGTTTTTTTTTTTTAATTGTCAAAAATAAGGGCCTGTGCAACCCTTCCCTGGACTCAGTGGTTTGCTTAATGTAGGAAGTGATCTTGGGGAACCACATGGTAATAGTTGGGGAACTATGTGGTAATAGGGGAACCATGTAAGTAATAGTTTCAGGCAAGTGGATTTTGCAGCCGATCCTCACCCAAACAAGCCTATGAAGAAGGATCTGACCTGTGATTATACCTCAAAAAAGGGAAGCTGGCATTGGTTACCTGGTAAGAGTGAAGACCAACAGGTAGTATAGAATTCTATTGAGCAGGCTTATCAGCACCAGGCAGGGAGGGTTATCTCTCCGAGAGGAGCCCATGTAAAAATGAGGGCTCAGGGTGCCCCAGAGGAGGTGGTAAGACTCCAGAGCATAACAGAGTATTTGTTGCTCCCTTCTCGAACTGCGTAAGAACTGAGTCTGCCATGTTGAGAAACTTGGTTTCCAGTTCTAGGATCTATTTGTATCGAGTAAAAGATGGAGTATGAAATTGTCAGGAGGGTCAAGGAGGCTAGAGAAAGTACCTATATAATGGTCTGCACTACAAACCAAATCCTTCTTTCTCTTGCTTTTATGACAGTTGACTGATTTCCTTGACTTTGGAAAATCCCATCCTATTCTCTGAGATTTACAAATTCCTCACCTCTGATTTCTGGTTCCTTAGCTGCTAAAGTCTGCTTCCTAGCATTCTGCCCGGTCTGCTCCAGTTTTTGACTTGGGCATAATAATAGCATGTCAATGTCCTATGTGACCTTTGGGATCTGATAGGATGAAGCAAAAGAGCACTAGATCGTTGGAGAGAGAAATTGAGCTCCACTCATTCCAGACCCCTTGGATTGACCTTAATCCTTGGGGATTTTAGATAGTGTCTTAGTCTACTTTCTGTTCTATCACATGGCAGGTGGGTCTATCACATGAGGATGCCCCCTTATCCTCAATACAACTGGTACATGAAATCCCACAGCAAAAATCACGTGTGAGCTACAAAGAAGAAAGGGAAAGACCGAGATGGGTCCTAGGCTTTCTAAATACCCATTCTTCCAACACTTGAGTCCAGTCCTGAGAGCCCTAACTCTCCCAGTAGAAGGGCTCCAATCTTCTGAGGAGAGGTTCCTCATTTTTTCCCACTATCTCCACCCTTTAAAGGATCCACCATCTCTCAATACTGTTATAGTAGGAAAAAAAAAACTTCCGTCACATGATTCTTTAGGGGACAAACTATATCCAAGCTGAAGTGGATGGAACATTCAAATCAGAAGTAATTCTCTGCTGAACTTTCACAGAGATCTGCTTAACAAACAAACAGGTACATCCATCCCCTTGGTGACCAGACAGCTCCCATGAGTGTCTCCTGGAAGCAGCTGTCTGTGCACCAGCACGTGGTAGACAAGGTTACAGGATCCTATGCTACGTGGATTGGTGATGCTGACTTGCCCATGCTGTTAGTTTTCTCCTAGCTGAGACAAAATGCCTGAAGAAACAGCTGAAGAAAGGTTCATAATTTGAGTGTGCACAGTCCACCATTGCAGGGAAGGCATCACTACAGAAATATAGGGCAGCTGGTTATACTTCTCAGGGAGTGGAGGATGATGGATGCTGGTGCTCAGCTTGCTTTCTTGTTCATCCAGTCCAGTACCACAGGCCATGGGATGGTACCACTCTCTCAGGGCGCATCTTCTCTTTTCTGTTAACTATCTCTGGAAACATTCTCAGAGACATTCCCAGAAGTATGTCTTTTATTTAATTCTAAATATAGCCAAGCTGACAATAAAGATAAACCATCACTCCCATGAGGGATACTCTGGCACATAGGAGCTATGTGGCTGGGAACAGCATTCAAAGGCAGCACTTACCATCCTGAACCATGCATACAAGCTTCTTTATCTCATTATATATGGAAATGTACCAAGCTTAGAGTTGCAAAAGTGTCAGATTGCAGAAAGTTAGCAAGCCGTGTTGGCCTAAAGAATTATGTCTTCTTCACTGTCTAGCAGATCTGAGATTGGTCAGCCTAGGCCTTTCTGCCTCTCCTGCCAACAGAAGGCAGAAAGCATCTGCTGTGGCTCTTGGCATTTGATAGACTGACTGCTTGGAGGTATCCTTCTGGCCTCAGCAGACTTGCGCAGTGTAGGACCCTCCACCAGCACAGGGGCTGGGAACCTCATCTTCTGATTGTTCTGAGCACCTTTCTGAGAGCCGAAGTACAGTGAAGAAAGCTCCACACACTACCATGAAGGAGGATTACCATAACCCCAAGGCCAGCCTGAATGACATAATAAATTTCAGGCCATCCTGGGCTGTAGTAAGAAACCATATATCATTCCTTCCCCCAAAAGAAAAACTTCAAATATATTAAATAACTATGCCATCATTGCTAGTTCTCAGACTCTTGTGATTTCTACTCAGACAAGATTTTCCTATGTGTCATCCTCACTCCTGGTGCCTTAAGCAAGCAGGCCTCCTATGAGCAGTTAGCCCTAAAGCTGACTCAGCAAGGGGATTCTTCTGAACCTCTTCCTTGATGGCCCAAGGTACAAACTCTTTTCATAGATGTTAAATGGGACATGAGTTATGAGTATCATTATGACAGCACCTGAGACCTCTTGCTGCAAGCCTTCCTAAGGAGAGTTGATTGTTTTTCTATTTCAGAAATTAGGAATGTAAGTAGATGGATCCCTTCTTAGCTTATGAGCTTACCTTAATTAAAGACTGTCAGGAGTGAAAGAATGGTTATCAACTACAATTCCCTTAACTGAGTAATACTGCTTTTGTTTATTTTAATTGAAAAACCCTCCTCTCATACAATATATTTTACCATATTTTTTTCCTTTCCCTAATTTCCATCCAGATCTTCTCCCACCTCCCTACCCACTCAACTTTATATTTTTATTTAAATTCTTTGTCTTTTATTGTGGGGATTATAATTACCTTCCCTTTCCTCCCTCAAAGTCCTTCCATATACCCATCCTTGTTCACTTTCAAACTCATGACCTCTGTTTTCATTAATTAGTGGTTTTGGCAATATATATAAGTATATACATGTATATTTCTAAATATAACCTGCTCAGTCTCCAAATGTTATGTGTAATACTGTTTATTTATTCATTGACACTAATTATTTAAAAGCAAAGGAAGAAACACATAACCAAAGCTCTTTCCTTTAAGACTAGGATAGATTTAACCTGTGGCTTCTTGTCTTCTAGGTGTATACTCTTGAAGACAAGAAAGTCCTTCGAAGGGTTTGGGAAGATAGCTCAAGGAGTAAAGAACCTGCTGTGCAAACAAGAGGACCTCAGTTCAAATCCCCAACTCCTACATAAAATCTGGGTGTGGTGGTGTGCATTTGTAACCCTAGCATGGGGGGGTGAGATTGTGAGGGGGATGGAGGCAGTCAGTTCTCCTGAAGTCTCTGGCCAGTTTACCCAATCAATGAGCACCTACTTCATTGAGAGAGTTGACCTCAAAAGATAAGACCGAGGAGTAGGAGAGATGGCTCAGTGGTTAAGAGCACTACTCCTCTTCCAGAAGCTTTTGGTTTAAGTCTCAGTACACACATGGTGGCTCCTGAGTGTCTAACTCCAGTTCCAGGGAATCTGACACTCTCTTCTGGCTCCTAGAGGCACCAGGCAAGCAGAGTGCACACAAGCAAAAAACTCTTACATGTAAAACAAAATAAACATTAAAGAAAAGATGAGGCAGAAAGCTACAGTGGAAGACACCCCCCCCATTGATTCTTGTCCTTTGGACATATGCACATGGACACATACAAATAAGGAATATATATATATATGTATGTATGTATGTATGTATCCCAACTGTGAGGAGATACATATCCCAACTGTGAGGCTTCCTATTAGGGGTTCTGTATGTGTAGACAGAACAGTCTTGCCTGGATGAAAGTGATATTTGTGTATTACATTTTGTTATGTCCTGACACAGCATAAGAACTTGTCTTCTGCTTTCCAGAAAAGGATGCCATGACCTGCTAGCACATACCCCCCTCCCTGCCTTCCCACCCCAGCTAGGGTGAAGGAGCAGTGCTGATTCCCCCTGTGTGAATCTCTGACCACCTCCTTACCTGCTCAGGGAACTAATCTTGTCTGTTCTTGGACTTTGAATGTCTCTTTCTCTGGGATTTTTTTAGCCCTTTAACTTAATCTGATGCCCAATTGAAACAAAAGACACAGATCATTAAGCTGCAGGGCTTTGGAATCTCTATTTGTTGAGAAGCACCTCAAGGTTAGGCAGTGGGGCAGGGAGGGTATGTGTATGGGGGCGGGTTATTTATCCTCTGAGTTTCAGTGCCCTTTCAGCATACTCTCAATGAAAGGAAATATATACCACCAATCTCCAGAAAATCTCAATGGTCATTCCATTTGTGACTTTTAATTAGATTAAACCCCCAAAGAACAAGAGAGTCATCTATTTTATTTATTTATATATATGTATATATGTGTATATATATATATTTATATTTATTTCAGGAAGCTTCAAGTCTTTTTTAATGCCTGGATTCCCTATATAGTAATATTACTTCTTTATTTACTTCTTTATTTATTTTTAGATAAGGTTTCTTTTATAAATTTTTTAAAAATTTATTTTATGCTCATTGGTGTTCTACCGCCATGATAACCTGTGTGAAAATGTCAGATCTCCTGGAACTGGAATTATAGACAGTTGTGAATTGGGATGTGGGTGCTGGGGATTGAACCCAGGTCCTTTGGAAGAGCAACCAGTGTTCTTAAGCACTGAGTCATCTCTCCAGCCCTAGACAGGGTTTCTTATAGCCCAGATAGCCTTGAACTTGCCATATAGCCAAGGCTATAGCCTTGAATTTCTTATCCTCTTGTCTTCATCTTCCAGGGAAATGGGATTACAGGCCTTTGCTGCTGTATCTAGCATCAAATATTGTGAAAGAGTGGCCACAAAGGATTCAGGAACTAGAGGATACCATGGCTGCTGGAATCATGATCACACAGCAGTTATGAATAACTAGAAAAGACTGGCCTTTCAGCATCCCAGCAATGATAGGGAAGGGACCACAAGGTCCTTCCCGAAGAGCTGTTGGCTGAAAATTGTTACAAGATTGGGGGAAGGAATCATTTCCTTCAATGGTACAGCCACTGGGAATCTAGGAAGAAAAGGGTGTTCATAGGGAAAGTGGTAATGGAGTGTAATGGTAGTTAAATGTAATCACAGTATGCGGTATATGTACAAAAACCTCTAAAAATAAAATAAATAATTATTATCATTGCCTTAGCCAAAACAGAACCCAGGGCTTAACACGCACCAGGCAAGTGCTCTACCACTGAGTTATATCCCTGACCTTGTTGCTTCTCAATAACACCATAACAAATGTAAAAAGCAGATGTAATTTTGAGTATACTTTTTAATGATTTCAAAGGAGTAGTGATATGAAGAATATCAGAAAAAAAATCTTCAATGACTATTTTGCAATGCAAGCATCTGTGATTTTTGCTGATGAAGATACATTGGTGATGTAACACTATTGTGGCTTTCCATTTACATGCATAGCTCAAGTAAAGAGAATTTTTCAGTTACCTGCTTGTGAATATACATGTAGTTTTTTTCTCATACAAAGTTAATGGATTTTTTTTTATTCTGCCCATTGATCCTAAGACAAGAGTCTGCATAATAAACACAGTACCGTCACTGAACGTGGTTGCGTCCTTCCATCCAAGAGCTACACCCAAGGGGCCACAGGCATGCAGTAGTAATAAGAAAAGTGAAGATAAGGTTTCACCTTGGGATTCTGTCCCAAAGGGAGCCAGTTAGGAAGTGCCACATGGGGGCACTCTGCCAGAGCCTTGTATTATAAAACTTCAAATATGAGCCAACTAATATTAGGATTTTGCTGAGGGTCAAACTGTAAGTCTGTTTGGGTTAGAGTTGTGTAAAACATAAGCATTTCTCAGGAAATTCCATCAATTACTTGGATAGAAAAACTGATGGAAGGCAGGAAGGATATGTATTGTTTTAAACAAAAACTAAAAACTAATTTACTTTATAGTCCTGCTTTGACTTCCCTGAACTACAAGCTGTAAGATAAACTCTTTCCTGCCCAAGTTGCTTTTAGTCATGGTGTTTATCACAGCAGTAGATAGCAACCTAGAACTGGATTTGTTGCTGGGAACTGAAGCTAGGGCCTTGAATATTCTAGGCAAGTGCCCACCCAGACCTTTTGTAAAATTTCACAGTTAGCAGTTGTTGTCCTTGAACTCTCTATGTAACCCTGTTCAGGAGGGCCTCCTGAACAATTTATGTTAAGGTCTTTATAAGTGTAAAAGCAGATGCAATGTTAGATATTTTTTATATAAGATCTGTACTGTCAAATTGTCTTTCAGGAAGCTTGTTTTGGTTATGAAAACTGGAAGTCGTTAGCCTTGCCTCAAAAGATTCAGAGAAGGGGACAGGATGCCCCATGTGGTGAGAAGTAACTGTTGTTGCAGGGACCAGAAGGCAGCTGGCCAGAACAAATCCCCAGTGCTTTTTAATCCACCTCCCAGATCGCAGTTAGTGTCAGTTCCTGATAGAGTTTGCAAGTGGCCCTTCAAATCCACGACTTGGACTTAATCCTTGAATTCATATGTTAATGTTATTTGGAGACAAGGTTTTAGAGCAATAATAAGGATTACTGAAGGTCACAGAGGTTGGCACCAGCGGCTTTATGAAAGAGGCTGAAGCTAACATATTCATCCTGTCTCACCATATCATATCTTCAAAGTGTTACAATGCATCAGAGCCATTACAACACTTGCAGCAGTTGCTAACACCAGGTTCTTGGCCTTTCCAGCCCCCAAACAAACTTCTAGTCTATAAACTTCCTGGTCTCAGACATTTTGTTATAGTACCAGGAAATGAGCGAAAATATACTCTCCCGTATCTTCATTTGGGATTTCATAGGATGTAATTCCTCAATCATAATCTAAATGTCACAAACTTACAAGTGTAAGGCATGCCCTTTTTCTCTGCCTCAAACCCACAAGAGCTCCTGCCCCCCTTCCTCTCTAATCCCAGGAAAGATACAAAAATCCCAGGAAAGCAAGCTGACCGAGAATTAGTTTTTGCTTCTGGCCAGTGGTACCACCCAGACCTGCTTGCCCAGAGTTTGCGGTCACTGGTTCGGCTAAGACGAAAGGGTCTCTCCTTGTCCTTCCTAGAGTGTCTTCTAGACTCTTTGCCAGTTGTTAATAGTACCTTTCTGACTCTCCCAACTCAGACCTCCTTCTCCTTTCCCATAGGGCCCTTGGTGTAGTGCTGACCCTTGTCGGCAGGGGGCAGTATTCTCACTTTGCTGCTTCCGGACATTCACATAAAGCTCAGAAAAGTTAAATCTGATTTAAAACCTTCTTGTGGCCGGTTTCGGATCCTCATATTTTCATTTCCCTATATCTGCAATAGAGTTATTTCCATTCTCCTCCTATCCGTTCCCAAGCCTAGAGCTAGATTACTTGCACCAGCCCCACACCCATCTCAGAACAGCTAGAGGACAGGGAAGCATCTCTCAGGATCCACTGGCAAAGATTCCACGATCTGTTTGGGTGGGCAAAGCAACGCACGTGAAACGCAGGGGAATCGGAACAGCATCCAATCCCGATTCGTGCGTCCCAGATGCAGCATCAGGAAGAAAATAAATGTTTGCGGAATTTGGTACCCAAGGCCATTCAGCAGGGTGTTCTCTCATCTCCGCCCCACTTTCTCGGCCTTCTCACCCCGCAGCCCTCAAAGTCCATCAAGCAGATCTTAAGGGTGGGCCCTGGTTTCCTGACCCGGCTCCTGAGACAGAAGCGGGTTATTATCCACTCTTCATCAGCATCTCCCGGGATCACTCAGCGGGGATGGTGAGGAGTTCAGGGGCGGGGGCTGCGAAGGACAGGCAGAGGGACGTGACTGCAGCGCGGCGAGGGGCGCGGGGAGCGCGGCGCCCGGTCGGGGGCAGGGCGGGGAGGCTCCGCGCGCAGCCAATCCCCGAGCAGCCCCCTCCCCGGCCGCCGGGAGCCGAGCGGGGCGGGGGAACCAGGCGGTGGCGGCGGCGGCGGCGGCGGCGGCTGCCGTGGGGAGGGATGGAGAGAGGAGGGGGGAGCGGAGCCGAGCGGAGACAGCCGCGGCGCTGCAGAGCGGCTGGGGCGGCGGCGCGGCTCCCGGTGCTCCCCCCGGCGAGCGCCCCGAGTCGGTGAGGGCCGGGCCCCGGCGGCCCCCGGAGCCATGGGCTGCATCGGCTCCCGGACTGTGGGTGGGTACCGCGGCCGGTCGCGGGTCAGGGGCAAGCTCGTTTCGGGGCGCTCCTCCGGCCCCCTCCCCCATCCCCATCCTTGCCCCTGGGGACCTCCCTCCGCGCCCGCCCGGCCTTGCCTCGCGCCTTTACTTTCCCTCCATCCGCTAAGGTCCCTCTATCCCTGTGCCCTCGCGCCTCCAGGGCTTCCATCCCTCTCAGCTCATAGCCTTCTCTCCATCGCCCTCCCGCAGGCGCGGTCCTTCCCTGGTAGCCTCTCCTCAGCATCCTTCGCTGCTCCGTCGCTGTTCCCTACTCCCGATGGCCCCATCCCTCCACCTTCAGGCCATTCGCGTCTACTCTGCTGGGGCCAGAGAGCCTCCCTGAGCCCTTCTTTCTGGAGCAGTCCATCCTCTCAGAACCTCTTCCCCACCCTCATCCCTGACTTTCTTCCGCACGCCCCCTCCCATCTTCATCCTCTTCTCCATATGGCTTGTGTGTTTTGCCCCCAACCATTTCCCTCTTGGTAGCCTTTTCCCGTCGCTCCTGCCTCCCCCGATTTGCTTTGTTCACGTGCATATTCCCTCGGGGCGGGGGCGGGAAGAGTGTGTGCCACCGGGAGGGAACGGGTTCTACGCTTGGAGGGAATGGGCTTGGGCCGGGGTGCCCTGGAAGAGCCATGGACTCAGGGAGGAGGTAGAGGTTTACCTCCTGGAGAGAGGTCGGGAGTCCGCTTCCCAGAAGGGTGGAGTCCGCCTAGGAACCCTGGGACCCGCCTGCACCTGTCAGCGGGGGCAGGCGGGGCAGGGCCGGCTTTTTATTTACCTTTGGCAGGGGGAGGGAAGAAAGGCGCTTCCTTAATGGTTCTCTCCTTCCAACCCCTGCCTTACTACCGCCCCCTACCCCCACCCCACGCATCCATTACACTTTAGGGCTGAACACATTAGTACAGTCCTCTCCCAAACCCCCCAATTTTCCCCTTCCTAACTCCCAATTTCTCCCGCCTACACGCCCTAGTGACCTCAGGCTGAGAGAATAATTCGTATTATTATTACAAACAAACTCACTCTCCGGAAGCCTGATTTCTGAGACCCAGTTTATTTCCATGGAGACCCTCCTCTGCTTTCACCTCTTTCCCAGTTCTCCTCCTCTCCATCTTCCTGCCCCCTAAGGGCTCTGACTCAGCTCCCCCTCTTCCTCAAAGGCCACCCCCTCCCTCCCCTCGTTCCCACTCTTCTCCGAGGGAGCTTGTTCTGCCTGCCCCACTACTGCTAGTCCAAATGTCTTTCCTCTCTGACCTAGCCACAGGTCCTGGTCTTACCTGTCTCATCGTTTCACAAGATCCCAAGAGAGAACATAACAACTTTGGCTGTGTGGCATGCTGAGCCCTATCTTTCAGTCCCTGGGACGGCCATCCCCTTTGTTTGTCGCCAATTCTGTTGGTGCTTAGTGGATGCTTCTTCCTGCCCAAGACCCAGTCTGCACTTCTTAAAAAAAAAAAAAAAAAAGGGACCTATGATCCTAAACCCAAAAAGCAAAAGTTCATATATGCAATGGCTTTAGGGCGGATGGCTGCCACCGTAAATATTCAAGTAATTCTTTCCCAGGAGTTACAGAGTATACCACCTTGCACTTAGGTGAGGAATCTCCCTCCAGGCTCCCTACTCTCCCACTAGTTCTCAAAGTGTCCTGTCCACCTCCGCCATTGTTTCGTGTCTTCTCACCTTAAATGTCTCTTCTTTTAGCTCTGAAATTACAAAGTCCTCTTGTTTCTTGTTACTATCTCTAACTCTTCTCTTGAATCTATTTCCTGTCCCCTAAGAGAATTGGGCTCAAAGTATCCATCTCATCTGGGAGCCCTCTGGCTCCCGGGGAAACAGTTTCAAGTTTTCACCTCCCAGCTGCCTCTATCCCCCACCATATCTTTTCCTGTCAACCAAGTTCCTGACTATTAGGAAGACCCGAGGGGGAAGCCACATTCCTCTCATCCCTCAAATATCAAAGCCAGCTGCGGAGTAGAGCAGGCTCCCCTAGAAAGCTGTGTCCTTGATTTTAAGGCAGTAATTGATGAGCAGTCTGGATCCAATAAAGACAATCTCAACAACTGCTCAGCACAGAATGGAGAATGGTTTTCCTGATACAGCTCAGTCTTTGACCCCCTCCCTCTCTGTGTAAACAACACCAGAAAAGGCCAGGAAGCATTTTTTTTTTTTAATCTCTAAGTATGCTATTCCCCACTGAGCTGAAAATGAGTGTTTCATTTCACTTATTATTTCTCTCTCCAGAAATTTGGGGATGGTAGACATAGAAGGAAATGGATAGTAAGACGATATGACATTGGGAGACATGGAGGTGTTGGGGGTAGGGGAGGGCGAGGCTGAACCCTAGGGCGTGGCCTCTGCCTTTAATGGAAAGGGAACAAACAGCCAAGGAAATGAAGGTAAAAAACTAATCTTGTGGCTGCTTCAGGGAACGAAGTGATTGCAGTGGACTGGAAAGGCCTCAAGGATGTCGATCAGATCAACATGGACAGCACCAGCTCACTGCATGGCAGTAGTCTCCATCGGCCTTCTACAGAGGTAAGGCTGGATGCTGCAGATGCAGCAGACACCCACCAACTACAACAACCTCCCCCAAGCTCCCAACTGCTGGACCCATTCCATCACCCCATAAAGCCCCAAGGGGGAATCATCTTCACAAATCTCCCTGCTTCCCCTAAAACACACACCAAATGCTCCACACTGAGGTCTGCCTCTCTCTGCATATCTGGAAGTTCCTCAGAGGAAGGCAGGATTATTTGCATTACTAGAGGTGCCCAGATACCATCCCCTCTCCTCTCTCCTACAGCAAACACGAACAGATTTCTCCTGGGACGGCATCAATGTGAGTGCAGATACCCCTAGCCCTCCTCAATCTACCTTGACCCTTCTTTTCTTTTGTTCGCTCATTGGGATCTTCTATAGATAGGCTGTTATGCTGACCCCCCCCCAGGTTTTCAGGGGTGTATCAGGTATATACTTCCTTGGTTTTCTTTGTCAATTGCCGCCTTGGGTATCCACCTTCCTGGGAGCCAGAAACTCTATTCTGTATGTAAAGCACCCCAAGCCTTCTTATGCCTCTGCCTATTCTCTTACCTTCCCTGTCCTAGCTCTCCATGGAGGACACCACTTCCATCCTTCCGAAACTTAAGCGAAACTCTAATGCCTATGGCATTGGGGCCCTGGCCAAGTCATCATTCTCAGGTGAGACTCCAAACCTGGAAATGGGACTGCTGACAGGCTCCTCTTTGTGCCCCTTTTCCTTAAGCCTGATGGGGTTCATGCCCACAACTCTGAAACATCTGGTTTTATGTCAAGCCTCTCCAATCCTGAGTTTCACCCACAGGATACTAGGGGATACTATCCCTGGTGCATGGAATCCCATGGGTCCTGGGTAGGGATGACTGGAGAATCTGCTAAGCATTGTGCGATATTCTGAAGGGTGTGGGTATTGTCTGATTCCATAGGGATCTCGAGGAGCATGAAGGACCATGTGACAAAGCCTACAGCCATGGGCCAAGGCCGGGTGGCCCACATGATTGAGTGGCAGGGCTGGGGGAAGGCCCCAACAATTCAGCCACAACACAGCCATGAGGCTGTGCGCAGGGATACAGATGCTTACTCTGACCTCAGTGATGGTGAAAAGGAGGCGCGTTTCCTAGCAGGTACTTCTATCCCAATATCCCAAGCCTTCAAATGATAGTTTGTTGTTGTTTGGATAGTCAGAGACTGTTCCCTCTAATTTGCTCCCTGATGGCAAAATTGTCTTCCTGCATGTTGACCACAGGCTCACCTTTTCTACCAGCCTTGATTTCAAGGTTTTTTTGGTTTGTTTTTGTTTTTTGTTTTTTTTGGACTGGCTAATTCTGATAAATGCCCTCCAATATATTTTTATTATAGACTTAGAAAATGGGACTCTGATGAAATTTGTAAGGCCATGTGTCCCAGATGTTTTCTTTCCTCTGGTATGGTACTGTCTTCCCCCTGGCCTCTCTCAGTATAGAAGAAAAACAGGGGCCTTGGGCTTCAAATAACTCTGCTTGTATTTGTTTCTAAAAATGAAAGAGGCCTGGGGAGTTTCTTGAGGCCATGCTCGTCACCATTTGATTTCATGAATTGACTTTCTGTACTCATTACTGTGACAGCTAGTGGATGATTAAGGGAATGGCCCTGGAGACAGTGGTTTAGTTCCAGGGAAGTGGAATAGGTCTGATGACAAGTAGGCGGTGTGTATACAAAAGTGAATTGATCCTGTCGGCAGGTATCAAGATACCCAAGAAGAGGGGTAGGTCTGAGGAGAGGGGAAGAATTTTAGTGTTGTTGGTATGGTGGTGGATGGTGAAGGAAGTCTGGGTGGGGCTGGATGATAGCCGTGGAGGACAGAGAGGGAGGATAAGGTAACAGCAATGAGAGCTTCAGCTTATTCGTGGCTCTGACTAGAACTGGGATCTGCAATGCTCGTGTCCTCACATCCTAACGGTTATGCCCTCCTGTCTTCTAGTCTCTTTATATAGTCCCTTATATGACTGGGAACCCACGTTTACCTGATGCCCCCTTGGGGAGTCTTCATTGATCTTGAATGTCCTAGACCACCTGAAACTAGGTTCAATTTATTTCTTTTTTTAAAAATATTTTTATTTATTTTAATTATTTTATTCAAATTATCATTTTAAGTTCTTGCGTGTTTACCTGTATAACTCTATGTGCTTCACATGTGTGCAAGAGACCTTGGAGGGTGTTGGAGTATTGCCCTGAAGCTGGAGTTACAGGCTATGATGAGTTGCCTGGTGTGGGTGCTCAGAACCAAACTCAGGCCTTCCGCCAGAGCAGTGAACTCTTTACCCATAAGTCATCTCTCCCACTCCAGGTTCAAATTCTAAAACCTTCAAAGATAAACTTCTGGGACATTTAACTTTAATCCTCCCAGGTTATTTCACCATAAGCGCTCTCCTTTTCCCTATTAGGAATCCTAAGTATGGTCTATCCTTATTTCAGAGTAATAGTCACTGGTTACATATGAAGAATGTAAAACATCTCTTTAATAATGCTTATATTGATTATATGTTGAAAGAGTCATATATATTTAAATAAGATTTATTATTAAAACTAATTTCCCTTGTTTTTGCTAACTTCTTAAATGATCTCATATATGGTTTATATTTTACTTCCACTGATCCATGCAGCAGTGAGTTTCTCCATACCCCTTGCATGGGTCTAAGGGTTATTTTATTAGAGAGCTCTTTTCTTTGTTTGATTTGGCTTTTGGAGACAGGGCCTCACTGTGCAGTCCTGGTTATCCTGGAACTTGTTTTGTAGACCAGACTGGCTTCAAACTCAAAGATTCCCTTGCCTCTGCCTCCTGAGTGCTGGGATTAAAGGCAATGAGCCAGCATGCTGGGCTGAGGACTCTTCATATAACTACATTTTTTCTCATAGGTGTCATGGAACAGTTTGCTATTTCTGAGGCTACACTTATGGCCTGGTCTTCCATGGATGGTGAGGACATGAGCGTCAATTCTACCCAGGAGCCACTGGACTGCAACTACAGTGACAACTACCAGGAGCTGATGGAAAGTCAGGGTGAGAAATGGTTCTAGAGTCAAGCCCTGAAGCCTAAGAGGCTTCTCAGCTATTTAGACCCCCTTCTACCCTTCCCTGTGCTTTTAGGACTTTTGCATTTGTCTCAGCTTCTCCAATGCCTCTACATTGGTGTCGTAACCATAGGATAGTTCTATGAGCTCTCCTTACTGCCTGTGATGGATGTTCTGTGGCTCCTCCAACCCTGCTCATTCTGTTTACAGATGCACTAGCTCAAGCCCCCATGGATGGATGGCCTCACTCCTACGTGTCACAGGGGATGTACTGTCTGGGGTCATCTGACGCCTGGGAAGCAAGTGATCAGTCCCTCATTGCATCTCCAGCTACAGGATCCTATCTTGGCCCTGCATTTGATGACTCACAGCCGAGCCTGCATGACATGGGGCCTTCCCAACCTGCTTCAGGATACTCTGCTCAGGAGCCTCCACCTTTGTTGGGGGTAGACACTGACTGGGCGTCAGAGGTTGGTGGGGTGGAACTGGCCAGGGGACCTGTAGAGGAAGAGAAGAGACCACTGGCCCCTGAGGAGGAAGAAGATGCAGGATGCCGGGATCTGGAGTCACTTTCCCCACGAGAGGATCCGGAGATGTCCACTGCTCTCAGCCGGAAAGTGTCTGATGTCACATCCTCAGGTGTGCAGTCCTTTGATGAGGAGGAGGGGGATGCCAACAACTAGCTTCTTCCCACCCCACTCTGACCTGAGGGGCATGGCTGCAACCCATACCCCCTCCAAAGCTCCAGCAGCACAGATGAAACCCGGGCAGAAGACAGCAGGGAACTGGGAGCTTCCAGCCCTCACCAGGCCGCTAGCTGCCCTGGAAAGTGAAGGACCAGCAGGGGGTTTTATCTAGGCTTGCACTCCAGAAACCATCATTCCAGGAACTGAGACCCAGGAAATTAGGTGGCATGGTGGTGGGAGATGCCCAGGTCCGTCGCGCTGAACACTGAATCTCAGTTTTTACTCCCCTGATTTCGTCTTCCAGGAGCCTTGGCTGTGCTGTCTGAATGCCTCTTTTCTCCATTTCACTCTTGCTTTCCTGGTTCTGTTTTCTCTGCCCATGGCACCAGTGCATCCCCACTGTGGGAAGCAGGCCTCAGGGGCTGTTGGACATGGCTTTGCAGGTACAGCAGACTATCTGGCTGAAGGAGTGGCCTGAAGGGCCCTTCTGTGTTTAGCATAGACAGTGGGCCCAGCTCAGGCAATCTTGGACTTTTGAGATCAGGAGCCAAGGGTGAGGTGGACATGGCAGCTGGGACTGACAGGGGTCACAGTATGATTCTTTATCCCAAGGCATACTCAGAGACAAGAGGGTCGTCAATGAGACAAAGAATAAACACAGCCACTTGAATGTCCTGTGGCTGGAAGGGGGACCTTAAACCCACTGGGGTTGGCTCCTCCAGGTCTGGCTTCTCTTTCTGCCTTCTTCCATTTGTCACCCAGCCCCAAGGAGGGGAAACGTCTCAAAGTGTTGCCCTAGGATGCAGTGTCCCATCAGTGGGGAACAATGAGGGCTGGGCCTCCCTCTACCTTCCCAAATTCTCTGGAGCTGTTTACACTTTTCTCTTTGCCTTTTCTACATTTTTATAACTTCTTGGGGACTCAGGGTTGAGCAGAGTGGAGTGGGGAGTCTGGTGCTGTCACTGCCTTGACTGGGCTGGGCGGCTGGCTGAGGGCTAGGGTGGACAGTGGCTGCTTCTGCTTTTTGTCAGCTGTTCCCAGGGGTCCTCAATTCAGTGTTCCTTATAGGAGTGGTTGTGGTGAGACCTAAGCTTGCCTGCCCATACCTCCTTTTCCCTTTGATTTGGAGTGGCCCATGGGGACAGGGAGCAACAGCAAGTCAGTGCAGTATTGCAGTGAGGGTGCTGCAGCAGCCACAGCTCCAATCTGGCCTTTGGCATAAGCAGAGTTTTGATAGGAGATGCCCAAGTTTGTCACCGTGTTTTTCTCCTTCCGTCTATCCATGGCTCCAGTCCCAAGCCTTGTGTCCTACTATAACGTCAGGGGTCCGAAACTACTCCCTTACCCATCAAAATGATGAGGCTCACCATTGGAGAGATTCTGTTTATCTGTGATGCTGTCCTGTACTACATTCATACACTGAAGTGTAACCAGAGTAGGTGTCCCTCATCCTTCAGGGGAGGGGGAAGCTTGGGATTGTAACGTCTCCTAATGTAGGGGACAGGAGAATAAGCCAGGAGAGCCAAAGTAGGTGAACAGTCACGTAGCTCATCTAATGCTGCCTGAATGGGAGAAGAAGATACCTCGTGTTTGCTAGTGTGTTGTGGTTTAGCGTATCAGGACCTCATTTCTAGGCTAGGAAGGGCTAGCCTGCCAACCACGGCAGCTGCCCCTAACCCCTGGCCTTCTGCCCTAGCCCCCTGGGAGCTTGCATGTTGAGGCTAACCCATTCCCAGGTCTCTTTGCCTCGTCTACCTGCTCTGCCAACACGTTTGTCTCATCTCGCTGCCCTGTATTCTTCCTCCAGGTGACCGCAGACAGCGGGTCTGCTGAGAGCTTTATTCATCTCAGTTCCCTTTGCTCAGGGCCCTGGAAAGTTAGGAAGAGTAAATTAAAGCAGCTTTCCTTATCCCTTCCATTCCTCAAGGAAGCCAAACTGTCCCCATTGAAAGACTACAAGAGACCTGAAGAAACCTAGTAGGGTCTGGACCTGAGCAGGGGCTTGGTTTCCCCAGGCTGCTAGCAATACTGCCACAGAGGCAGGTGAGGCCCACCCCACTCTGAAGAGAGAAGATGCAAGGAGCTGGCCCAGGACCATTTTGAACTCTTTTTTAGAGCGAGGGACCACCTCTCTGGTGCTGGGGCAGGGTGCATGGGGGTTTGCTTCTAGCCTACTTTAAGGGGAGGGGTGGGGCATGTGCAGGAAGAGGCTGTTGGGGTGGGTGGGAAGGGTTGCTTTTCTTTTGGGGTTAAAGGCTGTGCAGCACGTTTTACAGCAGCTGGGGAGCAGGGCTGTTTTTTATATTCTTGTGAATGAGACTGCTCTTGCTGAATGATTTTTTAGGGGGGGTACACTTTCATTTTCAATTGACTTTATTAAATGAAAATCCAAACCTTCCATTCCTTCCCTTCCATTGCCTCCCCCAGCCCACACACTTCCCTTCTATTCCTTGTGTTAAGAAGGGATTCATGAAGGACAAGTTCTTACCCTTGTCCATATATATCCCACACTGTCTTCCAGGTCTGAGAAATACCCATTTTTATGGTCAGTCTTAGCATGTTTTGTTAATGTGAAACTCTCACCCCAGGCCCAGGAAGGATTCTATGACATATATTACAGAGAGAATTCTATATAAATATATATAAGTATTATAGAGTATATACACATGGGCATGGGCTTGGAAGCCCCCTGCTAATCCTCCTACCTAGGCCTCAATGTCTTAGCTTGGGGTGGTGGAAGAAGCCCATGTTGGAGAAGGCCAGAGGCTGTGTGGAACAACACTAAACAGAATGTGGTGGCATCCTCTGACTATGAGTGTCTTATTTGGGGGGACAGAAGAAACCTGGGAATGGGGGAAGGGCTCAAGTACAGAGCTGAAGGCATACAGTGGGTGGAGCTGAGTGAATGAGCACAGTACCCGGCATAGCTTTCTAGGTTAGGCAGCTAATGCTGTACAGCGTGACTGTCAAGCTCCTTGCTGGTTTGGAAGGAAAAAGATGGGAGTCCTCTAAGGGTGGAGGAAACTAAAGCTTGCCAAGTCAAGGGTGCCCCCAAGTTTATGCCAGAGGACCCCAAGGAGCTCTTATAAAGGACTGGAATCTGCATTCCCCATTGCTGTATGAGAGCCTTGGTGTACTTTGGGTGGAGCTCTAGAAGGAGTGGCACCAAGGCTCTAAGGCAGGCTAAGTTAGCCATGGCAGTGGGCAAAAGGAAATATGCATGTTCTAGGTGTAACAGAACTCGGCAGAGAGACAGGGACAAGAACTAGAGCTTTCTGCTGCAGGGGTCGGACACCTGGACTGGGCCATGACACCTGCCTCTCCACACAGCTTTCCTCAACCTCTTTTTCAGGGAACTGCACTTGGCTCCTTGGAAATGAGGGTTGATTTTTTCAGCCCTGATAATGGGCTTGGCCTAGAAATAGACCATGGCAGCAATGATGGGGTCTAGGACAGATTTGGGGGAGTACACAGGGCTGGCAGGCTTGGGGGCACATTTTAGGGTAGTCAGTCCACGTGGCAATATTGTGGTCCCACATTCCCTTCCAATGCGACACTCACAGATTTCATTCAATCTGGGCCTCCACTCACCTACTTCATATGGAAACTGAAATATAGACAGGCAGGGCCAGGATGGTGACTGAACAACACTGGGAACTGTGGGGCTTTAGAGTGATAGGGACTGAACCTGCACAGCAGGAAAACAGAGTCCTTTAAGCATGGGGCCTTGAACCCTCCCTGGAAATGGGGAAAAAAGGTCTGATGGACCCAAATTCTTCCCTGCCCAAGATCAAGTTCTCCTTAAGATCATCACCATCACCTTTCACAGTGGTGGTAGGAACAAGATGAAGTGGAGGCCTCCCAATATTACATACAAGTCCACTGTGCCATGGGCCCTATAGTTTTTATGAAGACAGCATGGAGGGGGTTGTTCACAGGATCAGCTCGTCCTCATCCTCCTCATCAGTGGAACGTAGACTAGGGCCATGCAAGATGTCAGCCAGGTTCTCCTCAGGCTCTAGGCTCCCTACCATCTCCAGTTCCTCCAGCTCACCCTCCACTCTGGCTGGGGCCAGGCAGGAAGGGACCTCTGGAGATGGTGGTGGGACAGGAGTCTCTGGCATGGTAGGAACCATGATGTCTCTTCCAGGAGCCCCATCTCCACCCTCAGGCACATTCCAGCCCTCTGCAGGAGGGGGTGGCCCCCCAGGAGTCTTCCGAGTTGAAGTTGTATTCCGGAAGCTGGCAAGGGGAGGGCGAAGCTGTACCCCAGATTTGGTGTGGCCCTCAATTGCTTTCTGTAGCTGAGGAGGAAGAGGAGAGGTAAAGAGACAGACAATAGAAAGAAGACAGAGGACAATGAGAGACAGCACAAGAATAGACAAAGCAGGAGGATACAGAAATGGAAACAGTAAGAAAGGGAGAGACAGAAGGATAGGGAATAGTCATAGAGGAAGACAGAAAGACAACACTATTCCTGACAAAGCAGTTTCCCTGAGAAAGCACCCTCCAGGAAGCTTCTCTTCCTAGTGCTCGATGAATATCTCCCTCATAGTCCCACACCTCTCCCCATAGCTCACACCTAAAGCCCATTCCCCAAGTCAGGCCCCTGGGAGAAGATTACATGGTTCCCTCCTGGGCTGGAGAACTATGTGACCACAGCATGCCTTGCAGTCATTCTGGAGGGACATCTACTTTATATGTTGCCCATCCATGTCCCCTTGTCCTGGATCCATTCCTCCCTCTCTCTGCTCCAGTGACGCCTATTCATCCTTACCTCTTCTAGTGCCAAGACACCTCTGAGCTTTCCCATGCTGGTCACATAGGCAAGATGGAGGCCAAGAAGTGAGAAGAGTGTATGAGTCTGATGGGGAAAGCACAGGTCAGCATGTCCCCACTTCTGCCCTCCCTAAGCCCTGAGCAGTCAGCAAGGGCTTGCCTTGTGCAGGGTTGTCTGCTCCACCAGCTGGAAGGGAGACTGGTCGATGCAGCAGCAATCAAAGCACACAGGCTGGCTCAGCTGCTCCCGCTCCCAGGCCTCAATCTGTGGACAGAGTTTCAGAGACCCCTCAACGCGGCTTTGTTCCATAGGAACCATCGTAGACACCATTGATCAACAGTATATTTTTTTCTTCTCAGAGGGTCACAGCTTCCTTCTCCTCTGTTATCTGGCCTCAGACTCTACCCTTCACCTTCAGGTACCCAGAAAGTGGCTCTTCCTATAGTCATCTGAGTTCTCCTGGGTCTCTAAACCTTCCAACTTTCATTATCATCTTTCCAACCTTCATTCTGTGTCTTATTGATACTCCCAATCAGACATGTTTTTCTAATAATCCATATCATACCTTGACACTTTGTGAGTCTTTGCTTTTCAGAAATGGCACTGTCTATACTCAGCCTGATATTGCCATTTGCCTTTCCTCTGCCTACTGGATGAACACTCACTGAGTGATAAGTGATATCAACAGGTGAAGTCCAAAGAAGCTAGCAGTTGTCCCTTATGTGTAGGGCAGAGTGAATATTTGTTGAATCCTAGCCGACTTTTATACCACTTGGTATGTAATTGACTTGAACTGTCTTGTTTTGCTTGGTTTTGTTTTGTTTGGTCTATTAACCAAATCACTATGACTCAAGTACAGCTAAGCCATTCTTTCTAGCATTATAAATGAATCTAAGATGTTCTTTGGTCCTACTTTCTGGGTGATGTCACTTCAACTCTTTGTTTGTCCAAATCTGCACTCTAACCATAAGAGAATATCAGTAAAGGTTGTCCTTGCATTTAGTATGGAGTCAACAGTGAGCCTCCTTTCATGTGTCATGTCCTGGGGAAATTTCTGGACATAGCCATGTATACTCTAAACTCCTATGGTTCTGACTAAAGGGTCATGTATAGCCTAACTGGCTTTTAGCATGATCAGACACTTATCCAAAAGGTTGCAAAGAGGATGGGGCTAGAGGACTTAGAAAGGACCTGTTTACTTGCTCCAAGATCATCCCAGGGCTTCTCATCTTTGTTTGTTGTTTTGCCTTTCCCCAGTAATAGTGACAGCCAAGAACTTCATCTGTGCTGGGCATAATTCGAATTGCTGTGTAGTTTTAGCTCATCGAATCCTCATATCAACTTTCTATCTACATTTTGCAAATGAAGTATGAATACACAGTGCTAAGTCTGCCAAGGGCTCCATAGGCAGCCATTAGTGGACTCTAGTGTTTGTCCACATCCCAGATACAACTCCAGCTTCTGTTCAAGGTGAAGAAGATGTTGCTGCTGGGTCTTATAAAAAGTTCAGCACCAGTTAGAAGCCAGGGCTTTCTCTGTGTTAGATTTAAATAATAGCTGGGACAGCAGGTGGATGTTTTTCACATGAAATTCTTTCCATATTTCTGTATTGGCTCAATATAGTTTTTTTCAAAATCAATATCCTAATGTTGTCAAGGTTATCATCTCTCAAAATATACTAAATGTTTACTTTTATTGAATTATTCCTCAATAATGTCTCTTCTATGTGAGTTTTGAGAAAGATATACACTAGAAATATATAATCAGTGTTTTTGTACCAGGATGCACTTTATTTCTAATAGGCATTGAATAGCCATATTCATGACTACCTGGTGTCCAATCTTCTTGGTACAGTAAGAAATGGTTGTGCACACCTTAAATCCTGGCATTTGAGAGGCAGAGGAAGATAAATAGATATCTGTAAATTGCAGGCCAGCAAGGGCTGCACAGAAAGACCCTAGCTCAAAAACAAAACAAAAAAAAAGCAGTACCTTCATTGGATGAAACAATCCATTTCAGGCTGTAGATTTTCTTACCTCTTCAGGTGACATGTTATCCACTAAATCTGCTGAATCCTAGGGAAGAAAGATACAAGGCCAAGTTCTTCCCTTCTCTTCTCAGGTTAGTTATGGTTGTCAGAAACTATGTCCTCCTGGGTGGGCATGTAATAGCCACCTTTTCAAACCATCATCTTGGTGGGACCTCTACCCTTCTAACTTAGGACTTCGGTTTCTCAATCCTAAAAGATAAATTTCTGACTATCCTTGTTTTTCTAGACACATCCTTACCTGGGTTATTTTCTTCTTTGTGGAATGAGCTTTGCCCAGTAAGCAGTGCAGCAGGCGCTGGAAGATGGATGGTCTTTGATCTGAAAGGAGTAGTAAGAAGATGGAGGAAGTGGCCAGGGGATTCCAGTGGCCCCTGACACTGTGCCATTAAAGAACTGTACTTCGTCAATGATGTACCTCAGGGGATTCCTCTTTTCTACCTCAGTCCCAACTTCCTAGGACAGCATTATGGAGTCAGCTCTTGAAACTGCATAGCCTCACATCTCCTTACAAGAGTAACTCTTTGGGAAAGGTGAGTCCCAAACGTAATTCCCAAGACATGCTGAGAGGTCTTTACCTGTAGAGTCTGAGGCTTCGGGTGGCTGTTTATGGCTGGGCAGTGGCCCATTAGGCTCTTCAGGGTATGATGGAGCAATAGGAAACTGGGGAGCTGGAGGAGGAGGGGGAGGAGGAGGAGTTGGAGTCGGTGGAAGCTAAAAATTAAAATAAAACAAAATAAGCAAAATTTCTTAGATTTAGAGAAGTCCTACATCACATGATACCTTGCTACTTTTACTAGCGTGTGCCCTGGAGATCTAACTGTACCCTTTCTCCCACCTCCCAAATTCCCTTTTGTCCTTTTCAAAACACCACCCTGGCACTGTTATCTTTTGCAATGGATCCACATGCATTGTCACTTTCTCACTTGTTAGTGTTTTCCTTCCCCCTTCCTTTTGTCCAGCACCTGTCATAGCAAAGCCCAGTCCAGCCCAGCCCAGCCCAGCTTAGCCTAGCCCAGCCCAGCTCAGCCCAGCTATCCATGGTAATGTCACTGGCGACACCTACTGACATTTTCCCCTCTGTCAGCCTCTCTTTCCCATTTGTCTTAGTCACCTCCATCTTCCTGGAGAGGTCCTCATCTTCATCCTCATCTACGAAGGCAAAGGACTCAGGTCGACCACCAGGATGCCACTCCCCAGCCAGCTGAGCCTTGCCATTATAGGGCAGCTCTGATAACTTTCGAGCCATGTCCTGGGCAGCCTTCAACCTTCGCTCTGCAGACAGGTGGCGCTGCAGGAGGGACTGCAGTTCTGAGCGTTCCACAGAGCCCAGCAGGATCATTGAATCTGGGGGACAACCATACTTCCCTGAGGGCCTGCTCCACACCTACATGGCTAGCAGGTCAGGTGAAGTAGGAGCTCAGAGCCTTTTTTTAGTGCAATTCTTACCTTTTCTTACTAAAAACTTATCTTAAACTCCTCCAGTGTGGCCTCACTTGATCCCTATAACTCCACACATTTAGCACTTAACAGACCCAATTGGCAGCACACTAATTGGTGCTAATCTGTACTTATCTGTATGCGCCCTAATATAGTGTTTGTAAATATGTAAGCTATTAAAATAGGCTGATTAACCCTATCCAAATGTAATGAGACTCGAGAGGCAGTTGTAACAATCTGAGACTCAATCTCACTCTGAAAGAAGTCTATGAACAACACTAGCATTGGGACTTCTATCCTAGAAGATTCATCATTTAAAGCACGTAGAGCCTGATAGAATATAAGCAAAATGTTCACTTTCCATGAGTCTTTTATGTGTTTATATAAATTCTGCTACAGTGTTGAACATTTTCAGCAAGTTAACAACCACAGCATTACAGGGCACTTAGATCTTAGATATACTGTATACTGCTACATCTTTGTTGCCATTTTGAAAATCTTGTACCCCGCTGGCTCCACCCTTGCTCTAAGGAAGAGCCATGCAATCAGAAGTTCCTTGGAAGGTCTCTAAGCTTAGGGAAATGCCTGAATTAACATACCTTGAGAAATTTGGATACTCTGTATATGTGAAGTCAAAAACAAGCATTTTTTCTGACTTCAAACAGCTCCTTGTATCTATTTTCTAAGGTACAGACTAGGGAAATGAGAACTAAAGGTCCAGCTAATAATTAGAACTCTAAAAATACAGAGATTATGATATTTACATTCAAAGACCACCAATCTAATGAGAAAGATAGACTACAGTGAGAAGTAATATACCCCACAGAAAAACTGGTGGGCAGATAGAATGGCGAATAGAAGGAAATGTGAAACCAACAGTTACCAAAGCCATTTGCTCCTCCATGAGGAAGAATTTTCACTGTTCCTTAGGTTGGCCATTAAAAAAAAAATGACAGAATTTAATTAAGTGTGTGAGCAGATTTACAGCTGACCCACATTGTTTATGAAGACTCTATTTGTGAACTCACTTGCTCACCAGAATATATATCCACGATTACAATACTAGAGATGTAATTCACAGCCACGCACAGAGCAACAACAAAGTGAACCGCGTGAATCTCATGTTCCCAGCTGACGCAGAACAAACAGCACTCAGCCTTCCCGATTCAGCCCGAGGAGACAAGGGTTCTGTTAGCAGCCTATCTAAGCCACAGTGTTTTCCCAGTCTCTGCTTTGTGTGGCAATTCTACTGTTTAAAATGCCCCCCAGAGGCACTGCTGAAGCGCTGCCTACTGTTTCTGAGCACAGGAAGGGAAGCCTGTGCTTTGCCTTAGTGAGAAAATATGTTAGATGAGTGTTATCTGGGTAGGATTACAGTGCTGTTGGCCACAAGTTCAAGTTTAATAAATGAAGAAGTAGCTATTAAATAAGGTATCTTAAAATAGAGACAGACATAAAACACGGTTATGTATTGATTGCTTGGCAAAAATGCTGTGACCAGAGTCAAAAGACTTAGCTTTGAATTTCCCCTTGGAACATTCTTCTGCAAACTGTTCACTAGCTCTAAGCTCAGGCAGACTTTAAAATTCATAGCTGCCATGAACATGGCAATCATAGGACTGCCCATACTTCCTTCATTGGATTTTAACTGCCGTTGTGTGCCTGTGTTATGGCTGTGTGTGGTTTTTTTTCCTAGAGGAAGAACATGTTCCTCACTAAGTACAAGCTGAGCTTCCCTTGGCAGCTGGAGAGCTCTGAGTTCAAGTCCATACCTGCAACGGTGAAGCTTACTGCCAGCTTAACTGAATTCTGAGTCACCTAGGAGAATGGTGAGGCACACTTCTGGGTATGTCTAGGAGGACATTTCAGAGATTAAATAAGGGGGAAAGATCCATTCTGAATGTAGGTAGCACAATCTCATAGCTTTGCATCCCAGAAAAAAGCAGAAGCACAGAAAGAGCACCTCAGCCTTCCATGATCTGTGCTGCTCTGTCGCACCATTTCACCTCTACTAAAATGGACTGACCTTGAAACCATAAGCTGAAATAAACATTTCTCCCCTTCATCTGTTTATATGAGGTGTTTTGATACCAGCGTTAGAAAGTTACTAAGGTGACAGTGGTGCTCTCTGCCACTGTACAAGCTGTTAGTCACCAGCTGGGTAGTCTTAGTTGGCATCCTCACTTTCTACTTACCTTTGGAGTCAACCAATGGTAAAGTCTTGACTGTGGTGGTCTGGAGTAGGTTTCTCAGTTCCCCATATGTACAAGAAGCTGAAACAAACTTCACATCACGTACCATGATGTCCTCAACAAAAATCGTAAATTTGCTAAGGAGGGAGAAAGCATCCTGGGTTAGGCCACTCTTGGTTAGGCCCTTCCTTCTTCCTACAAGATCTGCCACGTTTCCTTTCTCTTATAGTTTACTAAGTGTGTGGAAACATTAAAAATAATTAAAAACCAACACTGCTGCTAGATTCATTCTCCACTCCAGGACCTCCCACATCCCACCATATCTAAACTAATTCCAGCTAGTGGCCCTGACCTGAGCTGGTTCCAACCAAGGTCTGGCAAATAGGGAAGCTTCTTGACCTGGATGATGCTGTCATAGAGGGAGGGCTGCAGACTCTGAGCCACCATGTTGGCCAAGATAACTGCCACCATCATGGGCAGGATGTGAGCAATCTGACCGGTTAATTCGAAGCAAATGACAGCTGTGGAGACTGTATGAGAGACAGCCCCTGTCAAAGCCGCTGCTCCTGGAATGACAGGAATGTATTAACTGGTTGGAGCTGTCTTTCTCAACATAGAGAATAAATGAGGGTACAATGGGAATGACACAGAACAGGAGACAGACCTCGGTCAGTGTCAGCAAGTCTGGGATTACTAGAGTAAGGGCTAGAAAGCTGGCCTGTTCAAGACGTATCCCTTTGATCTAATTTATGCATAACGTCCAGTAAGACACAAAATCTGTGTATATCATTTCAGTTGTAACGTGAACAGAATGATAGCTTACCCATTCTTTGCTTTTCCACTGAACATTAAAAGACACAGTGATGGCATCTTACTTTGAGCCTCTGGTGTCAATGCCAACAGCTTATGAATGAATAGTGTGAAAATTCAAGAATCATGCTGAGGACATAAAGCTATGTCATTGCCTTTATTGATCAGGATCCACAGATTCCAATCCTGTGACTACTGTATTAACAAAGCATACTTCCCTGGGATACCATGCTCTCATCCACTAACTGTAAAGGTCACTAAATATTTTCTAAAATTCTTATACATCTAAGTCATTACGATTCTATACAGTAGAATCAATCTTATGTATTTTAAATTGTTTTCTTATCAACTCACTAGTCACTCGTACTTTAATTGTATTTCTTATTCAAACATGGGAACAGGGCCAGTCTGGTCTACTCAGTGAGTTTCAGGACAGTCAGGGTTAAGTAAAGAGACCCTGTCTCAAAAACAAGAAAATGACAACAACAACCCCTGAAAGCTAGTAAACCCTAAAGCTAATAAAACCTAAAAAAAAAACCAAACCAAACCAACCAAACAAAAAAAAAAAAACCCTAAAGCTAATAAAACGATAAAACTATTCTGTGGGAAAATATATAAGGTTTATGTGATAATATAACAATAAAAGGTCACAAAGTATAACATCGATCCTCATAGGCGATGTGCAGAGCATAGTTCAGAACATCAACTACACAGTATGTGTATACTGGGAAATGTACATTATGGAAGAAGAGAGATGCTTGAGAGGCATCAAGAGAAGCGAAGATGCCTATTGATAAAGGAAGCTTTATAAATGGACTAGGGTCAGGCAGTAGAGTGCCACACATAAGTCTACCTCACAAGTCACCTTTGAAGTCCGGCTTCCTGGTTCCCAGCTCTCACTCCTGCCTTCTTAGTCTCCATTAACATTAGCACAGCTCAGTGTGGATGGACTTGGCCTATCACCTGCATTAGTGGCTCCATAATTATCAGGAAAGAAAATGCCTACTGAACATGCAAAGACAATGCAGGTTACCCCCTTCCTATTTTCTTATTTGATTCCTATGTCCATTTTCCACAGGAGGGAGGACTAAGGCTTATAAAAAAGAAGCAGTGAGAGGCAGAGCCAAGAGCTGGTTGTTTGAACAAAACTTGAATTATTTAGTGTTATATCTAAACTAATTTGCTATACATTGAAAGAAGATGTGTTAGCAGACTCTAATTATAGGGATTCAGGGTACTCGATATCTGGTTATAGAGGTTAGGAATATGTCTCACCAATTACTGCATAGCCCCCAGGTAAGATCTTATAGATGATATCATCAAATAAGATACCCTCAGGGAACAGCATGGCCATGATCTCTCCTACCAGCCTTCCAAATGCAGCTCCTAGAGGGAAGATAAAGAAGAAAAATATTAAGATAAATTTATTGTCTCTATGCTTTCAGCATATTTGCTTAGGCATTAAGAGTACAAACATCCTAGTTTTTCCACCAACCACCCAGACTGTAGCTATTAGTATGATTCCATCAACCCTTACCTAGCACAAAAACAGGCATGAAGCCTCCACAGGGTATGGGCATAGTGGTGGCCACAATGGACATCCAAAACTAGGGAAGAAAAGAAACATTACAGTACTCTTTCCAAAGTTTCCCCCATGCTCCTTTGTTCTTTACCCGCCTCCCTCCTGCTTCAAGAGTTATAACAGAAATGTCCTGGGATTGCTAACCCTTTTGGAAGCCTTCTTGTCTGTCACCATTCTCCAGAGCCTGAAAAACTTGGCACTTTCAGGCTGAGAGATCAACAAAGACATCAGGATAAGAAAGTTCCTCCAGATGGCTAACACAAATCCTTCCAACTTTGAGTGACTATATTTTCTTTTTGGCAATCTAGAACAAGGGAACCCAGAAGATCCCTCTTTCACTGTTCCAAAATGACCCTCACCCAGTAAACTCTGTCAGCCCAGGAAGTTTATCACTGTGGAATAGTCTAAGATGCTAAGCTGGAAGATGCTTTTACCTTCTCAACTTATATTTTTAAATGGGCCCCAAATCAATGTAGCAGATACCTTAAAGTCTACTGAAATTTTGTTGGATTAATTTAGCTTTGATTTGACCATTTACAAAGCCACAGAGAAGGTAAGGATCACAGGGATCCTTAAGAGAAGACTGCTCTGCTTGAGCCTTTGTCTCTGATATCAAACCACCTTAAACAAGGATCAAAATTATATCTGGATCCTGGGGACATACAGTGATAGGGTGTATTCTTAGAATCTCTGCAGCCTTGTGTTCAATGCCCAGTACTCAAAAAAAAAAATTACTGATATGTCTTGGCTTACAACAGGGGCAAACTGAGAACCTGATTAGTCTTTCAATATAACAGAAAAGATATCCAAGGTCAACTTTGCAAGGCACCATTCCAACAGAAATTGGGGCAATTATAGCAAAAGCAGTATGTACATTCTGAGGCAAAGAATGAAGAAGAATTCAGAAATAGAGCAGAACAAGAATAATGGCTAAACATTAAATATCTAAAGAAGAAAATAAAAGCATGAGACATATTTTTGAAAGTACTTACTATGTAAGTTAATCAATCTTAGAAAAGGATTCCAAACTAATTAGGTACAAAATGAAAATAGCAAGCTGTAAAGATTAAAGTATTTGAAATTCTTTGAATTCTATGTATGACATATTAATAAAAATAAATTTTATGAACTTTAGAAAGCATTGCTTTGAGCCAAGGCTGAACCCAAGAGGCAATGATGAAGACTCAGAGAGAATTTTACTCCAGAAGTGTAAGATGAAGCAAAACATCTACTTCGTGAGAATATGATCATCAAGACGGTTGAGAATTGCAATTAAATGTGCAAAATGAAGAGGATACAGACTGATGATTCCTTGCGGGAAGAGGGTGAGCCTTATTTCTGCCTCCTCTGCAGTGGCCCCATGCTCTGTAAATGTATACCAGAAGTAAAGAAAGACAAGACATTGATGGAGTGATATTCACACAAAAATCTTTACTAAGATTCCTCAAAGCTTAATATTTACTAAAACTCTCCAAAGTAATGTTCATCCAGAGAACTTGCTAAACATGCAGATGAGCAGACGCCTCTGGAGGCGGCCATCTCAGACAATCTGGAGGCAGGATTCCCATGCACTTGTTGCTTAAGCTTCTTTAAGTAATGACATTTAGAACATGAAGAATCCTTGCACTCTCACGTATTCTTGGCAATAAGAACATGGTAGTCGTAAGGGATTTTGTAGGTTCGGATTATCTGAAAGCTCCAATGATACAGATGGTGGGCAATGGGTAGGTCTGATTTTGGATCATAAAGCAGATTATCTTCCCAGATAAGTGTAAATCCAGACCAGGAGGTGCTGAAGCTATCAACTCCCATGGCACAAAGAGAGCGACTAAGATTAGCAAACTTTTTTTTTTTAAGCTATTGGTACATGAAGAAAAAAACCAAGAGTCATGTGGCACACAAGTGACTTCCAAGATTTTAAAGACCCAGTTCTAAAGGAATGAGATACTAGAAACCTGTTATCACTGACTTCATTATATTTAAACCCATCACAAGGAGAACTAATATGAAAACCAGGCAAAAAGGTTCCCATAGGGCCTCACTCAGGTTATGCTAAAACTCAACAACAACAGGCAATGGTATTAGCCTTAGTAAAAAGGAGCGGAGATGTTAGAATTATATTCATGTTCATGAAAAATCTCTTCATGTACAACATGATGATACTTTGCACACCTTGTGACTGGGAAAGGTAGGGAAGTAGGATATCCCTTTTACCAACAGTAAGAAGCAGCTGAACCGAGAATGTAAGCTCCCTCCCTGACACTGCCAGAAGGCCACATGGACATGGACTAGATTTCAAATCTAACTGAGAAAAGTAGTACTAGTCTCTGCTTTGGATCGATAACAATTTGAATGTCTCACAGGCTTCCATTTGGAAATTCATCTCTGTTGTGATATCAAGTAGATGAGGACCTAATCCAGTTGCGGTGCTTTGAAGTGGAGGCTTTGGAAATTTGTTAGGATTAGACATGACACTGGGATGAATCATTAGTGATGGCTTCCTGGCAGCTTTCTGAGGAGTGAGAACAGACAGATGAGCCCAAACACAGGTGCCTCTTATTGTTTGCCTTGTGGTTCCTCACAGCTTAGGACTCTGTTCACAAGAGCACCATTACTAATATGACTCTGTAACCTTGGATGTCCAGAACTGTGAGCCAAAATTTACTCTTTTCCTTATAAGGCAGCCTACCTCAGATATTTAATTAGAATAAGAAAAAAAACAGACAGACACAAGTACTTCTTTATTTTAATTTGGCTACATGTTCTATTTTTCACATTTGAAAAGAAAATAAGGGTACTGTTGTGAGTGCAGTGATTAGGCAGTGAAAATACTGGGAAGCAGTGACTGGAGAAATGGAATTTGTAGCAAGGAATACTTTTATAATTAAAAGTACTAAAGAATATTGTAGATCTTCTATAAACTGTTGGGCTTGAAATACAGCCTAGAATGTGTTTCGTTTTCTTATACACTTACAATATGAATGTTCTCTAGGATTTAATTCAGTGAGAAGTTAATTATAGTGACATACAGATGAATCCTTCCACATCATCCAAGTGGGGTTCTGAAAATAAGCTTGATGTTGGGAAGATATATAACTTGAAATCTGGGGATGTAGATAAGGTAAGGAGTAAGTGTTAAAAGATGTTTTATTTTTAGAAAACTTTTCAAAACTTTGACATTTTAGCAGTCCACAGGACTCCAAAGGTAACATACTGCTTAGACCAAGCCATACCATTATTGGATAAGAGATTCTGAAATATTATCAAAACATAGACTAGGTTCCTGCAGAAGGGACTGCAGATTCAACAGTCAATGCACAGTTATTGTGTTGGGGTTCATGCTATATTCTCAGCAGGAGAGGACAAGTTTAAGGCTAGCCTGCATTATAAAATAATACCTAACTTTACTCCTAGTAAAGTAAGTTCAGCCAGTACAGAAAGCCAAAACTTATAAATTAGAGAAGATAAGAATTATAAATGAAAGTCTAGACATCAAATCCTTAATAAGATTCTCGGAATATTTTCAGGAAAAATTAGCATTCATTTTGAAGAAAGAAACATAAAGGGTAAAATAAAGTGTCCAAAATATGGATTAAGTTAGTTCACTGTAAGTGAATGAGCTGGAAAAGAAGAAATTCACAGCAAACCCTGGAAACCTAAGCATGTATTCTGAGACTTGGTGTGTGAAGCAGCTGGCATCTTTAATAATAATACCATTGAAAAATACATTAACAAGCAACAGCAGAAAACTAGGAAATATAAAATTAGCCAAAAGCCAAATGACCAAGAGTTATGTATTTGGCATATGGTATTTCATAACATTTATTGAATAAGTGAGGTCACTGTCTTATAAGAACAGTACCAATATAACTTAGTGATTCATATTTTGTATAATAAAAAATTATAAAAGTATCATAAAAGAGCAAGGTATAGAAAACATGAGAATTTAGGCCGGACAGAGATACCTATAAGAATCCTAATACCCACAGGAAATACTGGCTTGCTTATTTAAGGCATGTTATTAGTAAAAGAGAACACCAAAAGGAAATGTCAGACAATCATCAACTATATAGGTGTCACAATCAGGCTTGGGAATAAAAAAAAAAAATCTTTGTTCAAGGTAATAATGTGAAGCCTCTACATTTATAATTTGTGATAGACATATTTAAAAAGGAAAGGATATAAAAGGTATCAGCTTTTATTTCCTAATTAAAGTTAGAGAAACTGGTCTAGTCTAGAAAAAACCCTTATACTCTCACTGCCTGAATAGAGAATAATTACATTTGTAAAAATTATTTACAGTCTTAATAAGGTTGATTTGGTATTTCATCACCTTCAAAATTCTAGAAAAGAGATGAGAGAGATTTGTGTGCAAATTACCTGGAATTGAATAACAAAATCTGTGGAGATTAAATATCTAATTATCTAACATGCGGGAGGAATTTGGTTAATTGGCCTGGGGTTTTTACACGGTTATCTGTATTGCTAAACTCTGTCTTGCTCACATTTACTTGCCTGCTCTGATGCCTTAAAAAGATAACAGGAGGGCCTATTAAAAGGGTTATTATAATCATGGCGAGCATCACCAAGGTGCCATGAATGGAGCAATTAAGCTCCACCCTGGATCATTTTGATAGACAGGCAGCTTGTGCTGTGGTTTCCTCATGATTTCTGTCTAGGTTGGAGACAGAGCAGATGAAGTTCTATCCCTTTGTACAAGGCCTGGGCTCTTCTACTATAAACAGACAGAGGGGCTGCAGTGGGGCAGATACCTTCATGACGAAGAAGAGAAGGATGATGATGACCACGTTGACTTGGGGGTGAATCCACACAGCTGACTGACCCAAGCTTTTGGGGTCACCTATGTGCTTTACCCACGTGTTGTTGTCAAAGAGGGTACTGATAGCTTCCCGGGGCATCAGCTGTAAGGGAAGAAGCAGAGCAGGCAGGTTTTCCATGACCCGTGTTAGAGAATGTATCCCTAGCCTCGTTAGTGCAGAACTCTTCATTCTTTTCTCTGAGAGAAAGTCTACCCTTGGGCAAAGCCTCCAAGTGTGAGCAGTTGCCCCACTCCTGGCTTAGATCCAGAGCCACAGGTACAAGCTAAGCCCCTGCTCTTAGATACCCCTAGAACTGACCTCTCCAGCCATGAATTGACCCATTCCTGGTGGAAAGGTGAGTGAGGCGATGACGAAGGTAACGATTCCCGGATATAGCAGGCGGCTGAAAAGGAACAAAGGGTTAGCTCTGTCCCGCGCTCAGCCAGCCCACAGTGCAGCCACACTCAGCTCTGGTTTCCCATAGTCTTCTATTCATTTCAGCAACGCATACTCTTGGTCAAGACAATGATCACTTGAGAAGAGTCTGCACAGCTAGCCCCTGCCCACAGTATCAGAGCTTCCCTTAGCTGTAAGCAGCAACTCCACCTCAAGGCATTCACCTAAAGGAGGAACTGCTGGGGGGAAATCAGAAGCTAGTGTGCAGGGCAAGGGAAGGGCAATGACTCACTGCTTAGCAAGAAACTGGCTGAGAGCCTTGTGCTTTCGGACACCGAGCATGACTTGGCGATGCAGATAAACGAAAACAGCTCCCAAGAACCCGCAGCAAATCCTAAGGGTGCAAGTCACAGGGCTGGAAGCTCTGACCCAGACTCTGGACGGAAGTAAACCAGCAGCCTCCCCATCTCTCACTACTCAGCTGCCTCATGGTTAATCCATGCTTTCATTCATGCCTTCCACAGCTTCTTCCTGGTCCACAGCCACACCCCAGCCTCTGCTCCCCACACCCAGATAGAGTGGTCCCACTAACCCAATGACAGCAAAAGCTGGGAGTTCCTTCAGGTCAAAGGGGAAATCCATTCGGAAATTAGTTCTGAACAGAGCAGTAATGGTGACTGTGGGATGAAAAGGCAGCATTAGGGTGGGAGCTCACAGAGAGCCGTAGGGACAGGGAGACGAGTGTCTTTCAACCCCAACCTCTTCTCTTCCACTGAATCTTCCTTTTTCCTGCTAGCATCACTCCATGCTTATATTCTCTATACCAGGATCTAATTCCTCCCTAGACCCTGAGCCTTGGTCTTGCTTCCCAAACAACACCATCCATTCTTTATTTGAAGTGCTCCAGGGTTACACTTTCTGTCACTTTACCACCACCCCTATTTCATACCACCTCCTCCAAGACCTCCCCTGTTACCAGCATCCTTGTTCCACACCGCCAGGACACGGAACACAAAGGCACTGAATGTGGCTGCAAAGAATCCTCGCCAGTAATTCCGAACAGCAAAGTAGGTAGAGGTGACCTCGATGCTAAACAGCACTCCTACAGGGCAGGAAAGCAGGTCAGGTGCAGACACCCCACACCTCCCACTGCTCAGACCCCAGGAGCTTCACCTGAACTGTGAGTCTGACTGTTTCTTATTGTTCCTTACTATAGCCACATACTTGTCTTTGGAGGCTTTTTCTACCCCCAGCCCAGGAATGTGGACCGATGAGGTGCAGAGAAAGTGGGAAGTGGATTGGCTCTTAACTCCCTAAATTTCAAGCTCAAGTATCTTTGTATTTAAATTACAGGACTGAGTGGGGTTCACAACTGTCAAATATCCATGGAGATTTATGGAAAGGTGAAACGGTTCTGTAGAATTATCAAACAGGAAGAAGCTTCCAGAACAGGTGGTCAGCACTGTTGCTAAAGAGGCTTCAGGGTTTTTATATTCCTTGACACCCCTTTTCATCTCCCTATTGCTCCTTCCACCCAAGGGCAAATTTATGAGAAATAAGAAAGACAGGTTAGGGCATCATGCACATCTACAGGATTGAATATTTGAGAAAAAGAAAGCAGAGCAGCGTTTCTAATAGTGATGATGAGACAAAATTTGACTCACAAGGACGAAAGCCAGGACAACCAAGGTGAGAAGAAGGTAAACCATCATGCTTAGCAAGGTGAGTGAGATAAAAAGGAACAGCAGCTAGTAGTCGCTAGATCTTGTTCTGAGGGGAGAGGCTCAAGCAAAAGGTGAGGAGGGCAAATGCAGCATACACAAGGAGTGCTAAGGCCAAAGGAAGCAATGCCACTGAGGCCATGAAAGCACCATTGCAACAACAAAGAAAAGTATCTGTATCTTTGATTAGGTCATCAATGACCTTACCTAAACCTTAGCTAAGCCTCTTCCGTATCAAAGAGGAGGTCAGAGGACTGAGATGGAGCTGAGGACCAGCCCAACAGGAAAAACAAAACATGAACAAGGCCAACTTTGTCCCTTTCTCATGGTGTACATTGTTGGTCTGCTCAGGGCTGGCCATTCCCTCCGTATTCAGACAGCAGCTCACATAATAGAAATTCTCTTCTCCCAGTCCTGTATTCAAAAGTCATATCTCCCAAATCCCTCATGACCTCCACCATTTCTTTTGCAGAGGACAGTGACTAGCCACAAGGAGTCTATGTACTAAGGAGATGGTGGCTTAGGGCTATTTACGCCCGGAGCCAAAGCTGTGTTTTGGCAGAGGATTTCTCTGGTATTTCCTTCTCTAGAAAGCCATACCCATCTTCCTTGTCAAGTAGAAAGCATCCGTTCTCATCCTACTCTCTTGGTATGTTGGATTATTTTATTTTCAACTTTCAGATGTAGCTATATGTTCATACTACTAAGTCTTCTGGGATTGGATGTTCCTTGGAAACTAAGCCCTGGTGTAGTGGTGAGATCCCATTTGGGGTTCAATGCCTATACTGGAGTAGAGAGGAGAAGAGAAGATATGGAGGAGGAAATAACACAGCGAGGGAATTTCAAAGAATGGAGCTAAGTAATGAAGAGCTATGCCTGCCACTCTTCCTGTCCTGCTCTTTAAATCCCAAGGGCAGAAGTCCATGGTGTGAATCACATTGCCATAATAAAAGTAAAGCCAGCTTTGTTCTGCCCGAGTGTAATTATCCAACTTATATTTTACAACCATTTTTCCTCCATGATAGAGACCTGGGAGACTTTTCTGTAGCAGGTCTGTCACAGTGTGATTGGGAATGGGAGCTAACTTTCATGTTAGCCCAAGACAAACATAAAATATGCTGCTAAACGAAAACAGCTTTAGAAACATGAGCAGCAGTCAGAAACTCTGGTGTCTTAGATCTGGAACACTGCTCTCTTCTTCCACTCTGTTTTCTCTCTGGTCCCCATGCCACGCTTCTGCCCAATGAAGACACTGCTCTTGGTCTCCATCCCCTGCTACCCACAAACACAATTTCTTTCCTAATTTCAGTCATGCCTGTGGCATCAGTCACGGACACTGATTAGTTCAACGCAGCTCCTGGATTGTAGACTCATTGACCTGGCTGCCTATTTTATATTTGGCCATGCCATAGGAATTTTAAACTCAATATCCTCTAAGTAAAATGTGTTCACTCCCTTCCAGACCCAGTTTACTTCCTGTGTCCTTTCCCATGGTCACTGATATCAGTATCTATTGCATTGCAAGCACTGTGAGCCTGGATGTTGGCATAGAACTCTCTCTCCTATCTTCACAAAATATCAGTCACCAGGCAGCATCAATACGACTTGATCCCACTGGAGTTTCTTAGCCCCTCCTATATCTACTTTGCTGCCCAGTTCTGCCTGTCATCGTGTAGAATCAGGACAAGGACAATAGTCTTCTTGTTAATCTTAGATCAATCCTGTTAATCCACAGTCAACTCTATTCTGCACACTTGTGCCAAAGGGACTGGATAGGCAGGCTGAGCTAACCATGTTACTTCCTTGTTTTAAATCCTTCAATGGTTTCACTTCACCCATGACAATACTTCACAAAGTCAGTCTCATGAGATAACACAAGTCCCATGACAAGGTCTCTACAAAGAAGGCTTGATTGGAAATGCTGTTTGCAGCCACCTTGGGTACTCAAAAGGCATTCCAACAGCTCAGATGTTCTCATTACCTTTCCAGTTCACTTGTTTTTAACTACTTATTTATTCCTTTTAATCTTGCATTTTTCTAACAAACTGGAACTTGGAGTGGGTTTTCACCCATTACACCTATTAACACTGGGAAGAACTGTGCTCTGAAAAAACATATTTGGGCAAATCCTACCCTAGAGAATAAAACTTGTATTATTCTGCATGAATTCTGCAGACCTTCATGATTCAGTCCCATTTATCTGTTCTGACTCACTTCCTATTATACTTTGCCATTCTCCCTAGTACTACTTATTACTGTAACAGCAGATACTGACTTTGGATATTGTCCATTCTGTTCAGGGTTTCTTTTTCTCCTTTTAGGTTTCTACTTACTAATTACACCCATGGCAAACAATGTCTCTTTCATAAAGCTTCACAGGCTCCCCCAGGCTGCTTTGGAGGTTCATTGCACTTTGCCTAGGAAGCCACATGGTCACTTACTGCCTGCAATGATCTGTGTGCCTGTCTCCCTGAGCCTCTTGAGAGTGCAGGACCAACCCCACTACCTGGCACATAATGGGAGTAAAAGGGCTTTGGTTGTTTCAGTAGGATGATGAATTGTATTACTTTGATCAGTACAAGAAGTTAGGAGCTGCCTATGTTGTGAGTAAAAGATCTCAACACTACATTTTTTTCTCTCAGTTATTCTATATTTACAAAAAAGAATCAAGTACTGCCACCTGCAGATTAGGTTTGTCATTTGCTGCATAATGCAAACAGCCTGAGCACAGTCCCTTCACTTACAAGTACTTAGCAATTTCCTGTGTTAAGAGCAATGCCTTACTATAATTTTCCTAAGGTAAGTCCCAAGACCAGAAAGAACCTCTGACTCCTCATAAACTGAAGTGTCAGGAAGAGAATGCAGATTCCCTTCACTTTAAAACGTATCTAAAACCAAAACAACCATAAGTTCGTTTATTTGGAAAGCTAAGGGGCAAATAAACCCAGCATGTGTATAATTATAGGTGTGAATGTCTAACATGCAGAAACTCAGACACACTACTATTCACTGACAGGGGCTAATGACTTTAATGACTGGAGCTGACAACAGAAGTGTAAACAGGATGCCAGTGGTGAACACACTTCCTGGATGCCCTTATGCTGTGTGCTTCCACTCCGTGAGAACAAGGCATATAGAACATACTTTCATTAATTTTGAACTCTCTCCAGACATCATTTCTGAGCTAAGCTATTTTAGATACCTAGAAAACTCCTTTATGAAAAGACTGCAGTTTCATCATCGAAAAGAGGCTTCTAGCAACTGGTTGTTAAAGAAGCACAAGCCCTCCTATAGCTGCATTTCTTCAATTACCAACATGGAATTTCATCATCAGTGATTTCAATGAATGAGCCATATCCCTGCCCTGCTAACTTTAATAAGGGAATAAACAGACCTGCTTTTTGTGACCATGTCCTGTCGCTACTAACCTATGATAATATCACTATTTTCCTTATATGGATAAAAAGATTTAAACCCACTTTTAGGTTGCTGGCATATAAAAAAAATAACTTACTCTAAAGCTCCCATAAGAACTTCCCATTCTAAAGCTCATCATTAATCGATACACAGTCTACAGAAATCCCAGTGTCTTTATTTAAAAAAAAAAAAGTAAGTTTTCCCTTGGAGAAGGAAGTACACAGAGCCTCCTGTTACAGAACAGTATGTGTAAATCAAAAATCTTGGCAATGCAAGAAGGTTTTAGCGTAAGTGGAGACCAGGAGAGCTGCTGTGTTTCTAATACCTGACTCTGCATGTGCTGCCAACATGCCCCTGCTCTAGTCACTGGCCTTTCTATGGTGCTCTACTGAACTGCACTCATAGTATTTGGTGGGAATTCATGTAAAATGGTCAGAAGAAGGTGCAAGGCAGGTGCTACCTAAGAGCAGCCGGCAGTTCTTGTTATAGTGGAAATGGTTAATTGCAGTACTTGGTGAAGCTGACAAGGACCAGCTGGTCGGCTCATGCGCTGGGGAGAGGGCAGACTTGCCTCCAAGTGGTGTTCCAAAACAGCAACCAACCCCCACAGCACAGCCCACTGTCAGGATGTCAGTGTAATAGTATGGCTGCTACTAGGGAGAGACAGACAAACAGGCAGACAGATAGACAGACAGGTAGGAGGAGAAGGGAAGAGGGAGAGAGATGGGAGGAGAATAAGCATGGATGGAAAACAAAAGAGAATGAGAGACCTACATCACAGGAATGAACACATTCCCATCGTCCCTGTAGTTCCCAGGCCAGGAGAAACTCAATGAGTTTGGCAATCAGGAAGTGACCTTATGAGCTCAAGGCCAACAATTCAAAACACATCAGGAAAAATGTTAAGTAAATAGATGTCCAGCAAATGAACAAATAGTGACGAAACAAAGAAGGGCTGAGGAGAAGTAGCAAGAGGTGGCAAGAAATCACTCCAACAGAAAACCAGCAGGTGAGAGCAGCCAATGTCAAAAGAGCACTCAGCTCTTGGTAGAAACATATGGGTCCCTGGAACCCAAGTGCAGGGATCCACAGTCACTTCCTCGTTGCCCACCCATAAGTCCCTTCAGTGAGCATGGCCCCTCAACCCCAAAGCTACAGCAGACACCAACCACCCCTCCAAGTCTGGCTCAGGCAACCAAGGTAGGGAGGAAGTGAAACTTGCCTCCATCAGGGGCTGCAAAGTAGCATCCCACGCCCACTGCACAGGCTGGCACCAGGAGATCAAGCTGCCCAGGCACGGTCTGCAACAGAGAAGCACGACGGGCAAGGCAGATGGCAGAGGGGGACAGACAGGCCATATGTAACCAGGGTGGATGGGTGTCAGGAACCACAGAAGAACGAGGGCGGCACAGGAGGAAACATGGAAAGGAACTGACACGCTTCATGCGGGTAGGAAGGTAACAGCGGGCAGGCCTGGCTCAGTCACCAAAGGGAGACACAGATCAGGAAGGGCTAGACACTAGGAAGACAGACAGAAGCTGGACAGAGGGGATGATCTGGCTAGGATCAGCAGGCAGGGACATGAGAACTGGAGCAAGTGTTAGTAAGATGCCGCCTTCAGCACCAAGGCCAGCCCAGAGCAGGCAACCCTCCCCGCTCTCTGCACACATGAGAGCTTCCTTCTACCAACTGGTCCTTGCTGTGCTGTACTGCCTCACCCTTACCTCATAGACACCAGAGAACATGGACATAAACTTGCTGAGGACAGCAGCACAGATGCTGGCAATGTGGACAAAGGGACCCTGGAAGAGAACAGGAGAGACACGGCTCAAGGATGGAGGAGAACCTTGGAGTAGCCATTGAACTAGAATTTCCTGCTCCAGGCCCTGGGTTAGTTGCTAAAAATGGAGAAGCCAGACAAAAGTGCTGCCTTAAAGGAGACTCATTCGAGGAAGGAAGAGATGACAAATCAGTGTGCTATGAGACAACACCACAGCCTAGGAGGCAAACAAAGAGGAGTAAAGCAAAAGAGGCAAGGTGGGGACTAGGAGAAGGTGGCCTTCCCTGGCCAGTCATCATCCAAGTTAGTCCCTTGAGTGATAATTACATGAGTGAGCCTCATGGGTGTCAGAGTGGGATGTTCTAGGGAACAGATACTCCAGAGGTCCTGAGTGGGGCCAGCATGGCATGGTAGAAAAATGGAGAAAAGCCTTATAATCTAAGCACAGGAATGAAGGCAGACTCTGGGGCTGGCCAGCTGTCGGGAGGAGTGAAGATCATATATTAAGTGATATGGAAAGCTCTCAAGACTTTCTTGACTAGAGGTCAGAAGCATCCAATTCCGTTTTGAAAGATGCTTTGGCTACTGTGCAGAATGGTGATGGGGGCGGAGGGAGTGTGCTCACAGGAATGAAGCTGAAGGAAACCTATCTGGCAGCTTAAAGGAAGAAGTCTCATGGGGGCTGAAGAGATGGCTCAGAGGTTAAGAGCACTGACTGCTCTTCCCAAGGTCCTGAGTTCAGATCCCAGCAACCACATGGTGGCTCACAACCATCCGTAATGAGATCTGATGCCATTTTCTGGGACCTCTGAAGACAGCTACAGTGTACTTACATATAATAAATAAATCTTAAAAAAAAAGTCTCACTCTAGATCTTAGTTTTCTCATGCCAAAATAATGGGAAAACCAAGGACTGTGCTGATTTTGAGGCTAGCCTGAGCAACATAAAAGTTAGGTTAGCCTGAGCTATAGAATGAGATTATTTCAAACAAACAAACACAAATCAAAAATAAGTAATTAATAAATGAATAATAAATAAGACAAGGAGATTGGTTCCGATTCTGTAGAAGGCAGACGTTTTCTAGAGACATTCTGGTTGCCATAACTTGGGCCTGCTGCTGGCATCTACAGTTAGAAGTCAGGGATAATGCTAAGGTTCCCCAGCTCTAGTAGTTGTATCACCAAACACAGGATGACAAACTTCCAAGGCTTCCCCCTTGTTACTGCCCTTTGGCCCTAGCTGAGTCCAGGCAGTTCTGCCATCCCTTCCCTCGGCTGTGCACACTTACCTCTTTCCCCACAGGGATGCCACTGCCCAGTCCAGCTGTCAAGGCCACCACCTTGGCTACAAAGGCCTTGAGTGTGAGGTATTCCTTCAAGACAACACCACGAAGAATTGTCTTCATCTCAGGGATTCCAGAGCCTGGAAAAGAGTTAAAAACAGATAATGTACATACAAGCTCATGCTAGAGGTTAAATGGGAGAGGAAAATAGAGATGGGAAAGGAGATAATCACATTGAGGAGGATGTTAGCTGTTCAGAGTAGGAGTGCATCATCTTATAGAAAGTACTCACCCACAGCCTGGGGAGAGATGAGTTGGCAAAAGAGGGCACTGAAGAGGATGAGGATAAGTGGGAAGGTGACCCAGGCCAGGTACTGCAGAGGAAGGCTGGGCTGCATCTGGGCATAGGTCCACTTGTAGGCTGCAGGAACACAGACTCTGGGTCAGTTAGAATTGGGGGAAGGTTGACGGTGAGGTCTTCTCACCGCCACCTCACATTCACACCACCAGATAGAATGCCAACTTGCTCTTATCCCCTGGGCACCTTGTTTGCCTGGCCCCGGGCATTCCTTTCACTGTACATGTAGAAACTCTGAGCTGAAGGAGCTGGCTATCTGTCCAAGTTCCCTCTGGCAGAGGTAGCCGGTGGCTGCGGTGCAAGTCACAGTTGAGTAAGAAGATATAATAGCACTTGGCTAGAGGCCATAGGGTAACCACTGACAACAGAAGGGGCTCCTAAGTCTTAGAAATTTCAGTGACGAGACTGAGGAATCCTGGGAAAGCTGCACGTGTCAGTAACCCTGTTAGAGGGGTACTCCTAGCTTGCATGGCAGCTGGCAGGAAAGGCCTGGGTGGTGTTAGGGTTCTCAATAAGTTTTGTTTTATCTGGAGCCAGAGTCATACTTGATCATTCATGCAACATGCTCAGCCCAAACACAGCTGGTCTACTCTAGGCAAGAACTCCCAAACAGTTTCCATATGGAAAAAGTAGAAAGCAGCAGACCAGGGACAACCTACCCTGAAGGCTCTTGGCGCTAACATAGTCCATGCACCAGCTGACTAGAGCCATCAGTAGGCCCAGGAGCACAAGAAAGATCCAATCTTCCCCCAGCTTCCTTCTGAGCACACGTCCCAGGCGATGGGCACAGTCTAGGGAGAAGTAAAGGTAAAAAAGGAAGAAAGCAGCTCTCTAGTCATTTCTTTGGGAGCAGGCTGAGGAGTGGAAGTAGGATTTGTCTCTGTATTAGTCACTGGACATCTCTTTATGTCTCTGTCAGTTGCTGACCCTGTTATTCCAGAAAGCACTACAACCCTACTCCTGTAATCTCCATGCAAAACTCTTGTTTCTTATGGTTGGGAAAGAAGAAATAAGACAAAGTGTCTGTGTGTGTGTGTGTGTGTGTGTGTGTGTGTGTGTGTGTTTTACATGCGCACATGTGTTGGGAGATGTGTAATGGGGCATCCAGGTTATTCTCCCAATCCCTGTACCTCCTATTCCAGATTCCTTTATTCCTCAGTCCCCATCACCTTGACATTTAGAATAGTGGTCCTCATCCAAGCTGTCCATGGTAGAACTGGAGCCTGTCTTCTTGGGCATTCCCCTGTCCTGTGCTTTATATGAATATTGTTCTTTGTGATGGCCATATATCTGTATGAATAAAGAATGGTCAGTGTCTATCTTGTTGAGGAGTCAAAAAGAATACAGAAGAACACATAGACTTAGATTTACAGAGAAAAGAAGAGCTGTTTTGAATCCTGGGCACTGAAGGCTTCATGCAGAGCACTTTATGGTCTTCCCTTCTCTCAACTCTTTTCTCTGCATTCACACATTGCTGTTTTCCATTGCTCTTTCGTGCCTGCTTCTGTTTCATCATTTCTCCCAACTCAGACATGTCTTGGTCCATTGTAGCTTTTACCAAGATACTTAACTTCTACTTGGAAGTGGAGATACTAAGAACTGTGTGGAAATTACTCATCCATACCAGGCAGGCATTTCCTGTATTTCCCTGTCACCCCTTCATTGACTTACCATCTCAGGATCCCAACTTAGACAAAGAGAGGCCACAGTAACTTAGCTAATTATATGTTATATATAACTACATAGTTATGTAACTCTATAGTAAATACAGTTATATATTTACAGTGCTAGATGGTGTCTGCTTATGTTTTGCCTTTGTAGACTTGCCTTCTTTGAGACACTCGGCTTCCTTATTAAAGCTGTACAAAGCCCATCCATCTTACATTCCAGAGCTTATAGACAAACAGGAACTGGGCTCAAAAACGCAAGTTAATTTACTTCCCAAAGTGAGCTAACTAGGTCCTACCAGCAAGTGAAGAGGGCAGACATATCCCTGTGTTAGTGCTTGTGTCTGTGAAGGATATATCACTTCATGATAGCTGCACACACCCTACACTAACTCATCCTCTGGGGCAGGGTCAGCCTGGGCCACGATTCTGGGACAGCCTGCGTAGAAGGGATCTTATTTCACAATATGAGCAGCAGTTTGATGTTTCTGTCCTGAGCAGGCACATACTAACTATCCTGCTCATGTAGAAATCATCATTTGTCTTCAAACTTTACTAGTAACCCAGAGATAGAAAATATTCGTAGCTGTGCATGGTGGTGCACACCTTTAGTCCCAGCACTATGGAGGCAATGCTGGTAGATCTCTGTGAATCTGAAGTCAGCATGGTCTACATAGTTCCAGGCCAGAGAGGGATACACAGCAAGATCCATTCTCAGAAACAAACAAACAAAGCCAGAAAAATATTTCCCTTGAAGATCAATTCTTGAGGTTGTCTTAGCACTCTGACTTGCAGACTGGGAGAAATGAGGAAACAATGTGCTTGGTCCCTTCTTACAAACACTCCGGCTGGGAAAACACTGTTAAGAGTCAGATGTATTCTGCTGGTCCAGCAGTAACCACCACATTATGACAGGTTTAGGGAGGGAGAAATCAAAGCCCAAATGTACAAGTGATGAAGTATCTGCAAAGTGTTGAGAGTCCTCTAGTGTTTGCAGAACTGAGGTGGGAAGGGGGACAAAACAATCTTGACAAAATGCTTTGAGAGTGTAGTGTGTACAAGACTGAGGTAGGGATTGGGGACAGAACCATCTTGACAAAATGCGGATGATTACTGTATCCTGGGAGCTCTACACCACTCTAGTTTCTGTGTAAGTATTGTATTTCCCCTCATAAACATTAGACAGAAGGAAAACACATTACATTCCTGCTTGCTTTCAAGGTGGGTTGAAATCTGGATGAACTCTACTCCCAAACTAAACTTGCTATTCTTCCTTTGGCCAAATGTCCTGTAACCAGAAAGTGCTCTAACTAGCTGGGCAGTGGTGGTGCATACCTTTATTCCCAGCACTCTGGAGGCAGAGCCAGGTGGATCTCTATGAGCTCTAGGCCAACCTGACTGACAGAGCTAGTTCCAGGACAGGCAAGGATACACAGAGAAACCTGGTCTTGAAAAACCAAAAGAGAAAAAAAAGTGTTCTAATAGTACCTTTGCTCACGTGGTCAGCTAGCCTTCTCCAGAAATGACCAGCACTGGGCTGAGGATGAGCTGGCTCTGACATTTATATCCTGCTAACACATCTCCCTCTCCACTGTGTACCTACCCTTAGCAACCGCTCAGAGATCCTCATAACCCTTGTGCTGACACCACCTACTCAGCCCACCTCCAGGTTCTGAGCCTGACTCCAGGGGCCATAGCCCTGTCAGCAAACTTCTAAGTCTGATCTGTCTCAGACTCCTTCCATTCTCTTCCAGTCTACATTCTCTGCAGTTAAGAAGTATATTCACTTATGTTTATAGTGGCTTGTAAATTTCCCAAGGCAATTTCACCTTTCTTATCTTGTGCCCACACCTATTTCTGTTCTAGTTACCCATATTCTACTGATCCCCAAGCTCTGGAGACTAATTGCCTTTGGGCATAGCTCTGCACTTTCCTTAGTGTCTTATGTTTCACAGAAAGCTTTGTTTTACAAGTGTGTGTGGGGGGGGAGGGGGGGTGTAGGTCAGAGAACAGTCTGCAGGAGATTTTTTTTCCTTCCACCATGTGAGGCCCAGGGATCAAACTCAGATTGTTAGGTTGAGGCAAGCACTTTTACTTACTGAATCATTTTGTTGACCCTTTTAACAATTACAAGCCACAAACAAACAAACAAACAAATAAAAAAAAACACATCTCAGGGACTCATACAAGCTAGGCCAATGCTGCACTAGAATTCTACCTCCAAGCCCTTAAAAACTGGATTCCATTTCTATGTTTATTTTAATACTGGTCATTGATCACTGATGTCATTCACTCTGTTTCCTCTGCTTGTCTCAATGCCTTTTTTCTGCCTTTTGTGAAAGTGTTTCTCTCTCTCTCTCTCTCTCTGTGTGTGTGTGTGTGTGTGTGTGTGTATGTGTATGTGTGCATGCATTCTACAGGGGATTGTGTAGAGAAACCACTCTGGTTATGTAAGCACGTAAGTTGCACTCTTCACTTAAGTGTGGCTTTGCTGGTTCCCTACATGGTTTGAATATTCTGTTAGTAAGGGCTATATAAAAGTGCATGCAACTCTTAAGCAAACACACTAAGCTCAGATCTTTAAAAGGCTTTTATATATTGAATATATTTACCATTTAATTTTCAAAATAAATTCTGTCCCCCCTTCTCATATAACAATCAACTTTTACTAATCCTTGGCCCCAGACAACTGTCTGCTGCTCTCCTTCCCTCCCCAGGACATTACCTGTGTTGGGTGGGCATTGTGCCTGGGACCCATGTCCTTTCGGGGCCGGTGCTGAAGGCCCCCATTCTCTGAGGGCAGTCCATAGCTGGTACAATGTTCAAAGGGCATGTACTGGTACTGGGGGGCACTGCCCCACCAGCTCTGTTCACCTCCATGTCGCTGGGACTGGGACCGCTCCATGTGTCCTCCCCCCAAGCCCCAGCCAGGCCTTGGCCTGCTTGTTCCTAGTCTCCCCCAAGTAGCTCCTTAAGCCTCTGCTTTTGACTGTCCCCAAGGCGTCTGGGGCAACATGCCCACCTCTAGCTATTTATAGCTGTCTCTCCATCACATGACACCCCCCCCCCCGCCACATCTGATCCTTCTGGGGTCGAAGCAGGTGTGAGTGGAGTGTGGGGGTGGGGGCTAGGATGAGAACCTGTGGGGCAGTCCAACAGGGAATTCCCTCTGCCAGCCAGCAGCACTATTCCTTCCCTACAAGATTCACAGTTCCAGGTTACTAGTCCCTTTATAAATATCACCAGGACCACAATGAAAAAAAATGTCCTGGTGAAATCTCTAGGCCCATGGGTATAGCTGAGTCTTCCCTGCAGACGTCGTGGAGATTGAGGGGAGAGACAGTGCTGAAGGATGCTACTCAGTGTTTTGGTAGTATTAGACAGGCAGCTCACCTGGGAGAGGAGCCCATGCCTCTCTGCCATCTCTCCGTGTTGGGCTGGTTTCAGCTCAGTAGTTTGTAAGGATTCAGTCCTCATCTGGACTTTTCTGTGGCCAGCTCTCCATATGCTTCGAATTCCCAGCTTTCTCCTCCAGTTCTCTATCCTTGAGTCTGCCAAAGGCAGATAAAAACACTCCAGTGCCTTCTCCTTGATCCCATCCTTTATCACCACTGGGTGTGGAATGTCTCTCATTTCCTAGATATACGCATTAGCCTCACCAGCAGCTCAGATCATTAGAGAGGGACTGAGCTCTCAACTGGACTGTGGTGCCCATGACAGTTCTACCAGGGTAGGTTAGATAACAGGTGAGAAGAGGAAGTAGGCTAGAGTCATAGGGCAGGTGATAGTAGGAACCCAAGAAACAGAAGATAGATAAGTAACCTATGCTCGTCAATAAATTAAATTTGATGAAGGACAAAGAATTCCATCAGGCATTGTTTTTTTTCCATCAGGTTCTCTTTTTTCTAAGACATTTATTCCCTATCCACTCATTATAGAAGAAACTGAGGCAAACTGACTTTCGGATCCATGATGAAAAGGGGTCTATCTTAGAAGTCCAAGTTCAGGGACTGAAAGGTATCCACACCAAATATCTGGTCTGCAAAATAATTCTGACCTACATTAAATGGGATTGTTCAAAGTGGGAAGATAGATACCATTAAAAGTACCTTTTCTTTTAAAATTTAAAAAAAATTATGAAAAAAGATTTAATTTTATTGTCATTATTTTTAGTACCTGTCTTTATGTGTGGTGTATGTACACATGAGTACAGGTACCCATGGAGTCCAGAAGAGGGTGTCAAGATGCCCTGCAGCTAGTTTTAGCAATTGTGACTGGTCTGACATGGGTGCTGGTGGATCTCTACAAAGCAGTAAGTTCATTTAACCATCGAGCCATTTTTCTGGCCGCTTTAAAAGAAAAAAAAAAGGAATCATTGTGTGTGTGTGTGTGTGTGTGTGTGTGTGTGTGTGTGTGTACATTTTGTCAGTGCTTGTGTGTTCTGGCACATGTGTGAGGGTCACAGGACAACTTTTGGGAATTACTTCTCTCCTTCCACCATGTGGATTCTAGGACTTGAACTCAGGTCATTAGTCTCCAAGTACCCTTTGCTGTGAAGGTATAAAGGAAGTTTACACACGACTCAGCAGCAAAATAGACACTTTTTTTTTTTAAAAGGCAATGCTAAGATGTCAGACGTACTCAAATAATGTGATGGTGTTTATAAAGAAAAGTGCCTTTTTTAGGTGTTGAGTATCACTTATCAGAGAGAAATATACATGAAAACCACAGTGAGACATCACCCATACCTGTTAGGATGAGTGGCAAGGACAAGCTTGGCAAGCACTAGGGAAGACGCACAGAGAGGGGACCCTTAGGTACTGACAGTGGGAGAAACTGTCAGGGTTCTCATGGGAAACAGAAACAGGGCTACTGTCTGACACAGTCGTCCTACTTATGTTTGTATATAGAGAGGAAAACAAACCACTGTCTCTCACATATGTGTTCTTTTGTTCACTATTGCATATTTATAACAGCCAAGATAAAAAAAACCACCTCCATGGCTGTCAATAGGTAAAGGTATAAAGGAAGTTTACACACATGACTCAGTGACAAAAAAAGACATTTTCTTTTAGGCAATGTTAAGTAAGATGTTAGACATTCAAATATTGTGCATGATGTTCATATGCAGAATCTAAAGTAGTGAATCACAAAGTTGGCTGAGATGGCTTTGGGATTCCTGGGAAGATGTTGGTCATGGGCACACATCAGTTATTCAGCTCTGAGTTTTAGAGAGCCAATGTACATGGTGGCTACAGTTAATACCACACTGTATAGCTGAAATCAGTTAAGGGTATGTTTCAGATAACGCCACAGATAGACATAGGGGTAATGTGAGGTGATGGTTCAGAATCTGGATCCTGGGATCATTTTACCATGCATACCTGCTAGTATATCAGATTGTATACTTTCACTTTGTATATCATTTCTAATTGTCAATTATATACCAGAAAAGCTGAAACTAATAAAAACATCTGTTCTAGAATCTGTCCTGAGATTGCAGGGTTTACAATCCACCCACAAAGATTACAAGTGTGGGACAGGAGAGGGAGTAAGGGTCAGATGAAGATAATGGAAAACAGAGATCAAGGGATTCCTAATAAACAACAAAGACTATATTCTTGGAGATCTTCAGAGTAAGATTTTTTTTTCCCCATTTGTGGAGCGTGGCTTTCTGAACGTAACTACTTTCTTAGGAAAATTTCAGAAACAACTATCAGATGTGATTGCTGCTTCCAAAGTATCTCTGAGCACATTAGCCCTAAAACAGAGCAGTGTAGTCATGGAATAAGATTTGAAAGCAGAGGACTGCAAAGTACTCACAAATATATTCCAAGGCAAGTACCAACTGCAATGCTAACTTAACACCCAGATTCTCAGAGCAAGAGCATGAACGTATACAGAAAACTAGTTCTAGACTGCAGGATTTAAGAGTTAAACACATTAGGTTCAAATTATAAGTAGTTTAAATCCTATGGGTTGTCATTTTACAAGAAAACTGTATTCTTTGAAAGTTTTAAATCGTCTATGTTTCATGATACTAAGATTAAAGGGTGTATTATACAGAAAGATAGGGATATAGGTAGTTGTGTATGAGATTATCTTTTATTATCCTTACCTGAAAAAGAAACAGATTTTCCTTTTAGCTTATGCTTAGTTTCCAATTCCAACCTCTGCTAGTTTGGCCTCCCCAGTGCATAGGGCATATAAATCTGCCCTATAACTTTGCAGTGCTGGGGATGAACGCCAGGGTCTTGTGTATGCTAGCCAAGCATCCTATTACTGAGCTATACTGTCACTCAAATATCAGTGTGTGTGTGTGTGTGTGCATGTGTGCATGAAACAGATAGTTCATTACAGACAAATGACACAATGACTCAAGGGCAGATAAGGCACACCCTGACCATCTCTCTTGAAAGTATTCCGGTGTAGTATCCACCACAGGTTTCTTTAACCTGTTTCTGTCTTCTTAAATAGAGTATTTTCCTGGCATTACTTTTAACCATGACAATGACTTTTTAAGATACAAACCCTTTCCTTACCTTTAGGTATAGGCAAATGGAGACTTAGCTACTTCAGTCAGTGTCTCATTAAAGACATCAGTAAAGGCAGCACTATCATAAAATCAGATCTATGTGATCTTATAAGACACGCCCTCAATACTGCATTTCTTTCTTTTTTTGATAGCTCAAAGTGCTGTCTCTTCTGGGAAAAAAAGAGGGCAAGTGACTTCCTATGAGACTCCAAGGAAGACAAAATGGAAGCTCCCAGCTCTGTGGGCAGCACTCCATCAGCTGTAGCTGTGTCTTCCTCCTCTTTAGCCCCCTCCCCCATCCCCTTCTTACAGCTTTCTTTGCTCTTGTGAACAGTGGTTTCATTTCTTCCTGTTTTCCTTTCCTGTTTGAGAAAACAGGATGGGGAAGGGCAACAGGGCATGGCCCCCACCTCAGGAAGGGGGATGGATAATTTTAGAAGAGAATCCCCTGGCAGAGGCAAGTGGGGGAAGGGAGGAGAGCTGTGAAATTCAACCTGACACCCTTATTCAAGGGCAGGTGGGAAGGACATGGACTTAGGCTTGGGCAGGCTCTGCTCCTGTAATTCTCCAAAATACCACGCTTCCTGTGTTCCCTGTTTTCTTGAAAAAGGGTACCTATGTCCACTTACCTTCTAGAATTCTGGATCCACCCTCACTCAAGCTACATGTTGTTTTACTGTAGGACTTTGGCCAGTCTCCCCAGTCCCTAGGCTTCTTTGCTCCCAGCACTCTTCCCACCTGCACTCCCTCATCTGGAGGCATGCTTCGAGACTCTGCAGTTGACAGACACTTGTAATCCCTCAGCAGCTTTCCACAGCTCTTTACTTTCCAATGCTCCAACTGAATTTCCTGCTTCTCATCAAACCTCCCTAACCCACAACTCAAACACCTGCTTTTTGATGCACAAACTCCAAGTATTCCCCAGCTTAGAGTTTGTTGCTTACATCTCTTCATTGCGAACCTGGAATTTTCTAAATATTTGTCTACTTTGAAAAATCTTTAATTTGAGCTGAATGAAAAATGGAATCCCAATACCCTCCCCACTTCTACATCCTCTTTCTAGCCCTACCTGTTATTTCAGCTCCTGTTCCATAATCCAATATACCAGAACAACTACTTGTTCCATATCTCATTTGAACATGAAAAATCCCAGGTTATGCCAACAAAGATAGGACCACAACCTGTTCATACTAAAAGACAGTGGTAGCAAAATAGGAGGGATCTCAGCATGCCTTGTGAGGGGGAAGAAATGATGCAGTGTAAGAGGCTAATGAAATAAAATACAAAAGCTTCTGAAGATCGAGCATCTGCAAAAATAAGACACCAGGCAAAAATCAGTAATAAGTATCAACATTTATTTGGCACCTGATGGCAATACAAAATCTTGGCAGTGGGACGTGTGAAGATTCTACCACTTACGCATCCTATACTGACCCAAAGGCAGAATTTGGCAGCAAGTCTTCAAACCACCTGGTTCATACAACAAACATTAATTGAGCACCTCTACTACCATAGGCCTCAAATTTGCTGGGCACCATGGAAATGTGAAGGAAGTTGTCTCACACGTGATATATCTTCAAACAATATAAAACAACAACAACAAAAAACAGTGGATAAAAATAAAACAACTGGAAAAAAACCCCATAAGAGTACAAATACTAATTGAACTGTATACTACGATAGCAATTTAGAAATCGCAAAAGGTAGGCTCTAACTAGAGTTAGCTGCTTGTCTCCTTCTTTTATTCAGGAAACATTCATCGAAGACAGAGTAAGTGCCAGTTGCTGGATATCAGTAAGAAGTACAGTTCCCGCTCTCTTGGAGCGTTCAGCTTCAGAGGGAACACGTGCAACAAGCAAACGTGCCATAACAACCTGCAGTAAGCATAACAGGGACCAACATGATGCTGTCCTAAAGAGGTCCAGAAGACTGTTCATGGCAAGCATGGTCAAGAGGCCTCCAGCAGACTCATGACTCAGAGACTAGCCTAACAAAGAGCTCAGGACACCTGCAACACTGAGATGAGGAACAGAGGGGGGCTGGAGCCTAGTAGAAATCACCATTCAATGATCCAAGGGTAAGGTAGGAGCCAGATTCTGGGTAAGAATTTGCATTTTAGATGAGGTATAACCAGAAGCTAGTGTTCTAAGCAAGGGAATGACATCACCAGATATTTTAAAAACCAAAACTACTCTGTTTGGAATTCTGGAGAATAAATTGGAAGAGAGGAATAAATGGAAATGCAAAAGGTTTTCAAGAATAAGAAAGTTTCATAAGAGCAGAGACAAGTGCTTCTAGGTTCTATCATGTATGGTACTATCCTCACTAAAACACAGAGAAAGAATGAGAAGGGAGACACTGCCGCAGAAAACCAAAGAAGCCTTATGCTGAAGCAGAAGGCAGAAAGAGTAAGCAGCTACAGTACAGCTTAAAGTGGCCAGAAACATCCTACAAAGGATGACTTCAGACTCGGCAGAAGCAGTGAATGGGGTGAAAAGAAAGAGGGGAACCAGTGCAAAGCAAGAGAGATCCTGGAGGCCAGCCATCAAGTACAGTTTAACTGTGTAGCAGAAACCACAGGAAGGAAGGAGAGACATCCTGGTGACAGGTGACAGTATGTGACACAGCACACTCACCTGTCATTGCATTTTTATGTTGATATGCCTGATAAGGTTCATTCAGTGACAATTCAAATAAAGCACAACCAGGGAAATTTCTATGACTTCCAGTGTCATGGCATGCAGACCCTAGGCTCTGCTCAAAGGCTGGGTGAGCCAAACACAAAGGAACCAACGGAAGGCTGAAGGACTGTCCTTCACCTAGGGCCTGAACTCAAGGGTATGCACAGAAACTTCTCAAGTAGCAGGGTCTCATCTGCCGCTTCAAGACAGATGAAAACACCTACATTAAATGGGACATCTTCCAAATCTTCACTGTGGAAAAAATGAGGTTGTAGATATGAAAAAAAAGGAGATAATCTCTGAGATCCTTAACTGATTAAAAAAAAAAAAAAAGCAATGACTCAAGTACCCCTGGGAACAAAAATATCACAAACATTGAGAAATCCATATGCCCTCTCCCCACAATAATACTGTGTTCACAATGTCATTTTCTAGGCTCACAGGCTATAGCCAAAATGCTTCTGGCAACACATCCATTCAGAGTTGACTCTACAGAAGAGAACACCACACAGGAGGAGCCGTTCTTGCGTTTCATACCCAAAGACAGACAAAGATAGCTGACAGGAAACAAGCCTGGGAGAATCTTACATCCCTGAGGGGGTAGACAGAACAAAAACCATTCTGAAGAGAAGTCTCCATTGTGCCCCGAGTGGTCCAGTGGCCTCCAACAGCAAGAATAGCGGGCGGCATCACGTGGGTGGGTAGCCTGGGAAGAGGTAGAGCTGCCGGCACAGAGTACTACAGTACTCAGACATCTCCTTGCATCGGTGGAATTCTGTGCCAGGGGCATAGCCTTCACGCTCCTTGATAAGGGCATTCACCTGGGAAGGCAGAACCAATGGTCCAAAATCTGAGATCACTTTGTGCTTCTATATACAGACCAACTGGAAGGGGAGATCAAAACAGTGTGCAAGGCAAGAAGGAAGAACACCACTATGGAGACGCAAAGGCCTGTGGAGGCAGTTGGAATGGACTTACCTTAACAAGCATGTCGGCCACGTGCATGTCACAAGCTCTTTCAGAGAACACCTGCGTGAGGGCCTCAATGTACCAGGAACCCCGTTTGGTGTTCCGCATGGCAGCATTACCTACAACAGAGGTGTGAAGGTCATGGGCAAGCTTCCCAAAGTCAGACTTCTATTCCATCTTCTACCCTCCCTAGTATGAAGTAGACTTCAGTATGAAGACAAAACAAAACAAACCCTACATCTAGGACACTATAACCTTCTGCAATCTTATGGTGTCTCAAAATACCTTTAAGGCAAGCATAGCCACATATCATATCCGATCGAGTAGGCAGTCTCATCTTCATCAATTCCTCTTTCCCAGCATCACTCTCTTCACACCCAGGGGATTGTGTATGGCTCTTTCCATCTTGCTGGTCAACCCCTCTATCTGTCTCATCTGCAAAAAGACCAACAGAAGAGATGAAGATGTTACTTTCTCCCATGTTTTGTAGATCTGTCAAAGATACACCCAAGTTCCCTATAATTGCCACCGAAGAGCCATTTTTAGTTGTTGCCTCCAACCTATAGCTAAAAAATTAAAAAATAAGATTAAAAAGTTATTACTTTCTAAACATGCATCATTGTTTGAGGGATAACTTCTAAAGGCCAGGCACATGCACCTATATTCCTATTCTGCATTAAATGCAAATGTGCCTAATTAAATACTCTTTGCAAATGCAGTTAGGAATAATCACATTAACTTGTTCAGTTAGTAAAATATAGAAATTACACCTTTTTTTTCCTTTATTAGACAATGAAACAGTGATATTCAGTCTTAGAAGAATAAAACAAGTCTGCTTACTATTCATATTCTACATTAAAATTACTATTATCGGTTTTAAAAAATGAGAGTAAGTGTGATCAGAGGTTTTCAGTATTTTTCAAACTTCTAAAACTTTTCCTATTTGTTTATTAAGTTTATAAGACCAACTTGATAAGCGTCCAAGACTTAGAGAAGTTCAAAAATGGAAGAACTTAAAATTAGAAAAACAAATGAGTTTTTTCTCCTACAAAATGAACAAGTTGCTCTTTATTTTAGAGTTTGGAAGGAGTTATGTCTGTAGAAGGGAACAGAGTGAAGATGAACAGGTTAGCACACCAAACCCAAGATCACCCTTTCACAGGACTTCCTGTACGCAAGACAAGCCAAAGCTTGAAGAACTTTGGGTGAAAGGACCAAGATTCACTGACTCAAAAAATTTTTCTTTCTTAAATTTAAATTAAGTATTGTCCATGTACCTACCAGGCACTGTCTCCTACTAAGATCTAGGGGCACATCGAGTTAAAAACTATGTTCCTATCGAGTTCATCCTTCTAGCTTGGGAGTCAATCATTGTATTTTGAGAAGATTGGCAAGTTCAAGTTTTCAGAGAAGCATCAGCTTCATATCATACTCTAATGGGCCTGATTTTATACAATGGCTAAGTACAACAAAAATTACCCCAGAAAAAAGCAATTTCTTCATCCAGCCCCAGCACTACATATACTTCTGAGGTAGGAAGAAAATGGCTGTTAATGGTCTGTTTTGTTGCTACATCTAGACCAGGCTAAGGATGTCCTTTAAGTGATGGAGAGCTTACCACTTGCCTTCAAGTTTCAGGCATATTAATCAACAAACATTATCTAGCTTTTCTTCACAATTGTTTTCTAATTATGGCCCATTTTTAAACATAAATTTCCTCTATTCACACAAAAATTTTCAGTGCTACTGTGTGTGTAAAGCAGTGCTCTGGGCCTGGAGAAATATTTATGAATGAAAAATGCTTGCCCTCACATGCTCTTTTCTTAGCGCAGCTCCCGTTCCATGGTAACTTTCCTAGAAAAATGCACCATATTAATTTCATAGTTAAACTTACAAAGTATTATCTGTTAAAGCTCAAAATCTCAGCCATGACTAAAGGTTTGTAATTAGCCTGTAATCAGTCACATCTCACTACATCACTTACAGAGACTCTTAGTCTTCTAGATTGGAGCACTGCAAATATATTACGCAGATTGGGTGGGCAGATGACACTAAATGGTGGCACACTGTACACCTAGAAGATAAACTTTATAATCTTATGTTTGTCATGTATCCCATCCCTTTTCTGAAAAAGACTCTCTTCACACCTGTATAATGCATGCATCCATGGTTTAAGTTAAACCTATCTGCAGCCACAAAAGCCTCCTCACATGAGCCTCAGATAAGATGACCTCATTACTGCATACTCTTACTTGTACAGTTGCTATCACACAAATTTCATCCTTGCATGAGATCTAAACTCAAGATGCTCCACATACACTTGTTTTAATTTCCCGAGTAATGCATATACTACTTAAGACATTTTCTTTTGCTTCTGTGATGGAATTAACAGTCACTGCAATTCTGCAGTGACACACAGGGAAACATTAGGCACCTGCACGTTTGGAGAATGCAAACTTTAACCCAAAGAGGATGCTGACCAGCCTGTAGCAGCCATGGTTGGCTTTCTTTCCTTGAAAGGTCTTAGCTGAAAATTCTGATAATCATCACAACAGCTTAAAGAAGTTGACTACACACAGTTTATAAGAAGGAAATGAAGTAGAGGGATGTGATGTGATTTCTCTAACTTCACATAATTATTAAGCAGTAGAGTCACAATCTGATTCCAAATTTAGATTCTTAATTACTACTGTTTTCCTCTAGATGAGAAGGAGGCCTATGTGTCCTCTGAGCCATGTTACACAGGCCTGGCTCTTAAAGGGGTAGAAGACACTGCATGCAAGAAAGAAGATGGTAGATGCAGTTCAGGAGAGTCCAAGATAGACATGAGGTCTGTACTGTTCTCCTGCATGCTCCAAGAATGGTAAAGAAAGGAGGCAAGCGCATGGGAGCGTGAACACAACACAGAGAGAAAATGGAAGGGTAAGAGAAGAAAGATTTGGAAGAGTCAAGCAGAAATCCTTAACTGGAATGAGAAATAATAAAAAGTACATTGTAGTTAATAAGCAGAGAAGAGCCAAGTTCTTAGGAAAAGGGCACACACTGATAAGAGATTCCTGACAGCCATGGAGGTGTACAGAGCTGATCAGACTGACAGCCACGGGCTGCCCAAGTCCTAGCACACCCCATGCATTGGGAGACACTTACAGAGCAAGAGAGGCGGTGGCAGCAGTGAACAGAAGGAGGTGCCCAGGGGATCCAATAGCACCTGAGAGGAGTAAACAGGAAAGTGAGAGCTGGTGGAGGCTGCCCAGGAGCCACCACCCAGATGCTGGTTTGTCAGGACACTCACCTCCACGACATGCTTGGATGAAGAACATTTTTGGCTTGTTCTGTAGACTTGGACAGTTAGCATTGTCAAAAAGTCGGAAAACCTCTTGAAGCTACCAGAAACAAATAAGGGAGAGGGGAAGTTAGGGAGCCAGTGAGACCTCTTGAAGTCTAACACATATAAATTCAACCATCATCTGAAAGGTGGGTGAAAGCTGATCTTGTCAACTTGACTAGACTTACAATTTCTTAGGAGATACACCTTAGTTTATTTTTGAGGGTACTGAATTTCCAGAAAGAATTAACTGAGGAGGAAAGACCTAGAACCCAGACTGAAAGAGAGGGTTGGTACAAAGAAAGACAGGCATGCCAGCTTCTCTTCTTTTTGTTACAAATCCAAATGCAAATAAGTAGACTCATGCTCCTGTCTGCACAAGGAGAGTTGACTTCCTTGCCTCAGGGGCTTATATCCTCAAATAGGGAGCCAAAAACAGTTTCTTCCTTAAGTTGCTTCTTGTTCAGTATTTTGTCTAAGTCCAAGAAAACTAATAGTGAAAATTTATGTCAGAGTGGGATCAATACACCGATAAACCTTCCCACACAGTTCATAGGCCTTTGGAACTAGTTTGTTGGAAGAATATGGGAGAATTAGAAGCTGCAGGCTACAAAGCCCAAAACGCTGTAAGAGGGCTTCATGTGCAATTTTAGTGGGATTTTAAGAGACCCCAAGTGTTAATTTTGAAAAATGAAGACACAGGTCAGGCTCAATAGATCACAGAATAGGTCAACGACTTTAATGAGAACTCAGCTTGTGTTCTACTTTGGAGAGGAATTGTGTATTCTGAAAACTTGAGGTTGAATTAAATAATGGACTAATTTATTTAGAAGAGTACATTTTACCATACCATTCAGACTGTGTGACTTGGGTCATTGCTTACTAACCTGACCCACATTTATAGTGAGTAAAATGTACAGCATAAAGATATAAAAACACACTTTCATGAAGAAAGGCCCTTGAGCTTGGTTAAAATGAAGGACAGTAAATTCCTTATTATTTACCAGAACCCCTCAGACTCTCAGGTGCCAAAGTTTCTCGGAAACATGTATCCTCAAAGATGACTGGAGCCCAGTGCTGGAAATCATGGCAGAGAGTTCTATTAGAGCCATTAAGTCAAAAACTGAACTCTACATTGGACAATAGGAAAGGGGGAAACAAGAGAAAAGATTCCAATCAAGAGTTACAGGGCTGAGGGTACAAATTTCCACAAAACAGAGGTGTATCCTGTTGGATACAGGCTACCTAGAGAAATATTTTCCAAGGGTCAGCTAAAAGTTAGAGGCTGTAGCCAGGCTATATCTCAAGCTGGCAGCAGAGGAGGAGGTAGAATAAGACACTTACACCAAGGTTCCAGAAAGCCAAGAGGCCAGGCAACGTGTAGCCTCGGCAAGGCTGGATACCTGTATAGAACTCCTAAGTGGGTAAAACAGAAAGTGACCGCTAAGATGTAAACAGAGACATCATATAACAGAGGAACCAGAAACACGGGGCCCTTGATATAGAAAGCTGTTGGCACCAAGTGAAGCAGGCCCCAAAGAGGCCACATAAGCCACATGCCAAGCTGGAAGGAGCAAGATTTTCATGTTAGTTGGAGCAAATGCTATAATGAAGAAGCCCGGCTGCTGAGCTGTGTGGGTTTGCCATCCACTCAGGAGGGCTTCAGTGCGGCTTTTGTCCATCCCATTCCTTTCTTATTGGAACAAAAATGTTTACTCTGCCATTGTATATTGAGTGTAATTGGTTCTCTGTTATAAGTTTTACCCCCAGTCTCACAACACTTTAAATTTATACTTGTAAACGGTGTTGAAACAACTAAAACTTAGAAGATTCTTAGGAGTATATTTTTTCACTATGAGATGTCCATTAAGTCTTAAGAGAACCAGGGACAGGTTATGGTTTAAAGGTGATCTGTTCGGGTGTCTTAGGATTTAGAATCACAAAAATAGTTTCCTTTTTTCCTTGTAAAGATTTATTAGTTATATTTATGTGCATGTGTGCTGCACTAGTTTATATGCACCAGGTGCATGGAGACTCCCACAGAAGCTAGAGGGTATCAGGTCTTTGGGAACTGTAATGACAGGCTTGCTCTTCAGCAGTCTGATGTGGGTACTAGAAATGGAACCTGCATCTTCTGTAGAACAGTAAGTGCTTGTAGCTTCTAAGCCATCTCTCCAACCCCTAGAACCGAGTTTCTTAACCTTTATTTAGGTCATTAACTTCCTGAGGTCCTAAATGTGTGAGTTGTCAAAAGATTTATCAAAAGATTTCGGATGCACAATTGCCAAAAGTTCAATCAAAATCAAATACATAATGAATGTGCAGTGCTTCTGTGCTTGTCCTGCTGTGTGGCTTCATTTCAGCCTTAGCTATTATGAACACGTAATGTGTGTACTTGGCACTGCATGTTCCAGTAAAGCAGGCTTAAATACTTAGCTTAGATTCCTAGAGTGTCTTTACTTTACTACAGAGTTTTATCTTTAGAGAAGCATAATGGTCTAATTATAGAAAACTGACTTTTAATATTTTTCTATCAGCATTCTTCAGCACAGACAAATAAAACTGGTAAATTTTTGGACTATTCTGTTAGAAAGTTGGTTTTAAAAGTTCCTTTTGAATTGCTGGATTGAGTTTCACAAAAAAAAAAATTATTGAATGGATTCTGGTTTGGGATTGCTTTTCCAACAATTTCTGAAACAGTCCAAAACATACATCTGCTATTTTATGCTATGTATTCATGTTAAACAGTGTTCTTAGCATTGATGATTATAAAATAAAAAAGTTAACTCTGAAAAACAATGAAGATATTCTATGTCCAGTAGTATTAAAACTTCAGATGACATGGTTTAAGAAAGCACCTTAAGTCCTCACTGCCACATTGGACTGTATGCCTTCAAGCCACAGGCCAAAGTAAGTCTTCCCTTCTGAAGCTTCTTGTCAGGTATTGGGTCACATGAAGAAAAAGCAGCTAATACAGATAAGACAGATAGGACATAGAATGGCCTATTTTTAATGGTCAGCTTCCACAAAATTATACCCACCTGAAGCAGTTTGCCATCCACGCCGTAGATGCCACCTTCCACACCATGTGAGAGGAGTGCCACTATGCAGGAGTCTGTGACCCGGTGTGCAGGTAACTGTGCAAACTTCTCAAGTTTCTCTTGCATTTCCTAGAAGACAGAGGCACTTACAGTATTGTTCACTGTAGTCAGCATCAAACTCTGATGCTTGAATTAATCTCTGGCTTGCTTCAAAGAAACCCAACCTAATGGAAGATAAAGATGTTTTCCTCCATTTTCCTGTTCTCAGAGATAACACATAAACTCTCTGAAAGACTAAAGAAAACTATACACTCACAAGAAAAAAAGCACATGACTTCAGACATCAAACTCTGAATATGGAATCACGAGTTCATTGAAACAGATTAAGAACTCCTGTATTAAAGTGAGTTACCAAAGAAGCCATATGGTGTGTGTGGAGATAGCTCAGTAGGTAAAGTGTATCTATTAAAGTCTGAGGCTGAGAGCTTGGATCCAAGAACCTGAGTAATACTGGGTGAGCATGGGGTCTTGTCTATAATCCTAGCACCTGGAAGGCATTCCTAGAGCAAGCTGGCTAGTTAGCTACACTAATCACACTGGCAAGCTCTGGGTTCAACTGGAAGACATTGCTTTAACAAGTAAGGTAGAGAGAAGTCAGACTCCTGACATCAACCCTAGAGCCTCTACTACACACATGCACATCACTAAACACATGTCAACACACATATATACACATTAACAAAACAAACATGAAGTTATCCTGAGTATGCCAACTTTGACACATTCCCAAGCCCTCAGCCCATTTATACATAAGGAGACAGCACTTTCTCAGCTACAAGAGCATAAACTGCTCTGACACGGGGTCAAGTCTCAAGACTGGAGAACAGCAGGATTTATCTACTATCTGTCTGGATTCTAAGTGGGCCACAATGATGTCTGCGTAAGACCCATTGCTCAGGAGAAGCAGCTGTGATGTTCTTCCATACAGGGAAGACTTCACATATGGCTTTGAGATCAGATCCATTTAGATGGGAAACCCAATTTGTATATTACAACAAGAGACTTAGTTCTTCTAACTTCCACTTTTCACTATATGAGAAAATCATTACAAGTAAATTTTCTCACAGTTTGTGACAGTTAAGTGGAATACTGCAAAGAAAGAATTTAATCACATACTTCAAAGATCCTCCATTATTATAATAAACATGTCTGATAGAGTAAAAATTTCAATATTTGCTCAAAGAAACTTATTATTGCTCAACCTGGGATCTAACTTAAGAATTTTATCTTCATTGATTAATTATACAGATACCACCAACTTAAGAATTTGGTTCTTTGAAAGAAAACTACATAGTATCCATTGTGTGTGTGTGTGTGTGTGTGTATACATAGTATACATTATACATTTTTAAACCTAGGTCTCCCTTTGCAACTGAAGAGGTCTAGTCCAAGCCTTCTTTTTTACTTGCAGTGGAAAGAGAGAAAGAAAAAAAAACATCATTATGTTAGTTCATCTTATTACAAATTTTAAGGAAATAAAATGAAGATGAATTTGCTGTAGGCAGAACAGTCACAGCACACAAGACTCATTTATCATCCTCTCCACTCTCAATAAATAAGCAGCTCACTTGTCAATGTTCTGGAGCTTTTAAAGGTGTCGTCTTGCAAAGCAGTGATTATGGCAGCACTCAACACTTGTGCAAAACGTGAAAAGCTGAGCTTCAGCAAGTCATTTTAATAAACCCTCCCCTAATTCTGACATTTTAAAATTTAAGAGTTTCTAATCTATCTGCTTGGAAATATTTGTTCTTTGTTTCATTTTTGTTTAAAGACAGGGATATACTACGTAGTTCAGGCTAACCCAGAACTTATTATAAAGCCCATACTGGCCTTGAGCTCTCAGCCCTCCTGCCTTAGTCTTCTAAGCTAGTAAAGGATCACAAACACTCATTATTATACCTAGCCTATTAGAATACTTCTACTTGTATACTCTGTAATATAACTGGAAATGGAGAAACTGGTTTTGGTGAGAAAGCAGACGTATTTTTGGGGTAAGCAGAAGCAACTCACAACATAATATTTGTTAATAAATACTATGAATTTATTTGAAGAGAATGAATAACTGTATTCTAGAGAAAGTTAAAAGTTAATTTTGTTTTAAGAATGGAATAAAAAATCATACCCATCCACCCGCCCACCCCTGGCCATGTTAAACTTGCAGTTTATTATATCAGCAAAAAGGAGGACAATAAAGCTAAGAGAACATACATACTTTGTCACTGAATAAAAAGAAATCATTCAACAAATGTAGATTACTATTTGGGTGGATTTTTTCCACACACATAGCTTAAAACAGGATCTGTAGATTATTTTTATATAAAATTATAGTACTTGTATAAATAGCAGGGTTTGTAGCTCTTGGGTATTATTCTTTAGCTGGGGACTGGAGGTTATATGAGTAGTATATCATCTATAGATAAATGCAGGGCTGTATAGATAGTTACATTTTCCAGGAATGACCCATAGAATGTCCTTACATTCTCCCAGTTGTCTATAACCCAAATGCAAATTAAAAAAACAACAGCATGTAGTGAGAATAAAACCACTTTTATTCTCTACTTCCTAATGTGCTAAACTATGATTCAAGAGTCAAGTTAGCTCTCAAGGTAGACACAATGCATATTTGATGATGGATACTGAATACATAACTAAGTGGTAAGAACACTAGTTAGTGTTCTCTTCAGCATCAATGACAGAAAAAAAAATTCTCTACAACTAATTATATTATTTTTTACTTCAATGGAATTACTACTAGTCAAGATGAATAATGATACAAAGGAGGATCTTAGATTTCTTGGTTGTGTTTCTCTGCTTGCCACATATTATATGTTAAAAAAGTAGTCTTTAGATAAGCCCAACAGGAAAAGAGAATTCTGCACATTCCCAATGTATTTCCAGTGTATCAAAGTATGATATTCACAGCAAACACCTGGCTTATGACATGTTCATATCATCTATACACTGCTCCCTCTGCATAGACTGCCTGTGAGTTCCACCCACTGTATTTACTCTTCTGACCTCATCTACTCAAGTTATTTATACTCTCAGCTCTTGTAAGAATAGAAACTCCAGCTCTATTAGTAACATAGGGGGATGAACTAATGTTAAAATCCCTCTCCACATCTATCCTTGAATTCTGAACCACATTAAATTTGTGTGTGTGTTTTATCGGCCCTGAAATTACAAGGTGCTCAAAATTTAGTTTCACTGCAACCCACATAACAGAACAACTTGGGATCAAGAATTCAGTAGCCCTTGAATCTGCCTTAAATACAGCCTTAATGGAAATGGCCTATTTAAGTAAAGTTCATGGACTCATCGGGTTTCCTGAATGTCTCAAAAACAAAACAAAATAAAATGAAAACCAGCAGTATTTAACTACATTAGCGAAATAGAATGGAATCCTTTTTCAGGCATCTAAGATTCACTGTCAACAACATATAATTTAGAAAACCATAACATAATAGCTTCCTAGAAAAATATAAGGAAAAGACAGACCATACGCTTAGAAAACAAACACAGCACAAAGCTTGTGAGGTGACCCTCCAATCCCTCAACAGTTACTGAAGACAAGTTACCTACTTCAATCCCCTTGATGATGGAAAAGATTGGTCTTGCTATGCCTCCTCACTCTTTCCTTGTAGGAGATTAAACTCAGGGCTTTGCGTACACTATGCAAATGTTCTAACCACCAAACCACAATTTCAACCCCCAGCCAAGACTTTGAAGCAAGAATGGATGTATTTTAAATGGGCAATTATGGGTAAGCTGGCAAGAGCACCATGTCAGGAACAGCACTGAAGCACATACTTTATGAAACTGGCCACACCCAAGATGTAGCAAATACATAATTATTTTCACAGAAGTGGGACAACTAAGATGACCACGATAAACTTTCAACACAAAACCACCGTCCTCTACTGCAAGGGGACAAAAGGAATTGATTTACTCATTTATTTATAAAAGACAAGGTCTCATGTAGCTTGGGCTGCTCTTCAAATTACTATGTAAAGGAGGCTGGTCTTGAACTTTAAACTCCTGACCCACCAGTGATACTCAAAAACAAGTGAGTGAGGAACAACTCATAACTAATTGCTTATGTGTGAGACTTGTCCAGAAGCAACCTACCCTAAGACAATCTAACACTGACTTAGACTATCTCTAAATAATATTCTCATATATTTTTTTACTTGCAACCTACTGAATCTACCAGAAGTAACGATTTAAACAATAATTAGTCTCTTAAGTAATGGTATCAACTATAAATGCCTGCGTAGCCTGATTTATAAATACCCCTTTGGAGTTTGTTTGGATGGATCTCAGTGTCTCATCACTTCCTGAGTGACTGGGAGTCAGGTTTCTTAACACACACATGGGGGAACCCAAGCCTCCCTGGATTATTCTAACTCCATGAAAGCACAGTTTCCCTGAGACAGCAATGTTCAGACAACTGGCTGGCCCCAGTTCTTTTTACTAGATTGCAGGAAGCAGCACAATACTGAGAAACGTCTATCTAGCAGACACAAGAAGCACCCAGCCCCCAAGTGCAGCCCACCCAATTTAACCCGTCAGCCTTTCCAGCCTCGAGTACCTGTGCAGTCTGGTCATGTAGCACATGGACATTGTAGCCCAAAAGCTTGAAGAGGGTGACTAGAGTAGTGTGGTCCACATCTCCTCCAGAGCGAAATTCCAGGTCTTTCTCTCCAGTGAAGTGCACATTGCTCAACACCAGTGCCAAGCCACGAGGCTGAGACTGCAACCTATAGGCCTAGAAGGAGGAGGCCAATTAGACCAGGACCTTCTTGATGACAGGCAATGTTGTTACCCTACAAGATCAAAAATTTCAAAACACACCCCAAATAACAACTCACATTCTAAAAGGAGACAACAACTCCCCTTATCCAACTTCCTCTATTTTTTTTTTAAATCACACTAGGTAACAAGGAAAAACCACAGAAGGCATCAGTCAGCAATGCAATTCTCACAAGGGCAAACCATGCAAACTAGGTTCAGAAGAGCAGCGAAGTCTCTCACTCCCCACTTCTTGAAATTATGCAAACTCACCAGCTGGTAGTGTGCCTGGTAAAACTCAGGAGTGCATGGCTTCACCTGAAGACAGGGAGGACCATCACCATTATCTAAGGAGTGTTCTGTAGTGTCTGTGGTAGGGAGAATACCAAAAGTTAGTACACATTTCAGCATTGCTCCTGTACCTTCATTAATTAGTCATTTTAACTGTAAGACGCCCTTTAAATGGAGGCTTTAACATTTATTTCCCCCAACATGTAAGCTCAATGCTGACACAGACCCTGTTGGCTTCTGTTCATCACTGGGCCCCCTGATGCATGGCTTCAAATAGTAGCTACTTGACTGGCTAAATGGTGGAAAGTGCTTCTGAGACAAGCCTGGTTCTAGTCACCTCAATACAGGCAGGGAGCTCTGAATGTAGGCTTTTCTTGTTCGACTTTATAGAGAAGGCAACTCAAATCAAGCACAGTAAATTGTATTTCCCATCTTAATAAGGTACACAAAAAAGCCAATTATTTTGAAGAATACTACCTATGATGGAGGGGAATGGGTCCAATTTATATCCCTCTAACCTATCCTGCTTGCCTGTCAAAATTCATAAAGAAATGTTTCTATCATGAAATTCGTCTCACTTTTAGGAAAAAGTCAGATACTAGTGGTAAAGCAGGTACATGAACGTGGGAGGTTCCTTTTGTCCTTTCAGTTCTCACCTGTGGATAGGCGGAGCTGCTTGTGAGGAGGGCAGGACTCACACACGGAGAAAGGGAGACTTCTGTCATAGTCACAGCTCAACTGTAAGAAACCAAGACTCACCATGAAAGACCTCAGAGACATGGTTCTGTCTTACCTAAAATCTAGTCTCTCTCCCACGCCCCTTGCTCTCTATATTTTCTGGACAAACTAACCCATCCCAGGCTACAGTCCTAGGGCTTCATACCGGTGGGAGTACATGCTGAATATCTGAGAGGGTTGTGAGCAGTAAGTCTTCCAAGTGACCCTGCCTGGTCTCCCGCAGGGCTTCACAGAAGGCATCAAAAGCTTGGGGTCCTCTCTTTGGCAGCAGATTGAGGAGTTCCACGTTCTGGCTGAAACTGCCCCCTTTGGCCTAAGGAACAGAAATAAAATACTAAATTATATTTATTTATCTAGTTATAAAGCTATTTTTCCACATGAGGTTCCTAAAGGTAGTGTTTTCACTCATCTTGGCAATTCCTTTTTACAGAGTGAGAATGCACAGTGAGGTTTTCTATCAAACTGTCAAGCCTGAGAAGGACATTCCTCTTCCTTAGCACACCCTTTCCAAAGTCTTTCTCGCCCAAGACCAGTTTATCTTCTTGGAGCCTCCTCCCACCCCACCCCATGCCCACACCTGGATGAGCTCCCTCATTTCCAGAGTGATGATGTCCTTTTCTAGGAGATGCTCTAACAGTTCACCCAGCAGCAGCTGTTTGGCAAGCACCACTCGATTCTTTTTCAGAGCTTCCTGATGGTCAGGATGCATTCCACACACTGCCAAAATCCTACAAAAGAAGGCAGACACGGGGAACACAGAAGAGGAGAAAAGAAGTAGATAAAAAGAAGCAAGATAAGGCACATTTTTGTTAAATCTCTTTAAAACAAAATGAACTAAGCAGTAATATGCTGACCCTACTAAGCAAATAAGGTCTAATTTTCTGGAGAATGTTTCCATCAGACTCTCTGGGATAATGATCTGACTAGGAGGGCAAAGAACCATCTGAGTCAAATTAATAGAAAGAAGCACAGCAACATCCAAGAGAAGAGACATTCCTCTGAAAGACAAGCCTTAATGTTCGGAAAACATTGCATCCTTTTTATCTTAGAAAACCAACCTAAGTTGAAAATGATCTTAAGACAGGAATAAAGTAATAAAACCTAAAGGTGACACCCATATTTCTCAGACACACACATACACACACACACTTGCTCTAGACTGCTCACATAAATTATATCAAAAATATTTTACATTTCCATGATAAATATTAAAAAGTGATCAAAACCACAGGAGACAGCAGTTGTTGGCGAGGATGTGGAGAAAGAGGAACACTCCTCCACTGCTGGTGGGATTGCAAGCTGGTACAACCACTCTGGAAAGCAGTCTGGCGGTTCCTCAGAAAACTGGGCATGACACTCCCGGAGGATCCGGCTATACCCCTCCTGGGCATATACCCAGAGGCTTTACCTGCATGCAATAAGGACACATGCTCCACTAAGTTCATAGCAGCCTTATTTATAATAGCCAGAAGCTGGAAAGAACCCAGATGTCCCTCAACGGAGGAATGGATTCAGAGGATTACACAATGGAATACTACTCTGCAATTAAAAACAATGAATTCACGAAATTCCTAGGCAAATGGTCAGAACTTGAAAATATCATCATCCTTAGTGAGGTAACCCAATCACAAAAGAACACACATGGTATGCAGTCACTGATAAGGGGATATTAACCCAGAATCTCGGAATACCCTAGACACAATTCACATATCAATAGATTTCTAAGAAGATGGAAGGAGAGACCCCTGGTCCTGGAAAGACTGGATGTAGGGGAATGCCAGGACAGAGAAGCGAGAGGGGGTTGAATGGGGAAAAGACGGAGGGAAGGGGGCTTATGGGACTTTCAGGGAGGGAGGAAATGGGAAAGGGGAAATGATTTTGAACGTAAATAAAAAAACTTAAAAAAAAAGTGATCAAAATCCTATAAGGTATTGGTAAGTAGAAACTGAGTGAAAGTCACGGAAGGTAGATACCAATGGTGAACATGGTATAACTTGTAATCACAAGAATCGTGCAAGCAAATGTTAAATTATTTTGGTAATTTAGTTCCCAGCAATAAATGTATTTGAAAGATTCTGCAGTTTTTCTCTCAAATTTGAAAAGAGACCTGCTTATGCTCATGAATAGAGAATTCCATTTCCAATATATATCCTTCATGTGCCCAATGGTATCTCCCTAATCTTATTTAGTATGAGACAACACTTAGAGTCTGATGACAATGGAGTGATATTTTAACAGTTGACTTTATACGTTAAGGCAGATTTTTAGATGAATCCTGATTTCAATGTGGGTAAAATATAGGGGAATAAATAAGCATGTTCAGTCGCTGAAATACCAATGCACTGGTCGAATGCCCCTTGTGTAAAGGCTTCCTTTTAAGTCAACAGATGGAAAAACAGGGTCCTGGGGAATTGCATTAGCAAGAGGTATTGAAGCAGAGTTAAGTATTCAGAATCAATCAGCTATTTCAAAATTCACTAGTATCTGCTCTACATGAATTTAAAACCTCAGTTAAGAATCACCTTTCAAGACAACATAGTAATGAGGTTAAATATAGAATCTGATGAAAATAAAATTAATACTGCAGCTGTTAGTTGGGTATATCCTTAGGTATATAGTGAATGATACAGTAGAGTTCTTAGGTCATTAGGAACATCCATTTCTTAAAAGGCACCATTCCCTTGCCTTTCACTCTACTATTCTCTCCAGGTTCACTCTGCTCACCACGCTCTGGTTTCCTTCAGAGGGCATCTGACTTCTCCCCCACCACCTCATTCTCTTTGACAGGACTAGACCAGGAGACCAAACTCATTTTGAGGTTCTGATCTTCTTGCCTCAGGCATCATGATGCCAGGATTACAGCCTGGGAACCTTTAAATGCTGGCATACAAAAGAAAAAAAAAGGCCTTTTCTCTAGACAATTTCATCCCCAGGCACAATTTACTGATTCCAGTTCTAAATCCTCTTACGTCCCAGGCTAGAATTTTGGACGCTGTTTTCTCTGAAGCACCACCCACTCCGCGCACCTGCTACTTCCTTTTATTTCAAACTATCAGAAGTGGCTTAAATATGAACTTTCCCGAAGTTTCCAGTTATCTGGAATTTTAGGGCACCTAGGTAAAGTGGAATGGAGAAAAAGAACACCAAGAGGGTTCTAACGCTTTGATTCTGTGTCCTTTAATGGCTCCCGTTTCTAAATTAATTTTAGAGGTCTGGACAGGAAACATTAAATTGTGTCGTCCTGTGCAATGTTTTCATCGAAACTGACGGAGGAGGCGGAGAAACGCGAACCATCTAATCCTCTCAAGGGATTCACCCCCCCCCCAACCTGTGTGGAATTCTCTGACAAATATCTATTATATGGAAAAGCAGTGCACGAGATAGTCGACCCAAAGCAATTGCGCTCAAGGCCGAGCCGCGAAGTCTGCACAAAGTCACATGAGTTTAAGTCCTCAGATAAGAACTGGAAGAAAAAAAGACGGAGCATCTCTGGCAAAGGTGAGATGCCGCAGGCGAGATGTAGCGCGGGACTGACAAGATCCGCTTTCATATAGACTCCTCGGCGCTGGACAAAGGGAGGCTGCTGCAGCCTCTGTTCACGCGGAACCAGGCCAAGAAGCCGCGCCACTCGCCTGGCCGCCTCCCCGACTCTGCCCTCCTCACCTGGTCCTCCTGTCAGCCGCCATCAGCCCCTTCCAGTGCAGGGAGGACTGAGACCTCCCGCTCGGCGCCGCCATTTCCAGCTTTTCCCGGGCAGCACACGCACCACCCACAAAACAAACAAACGCGGGGCCGCGCCAGCCCCCGCATCCCCCCCCCGCCTCCCACCCGCGCCGCGCCTGCGCATGGCCCCGCCCGACGCCGGCAAGCCCCACCCACGCCGGGACATGCGCAAGTGCACACTGCGCGCTGAAGCTCGCACAGTCCAATGGGAAGCGAGGAGGCTCTAGGAGGAACGGGAAGGGGCGGGAAAAGAGCAAGGTTTCTCCCACTCGGAGACTTGATTGGCTATCGATTCCCGCGGAAACTGCAGCCCCCTCCCCTGGTTCCTCTGGTCCCTTCTGCAGTAACTACCAGGAACTCAAAGGGGTTGGGCTTCCCTTCTTATCCTTGTTCGCTTTTCCAGGGCCAGGGTGCAGGGAAGATGGAAAGCACTAGGAGGCGCTCTTCTCCCAGGCTGGGGCCGCTCGTGGTCGCGCTTATCCTATCCTAAGTGTCCTATCTTTCTGTCTCTATTTAGACTTCTCTTATCTACCAGTTGTCCCAAGATAAGGCTGTAAAGTAATGCGGATTGCTTGGTTGGTATTGAAAACAGTAGGCACTGGAATTGGAATTTGATTCGAGTTATTTTTATGTTTTTACTAGCATCCTGTTCTTGTGCAAACTATTCAGCAACCCTCACCCTTAGAATCTCCCATTATCCTGGTAGGTAATACCCCATCAGGAATCTTAGAGACACTTGGTGTTTGCAATAGATGAAACACAGCTGTCTCTCAGAGGTATCCCTCCAGCTCCTCTTGGTAACTTATCTCTCTCATCTTCCATCTTACTCTAGAAATACTGGTCATCAGGTAGGCTCCAGAATGCTCAGAAGAATCCAGGTGTGCCATTTATATCTCAACTGTGAAGGACGTGCCATAGCCCGATTCCCCGCTGCTTTGAAGGCCTCAGTTGTGATGTTCAGGCAAAACCACTTTCTGATTCAATAGATACTAGGAAATGCTGGGCAAATGAGTTCACAGATGACAGGTTCTGAGAGCGTCACTTAGGGAAGTATCCATTTGTCGTCATAGAAAACACTGTCATCATCAGGGTGAGCAAAACAGATTTCATAGTCAGGGGGTGGAGTATTAGGCTCCAGTTTGGGGGCCACTCTCAAGCTTTGCAGATCAGGAGCAGTGGACACGACTCGTGGACCCCTAAGTCGAAGAGCTCTTCCAGGGTTTCCTCTGGGAGTCATTGTCCCCTCTGAGCCCACTCGCCTTTTCAGACTGCCTGTGTTGGGCCTCTCTGGTTGGCTAGGCTGTGCCCCCTCAACTCCTGGGGATATGATACTGCTGTAAGGGGGTGGTTGCTCCAGCTCTTGGACATGGTGCTGTGTTTGTGAATCCATCACCACTATAGCCTGTTCATAGGTTGGCACCTCAAAAGCTTCATTGTCTCTGTGGGAGGAGAAATATGGTCATTAGTGACTGCCTGAAAGAAGCCTTCCTTTTTCTGTTCGACTCTTGCAAAAGACCTCTCTATTGTCTGCTGATGTTGCTCTTAATGACACCAGTGACAGAGGAAAGCAGAGTCCCTGCCTAAGAAAGGATGGGCACAGAGGGAACAAGGGCCTAGGGTGTCTTCCCATCATCCTGCCCGTCTCCCATGAACTCACTGTGCATTGCTTGAGGCCTCTGGATTCTCGGTCTGCCTCAAGCTTGGCATCGATTGGAAGCACCGTTCCACAACACAGACCAGGAGGCAGGCAATAAAGCAGAAGCCAGACAAGCAGAGGAAGAAATAAGCAACGGGGGCGACATCAGGCTGTATGACCAGTAAAGCCAGCCCCAGGAGGAGGGAGGCACTGCTCAGGAAGAGAAATGGCTGCTTCAGTTTCCCCAACAACTGCCTTGGCACCATGGCCCCTCCCAGGGCACCTGCAGAAAGACACACAGTCAGTCTTGTGTTAGCTAGTGATCGGCACTGAAGCAGTGCCGGACCCCAAAGGAAAAACATTATGCTCCTCATTTGAGTTCCTAGTGTTCATTCAGTCTGAAACAAATGATCTTCAGGGCCTCTGGCAGCTCCATTATTGTCTCTAGGTTATTGGTATGGAAAGCTGGGAAATTAGTTCAGTTCCGATTCTCAACCCTCAGGTGAGCCTTACTATTCCACGGCACTGCCTGTATTCTTGGCTCTCTATCTTCCCTGAAGTCTCTCTTTTAGCTCCCAACTACACCACGCAGGATCCAGGGCCAACCACCTTGCCAGCGAGCACAGGAATCTCTGGAATCCATATGATGGATTAAGCTTTGCCCTTTTCCTGGTCTGGTCAGAACGCTTCCGTTTTTTCTTCCCAGCCAGAGGGCCCCCAATATGACCCTGATGAAGATAGCAAGAGTACTCATCACTCACCTGTCAGCCTGGACGTTTGCTGTCAGTCACAGTTGAGTCAGCCCATGCTCTGGATGGAGGAAAATGTGACCCCAGACACAACAAGGCCACAGGGACACCAACTAAGTGAGCAAGAATCTTAGAAAGGCCTAGGGCAACCACCAGAAGGCCTAATGACTTCTACACCCCAAGTAGTCCTGACCTAAGCCTCCTCCCGCAAATCACTAATCTCAGATTTCAAGTTTCCTGCCAGCACAGAGGCTGGAGGGCTGATGGGAAAGGGACACCTTTTCTCTGAGAAAACAGCAACAGTCAGTCTCAAGACAGCAGCTCACACCGGGCAAACACCCTGCCAGATTCCTGCAGCAAGAACTCGCAGACCCTCTCCGCCCACACCAGCCCTACTCCCACGGCCTGCGCCCCGCCCCTTGTAGAAGTTCCAGGAGCTCGGGCTCACCTGTCTCCCAGGGACGCCGAAATCCCGTGGCAGACCTGGAACACAGGGGCAGAAGGCGGAGCCCACTTGCCCCACCCTCTCTTCTGCCCTAATCCTTTCTTCAAGCCTAGTCTTTCTCCACCCCTTTCTCCCAAGACTGACCTGTTACTGCTCCACCTCAGTTTCCACTGTAAAGCCCTGTCCCCTCCCACTCCCAATGGTCTTTGTACTTAGGACCCGAGTTGGAATTAGTCTTTCCCTTGTCTTACTCAAAGCATCATGGGTGCTAGTCACAATCCTAAGCACAAAGTACCTTCTGATTTGTTTTGTACGTGTCTTTCCTGAAAGACTGGAGCAGAGACCATGGCGTATTGGGTATAGAGGGAGCCATGGTCGAAAGTGGAGTGGCATGTCATGCCTCCTCTACTGCTCTGTCTGTGGACTCTTTGTCTCAGGAAGCCTCGGAGGTGTGCTCTTGCTTACCCCTAGGCTTTTCACAAATCGTTCTTCTAGATGAAACCTGCTTTGGAGTCTGCACTGCTTAACCACACTGTTCCTTTCTCTGCCCCAGCTTTTACCTGATTCTATAGTGTTTTATGTTTATTTACTGTTCTTTTACTTTGAGCATTACAAGAAAAGTGATTCTTTTCAATGTTCGTCAAATCCCTGAAAAAAAGTAGATTCCTGACACTGGGTAGCCATACCCCTAAGTTTATGCTCTGGTCAGGAACTAGCCCCACAAAGGGCTTCATTGCACCCTGTGGCTCCTGTAGCTGCTCTAATGCTCTATTTGCGGGTTTGGACTGTGAGGAAATGGGAGAGAGGGAGGTGGTCTGCTGTGTCCCTGTGGACTCTATTCCCTCACCGCATTAGCACTGGACAAACCCAATCGCGCTAGAGACAGGGATACAAATATAATCTAGGATCCTCAGGAAAAAGACTGATAGGAGAAACAGAGGGGGAGGGAAGGAGGGAAGGAAGGAGAGAGAGACAGAGAGAGAGAGAGAAAGAGAATGAGAATGGATATGGATATGAGAATGAGCATATCTGAGTAGTGGCAGGACTTCCTAGGAAGCTTCTGTCCGAGATTGCTGTGGAGGAAAGGATGGGGCATCATGGCAGACTATAGTACCTATATGAGGCTCTTTATAAAGTAAGAATGGGGACAGGAAGGACAACCTGTCTTTTGCTTGTACCCTAGGTTTTCATTTGTTTGTACCAGTTTCCTTACTATTCAGCGCATATGGACAAAGTATGGTTGGAACTCAAATTTAAGGCCTCAGTTAATGCTCCAACAGAAGGAAGTTGTTGAGGAGTCCTTGATAGACTTTGCAAGTTATCTTAAGGTGTGAATTTGGAGAGGGAGAGGAATTGAGGTGAAATGCAAAGCACCTGAGGGTGTGGGTGGGAGTGTCGACGTCAGGAGGACTGGGCTGTGTTCCTGACAGCAGAGCTGGGACCTCTATAGCTTAAGGCTCTTGGTTGCCAGAGGAGGCTGTAACCTTGAGATCTGCTAACTGTGACAAGCACTAGATATAAATGCTTGAGTCTGGACAGTCTGTGTTCTTTAATTCTCTAACCAAGTATTTTGAAATCAGTTACATTAGTTTTAAGAAGTTGTAAACTATTTAAAAGGTAAAGGAAACACGATTATTAGTTATCTTGATATCATTTAAAAGTTTTATAATTCTAGGCTGTTTACAAAATAGATGAGTGTACACTCATCACTTTGCAGCTTTAAAACATTTTAGAAATTAGGTCGCATATATTTCACTTGATGATAAAAATCTTTGGTAATTTCTGAGATCAAACTCAGGTCCTTGCACATACTAAGCTTACACACTGACCTATAGATCCTCAGCCCCATTAAGTTATTTATAACATCTTTGAAACATATCATAGAATGGATAGGCTGCAATTCTGTTAACATACTGAAAGGTTGCTATGAAGGGTTACTGAAGGGTTAAAGAAACAGCCTCCATATTCACTTCTATCATTAAAAATTCTGCTAGAGGAGATAGCAAGGAGGCTAGAGATTGCTAGGGCCAGAGTATGGGAGAGAGGAGCAGAGGAGCAATTGTTACTATTTTGTTGTGGTTGTTGTTTTGGTTTGGTTTTTTTGTTTTTTGTTTTTTGTTTGTTTGTTTTTTGTTTTTTGAGACAGAGTTTACTGTCCTGGAACTCACTCTGCAGACCAGGCTGGCCTCAAATTCAGAGATTCACCTGCCTCTGCCTTCCATGTGCTGAACTCGAAGGCCGGTGCCACCACTGCCTGACTTGTTATTGGGGTTTTTGTAGTGACAGACACATTCCAGTATTAGATGGTAGTGGTGAACTGTGTGTTTCAAAGACTACGCAGTGTGGTGAACATCTTCTTAGGTGTACTTTCTTCTCATTTTAATGAATTGAATGATGAATTCTGAGAAGTGGATAAAAATCTAAGTAAGTTTTTATTGAGAGACAGATAGGAAAGGTTTTTTTGTTTTTTTTGTTTTGCCAGTGTGTTCTTTCCTCTCATTAGCTTTGTATCCATATAAGTTATGGCTGTGATGAGATAACAGATAAATCGATCTAAGGAAGGAAAACTTTATTTTGACTAAGGGTTTAAGGGAACAAGGTGGTTTGTACTGGGAAGATGTGGCAGCCGAGCATGCTCATATCTGGGTGGATCAGAAGCAGAGAAAGAGGAATGCCTGTGTCCACCTAGCTTTCCACTCACCCTCCTCCAATTGTAATTCTTTCTGGAACCCCAGCTCATGTGAAAGGCTGCCTACAGTCAGGTCAGGTCTTCCTGCTCAGTTAGTCCTCTCTGGAAACACCCTTAGACACACCCAAAGTGTGCCCCACTAATGTCCTAAGAGTTTTAAAACACAGTCAAGCTGACAAAATTCACCATCACAGGATCATTAGTCCCCGACTGATCTTCCCGAGTTCCAGTTATTCCCTGAGCCCTTTAGTCCCATGTCATCTTAGAGAACTTGGTTAGGGTTCCTATAGCTGTGATGAACACCCTGATAAAAAAATACAACTTGGGGAGAAAGGATTTATTATATCTTACAACTCCATCAGGTCACACTCCATCACTGAAGAAAGTCAGGAGCTCAAGGCAGGAACTGAAACAGAACCCTTGGAAGAGAGCAGCTGGCTGGCTCGATCCTTGTGCATTGCTTGCCTCACATTCTTATACAGCCGGAACACCCTAGTCAAGTGTGGCACTGCCTACAGTGAGCTGGACTTTGAAGGATATGTTTTGTCCCCAGACCCTTCCCTTGTCTTTCTTTCTGTTTTTTGGACACCACAAGGCAAACAGCCTCCTCTTCCTGGTGCTTGGTTGCTTTTGCCCAGTTAAAGCAATGGATCTATTGCTCACCTGAACCTGCTGAAACCATAGGCCAAGAACACACCTTTTTTAAGTTAACTTCTCTTTGCATATTTTGTTACAGTGACTCACACATCCTAGACATATAGTTTTCCATAGAAATAACTGATTGGGCCTAAATGAGACCCTGTTTTTAAGAACGATCTTGTTTGGTCCTTGGTTACAAGCCTGTTGGGTAAGATTCATTTTAATTTTTATTCTTCAGAGGATCTAGCCAGTTCAGATAAAGTGAATGAGTTAGAATCAAACAGACCTTGACCTGCTAATTCAGTAGTGTTTTCTTCTTCGTTAATCCCTTATTGCTTCCTCAGAGCTGTAAATCCTCCAATATAGGAGGTAATACATGATTTCACCCTCAAAAACAAGGCTTAATATTGCACAACATCCACTAGGAAGGAATGGCTCAGGCAGTGGGGTTTAGGCAGCCAGTGTAACGCACGTATTCACCAAACCACCAAAAGCCTTAATGAAATTTGAGAACTTGATTACAGTTGTTGCCCAGTAACAACAGAAGTTTTAGTCTACAGTTGGCACTGTTTTTATTACAAATGTTGACGGAGATAGAGAGACACCAACATGTAGCCAGGAGTGGAAGCATGGGCCTGCAGTCTCTAGCATTCCACAGGCCGAAGTAGGAGACTTCACGAGTTCCAGGCCAACCTGGGTGACTCAGTACGATATTGTATTAAAAATAAAAGTAAACAAACAAATAAATAGCAGGTAGCTGAATGAGTTGCATGTCCATGCATCCCTAAATACCAGCAAGCAGAAGGCCTCAGGGTTAAGTATGCAATTTTGAGATTGACAAACTAAGTTTCAAATCTCAATTATGTCGCTTAAGGAGACTTATAGGACACTGTGAGGTTTCTGAGCATCAGTTTCTAATCTACAAACTTTTGAAGAAAATAAGCCTCTGCTTGTCAGTGCTTTCCCACCCTGCTCTTCCCTCTGATTTGGTGAACTGTGGCCAAAAAGCCAGACTTGGATGTAATGGGTGGGTTTGTGTGAGACCAGCAGAGGGCACCATCATGTTGATAGAGCCTGATTTCATGGAGGAGCACTTGTTTACACTGTACAGAGCCCCATGCTAATCTCCTACCTAGAGAAGTAACGTTTGATTGTGGTCTCCAAGGTTCTGTGATGTGGGCTGAATGGTAAGACACATGATTTAAAAAACAATAAATGATGGTCTGACATGCACATCAATGTGCATGTTAATGAATCAAAAATCCCTTTCACTAAAATATAGCATTTCAGTTCATTAAAACAGTCCATATTTATTGTATACTACTTATAGCTAAGAGAATTATAGTAAAAAGAATTCTTTCTACCTCCAAACCTCACTCAACTTGAAGTACCATCAGTTGGTACTCTCCTTGAAGACCATCAGTTGGCCCAACCGAAGACCATCAAGAGGTAAAAACTGTCCTGGATACATTCAGAAGCCTGTCATTAATATTGATTTACATTTTTCTTTTTCCATGTAACTATACATTGGATATTATTTCTTATCTGTGTGAATATACCATTTTATTATTAAATATTAGAAATAATGAAAATGTATAACTAGTACACATCCCACACGTTTTTTTATAATCAGCACTATACTGTACTTGCTTTATCACACAAATATCCATTTTATCCAAATTATCATTTTATTCATTTTTTTCAATGCACTTTAGGTTTTGGTACAGTTCAAAAGGGCCTGCAGACATCAATATACATCTGCCTAAATACCTCAGCAATAAATTAGAGTTCAGTGTTTATAAACTCTTCCCTTCTCCAACGAAACAGATTTTTTTAAGGAGGCTACTCCCTGACTTTTGACAGGCATGCACCTGTAAAACCAAGTGTCAGTTCAAATGCAAATTACTACTCTCCCTTAGAAAGTACCTTCTGATCACTTCCCAATTATATAGACATGCATTATTTTCTTTTCATCTTTCAAAATGTTAACATATTGTAGCACATAAGTCACAAATGTATAATTTAATTATTTTAAGGGAGCTATTCATTTGATCAATGACTTTCCAAATGATAACCATTTAGAATGCATTTAAGATTTAACAATCAATATCCTTTTATATCTGTCTTTATTCATATTTGTAAATACGACAAATTATTTTCTCTGTAATTTATTCATATTAGAAATGTGGACACTGGGTTTCTAACATAGTGCATAGCAGCTCTGCCCAGAGGATCTTGCTTCAGCCTTCCAAGCATTGGCATTCCAGATACACGCTTTCAAAATGAAGTTTTTGGTAGGTATAGCCAAAGAAGCTCCAGCACTTTGTATCCTGATTCAAAGAAGTGGCTGCTCCTTCACACACCAAGGAAGTGTTAGCACACTTAGATTCAACAAATGTCTTCTCTTACACTTGTGGTGCCTACACTGTAAGGTGTATGTGACAGCATAATGTGGAAACACACTGGCGGGCGCTTACATTCTTTTGTGGAAGGATGGGCAGCTCTAAAGCAGGGTATGAAATGGTAAGTGCTGGAAGGAAGGTTCAATGTGCTTCCGTGGGTCAGAGGAGGAAACGAGTTCTGGGAAGGGTGGAGACTGGAATTCGCCAAAGAGGGCTTTGTCACATTTCCTTTATGGGTGTCTTAGTTATTAGCATGGAGTACGAAATAAATAATTGCTTTGTCATTTGATGGTAATTAGTGGATAGTTATTGATTAGTGAATAATTTGTGAACTTCTAATCTCTTGATTTTCCCTTCTCTACTTCTACTTTTTTTTTGAGACAGGGTTTCTCTACACAGTCCTAGCTGTCATGGAACTTGCTCTTTAGGTCAGTCTGGCCTCAGACTCTGAGATTCTTCTACCTCTGCTTCCCAAGTGCTCATATTAAAGATGTGTGTCACCATGCCTTCCCTCGTATTTCTTAAGAGATAGTAACACTCTGGAATCATGTGGACTTAAATGTTAGTGACTGATTTCAAACTTACATTCAACAAATAAACATTTAAATAAGTAAAAACATTTCTCATTAATGGTACACGATTCAAACGGCATCACACAAAGGTGTCCATTCAGGTGATTCTGAAATGTTTCAGCATGTAATGTCCACGTCCATTAATCTATTACAATCATTGACATAATCTACTAATAAAACATATTAAATAAGTAAGTAAGTAAGTAAATAAATAAACAAATAAAAGAGTTGATCAGATTCAAGTCAATGGTTTTAGTTTTCCTTAAATTCATTGAAGAGACTCTGTACCTTTGCATGAGAGGCCTGGGGTGAGGAAGCAGGACTTCCTTTGGCCTCCCAAGTATTTACTGACCTCTTACTCTTGGGTCTGAAGAACTCTTACTATTGTCTCTGCTTACTAATAGCAGGTGAATAAAGAAGGGCTGCAAATCTCTCCAGAAGGAACATGATGGTTAATGGGTCCCATACTCTACCTTTCCTAGACTCCCATGTTCTCAATCTTCTGGCCTTCCCTGAGGCACCAGCTCCTGGAGTCTGCACTTGACTTCTATGCTTACTGACTTTCCTTTCTTCTCTGACCTTGCTTTCTCCAAGTTTTTGCTACTTCCATCTTCCCCCTCTCCTTTCCCCCTTTTCAAAAACTGTTTCATTTTGTTGAGATAATTTACTCAGTATGTATTATGTACTTCCAAGATCAGGAGCATAATATATATGTATGAGTGCTTGTGTGTGTGGGCAGTCCTATGCAAAATGAAAATGTAGGTCAATGAGTTAAAAACAAAACAAAACATAGAGATGCAGTAGCTGAGATGCAGGCTTTTGATTACAGGAGTCCTGAGGTTGAGTCGAGAGACCTTACACTCTTGGCTAGCCTGGGATGGGTAGTGATACCCTACCTCAACCTTCCCTCAAAGAGTTATGAAGAATTCAATGTGACGATAGAAAGCAATAAGTCACTCCTAAGGCCATGTGAACACATATTTGCAATCTTTGACACTGACCTTGCATGGTTTTGCAGGGAGAGATGGTGAGCACTTTAGAATTGTAATCTCCTTACATATTTTCCTGATTTTGTATTTTAACATTCTGATATATTACTATATATTCATGTGGTACAATATTTTGATATATGTATACATGGTGGGAAGATTGCAGTGAGTTTATGAACATCGCCTATGAAAAGATTTAATATAAATTTCTTTTGCAACTTGGAAATAAATCCAGTCATCATGTTATGCAAGAGGTTTTGTAAAGACACTCTTACCTCCAGTAAATAGGAACAGCCCCCAATTGAGGGATGGGGTCACCACCCATTTAAAAATTTTTAACCCAGAATTGTTCCTGTCCAAAGGAAAGACAGGGGCAAAAAAATGGAACAGAGACTGAAAGAAAGACCATCCAGAGACTGCCCTGCCTAGGGATCCGTACCATCTGCAGACACAAAACCCTCACACTACTGCTGATGCCAAGAAGCACTTGCTGACAGGAGCCTGGTATGGCTGTTCCCTGAGAGGGTCTTCCAGCACCCGACTAATACAGATGCAGATACTCGCAGCCAGCCACCAGACTGAGCCCGCGGACTCCAGTGTAAGAGTTAGGGGAGGGACTGAAGGAGCTGGAGGGGATGGCAACCCCATAGGAAGAACAACATCAACTAACTGGACCACCCAGAGCTCCCAGAGACTAAACCACCAACCAAAGAGGGATATACATAGAGGAATCCATGGCTCCAGATACATGTTTAGCAAAGGATGGTCTTATCAGAGGGAGGGGAGGCCCTTGTTCCTGTGGAGGGTTAATGCCCTAGCATAAGGGGATGCTAGAGTGGTGAGGCAGTAATGGGTGAGTGGGTGTAGGAGCACCCTCATAGAGGCAAAGGGGAGAGGGAAAAGGGGGATGGGATGGGGGACTTCTGGAGGGGAAAAGGGAGATAACATTTGAATTGTAAATGAATAAAATGATTAATTAAAAAAAAAGACATTTTGCTGAGCATAAACTTTGTAGCCTTTGGTCAATATCTTCCCAGCATCTTCCTCACCTTTGCCCTGTCCTGCTGTAACCACTATTCTACTACACAAGACTGACATTCAGACTCTTCTTTATACTTTGTATTGTTTTCTTTCCCCATCCACCTATCAATCCACCCACCCATCCTCTCTCCTTTCCTTCTATCAGTTTCACACAATACACGCCAGGGAAGCCTCAGGCTGACAATTCCGTTGCCCCTAGCCTCTCAGATGTTGTGATTACAGTTGTGTACCAAAACACCCAGCTTGGCTTTTAGATTCTCCCTGTGAGACCATGCAGTACTTTTATGCTCATTTGCACCTGGCTCATTTGAATTGTTATAGTGTCTTCCAGGCTCATTCATGCGTTGCAAGCGTAAGTTCTTTCTGTTTTAGGACTGAGTAGTATTATAATTATAATTATAATTATAATTATACCATATTTCATTTATGTAACGATTAGTAGACATTTACATCGATTCCCGATCCTGGCTGCTATGGACAATGGTACAATGAATGTGGCTATGCACATCTCTTTGACACACTGATTTCAGCACTTTTGTATATGTATTTAGGAGTGCTACTGCTAGACTATATGGTAGCTCTATTTTTAAGTTTGTGTGAGAAACAGTCATATTATTTTTTCAAATGACTGTACTAATGGTAGCTACTCTCTTTGGCAAATCTAAGGGAAGGGCGGGAAGAGAGACAGATCAGATAGAAAAATCCAAGCCCCAGTCTCTTAAGGGGGAGCGGGTTTTAAGTAGATGATCAGCTGTTTATTCCAACAGTATTCAGGGCAATCTTAAAATCTGTTGGTACAGGGCCTCAGATGTGGACACATTGTTGTCAGGAGTTATGCTAGTTAAAGCCAACTGTCAACTGGATGCTATCTAGAATCACTTGGAGAGACTGGCCTCTGAGCAAGTCTGTGAGGAGATTACTTCAATTAGGTTGAGATAGGAAGACTTGACCACTGTGGGTGGCACAATTCCCTACACTAGGATCCTGGACTGAATCAAAGGGGGAAAATGAGCTTAGCATGAGCATTCATTTCTCTCTTCTTTCTGAATATGGGCAAAAAGTAACTAGCCATTTCAGGCTTCAACTGCCCTGACTTCTCTGTCATGCTGGACTGAACCTCCAAAATAAACGGTGAGCCAAAATAAACTCTTCTTTTCTTAAGCTGCTTTTGTCAGGGTATTTTATCACAGCAACTGTTTTTTTTTTTTTTAGGTTAGAGTCCATGGCTCCAGGGACACTATATGCCTTACAGTTCCTGAGAAACCAAGGCACTTTCTCAGGCAGTGACATGCTCAGAACATCTTGAGTTTCTATGTTTGTTCCCTCAGAAGACAAGAAAGCAGGGAGGCTTGACAAAAAAATTGGTCTTAGACATTAATATTGTGTACCTTGCACAGCTTGCAAATGTCACTGTATCCTGGCAAATACAACTATATTGATCCTGGTATTTGCCACTATATTTTATTTCTGATAAGGTATAAAATCTGATTGCCTAGGTCTTGCTGTGATCCCTATAGACCTAGTATGGTTTAATTTCTCACAGGTCATATCAGGTAACCTTGGCCCAGCAAGTAAGCACAGGAACTTACAGTGAGGTTTTATAAACTGAAGTTTCTTCACTGTTTTCACCTGTTTAAGACCATTTTGAAATTTTCTGTTGTGGTGTTTCATATGTAAGTTGCAGCTATGCATAAAGTATGTTTTTAAAATGAAGATCACACTTTTTTTTATGTTTGTGTGAGGGTCTGTGTGTGTCACGGTGCATGCTGTGTATGTGTGAAGCAGCGTGGTTCAGAAGAAAACTTTTAAGAAGACATTTTGTCTTTTCACTATGAGGGTTCTAGGTATTGGGCTCAAGTCATCAGACTTGGCACTTAGTACTTTTACCCACTGGGCCATCTCACTGGTTCTAGCCAAAGTTTTTGGATGAGAAGACAATGCAGAGACACGCATCATTATTCCTAAAACTCTACACTCACTACTGCCTAGACAGCTCTAATACATACAAAGCTACTCATTGTTTTATTGTGATAATATGTTTGTAAACATTGGAAGTCTTCATATTTTTTATTTTATGTGAACTGTACATACTAAAGACTCCTTTGTAGAAGAAAATAGTCCATCTAAGATGTACTTCTGGTTTCACACGACATGAATCTAGGTGAAGATGATTTTAGATCCCAGAAGATGCACAGAGCACAGACAAGAAGACAAGGGAAGGGAAAATGACAGGAAGTAACAGATTATCTAGGGGGAAATGGGATAGAAAGTGGGAAAGCCAGAGGAAAAGAGCAAAGGGAAGCTGGCAAAAAGGCTTAGCCTCATTGAAAGCTGTGACCCCGGCTCCAATCAGGTGTCTACGTGTGGGCTCTGTCTCAGAACAGACTTCTCATATAAGCTAGTATGATATCAAAATGCAGAAATTTCTGATTATTGAACAGTAGGGAATACACACAAAAGTGGAGATTGAGGCAAATAAATAGCTGAGGGGTGCAGAAAAGCTGAAGATACTTAGGAGGGAACAGGCATCACAGCAGGCTGTGCACAGAGGGACACTGTGTTCTCAAGACCTCGGAATTATGAAAGACTAAACAAGTCTGAAGGTCACAGCAAGGCCAGAGACTACCTTGCTCTGGTTCTGAACTCGGATTAAGTATCTGAGCACAGCTGGATGTTTTTCCGGTTCCCTCCACCATTCACAGTATTAGGATCCCAGCCCTATTTCTTCCTAGTTTCCCTGGCTGGTCAGAGACAGTAAATGCCAAGCTGATTTGTTGCTGAGTCTACTGAGCTTATTTTCCTGTCTTTGATAAACAAGAGGAAAGGGAGACTGTTTCCTGCACCTTCCCCACTGTTGCCCCAGTGTGCTTGGGGGAACAAGGAGGGTTGTGAATCCAGAAAGAGCTCTTCTTGCCCCATTTCTGGAGTGGGCATCATGTGATAATAGGATCATGGTACCCCAACACCAGCCAGGCAGACACAGACCCAGAAATGTTTTCTCTAGTGGCATCAGGTTTATTTTATGGGAATGCAGAACTTACGGCTTTTCTAAAGGCACTTGTAAGGCACAGAAGTAAAGGCAGTCACACCTAAAGGGAGTCTCTTGCTCCAGCTCCCAGGGCCACATCAGATGGAGAAATCAAAGGTTACTTTCTAAGGCAATCTTAAAGTCTGGTCTTCAGGGTTGGGGGCACAGGGCCCATCCACTTCTCTCCTAGATAGAGAAAAATCACAGGTGATTTATACATGGTTATAAGACAGTGTAGCAGTGGAAGATGGTCCTAAGGAGTCCCAGGACTTTCTAGGACCTGCTTAGCTTCAAGGTCTAGAAGGTTTCCTTTTCCCTTATGGGGAGACTTCCGAACTTATCTCTACCTTGATCAGCACCCACTAAATGTAAGACTCCCCTGTTAGAAATACCAGAAACTTTTATTGTTGCTGTTATGGTCATGTGATATAATGGGTCAACGTTGGGCTGGGGTCAAAAGGTCAAGCGGATGAAAACCTGAACTTACCTAGCAGGTAAGCTAGCAACTCCATGCGGTCAGATCCAAATAACATGTAGGTTTTACCATCCACATGGGCAACCGTGGTAGGCAGCCCAAAGGCCTAGAGAAAACAGAGTATAGGAAGGTGATAGAGCAGGTGCTCACAGGACGGAGGGACACAGAGCAAAGCAAATAAAATGTCTGCTAAGAGATTCCACCTCTGGCACCTTCTCAGCTCTACCTATGTGGCACATAGATTCTTACTTTTCAAAACCACCATCCTTTCCTTCCTTGACTGGGCTTAGGAGGGAGAAAGGGAGTAGATGAGGTGTTTAGGAAAGCTGAGGAGGAGTCATGATGGGAAGAAGGCAGCTAACAGCCATGAACATAAACAGCCATGGCGACATGACTTCTCTATCTTTAGATAGGGGCTGAGAATACACATGTGGTTGCTCACCCCATATTTGCAGGCTGCCTCAGTGGTCTCCCTGAGCTTGTTCTTCACCTGTTCTGTGGTGATCTTCTCCAGAAAGTGTTTGGCTTGCGCTGTGGACATTCCGGCCTTCTCTGCTGCCTGGGGAGACAAGGAAGAACATGCAGCTGAGACTGCATGGTGGGGATGGAAGGAAACCCTATTCTTTTCCTTCTCTATTCTCAAGTTTGCCTGGAAAGACCTTTGCCCAACTGCAAGTAACAGGTTATCTGGCCTAGTCAAGACAAATTGCCTCCTTTTCCCAAAGTCTGGAGATAAGTGGAAAAGGCAGAGGACACAAAGAAGTCATAGTCACAGAAATCGCACCAGAGGGCATTGCAAAGGCCAACTAGCTTCATATTTCCATTTCACATTGAGGACACAGCACACAACAGCCTTTTACTACTTGCTTAAAGGCACAGAGTTTGTCCATAGCAGCACTAAATGCCATATCCCTAGAATTCAAGCCCAGAGTGCTTCTTTCCCTGTGCCTCAGAATTTCTAACGGTCTCAGGGTAGGTTCTGAATCCTGCAGAATTTCTTGAAGATTTTTGGAATGGAGTCATGGTTACAGCTAACTGCTTGGCTTCCAGACGACGAGAGGGCTTCTGATTAGGACGCATGTTAAAGTTTAGAATTAGTGGCATTTCAACCTGAAATCTCCTGAGTCCCAGTGTGAAGGCTATTCCCTAATTGATGACATCAGCCTTTTTGGAGGGTGACACTTGGCACTCATGGCTATGTCCGTGCATAGCCCAGGTTGAGAAGCTACAACTTGACCTCCTATGAGCCATTGTAGCTAATAGTTAACTGGGAGAGTTGTTGAGAAACAGGGGAAATGGGTAAGCCACTGAATTTAAAAGATTTGCTAAATATTAAGTAAAAACAGACTAAACACACATAACACACACATGCATATGCCTTTAGAAACTAGATATAGACACTAGAGGAAAAAACAGCCATTCTTTGCATATCTAGCTTAGGAGTGATTTGGTGTCTTACGTATTAAGAGAATATGTGTCAAGTATCATTTATATACAGGAGAAAAAGATCATTTTCAGTTTCTTGACTTCATTCCAAAGAGCATCCAATTTTGAAAGCCCTCTTCCTGTCTGGCATGCACTCCATGTTTTGAGTGCTTTTCATTTATTTTCCACTGAGCATCTGTTTAATTCTCACTTGTCAGTTATCTTTTTGTCTGGGTAAAGTCTCCTGCTTTGTAATGGGCATACATTAGTGAAGCCTGTGTTTGGAATCCCTGGAAGCTTGGGATCAGAAGGCTGCATCCTTTCCTATCTAGGGTCCCCACAGGTCCTCCCTTTCCCACACTGACTTACTTCACCTTTTTTCAACAAACTCATTTTATTCATATGCAATCTATAGTAGACATTTTGTTGTTGTGGCTGGGGATTAAATTCTGGGACTCAAGCAGATTAAGCATGGACTGCGCTTAACAACTGAGCTACAACCATAGCCCACAGAACATTCTTCGAAGAATCCTCTTCATTCCAACTTTATAGTAGCCTGTCCTCTCAGACACTAACTTTCTAAGTCATTAAGAACCTTATTTTGTCCTTAGATTCCCTGTGACAATAGTAGGTAGGCCAGTCCAGACACTCACAGCCAGAATGTTCTGGGACTCCGTGATGTCTTCATCCTAAGAAGAAGAGAACATTTAGCCAGAAGGACATAGCAAAGAGACAGGTATCCTATTTCTGGAAATTGCCCTGGGCAAGGTCATAAGGTCATCTAGCTCCCTGTCCCCTCCCTCCAGGATCTAGAGTTTAGCCCTTACTCGAGACCAAATACGCATCCATAGCTCTCTGGACACCTTCTCCAGCATCTCTGGCTTCTCCATGCTCACAGCGGTGAGGAAGCGCATGGCACTTACACTTCCTGTGGGGCAGAGGCACGTGGAGCTAAGATTCCTAGTCCTTGTGTCCTGATGGACAACCAGTTCATCCTCACTTCAGACATGCCCCCAAGCTCAGTCACCTGCAGTCTTTAATCCAAGCCCAGTTTCTCAAAAATGGATTTACTCTACTCAGTCACTGTTTCTGCCCACCCCTCACTTTTGGTTAACTGATGCTGCATTCTCCACACAAGCATGTTTTACTTCTTGATATCTTAAGAAAGCCAGTCTGTTCTCCACTAGATTCCCCAATGTTTCTGACCCTCTTCACTTTATTTATTTATTTATTTATTTATTTATTTATTTATCCTCCAAAACTGGAGTTATAGACGGTTGTGACACACCATGCGGGTGCTGGGAATCAAATTAGGTCCTCTGGAAGAGCAGTCAGTGCTCTTAACTGCTGAGCCATCTCTCCAGCCTCCTTCTCACCTTTCTTAAGACTCTCACCAAAGAAATCCTTGGGAATGTTGATGGGAACCTGGAAGAACGACTTCAGGAGAAAAATGTCTTTGAACAGGTACTGGCCTTTTCGGGGAAGCATAGCTGGTGGTTGGTTTCCTGGCAGTGGGGAGTTAAGACAGCTGGTGAGAGAGGACATGAGGGTCTCAGGCTTGGGGGAACCCCTCCTGTAGAAAGTAAACTACTAGCTTTGTCTGAGGTCTGCATACTCAGTGCAGGACAGGCCCCTCAGGCCACAGAAAGCAACCCTCCTTGCCCAGCGAGGGAGACTTCTACATGCTTACCGCTGTCTTTCATGATTCCAGCGATTAAAGTAGGCCTCAAATGCAGCTTGATATTCCAGAGGTGTTGGTATCTGCATAGGACCTACAAGTGCAGAGATAAGAAGGGGGTCTGTGTGGTATTTGAGGACAGATGGCTTAAGTGGCCTACAGGGCTGTCTCCTGGCTCTAAGTGCTGGGCAGGGATGGCTACTCCACACTGAACTGCTTGGTTTAATAGGACAAAACTCTCAGCTCTTTGAAATGGATACCAGAATGCTTAATCCAGTGTATGATTTTCATCCTGTAGAGCATCCTACTGCCCCTGAGCCCCCCCCCCCCCCGAACTTGACCTAGCTTCACTGGAGTCGCCCCTGTTCTTTCTAGGGTCTGCGGAAAGAGAATATTTGACCTTAGAATCAGGATCCTACTTGGAGGAGTCACGGTGCGTTTAAAGACACAGAGTGAACTTCAATCTGGGAACGGTCTGAACCCTGTTCTAACTCTGAGGGCTTCGCCAGTAATTTCTGCAGCCTGGTGACCACTGTGCACTCGCCTCACAGGCCACAGTCCAGCCTCCCCTGCGTCACGTCACCTCAAAGCCCAGCCAGGAATATGGGGACAGCACATCGTAGAACAGTTCCAGGACGCGCGGCGCCGGCCCCATTCTACGGTAGAGAGAGAAAGAAAGCGAACGTGAAGCTGTGGGCCGCTGACGAGCTTCAGGGTCAGGAACAAGCAACCAATCGCAGTCCGCAAATTGCAGGCGGGTCTGCTAAGGGCCCTAGTGCGCAGCCTCCAGGAGAGACCCCGCCCCACGGGGCGGGTGCAGGGGGTGTAGCCCGATAAAATGAAAAAAAAAAAAAAAGCTAAGAGTGATGAGCAGGGCAGAGTCTGAGATAAAGGGGGGGAAGGTCTGACCGAGAGGAGACTCTCAAGTGTGTGCAGCCAATCTAGATCGCTTTGGAACTTTATCCCTCAATCAAGACGGCATTGCACAAGGATCCAAATTTGCAGTTGGATGACGTTTAAAGAACGGCAGTGTGGAAATTCCAAATTACATCTTTTATTGTATTCACTTTCTCAGAGATTAAAACAATGTTTGGAATGAATGTGACAGTCAACATAGTGGTCTTTCCTTATCTTCATCCCATACATTATAGCACACCCAGGGGATGACATCAAACTCTACATATTATGTTTTTTTTCTCTGTACATAGATATCCGTGAATTATAACTTATAAATTAGGCACATTAGTGATGAATGCTAGAAGAACCATAACATACCATACTAAAAATTTGTGACTTATTATAATAAAAGTATTTCATTAGTACAGCACTTTATCTGATAACAGAGGTGGTGACAGAAATGGAGGTGGGTAGTGTATACAGTGTGGACACACTGAACAAAAGGATGACTTCCATTCCTAAGAGGGAAGGCACAGAACTTCATCTGCTACTACTATTATTCATTTACTTAGTTTTTTTTTTGAGATGGGGTCTCAATATGTAGCCTTGTATATCCTGGAACCATATACTATTGTTATTAGTTATTATTAAAATTTGGTTACTAAAGATGATATGGGGGGGGACAACAAAAACATTCCATTTTTGTCTGTGGAAGTGGTTTAGTGGATCAGTGGTGCAACTATGTTGACCTGAATTTTGATCTTCCGAGTACACAGGATGCTGTGTTTAGTAGCATTCATCTGTAATCCCAGTGTTCCTACTGTGGTAGAGACAGGAGAGTCCTTGGAAGCTCCCTGGCTACTTATCTTGGCATGCATACTGCTGTATATCACAGAACTTTGTTTATACAAGGTGGACAGCAAGGATAGACCTCCTCATGTGGGGTGCCCACATTGTCATATTCAAACATACACACATATCACACACTCACAGATTAAAAAATATTTACTTTTATTTTCTTACATCATTATATTGCTGAGTAAGACCTAGTGTTAAAAGAAAGATTTATACAGCTTAGAGCACTTTTGAGAAAAGAGCACTTCAGACAGTATGTAGCATCAGGAGAGAGGTTCAAAGAATGCCACTCTGCAATGTGCACAGTCAATATTTACAGACAGAGAAAGTGATTAAGGTTCAGAAATAGCTGGTCATGGTGAGGAGTTGGTGGTACAAAGACATGATCATCTGAGGGTTGAGTACCCAGGATTCATTAAACTTAGATGCTTATAATTGGATGAAGCCCAGCTATTTGTTGGGAAACTCAGGCTCCTAAATTATCTGCTTATTTCTTTAATAAATTACACTGCAGTTCTTTTAATAGAAGCTTGAGGTACAGACACAACCTTCAGCTACTGGAGCCAGTGTCTATGTACTTACTCAGTTGAATCCTAGACACTGATGAAAGTTGTTGAAACAGAGTGTTAAAGTTATATAAGGTAGCCGAAGGACCCACAGAAGAACTAAACATAATAGTAATTAGTAGACATTGGAGGATGGAGGGAAATTCTTATCTTCTTACATAACTCAGAGACAATGTTTATTTTTGAAACCTCAATAAAGAGAGTCATAAATTAATCCCAAAAAGCTTTAAATAAGCTGCATTTTTAATTTAGTAAAAGATTCATTATTCAATGAACGATATTAGCATGAGAGGTTTTAGTAAAATATAGTTGGATACATATGCCACAGTTAAACTGGGAGCATCAAATACTTAACTGTTTAAGATAAATGAGTGAAGTAGCTGAAACAGTTACAAATACTTGATAAACATCTGGGCTGACAGACAGCATGACTAATTGTAATATCAAATGAAAAAAACCTTAAAAATACTCAGCTACATACAATTAAAACTATGCCTGGCAAAATCAAGTGGGTGGAAAAAACGAGTAAATATAATCTGTGTTTATTTTCATATTCAAAAGTTGATTTTAGCTCTGATAAAAGCCATCCAGGAAAGGCTATGGCAAGAGAGTTTTCTGGAGAAAGATTACCATTTTGCATGTCCAGGACGGGTGCACTCTGGATAGATATGGCCCCAGAGACTTAGTCTTGGTTCTTGCTGCTGATATGCCTTTCCTGAAACTGTTATATAAGCTAATGATTCCTAAGCATCAGCTCACCCTATCGTGAAATTTTCCTACAGATCAAAATGAAGATATACTTTCATATAATAATGATGTTTAGATGTATTAATGACTTTACAGAACTCTTTATTTGAGTCGTATAATTTTAGGAAGAAAGTTTAAGGAGATAGTTTTAGTTGTTTTGCCAGAAAGATGTAATAAAGTTAAAATCAAGAACAGAATGTGCCCTCTCTTCATAGAATAACAAGTGAAGGATGTATAATAAGGAATACAATCAGCTTTCATAAATTGCACTAAGAAGAGAAAGGCTTGTGACAGATTTGTGATTAAGGAAAACATCCATTCTAGGCCAGGTCCAAGGATAAAGCCACAGATGTGCACCATGATAAAGCAGACCGTGTGAAAATGTTTTCAACTTATAATGAGCCTATGGAATGAGACACTGCTTTCAACATACTACTGACATCCTTCTGAAACTCCCCTTTTGTGTAACATTTTATCTGTGGGGTAATTTTATAGAGAACTTTTGTCTAAGAAAGTATAAAAAGGCTGAGAATAAAATAACCTGTGGCTGTTGGTGCTCTGCTCCATCCACCAAATGTTTATATATGCCTGTCTGTCTGTATGTGTGTACAATATGTATATATGCACAATATGTATATTTGTCTGTCTGTTGCCTATATGTATGTATATACCTACATATGTATATATATATATATATATATATATATATATATATATATATATATGTATGTATAAAAGTATGAATGTCACTTGTGGAACTGATGAAACAGGTGTTTGGGCTCAACTGAGTGTGTGTGTATATGTGTGCGTGTGTGTGTCTGTGTGCACGTGCGCACACATGACTGACTTTCTCTTTATCCTTTCTTTTTCTCTCTGACTCATGAAGAGTTAAATTAAAGAGTATAGAACCCAAGTAACTATGTTTATTTTCTTAATCCCCTGTTGTTACCAGTAGGTATTTATTGCTAAAAACTATCAGCTTTTGACCTTAGGAAAGCAAAGACAGTTAATTGCCAAAAGCCAATCAGCTTCTGGCTCCAGTAAGAGTTAAATTACCAGAAGCCATCAGCTTTTGGAGCCAGAATAGAACGAAAGAATTAAATTGCCAGAAGCCATCAGCTTCTGGCCCTCAAACAGTAAGAGAGAGTTAAAGACCAGAGGTCATCAGACTTTGGCCTTGTCTGAGGCTATGTCCCACCTCAGTACTTGACCCTGTCAGGGCTGGACTCCAGCAGCTATCCTAGTGTGGAACGGACTGAAGTTCAACATAGTAAACTAAAGGAACCTTAGTGGAAAAATGTACAAGTGAAAGAATAAAATGGACATTCAAAGAAATGGACATTAGATGGCTCTCAAATATATGTTAAAACCAGTTTATACATACTTACAAAAATTCCTAGTTAAAACTATACTGCAATATTTTTTGCTGATGTAGCTGGCAAAGACCAAGATGGTTGATGACTCATAGTTGGCAGGCATTCACAAAAAAGTCGTTTTCTTATGCAAAAACAGGGAGTGTAGTTTGGTAAGGTTTTGTTGAGGGCCATGTAGTACCATCTCTTTGATTTACAAATGCACAAACCATTCTGGTCTTTTTTTTGAGAATTTATAATAAAAATGTCCCTGTACATGAAATATAATGTGACATAAGGTTATTTATGTGAGGGTGACTTTAATCCCCACACTGGGGAGACAGAGGCAGGTAAAACTCTGAGTTCAAGTCCAGCCTGTTCTACTGAGTTCCAAGACAGCCAGGACTACAGAGAGAAACCCTATTTCTAACACAAAACAAAAAGCTTCTTTTTCTTTTTATATCTGTGTGTGCCACTGGAATGTGTGCCCTTCGGCAGAAGACACATGGCATGAGTAACAGGCGTTTGTGAGCTGCTTGGTGTGGGTGCTGGGAACTGAGCCTGGGTCCACTAGAAGAGCAGCAAGCACTCTTAACTGCTGAGCTACCTTTCTGGACTGCATTTTTTTTAAAATTGGATATTTTCTTTATTTACATTTCAAATGTTTTCCCCTTTCCAGGTCTCCCCTTCAGAAGCCCCCTATCCCAACCCCCTGCCTCTATGAGGGTGCTCCCCCACCCACTCACTCCAGTCTTCCCGCCCCAGCATTCCCCTACAATGGGGCATCAAACACCCTCTGGCCCAAGGGTATCTCCTCCCACTGATATCCAATAAGGCCATCCTCTGCCACGTATGTAGCCACTGCCATGGGTCCCTCCATGTGTATTCTTTGGTTAGTGGTCCAATCCCTGGCCTTCATTTTTAACTCAAAAAATCATAATTTTATATATTTATGAGGTATGATGCAAGTATGGAAGTATGCATAAGATAGGCAAGGATTACACCAAGTTAATTAACACATTCACTACTTCATTTACCTTAGTTTTCTTTCTTCTACTTACGTGAAAAATTGAATTTCTATACCACTTTGAGTAGAAAGAGCATTTAAATGATATTAATTTCCCCAGTCTTTGAACAAGGGCCTATTTTATTTATTTGTGTCTTCAGTTTCTTTTGATAGTGTTCTTATGTGCTCACTAAAGAGTAATCTTTCATCCCCTTTTAAACCAAATTAATAATAACTAAAGTTTTTCTTTGCTTTTGTTATTGTCATCTTGTTTAACAATTTTTTAAGAGAGTTTATTATCAAATGAATAAAACCAATATACATTTTCCGATTAATTTTGAATCTTTCATTATTTCAGAATTTGTATATTAATTCTAGGTTGGGGGTGTGGGTATAGTCTTTTTTTCCTTTTTATACAAGAATATGCCATTAGCAAACAGAAGTAATTCCATTTCTTTTATATTTTCTTCTTTTAAAAATATTTATTTATTTTATGTATATGAATGTTTTGTTTGCATGTGTAGCTGCACACCAGAAGAGGGAATCAGATCCTTAATAGTTCTATATAGTTGTGAGCTGCCATGTGGGTGCAGGGAATTGAACTCTGGACCTCTGGAAAAGCAGTCAGTGTTCTTAACTGCCGAGCCATCTCTCCCCTTCCCCCTGTTTCTTCATTTCGGTTTTGGATAACTATTTATTTCTCTTGGTTAATTGCCCTGTCTAAGATTTCTAATCCTATTTTGAAAACAAATATGGGCATCCTTGTTTTGCGCATGATTTTAGAGGAAGAGTTGTCAGTGTTTCACCCTTTAGTATGATGTTATCTGGGCATTTTAAAAATATATGGCCCCCATTATTTGGTATATTCTTTCTGTACTTAAGCTATACAGAGTTTTTATCTTGGAAGATGTTGACCAGTGCCAATCAGGTGTATGCTAATTATGCATTTCTCTCTGTCAAGACCACTGATTCTATTTTGAGGTTAGGTGGGGCTGCTGAGTAAGTAAGTTTGGCTTTGATTGGACAGGAATGTAAACTGTACTTCCTAGGTGGTTGTAGCTGCTGTTAATTATCTATGAGATGGGCTGCGGCCTGAAGAGTAGTGCCGGTGACTGCGGTGGTGATTCACTTCTAGTCTCGGGTGGCGTGGGTTTCACCGGAAAAACGGAATGGCGCTCCTGTGTTACAACCGTGGCTGTGGCCAGCGTTTCGACCCTGAGGCCAACGCGGACGATGCTTGCACATACCACCCAGGTGTTCCTGTCTTTCATGATGCCCTAAAGGGTTGGTCTTGCTATAAGAGAAGGACAACTGATTTTTCTGACTTCTTGAAGAAGATTAAAAGAAGAAGACAGTGATGAAATTAAGATTGGGACTTCTTGTAAAAATGGAGGGTGTTCAAAGACATACCAGGGTCTGCAGAGTCTAGAAGAAGTCTGTGTATATCATTCTGGAGTACCCATTTTCCATGAGGGGCTGAAATATTGGAGCTGTTGTAGAAGAAAAACTTCAGATTTTAATACATTCTTAGCCCAGGAGGGCTGTACAAGAGGGAAACATGTGTGGACTAAAAAAGATGCAGGGAAAAAAGTTGTTCCATGTAGACACGACTGGCATCAGACTGGGGGTGAAGTTACCATCTCAGTGTATGCTAAAAATTCACTGCCAGAACTCAGTCAAGTAGAAGCAAATAGTACACTGTTAAATATACACATTGTATTTGAAGGAGAGAAAGAATTTCATCAAAATGTGATTGCTGTTAAACGAAGTTATGTAACTATGACTGCAACAAAGATTGAGATCACTATGAGAAAGGCGGAACCTATGCAGAGGGCAAGTCTCGAACTACCTACAACCAAAAAGCAGGAGAAACAAAACGATATAGCTGATTGATTAGAAGAGAAACAGAATTCTTACTTAATGTGTGTGGTGAAATAGTTGCTTGCTGCTGTATGCTTTTTTGTTGTTTTTAATCTGCCATTTGGGGTTATCATGAGGTTCTTCAAAGCCAAAGTCTGTTAAATTTTCGAGCCTCTACCTTCCTTTTCAGTTGAATAATATGATTATCCAAGTCTCCTCACTAGAACTATAGTTGCTGCCCTTACACTTGAAGGGAGGGAAAAATGCAAAAGTATAATTGCAATATTTTTAATGTTTATTATTATAAGCAGGAAAGGAAAGAGGATTTTTTTTAATCCTGATAACTCCCTTTCCCCTTAAATGGGAAAGGAAAGTAGTATATAAAAAATTGAATTGGCCTCTCCATGAACTTTTCTTATTATAATTCTTGAAAACCTTTAAGGAGAAGACTTCTCTTTGTTTCTCCCTATGCACTGGTTGTTTTTTGTAGTAATAATTCTAAGCAGTGGAGGCCAACCATCTGTGTGTACTGGCTAAGTTTATAATTTGTTTGCAGTTAAATTAATTTCAAAAAGTTGCATCAATACTTGCATTACCTGGCAAGCAGTATAATTTAAGTCTATAGGAAATAAACTAAGATTATAGAATTATCAGTTTGGTTAAAATTTATCATAAGAGTAAGCAATAATGTTAAAATCTCTTTCCTGATTATTTAAAAGACTCTTTGTGGTGTTTTGAGTAAATTGTACCTGATTGATAGTCTAAACACTCTTAAGGATTATATCTGTCTCCCTGATGAAAAACTGTGTCTGTTAAATTGTGAATGTGTAGCTTTGTTGAGATAAATTAAGGTGTGTATTGAGACTTGAATCTGAAATGTACCTGGAGGCTTGTTTTGAGCTGTTGGTCTTTCAACTTAAGGCTCTATTTTGAAGGCTGTGAAACCTTTAGGATATTGAGGGGTGAGCTTTTGAGGATTATACACTCTGCTGATCTGATCCAGTCAGGACATATGAACCACCTCTGTCCCATACTCCCACTGTTGCCTCCTCAGCCATTATAGATTGTATCCTCTGAAACCGTGAGCCGAAATAAACCTTACCTCCCTTGAGTTGTTTCTGTCATGTGCTTTGGTCAAGACAAAAACAGTAATATATTACAGGAAAATTATAGGCTGTATTTTAGAATAGCTGAATGAGTGTTAAATGTAGTAGTTTGATTCTTGGGAGCTATTTTAAGGGTTTCATGAAGAGTTTTACACATAATGGTTATGTGTTATGCTTCATTTTCATTAATTGTAGATGACATAAATAAACTTAGATCAAAATGAAAGCTGAAGATCTTTATTTCTCAAACTCTTTGGTATTAATGAAATCCTAACAAAGTTTCATTAGTCAAATTATTATTTTAGTTAATAAACAATCTGTAGTTGGGCTGGAGAGACTGATTCTTCAAGAGCACTGGTTAATGGATTCAATTCCCCTGCATCCACGTGGCAACTTAGATACTTTAGGATCTTCACTTCAGATACAGGTCCTTCTGGCCTCCATGGGTACCAGTCAGTTATGCTGTGCTCTTTGATACAGCAGGCAACCTATTTGCCTGAATCATCATTCTGCTATTAGCAAATAACTATTAAAGATACTATATACCTCAGGCAACAGGTATAAAGATACTAATCTAGCCTTCAGGCTTTGATGAAGCAAGAACATGCTAAAAAAATTTTGGCAGTAAAAAATTGGGATCCAAATAGTGTTTCTAAGTTTCTATTTAAAAGGGAATGCATTTAGAGAAAGAGATCTTGTGTACTACCTGAGGAGAGGTTGAAACAATTTGATTGAGATTATTAATTATATCTGTATCACTTCCTTATTGAGGTGGTTTTGTTTTCTTTGAATAGAAACAACTTTGTTTGGATGTCACTGTTAGAGCAAGTAAAGTTTTCTAACTTCAGATTTGATTGTACAACTTTTTTTTTTTCATAGTCATGCAGGGTTACATTTGTGACCCTTTTACTCTGTTTCAGAACTTCTGCATGGCATATTTTTAAGAAAGTATTTTACCCTGTCAGTTTATTAAGTTAATAAAAATGCTAGTTAGCTTTGAAAAAAAAAGAATCTATGAGATGTATGTAGTCCATCGGTATAGGCTGGGTCCTAGTACTGAGTGATGTTTGTTAGACGGCTTTTTGGCCACTTGTGATTGGCCAGATCGAAGATAAAGCTCTACAGACATTATAGCTGTGGTTTTTCCTCTGTTCCGCATAGGAAAGACCTCAGGTTAGACTCTAGAGCTGGACACAGTCAGTACATGTACACTAGGGATGTATGAAGCCAGATTCTATGACCTAAAGACAGATAGAAAACATAAATGTATCTCTCCTATGAGGTTATTTATTGCAGCACTTTTGTAATAGTACCATACTGTGTACTGAGAAAATGCTTACTACGATAGTTTAAATTTAATGATTAATATTTAAAATATTTTGGAAATTTGAAAATAATTTAGAAGCTCTTGTTAAAGATTTTTTAAAAACATACTTTGTGTGTATGAATTTTTGCTGGCATATATGTACATGCACCATAAGTATACATAGTGCCCTAGGAGACCAGAAGAAGGCATTGGGTGCCCTGAAACTGGAACTATGAATGGCTATGAACTGTCATGTGGATTCTGAAGACTGAATCCAGGTTCCTTTCAAGAGCAGCAAATGCTCTTAATCACTGAGCTATCTCTCCAGCTCCAGGAAGATCTTCTTATATAGATTTTAGACTAAGTCACAAAAAAAAACCCGTGATAAATTAATCTGTGAAAATGTGAAAATATCAAACACTGTATATTACCATTTTTAAGTATTGATATACTCTGTGTGAATAGACACAGACACAGAAGTGCTGCTATAGCCTCAAACTGGTTGCATAGCTCAGTCTTGCCTTGAACTCATGATCTTTCTGCCTCAATCTGTCAAGCACTGGATTTCCATGTATTCAGCATCAGGCCTATGCAGCATAAAAGGCCCAGCTGCAGATGCTTTTATTCTCTCTCACCATCAGGAATTGCTCAGCAACATGGAGATATCAGTAGCTACACTCAGGGACTGGCAGGTTTATAAGTCATCCCTGCAATTATATGCTTCTTCATGCTGCTGAAAGAAGATGGCAAACTGAAAAGATCATTTGTATTTTTTAAGAGTGACACTATCTAACAGAGTAGGAGAGAGCCTTTGCTGATGATACTTAGTACTGGTGTACTCTGAAAAAAAAATTCCAGTTTGTAATACATTCAGAAAGAAAGACAAGTGTGTAGGAAGGAAGCAGGAAGGAGTGGTGCTTTAGCAAAAAAAGACTGAAGTAGAAAGAAAGAAAGAAAAATGAATAAAGGGAGCTCGTCCTTAGGAACTTATACACATAACACAGGGAGCTAGAAGACAGTCATCATTTATGTGACATACCACAGCTTGCGTATTTTACTTTAAGGAAAATTCCACTTAGGAAAGCTATACAGCAAGATGTGTGAATCAGCATTAAGATGTAATGTTTGCCAAGATTCAGCCGAGTATTTACATCGCAGTTCTTGAATCCTGACATTTTCCTAGGGACTCAGAGAGTGTGCAACAGTATCCCATGTGCTGGCTTTGTCACTTCTCAGCCGCACCAGAATGTGAGACAGTGAGCTGATGTTGGTACAGTTCTCTACAGTCAAAGATGGAAACTCTGTCAATGGAATGTACAATGGATATTATTAATAACATGTTTCCCCATTTCAGAGTTTATTAGGACAAACCGATGATATAGCACCAAAGCTGAGAATAGAAAGTGTATGCTGGCATGACTTTGTAAAACGTGTGTTTATTTGGACAAAAAAGTAGGTGTATTAGGGATCATGCACAATTTTCTTAATTTCTTAGAATTTTTTTAAAAAACAAGGCATGAGTAATCCATTCCTTTCTATTTTCTGTTCTTTCCCCCCTCTTTTGCCCTCCTTTTTCTCTCTTCTTTTAATCCTCCCCCTCCCCCCTTTTTGGTTTTTCAAGACAGGGTTTCTCTGTGTAGCCCTGGCTGTCCTGGAACTCACTCTGCAGACCAGACTGGCCTCGAACTCAAAAATCTGCCTGCCTCTGCTCCCAAGTGCCAGGATTAAAGGTGTGTGTCACCACTGCCCTGTTCCTTTTTCTCTTTTGTTAAACATCTTCATTACATTATAGCCAACATATAGTAAGCTACACACATTAAAAGAATGTACCTTCTAAGCTTCAGCATGTGTGTACATCCATGAAGCTCTCATTGCCACCATGACAGTGAACACTTGTACCCTCCCCCAAAATTCTCTGATGATTTTTGCAATCATGTCCACCACCCCTTCCATCCTCATACCGGTCTGGTTTTGTTTATGGTAGATTACTCTGCAGACACATTTCAACGTATTAAAAATCTACACATTACAAAATAACGTTTAGAAGCCAGAGTCATTATTTCATACTGTCACAGCCAAGCAGTAGAGTCCCTGGAGTTTGAAGTGGGGATTGAGTTTATGATCATGGTCTCTGGAAAAGAAAGGATGTGATGGGAAGACAAATGAAGGGGAGTGGAATCTGGAGTGAGGGAAGGAAGGGGAGGGGAAGAAGGGAGAAAGGAGGACAGGGAAGAAATCTAGCTGAGTAGAGCTTGACAAAAACCTGGGGTTTTTGTATTCTAGGCTAGTGTTCTATCACTGAGCTACATCCCAAGTGTTATGTGATTTCTTATCAAAGGCCCCAGCTAAGCCTTCTATGTACCTGGGATGGCTGGCCCTTCCTGCTTCTCCAGAATCTGGATGCATTGGCTGAGCTTTCACAGCCCTTGATGAGTCAGTCACATTGTATGGGCTGCCTTGCATAGGAGACATGACTTTGTTGGAGGCAGTTCTTTAGCTGAAGATTGAAAGCTAAGAGCTGTCAGCATCCTGCTGGCTCTGGCTTATGTTTGGAGGGAACATGTACAAAATCTCAATATTTCTCACTTACTAATAATATTTATACTGTCCTAATGAGTTCTTTGCATATAATACTAGAGAAGCAAAGTGCAGCTATCCAGTTTGGAACTTAAATCTCCAGGATCATAAGCTAAATAAATAGATTTATTTTGGTTCCCATTAGGATTTAATTGCCCCAGCTATTTTGTTGAGATAATAAAAATCTGATTAATAAATATGAGATGACAGAAATTTTTTTAGAAACCTTTCAAGAACTTGAGAGGGCATTAAGAATAAATAAATGTTAGAAAGATTCATCTGCTAATAAATACCTTCATTCATCCCTCTAGTGCTGACTTTCTCCTTCTCCACATTAGACATATAGGATGAAATAATTCTTTTCTGCAGCAGGCTATTGCTTTTGTTGCAGGACATTTTGTAGCATGCCTGGTCCATACTCATCAAAATGTATTGCGAGAAATATTAAAAAATGTGGTGGACTGAGACGCTGGACTACACACTCCTGTGCTCCTGCCAGCATTGGAGTGTTCTTGCCAAGCTACTCTCCCCAGCTAACCCTCACTGTGCCCAATTGTTGCATTTCCAGCTCTCATTTGCTTGTTCCTGGAACTGCTAATTCTTCCTCAGCTTTAAACCCATGTAGTCAGTGATCCCATATTCTAGTAACTAAATGGAACCGCCAACCGCGAGGTTGCATAACACAACACCCAGTAACCCGATAGAATTAGGCAAATGGTCAGAACTTGAAAATATCATCCTTAGTGAGGTAACCCAATCACAAAAGAACACACATGGTATGCAGTCACTGATAAGGGGATATTAACCCAGAATCTCTCAATACCCTAGACACAATTCGCATATCAATAGATTTCCAAGAAGATGGAAGGAGAGACCCCTGGTCCTGGAAAGTCTGGATGTAGGGGAATGCCAGGACAGAGAAGCGAGAAGGGGTTGAATGGGGAAAAGAGGGAGGGAAGGGGGCTTATGGGACTTTCGGGGAGGGAGGAAACGGGAAAGGGGAAATGATTTTGAATGTTAAAAAAAACTTAGAAAATAAAATTAAAAAAAAAAGCTTAATTAGCCAGTCAGATTTATATATCAATAAAATCACAACTTACAAGATGCCAATATAATAATTTCAGAGCCAATTAATAATGATAAAAGCTTTATTCCAATATTTCTAACCTTGTGAAATCATAGTTACTGTAGCTGGAAAACACCACATGGGTACATGTCAGCAGTCATTTTGGTTTCTCCTCCTACATCAAGATTCTCCTCTCTCCTCAACTCTTAGTTCCGCCTCCTTTTTCCTTGTCCAATCACAGGCCTTACACTGCCCTAGTGTGATTGGACAGGGAAAACCCAGCAACAAAAATGCACCTAGCAAGTCTCTGAATCCCATTCATAGTAATCAAATGTTATGATAAATGAGAGCAGAGAACACATTATTTCTTTTATGAGAAATTTTGAGAAAACGTGGAGCACAGGACCACCAAAATGGTTCAGTGGCTAAAGACTAAACTTAAAACCCACAAGTTTCATTCTTGAAAATGAAAGGATGAACCAACTCCTGTAAATTGACCTCTGACATACATGTGCCCAGACGCATATGCCACCCCCTCTCTCAATAAGTCAGTAATGTAAAAGAAAAAGAAAATATGGGCTGACTTGCATAAGAGACATGTCAGTGAGACGGACTGGCTGAAAATTGACACGAAGACAACCTTTGGGTGATGGAATTGCCAAATATCCCTAGGCGGTGTTAAGATCACCCTGGTGGAGTTATAGATTCTTTTCCACCTCACTTACTGTTCTTAGTGCTTGGAGATACAAGCACTCAGTTAATCTTTTGAAGTGGCACTCAAAAGGTAACTCCAATAAGTCTGAAGTGTTCATGAGTGCATGTGTGTGCATGTCCTGAGAACAATGATGAAAAGGAAAAATAAACAGAAAAACCTACTTAGTGGAGGTGACCTTAAGTGAAGACTTGAAGGATTGCTAGGAAATAAGTGATGAACATTTTCATTAATCAATGGTGCTATTGTAGGATGCCATAGACCAGGATGCTTATAAACAATAAAAGTTTATTTTAATGGCTCCAATTCAGATGTCAGAGTTCAGGATACCAGTGGATTTGGTGCCTGGTGAAGACCCATTTTCTGGTTCACAGGCAGTCATTTCTGTGACAGGATTTTCTTCTATTGATACTAAAAATTTAAAAGTACAGTTACATAGACCCAGTCCTATTACTGTTTTTATAAACTGATCTGAGATGATTAAGTCTGTGAGTTAAGGGCCAAATAGCAATCTCATGGTCCTGAGTTAATTAAAAGGGTGTTTCTGAGCTATTTCACTTAGAAATGGCCAAGAGTAGTCAAGGCTTAACAGTTTAGAGATGCTTTGGGTAGATGTAAAGTCTTCAAAGGCATCAGAAGTTCACAGAATATGATGTTTATGGACATTTCTTTATTAAAGATCATTTGACTAGAGACCTGTATGCATCTGACAGCACCTCTTTCTTGGATTCAAAGAAGAAATTGAGCATCAATGGAGTCACTCCAGTTGTGGCAAGACAACCACTAGGCAAGAATTGCCTCATTTTATCTACAGGAAAAATACTGTCTAGATAAAGGACACACTATGCAGAATAGTTGACTGATAATCTCTGCCAAGATAGGGTAATCAGCCCTTCAAAATTCTGCATTACAAAGGTCTGTCAGATGATCCTGGGCCAGAAGGTTGAAGACTGATGCTCCAATGTTTTGAAGTATAGGGATTGTCCAGGTGATCAATGGTCTCTGTAAATTGGCTAAGTTTTGGAAGCTATATTTTGTGCTTCTCACATATTCAGGTAATACTTGGATTTCTGACAGAATTGAAGACTGGTAATCTCATAGGCAGCCCAAGCTGTTTAGCATTGAGAAAGATGATATAGATTCGAGAGGATGGTTTTCAGATGGCACAAAATCTGAAGCCAGGACATGAGTCAGGTGTAGAATTATAAGTCTTTTAACTTAGGACAGATGACAGAGGTCCTATTTAACTTACAAAAATTATGGACTGGGTGTTAGGTCTATCTTGTACTTTATAAATTACCAATGATAGTAGTTGTGCTCAATTTATATTTTGAAAGAATATTTTTTTTAATTTAAACAGAAAGGGTGATATGTGACAGGATTTTCCCTGTCCAATCACACTAAAATATTAGGGCATCAGGAGACCTGTGATTGGACAGGGAAAAGGGAGGTAAAGCTAAGAGTTGGAGAGACAGAGAACATCTCAGGAACAGAGGAGAAGGTCAAGATGGAGGACAAACAGGAGGAAGAACCTGAACCAGTGTGGCTTTAGATAGCAACAGGTAGTTATGAAATCATAAGGTTAGAATAATTGGGATAAAGCTTTTATCATTATCAATTGGTTCTGAAATTATTGCATTGGCATCTTGTAAATTGAGAATTTATTGATACGTAAATCTTATTGATTGATTACAATCTTTAAGAGTTTTGTTTCTACCGGATTGCTGGGTGGTGTGGTGGCTAATTGTGGGGTTGATGTTGTGTGGGGCTGGCGTGGCAGCCATCTGCCAAGGGACTCAGGAGCTCTGGCCCAGAGAGACCACAGAGCTGAGATCACCTGTTTGGAACCATGTGGTCCGCTGGTTGCTGGCGGTAGCTCAGGAAGCCTGCCAGTCCTTTTCTTTAATATTTTCTGTAACATATATCTTTGTGTCTTCAAGGATGTAAGGTCTTTTTAACCAGGGCATGCATCCCTTTCCATATGGCTCTACCCTTATAACCTACTCATCACTGAATGCTCCATCTCCTAAGACTACTATGGTATTAGAACTTCAACATGATTTCTCTGGGAGATGAACATTCACTCTAAAGAATGGAAAGAGGAGATGAATATTCCCCCAATCAGTCAGCAGCTTGCCCAGCTTTGTCTGGAACCCCAAAGACCTGGGAGAATTTCTCTTCAGCCAAAGGGTTTTGGAGGTGGGAGTCAGAACAGGCAGCCGTGGGCTGAGTTTTATGATTCTACATAACTGACCTCAAGCCCAATGTGATTTTATAAACATTTCATAGAATATCAGAAATTGAAGTAAGTTCTCAGACATGCTTCTTGTGGTATAGAACTTATATAAGGATGGTTAGTTATTTATCCTGTGATGAACTGCACAACCATGACTATTTATTTTTAGTATTTAGGAAACATGCATTGAGCTCATTATGCTCTGAACAATTCTAAGTATTCTGTAAGTATTAACTAGTTTAACAACCCAGAGTTAGGTATTTTTCTTTTTTTTCATGAGCCTATGGGGGGTCATTTTTAATTCAAGTACCACAGAGGGGAATGGCAGGCTGAAAGGTAACAGGTTGGAAAAGACATGGAAAATGTGATGACCAGAATCCATTTTATTTTCAATATCATGAGGAGTCACTACAGGGTTTTAAACTTGGGAAGAAAGGGATTTGGTTTTGCTTTAGGGAAGAAAACCACCTTACCTAGTTTGTGAAGAATAAGTGGAAGGCAGAACTAGATGCAGGGAGACTGGGAGGTTCTTGTGGTAGATAAGCTGACAGATTATAAAATCCTTGGGTGGAAAACATAATTTCTTCTAGAAACAACTGGAGCATGACTCAGTTGTTCTTTAGTAAGTCTTCAGTACAGTTTGGGCCTGGGGTATAATCTTCTGAGGCTGTGTATGATTTTGCACATTTAATTGTGTGTGATAATCCTAGCTCTGGGCCTCTGAGCATATACTCCATCTGTAATATCATGTTGCTCTCAGCATACTAACTAATGCTCATGAATGAAGTCTGAACTTTCAAAAACTTACTTAAAAATTACTAGTTTATTTTTTAAAAGTAGCCTACAAATAACAAGTTTCCTGTTGAAAGAAGGTTACTTTCTTGCTTTTTCTAGGGTGTATTTTCCATCCTTGTGTTGGAGTTTTCCATCTATTATCCTTTGTAGGGCTGGATTTGTGGAAAGATATTGTGTAAATTTGGTTTTGTCATGAAATATCTTTGTTTCTCCATCTATGGTAATTGAGAGCTTTGCTGGGTATAGTAGTCTGGGCTGGCACTTGTGTTCTCTTATGGTCTGGATGACATCTGTTCAGGATCTTCTGGCTTTTAGAGTCTCTTTTGAGAAATCTGGTGTAATTTTGATAAGTCTGCATTTATATGTTACTTGGCCTTTTCCCCTTACAGCTTTTAATATTCTTTCCTTGTTCTGTGCATTTAGTGTTTTGATTATTATGTGGTGGGAAGATTTTCATTTCTGGTTGAATCTATTTGGTGTTCTGTTGGCTTCTTGTACATTTATGGCCATCTCTTTCTTTAGGTTAGGGAAGTTTTCTTCTATGCCTCTCTTGAAGATATTTATGGGCCCTTTAAGTTGGGAATCTTCACTTTCATCTATACCTATTATCTGTAGGTTTGTTATTCTCATTGTGTACTGGATTTCCTGGATATTTGGGGTTAGGAGCTTTTTGCTTTTTGTGTTTTCTTTGACTGGTGTGTCAATGTTTTCTATGGAATCTTCTGCCCCTGAAATTCTCTTTTCTATTTCTTGTATTCTGTTGATGATGCTTGCATCTATGACTCCTGATCTCTTTTCTAGGTTTTCTATCTCCAGAGTTGTCTCCCTTTGTGATTTCTTTATTGTTTCTATTTCCATGTTTATATCCTGGATGGTTTTATTCAATTCCTTCACCTGTTTGGTTGTGTTTTCCTGTAATTCTTTCAGAGATTTTTGTGTTTCCTCTTTAAGGGCTTCTACCTGTTTACTTGTGTTCTCTCGTATTTCTTTAAGGGAGCTATTTATGGTCTTCTTAAAGTCCTCTATCATCATCATGATATGTGTTTTTAAATCAGAGTCTTGTTTTTCTGGTGTTTTGGGGTATCTAGGGCTCACTTTGGTGGTAGAACTGGGTTCTGATGATGCCAGGTAGCCTTGCTTATGTTTTTTCCCTTGCCTCTTACCATCTGGTTATCTTTGGTGTTAGCTAGTTTTGCTGTCTCTGACTGTAGCTTGTCCCTCCTGCAAGCCTGTGTGTCAGTATTCCTGGGAGACCAGATCCCTTTGGGATGAATTTGGATATTGGGAGCTATGGCACAGGGTCAGCTCCGGGTGCAGATGGAAACCGGACGGTTCCTGTCCCCGACTGTTCCTCAGTTCCTGTGTCCTGATGGCTCTGGGAGGGTTACTCTTTGGCCAGGAATTTGAGCAGAAGTGGTGGTCTTACCTGTGCTCACAGGTATGTCAGCACTCCTGGGAGGCCAGCTCTCTCCCGAAGGTATTTGGGTTGTAGCACAGATCAGCTTCAGGCACTGACAGAAACCAGAAGGAAGTGGTATTTTTCTTTAGCATCTATCTTTTTGTAACCATAGAATCTACTCACTGCTGGTCAGTCAAAGATTTTAGGTAGATATATTCAGTTACATATTTTATAGCTATCATCTGTGATCCAGTTCTAGAGCATTGTTGCCATCCCAAATGCTTACTTTGTGTTCATTTGCACTCAGTCCCACTCTCTGCTCAGCCTCACCAAACCACTCTCTGCTTTCTGTCAGTATAGCTTTGCCTTTTATGACGTTGCAAATAGATGTTGTATCATATCTAGTCCATTGTACCTGGCTTCTTTTGCTTAGCTGGCATGCTGTTACACTGCATCCATGTTGTAGCATGTATCGGCAATGTTTTACTTTCTATTGTCAAAAACTTTTGTGTGGATGTATGATGTTTTGCTTAATATCAATAATGGATATTGGGTTGTTTCTAGAAACTGGACATTAGGAACAATGCTTCTGTGAGTATTGTACCATCCAGCCTTGGAGGGGTCATACATTTGTATTTCTACTGAGTAGATATCTAGAAATTGAATCACTAGGTCTAGTGATAAGTGTGTTTAACTTTTTAAAAAAACCAACAAACTTCTAAAGCAACTGTTCATAAGGTGTGGCGCTTTGAATGAAAATGGTCCCCATAAGCTCATGTGTTTAAACACTTGGGCCCCAGGGACTGGAAGTGTCTGGGAAAGATTAGGTGTGGCTTATTGAAGGAGATGAGTCAATGGGTCTTCAAAAGCCTCCCGCCATCCCCCATTGTGCTCTCTCTGCTTCCTGTTTGTGGGTCAAGATGTGAGCTCTCTGGCTGTTGCTATACTGTCTGCTTACTACCTGCCTGCCTACTACCATGCTCCTACCATGATGGTGTCCCTCTGGAACCATAAGGCCCAAATAAGCCTTTCCTTCTATGGGTTGTTTTGATCATGGTGTTTCATCACAGCAATAGAAAAACAAACCTAATACTCTAACCAGTATTACCTCTATTGTACTGATGGGGAAATTTGAATATGATCATATATCCTATATGTTAGATATGGCAATTGAAGCTTTGCCATTTGAGCCTGACTCTGCAGACTCTGTGCAGAACATTGATAATGATTGCCTCAGAGGCTGTTTGCAGTTTTCAAGATTAAACTTTGCCCATACCCCCTGCCTGAACTGAGTTCAAACATGCTAGAGAATGTGCCATTCATTTCTGTCCATAGGGAATGGATAGAATCCCTGTGATATTATTTTTTTGTTTTTGATTGTAAGGTAAATCTGAGAGTAAATTTCAAGATGCTGAAGCATTTTCATTTTTGTGCTCCTTTCATGAGAGCTGTGAAAAGGCCTTGATCGTGTTTTCAGCTGGGATTTGTAAACCCTCTGGTGAACAAATCTCCATTCTTGGACCAAGATCCATTTTCTTAGGATGAAATAACGTCCTGTCTGCACATAAAGTCTATGTGCCTGCTGGATTTCTTTCTAACATAGCAGCTGGTAGCCTGTCATACACATGTCAGTGGTGGTGTGTGGGCTGCCAAAGAGCTCAGGAGTCAATTGCTCAAAGGACCATTTGCCTCTGGCTGTTAATTGCTTACTACTGGTTTTAAAGGTTGCCGTCCTCATCAGCCTCTACTGCTTTTAAGACTTGGTATGACCACCTGAGGACTGGAAAAGAACGGAAAGTGTCCCTTCTCCACATTCTAAACTGAGTAGGAAAGAGAAATGTTGTCTGGACTCTAGGTGGACATACACATGGTTGATTGAAGGCCTGCTGGGAATGTTCTTACGGCTATGTCTACCTTTAGAGAAGGTTGATCAGAGATAAGTCTGTGGTAAGGCTTTACAGGATTCTCTGACATATATAGTACTGTATTCACAGGGCCTGCCTGTCTTCTAGGCAATGCTGTCCTGCAAATATAATTTGATACAAATATAGACAAAATTATGATCCTAACTTCTGTGCCAAATGGTTGTTTTCCAGAATGCCTTTGTGAACCTCCTGACTAGGTACAGTTTTCTCTTGTGGCTTTGTATTATCTCTGCATTCTCTTATCAGGCCTTATTATATCATAATAGATTATGTAGCCTAGCATGGCTTTAAATTAATGCTTTGATGAAGTTGGGTGAATGGTGGGATGACAGCATATATATCACATCTGACCATTCCTTTTGTTTTGACTTTTATTTTGTTTATTTTATTTTTTATTTAAAAAGGAAGTAAAAAACATTTTTGATAAAATTGAAGACTTACATGGAAAATGTTTCTGAAATAATTGAAGAAGCATATAGAAAAACACATTAAGATTGACAATTTTCATGGAAAATTAAAGAGTAAAATGGTAGACATATAAAACATTGCTAAATTAATTGAAAAAGGAAGAAGAAACATTTTATGATAGAATTGAAGATTTACATGGGAAATATTTCTAAAAAATTGTAGAAAAATATGAAATAACATTAAAATTGAAGATTATTATTGAAAATTACAGATAAAATGGTAGGCATAAAAATATTTCTAAGTTGATTGAAAGTGGAATTATAAACATTTTCTGATAAAATGGCGGCCAGAAGGGAAGAGTCCTGTCCCAGCAGCAACACTCTTGTTTTGGCTTTTAAATAAAGAATTTTTTCTTTTCATTCTTGATCTTGTGCTATTATTATTATTATTATTATTATTATTGTTATTAAACTTTGTACTTTACAGCCAGGCACTTTTAAAAATTAGTTCTTTGAGAGTTTTGTATGTTTTGATCATATTCATCTCTCCCTTAACTTTTCCTCAGATCCATTGCCCCTTCCTTCTTTAGCTAACTTTTGTCCTTTAAAAATAATACTTCAATCCCAATTCATGATACCTAAATATTCTTGGCTGTATGGTCATTATTTACTCATGACCACCCTACCAGTGGCTACATTTCTTTCTTAGAGAAAACTGTCTCTCCTTCTAGCAGCTAACAAAAACCAATAGATCCACAGTAGCCAGGGACTTTTTATTAATTTATAGTAACCCAACTGGTCCTTAACAACAGTTCCATAGAAGAGTTACAATGCTAAGCTCTCATTTTAAAGTTAAAGAAACAGGTTTAGGAAAAAGAGAGACTTTCCCCTGCAAGGTGACAGAACAAGTTGGTGGTAGATCCTGGACTTGAACTCAAGTGGTCCCTTGCTCTAGAAGCCATGCCTTTAAGTTCTGTAGTACTCAGTTCACAGCCAACCAACAGACTAAACATAGGATCTTCAGTGGAGCAGCTAGAGAAAGGACCCAAGGAGCTGAAGAGGTTTGCAGCCCCACAGGAGGAACAGTAATATGTACCAATTAGTACCCCCAGAGCTCCCAAGGACCAAACTACCAACCAAAGAGTACACATGGAGAGACCCATGGCTCTAGCTACATATGTAACAGAGGATGGCCTTTTCAGACATTAGTGAGAGGAGAGGCCATTGGTCCTGTAAAGGCTCGATGCCCCAGTGTAGGGGAATGCCAGGTCAGGAAAATGGGGGAGGGGTTGGTAAGCAGGGGGATGGGGGAATGGTATAGGGGGTTTTCGGAGTGGTAATGAGGAAAGGGGATAACATTTAAAATGTGAATAAAGCAAATATCTGACAAAAAAAAAAGAAAAGAAAATGTGAAAAAAAAGTTCAATATTCCATGTCCTTGGTGCTGGTGTGTGTGTCTCCTAGATTCACACGCTGTTGTGGTGAATGTTAACCTTGGGCCTAACTATTACCTTCTTTAATGTATAGTGTCATTTTGCACTTGATGCTCTTTTCGTAACCATAAATGGCATTATCCTACAGATCTTGCTTTTCCTCTTCTGTCCTTACACTCCACACTGTCTACATTGCTATCAATACACTGAGTTAATTACTTCAGACTGCTCCATGCTTTACCCTGGTTATCTACCACACCTTGTTGACCCATTCTCTCCATCGGGGAGATTAGGATTCATTGCGTCAATGACACCAGGTGACCTGATCTGTGTCCCTTTATGAACTGGTGCCAGAACTTCTCCTGGAACCCTCCCCAGGGGTGGATCTCTGAGTCAAAGGGCATGTGAGTACTTTATTTCACCAGGTGCGTACATCCAGCATGACAGTGCAGTCTGGCACTCCAGCCAGCAGCAGCAGAATCCTCCCTTTTAACATTCTCATTAGTGTTTGCTAATTTTTCATTGCTTTGAGACATGCTGAGGGTTGTGATAGTGTCTTTATCTCCAAGACCCCCAGTGGATTGTTGCAACAAAAAATGGCACTGGATTTTATATGTACTATGTGCTTTTTTCTACTGTAAAGTTTAGTTTGTAAAAGTGGCATAGAAGAGGTTAACAACTATTAATGATAAAATAAAAGTTATGTGAATGTGATCTCTTTCTCTCAAAAGTCTTATAATATACCACTTGCCTATCTTCTGGTGACAGGGTAACTGGAGCTGTAGAAACTAATCTTTGGATACATAAAGGCAGCTAAGTCTTATTGCTGTTTTAATATTCATATTTCTGCTCATTAGTGAGCATGGATGGCTTCCTGACCCACAGGATTACCACCACCTGTTGATATTTTGTGTGTGTGTGTGTGTGTGTGTGTGTGTGTGTGTATGTATATGTGCATGTGTGTATGTATGTGTGTGTATGTATATGTATATGTATGTGTGTGTATGTGGTGTATGTATGTGTTTGTGTGTGTGTGTGTGTGTGCATGCACATGGACATGTACGTTCCCTTGTAGAGTCTAGCTAGTTGTCTCTTGTTTTTAGAGATATAGCCAGTGACCCTTGCTGTCACTCATGACATACTCAATGGAAATCCAATCAGTCTTTGCCTTGAGGAATGTTCTTTAATAGGTCACCTCCAACTCTGTGACCATATGTTATTATCTGTTTTATAACTTTATTATTATTTATAACTTTTGAGACAGAGTTTCCAATAATCTTGACTGGCTTTGAACTTGCTATATAGCTGAAGATGATCTTCCTGTCTTCATTTCACAAATCCTGGGCTTACAAGTGTGTGCTTCCATACCTGGTTTTATGCAGTGCCTGTGACTAACTCCAGGACCTTATTTATGTAGGCAAGTGCTCTACCAACTGAGCTATAGCCTCAGTTTTGTTTTATAGGTTTAAATGCTTTCTTTTTCTTTCTTTCCTTTTTTTATTGGATATTTTCTTTATTTGCATTTCAAATGGTGACTCCTTTCCTGAATTCCCCACCTAAAACCCCTTATCTCATCCCTCCTCGCCCTGCTCACCAACCCATTCACTTCCGCTTCTCTGACCTGGTATTCCCCTATACTGGGGCATCAAGCCTATCAGGACTAATGGTCTCCTCTCCCTTTGATGTCCAACAAGGCCATCCTTTGCTACATATGCAACTGGAGCCATGAGTCCCTCCAGGTGTACTCTTTGGTCGGTAGTTTAGTCCCTGGGAGCTCTGGGGTTCAAGTGTTGTTTCTCCTATGGGGCTGACAGCTCCTTCAGCTTCTTGGGTCCTTTCTCTAGCTCCTCCACTGGGGACCTTGTGTTCAGTCCAATGGTTGGCTGAGAGCATCCACATCTGTATTTGTCAGGTACTGGCAGAGTCTCTCAGGAGACAGCTATATCAGGCTCCTGTCAGCAAGCGCTTGTTGGCATCCACAATAGTGTCTGGGTTAGATGACTGTATATGGGATGGATACTCAGGTGGGGCAGTCTCTGGATGGTCTTTTCTTCAGTCTCTGCTTCACAATTTGTCTCTGTATCTCCTTCCATGGGTAGTTTGTTCCCTCTTCTAAGAAGGACCAAAGTATCCATACTTTAGTCTTCCTTCTTCTTGAGCTTCATTTGGTCAGTGAATTGTATCTTGGGTATTCTGAGCTTCTGGGCTAATATCCATTTATCAATGAGTGCATACAATGTGTCTTCTTTTGTGATTGGGTTACCTCACTCAGGATATTTTCTAGCTCCATCCTTTGCCTAAGAATTTCATGAATTCATTGTTTTTAATAGCTGAGTAGTAATCCATTGTGTAAATATACCACATTTTCTGTATCCATTCCTCTGTCGAAGGACATCTGGGTTCTTTCCAGTTTATGGCTATTATTAATAAGGCTGTTGTGACCATAGTGGAGCATGTGTCCTTATTACATGTTGGAGCATCTTCTGGGTATATGCCCAGGAGTGGTATAGCTGGGTCCTCGGGTAGTACTATGTCCAATTTTCTGAGAAACCATCAAACTGATTTCCAGAGTGGTTGAACCTGCTTGCAATCCCACTAGGGGTGGAGGAGTGTTCCTCTTTTTCCACATCCTTGCCAGCACCTACTGTCACCTGCATTTTTGATCTTCTCCATTCTGACTGGTGTGAGGTAGAATCTCAGAGTTGTTTTGATTTGCATTTCCCTGATGACTGAGGATGCTAAACATTTCTTTAGGTGCTTTCCAGCCATTTGGTGTTCCTCAGTTGAGAATTCTTTGTTTAGTTCTGCACCCCATTTTTAATAGGGTTATTTAGTTCTCCAGAGTCTAACTTCTTGAGTTCTTTGTATATATTGGATATTAGCCATCTATTGGACGTAGGATTGGTAAAGATTTTTTCACAATTTGTTGGTTGCCATTTTTTTTATTGACAGTGTCTTTTGCCTTATAGAAGCTTTGTAATTTTATGAGGTGCCATTTGTCAATTCTTGATCTTAGAGCATAAGCTATTGGTGTTTTGTTCAGCAAAATTTCCCCTGTGTTCACGTGTTCAAGGCTCTTCACCACTTTCTCTTCTATTAGATTCAGTGTATCTGGTTTTATGTGGAGGTCCTAGATCCACTTGGACTTGGGCTTTGTACAGGGAGATAAGGATGGATCAATTTGCATTCTTCCACATGTTCACTGCTAGTTGAACTAGCATCATTTGTTGAAAATGCTGTCTTTTTTCCACTGGATGGTTTTAGAGCCTTTGTCAAAGATCAAATGACCATAGGTGGGTGGGTTTGTTTCTGGGTCTTCAATTCTATTCCATTGATCTACCTGCCTGTCACTGTACCAATACCATGCAGTTTTTCCACTATTGCTCTGTAGTACAGCTTGAGGTCCCGGATGCTGATTTCCCCAGAAGTGCTTTTATTGTTGAGAATAGTTTTCACTGAGCGCCATGGAGAGAGTGCAGAGTGCACTCCGCCATCTTTGCTCCAGTGGCCGGAAAGTTGGGACTGCCAGGCTCAGAGACAGACAGGCATAATATCACTTGGGTCTCGGGCAGCTTGTGTGTACACGGCTCCCAAGAGCTGGGCAGATCTGCAGTAACCAGCGTGCCAGCTCTGCTGTGGGACTTCTGCCTGGCAGAGGGACCCCGCACTGGGCGGGAGCCTACCAGCTTCCCTTCCGCGACCTCTGTTCCGGTAGACTGCACTGAAGAGACAGGTACCCAGGTTCTCCCCAATATAACATCACTTGGGACACGGCCTGTTGGGGCTTCCGCCTGCTCCCAAGAACGGGACAGCGCTGTGGTCCTCTGGGTGCCAGATCTGCTGTAGGCCATCGCCTCTGCAGGGTGACCAGTGCCACCGAGAGAGTGCAGAGTGCACTTTGCCACCTTTGCTCCAGTGGCCGGGAAGTTGGGACTGCCAGGCTCAGAGACAGACAGGCATAATATCACTTGGGTCTCGGGTGGCTTGTGTGTACGCGGCTCCCAAGAGCTGGGCAGATCTGCAGTAACCAGCGTGCCAGCTCTGCTGTGGGACTTCTGCCTGGCAAAGGGACGCCCCCTCCTCCCCCACTCTAGGAGAGATCACACACCCCTGCACAGGGCAGGAGCCTACCAGCCTCCCTTTGGCGACCTCTGCTCCAGGAATCCACTACGCTGAGCCTTTGGATGTGCAAGGCCTCCCCAATATAACATCACTTGGGGCAAGGCACATCAGGGCTCCAAAGTCACTCAGGAGCAGGGCAGGCCCCAGAAATCGGTGCCAGGGGAATCCTGGTAATCCGGGGGGGGGGGCAGAAATAGCTTTGCAGGCTCACCGGAGGTCCAACCAACAGCCAGTGACAGCAGGACCAACTAACATCAGAGGTAACCAGATGGCAAAAGGCAAACGTAGGTATGTTACTAACAGAAATCAAAGTAATATGGCACCATCCGAACCCAACTCTCCAACAGCAGCAAGTCCTGGATACCCCACCACACCCGAAAGACAAGATCTGGATTTAAAATCACTTCTCATGATGCTATTAGAGGATCACAAGAAGGACACAAATAAATCTAATAAAGAATTACAGGAGACCATGAATCAACGGTTAGAAGCCCTTACAAAGGAAACACAAAAATCGCTTAGAGAAATGCAGGAGAACATGTGTCAAAAGATGGAGGCCCACAAGGAGAAAACACAAAAATCGCTTAACGAGATGAATCAACGGGTAGATGCACTCACAAAGGAATCACAAAAATTGCATAAAGAAATGCAGAAGAATATGGGTCAACAGACGGATGCCCATAAGGAGGCAACACAAAAATTGCTTAAAGAAATGAATCAATGGATAGATGCCCTTACAAAGGAAACACGAGAACTGCTTAAAGAAATGCAGGAGACGATGGATCAACAGATGGAATCCCATGAGGAGGAAACACAAAAATCGCTCAGAGAAATGCAGGAGAACGTGGGTCAACAGGCAGAAATCCTGAAAGAGGTAATGCAAAAATACCTTAAAGAAATACAGGAAAATACAAACAAACAAGTGAAGGATCTCAGCAAATCCATCCAGGAACTAAAAAAGGAAGTAGAAACAACTAAGAAATCACAAAGGGAGACAACTTTGGAGATAGAAAACCTTGGGAAGAAATCAGGAGTCATAGATGCAAACATCAACAATAGAATACAAGAGATGGAAGAAAGAATCTCAGGCGATGAAGATTCCATAGAAAGCATCGACTCAACAGTCAAAGAAAATGCAAAATGCAAAAAACGCGTAACCCAAAACATCCAGGAAATCCAGGACACAATGAGAAGACCAAACCTAAGGATTATAGGTATAGATGAGAGTGAAGATTTGCAACTTAAAGGGCCAGTAAATATCTTCAACAAAATTATGGAGGAAAACTTCCCTAACCTAAAGAGAAAGATGCCGATGAACGTACAAGAAGCCTACAGAACTCCAAACAGCCTGGGCCAGAACAGAAATACCTCCCGTCACATAATAATCAAAACACCAAATGTTCTAAACAAAGGAAGAATACTAAAAGCAGTAAGAGAAAAGGGCCAAGTAACATACAAAGGAAGACCTATCCGAATCACTTCAGACTTCTCACCAGAGACTATGAAAGCCAGAAGATCCTGGGAAGATCTCATGAAGACACTAAGACAGCACAAATGCCAGCCTAGACTACTATACCCAGCAAAACTCTCAATCGCCATAGATGGAGAGACCAAGATATTCCATGATAAAACCAAATTTTCACAATATCTTTCCACAAATCCAGCCCTGCAACAGATAATAGGTGGAAACCGCCAATACAGGGAGAGAAACAACACCCTGGAAAAAAATGAGGTAATTACCTTCTTGAATCAAACCCAAAAGTAGATAACCACTCAAACATAAAGATAGTGTCAAGAATGGCAGGTGGCAATAATCACTATGCCTTAATCTCTCTTAATATCAATGGTCTCAATTCCCCAATTAAAAGACATAGACTAGCAGACTGGATACGTAAACAGGACCCAGCATTTTGCTGCATGCAGAAAACGCACCTCAGTGTCAAAGACAAACACTACCTCAGAGTAAAAGGCTGGAAAACAATTTTACAAGCAAATGGCCCCAAGAAATGAGGTGGAGTAGCCATCCTAATATCAGATAAAATTGATTTTCAACCTAAAGTCATCAAAAAAGACTCAGAAGGACACTACATACTGATCAAGGGAAAAATCCACCAACAAGAACTCTCAATTCTGAATATCTATGCTCCAAATGCAAGGGCACCATCATTCGTAAAAGAAATTTTACTAAAGCTCAAAGCACACATCGCACCGCACACAATAATAGTGGGTGACTTCAACACCCCGCTCTCTGAAATGGATCATTTAGGAAAGCAGAAACTAAACAAGGACACAGTGAATCTAATTGAAGCCTTGGATCAAATGGAACTAACATATATATAACATTTCATCCTAGAGCTAAAGAATACACCTTCTTCTCAGCACCTCATGGTACCTTCTCCAAAATCGACCATATAATTGGTCACAAATCAGACCTCAACAGATATAAGAAGATCGAACTAATCCCATGCCTCCTATCAGATCACTATGGAATAAGGGTCGTCTTCAATGGTAACAAAACCAAAAGAAAACCCACGTACACATGGAGTCTGAACAATACTCTACTCAATGATAACTTGGTCAAGGTGGAAATAAAGAAAGAAATCAAAGACTTTTTGAAAGTTAATGAAAATGAAGGCACAACATACCCTAATTTATGGGACACAATGAAAGCAGTGCTAAGAGGAAAATTCATAGCCCTGAGTGCTGCCAAAAAGAAACGGGAGACAGCATACACTAACAGCTTAATGGCACACCTGAAAGCCCTGGAACAAAAAGAAGCAAATACACCAAAGAGGAGTAGAAGGCAGGAAATCATCAAACTCAGGGCTGAAATCAATCAAGTAGAAACAAATAAAACCATACAAAGAATCAACAAAATGAGGAGTTGGTTCTTTGAGAAAATCAACAAGATAGATAAGCCCTTAGCCAGACTAACCAGAGGGCACAGAGATAGTATCCAAATTAATAAAATCAGAAACGAAAAGGGAGAGATAACAGCAGAAACTGAGGAAATTCAAAAAATCATCAGATCCTACTCCAAAACCTGTATTCAACACAACTAGAAAATCTCGAGGAAATGGACAATTTCCTTGACAGATACCAAATACCAAAATTAAATCAGGATCAAATAGACCATCTAAACCGTCCTATAACCCCTGAAGAAATAGAAATTGTCATTGGAAATCTTCCAACCAAAAAAAGCACAGGTCCAGATGGTTTTAGTGCAGAATTCTATCAGACCTTCAAAGAAGACCTAACACCAATACTCTTCAAACTGTTCCACAAAATAGAAACAGAAGGAACACTACCCAACTCGTTCTATGAAGCCACAATTACACTAATACCAAAAGCACACAAAGATCCGACAAAGAAAGAGAATCTCAGGCCAATCTCTCTTATGAATATCGATGCAAAAATACTCAATAAAATTCTTGCCAACCGAATCCAAGAACACATCAAAACGATCATTCACTATGATCAAGTAGGCTTCATCCCAGGGATGCAGGGATGGTTCAATATAAGGAAATCCATCAATGTAATCCACTATATAAACCATCTCAAAGAAAAAAACCACATGGTCATCTCATTAGATGCTGTGAAAGCATTTGACAAAATTCAGCATCCTTTCATGCTAAAGGTCTTGGAAAGATCAGGAATTCAAGGCCCATATCTAAACATAGTAAAAGCAATTTACAGCAAACCGGTAGCCAGCATCAATCTAAATGGAGAGAAACTTGAAGCAATCCCACTAAAATCAGGGACTAGACAAGGCTGCCCTCTCTCTCCATATCTTTTCAATATAGTACTTGAAGTTCTAGCTAGAGCAGTTAGACAGCAAAAAGAGGTCAAAGGGATACAAATTGGAAAGGACGAAGTCAAACTATCACTATTTGCAGACAATATGATAGTATACTTAAGCGACCCAAAGAACTCCACCAGAGAACTCCTACAGCTGATAAACGACTTCAGCAAAGTGGCCGGATATAAAATCAACTCAAGCAAGTCAGTAGCCCTCCTATACTCAAAGGATAAGCAGGCTGAGAAAGAAGTAAGAGAAATGATACCCTTCATGATAGCCACAAACCATATAAAGTATCTTGGCATGACTCTAACCAAACAAGTGAAAGATCTGTATGACAAGAACTTCAAGTCTCTGAAGAAAGAAATTGAAGAAGACCTCAGAAGATGGAAATATCTTCCATGCTCATGGATTGGCAGGATTAATGTAGTAAAAATGACCATCTTACCAAAATAATATACAGATTCAATGCAATCCCCATCAAAATCCCAACTCAATTCTTCATAGAGTTAGAAAGAGCAATTCAAAAATTCATCTGGAATAACAGAAAACCCAGAATAGCTAAAACTATTCTCAAGAGTAAAAGAACCTCTGGGGGAATCAGTATCCTGGACCTCAAGCTGTACTACAGAGCAATAGTGTTAAAAACCGCATGGTATTGGTACAGTGACAGGCATGTAGATCAGTGGAACAGAATTGAAGACCCAGAAATGAATCCACACTCCTATGGTCACTTGATCTTTGACAAAGGAGCTAAAACCATCCAGTGGAAAAAAGATAGCCTTTTCAGCAAATGGTGCTGGCTCAACTGGAGGTCAACATGCAGAAGAATGCAAATTGACCCATTCTTATCTCCTTGCACTAAGCTCAATTCCAAGTGGATCAAGGACCTCCACATAAAACCAGACACACTGAAACTAATAGAAAGGAAACTAGGGAAGATCCTTGAACATATGGGCACAGGGGAGAATTTCCTGAACAGAACTCCAATAGCTTATGCTCTTAGATCAAGAATAGACAAATGGGACCTCATTAAATTACAAAGTTTTTGCAAGGCAAAAGACACTGTCAAAAAGACAAAGCGGCAACCAACTAACTGGGAAATGATTTTTACCAACCCTACTTCCGACAGAGGGCTAATATCCAATATATACAAAGAACTCAAGAAGTTAAACTCCAGAGAGACAAGTAACCCTATTAAAAATGGGGTACAGAGCTAAACAAAGAGTTCTCACCTGAAGAATATCTAATGGCTGAGAAGCACCTAAAGAGATGTTCATCATCCTTAGTCATTAGGGAAATGCAAATCAAAACAACTCTGAGATTCCACCTCACACCAGTCAGGATGGCTAAGATCAAAAACACAGGAGACAGCAGTTGTTGGCGAGGATGCGGAGAAAGAGGAACATTCCTCCACTGCTGGTGGAATTGCAAGCTGGTACAACCACTCTGGAAAGCAGTCTGGCGGTTCCTCAGAAAACTTGGCATGACACTCCCGGAGGATCCGGCTATACCACTCCTGGGCATATACCTAGAGGCTTTACCTGCATGCAATAAGGACACATGCTCCACTATGTTCATAGCAGCCTTATTTATAATAGCCAGAAGCTGGAACGAACCCAGATGTCCCTCAACGGAGGAATGGATTCAGAAGATGTGGTATATCTACACAATGGAATACTACTCTGCAATTAAAAACAATGAATTCACGAAATTCCTAGGCAAATGGTCAGAACTTGAAAATATCATCCTTAGTGAGGTAACCCAATCACAAAAGAACACACATGGTATGCAGTCACTGATAAGGGGATATTAACCCCGAATCTCGGAATAGCCTAGACACAATTCGCATATCAATAGATTTCTAAGAAGATGGAAGGAGAGACCCCTGGTCCTGGAAAGACTGGATGTAGGGGAACGCCAGGACAGAGTAACGAGAGGGGGTTGAATGGAGAAAAGAGGGAGGGAAGGGGGCTTATGGGACTTTCGGGGAGGGAGGAAACGGGAAAGGGGAAGTGATTTGGAATGTAAATAAAAAAAAACCTTAGAAAATAAAAAAAAAAGAATAAAAAAAAAGAAATCATAATATACAAGCAAAAGGCCAGTAAGAACAAAACAACAACAAATATGAGACCAAAAAAAATCTACAAAAAACATTGAGTTTATTTTGTCATGCCTATTTATTGATGAGTAAGAAGTCTGTCCTTATGTGAGGTTTGTAAACCCAGTGAGACTCCTGGAAAAAGCTAACTTTTCCTTTGTAAGTAGTTTGTCTTTTGGAGATAGCCTCTTAGTTATGAACGGGAGATCATGTCTGCTTACCCTCTCAGCACCAAGGGAGGATTGTTGATGTGAATTTCTTGCTTCTCTGCAGCACTGTTTGCTCTTGCCTCCTCTGTAGGTGGGATGCCTGGCTTGTGTCTGATACCATATCTGGTTCACACCATTGCTCAACAAGTATCCATAAAACGATTTGATTTGATTTATGATCACCTTTCACAGATTAGGTGGACAATCTGATAATGGAGGCCATCTTGTCTTATTTCGAGGAAGAAGCACAGCAAAGGCTACGAAGTCGATCCCTCAGGGACAGGTGTGGCTTTGGATACAGCTCTTTTCACAACTTACTGGGGACTAGTCACTCCTGATGGAGAACAGCTTCTATACTGGGCCTTGAGAGATGGCCGTACAGAATCGCTGGGATCTGGAGTCTCCGGGGAGAATTTCAAAGGAAAACGCGACAACTTTCATAATAAAAAGTTTACAGAAAGAAAATAAACGCCACCAGTTTAATTCATGTATTTGAATTATGGTTTGCTCAATGTTGAGTTGGAAAGTTACAGAAAAGGTTTATGCTAAAGAAATGACTCGTTCGCCATCTAGTGGCCCCGAATTCAATCGTCACCTTGTTAGGCACTGTTGGAAAATGGTCAACAATCAATAAAGGAGTACGTAAACAATCAGTAAATCCTATGTAAAAACGAGGAAACCGAGTCTAGGAGGAGCTGAGCATCTTGCTAACACCACATATATAATGCTGGACGGAAAACGGTATGTCTGGAGATGCCTCTGTTGCTGTTCGGAAGCTCGTCTCCAAAACCCACTGAACACATCCTGCTGGTAGTTTGAATCTTGCCATGCTGAGAATATTTATGCAACGAAATCACAAAACTACACAGTGGTCAATCTCTAAAGTCAAAGTTTGATCTATAAGAGAATACTATATTGATGGGCATCATTTCAATGTGGAATGTGGTTTGAGGATAGGAGTCCAGAGGAGACGTGCACAGAAATGGACAGGAGAAAGAGTTGTCTTATCAAGAGAGTTTATGGAAAGGGGCATGGAGAAGATACAAGGGAGGCGGTAGGGAAGAACAAGAATCCATTACAGCTTAGATTTTATGGACCTTAGTCATGTTTCCTGTAAATACTGGAATGGTGTCCCATGGTAGGGCATGTTGGCACACACTTTTAATCCCAGCACTCAGAACAGAGTCAGGAGGATCCCTGTGAGACTAAAGCCAGCCTAGTTTTATAGCCAGATCTAGTCCAGTCCAGGCTACATAGTAAGAGCCTGTCTTGCCACACCCCCTGTCCCCACCCCAAGGAATAATCCAAGTTGTATTACAGAAAATGTTTACATCTTTTCAGAGGAGTGTTTTGGTGCATTTCCGTCTATACTTCAAAGACTAATTTTGGGACCCAGTTCATTTTTATAGAAAGTAGAGATTTATGTGAAGTCAAAGAACCTATAAAAACTTTTAGCTTTAAAGACACAAGAAATATTGAAATATTTAAAGTATTTGAAGTATAGTATTCTCCCTCAAAAGAAATATTTGAAAAAACATTTGTAATCTCCTTCAAAAGCCTTCACTGATCAGTTTTGGCAAAATGCTAATGGGAGTTGTAACAAAATGCCCAGGATTAGTGATTTAAAGGAGGAGAGAATTATTCTGGTGTACAGTTTCAGAAGCTTCTGTCAAAGGTCACTCATCCCATCAGTGTGGGCCTATGGTGTGACGATGTCAAGGTTTGGAGAGACGCACGGAGGAGAACTCATTTCATTGTGGTTAGAAGGAGGATGAGTTAGAAAGGTGGAAGAGTGTGGAAAAGACCAGGGTTCCAAATACCTTTCAAAGACACAACTCCTCCCACTTACAGATGTGCTTCTTCCAAGTAGGACCCTTCTGGTCTGTTCAGCTATGAACTCAGCTGTGTATTCATCTATGGATTAAGTCCCCATAATACAATAATCCCTCAATTTCAGCACTGTCCAGGAATAAAGCGGTTAACACCTAAGCCTTTGGGGAACACTTCAGATTCCAAACAGCACTTATTAAGACTGAGTAGTAGATACATAGGGATGAGTGCAGTATCTCTTCTACTTTTCTGCATGATTGAACATTTCCAAAATCAAAATTACAAAGGAGCCAGTCCATCAAGCTCTTTAAGTGATTATGCTTGTTAGGTTGTATATATATATATATATATATATATATATACACACACACATATATAAAACACCAAGAGCAGTTAAGAAAACAGTGAGCTGAGATGCAGCAGAGGGCTTTTCCTTTTTCTTTTTCCTTTTTTTCCTCATGCTGGTGGACACATCTATGGTAATCAAAACTCACTGGAGGCTGGGCAGTGGTGGCGCACAACTTTAATCCCAGCACTTGGGAGGCAGAGTCAGGTGGATTTCTGAGTTCGAGGCCAGCCTGATCTACAGAGTGAGTTCCAGGACAGCTGGGGCTACACAGAGAAACCTTGTCTCGAAAAACCAAAACCAAAACCAACCCCCCCCAAAAGTCTTTGGAGGATTTTCAGAAGGTGTGAGTGTATGTAAGTCTTGTGTGTGTGTGCGAGTGTGCGTGTGTGTGTGTGTGTGTGTGTGTGAAAGTGCATATGTAGTTCACCAGCATATGGGTATGTATGTTTCCTGATCATAAAGGAATGGCATAAAAATGAACAATGAAGCAAAGGTTGCTATTGAAAACTGTACTTCAGTGTCTTGGGTAGTGCCAGGGTGACCTGTTCTCTTGGTTCACCTAGATTTGCTGGTGAATTCCCCTCGATGTTGCTGCACTGTACTGAGGGTGAGGCCCTGCATTAAGGCTGGGTGAATGAAAAATGAGTTAGTCTTCCAGGGGGAAAGTAAATGATTCCCTTTGGTCAGAGGCTGCACGAGGTAGCATAGAGAGCAGTTCTAGACAAATAATCTCCAGTGTTTTCAGCTTAGACTCTGGAACTTATTTATTGATACATGGGGACTGATTGTCTAGACTCCAGACTCTAGAGGGTTGCCCTATTTTCTTTCAGACACTTCAGAGACCTGAAAAGTCATCTGACCTGTTTTTTTTTCTTTTTGTGGCTAAACACTTTTTATAGTCTATTCGTACTCTGTCTATTACTTGTTGATTTCCAAAATCTTTTTCTGGGCCTCTGAATGCAAAGACAAATATAGTTTCTTTCGCTGCATGCATGGGTATGGTATGTGTGGTGCTATTCCACTATGGAGCATGGTGAGAGAGGTAGGGGCTTGTGTAGGTCATGATCTTTTCTAAGAGGCCTATTACTGCCTCTTTCCTGATGAACATTTCTGTCACTCATATCCCAGCTGCAATAGGGACCTGAATGTATCATCCACTAAATGGTTTGAATAAATCAAAGATTCATTTGCATTTTTTGGGCTCTCCATAGGAGATGCAAATAGCAACTTTTCCTAGGGAATGTGTGGTGTAATAGGACCCCTTTTCTGATTTGCAGTCTGGTCTGATGTGTATCTCTGAAGATGCTCAGTGGAACATTCCCATTTCTTTCTGTCTTGATCTCTTCTAACTGATTTAAAGAAATCAAGAGATTTTCTCTGAGATCTCCCCTTTCTCTGGCATCAGTGTAAAAGGAAGGAAAGCCAGGATTTAGAAAACATTTATATTTTGTTGTGTAGAAGTTTTAAGTGTAGCCATTTGAGGCTTAATTTATATCCCTGATCCACCAACAGTACACAGACTCCCCAACCCTGCACACAGAGTATTTAGTCAAATATAATTTAGTCAGTCTTTCCATTTCAGACAACTCACACTTATAGGGAGAAAACTGTGTTAGCTTAATCTTTGAATTGTAGAATATATATTTATTTGAATGAACATATGTGTCAATCTTCACACAGTGATTTTTCTTATATTATATATGTATCATTACCTTTGAACCTCATAGCAACCTTAGAAGTGGAAATTATGATTATCTCTGTTTTCCATATAGGGAGACAGGCTCACAGTGGTACCTGTGATCACCACAACAGAAATCCAAAATCTAGAGTTTTGGCTTCTAAGAGTATTTTTCTTATAGACTACAAGGACTCTGGACATAACACATCATCATATAATAAGCTAGCCTGTTACTTATTCATGAAAATAATACAAAACAAAAGCTTTACTGTGTAGGGTGAGACAGGAAGGGAAATGGTCTGGCATGAAGTTCAGCCTAGCAGAGATGGTTGACAGGGTTGCGACTATTTGAAAGCCATAGATAATGCCTTCAAATACTCTCAAAGAGACTGAAGCTGTGAATCTCTTTACTTATTACCACTGAATGAGTGGCTTTAGAGTATCTTTCAAAGGGCTTAGCCCTGTGTCCTCCCTTAATATACTTCACAGGGGAAACTATGAAATTAAATGTTTTGTTTTTATAAAGAGTGGAAGTGTTATGTTTTTAAAAGACAGTCTTATGTATCGATTAAGGTCTCATACTTGCTATGTAGCTGAGGATGACCTTGAACTTCTGATCCTCCAGCCTGCATTTTTCACATGATCGAGTTACAAGCATGGGGCACATGCCTGGTTTGTGCATGCTAAACTGCTAGGGATGACTTGCTCAAGCTGGTTCTCTTCTTCCACCATGTGGGTCCCAGGAATGAATTTAGGTCATTCTTTACCTGATGAACCATCTCTCCAGTCTTAATTATTGTTTTTCAATCAATCAATCAATCAATCAATCAATCAATCAATGAATGTATGTGTGTGTGCATGTGCACACATGCACACATGCGCACATGTGCACATGTGTACAAGTATTGGCATGCTCTCAAACATAAGTATGTCACAGGGATTCGTGGAGGTCAAAGGAGAGTTTGTGGGAGTTGGCTCCCTGTAAAGTTGTCTTTGAGAGGTTTGAAAAGGGGTGGAAAAGGCTGAAGAAATAACAAGTGATAAAAAGTATTGAAAATTCTGAATAGCAAAAGTTCTTATTTTGTGCATTGGTGGTTTATAGTGAAACCTAACTGCCACATAGGGTCTATAAGTGTGCCTTAAGGGAAATTTAAACTCCTTCCTCCCCACCTTTTCTTCACTGTGTAGGCCAGACACTAAGGCTAAGAATATTTTTTTTTACAATCTTTTCTTCTTCCTTTCCTTTCTTTCTTTCTTTCTTTCTTTCTTTCTTTCTTTCTTTCTTTCTTTCTTTCTTTCTTCCTTCCTTCCTTCCTTTCTTTCTTTTTTTCTTTGTGTTTTTTTTTGATAGTGTCTCTCTGTGTAACCCTTGGTGTCCTGAAGTAGATCAGCTTCCATCAAATTCAGAGACTAGTCCATCTCTGCCGCCCCAGTGCTGAGTTTAAAGACATGTGCCATCACACCTGGCATTAAGAACAGGATAATATTTCATGACATTTGAAAATGATATAAAATCCAAATTTAATGTCCATAAATAAAATTATTATTTACCATAGCCACATTCATTCATTTAAACATCTCTGACAGTTTTGTGCTGCCATACAGGAAGTGAATCCCTGTAACAGAGACCTTTTGGGCCTGGCATAACCTAAAGCATCTATTTTCTGGATCTTGACCAAAAAAACTTGCTGACTCCTGATCTAGTGCCCTATTTTGTTCAAATTAACCCTGAAACAGTTCTCAAGCAGTTAAAACTGGAATGCTTGCTGTCTGGCAATCATTTCCCTTCTTGCCCAGTGAAGAATCAGGGGTAAAGGCTTCAGGGCATCTGCATTCCATTTTCTACCTTCCATTGAAGTAGAACAAACTGCCACTGACCTGTGGTCACACTTTGTCCCCACACCTAAGTGCTCTGTGTATCCAGTTGGATCTGAATGGGCTCTGGGCATTTTGAGTCTAGACGTGGATGTTATGATTTATAGATGTAGAAGCAGAGGCTTGGCAATGCAGCCACAACCCAATGTCTCACACTAGTAAAGAGCAAATCCAGGACTCCTGCCTACAGAAACTTCATGGGGTGGAGTTACCATTGTCCAAGAGGCTGAGGAGACTTTCCTATTAACTTTCCAATTTGGACTGCCTCTCTGCATCTTGGCTTGCTGCCAAGTTATTCCAAAGCCCAGGGAAACACAGATTCTTTTCTCTTTGCATTGTTAAAAATTTTATTATTTTTTGTTTTAGTGTTTGCTTGTATGAATGTATGTGTACCATGTGCATGCCTGATGTCCAGAGGCCGGAAGAGGGTTTCAGATCCCATGGGACTATAGTTACAGTAAGCCACCATGTGGGTTCTGAGAACTGAACTTGGATCCTCTGTAAGAACATCAAGTGTTCTTAACTGCTGAACCATCTCTCTCAAGCCCTTTTTTGTATGACATTAAAAACCCATTTTTTCTCATTATGCAATTTGAAAAAAATGAACATTCATAAAGTTGTGTGTGTGTATGTGTGTATGTATGTGAATGTGTGTGTGTTACATATATTGATAGTCTCGTTAGCTACAGGGACTCCCTCTTATATATAGTTTCCATTTTGTACTAAGCTAAATTCTAAGAAACAACTGAATTCCCTGAAATAGCTTCTGTGTGAACTTAGACCACAATGTCCCACCCCATGCCTTGTTGGTTAGCTCCCAGATAGGATGAAACCCCATGGATGCTCTGATTGACTGGCCTTGATCTAGGCCAGGTTATCAGGGATGCCATCTGAGGTGTTTGAGAAGCAGTAACCCACTTAAGATGCCAGATGTGAAAAATGGTTGGAAACATACGGCATGAATGCACTCGATTGACTGACCTACCCTTGGCCTCACCCCTCTTAGTTTGTGGTCTTTTCCTTAAAAGGTTGCTCTATCTTGCCCTTGGTTAACAAGGTTTGGATCGCAATCCCAGTCATTTCCCTGATATATCAGTTTCTGAATAAAGATACTTTTGCTGACTCGAACTTGGTTTTCATAGTGGATTATTGACCAAATCCTTGGACCCTAACACATACATTGTACAAACCTGAGCGCGCGCACACACACACACACACATCTATCTATCTATCTATCTATCTATCTATCTATCTATCTATCTATCTATCTATCTATCTATCTATCTATCTATCTATCTATCTATCATGAGCCAGAACATTGTATTTTCTCAACAAAGGCTTTTGGTATTTGAATATACCTACAAAAAGCACCTATGCTCTACCCACCTTTACTAGGAAGTATCCTACTCAGAAACTTCTTCTGAATACTCATGGAAGAGCCTTTGTTTTGCTGGGTGTACTGAATCAGAACTGTGGGAGGAAAACTACTCCCAAGCTGAGGCTGGCTAAGACCAACTTTAGCTCTTAGCACCTCTTACCTTCCCCTTTACAGTTTTTTCCTCCCCCAACACCTCTTCCCACATCATTCCTGTTCAGACCTGTCCACTCTCAACCACAGGCTCCTGAATATTTTCATCTTCTATTTATCAATAGAATCTTTTGTTACCTCTTCCCAGCGAACAAACAAGATTAACCTTTCCCTGAACCCATTGCCTCTCCTGCAGCAGACAACTTCTGGCCTATTTAGAAGAGGAGACAGAGACCCTTTTGTCCAGTAGCCCAAACCAAAAGACTCAGGAGGGAACAAAAAACCAAGTTACCTACAAACTCAAAGCACATAGAAACCACAGTGGGGTTTAAGCAGACACCCAGAGAGATGGACGTATTGGGTTGTGGGCTATCCCAGTATTGTATTGGATTGTGGGGTAGCTTAGTACTCCTCAATTCACAGGTTTTATGTTCACCTGGGCTGCTATAAATGCTTCATTTGTGGGAACTCAGCCAGATCTAAGACCCTGAACCCTCTATCTTAGTACTGAGCCTTCCATACTAGAGTCTTTCAGCCACCAAAAGTCCATTATCTTTCCCATACAGTTTATAAATATCCAGAGCAAGAAAAAAAATCCTGCGTATCCCTGAAGGTGATGAAAGGGGAGGGACAGACAAAGCTTTTAAATGCTTCCAGTAAGGATGTCAGGATAATAGCAAACCAGGCTTTGAGAAGTTACTTATCTTCTTCAGTTCAGTAGTAGTCCAATTTTGCCTTTATTTTTATTTGACTTCTGATTTCTATCTAAAACATACTTGAAGACTAAACCTTCAGGTCCTTTCTGTATGTGTAGTTCAGCTCTTCATAAAGGAAGAAAATGAATGTGAACAAGTCTTATCAAGTTGAAGGCAGGACAACACACAACATCAGTGAGCTACTCAGTTTCTTGCCTGCTGCAGTTAGTGCCTGCAAACAAGGAGATGCCATTTCTTCAGAACAAACTCAGAGAGAATTACTCATTTTAGCATCTTGTCAGGATTCCTGTTAATGTGATATCAATTTCATGTTTCTTTTGTGATGTATTAACATATATACAGTGGGTATGGATATGCTTTATCAACATCTGTTACTTGGAAACATGTTTTTCCATTCTATAGTCATTGGAATGAAACCTGCAATCTTTATCTTTACTCTAACAACTATAAACAGATAACAGTCACTCAAATAAATAAATTATCACTTTTTATAATTACAAGGTAACATATTTGAGTGTGTGTGTGTGTGTATGTGTGTGTGTGTGTGTGTGAGAGAGAGAGAGAGAGAGAGAGAGAGAGAGAGAGAGAGAGAGAGAGAGAGAGAGATTGAGAGAGAGAGAGACATTATTTTCTCATTTGTAGTTTTTAGGTGCAACAGTGCAACAGGCTCTATAACATTAATCTGAGAGGCAAGAGGGCACAGAATTAGTTTTTGTCTTTTCTGTCAACTTTGGGTTTTGTTTGAGAGCTCCGATGAGCAGAAGCACTCTCTCTGTTTTCTTCGGTAATTTTAATTTGCAAGGTACACAATAGAAGATATATTCAAGTTCCCATTTTGTAGACAATTTGAAATAATGCTGACAATGCCACTCTGAGAGGTTACAATGACAAGGAGTGTTTTCCTTCTCCACATCTTCTCCCATGTAACCTAAACCCCACTAGTTTCTTCAAGGTAGCCCAGAATAGGTGAAGTCAGCAGGTGCCTGTTACATTGCTATGAGTTGGCCAATAAGAAAAATTAATATTTTATTTGACATTTCTTTGTGCTTGACACTTTCTTACTCCAATTTTCTTTTCTTCTTGCTGCATCCCTCCCATTTGGAAAAATAACTAATTCATTTAACCATGTTTCCATCTTCTACTTTCTATTTCACCATTTATTTAATCCAGAGAAATTCCCTGTGTTTCTAGTCTTTACAGACTCTCTCTTTCCATGTTATCTCACCTTTTCTTCTTCCTCCCTGGAGACATCTGGAAGCCTGATGCCACTCTATCACTTCTTTGAGTGATGGCCTCCAGTCACTCAAATCCAGAGCCTCTTTCTTCATGTTTTACTTTTTAAGGAAGTACTAGTATCTTATGTCCTAATAACTGTGACTAGCTGTTTGTTTCCTAAATCCCTTTCTTTGTTGGAATTCTGGTTTCCCTTATTTCTCTGAATGCTGTGCCTGGTAGCAGTCCTCTTTGTACTCTTTGAGGATGTCAGGATGTCAAAAGTAGATCAGATGTTTTGCTCTCTAGTCCGGGGTATCTTCAAGGGTGTTCAGCAGATAACGTCATCCTTCGGAGTAACTGAAATCTTTCTCTAAGCTCAGGGGGTCATGGAAAGCAGAGAAGAGGATAGGGTCAGATAGAAAAAAAAATCTGTGTAAAGGTGCTTTTTTGTGTCAATCTTCAAATTCCTTCCCCACTTCTAAAACTCTCAAGTTAATCCAATTTTGCATTCATCTAAGAATCTAGTTACTGAAGAAGTAGTTAGTGTTAGAGCAGGTTTTGTGTGTGGGAAAAGTGAATGAAGAGATCTGTGAAGAAAAGGCAGAACTGGTTGGGTCAGGTCTTATAAATTTCCAGGTTCCAGTTACTGGTTCTACCTTTTAAAGTAAAGACGAACATGGTGCTGAAACCGCCTCCAGGCTCTTCTCAGTCCTGGGTTTCTCAAGATCAGATGCACTGACTGGCCAGCTGGATAGGCAGTTGTGATAAAGCTGCACAAACTATTCCCGACACTGTAGGCCCCAAGGATGTTTGACGTGGAAATAAATAAAGCCAGTGCATTGATAATGTAGAGGATGAGAGAGTAGGTGGTCGATTTGATGGCACCCAAGTGAGCCTCCATGCTGGAGTCCCTAGAGCTTGTGGTGCTGTTTCCCATGTGCAGGGTGTGCCTCTTGAGTGAGATGATCAGCAGAATGGCTGCCATGATGAACATGAACAAAGGAATGAAGATCCCCACATAATATAAGAAAGCCAGGCTGAGTACATTGGTCTTAAAGAAGTACTTCAGCTTTGTGGAGTTGAAAGAAGGGATAGGAACAGAAGTGTTCACATATACATTGAAGATGTCTTTAGAGAAGAAGGAACTTAAGCCGAAGGAAACCAACACTGACAGACTCATGAGCTGAGGAATCAGCACTATGATTTTCTGCTTCACCATAAGGAACAGAGGGTAAGTGAAGTTCACAATTTTAAGACAATAGAAGACATTGAGCCAAGCAGCAAACCAGAGGTTACAGTAGTTCAGAAACACAGATATGGCTTTGAATAGTTTATACATGCCAGTATGGCTGTAAATGATGGGGAAAAATAGACTATAAGTAATGTCTATCATTATCCAGATCTGTAGCAAGAGCCTGGAAAAACTCAGCATCAACATAAGGTTCTCACCAGTGGGGAGTCTTTTGATCCTGACCCATTCAGTCCCATAGATGACTGTGATGAAGCCATTGCCAATGACGCCAATGATACAGTTTATTGTAGAGACCAGGAAAGGGATTATGATTTCGTACCTGTAAGCATAATAGTCAGGATTTGTGGTTATTATTGCCATTCTGTCTGACTCTGACTTAGGTTCCTCACTGAGAAGTTGTGTCTGCCCTGTAATCTTCCCGCTGCACTGTTACTGCAATACTTCCCCTCTTCGTTGAGAGATATTTCCTATTTTTCTTTGTCACATGACTGCAAGGAAAATGTTTGACATGCAAATTATGAAAGGATTTGGTTATTGGCTCTGACTTTGTTTTCCATAAACACCCATTTGCTTGGGAGCTTTTAGAAATGTATTGAATAGAATTTTCAAAAATGTCCAGCACAGTGTCTTTCCACCTTATTATTTTAGGCCATATGAGAAGAATCCCAAGTTAGGAATCTCAGTGTCCCATGATTTTGTTTTTAAACATATCTCACAAGACTGGGGCTACTCACTATTATTTATAAAAACATACTGCTGCCTCATGGTTCCTTGCTACGTTGCTCAGGTTAGCCTGTCATTCTCTTTCCACTGCTAGCTAAATAGCAGGGATTATAGCCATGCGCTATTGTGCTCAGTCTTCTTTCTTCCTTCCTTCCTTCCTTCCTTCCTTCCTTCCTTCCTTCCTTCCTTTTTCTCTCTTTCTTTTTCTTTCTCTCTCTTCCTTCCTTCCTTTCTTTCTTTCTTTCTTTTTATTAATAATGCCATTTTTTTTACATCTTAAATGATATCCCACTTCCCGGTTACCCCTCCACAAGCCCCCCATCCCACAACCTCCCTCTCTTCCCTCACCTTTGCCTCTATGGGTGTGCTCCCCTACCCACCCTCTTTAGCTCCACCCTCCAGCATCCTCCTATGTTGGGGCATCAAACCTCCACAGTACCATGGCCTCCCCTCCCATTTGTGTCAGACAAGACCATCCTCTGCTACATATGTATCTGGAGCCATGGGTCCCTCCCTGTACACTCCTTTGTTGGTGGTCTAGTCCCTGGGAGCACTGGGTGGTCCGACCAGCTGATGTTGTTCTTCCTATAGGGTTGCAATCCCCCTCAGCTCCTCCAGTCCTTCAACTAGCTTTCCCATAAAGGTCCTGAGTTGAGTCTAATAGTTGGCTCCAAGCATCCATATCTGCATTGGTCAGTTGCTGGCTGAACCTCCCAAGAAGCAGCCATACCAGATTCCTGTCAGCAAGTGCCTCTAGGCAAAAGCAGCAGTGTGTTGTAGTCGAGGTTGGTATTTGAAAACAGGATGGATCCCTAGGTGGTGGGGTAGTCCCCGGATGGCCCTTCCTTCAGTCTCTGATCCATTATTTTTGTCCCTGTTCTTCCTTTGGACAGGAACATTTCTGGGTTAAAAACTCTCGACCGGGGGTGGTGGTGGTGGTGGTGGTGGTGGTGGTCGTGCCTATCTACTGGAGTTGGTATCTACAAGTTCTATTTCCCCTTCTCTGCGAAAATCATCCCCGTTAGGTCCTGGGAGTCTCTCATTTCACGGGCATCTGAGAGCCTCCAGTGGCTATCCCCAGTTACTCATCCCCTCCCCTACGTATTTTATTGCCCTTATTTTGTAAGATTTAACTTTATAGTTACCATGTAAGCCAATACAAATTCATTTAGCTCATATGTGAACATCTTTCACTTACAACAACATTACTTCTGGAAAGGCCTCAAACGGCACACAGTGGGATGATGATGACACAGTCCTCCTCTGAGAGGATGGCCTTTTCTGCCTCTAAGCAGAATGGATGATCTAGTCTGTTCTGTGGACCAGCAGGCTTCATGGTATGGGTTCATGTGTCTGGTTTCCTTATCCTCCTAGTAGCATGATACCTCTCATTCAGTCAGTTGATTTTTTTCTTTTTTTTTCTTTTTTTTTTTGAGATTGAATGGTGACTTGGCTGAATTAGTCAGTGGTTTTGTGCTGCCTAATCTTATGTTAACTTGTAACAAACTTTAGCCATCCAGAGGAGGGAGCCTCACCTGAGAAAACGCCTCTATAAGACTGGGTTGTAGGTAAGCCTGGAGAGCCTTTTCTTACTTAGCAATTGATAGGAAAGGACACAGCTTATTGTGGGTAGTGCCATCCTGGGGTTGGTGATTCTGGATTGTACAAGAAAGCAGGCCAAACAAGCCACAGGGAGTAAGCCTGTAAATAGCACCCCTTCAAGGCCTCTGCATCAACTTCTGCCTCTAGGTGCGTGTCCTGCCAGAGTTCCCAGTCTTACTGCTTTTGAAGATGGGCAGTTATATGGAATTGAGAATAAAATAAACCCTTTTCTCTCCAAGTGGCTTTGGCCATGGTGTTTCAGCATAGCAATAGTAACCCTAACTAAGGCAGGTTGCTTGTTTTAAACAGGAAATATACTTTTCAATTAAACAGTACATAGCTCAGTTTGCAATATCTTTTGACACTCAGATTTGGTACCAGCTACAATTTGCTTATGAGATTGTCCTATTAGATGAAAAGGATGATAAATCATGAATTTTCACAACCCCAAATTAATTTGATTTAAAATAAAGAATTTACAAATTGGTTACTATGAAACTTAGTTGTATTGCTGGGCATGGTGGAGTTTGCCTATTATTTTAGCACTGAAGATGCTGAGACAAAAGGACAGGAAGCTTGAGAACTTTTCAAGTTCCATATAGCAAGACTGTGTGTCAAACAAACAAAATGAAAGCTAAACCCAGTCAAATTACATTGTGTTACTTGATCATGTTTGTATAAAAATAGTATTAGACAAAGATGAATATTACAAAGTGACTAAAGTATTCTACAAAGAAAAAGAAACCCTAATGTCAACATAGAGACTTATACAAAACAACTCATAGTTTCTTCAGTCATCACGGGCAGGGGCAGGAAATAGTATTTATTGACCAATCTGACATTTCATGTAAGAGGTTCACTGACTTCAGTTACTTCTCCCAGGAGAGGAGGTTAGTAACTATGAGTAGCTCTACATATTATAGAATACCAACCTTCATTTTTTTTGCTTATTTTGACTCAACTTATATATGTTTACAATAAATATGTACAAATTTCTCACATGTAGTTATTCATTTTAATTTTTCTGGTTCCATTTCTGATGGTTTTTATTCATACTTTTCTTCACCTGAGAGCAGAAAGACATGCTAGGCAGGATTTTCCTGCAACCACAAAGACTTGAACAAGAGGGCAAGAGAAGGCAGCAGTCAGGGTCTGGAAATGGGTGCTCAGGGTCTACACAGGCTGCAAGTCTAAGGTTGCCAAATCCAAGGCAGTCATAACTTTATAACTGTAGTGTTGTCAACTTCTCTCATTTATTTATTTTTAATATGGAGAGCTAGAATGGAGGTGGAACGACTGCAATGTGGCTCCTAAATTGCAAGTGTTGCAAATTTGATCTCCAAAAGCAACAGTGTTGAGAGGTGGGATTTCTTAGTTATGGTTTCCATTGCTGTGAAAAGACACCATGACCAAGGAAACTCTTATAAGGGACAACACTTAACTGGGGCTGGCACAAGTTCAGAGGTGCAGTCCATTATCATCATGGTAGGAAACATGGCAGTGTCCAGGCAGGCATGACCCTGGAGGGCTTGAGAGTTCTACATTTTGATCTGACTTCAAACAGGAGAAACTGACTCTTCCAAACTGGACAGTTTCAAAGTCCACCCCCACAGTGACATGCTTTCTCCAATAAGGTCACACCTCCTAACAGGACCACTTCCTACTGGCCAAACATATTGAAATCACCACATAGGATTTGAAAGATACATTTTATTTATTCTTAGAGAATGCAATGAATGTATTCAATGTGTTTGATCATGCCCATCCTCTCCAATTCCTTACAAATGCCAACAGATTTCTCACCCAAATTCATGTCCTTTTTTAAGTGATTCACAGAGTCCAACTAATGCTGTGTGAAATGAAATACATGGCTGTAGGATCATCTTCTGTAGTCTGGACAACCTATCAGGGGCTGTAAAATCAAAGATAACTGACTTTCCATTCTCCAGAAGCTATCTTCCATTAATATTTCTTCAATTGAGGGTGAGGCATTGTGAACTCCCCTCTCATACATATATGCTGGAATTTTGAGTGACCTACTCTTTGGCACATACCACAGATACTGTGAGAATCTAAGCCCAGGATGCTAACTTGACAAGAAGGTACTGTTTCCCAGCATGCCTTACTAGCCATGGACTCTTACAATCTTTCTATCCCCTCTTCCAAGATGTTTTCTGAGATTGTGTCATATAGTCACCTCATCTAAGGCAGAACATGTGAGAGGGTACTTTAAGAAATGATTGTTGTAGGAGTTCTGCCTTCATTAGTAGATTAACATTACTTCAGCAGTGTGTTTATTATAGACGTGAGCTCAGTCATTTCTTGCTCACTATTTTTTTCTATCTTCTTCTATGGAAAGATGCAGCAAGATGGTCTTTGCCAGATGAAAAATACCTGGCCTGATAATTCCCAGATTCCAGAACTTTAAGAAATAAATTTCTAATTTTAATAAATTGCCCTATTTGTGGCGTCCTATTATGATAGCACAGAATAGACCAAGATAGGAGGATCCATACTTCAGGAAAGATCCGACCGTGAGCCAAGGCCATTAGGGTGAAAAATTTTGTCAGCTTGGAAGAGTATTTAGTTAGGGGAAATACTCTCCACCAACACATAGAGATAGAAAATGTCTTTTCAATTTGGAGAGGAAAGAATGAAAGGAGGAGAAAGAGGAGGGAGGAGCTCTATGATAGAGACATGTGTCCTGGTCCTCTCCTTAAGGTTTCATGGGAGTATCAAAGGCTGGCAGAGCTGCAAAATAGCATTTGAATCCACCTCTTAGAAAAGCTGCTAAACTCTCATAACATCCACAGAAAGAGTTGAAAACCCATTGAAGAAATTGGTGGATCCCAAAGAGAGCAAGTGGTTATATCTGGGAGATTCAATAAGTAGTTCTGATAAAAAGGTCAACTATTCAGTTAAGGTCAATGTAAAGCCGTGGGTTATACTCCGTTCCTCTCTACCATGCCATGTGAGTGTGACACCTGAGGAGCATGGATTTTATTTCAGAGAAAACAGGAAGGACAAAACCTGGGGAAATTCAGTAAGTACAATACAGATTGTACAACCAAGCAAACATTAAAATATAATTTTCTTATGGGGTCATGTCAACTCACATGAGGGGAAATAACCTCACAGGAAGTCAGCTGAATGGTGCTTAATAACCCCTTTGTCATCCTCAATGATATATACTTTATATTTATACTTTATAATTTTTATACTTTATAAAGTTTTTATACTTTATAATTTAAAATATTAACAGTTCAGTTTACTTTCATATTTGTCAAAATTTTATCTTCTACCTTTCTATTACATGGTTGTAGCTAAGGTAAGATTTTATTGTCTACCTTTCTATTACCTAGTTTTAGCTGGCAGGATTGGCTAGGCATGGGGTGGGCTCTGAGACATTCATCTTTTCCTCTTCCAGTTCCAGCTGGTGTGGGAGACAGGAGACAGTGTCTCTTTATTTCATTGGCTGCTCTTTTCCCCTAGATTTCCTGGGATTGTTGCTTTCTTGGTCATCACCATCTGGCCATCTAACCCTTCTGAATGTCAGGCATCCATGTGTTGACTGTCATGTGATAGCTTGTTTTTGAGTTCTTCTGGTGTCTTTGGAGCAGACTTCAGTCTGCTGACTAAAACTTTAATTTTTATGAAAGTAGATTTACCTTAACTAGCATTTAGCTTTACTCATTGGCTGTTTTCTTTTGACCTGTCTTCCTCGGGTCTGTCTATGTATTGGAATTGTCTGAATTTCCCAAAGGATTCATGAAAAAAAAAACAGGCCCAAGAACATACCTAATACACTTAAACCCTCACCTGGACACCATAAAAAGAAGGGCATCTAACACTGTGAGAGAACAGCCTTTAGACGGTCATCTGACCCCAGAAAATGTGCCAGGGATTACTGACACACAAAGCATTCTAGAGGTTTCTACTATGATGCTGCCATTGGTCCATCTTGACCCAGCCCTGAGCCTTGCATCAAAAGTCCAGCATTTCTGCTGCTAGGGTCAAACCCCATCATTGCTTCAAGATAGCTAATTGGGCTGGATCATGTGACTTGATTCTTCTGGGTGTGGCTTTCAACTGGCCTCTATAACATCTAACCATTTTAAAGGGCTGTATTCATATCAGCTCCCTTGCTGGCGCTGGTAAGGTCTCTCTGAGCCATGCGGTCTCTAATTTCTTTGCTGCCATTTGCAGACACATGTACTCACAAAGATGACATTTTACTGTGCGAAACGTAACCTGTGATCTGAGCTCTAGTATTAGTGACTGAGAGTGTGGTCAAAGGCTTCAAATGCCAATGGCCAGCTTGGGGGCGGGGCGGGGACATTGAGACTACTCTGTAAATTGAAGCTAATAAACTTGATGCACCTCAAAAAAAAAAAAAGAAAAACATCCATGTCACCATTCAACCTTAATGGGTTCTGAATATTTATTCTGGAGAATAATTGAATGCTGGCCTTTTAAATTCTATTTTTGCTTAGTAAGGACTTGGTGATGATGGAGATATGTTAAGACTCATCATTCATTAAGGGGTTCTACTTTTGATTTTGTCACATGGCCTGTAGGAACAATTACAAAAGGAACAATGGTATTCAGTACACTCTGTTTGTTGCAACGACTCAGTGAATTTCTGGAGAAGACTAAGAATGATGTATTCTAACAGGTATAAGGAGTGGCAGAGGTATAGGAAATAATTATAATAGTTTACAAAACAAAGTTTTTGGTTTGTGGAGTTATATCCACAATACAGCGTTAGACAGAAGTGTAATTCTTAGACATATATCTCTATAAAAAGTAGAGAAAGAAAAGTAGATCCTAGAGGGACATATGTTCCACTTTGTTCATTAATGAATATTTTTATGTGCATATTTGACAAAGGACATAATGAAAGAAAATAGTCTGGAAGCCATTATGAAATAAGCTAGTACAGAAACAAAGACAAGAGACATGAAAAAAATGTGCAATCCAAATCTAGTGAAGGGAGAAGACAATTGAAATGTGAATAGATTTTATCTTTATTATTTATAAACCAAGTAGTTATGTATCTAAGTGAAATATCTTCCTGGAGTATGAAGTTCATGACAGATCACAAGTTGTGGAAATGTCTATTGAATGTAGTGGAAACTGTGTGTTCTATAAAGTTTTTACTACGCACAAATATGCATGTGACCAGAAACACTGTTGTTCACATGCTAAATGACATTGCTGAAGTCATGTTATTTAAATATGGCTAACAAACTGAAAGACAAATTATGTAAAAAGTTTGTTTTTTCATATTATCCAAAAGCATATTTAAAATATATTAATATAATAATTAAGTTTATTTCTTCACCATGGGTTGCAAAGTTTTATGACTGGAAATATTTTGGACAGTGTGCTCATGACAGAGATGACATTGGGAAGTACTTCAGAAATTAGGTTTTGTGAAAAGTGGAAACGTTTGAACAGTTGAATATAAATTTGTGTGCCTTTATGATTCCATTTCTGGGATGTATGGAGTTAATACTGGACTTGTACTGAAACGTGAGTTTTATGTGGCAAGTTAAGTAAGGACACAGGCTTTGCATGTGCTCATTTGCATTATTCAACAGGCATTGCTTTTTGCTACAAGTTAAAAATGGAAGATGCTACAGACGTTGCTCACCATTTGGTCTTCTGTCCAAATTGAAGATACAGAGAGTTGGCAGTTAGATACATAGTACATGGTCCAGTCAGTTCACATAAAGCAGAAGGGTCTGTCACAGCAGAACAAAGGAACTGTTGTTGGTCTGCTGAAAGAAGTAACCTTACATCATCTGAGGGGGAAAATATGCTTATACTTAGCAGTAAAGATTTTTATCACACAATTGGTCTTTTGAGAGGGAAAATCCTGTGAATGTTTCCCTGAAAGTCAACCACAGTGGTTACAAGACTGGAGATGCATCTGGCATTTCGTTTCTTAGTCCTTTTATGTGTCTCAGTTCTTAGAAATGTTATTGAGGGCATGATGAAACCTGTGATATTCTGAAAATAACTTCTCCAAAAGATTTATTGAATTCAGATTTGTGGAGGCATTCTCCCATGGTTCAGCGAGCCACCAAGTCTCACTTCTTGATCTCTGGTGTGATAGATGATGGGAAAATTAGTGCAGTGATGATTGAAGGCTAAGGTCCTACAAATGTTTTAACAAGTGTGGAAAGATTCAGTTTGGAAAGTTGTGATGGTTAATGCTGATCGTCCAATTGACAAGATCTAGAATTTTTGGAAGCAGGCCTCTAGGCATGTTTGTAAGGGAGTTTCTAGATTGTATTAATTGAGGTGGGAATACTCATGTTAACTGCAGGAAGCTCTATTCCATGGGTGGAGTTTTTAGAATGAACAAAAAAGTGTAAGACAGATGAGTACCAGCGTTTGCTCTTTCTGCATCTGACTGTGCACCCACTGTGACCAGTCTTCCCATGTCCCTATTGCTTTTCCTTTCCTGCTTTTGTGGATAGTATTTTACTCATATCAAGGATGAAATAAAGCTTACTTTTCTTAAGTTGGTCGTCTCAGGTATTTTGTCACAGTGGGAGAGGATGTGCTTAGTCCTGAAGTGACTTGATGTGCCATGGTGGGTTAATACTCCCCCTTCTCAGAGATGGAGGGAGGGATGGAGAAGGGGCCCTGTGAAGGGGTGTCTGGGAAGAGTTGGGGCACTGAGATCAGGATGTCAAGTGAATAAATTAGTTAATTAATGGAAAAATGTTTCTTTTTAAACAATGTTTTAAATTACTCATCTGAAACTTCCATACATGTTTACATATCTTGATTGTATCTAACATGCAGTCTTCAACTCCCTTGGGACCATCTAACACTATTTCTTCCCAAGTTCAGATTTGTTCATTTATTTTCCTTTGAGTCTGGTTAGTGCTGACAATATGTGCACAGATTTGGGGCCAGACACTGGAGCATGGGCAATGGCCATAATCTAAAAGAAAAAGTAACTCCCACTCCAGCAGCCATCATCTGTCAACAATTCCTCAGCTAGGAGTGAGGCCAGGTAGCCTCTCTAAATTTGGGCTTAAAATGAAGATTCAATAATTAGCTTTGTGAATAGTTCTTTTTTGTTATTAAACTATACAGAGCTAGATATTGGCCTTTGTGAATAGTTGGTAACCAAGACTGAATTCTGTGTTTATGTTGCAACGTGATACATTTAACATATAGTTTTGACATCGATGGAAATTAAAAAAATATTGAGATTCCAAAACAAAAGATAATTAACTGTGAGAGAAATGTTAAAAATAAAATATTTCTACTTTTACCTTCCCGTAAGTACTGAAATTATGACCATCATTGTACGTACACACTTATAGGGACTTTGGCAAACTGAAGTAGTTGTTTTCCAGGTAGCTAGTTTGAATTTTCCTATAACACTCGTAGATCTTCATGTCTTTGTTTTCTGCACATTCAGAAGTCTTATGTGACCCTGTTAATGCAAGTCTGGCACCTTCAAGGAGTTATGTAATCCTTAGCACTTTTCACCACGAGAGGGAGCTGATGAATGAAGCTTTCTGTAAGAGGAGCAACTCCTTAGTTCATCCACTGGTGAGCAATCACAGTCTTTCTCAGTGAGAGCCTCTTGAGGAAAACCTTCTCTAGTTTAGGCAGTTGGCAAAGAGTTTTACCAATCCACCTTTTAGGAAGAGTTCTTAATTTTTGTTATTATGTTCAGGATTATATATTTTCATCAAGTATTATCTTTTTTAATATTATTTTATTTGTTATTTTATTCATTTACATTTCAAACGTTGTCCTCCTTCCTGGTTTCCCCTCTGCAACCCCTCCATCCCCTCCCCCTCCCTTTTGCCTCTATGAGGGTGCTCCCCCACCCACTCACCCACCCACCCATTCCCTCCTCACAGCTCCTGCATCCCCTTACCCTGGGTTATCAAGCCTCCACAGACCAAGGGCCTCCCCCTCCACTGATGCCAGATCAGGCAGTCCTTTGCTACATATATAACTGGAGCCGCGAGTTCCTCCATGTGTACTCTTTGATTCATGGTTTAGTTCTTGGGAGCTCTGGGTGGTCCAGTTAGTTGATTCTGTTTTTCCTATGGGTTGCAAATCCCTTCAGCTCCTTCAGTCCTTCCCCTAGCTTTTCCATTGGGGTCCTTGGGCTCAGTCTGGAGGTTGACTTTGAATATCTGCATCTGTATTGGTCAAGTGCTGGCAGAGTTTCTCAGGGGACAGTTATACCAGGGTCTGTCAGCAAGCACTTCTTGGCATCAGCAGTAGTGTCCAGGTTTGGTGTCTGCATATGGGATGGATCTCTAGGTGGGACAGTCTCTGGATGGCCTTTCCTTCAGTCCCTGCTCCATTATTTTTGTCTCCACATTACCTTTGGATAGGAACAATTCTGAGTTTAAATTTTTGCGATGGGTGTGTGGTCCCATCCCTCAACTGGGGGATGTGCCTATCTACTGGCCTCTACAGATTCTATCTCCCCTTTGTTGGGTATTTCAGCTAATGTCATCCTAGTTAGGTCCTCGGAATCTCTTGCTTCCCTGGCATCTGGGACTTTCTAGTGGTTACCCCCAGTTCCCCATCCTCCACTGCTACATATTTCTGTTCAATTTCCTGACCGTCTGGACTTCTTTCCTGTCTCTTCCCATAAGTTATCCTGGCTCCCTCTTTTTTCTCCCCCTCCTCTCTTACACCCAGGTCCCTCTCTCCATCTACCTCCTAAGATTATTTTGTTCCCCCTTCTAAGTAGAATTGAAACATCCACACTTTGGTCTTCTCTCTTTTTAAGCTTTATATGGTCTGTGAGTTGTATTGTGGGTATTCTGAACTTTTGGGCTAATATCCACTTATCACTGAGTACATACCATGTATGTTCTTTTGTGTCTGGGTTACCTCACTCAAGACGATCATCCATTTGCCTGTGAATTTCATGAAATCATTGTTTTTAATAGCTGAGTAGTACTTCATTATGTAAATATACCATGTTTTTTTTGCATCTGTTCTTCTGTTGAGGGATATCTGGATTGTTTCCAGCTTCTGGCTACTATAAATAAGGCTGTTATGAACATAGAGGAGCATATGTCCTTGTTATGTGTTGGAATGCATTTGGGTATATTCCCAATAATGGTATAGTTGGGTCTTCAGGTGAAACTATTTTCAATTTTCTGAGGAACTGCCAGACTGATTTCCAGAGTGATTGTACCAGCTTGCAATCCCACCAGCAATGAAGGAATATTCCTCTTTATCCACGTCCTCACCAGCATCTGCTATCACCTGAGTTTTTGATCTTAGCCATTCTGACTGGTATGAGGTAGAATCTCAGGGTCGTTTTGATTTACTTTTCCCTGATGACTAAGTATGTTGAACATTTCTTTAGATGTTTCTTGGCTATTCGAGATTCCTCAGTTGAGAATTCTCTGTTTAGCTTTGAACCCAATTTTTAAATAGGGTTATTTGTTTCACTGAAGTCTAACTTCTTTATTTCTTTGTATATATTGGATACTAACCCTCTATCAGATGTGGGGTTGGTAAAGATCTTTTCCCAATGTGTAGGTTGCCGTTTTGTCCTATTGACAGTGTCCTTTGCCTTACAGAAACTTTTAAATTTTATGAGATCTCATTTGCCAATAATTTATCAATGGCCTGAACCATTCCAATACATTTCAGACTTTCAAAGTATTATCTTTTTAAACAGAATAGTTATATTTATTTTTGAAAAGCAATAAAATTTCTAATTTCCTAAGTGATCTATTTTCAAGCAACTACAGAGTTTATTTCCAAAGAAAATAGGAGTCAGAATAATAGAATTATGGTCTGTGAACAGGTGTAGCCCTAGTGCCTTCTGTATAGGGTGAATAAACTTAGAAGCGAATAATGTAAATTCGAAAACCTATTGAGATAATTTTTGGGATGTCAAGGAATGAGTTTAATAGGGTTTTCACATTTGTATTTGGTTTTTATTCAAATTCTCTGCTGCTTCTTTACCCATGGGTAGTTTTAAAAATATTTACTTATTTATTTGTTTATTTATTTATTTAATGTATATAAGTACACTGTAGCTGTACAGATGGTTGTGAGCCATCATGTGGTTGCTGCAAATTGAATTCAGGACCTCTGCTCTCTCTGGCTCCTCTCTCTCTGGCCAAAAGATTTATTTATTATTATATCTATGTACACTGTAGCTGTCTTCAGACATACCAGAAGAGGGTGTCAGACCTCATAACAGATGGTTGTAAGCCATCATGTGGTTGGTGGGATTTGAACTCAGGACCTTCAGAAGAGCAGTCAGTGCTCTTAACTGCTGAACCATCTCTCCAGTCGACCAATGGGTAGTTACTTGCCTTATTAGGCTCCTTTTATTTACTCAGGAATTAGTTGCATAATTCATTGAAGTAATTATCTGTACGTAGGTATAGTTGTACACAATGACTTATTTTTCAACAAAGCTCAAGTCTCTTTCTTAACATGAATATGTAGTGAGTATTCATTATTTGGTTGGAAATAAATAGTAAAGGAGATGTAACTATCTTCCAAAAAAGAACATTTACTTAGTGTGGACATGGGGACAGTGTGTGACAGAGAGGAATTAGTGAGTTTGGGAAGAAGACATGATAGGTAAACAAATGATATAACTCATGTCAATCAAAGTATTGATTTTCTACAAGCATGTGACAGCTATGCAATGGGAGAAAGAATAGTGTTCATAAGTGTTGATGGAAAAATCAAATATCCATGTCAAGTCTTCTTTTTCATGAAAAATTAACAGAAACAGATTGTAGACTTAGATATAGGAAGATATATGTATACATCTTGGAGATGAGACCTAAAACACAAATAATCAAATGAAAATGATTTAAATTTTATTTAAAAATGATTTTTATGTTCCAAATGGTGTGAAATGAAAGGGTAGCTCACAAAATGCAAGAGAATATTTGCAAACCATTATCTTTATATAATAGACTATTAAATAAAGATATTATGTAAAAGTTCATACTAATGAATAATAAGAAAAACTCAATTAAAAATGGGCAAATAATTTGGATATTTTTCCAAAAGATAGAGAAATAGTAAAAAAAAATCAGGTGACAACATCTCACTAGCCATTAGGAAATGTACATTAAAACACACAAAAGGAGCTATTACCCCACACTGCTATTATACCACACCTATTAGGGTGGTAAAATGAAAAGGTGATGTCACATGTTGGGGGCAATGTTTAGAAATGGAAATTGTTGTCTACTGCTGGTGGATGTGAGTGATGTGGACACTTTGTCACAGAACATAGTAGTTTCTGAAAAAAATGGAGGAAAATAGGGTGAAGTGTTAGAGGGAGAGAGCAGATATAGGTTCCTTTCTCTAGAGTAAATGGTTTCTGGTGGTGGCATTATTTAAAATCTTGTGGTAGTGAAGAAAAGTTTTGGCAAGAAGGCAACACTTGGTATTTACTCAAGGAAAGTCTGGATAAAGCACATAGGTTCTGATCTACCTCCTTCTCTCTTGCCTTCTGAGCATGCCTTTCCTCTGGTATATGCACCTTCCTACTTCAGTTCTGCATATTTCTATGAAAGATGCATTGAATGGAAATGTCATCTCTCGATGTTTTCCTGAAAGTTAACAGAGAAATCTCCACTATCCAATAGGGAAGGTATGTAACAGTTTGCTAATTATGGATCTTGAACTTGCACTGTGTTCCCTGAGTGTAAGTCAATGATCATAGGTAGACATGTAACTAAAGAAGTGATCCTACAGTTGTCACTCACCTCCAAACCAAGAAAACTCTTCAAAGAGATTTTGCAATAAGAGGAGAGCAATGTGCTAGCTAGTGGATCTCCTCAAGGCCTTTCCCACACATCCTTAGTTTTGGTTAACCCACCCACTACTTCTCCCTCCCCGATCCCATTGCCTTCATCTCCAGGTGATCTCTTAACACTCAGTATCCATCTCTCTCTCTCTCTTTTTTTAAATTACATGCTGTCATGGTTTGTATATGCTTGGCCCAGGGAGTTTCACTATTTGGAGCTGTGACCTTGTTGGAGTAGGTGTGTTACTGTGGGTGTGGGCTTTAAGATCCTCATCCTAGCTGCCTGAAAGTCAGTCTTCCACTAGTAGCCCTCAGATGAAGATGTAGAACTCTCAGCTCCTCCCGCACTGTGCCTGCCTAGATGTTGCCATGCTCCCACCTTGATGATGATGGACTGAACCTCTGAACCTGTAAGCTAGCCCCAAATATATGTTGTCTTTACAAGAGTTGCCTTGCTCATGGTGACTGTTCACAGCAGTAAAACCCTAAGACACATGTGTTCTACTGTCTTTCTACTTAATTTTTTTTAAGTTGAACCATGAAATAGAAGTCAATAGAGCTTTTTATGCACCTTTCCTTTAAGCAGAGCTCCTAAGTTTTAAGTGCCATTAGCCACTACTCTTCTATGCCTGGCCAAATTCTTTAGCATTTTTGTTATTTGTTGCTACTAATTTTTAAGTTAGCACACAAAGTAATGGGTTTTATTACAGCAGCTATGTACACACATGCTATCTCACTACATTCTAATTTGTCTCCCTTTCCCAACTCTTTTCCCTGTGTTGCTTTTGTTGGTTCCTTTCTTTCTGTCAAATAGTCACTCCTTCTGCCTTCGTATCACATGAATTACATTCCCTCTTCTTTTAAGATCTCTTCCTCTTCTAATAACATTATTTCTGATTTCATGGCCTTCACATAGAGTAATGCAGACATATATACACATAAATAACACAAGCATTATTTCATTTTAAATGATATTTTAAGTGTCTTTGTTGAAAATTTCACAGACACAGTCAATGTATATTGATCATATCCATTCCTAGCTCCATGATCCAACTGCCCCCAAACAAATCTGCCTCCCAACTTCATGTCATCTTGTCTTTTTATAAGTAACCCACCGAGTCCAGTTAGTGCTTCTATATGCATATGAATGTAAGACTACCTACCCATTGGGGCATGGACAATAAGTCAGTAATCACACCCTGAAGGAAAAGTGACACACTCTCTCTCCCTCAGCTGCAATCAACTGCCAATACGGGTTCAGGTAGGGGTGATAGACCTCAGGACCCTTGCCCATCCGTGATAGATTTTCCTATTTCCCTCTCAAAGTTTCCTCCAACTCCATCTGAAAGTCTTTGACTTCCAAATCATCTTTCTCTCTCTCACTCATCTTTAAAAATTATTAATCCTATAGGAATTCCATGCAATGATTTTTGATCACATTCACCCTCAACTCTTCCCTTTAATTCTTCCCAGATTCACCCACCACCTCTCTGCTTCCTCAACTTCATGTTCTCTTTTCTTTTTCTTAACATTTAATAACCAATTGCCTCCAATTTGTGCTTTCAATAAACATCTGCTGGGGCCATCCACTGGAGAATGGTAGACCTACGTGGAGCCACACCCTTTCAACTCCCCTTTTCCCAGAAGTTGTCAGCTTTCCATACCTCCTTAGTTAGGGGTGAGGGCTCATGAGCCCCTTCTCACTTCATACTAGAATGTTGATTGCCTTGATCTTGTGAAGGTCTTGTGCAAACAGCCACAGCTCTTGTGAGTTTATGAGTGCAGTTTTCTTCTCATGTCTAGTAGACACTCTTTTGTTCTGATCCTCTTGATCTCTGGTTCTTGTAATCGTCCTGTCCCCTTTTCCATGATAGTCCCTGAGTTACGGTGTGTGTGTGTGTGTGTGTGTGTGTGTGTGTGTGTGTGTGTGTGTGTGTGTGTTGGGGAGTGTTGATATAGATACAAATCACTTGTGGCTGAGTACTCCACAGTTGCTTATTCTCTATAGTTTGTCCAATTGTAAATCTTTGCATTAGTCATTGCCCACTGTAGAAAAACCTTCTTTAACCAAGGTGGAGAGCAGCACAAATCTATGCGTATAAACATATTTAGAAGGCAGTTTGTCAACATGGTACCACATATGTAAGAAAATGTAGTGTCTCTCTTTTCTACTCTTATTATTCTTGAAATGATTCCTAGTTCCATCTGTTTTCTACACGCGTCATGATTTCTTTTCCTTTGCACCTGAAAAACTTTCTTTTGTACATGTACCATATTTTCTATATCCATGTTGATAGACATCTAGGTTGTGTCCTTTTCCCACTAATAGTGAATAGTGAAACAATAAACATGGATGTAGAAGAGTTTCTGTGGTATGTTGGCTTCAGGGTCCTTTGGATATATGCCCAGGAGTAGTATCGCTGGGTAATATGGCAAGAGCCTGTCTTCAGGTTCTTGAGAAATCTCTGCACTAATTTCTGTAGTGACTGGAGAGTTTATGTTCTCATCAACAGTTTAAAGGGTTCCTGTTGCCTCACAGACTCTCCAGCATTTGTTACCATTTTTTTTCTTTTTGATAGGCATTCTAACTTGTGTGAGCATGACTGTCAAAGCAAGACTACATTTCCTTGATAGATAAAGACATCGAACATCTTCAAAAATATTGTTTGACCCTTTGTATTTCTTTCTCTAAGAACTCTTTGTTCATTTTATCAGTTCCCTTAGGGACTGCATAATTGTTGTTCTGCCTCCACAGTTCTTCCCATATTCAAGATATTAACCCCCTTTTGATGTATAGTTAGCAGAGATTTCTGCTGTTTAGTAGGCTGTTTGTTCACTTTGATGATTGCTTTCTTTGCTGTGTAAGAGCCTTTTAGCTTCATTTGTCATTTTTCAGGATTCTTTCTTGAGTTATTGGATTTTCTTTCCAGAAAGGCATCATTTGTACTTAACCTAGATCTTGAGATATTTTCTCTGTCTTTTTTCTTGAGAAATTTCAAAGTTCCATGACTTCCATTAAGGTCATTTTAAATTGAGTTTTGTTCAGGAGAATAGATGTAGATCTAGATTGGTTACTTCCTCGATTGAAATAAAAATGCCCTTTCATTTTTTTCCTCTGGCTTTTAGCAATACTGATGAGAATTCTACTGTTACTTTTTATGTCTGCCTTGTAGTTGAGTTGACATTTTCTCCTGACATCACATAGTCTTTTTTGCTTTATATTTCTTCCTTTTAATTTTATTATTTTTATAATTTCATATGTGTGTATAATATATCCTTACTACTCTATCTTCCACCCTCTTTTATTTCTTCCTACCCCTATGATTTTCCTCTTTCTCCCTACCTGTCCCTTTCCCAGTCATAATTTAGGGTTTTGTTTTGTGACCATCTATCTGTGTGAGCAATGGAATTCAACCATCCATTGGATCCTGGTAGATTATTATGATCCTGGCAGATCACTGTGATAGATATTCTTGGTTGTCAACTTGACTACTCTTGGAATCAACTAAAACTCAAGCAGTTGAGTACACCTGTGAGGGATTTTTCCTAATTAAATCATTCAAAATGAGAAGACTCACCTTTAATACAGATCTTTTGAGGTGAGAAAATTCACCTGTAATCTGGGCCATACTTCCTACTGGCAGTCAATAAAAAGGACATGGAGGAAAGAAGCATGTTCTTATTGCCTGCTTGCCCTTGCTTTAGCTAGGAAGTTCATTAGTTTACTGGTATTAGAATCTACTTCTTTGGTCTTTTAGCATATTTTAAAGATGATCTGAGACATCCAGTCTCATTGTCTGAACAACTACTGGATTCTTGACTTGTGGTAGATAGTTATTGCTGCTGGACTAGCTGGACCCAGCCTGTAAGTTACTTTAATAAATTCTCTCTCTCTCTCTCTCTCTCTCTCTCTCCCTCCCTCCCTCCCTCCCTCCTTCCCTCCCCATATCAGTTTTGTTCCACTAGAGAACCTTGGCTAATATGGTCACCGTGATTGTTTATACCATATCCTGGAGAAGTTCTTCTCTGTTCATGCATATTTGGGTTTCCAAACCCTTGTTATGTTTTGATGTCTTTTATTTCCCCAGAATTGGAATGCTTTCTGGTATAATTTAATTGAAGAATTTTTCTTTTCCATTACCAATTGTTTTAGCTCTATGTTCTGGCTTTTGACTGTATCCCAATGTTTAACCAACCTTCTCTCCATCTGTATATTTTTCCCTTCTGCTCTATAAAGTCTGAATTCTTTCACGCTATTTTTCTGATTCATTGAGGTTTTCATTTTCAGCATTTTTATTTTTCAAAATCATAACTTCTTTAGAGATGTTTTCCTTCCATGCTGCTGACATTCCCATGCTTATTTATGATTTTCTCATCCATTTTGATGAGATTTCCCTCTATATTGCCATTTCTGGGTCCTGAATTTAGTCTGTAATAGGTCCCCAGATCTTAGCTCAGCTAATGCCATATTGGAGGCACCATTCTGACCTTAAAACCCAGCACATAGGCCCCAGAACTTGCCAAAATGGGAACAAAAACCTAATCCATCAAAGAGAATCTATAGTTCAAGGAAAGTCCCTAAATGTTCTAACCTTTCTTTTTGACTTCTAGTTCTGATTCTTGATAACTAAAGTATAACAACCAGGATGTGGTTTTTTTGTACAAAACAACAGCAACAACAACAACAGCAACAACAACAACACCACCACCACCAACAACAAAGGGTTATAAGCTTGACAGTTCATGATTTGGACAGATTCTCCACCACAGAGAATTTGTGGTCTATGGTGGACTTATTTCACAAGCCTCTTGTTTATATCCTCTTTAAGGTCATCCATTAGTTTTTTAATAGGAAATTTTGAAATATTCATGTGGTAATTTACTTATTTCAACATGTGTGAGTTCAGCAGTTTAATTATAATTTTTAGGAGCAGTATAACACAACATTGCTTTTCCATGTTTCTCAAATTTCTGTGTTGTGACTGAGTCACCTGCTGTTTTGGATCTAGCTTCATTTTATTGTGAGTCTTCATATGAAGCAACTGAATCCTGAGTCCTTAATCCAAGGACAGCATAAGAGAAAAGAAAGAACAGCAACATAAAACCATACAAGATACAGGAATAAACGCAAAATAGATTAAAGTTCTCATATCACTAGTTACAAAAACAGACAACTCAAACACTGCTGCAAAATGTGCTATAAGTTATAAATTATTTATAAATGAAATATTTATGAATAATATGAATGAAAGAAAGGAGAGGCAGAAACTGAGAGCAAGGTTAAGGAAAAGAAACAAAGAGGAGAGTGGAAATGAATTGTTATGGTAATGGGATAAAAAAAACAAGAAAAGAGAAAAAATTTGCAACAATGAACAAGTTCAAAACAGTTTTAGATAATTACAATAAAGGAATAATATAGGTGTATTTAAAATATGTAGAAAAAAGATAATGAAGCGAGAAGAAAAAAACTTTCTGAAAAGAGAAGTGACAATAGATATATGAACAATATCAGAGCACTGTATCATGAATGAGAAAGTGAAAGTACAACATTTTCCCCAAAACAAACAGTAAAAATGTTGCTAACGTTCAATAAAAAAGGAAGCAAGAGTCAGAAAGCAAAAGATGCTATGTCAGAGTGTTTCCTTCTTGGGTTCTTAGAAAATGGACAGTATCAGCTATATGTGTGAGGACTGATGAATTAAGCTCGTAACTCTTTCTCTTGACCAAGGCTCAAACACATACCTGATGTGCTTCAGTTATCTTCCCACTGTACCATTGTCTCTTCCTTACGTACCAGGAACCTCTGCTGGCCATACTTGGCATTGCAGTTAATGGGCTGGGCACTTCCATTTTCCCTGAGCAGATTAACATTCTAGCCTGGAGTATCTTCCAAGGGCAGTGGGCATGTGTGAAATGAGATCTGTACAGGTGGAGGGCCTGTCTTCATTTTTCTTTTTTTTTTAAAATTAGATATATTCTTTATTTACATTTCAAATGATTTCCCCTTTCCTGCATCCCCCCCCTCCTCGAAAGTCCCATAAGCCCTCTTCCCTCCCCCATTCCCCAATCAATCCCTTCCTGCTTCCCTGTCCTTAGACCTCCTGAGTACTTAATCACATTGCACAACAATGCAGCCATGAATATATAGCACACTATTTTCTGAATTTTCAAGATCAGTAGTTGTGAATGACACAAAGGCGACTCCAGGGTTGAATTCACCTCCTTTCCTCAGTATCAGAGCTTTCAAACTCCAGTCCATTCACAGATAATTAGAACTTCCCCCAGTCATAGACTATGGACCTAATTTTTTTTATGCAGTTTCTTGCCTGAACCAAGCTTTGTACCACCTGCAGTTTGGCTTACTGGCCTGTGGTCCTCCTGCTCTCCACAACTGCTTTCATAGGCCTTCACTTATTTAGGGGGCTGTCACAGGCTAAATTGTGGCCCCTGATCTGTGATTTTTTTCTTGTTTTAAGGCCCCAGGGTAGTTTAGTTCTTGACAGTAGGACATCCTCTCCCTCTTGTGTGTCTTATATAGTTCAGGCTCTCCTCTTTATTCACTATGGAACCAAGGATAACCTTGAACTCATGCTTCTATCTCTACCTTCCAAGTCCTGCAGTTATTGGTGTGTGATGCCAACAATAAAACTAGCTAACAATAGGTTCCCTTTTAAGATGGTGTCTGTCTGCCACCCTTGGGGTCATACAGATGACAGATCTGACCCTAATTTACCTCTGATCTGTGCACTGGAGGAAGTGCCCTTTCTCACCAAACTTGAACACTGGACTTGAAGCTTATGAGGGATTGTACTGACGGGAGGTTTTCTCAATTTTCACTTACCTTTTGAATGCAGTTTAGGCTGTGTCATCCATCCCAACCAAGGAGTCTCGTCTAGAGCTGTGTTCAGCTCACTTCTTATTGGTATGCTACCTGTTCTTTTTTCCCCCACACCTGCCTTCCTTCCTCTCTCTCTCTCTCTCTCTCTCTCTCTCTCTCTCATTGGATATTTTCTTTATTTACGTTTCGAATGTTTTCCCCTTTCCAGGTGTCCGCTCTGAAAATCCCCTATTCCATCCCCCTTCCCCTGCCTCTATGAGGGTGCTCCCCCACCCACCCATTCCTGTCTTCGGGCATTCTCCTACACTGGGGCACTGAACACCAGCAGGCTCAAGGGCCTCTCCTCCCACTGATGTCCAACAAAGTCATCCTCTGTTACATCTGTGGCCGGAGCCATGGGTTGCTCCATGTATATTCCCGGGTTCGTTGTCTAGTCCCCATGAGCTCCAGGAGGGGTTGGTCTGGCCTGTTGACACTGTTGCTCTCTCCATGGGACTGAGAATCCTCTCAGCTCCTTCAGTCACTTCTCCAACTCCTCCATTGGGGAACCTGCACTCAGTCCAATAGTTGGCTGAAAACATCTACCTCTCTATTTGTCACTTTCAATAGCCTTGTGACTTTCTGAAACTCCCCCTTTTCTCTTGTTGGATTAGAATCTATTTTTAAAATTGTAATCTTGTAGAGATAACTTCTCCTGGACAAATTATAAAAAGCCAAAGTGTTTGCAGATAGACAGTGCTAAATATCTCTTGAAAAAAGTTCCCTGGTTGAGAAGCACTGCCTTGTTTTTGGAGCATCATATCCATTTAGAGGTGATGCCTTACTAGTTTTGTGAATCTTGAAGTGAGAGGGTCTTCAGCTGCCTGTAATAGCATAGAAACAGAATGCAGGGCGACCTCTGTTCCAGGGATCAACTACACTGAGGATACAGGTACCCCGGTTCTCCCCAATATAACATCGCTTGGGACACAGCCTGTTGGGCTTCCATCTGTGCCCGAGAGCGGGACAGCGCTGCGGTCGTCTGGGCACCAGCTCTGCTGTGGGCCGTCTGCACTGCAGAGTGATCTGCGCCAAGAGAGTGCAGAGTGCACTCAGCCATCTTTGCTCCTGCAACAGGGCAACTGGAACCTCTAGACACAGGGTCAAGCATAATATCTCTTGGGTCTCAGCCAGCTTGTGTGCTCCCTGCTCCCAAGAGCTGGGCAGGTTTGCCTTAACCGACTCGCCAGCTCTGCTGTGGGACTTCTGGCCTACAGAGGGATCCCCCGCTCTGGGAGAGATCACATACCCCTGCACAGGGCGGGAGCCTACCAGCCTCTCTTTGGCGACCTCTGCTCCACTATGCTGAGCCTTTGGATGTACAGGGATTCCCCAATATAACATCACTTGGGGCAAGGCACATCAGGGCTCCAAAGTTACTCAGGAGCAGGGCAGGCCCCAGAAATCAGTGCCAGGGGAATCCCGGTAATCCGGGGGGGGGGGCGGTGTCAGAAATAGCCTTGCAAGCTCACAGGAGGTCCAACCAACAGCCAGTGACAGCAGGACCAACTAACCCCGGAGGCAACCAGATGGCAAAAGGCAAACGTAGGAACGTTATTAACAGAAATCAAAGTAATATGGGACTATCCGAACAAAACTCTCCAACAGCAGCAAGTCCTGGATACCCCACCACACCCGAAAGACAAGATCTGGATTTAAAATCACTTCTCATGATGCTATTAGAGGATTTCAAGAAGGACACAAATCTCATAAAGAATTACAGGAGAACATGAATCAACGGTTAGAAGCCCTTACAAAGGAAACACAAAAATCGCTTAGAGAAATGCAGGAGAACATGTGTCAACAGATGGAGGCCCACAAGGAGGCAACACAAAAATCGCTTAAAGAAATGAATCAATGGGTAGATGCACTTTCAAAGGAATCACAAAAATCGCATAGAGAAATGCAGAAGAATATGGGTCAACAGATGGATGCCCATAGGGAGGCAATACAAAAATTGCTTAAAGAAATGAATCAACGGATAGATGCCCTTACAAAGGAAACAAGAGAATTGCTTAAAGAAATGCAGGAGACTATGGATCAACAGATGGAAGCCCATGAGGAGGAAACACAAAAATCGCTTAGAGAAATACAAGAGAACTTGGGTCAACAGGTAGAAATCCTGAAAGAGGAAATGCAAAAAATCTTAAAGAAATACAGGAAAATACAAACAAACAAGTGAAGGATCTGAACAAATTCATCCAGGATCTAAAAAAGGAAGTAGAAACAACTAAGAAATCACAAAGGGAGACAACTTTGGAGATAGAAAACCTTGGGAAGAAATCAGGAGTCATAGATGCAAACATCAACAATAGAATACAAGAGATGGAAGAAAGAATCTCAGGTGCTAAAGATACCATAGAAAGCATCGACTCAACAGTCAAAGAAAATGCAAAATGCAAAAAACGTGTAACCCAAAACATCCAGGAAATCCAGGACACAATGAAAAGACCAAACCTAAGGATTATGGGTATAGATGAGAGTGAAGATTTGCAAATTAAAGGGCCAGTAAATATCTTCAACAAAATTATGGAGGAAAACTTCCCTAACCTAAAGAGAGAGATGCCGATGAACGTACAAGAAGCCTACAGAACTCCAAACAGACTGGACCAGAAAAGAAATACCTCCTGTCACATAATAATCAAAACGCCAAATGTACTAAACAAAGAAAGAATATTAAAAGCAGTAAGAGAAAAAGGTCAAGTAACATACAAAGGAAGACCTATCCGAATCACATCAGACTTCTCACCAGAGACTATGAAAGCCAGAAGATCCTGGGCAGATCTCATGAAGACACTAAGAGAACACAAATGCCAGCCTAGACTACTATACCCAGCAAAACTCTCAATCACCATAGATGGAGAGACCAAGATATTCCATGATAAAACCAAATTTTCACAATATCTTTCCACAAACCCAGCCCTGCAAAGGATAATAGGTGGAAACCACCAATACAAGGAGAGAAATAACACCCTGGAAAAATGCGAGATAGTAACCTTCTTGCATCAAACCCGAAAATAGATAACCACTCAAACATAAAGATAGCGTTATGAATAGCAGGTGGCAATACTCACTATTCCTTAATCTCTCTTAATAGCAATAGTCTCAATTCCCCAATAAAAAGATATAGACTAACAGACTGGATACTTAAACAGGACCCAGCATTTTGCTGCATGCAGGAAACACACCTCAGTGTCAAAGACAGACACTACCTCAGAGTGAAAGACTGGAAAACTATTTTACAAGCAAATGGTCCCAGGAAACGAGCTGGAGTAGCCATCCTAATATCAGATAAAATAGACTTTCAACCTAAAGTCATCAAAAAAGACACAGAAGGACAGACACTACATACTGATCAAAGGAAAAATCCACCAAGAAGAATTCTCAATTCTGAATATCTATGCTCCAAATGCAAGGGCACCCTCATTCATAAAAGAAACTTTACTAAAGCTCAAAGCACACATTGCACCTCACACAATAATAGTGGGTGACTTCAACACCCCGCTCTCTGAAATGGATCATTTAGGAAAGCAGAAACTAAACAAGGACACAGTGAATCTAATTGAAGCCTTGGATCAAATGGAACTAACATATATATAACATTTCATCCTAGAGCTAAAGAATACACCTTCTTCTCAGCACCTCATGGTACCTTCTCCAAAATCGACCATATAATTGGTCACAAATCAGACCTCAACAGATATAAGAAGATCAAACTAATCCCATGCCTCCTATCAGATCACTATGGAATAAGGGTGGCCTTCAATGGCAACAAAAACAACAGAAAACCCACATACACATGGAGGCTGAACAATGCTCTACTCAATGATAACTTGGTCAAGGAGGAAATAAAGAAAGAAGTCAAAGACTTTTTAAAATTTAATGAAAATGAAGGCACAAAATACCCTAATTTATGGGACACAATGAAAGCGGTGCTAAGAGGTAAATTCATAGCCCTGAGTACCACCAAAAAGAAACAGGAGACAGCATACACTAGCAGCTTAATGGCACACCTGAAAGCCCTGGAACAAAAGAAGCAAATACACCCAAGAGGAGTAGAAGGCAGGAAATCATCAAATTCAGGGCTGAAATCAATCAAGTAGAAACAAATAAAACCATACAAAGAATCAACAAAACTAGGAATTGATTCTTTGAGAAAATCAACAAGATAGATAAGCCCTTAGCCAGACTAGCCAGAGGGCACAGAGACAGTTTCCAAATTAACAAAATCAGAAGCGAAAAGGAGAGATAACAAGAGAAACTGAGGAAATTCAAAAAATCATCAGATCCTATTGCAAAAGCCTGTATTCAATACAACTAGAAAATCTGGAGGAAATGGACAATTTCCTAGACAGATACCAAATACCAAAATTAAATCAGGATCAAATAGACCATCTAAACCATCCCATAACCCCAGAAGGAATAGAAATTGTCATTGGAAGTCTTCCAACCAAAAAAAAGCACAGGTCCAGATGATTTTAGTGCAGAATTCTATCAGACCTTCAAAGACCTAACACCAATACTCTTCAAACTATTCCACAAAATAGAAAGAGAAGGAACACTACCCAACTCGTTCTATGAAGCCACAATTATGCTAATACCAAAAGCACACAAAGATCCGACAAAGAAAGAGAATCTCAGGCCAATCTCTCTTATGAATATCGATGCAAAAATACTCAATAAAATTCTTGCCAACCGAATTCAAGAACACATCAAAACGATCATTCACCACGATCAAGTAGGCTTCATCCCAGGGATGCAGGGATGGTTCAATATAAGGAAGTCCATCAGTGTAATCCACTACATAAATAATCTCAAAGAAAAAAATCCACATGGTCATTTCATTAGATGCTGAGAAATCATTTGACAAAATTCAGCATCCTTTCATTTTAAAGGTCTTGGAAAGATCAGGAATTCGAGGCCCATATCTAAACATAGTAAAAGCAATTTACAGCAAACCGGTAGCCAACATCAATCTAAATGGAGAGAAACTTGAAGCAATCCCACTAAAATCAGGGACTAGACAAGGCTGCCCTCTCTCTTCATATCTTTTCAATATAGTACTTGAAGTTCTAGCTAGAGCAATTAGACAACAAAAGGAGGTCAAAGGGATACAAATTGGAAAGGAAGAAGTCAAACTATCACTATTTGCAGACAATATGATAGTATACTTAAGCGACCCAAAGAACTCCACCAGAGAACTCCTACAGCTGATAAACAACTTCAGCAAAGTGGCCGGATAAAAAATCAACTCGAGGAAATCAATAGCCTTCCTATACTCAAAGGATAAGCAGCTGAGAAAGAAGTAAGAGAAATGATACCCTTCACGATAGCCACAAACCATATAAAGTATCTTGGTGTGACTCTAACCAAACAAGTGAAAGATCTGTATGACAAGAACTTCAAGTCTCTGAAGAAAGAAATTGAAGAAGATTCAGAAGATGGAAAAATCTTCCATGCTCATGGATTGGCAGGATTAATATAGTAAAAATGACCATCTTGCCAAAAGCAATATACAGATTCAGTGCAATCCCCATCAAAATCCCAACTCAATTCTTCATAGAGTTTGAAAGAGCAATTCGAAAGTTCATCTGGAATAACAGAAAACCCAGGATAGCTAAAACTATTCTCAAGAGTAAAATAACTTTTAGGGGAATCAATATCCCGGACCTCAAGCTATACTACAGAGTAATAGTGTTAAAAACTGCATGGTATTTGTACAGTGACAGGCATGTAGGTCAATGGAAAAGAATTGAAGACCCAGAAATGAATCCACACTCCTATGGTCACTTGATCTTTGACAAAAGAGCTAAAACCATCCAGTGGAAAAAAGATAGCCTTTTCAACAAATGGTGCTGGCTCAACTGGAGGTCAACATGCAGAAGAATGCAAATTGACCCATTCTTATCTCCTTGCACTAAGGTCAATTCCAAGTGGATCAAGGACCTCCACATAAAACCAGACACACTGAAACTAATAGAAAGGAAACTAGGGAAGAACCTTGAACATATGGGCACAGGGGAGAATTTCCTGAAGAGAATTCCAATAGCTTATGCTCCAAGATCAAGAATTGACAAATGGGACCTCATTAAATTACAACGTTTCTGCAAGGCAAAAGACACTGTCAAAAAGACAAAGCAGCAACCAACTAACTGGGAAATGATCTTTACCAACCCTACTTCCGACAGAGGGCTATTATCCAATATATACAAAGAACTCAAGAAGTTAAACTCCAGAGAGGCAAGTAACCCTATTAAAAATGGGGTACAGAGCTAAACAAAGAGTTCTCACTGGAAGAGTATCTAATGGCTGAGAAGCACCTAAAGAGATGTTCATCATCCTTAGTCATTAGGGAAATGCAAATCAAAACAACCCTGAGATTCCATCTCACACCAGTCAGAATGGCTAAGATCAAAAACACAGGAGACAGCAGTTGTTGGCAAGGATATGGAGGAAGAGGAACACTCCTCCATAGCTGGTGGGATTACAAGCTTGTACAACCACTCTGGAAAGCAGTCTGGTGGTTCCTCAGAAAACTGGGCATGACACTCCCAGAGGATCCGGCTATACCACTTCTGGGCTTATACCCAGAGGCATTACCTGCATGCCATAAGGACACATGCTCCACTATGTTCATAGCAGCCTTATTTATAATAGCCAGAAGCTGGAAAGAACCCACATGTCCCTCAATGGAGGAATGGATTCAGAAGATGTGGTATTTTACAGAATGGAATACTACTCTGCAATTAAAAACAATGAATTCACGAAATTCCTAGGCAAATGGTCAGAACTTGAAAATATCATCCTTAATGAGGTAACCCAATCACAAAAGAACACACATGGTATGCAGTCACTGATAAGGGGATATTAACCCAGAATCTCGGAATACCCTAGACACAATTCGCCTATCAGTAGATTTCCAAGAAGATGGAAGGAGAGACCCCTGGTCCTGGAAAGACTGGATGTAGGGGAATGCCAGGACAGAGAAGCGATTGGGGGTTGAATGGGGAAAAGAGGGAGGGAAGGGGGCTTATGGGACTTTCGGGGAGGGAGGAAACAGGAAAGGGAAAATGATTTGGAATGTAAATAAAAAATCTTAGAAAATAAATAAATGAAAAATAATAATATCAATAACGATAAAAAAAGAAGCTAAAAGTTTAGCTTTGAATACTCAGAACAGAAAAAAAAAAGAAAAGAAAACAGAATGCAGTGTGGCACCCTGTCACGTGCTCATGGCACTGTTCAGATCATTTGGTGGCATATCCATTTCTACATTCATCATTTCTTGTGACAAGTAGTGTTTTATAAATTGCAAAGAGTTTAGACCATAGACTTTCCCCAAATTTTAACAATTATATCCATAACCCTAAGTTCTCAAATAGAGAATCAAAGTCTTAAGAAAAATTTATTTTATATTTATTTGCGTGTGTGTGTATGTATGTTTATGTGTGTATCTATGTGTGTGTCTGTGTATGCATGCATGAAAGTACCTACAGAAGATTGAAGAGGATGTCAGATCTTCTTGAGTTGGAGTTATAGGCAGTTGGGAGGTCCCTGATGACTTGGGAACTGGGTACTGAATTGTGGTCCTCTGTAAATGTAGTAAGTGTTCGTAACCCGAATTTTCTTGCCAGCCCCATTAGAATCCAATTTTAATATAATCCTCAAGAAAAAGGAGCGAGGGAGGGAGGGAGAGAGAAAGAGAGAGAGAGAGAGAGAGAGAGGGAGGGAGGGAGGGAGGGAGGGAGAGAGAGAGAGAGAGAGAGAGAGAGAGAGAGAGAGAGAGAGAGAGAGAGAGAGAGAGAGAGAGAGAGAGAGAGTTTCTGAACGTCTACTGTTTGGGAATATGTGGGCAATCCTTTATACTCCAGGTACCCACTGTAGAAGCTAACCAGGTTCGACTTATTTTGAATTTCTGATCCTACTGATGCCTCTATATCCTGAATTTTAGGATTGCACATGTGTTCTACCATGCCCGGTTTTACATATTGCTGGAGTTGAATACAGGGCTTTTAAATTATTGCTACATTGGTACAATACTCTACCAATTGAGCTACATCCAAACTGGGTTCAGGTTATTTTGTGACAGATTTTAATGGAGCCTTCTAATGAAGAGGATGGAGATTTAAAAGAAGTTAAAGGGTGTATTTTTTGCTTGAGTTAAGGTTTTCAATCTTGGCAGCCCTGGAGTCCTAGTCCAAATATCGCTTTGCTCTGGGGCTTCCTTTGCACATACAGCATGTTCAGCAGCAGGTTGGCATGCGACCACTTGATATTAGAAGCTTTGCCCAAGTCATGATTACCTTAAATGTCTTCGTAAATTAGAAATGCTTCCTTGGGGGTGGCAAACAGTGCCCATGCTTGAGAAACTCTGCTTTTTAGAAAGCTCTTGCTCCAAAAGCCTTGCCATGGGATTCTGGAAAATCCATCATGTATCCCACTGGGCACAAGTGCGTTAGTTTTCCTTGGCACTTATAATAAGGTAACAGAGATCTTGGCAGCATAAGGTATCTCTAATTATTATATTATATCACTTTTGAAGTCAGGTTGCTGGCAGGATTGTGCTCCCTTGGGTGTTTGTCTAGAAAATCCCTTTGCTTGCCATTTCCGGCTTCTTCAAGCTACTTCCACTTCTTAATTTAGCTAGCAGCCAGCAATGGCCTGATTCTAACCCATCATTCTACTGTCATATTTCCTCTTAGATGCTGACCCTTCTGCCTCTCCCCACTTTTAAAAATACTTTGGGTAATATTAAGCTCGTGTCCAAGATCTGGGGTCATTTTTCCATTGTATAGTTCTTCATTTAAGTTCATCATCAAATGTTTTGTTCATCATGTCTGGGGACATAGTCACACGTGTCACAAAGTAGAAGGTTGCCATCTTTGGGGGTATTATTCTGCTTATTGCGGTCATTATGGAAAAGCCATGGTAGTTAGGTAAGTCATATGGTTCTTCCTTCTTTACGCTGCCCCCTAAAAGGCATTGGTGCATTTGAGCAAGGAAAAGAGGGAAGACCAGACTCCACTTCACTCTTTCTTATTATTAGAAGCAGAATGGAGTTATTTGGGTCAGGTCTAGCTGCAGAGAACATTCAGTTAGATGGTCAATAGTCATTTAAAAAATTAAAACGGGACTAAACTTTTCTAACCTGAAAATGATGCTATCTTAATTTCTTACTGGTCTGGAAAGCTATAGGCTCTGCCAGGTTGGCTGCTCATGGCTGAAGAGAAGCACTTTTGAAGACTGAGCCAAGGCGATGGTATAGAGAGAGTTACTCATCATAACGCCCCTGGAATTCAGGTGTTCTGATAAATCCAGAACATGCTGCTTTGGACAAAAAGGTGGTTTCAGTCTTTACTGAACCAGACACAATTGGAAAGATTTTCCTTCTATAGAGAGTGGGGTTGCTGGGGACCTTGGAGACTCCTGACTTTCCTGTTTTTCTCAGAAACACTGGGTTTCTGTTATATAGATATTTGAGAAAAGAGGTAAGGTGAAAGAAGAGAGTGAGGGGGAGAAAAAGAAGCCTGGACTGATGACTACTAGCTTGCTCAGGAAGGAAGAACAAGGAGACAGTATTTAAATCTATGCTGGCAGGAAATGTTGGGGCATATGGCTACTTGGGAGAAGGCACACAGCTTGCATCTCTGCAGCTTAAAAACGAGCTTCCAAATGCTTCCTAATGTAGAAAGAGATGCGTTGCTTAGCCTTTCAAGCTATAAACAGAAAACTTTTGTGGGTTTCTTGAGGACACCGATTTTATATGAACCCAATGTTGTCCCCTCATTGGTAAATGAGTCTCTGTCCCGCCCAACCTCATCCTCTCCTGCTGATACCCAGGGACACAGCAGGGGAATTTATCCACAAAGGCTGAAATGATATATGACAATCATTAGACTAAAACCAACTTGTCTATGGTTTTTTTTGTATGTGATATATCTGTATATGATTTTAAAATTTCAAAAGCCACAATTAACAGTTATTATAGTCAGTAACAGTACCTTATTAACAGTTATTACATGAAAATGTATTAAGACAAGGTTTTTAGGGAGAGCGAAGAGAGTGAAGTAGAATTAACCTGATTCTAGTTCAGAAATAGCAAACCTTTAAAATGCTAATGGAGGTACACTGCGACTGTTAGAATTAAGGCAGTACTTCTGTGCTTACCTTTGTGGCCACATGCTGTCTTCATTTCCAAAGCCTGCATAGATTATTTGTCCAAGAAAAGGGCATGGGTAGAAATAGCTTGTTCAGGTGAATAGAATTCTAACTAAAGTTGGAATCTGCCTTGTTCAGTGCACTTAATCATTGCTGTTTACTTTTTACTTTAAACATTAATTAAATTTATGTATCCAAGTGCAGATAGATGTGTGCTTCCATGTGCCATAGCATGTGGAGGTGAGAAGACAACTTGAAGGAGTCAGTGCCCACCATGAGGTTTCTAATGATTGGTTCCCTTTACCATCTTTCTGATCTCTACTTTCATTTTAAAATAATTTTATTTATAAAAGCAAGGTGTATCTATTGATATTTCATAAAAGGAAGGAGGAAGAAGGGAAGACAAGAGGGATCAGAGAGAGAAAGGGAAGAAAATAACGAGTTGGGTAAGAGGGAGGGGAGAGGAAATAGGATCTGTGATAAGACCTCCGGTTTGTGACTGAGAAAGCAGGGAAGCTACTTTGGGGTTAGATACCTCCCAGGATTGTGGTACAGGAACTCAACCATTACTCCAGAAGTGAGGGTAACCAGTCCTCTTGATCACCATTCAGCTCAGCACCCTTATAATGTAAGTTCTCACCATCCCCAAATCTACCTATTTTTTTCTCCTAGGTATTGCTGCTTTTTATTTCCTTCCTGTCCCAAGGCCTCTTTTTCTATCTCATTTTGAGGGGTGAGGTCTCCTTCTTAGCTCATATGTGGTAGCTTTAGCCTTTTACTCTATAGTTACATGTTTGGAAAGTGGTTTCTATGTTGTGTGATTCTTAGAAGTGATTGCTTTTGTTCCCTCTTCATAAATGACTTGCATGATACTCTAAATGTGTTCATCATAAATAAGGTGTCCTAAAATGAATGAATGAATGAATGGTCTCTCTCTCTCTCTCTCTCTCTCTCTCTCTCTCTCTCTCTCTCTCTCTTATGTATCAATCATCTCTACCATCTATCTATCTGTCTGTCTGTCTGTCTGTCTGTTTGTCTATCTATCTATCTATCTATCTATCTATCTATCTATCTATCTATCTCTCTCTCTCTCTCTCTCTCTCTCTATCTATCTATCTATCTATCTATCTATCTATCTATCTATCTATCTATCTATCTATCTAATCTGTTATCTATCACCTATTATTTGTGTGTACACAGATGGGTGTTGACTAATATTTATAGAATTTTAATGTTTACAAATATTTTAATGATTTGCTTTTTTTTTTGAAAAAAAATGTGAAAATTGTCAAAACCAAAATAGAGTCACTTGTTTCAACCTTAAATGAAAGAAAATAGTAAATAAAGCTGAGAGTTTGTGAAGGAAGAGTTTTTTCTTCTCTTTTCCTTAAAAAAAATTATTCAGGGTGTAGTGGTACATGCTCTTAATTCCAGCTCTTGAGATGCAGAAGTAGGTAGATCGCTATGAGTGAACATCTCACTCAGTCTACATAGCATGTTTCAGGCCAGCAAGAACTGCACAGTGAGACCATATATCTAGATAAGAAGAGGGAGGTATTTGGTTTTTAATTTATGTACATGTATTTGTTTCTGTATGGGTTCATACACATGAGTGTAGATACCTATGGGGTTCTGAAGAGGGCATTAGATGTCCTGGAACTGGAGTTCCAGACAGTTTTGATCATTCTGATGTGGGTGCTGGGAACTGAACTCAGATTCTTTGCAAGAGAAACAAATACTCTTAGTAGTGGAGCAGATTCTCCAGGCCAAGGAGGCATTCCTATATATAGTTAGATTGATAACTATCATGGAAGACTTTGCTAGATTCTAAACTAATGCAGGTGTCACAGAAGCCTTATCCCAAACATGCTTCTTCATGTATATTTCCAGTACACTTGCCCAAGTACTTAACTTTGGATTAATACTACTCTCATTATTAATCATTATGGCAAAGGATTATTATTATAAAAAATCCTTATTTCATGCTTGTAACATTTTTTTTGCCTTTAAAAACTACCCTACTTCAACACTTTTCTTTTGTTTTTTTAAATTAGATATATTCTTTATTTACATTTCAAATGATTTCCCCTTTCCTGGATCCTCCCTCCCTGAAGGTCTCATAAGCCTTCTTCCCTCACCCTGTTTCCCAATCAACCCCTTCCCACTTCCCTGTCCTGGTATTCCCCTACACTGCTGCATTGAGCCTTTCCAGGACCAGGGGCCTCTCCTTCCTTCTTCTTGGGCATCATTTGATATGTGAATTGTTTCTTGGGTATTCCAAGCTTCTGGGCTAATATCCCTGCTTATCAGTGAGTGCATACATACCATGTGTGTTCTTCTGTGATTGGGTCACTCCACACAGGATGACATTCTCCAGTTCCACCCACTTGCCTAAGAATTTCATGAATTCATTGTTTTTAATAGCTGAGTAGTATTCCATGATGTAAATATACCACATTTTCTGTATCCATTCCTCTGCTGAGGGACATCTGGGTTCTTTCCAGCTTCTGGCTATTATAAGTAGGGCTGCTATGAACATAGTGGAGCATGTGCCCTTATTACATGCTGGAGGATCCTCTGGGTATATATGCCCAGTAGTGGTATAGCAGGGTCCTCGGGTAGTATTATGCTGAGTTTTCTAAGGAACCACCAGACTGATTTTCAGAGTGGTTGTACCAACTTGCAATCCCACCAACAGTGGAGGAGTGTTCCTCTTTCTCCACATCCTTGCCAGCACCTGCTGTCTCCTGAGTTTTTGATCTTAGTCATTCTGATTGGTGTGAGGTGAAATCTCAGGGTTGTTCTGATTTGCATTTTCCTAATGACTAAGGATGTTGAACATTTCTTTAGGTGCTCCTCATTTGAAATTCCTCAGGTGAAAATTTTTTAATAGGGTTATTTGGTTCTCTGGAGTCTACCTTCTTGAGTTCTTTGCATATCTTGGATATTAGCCCTCTGTTGGATGTAAGGTTGGTAAAGATCTTTTCCCAATTTGTTGGTTGTTGTTTTGTCCTTTTGACAGTGTTCTTTGCCTAACAGAAACTTTGTAATTTTATGAGGTCCCATTTGTCAGTTTTTGATCTTAGAGCATAAGCTATTGGTGTTCTGTTCAGGAAATTTTCCCCTGTGCCCATGTGCTCAAGGCTTTCCCCCGGTTTCTTTTCTATTAGTTTCAGTGTATCTGGTTTTATGAGGAGGTCCTTGATCCACTTGGAGTTGAGCTTAGTACAAGGAGATAAGAATGGATCAATTTGTAATCTTCTGCACACTGACCACCAGTTGGACCAGCACCATTTGTTGAAAAGGCTCTCTTTTTTTCCACTGGATAAGTCTGGAAAACAGTTTTCCAAGCACATGGTCCCAGGAAACAAGGGGGAGTAGCCATTCTAATATTCAATATAATAGACTTTCAACCAAAAGTCATCAAAAAAGACACAGAAGGACACTTTATATTCATTAAAGGAAAAGTCTACCAGGAAGAGCTCTCAATTCTGAACATCTATGCTCCAAATGCAAGGGCACCCACATTCATAAAAGAAACTTTACTAAAGCTTAAAGCACACATCGCACCTCACACAATAATTGTGTGTGACTTCAACACCCCAATCTCCTCAATGGATAGATCAGGGAAACACAAACTAAACAGAGACACAGTGAAACTAACAGAGGTTTTGGACCAAATGAATTTAATAGATATCTATAGAACATTTCATCCTAAATCAGAAGAATATACCTTCTTCTCAGCACCTCATGGTACCTTCTCCAAAACTGACCATATAATTGGTCACAAAACATACCTCAACAGATATAAGAAGATCGAACTAATCCCATGCCTCCTATCAGATCACTGTGGAGTAAGGGTGGTCTTCAATGGCAACAAAAACAACAGAAAGTCCACATACACATGGAAACTGAACAATGCTCTAGTCAATGATACCTTGGTCAAGGAAGAAATAAGGAAAGAAATCAAAGACTTTTTAAAATTTAATGAAAATGAAGGCACAACAGACCCAAATTTATGGGACACAATAAAAGTAGTGCTAAGAGGAAAACTCATAGCTCTGAGTGCCTCCAAAAAGAAGCTGTAGAGAGTATACACTAGCAGCTTAACAGCACATCTGAAATCCTTAGAAAAGAAAGAAGCTAATACATCCAAGAGGAGTAGAAGGCAGGAAATCATCAAATTCAGGGCTGAAATCAACCAAGTAGAAACAAAAAGCTCTATACAATGAATCAACACTTTTTACTATGCTCACCTTTCACTACAACATATATGTTTACAGTGAAATGTACTTCCAAAAAAAAAAAAAAAGAATCATTGTGTGAAGCACTCCCCCCACCCCACTTGTTTGTGTTCTAAGTTCAGGTTGATGTTTTGTTCTCAACACTGTTTATTTCTTCTATAGTGAAAGCCCAGGGAAATAGAGATCAGGACTATGCCTTCTTCTCTAGCAGTTGTAAACCACTATGTTTCAGAAAAGGATGATGGTGGTGGCATATGCTGGAGGATCCTTAAGGAGGTGATCCTACCTGTCATAAGTGACTTCCAGGCCAGCAGAGCATTTGAGTGGAAGGGCTGGGCAGCTGATATGAAGAAATAGGAGAATGCAAGCAAGAGTCTATTCTTTTCTACCACTTCAATAAGAAGAGTTTATAGTTTAGGAGAAATGGAACTTGAGATATTAGTCAGATGTAAGGCTATTCCACAAACCTAGTGTCCGGCTCTCTGAATTTCTCACTTTTGGTTAAAAATAAGGAGTTGGCATTAGCCAGCATGAGATTAAGTATGTGTGAATACACTGCCCACCTTTCTGTTTGAGTGGTGATGTAGATTCACTCACCCCAACTTTCAGTGCTGTGTACTACCCACCCATTTCTCTAAATCCTCTTCCATTCAAGCTCCCTATTTATGCCTGGCTTCTGGTTTCATAGAGTCATTGATTTATTTGTAGCTATTGGGGATCTGCAGTGCAGATACAAATGGAATTTTCCTCTGGTGTGTTGGTAGCAATTGGATCAGTCTCTGATTTGCATTCTTGAAGCCTGCATGTTCTCAGGAAAACAATAGTTTATAGGCAATTTAGTGGGGTTATTTTTCATTCTAGCCACAGATGCCAACCCATAATAGTTTTTAGAACTCAATGAGCTGTCACTTTAGAGGTAGAGAATAGAGATGGAGTAATTAATTTAGCAATATTTTGAGTCCAAAATTAAAAGTGTTCATGATAAGAGGCTGTCTGGGGGGTAGGGAGCGATAAAAAATCAGAAGCCAGGTATAATAGACACACATTTGAAAGGCACTGGCTTGAGGGCATATGAGCACTTAGAATGGAAGTATTGAGAGAGAGAGAGAGAGAGAGAGAGAGAGAGAGAGAGAGAGAGAGAGAGAGAGAGAGAGAGAGAGAGAAACAGAGAGACAGAGAGAGACAGAAAATGACTTATTGTCTTATATGAGGCATTTTAAGCATCTTGCAAGTTTCTTCCAAACCATCTCATTTTAATTCATCCTCAAATCTAGTAACAGTGGGAATGGTTTATTTCATCTTCCCTCACTGCTTTTTTATTCTCTGGCCCTTTACTTCAGGTGATTTTTATTCCACATCCTAGCCTACTTTTTAAAATTGGTCCCTGTTCAGATGAATACAGCAGGGAGGCATTTGGAAATCTAATGACTTCACAAGTATAATCTGGAATCACAAGAACATTACAGTTTCAGCCCAACAATCAGCTCCTACCAACTTGGCCTTTTTGGAAATTTTCTGTGAAATGGAATTTTACCAATGGGAATGGGAAATTGAGAACTGTCATCAAATAACCAAGTGGACAAACTTTTCCAAAGGAGGACGTCATGGAACCAGCAGCTTTCTTAGCAGGTAAGAAAGTGCATAAAAAGAAAACAAAATAGACTGCTACCTGAGGAGTTTATATCATAGTTCATACATTCCCTCAAGAACACGAGCTTAGCCTAACCAAAATGAAGATTTGTGTAATGTGGGATTACCCAAGACGAAACATTTTAGCTAGCGTAAGAGAGATTCTGAAATGAAATAAAAAGTTCTCACTTAATAGAAATCTTAATGTTTGTCTTGCCATTTCCTCTGAGATTCCATTGGAGACAAAAATATTCCATTACCACGAAAAGAAGGGAGTGGCAATAGCCCGGAATGGACTGGAAGGTGAATTCCATGTCTTCACTGTGAATTACTAGTGAAAGCATTGTGTAAATGGAATGGAGAAGAGGCTGTGTAAGGTTCACCTATTGGGCTTCTGGAACTGTAGTGGCTGATCAGCCTGAAGATGCATGGAGGATTGTGGATGTATGGTTCCTAGCTGTGGACTGAGGCTTTATGCAAACCTAGGCACATGGCTAGAATCTTGAGTGAGATTAAAAGTGATATCTATTCCCATTATCTGTGCCATTGTCTTAGGCCATGCTGATGTCTATGGCTTGTGCAGACACTTGAGGTCATGGTGGTATATCTGAATCTGTGCTGCTGCAGCTTACTGCAGCTGGAGGTCATGTTGAAGTTGACTGTAGATTTACAGTGGAGAAGGAGAGACATAAATATCAGCATATGTACACATATACTGATGTAGAGGGTCTTGTTTTCTTGGTGTCCTCAATCCCATCTGACTCTTACACTTTTTCTGCTTCCTCTTTTTGGGGTTCCTAAACCTTAAGGGGAGGGATTTGATAGAACCATCCCATTTGGGCCTGAGTGTTAAGAGGTCTTTTACTCTGCATAAGGCATGGCTGTGGGTGTTCATATGCTGCAAGAGGAAACTTCTTTGATGATGTCTGACTAAGGTTCCAATCTTTGTTTCTATGGAATGTAGCTTGGTTATCAACAACATAGCAGGTATCTACATATAAGTGAACACAAGTCAATTTGTCTTTCTGGGTATGGATTAACTTAGGATAAATTTTTTTCTAGTTCAATCCATTTACATATGACTTTCATATTAGTTTTTTAATGGCTGAATAATCTTCCATTGTATAAATGTACAACTTTTTCTGTATCTATTCTTCCATTGGGGACGTCTAGGTTGTTTCTCATTTCTGGCTATTATGAATATAACAGCAAAGAACATGGCTAAACAAGTATCTCTGGGGGAAGATGAAGAGTCCTTTGGGTATATGACCAATTGTGGTATAGCTGGGTGTTAAGATAGATGGATTTCTTACTGAGAAGCCACTATATTGATTTCCAGAGTGGCTATACAAGTTTGTACTCTCACTAGCAATGGAAGGCTCTTCCCCTTGTTCCACATCCCCACCTGTGTGAGCTATCACTTGTGTTTTTAATCTTAGCAATTCTGATAGGTGTAAAATGGAATCTCATAGTAGTTTTGATTTACATTTAAGTTTTTCTCAGCCATTTGAGTTTCCTCTATTAAGAATTCTCTGTTTAGCTAGGCACACCAAATAGGGCAGAAGGAGTTCAATGGCAGGGAACAGAGACCGAGACAGCATCATCCACTTCACTTGTTAGGGGACCCACATGAAGACCAAGGTGTACATTTGCTACAAATGTGTAGGGGTCAAGGTCCAGCTCCTACATGCTTCCTGATTGGTGGCCCAGGCTTCAGTAGAAGAGGATGTGCATAGACTTGCTCAGCGTGGATGCTCCAAGGTGGGGTGGTATCCAAGAGGAGCTCCTTTTCTCTGAGGCAAAGGGAGGGGAGTAATAAAGGGAGGGATTTGTAAGAGTGGAGGGAGGGGGCTGTGATTAGGATGAAAAGTGAATAAGAAAATAAAAATAAAAAAATAAGAAAAAACTTTTCAGGTTAGATCTGGAACACTCTCTCTCTCTCTCTCTCTCGCTCTTACATTTTTTCTTTTATTGAATATTTTCTTTATTTGCATTTCAAATGTTATCCCCTTTCCAGGTCCCCCTTCCGGAAACCCCCTAACCCATCCCCCTCCCCTTGCCTCTATGAGGGTGCTCCCCCATCCACCCACCCACTTCTGCCTTTCCACCCTGACATTTTCCTACACTGGGGCATCGAACCTCCACAGAACCAAGGGCTGCTCCTTCCACGGATGTCCAGGAAGGCCGTCCTCTGCCACACATGCAACTGGAGCCAGAGGTCCCTCCATGTGTACTCTTTGGTTGGTGTCCCTGGGAGCTCTGGAGGGTCTGACCTGTTGACACCATTGCTCCCCGCACAGGGCTGCAAACCCTTTTGGGCCAGTAGAGTGTAACATGACATCTGTGTTTTATGGCTAATATTCACTTATAAGTGAGTACATATCATGCATGTATCATGTTTTTTTTTAATACAATAGCTCTGCAGTATAAGTTGAAATCAGGAATGGTGAGAACTCCAGCAGTTCTTTTATTATTCAGAATTGTTTAACCATTCTGGGTATTTTGTTTTGTTTTGTTTTGTTTTTCTATATGAAGTTGATAATTGTCATTTCAAGGTCTGTGAAGAATTGTTTTCGAATATTTATGGGGATTGCATTGAATATGTCAATGATAGCCATTTTTACTATGTAAATCATAGTATTTTAAAACACATTTTAACATATCTTAGCATATTTATTATGCTAATAAATTAGTTCCATCCTTGAGCATGGGAGATATTTTCATCTTCTGATATCTTCAATTTCTTTCTTCAAAGACTTGAAGTTTTTAACTTACAAGTCTTTCACTTGCTTGATTACAGTTGTGTGAAGATATTTTATATTATTTGAGCCTATTGCCTATTGTTAATGGTGTTGTTTACTTTTTTCCCCCTTAGTCCTTTTGTCATTTGTATATAGGAGGCTAATTGACTTTTATCAATTAATTTTATACCCAGCTACCTTGGCAAAAGTGTTTATCAACTGTAGGGTTTTCCTGATGGAATTTTATGGTTTCTTATGTATACTATCATATCATGTACAAATAAAGAAATTTTGACTTCTTCCTTTTCAGTTTGTATACCCTTGATCTCCTTTAGTTGTCTTACTGCTCTAGCTAAGACTTCAAAAAGTATAATGTATAGGTATGGAGAGAGTGAAAAACCTTGGCTTGTTTTTGATTTTAGTGGAATTTTCTGAGTTTTTCTCCATTTATGTTGGGGCTTTCTGTAAATACCTTGATTACATTAAAGAATTGTCCTTGTATCACTATTATCTCCAGGACTTTTATCATGAAGAGAGGTTGGATTTTGTTCAGGGGCTTTTTTACATGTACTTTGGTGATCAGGTGGCTTTTCTCTTTCAGTCGTTCTTTGTGATGGATTACATTTATTGATTTGTGTCTATGGAACAATATCTTCATCTTTGGGAGGAAGCCTACTTGATCATGGTGGGTAAGCTTTGTGTTGTATTCTTGGATTTGTTTTAGATGTATGTTATTAAGAATTTTGACTCTGTTCATAAGGAATATTTGCCTGTAATACTCTTTCTTTGTTGGATCTTTATGTGATTTGAGAATCAGGGTAACTGGCATAGATCAGTGTTCCTTCTATTTCTATTTTGTTAAATACTTTGAGGAGTATTGGCTTTAACTCCTCTTTGTTAAAGTATGATAGAATTCTTTGCTTAAACTATCCTGCTCTGGGCTTTTTTTGTTACTGAAAGATTTTTAGTTGCTGTTTCTATTTCACTGTGGATTATAGGTTTGTTTAGATTCCTTATCTGATCTGGATTTCACTTTGATAAGTGGTACCTATCAAGGAAATTATTCATTTCTTTTAGATTTTCCAGTTTGGTGGAATACAGGTTTTTAAAAATATGTCCTTATGATTCTCTGAATTTCTTGGTGTCTGTTGTTATGTTCCCCTTTCCATTACTAGTTTTGTTAATTTCAATATTCTCTGTACCTTTTAATTAATTTGAATAAAGATTTAGCATTGTTAATAATTTTCTCTTTGTTTCAACTATTCTTTATATTTTTGTTTTTGTTGCTGCTTTTGTTTCTCTTTTAGTGATTTCAGCCCTGAGTCTGATTATTTCTTGATGTTTATTTCTTTTGGATGTGATTTCTTCTTTGTTCTAGTGCTTTCCAGTGTGTTGTTTAGAACATATATATACATATATATACACAGATATATGTCTATATATATTATTTTGCCCTGAGGTGATGTCTATTCTCAATGTTAAGGTACATTTCTGGATGTAGCAGATGGTTGGACCTTATTTTCACATCCGCTCTGTTAGTCTATGTCCTTTTATTGGGGAATTGAGACTACTGATATTGAGACTACTGATATTGAGAGATATCAATGACCAGTATTTGTTGCTTCCTGCTATTTTGTTGTTGTTGTTACTTGGTGGTGGTGTGTGTGTGTGTGTAAATTGCTAGTCTTGGATTACTTATTGCTTGTGTTTTTTAGATGTGGTTAACTTCTTTAGGTTGGAATTTTCTTTTTACCATCTTTTATAGGCTATATTTGTAGACAGATATTGCTTAAATTGGTTTTGTTATGGAACGTCTTATTTTCTCCATCTATTGTAATTGGAAGTTTTGTTGGGTATAGTAGTTTGAGGTGGAATCTGTGATCTCTCAGAGTTTCTAAAACATCTGTCTAGGACTCTTTGGCTTTTATAATCTCCATTGAGAAATTAGGTTTTATTATAACAGGTCTGTATTTTACAGATATTTGTTTTTTTCCCTTGCATCTTTTAATATTTTTCTTTGCTCTGTACATTATAGTGTTTTATTATGTGCTGAGGGTAATTTTTTTCTGAGCTAGTCTATTTGGTATTCCGTATTCTTCTTGTACCTTGATAGGCATCACTTTCTTTAAGGAAATTTTCTTCTGTGATTTTGTTGAAAATATTTTTTGTTCCTTTCACCTGGGTTTCCTTTCTTTCCTCTATTCCCATTATTCTTAGATTTGGTCTTTTCATAGAGTCCTGTATTTTTTTGTGCTAGGATGTTTTTATATTCAACATCTTATCATCCAAAATTGATTTCTTCTATCATGTCTTAAATGTTGATATTTTTCTTCCATCTCTTGTATTTTGTTGGTGAGGCTTGCTTCTGAGATTCCTATTTGAGTTCTTAAAATTTTTTACTTCTGGATTTCTCTCAGTTCGAGTTTTCTTTATTGATTCTACTTACCTTTTTATGTCCCGAACTGTTTCATTCATTTCCTTCCACTGTTTGTGCTTTCATACATTTCTTAAGAGATTTATTAATTTCCTCTTTAAGGATCCCCATTTTATTTATAAAAGCTATTTTCTGGTCTTTTTCTTGTGCTTTAGATTTGTTTCAATTTTCAGAGTGTGCTTTGGTACGGTTCATGAGATCTAGTGGAGAACTTGCCCTGGCTGTTGTTGATTGTGTTTTTATGCAAGAATCTAGGTTTGGGAAGATTGAAATTCTAGGTACTGATATCTGGTCTTGTCTTTGTTTTGTTTCCTAGTTTATGTTGCACTCTCTGTTTATTAGAAGAATGTGATGGCTGTATGCTACTTGGTAGGAAATACTTATGGAATCCTGATGTGTGTAGCCACTCGAGGTTCCAGGTAATATATGTGTCTATGTATTGGAGGCTGACACTTGGGGATGGACTGGGGAGTGCTGAGGAGATTCACGGAAGGAAGGGAAGCAGGGTATCCCACCAGGATCTACCTAGTCTCCTAAAAATGGGGGCAGAAAATGAGGAGAGGCTCTAACATATAGTCTGTAACAGATCTGGGGATGAGACGGGCAATTGACCTTGGAGGAATGGAGGGAGAGGTGAAGATCAATAGATACATGCTTTACTGGCCAGAGTGGCCTACGGATTCCCAGGAAGTTTCTGCTGGTCTTGGGGCTGATTTAAAACAATGAATGTAGGGGAGAAAAGTTTGGAGGTGAAGGTCTGTGTGTGATACACTGGAGATAGGGGCAGAGAAGAAGGAAAGGCTGCAGCAGGTGTTCTGCTATAGAGCTGGTTGGACTTGGGACATGGAGGGAAAGGTGAAGATCTGTTATTTGCCTACCTGGATACTTGGCTGGAGTCACCTGAAGGTTTCCAGAGAGTGCCTGCTAGAATTGTGGTCTGGGTTAAAACAATGAGTCAAGGAAGATAGTTTGAAGGGAAGATCTGTGTGATCCACTGGAGATGGGACAGGGGTGTGCAGCAAGTGTTCTGCTGCAGAGCTGTGGGTGAAATTGCCGATTGGCTTTTGAAGATCAGAGGGAGAGATGAAATCTTCAGATGGCCTACCTGCTTTGTTGGACAGATATATTCATTTTTCTATTAGAACAGTGTCTTTTAAGTTCATTTCATGTTGTCATAGATGGCAAGATTACCTTTTATTAAGACTGAATTGTTTTGAATCACATACATATAAAATTTTCAATTAATGTAAAAGTATTCAGTTAATTAAGGTATGTCTGTCAAATAAAAAGTGCATGTACATATATATGAAAAAAAATATATATACATACACATATACATACATGAAGCTTTGAGATGATAGATGCATATCCATTATAAAAATATTATCATACTCAATCTAGAGAGTATATTCACATCAGATAGCTACCTTCTTTTTGTGACAAGAATACTTGAAGTCTATTCTTAGCAAACTTAAAGTGTATAACATAATATTAATTCTACTCATATTATGTAGTAATCTTTTTTTATATCCAAAGAAATAACTCTTTTTTATTAGAAATTTTTTATTTACATTTCAAATGTTCTCCCCTTTCTGGTTTCCCCTCCAAAAAAATCCAATCCCATCCCCCCTTTCCCCCTGCTTACCAACTCACCCACTCCCACTTCCTTGTCTTGATATTCCCCTATACTGGGGCATCGAGCTTTCTCAGGGCTAAGGGCCACTCCTCCCTTTGATGTCCAACAAGGCCATCCTTCTGCTACATATGCAACTGGAGGCATGGGTCGCTCCATGTGTACTCTTTGGTTGGTAGTTTAGTCCCTGGGAGCTCTGGGGGTACTGGTTGATTCATAATGTCATTGTTCCTATGGGGCTGACAGTTCCTTCAGCTCCTTGGGTCCTTTCTCTAGCTCCTCCATTGGGGACCTTTTACTCAGTTCAATGGTTGTCTGGGAGTACCCACCTCTGTATTTGTCAGGAACTGGCAGAGCCTCTCAGAAGACAGCTATATCAGGCTTCTGTCAGCAAGCACTTATTGGCATCTACATTAGTGTTTGGGTTTGGTGACAGTATATGGGGTGGGTGGATCCTCAGGTGGGGAGGTCTCTGAATGGCCTTTCCTTCAGTCTCTGTACCACACTTTGTCTATATATCTCCTCCCATGGCTGTTGGTCTTCCTTCTTCTTGAGCTTCAACTGGTCTATGGTATCTTGGGTATTCCAAGCTTCTGGGCTAATATCCACCTATTTTCTAGTTTCATCCATTTGCCTAATAATTTCATGAATTCATTGTTTTTAATGGCTGAATAGTATTCCATTGTGTAAGTGTACCACAGTTTCTGTATCCATTCCTCTGTTGAGGGACATCTGGGTCCTTTCCAGCTTCTGGCTATTATCAATAAGGCTGCTATGAACATAGTGGAGCATGTGTCCCTATTACATGTTGGAACATCTTCTGGGTATATGCCCAGCAGTAGTATTTCTGGGTCCTCAGGTAGTACTATGTCCAATTTTCTGAGGAACCAACAGACTGATTTCCAGAGTGTTTGTACCAGCATGCAATCCCACAGGCAGTGGAGTGTTCCTCTTTCTCCACATCCTCGCCAGCACCTGCTGTCACCTGAGTTTTTGATCCTAGCCATTCTGACTGGTATGAGGTGGAATCTGAGGGTTGTTTTGATTTGCATTTCCCTGATGACTAAGTATGTTGAACATTTCTTTAGGTGTTTCTCAGCTATTTGGTATTCCTCAGTTGAGAATTATTTATTTAGCTCTGTATCCCACTTTTTAATAGGGTTATTTGTTTCTCTGGAGTCTAACTTCTTGTGTTCTTTGTACATATTGGATATTAGCCCTCTGTCAGATGTAGGGTTGGTAAAGATCTTTTCCCAATTGTGTAGTAACCTTCTTGTAGGACCATGAAAGGCAGCCTGGTTCCTGGTTGAGCTAAGGTTAGAAACCCCAGTGACCCTAAAGGGATGGAAGGTGTTTTGCCCTGTTCCCAAGGAACCAGGTTCCTGGCATGAGGCTGCATCCCTCCAAAGATTTGTGGCCATCAGTCATGTAGGGGCAATGCCCCAAGGTCTTCCACAGGAAGAGAACTTGACCTGTGGTCATGTAGCTTCAAGACAGATTTCTATTTTACTGAGGTACCTAAATGCCTAGAGGCTTAACCAATAAACTCTCCTTCCCAGACACTCCTCCCTGCAAAAGGTATTTAACCTCAGGCCTGCCCTGAGAAGTGAGGTACAGTTTTACTCATCCACTTCCCACCATGACAATAAATGCCTTAAAACCATGGACTGCCACTTTTCTTCGGAATCCACTGTGGGGAGTGATGGAGAAAGCCTTTGCTTAAAGAGCCACTGTCTAACCTCTGGTAGAAAGCCTCTCTATACTCTCAGCCATGGGTGCCACCAACCAAGCCCAAGCCAGATGCCTGCCAACAAGCCAAGGACTATCCCTGTGGGATCCAGCCAGAACTCCTTCCTCCCCACCCCTGCCCCAAGGGCCAGATACAGCCCACAGGCTCCTACTTTGTTCTAAGCTCTTCTGTGGCTCCCAGATGCACCTGGGTACCCAAAAGCCTGAGAACCAGACTCCCCAGCCTCCTTGCAGGCCCAGGAACCCCTGAGCCAGCTCCCGCTGTCCGTTGCCTCAGACCTTGCTAGTGCAGTCAAAACTTCCCAGGTCCTGCCTCCCCGAGCAGTTAAGTTCCGTGGCAGAGGACCCTACTAACCCTACACCTACTAGTATTTGTCTATCATGTATGTAAAAATGTGGGCTCTCTGGCCAAAATATTTGACCTTCTTTTATTTTATACACTCCCAAAGTACCATTTACCTCTCTATTACAGTTGGGTGTACTTTTGAAAGGTTCTGCATTTACGCAAGATCACACAATATTTACCTTTCTCTATCTAGTATATATATCACTCAACAAATGTCTCAAAAGTGATCATTATTGTTTCCTTTTTTATAAGACTCTGTGTATGTGTGTGTGTGTGTTGGAGATGTTTCTAAATCTTAACTACTGTTATAATACTTCAAAGAAAATAGGAGACCCATTGCTGATCTACTGAGATCCTCACTTTATTGATATCTATTTAGAAAAGATATTGCTTGATCATAGTGTACTTGCAAATAATTTTTAAACTTTTTGAGTAAACTCTCTGCTGGTCTACATCAGCACTGTGCCATTTACATTTTATCAGAATTGTATGGGAATACTTTTCTCTATACCTTACTAACATTTATTGACCTTAAAAATTAGCCAATTTGATAGATGAAACCTTACTGAATCTTTGGTTTACATTTCCATGATAGTCAGTAGTCACGAGTACCTTTTCATATGCCTGATGACTGCCTGTGCATTTTCTTTGGAGAAGTGTATATTTAAACATTTTGTTTATTTTCAGTTTTGTTTTGCTATCAAGTTGCATGAGTTCCTTGTACATTATAGATGTTAGTTACTTATATCTGATACGTAATTTGCATATTTTTCTCCCATTCTCTTAGTTGGTTATTCCCTTTGATGGTTTTGCTAAGGTGAGAGTTTCTAGTTAACGTAGTACTATTTGCCTTTTTAAATTTTTTGCTTTCTGTAGTTTTGATATGATATCTCAGCAACCATTGCCAGGACCACTGATATGACTGTTCCATGCTATGTTGTAGAATGTATGAGCCTTTTATATTTGTCATCAATCAATTCCATGCATGATATAAAATCTCATTCATTCTCAGTGGATACATAGATTTTCAGCATCATTTTTTTTGTGTGTGATGTATATGAGTGTGTGTGTCTGTTAATGAGTGCATTTGTGTGTGATATATGTGTGTGTGTGTGTGTCTGTGTGTGTGTGCTTGTGTGTGAGTCTGTATGTGACTATGTAGCTATTCATGGCTTCATGGCTGTATGGCTTTGTAGATGTGTATTGCTGTGTTGCAGTGTGGCTGTATGTGGTCATGTGTGGCTGTGTGGTTGTGTGTGGCTTTGTGCTGCTCTGTGGCTGTATGGCTGTATGTGACTATGTGTGACTGTCTGTCTTTGTGTGGTTTTGTAGCTATGTGTGGCAGAGGGCTTGAAAGGGCTGTTGAACTCTTTTTGGGAGAAGTGTTTTATGATTGGGGTAAGTTTCTTAGTATTTCTTCAGCATCATTTTTTATTAAACTAATAAAATTTATTTTAAAATATATAACACAGTATTAATATTTTATAAAATAATCAAAATAATTTATAATAATCAAATGCCTCTTAAATATACATGATATTTTCTGAAGCTAAAAGTAATATGCCCTCAACCAGTTTTTAAAATCTGTTTGGAACATTAAATATGATAGAAGTAGAAAAAAATTTCTATGAAGTCCTCTATGAGAGGAAATTGTGACAAGTTCCTGATTAGACAGAAACCATTCCATCTCCAAGGGAGAATACTCCCTTGTAACTGTGGCTTCATAGAATGAATTGGGTAGTGTTCCTTCTGTTTCTATTTTGTGTAATAGTTTGAAGAGTATTGGTATTAGGTCTTCCTTGAAGATCTGATAGAATTCTGCACTTGACCCTTCTGGTCCTGGGTTATTTTTTGGTTGGGAGGCTTTTAGTGACTATTTCTATTTCTATAAGGGTGATGGGACTTTGTAGATGGTTTATCTGATCCAGATTTAACTTTGGTATTTGGTATTTGTCTATAAAATTGTCCATTTCATGAAGATTTTCTAGTTGTGTGGAGTATAGCCTTTTGTAGTAGGATCTGATGATTTTTTTTTGGATTTCCTCCATATCTGTTGTTATGTCCCCATTTTCATTTCTGATTTTGTTAATTTGGATACTGTCTCTGTGCCCATTGGTTAGCCTGGCTAAGGGTTTATCTATCTTGTTGATTTTCTCAAAGAATCAGCTCTTGGTTTGGTTGATTTATATATATTTTTTTGCTTACAGTATTAGAAATTTATTCCTTCTTGGTTCTGGAGGTCAGAAGTCCAAAATTAAGGCATTGGCACTCTGAGGAAGCATCCATTCAGGCTCCTTCTATTAGGTTCCACCCATTTTGGAAACCCTTCACATTTGGCTTCTGAATACAGCTCTCAGATCTCTTCCTCTAGTCACAAAACATTGTCCCCATATTTTCTGTCTCTCTCTGTTTCCTAGTTTGCATAGGACAGCAACCACATTGGGTTAAGTAACTTTGTCCTGTCCAATTTGACCCCCCTCTCAACTGTTATGTTAACAATGCCTACAAACACTCTATTTCCAAAGAAGGCCACACTCCAGGTTTGGGGGCTAAAAACATGGGAAATCTGTTATGAGAAAAGACTTTCTTCTCTGCTTCCTCAACCTCACCCAGAGTCTGGATCCTCACCCTGTAGATTCAAAATGATTATGCTGATATCATTTTGTCAACAAAGCAGCCTCATTTTAGTCCTTGACATTCCCTTTGTTGTCGCTTTGTTTTCATTGAAAATATTTTTTTTCGTACATTATATTCTTTTTTATTGAATATATTCTTCATTTACATTTCAAACGTTATACCCCTTCCAGTTTCCCCCTCTCTGAAAACTCACAACTCATCCTCCCACTCCCTGCCTCCAAGAATATGCTCCTCCACCCAACCCACTCCCATGACCCCCACTCGATTTCCCCACACTGGGGCCTCTATTGGGCCTTCACAGGAACAAGAACCTCTTCTCCCACTGATGCTCGACAAGGCATTCCTCTGGCACTCTTTTGGCTGGAACCATGTGTACCCCTTGGTTGATGGCTTAGTCCCTGGGAGCCCTGGGGGTTCTGGTTGGCCAACATCATCGTTCTTCCCATGGGGCTGCAAACAACACCCCCCAGTTCCTCTGGTCCGCCCTCCAACTCCTCCATTGTGAACCCCATGATCAGCCAGTTGTTGGCTGTTAGTATTCGCCTTTGTATCTGTAAGGCTTTGGCAGAGCCCCTCCAAAAGACAACCATAACAGGCTCCTTTCGGTATGTACTTCTTGTTGTCCATAATAGTGTCAGGGTTTCGTGACTGTTTAGAGGATGAATCCCCAGGTAGGGCAGTCTCTGGGTGGTCTTTACTTCAGTCTCTGCTCCACACTTTGTCTCCATTATTGATCCTGTGAGTATTTTGTGCCCTTTCTCAGAGGAACCAAAGCACCCCCACTTTAGTCCTCCTTCTTCTTGAGCTTCATGTGGTCTGTGAATTGTAACTTGTTTATTTTGAGCTTTTGGGATAATATCCACTTATCAGTGAGTGCATACCATGTGTGTTCTTTTGTGACTGGGTTACCTCACTCAGGATGACACTTTCTAGTTCCATCTATTTGCCTAAGGACTTCATAAATTCATTGTTTTTAATAGCTGAATAGTACTCCATATTGTATATATACCACAATTTCTATATCCGTTCCTCTGTTGAAGAACATCTGAGTTCTTTCCAGCTTCTGGCTACTATAAATAACATAGTGGAGCCTGTATCCTTATTACATTTTGGAGTATCTTCTGGGTATATGCCCAGGAGTGGTATAGCTGAGTCCTCAGGTAGTACTATGTCCAATTTCCTGAGGAACCATCAAACTGATTTCCAGAGTGGTTTTATCAGCTTGCAATCCCACCAGCAATGGATAATAGTTTCTCTTTCTCCACATCCTCTCCAGCATCTTATGTCCCCTGAGTTTTTCATCTTAGCCATTCTGACTGGTGTGAGGTTAAATCTCAGGATTGTTTTGACTTGCATTTCCCTGATAACTAAGGATGCTGAACATTTCTTTAGGTGCTTCAGAGCCATTCAAGTTTCCTCAGTTGAAAATTTCCTGTTTAGCTCTGTACCCCATTTTTAATAGGGTTATTTGACACTCTGGAGTCTAACTTTTTGAGTTCTTTGTATACACTGGATATTAGGTCTCTATTGGATGTAGGATTGGTAAAGATCTTTCCCAATCTGTTGGTTGCTGTTTTGTCCTATTGACAGTTTCCTTTGCTTTACAGAAGCTTTGCAGTTTTATGAGGTACCGTTTGTCAATTCTTGTTCTTAGAGCATAAGCCATTGGTGTTCTATTCATGACATTTTCCCCTGTGCCCATGTGTTCAAGGTTCTTCCCCACTTTCTCCTCTAGAAGCTTCAGTGTATCTGGTTTTACATGTAGGTCCATGATCTACTTGAACATGAGCTTTGTACAAGGAGATAAGAATGGGTCGATTTGCCCTCCACTGCTGGTGGAATTGCAGGCTGGTACAACCACTCTGGAAAGCAGTCTGGCAGTTTCTCAGAAAACTGGGCATGACACTCCCGGAGGATCCGGCTATACCACTCCTGGGCATATACCCAGAGACTTTACCTGCATGCAATAAGGACACATGCTCCACTATATTCATAGCAGCCTTATTTATAATAGCCAGAAGCTGGAAAGAACCCAGATGTCCCTCAACGGAGGAATGGATTCAGAAGATGTGGTATATCTACACAATGGAATACTACTCTGCAATTAAAAACAATGAATTCACGAAATTCCTAGGCAAATGGTCAGATCTTGAAAATATCATCCTTAGTGAGGTAACCCAATCACAAAAGAACACACATGGTATGCAGTCACTGATAAGGGGATATTGACCCAGAATCTCGGAATACCCTAGACACAATCCGCATATCAATAGATTTCTAAAAAGATGGAAGGAGAGACCCCTGGTCCTGGAAAGACTGGATGTAGGGGAACGCCAGGACAGAGTAACGAGAGGGGGTTGAATGGAGAAAAGAGGGAGGGAAGGGGGCTTATGGAACTTTCGGGGAGGGAGGAAACGGGAAAGGGGAAGTGATTTGGAATGTAAATTAAAAAAATAAAATAAAAAAAATAATGATGTTTCCTGTTCTGTTAGTGATTCACTAAATACATTTTTTCAGAGTTGCAATATTTGCTTGGTTTTTGTGCTTTACTCTGCCAAATGATAGTGATGGTATTTGTTATTGCTTCATTGAACACACCTTCTTTTTTTTTTTGAACACACCAGCTAAGAGTTGTAACATTTGTTTTTTTAATGTATAAAAGTCTGTGCTTGAGAGCTGCAAAATACACTCAGATTCAAACTGTAAAAAAAAAAAAAAAAGAATGGGTCAATTTGCATTTTTCTGCATTCTGACCTCCAGTTGGTCCAGCACCATTTGTTAAAAATGCTCTTTTTCCACTGGATGTTTTTAGCTTCTTTGTCAAATATCGAGTGACCGTATGTGTGTAGGTTCATATCTGGGTCTTCAATACTATTCCATTGATCTTCCTGCCTGTCTCCTTAACAGTACCATACAGTTTTTACCACTTTTGCTCTGTAGTAGAGTTTGAGGTCAGGGATGGTGATTCCTCCAGTAGATCTTTTGTTTTGGAGAATAGTTTATGCTATCCTGGGTTTTTGCTATTCCAAATGAATTTGCAAATTGCTCTTTCTAGCTCTATTAAGAATGGGGAAAAGAGGGAGGGAAGGGGGCTTATGGGACTTTCGGGGAGGGAGGAAACAGGAAAGGGGAAATGATTTTGAATGTAAATAAAAAAAACTTAGAAAATAAAATTAAAAAAAAAAGAATTGATTTGGAATGTTGATGGGGATTGCATCGAATCTGTAGATTGTATTTGGCAAGATGGCCATTTTTACTATATTACTCCTTCCAATCTATGAGCATGGGAGATCCTTCCATCTTCTGAGATCTATGATTTCTTATTCAGAAGCTTGAACTTCTTATCATACAGATCTTTCTTGATCATAGTGAATTATAGTTTTGATGAATTCTTGGATTTGGTTGGCCAGAATTTTGTTGAGAATTTTTGCATCAATGTTCATAAGGGAAATTGGTCTGAAGTTCTCTTTCCTTGTTTGGTCTTTGTTTGGTTTAGGTATAAGCATTATTGTGAATTCATAGAATGAGTTGGGTAGTCTTCCTTTAGTTTCTATTTTGTGGAATAGTTTGAAGAGTATCAGTATTAGCTCTTCTTTGAAGATCTGATAGAATTCCCCACTAAACCCATCTGGTCCTGGGCTTTTTTTTTCTTTTTTTTGGAGGCTATTAACAACTGCTTCTATTTCCTCAGGACTTAAGGACTATTTATATGGTTTATCTGATCCTGTTTTAAAGTTGGCACCTGGTATGTATCTAGAAAGTTGTCCATTTCATCCAGATTTTCCAATTTTGTTGAGTATAAGCTCTTTAATAAGATCTAATTAGTTTTTGAATTTCCACAGTTTCTGTTGTTAAGTCTCCCTTTTAATTTCTGATTGTATTAATTTGGGTAGTGCCTCTGAGTCTTCTGGTTAGTCTGGCTAAGGGTTTATCTATCTTGTTGATTTTCTCAAAGAACCAGCTCCTGGTTTTGTTGATTCTTTGTATGTTTTTTTGGTTGGTTGTTTCTATTTGGTTGATTTTGGCCCTGAGTTTATTTCCTGCTTTCTACTCCTCTTGGGTGCATTTGCGTCTTTTAGATCTAGAGCTTTCTGGTGTGTTGTCAAGCTGCTAGTGTAAGCTCTCTCCAATTTCGTATTGGAGGCACTTAGAGCTTTGAGTTTTCCTCTTAGCACTGCTTTCATTGTGTCCCATAAGTTTTGGTATGATTTGTTCTCATTTTCCTTAAATTCTAAAATAGCCTTATTTCTTTGTTTCTTCCTTGACCAATCTATCATTGAGTAGAGCATTGTTCAATGTCCATGTGTATGTGTGTTTTTTTGTTGTTTTTGTTTGAACTCAAGACCAGCCTTAGGCCATGATGATCTGATAGGGTGCATGGAATTATTTCAATATTCCTGTGTCTGTTGAGGCCTGTTTTGTGACCAATTATATGGTCAATTGTGGAGAAGATACCATGAGGTGCTGAGAAGAATGTATATTCTTTTGCTTGAGGATGGAATGTTCTATAAATATCTGTTAGATCCATTTGGTCCATAACTTTAGTTAGGTTCACTGTGTCACTGCTTAGTTTCTGTTTCCATGATTTGTCCATTGTTGAGAGTGTGGTGTTGAAGTCTCCCACTATAATTGTGTGGGGTGCAATGTGTGCTTTGAACTTTAGTAGTTTCTTTTATAAATGTGGGTGCCCTTGCATTTGGAGCACAGATGTTTAGAATTGAGAGTTCATCTTGGTAGATTTTTCCTTTGATAAGTGTCCTGACTTATCTTTTTTGACAAATTTGGTTGAAAGTCAATTTTATCTGATATAAGTATGTCCACGCCAGCTTGTTTCTTGGGACCATTTGCTTTGAAAATTGTTTTCCAACCTTTGACTCTGAGGTAATGAGTGTCTTTGTCACTGAGGTGGGTTTCTTGTATGCAGCAAAACATTGGGTCCTGTTTATGAATCCAGTCTGTTATTCTATGTCTTTTTATTGGGAATTGAGACCATTGATGTTAAGAGATATTAAGGAAAGGTGATTGTTGCTTCCTTTTATTTTCAATGTTAAGGGTGGAATTCTGTTTGTTTGGCTATCTTCTTTTGGGTTTGTTGAAAGAAGATTACTTTATTGCTTTTTCTAGGGTATAGTTTCCCATCTCGTGTTGGTATTTTCCACCCATTATCCTTTGAAGCGCTGCATTTGTGGAAGGATATTGTGTAAATTTGGCTTTGTAATGGACTATCTTGTTTTCTCCATCTATGGTAATTGAGAGTTTTTCTGGGTATAGTAGTCTAGACTGACATTTATGTTCTCTTAGGGTCTATATAACATCTGCCCAGGATCTTCTGGCTTTCAGAGTCTCCAGTGAGAGATCTGGTATAATTCTGATCGGTCTGCCTTTATAGGTTACTTGATCTTTTTCCCTCACTGCTTTTAATATTCTTTCTTTGTTTAGTGCATTTGGTGTTTTGATTATTATGTGTTGGGAGGTGTTTCTGTTCTGGTCCCATCTGTTTGGAGTTCTGTAGGCTTCTTATATGTTCTTGGACATCTCTTTCTTTAGGTTAGGGAAGTTTTGTTCTATAATTTTGTTGAAGATATTCACTGGTCCTTTAAGTTGGAAATGTTTGCTCTCTCCTATACCTATAATCCTTCGGTTTAGTCTTCTCATTGTGTCCTGGATTTCCTGGATGTTTTGGCTTAGGAGCTTTTTGCATTTTGCATTATTTTTGACTGTTGAGTCAATGTTTTCTATGGTATCTTCAGCCCCTGAGATTCTTTCTTCTATCTCTTATATTCTGTTGTTGATGCTTGCATCTATGACTCCTGAATTCTTTCCAAGATTTTCTATCTCCGTAGATGTCTCACTTTGCTATTTATTTACTGTTTCTATTTCCATTTTTAGATCCTGGATAGTTTTGTTCAGTTCCTTCACTTGTTTGTTTGTGTTTTCCTGAAATTCTTTAAGGGATTTTTGTGTTTCCTCATTAAGTGCTTCTACTCGTTGACCCATGTTATCCTGTTTTTCTTTGAGTGATTTTTGTGTTTCCTCTTTAAGAGTTTCTACCTGTTGACCCATGTTCTCCTGTGTTTCTTTAAGGGATTTTTGTGTTTCCTCTTTTATCTCTTCTACCTGCTGACCCATGTTCTCTTGTATTTCTTTAAGGGAGTTATTTATGTCCTTCTTGAAGTCCTCTATCAGCATCATGAGATGTGATTTTAAATCCAGCTCTTTCTTTTCCAGTGTGTTGGGGCATACAGTATTTGGTCTTATCGGAGAATCGGGTTCTGATGGTGCCATGTTGCTTTGGTTTCTGTTCTTAATGATCTTTTGTTTGCCTTTATCCATCTCGTTTTCTCTGGTGTTAGCTGATCTTACTGTCTCTGATTTTGGCTTATCCATCCTGCATGCCTGTGTCTATGTCCTCCTGGGATTCCGTTCTCTCTGTGCACACAGGTATGTAGGCTCTCCTGGTCAGCTAGCTCTCCTGTGCTCCCAGGCCTCTCTGCACTCCAAATGACCTGAGTGCAGCTAGTTCTCTAGGAAGTATCAGATGATGGTGTCTTCACTCTGGTAGACCTGGCAAGATTCTGCCACAGCAGAAAGAGCAAATGCCCTGAGTGCAGCTGGTTCTCTAGAAAGTATCAGGTGAGGTGTCTTCACTGTGGCAGACCTGCTGTAGTGAGTCCTGTTGGACCCCTGGTAGCAGCTCTGGGCCTCCAGAGATGGGGGTGGGTGGTGGGGTTCTTACCAACTGCCCTGAGTGGCTAATTCTCTAGGAAGTATCAGGAGATGGAATCTTCACTGTGGCAGACCTGGCAAGGTTCTGCCCCAGCAGAAAGGGCTGGGGGGCCATGGGAGGGCCCTGTTGATTCTTTATATAGTTCTTTTCGTTTCTACTTGGCTGATTTCAGCCCTGAATTTGATAATTTCCTGCCATCTACTCCTCTTGGGTGTATTAGCTTCTTTTTGCTCTAGAGCTTTCAGGTGTGCTGTTAAGCTGCTAGTGTATTCTCTCTCCAGTTTCTTTTTGAAGGTATTGAGAATTGAGTTTTCCTCTTAGCACTGCTTTATTGTGTCCCATAAGTTTGGGTATGTTGTGCCTTGATTTTCATTAAATTCTAAAAAGTTTTCAATTTCTTTATTTCTTTGTTAACCAAGTTATTATTGAGTAGGGCTTTGTTCAGCTGCCATGTGTATGTGGGCTTACTGTTGTTTTGTTGCTATTGAAGATCAGCCTTAGTCTGTGGTGATCTGATAGGATGCATGGGATTATTTAAATCTTCTTGTATCTGTTTTGTCCTGTTTTGTGACCAATTATATGGTCAGTTTTGGAGAAGGAACCATGAGGTGCTGAGAAGAAGGTATATTCTTTTGTTTTAGGATGAAATGTTCTATAGATATTTGTTAAATCCATTTGCTCCATAACTTCTGTTAATTTCAATGTGTCTCTGTTTAGTTTGTGTTTCCATGATCTGTCCACTGATAAGAGAGAGGTGTTGAAGTCTCTCCCACTATTATTGTGTGAGGTACAATGTGTGCTTTGAGCGTTAGTAAAGTTTCTTTTGTGAATGTGGTTGCCCTTGCATTTGGAGCAGAGATCTTCAGAATTGATAGTTCATCTTGGTAGATTTTTCCTTTGATGATTATGGAGTATCTTTTCTTATCCTTTTTAATAACTTTTGGTTGAAGATTACTTTCTTTTTTTAAAATTTTTTTATTAGGTATATTCTTATTTACATTTCAAATGATTTCCCTCTTATTGGTTCCCCCCTCCCCAAAAGTCCCATATGCCCCCTCCCCAAAAGTCCCATATGCCCTCTTCCTTCCCCCTGCTCCCCAACCAACTCACTCCCACCTCCCCTTCCTGGTATTCCCTTACACTGCCACATTGAGCCCTTCCAGGACCAGGCACCTCTCCTTCCTTCTTCTTGGGTATCCTTTGATATGTGAATTGTTCCTTGGGTATTCCAAGCTTCTAGGCTAATAGCCACTTATCAGTGAGTGCATATCATGTGTGATTTTTTGTGACTGGGTCACCTCACTCAGGATGACATTCTTCAGTTCCACCCACTTGCCTAAGAATTTCATGAATTCATTGTTTTTAATAGCTGAGTAGTACTCCATAGTGTAAATATACCACATTTTCTGGATCTATTCCTCCGTTGAGGGACATCTGGGTTCTTTCCAGCTTCTGGCTATTATAAATAAGGCTGCTATGAACATAGTGGAGCAGGTGTCCTTACTGCATGTTGGAGAGTCCTCTGGGTATATGCCCAGTAGTGGTATAGCTGGGTCCTCCGGTAGTTTTATGCCAAGTTTTCTGAGGAACCACCAAACTGATTTCCAGAGTGGTTTTACCAGCTTGCAATCCCACCAGCAGTGGAGGAGTGTTCCTCTTTCTCCATCCTCGCCAGCACCAGCTGTCTCCTGAGTTTTTGATCTTAGCCATTCTGACTGGTGTGAGGTGAAATCTCAGTGTTGTTTTGATTTGCATTTCCCTGGTTTCTGATGATGCCAGGTAGCCTTGGGTTCTGTTGCTTATGTTCTTGCCCTTGCCTCTTGCCATCTTGTTATCTGTGGTGTTAGCTGGTCTTACTGTCTTTGACTGTGGCTTGTCCCTCCTGCAAGCCTGTGTGTCAAAACTCCTGGGAGACCAGTTCTTTCTGGGAGGAATTTGGGTATGGGGAGTTGTGGCTTAGGTTCAGCAACAATATGCAGACAGAACTTGGAAGGATCCTGTCCCAGGCTATTCCTTGTTTCCTGTGTCCTGATGGTTATGGGTGGGTCAGTCTTGGGTCAGGAATTTGAGCAGAAGTGCTGGTCTTACTTGTGCTCACAGGTGTGTTGGCACTCCTGGGAGACCAACTCTCTCCAGGTGGTATTTGTGTATAGATGTCTGTGGCACAGGATCAGTTCTCAGTACAGATGGAAACTGGAAGCAGCACCATTTACTAAAGCGATGATGCATTGTTTATTGTATTTTCTGTCCTTGTAGTCAATGGTTAACTTACTATAAATTGTGGTTAGATTTCTGGGATTTCCACTCTTTTTTTGTTGACCACCATTTGTTTTGATCTTAGTATCATTTTCCTTTGATTACTGTGACTTTGTAATAAAGTCTTGACATGATAAAATATGCTATTTTCTATTTTATTCTTGTAATATTGTTTAGGACTCCTTTCCTTTTTTGTCTTCTTCTTTTTGTGTGACCTGATATTATTCTATAATCTCCAGGCTTGCTGGAATTTATAATCCTTCTGCTTTAGCTTCTATTTGCAAGGATTACAGGAGTGCACCACCATTCCCAGATTTTCTTTTTAAATCTGTGAAAATGCTATTGGGATTTTGATATGAATGATATTGAATCTATAGATCACTTTGAGCAGAGTGGGCATTTAGACAAAATTAATTCTATGAATCCAAAAGCATAAGTATCATTTTCTTTATTTGTATCTCAAAACAAACAAATTATGTAGCCAGTGTTCCAAAGAAGAAATCAAAAGAGAAATCAGAGAATATTTTTAAACAAATTTAAACAAACCCACAATGAAACTGGGGAAGAGGAGCTTCCTCATGGAACAGATGAAGCAAAATTATCCCTACTTGCTACACGCAGGAACCCCTAAAGATGTGGGCATATATTAGAAATAATAATCAAGTAGTGTCTATTAATACAAGCGATAAATTACCTAAAAAGGAAATTAAAAAATAGACCTATCTACAATTGGGTCAATAATAATATAATAAGTAGAAATAAACTTAACCAAAGAGCTGGAAATCTTGTATACTGAACATATGGAAATGCATTTGACTTTTATCTTGGAGAGATATCTTTGATCCAGCATTGTGGTATGTGTGATATGTATAAATACTCCCAGGCATTTCATCTTGGGTTTGCTGCTCTGTGTCCCACTTCCGATGGCTGTGTTAGATGTTGCTTATGTCCGCCTAGAATGATGACATCAGAAAAGGCTTTGCAAAGAATGTTTGCAAATTTTTTCAGCATCCAGCATATTATTCAAAATCTGTTTTGTTAAGATACAAAGAGACATGCCATCACTTTGAATACCAAATGCTTTATTTTTTTAAAACAATAAAATCCTCAGTGGGGATCAAGTCACCAGCAACAGCATTGTTTTTAAACACTTATTTAGAACTCTCACTTGCTTCCTAGACATCCATAAAAGACTGAATAAAAAAGTCCCATGATTTGTTGGTAGATGTTAAGGATGGTGCCTGTCAGAAACACTGGCTGACATAGCCCAGGGATCATCTGTTTAGTGGTGGTTGTGTTTATGGTTCAGGAGATGGAGAGGGAACTTCTTCTTTTTCCTTACATGACAATCTACTTCCTGTGGTGCTTTCTATTCCAAGTCATTAGCCTGACTGCCAGAACTGGTCTTGAAAAAAAGTCATCCATGTATTACTGACAAGTCTCAGGGTTCTTCTTATCTTTTGTTTGTTTTGCATTTATCTTCATTTAGAAGCCCAGAAACACCAAAGTTCATAAAATGAGATTCTTAGGCTTTGCCACAAAGGGCAAAAGTGTGGTGTCTTTATTTAAGACAGGGTTTCATGAAGCTCTTTGCAGATAAAACAGACAGTAGGATAGATTTTTGTCTACAGAATTTCTCCTGGGAATCTCTCAGGATCTGGAGATTATTGACTTAGCACTAATAACAATCAATATGGTTACATCATATCAACTACTTAGCATGTACATGCTATCTCAGTTACTGTTATAAGCATTTTTGTATTATTAATTCTTTCTTCATTTTTATTTATTTTTTATTTACATTTCTTACATCTTCTCCCAGTACTGCCTTCCTAAATTAGTTTACTCTGTAAGTCTTCTTGTGGTGTCCTTAACCCCTCTGGCTTGCTCAATTCTATCCCCTAGTCTTTCACAAGACTCCATGTGTTCCACCAATGTTTGGCTATGGATCTCTGCATGAGGTTCCATCCACTGCTGGATGTATTCGCTCTCTCTCTTTTTTTTAAAAGATTTATTTATTTGATGTATATGAGTACACTATAGCTGTCTTTAGACATGCCAGAGAAGAGCATCAGATCCTATTACAAAGGGTTGTGAGCCACCATGTGGTTGCTGGGAATTGAACTCAGGACCTCTGGAAGAGCAGTCAGTACTCTTAACTGCTGAGTTATCTCTCCAGCCCCTGTATTAACTCTTTTATGTAATAGTTGATAAAATTAAATTTGAGAGGGACAGTTAACATTTGGGAAAGTGAGCAGATAGAAACTTAAGAGTTCTGATTTGAACTTGACTATTTTATCAATATCAACACCATATTTTCCATAAACTCTATATTCTTTACTTTTGTTGCTGTTTTACTGTTGTATTTTTATTATTTAGCTTCTTCAATAGCCAATCCAATTTCTTCTCATACTCATCTCCAAGTGACTTTCTTTTTTTTAACATTTAATTGATTCTTTTTGAATTTCATGTCATGTACCCCAATCCCACTAATTTCCTCCTCCCTCCATATCTACTCTCTGCCCTTGCAAACTTCTCCCCAAAACAAACTAAAATGAAATGAAACAAAACAAAACCAACAAAAAAGAATTATCAACTGAGGAAACTGGAATGGTCAAGAAGTAACAAAAGAAATGTTGAACATCCTTAGTCATCAGGGAAATGTAAATCAAAACAACCCTCAGAATCCACCTCACTAGAGTTAGAATGGCTAAGATCAAAAACTCAGGGGACAGCAGATGCTGGTGAGGATATGGAGAAAGAGGAAGACTCCTCCATTGTTGGCAGGATTGCACGCTGGTAAAACCACTCTGAAAATTAGTCTGGCGGTCCCTCAGAAAATTGGACATCGCACTACCTGAGGACCCAGCTCAAGAAGAAGGAAGAGCAAAGTGTGGACGCTTTGGTCCTTCTTAGAAGGAGGAACATAATATTCATGGGAGAAAATATGGAGACAAAGTGTGGGGTAGAGACTGAAGGAAAGGTTATCCAGACACTGCCCCATTTGGGGATCTATCTCATATACATTCACCAAATACAGATACTATTGTGGATGCCAAGAAATGCATGCTGACAGGAGTCTGATATAGCTGTCTGCTGAGAGGCTCTGACAGAGCCTGATAAATACAAAAGTGGATGCTCACAGCCAACCATTGAACTGATCATGGGGTCCCCAATGAAGGAGTTAGAGAAAGGACAGAAGGAGCTGAAGGGGCTTGCAACCCCATAGGAAGAACTATAATATCAACCAACCAGAGATCCCAGGGTCTAAACTGCCAACCAGAGAGTACACATGGAGGTACCCATGGATCCAGCTGTATATATAGCAGAGGATGGTCTTGTCAGGCATCAGTGCGAGGGGAAGCCCTTGGTCCTGTGAAGGCTCAATGCCCCAGTGTAGGGGAATGTGAGGGCAGGGAGGTGAGAGTGGATGAGTGGGTGAGTGGGTGGGTGGGTGTGGATACACCCTCATAGAAGCAGGGGGAGGGGGATGGGGGTCTCTGGGGGAGGAAATTGGGAAAGGGGATAACATTTGAAATGTAAATAAATAAAATACCTAATTTAAAAAAAAAGGACATCTTGTCATGGAAGCTGCAATGTGCCAACAACTTCTGTGTTCATTGCAGTGAGTCATTGGTCTGTTCTAGGCCTCTGGCTTCTGTCACACTTTCAGTACTGGATTCTCACCAGGGAGACTCATCTTGGATATCTTGTTGTGACCCTATGTCATGGGGTTCCTGCAGCATTATTTCTGCAGGCCTGGCCCCTTCAAATGCTCCAGGAGTTCATAGATGGGCTAGACGATGGGTTGGGTTAACTCAAATCTCTATATCTGGCCCTGAGTGGTAGATGAATTGGTCTGCCTACCAGCTCTCCTGCATCCGCACCACCAGGACCAGTTCTCCTGCTTTGTCCAAGTGAGGGACACAGCCAGTTCTCCTGTCTATGGCACCTGGAGAGGGATGGGACCAGCTCTTTCATGCCCATGCCATTAGGGCCATCTCTCCTGCTGTTGATGGGCCACCACCCAGATATGGCCCTTGGTGGAAGCATGGGCTGGGAATTTGCCATGGCCTCAGTGGTGGTCCAGGTTACTCATATCAGGCTGTTCCTCAACACCCTCACATCTCCAGTTCTGCCTTTCTTCATGGGACACAAACTGTTCTGTTTCCCTTTTTATCCCATCTCTCCATCACATACTTGGTCATTGTAGTGGCACAAACTGTGTCTGCAAAGACTTCTTTTAAAACATTGGATGGTTAAATGTTTGTTCAGCCCTTAGATTTCAAGGAAAATAAATCCCTGGTCAAAGTAAAACACAGCACAGGAAAACTGCAAATCAACACAGAGTCATACAGTCTCATGGGTGAATTAGTACCACAACCAACTAGAGAGATTAACCAATAGGCCAATGATGAGAAGTCATTGTAGCGTGATATTGAGTCAGTTGTGGGTCTCCATTCTGCAGATCCTGTTCATTTTCCTGGGTTAGGGTACTGCTCATGCATGGTCAATTTTCTCAAAGGAAGAAGACATCAGACCACTGGCACTTGTGTTTGTTACTTGCACCAGTGATGGTCAGAGTAATTCATCATTTCCCAAGGAGTAAGAATAGCAACGGTCTTTACAACTCCTGCTTCTCTTCTCTTCATAACACACACATTGCTTACCTTCTATTCCTCTTAGATATCTCCACCAACTATTTGCATGCTTCCTTTTCTCTCTTCATCCTACTACCTACTTTCTTGCTTCAACCATGTCCAGGCTGCTGAGCGTCAAGCACAGCCCACTGTGTTGTCTATCTATGTGACTTTCTAAATGCAACACTGCTGCATTACTACTTGTTTAGAAACAAGTGATAGCTAACAACCAGCTTATGTATGGGGATATAATTTTATTTTTCACATGATAGAAATGAAATATACAGATTGCGAAGACTCATACTGATGACAAAAATGATTTAGAAATATCATTAGTATCCAGAAGACAAAGGACTCAACCATACAGAGATTCCTATTAGATTTACATGTAAGCACCTAAAAACAGATTTTTCCATGTTAGAAACTTCAGTGCATACTCTTCAGTGTGAAAAATATTTACCTCATGTTTAAAAAGAAGAAAAGACCAACAAAACAAACCCTCAAAGGAAGCTGAAGCCAACTTATAAAAGCAAGGAAACAGAAGTGGGAAGTAAGAAAGTGCAAAGGAAAAGGACATATTTGCATTAAGTGCCACCCAGTGCAGTAAGAAGCTTCCCTGAAAAGGCTGGGAACAGCATTGATCTACATGTAAACACACGAGTGTTTAGAAGATAGTTTGACCATACGATCATTTATCCTCATGCAAGGAATTCTAATGAAACTCATATCCAAGAGACATGAAAGTAGGAGGGAAGTGTCTTATTGGGAAGAAGGATTTCGGTGAGTGAAGAGGGGGAATTAAAGAGGTTAATAGAATGAACATGATTATGACTAACTATGTGCATATATGAAACTTTTAAAGAAGAGAAACAAAACTGAAACAGAAAAGAGAGGAGTATTTGGTAGCAAAGCTGATGGAAATGCTTCTCTACCTGCATTGAGATTCCACCCTGGTAAGTTCATCATACGGCAAAAGTTTTGTAAGCTCAAAATGCATCCCATATACTGATAAACTCTTAGAAAGCCAAAAGGATTGTTATCAGAGTCATTGTAAACTGAGCTCCACCAGTGTTTGTATTCCAAAGCACACCATTATAATAAAAGTGGAAGGTAGGAATTAATTTTACTACTTCCAAGTAGAGGCTCACAACGTGTATTGATTGGCAAGCTAATGGCTCCACAGAGAAGTTAGTGAAAAATGTGTTACTGAGTGCTGTTTTGACTGTGGACCCCCAAACTTCATAGATTGAAAATGACCTCCTAAGTGTCATAGGGCACTGATGAGGCAACTCAGTTGTAAAGTACATGTTTAAGTGTGAGGTACTGAATTCTGGATCTTTATTGCTTACATAAAACAATGAACATCACAACACACATCTGTAATATCACATCATCTCTTTGAAATTCTTAGGCAGGAGACCTTGAATCAAATGTTATAGCACTGAGGTTTAACAGCACATGTAGTATTTACTTGAGAGACACAAATCACATCATTCAAGTAGGCAAACTGAGAGTTTACAGAGAAGCACCACTGAATATCTTATACTAATTTTTTGAGTAGACATGAAAAGCATCTTTGTGGTCATGGACTGAAGGTTGTATAATGACAGAAAGGCATAAAGCAGAGTAAGCATGTTTTATGTACTCAAGATACTTTGCCTGATAAAGAAGTCATCTGCTAATAATTGTCATACTATTCCAGAATTTTACATAGGAATATAAATAAACACCAAATATGTGTTCTTGGAAAGCATAAATATTAAGGAAGAAAAGAAATCCATATTCTTGGTTGGCTATTCTCTCAGTCTTTGCTCCATCTCCTGTGCCTCCATTTCTTGTAGACAGGATAAATTTTGGGTCAAAAGTTTTGTGGGTGAGTTGGTGTCCCCGTCACTCCACTGGGATTCCTGCCTGGCTACAGGAGATTCTCTCTTCAGGTTCCATAACCCCAATGTTGAGTCACAACTACGGTTCCCCATTGATTCGTGGGCACCTCACTTATTCCAGGTCTTTGGATCCTCCTTGAATAAAAATCTGCAAGTGACTGAGGTGATGAGGTTGGGATTTTTATTCAATCTCATAGCCATGTGGCCATCTCTCCAGTCCTCCCCACACCTGATCCTGACCACCCCATTCCCCTCCCCATTCCCTCTTCCACCCAGTTCCCTCCCTCCATTTGCCTTCTATGATTATTTAATTCTCTCTTCTATGTGAGATTCAAGCATAGTACTTGAGCATTCCTTCTTTTTTAGCTTCTTTGGGTCTGTAGAGTGCAGCATAGGTATCTTGTATTTTATGATTAATATCCACTTGTAAAATGAGTATGTACCATGCATGTCCTTTCAGGACTCTGCTGTTTCACTCAGGGTGCTATTCTCAAGTTCCATCCATTTGCCCACAAAATTCATGATGTCTTAGTTCTCATTTTTTAAGTTGTCTTTTTTCCTTTTATAGATTATAATTTTTTTCACATATATAATCATCATCATAATCATCATGATTGTTATTTATGTATTATTTATGTATTTTCTTTACATTCCACTCACTGGATCCTCCTAGACCCTCCTACAATCTCTTCCGCATCTCCTTTGAGCAGGTCGGGGCCTCCTGGGTATACCCCTAACCTGGCTGGTATATCTAGTCTCCCTGAGGTGAGGTGCACCCTCTCCCACTGAGGCCATACAAGACAGTCCAGCTAGAAGAACATATCCCAGGCAATAGCTTTTGGGATAGCCCCCTCTCCAGTTGTTTGGGACCCACATGAAGACCAAGTTGTACATCTGCTACACATATGCAGGGAGGTCTAGGTCCAGTCTGTGTATGTTCTTTGGTTCCTGGTTCAGTCTCTGAGAAGCTCAATGGTACAGGTTAGTTGATTCTGTTGGTCTTCCTGTAAAATTTCTATCTTGTTAGGGACTGTAATCCTTCCTCCTGTTATTTTATGAGTCTCTGAACAATTTCCTTGAGATAATTTTGTATCTAGCCACTTTTCTGAAGGGATTTAGCAGGTGTAGAAGTTCTCTGGTAGAATTTTTGGGGTAGCTTATGTATACTATTGTATCATCTGCCAATAGTGACACTTTGATTTCTTCCTTTCCAATTTTTATCCCCTTGATCTCCTTTAGTTGTCTTATTGGTCTAGCTAGAAATTCAAGTTCTATATTGGATAGATAGGGAGAAAGTAGACAATCTTGTCTTGTCCCTGATTTTAGTGGAAGTTTTAAAGTTTCTTTCCATTTACCTTGATGTTGGCTATTGGATTTCTGTATATTGTTTTGATTATGTTTATGTATGTGCCCTGGATCTCTAATTTCTCTAATACCTTTAACATGAAGGGGTCCTGGATTTTATCAAAGGCTTTTTAAGTGTATAATGAGATAATCATGTGACTTTTTTCTTTCAGTTTTTTTATATGGTGGATTGCGTTGATGAATTTTTATATATTGAACCATCCTTGTATTCCTGGAATGAAGCCTACATATCTTGATGGATGATGTCTTTGATGTGTTCCTGGATTAGGTTTGTGAGTATTTTACTGAGTACTTTTTGCATCAATGTTCAAAAGATTGATGTACCTGCTCAGAAGAGATGGGGGAGAGATTGTAGGAGGGGCTAGCAGGAGCCAGTGAGTGGGATGTAAAGTAAATACATAAATAATGATCATGATGATTATGATAATGATGATATATGTGAAAAGAATTATATTCTATAAAAGGAAAAAAAGACAACTTAAAAATTGTAAACTAAGTCTGAAGTTCTCCTTTTTTTGTTGAGCCTTTGTGTGATTTAGGTATCAACGTGACTGTGGCATCATAGAATGAGTTTGGCAGTGTTCCTTCTGTTTCTATTTTATAGACTAGCTTGAGGAGTATTAATATTAGCTCTTCTTTGAATGTATGCTAGAATTCTGCACTAAAACCATCTGGACCTGGGCTTTTTTGGTTGGTAGACTTTTAATGACTGCTTCTCTTTCTTTAGGAGTTATAGGGCTGTTTAGATAGTTTACCTGACCTTGATTTAACTTTGATAAGTTATATTTGTCTAGAAAAATCATCCATTTCATTATGATTTTCCAATTTTGTGGAGTACATGCTTTTAAAGTAAGACCTAATGGTTCTTTGGATTTCATCAGTGTCTGCTGTTATGTTTTCATTTTCATGTCTGATTTTGTTTGTTTAGATACTTTCTCTCTGTAATTTGATTAGTTTGGCTAAGTGTTTGTCTATCTTGTTGATTTTCCCAAAGAACCAGCTCTTGGTTTCATTGATTTCTTGTATTGAATTCTTTGTTTCTAACTGATTTATTTCAGTTCTGATTTTGATTATTTCCTGCCTTCTACTCTTCTTTGGTGTGCTTACTTCTTTTTTTCTAGAGCCCTACTTTATACAAGCAATAAACTGGCTGAGAAAGAAATTCAGGAAACAACACCCTTTACAATAGTCACAAATAATATAAAATATCTTCATGTAACTCTAACCAAGCAAATGAAAAATATTTATGACAACCACTTCAAATCTCTGAAGAAAGAAATTGAAAAAGATATCAGAAGATGGAAAGATATACCACACTCACAGATAGGTAAGATTAGCATAGTAAAATGGCTATCTAGTCAAAAGCAATCTACAGATTCAATGCAATCCCATTCAAAACTTCAACAGATTTTTTATAGACATTGAAAGAGCAATTCTCTACTTCTTATGGAAAAACACAAAAACCAGGATAGCCAAAACAATCCAGAACAATAAAAGAACTTCAGGTGGAATCACCATCCTTGGCCTTAAGCTATGCTACAGAGCAATAATGATAAAAACTGCATGCATGGTACTGGCACAGAAACAGACACAATGATCAATGCAATCAAATAGAAGACCAAGAAATAAACCCACAGACCTATGGATACTTGATTTTTGATAATGAAGCTAAAAGCACACAATGGAAAAAAATGAAACATGTTCATTAAATGGTGGTGGTCTAACTGGATGTCTTCATGTAGGAGAATGCCAATAGATCCATGTTCATCATGCCTCACAAACTCAAGTCCAAGAATCTCAGCATAAAACCAGATATTCTAAATTTCATAGAAGAGAAAGTGAGAAATAGCCTTGATACACATTGGTAAATGAGACAATTTCCTGAACAGAACACAAAGGGATCAGTCTCTAAGAGCATCAATTGATAAATAGGATCTCATGAAACTGCAAAGCTTCTGTAAAACAAAGGACACTATCAATAGGACAAAACAGCAGCCTACAGATTGGGAAAAGACTTTTATCAAGTCTATATCTGACAAAGGACTCATTTGTCAAAGATATAATGAACTGAAGAAACTAGACCTCAACAAACAAAATAGTGGCCAGTTATTGGTTGACTATTCCCTCAGTCTCTGTTCCTTCCTCTGTGCCTGCATTTCTTATAGACAGAATAAGTTTTGGGTCCAAAGTTTTGTGGGAGGGTTAGTGTCTTTATCGCTCCACCAGGGTTTCTGCCTGGCCTCGGAGGCAGCCCTCCCAGGATCCATATCTCCAATGCTGGAAGTCACAGCTAAGTTTTTTGAGTTGTTGATGGTTAACTTCTTGAGTTCTTCCATCCCAACTTGAGACCCATCCCATGGGCAAGCGCCAATCCCTGACACTCTGTTATGTTTGCAAACTGGAGTCTAGCATGTGTTTCCTTTGAGAGACTCAATCTACAAGCTGACTCAGACAGATTCAGACATCCACAGCCAAACAGTGGGTGGAGCATGGGGACTCTTATGGAGGAGTTGGGAGAAGGATTGAGGGCCCCTAAAAGCATAGGAACTCTGCAGGACGACCAACAGAATTAACTAACCTGGATCCTTGGGACTCTCAGAGACTGAACCAAAGAATGTACATGTTTTGGACTTAGGACTCCCCCAATTTATGTAGCAGAAGTGTAGCTTGGTTTTCTGTGGGTCCTGAATAACTTGAGGGGTGCTATCCCAAAAGCTATTGCTTGTTTGTGGGATATGCTTCTCTAGTTTGGCTGCATTGTCTGATCTCAGTGGGAGAGGATGCACCTAGCCCTGCAGTGACTTGATAAGTCAGGGTTGGGGGGATACCCAGGGGGAGCTTCCATCCTCACAAAGGGGAAGGGGAGGAGGGGATGGAAGCAATGTGGAAAAGGTGACTGGAGGGAGGAAATGTATGGAATGTACAATGAATAAATAAAAACAAATGAAGAATAAAACAAAACAAACAACTAGACAAAAACTATTTTATTTTTGTAATTATGAATAGAATATAAATATTTTAATCTGTAGACATGTATCTATCTCCTTTTAGTCATGGGAAAAAAGACTTGTTGAGATGGTTCTCTGCCTGCTTATTAGCCTGATGACTTACACTTGATCCTCAGGATCCACTTAGTGAAAGGAGAGAACTGACTCCTGCAAGTTATCTTCTGACTTCCCAAGCATGTCGTGGCAAGTGTGCATGTACCCACCCACAGAGTATAAATAAATACAAAATGTATATGTCACACTAATATTGTAGTTTGGATATAGAGGTTTTCTTATTAAGAGCAATTCTGTAGTGAGATTCTTCTTGTGTGTACTTCTGCATTTCCACGTGTTTATAAAATCACTTATTAAGAAAAAATGTCAGATGCTAGGTTTTAGTTTGAAATTGAAGATTTTTATGGAAAATAATACATCTAAAATGATAGACATATTAAACATTTCTAAACTAATTGAAGTGTCAAGTAGAAGTATTTTCTGATAAAATTGTATATTTTCATGGAAAATATTTCTGATAAAATTGAAGACATATATACAAAAATGTTAAGATTGAAGATTTTCATGGAAAACAATACAAATAAAATGGTAGACATACTAAACACTTCTAAACTAAAGAGGTAAGTAGAAACATTTTCTGATAAAATTTATGATTTTCATGGAAAATATTATTGATAAAATTGAAGAAATATACAGAAAAAATGTTAAAATTGTAGAATTTGTTGGAAAACAATAAAGGTAAAATAATAAACATACAAAATACATCTTTTCCAATTGACCAAGAACATAGAAAAAATTTCTAATAATATTGAAGGTTTTTTTATTAGATATATTTTTTATTTACATTTCAAATGATTTCCTCTTTCCCCGCTCCCCGAAAGTCCCATAAGCCCTCTCCCCTCCCAAAGTATCCCTTTGAATGATGCTCTTTGTATTGTTAACCTTGGGAGGTCTTCTCAAAGTATTTAGCTTGTATCTTTGGAGGTTGTACACAAATGCATTTCCATATATTGCTTAGAAAAGTTCCAGGTGATTGAAAGGCACATGATGAGGGAAAGAGAGGAGTTATAAGGAACTCAAGTCTTAGAAGCTTCTGCTTTGGTGTCCTTATCCACAATGTTTGCACACTAGAACCACCTGGAGTACTAAGAAAAGCTGCTAAAAACACCATAAGTCCTTACTTAATTATTATGAAATGCAAAGCTGGACTAGACGATGTTTTTAAGTTAGACACAGGTATTCCAATGTGTAGTGGATGTCAAGAGTCTGCCTTAGAGGAAGAAGGAGATAAACAGAGTCTAAGGACAAGAATATATTAAATATCACAAAGACTGTGCCCACAAAGCACTAGAGAGCAATGATGATCTATCCTGTACAGAGACTTTGCATCAGGTAAAGGGATCAGGTTGAGTTTGGTAAAGAAAGGTGTATAGAAAAGAGAGATCCAGGTAAGGGAAATGGGGTGATTGTTCATGTTGTATGGTCCTCCATGTTGGGTCCTAATATCAGAATCTATTTTGTAATTACAGATGAATTTGGGCCTGAAGCTGCTTCCATGTTCTTCTTAATCCAGGGTTGCTCTGAATCAGTAAAATTGAATGACCAGCTGGGTAGATAGGCAGAATGATTCTGAGCACAATACTCCAGAAAAGACTGGCATGGACTATGTTGAATGTGGACAGAAGCAGAACAGCTGCATTTAAAATGTAGAGAAAGAGAAAACAGCTAGTTTCCTTGATGGCCTGCATATGAGCCTCTATGAGAGGGTTTCTGGAGCCAGTGGCACTGTTTCTCATATTCAGGGTGTGTCTCCTGAGAGAAAAAATCAGAAGAGTAGCTGTTGCAATGAACATTGTCAGAGGAGGGAGTATTCCCAAACTGAATAAAATAGACATATTTATCACATTGGTCTCAATGAGGTATAGTTTCATTGTGAAGTTGCAGGTGTTGATACTTAGAGAACTGTTGTTGCACACAGTGTACTTGGTATTGGAGAAGAACATGCTGGAGCTGAAGGAAATAAACACTGAGAGCCACAGAAGCCAGGGCATTAATTCAGAAATTCTCCACTTTAGCTTAAAGAACAGGGGGTAAGAAAAATTGGCAATCTTCACAAAGTGGAAGAAACTAAGCAAAGCAGCAAACCAGAGGCTACAATAATTTAAGAATATATAACTTACATTTAAGACTCCATATAAAACACTGTTGTAAAAAGAGTCGTTGAATATGGAAGAAGTCATTTCTATCAACATGATGCTTTGAAGGCCTATTCTGGATACACTCAGAAGAAGCAGAATCCTAGTAGTTATGGAAACTGCCTTTTTCTGAATCCATGAGACTGCATTCACAGCTATGATGATCCCACTTGCAATGATACCTATGGTGCACTCAGTGGCCACAAGTGTTAAAATCAAGATGGATAATGATAGCACATCTTGTTTCCAGTAGTTGCTGGGTTCAGCCATCCCGGGTGTTTCCTCCTTGGAGTCTGCAAAAAAATGTGTCCCTGAAATTCATCCAGCAGATTCCTGACAACTCCTATGACCTAAGCCATAGGAGGAAGAAGCTCATGTACCATTCCCAAACATATTCAGTTTATTTTTTTTAAATAAAATAAACTCAATTTGTTTATTACACAATTCTTGTATCTAAGTATAGAGATGCAAACGATGGAATTATTCTCTTTCAAGTCCTCTCCCTAGATTTGGATGTGTTTATGTTAGTTAGGTTCAGACTCCCAGGGAAACACCTGTATGGTTTCAGTTTAACAAACCACTAACATGGTATTGAGAGCAATGCTTTTGACATCTTCAGTTTAAAAATTTAATATAATAAACCAAGTCAAAAAAAATAAATCAAGTCACTATTGAATAAGTTTTCATTTGTGAATTCAGGAAATGAACATAAATTAGTGATCTCTATGTGAATATTTAGATATCAGTTTTCAGTGACTGAATTTATTAAAATTCATGGCATATGTATATATGTACTCAAATTATTTTGTATATGTACTATTTTGGGGTAGATAATGTCCAAACAACACACACACACACACACACACACACACACACACACACACACACACACACACACACACTCACACACACACACACTCACTTCAACATTATGCAATTCTACCATAATCACTTTGTAGATGAGGAAATTCAGTTATGCAAATATTTAAAAACCTGTCTAGAGGCAGATGCTAGCAGCCAACCATTGAACTGAGTGTGGGGGTCCCCAATGGAGGAGTTGGAGGGAGGACTGGAGGAGCTGAAAGGGTTTGCAGCCCCATGGGAAGAACGAGGATGTTGGCCAACCAGACTCCCCAGGGCTCCCTGGGACTAAGCCATCAAGCAAGGGGTACACATGATTCTAGCCACAATTGTGTCAGAGGAATGCCTTGTCAGGCATTGGTGGGAGGAGAGGTTCTTGGTCCTATGAAGGCTCAATAGATGCTCCAGCATGGGGAAATCGGGGGAGGTGGGAGGTGGGAGTGGGTTGGGTGGAGGGGCATCTTCTTGGAGGCAAGGGGTGGGAGGATGAGTTGGGGGTTTTCTTGGAGAGGGGAAACTGGAAAAGGGTATAATATTTGAAATGTAAATGAAGAATATATTCAATAAAAAAGTTAAAAAAAAAGAAAAAAAACTGACTAAAGCACATAGTTTAAGATTGAGAGATCTGGTATTTAAATCCAAGTCACTTAATGCCATTCTCTTTTTAAAAAGTTTTGATAATTTTATACATGAGTGTTGTATTTGCATCATTTCTTACTCTCTTTTCCAACTCCAACTTCTTCTGTGTGTTCTTCTATACCCTTTTATTAGATAACACACACACATACACACACATGCACACACACACACACACGTGCGCGCGCGCACACACACACACACACATACACACACACACTACTGAGCCCATTTAGTATTGTTATTTGTGCTTATGGTGGACCAGTTGAGAGTCTATAACCCGGATAACATAATATATAAGAGGGCTCATGCCTGTGAAAACCAGTTCTCTCAGCAGTCATTGGTTGTTTGTTGCTCTTTGTTTAAGGATGGGAGCCTGTGAAATTTCACCTTCCATGCTGTGGCATTTTAACTGGTTTCATTCACTATACATGTGTTCTTCCTCTTCTTCTTTCCTTCTTTCCTTCCTTCCTCCCTCCCTCCCTCCCTTCCTTCCTTCCTTCCTTCCTTCCTTCCTTCCTTCCTTCCTTCCTTCCTTCCTTCCTTCCTTCCTTGTTTTCTTCCTGTTCCTCTTCCCCCTCCTCTTTCTTCTTGCTCTCCCTCCTCCTCTCCTCCCACTTCTTTTTGGTATTTTGAGACAGGATTTCTATGGGTAACCCTGGATGTTCTGGAACTCACTCTGTAGACTAGTGTGGTCTTGAACTCAGCAATCCATCTGCCTCTGCCTCCCCAGTGTGGGAAGTAGAGGTGTGCATCCCCATGCCAGGCATCATTATGCTGCTTTATTCAGGCAGCCATATTGAGATTTCCTGGGCAAGCTTTCAGGTAAGATACTGTCTCACAGCAAGTAAGCATCTGGGTCCTGTAACTCAGTTTCTCATCTTCTGAGATAATCCCTGAGCCACAGGTATGTGGGTGATATTGTCAGGGCTGACACCATCAGTGCACATTCTTGTTCACTGTGTGGATTTTGTGTGTGTGTGTGGGGGGGGGGTAAGGCACATTTTTGATTCAACTGTGACATTTCCTGGTAGTCTTTTATGATATCATAACCACTTAAAAGGGATAATTAGAAGACACATTTTTGTATGTGAGTACATTAAAATCTTTACAAAATCCTCAGTTTTGAAAGTTGTTTGTTGTCTATAGTGTTAATATTAATATTTTGTCCCATTTCTATCAAGAAGACACTACCTTTTAAAAATTTTTATTTTTTACTTATTCACTTTGCATTACACTCACTGCAGTTCCTCCAGGTCACCCCCTCTCACAATCCTTCCTCCATCTCTCTCTTCTTCTCTTCTGAGCAGGTGGGGTCCCCTGGGTTTCCTCTACACCCTGGAACTTCAACTCTCTACAAGGCTAGGCACTCCCTCTCCCACTGAGTCTAGGCAAGTCAGGCCACCTAGAAGAACATACATGCAAGAGCTTTTGAGATAGCTCCCATTCTAGTTGTTTGGGACCCACATGAAAACCTGGATGCATATCTGCTACATATGTGTGGGGAGACCTAGGTTCAGCTCATGTATGTTCTTTGGTTGCTGGTTGAGACTCTGAGGTCCCCAAGGATCCAGGTTAGTTGACTCTGTTGGTCTTTGTGTAGAGTTTCTATCCCCTTCAGAGCCCACAATCCTATTTTTCCATAAGAGTTCCCAAATTCCATCCACTGTTTAGCTGTGGGTGTCTGTATTTGTCTGAGTCAGCTGGTGGGTGGAAACTCTCAGAGGACAACATGCTTCTTTCTACAAGCATAACAGAGTATCATTAATAGTGTTAGGGATTGGTGTTTGCCCATGGGATGGGTCTCAAGTTGGGCTGGTTATTGGTTGGCCATTCGATCAGTATCTGCTCCATCTCCCATGCCTGCATTTCTTATAGACAGGATACATTTTAGTTTGAAACAAAAGAGGGTTTTGTGGGTAAGATAGTGTCTCTATCACCCCACTGGGGTTCCTGCTTGGCTACAGGAGGTAGCCTCTTCAGGTTCCATATTCCCAATATTGTGAGTCATAGCTAAGGTCATCCCCATTGATTCTTGGGTGCCTCCCTTATCCCAGGTCTCTGTGTCATCCTGGAGATGCTCCCTACCTCCTCACCCTATCAATTGCAAGTTTTCATTCATTTTCATGGCCATGTAGCCATCTCTCCCATCCTTCCCCACAACTGATCCTGAACTCCCCCATTCTCCTCTTCATCCCCCTTCCATTTTTCTCCCACAATCTACCTCTTATGACTATTTTATTCCCTCTTATAAGTGAAATTCAAGTATTCTCACTTATGCCTTCAAGCTGTCAAGAGGACATTACCTTTTAAATGAGGCCATAATTTAAAACTAATTTTTCACTAATCACTTATAAGTAAATATTAGCCAAAAAGTACAGAATACCCAGGATATGACCTACCGACCATAAGAAGTTTAACAAGAAGGAAGTCCCATATGAGGATGCTTCAATCCCAATTTGAAGGGAGAACAAAATAATTATGTGAGTCAGATGGAGAGAGGGATCTGGATGGGAGAGGGGAGGGGAAGGGGAAAGGGGGACAGGATCAGATATGGGGTGGGGAACAGGAGAGAAGCCCAGAGAACCAGAAGAAAGAATGGAAATATGCAGTTTCTGGGGGTGGGAGGTGGGTAGACCCTCTAGAAATTTCCAAAGACCTGGGATGTAAGAGACTCCCAGGACTCAATGGGGGTAACCTTAGCTGAAATGCCCAACATTTAGGAAAGGGAACTCAAAGAGTTAACCTCCTGTACATAGACAGGGCCCCTAGTGAAAGGACAGGGTTACCAAACCACAGTCAAAATTTCTGACCCAGAATTGTTCCTGTCTAAAAGAACTACAGGGACAAAAATGGAGAAGAGACTGAAAAAGACTGTCAAGTGACTGGCCCAACTTAGGATCCATCTCATGGTGGTGGCACCAAGTCCCGACACTATTACAGATGCTAAGGATGTGCTTAGAGATGGATCCTGGTATGGTCGTTCTCTGAGAGGCCCTAGCAGCAGCTGACTGAGACAGATGCAGATACAGCCAACCATTGGATTGATGTCGGGGATCCCTATAGTTGAATTAGAGGAAGGACTGAAGAAACTTAAGGGGAGAGTGACCCCATAGACAGACCAGCAGTCTCAACTAGCCTGGACGCCTGGGAGCCCCCAGAGACTGAGCCACCAACCATGAGCATGCATGGACTGGTCCAAGGACCCTGGCACATATGTAGCGGAAGACTGCCTGGTCTGGCCTCAGTGGGAGAAGATGTATCTAATCCTGGAGAGACTTGAGGCCCCAGGAAAGGGAGATGCCTGAGGAGGGGGAGCACCCTCTTGGAGGCAAATGGGAGGGGGAATGGGATGAGGAACTGTGGGAGGGAAACTGGGAGGGAGGACAATGGCTAGAACGCAAATAAAATAATTAAAAAATAATTAAATTCATCACCTTTTCAACAAACCTCCGTGATAATTCTAGTAAAGACCTTGTCTGTAAAACACAGTGGTGCACATACATAAAGACAGAAATGAATGCTCATTTGTTAGGTTCATTATAAAAAATATGGCAGTAAGTTTAACGTGGAGAACTATGAATTCAAAATATGTTTATTTGGGAAATTACATATGGTTTCTAAGTCTATCCTTTCTTTCTTTCTCTGAATTTATTAAACAGTTATGAACCAACCAGTACCCATCAGATCTCCCAGGGACTTAACCACCAACCAAAGAGTACACATGGAGGGGCCCATAGCTCCAACCACATGGGTAGCAGAGGATGGCCTGATTGGACATCAATGAGAGGAGAGGCCCTAGGGCCTGTTGTGAAGGCTCATTGCCCCAGCGTAGGTGAATGCCAGGTCAGGGAAGCAGGAGTGGGTGGTTTAGGGAGCAGGGGGAGGGGGAGATGCAATAGGGGCTTTTTGGAGGGGAAATGTGGTAAGGGAATAGCATTTGAAATATGAATAAAGAAAATATTTAATTAAAAAAAGAATAAAAAAAGAAGGCTTTGAAACAGTTTTAGAGTTAATAACAGTGCTAATCTACTATATTTATTTGTATATCATGCACAGTATCTTTCTTTTATAATAAATGAGTAAAGGGAGACCATTGGTCTTTGGCCACTATATTTCCATAAACATGTAGTTTTACTCTACCAGTAAAAGTGGTTTATGATATAGACCATTCTAATTTATCAGCATTCACTGAGTTGAATTTAGCTAAATCAAGAAAATATAATTAATGTCATCTGTATGCAAAATGTTCTAAATACTGAAATATTTTCTAAGAAGTGAGCATGCAGTCGAAAAGGCAGACTTTTATATCTCCCAAGAATTAGGGCAGGCAAGAAATAAAATAATAGGAACTATCCTCATTGGCAAGTCATCCTACTTATAATGGCAGCCTCGTAAGATCATCCTACCTGTCAGGCATACCCCAAATCCAGACACTCCATGAGTAATTGTTATCCTCTGGACATGCTTAGAATTTTGGGGCAAGCTTAACTTGCTGTTTCATTGCTGTTGTTGGTTCTTCTCTTGTTTTCAATGGAGACTTGGAGCTCCCCTCCAACAGAGAAAATCAAGGCAACTATGAGGAAAGAGCACTTTGGTGATACACAGAATCCTTAAAACATGCCCTGTCAAGAGTATCATTTGAGACAGATGCAGATACCTACAGCCAACAATTGGACTGTGGTCAGGGACCCCTATGGAAGAGTTAGGGGAAGGACTGAAGTAGCTGAAGGGGATGACAACTCCATAGGAATTGCAACCGTATCAACTAACCCAGACCCCTCAGCATTCCCAGGGACTAAGCCAGCAACCAAAGAGCATAAAATGAGCTGCTCCATTCCCCCTGGCACATATGTAACAGAGGACAACCTTGTCTAGCCTCAGCAAGAAATGATGTGCCTAGTCTTTTTGAGAGTTGATGCCCCAGGGAATGGGAATGCTGAGGGAAGGTGAGTTGGAGGTGAGTATATGAGGAGGGAAGGTGAGTGGGTTGGGGAGCACTTCCTCGGAAGCAAAGAGGAGAGGGGATGGGATGAAGAACTCTGGGAGTGGGGACAGGGAAGGGAGCAACATATAATATGATTATCTCTCTATCTCTATCTATCTATCTATCTATCTATCTATCTATCTATCTATCTATCTATCTATCATCTATCTATCTATCTATCTATCTATCTATCTATCTATCTATCTATCCATCATCTATCTATCTATCTATCTGTCTGTCTGTCTGTCTGTCTGTCTATCTATCTATCTATCTATCTATCTATCTATCTATCTATCTATCTATCTATCTATCATCTATCTATCTATCTACGTCCTTAATCCTGTAGAAACTTGATGCCTCAGGGACGGGGAGTGCTGGCAGTGGTGAGGTGAGGTTGGTTAGGTGGGTGGGGAAGCACACTCTTAGAAGCAAAGGGGATGGGGTGAAAAACTCAGGAAGAGGGGACAGGGAAGAGGGCAATATTTGGTAGGTAAATAAATAAAATAATTTAATAAAACATATAGTATATATTATATTTAATATGTATATATGTACATAAAATATAGTATAATAATATATTTTATAATAGTATAGTTAATGGTAATATAATACATTTATAATATATAACATATTATATATGCATATACAGAGTGAGATAATTGAGTATAGTAAATAGGAGAATCATGTTCTCCCAGAATCTATCAGTCCCTATCTGTCATAGGGTATGGCTGGCATACCCTGCCCCCTACCATAAACTACTCCAGCCCAGGGTCTGTGTTGCATTTCCCTGTATAACCCAGCCATTTTGATTGCCAGAACTTTTCATTTAGCATTTACTCTAATAATATAGTGTATATTATTATAGCCCAACTCTAGCCTCCAATTGTACATGTACAGGTGAGTATAGCCAATCACACACACATACACAATAATGCATATATATATAATGTATATATAATACACATATATTGACACACATATATACATATATATACAAAATATATTACATAATATATATGTGATAACTAATAAATATAGAGAGAATTGTCCTCTTAACAAATTTTAAAAGCTTTTGGACATAAATGAGAATTTCTGAAAAACAAAATTACAAATGACTAAGAGTTTGTATTTTGCTCCATGTGAAATTGCATAAATATGCTTATGGGATGTTTTCAAAAAATGGAAAAACTTTAAAAGCAAAATGGTGCTACATGCAGATCAAACATTTAAATGTCAAAAATAAGTCAGGTCTGGTGAGATGGATGGTTCAATAGGTAAGATGCTTACAGTTAGGTCTCAAATCTAAGACAAAAGGCTGAGGTGCCTATTTAAGATATCAAAGTGGACCCGGCAACCAGGTTCTCCTAGAATCCCTCAGTCCCTATCTATTAAAAGGCAAAGCTGGGAGTCTTCCCTTCTGGCCACCATCTGCAACAGGGAACCAGGCAGCTCCAAAGCCTTCTGTGCTTAGCCCACCAGGAGAGAGTGATCTCACAGCAAGGATTTCACTTCTGAGTGTGGAGGTGAGATCTCCACCTTCTCTCTGGAGGGGTAAAGCTAGGAGAGAACTGGGCATAGGATCAATGGAGCAGCTGGGACAAGAGTCTTCCCTTTTAACCACCATTTGCAGCAGGGAACTAGACAGCTCCACAGCCTTCTGTGCACAGACCCTGCCAGAAGAGAGTTGGTCTCCAAGGAGTACAGACACAGGCTTGCAGGCCCATAGGAGGGGCAACTCCAGCCAGAGACAACAAGACCAACTAACACCAGAAATAACCAGATGGTGAAAGGCAAGTGCAGGAACTCTACCAACAGAAACCAAGGCTACTTGACAACATTAGAGCTCAGTTCTCCCACCACAGCAAGTCCCGGATACTCCAACACACCAGAAAAGCAAGAGTTGGATTTAAAGTCTCTTCTCATGATGCTGTTAGAGGACATCAAGTAGGACATAAATAACTCCCTTAAAGAAATACAGGGGAACATGGGTCAAATGGTAAAAGTCCTTAAAGAGGAAACACAAAAATCCCTGAAAGAAATACAGGAGAGCATGAGTGAACAGGTAGAGGCCCTTAAAGAGGAAACACAAAAATCCCTTAAAGAATTACAGGAGAACACAAACAAACAAGTGAAGGAACTGAACAAAACCATCCAGGATCTAAAAATGGAAGTAGTAGCAATAAAGAAATCACAAAGTGAGACATCTCTGGAGATAGAAAATCTTGGAAAGAATTCAGGAGTCATAGATGCAAGCATCAACAACAGAATATAAGAGATAGAAGAATGGGACTTTTGGGGAGGGGAACCAGTAAGATGGAAATCGTTTGAAATCTAAATAAAGAATATACCTAATAAAAAAATTAAAAAAAAAGAGATAGAAGAAAGAATCTCAGGGGCTGAAGATACCATAGGAAACATTGAATCAAAAGTTAAAGAAAATGCAAAATACAAAAAGCTCCTGAGTCAAAACATCCAGGAAATCCAGGACACAATGAGAAGACCAAACCTAAGGATTATAGGTATAGAAGAGAGCAAAGATTTCCAACTTAAAGGGCTAGTAAATATCTTCAACACAATTATTGAAGAAAACTTCCCTAACCTAAAGAAAGAGATGTCCATGAACATACAAGAAGCCTACAGAACTCTAAACAGACTCGACCAGAACAGAAACTCCTCCCAACACATATTAATCAAAACACCAATTGCACTAAACAAAGAAAGAATATTAAAAGCAGTAAGGGAAAGAGGTCAAGTAACCTATAAAGGCAGGCCTATCAGAATCACAACAGACTTCTCACCTGAGATGATTAAAGCCAGAAGATCCTGGGCAGATCTCATACAGACCCTAAGAGAACACAAATGCCAGCCCAAACTACTATACCCAGCAAAACGCTCAATTATCATAGATGGACAAAACAAGATATTCCATGATAAAACAAAATTTACACAATATCTTTCCACAAATCCAGCCCTACAAAGGATAATAGATGGAAAATGCCAACATGAGGAGGGAAACTACCCCTTAGAAAAAGCAAGAAAGTAATCTTTTTCCAACAACCCCCCAAAAAAGTAACCACACAAACATAAAAAGAACATCAAAAATATCAGGAAGCAACAGTCACTATTCCTTAATATCTTACAACATCAATAGACTTAATTCCCCAACAAAAAACATAGTCTGACAGAAATAGTTTTCATGTAAATCTTCAATTTTATTAGAAAATATTTGTGATTCCTCCTTCAATTTAGTAATGTTTTTTATGTCTACCATTTTAACTGTATTATTTTCCATGATAATCTTTAACATTTTCCTATATATTTCTTCAATTTTATATGAAATATTATCCATGTAAATCTTCAATTTTGTCAGAAAATGTTTATAATTCCACTTTCAATGAATTTAGGAATATTTTTATGCCTACCATTTTATCGGTATAATTGTCCATGATAATCTTCAATTTTAATGTTTTTCTATATTTTTCTTCAATTTTACCAGAAATATTTCCCATGTAAATCTTCAATTTTATCAGACAATGTCTATAATTTTCGTTCAATCAACTTAGGAACATTTTTATACCTTCCATTTTATCTGTATAATTTCCCATGTAATAGTTTTAGCATGTTTTTCTTTATATTTATTGAATTTTTTCAGAAATATTTTCCTTGTAGATCTTCAGTTTTATCAGAAAGTGTTTATAATTCCACTTTCAAAAAACTTAGGATTATTTTTATGCCTACCATTTTATCTGTATTATTTTTCCATGAAATACTCAATCTTAATGTGTTTTTTATATATTTCTTCAATTTTATCAGAGATATTTTCCATGTAAATCTTCAGTTTTATCAGAAAATGTTTATAATTTCACTTTCAACCAACTTAGAAATATTTTTATGCCTATCATTTTATCTGTATAATTTTCCAGGATGATCTTCAATTTTAATGTTTTTCCATATATTTTTTCAATTTTATCAGAAATATTTTCCATGTAAATCTTCAATTTTATCAGAAAATGTTTATAATTCTACTTTCAATCAACTTAGGAATATTTTTATTCCTACCAATTTATCCGCATAAAGTTCTTCAATTTTATCAGAGATAGTTTCCATGTAAATCTTCAATTTATCAGAAAATATTTTTAATTCACTTTCAATCAATTTAGGTATATTTTTATGCCTACCATCTTATCTGTATAATTTTTCATCAAATAGTCAATTTTAATGTGCTTTTCTATATATTTATTGAATTTTTTCAGAAAAATTTTCCTTGTGGATCTTCAGTTTTATCAGAAAATGTTTATAATTCCACTTTCAAAAAACTTAGGAATATTTTTATGCCTACCATTTTATCTGTATTATTTTTCCATGAAGTACTCAATCTTAATGCATTTTTTATATATTTCTTCAATTTTATCAGAGATATTTTCCACGTATATTTACACAATGGAATGCTACTCAGCAATTAAAAACAATGAATTCATGAAATTCTTAAGCAAATGGGGAACAGGGGGAGGGAAGAGGGCTTATGGGACTTTTGAGGAGGGGGTAACCGGGACAGGGGAAATCATTTGGAATGTAAATAAAGAATATAGAAATTAAAAAAAAATAACAAAAATTTAAAAGAAACAAAAAGAACTATACAAGGAATCAACCAAACCAGGAGTTGGTTCTTTGAGAAAATCAACAAGATAGATAAACCCTTAGCTAGACTAACCAGAGGGAAAAGACGCACTACCCAAATTAATAAAATCATTAATGGAAACAGAGACATAACAAACTTGGAAATTCAAAAAATCATCAGATCCTACTACAAGAACTTATACTCAACAAAGTTTGAAAATCTGGATGAAATGGACAACTTTCTTGATACCTACCAGGTGCCAACGTTAAAACAGGATCAGGTAAGCCATCTAAATAGTCTCATAAGTCCTGAGGAAATAGAAGTAGTTGTTAATAGTCTCCCATCAAAAAAGAGCCCAGGACCAGATGGGATTAGCGGGGAACTCTATCAGATCTTCAAAGAAGAGCTAATACAGATATTCTTCAAACTATTCCATGAAATAGAAACTAAAGGAACACTACCCAATTCATTCTATGAAGCCACAATAATGCTTATACCTAAAACAACGACCAAACAAGGAAGGAGAACTTCAGACCAATTTCCCTCATGAATATCAATGCAAAAATACTCACCAAAATTCTGGCCAACCAAATTCAAGAATGCATCAAAACTGTAATTCACCATGATCAGGTAGGCTTCATCCCAGGGATGCAGGGATGATTCAATATACAGAAATCCATCAACATAATCCACTACATAAACAAACTGAAGGGAAAAAAACCAGATTTCATGAGATGCAGAAAAAGCATTTGTCAAAATCCAGCATCTCTTTATGATAAAAGTCTTGGAGAGAGCGGAAATCCAAGACCCATACCTAAACATAGTGAAAGCAATAAACTGCAAACCAGTAGCCAACATTAAATTAAACAGAGAGAAACTCAAAGCTATCCCAGTAAAATCGAGAACCAGACAAGGCTGCCCACTCTCTCCCTATCTATTCAATATATTGGAAAAGAAGAAGTCAAAATATCACTATTTGCAGATGATATGATCATATACTCAAGTGACCCCAAAACTTCCACCAGAGAACTCCTAAAGCTGATAAACAACTTCAGCAAAGTAGCTGGATATAAAATTAACTCAAACAAATCAGTAGCCTTCCTCTACTCAAAGAATAAACAAGCTGAGAAAGAAATTAGGGAATTGACACCCTTCACAATAGTCCCAAATAATATTTCATACCTTGGTATGACCCTAACGAAGCAAGTGAAAGATCTGTATGATAAAAACTTCAAGCCTCTGAAGGAAGAAATCAAAGATCTCAGAAGATGGACAGATCTCCCATGTTCATGGATTGGCAGGATTAATACAGTAAAAATGGCCATCTTGCCGAAAGCAATCTACAGATTCAATGCAAACACCATCAAAATCCCAAATCAATTCTTCATAGATCTAGAAAGAGCAATTCTCAAATTCATCAGGAATAACAAAAAACACAGGATAGCAAAAACTGTTCTCCATATCAAAAGATCTCCTGGGGGAATCACCATCCCTGACCTCAAGCTCTACTACAGAGCAATAGTGATAAAAACTGTTTAGTATTGGTATGGAGACAGGCAGAGAGATCAATGGAATAGTATTGAAGATTCTATTCCCACACACGTACAGTCACTTGATATTTGACAAAGGAGCTAAAAACATCCAGTGGAAAAAAGACAGCATTTTTTACAAATGATGCTGGATCAACTGGCGGTCAGCATGCAGAAAAATGCAAATTGACCCGTTCTTATCTCCTTGTACAAAGCTCAAGTCCAAGTGGATTAAGGACCTACACATAAAACCAGACACATTGAAACTTATAGAGGAGAAAGTAGAGAGGAATCTTGAACACGTGGGCACAGGGGAAAAGTTCCTGAACAGAACACCAATGGATTATGCCCTAAGAACAAGAATTGACAAGTGGGACCTCATGAAGCTGCAAAGCTTCTGTAAAGCAAAGGACACTGTCAATAGGACAAAATGGCAACCAACAAATTGGGAAAAGATCTTTACCAATCCTACATCTGATAGAGGGCTAATATCCAAGGTATTCAAAGACAAGAAGTTAGGCTCAAGAGAGTCAAACAACCCTATTAAAAATGGGGTACAGAGTTAAACAGGGAACTCTCAACTGAGGAAACTCGAATGGCTCTAAAGCACTTAAAGAAATGTTCAGCATCCTTAGTTATCAGGGAAATGCAAATCAAAACAACACTGAGATTCCACCTCACACCGGTCAGAATGGCTAAAATGAAAAACTCAGGGGACATCAGATGCTGGAGAGGATGTGGGGAAAAAGGAACACTTCTCCATTGTTAGTGGGATTGCAAGCTGGTAAAACCACTCTGGAAATCAGTTTGGTAATTCCTCAGGAAATTAGACATAGTACTACCTGAGGACCCAGCTATACCACTCCTGGGCATATACCCAGAAGATGCTCCAACATGCAATAAGGATACATGCTCCACTATGTTCATAACTGCCTTATTTATAATAGCCAGAAGCTGGAAAGAAACCAGATGTCGTTCAACTGAAGAATGGATACAGAAACTGTGGTATATATTCATAATGGAGTACTATTCAGCTATTAAAAACAATGAATTCATGAAATTCTTAGGCAAATTGATGGAACTAGAAAGTGTCATTCTGAGTGAGGTAACCCAATCACAAAAGAACGCAAATGGTATGTACTCACAGATAAGTGGATATTTGCCCAAAAGCTCGAAATAAACAAGTTACAATTCACAGACCACAGGAAGCTCAAGAAGAAAGAGGACTGAAGTGGGGGTGCTTGGGTTCCTCTGAGAAAGGGAACAATATACATACAGGAGCAATAATGAAGGCAAAGTGTGGAGCAGGGACTGAAGTAAAGGCCACCCAGAGACTGCCCTACCTGGGGATTCACCCTATAAACAGTCACCAAACCCCAACACTACTATGGATAACAAGAAGCTCATATCAAAAGGAGCATGCCATGCTTGTCTTTGGAGGGGCCCTGCCAGAGCCTTACACATACAGAGGCAGATGCTAGCAGCCAACCATTGGTCTGGAAGTGGGATCCCCAGTGGAGGAGTTGGAGGGCAGTCCGGAGGAGCTGAAGGGGTTTACAGCCCCACAGGAAGAACAACGATGTTGACCCCCTGAGACATCCCAGGACTCCCAGGGACTAAACCATCAACCAAGGAGTACACATGGTTCCAGCCAAAAATGTGGCAGAGGAATGCCTTTTCGGGCATCAGTGGGAAGAGTGATCCTTAGTCAGGTGAAGGCTAAATAGATGCCCCAACAAGGGGAAATCGAGTGGGGGGGGAGGTGGGAGTGGTTTGGGTGGAGGGGCATATACTTGGAGGCAGGGAATGGGAGGAGGGATTGGGGGTTTTGGGGAGGCAGGAAACAGGGAAAGGTTTTACCACTTGAAATGTAAATGAAGATTATATTTAATAAAAAAGTGGAAAATAAAACTTTATGATCAATGTGGAAAATTTAACAAAGAGAAGGAATGAAACAATCAACAGTAGCCTGAGAAATGAGAACACAGCAACTGAGGCAAAAGCTTCCATTTGAAGCTTCACTAGCAGATGGAAAAACATCACTGAGCTAAAACCCAAGACACTTTAATTATTCTTGAAAGGAAAGTGGTACAAAACAAGAAGGCTTATGAAAAATTTCAAGATACTACTAAGATGACAAGGATTTATCCAGGGGACATTTAATATTTCGACTACTTTAATTATCTTGGCTTGCCCCGTTGACCAAGCTAGTGCTTCAAGCACTATATTTATTATATTTAGGTACATCCTAATCATTTTATTCAATTAGATTAAACTTTTATCATTTTTACATAAAACAAATATGCTTTTACATACTTGGATAGATTTAATTCTCCTTTCAGATAGACCTTGGCATTGATTTTTCCTCTTTATTTACTGGTTTAAAGTTTTGTTTTAAAGATGTACCTCTTCTTTGGTTAAGTTTGTACTCACATTTTAAAAATTTTCTTTAACTTATACTGAATGAGTTCTGCCCCAACCCAATGTCTGCCCTTCTTACCTCTTTAGTGTTACAGAAAACCTACTCATTTTTTATTTTGAATTTAGGTCTTGCTACTTTTCTTAAAATATTCATTAACTCAAAGATTTAGAGTGGATTAGGTTTTCAAAAGAAAATTGTTCTCTGTTGTGATTTGTATCATTTCATTTTTCTTGTCTTATTGGTCAGTCGGACTTTGAGTCCTGCGTTTCATAAGAGTGGAGAGAAGAGGTACCTTTGACATTATAAAGTTTAAGTGAGGGCTGGAGAGATGGCTCAGCCGTTAAGAGCACTGACTGCTCTTTAGAAGGTCTTGAGTTCAAATCCCAGCAACCACATGGTGGCTTAAAACCATCTGTAACGAGATCTGTCTCCCTCCTCTGGAGTGTCTGAAGACCGCTACAGTGTACTCACATATAATAAATAAATAATTTAAAAAAAAAAGTTTAAGTGAGAGGCTTCTTGTTCTTTACCATTCATTATAATGTTCTTTTAATCTGCTAGCCACCTGTTTAGCTCTTCTGTTCTTTTCTTTGTGTGCAGACATTTTTTTTCTGCTCCAATATTATTGCTGTTATTAATTTATTTAAACCTTGCAGATATTCTTTGTTTAGAATTTTTCCAAGTTTTCTGGTTTGTAGTATAACTTTGCACAGTATTTTCTCTCTCTCTCTCTCTCTCGGTCTTTTTTATTTTTATTATTTTATTGATTATTTTATTTATTTGCATTTCAAATGTTATTCCCCTTCCCAGTTAAACATCCTACCCCCCTCCCCATGTTCGCCTGCTTCTATGAGGGGGTGCCCCCACCCACTCACACCCTTCTGTTTCACTGCCCTAGCACTCCCCTACACTGGGCATTGAGCCTTCACAGACCCAAGGGTCTCCCCTCTCATTGATGCCAGATGCTACAGATGCAGCTAGAGTTGTTGGTCCTTCCATATGTAATCTATGGTTGGTGGTTTAGTCCCCCTGTGCCCATATGTTCAAGGTTCTTCCTTAGTTTCCTTTCTATTAGTTTCAGTGTGTCTGGTTTCATGTGGAGGTCCTTGATCCACTTGGAATTGAGCTTAGTGCAAGGAGATAAGAATGGATCAATTTGCGTTCTTCTGCATGTTGACCTCCAGTTGAACCAACACCATTTGTTGAAAAGGCTATCTTTTTTTCCACTGGATGGTTTTAGCTCCTTTGTCAAAGATCAAGTGACCACAGGAGTATGGATTCATTTCTGGGTCTTCAATTCTATTCCATTGATCTACATGCCTGTCACTGTACCAATACCATGCAGTTTTTAACATTTATTGCTCTGTAGTACAGCTTGAGGTCCGGGATACTGATTCCCCCAGAGGTTCTTTTACTCTTGAGAATAGTTTTAGCTATCCTGGGTTTTCTGTTATTCCAGATGAATTTTTGAATTGCTCTTTCTAACTCTATGAAGAATTGAGTTGGGATTTTGATGGGGATTGTGCTGAATCTGTATATTGCTTTTGGCAAGATGGTCATTTTTACTATATTAATCCTGCCAATCCATAAGCATGGAAGATTTTTCCATCTTTTGAGGTCTTCTTCAATTTCTTTCTTCAGAGACTTGAAGTTCTTGTTATACAGTTCTTTCACTTGTTTGGTTAGAGTCACACCAAGGTACTTTATATGGTTTGTGGCTATTGTTAAGGGTGTCCTTTCCCCAATTTCTTTCTCAGCCTGCTTATCCTTTGAATATAGGAAGGCTACTGATTTGCTTGAGTTGATTTTATATCCGGCCACTTTGCTGAAGTTGTTTATCAGCTGTAGGAGTTCTCTGGTGGAGTTCATTGTGTTGCTTAAGTATACTATCATATCATCTGCAAATAGTGATAGTTTGACTTCTTCCTTGCCAATTTGTATCCCTTTGATCTCCTTTTGTTGTCTAATTGCTCTAGCTAGGATTTAAGTACTATATTGAAAAGATGTGGAGAGAGAAGGCAGTCTTGTCTTATCCCTGATTTTAGTGGGATTGCTTCAAGTTTCTCTCTATTTAGTTTGATGTTGGCTACCAGTTTGCTGTAAATTGCTTTTACTATGTTTAGATATGGGCCTTGAATTCCTGATCTTTCTAAGACTTATAGCATGAAAGGATGCTGAATTTTGTTAAATGCTTTCTCAGCATCTAATGAAATGACTATGTGTTTTTTTCTTTGAGATTTTTTTTATGTAGTGGATTACATTGATGGATTTCCTTATATTGAACCATCCCTACATCCCTGGGATGAAGCCTACTTGATTGTGGTGAATGATCATTTTGATGTGTTCTTGGATTCTGTTGGCAAGAATTTTATTGAGTATTTTTGCATTGATATTCATAAGAGAAATTGGTCTGAAATTCTCTTTCTTTGTTCGATCTTAGTGTGGTTTTTGTATCAGCGTAATTGTGACTTCATTGAACGAGTTGGGTTGTGTTCTTTTTCTATTTTGTGGAATAGTTTGAAGAGTATTGATGATAGGTCTTCTTTGAAGGTCCGATAGAATTCTGCACTAAAATTATCTGGTCCTATGCTTTTTTTGGTTGGAAGACTTTCAATGACCTTCTATTTCTTTAGGGGTTATGGGACTGTTTAGATGGTCTATTTGATTCTGATTTAATTTTGGTATTTGCTATCTGTCTAGGAAATTGTCCATTTCCTCCCGATTTTCCAGTTGTGTTGAATATTGGCTTTTGTAGTAAGTAGGATCTGATGATTTTTTGAATTTCCTCAGTTTCTGTTGTTATATCTCCCTTTTCATTTCTGATTTTGTTAATTTGAATCTTGTCTCTGTGACCTCTGGTTAGTCTGACTAAGGGTTTATCTATCTTGTTTACTTTCTCAAAGAACCAACTCCTAGTTTTGTTTTTTCTTTGTAAGGTTCTATTTGTTTCTACTTGATTTATTTCTGACCTGTGTTTGATGATTTCCTGCCTTCCACTCCTCTTGGGTATATTTGCTTCTTTTTGTCCCAGGGTTTTCAGATGTGCCATTAAGCTGCTAGTGTATGCTCTCTCCAGTTTCTTTTTGGAGGTACTCAGGGCTATGAGTTTTCTTCTTAGCACCGCTTTCATTGTGTCCCATAAGTTAGGGCATGTTGTGTCTTCATAGTCATTAAATTCTAAAAAGTCATTGATTTCTTTCTTTATTTCTTCCTTGACCAAGCTATCATTGAGTAGAGCATTGTTCAGCTTCCTTGTGTATGTGGGCTCTCTCTTAGTTTTTTTGCTATTGATGACCACCCTTACTCCATAGTGATCTGATAGGAGGCATGGGATTAGTTAGATCTTATATCTGTTGAGGTCTATTTTGTGACCAATTTTGTGGTCAGTTTTGGAGAAGGTACCATGAGGTGCTTAGAAGAAGGTATATTCTTTTGCTTTAGGATGAAATGTTCTATATCTATATCTGTTTATATCTATCTGTCTGTCTGTCTATCTATCTATCTATCTATCTATCTATCTATCTATCTATCTATCTATCTATCTATCTATCTATCAATCATCTATCTATCTATCTATCTATCTATCTATCTATCTATCTATCTATCTATCTATCTATCTATCTATCTATCTATCTATCTATCTGTTAAATCCATTTGATCCAAAGCTTCAATTAGTTTCACTGTGTCCCTGTTTAGTTTCTGTTTTCCTGATCAGTCCATTGCAGAGAGTAGAGTGTTGAAATCACCCACAATTGATATGTGAGGTGCAATGTGTGCTTTGAGCTTTAGTAAAGTTTTTTTTTTTACGAATGAGGGTGCCCTTGTATTTGTAGCATAGATGTTTTGAATTGAGAGGTCTCTTTGGTGGGTTTTTCCTTTGACCATTATGTAGTGTCCTTCCGTGTCTTTTTTGATGACTTTAGGTTGAAAGTCAATTTTATCAGATATTGGGATGGTACTCCAGTTTGTTTCCTGGGACCATTTGCTTGTAAGATTGTTTTCCAGCCTTTTACTCTGAGGTAGTGTTTGCCTTTGACACTGAGGTGTGCTTCCTGTATGCAGCAAAATGCTAGCTCCTGTTTATGTGTCCAGTCTGTTCGTCTATGTCTTTTTATTGTGGAATTGAGACCATTGATGTTAAGAGATATTAAGGAATAGTGATTATTGCTTCCTGTTACTTTTGATGTTATTTTATGTTTGAGTGGTTATCTTCTTTTGGGTTTGATGAAAGAAGGTTACTATCTTCCTTTTTCCAGGGTAGTTTCCTTCCTTTTTTTGGCGATTACTACCTATTATCCTTTGCAGGGCTGGGTTTTTGGAAAGATATTGTGTAAGTTTAGTTTTATCACAGAATATCTTGTTTTCTCCGTCTATGGTGATTGAGAGTTTTGCTGGGTATAGTAATCTGGACTGGCATTTGTGTTCTCTTAGAGTTTGTATGATATCTGCCCAGGATCTTCTAGTTTTCATAGTCTATGACCCCTGATTTCTTCCCAAGGTTTTCTTTATCCAAAGTTGCCTGCCTTCATGATTTTTTAGTTGTTTCTACTTTCATTTTTAGATTCTGGATGGTTTTGCTCATTTTCTTCACTTGTTTGTTTGTGTTTTCCTGTAGTTCTTTATTTTTTTGTTTCCTCTTTCAGGACTTCTGCCTGTTGACCCAAGTTCTCTATTTCTTTAAGTGATTTTTGTGTTTCCTCTTTATGGGCTTCTATCTGTTGACCCATTTTCTCCTGAATTTCTTTAAGTGATTTTTGTGTTTCCTTTGTAAGGGCTTCTCCCTGTTGATTCATGTTCTCCTGCGCTTCTTTAAGAGATTTATTTATGTCCTTCTTGAAATCCTCTAATAGCATCATGAGATGTGATTTTAAATCCAAATCTTGCCTTTCTGGTGTGTTGGAGTATCTAGGACTTACGGTTGTCAGAGAGTTGGTTGCGGATGGTGCCATATTGCCTTGATTTCTGTTAGTAATGTTCTTACATTTGCCTTTTGCCATCTGGTTATCTCTTGCGTTAGTTGGTCCTGCTGTCACTAGCTGGTGCTTGAACCTTCTGTGAGTCAGCAAGGCTATTTCTGCACCCCTGGATTGCAGGGTTTCCCCTGGCACAGAATGCTGAGGGGCTGCCCTGCTCCTGGGTGCTGTTGGAGCCGTGATGTGCCTTACCCCAAGTGATGTTATTCTTGGGATATCTCTGTGTACCTGGTTGTCCCTGTCAAGTCTGTCACTGGTTTAAAGATGGCGGAGGCTGCGGGGCTCCCTCCAGGCGCGGGTCACCCTGTAGGGCAAATGTCCCATGGCAGGGCTGGCTCACCAAGGACCACCTACATTTCAAATGTTCACGGCTTTCTATGTTACCCCACTGAAAACTCCCTATCCCTTGCCCCCTCTCCCTTCTCCCCCCGCCAATTTCCTGATTGCATTTCCCTGTTCTGGAGAATCAAGCCTTCACAGGACCAATGGCCTCTTCTCTCTTTGATTTCTGAAAAGGCCATCCTCTGTTACATATGTAGCTGGAGCTGTTGGTTTCTCCTCTTTGGTTGGTGGTTTAGTCCCCTGGAGCTCCGGGGGTACTGGTTGGTACATATTATTTTTCCTCCTATGGAGCTGCAAACCTCTTCAGCTCCTTGGGTCCTTTCTCTAGCTGCTCCACTGGGGACCCTATTTTCATTTTATTGGCTGGTTGTGAGCCAGGATGTTTTGATCCACTTTCTAATAAGGATCAAAACATCCACACTTTGGTCTTCCTTCATCTTGAGTTTCATGTGTTTTGCGAGTTGTATCTTGGGTATTCCGAGCTTTGGGGTTAATATCCACTTATCAGCAATTGTATACTGTGTGTGTTCTTTTGTGATTGGGTTACCTCATTCAGGATGATCATTTCCAGGTCCATCCATTTGCCTAAGAATTTCATGAATTCACTGTTTTTAATAGCTGAGTAGAACTCCATTGTGTAAATGCACCACATTTTCTGTATCCATTCCTCTGTTGTGCGACATCTGGGTTGTTTCCAGGTTCTGGCTATTATAAATAAGGCTGTTATGAACATAGTGGAACATGTGTCCTTATTACATGTTGGAGCATCTTCTAGGTATATGCCCAGGAGTGGTATAGCTGGTTCTTGGGTAATGTTATGCCCGGTTTTCTGAAGAACCTCCAAACTGATTTCCAGAGTGGTTGTACCAGCTTGAAATCCCAGCAGCAGTGGAGGAGTGTTCCTCTTTCTTCACATCCTCTCCAATATTTGCTGCCTCCTAAGTTTTTGATCTTAGCCATTCTGACTGGTTTGAGGTGGAATATCAAGCTTGTTTTGAAGCTATACCACTCTTGGTCATATATCCAAAAGATGCTCCAACATATGACAAGGATACAGCCTGGAAAGGTGATAACATTTGAAATGTAAATAAATAAAGTATCCAATTAAAAAAACTTTATGTCCCATTTTTTTTTTCTGGGAATTGAATTTGTTTCCCAAGTGTACAGTTCAACTTACATATACGTCCATTGCATGTTTCTCTTTCTGTTTCTTTTTCTCTCTTTCACTATGTATGTATATGTATATATAAAGTACTACCACCAACTTCCTGTGTTATGCAATAGGATATCATGGAGGAAATGAACTTACTAGGTTGGGTGTAGACAGAGGTGAGTAGAGAGAAGTGGAGGAATTGGGGTGTGATGTTTTGGGATATGGGTGGGTTTGTGAATTTTTCATCTTTAGATTCCTTCACCACAATATTGCTTCCACATGTCTCCACTGTCAGTGCAGGTTATGATATGTTGCTTTATAGCTTCCCTCTTCCCTTTTTGGGCCATTCTTTACTACATATGTAGCTGGAGCCTGGGATCCCTCCATGTGTACTCTTTGGTTGGTGGTTTAGTCCCTGGGAGTTCTGGGGGTACTGGTTGGTACATATTATTATTCCTCCTGCAAGGCTGAACATCTCTTCAACTCCTTGGGTCCTCTCTCTAGCTGCTCCATTGGGGATCCTTTGCTCATTCTATTGGTTGATTTTTGAGCCATGGGTGTTTTGATCCACTTTACAACAAGGATCAAAGCACACACACTTTGGTCTTCCTTCATCTTGAGCTTCATGTGGTCTGTGAGTTGTATCTTGGGCATTCTGAGCTTTTGGGCTAATATCCCCTTATCGGCGAGTGCATTCTTTTGTGATTGGTTTACCTCACTCAGAATATTTTCTAGTTCCATCCATTTGCCTAAGTATTTCATGAATTCATTGTTTTTAATAGCTGAATAGTACTCCTTTATGGATATATGCCACAGTTTCTGCATCCAATCTTCAGTTGAAGGACATCTGGGTTCTTTCCAGCTTCTGGCTATTATGAATAATGCAGTTATGAACATAGTAGAGCATATGTCCTTATTACATATTGGAGCATCTTCTGGGTATATGCCCAGGAGTGGTATAGCTGGGTCCTCAGGTAATGGTATGTCCAATTTTCTGAGGAACTTCCAAACTTATTTCCAGAGTGGTTTCTCCAGCTTGCAATCCCATCAGCAATGGAGGAGAGTTCCTCTTTCTCCACATCCTTGCCAGCCCCTGCTGTCTCCTGAGTTTTTGATCTTAGCCATTCTGATTGGTGTGAAGTGAAATCTCAGGATTGTTTTGATTTGCATTCCCTGATGATTAAGGATGCTGAACATTTCTTTAGGTGTTTCTCAGCCATCTGGTATTCCTCAGTTGAGAATTCTTTGTTCAGCTCTCTACCCCATTTTTTTTTTACTGTTTCACATCTAGTTTATTGATATGTAATTTCAATATTTACAGGGTTTGTATTTCTATCCTTTTAGCATAAAAAGGTATAGTTCCTTTTTCTACAATAAACATATTTATGTATCATTGAATAATTATTAAAAGCCTATATTCCTCATAGTATTAATATGTGATCTATTATAAGGTTAATCTTATTTCCTGAGAATTACTTACATATCTCTGTTTCACCAAGGGTCAAAAAATATTTTACATGTACCAAAAATCCTGGTAGTGTTTTCATTTTCATGCAACAAGAACCTTAATTTTAGAACCTTTTTATTTAAAAAAACACTATCTCTTGAAATGTGTCTTTTTTATAAACGACATTACCATCAGTAAGATATGCACACAACTTTGCAATCATTAGTTAGATCTTTTTTTTTTATTTTATTTTTTTAATTTACATTCCAAATCACTTCCCCTTTCCCGTTTCCTTCCTCCCCGAAAGTTCCATAAGCCCCCTTCCCTCCCTCTTTTCTCCATTCAACCCCCTCTCGTTACTCTGTCCTGGCGTTCCCCTACATCCAGTCTTTCCAGGACCAGGGGTCTCTCCTTCCATCTTTTTAGAAATCTATTGATATGCGGATTGAGTCTAGGGTATTCCGAGATTCTGGGTCAATATCCCCTTATCAGTGACTGCATACCATGTGTGTTCTTTTGTGATTGGGTTACCTCACTAAGGATGATATTTTCAAGTTTTAACCATTTGCCTAGGAATTTCATGAATTCATTGTTTTTAATTGCAGAGTAGTATTCCATTGTGTAAATATACCACATCTTCTGAATCCATTCCTCCGTTGAGGGACATCTGGGTTCTTTCCAGCTTCTGGCTATTATAAATAAGGCTGCTATGAATATAGTGGAGCATGTGTCCTTATTGCATGCGGGTAAAGTCTCTGGGTATATGCCCAGGAGTGGTATAGCCGGATCCTCCAGGAGTGTCATGCCCAGTTTTCTGAGGAACCGCCAGACTGCTTTCCAGAGTGGTTGTACCAGCCTGCAATTCCACCAGCAGTGGAGGAGTGTTCCTCTTTCTCCACATCCTCACCAACAACTGCTGTCTCCTGTGTTTTTGATCTTAGCCATCCTGACTGGTGTGAGATGGAATCTCAGGGTTGTTTTGACATGCTAAAGGTCTTGGAAAGATCAGGAATTCAAGGCCCATATCTAAACATAGTAAAAGCAATTTACAGCAACCCGGTAGCCAGCATCAATCTAAATGGAGAGAAACTTGAAGCAATCCCACTAAAATCAGGGACTAGACAAGGCTGCCCTCTCTCTCCATATCTTTTCAATATAGTACTTGAAGTTCTAGCTAGAGCAATTAGACAACAAAAAGAGGTCAAAGGGATACAAATTGGAAAGGAAGAAGTCAAACTATCACTATTTGCAGACGATATGATAGTATACATAAGCGACCCAAAGAACTCCACCAGAGAACTCCTACAGCTGATAAATGACTTCAGCAAAGTGGCCGGATATAAAATCAACTCAAGCAAGTCAGAAGCCTTCCTATACTCAAAGGATAAGCAGGCTGAGAAAGAAGTAAGAGAAATAATACACTTCACGATAGCCACAAACCATATTAAGTATCTTGGCGTGACTCTAACCAAACAAGTGAATGATCTGTATGACAAGAACTTCAAGTCTCTGAAGAAAGAAATTGAAGAAGACCTCAGAAGATGGAAAAATCTGCCATGCTCATGGATTGGCAGGATTAATATAGTAAAAATGAGCATCTTACCAAAAATAATACACAGATTCAATGCAATCCCCATCAAAATCCCAACTCAATTCTTCATAGAGTTAGAAAGAGCAATTCAAAAATTCATCTGGAATAACAGAAAACCCAGAATAGCTAAAACTATTCTCAAGAGTAAAAGAACCTCTGGGGGAATCAGTATCCCGGACCTCAAGCTGTACTACAGAGCAATAGTGTTAAAAACTGCATTGTATTGGTACAGTAACAGACATGTAGATCAATGGAACAGAATTGAAGACCCAGAAATGAATCCACACTCCTGTGGTCACTTGATCTTTGACAAAGGAGCTAAAACCATCCAATGGAAAAAAGATAGCCTTTTCAACAAATGGTGCTGGCTCAGCTGGAGGTCAACATGCAGAAGAATGCAAATTGACCCATCCTTATCTCCTTGCACTAAGCTCAATTTTAAGTGGATCAAAGATCTCCACATAAAACCAGACACACTGAAACTAATAGAAGGGAAACTAGGGAAGAACCTTGAACATATGGGCACAGGGGAGAATTTCCTGAACAGAACTCCAATAGCTTATGCTCTAGGATCAAGAATAGACAAATGGGACTTCATTAAATTACAAAGTTTTTGCAAGGCAAAAGACACTGTCAAAAAGACAAAGCGACAACCAACTAACTGGGAAATGATCTTTACCAACCTTACATCCGACAGAGGGCTAATATCCAAGATATACAAAGAACTCAAGAAGTTAAACTCCAGAGAGGCAAGTAACCCTATTAAAAAATGGGGTACAGAGCTACACAAAGAGTTCTCACCTGAAGAATATCTAATGGCTGAGAAGCACCTAAAGAGATGTTCTACCCCATTTTTTAATAGGCTTATTTGGTTCTCTGGAGTCTAACTTCGTGAGTTCTTTGCATATGTTGGATACTAGCCCTCTATTGGATATAGGATTGGTAAACATCTTTTCCCAATCTGTTTGTTGCTGTTTTGACCTATTGACAGTGTCCTTTGCCTTACAGAAGCTTTGTAATTTTATGAGGTCCCATTTGTCAATTCTTGATCTTAGAGCATAAGCTATTGGTGTTATATTGAGGACATTTTTCCCTTTGCCCATGTGGTCCAGGTTCTTCCCCACTTTCTCTTCTATTAGATCCAGTGTATCTTGTTTTATGTGGATGTCCTTTATCCACTTGGACTTGAGCTTTGTACAGGGAGATAAGAATGGATCAGTTTGCATCCTTCTACATGTTGACTGACAGTTGACCCAGCACCATTTGTTGAAAATGCTGTCCTTTTTCCACTGGATGGTTTTTAGTTCCTTTTGTCAAAGATAACGTGACCATAAGTGTGAGAGTTCATTTCTGGGTCTTAAATTCTATTCCATTGATGTACCTGCCTGTCACTATACCAATACCATGTAGTTTTTGTCACTATTGCTCTGTAGTATAGCTTGAGGTCAGGGATAGAGATTCTGCCAGGAGTTCTTTTATTGTGGAGAATATTTTTTGCTATCCTGGATTTTTTTTTATTCCAGATAAATTTGGAAATTGCTCTTTCTAACTCTATGAAGAATTCGGTTGGAATTTTGATGGAGATTGCATTGAATCTGTAGATGGCTTTAGGCAAGATGGCGATTTGTTGTGGGTAATAATTATGAAAGAGTACTGCCCTGCCAGGCTTCAGCAACACTCCTTCCAAGTATCAGGCAAAGCATGACTCTTAAACTTGAATAGTTAACCAAATATATTTATTTATATGAAACTTCCAATTTCATAAAGCCAATTTACAATGATAAGATCTTACCCCAATATTTCTAACCTCTCCAAAAGACCAGAAATACGTCTGAAGTCATTTGGATATCCGCATCTCCTTCCCTGCTCTGCTTGTCTTATCTGGTCTACCAAGCCTCTCTCTCTCTCCTCCCCTCAGTTCTCTTAGCTCTTCCTCCTCTCTCCCCTCCAATCACTGGCCTCTCTCTGCCTCAAAGTGAATGGAAATATCTTGCAACAGCCGTTATTACTATATTAGCTTTGCCAATCCATGAGCATGGGAGATCTTTCCATCTTCTGGGGATCTTCTTCAGTTTCTTTCTTTAGAGACTTGAAGTTCTTGTCATGCAGATATTTCACTTGTTTGATTAGAGTCACACCAAGGTATTTTATATTATTTGTGTATATTGTGAAGGGTGTCATTTCTCTAATTTCTTACTCAGCCTCTTTATCCTTTGAGTATAAGAAGGCTACTGATTTGTTTGAGTTAATTTTATATATTGAAGTTGTTTATTCAGGTTACTAATTTTTGAGATCACTTAGGCATGCTATCATATCATCTGCAAATAGTGAGACCTTGACTTATTCCTTTCCAATTTGAATCCCTTTGACCTCCTTTTGCTGTCTAATTTCTCTGGCTAGGACTTCGAGTACTATATTGAACAGGTGGGGGAGAGTGGACAGCCTTGTCTAGTCCCTGATCTTAGTGGGATTGCTTCAAGTTTCTCTCCATTTAGTTTGATGTTGGCTACTGGTTTGCTGTATATTGCTTTTACTATGTTTAGGTATGGGCTTTGAATACCTGATCTTTCCAAGACTTTTACTATGAAAGGGTATTGGAATTGTCACATGCTTTCTCAACATCTAATGAAATGATCATGTGTTTTTTTTTCTTTTAGTTTATGTAGTGGATTAGATTGATGTATTTCAGTATGTTGAACCATCTCTGCATTCCTGGGATGAAACCTGCTTGATCGGGTCAAGTGATCATTTTGTTATGTTCTTGGATTTGATTTGCAAGAATTTTATTGAATATTTTTGCATGGACTTGTGGAACATCAATGGGAGGAGATACCCTTGATCCTGTGAAGGCTCCATGCCCCAGCATAGGGGAATGTCAGGACGGGGATGCAGGAGTGGGTGGGGGAGCACCCTCATAGAAGCAGGGGTAGAGGAGATAGGATAAGGGATTTTCAGAAGGGAAACCAGGAAGAGCAATAACATTTGAAATGTAAATAAAGAAAATATCTAATAAAAAATTAAAAAATGATATCTGTCCAGGATCCTCTATCTTTTAGAGTATGAGTTGAGAAGTAGGGTGTAATTCTGATAACTCTGCCTTTGCATGTTATATGACTTTTCTCTAATGCCACTTTTTCATATTCTTTTTTATTCTGATATTTTTCTCTTTTGATTTTTAAGTGGCAGTAGGATTTTCTTTTCTGGTCCAGTCTAATTGCTGTTCTATAAGCTTTTTGTATGGTTATAAGCATATCTTTCTTTAGGCTGGGAAAGTTTTCTTCTCTGATTTTGTTGAAAGTATTTTCTGGTTCTCGGATCTGTAACTCTCCATCTTCTATTCCTATTATTCTTAGGTTAGGTCTTTTCATGGTATCCCTGATTTCTTGGATATTTTGTGTCCACAATTTTTTAGATTTAACATATTTTTGATTAATATATTAGATTCTTCTACTATATTTTCCATGCCTGAGATTCTGACTTTCATCTCTTGCATTCTGTTGGTGATGCTTGTATCTGCCATTCCTACTCTTTTCCCTAGTTTTCCATCTCTAGGATTCTCTCAGTGTGTGTTTTCTATATTGCTGTTTATCTTTAAGGGATTTATTTGTTTCCTCGTTAAAGACGCCTACCTTTTTGGTTCTCTTTTCTTGTATTTTTTTTAAAAAAATTTTTATTTATTTTACTTTTATTGGATATTTTCTTTATTTACATTTCAAATGTTATCCCCTTTCCCTTACCCCCCAGAAATCCCTTATCTCATCCCTCCTTTCCCTACTTCTATAAGAGTACTCCCCCTACCCACCTAACCACCCCCACCTCCCATCTCTGGCATTCCCCTACACTGGGCCATCTGGCCTTCACAGGACCAAGGGCCTCTCCTCCCATTCATGCCTGACAAAGCCATCCTATGCTACATATGTAGCTGGAGCCATGGGTCCCTCCATCTGTACTCCTTGGTTGGTAGTTTAATCCCTGTGGGCTCTGGGAGCTCTGGGTTGGTTGATATTGTTGTTCTTCGTATGGGGTTACAACCCCTTCAGCTCCTTCAATCCTTTCTCTAACTCCTCCCTTGGGACCCTGTGCTCAGATGAATGGTTGGCTGTGAGCATCTGCCTCTGTATTTGTCAAGCTCTGGTAGAGCCTCTCAGGAGACAGTCATATGAGGTTTCTGTCAGCATGTACTCCTTGGCATCCACAATTGTGTCTGGGTTTGGTGACTTCTACTTTTAAAGGGGATTTATTTATTTCCTCTATAAAGACCTCTGTTACGTTTATAAGATTTTATTTAGGGTCATTTTCTTTCTTTCTTTTTTAATTCGATATATATTCTTTATTTACATTTCAAATGAAGTCCCTTTTCCTGGTTCTCCCCTCCCCTGACAATTAGGGTGATTTTCTTGTGTTTTGGTTTTGTTAGGATATCCAGAGCTTGCTGTAGTATGGTAGTTGTGCTCTGAAAGTATCATATTACCCTGGCTTTTGTTGATTGTTTCCTTTCCAGGGCTTTTAGCCATCTGGATGTCTTTGTTACCTGTATGTCCCTATTGTTGTAGGTATTGAAACTTGGTTAACCTCCATGGTCTGGTGTGGCAGGACTTTGATCCTTGGGTTTTATGATTCTGTATTAATAGGTCTGTATGGTTCAGGATCTACAGGTCTATATGTTTTAGACTCCACAAGTGTGATGAAGGTGATCAGAGAGTTGGCAAGAGAACAGAGGTTCACTGGGTATAGCAGACTAGTCACTGCAGCTTGGAGTGCCCAAGAGGACTCAGCAAGCAGGGGAGATGGGTGGAGTAAGGGAAGATAACCTGCAAGTTTGAGGCTCCACAGGGCTGATGAAGGTGGGCAGAGAGGTGTGGAGGGAATGGAGGTCCTGAGGGGATAGGATGCTGCTCAGTGTAGCTTGGGCTGCCCCAGAGCACTCAAAGAACAGGGAAGATGAATGGGGGAAGGGAAGCTAACCTGTATGGTTCAGAATCTTCAGGTTTGATGAAGGTGGGTGGAGAGGTGTTGGGAGAATGTCCATTATCTCTTATGGTTACGTTTGTTTTGAAGTCTGGTTTGCCAATTATAAGAATCGTGACTCCAGATTATTTTCAGTTTCCCTTTCTTTGGTGGGTTGATTTCTACCCTTTGATTATCAGGTTTTGGATGTCTTGGCTCCACAGAGATGTTTCTTGCAGACTAAATAGATAGTTGAAACTTATTTTTAAAACCAATTAGTTCTTTAGGATATTTTTTGGTGATTAAGGCCATTTGAATTTAAATTTTGTATTAGGAGAAGTCTGCTATTACCATGGTTTTCTTGACTGTTGTGATTGATTGGACATTGAGATAGTTCTTTTGAAATGTGCATGGTGTTATGAGGGCTCTCCTGACTGAACTTGTTAAGACATGATCAATTCTCCTTTGGCTCTCCTCTGCTCATATTCTCTACTCATGTAATGTTTTCTTTTCTGTGTTTTCCCTGATGAAACTATGTTCTTTTTCTCTGTATATGGCATTCCACTAAGAATTTTCTATAATGTTAGTTTAGTTATCCCAAATTGTTTTAACTTCTTTTTGTCTTGAAAAATTCTTATGTCTCTATGTACTTTAATTTTTTGGTAGAGCAATTTCAGTTGTCAGTTATGTACCTTCATATTTGAAATATAACACTTCAAGCATTCTTGTCTTTTAGGGTTGCTGTCAACCTAAATAATCTGTTGTTATTCTGGTGATCCTACTCTTGTAAAATAGGTGACACTTTTCTCCTTGCACTAATGTTTTTGATTGTTTGTTTTCTCTAATGTCAATCTGGTATACTGTCTTCTCTTGAATTTACATTCAATAATAAAGCCAGTAATCATTTCATTCATTTGAAAGCAATTATGATATTAGTTACTAGAGAAGACAATTGTCTACTATGATTGTGTCTCTTACAAGTTTCAGAATCTCTAAAATACTTGTCAGATAATTAGTTCTCATGGAATCAATAATCAGTTAAACTAGGATGGAATGATGAAGGAGTAAAGAAATAATAAAGTAAAAGGAGTAAAGAAATAATAAAGTAAAAAGTCTATGTGTCAGAGATATGAAAGATAATATAAATATATTATTTTTAAATAAAGAAAGAGAAGCATAAAAATTTAAAATACAGATATCACTTAAAATGTAACTGAATAAATAAATTAAAAACTGCACAATAATAAAGAAATTAAAGTTTAAAATTAAGGTTAAAAAATAAAAATAAAATATATCAGGAATCTGAAATAGAAGATATTATGTCCATAGTTTGTATTTCCTCCTAGTTGGAAAAATGCAATTTCTAATTCTTCTCTTTAAAACTTTATTTCCAGTTTTTTTTTTGTTCCAGAAATTGAATTTGTCTCCCAAATTCAGGCAAGATCTGAAAAACTCAAATTTGAGTCCATTTCATGTTTTTTCTACTTGTCTGAGTCTGTGTCTGTCTCTATCTCTGTCTCTCTGTCTTTGTTTCTGCCTTTCTGTTTGTCTCTTTCTCTGTTTCTGTCTCTGTTTCTCTATTTCTCTGTTTCTCTGTCTCTGTCTCTACCTCTCTCTCTCCATATATATATATATATACAGGATATGTATGTATATACATATAGACAAAAATGTGGTTCACTATTTTTTCTCCTACATCTAACATGATGATAATTACCTTCAAATGATTATGCCTCTTATAGAATTTGCTCTTTTATATAATATACGCTCCCTTTATATGCTCTTCCTTTATATATATCACTAACTTCTGCTCTCTCTTTATATATATCACTA